>CM076459.1:0-4800000 GCA_038419695.1 Scomberomorus guttatus
CAAGATGAGTATGTTCCCCCCCTTACCAATTTTGGGTGATTAGTCAAAAAATGGTGAAAATGAGTAAGGGGGGGGGGGGGGTGTTAATCATAAAAAGGTGAAAATGAGCAAGGGGGGGTGTTACTCGAAAAAGGTGAAAATGAGCAAGGTGGGGTGTTAGTCAGAAAATGGTGAAAATGAGCAAGGGGGGGTGTTACTCGAAAAATGGAGAAAATGAGCAAGGGGGGGGGTGTTACTCGAAAAAGGTTAAAATGAGCAAGGGGGGGGTGTCACTCGAAAAATGCCTAAAATGAGCAAGGGGGGGTGTTACTCGAAAAATACCTAAAATGAGTAAGGGGGGGGTGTTACTCGAAAAAGGTCTGTGAATGTCAAGAGAAACACACAGACTGATGAATCCAACACGAGGTCAAAGCTGCAGTAAGTCAGCCTCCTTACATGTTAGAGCAGTGATGAGAGCGCAGAGGGTCCCCAGCATGTTGTCAGTGTGTGCTGAGAATGGCCTTGTAACTCGGAAAGTGAGCTTACTGCTGACAGATTAGAGGGTTTGGAGGATGAGGAGAGGAGGTGCTGGAGGAGCAATTTAATACAACACTGAAACTGAGAGTGACTGACAGGAGGAGGAGCTGAATCTGCATACCTTTTTCCCCCCAAAATGTAACAATGTCATGATTTAAAAGAAGACAGCCTACAGTTTATAATTATATCATTTATAATTACATTTTACAAGTTTTTAGAGGTAAACAAGAGATGTCCATTGCAGGATATCAGCTGTGGCTCTGCATACTGTAAACTGTCTATGAATGATAATTAAAACATCAGTGTGTTGCCAGACAAGTTAATTCAGAGAGCTAATACTTGAACTCTTCATTTACATGAAGCTATAAATAAGGAGAGGGGGGCCTGCAGGTGCATCCTGGGAAGTAAGAGACGGAGATGCTTCACTGACTGAGGGTGAAAACGACTGCAGGCGACTTCAACGAGATAAGGAAATATTAATCAGGTTTCGCTCTCTGTTGTTCTTTTAAACACACACTTAATAACAATGTTCTGAAATTACAAGAATACACAAGGTCCCAGTGTTGTCAGTGAAGTGCAGGGGGGAAAAAAGTCATGTATTCCTATTTTCTTCCACACCGGCAGCTCTTAAACTAGTGGATCATCATGCTGCTGCCACTGTTGGCTAATCAGGTCAACTGAATTTTGGGATCAGGACATTATCCTCAAGTCTTTCCAGACCAGGAATGACTGTTCCTAAGTCACTCTACGTTCAGATCTCTCTTTTTGAAAATAAATTCCAGCACATCTGGTTTTTGACCTGTAGTAACAAGCCTCAGAGTACCCAG
The DNA here is from genome assembly GCA_038419695.1 of Scomberomorus guttatus. Lineage (NCBI taxonomy): Eukaryota > Metazoa > Chordata > Actinopteri > Scombriformes > Scombridae > Scomberomorus > Scomberomorus guttatus. The sequence continues at coordinate 1,344 of CM076459.1, forward strand.
TGAGCAATAAGACAGCAATGATTAAAATTGAAAGACACCTTGAACTAATACAGATAAGGATTTTGCAGGTTATATGGGTTACATGATTCTTCCAGTAAAGCTCCACCTGAATCACCAGAGACAAACCAGGAAACACAGTCTACTATTCTTCCTGACTAAAGAGAGAAACAAACTGACACGCCAGCAGACGTAACAAGAGTCACTGTGGGACAAAAGCAACTGCTTCTACTTGAGGAAAGCTACAGGAGGGAATACCGAAATACTGCCACTTCAACCAGTTAGTGACTACACACACTGAATCCATTTTTAGGAAAAAAGAAAAAGATTTAACTTTCAGGAAACATTCTACAGGAGGGAGTGGCACCTCACCGGACTGACCTGTGTGAGCTGCATACCTGTTGTGTTTTGCTTCTCTCACACGAAAATGGCTTCTTGTTCAGAGGAGGATCTGTGCTGTCCTGTCTGCCATGACATCTTTAAAGACCCCGTCCTCCTGTCATGTAGCCACAGCTTCTGTAAAGCCTGTCTGCGTAGCTGGTGGACAGAGAAACAAACTCCCGATTGTCCACTGTGCAAGAGAAGATCTTCAAAGATTGATCCACCACGTAACTTGGCGTTAAAGAATCATTGTGACGCCTTCTTACGCAAGAGAGATCAGAGAGCTTCATCAGGATCTGAGGCTCTCTGCAGCCTGCACTCTGAGAGACTTAAACTGTTCTGTCTGGATCATCAGCAGCCAGTGTGTCTCATCTGCAGAGACTCCAAAAAACATACCAATCACATATTCAGACCTATTGATGAAGCTGCACAGGATCTTAGAGAGGAGCTCCAGAAATGCTTGATGCCCTTAGACAAGAAGCTGAAGTTATTCAATGAAGTTAAACAACGCTGGGATGAAACAGCAGAGCACATCAAGGTCCAGGCTCAAAACACAGAGAGGCAGATTAAGGAGGAGTTTAAGAAGCTTCACCAGTTTCTAAGAGAGGAATATGAGGCCAGGATCTCTGCACTGAGGGAGGAAGAGGAGCAGAAGAGTTGGATAATGAAGGAGAAGATTGAGGCTCTGAGTAGAGAGATAGCAGCTGTTTCAGACACAGTCAGAGTCACAGAGGAGGAGCTGAAAGCTGCAGACGTCTCATTCCTGCACAACTACAAGGCTGCAGTGGAAAGAGTCCAGCATTCCCTGCTGCTTGATCCACAGCTGCATCCAGGAGCTCTGATAGATGTGGCCAAACACCTGGGCAACCTGACCTTCACCATCTGGGACAAGATGAAGGAGGTGGTCACATACAATCCTGTGATTCTGAACCCAAACACTACTGGTTCATACCTCATCCTGAGGGAAGATCTCACTAGTGTGAAACGTGGAGAGGAACAGCGGCGTCCTGACAATCCAGAGAGGTTTGATGACCACTGCTCTGTTCTGAGCTCTGAGGGCTTCAACTCAGGGATTCACAGGTGGGATGTTGAGGTTGGAAAGAACACAGCATGGGAAGTGGCTGTGTTTGAAGCATCTACCCAGAGGAAGGGACACAGTAACATAAACAAAGGATTATGGAGATTACGGTTTCTTGATGATAAATACAGTGCATTCTCCCCAGCAGATGAAGGCATAAATCTCACACTTTTGAGAAAGCCCCAGAGGATCAGAGTGCATCTAGACTGGGACAAAGGAAAGCTTTCATTCACTGACCCTGACATCAACACACACATACACACCTTCGAACACACTTTCACTGACAAGCTTTTTCCATACATGGGTACTTTAGATACACATCCTCTGACGATATTGCCAGTGAGGGTCTCTGTTACACTGGAACAGTAGCGTGATGATGATAATGATGTAAATAATGTGCCATCTGTTTTTTTTAAGGAGAAGTAATTGTAAGAATTGATTTCATGTTATTGAGCTTATAAAAAAAACTCTTACCTCTTATGTTAGCCAGCAGATATTTTGTTTTATGTGCCAAGGTTCAGAGAAATCTGTCACTGAGATTTCTGCCTATTCTGATATGATGGAGGTGAATTGAATTTCATTGGTGCTGCTCAAAGCGTGAAAAATTACATTGGAAAACTTCATTATGAACCATATTCATACGTTTCTACTGGGATGTTTTCAATACAATGTAGGGTGATGTATGCATCAACCCTGAAAACAGACTGTGTTTGCTTTGTGATGAAATAATTTTGGAAATAATTCAAGTCATGGTGATTAAGTGTAATAAAAAGCAAGCTAAAAGAGATCCACTCTCTTGCATACTTGGGCATCTGGCTCCTGAGATTAAATCAGAAGTAACATGCCTGGGAGTTGTAGATTGAGAGTTAAATTTTACTTCACACCTAAAGAAAAGTGACCACAACAGCCTTTTGTCACTTGAGAAACATTGCCAAAATACAGTCGTTCATATCCTATAAAGTTGCTGAAAAACTTATTCATGCTTTATTTCAAATAGATTAGATTATCGCAATTCTATTTTTACTGGTCCTCTGAAGCAGCCAAATGAAAAAAAAATTAACTTATTCAGAACTGTGCTGCTAGACTTTTAACCAAAACAAGGAAGAGAGAGCATATCAGTTTTAGCTACACCCCACTGACTCCCAGTATCTTAGTCTTAGTTAGAATAGATTTTAAGGTTCTTTTGCTTGTTTTTAAAGCCCTTAATGGTTTGGGACTGGCTTATGTTGCATTACATTCATGAGCTCTTAGATCTCTTCTACTGCTGGGTTTTTAAAAACACGCACAAGAAGGGGATTTTTTTTTTTTTAATAGTTTATTTGGTTTTCAGTACACAGTATTATTAATATGGTAAACTACATATTCCTGTTTGCAAAAATACACACAAAATGAATGAAATAAAATAATAAAAATAGAATTCCACAATAAAAAACATTTCAAAACACTAACAAAAGTTGCAGTGGAGCTTTTTTTTTTTTTAAACTATGCTCCAAAATGATGGAATACCCCACCGAGAGCTATAAGAGATGCATACTCTCTGAACATTTTAAATGACAACTGAAAACCTATTTAATTTGGCTTCTAATTAACATCATTCTTATTATTTTTTTGTTTTTACTAATCTGGTCTCTGTTTTTACTTTCACTTATATATTTTAACATCTACTGTCTTTTAATTGTCAAATTTTATTGTCTCTCTATTTGCCCTTGTTTTAATGTGTTGCACATTTATTTTTTATTTTACTGTAAAACACTTTGAGCTACATGTCTTGTATAAAGAGTGCTCTATAAATAAAGTTTATTATCACTATTATTATAATTATTATTATTATTAAAACCATAGAGATATCTTTGGTCATCTGCAGAAATTGATTTTATTGAAATTCTTGTTGTGTTGTTGTGCTGATTGAATTTTCTGTTAATAAAGAAAGTCGGGGCTTACTAGAGACTCAAAAAGCAGAAGTATTTAGTGAGGAGGTTTTTCTCACAGTGTAAATCACTGTGATACATGCTCCTTAGCAGAGGCATCCCATGTAGCGCAATAATAGACAGCTGAGTCTCCTTCCTCCACATTGGTGATGATCAAACTATAATCTGTATTTGACTTATAAGTAGGTGTGAATTTTGGAGAGGAGAAACCAGAGCCATATTGAGGAGAGCTAAAGCTGTGATAGTAATTCATTATAAACTGAGGAACTCCTCCTGGAATCTGTTTATACCAACGAGGTCCATCTAAAGCAGAGTTACAGTCCATGGTGGCTGTCTCTCCTTTCCTCACCGTCACAACAGGAGGCTTCTGTGTCACCACCGTCACACCACTCACACCTGGAAACAACAAGATGACATGGAGTCAAGAGAAACACACAGACTGATGAATCCAACACGAGGTCAAAGCTGCAGTAAGTCAGCCTCCTTACAGGTTAGAGCAGTGATGAGAGTGCAGAGGGTCCCCAGCATGTTGTCAGTGTGTGCTGAGAATGGTCTTGTATCTTGAAAAGTGAGCTTACTGCTGACAGATTAGAGGGTTTGGAGGATGAGGAGAGGAGGTGCTGGAGTAGCAATTTAATACAACACTGAAACTGAGAGTGACTGACAGGAGGAGGAGATTTGGTTAAATCTGCATGATTTGTGATATTTGTTGGTCTCTTTTCATCTGTGGAGAGAAGGTTACAAGGTCATGATTTGAAAACTAAATTTAAAAAAGTTTTACTGTAATAGAAATATATACAGTATATGATTTACAATGTTTCCGATAGTATAAAGGAGGCACCTATTGCAGGATATAAGCTGTGGCTCTGCACACATGTACACCAATACACACATAAAAAGTAAACCAACTTCTATTAATTAAATGATGATAATCCAACTCACACTTAACCTATTAATTTAGATGAAGCTAAATAAAGAGAGGAGACCTGCAGGTGCATCCTGTGTCAGTAGAGAGGGAAGAGTTGAAAATGACACTTAACTGTCTGGTGCTTTTTTTAAAACTGTCATGGTGGCCTTGCTTGTCTAATAGTAATCCAGTGCTGCTCTCTAGTGTGCTTTCAACATAATAACAATATCCTGTGTAGTGACTTTCAACAGAAATAATAAACTCAAATAAGCCCCTGAAGTGCAAACGGGTTAACTTGTTTCAGACGTATGCACTGGGCCAAACAATAAACCAATGTCCAGTGCGCTGTATATTCCATTTATTCAAAGTTTACACATACTCACCTTAACATGGGTAGATAACAGCATGGTCCATATTCATTCACATTGATGTTTCCATTCAGCAAATTAAGATTCAAAGGTCAGCCAAGCTGACACGATGCCACACTGACGCGGTCAAAAACTGTTTGCTTCCCCTTCCACACACCTGATTCTCATCACCTGGAGTTTGGCTATATGCACTTCCTGCATTAATGCTCCACACTGTGTTCAAAGTGAGAACTGCATGTGTATACATATAATCACACAGTGGTTTAGATAAAGATACAATAAAACAAATCCTACTACCTGTATGTATTATATATCATGTTAGAATGTTGTGTTAAAATCAAACAAAATATTACATCTGTTCAAAGAAATAAGTGAAAAGACTGTATTAAAGACTTCTATACTGTTATATTTTTTGTATATATGAATAAATATATTCCCTAAATAAATGTCTAGTATTAGGAAAATGTGGGTCTTTACTGCTTTAATGCTTGAGAGCATATGGTGGCAGTTTTTTTTCACCCAATGACTTTGTCTGCTTTACTGCTGATAACCAGCAGAGGGCCAGTAGCAAACATCTGTGTGTGTGTGTGTGTGTGTGTGTGTGTGTGTGTGTGTGTGTGTGTGTGTGTGTGTGTGTGTGTGAGAGAGAGAGAGAGAGAGAAGAAAGAGAGAGGGAAAGAGAGAGAGGTAATAATATAGGAAGAGAGATGGGGGTGGAGGAATTTGAAACATAAAAGCAATAAAGCCTAAGCAATATGCTGTTTGACTGCTTATGCTTTAAGATTATTTGTGTCTGAAGGGTCTACTGAACAGACAACCTAGATTACAACTCAGAAGTCCCACAGAACCAGCATGATTCAGAGGACATGTCAGGCAGACCACAGCAAGCATCACTTATAAAGCAATAAATATTGTGCATCCAACTTCTAGTTGGTGCGCATACAGCAAATCACTGCGGACTGCAAAATGCTCCACAGTGACTGTGTAGAAAATGACCAAAACAAATGCAAAATCTGTTTTTAGCATTTCAATTTAAAATACCATAATTACCAACTCCTGTCAGATGAAGGGGACTGTCTTTTGTTTTAGCTAAGTCTGCAACCAACAATTATTTTCATTATTGATTAATCTGCCAATTGTTCTCTCGATTAATTAATGAATGCCGATCACAATTTCCTAAAGCCCAGTGTGACATCAACAACCCCAAAATATACAATTTACTATAATGGACAAAGACAAAGAAATGCAGAAAATTCTTACATTTAAGAATCAGGAACCATCAAATATTTAACCTTTTTACTTAAAAATTACTACAATTAATCAATTATCAAAATAGTTTTATTTATTATTAAATGTGATATAGGCTAGTTAAACAATGCTGGCCACATGGTGTCTGGGATTCATTCTAATTTTCACAATTTAAATCAGCACCTTGTACCTTCTCTTTTTGTCATGGTGAGGCCTGTGCAGCCTGCCTCCCCCGCCCAGGACTCTGCTATTCCTCACCTGTCCACTAGTCGGCCCTGTTAATTTTTCGCCTGTCACCTGGCCACTTCCTACATTGCTGTGCTTAATTGAGTCTACCTGTTTGTATGTTTCCGTAACCCACTACTGGATTGTGGAAACCTACCTCAAAAACTTTCTGTGTCTGCCTGCATGCTGATGCTGCCGGCGTTATTAAACAGCGACAAAGCAATCAGACCACGATGAACCCGGCAGCAGACTCACTGGACCAGTTCTTCAGCGCCTCTGCAGCCAACCATGCGGTTGCCCTTGCAACCAGGCTGCTGTCTGGCAGCTTGTGGGGGTTGCCTATCCATGGAGCTTGTGTCCATCTTCGCCTCTTGCCCTGCACTGACCTGGTGGGATGTCAGGACTGAGTATGGTGATTCTATGTTAAAACATAGAATTATTTCAGTAAAATGATCCAGTGTCAAAACGACTCTTCACCCCCTATCATACACACACACCAGCAGGATTCCTCTAGAAATGTCTGGGTCAAGTGTGCCAGAGGAAGCTGGAGCATTGCGGAAATCAAGGGGATTTTGTCTTCAAAATACAATAAAAATAGCCTTGTGGTACGTATGACGTTTTATTTTTGAAGCTCCAAACGGAAGTACTTGAACACTCTATTTTGCTTGACACTGGTGCAAGATGTCGCTCTGTGCCGAAGCTGAAACGCAAATGCGCATCGCTGACCGACGCATCTTGTTAAAATGAAGCAGCTTATCTGTCAGTTACGGCATGTTGCATGTAGTACAGGACAAGGAGCAAACACGGGTTCATTTTAAAGGGAATGCAAATGGGACATTACCAAATGTTTGGAGCAGTCAAGATTTTCCAGTGTATAAAGTCGGTGTAAATAGCGGATAAGCGTTTCACCGGGTGACCGAGTAGGTACACTGTCCGTCCAAACCTGTCCAGATAAACAGTCAAATGAAAGAAGGCGCGAGACGGGATATTGTTGTCAAACAAGTAATCTAACATATGTGGTAAAATGGAAATGACTGTCAACATCTGTCTCCAAATCTGCTCGAGCTGAAGGTGGAGCTGGATTTTGGGGGTCTCTCTAAGGTGGAATAATATGCTGCGCATTGCTGCTTCTAGGAAAGGTTACTTGAATCTGAAACGCGCCTGAGTCAGGAATTTATTCTTGACCTTTTCTGTCTTTAGGCTTTTGCTGTCTTCTGCAACGCAACGAGGAGGATGGTCTTTGCCCTACATGTGATTGTCATGTCTTCAGCGTTTTTCAATCCCAGTTTTGCCTTCAGCTCCCACTTTGACACAGGTAAGGCTCAAACTGACAAATGACTTGAATGAGGGCGTTTATCCATTTTTACTTGTGATTCTTATGTATCTTCGTGATCAGGCTGAGTGATCTCCTCTGAATCTGGTGATTGACGCAAGGCCATACACCATGGCTTGACGTTATATCGCTGTATACATCATTTTCCCCAGCTGCAGCGTTATTGCCATGACATCATCATCACCACCAGCCTAAACCTCAAAATATTAGCTCAGTAAGGAGGTTTTACATTCAATCATTTCCTTATAGCTTGGTGACAAGAGGGTTAAAAGTTATGCTTGTACTGAATCTGCATAGTCCTACAAGTACATCCCTGCAGCTGAGTGTGTGCATATGTGTACTGTATGTTTGTGCTGTGATCAGGGTGTGTGTGTGTGTGTGTGTGTGTGTGGTACTGACAACAACATTATAGAGGTAATCTGCTGGCAGAGGTGCATGCTTCTGTTGTTTGAGGTTGCGGTTCTTGGGGACGGTTGTATGCAGTATTGAATCATCCCCTGGGTGTTGGGGTGATGGGATCCTTGTCGAAGGAGAACCCAGGTGCTGCTGCAGTGCTACAGGACCACCGAGCAGGACGTCATGGCTGTGCGGAGAGCCTGCGTGAGGGGCTTGAATTAGAGCAGAATAAATAACAGTGTACAAGTGTAAACAGGACTGAGAGAGTCCCTGCACTGGGCGCAGTGTGCTGAGCATACAAATGACGGTGAGTCCAGTGCCTCTCAAGTTTCAGGCTCAATCTGTCCTCCCCAAACCGCACACTCTCAGAGATCACTAAATCCCTCTCTGCCCAATTATTCCACCCTCATCTGCCTTCCTGTGACTCTCTCTTCACTTCTCATTCTGTGTATCTGTGTATCAGTGAGGATGTCACACTAAAAGAGGCTTCCATTTAAAGTCAGATATTTATAGGGGGGGGGGGGGGGTGCTGCCGCTATGCATTTGGGAAGTTTCTGTGCTTACAATTGCAACAACATTGTGCAACATTATGGCAAGAAAAAAGAGACGATTTAGACTGTCAACAAATGTACAGTTTTATTGTGTAAAGCACCATAGCAAGACATACATTTTCATGTTCAGAGCTCATGCTTTTACCATCATACACATTGTTTAAGAAATCCCCAGATCACTGGTAATGTAAGACTCATATAATGCCCTGATATGACATGACAGCTTTGAAGAATTTCCTAATAAATAATGCTTGGCCTGTTTCAGGTACTGTTCTGCTCTGCTTTACCATATGCTGCAAAGGCAGACAGAGATCATTATAGTGTTTAGATATGTGGGAAACAAACTGACAAAAGCAGTTCTTTGTTTGGACCGTGCAGTGGGTGCTGAGCTGGCTATTCCTGGCTCTGTGCAGTGCGATATGATACAAACCTACCAGAGGAGTGTAATCTTTTAATATGAAGCGAGATAAATTGTTCCCAGCTGAATTATGGGTAAAATGCCAGCTAACTGTGGCTTGTGGGGCATTTCCTAATTCAATTGTGTCTTGGTATTTTCTTCCTGGAGCAGATCAGATCAGGTTTTGAATCCTCCCCCTCGGGAATGTGCAGTGAAATGTTTAGATTTCCTTTCCTCGGCCGTTGGTCCCAGAACGAAATAGCCTCAGTGACAGGTCAGGAGCGAATCAGCACATGCATGGGGATGGGTTAGTTTTAGGTGGAGGGTGGGGCATCAGTGGTGTGGATTGAGGCTGGTGTCCCTCTCCTCTGTCATAATGATATACATTTCTCATAAGAGCAGCACCTCACTCGTGATCCTATTCCTTCCCAGTAATTGGACTAAGAATCAATGTTGCCTAGGCAATGGAAGGGGGCGTGTGAGGAGGAACCAATCATTCTCATGGCCAGTGCTAAGGACAGAGGACAGAGAAATGCTAGAGTCCCTTAAAGGGGAGGGACACATTTGGGGAGGAACAGCATTCAATCAGCTGTGAATGCTGAATATGCTGTCTTTGTGGCTAAGGAGAAGATGAATAAAACTTAGATTTACAAGTGCAAAGACCTGAGGAGTGTTTGAATTGATTAAAACAAATGCATCATTTTGTGATGAGTAAATGTCAGACTCAGACTGTCAGACAGCTAGAAGATTAGAGATCTGAAAAATGAAGGCAGCATCAGAAACACATCAGATACTACATAATTATACCATTTGGGTTTTGCAAACTGTTTAATAATGTAGCCCGGTTGTGTGCTATGTACACATCCACTCTCTCTCTCAGACAAATACACACACACACACGCTGGATTGATTTGACATCAAATCTCAAATTCAGATAGCGTTTGAACTGTAGCAGCCCTCAAGCCATCCTCCACAGCTGCACTTCCTCCCTACGCCCGGGGCTATGTAAGAACATAGTGTGCTCTACCTCTGCACACACTCGCACAAACAGTCACACATGTGCAAACACACACCCAAAGAGAGGAAAACAACTATGGGGCCAGGTCAGTCGTCACATTGCATGGCATTATATAAGCCGTCAGCAGGGACAGACATACCGTAGCAGGATTGTAGATCTACATACGCCTCGGCTGGAGCTCGGTTTTTTCTGTGTGGCCACGGGGAAAGTAGCCTACCGTACGTGTGGCTTTCTGCACCAATGACAATCGCAGCTAGCACCTGGCTTACTACTGCTTCAGCACCACGGAGAGCTCTTGCATCAGGAGAGGGAGCAGATGTGGGAATGTCGTGTGTGTGTGTGTGATGGGCAGGTATTTGAAAACTTAGCTGCATTCTTCGTACAGAATTAATATGCATCACTTTACTGCCAGGACAATCAAAAGATAGACTGACCTGGAAGGCAACACTGATACACCCAACACGCTGACAGTGCAGCACTGTGAGAGACTGTGTTTCAGCAGTCTCCACTGATGCCTGGAGGTGGCAGTGGCACTCAGCGTGCATGTTACTGAGGGTGTCTTGATGGAGGCGCAAAGTAGCACACACACACGTTTTCCGTCACTCACACACACTACAACATAATGCATAATGCACATTCCACATGCAGGGAAGCTTACACGTGTCCTCACATACTCATGGACACACCACTGCAGGCTATGCAGGGTGGTACAGATGCTGGAGAGGAAGGATGTTAACAACGATATCTTGACTTGCTCTCAGAGCTCCTCCCACGCACTGGGTCAGTACAAGGCAGCCACCGCTGACTATTTGATTATTTATCTCTCTATGTGTAACACCAAGCACTTTAGTTACATAAGTCTGCCCCTGGGGGAACTAGAATAAGAATGAAGTGGATTTAAGCAGTGAAGGGGAACCATCTACGTCTCCTCTGCTCTGTGTGTGATGGTGTGGGGGATGTGGGTTTACTTGGTGTCACACTCGTTGAAGGCTTGTGTGTGTGAAATTGTATGTATGTCTGTTTTAGACTGGGGGGACTATAAGTGCCAGAGCACCCTGAGAGCCATTTAATAACACCTCACATGGAGGTGGATGGAAGCGGAGAAGTTTGTTAGGAAGCAAGGTTGAGGCGTAGTGGTTTGGCTTTATGATCCAAGATGAAGAAGTCACAGAAGAAAATGTAAACACATTCTTGTGTTCAAATGGCCAGCTCTGAATTGGTTTTGAATTGGAGAGGTAGAAGTCATTTTGGTGGAACGTGAGTGTGTGAATTCACTGCATGTGTGTCAGAGTGGGAGAATGTGCATACAACAGCAACCAGGAAAATATGGGAGGATGAGTGAGGGCACGGGAGTCAGCATAACTCACACTAACATATTTTGCTTAGGTATTTTTTTTTATATCAGTTTTCCTTCTCTTTCTCACACACACAGGCACACACACTGCCTTTGTCTGCATCATGAGACCCGGGCTGAAATGTTTTCTCAATTGCATATTTCTATGTCTGCATATGGTTTCCACATGCATCTAATTTGTGTTCATCAGCCAGAACACACGAGGGCCCAAATACTAGAGTGTGTGTGCGGAGCTGTATTCTGTCAGGTCTGTGTGCAGATGCCCCAGTCATGGATAGAAACTGTGTACAAGTAAAGTTGCGTGACTGTTTAATCAGTTTAATTAATTTATCTTACATTTTAGAGTTTCATCTACAGCATTGTATTCTTAATTTCTAAGAGAGGGTAATGCAGTTAAAATATAATAGTAGCTTTTTAAAGTGTAGTATAATAATTCTGATAGATTCTTTGAAATAATGGGTATGATTTTTGCATGTGGGACATGACAAACTAATGATTAATTGTTTATATTAATTATCAATTAATCTGAAAAAAAACACTGAAAACAACACTGGGTCTGCGTTGATGCGACACATCGTGGCGTCATCAACACAGGCCCCTGCTTTGTTTTAACACAGGGCTGTTTTAATTCAGAACCCCCGCTGATACTCCTCGCAATTGAATACTGCATCAGGGCTGCTCATTCTTTCTGTTTCCAACTTTTGTCAGTTCTTATACTGTTTTGTGTGACCTAATATGATCGTAATCGGGTGTATGTGTAGCATTTCTCTGCCATTGTTAAATAAATTGTGATGATAGCAGGTCACTGTTAACAGCTAATCACAAAATTGTTAGAGGTCGGTAGCATCTATTTGATGGGATTTTTAGTGCTTGTTGTGCAAAATTTCATACAATTAATTTCTTAAACTGCGTTGCTTCCTGTTGCAAAAGAGGATCCTTGAGTCGCGTTATCCATCTACTTGACTGAAGAGTATAAACATGTTTTTCATTCCATTCATTCATTCGACCGTCTGTTTGCCAATGTGATAAACTGTGAACAGCTTGTGTTCCATTTGTGCAAAAGTAGCTCTGATTCTTTTTTTTTTTTCTTTTTTTTTGCTGCATAATAATCGCCCAATTCAGCAGATTTACCACAGAATCTGACCCAGCAGCCCACAACACAAAGTGCAGAATAGAGGCTAGCACAGGCTGCCTCTGCAACGGTCTGTGCTTACATTAATTATGATAATGTTTCAAATGAATTAATTACTGATGCTAAATGCTCCTGCTACATGCAATGCCTTTGTCAACCAGTTAGACGATCTGTGAAATTAGCTCTAAAGACCCCGCCCATCAAAGACAGAGCTAATATGCACATTCTTCCAGCAGCTTGCCCTTGCCCAGGCTGTCAGGGGACGGACATGACAGGCCTGTAATGCTGATCCATGGTGGTCCTCCTGGGCTCTCACTCCCAGTTAATGACAGTTATCATGGCTCTCTGCAGGCCAGCGCATCCCTTCTGCCATCTGCCGTCATTCACAGAGAGCATGACTAGAGAAAGGCAAAGAGGATGTAAATCGGTGGAGGATACCGTACCCTGCCATTAATCATGCCATGCTGTTCCCTCTGCTGTCAACCCTTGCCGAGACTGACATATTTGTGCATGTGTGTGTGTGTGTTTGCAGAGTTCTTCCTCACACCTCTGTGTTCAACCCTCCTTCATCACATGCTCCTTGCTCTCTCTTGCTTTTAGCCCCGGGTCCCCTTTTCCATTTTTTTTTTCCAACTTCTGCTTTTAAGCTTCTGCTCCTCCATCTTCCTGCCTCTGTGCTAACCCATGATCTCTCCCCTCTTCATGCAGCCTTTAACAGAGGGTTGCTATCTGACACTTCTTCTCTCTTGGGAAGCCAGGCTGTGTCAGAGCACAGCTGACTTCTCCTTGTTTGCAGCACACTACTGTAGCTCCCTCAGTGGCTGTTGGAAGTGAAAAAAGAGAACTAACTCTAAACACTGATACATATTGAACAAGCCTCTCATCACAAGTCTTTTACATGTGTTCAATGACATCTTGAAAACAAAGATGAGCTACCCACTTGAGCCAACAATTGTAATGTAATGTGATGACTGTCCATTTTATATACACTTGCATAAAAGCAATGCAGAATCAATATATAGCTTGGTTTATACATACTATAGCTTCCTGCCTGTTATCCTAAACTGGAATTCTTATTCAGTCCTGTTGCAGGCACACATTTCATCCAGCAGTTTCCAGTTGAATATAAGTGTAGCTTTCAAAGTTAAATTATATAGTGTATGTGAACTGTTTGCAACAGACTCACAGCTCTGCTCCAGCTGCTTCCTGACTACCTGTAAATCTACACCCAAAGGTCACACTTCTCTCCTGTCTGCTGTATCCTAAACACTCCCCCACACCATTCTTCCTTCTCCACAGTTGTGTTTGTGAGAGTGTGTGTGTGTGTTGTTGGAAACCACTTGGTGCAGCCCAGGCAGGGCAGATGGAAGAGCCCCTGCAGCACTGTCCTGAATGTAAACGCATGCTCAGAGAGATTTGGGGCTAGTCTGCACTCTGTCTCCCTGTGTGTCTTTCTTTCCTCCTCACATGTTGACACAAATTTTCATGTTCACCCATTAGGAGCATTGAGAGGAGTTGGAAGGCAGTTAAGCAGCTAAATAACAGCAGCAGCTGGCCTCCTGTTGCATACAACACTAATCTCCACAGCCTAAAACTGCTTTTTTTGTAGTGTAATACATGCAAATTGGTCATTAGTGTAATCTGGACATGTTTCTCTAGAATATGAGACTGTTACAATATGGGCAGAAGTGTCAGAGATAATGTTACACCATGATGTATGCTGTTGAATGGACGGGATGGTTGGAACAACCTCATTTGCATATCAACTGGACCCTTTACCTTAACATAGTTGCAAACGTATGTCCCTATTTGTAACCAATCTATTGAATACTAACTGCAGTTGAAACTTCATCTTACCCTTTACCCCCCTTTGTCTCACCATCACTCTTTCTCAAGACAATTTGATTGCAGTGGTGTGTAGTTTGGCACTGTGCCCACCCTGCAGCACTGTCATTAGTTTGTCCCTCGGTCAACAACGAGAACCTGTATGTGTGCATTTGTGCATGCATAGCAACCATACCAGCAAGATAAAGGCTGAAGTATAAGAGGCAGAGGGAGATGAGAATGCCGCATTTCCGTGGGAGAGGAACATTTATTTCTGTTCTGCTGGTCTGAATCAAAGCATACAGCATTATATGTGGTGTGTTAGTGCTCCTCCTCATGGACTATGTCAATGGGTTGCCGCGCTATCAGGAGCAGACACTACAGCCCACTGCTCTCAGTTACCACGGAAACTCCAAACTTCTCCTTTTCAGTCCAGTGCAAAACCTTGACTGGGCTTTCTGTGTGGGTGCATGTTCTTATGCATGTGTGTGAATATGAACACATGACTCGGCCCTGGCCTTGATATGAGTGTGGGAGTCATTGTAATATGCCATTCATTTTTCAGAGGAGATATTTGCACATCCAACTATCTCAGATGCAGGTGCGTTGGAATGTATCACTTCATTCTTGGGAAAGGAAAATCCCGCACACAGCTCTTGCTCAGCATCACAATTTATTGATCATACTAACATTTCGATCCCTCTGGATCTTCGTCAAGAGTATTTTAAACAATTCTTACGACGATGATCTTAAATAGATAATGCTCTGCCCATTCTGTGTGCACAGGTGTGGGACAATCATTCTCCTGTGGGAGAATAATAAGTCTCTCAATAACTGACAGTGACATGTGTACATTCTGTCACATTATAGTCCACACATAAGAAAAAGAAAAGAAAAACAGGAACAAGTGAGACACCATGACACATACTTATGTCTGTTTACTAGAATATTTACAGAAATTGCATATCTAATGAATGAAAATCGGCTTTGCAGCTTTCATAAGTCATTCAAAGTTGTGCAATCATATGAAACACTTGTATCTGGAGCGCATCCTAAATAGGTCTATTTGATAGCATGACATGATAGCAGAGCATGACATGCCATGGAATCTCATCGTTCCATCCTTTGGTTGATGAAGTTTCCAAATTAAATATCCAGTATACTTATCTTCTATTAAGAATTTCATCAATGTTACAACCTCTCTCTGGCAGTCACCTTTTCAATGCCCTGGAACCTGAATGATGAGATGTCATATTTGAAATCATTGAAATGTATTGCTATTGAGTAATCTCTTATCATGTCTCCTTATGGAGCTCTTGTGTTCACTTATTCTCTGTTTTAATGAACGTCTTACCAACATAGGCTAAACCACAAAGACATTTGATCATATAAATTACACGAGAAGTTGAACATGTCATGACATTGATAAAATACTTTTTTCCCAGGATGAGGATGAGTAGTTACACTTGACCATATTTATCTTAAATAGATAAATACATTATCTATTTTAGATCATTGTTGTAAGAATTGTTTAAAATACTCCAGATGAAGGCCCAGAGGGACCGAAATGTTAGTACAATCAATAAATTGTGATGCTGTGCAAGAGCAGTGTGCGGGATCTTCCTTTCTCAAGACTAATATGCCTCAATCTACCTTAGCTGCAAGCTTGAATAAATCCCCCTTTTTCCCATTGCAATGTCTTCTCTCCCCCTCCTGAAGTGTCCATTTGGAGCAGATTTGTTGAATGGATGCACTCTACCAGGTAGTTAGTTACACAGCAGCTGCTTTAGCTGCCTGCTGCAGCTGCACAGCAACAGAAAGCCCTACCTCACTGGTGCAATGCTTTATTTATGATCCAACATGAAAAGCTCAGTAGCTGTGCATAACATACCACATCCTCATCTCATACATACATGCGCACACACACACACACACACACACACACTATTGAACTGAGCATCCCTTTGCTTTCCTGCTTCTTCCCTCAGCCTTCATCTCTCTACATGTCTGTATTTCTCGCTCTGTTTATTATTTTCTGTCAGTGTGCCTGGTGTTTCATGACCTCAGACAGTAAGGTATGCTTATTTTTGTTCATTTGGGTTGCCTCCATTTGTATTTGTACACCTTATTCTTACATTGATATGGACAGCAGTGCTGCATCTCTGGCTTTGTTGATGAAGATACACATTTGTTTTGGGCCATTATTGAAATGTTTCTAAATTTGCTTTATTAGCTTCTGTGCCATCATCTCCCAGAACAAGCCTGACTTCATTAATCAAAATTGAAGGAGTCACCGGCTATTTTAGTGAAATCAATCCAAGCCGAGGCACAAAGTCATGCTAAATAGAGTAACACTCTCATTGATTAGTCTCACTTTTGGGAAATGCACTTCTTGTCACCAAGGATGGCAACCGTGATTTTAAAAAGAAAGCAACAGCAGTGGCCTCCTCATCCATTCTTTCTCCTTTACCCCAACACACATTTTTCTCTCTCCCTCCCTCCTTTAATCCCACTGCGTCCTGTCAGCCTGAATTGTGGAGGTGGCAGGGTGACTCTATCACTCTTCCCTCCCTGTCTGTCAGGACATTGCTCATCTTCCTCCAGTCCTGAAGACAGCTTTTTAATAAAGCGGGTATGAACCCGGCTTTAAGTGCCTTATTTTCATTTCGCCGTGCAGCTGGTGAAGTAATGTGTGCTTCTCAAATATTTATGGAGGACCCCGGGTCGTCGCTCGCCCACAGCTCCGCAGAGAGAGAGGGAGACGAATTCTCCAAATGTCGCACTTATGAAAATAGTGCCACTGATTTTCCTCTGGGTGACCGTATTAGACTTTCCGGAGGTGAATAAAAAGTTAATAAAGCTTTATCCGTCTGTTGTAGTTCAAACTACAGTATGCAAGAAAATAGGCTATCTGTCATCTGTAATGCTAATGAATGCATGCACGCCTAATTTGCCTGAAAATGACTAAAATTGGCTTTTCACTTAATCCTGTCTGGTATGTTTGCTGTTTGTGTGAGTTGAGGTGAGTTAAGATGTCACAGTACAGGGACACTCTTCCTTGGGATTCCCCAAACCTCCACCCAGCTAATAATGCATTTAAACATACTCATAAGGTACTTGTACCACCTTTATTGGCCCTTCTTAATGCGTAAGAACAATGACTTGAAACAAGAAAAACCCTAATTAACATATAGCGAGGGGGGAAGACACCCTCGTCAGAGTAGTGTACATGTGAACAAATACAAACATGGGTCTTGCTCCAAATGTAGAGGGACAAATGGACTCTTCTCAGCACTTTACTGGAAAAACATTCACCTTCATCATTTGCCTTCTCCAGACTTACAAAACAAATTTAGAGGGGATTTCTGATTTCCATGATTCCTCTATTATCTGAGATAGTATAACACTGGTCCACGCCTTTGTTCACCATCTGCTTTATCAGTGCCTGTAGAAGCTTGCCAGTTACTTCAGCCTCAGGCTAGATAACATTTCAAGTTAGACAGTTTATCAAAAAGAATAAGTGATCAAGGTGAAAAGGTGCATCTTGTTGCTTTAAGCTTAATAGACGGATGATGTGTAATCATAGCATAACACTGAAAAAAACAAGTTTGTTCTTCTTGAAAGAGAGGTTAGACACAGCCTATGTGAATACTGTACACTCTTTTAACACTAGAACCTCCACAGGGTAAAACTTACTCATGGCGGTTTTTCAGTTGTAGCCTACGTTTTAATAAAATATTGAAGTCCCCCTGTCTTTGACTTTTCCTAAAATAATGTTGTGTAGCACCCCCTATTGTTAAATATAGTGAAGATGAATCCAGATTAAAAACATTTATACCAGGTAAAATGTATCCGTATATGAATTGCATTCATTTTCATGCAGTTTATGTTTAAACATTCTAAGTTGCTAGGCAACAGCGATGGAGTGTATGATCTGACCAACTCCGTCAAGTCATAATTAAATTATAAAAAGAGCAGAGAACGACCTTTTGCCAAGTGCCTGAAGTGAATTGTTTATAGGCAATTTAGCTTAATTTGCCTGTTGCTTTATTCTGTTTCCATGAATGGAACCAAAAGAGAAATATATATTTTCATTATGATGTTATAAATTTAAAAAAAAACTTTAATGGTTACCTCAAGTTTCTTGGTGATGTTCATTTATTCACACATTGTTAAAATGCCTGAATTAATAATTGATTAGATAAAATTGTGCACTTGACTTTGTCATGTTGATTTTCTTGCGACATTAAATCACCCATAAGTGCGGGGGTTGTCTATTGCTATTATTATGGCTCATTATTGTCCTATTTAAGCTACTTTGGTAATTGAAATAACGTGGGTTATCTCATTATGTGATGAATATCATTTTTAATAATATCACACCACTCCAATTTGCAAATATTTCCTTTTTTCAGTGTCATTTATTGGCTACTGACAGTCATGCAAACTGATGAGTGCTCTTAAAGATACTTAGATTATAAAACAACAGAACCAAAACACAGGTGATGATTAAACAAACTCGTGACTTTGTGAAGACAATGCCTAAATACAATGACAGAGTACATTTTTTAGTCTTAGAAATGCGGTAGCCAGGCGCATGGGTAAATTTAACCCGTCGGCAGTTTTAGGTATATAGCGACCCCTGGTGGTTCTAGTGTTAAGCTATTGTATTGTTTTGACACTGCAGGAGAGACAGTATTTAGTGATGGCAAACAGAAACCAGAGCCATCAATCAGGCCCGGGGCTTGCATATCATGACAGCCCACTTAATATTCTCCTCCAGAAATTACAACATGTGTTTGTGTTTTATGTTGTGTCCTTCAGCGAGCCCTGAGTCACCATGCCCTCTGATTCAGCATGTGTCATCGTTGTTTCTGGCATCTGCACAGTGTGCCTCCTCTCTGCCCCCTCTTTCCTCACATCCATCCATTCACCTATACTATACATCCATACGTTCAGTATGTAATTCAAGGTAATTGATATGCAGCAGATTAAAAAAATGCTCACAAACTTACATTAAATGGCTGAATAACACAGTTAGTGTTAGCTTCATTAGAGGTTGTGCTGGAAATGTAGCTGCATGTCGGCAGAATGCATATTTCTGATGGTTTTAATTCTTAGCTGCTTGACCAAGATACCAGAGGGAGGGATTAGAAGCTGTGAATGTTCACATTTTAAGGAAAGCATCATCCCCCTATCAGCCTCTACACAATGTGTCCTGTCACTACCCACTTACCCACTCAGGCTGTGTGTTGTGGTATGTGGCGGATCCAGAAAGGGCACTGCTTGGTTTAGCTTCGTAATCTCTTTCTTTTCCATTTCAGACACTCACTCACACACACACACACACATACACATTCACAATCTGTCACGGCATTATACAGGCAAATAGACAGGAGAGAGTGCCAGTGGATAAAGCATCAGCAAAAACGTGTTCTTCCAAAAGTGGAGAAAGAAAAAGGGGGCATGAGGTTTACCGCACCGTAAAAGCCAATCAACTAATATGTGTTGGCCAGCAAGGTTGTTACCATGGTGATGTGTTGGCAGTTCAGCGCCACCACACACACACACACATGCATACACACACAAGTGGGAACCTGGCTGCATTGGCCTGTCTGTTTGCATTGTTTGCCCATGTGTGTGCATTTGTGCATGTTGGTCTGTGCAAGTGTGACAGGCTTTGTTGCCGTGATCCTGGGGTCAAGCTTCGGTTGGAGCAGTGCTGTCGGGGCTGCGGGAGCTGTCAGGTCTGGAACAGTGTGTTTCCCACAGCCAAATGGGTCAGGACCGCTGGGTCCCAATCAGTGAGCTGGAAAAGTATCCAGACACAAGCATCGCAGACCACAACTCCTAGTAGGCTCAATCAGCACTGGAGGCCCATTCCTGTGTGCTTCCTCACAAGGACAGAGAGATGGAGGGAATCCCGGCGTGAGGACATACTGCCAGTCCTCTTTTTTTTTTTTTTTTTTTTAACAGGCAGTGAGGTAGATATACATATAGAAAGGGAATGAGAATTAACAGACCGGGGACATCACCTTTTCTAAAGAAGTTTGCCAACGTGATGACAGAACGTGGGTGTGCTGCCAGATTGCTGTGGTTCACTGTTGAACTTTAACCGTGGGTATGGGAGTTTTTTACAGTTGGGTATGACACAACAAAAAGAGGAATTCAGGTTATTTGGATGATATTTTTTACAAAACTGTGTGCTGTGAGGAAAAAGAACTCAGAACAGAGATGTATAAATAACAAGTCTTCCAAATAAAAGGAAAAAATACAACATTGGTGCGTGTACTCCAAAACAACACATTGATGCATTTTCTGATCTGAAATCTTTATCAGCAGCATGACATCATAGGTGCCTTCCAAAACTATTACAAATTCCTGCTGAAAAATCAATGGTTTGGGTTAAAATGGCTACTTTAAGGTTAAGGAACCTTCATCATTATAACCACGTGGCCAAGGTAAGGGGGTGATTTTGATTTAAAGAAAGACACCATTGAAGTACATTGTGAGGTACAGCATTTTTGTAACCTGACTCACATTGTAGGGACTAAAAGTCAGGATATCTAGGCCTCTGCTGCTTCGATTTTTTTTTTTCCATTCCTCTTTTAATCTTTCTCTCATAAGTCTCCCAGCTTTATGGCAATATGATACTCACTTGCTGGAATACCCTTTTAATTCATATTCCATACAGCAGCTCCGTAAATCCCTCATCCTTGATGAAAATGACAGATGGATATTAATTAAAGTAGCATACAGTATAGCGACAAATTAAAAAGTATTACTAAATAAAATTGGAGCCAAAATACTACGCGCAGGCAATGCATGAAAATCGATTCTCCAGTAACTCATTTTAAAGCATTAAATATGGCTGAGAGGCCATAAGCACATACATTATATTTTCTCCAGAGGATATAAAAATGGAGGCTACAATAGAGCTCACCTCATTGCTCCCAATAGACTGCTAATGCAGGGAGTGGTGAGGTGGTATAATAAAGTAACCTCAATTGAGTGTCCAATACCTGACTGATTGAGTTTAAGTCCCTCTAACCATGTGTTGTCTGAATGCTACAGGTGAACAAATGAATGCAATGGGCCTTGACGTGGATAGAAATAAAACGGCACGAAGAAGGGATAGTTGATGAAATGAACATTAAAGTCCTCCTCCACCGAAACATGAGTTTTGCTTATTGCTGCTTCATTTAGATGTTTCACCTCCGCTGTGCAGAATGATGTGTGTGCAGAGACACTAGAGGGCTGTTGTCACATTCATCTGCTGAAGGTGGAAAGTTTCTCATGCGCTCGCCTTAAATCTGAGTTAAAGGTGTGTATCTGCATGACTTGTGAGATCACAGCTAATTTGGAGTATTGTTGCCTTATTTTTGAGGGAGGAGTAGATGTCATTTCAAGGATTTTAATTAATTAATTTTGCGGGAAAAAAACATAACAACTTGTAACTCAAAGACTATTTTTTTAATGTATTTTTTTATGTATCTTTAAACATGTCGGGAGGGTACATACTGTAGGAATACTGATGGGTGTTTCTGGTATTTTGTGTCTGTGTGTGTTATCTATGTGTCTCCCGCTGTTTTCTTTCAATTTGTCTATCCCTCTGTCTTCCTCTCTTTCTTTTCATCTGTGCTGGCACAAAGTTTAAACCTGTAAATCAGATTACATGGAGGTGCTCCAAACTGACATCTGGCCCTCTGGCTTGTCCTCAGCTACCACAGGCCAAAAGACAAACTGACACATGTGGGCTGCACATATGCACACAGGAAGACAATGACATATTGTAAATAATTCACACCAAAGAGAAATAATTATGCACATTCACATACATGCATGCATACTTGACCTTTCTTCATTGGTCACAGACGCACACAAAATGTTTCTTTTTCACTGTGGTGTTGAATTAGACCCCTATTCAAAATGCACCATCGTGTGCATTGCTCTGGAAAGCAGTTACTTCTATTAAATACATTTTGGGTTGTATATTGATTTGCAAATTTTCAGGGCACTGCAGAAAATGAAAAAGGGTTATAGATTCACTGTAAGCATTTTCATTCATCACAGTTGTTTACACGGAAACAGAATGAGCCGCTACACCTACTCTGCCACTGCTTTATTAAATTATTATGAAGAGGCAGTAATTGTGTCCATGGGTGGTATCAAACTGTTAGCCTACATGACGCAGAGGTTCATAGTAACTACTGTAATTAAGCATATGGGGCCTGCTTTTCTATTCGGAGTCACCAATAGATGAATGGGAAACAGAAGAGAATGCTAATGAAGTGTCACATGCTTCTCTCTTCAAGCTGCCAATAAAACAGTCACAAATGATCTGCGTGTATGCAAATCATCTTTATCTCTATTTTGTTTTTAATTTCCTGTACCCTGCAGTTTGCCGTCTCTGATCTGTATGCTTCCACCCCATTTAACACTGGCTTTACGCTCTGATGTTGCAGATGGGGCTCCGCTGAGCGAGCTGTCGTGGCCTTCATCCCTGGCGGTGGTAGCTGTCTCCTTCTCTGGCCTCTTCACGTTCGTCTTCCTCATGCTGGCCTGCCTCTGCTGCAAGAAGGGTGACATCGGCTTCAAGGTGAGCTCACTGCTGCCCCCTGCTGCAAGTGGTGAGGAAAGCACAAAATGTGTGTGCATAAAAAAAAAAAAAGATGCCACAGGACAGAAGGTGGATGGCTTGTCTTGGTCTGTAAGTTACTTATGAAGAGCTGACAGCATGAGATGAGCTTGTAACAGGCATTGATACATTAAAAAAACACCAAAAAGCCTATGTAGTAGTAAACTGCCATCCAATGTTCCAGTAGCTAAAGATTAAAAGAATGATTTAGTTATGTTGTATTATTGACTAAACTGTCCCTTATTTTTCAATTAACTGATTAATTGTTGTGTACAAAAAGTGGAAAATACTCATCACAAGTTCTGAAATCCCAAGGTGATGTCTTCAAATATCTTGTTGTGTCCAAAACTCATATATTTTCTTACAATAAGGAAATGATGACATTTATCACCACAGAATTATCAAATATTTACTTTATAAATGACTTTAACGATGAATTGATTATCAAAATTGTTGCTGATTGTTTTTCCGTTCATTGACTCATCAATTAATCGTCTGCGTCAGCTCCAGGATAAAATGTATTTCAGTGCCAATTTTAAAAACAGCAACAACAACAACAAATTACACATTTTTACAGAACTTTTTTGGCATGAGATTAACATTATGTTTCATTAAAAAGTATTCCTGAAACTTACTGTATTGTATTGATATTTGTTTTTCCTGGGAGATAGCAGCATTGTGAAGTATCAGTACTTTATTACTGATCGACCAAACTCCCTAATCCACACAGACTGTACTGTAAATGCTGCAGTCTTTTGCTTCATTGTGTGCGAGTGATGTGACCAAGTACTCTAACCCGTCCCAGGCTGGCACACACTGTCTCTGTGTTGCCTTCAGCTGCCAGCTTGACTCAGCCATGCTGTGTCAAACATCAGCGCTGAACTGAGCAGCTGATGGGTGCTAACAGATACTGACACAGGCAGGGGGCATATGAAAAGGGAGCATAAAAATGGGTGGGGGGGGGGGGGGACTTTAGAGCTGCTGCACTGGCTGCTCCTGGTCATTAAAAGTTTTCCATTAACATACTGCTCATATTATGGCGCTAGCTTCACAACATATTTTTAATTCTGGTCATGCATTTTAATGTTTCTAAGTCTTTTAGTTGGAGAATGGATAAATTACAGCCTCAACTGAACACCAGAGCCTTCTGTTGAAATCACTTATGCAAATCATTTTGTAATTCGAATGGAGGGAATGAAACCATGGCTGAATTTTTGCTGATTAGAGCGCTGCAGAAAGCAGAGGAGAGAGGAGGACAGCAGAGCAGCTTGTTTCCTGGTTATGTGGTGAGAGTCAGGTCTGCGTTGCAGTGGGAACAGCCTGTGGTAGGTAGATGCTGCAGGGATAACAGTGTCACTAATGAGCACAGCATAGACAGGCATCATTAACGACTTTTTTAACTTTTCTTCTGTGTTTATGTTTGTGTTTGTGTGTGTATGTGTGTGTGCCCACGTCTGTCTCTCTGTCCTATCTCCTCTGCCTCATTATGTGAACCTGTTAAAATAATCTGCAAGAACAGTGGGAGTCTAGGTCTGTGTCTGCTTTTCATTGGCCTGGCTTTTACTGTAAAAAGATCAGTGACAGGTGGATGGCTCCAGCTGCTAAAACATGCTGTGACAGGGCAAAAACTTGATTCATTTTGTCATGATCAACCATGGCCACATCTTGAGCCTGGTTGTTATAAAGCTGCCCTCGACCCGGGAAAGAACACATACTGGATTTATTATGTTGTAAATATTCAGGAAAAGGGATGAGTATAGGTTTTACAAACTCAGTTTGGGACGCTGCGTTTTGCCAGCCCCCTCTAACAATGATTGGACTAAGCTACTAGGTTTCCTTTATACAGTAGTTGCTAAGTTTATTAGCTCACTGTCCTCTTCTCTACTTAATGTTATCCACAAGTTGTAAAAACAATTACATGGAGACGGTTTTCCTTGCAGCAAATTGTCTCAAGTGCAGAGATGTGACTCAGGTTGGGAGATGACATAATGTATAAAGCAATATAAGGCTGCAGCTAACAATTATTTTCATTACCAATTAATCTATTTACTAATTTCCTGATTAATTTATTAGTCGTTTGGTCTTTCAAATGCCAGAAAATGGTGAAAAATTTCGATCACTGTTTCCCAAAGCCCAAGAACTACAATGTCTTGTTTTTATCTAGACCAACAGTCCACAACCCAAAGATATTCAGCTTATGATATAGGACGAAAAAAGAAAAAAATCAGAAAATATTCACATTTAAGAGGCTGGAACCATGACTCAAAACCATGAATTGATTATCAGAATACTTGGCAATTAATTTTCTGACGATCGAGTAATCGTCAACTAATCATTGAAGCTCTAAAGCAAAGAAAAGATTAAAATAAAGAGAAAAATCCATTGCAACTGTGGGTACTTAATAGGACATGAAAGAAATATATATTAAGATTTGAGATTGTGACTTAATTAAATAAAATATGCTTGTCTTGATCTTAGAGATCATTGTAATTACAGATAAGACAAGCCAGTATGATGGTCGGTGTCTATTGATCTTTAAGCTTTAAAGTTATCAAATCCTCATCTTGCTCTCTTAGTTTGGCAGCAAACATCACAGAATGGTTAAATGGTTCCCACCCCTTATCCCGCTCCCTGGCACCAGCTCGTCACTCAACAGCTCACTTGTAAGGTGTGCATTCGTGTGGGACTGCAAAAATCGCACCACTGCACCATCCAAAAAGCTTCATTATTCCTCTCCATCACGGTGCTCTTACTGGAGCGTGTAGTGTGAGGCTGGGTATTAAGTGCTTTCTAAACTGAAGGCTCTCTGAGGAGCTATGCAACGCTGACTCACAGCCAGGTGCTCACTTTCACACTTTGCTCTGTGGAGAGTGGCAGATGGTTCTCCTGAATAAGAAACACACATACACACATTCCGATGTATAGACACTGGTGTTTTAGGACACATGTAAATGCGCACAAACACACACACAAACACACTGAGCCATTCAAATATTTCATATGAATCCAGCCTGAAACCCAGTCTCTTGCTCTCCTCCTTTCTCATTGCCTTCCTCTTCACTTTTTCTCCTTTCTTTCCCTCTGTGTTGCTGCAAGTGGGAGATAGGCTTGTTATGGGTTACAGTTCATTAACCAGGGAATGGATGGAGGGGTGGATGGCTCAGTGCTTGTGAATAGAGCACTATGGCCAGCCCAGTTACCCAACATAGCCACAGTCCTAGAAACTGCTAACAAGATTGACTTTAATGTTAATAGTTGTGGGTTGTTGCTTGAGATGGTATGACACACTCACGACCAGCATCAAGAGGGGCTTTGATTATGTACTCTGCTATAACCTAAAAAGGTTACAAACAAGGAAACCATCACAATTGAAGGATTTCAGTTACTGTAGGCATTGTTAGTGTAATCTTTGTTACTTCAGTTTCTATACAGTTTATAAGTTTCCCTCAATTACCTATGTATATGTGTATGTAATTCACCAATACAGATAGCTATATACCTTTTTAGTTGGACTAACCCTACTGCACTTCTTTTTATCTTATTATTAGTGTGTTATCATTGAGATTAAAATTGTATTTTTATTGCAAAAATTTTCACTGCACTACTTTCAATATTATTGTAGATGCATTGTGAATTTATTCTCTCTTGCCTCAGGTTAGTTTTAGTTCTTACCTGCTGTAGTTCATAAGGGACAGTGATGTATAATATGTTTGACACGTGTTGAATATGGAAGATGAATTCAAGAGAGACAGTGGCCTGCTAATTACTTACCAGGAAAACCAGGGTTTTTTTGCAACAAACTAAGTTTGAGTTTTAACTTTGATTTGCCCACTCTGCAGAATCATTTGAACCCCTGTTCTTATACACATTCTCTTACTATTTTTAATATATTGGTTACACAGGAAGTATATGGCCATCTTTATAGTGCTGACCTGAGGTTATAATTGCGTGCAGTAGCAGCAAAGGAAAATTCATCACATGCAGATAGTGGTTTCTGCAGTTTAAAGCACTGAACACAAGCACATACATACTAAAAACCCAGATTTCCTGCAGGTATTTACTCCAGGAAAAGAGTAGATTTTAAGGAAATCCTAAAATCTCAGTGAACACAACTCATTCCTACTCACAGCCCAGAGTGACTGCAGGATGTTACCCTTAAAGAATTTAGGGTTATCATGGGACCAGCACAGCTGCTGAACAACAGTTGCACTGTTTCCAAACAGAATATAAATATATATCATTATTGAACATATAGTAGAAATACTTTAGAGGTCTCTTATGAGGTAATGGAATTGCTTACTCCCACAAATCTTGACACCCTGAGAATAATCTGCAAATATACCACGTGATCATCGTCATACAGCAAAATATCTTTAGTTTACTGTTTATATACTGTTTCCTTTGGCTGCGTGTCTTCCTCTGCACTGCTGCTTTTCTCTCAGCTGTTCATACCTTCATGCATGTGTGGTTTGTTGTTGAAGTTGGTTTAGGACATATGACCTTCCTTTTTGTTTAAGATCAGCACTCTTTATACTGTACATGCAATGCTTTACAGGGAGCTATAGGGACACACCACAACAATCAGAGAGCCAAGGACACTGCAGCAGACCGAAGAGCAAAAATGAATGGGGGGCTGAAAGAAGGGTAGCAGGGATAAACCAGACAGAGCACATGATGTGGGGTATGGTGTATAGAGGAAAGAGAAAGGGTCATCCATCTTATTGAGGGTGGTGGAGAGTTTTTCTCTGCATAGCTGATTATAGTCCCCACCCTCTCTCTGGCTTTTTATTGAAGGTAGTGGAGACATTCAACATTTAAATTGCAAATGTAAATGTTGTAAACGAAAAATTTTTAAGAGAAATAGTGAGAGCTGCAATTCAGGATTCTGCAGTGACATGGTGGTGTAAGGGGAAACACTCAAGAAAACATTGTGGTCTTAAAGCTCTAGTAATGATTATTGATGAAAGTCCACAGCAGGTATTTTGTGTATATTTGCAGTGCAGTTGTGTAATATAACTTTTCAGCACTTAAAAACCTCATTTATGTACCAGTGAAATGACAGATTTAACAGCACAGTTAAAACCACACAGCTAGCACAGAAACTAGCACATCCATCAAGAACAAGAAGTCCTTATGGGCTAAAATAAGCGCTTAAATGTACTTTTTACTTTGTACATAAAGAAAAAACATAAAAACTTACAACTAGTACCTTTCATGATAAGAATGTTGTGTATGTGTGTATATGAGGGAAAAAGAAAAGACAGAACAAAAGAAAGAATGGCTTTCTGTATACAGTTTCAATAGTACTGTGCATTAGTGAGTTCCCCTACTGTGTCTTTACAGTGAGCCACACAATACACCCCACAATGTACATGACTTATGTATATGGGTAGGTGGGTGTGCCACAGTGCATTTGAATGCCTTCACAGTTGAACCATTGTCTCCCACTATCTCAGCGGTGGGATGGCTGCGAGTGGATGACTAATCCCAGCGTGTGTCTTTGCACCAGGAGTTTGAAAACACTGAGGGAGAGGAGTACCAGGCAGATCTCTCGGCCCTGGCCTCGCCTTCCTCCCAGAATGGCCCCGAGGTCTACATTCTTCCCCTCACCGAGGTCTCCCTGCCTGTCTCCAAACAGCCTGGCAGATCCAGTAAGAAACTACATGACATTATCAACACATAAACCCTCTAAGTTACATCTGTCTGGACTTTTAATGACCTGTTTTTTGAGTGTTACTTGACCTCCTTTCCTCCAACTTATCGCCTTGCTTCATGATGTTTCTCATTACTTCTCTTCTATCCCCTCTCGTACTGCATAATATTTAGTATTAATTCCTAGCTTTTTAAGAGTGAATATCTGCCACACTTACAGAGACGATTAAATAGAGGTTATTACTTCTCTGGAGTATACCACAAGTGGATTATGAGCATTTTACTGGCGCGATTGATTCGGATGAGATAAAAACTGAGTAAATTTTGCCAAGCTTAGCTGGAACACCATGGCCTCTTTCATTTGTTGTTCATCTAGCATTATACGTTCCTTCCTTCTTGCCCCCTCCTTCAACAAGGGACAGACATCTGTCCATTGTGTAATGCATTTAGAAATCGACCTACTGCAGTGCTGCAATTCATATCATATGTGAAAACTGCAGCCTACTGGAGAGGAAGGAATCTGACCTAACCCTACTCTACATTATTTCTTGAGCTCTGAGTGTTTTTATAAATACATTTTACATCACATTAACATGAATCTAGTGTGGCATTTGTTTCTATTTTACTCACTTCTTACAAAATCCAGAATCACAATCAGCTCACATCCGTATTATGCTAGTGCTTTTATTTGTATTCTATAACCACAATCCTTCCCAGCAACGTCACAGGCTGTTTGTTTTTCCTCTTTTCATTCCGAGCCTGTTAAAATGTGTATATGGCTGGTTCATGTGCATGTATGAGGTGTGTGTGTGTGTGTGAATCTCAGTATAAGCTAGATCCTGGGTGCTCAAAGTCCCTTTCCCTGCATGACTCACTGGCTGTCTGCGCTCCACTCTGCTCAGCCAGAAGGGAGGCGAGTTGGGGCTCAGCATCCGAGGATGTAAGCTCCAGCAATGATTGGACAAGGCAGCCTCAGGCTCGTAGCCAATCACCGGCCTCCCCTCTGTCCTCCATAGCTACCGCTGTATGATTGGTCCAGGTGTTGCAGGGTGAGGAATGGATAAATGGCAAAAGGAGAGGCTAGATTGTGAAAGAGGGAGATTGAGGGGAGAACGAGGGAGAAAAGTGAAAGAGAAAGTGTCTTTTTTTGCCTCCTTTCTTCTTTAAAGACAGTAAAATGTGCTACAATCAGATTAACCCTTTTACTTGTAAGTATTGTGTTTGCTTAGGTATTGGATGTATAGGACATTTATAATGTTGCAGTCTTTACATTATTCTGCTAATATTTGACAAATTGTCATATGCATGTAAAAGTCTGAAAACATCAAGACAACAGGAAATTACAGGAATGACATTATATCTCATGTTGATGACATCAATAAGCTACAGGTCAAGAACTGAACAGGTTGTTTTCTATACTGCTCATCTGTTGTTAGCCAGGCATAATCACTGAAGGCTCCTGCATACATATTAACATCATTTCATAAATTATCCACCCCGACAGTAACACAAAGATGTTGCAAATGAGCCTAGTAGCTGAATGTGGAACAAAAATACCAGTTGTACACTTACTATGAATGGTGTTTTCTGTATGAACCGAGCAACACTCATGAACACACAGCACAATGTCTGCAGATGATCTGGCAGCCCTGTTTTTCACTTGTTGCTCTAATCTTTTATTCAAGAGGTCATGCAAAGCTTTCAAACCCACGACTGTGGCTCGATGCATCAAAATGTAGTGTCTGTGAGACAATTGTGTGTGTCTCATTTCACGGGGCCCACCGGTCTTACAATCCCACTGGACCCTACCATCTTCTCTGGGAATGCCATGAGTAGGAGAGGACGGGAATGCACACTCACGCTCACACATTCCACATTTGGAATAATACCACTTCTTAATGTCTCTCTCTCTTTCTCTCTGTCAGGGAGGGGTGGTGGAGGCTCGGGGGTTGGGGTGGAGAAGTGTGGGATTGTTATCACCGTGACAACCTCTGCCCAGCGTTCCAGTGGAGAATGGGCCTTGTGTGTGTCTGCTTATGAGTGATTGCGCGCCTGTGTGTGTGTGTGTGTGTGTGTGTGTGTGTGTGTGTGTGTGTGTGTGTGTGTGTGTGTATTTGGTGCACTGGGTACCAGGAGACACAGCGTGAGTGTGTGAGTGAGCGAGCCAAACAATGGCCCTGATTTAGTCCGGCTGGGCAGTGGGTCAGCATAAGGCCGGACTGAAACGTCCGTGGAACGCACCAGCGGAGGACTGGCATTATGGGCAGAATACAGTGAGAGGTCTGTGACAGGATGAGGAGAGACAGGGGAAGGGTGGTGGCATGCACCAGGACCTAAAAGTGGGGAGGGGACGCTTGAGATAGGGGTGGCAAGTGTGTATGACAGAGGTCTTTTCTGCATCTGACAGAGCAGTGTTTGTGTCCTGTTTGGCTGAGGAATGCTGCTGTCCTGGGTGACAGGGGGGGCATTATGTGGGCCTTATGTCACTGCTGGGTGTCTTGAAGCTGCACACAGAGCTGGCGCGTCAAACGGCACACTACCAACATGCGTGACGGTCACATCAGGCGTGATACATGACCAGAAAACCTCAGCACCCAGCTCAGAAATCCTCTGCAGGACTCCTGAGTCGAACCGTCTGCTTATCGATCCACTGCGTTGAAGCTGTGATAAGTTTCTACCTGGCTCTGTTAACCGTAGATTTCAATGTAGTCTGTATAGGAACCAAGGATTCTGGTGTTTGCTCGACAGCTGGAGAGCTCTAGAGGAGGACAGTGCGTGTGTTTGTGTGTGTCCCAGTTGGAGGATGAGCTCGGTGCAGACGGGGAGAGGCAGCGTGGCGAGCTTGTTCAGCTGTGCGAGGGCTCGGAGGGTTAAATCCTGCCGAGGCTCTCTCACACACACACTGCGACCGTGGGTTCTTTCTCACATACACACAATGAGGCTAAGGCGCTTGGGGTTAAGGCTGGGGCCACGGGCTCTCAGTTCTCACACTCTGAACCAGTACTTCATCCCTGCCTGGGACTCGGACTCAGTTCCTGTCACGGTGTTCAGAGTGGATGGCCGCTCCACTGCTCCGCCATCATCATCTCCATTCCTGAAGTATGAGGATCCGTGGAGGTATTTTATTTTGAGCACAACTTGATTTGATTTGCAGAATAGTGCCATGTCCCTGTTGTAAATTTGCGTGTGGTGGTGGTAAGCTTCCTTGTACTCGAAGAATCATTTAATTTAGCTTGGAAATTAGGTTTATTACCCTTCAGGCAATCTCTGCTCTTTAGTTGATACAACTTTTTATTTAGGGAACTGTGCAATGATAGTTTGGCTGAGGGGGGTTTCTATCTTCTCTCTTCTAATCTCTATCTTTGAGGCTTCTGTTCTATATCTTGCAACAATTTACAACTTTCTATTTTTTTTCTCTTTCTTTGAAAACCTTTGTTGTTCATCTACAATCTTATATTTTTCTGTTCAAAAGTAATCTTCCATCTTTCTTACTGTTTCTTTCCAGTCCAGCTGCTGAAATCATCAGACCTTGGCCGCCATAGTCTACTTTATCTAAAGGAGATTGGACATGGCTGGTTTGGCAAGGTAAAACATGCTTTTTTTGTGCTTAAAACATACACACAGACGCACAGAATTTGGGTCCTGATACACCACCTCTGTACTCATTATCACATACTCATTATTTCAACTGCAATTTGCAAAACTGCAATTATCCTTATTTTATCAACTGTACACCAATGTGCTTTCTACTCTGTGTGGAATGCGAGGGTAATGTGAGGATGATCTCATTCTAGCGAGGCTAATCTTTGGCACTTGTCTCAGGGTATTGATTCCATGGGAGACGAGTTGAAATTCACAGGCACAGTGAATTTCACAAATTCCACACAAATTCACACAAATTCCTTAGAATTTACTGTATAGCACATGCTGCTGTAACACTACATTTGCTCTTGCACCATTCCCATTCTAGTTTTGTTTGTTTTCTCCTATTTTGTCACTTTGTAATTGCACGCTCATGTTATTTGTATTAAATTCCAGTCTACCTGCTTTGAGATTGCCACTAAAACTAAAACCTACTTTGCAGGTTTTGCTGGGCGAGGTCAATGCAGGCCTTAGCACCACCCAGGTGGTGGTGAAGGAGCTGAAGGCCAGTGCTAGTGTCCAGGACCAGATGCAGTTCCTGGAGGAGGTCCAGCCATACCGGTCAGTTCACTGAAACACCCAGAGATCGCACAGCGTAGCCCTTCAACACATGTAGCACCACATAGCAACAAAACCATGTAAATGAATGAACAGATGAATTCTTGATATGGTTATTTATTGTATGTATGGTCTTTGCACTCTCATACCTACTCAACTTATGTTTCCTCTGCCAGAACCCTCCAGCACCCTGCTCTCCTGCAGTGTCTGGCACAGTGCTCAGAGGTTACTCCTTATCTGCTGGTCATGGAGTTTTGCCCTCTGGTGGGACATATTTTAATAATCAAATATTGTTTATTCATACATTATTCCCTTCCTTGGTGCAGTGTCATCATTCATAAATAGTCAGAGCAGCTCACTGTCTTCATTTTCTTTCTTCTCCCAGGGTGATCTGAAGAGCTACCTCCGCAGCTGCCGGGTGGCTGACTCTGAGACTCCTGACCCTTTGATCCTCCAGCGAATGGCGTGTGACATTGCCTCAGGGCTTCTACACCTCCACAAATACAACTTCATACACAGGTACAGTATGCCAGTCAGTCCAGCTCTGTTTACCTTCATCAGCCTGAATATTAATGCCTCAGAAAAAGAAAAGAAGAATTCATCTGAACAGTCGGTGTGCCCTCTCCTGGTCTCTCCCTGCAACAACATCCTGGTGCTGCCTGAGTAGTTGTCACGAACTCCAGCATCAGTGATTTTGTTGCCGGGGGCGAACCCCTCCTGCTCTATCTCCGTGCGGTGGCTGCCATAGCAACTAGTCAGTGGCTGCCTGGCTAAAGAGCTCCCTGTTTGTGGAGGAGGTGAGATTAAACAAACTGACTTAGTTTAGTCTGTGTGTTTACATGGTCAGGTGAGAACAAACAGCACTTGATATTCAACATGTACACACATTATACTATGCTTTTTTCAATGCTTTGGCTAGATGGGATAATCAATTTACTATATATCATAAACAATATGTTTTAGCGAACCCAGACAATACTGATGTATTGAATGTACTTACAATGGTTAAAACTCAATAGTTTTTTGATAAAACTTCCAACACTAAATAAATAAGGGTATGTTTATGGTATGTTTGTTTTGACAGTGACCTGGCCTTGCGAAACTGCCTGCTAACTTCAGAAATGTCAGTAAAGATCGGGGACTATGGCCTTTCTCACAGCCGATACAAGGTTAGACAGTCTTTTGATAATGTCACTATTTTTCTAGACTGATTTTTACCTTATCGCCCAGGACCCAAAATATATTTATGTTTTGTGTCTGTAGGAGGACTATTATGTAACACAAGACCAGATTTGGGTGCCCCTGCGATGGATTGCACCTGAGCTCATAGACGAGGTCCACGGAAACCTGCTGGTTGTTGACCAAACCAAGTCAAGCAACATATGGTGAGATATTTAGGGAGTGACAAACAGGAAATATTATTGACTCAGCCATAACTTTTATCTAAACGGTAAACTTAGATGTTTTTTTTTCCTCCGTGTATATGAAGGCGGGAACCGGTTGCTCTAACATTGAATGATTACAAAATATAGTGCCAGAATGTTATTGGGGATATATTTCTTATACAGAATCATGTTATGTTTTCCTGTCATCTGATATTTTATTGAGAAACTCAACTGTTTGGGAAATATGTGTACAGCACAAAGATTATTGCAGATTTAAGCTACCATACTAACATCAGCAACTTGGATGGATTCAGTTTTAGCTCGTTTCCAGGATTATGTTACATTTTCCTGTCATCTGGTCTGCTTTTATTGTGAAACTCATTGGGAAATATATGTACAGCACAAGGATACTTGTGATATAACATAAAGATTATGAATTGAACTGTTTGAACATTGAACTGTTTGGAACATGGCCAGGTGGCCTGCGATATGGTTGGTGAATGCACTTAATGATTTTTTTTTTTTTGCCTGTTCCAGGTCATTGGGGGTGACTGTGTGGGAACTGTTTGAGCTGGGAAACCAGCCGTACAGACACTACTCCGACCGACAGGTACTGACATATGCTGTGAAGGAACAGCAGCTTAAACTACCCAAACCCCAGCTCCAATTCCCCCTGGCTGAGCGCTGGTGAGACATAGTTGCACGCCCACACACTCATGGAGACATACAAACACATACACCAGCTGAAACACAGAATGTTATGTATCTTCACGCCATGTAAGCAGCCTTTTAGACATTGCTGATAACTAAGCCTTTCACCTCTCACTGATCAATAAATGTCCTTTATACCAGCACACTAGTCAGTGTGTCCTATTTTCAAAATCGGTTTCTGCTTATGGTGGTGCAACACTCCATTGTGGCAATATTTCTCTTTGCTAGCGAGAGCAGATGATCAATACTCCCTATTCTTTATGATCCTCTGTCATCGACCAGAGTTGAATCACCTCGTTCATCTTTACCTGGGAATCCAGCCAAATATTGTTTTTATTTAATTCTTTTTTTTTTTAATTGTTCTCCAATAAATTAAACATCTTTGGTACCAACACAGAGGATTCATTTACATACACACACAAGGAGGAATGTAAACATCTTCTGTGTCAGCATCTGCACTGCACCTCTTTCATACTCTATATGTCTTTGGGCTTATTTCATGGAAAAGTACTGGTTTTGCTTGAGAGTGCTGACTACAAAACATCTCTTCTATACTGCCCTGTTGCAAGTCTAGAATCAACTCTTTAACTTCTGCCCATTTCTCTGCTTGCATAAAAAAAAACATATTCTTAAGATTTTAATAAGTGCCTCTGAGCTAATTGACATGCAGAGTTGAGGAGAGTAACATAATTATTACTTTGTTTTTCTTCTACTCTCTCTTGTCTCTGATCTTTCCTCCTCTCCCTTATTTCTGTGCAGGTATGAAGTTATGCAGTTCTGTTGGCTGCAGCCAGAGCTGAGACCCAGCAGTGAGGAAGTGCACCTTCTGGTTACATACTTGTGTGCCAAAGGCTCCAGTGAGGCTGAGGAGGACTTTGAACAACGTTGGAATGCCTTGAGACCCAACTTGCTTGGCAGCGCCTCCCACACAGCTACATCCACAGCCCTGGTTCTGACCCCTACGCCTGCCTCAGCTGACGACCTCGGTGCAGATCAAACTCAGGCAGTGGAGCTGGCCTCCTCTGCCTCATCCTCCTTTCCCCTCCTGGAGCACTTCTCTGACAGCTTCCACTCCGACACAGGAGACGACCTACTGACTGTCACAGAGACCAGCCATGGTCTCAACTTTGAGTACAAGTGGGAGCAGGCCCGAGCTGAACAGCCCTACTGCTCTTCCTCCACCAGTGGGCCACTGGGCCAGGGGAACCCACATTATCAGGATATCTACTATTCAAGTAAAGGAAGCACCTCAGGGGGCTGCAAAACTGACAGCCTGACCTCAGGCATTTCCCCATCCTACTATGAGCCCGAGCACCCGGGTGTGGTCCCAGTGTTGAGTGCCCACAGCCCCTCAGTCAGCAGCGAGTACTATATTCGTATAGAGGAGCCAGTAGAGTGTAACATTAACCTGGATGATAACGAGGAGGACTACAGCCCAGGACTGGAAGCCAGCAACAGCAGGTTGTCCTCTGAAAGTCGGACTGGTTCATCCATGGCACAGCCCAGTGCTTACTGGTCAACTGCTGACAACACCAAATCTACTGCCTATGACTCCGATTCAAGCCCCACTGTCCAACTAACCATGGAGCCACTGCTGAGACAGACATCCAGCACCAGCCCTATAAAGCTAGGCCACTCCCACAACTGCTTCTCATCCTACCAGAACGACACTGTCTACTGTGAACAATCCACATACAAAACAGGCCGCCAATCCTGTCTGTCTGAATTGGATACGTCGCCAGAGCCACGATCAAATGTTGTCCATCCAGTGGGGGGCTTAGAAAACCCACGCAGTTTGTTGCAAGCAGTCAGCAGCCCCAGCCTAGGGT
Source organism: Scomberomorus guttatus (assembly GCA_038419695.1). NCBI lineage: Eukaryota > Metazoa > Chordata > Actinopteri > Scombriformes > Scombridae > Scomberomorus > Scomberomorus guttatus. Next base: position 37,896 of record CM076459.1, read on the forward strand.
TCTGCGATCCCTACCTTGAAGCGAGCACAGGTCGTAGCGCGGTTAATGAAACCTGCCATAATATGATGGGTCCCCTCAGAAAGACACTACCCATTGTTAACCACATTAGCATCGATGTAGGGACAGATGATGGCCTGCTGGTGGGCCAGCAGAGGGATGGAGACATTGAGGATGACTTTTTCTCTGAGGGAGAGGCCACTAACTGGACCTCAAACCATTCAGCGAACAATAATAGCCTGAGCTTTGACAGCAGGCAGACAGGCAGTGGGCATGAAAGTTATCTGGACCTTCAATATACCACTCACTCTAACACAACAGAATTATGGTCTTTGACTAAGGCCAATACTATAACCTTCCACAGCTCCAGGTCTTGTGGCACCTTGGAGGCAGAAGGAGGTAAAGCTGCTAGCAATCCTAGTGAATTAGGTTCATACATTCACTTGTGTCACAAAGAAAGAGAGGCCACTCCAATGGAAAATAACTTACCTGTAGATAATCTAAGAAGTATTGATTCTCTTACCAGCTCAAGTATGAATGCCAGGGGTACAGAGGGTGAGAAAATGGAGGTAAAATATGAAAAGCAACCACTGCTTAATGGAGAGCGACTGTACTCTGAGCCTAAGATGATACCCGAGGCAAGCTATGTGAAGTCCCCATCCTCTTTCAAGGAGCCTCAGACTGGTCAAACTGGAGCCTTAACAGACAAGCAGAGGGGTAATATCTGGGAGGGGGTTTCAACAGGAGTCTCTGTTGGTCTCAGAGACACAAGGCTAACCTATCCAGAGACATCAGAGAGTAATAGAGTGTTAGACAGTGGAGTGGGGGTCAGAAACTCCAGCATTAGCCTGGTTGAGCTTGGGGACTACAGTGAGGATGATGACGATGACATCACAGATATTACATCAGGGATCTTTGCCGACTTCAACCTGGACTATGCTGAGGTAGAGGAGGAAGAGCTAAGCCCACTGAAGAATCCAGAGGGAACTCCTGACTCTGTAGACACCCTTAACCTGTCCTCATCGATGGCAAGCCCCTGTGACCAGGCCTTCAGCCCAGATCCCTTCAATACCCCTGTCCTGCCCAAATCCCTGGACAGTGGATATGACACAGAGAACAACGAATCTCCAGAGTTTATCTTCAAAGAGCTTGGAGATCCCCGAGGTGGTGACAGAAGCCCCAGGCTGGGTGGAGAAACCGAACTTGTTCTGCAAGTGGGTTTGAGCCAAGGTGTCTGCACTTCCACCAGCACCTCAGAGCTACAGTTAAAGGCCCTGACTGATAAGAACCCATACAGGGATTCAGCCTATTTCTCTGACTATGATGCTGAAAATGAGAGAAGCCCTCGAGAGGAAGGCAGTAAGTTCTTTACAGTTCCAAATAGCTGTGACTTGCATGTTGAGACATTGAGCTCTACCAGAGATGATGATCATATCAAAAGGAAATTCAATGAGGAACATTTAACAAATCTGAGACACATCAAAAGCTGTGTTTTGGCGAATCTCTCAGAGGCTGACCCTAGTTCACGCCATCCCCTTTCCACCCCTGGATTGTCCATGCTGTCACCATTTCCTCCGCAGATGGGCGGCTGCCTGACCAAAGAGTCTGCCCCTGCAGATGATGATCTTGGATTGGAGACAGACCACTCAGGAGAAGAGCCCTCCTCAGACCTTAGCTCCTCCATTGTGTCTGAAACTTCCTCTACTGTCCAGGAGGCCTCAGCAAACCACGAGGAGGGGAACAGGAGAGCAGAAGATTGTTCCCCTGACCAGTATTTGTGTTCTGACTCCACCATAACTGACTACAGAGACGAGGCCCCCAAAGAGAATGAAAATAGTGATGGATCCACAGAGGAGGAGGAGCTGCCTGAATTCAATCATGACAAAGAAACAGAGGACAGGAGGGAGGGTGTGGGAATAAATGAGGAAGATTTTGAGGACATAGACGCAGAGGAATGTGACTCACAGGACAGTTTATGTGAAGAATCCAACGGCCCTGCTGACCTGTCCACTTCCTCATCGTTGTTGGAGCTGTGCGGAGAGAACGTAAGAGCTCCACTGGAGGAGGCGGAGGATGAAGATGACTCGGATGACAGCGAGTCTGACGAAGAGTTGAGGACCTACAACATCCAGGATGAGGACAGTGAGGAGAGTGAGGAGGATTTCACCACAGTGCCAGTGGTGGTAAGCGACTGCAGCAAGGCTAGACACCTCCGCAGCCTCCTGAAGATGCCCACCCTGCTCACCCAGTCCTTCTGTGACGAGTTGGAGAGGAAGAAAAAAGCGGTGTCTTTTTTTGATGATGTCACTGTGTTCCTTTTTGACCAGGTATGAGGTGTAATTGGGTCAAAATTATGCAGTGTGTTTGTCTATTAAAGATTAGATCATTGTTTTATAGTATGTGAGGAATATTTTTGTTTCTGACTTCTAGGAGAGCCCCACAGGAGAACTGGCTGACTACACCTTCTCCACAGGAGCAGAGTCCAGTGGGCAGGAATCCTCAGAGGAAATAACCTCTGACCACCAGCCGCAACCTGACCCTGAACTTGAAGCCCAATCCTGTGAGACATACTGTGTTTCTGAAGAAACAGACGGGAACAACTCAGAAGAGGGTGAGTTTATCAAGGACATAAAACACTATACTTCCTAGTTCACTTATCTCAGATTGTTCACCATTGTATACGTGTGTCCATGAATGTGTGTATTCAGGTGGGGGTTATGAGTGGGAAGATGACCTTCCGTTTGAGCCCTGCCCGTCTTCACCTGACACCATCCCTGACCCCGACTCCTCACCCACATCCACACCCAAGAGTCCAGAGGCGCCGAAACCTGCAGCTGTAGCACTTAACCGTTTTATTGTCTCACGATTCTCCATCACACACGTCTCCGACCCCCACATGGGCACAGCAACAGGTCTGTATTATTACATTACTATTATATAATGTTAATTTATTTGCATGAACAATATGACAATATCATCATCAACATCAACAACATTGTCACAAACACGTAATAATCTTAACGTTGTAGTCTCAACAGTTTTTTCTAAATTTTTAATTTGGTGCACATTATGTCTTACTGATACTTCACCAAAAATATTTTAAGTATAAAATAACACTAAGTTTGTAATGTGGCTGTTGGTGGTTTATGCAAACATAGCCATACATTACCAACATAAATAGCTTATGACTTTAGCTACAAACATAAGTGTATTGAGAGATATTTTGGTGGATAATTGAATGTTTGTAGCATACTGAGTCTAAAGATGGTAAAGTGGAGAAGTGAATTAGAAGCGGTGTGAGAAGTTGTTATTTTCCTGCTGTGAAAATCTTTGGAATTCGAATTTTAAAAGCTACATTTCAAGCACACAGTAAGACACATTAAACATGTTTTTGGTTGGAGTATCACTTGAAGCTTATTTTCAACTGATTGTGTCCAACAGGGAACAGTGAAGATAGTCCAAAAGAATGAGTGCCCCACGGCCCCGACTGGAGGAGGACGAGTTTCTTCTCAACACAGAAAAGCAGCATTATTATATCTAGATGTTATACAGAGTTTTATTTTTATCGACGTTTGGGGCATCTGACCCTGGTGACCCTTTATGAGACAGTGCCTCATATTGTAGTGAAACACCTTTGATGATTTGCACACTGTTTTTTTTTTTTTGTTTTTTTTTTTTTGGAACAAAGAGTGATAGCTGCTGATATGACAACCTGATTGAGACAACCAGGAAAGTGGATATAAAAATCAGATCATATATTTTGCAGAATTAGAAAAATTATATTAGTTTTAACACGCAGTATACGACAGTAACTACAATAACTTATTTGCTCAATGCAGCATCAATTTCTGTTGGTGACCTTACAGGTAATTTAATTTGTGAATTATAAAAATAATCATAAAAATAAAAGGATAAAAAAACCAAAAAAAAATACTGTGAAATGAGAGGCTTTCTAGCTGCTCCTCTCATTGGCTGCCTTGGTCCATCTGCTTACCACTGATCTGGCATTTTTAAAGACTGTTAGAGCTGTCATTGTTGGAGCCAGAGAACAATGCTCGGTGATTATTGCGTACGAAACTCTGGTGGATTTCCAAAAAAACAAAATCTGACTCTTTTTAACAGTTGTGGGTGGTGGTGACAATGCTTGAAGATGGAGGTGCTGAAACTTAGTTTGTCCCTTAATCCAAGTTTTAGACTCTGACAAAGCCAAATGATGTTGATAGTTGGACTACAAGGAAACAAGGTGTTGTCACTCCCTAATTATCACCACCACTCGCTCTGGTTAATGATGACTTACAGTATCTGTCTACTGTTACTGCATCTGTCTAAAGCACTTTGCGTAGCCAAACTGGGTCCTTATTTGTAGAAGTTGCTCTACATCTCCCCATCCTGGAATGAAATATGTGAACATGTGAGACTCCCTATTTGTGTCCACAGTGCCAGCTACAGGTTCACTTTATTTTGTGGCATATTAGCTTAAATTACGTTTCATCTGCAATAGAATGACACCAAAGGGATGGAGAGGTGTTTCAACACAATTTGCCAGTGTCATGTCAACATGCCAGTCATAAATGTTGAATGTCAGTCGGTATCATCTTTATGCATCTTTTATATGTCTATGTATTGTCCATAGTCTCATACATAATGTTACAGAATTCTATTACAATTGTGCTGAAGCCCGGGTCTGAGGTGTACAAAAAAAAAAAGACATTCAAACTACGACATATCTCACATATTGTATGAATGTTATATCAACATGTAGCAGGTAGCTTGACTTGAATTACTACTGCTGTATCGACAGCTCCCTCCCCCTCTCTATCCTTCTGTAGCTCAAAGTGCCAATTCTGTTTCCTCTCGCCTTGCCTTTTAAGTTCTGCAAGAAGAGAAAACATCGCTAGTATTTTTGTACGAGCATTTGAAAAGATGCAAACCAGGATGACGGTCTCTCAAATTTGCCAAAGAGATACTACAAAGCCCATTGGCTAAAAGTGGCAGACATGTTTGGAGAAGATGAGGTGGGTTGTTCTATGCACCAGTAGTAACATCATTGCTGTTTCCATTTCTCCCTCACTCATGGCTATTGTACTATCCCAAACAAATAAATCCAAATACTTTTTCCCTTCTTGTGTCTGTGATATATTTATGTGCAATAATGCCCAATAAGTTGTTTTTTTTTTCTGAAATATAACATGACACAACACAAAAGTATGACATTTATGCCCATTTAGATTTATTTTTGGACAAGATAATTTATATGCTCTTTCTGTACAGTACAGATACAATACAAACAGGGACACAAGTGGGAAATGGGCAAAATGCAAGCTATATAAAAGTAAAAAATGCATTTGAAATTTGCTGCCCAAATGAGCTGTGTAATAAAAGCGTGATCATATCACTCAGTGTAGAGGACTCTCATCCATGGGAAATTCATTTTTCATGTTGTAACTGTTTATTTATTGCAGTCTAAGAGGCATTTTAGCTCATTCACATACCATGCACATTCTTGCTTTTCCATCACATACAGTTTCACTACTATCCACACACAGCATACTATACATAAATGCCTCTGCTTTAAGCTCTTGTCCCAGATGAGTGTATAATACTGAGAATGAATGATCAAAAGCTATGTAATACTGTACCTTATCTGATAAGCTACCACTCCCTCAAAGCTAAATATTTAAAAAAAAAAAAAAAAAAAAAAAAAAAGGTCCATTATGTATGCATTGTATTTCACCTCTTCGCTATCTGACAGCTTAGATATTATTATTACAAGAGAAAAAAAGAATAGCAAGAATAGCAGTTCAAAACATTATTTTGGTGGAATTGCAAGTTGCACTGTTGTACTGGAGCATGCACAAGCAAAAAAAAAAAAAAAGTCAAGCAAACAAGACAAGGGGACATAATCCCACTGATATTTTAAGAAATATAAAAATACAAGTAGAACTGTGATGCATATGCCCTCAAACCAGTTTACAGGATGATTTGGTCAATGCTGCATGAAGCATATGTTTAAAAAAAGTAGAAGGCACAGTTCCCACATTGAAAATCTGGGTATACTGTATCACAACTAGTAAATATATAGTTCTATATCACTTAAAAGAAAAAAATGACTGTTTACTCACCAACTGTCCAGTTCTAGCTATCTGTGGCAGTAACCAATCTATACTTCTTCTTGAGTGCATATTACTGTGATGCACCGAAAACATTTATTAACCATCTTACCGTATCTTCACCCTCAAGCCTCACTTTAAAAAAAAAAAAAAAACTAATGCAGAGAGTGTCCCTTCACTGTTCATGAATGTAAATAATCCTCAAATGAAATTTACAGTGTATAGTGTTGAAGAAAACAAGAAATCCCATAGTAGAAGTGCAGATAAATAATAATGTGACGGCATCACTAGTAAAACCTATTAGCCATACCTTATCCACAAGTGGTGTGATCTAAATAACTAAAACTACTGTCACACTTGCCCTTGAATGTTCAGAACGAGACATTCAGTGTTTACCTGCAGTGTTGTGGAAGCGTTTGCAACCGGAAGCTCTCAGAGTGAGTTTCCACGGCAAATGAACTAATTTCTTCGTACTGTAACATGTTTCTTGATGTGATTTTTTTCCCCCCTAATCACACTTCTGGGCCCTCTTGTGATAACATCATACAACTCAAACATGCCAATGTTGGCCATTTTCTCTTTCTCCTTATGAAAAAAAAAAAAAAAAAGGGCCCACGAGTGCACATAAGGGGTCAGCAGTCCGCTAGTAGAAGATGGGCGCAGATCGGTCATCAGTGAAGGTGGGCCGGAGGTAGACCTCCAGGGAACGGTCACTGTGGGGAGAGGAGGGGTGGGGCAAGGAACAGTGACAGTTAGGTTGAACACACAAAAAACTAAAAAAAAAAAAACTTAAAAAAAATCTAGAGAGTCTATCTAGAACTATGTAACCACACCCCAAAAAAATCTGCCTTCCTTAAGTTTTTTTTTTTTTCTTACAGTTGCAAGTTGAGCAAATGGTTGCGGTATGTAGTTTGAGTTTTAGCAAGCATGTAGTGAGAAAACTAGTAAAGTAAGAAAAAAAATTAAAGCAAACCAAAAAAAGAGCTTGAAATAGACATGCACGCAGGGTTAGTGTCTTCTCTGCATGATACTGTGTTACTGACACACACAAAAAAAGGATATCTTTTACAACCCAAGACCTGCTGGACTGACAGAACCAAATGCTGCCACATCCATGAAGGCCAAAGGACAGAAAAGAAAAGACCGGTGTTTCCCAGCATCCTATTGCAGCCAGACAGCCAATGACAGCAGAGAAAACCAGGCAGCAAAAAGAGAGAAGGATAAAAGTGATTGCTTGGCTGAAAGGCGATGGTGGCTGGTGACTTACGGAGGTCCTGTTCCCTCAGAACCGGGACAATTCTGGACCCAAACTGGAAGGTAAAGAGAACCCTTGGGTTTGAATGGCTCATCTCTCAGATCATGCATGGGTCACATTTTGTAACGACACTGCTGGTTAGTCTGGTGCAAGATGAACATACTGTAGGTTGATAATAATAACTGTAACTGAAATGAGGTATGGAAAACAGAAATACACACTTCATGCACAACATGCCGTATAGTATGCTCCTTTTCAAATCCAAAACTGTGAGGAAACATGTCTGCAGCTTGTCTTAGTGGGGAATTACTGTAAATGCAATGCGATCCGACAGGCAGGTAATTCTGAAGTTGCGTCAGCTTCAAACACGTGTATCATCAACCAAATACCACGCAAACACAGGCCAGAAGTACACGTGTATACAACCAAAAACGAAGGTAAGCAGGCAGGCAAAGTTCAGATACTCACAATACTTTACACAACACCACCACACACAGACAGTCTTTTTTTTTTTTTTTTTTTACAGTGACACAGAGAGCAGCACAGATGCTATGGGTGTCAGGGAAAGGGGTAAGGATGAAACGGCATGCTTAAGTCACCGCTGTGGCTTGAAATGATTCACACAAGGGTGGCAGTTTTGGGGGGAAAAAAAAAAAAAAAAAAGGAATTCATTTAAACATTTAAGGAAAAAAAATCTGTTCAGAGCTATTACTGAAACAGGAAAAATGAAAATGTAATTGTCAGTGACAGAACAGATTTCTCGTCAGACCAGACTGTTTATTAATATATAGAGATATGTTTTATTTAGAATACCTTTGTAAAAAGTCACCATACATTCAAGGTCAATTTTTAGTATCACATTTTCTGGTATCCCTCCACAGCATGCATAAGATAAACACTTCAACTAATCAGTAGTTTCTCATTGTTTCTGGTAATTTATTTTTTTTACAAGGACAATAATTGTTTTAAAAGAAAAAAAAAAAAAGACCAAAAACTACATAGCCACTCAGGGAATACAATCATAAATAACACTGAGAGCTGCAAAAGCCGTGGTTGTCATTTGAACTCAAACTCACTGTAGCATCAGAAAAAACGGATCAAATTGAAGGTTGCTGGAGTGAGACATTTTATTTTGACTGACAATTCTGGCAGTAAGTCCAGCCAAGAACGGCGAAAAGAAGGATTCTGTAGGGGCTGAGGGGTTGAAAGTTTGAACTGAAAATTTATATGAAACATGTTTTGCAATGATCATAATACAGTGCAATTTGGTGGACTGACGGAAACAATTTTATATATATGTATAGATATGTATACTGTATATTCTTGAAGCTCAATTTGTAATTTTGCTTCAGTTGCACATAAAATATGTGTTTAATAGAAAAAAAAAGAAAAAAAAAGATGCAAAGTAAGGCATATGACACACACCCTCTGGACAGAAAATCAAATCTAGCACTGACACAAGGAAGCACAGCGCAACCTATGGGATCTCTCAGAAAAGAACATTGTAATCTGCTGCACAGCCTTACTTTGAACAAAGCTTTGAGCATGTGTGTGTTGGGTGGGAGCTTGATAATATTGGGCCCACGTGTGCTTAAAAAGGCCATTCAGCCAGTGGCTTTAGTACGACACTGAAGTCTTTTGGCACTTGTACAGTACATGAACATGTCCTTTAGTTTGACAAAATGACACAACCATGTACATGCATGAAAGACAAGCAGTAGCAAAGGCAGTCTCTTGAGAGATCAGTCCATGATGGTGGACTGTGATCAGAGATAGAGTATTCAGAGTCCATATCGCTGCATGCCGAGCAGGTAGGCCCCGCTCTGGCTCTCGCGCTCAACGCAATCCTCCACCCACCAACCGCTACTGTCCACACCGACACCACCAGCAGCAGCACCCAGGACGGACGGAAGGAGGAAAGGAGGGACCCGGGGAGGAAGAGAGGACAGAAAGGAGGGATGAAACTGGCCTCTTCCACTTGGAGAAGGGGTGTGTGTGGAGGCAGAGGAGGAGAGGTGGAGATAAGTGGACAGGAGGGAGGCTAAGAGGAGGGGAAAGATGGGGAGGAAGAGGCCCCTGTGCTATCCGGAGCTGTCTGTGTCTGTCTGTATGTCTGTTCTCACACAGTCGAAATCAATTTGCCATCAGGACTGTCACTGTGGAACAAAGAGAGAAGGAAGCTTGCCAGGTCGGACACACTCAGAGAGAAATGGAGAAAGACAAGACAGGCACAAGGAGGCAGGGTAGAGTTTAGGAGAAGTGTAGGTAGGTGGGATCAAGAAATCTACCTTGCCCCACCTACAACTACAACTCCAAACACACCTGCCGTGATCAGGAAGATTGGACTTCCAATTCCCTCATCAACACTGTTTTTTTTTTTTTAATCCAGATATGCTGGTTGGATATTATTGCCCATTCATATGAATAGACTTGAGCCAATGTTTGCCTCTGTCGCTCACTGAATGGCAGATAAAACCTACAAGTTACTGTTGATGAGAAAATCATCAAGTCATCTCCTTAGCTGGAGGGATGTCGTAATTAGTCTTAGATTAGCCTGTTGGGGTGAATACACCCTGTAGGACAGTGTTGTCTCAAAATACTGATACAGAAAGAAAAACCACATTCAGAGCAGACAGGAGTATGTAAAACAGCTTGGCGCTGGTGCCCAAAGCCCCAGGCTGACAAGCAGTGATGACTGAGATGAGGTCAGCATGATGTCTACTGTCACAACATGTATTCCACCAGACGCCAAAACGAGTGCATATACACTCTACTCCATTTCTCTGGCTCACACACAGCGTCTCTCACACAAATACACACGTATACAGATATATACAAACACGCACACACACACACACACACGTACACAAGGATGTACTCCCTGATTGGACAGGAACAGGCACAGCATAATTCCTAGCCCTAACCTCAAACAACCCTAGTGAGTCAGCAAGGACTTGATAGGATTACAGTTCAAATATACTGGGCCAAGAGCACTCTGACAATAAACTGAAACATTCAGCCCGCTATACTGCATTCATTAGTTTAAAGAGCTATTAAAAAAAGTAAATTAAGGAAGAGCAAAGAGGAAAAGACAAAGAGGACACAGTAAAAGAAAATATATTCAAAGGAAACGCTGCGCATATCTGATGAGAAGGGATTTTAATACTACAGCAAAATTAAAAGTCATTACTTGAGCTTAATTAGAATCCTCACTAGTCCTACATCATTTAGTTAACCGAAAGGAAATCAATGGCTGACTATTTTGATAATTGATTAATTGTCTAATTCATTTATCGAGCAAAAAAAAAAAAACCCAAACATTCTTTGGTTGCAGCTTCTAAGATGTGAGGATTTGCTGCTTTTCTCTTTTTTATATCCTTATAAATTTAATACATTTGGGTTTTGGACTGTTGGTCAGACAAAACTGCATTAGTTAATATTTTCTGACAGGATTAATCAAAAAAAAAAAAAAAAAAGAAAAAAGACAGCAATCAAGAATGAAAATACTCCAGCCCTACTCTACTCATACTATGTAAATGTGTACTTTGTTTTTAACACTGCATGGAGCTGTAATAGCTTTGCCTCAGTGTTAACAAAATACAGGAATCTAACAAGGTGTCCCAAATCCATACAACATACTAACTGTATGTATTCAACCGTCATATTATACTCTTTCTGCAGCTAGGTACGATATCAAAGTACTTCCACATTTTGTACCAACATGAAATGATGCAATCGGACGTCAATCCCATTGGCACTTTGGAATGTCAACTGAACTTCACTAAGAGAAAGCTAAAAATTATTTCTTGAGATTTCATTTGCATCGTTCCCGAGCTGTCTCACCACCATCCACAATTCATTTTATTTTTTTGCAGCTGACTAGTTACCTCGTCCATGTTCTTTGTGCATTGCATTATGGGACAATGGTGTGCATCAACAGCACAGAATTTTGTATGGAGCATTTAATTGGGACATAGCACGCGTTTAGCCGTTGCCTTGCTGTCTCTTGAGTGTTCGTGCATGTTGTAGCTCAGGTGAAAGGGACTCGCTCTCATGTCTTCTTCTTCTTGTGATAGAGCACACCTTTCATTACACTTTCCAAGTTAAATGATTCAGATGTCAGCAGCAGTCATATTGTTACTTAAAAGGCAGGGCAGAAAAGGCACTTACCTTGTGGCAAAGCGACCATCATAATCCTCAATAGCAGGCTGAAAAAGATCAAAAATAAAATTTTTCACTTTGTGTGCATAAATACCTTGGATTAAAGTATCTGCTATACTTAGAAACATACACTAGGTGGAAGCAGAAACTAAGTAAAAGTCTGCTTTTCAGTTACTGCAGGATTACTCATATACAATTATGTAACATAGGACTAAACCAGATGGGGCCTACGAATTAACTAAGCAAGTGTAACAAGTGTAAAATTGTATTGTTCACGGATACTACACATGTCAAATTGTACCTACCTGTGTGCCAAAGCCTGCCATGCTGTAGGGGCGTGGGCGGGACTGTGCTAGGCTCTGTGCCAGCAGTCGGGCGGTCAGGCCATAGTCAGTTGTGGGCAGTGATGCATCACTCTCCAACAAGTTCCCTGTGCTGCTACTTTTCCCATGATGCAGGCTGGGATGGGAAGAAAATAAAGGTCTCAGACTCAGACTTGCACTTCATTCGGGCTCATTTAGCTGACATGCCGCGCTGCTACATACTTCACTCTGAGCTTCTCATTGTCGCTCTCAGGCAGCACACGTGTATAGGAGAACGGGAACCAGCCGCGCCTGAGAAAAGTGAAGACCTTGTTAAACTTAATCTCTACATTCACTGTACCTAAACGTTGGACAAATATTTATCCAAAGTCACAGTACGGATTCAGGCAAAATAGAATAAATGAATATATTACTTACATTTTGTTCTTCTCGTTCTCCCCATAGTGCCAACCGTCGCGAGCTTCAGGCACTAGCAGGGTGATGACATCTCCCTCGGAGAAGCTGAGCAGGGTGCTGTTGTCACCGGCGGCGTGGGAGAAGATGGCCTGGACACGAGAGCGCCCGTTCTTTTCCAGGCCCGCTGCCATGGAGCTGGACCTGGGCAGGGTCCGTGTCTCTCCTTAGGTGTTTTGTAGAAAGAGATAATGGTCAGAGTCATGATATTCAGAGTACCAGAGGCATAAATGCTCTAAATACCTGGAATCTGCAGTGATAACTAAAGGTAACATTTATGTCTCTTTAGGCCACAGTCAGTAGCCAGGCAGATGTTCTAAATCTTCTTTATCCCAGCTAATCTGGAGTTTGAATGCTTAATCTTTCTTCCTGTAATGCTACTGTTTCTCATTAAATTCCAACAGCGTTTTCTTACCCACGGGGTTCTTATTCTTAGCGGGGGCAGGCCTGCGGACAGGGAGGGTGTTGGAGTAGACATCGCTGACCTGTCTCTGAGGCTGAACCTGGGACGGGCCCTGCGCCTGAGTCTGAGGAGACGAAGGCCTGACTTGAGACACAGACATACTTCCTCCATCCGTCCAATATTCCTCCCCGTGGACTCCTGTTGTCCCATTGACCATGGACATACCATCAGGGCCCATCAGCCTCTGGAATAAATCAGCGGACATATATATTTATGCATTGAAAAAGGCTCACCCTGCACAATACTACAGCAGCCATGAGCTACAGGAGCTAATGTGATGATATATTATGATTTACATATGCTGCATTCGTATTAATTCACACTGATAAAAAAAAAAAAAAAAAACTATAACTTTGAAGAAATGTCAATTAAGAGTTTATCTAAGTCTAGTCAGACAGACTAGACTCAGATGAGTCATTTGTTCTGGTTTATTTTGGTCATCTGTATGAAGCAGTAATATATAAACTATAAGAAAAAAGAAAAGACACAAAAGAGAAATATGAAGCCCCGCATTTCCTAAACTCACCGCTGGGTGTCCGAGGCCACTGCCCATAAAGACAGCCAGCTCTGGAGGCACAGGAAGAGGCTGGGCTCCGGGGATGGGGTCTGAGATGACCAGGTTGGATTTGGAGGAATGCAGGGGGCTTGTGCCCCCAAGTGCGGCAGAGCCCATCTGCTGGGCGAGGAGCATGGCCCTTTCTGGCAGTTTGTTGGGATCTGAACAGGCTTGTTGCCACACTGGGATCTTCTGGGTCAGAAGGTCTTTACCCTGAAAGGGAGGAAGAAAAGATTGGAGAAACAAAACAAAAAAATGAACACAAACATACACTACGCAGTATTACTGTAAGAGAAGTGAGTTTTTGATACAGCTGTAGTGCGACAAGAAAAAAAAAAAAGCGTGAAGCATTTTCTTTGGTATACCTTCAATACCTCTCTATTCTCTAAAAAAACATTTAGTCCTCAAAGGTTTTTCCTCACTGCGTATCCTTGACCACTGCCCTTTGCACAACTATGATAATGTGCTGCGTGGGTGAGGCAGTGGGACAGGATAACATATAACCAAGCTGCCCACTGCAGCAACTCACAGCCTGTGGACATTGTTGTTCTGTCTACAAATATAGAGATAGAGTTTAATGGACAGAAATGCTCACATTTGTATATGATTGTACAGTATACATGCGTGCGCACACACACACACACATACAAAACAGAGAATTTTGTCCTTTTGTTTGCATTAATTTGTAGTTCTCTCCATCTCTTTCTCTGTCTCCCTCCCTCCCTCACACACACACACACACACACAGATCTTGCACTCAGACAAACACACAATAGGAACCCTCTGGGAGAGGGTTCTTCAGTTTGTTGAAGGTGAGCTCTTCCCACGCACACCCCCATCCTGATTAATGACTAGACTTCATGTTGAAAAAGGATGCAGCAGCACAGCACAGCACAGCACAGCACAGCACAGCACAACACAGCACAGCACAGCACAACACAGCACAGCACAGCACAGCACAGCACAACACACACACACACACACACACACACACACACACACACACACACAGAGTCCTCCTCTAGCCACATCTTCAGGCTGACAGTTCACACCCACCAGTAATCCCAGGAGACTGATGTACTCTATTACCCAATAATTTGATATTCCTGGGTACTGGATAGGCACACATGTGTAGTACACAAAGAGACAAACCACAACAAGCATTTCCTATGGAAAAAAAAAATTGGACTAAATAACGCTCCATTAACTTTGATGGTATGATATAGAAGGGGATCTGTTTGGATTCAAAGGTTCTTTGCTTGAAATGTCAGCAGCAATGTGAAAATAACAAGGAGCTATCACAAAATTTTACAGCCACTGTTGTTGTAAACAATATGGATAAGAAACAGTTTGCAATTCTTGTTTTGTTCAGCGCACTGAGCTTCGATTTCTATCCATTTTGCTCTAGATTCAGCGTTTTGATGCCTTTTCCTATTGAGTTCCTTTTATCAGCTGAGCGAGCGAGGCAGTTTGCTACACAAAAAGGTAGCCAGACGCTCGAAGGTGCAATGATGGATTACGGCTTCAGATGTGCCTGTCAGCTGGGCATTGTCTACAGTCTTAATGAATTTTTAAAATGAAGAAGTCCCTATGAGCGGTCAAAGCTAATGTGACTTTGAATTATATATCTGCTAGTATGCTCTTTTTGATGAACAATGGTCTAGAGCAGCTGAGTTTCAAATAAAACAGAGATGACAGATGGAGAGTAGTCGGCTAGAGTCAACACAAAAGCACAAAATAGAAAAAAATTCAGTCTATCCGGCCCTGCACATTCATTTTAAACATAATAGACAGAAAATATGTAGAAATACCAAAAATACTCATGACAGGCTAAACTACTATTAGTAACTGAGGTTACGTCCAGCAACAAAGCTCCACTGTGAATAGTAAATATGTCCTGATCTATCCTATGATGTTCATGTCTGTCTTTATCATTCTATGGTAGAGATTTTTATTTTTATCCTCTTGGTGGTGAAGTGACCCTTGGACTTACCTTGCCATGGTAGGCGCTGCTGTTCTTGGCCACAGCACACTGACGGTCCACCAGAAAGCAGTACCTGCGACGCTCCTCGGACAAGGCTGTTTTGTATCCCTCAGCGATGAAGGTGTCCAGCTCAGTCTGCTTACTGCTGATGGTCTCCACAAACTGAAGGGGAACATACAATAACACAGGTCCGCTTCTGTTACACAGAGTATCTACACGTTTGCACAAAAGACAACATGCATGGATTGAATTTGCTTTTGTTTTATATGTCTAATTATTGCTCATATCGTTTCCTGCTGAGACAGTGAGAAAGACATTTTGTTTACTGGTGCGTAGCAGGTCCTTCATATCTTAGGGAAAAAGATGCCAAAAGACGCTTTTCACATCTAGCAGGTGAGGACAGTGGACAGAAGTTCTGACGCAGAACTTTTAACTAATAACACCCTGCCTCAAACTCGCACATTTACACACATTTACACCTGAATGCCACTCAGTACAGCACAGTCTTGCTCCAGCTCCACTGGAGCAATTAGGGCTTAAGTGCACCTTTGCGGTACTAGTTGTGCAAGAAGAGAGCCTTACTCAGCAACTTTCTCTGCCCGGATTTTCCCCGCCGAGTGCTACCGAAGCAACGCAATTATGACTGAAGATCCCACAGGGTGGGGGAGGAACTGCTCACAAAGACCCGCTACTCCATTTTACATGTCGGACAATAACAAATAACAGGTGTGTTAATGTGTGTATCCAGCGCTGTCAGTTTGTCTTAGCCTGAGCTCTCTAAAAATGGGAAATGTCAGTGGGAACCGAGTTCAACGACAACTCACACACACATAACGGTCAGCGCAGTGGTGAGAAGCTACAGGGAGTCCTATTTTGAAGAGGAAATGACATTTACTGTAGGTGTTTTTTTTTTTTTTTATGAGCGAGTGCATTCACTGTATTTACAAACAGCAGAGTTTGAAGGTTGGTAGACGCTTGCTGAAAGTTTTAGATACCGTCTTAAAAGTAGGCCAACTGAACTGAGACCAGTTTCATGGCTTTGATACTGTAACATCTGCTAAAAAAATGCTGACCCAGAAGAGTGTGTTATATTTACTTGCGTTCATTTGATCAACATTGAACCTTTTTTCTACGGGGTATTTGGTTTGAATGTTGTTATGGGGTATGCTTCTCATTTATAACCTGAACCAAATAAGCAATGCACACAATTTTACGTTGGCATGCAAATAATGCTTGCTGGGTGATTCATTGTTGCTGTAGTGTGATTGATAGTTCCTCAAGTTCAGTTTTTTCTCAGAGCATTAGATAAGATTTCAGGAAGTTTTACATTACATTCCACAAATACTGATGAAAATACTAATGACGTTTCTAGAGTTCCTCCCTGCAGCCAAATGTAAGTTACTGTGGTGCCACCACGAAGTTCAGATGCATTTCACTTAGTAACCACCAGAGCACGCTGCTTCCTCACTGCCAACAGCCACGTGTTACTTCATTGGAATTTCAAGTCTGAGGGAATATTTTAATTGGCTAAATGATACTGAACACAAACTATTTGGGGAATGACCTTTCGCAGTAGTGTACCCACCAAGCACTGGAAGAAATCCACCTAAATTATTACACAAATCCACAGAGCCAAGTTGTCAAATCAAGCAAGAGAAGGATGAAAGAATGATAACAGGCTTGGGCGGTATCTATGTGTTCATACCTTCATACCTTCCTGACATTTGTGTAAAAAAAAAAAAAAAAAGCTGTGTATCTATTATGCAGTTAGCCCTTGCTTGGTTTAAATACTTATGGCCCGTAGAATAATAAATAGATAGATAGTAAGCGCCCTTCTTCCATAGATTCTTGCTGGAGGACAGGCTGACACGGATACTGACACATCAGTGGGCTGAACAGAGAAGACGTGTGGGTGGTAGTGGCAGACTGGCAGTTAAATAGTCCTCTCAAGATAAAGTTATATGTAGCATTCGGGACTAAATACTTCCAAAGAGGGGCATAGGCATTTTTCTTTTCCCCCACCACTCGCAGTCGCCATCTTCGTCAGCTCAGCTGCCTGTTCCACCAGTAGAGACTGACCTCTGGTGGCGCGTGCTGTGCACTACAATATATCGCCTCAATACAGCATCTCTGTATCAGTTTAATAGAAAGAAGAGCGTCTGTATTTTTGACGGTATTGAAACTCATACCTTTAGGATTTCTAAATACCCTGGTATACTGTAACACCTTCATACCGCCCAAGCCTAGGTGTTAAATCTCCTTTTCTCCAGAGAGCAGCCTGACCCTATTCTGTTCTTTATGTACAGCTTAAGCTCTAATTAAGTGCTTTGAAACTGGTTCAGTTAGTTGTAGTTCTTTCACAGCCTTCAGTTAACGACCCGAGCATCGCCTCAACATGGTGGGTTGGGGAAGGGAGGAGCAGAGTCATGCTACGGTAGATATGCCACCGGAGCTGCCAAGCTGAAATCTTTTCTTCCGCCCCTTGTCATTTTCTCTCCTGTGAAAAAAGTTAAAGATAGTGATTTTGTTTTGGTATGAGTCATACTCCATACTGCGGAGAAAGAATAAAGAAAGGAGGGAGAAATATGCCATGGTGAGCAAATGTCTAGCACACACACACACACACACACACATATATCTCAGCAATAACATTTGTGAATGGGTCTTCCGTTCCATCGAGGAAGGAACATAACCATTTAAAAGATCACCGCCAACTTGGCTGCTCCTTCCCTCTCTCCCTCTCTCTCTCTCTCTCTCTAAGTCTCTCTGTTGGAGTGACCCTTTTGTTTTTTTGCAGCCTCTGACTCACAGTCTGCTGGCCTCTCTAGCACTTCTAAGCAGAGCTAATAGGAGCGGCTCAACCAGCGCGCCCTCTCCTCTTGTCAAATCCACATGGCCCAATTCTCCAACCATTTAAAAAGGTCACCAAAGTAACCCAAGACAATGAGTGCAGTGGGAAAAGCCAAGGCAGACACCAGCCACTATTATAACCGAGTGACCTCAGGTTACATCATAGCTAGAATGACTTGTTTAGCAAAAGTGATGAATATAAATGAAACCTGCATCAGACTTAGAGAGAACAGCATCGCTGCCTTTTTGTGAGTGTCTCCTTACGTTGACATATTCAGGACAACATCGTAATAGACCAGCAAATTATGCGCCATCTATTGCACTTCACAACAATACTGTTTCCAGTAATTGGAAATACTGGGAAAAGGAGGGATTCATACCCTTCAAAAAGGCAAAACATAGGATTCACAACAACAAAGCTGTTTATATTCTCTTTCATTCCTGTGGGGATTCAGAAGCTTTTCCCTGCACAGTAAAAAAGCTGCTTAGATCTGCTAATCTGTTCCTTCATCATCAGCACTATTTGGAATCAGAAGAATTGTATTGTAACGCTCCAGGGCACAACAGAAAGCACCTACACCTACAGTACATGCATGAATATGCTGCATGTGTGTGTTCGTCAGTGCTTATCTCCCACACTTGCACGTCAACAAACGCCTTTTTTTTTCTCTGCATCTATATGAATGCATGCATCCAATTCCAACTTTTCAATTTTTACAATATCAAGCTGAAGAAACCGAGCTTATCAAACATCTTGTGAAATTAATTCTGAATCCTGAACTCCGTCTCTTTCTCTCTGTCTGGGCTCTTATTAACAGCCTATGCAGTGTAAAGGAGTTTATCTAGATGAAACCCCTTCCTACGGTATCTTGGTCCACTCCACTGAACTACATAATGAGCTGATTAGCATTTTGGCAGGGGCTTTGCCCATTGATGAGATGGCACAGTGAAAGTGTCTGAAGACAGGAGAGAATCGGGAGGGGGAGGACAGACAAACAAAGAGACAGACAGAAAAGTGGGAGAGAGGGAGAGAGGGAGAGAGAGAGAGAGAAGGAGGGAGAGAGCGATGAGGCTATCAATGAGATGCGGCCGCCATCTGTGTCTGCCGCCAGACTGCGCTCAGACATCCTTTACTTTTTAATGAAAAGAGAGCAGATTAAAAAAAAAAAAAAAAAAAAAAAAACTTAGTGTCTCTCATCTGCTAAAATAACACAGATGGTGGGAGAGGATGAAATCTTGAGCAACTCTTACTTGCCTCCTAGCACCCATTCCAGTCCGCACAATTTAAACTTTAAGGCTACATCTTTGTAGTCAGTCACTGTCTAAGCTTTTCCAGGTGGACGAGTGTCATTGTGCAGCACAGGTCTTGTGACAGTGCAGGGCTCTCTCCCTCTCTGTGTGTCGTCCTCCCCGGGGGGGGTGGGGGGTGGGGGGGGGGACTCCAGCACAAACGGGTTGACTTTTCTCTCACACGCCCACAGCCATGATATGATCAGTGAAAGTGAGCAGGCTGAAAATGAGAAAGGGAGATTAATTTTCCTTTTCCCTGCTAACTGACTGTACGTTATGAGTCCAGAGCCTGATGAGCTCGTTCCTCTGCACAGATGGGCTCACAATTGATGAGTCATACGGACTCGGCAAATGTGTGAAGTAATTCTACTACTCTGGATGTCCAATATGCACCAAGATGTTGAGTTTTTTATCATGCTGTTGTTTGGGCCTAAGGATGGTGATGTCGATCCCTCCATCTACTCTTGTCCACAGCAAGACATTGTAGTATATCAATTAATAATGTGGTATCATAATGCCCAGAAGTTAAAGCCTACAGCTTTTGGTGAACCCTTGACCTTTGCCTGGTGCTACTGTCAGTTAAAAATACCACAGCACTTCAGTCAAGCCACTGTATCTTGAAACCTTACGACCGCAGTTCTATTAAATCTTCTATTAGCATTAATGGTTTCCCAGAGGATGAATGCTGGTGATTTTGGTAACTCTCTGACCTTTCATCTCACCCTCACAGGCCAAATCATTAATTTTAACACATGAGATATAAAAATCTATTGCGAAGATTATCAAGAAATGCCAAGAATATGAATCTTTCCTTTGTGGACACTGTATAAGTTTTCCTCTTGCACCATTAGAACAAAGGCTTTCATTGTCTTTAAAAACCCCAAACTTCACATTAGTTCCACTACTCATAAGGCTCTAAAAAAAGCCAAATTGTCAGTAGGTAAGTCCAACATATTTTGTATTTTGGGATGTAATGAACATTACCACCTCCAGGGGCCGTAATAAGACTTTAGACTTGTGGTTTGAGTTATTTAACATATTTATATATGTTTAAATCTTACTGGTTTTCAAAAAAGATGATGCCTGCATTCCTGTTTCTGTTCATCAAATTGTGCTTAATGTGACCCCGGAAAACAAAGAGAGGCCTAATTATCCAAAACATGAGGCATTATTAGACAGACAGGTACAGTATGTGTAGCAACTTTCCATTCTTGACTGAGATTTTTCTGGTTTAGTACACTCAGAAACCCCTTCCAAAACAAGTCTTGCTCCATGCAAAACTGGGACGCTGCACACGCTGCAGACTTTGATGCCTTCAGATGACACTTCATCTCCTTATCACACCCCTGACACAGTGGAACAAACTCAATATGACACCGCAGTCAGATCAATCAATGCACGCGTGTGTGTGTTTGTGATTGTATGTTAAGAGTGGAAAGAGGAGGTGTGTAAGGAGCAAAGTTTTTGTCCCCGATGAACTCTACAAAACATTCAAGTGTTGACAGAAACATGTTTCTGGTCCAGCTATCGATCTGATTCTGTCATTGCCCGGCTACACTTCACAGCCAGACCAAAAGCAGCTCAGTAATTACCCTGCAAGCCTTGACCTGTTTGAGATTTTTTTTCCTCCATCCCTCCAGGCAGTCAGACTTCCAGCTTTCAGTGAAACCCTTGTGAAGGAGCAGCAGTCACACTGATGCCATTTTCTGCTGTGTCATTTTTCACAGTTTGACAGTAACACCAGCTACAGGACTAAACAAAGACACAACACCACAGCGAAGGCCTACAATACGGGGTTAACACAGATGGTGCATTTGCAGACACTCGTGTGTGTGTGTGTGTGTGCGTCTGTGTAGAGAGAGTACACTGTGGCTACCTCCCCTGGCAAGTAGGCACTTGAGTGATGGAAAACTAAATGTGAAAGATAAGTAATTGTGTTATGTCTAACACTGAAGGGTTGATGGGTGCATTAAACTAATTTCATCTCATCAAAATTCATTTCACCTAAGCGGCTCTGTCAGGGGTTGCTTTGCTATGGAAAGAATCACATGAATGGTGACGCCAAAAGCAAACACAGCTTTGTTCCCTCAGTCAGTCAGGTGACTGCTTTCAGCCTGACACATAAACCTTTTTGACAGGTTTGAGATGTTGGCCGTCTAGACTCCTGGAAACAGAAGACTGTTGTGAAAAAAATCTTGTTTTTTGATATAAAAATTTCATCCACATGTAACCGTAGTTACACAAACATGCACTCCTTCAAGCCTTAGCATCACAAAAATGCCAACATTTTACAGCAGAATGCTATAATAAACAACTGCAAGTAAAGTTAGTTAAGAAGACTTAATATAACACTTAAATACTGACAAAACAATTCCTCTTTGATTATGTAACCAAAACGCTCCGATATTAAAACTTTGGTAAATAACAGCATTTTTGAAGTGAGGTTTTATTTTGAATTGTCAGTGTTTGAGGTACAACATCGTTAGAAGTTAGCCATCTAATTTACTCCTATTTGGATAATTGAGTCAGCTATTTTCCGGTGTATATTTTTACTTGTTCCATTAAAAAAACCCTGATTAAAGTCATGTGCAGCAACACACTGGCTTTAGTAAGTGCGTACTCTTCCAGTACATCAGTGTAGCTGACTTATTATCTTTTTCCTCGTGTGTGTGTGTCTGTGTGCCTGCTCCATGTGTGTAGATGTGCTAAAGATTGGCCAGGGCACACGATTCATAATCAAACCTCCACTATTTGCCCTCCCACTCAGGGCATCTCGTCGCCGCTGCCTCCGCCCCCATCCTTGCTGTTTTGTGCATTTTACTTTACTTTATGAAGATTAAAGTCATTATTTTGCACCGAGACTCATAAATCTCCAATCCAACAGTCACCCACATGCATACAAACTCAAACTAAGTGCAGCACTGCTACAAAACCTGAGAGTCTGTATTTTCTCAGTTTTGTGTTTTGTGATTTCCGGGCATTTTGGAGCTTTTGACATTTTGACATGAAAGCAGGAAAAGCACAAGCGCGATTAATGACGTTAATGGCGGCTGAATCCCATTCAGTTTTTTTCTAAATTCATGATCCTGGTATTGAGCATGATAGTTCACCAGTAGGGCTTTATTAGGCGCTTAAATGGAACTAAGCCACCGTTAATGTTTTTCCTGCTATGACGCGTCAAAATATAATCACTGCGTAATTCCTAATGTTATAATAGGCTCTGTGCAAAAACCCAGCAAGAGGCTCACCTGCATCTCCTTCTCTCCGTACTTGGAGGGGTTCTTGCTGCCCTGGCTCTTCCTGCGCAGCTTCTTCAGTTCAGCCTGGCACTTCTCCAGACTCTCCCCTTTGCTTTTGTGTTCCATCTGGTATTTCTTCAGGGCAGCCTACGTGGGGCAACAAGCAGTGCACAAAAACAAAATTAGACCTCTTGTAGAAGCACAAATTTAAAAGCCCGGGTGAATACATAAGAGCATTTGCCCGTCCTTTTCACAAACTTTTTAAACTGATTTCCAAGCTTACAAACAGCCACTGGATTCAAATCATTTCACTGTACTATGGAAATCACCTTGCAGAGCGTTGAACCTTGCTTGCTATCAAGCATTTTACCTTCATTAGTGTTGTGTGGTACTTCAAATGCAAGCAGGGATTGTTCTGAACATCCGAGAGCTACCTTTTTAATGAATGAAACATGCAAATTCAGATGATCCTTTACAAGCTTAATGTTTGCTTATTATTTGTCTTCTAGATTTGATTATGCAGCAACACATCTCATGATTGTGCCTCTGAAAACATCCACCGTAACTGATCACTAATCTCTAAGCAGGTTTCAAGTGGATTTTAGTGAAATAAACAGAAATCAGTGGCCGCCTGGGAACGAATGTGTTTGTGTAGAACAAGCTAAACGACTGGCCTTGTCCTTTTTACACCCAGAGTTTATTTAATTCATTTAATTTGCTTAGTTAATTATTTATTTATTGAGAAAAACAGCTTTGTTTCCGGGCTGTACCGGCTCTGTTGCTATAGTAACTGTGTCTGGTGTGACAAAGCTCATGTGGTTTCAGTATGAGGTGAAATTGGCAGAGGAGAGCTAATGCATGAGGGTTCAACACCCACATTTGCATACTGTAAGACATTGAGGATGCAGGTATCCTTCTAGGTATTGTTTGGCTGAAAAAAGGAGCAGAAAAGAAGCCGGAAGACTGACTCGAGTAGACTTCACTGGAAGACTAACATTATGACATGCTGTGTGGATTTCATAACAGAGATGGGTTGTATTGGCTCTGTAAGCCTGAGCTACACTGGAAATCTCTACTAGGTACTTTACAGAGCTTTCCAAGGATTAACTGTGTTCTGCTTTCTCAATCACTGAGTGCAGCCAACGTTTTTTTTTCTTAATTTAATCTTTATCTACTGTATCTACAATTTTCCCAAGTCAGAAACTTCTCAGAAATACCGATTTGTTCAATATATTTCCACACAAAAATCGACAAAACATTCCTTTGCACAGGTGTCGTCTTTGTAACCCAGTAACAGTGACTCAACAATAACAATGAATCAACTCATAGTGTTCGAGGCAAAGCAGTACAACAAATATGGCTTGCTCTGCTATTCACATTGACAATTTCATTCCCAGAAACGGAGGCTCCCCAGTGGAAAATCACCAGCACAGTATTGGTAAGGAGACAATATTGGCTACTGTGAAAAGTTTGCCTTTAGTTTGCAGGGTCATTTTGGGTAAACAAGATAATATCTCAAGTATCTGCCTCACTGAGCTGGAATGCTGCCTCTAATTAACAAAGCAAAAGCCTGTTGACTTTTGTTGCCAGTGCCCGTATCCACAACTCTCAATCACTGGCTGCTACTGCAGACAGATAATAGCACGATGCAATCTGATTAGAAACAGAGTGGACAGTGGCTGAACTTTGGTACACTTGGAGAATCTGACCTGTAAAAGCTGATCTGCCAGAATCGTTTGCTAATGTATGTGCTGTTTTTTTGTATTTTAGGTTTATGCCCAAATTCTGACCTCAGTGAATGACTGAAGAGTGCTGTAAAACCCCGGGTAAGCCATTATGCGAGACAAAAGAAGAGAGATAGAGACAGAGGGAAAACAGAGAGAGATGCACCGCTGGGAACAGCGGAACACACACACACACACACACACACACACACACACAGACATTTCAGTCTTGGAAAACAGCAAGCTTTTGAACGGAGTCAAAATTTTAGATGATTAATTCACAAAGTCTGAAGCAAAATGTTTCCTATTATCACTGCAGCAGATCTGTAGGAAATTCATTGTAAGTAATGGATGTTAAAAACCTCAGGGACACGCTGAGATAAAAACGCCTGAAATGGTTGATGCATCAGAACTAATGTAGGAGGCTTGT
The DNA here is from genome assembly GCA_038419695.1 of Scomberomorus guttatus. Taxonomy (NCBI): domain Eukaryota; kingdom Metazoa; phylum Chordata; class Actinopteri; order Scombriformes; family Scombridae; genus Scomberomorus; species Scomberomorus guttatus. Next base: position 62,731 of record CM076459.1, read on the forward strand.
TTAAGAGAATATTCTCGCATGAAACATTTCCATACATTTTCCACTTCAATTTAGACGGCAAACACACATTTGGCAGATGTGTAGAGTCAAAGATTGGGTAGACAGGAACACTAACAACTTTCATTTGAGGTAAACGTGACAACGGATCAGACATTGGATTTTAGTTAGTTAAGGGGCATAAGTGACTCATAAACAACCTTCTGTCCATTTCATTTTAAAAGCAATATTGTATCACGTGTGTGTGTGTGTGTGTGTGTGAGAGAGAGTAGCTGTGCTGCAGCAGTGCTGCTCTACGCTGAGGCTGCAACCCACTCATTCTAAAGATATCACATGTAGACCAGCTCCATAGTGCTTACATACACACACACACACACACACACACACACACACACACACCAGGAGGGGTTTATTTTAATCAGTCTACCTTTGACGGGTGAGTAGACATGAAATGTTATTTCAAAGCATCTCTTTTCACAGACACATCCTCTCTAATTGTCTTAGAGACAGACTTTGATCCAGATGTTAAAACACAGCTTCACCTCCATCTCTGTCATCACTTTAGTCAAATTAAGCCTCGACAGATTTGACGTAACATAATATTAAGTACTAAAATATGGAGCGCACTTATTGGATTGAGGCTGTCCTCGGGCTTTGGGGGAGCGAGCCAATCAGATACTCACAGTCAGATAACGAGCATCCAGGTCCACCTTCTTCTCCAGCTCAGAGAGCAGCTCATTGTGGAAGGATTTCAACTGCGGAGGAAAGCACAACAACAGTTGAATAACATGGTAATGACAAAATCATGGATGCTGCATGTAGACACGGAGGGTTCCACATGAACTTGTGTGACCAATAAGCAATTCAATTACATGTGTTATCCTCATTGAATCAGTTACTGAATAAATATTTACCAACAAAGTCCTGGCCTGTGAAGCCTCTCTCAGTTTGCAAATCACTGTCACTGTTACTGATTCAGCGCTATCTGACGCAATATTTAGTCACGAGATTGTAAACTGACCTGCCTGAAGAGCCGGCAACCAAAATCAGGAAAATCTTTTAAATATCTGGTAACATTAATTTTCTATAAATTTATTGTTAGCAATAACATCAATTATGTTTTATTTCCTTTTGGTCAGAGAATTTCCTTAATATAGATTTTTCTTTTCAAATGAACTTAATGGAAAATCTAAACTTAAGTGGTTTTGATGCATAACAACAATATATGTGCATACTATGCTATCTATTCTACATTTATTACGTTACATCATATATGTTGTTTTGTACACATTTTGAATTAGAAAGGCTTGATCTTTGGAAAATTAATCTTCAATCTTGAATTGGCTAACTCAGCCTGATGAGGCATCACATAGTGCAGAGTGGGAGCTGTGAATCTTTTTGGGGGAATTTGACATGTGCTATTGAGATAACTCTGCAGCGCCAGTATGGAGAACAGGAATGATTATGTACATACAGTAGGGGCAGTGAGTATAAGACTTGAGAATAAAATTGAGAAAAGACTCGAAAAAACAATGAACATATCCTTTAGAGGCTGCCTAAATGAGCTGGGGGGGGGGGGGGGGGGGGCAAACAATAATGAACTTGATGCTAACTGTGGATAACCCAGCAAACAAGCATATTTCCCAGGATGCCCACACTCTTCAATTAACTCACTTTACATCCCCAGCCATCTGCGTTAGGCGTAAGGGTTTATATGAACTCAGCGTGTCTGTTCATTCAATATGAGTTCATGTTCATTTAATTGTCATGTATCCATTGCACGGCCCACAGGGGTGCGAGAGCTCAGAGACAAAACTGTGAGGCTGCAACTAACAATTATTTTCATTACCCATTAATCTGCTGATTATTTTCTAGATTAATCAATAAGTCTATAAAATGCCAGAAAATGGTGAAAAATGTCAATCACTGTTTTCCACAAGCAAAATTCTTTCAACGTTACATTATAAAGACCTTTTTTACGTAGCCTGCGTTTTATATGGAGTGCTGTAGTGTTAAATTACAGAGCTAAAAACCCTTTGAGCTCGGAATACCAACCATCTCCTCTAGCTGCACTTGAATCTGTCTGTGGACCTCAGCCATCTGGAACAGCACATCCCCTGCACAGAGAGAAAGAGGGGAGACGAGGAGGAAAAAAAACACATGAACAACACTCAGCAGCACCAGCATCACTAGAGCAGAGAAAAAGAGAGGAAAAGGAAAGAACCACGGAAAGCATAAAAGAGAAAGAGAGAGTCCCAGCGTGCAGAGCTCATGCAGTAATACAAGACACACAAACATACAGGACAAGTGACTTGTAACTAGGACAGTGAAGAACATGATGGAAGTTGGGTTTTGGTACAAGATAACAGAACACAGAGAAGATGAAACAATAAGTAAATGGCAAGTAGGAAAAATGAAGTGAAGTGGAAAAACAAAAACAAGCTGAAGGAGACAAAATGCTTAAAATTAAATTCTGGTTCTTCAAGCGTGTAAGTACTGATGTCTCGTGGAGATCAAACATATTGCCTTTCTTTCTTTGATTAATCTACACGTCAGGCAATGAGATTTCTAGTACAAAAAAAAACACCTCAAAGAAAGGTTAAAGTCTCCACACAAAAAAAAAGGAGTAGAAAAGGAAAAAAAAAAGGGAATATAAGGAAGGTCATGCAGCTACCGTAGTGAGAGTGTTTTATTTTCATATACCTACAGGCTGCCTCTTCTGAATGTGCAGTGCATTGTCAAGAAAAGGAACACAAAGAGCTACATTGAGCGAAGGACACATATACATCGAGACCTGGTGGAAAGACAGTGTGACACCTACAGAAAAATGAGACAAACACACAGATTTCCCCGACCAAAAGGTCCAAAGCCCTTTAGTCTCAGCCCTGCTATTGATTACATTCAATCAACACTTCCATTCAATGTGTGTATTTTTTTTTTTTTTTTTTTTTTTGCACCCCCTGTCAATTTATGCCCTCTGGAAGCAAGTTTGATACAGCCTATGTCGCCTCAGGTGTGCAAAACAGACAAGAAAAACTTCAGTAAGTAAAGAAGAGAAGTTCAATGAGTGACCAGTGTTACAAAGCTAAACAAAATTGTGACAGGTTGTATTTTGGTGTCATTTATTATGAGATTTATTACATTTTGGTAAATAAAGAACTGGATGAATTAGAAGAAGTGAACCGCTGTCAAAGACAAGACCGAACTGTGATCAAATATAATCACAGTCTTACTACAGTCCTTAAAGTAAAGCATTTTGAAAAAAACAAGCATTTGTGGCTGAGCTACATACTGAAGTGCACATCATACTGTCACACACTTCACCCAGTGGTGTGAGCATAACCACCTTCATCTCAATGTCAGGAAAACAAAAGAAATAGTAATAGGTACCCCGTCACTCCAGCACCCCACCTTCACCAATAACAAAACAGATGAAATGCTTGACAGCTTCAAATATCTCTGGACAATAAACTCAGCTTCGACCAGGACATTCAAAAAAAGGAGCCATCAAACACTATCAGCCATCCGTAAAACCCAAAGGACTCTACGTCGCCCCTCATCTCTACTGTGTAAGTATTGTTCAACCCATCCTGCTCTGCTGCTCCACCAGTTTCTTCAATATGCTTTCTGTCACAACCCGGGTTAAACACACACACACACACACACTCTGCTGCCAAAATAATAGGTCTCCCCACGCCCAACCTCTCAGAGCTCAATTGTAAGGCCATTGCAAATACAATAGCACAGGACATCACACACAGACTCAATTCACTGTACTGCCCTCTGGGTGCAGGTACTGGTCCCAGAGGTGCAGAAGGGCCTCGCTTTGGCAAAAGCCTGGTACCCGCAGCCTTAGCAGCCCTAAACAGGGTGACTCGCTGGGTCACTCGTCTTGTTTTCATGCTGTTTTGCCTGTCGTCGTTGCGTGCTGTTGTGTTGTATTTCATGTATTTCTGTCTGTCATTGTCGTGTGACGACGTGTAATGTTGATTTTCCCTGTGATGTACAGTGCTGTGAAAGAGAACCCACCCCCCCCCCCCCATAGGCAATACAGTCAAATATTTGTTTCTTCTCATTTCACACTCCCCTGCTGCCTTTGAAAGCCGACCTGTAAGAGAGTTACATCTCAAGCTATCTCCAAATACTGACATAACTTTTACTAAAAATCTATTTTAACCATCTTGTTGACCTGTTCATCATCAGAAATGTGTGTGGGGCTACATCCAAAATAGTGTTTTGTTTTTTTAATCACAAGCTAAATTCAGTGCACTCTCTGCCCCTATAACCCCTGATAAGCTCATCCCTGTATACCAAAGACAACCAGGCCTTTTGCCCATGTGCAACCTGCCTGCTGATCTTGTGTCTCACAGGAGCACAGAAGCAGGCCAAAGCATCCTGTTAGTTCCCAGCAGGCCTGCTAAGCAGCTTACAGATACTCATCCCTGATCACAGCCCTTCAGGCTCAGAAAACCCTGGCATCCTGTTGGCGGCTTCAACTAGCTGGATCAATTAACAAATGAGCAACCATCACTATACCGCACGCACACACACACACACGCACACGCACACATGTCAAGTAAACTGGCAGTAGGACAGGGTGTTTGCAAGTAGCCAGAAAGGTAAAGAATGAATCAATCTGTGAGAGATCTTATCTTGTCATCTGCAGTTTCATTACTGCAGGATGTATGATGCCAAAGCATGGGGGGGGGGGGGGATAAAAATCACACTTTGGCAATGCAAATAGTTACCATGGCAACTTCGATACCATTTCACACAACAACAGTAACATAAAATTGGACTGCAACCTTCAGGGGCATTAAACAGCAGAGAATTCAATCAAGAATCAATAAAGAGGCATAATGAGGAAAATTTAAATGGGTTTTGCAACATTATTGTTTCGTAAAGGAAATATCTGCCAGGCATGACACAACCTGTGAGACTTAGTGTAAGACCTGCCAGTCTGACAAGGATATCCGCATACCAGCTAAGAGCAACATGACAGACCGGTCGATAGCCACGGCGACAAGTTCATGAACAAGCGCAGAAACACGCACGCTCTCTTTCAAACAGATACACATATGTACACACCAGGAAACAAACTCCCAAAGGCTTGTCATTATTGTATCAATATTTCCCAGCTCAACTTCAACCGCGCCTGTGTCCCTGGCTGAGAGAAAACAATAGCTGCTTTGTGGGGAGGTGAGCTCAGGTTGATCTGCACCTGCAGCTCAGCAACAAGCAGCCACACGCCTGCAAGCTTACTGAGTCAGAGACGGAAGCACGGACACAGGACTTAGGCGCATATGAACAGACTGTCCCCTGAAATATGACATCAGCTTGTGTAGTTGTATTGACTGCTTGTGTAACAGCAGCGATGGTACACCCACACAGGTAGAGAAAGAGAGACAAAAAGAGAGAATAACAGAATGTGGGCTATGGAGCAGAAAAAAAAAAAGTGGAAGTTTGCTATGTTGAACAGAGAGAACAAGAGAGACAAAGATGGAGGGAGGAAGAGAATGGAGGTGGATGGAGAGACACTGAATCACTGGTGAAGGTCAAGCCGGATTCACTACGGGTTGTCATGGAAGCAGGATAATGCTAGGGTCGTTGCTATGGGAGAAGTTGCAAGATGAGGGGCAGCGGCGTTAAAAAAAAAACACTGCTCAAAGATCTCCACCCTTACTATAAGCTATCATTACATCAGCCTCTACACTTCTCCGGGGAGGAAAGCAGAGTGAGTCCCACCTGGGTAGTCTGTGTACAATACGTGTGTGTGTGTGTGACTAAAAAGAACAGTGTTGTTAAAGCCTGCCTACCTGGCATGCTAAGTCACAAGGGAGACAAACAAGTGGGCAAGAATAATGGGGCAGCGGGATAATGTGCGAGACGCAGATAATAGCTGAGAGTCTGGGTGGCCGCGTGAGTGTGTAGGTGGGTGCGTTTGTGTACACATGTGCGAGTACATTTCCCCGTGAAGAACCACAACATCTAAACACAGCTGATCTGGAATTCGAGGGCAGCCTTTCCTTACAGTTTATCCTCTCTCTCTCTCTCACACACACACACACACACTTTGTAGTTTTGTAAAATGGCTGATAAACCCAGTTCGAACCGTTTTCCCACTTTACTCATTCAAGTAGCCTCTCAAAGGAGAAAACTATTGATATACTGTATATATGACACGTTGCTAAAATTGGAAGCCCAGCCATCACAGCTGTTCAACCTACTAGCCTAATATAAGTTTGTCCAGCAATGGTGTCATGCATTTAGGCCATAATGAAGGCTTAACAGGAGAAATAAAACTGCCAAGCAGAACTGGGCCAGAGAGCAGTTTCAAGTAATCTTGACATTTGTTCTAAGAAGGTCTCAGGTACAGCAGGTTGTCATGCATTGTCTGCTGGATAATACCGTATGTAGCAAATCCAAACCATCTGGTATTAGAGAAACAACATCTTTGCCTCGTTTTAAGCATCTGTTCCACTAGCCTTGACCACATAGCGTATCCTCAGAGAGAAGATTTTATAATATTTTATTCTTTAATAAGAAATAGAAAAAAAAACATGATAGTGGAGTCTTCTATTCATATTCTAAGATAAAAAAAAAAGAGTCTTTCAGGGGCTAAACATTGGAGCAGCTTTCCATTTTAACAAAGATAAAATAACAGTTATTTTTGTAAGCGTTCAACAACAACATATCCCATGAGCCTTAGCCAATGGCTGCCAAAGCCTCACTGATGTTGTAGTTTTTGAATGACTAGGTGTTTAAACTTGGTAAAACTTTACAATAAGTTACACAAAATACGACTGTTCAGTAGTAGCTACTAAAATATTTTAGAATAAGGACAGAAAGTCCAGGTATCAAACCCAGATTTTAGCTTTAGTAATAATCATGAAATTCTATCTGTTAGGCTCAAGCTATCATAAAGCAAACATTTTATAATGTGTCAGCTCTCCAATCCATTAATTCCTGCTCTTATTAGGCATAACTTAATCATTTCCATCATGTTGCTGAGGTCATGAGATGTAAGGGTAGGGATCCCATGAAAATAACTGACTGACAACTAAATCTCGACCTTACAGTCATGAAATATCAACTTATCATTTATCTATCCCATTGTTTACCCTGATTTAAAAAAAAAAAAAAACCTACGCAAGTCTGCAAAAAGCAATAGTGGGACATGACTTAAAAAAAAGTATGTCCCCTGAGAGAAACTTTGATTACTTCACAAAACCCCTTTTTGATAATGTATCTGCTTTTCCTTGTCACTGACAGCATAAGTGATGAATTGCAAGCACTGTGATTGATTTGTCAAACCTGGGAGAAATGTGGAGGGAGAAAGGGGGGGAGAAAAAGAAAGAAAATCAAATAATGGCAAGACAAGTAAAAAGAAAAAATAACAGGAACAGTTACTATGACTGTGACACAAGGATTATGAATGTGTGTGTGTTTGTGGGCGGTTGGGTGTGGGATTCTTTAAAGATCCGGGGTGTCTTCGTCTCTCCCCTGTTCGAGACAAAAGTCTTCAAAAACAGTATGAAGTTCAAAGTAAAGAAAGCTTAACATGAAAGTGAAACAGATTTTGTTCTGGGGCAAATCAGGCAGACGGGAAGAGCAACAGCTATGAAGGCAAAAAGTGGAGTGATAGTGAAAATCCCCTGAGAATGCAGTAATAACTAGTGATACCTCAATGTAACAGAGCAAAGACTGTCGTGAACTTGCACAACATTTTTAAGCCTAAATGATAGCGCCGTCTTCCCCAAAGCTGTGAAGCAGAGCTTTTTCAACTTGAATGGAGGCAACAAAAACAGCACAGTCATGCAGCTACCTGTTGAGGTATGGAGATTCAAGGAGGGGATGAGTGAAAAACCCAACTGAGCTGTTTGACTGTCTGTGTGTGTGTGTGTGTTATTTGATCCAGCCAGTTAGCCCTAAGAAAACCAGGGTCAGTACTGGTCTCCAAACACAGACAGAGTATTCATGTCTGAATATGTACTAGTGTGGGTAAATGGTAGAATGGCTACTTCAGTTTCAAAAGTGTGCATGGTTGATGTCTCTCACTCTCTCTCTCTCACTCTCTCTCTTAAGGAAAGATCTTTCAAACCGTTTTCTAAGTCTGTATTTTCCTTACAAATCAGGATAAATATCAAATATTTACCAGGACTGAGGACTCAAACTAGTCTCTTTCTCTTGGCTGATGTATTTGTAATTATGAACTGCATTATGTTACTGTATATAATGAGCCTGTCTCCAAATATCATAATTCATGTCAGAACTGGAAAATTCAGTAATAAAGTCATTAATATTGTATGGCCTTTACACTGTACAGTATATGCATGCATGCACACTGATACCAGCGTGCAGGTATGCAGACGGATATGTGGATAATTATAAATTTAGCTCATCTGAAAGTAGGCAAAGGGATGCTGAAAGTGCAGAAAACATTGCTGCTGCAACCTACTATTACACACACACATACACACACACACACACACACACACACACACACAGATCCTATGAGCAATGGACACAAAAGACAGAGCATATAGTGCCCGATATAAAATCATGACATTTCTAAAACCCACACAAACAAAATGCAGATTTGCATACAACACAATACCAAGTCACCCAAAACGTAGGCATACTGGTTTGAGCACTGACTGCGGTGTTTTGTATCATTGCACACCACCCCAACCAGTGCAGAGTGTAAGTACATCAATTATGCTGACAAGTCTACACAGGTGAGCAAGCAGTGTGTGTTCTCATCCAAAGGAAACAGAGAGAAAGTAGTCTGTGCAGTATGGTCCATGTCCATCCCAGCTGTATCTAAGCTCACCTTCAGCACGTCACTGGCACGAACAAATGAAGGGCAATGCGAAAGATGGAGAGTGTGGGGGCCACTGGCTTCCCATCATGCAGTGCGTGTCTCAGAAATAGAGCAGGAAAAGGCAGGGACCCCTGGGATGGTGGCACAGAGCTAAGAAAAGAGCTCTTCTGCTCTCATTTAAACAGGGACAGGTGCTGGAGGAGGAGAGAGGTAGGCCAGACTAAAGACTGAGAGACAGCAAAGGGAAACAGAAAGACAGAGAGAGACAGAGAGAGAGAGAGAGCTATGTGTATGCAGTATGTGTACTCATTCAAATACACCATGTCACAGTTAACGCTTCAACCACCACTGCTAACCTCTGCTCTTAACAACAGACACGCCATTTAGCCTTTTAGATGGCATCCATTTACCTGCAGAATGCAGAGCACGTATGTCCTAGATCCATTAACCTAAAAAAAAGACGATTATGCTACGTCAGTTTGCAGCCTCATTTTCCCTGCATGAACCCTTTTTTTTTCCTTCAGGTAATTATGGAGGGCTATGGGTCTTCTCCCCAGTAGAAACCTATGAAATCCATTGGTTGACTACAGTTTAATATGGCTTCTTTTTTCCCTCACTAATTCATGTAATTTCCCAAAAGACAAGTCTTTGTGCTGAATCATACATGAAAGTTATTAAAACGTGGCAATTAGCAAGGTTACAGAAGTTGATAAGTGGGGTGAAAGATATTTGATTTCCTCTGGCTGGGGAGCCTGAACTGTGAGTACTTCACATTCCTATCTAGGTTCTTGAAAACAGACTAATCAGCCAAGTGGCCAAGAGGGAGTTTATTTCATTGTTAACCAGAGGACAGGATTGAGGAAAGCCAGCTGGAGTTTAACATATAAAATACATTATGTCTGCACTTAATACATGCGCTAGAATTAGGTTAGTTCACAGTTTGTAGTCTGCGCTTCTCACCAATCTTTATCACTTGCAGCAGTGAAACACTAGCCATGTAGGACAGCAGAGTGGAACACACCCAGCCGAGCACAGAGCAGCTCTGAACTCTTCTTCACCTGAGGACACTACAAGAACAGGCCGACCATATCGGCAGGCCTTTACCGGAAACCTGTACCTGTACAGAATGATGCATATAACTTTTTTACCGTTACGTGATATCAGTGCACTGGACTCAAGTGGGGAAAAAGATGTGCAACAACAAAATTCAGTTTTACCAAGAAATGTTCGGTCTGCTGGACAAAAGTAATCTCTACGATGTTGCTCAGATGTTTGACAGCTCCGATTCCTTGCTTAGTTTTTAGAGAAAGTTGGGTGACAACAGTTGAAGGAACTGCAGGAATGGTGACGAATCAAAATACTCTGAATTTCAGGAGGAGTTAAAACCTGTAAATTGCCTACTTGGCGGTAGGCCTGGTCATAAATAACAAGCCTCTTAGTTCTGAGGGATATAAACACAACAGAGCAGAGCTGGTCGGTTAGGATTGTCGTAAATATCTCCAGCGCCGCACTCTGTGTTTCCTGTATTTTTCTAGAAGGGTTGTGAAGCCACAAATGTCACTGAGGTAATAAATGCTCACTCCTTCTATATGAAGAGGGATAAAACAAGAGGAGGATGGCAGAAATAGAGATAAAGAAGGGACAGAGAGAGAAATGAGGGAGGGAGAGCAGGTGCGTGTATGTGTGTGTGTGTGTGTGTGTGTGTAAGCGTGTGTGCATACATGTGTGTGTGGGTGGCAAAGTGACAGGCGATGATTAGCCCAACCAGAGGAGGATATGTGGGAGGGAGTGTGTGGGAGTAGTGGGGCTGGCGAGAAAGAGAGAGAGAGAGAGAGAGACAGAGACTCTGTCTCATACTGTATAAACACATAGAAATGACGGGAGATTTAGGCGCAGAAAATGCACACAACCATGTAAGTATAATAGGCATGAACACACGCATGCACATACACAGACAAGGGAGGATTCCTGTGGGAACAAACTGTGTTCTGACAAAATGAATTAAGACTTAAGCCAGGGTAGTGCATGTTGATTTGATGATAATTAAAACAGCAACAGAGGGCATTATTTCACAAGGGAATTTCATCCCCTGCATTAAGCATAATGTTTATCTGTGTGTGTGAAAGACAGGAGGAAAAAAAAAAAAGGGAGGGAGGATGAAGAAAGAGAGGAGAGCAGCTGCGACTCTTAGGTGTGTAGGTGGGACCATTTGCAGCCCGTCTCTTACTGAGCCTCTATGGAATTAACAGGCTTTAAAGAGGGGCAACAAGGACTCAAACTCATACATGCAAGTGCGAGCATGCGCACATACAAAGAGGACATGGAAACAAGCGGATATATTTCTTTTTAGATGAAGACATAGTACCAACAACCCTTGTGTGATTGCTCTGACTACGAGTGAAGTGAGTCAAGGATGTAAATCTACTATACGAGGTCACTCTGGGATCTAGAGCGATGTTTTGAAGCTCGTGTTTACGCTCATATCTCCAACAAGGCGGGGCTTTTGGTGGAATTAAAAATGGGACAAGCAAGCCAGCAGCAATCATCATGGCTGAGTCTGACAGCCTGAGAGACCTACCCTAAAATATACCTCTCATCAAGCATTAATATCAACCAAGTGGGGATGTGATTTCTATCAATACACACGTTAGAAGCAGCGAAACAATACGTTTTTGGTTTGAAATATAATGCGCAGTAACATATGTTAAGATAAATAAGAAAAAATATTTTAAAGCTCGGATTCAATTATTATACATACAGTATATACAGGTAATATCTATTCATTTGCTCTCAAAGCTAACGGGTTATGGATTGTTAGGCTTGTATATCATCCAGTGCTCTATTTTTTCCCCCATCTGTGGATATTTTTGTAGTCTCCTACCACTCCAACAGGAAACTCTGAGCTTTGGGTCTCACCCCTGCACATTGTTGGACAGGAGGTCAGGGCACTGGCATCGACCTCAGGGTGGGGACTCCGAAATGTTGTGCACAGGTGGCTGGAAAATAAAACATCAATCTTTCCTCTGGGACTCACTTTGGCATGCAGGGGAGTGTTTGGTATAGCTGATGCATTGTACTAGATACCAACAGTGAAAAAACAAGGGCTAATATCTTAAGTTGCATCAGAACCTTTCTTTTTCATCTTACAACAGCACCGAGCGATTCAGTCTTTGGAGTAGGCTTGATGAAAATAGGCAAGAACAGACAAAGACAGAAGATCAGTCTTTTGACCGGGAGAATGAGTCATTTCAAATATCCAGTCCCCTTTGCAAATCTTCCTCCAGGCAGTGCTTTGGAATCAGTTTTCAGTTCCCTCATACACACTTGTAACAAAAGAGTTGAGTAAATTGATAAGACTTTCACACATGCTATGCACAATTTCTATAATTTTACTTCCCTCATGTGTACGTGTAACTACAAGGAGAGTCAAACTCACCTACCAGCACACACATAAACAAAAGTGCACATTTTATAGTGTATTACAATGGGGGATTATTTAAAATAAGATTGAATGATTTGCTGTGAGAGCCATAGTGGTGTTTGGTGCAAAAAGAGATAAAAAAATCAGCTGTCAGTCACATCACATACATACTTGTTCTCTTTTCATGACAAGTTCAGCTGAGGATGTCTGGCTTGGAAGTGCCCACTACTGTAAGCAAGGCTCAACATAGAGGTACAGCTGTAAACTCTGAAATCAATGGAAAAGCTCACAGAGGCTGTGAGATAGAGAGATAGATAGACAGAGAGAGAGAGAGAGAGAGAGAGAGAGGGGGGCCGCTTGCTGAATAAAACATCCTGAGAGCACTTTCATGTCAGTCCCTGTTGGCTGGGCTGGAGGAAACCCAAACTGGATCTCAGCTTCACTGCAACAAAGGCCCCGTCAAATCAACAGCTACTTCTACGCAGATGAAGCAGTCGAAAGCACAATCAGTGCGGAGGGAATCTCTTCAAACAGGAGCTGATTTCCCATGGGCTGGTGACAGCAAATACAGACACGTTCAGACACACCGATCACCTAGGAAACTACTCACTATGAGAGGAGCAGGTGTTGGCTCTCCAATTGACCTCTGTGTTTGTAACAAGAACAAACATACAGACACACCCAATTGACATGATGTACACATATCATACGCCGGGCAACATTTCTGACATCTGGCATACTGATACATTCTTCCATATAGAATCAATACATACAGCGACACACTGGAAAAACATCACATTGGCAAACTGCTACCAGTCATATAAAAAGGCTTTTTCAAAAAAAAAAAAAAAATCTAATCTTCAGCTCAGATGAAAACATGTTGCTATCATCTATACTGTTGTAAATAAATGGAAGTTCAGCTCTCACCTCGCTGTGCTGACGGTACTGCACTCATCACCGTTACCTTTTTCTATCTCTTGCAACATTTTTCTGACAACAGGAGGCCAATGAATCGGAAAAAAAAAGTTATTTCCTCCAGAACAAACAATCTTACAACTAGAGCCCGACCGATACTGGATTTTTGGGGCCGATGCCGATATTAGGGAGAAAAAAAAAAATCTGATTAAACTTGAATTAAGAAAAAGGACCAAATATACATAAAATGCTGCCTATATAACTGTAAAAAGTAAAAAACATATTGGCGCATACTGGACAACATATATGCCGATACCAATATATCTATGATAGTCCAATATTGGCTGATAATATCGGACAACTGATATATCTGTCAGGCTAACAACAGCCTTCTTTTGGACTTCAATGATTCAACCAGTCAAGTTGCAGTTTACATCCATGTCTGTCCAGACTTATATAATATTTGTAGTGAAGACTTTGAAGGAATTTAATAAAAGGCATTAAGTGTATTTTTTGGTGAAATGGAAGTTATCACTATATTGAGTTTGATTTTAAGTCTTCACTTACTGTAGAGACTGTTTTTTACAGAGGAGTACAGAGACTGATAGAGAGCTTCATCACATGGTGCAATGATAATCACCTGAAGCTCAATATCAGCAAAACCAAAGAGCTTGTGGTGGACTAGCAGAGGAACAAGAGCCCCCTTTTTCTGGCTGTCATCCAGGGAGAGGAAATGAAGAGGGTGGATTCATACCTTGGGAAAGCAAAATGCAAAGAAGCTACGATTCTAAAGCGTGGATGCTTCCCACACATCTTTAAAACCGGCAGCACAGAAGATCTATACAATCACCACAGTTTCAAGGTGGACACTCGAGATTAGAGACACCAATTCAGTATCTGACCAAATGTAAATTATAGTCACAATCTCCCCTTCTTGTTCCTGAGTTATGGCGTTGAATAATGGCCAGAAAAGTGTTTTTGCAGAACATTATGACGTCACAGTAAAGATGACTTTCGACCTTTTGGATATAAAATGTCATCACTTCATCATTTTATCCTATTAGACATTTGTGTGAAACTTTGTCATAATTAGCGTAATGAATATGAATGACCTTGACCTTTGACCACCAAATTCTAATCAGTTCATCCTTGAGTCCAAGTGGACGTTTCTGCCAAATGTAATGAAATCCCCTCCAGGCTTTCCTGAGATTTCGCGTTCACAAGAATGGGACAGACTTGAGGTCACAGTGAACTTGACCTTTGATCTTTGACCACCAAAATGTAATCAGTTTATCCTTGAGTCAAGGGGGATGTTTGTGCCAAATTTGAAGAAATTCCCTCAAGGCGTTCCTGAGATATCACGTGCACGAGAATGGGGACGGACAGACAGATGGACAACCCAAAAACATCAACATGAAAGACACCTCCTGTATCAACCCACACGTTTTCTCTCCGAGTGCTACTTAGCCTCTTGTGCAACATTTTAAAACAGGAAACTTATGTTAGGTGATGTGTGCATATTATGTGTATTAAGTACTGGTGCTGCTGTTAAAGCTCAGTGTAACCAAGGCCAACACCAAGAAAGAAAAAGAGAGAAAGTACCAAAAAACAGAGGTCATCAGGTGTATGTTAGTCACTTACCCAAATCTTTGGATCCTTGACTCTCACTGGCCAGTTCACCCATTCTGACCAGAGCATCAAAGTAGCCTTTGGCAGCAAATGTCACATCTAGAAACAAAGACAAGCAAGAACAAAAAAGAAAGCAGAATGGTTATTAAGTTAAAAGGTTACAGTGCAATATAAAAAAATATCATTACACAGCTTAGTTTTGTGTAAAACTAAGTCGACAGCATTCTGGCCAGTGATGCTGGTCTTCTCCTTCCTGGTCTACCTCTGCTTTCCCTCAGATGCTTTTGAAGTGGTGAATCACAGCTTCTCGCCATCAGAAAATAAGGCAACAATGATGTTGCTACGTAATTACTCAACATCATCTTGTTGGCTTTCTGCATCCTTGATTACAAAGAGGAAATTATTGCCTGGCAGATTATCTGTGCATGCTGGGCAAGCTCTAAAAAATGGTTTTGTTTCTAGATTGAAGTTATAATGGGATAAAAATTCTGTTTATTACAACCCGAATGTGTACGCGAGTGTTAAGTTATTGAGATGACTTTTTTGGCATTAGGTATGTTTTCCCTACACTTCCCTACATTCTATGAAGCCATGATTATGCTTCATAGATGCTCCTAACTCACACTCACACACTTCCTTTGCTTACTCCATGTTTTGACATCTATTTTAAGTACCACACATTGCGGTGACTCAATAAGTCACTCCTTGCAGTCATTCCTGAGTCAATTTTGGGGTTTTAGGGGTTCTGTCTGGAACAAAGTGACTGGGTGGTAGTATGGGTGCCAGTTTGAGTCAAAAATGCACAAGGGCTCTTTTTGATCTATGTCCAAATGGGCCACTAAAATTCGATATTGTCAGCCAATAGCTCTGAGGAAACATTGTTGTCCCACCAAGGAAATAGCAATGTCAAGCTGTTAACCACATGCTGTTAACCACCATTGGCCTTTTCCTTCTTCCATCCCAATTCATCTTTTTTTTGTCAGTATGTCAGGGTGACACAGTGAATTGGGGAGAGTGTTGATTAGCAGAGAGATTCAGGTTCATACATCTGTATAGACAAGGACTAAACCTGCCGGGGTGTGATTCAGCAACACTGAATGTCCACAACTTATGGCTGACATTGCACCAAGACTCTTCATTGGAGGGGGCAAGTAAAATAAGACTTTCCCTCTGTTATCAGTAAAACATATATTACATCTCTAATGTAATGGGGTTAACTAACTGCTCAAAATAATCTGTTTATTCACTGATGTGCTGATGAGAGTCCGAGGTTCACTAAAACACATGTACAGATATTTGCAGATTTGTGCACACACACACACCTACAATACTCATGTACATACAAAATACTTAACCTTTGCTCTAGATCTTCAGCATACACAAAACAATCTGTAGGGTTAATCATAATCAGCAGCCATATCTCTTCTTCTCTCTCACTGTCTAAATAAAGATCAAGAGTACTCGTGGTTGTCCGGATCAATATCCACCTCAGCCCCTATTATTCCAGCTGCTGCCGTGCTGGCCAACAAAGGTCACACAGGGCAGAGTGAGCTTCCAGTGATTTCTGCCTGACTGCCATACATCCCGTCAATCAGCACATCTCCAGTGAATAATGGCTGCCGCTTTTGGAAGTGAATTCAACAGTGGCCCAGGTGACAGATGGGCCCTGTGCCTGCAGACAGCTGCCAGGTGAGAGACACATTAACAACAATAGCCTGGCAGGGGCAGGCTAATTCTAGCAGACAGATGTAGCCCTGCGATATAGGAAGTCTCTCAGGCTGGGAGCCTCGAAGCTCTGCTCCAATACTGAGGGACATATGTTAATGCTAATCCCAATTACAGCTGAGTCAACGACAGAAAAGGCGGCGTATTTCCTCCTTCCTCTCTTGCTGAAGGAACACCTGAGAACTGAGAGCAGAGTCTCCAGTGCATCACGGCTGATTTCTCTTCATTATGCCAAACATGCCTCCTGCGTGCCTTGATGTGGAAAGTGCGCGTGAATGTGTGTGTCTGCACATGCGAGTTTGCACATGTGTGGTAAGGGGTTTGTGCGAGTAGGATGGTGGCAGCTACAGCAGATTTTCAAAGGGATCTCCATTCTGCAAACACTTTCTTCTCGTCGATGCCGCCGCTGCTGCTGCTGCATGAGAGAATGTGTGTGTGCAGTTGGGTGTAGATAAGCTGGATCTATATGGATACTTTACTTCTGTCTAATGAAATGTGTGGTGAGGGGCTCACAGAGACAGACGGAGAGGATTACGGGATCTCGGATTGTAAGGCAGACAGACAATCAGGTGGGGAGGGGCTCATCTCAGAGCCACTGATCCATCATCATTCGCTATGGAGAAGAGGAGGACAAAACCACGCATCTCTTAATCAGGACAACAATCATTTCCTCTACCTGTGTCTCCCTCATCATGCTGTCAGGGGACTTGTGTAACAAGTTCCAGGCTGTGTTCAGTAGGCAGTTGGAGTCCCTCAGTTGTATGCATCTGTTGCTTTTACACTTACCAAACACAGTGAGATTTAGCGACTCACTGCTGTGTTGGAAAACCTGGAACGCACCCATATCCAGATCTAGCAGGCCTACCCATGAAGCCCTTTTGGCATTTCTGGTGTTGAATAATTTCAGTGATTTGCACCATATGGGTGAAGTGTGTCCTCCTATCCCCTGCCCCCGCAAATCAGAGCCTCTTAGTCCCTTGGGTCTAGCCAATCCTGCAAAGTGGGTCTTTAATGGCTCAGTGACTCCCTACCAGTCTGTCTCCTACCTTCACCAAGGCCAGGATTAGTTATTGTGTGTGTCAGGGGAAAGAGGCACAAGCGGAGGGAGAAGCCCCACTAATTGCTGGATTCGTTGGAGGGCGGGGGCTCGGCCTTGGGTTAAGTTTGAGGACATTTTTGGGCAAAAGTTTGGGGATGTTGTTACCAAGTCAGAGGGCAAATGAAAAATGATGTATGGGTTTGGGATGAGACAAATATACATTATACATACACATTTGGCTGCTCACAGTGAGCTATCCTCACTTCTGCATCAGATTAGAGACCTTTTTGTGTTTCCTTGAACACACCTCCACTATAGTATAAAAGCTGTGCACCAGATGATAAGGCCTGCCTATTTGGCAGGAGGATGAATATTGTCCTTTTTTGGTAAGACAAAAAGGACAAGATACGTAGATAGATATATACACGAAGGGGGAGAGAGAAATAGAAGAGTGTGAGAGAGAGAGAGAGTGCAGATAAGACAGTGTTGGCTTGGCCGTGTGCCAGAACTTGCAGTGAAACAGGGAGCAAGGAGAAAATAAATGAGAAAAAAAAAAGGACTTACTGGCGAGGGCTTTCTCATAGTTCTTCCCCATGGCAACAAAGTTCCGTAAGCAGGGGTTGAACTGCTCCATGATGGTCTGAAACAGAAAACAAGAGATAGATGGGAGGTTTATTTATCAACAGAGAGGGGTCAAGGGCAGAGAAGGAGGACTTACACTTTGCTCTTTTCATTCTCCCTAACACTTTTCTCTGCCTCTTCCTTTTTCTCTTCCTTACATACCTCCTCCCTCCCCTCTTGCACAGAGTAAACATCTATCGACAGATCTTTGGACGCTCAGCGGGTGTCTTGAATGTAAATGAGGGCAGGAATGGGTTCCTCCACCCACACCCTGCCCTCTTGTAGTGAGAAATAGTCCAGGTGAGAGGAGGCAGGAGAGGCTGGGGTTGATTATGGTGGCGGGGGAGCGGGAGAGGTACTCACGGGCTAGAAACAGAGTGACGGTGAAATTTGCATCGACGGGGATGCATATCGTTACCCTAGAGCATTAGATGATGGATGTTGAGGCTCATTATGGCCGCTTGAGAACAGAGCAGTGTAGACTCTACAGATGAACATAATATATGAAGCTGCTGGCCATGATTCATCAGCATCTAGACTTAAAAATCACTGCTATAACATTTGACAAAGGTGTGATATAAATGAGGGCTATGTTATGGCGTGTATTGTTTATACGATGACTGGACACTACAAGAAAGTTTCTTGTTATAATGACATACCAACTTATCGTGTTATAATAGCAGCAATATAATGCATTACTGTACAGACACAGTATGATACTACACTGCGGGCAGAGTCAGTTTAAATGCAGAGAATGCACAATGTCTGACATCGCCCACCATCATCGTTTCCTCTACTTCTCTTCCACCTCTCCTCTCTTTCCTCCTCCTGTGCTCCTCCAGGGCTTCCTCCAATTAGCCGGTCCCCAGTCAGCGAGTCAGGAACAGCCAGGGGACAGAGAGACAACCACAACACTGCTGCAGCAGCAGCAGCAGCAGCAGTCCCAACACAAGCCATCAATACTGTAGGAGAACACTTAATAATCTACTCTCCGAGCCCGAATCCACACTGTGGCAGAATAATATGGCGAGATGCCACCAGTGTCAACCTGAAACAACCCCAGCAGCTCAAGCTGAAAATCACATGTCTCTTATCTTCAGTCAGACCGCAGCATTGTTTGCCTTTTCCTTTATCTTGCTGTCTATCTTTTGTTTTTAATGAGAGCCAAGATTTGGATATGATGGTATTGAATGTGTGTGTGTGTGCTCGCTGTGGTGGTGTGTACCCCGTCAAGAGTCGTAGTTCAAGTGGCTTGAGTGCGGCTCAACCCACCTACAGCAGAAACACCAATGAGTCAGACATAAACACCCAATACTTTCAATACCAACAGTAACTATTTTACTATGCCTCTTCACAACTTAACTTGCATCTAAAGCCTGTACAGCAAAACCAGACTAGATTACAAAAATAGGAACAATGATGTAATATGAAAAAAAAAAGCTGTAATTAGTTCCCTTCAATTACAAACCATGAAATATAAAGCTTGTCCTGTTGTATATGGTTTTACGACTGCTGCATTTGTGCTGACAATTAAGCTTTGTTATCACATGTTCAATATTAAATTACATATTAAAGTAGGGGTTTGCAACATAGTCAGCTGCATGTCGGAAGCACACACACCTCTGGATTGTGTATAAAATATTTAACATCACCTTAAAATGCGGCCTTTGTGGCAGAAAATGGAAGTGAGTAACAGCAGTAAGCAAAAAGGTAGGTCAGGTGTTACTCAGGTTCCCATGGCTATTGGCTAGCTGAACTCAAAAGGTCCCATCCTCCTCTTCCACTGTTAACTGGGTCTAGCCCTCAAGCAAAATGGACTCACAAGCAGCAAGTCCGCTATGCACCAGCTCAGCAGCTTACAGGAACACAGCAAGACTCTGGAGTGAAACTTATTTTGAAAAAAGGAAAGAGTTGTTTCTGAAGAAAAGAAAAAAAAAAGAGAGAGAGTGTGCTACAGACTCTTCAATACACAGCTGATTGCTTTTTACAGAGGGCATAGTGTCAGCTTATTGTTTTACATTAACTTACGGAAAAGAGATGTCAGAATGAGCGGTGTAAACTACTCTACCAGCAACTCATGTTTAAATGAGTTCCCTTTTTTTATCATCTGGCTGTGTTAGTCTAATACACTAGAAGGATAAGCGCATAATTGGGGGGGAGAATCCCATCTTAAAGTACATACAGCTCTCGTATAAAAAAAAAAAAAAAAAAAAAAGGTATCCCCGCTCTCTCTGCCTCTGGGAAGATGAAAGACTAACACATCCCTCAGGACCTCGCTAAGGAAATGTTTATTCCTAAATGTTTCTTCGCTCTGCCACATTGTGATGTAAAGCGCATCTCAGTGATGAGGATGGGGTCACACGAATGTGCGCGGATCACACAAACACGCACGTGCGCGCGCGCGTACTCGTGCACACACCTACATTAACACAAGGCTTTACAATAAAGAGTGGTGGTGTTTAAAACTGGTGGGAGGATTACATAACAAAGCAAAGCCTGGTGCAGCATCATTACGGCACACTCTCCCACTGAAGAGGCCAAAGGTAGCTGACACGGGCCTGGCCGCCTTTCTTACACGTACTGCACGAACACACACACACGCACACACACACTGACCCACTGCCACTGAAGAGATAAGCATACAAAAAATACGCAGAACAACTCTACATAGAGAATAAGATGATTAGCTACTGATACAACTGTTATGTAAGGGACATCAATTACAGTGCATTTTTAAATGACATGCAGCCAAGGGGAAGTGGAGAGAGAGAGAAAAAAAAAAACAGTAAGGTAGTTTCTTTCGTCATCTCTTCCCATTGTTGCTAAATTTGTCATCCCAGTTCTCTTGTACTACATTGTTACCCTAATTGTGGCAGCTAATTGGGAAATGGGGCCAGGAGGCACTTTAAGTTGTGTGGCTTAAAGAGAGAGAGACACACAGAGAGAGAGAGAGAGAGAGAGAGAGGAAGAGCAAGTGATAGAGTAGAAAACTGCAAGGGTGAAACATTCTGAACAATGGTATATAATAATGTACTGCATATCCCTTCCCATTCAAACACTCCTCTGTATCAGCTTTCAATTAAAGAAATAATAAAATAAGAAATATGTCACGGCTGTAAGTGTAATCTGTTCCTTTCCCAAGACGGAGCCGCTGTCCATTTTGTGACTGCCTTACACGAGGACTGAATGAATTCATTATCATCACTCGGGGCAAAAATTAAAGCAGACAATTAAAAGGAGGGCAGAGAAATGTCTCTTACAAAATGAATTAAATCTGTCTGACACCCATTTGCACTGAAAGCTGACAAAAGGAAGGATATGCAGAACTCAGGGAGCACGAGCATAAAGGCTGCAGATAAGGGAAAACATTATTAAGAGGATTAAAATGATTTCTCCCAGAGCCCTAAGCAAATAAATTATTCCTCAGCGTGGAAGTAGCAACTGAAACAAGGTCAGTGTATATAGACAGTGTAAATAGATTGCAGATTCAAACTATGGGATATTCATCCATCTCTGCTCATTCTGTTCTGGTTGTGTCACACACACACACAAACACAGTAATGACATGCAAAGGGGGTAATTTCAAAGTAACACCAGCTGATTAAAACCGGGGGGGAAATCACGCGCGATCAGTAGCCAGGATGCCATCATCTGTTCCTTCTCCCTCCCCTTGCTCATTCTTCCTCATTCCTTCTTCTACACAGCAACCAGCCCCAGGCCTGAAAATGGCCAGGATCAGATGAGCACTGAAGCCAATTACTGTATTTGTGAGGACTATAAGGACATGTCATGCGGTGACAGGCAGCAGAGGCAGCCCAGCCTAATGATGTAATCAGGGAGGAATGCAAAGATAGCGGATAATGTGTGGATTGACTTATGACAACCGTATAGTGAGTCTTTTCTTTCTTAATGAGGAGCAGTGTGAGTTTATGATGGGTCTCAATCAGCCGGAGGACAGCCGAGACCTTTAGCATAAGCTAATTACTGTGCCAAGAGAAAATAGTAAGGTTGCAGTGTAATCTCCTGTCTGGTTGAGTCTACTGATTGATGAGGAACACTGGACCAATTTCTGCATGTGTGAAGGGCTGGCTCAGGCCCTCTTTGTGGCCCTTACAGCGGAGGTGGGCCACCTAAACCAAGTACACTTTTAAGAAACACAATATTAACTTCCATGGGGAAAGAGAGTGTGCCTATTGTTGAGGCTGCCATTTACTTACTAAACTGATCACAAGATGAGCTGCATCAGGATCTGGGTGTCTTACTACTTCAGCACAGAAAGTTACCTTTGGGGAAACCCTGAGTTATAAAAGTGAACACAATGTCTTATAAACAGTACACGGTGTGGTCTGACAGTCTCAATCACCTAATTTAAGAAGGATGTAAATGTTGCACTATTATGTTTTGATATTATTACGTGATGCTGAAGGATAACACTAGTGGCAATACTCGAAAATGTCTAATGAAAAGAAACGCAGCAAGCAAAGATACAGGCTAAAGGTTTCTATGATTTGTCCAGCTGACGGTTTTAAAATGAGCTTTGCAATATGCAAACGTTTGCACAAGAAATTAAACACATTGAAAAGAAAGAAATCAATGCCACTTAGTTTTGCCTCGGGGCAGCTAATGCATATCATTGCAAATCCATTGCTCTGCATCTACCACACCGAGTAGGTCAGTTACGAAAAAAAATATATTGGCAAAAAAGGAACTTAAATGCAAATTATTTATGTGTTCACGTCTTCTTCATTACCACAGGAACCAATGCATAATGGTTAAAACTGCTTTAAACACACAAATCTGACATCTGCAATAGCATGGACAGGGATCAAATTGGCCTTTAGTCTAAAACAGGCTATAATGCAGACAGATTGAGCCAATCAACCGGACAAAACTTTTTATGCTGCCTTCAGGAGCATGTCGTAAATATCACAATCATCAATTCTACATGCATGTGTACAGAAAGCTATATACAGCACATAACAGTGGCAGTTGGGATTTCTAATTGAATGATAATGACCAATGCAAGGTACGCATGTGAATGTATACTTCCTAAATCAATAACTGATTGTAAGAGTTATTCGTTAAATGCTGTATTTTAAATTTGAATGTATCACCGCATGTACATTATAGTGTAAAATTGACTTTGTAAAAGCCAACTTTCAATTGTATTGAAAAAAGTGTGCGAGCAAAATGTGAGAATTCCAGATATGTGGGGAGTATGCCCTGGAATTTTGTCGAGGGGCAGTCTAGCTCAAACTTAGCAGAGGAGGAGAAGGAGGAGGAGAAAAAAAGACAAGATGAGTGGAAGAGAAGGAGGAGGTACAAAGAGGAAAAGCTATTTATTCCCAAGTGAGTCATTTTAGTTCCAAGTTTGGACATAGCTCATCATAAATTGTTTATATGTTTTAAACTATCCCTCTTGCCGTCGTCACTGAGAATGCCAGACTTGTATGCATTCTTGGAAATACAACAGCCAGTTGTGAGAGGTTGCATTCTGGGGAAATCTTATTACATTTCACCAGAAGAATGCCAATTTAATTTAAAGCTCAAGCTCAAAAATAGACATTTCCTCACAAGAGATGGCAGCAAACTTCACGTTAAATCAGTCAACCTTAGATTAATAGATTAACAGGAAGTTCCAGCAATATAGTGGCATTTTCATCCATTATCAAAGGGGACCACACTACAGCTGGGGATGTGGAGTACAAGCAGTCTGAAGAATTACTGCCGGGCTAGTGAACAAGTGGAGGGAACACAGCCAACTTATTTCTGCATTACAGCTAAAAAGAGAACCTTCTAAAGCACAAACATCCATACAGAGTCTCACACAGAAAGACACATGCTTATTTCAGTCCAGGTATACATACTGAGTGGATGCCATGAAGAAGTTTGTCCTTCTTGCATACCTAAAGTCTTACTAATACTGCAGTAGGCACAGCACGCGCTTTCAGAGGGAGCCAAGGCGAACATCAAATCCGAAAATACCACGTGAATATTTGTGTCCTTTCCAAGTTGTACTGAAGACAGTAAACCTTTCAAGATCGTGAGCAGAGAGAAGACTCTGTACAGCTCCCGTGTTCTTTTGTTATGGATATGTACACAGCATATTATTGTGCAGCAGTCATGTCAAACATAGACAGGATGCACACTGAAAAGACCAAAGACTTCTTCTTCTAAGACTTCTTATAACTTCAGAAAGCACTGGTGATATTTTGTTTGTTGATGCAGCAAGTACAGATGCTTTCAGCTCTTGCTCAGATAATGATGTTACTTCTATCATGCAAACACAGTGTGAATAAAATAAGAATGAGTGTGAATATCAGGATAATGCTTGACATGTGAGTTTCAGGTTTAGCAGTGTCACGGTAAACATAACGTGCATCGCACAATGGAGTCCTGTTGGGATCAGGGGGGAAAGGTTTGGTGTCCTCTGACCTGAATAAATAACTTAATGGGGATTTTTGGGGGAGTGTCAAAGAAACTGGTGATGAAAAGTTGACCTCTGGTGATCTCTCTGTCCAGCTTTATTAAGCAACATGAAGCACTGGCTATTACAGCTAACATATTAGTAGCGGGGATCCAATTATGGGCTGTGGCCACGGAAGTCATATTAAAACTCATGACCAAGCAGAATCTTTGAGAGAAGGAAGTCTAGAAAATCAGCGCTCCACTGTCAGTTTAAGAACCACATTATATAACACAATAAGGAGTTTTGAATGAAGTGCTTTTGTGATTCTGCTTCTCCAATCATGGCTCCGAGTCCAACATGACCTGTATGATACAACACAGATTCTTACTAACAATTGTCCTTCTTACACTCATGCTCGCCTTTCTTTGCCATGCAAGCACATTATGTACCTTGCTACAACCTTGGACTCTGGGGTGTGTAAGCTAGAGATGGTCTGCGAGCTCCTGCTGAATTGAGATTAATAACAAATGTAGACAAGTCATTTGCAATAATATTTAATTAATTTGCACCACAAACCGCATGTCAGCTCTTTATGCGTTTACTGTATCTGAAGACTTCCTCACAACAATGCATGCATATCATGTGGAAGCGAAATGGTTTGTCACGTTGAAGGTGCTTCCCACCTTGCAAAGAAAAGTATTCCTTCCTGCAGATGTTACATTTTGGTAAATGTTTTTTTTCCATTAAGCTCTACCATCACCAACAGGTTTTGGTGAGCAGGTTTTGCTTTTTCCAAAGAAAAAGCAACAGACAAAATCCACAATTTTGGCAGATTCAATCACAACCTGACTAGAAATGAGGCTTGATGACTGTGTTCAGCAGTGATGATGTCTATAAGGGGTCTCAGGTGGAAGAGGAAAAACCAATTCGCCCCTCAAACAAGTTCTTAGTCCTGACCTGCTCCCACCTTTGAACTGCGCAGTCTCTCCTGCTGCCCTTGCACAACAAATAATTCGCTTGCCAGGGAGCAACTATTTACCGCGTTTGTTTGCTTTGCTGTCATCTGCAGCCAGTGTGACCCCCCCCCACCCTCCCCTCCCCTCCCCTCCCCCTTCAGCCCAGCATCAGCTACTCAACTAACCCGACACAGGCGCTGGTTACCACAGCAACCAAAACCTAGACTTATTTCCTAGCTTTAGTTCTTTTGACCAGCAAAAGACTCATTCATTTTTGGTTGGGGTAAGAAATGCATTACTCTGAAATCCCTGAAAACACTGTTCTCACTCAAATCAATTGTTGAAATTGTTGTTGTCAAAAAGACTGAACTCAGCTCAGCTTTCATTTCATGATGATGCATCTCTGAGCAACAAAAAAACAAAAAAAAAACAGAGTTTGTGCAAGGGCAAGGAGGATCACATCAGTTAAATAGGAGATGTAAATGCATTCTGAATTTACACTTGAAAAAGTACATAACCTGTTACAAAGAGTGCCACAACAGTGTGTCTGCTGCATTAGTCACTTTACATCCCACTGGCAAAGTTTCAAAGCGTAGAAATGTCCTCAACAAAAATTTAAACCACATTTAAACCATGTGGGTACGCATGCTGAATTTCCTACTTTCTGTACAATAGCATAGCTGGTCTGGGGCTCAGAGGAACTGTGCGGTTGCCTGCTCAGCTAGTCTAGTGGGTGTAGTGTGGCCAATGCTACTGAAAGTAGCGGCATCTGCCACAGAGACGTACAGTAACACTAGCCACAGGCATGTTAACTGTAACCCATGACCCATAAATGTAAGGCCATTGTCCACTGCCCCAGCACCAACTGAAATTTTCTGTCTCTGCTTCTTCTGTGTGTCTCTTTCACTCTGTGTAATTACAGCTTCACCCTCCACAGTAATTAGGGACTATTTCAACAAGGATGTGGAATGTCTCCATCTATTTTTCCCTCTCTTCATCTCCTTCTCTCTTCCACCCCCACAATAAAGCATTTTAATGCTTTCTATAAAGCAAGGAACATCCTTAAGTATGCCGTTTTTTGTTTTTTTTTGCGAAAGAAATAATATTTTGGACGATAGCCAGGCTAACAAGGTGACTTCAAATCAACCTCATCTGTCAGCGATGGCTGCGAAGCCTCTTCGTCAATACAGAGTATAGCCTTGGATTGAGCACTGAGCATCTCCCGTCTCTGTCCTTGAAAAAGCAGTGATGAGTAAAAGAAAAGAGAGAACGTCTCTAAACCATCCGCCCCCGGACGAGCAGAGAAGGTGGGTGTGTGGAGCAATAGTCCTCTCTCTCTCTCTCTGCATCGCAGTCAAAGGCACAGGGAACAAATCTGCTGTTCCACAGGCAATGAATGTTATGATATCTCCTGCAGTGCATAACGCAATCTTTTCGAGGCCCAGGGCACCGGCATGCATAAACTTGTTAAAACTATATTCTGGAGGCAGATGTTCAGGAGCTGAAGTCATTTTAAACTGCATTAAATCGCATATTATAAGGCAAGTGGCACCCGTTGAGATATATTGCTAGAAAAAAAAAGGGTAAATAAAGTGATGGATGGCGTATTCATTCAAGTGCTGGCAGTGACTACAGATGTCTTCCTAATGCAAGACCACAGGGACACAATGGACTGTATATACAGCAGACCGAGTTGGTTTACACTAGATCCCTTATGGTGCTTTTAGAGAGCACTTTTCATCACTTACGACAGGTTCAACATCTCCCTTTTACTGTATCCTCTTTCTGAAACACATTCATACTTGCAAAGAAAAAAAAAAACTATGTAACCTCCCCTCTCCATCTCTTTTCTTCACTCGCCTTCTCCAGCCCTTCGCCAAATGCACGTCTTTTAGCACAACGATATGACAGAAACACATAAGAATAATGGCACGTTGTTGCTAAGAGACCACCTGTTCAGATCTCCCACATGAGATTGTGGTGAAACTGTAGTCCTCTTATCATCATCAGAATATCATTCATTTGAGTGTAGTGAATGTCACAACAATATTGCAACTGAGAGAGAAGCCTGTTATATAACAAGATGTCTTTTAGGCAGATCAACTGAATTTTAGATAAGGGATTTTATCAAAACAGCATCCTGCAGCAGTATCAGACTCATGGCACAATGAAGATCCTATAACCAGAGTATAGTGTGTCACACTTGATCCAGTTAACGTCAAACAACTATTTTGCCTTCTCCATAACAGTCATTTGAGAAAATGGCAACCAGTGTTTTCCAAGCTGTGTTGACAATGAGGGAGTGGTGCTGCATGGGAAAATGAGTGTTGTCCTGAGGGCTGGTAGAGACGAGACACACCCTTCTATTCCCTTACCTGCTAGGGTGTGTTTAAAAACCTGCAGCGCTTGTATCAGGCACTGAACACATCACGCTTCCTGTGACAAAGACTCGACAAGTTAAAGTTGTATTGTGTTACAGGGTGTGTTCAGCTTAATCCTTGTAACCTTCCACAACCTTTGGGATACACTTTTGGGACAAAAGTTTTCGTTGGAAATCATGGTAGCTGTTACAAGGTTGAATTATTGACTGGCTTAACACACAGCCCTATTCTTCGTCGACCTCCAGTTTGATTAATCTGTTTGTTGACTTCAGCTCGTCCTACCCACCCTCCAAGCCAGGTCAGCACTCAGACTTCATCTATTGGCATGTTAAGAGGCTTGACCTGGAGCTCCGCCTCTCTCAGACAGCCAGCGACACGGCCAGCTGGTGGAGATGACTGTGGCGCGCGCACACACACAGGCGCACACAAACACGCAAGCACTGAGTGTCAGTCTTAAGTATCTGTCTCACCCTGTCAGCGCGGGAATGACGATGCCAATCGTCACGTCTCGGACTGCCTCTCCATGTGAGGGAGGAAAACTGAAGTGAGTCACACAGGGATCATGCTGGGATTGCTGGGCTTACAGGGTTGACTCCCCTGTTGATTAAGATAAAGTCATCTCAAAAAAACCTAAGGAGTGCCTCTGGCCTTTATCGAAGGAATAACACTCACAGTGAGATTCTGAATCTTGAGTCTCGCCCTCACTGTGCCGACAGTCCCAGCCCTGTTAAACACACACTCTCAACTGGGCTAACATGAGTCACAGCAGTGCAGTTACCCCCCCCCTATTCTCCCCTGCGATTACTCAGTACCTGCCCAGCTGCTGGCTGCAATGCCTGCCGTATGTTTTTACATATCCTTTTCCTCAGGAGATGTCTGCATGCATGCAAAGCAGACAAACACAATTACTGTCTACAGCGGGATTCAAATGTGTATTAGGAAGTTAAAGTCAGTTTCATTTTTCCCCAAAGTCAGTTTTGAAGTTGGAGGTGCATGGAAGTCTCCACGGTACAACAAGTGAAAGCTATACAGTATGTCTATGAACATAACTTTGGTAGACAAGTATATTTTGAGTCTCATGCATCACAGCAGTAGAAATATCCAATAATTGTGCCCTACTGTCTGTGCTGTCCTGTCTGTGTGATGGGGTGAACTCTCAGATTTTGGATACATTTAGCATCTTTTCAATTACTTATATAAGTTATATAATTTTAACACTTATGTAACAAGCCCTGCAGCTTCACCATTCCCTCAGTGTGGCTAACAATTGAATGAAATGAAATTTAAGTTGACAGTCTGCACTTCAAACCTGAAGTGTGACAATGTGTCATTCAGCATCCAAACTAATAGCAGCGCAGAGTTCAGCAACCAAACGTGCCAATTAAAGCCTATACTTACAATCAAACACCAGCTCTTTCTACTCCAAGTGTGGTCATAAGGTTATACAGACCGAGCCAGTCAAAAGGAACCCATCCCTTTAAATATTAATGCATAGTGAGAAACTTGCTTTTACAGTGCTGGGTCGGCGCAGAAAGCACGAAGAATGCCAAATAAGCAGCGACTATAGATAACATCCTCTCTGACCTCCTAGCCTTTGCCACTGGGTCAGATCCGCAGTGTGGAAGAGGGAGTCTGTCTCTCCACTCCAGTGCCTATCAGCGTTCCTAGCTGTCAGGGCTCTGACGGGTTGCCTAGACCCCAGAGACAGAGACCCACTGCTGTGCTTGCACTTGAATGAGCAAGAGCATCTGCAGAGGGCTCAGTATCCAAACACCTACAACGTGTCTATGCTGATTAACCCACATCAGTAGGTGTAAACACTTGGATAAACCCCGACAGAGCATCGCACGCGAACAATTCAGCACAGAAATAGCCACCTGAAAAATTTGCTTCCCATGTTGGCTCTAAAAGAAGCACCAGTCAGTCAGTCTCTGCTCATCTGACCTCCTTTCTGATGGATGTCTATTCCCTGCAGGACAATGAGCAGCTCCCTTCTACCTGCTCTGGAGCTACGGCCTTCTGTTAGGGGAACTACTGCTGCCTTAGGGTGCCGGGGGGTTGTTAAAAGTAGAGTAACATTTAGTTATTATGTATAAATAATGAATTGTAATCTTTAGAAAGAGATCTCCTTTGGTATTATCTAGCTTTAGTCAAAATAGGAACCCGAGATTATCATAATACAGAAACAGGTGTGGTGTCCGCATAACAGGAAGTTTTGTTAACATTCCATCAGTAGGTGCCGGCAACTCTGAAACACAATAAAGATAGTGAACCACAGCCAGCAATAACTAATAGGAAGTTTTACTGAATTGTGCAGCAATTAGTGCTGAAAAGCTGTCAACCATTTTGATAATCAATGCATTTATCCCCAAGTCTTTTGTCAAGCAATATGGCTCGTTCCAGTTTCTCAAATATGAGAAGAATATGTTGCTTGTTTCTGTTTTATATCATGGAATACATTTTGGTTTTGGACTATTAGACAAAATAAGCAATTTAAAGACTTTTTGGGGGGGATTTAGGCACCTGTGATGGACATTTTCCAGGCTTACAGAATGATTTATTGGTATAAAAATACTCTGTAGTCTTCTGCCCTTCCGTTTTGCTAATAATCCTTTTAATCCTTTTTTTTTTTGTGAGGCTCTAGAATTGCATGCAAAGTTCAAACAGGTTTTTTTTTTTTTAAGTAGAGAACATGATTGATGTTGAAATCCCTATGGGGCAAATGTTTACTTGTTGCAACAGAGAAGCCCTCTGCTCCTCGAACACTGACTTCAGGAATGCAACGCGTCCCTATTTCAGCAAGAGAACTGTAGAAATCTGCAGGAATCCAATAGGGAATAGCCTATATGGGCCTACATGTAGGATTTAGGTGAGTGAATGAGTGAATGAGTGACTTCGACTTTGCAAGCACTGGTGCAATTTTGTCTTAATGATCAAATTAATCAACATCAAAAGTGTCGCGGGAAAAGTAGCTATGTGGAGGTGGAAGAAACCCCAAACATAGATCATTTTGGTCGATTGGCAACTGATCAAACAACCAACCAACTGAGCTACTGCGCCTCTCCCTAAAGAGATTATCGAAGAAAAAAAAACCATGAGGCTCCGAGTGCGACGACTTGATCAATGAATAATAAATTCGGCTTTATGGTGGAATTAGACTGTGTGTCTGACGGCTGAAATCCCATTATCACAACCATTTCAAAACTTTATTAATTAGTTGAACCCTACCTTATAGACATTTTCCGTAAAGCGGTGAACCTCGTCGGTGCGAGACATCGTGAAATCTTCAGCCAGGACCATAAACGTTTTTTTCCTTGAACCGTGTATCCGTGTGAAAAAGGGGGGGAGGGTAAATACAGGAATTTAATAAAACAATAGGCGAGGAAATGCGCCTGTGAGAGTGAGACGATGCTGAGCTCCCGAAGCCCCACTTCAACTAAACACACCTTCCCTCACCAGCGCGCACTGACAGCCCGCTGCTGCCTTCACGGACTCCTCGAGAGCCCCGTGTTCGTACTTGCAGTCTCAGATGCGGGGTGTGTGTTCAGGTAGAAATAGAGTTTTAAAAAAAAAACATAGGACACACAGGGTAAATAAACAGGACAATGCAACATTTAATACATGTCATTTAGTTTGTGAATCAAAAGACACCGTGCACGAGCAGCAAGCGAAACAGGCGCGCTTACGGACAAAAGCAATATTTCCCACGGTATTGCAATGCAGCACCATCTTGTGAAAGTGCAGATTTGCAGCCCGCCCCCATATTTCTGTACCAATTGAGCTCCACCATTCCTATAATATACGGAGGCAAATGTGCTTTTGTATAAATACCATCACATTTTGAAATGTTGTTCTTACCCTTAAAAAAAAAAAAAAAAAAAAATATATATATATATATATATATATATATATATATATATATAGACAGGGCCACTCTGCTACATGAAAATGACTTATTTGATAGGTATTTAAGTATATTTTTCTAGTAATACTTATGCACTTATACCTAAGAAACATTTTGAATCCTGGACTTTTTTACATTGTGGTTTTGCTACTTTTACCTAATTAAAGGACCTAAATACTTCTTTTGTCTTCGGAATATATGAGTCCTTAACAGACATAATTACAG
The DNA here is from genome assembly GCA_038419695.1 of Scomberomorus guttatus. Taxonomy (NCBI): domain Eukaryota; kingdom Metazoa; phylum Chordata; class Actinopteri; order Scombriformes; family Scombridae; genus Scomberomorus; species Scomberomorus guttatus. The sequence continues at coordinate 94,777 of CM076459.1, forward strand.
TATAGACCCTGCCCCCCAGCGTACCACCTGCACCTGTATGCTTCAAAGGACCAGAGACATGCTTTTTGCTTTCTGCCTCTGTCCATTAAAGCCTCTGTGCACACAAATGGTGTCATTTAGGTGACCTATAAAATGATGTGCAGTGCAGTCGTCGCCTTGAAGTTTATCTTCCTTCTGTTTTCAAAATATTGTATGTATATAATTGCATTATGTAAGGCCATAAGCTAGTCATACTCTGACTGTTTTCAGTAACACCCTAGGTGATGTTTTTCTCACAGTGGGTAATTTGTGTTAGCTTCATTGTACATGCTAATTAGAGACTAAGTGCCCACTTGGTGTAGGATTGTAAATACTATATTGGCTTTCTTGTCTAAACATGTCCCACATATCAGCAACATGAGCTTTCTACTTTCTGTCAATAACTACACACACTTCACTGATGAGATATGAATGAAGACACCTGTTTTGTATGCTGTTGACTCAAAAAACTAGCAAGTAGTGCCCCCTTCTGGAGAAAGCGTTTGACACACAAGAATAAAATAGTATGAGATTCATTGACAGGAGAGCCATAGAATCTTTATTGTCACACAACTTAAAAAAGTCAGAAAAAAGAAGATAAATCAGTTTGTGAAAGAAAAGCCAAGAAAACATATTGTTGCCACAGCTCAATTTAATATGTAGAAACAACTGAATTTTATGTGCAAAACATCTAAAAATGAGTCCTGTAATTTCAGTTACGCCATAACCAGCACAGTTACAATGTGACGTTACTTTTCTAATGCAAGTCAGACACAGAGGAAAAGAACATTTCACTTCCTTTATGTAGTTATTTGAGGGGAGCAACAAACCCAAATACAATCTGCAGGTCCCCACTAACAATGAAGGATGAAATACTGAAATTAACAGAATCCCCATCAGGACATAGAGAGCTTATTCTAATGGGAGGTCAACACTGGATATAAACCACAAAATAAAGTCTGTTAGGCCGCCAGCATCTCTCTGTCTGGCTTGTTCTTCGCTTCTCTCTTCTCTGCAACACAAAGCCAAAAAAAAAAAGGAAATAAAATCAGTCTGGCATCAAATACAAATATATCAAGTATGTAAGGAATGCTTCACAGTGTGAAATAAGACCTGGTCCAGCTTTAGCTGCCTCTGGGACCTCTGGTATCGGTTCAGTTGGGACGTCTGGAAGTGCTACATCTTCTCCCTGTTGCAGTAGAAGGGACAGAGACAACACATGATATGCAGACCAACTAGATTCAGTGGCTACTAAAGCAAAGCACTTTAACTGCATTTAGAACTGTTTCTAGGGAAACTGTGTCGCTTTTCCCCTTCATTCCTTTATTGTGCTGATAGATATTCTGATATTTTATTCTACTACAAATGCAATTTTCAGTGCAATACAATCTATATGTTTTATTAGTTTAATTGGAACAAACCCAGTCTTAGAATCAGTGTCTCTTTTCAAAAATGAAACATAGTCATTTACGTAGTTTGACAGGCTTCGGGGTGTGTGTCATTTGGAATAATAATTAGATTACAAAAGAGAAAAATAAATGTCTGGAAGTTTTAATTATTAATCAACCAAATTACAGCTTATTTTTACATAAAAGACACAGTGGCTTTCTTTAAAATTCTTCGAACTTTGCTAGAATTATTTCCCTCCTCGAGAAACAGACACAGTACAAATGTGAGGACAGAAAACCAACATGCAGTTTTGGTATGAAATCCCCCACTTGACTCAACTCACATGCTTTAACCACAGCACTGCTCCAATGGAAATGCAAACTGGCCAACATCTGAAGCATGTGGTAACACCAGGCCTCAGTGTGTGTAACTATAAATGTGAAGTGGGGTGTTACAGGAAACAAGCGTGCATGCTCAGCAAACATTCCCTGTATTAATAAAGGTTAAACACGCAGCTTAACACCCACCTGAGTGATAGCTTCCAGCTCTGCTAAAACAGCATCCTCATCCTCCTGCGTCAGGGATCCAGCCAGCATTTCATCTATTTGCTGCAGGAGCAAAAGATGTGAATTAGTTTTTTGGCCATTATCTCTAATGAAAATTTAATGACTTTGAGTTGTGCACAATACTGGTTTTAATAAACAATTAATGGAAAAGTAGAAATAACTGCAGGTGCACTTAATTAACATCAAGCAGACATTTACCCTTTGATATTCAATTGATTCCTGGGTCTCATCCAAGATTCTCTCCACATCTTCTATTGACATGATCTGTCACAAACAAGGGAGGGAAGCCCGTGTTACAGAAGAAAAGTGTTTTGGATGAAAAGTGTTTCTCACATATTCTGGCTGGGCTTGTGAATTTTCCTGGGCAAGATCTGTACACTGTATCCAAGGATGTGCAGCAGTCACACCGCTATAGTCAAGGCTTTGCTTCTTAATCCTTTAATCTTCAAACAATGTGTAACAGCTATGCTAACACAAACCACAAGCTTTCTGTGCTACTGCTCAATCCTCACCCAAGGATAACATTAAACAAAGTACGCTTATCAGTGGAAAGTTTGACATTGTAACAGTATAGACACACATGTCAAAAGCTTAAGGGGGTATTATTATGCTTTTTAAAGGCATATTATAAACACAAAAGACAAGAAAAAAAAACAAAGAGGATATATACCTCGTGCATACTCTTCAGACAATCATTGCCGACCTTAAGCCCCTCGATGACTTTCATCTCAATTTGCATGAATTCAATATCTTGAACCTGTGGACAAATATTATCATGTTAGAAATTCAAATTGCAAACTTAAAGACGTGAATAACAAACAAACAAAAACAACTAAGTTGCAAACTTTTGTTTGTCTGTTTTTATGTTCCCGAACAAAATTGACTTCACAGTGGTTACACTGTATACGCTTCAACACCAATAAGTTCTTACTATATTGACTTTGAGACAGCAATTCACTGTAAACAAACAGCTGAGAATGGCAACACATCTATAATTTTCTACACACTTTTTTACAGCTCAGATTTCAGTTGGATTTTGTAGAAAATCTGCTTGACTGAATTATAGCACAAAGGGAGATTACGGCACAAAGCAGGAAGAGATCATAATTGAAATTAGAGCTTTTTGAGTTTCCTTCCATGTAAGATGGTGGAATGACTGACACACCTTTGGAAATGTTTATTTCTTATTTTAATATTCACATAGAATCCTTCTTGTTAAACACATTTGTTTTTAAGTATAAATCTGATGTAGCCATGAGCTGTGGCTTAGTGGCTTTTGCCTTTTTTGCCTAAGTTATTAGAGAGGTTGGTGTTTAAATTAATATGTTGAACTCAACTAAAAAGAAGTCAATCTTTGCTTTTCTTGGAGAAATAAATATCTTTATGTAGCGTAGTTAGAAGATTGCAGTACACCATGGTAGTATTCCTTAAAGATGATGGAGTCAAATAGAGTAATCTCACAAACTCTTACCATGCGCTCCAGGTTAGAAATCTGATTTTCTGTCTTGTCTAGTAGCTGATCCTGATACCGCTTCTTCTTAAGAAGCAGCAGAGCCTTTCTGCAATACATACAATGTATTTACTGTGGGACACAACACATATACACAGAAGTACAGTATTTACAAGCAGTACGGGTAAAAGCTGCACTTTGATCAACCGTATACATCTGTCTAAAAATAATACAATAAAACTAAATAAAATTAATATTAACTGCATACATAGTGCTGTCAACCTACATTGCAATAAAACTATTATTTCAGATCAGAACTATGCTGACAAAATGTAGTTGTATTTTTAATACTTACTCTTTTCTGCCATCTTTTAGCAATTGCTTTGCCAGAAGTCGCTCTTTCTCCAACTGTAGGGTGATTCTCTTCTGGTACTGCTTCAGCTTATCTCTCTGCTGTTTCAATTGCTAGGGGGGGGGGAGCAAAAGGTCAGAAAATTACTAAACAGCCAATGTGTGACACCTAAATTAAGTTAAAAATGAATAGCTGGCTAGTTTGCAAAATACTACATAGCACACTGAGCGACCAAAAAAGCCTTAAAATATGCACGATGTTAATATCTCTCAGCAAAATGCAAACCAATAACAAAACAGATATAGCCTTAAAGCTGACTCAGTACATATACACCTTGTTAATAAAGAATTAAAAGTATATTTCACAATGGTTATATTCATTAAATGGCTGTTTTGTGCTGCATTACAAGGCTATGGACTGTATTTTTTTCTGTTCACTCAGTGTTCGATTTTATAGCAACTGCTGTCGAAGAGACAGATGTTGGGGAACACTTTGCTCGTTCAAATGATTTATGTGTAACGACTAATTGCAGAGAAATCCATTCGTAAACACATCGGCTGACACTAATCCATATTGCAGGCTGCTAATACTAGCTTTGTCTTCATTGCAACGGGACTAATCTGCTGCTCCCACCGCTTTCAGCTCACCAAAATGGCTTTGTCTTGTTCCGTTACACGAGAAGGTCGACTCTTTCTCCCAAAAACGTTTCCCATTATTTAGCCACATCCCCGCCACATTCTCCTTCATCAGCAGATAAAATATCACTTCTTACTGAACATTTTTCCATGAAAACAAGCAGCCTAAAACGGCTAGCAGGCTAACTAACTTCCACCATATCCACAGTTTTTCCGTGTTTCCTACGGCAAGCGAGGCAGGACACTTCATGCATAGTCTACGGTTTTACAGGAATTCCGTCCAGTCTCTCTCTCTATATATATAGATAAATAGATATGTAGATTTAGATATAGATATAGATATACATATAGATATACATATAGATATAGATATGTAGATATATAGATATAGATAGATAAATGATCATAATAGATGATCATAATAAACTAAGAAAATGTCAGTTTAACGGCACTATAACAGCAGAAATTATTTTTTATTGACAAGCTTCCAATAAAACATGATATCTGAAAGGACCGACATGATATTTGCACCCTGACATCAGTATAATTGACCGGGCGAGAACCATGGACAATCCCCGGGGGATCCAGGATCAGCACCTTGGACAGCGATCATGACACTGCAAAAAGATGTGAGCAGAACAAGAAGACGAAAGGATGACATATATGCTGTGGGCTGATCAATTCAACCTACAGGTGTCACAGTTTTTTAATGAAGTTAACATAGTTTTGTTCCAGTCCAAAACTCTCCATTCGCATTGAGTCACATTTACACGGGCTCTGGTGGAAAATAAATGAGTCACATACCCCACTGCTTCAACTGGACAGGACAGTTTTTATCTAATTGTGTAGAAACAATACTTTTGAATTGATTTGTTTATATTATTGTGCTGTGAAGGTGGCTTGTATGCCCTGTATGCAAGTCTGAATGATAAATTCATTTTGTGAACTATTCAAGACACAGTCTGGCCTATAGGCAGTTATAGTAGAGAATAATGGCACAATAACACATGCGGTTGAATACAACATTTTATGGTCAAACATCAGTTTAGTTTGATACATCATCCAACATAGAAAACAGCATACAACCTATTTCTCCAACACTGAAGATTACAATTTCTCATCCACAAGACACGGTGGGTCGATGCAAACACACTACTCTGTTATGCTTATTCAGTCCAGGGTAATATTTCACATGCAGCTGCTATACAGTCTCCAGATGTATCAAAACAATCAACCCCTCAGCTATGACTATTGGACTCATCCCTGATAAGCAGGTCATACAATGCAACACACGTATCACAACAAAAAAAAAAAAAAAGAGATGCTTAAATCTGTGACAGTTACACATCTAGAAACAGAGAAATAAAATTAACCACACATATCAAGTGAGTATCATCTTTGGCTGTTCACAACAAAAAACTATGTTATCTGTCAATGACCTGTTTACAATGATCCAGTGTTTTTTAAAAGTCAAAATTTTGGTGTTTTAGTTCATATGGCACCATTAAAAATTACATGAAGGCCTAAAATATTAAGAAATAAAATTACCTCCAAAGAGTAGGGATATTGCAAAAATCAAAATACAATGATGGAAGGAGTGTGTATTAGTCATATTCAGCCATCACACCTAACATCAAAGTACTGACCATGTTGTTGATCATACTCCTGCAGACCACCAGAATATAGAGAAAAGTTAAAACAAACAAAAAAAAAACATTGTTTGATCCAATCAGTTCAAACGCTCTTGATTTAGCTCACATAAATGCTTATATTGGAGCAGATGATGATGTATGGCGCCATAAATCATGACATCATCAACAGTCTTAGATCAACCTGTATGGGGCCTCTCTGTTCAGAACTGCACGCAGAGCTTTAAGAGCACTGCGTTGGTGTGTTACTGAGGTAATTGCCTAATATGGCCTGCTATCATGTTTCAGATTGGGACGGCATACTGCAGCCCCTGTAAACAGGATTATGCCATGAAGACAGCTTTCTTGGTAAGAACCCAGAGACTCAGACAGTGCTTTTCTGAAAAGGATTCAGTACGTAGCAGGCTACACCTGGAGGTCAGCCCCAAAGTGTCTGATCTGGGCATCAGTCATAGATAGATAGGCGGTCCTCATACTGGGCGTATACTGCAAAGAAAAATTATTGAAAAACACACTTTAGCACATTTGCATTTAAATAACAGCATCTTAAAATATCATCTTCAAGTGACACATGAAAATGGTGTGATCCGAGATCCAATCTGTATTCTTGTGATTATGCCCTTTAATTAGTAAGTTGTGGAAGCAGGGGATGGTATTTCAATGTGTCGGTACAGTTCAGGGAGTTAAGTGCAGGAGCAGACAGAGGGCCTGAGTCAGGGGTCACAGAATAAGTTACACTCACATGAAACACTCTGTGGACACAACAGTGCCAGAAGGTCAAAGATCACGCAGCTGTGGTACAGCAACCCTTTGGATTATACAGTAGGATCAAACATGTTGCATGGCAAGCAATATTAAATAAGCCCACAGTGTGTTTCAGAGAGTGCAATGAAAATGAACTCAAATAAATCAAAAAGTAGTTAGACAACAGAAAACTTACAGTTTTTTAAAAGTCTGCGTTAAAGAAATGAAAATAAGAAAAAGGGTTAGTTACAAAGCACTAGTTAATATTCAGCAGTGATATAATTTTGTGCAACTGCTCACATGAAATCATAAGTAGAATGCAACAAAACAGGCTTAACAAAAACAAAACAGAACAAAGCAAAAATTATATAGCTGTGTCAGTAGATCCATACAACACTGCAGTGTTGCTAATTTACTGCAAATATATTTTCCAATGATTTACGCATATCAGTTAAGCAAACAAACACCACATTCTGTTGATAATACATATCTAGAGTCAATCTCAAATCTGAAACAATGGTCCACATTCTCTACCTCTCCCTTAAAAAGGAGTTTCAATTCATTGGTACGCTGTGAACGCAGTCCAAGCACTGAGTCAGCCAGGCAAAAGAAAAACTTTGCTTAAGAGAAACTTTAACTGTGGATTTACCTGTGTCATCTATTATTTAGCTCCAGCTCTTTAGACACACCACATGCTTATAGAGTATGAGCTGAGCTCTACCATTAAAACTAGACACCTGCTGTGAGCATCAGCAGGCAGCAGCACGGTCTTTATCAAACACTAACCCATGGTTATTTTACACATACGTAAATGTAGGAATTAGCCATAACCATTCATTTGCAACAACGAGAAATACAATTCAAGACAATGCTGAAAAGGATATGAGCATATGCTTAGAGCTTACAGTAAGAGTGTCTGCATGAATACAGATGGCACTCGACTATAGATGAACGCACTTTAGTCAATGGCCAGCAGAGGGCAGTCTTCCATCGCTTGCAAATCCCCTCACTAGGTGGTGACAGTGTGAGGTTGTGCACAGTGTATATGCATTGCTATGTTTATTGTGGTGATATGCATGCGTCCTGTTAGTGTTGTAGCAGTGTTGAGGTCAGTAGTGCCATCATCGTCATCACACTAGGGACACTAGAGCCTCATAGGGCCAACGCACCGAGGGAGGTGGGGATCCTCTTCCTATCAGTGGCACGTTCTCATATCGAGGGCTCCCTCCAAACAGCATGGACTGATTCCTATCACAGAGAGGGAAAGAAAGATAGTGAGAGATTTAACACACATATACTAATATACTGTCATCATCCACTGATCTTACATGTATTCAGGAGGCGGTATGACATTAGAAGCAGATTGTGGAGGTGGATGAAGGCTGGCCTGGCTGCCGAGGCTGCTGGTATAGCTACAGAAACTGTGGATGTTGGACCTTCTGGGGTTGTAGGATATCCGTCGCGCCTGGGGGTTGAACGGGTCCTCTTCATCTATGTCATCATACTCTTTATCCCTGGATGAAAGTGGTACACCCGCACAAACACACGCGCAGACAAAGCCAGAAACAGAGAGAGTGCATCCGTTAACACTTTGCAGGAGAGCTTTGCGGGTAGTATATTATGGGATAAGGGGGTTGCTTGGTGCTGACCTGCTGCTCATTAGTGTCCACACTCGGATAATCGCACACAGCATGGCAGAGAGTGCGCAGGCAGCCAGCAGAGAAAACAAAGAGAGGTAGAGGAGCCCTTCCACCCCATCATAGCACACACCCATTAGGGCATCTAGGTAGTCCTACAGACAAACACACAGAGATATACAGAATAGCGCAGTCAGTTATTATCAGTGTCTAGTAAAAAATATTACCTTTCACAAACAAAAGTCCTGTCTTCAGATAGAATAGCAATGTACTATGTGTTCTTCTCCTGGTTCTGCAATATTATGACAATTTCATCCATACACTGAAGTTAAAAAGTGATGATTGGAGTTTACATACAATAAGCAGCAGGCTTTCCTAACACTAGATGGCTAAACCCGACCTAACAAGCCTTAACACTACCCCAACAATAACATCAACTACATTATCTTATGGTGAACCCAATTTATTAATTTAAGGGTGAATTATTTAAAGTCTAAAACTCTGTGCAAGATAAAACTCTGACATTCTGAAACCTGAAAAAGTAAAGTTGAACCTTAAAGGCAGAAAAACTGGGGGTGGTAAATAGAGCCTGTCTAGCAGATATGGAGTGCACTGACAGTTGCAATGGTGTATATACACATACATCACAGATGGCAGTCTATGAGAAGTACATAAAGATAAGGTTGAGAATCAGTGAAGTTGGTCTTTTAAGTGGCTTTGGGCTACAAGTGCCACGAATGCTACAAAGCAGCCCTATTAAAATGTGTCCTGGTTGGAGTCTGACCTTACCTTGTGTAGCCCACGGCAGTCGAGCAAGGCTGTTAGCTGGTGTAGACTGAACTCAGTGGAGTTCAACAGTCGCTGGATCCCCAAAAGGTCTCTCTGTATAACAAGGTATAAAAGGGCAGAGAATGATACACACCTTTCCACAGTCTGGTGTAATAGTCTGTCAGCCAGCCACTTACCTCAGCAGTGGGGAACATGGGCACCGAGAATTGCATCAAGCCCTGGATCTGGATTTGCATGGTGGTCAGGGAACGCTGGCAGACTGTCAAAGACTGTGAAAACATAATCGCCCAACCAACATCACACGCAGAGACATCCACCACAAACAATGAGAGGATCATATTAAGGGAAGCTTTGTTTAAGAGTAGCGTGTCAACAAGTAATTTGGTGTTAAGTAAAGCTATAATGCGCTTAACAGGGGACACATTTGTTTCCAGGCAGACAGGCCCAGATTATCCTTTGCCACCAATCATCTCGCCCATCAATCACTGTCCCTCCTCCCAATATCACCACCCAATCTCAAGCACAAAAGAAAGAGAAATATTTTTATCAACTAGGCCATCAGATAAAAGATTATCCTTACCTCCTTAACAGGCATCGTTTTAATCTCTAAATGGATACTGTGACAATAACTAACCATGTGGGTTTTAATAATAATTGGTCATGGATTTAGACTCCATGAGTTTGCTTAATACATGCCACACACATACAGTACTGCTCATAAAAAGGGACACTATAGACATAAGAAGTAGTTGGATCAAACATAGTTTCTCCTTTTAATGCCCTGCAAGTGCTGAACTGTGTGTGGTGGGAAACTGGAGCGTTCCTCAAGAAAGAAAGCCTCCTCCTCATCATGTAAATGGGCATCAAATGCACACTCTGTCCGCTTCAGTCATAGATTAGTTGATCATGGAAGCTGTTGCACTCTACCCATCATCGTCATCCGGTGCATCTGATCATGTAAAAAGACCTTCACAGTTGTACTACCACACCCAGTCGAATGGCTCTCGTTTACAGATCCGATACCATGTTTGTAATAGACATTCAGATGTAAGACATTTAGAAATACAATGAAAGACAACTGGAGTTTTGTGCTTTTTTATAAGGTTATAAGTCTATGTTGCTGACCTTGAAATTAAGTGGTTTCCGAGTAGCAGCCCTGGATTAAAGTTGCAATAAATGATATTTAGCCGTATTAGTTGTAATGACGTCCTTACCAGTGACTGAAGTCACACTCCCTCTGTGTGTGTTATCTGAGCGGTAGCCGCGCTGGCTGTGCGAGCATGTTAGTGCATGTGAGCGTGCATGTTAGTGCATGTGAGTCCCTCCGTGTCCTCCGCATCTGTTTCCAAGATGGCAGCCACGTCACAAACTTTCTCAAATTACAGCTAAACAGTACACTATAATATGATTCTGAAAGCATTTGAGGTGTGAAATAGGCAATGCACTAACAGATCCATATTTGATCAGCACTGCCTAGTTTGACAGTTTGATCTGAGTTTTGTGAGTTGTCGGCTTTTTTTTTTGCTTTTTTTTTTTTAAACGTCACACGCGTTTGTTTCGGTCTGAGATGTTGGTGCTACAGTGCGACATCTAGTGGCTGAATGTCACCAGTGTCGTGTATTACAACTTTAAGTTCCAGTTTTGTGACGCTCATGCTGTTCAGTTTTTGTTAAGGTTGTGTTACAGCTATGGTCATTTTTAAAGCAATTTAAATGCACCTGCAACTCAAGCATTACGATTCAATAATTCGGATCTTTGGAAACATGTTAGGAGTTAAAATGTTTCTTTGAAAAGTCATACAAGCAAGAAGTGATGGGCTGATGTCTTAAAACACCTAAATAAATCAGTATTACATTAGTTGCCTACAGTTGCATACGGTAGCTGCCTTTATGCATGATACAAAGTTGAATAAATAAACAAAAATGTTGCTAGTGAGAGTACCCCAAGGCAGAGATTATGCACAGGGTAAAAGATACGGCTAATTTTTGGAGGCCCACATATGAAAAAGGAATATTCTTTGATCAAAGTTTCAAATCAAATCACTTTAAGTAATTAAATTAGTGTTGGGGGCTCATTTTTCAGAACAGCCGATTAGGACCCGATAATGATCTAGCTGCCTGGCATCTAACAAGGAAGAACTCATTTTAAAATAGCAATACATTTTCCAGTGTGTGAGTCTCAGTAAACAACTACTTGTGCAAGCAGACAGCTGAGACTTTGGACATACCTGTTGGAAGGGGTTTGGTAGATTCGGACTGCAGAACAAATAATAGTGTGCAACATCTGGAGGGTGAGAGAAAAAGGGAGAGAGAGAGAGAGAAAGGGAGGGAGGGAGATTAGCCTTCTGTCTTAACATTCAGTGACAGAGAGCTGGTATCTGTGCACTTCTTTTTATAGAGATAAATTACCTGCACTGAGGAAATCCTTGGTTTGGTTAACAATAAACTTGTTTGGAGACACACAGAAGTCACTGGTGCCCTGTAGGAAAACAACAACACGCTGTAATCTTGCAAGCATGCAAGACCAAAATGTATTCAAGCCATGAACTAGATCCAATTTCTTGTGCAGCAACTGAGTAAAACTGATTTTACACCGGGCAGTTATTGACAATCGCTCAACAACACAAACTATTCGTTTTAAAACATTTTTATCACACCCTTCAACTCCGGTGCGAGCGAGCCTGTGAAATGAAATGCCCATAGACATGTGCAATACAGACTGCACAGATTTTAGGCTCACACCTCCACATGCGTATACACACACAAGCACACTGAAAAATGTGTGGTATGTAGCAACAGATCTCAGGCTTTATTGACCGTATAGAACATGTGCTTTGCTGACCATGGTTGAAATCTACAAAATATTTTCATACTCCTTAATTCATACAGGAAGAGTTACTAATGTGCATGCATAAGCAATTAGGGGTCAAGGTCACACATTCTGTGTGCACTTAGTCTTCAGAACCTAAAAAGACAGCAATAAAAAAGGCAAACAACAAAAATAACTTAAACATAATAATTTCTCACATGCATGCATAATTCACAGCAGGGGAAAATAACAGACTACCCCTTCAAATTGATCAAGTTCAAAGGGATCAAGAAATCGGCCATTTATTCCTAATATAGTCTTGTGTCCACTACTTGTCATGTCAGCCCCAAACAAAACGTATCTCTCAACAAAATTTCATTGTAAAGCATGGCTCAAAGGACTTTACAGTGAGAAAACAAAGCAATGATCAATAAAAAACATAATAATAATAAATACATGTCCTACAGGATGCAACAAAATAAAACACAGGATTACAACCATGAAGCAAGCACACGACACAAAATAAGTCTCTACCTAACCTTCATTTTCACTTTCTATTGTAAGACTGATACTTCTCCCGCCTTACTTTCAGATTATAAACTCGTCCCTAGTCTGAACTGCAATCATATGACATTTGTTTCCAGCAAAAAAACTGTATGGCAACATGTCGGCGCTGTTGCTGGATGTTACCCTTCATCTCTACCTCATTATACTAGCAGGGACATTTTGTTTATGCCGCGTCTCATCAAAAATGTATAAATTTATGAGCATTTTCTAGGACAACACCATCATCTACCTTCTTTTCACGATGCGCCATGCTTTTTGCACAACACAGTTTGGAGTAATGATGTACAGGGGCAACAAGTTCATCTGCTTGTTTTGCTTCCTGCCCCACATTCAAATTCAATTACCTAAGCTTGTGTTCTTTGACAACCCACTTCTGTGTGGAGGACTGGGTTGAGTTTAAAGAGGTGAAATACAGGTTAAGCAAGGCGGTGGAAGAGGCTAAACGACTGTACTCTGAGAACACATCGCCCCTGACTCCAGCTATCATCTTCAGCCAGGCCACCTACAAAGCCAACAGTAGACAATGCAGTCAACATGGCCCTCCATTACATCCTCTAGCACCTGACCATCAGCACCAGTTCCACTCAAGGCTGCGCCCTTTCTCCATTTCTTTTCTCCCTGTACACCAACAGCTGTGCCTCCAGTCATCAGTCCATCAAGCTCCTGAAGTTCGCGGATGACACCACCCTCATTACTCTCATCTCTGGTGGGAATGACACCGCCTACAGGTGGGAGATTGACCATCTGGTGACTTGGTGTGGACAAAACAACTTGGAGCTCAATGCTCTAAAGACAGTGGAGATGGTTGTGGATTTCAGAAGGAACACAGCCCCACCCGCCCCCATCTCCCTGTGTGACTCCTCAGTCGATGCTGTGGAGTCCTTCCGCTTCCTGCATGGGAACCATCATCAGCCAGGACCTCAAGTGGAAGCAGAACATCGGTGGCCTCACCAAGAAGGCTCAGTAGAGGGCATACTTCCTGTGGAACCTCAACCTGCCAAAGTCAATGATGGTGCACTTCTACACTGCCGTCATTGAATCCATCCTCACCTCCTCCATCACCATCTGGTATGCTGCTGCAACTGCCAAGGACAAGAGCAGACTGCAGCGTAATCTGCCGTCCCTCCAGGACCTGCATGCCTCCAGGACACTGAAGTGAGCAGGGAAGATCATGGCCAACCCCTCCCACCCCAGACATAAACTTTTTGAAATGCTCCCCTCCAGCAAGAGGCTAAGGTCTGTGAGGACCAAACCCTCACATTTCTTCCCATCTGCAGCCGGCCTCATCAACAAGGCCTGAGACTTCCTGTGGACATTACACATTATATTAATGTACTGTAATGTAGCACATCTGTGATTTTTGATCTAACATGGCGTGTTACATTAACACAACTTGTATTATTATTATTATTATTATTATGAATTGCAAACTGCATATACTGTTTACTCCTGGGCAATATTTTGTACATTTCATCTATCTCATTTTCTTCTATTTAAAATTAAACATTGTAGCAGCTCTTCTCACTTAGAATATATTTTACATATTTTTTTGTAAATTCTTTCTTTTTTATATTATTTAGGATTACTTAATTGTGTGCATATTTTGACTGTTGTGCACCACAACAACACCAAAGCAAATTCCTTGTATGTGCAAACCTACTTGGCAATAAACCTGATCTTGATTCTTATTCTATTAATAACTAGGCAGGTATAGTTATTGAGGAAATTAAACAGTCTGAAAATGACAGGGAGATGCATGGTAGCAGCGAGGTCAGAGGTTTTAATGCAGGGTCATGTTCTACAGTAATGAGCTGAGCTAAACAACAGGAACAGTCCAAGATATTGGTAATCTGGCTTTACAACTGCAGAGAAGCAAAGTATTTATCAATAACCGCAGCAGATGTCTGTATTTCACACCCTTGTAGTTAATTTCAAGTTAAAGTCAGCTGCCACCACCCTCTGCTACAGCCTTTCTCTCTCAACTGCCTCACAGCTGTCTAGATGTCAAATCCTGTGGGATAATCCACAGAATGATGCCAGGTCTCTCTGCAGGAGACAGGGAGACAGTGGACAAGAGGAATGGAGGAAGGCTGGAAGCCAGGGGTTACTCTTTGTACCCCAGACAGTGTCCCTAATACAAGCTCCATTAAGTGCACTGAGCCCAGATGTGCTGAACACATGGTGTACAGTCAGGAAGACACAACAACCTGTCAGTAACAAGATGACTGAAAGAGATATAAAGCTAAGCACAATAAAAGGGATTTTGAAGAAACAAGGGATAGCAATTAATGCTACAGAAACAGCTTTGTTTACAAGAGTGGAGCAAAGGGTTGATTAACCTCAAAGGCTGGGGTAATCAACTTTACTGCATGACTGGCCATGTGCAAGCAACTAAACAAACAGATACAGACACACTTTGACCAGGGAAGATGCCCTAGAACACATGCTTATTGACAGCAAAACCCCTGGGATGTATTTGCATGTGGTGGGAAGCTAAATACCTCCGCTGTTGACCAAGATGTATATCGGTTCAACTCTGTGTAAAAGGGGGTCTTTGGGGGGGTCTGATCAAAAATAAATAAATAAGAAGCAAGATTTTAAAGCTGGAGTGCGGGACTTTTGTCTCCCCCTACTGGCAGAGAGAGTAAACGGGGGCACTCAGCTATGATTTCCTGACACAGGCATGTGGCACGCTCTCATGCGCACCCCAAATGACATGCACGCAGAGAGGGCCAGTAACAACGGATATGATTTGATGGTCCACCAGCCCAAAAACGTATTTTTTGATGGTCCCCCGGCCCACTGGGATTTGTCCCAAAACAGTATGCCCAATAGCCAGTACACCACTGGCCATAACCTACTGTTGCGGCTGTAAAATGGTGGATAAATTGTTTTGAGCATCACACAACCCCTGCGAAATGATTCGTTTCACTATCAGAATTTGATCCATTCGGTCCTATAACATTTGGAAAGTCTGGAATGTTGCCCCCGACATGAGATTTAAAAACTCCATATACTGTGAAATACAGAGAGATTTATCTGGCGGTGATCGGTTTAATCAGCATTATGTGAACTCGTTTGGCAAGGGCTTGACTGTAACGGCTGTTCATTTATATTTAAAAGTTCCGCACTGCAGGTTTAAAGAAAGATTTTTAAAAAAAAAAAGATTGTTTTCTCACCACAGCTGTAGCAGTGCCTGCTCCCAGTGAGGCCCAGCTCAGGATCAGAGACAGAACTACAAAAGCAAAGATTCTGGAGGAAAACAGCAAACAGGAGAGAGAGAGAGAGAGAGAGAGAGAGAATGACGGGGAGATACAGGCAAAGACACAATGCGGATGAATTAGTTCATCTTTGTAGCAGTCATCGTCAGCCCTTTTTTTATTCAGTTAATTTGATTTATTCTTTTCAGCTTTCGTTTTCCATCTGCCTGAAGACAGAGGCCCAACTCTTACTTTGTACTGGTGCATCATAGATTAGACGATACAACTGAAATTCAATTTATTATCAAGTGATATGAAAAAAAACAACTCATGACTCCTTGATGAATTCACTTGTTAGCTCTAGACTCATAAAAAATCAATTCTATTCAGAAATAAGTTTGGTTGAAGCAAAAGAATTGTTCGGTAGAAGTCTCACAAGACCACAACTAAAGATAATACTACTTGAAGTCTGGGGACTTTCCATCTCTCTCCTTTGTCATTTCTGCTCTACTGGATTCCAGTAACATTCTGATTATCTGTCAATCATAGCATGACGTCAGGAGGACTTTCAAGTGTGTAAACACCAAGAAAACAGCAGGACCAGACAATATCAGTAGGTGGGCCATCAAACTATGTGCTGACCAACTAGCGCTGGTGTTCACAATGATATTCAACCTGTCCCTGGCTCAGTCTGTCATACCCACGTGCTAGAAGAAGTCCACCATCATTCCTGTGCCCAAGAAAACAAGACCATCCTGCACGAATGACTACAGCCCAGTGGCACTCACATCTGTAGGGAGGTAAGAGGTGCTTTGAATGGCTGGTCAAAGAATTACATCTGCTCCTCACTACCCAGCATGCTGGACTCACTACAGTTTGCCTACCGTCCCAACCTATCAACAGAAAATGCCATAGCACACTGGACAAGAAAAGGACATATGTGAAATAATGACTACAGTTCAGTGTTTAACACCATAGTTCCCTCCAGGTTCGTCACAAAGCTCAAGGACTTCCTTGACTTCCTTCCAGGTGGTGAGGGTAGGCAGACACACCTCTTCTAACCTCATCCTTAACACTGGAGCACTCCAGGGCTGTGTTTTGAGCCCCCTGCTGTACTCCCTGTACACACATGACTGTATAGTGACTTTTGACTCCAACACCACCTTTAAAATTGGTGATAACACACCTGTGGTGGGCCTGATCACAGATAACAATGAAAAGGCCTACCTGAAGGAAGTAGAGGACCTGACCCACTGGTGTCAGGACAACAACCTACTCCTACAGCAAGACTAAAGACCTGATAGTGGACTTTGGGAAGAAGCAGTGAAGGAACTATGCCCCCCTTAATATTAACAGGTCCTCGGTGGAGAGGGTGGACAGCTTCAAGTACCTTGGTGTCCACATCACTGAGGGCCTGACCTGGGCACCGCATACTGACTCAGTGGTGAGAAAGGCAAGACTGTTTCACCTCAGATGGGTATCCCCTCAAATACTGAGGAATTTCTACTCCTGCACCATCAAGAGTGTCCTGATGGGGAGAATCACTGCCTGATACGGAAACACCACCAAACAGGACTGCAAGGCCCTGCAAAGAGTGGTTTGTTTGGCTGAACATACAATAGGCAGTGCTCTACCCTGCCTAAAGGATATTTACACCAGGTGCTGCAAGAATAAGGTTAGGAGAATCATTAAGGATCCCAACCACCCCGATAATGGCCTTTTCTCCCTGCTGCAATCAGGAAGAAGGTATCGCATACACCAGGCCAGCACTGACAGGCTCAGGAAGAGCTTCTACCCTCAGGCCACTAGGATCCTAAATGAGGTCACTGGATAGACTTCTTGTTTTATTTACCCCTTTAGTCTGAGAGAATAGTTCAACATGGCCTTAACACTGTGGAGGTGGTTCATGAAAAAACATTAAAAAAACACTGTTCACTACACTTTCTCACTGACCACCGGAAGCAGTTAGAGAAAGTGCTGCGAGTTAGAGTATAAAGAGGAAGAATTTTCCCCTGATGGATGTATAAAGGCTGCAAAGGGTTTCGATTCTCAACTCACTCCTCAGACCTTCTTGAAAGCACCAATAGTCCCAAGAGCACTTAATAATTAGTTAAGGGAGCAGGCTCATCCTGCTCAGGCGATCAATAGGCATTAGTGAGACCTATCAGAGAGGGATGTGAGGAATGATCCTGGGCATCATCTCCTAACACTAACACGTAGGCTGCACTAAATTGGGCAAATGAGATGGGAAGTCTGGACTGCTTTACTTGTCAAACATCAGTGTTGGTTTAAATTACCGGTTGCAATTTACTGAATCAAATGTAATCAAATCTTTCTATTTCTTTCATTGCTCTAAACCTCTTTCTCCTATTTAGTGAGGAAACTATAGTGGTTTGGATCTAGATTGAGCATAAATGAATTCAGCAAACTGATCAGTTGGTGTGATTGAGAGTAAATTTAAGCCTAATACAAGGTTACTTTGACTTATATGTGGATGAAATAAAAGGTCAATAAGAGTCATTGAGGAAACGGACAGTGTCATTGTCAGTGCTATTTGATGATGTAATACTATCATTAGTTCTGTTAATGGAGAGACTCTAAGGTGCCAGAGAGGCTCGCTGGTCTCCTGTCTGTCTGTGGTCTGTGATCCCGGCAGTGTCCAGTGTGGACAGGTGCAGATGGATTGCAATAATTGCCCCAGAAACAAGATGAGAAGGAAATACCTCCACATACACACTCATGATACTTACGTGATAATCAGCCATCGAGACTGCTTGGCCATTCCTAAGCACATGGCCAAGCAGATGACCAGATCCAGAATCAGCAACAGCAGATAGGTCAGCCATCTACAACACAGGAAAACCAAGCATCAGCACAACAAGCCTCATCACTCACTTTCACTTGCCGACGGCATACTTCTTGATGCACATGTACAAGCCTTAGGAAGTGCTGGCCAAACATATGTTTGAGACTGAATGTGTGAGATCAGTGGGCACCGTATATCAGCATTCTTGTCTCCTAGTTAGAGCCCATCTGTTCCAGGTTATTTCTACCCTGTTGGCTTAATAATTTAACACTACAGATCCATAGGCATTAATTTTTCAAGCTCTGAAAATGTCCTTGGCCTACACTCAGCCTGGACTTTAAGTGTGTGTGTGTGTGTGTGTGTCCTCTAACCAACTAAACACACAGGAATGCTTATGACTCATTCTTAACTCCACAAGCCCCAGTAGCATTATAAATCTTATAGCACTGACCAAAAATATTGATCCTCAGGATGTCACACAAACAGGCAAATTCAGAAAATACTGTATATTCACACAGACTTGCTGTGGAGTAGCTGCAGTATTGTATTAAATCGGTACACTAGGGTCACCAGAGAATATGATCAACTCATGCAATGCGAAAGCATCTAGTGGTATCCTAATAGACTTTGAAAATGTACTGCAGCCTGGCCATCCCTCTGCACAACGAAGAGGGCATATGGATGGAGAAAACCACTGAGAGGCTGGACTTTACGTTATCTGCATAAGCAGAACTGCAGAGTGTTTCTCTGAGCACAGGGGCAGGACAAGGAATTCAGAAACAGAATGGGGAAGGGAGGACATAAAATTGGAAAACAGAATGGTGTCATTTTGAATCGAATAACACTGGGTTGGCTGTAATATTTTCTGTTCATCAATAAAGCCCCGCCACAGGCTGTTCATAGCCCAATGGTTGCATGAAATCCAATCAGTACCCAGGAGATTGGTGTCAGGTTGCACAAAGTGGCAACTGAAGTCCAAAAGAAGATCTGGTGTCAGGATAGAAAGAACACACCATGTGGAGCCATGTGAGAATATGAATGTATAAAACTTATGATAGGAATAGGTCAGTGAGATAACACTGCCAGTGACACACAGTGGCTATTTGTGCTCTGTCATGACAGGAATCAGAGATACATGCTGTCATTAGAGTTGACACAATAAGAAGTATAGAAAAAAATGTAGGAACTTATATACAGGAAGTTATAATAATATGGAGACTTCCAAAATCTAGTCAAAATCTCAATAATAAACCAGAAGAAATTAAGTCTTGTTTTGTCCAATCACCCAAATCAGGTCTTGACTACAATGTATGATATATAAGTAATTTTTTCTCTATTATTTTACAGGTTCCTTGCTACACATGGGTTTATAATGCAACTGGCTAGACACTTGAGGTTATGAATCATAGATCATCTGCTCTCTTAGATCTTGTGGATGCTCACATGAGTCAATTTGAACACTACTTTCTTACACATCTAAAAATATAATATGTGTAGAACTCTCAGGCGTTCCTAATGCAGTCTAAAATAAGAAATCCCCATATCAGTATTTTGACAATTACTGACAAAACATGACAAATAGGAAAGAATTTGTTAGGTCAAAGTTATTAGCATTATTAAGCACATTTTTTAAAAAAAGAAGACAAAAACATAAAGGATTACACAGCAGTAGCCAAGATCTTCTACATGAATATTCAGCTGGCATGTGATACAGACAAATCCACAGCCATCATCACTCACACAGCAAGTGGAGCATAGGCACAGATCATCAAGGGCACAGAACTCTAGTTTCACATGCACATAAATTAACTGAAGATTTTCTAGTTGACAATCTTAACTCAAGGTCCACTTACTCACGTGCTCTGGAGCTTTTAACCATATCACACCGCCCTTATCATCAGACTGAGTTTCCTTAGTAGCACATGTTCAAACATATTCTGAGCTAAGATTGTTTTGTCAACTGCTGTTTCCATGGCCAAGAAACATGGTTCAGTATATTTCTAGATTAACTCAAAATAAATGACTAAGTGGGTAAAATCAAAGACATAAACAAGAACACAACCTGAAGGTTTGACTTTTTGAAATTTACATTGTTACGTTATTGTTTTTGTTGGGTGCACTGCACGCCCTACTTTTGAACGCACAACACAAAGCATGGACAGTGCTAATCCCTGGTGGTAGCAGGGGATGGTGGGGGTAACTAGAAGGCTCATAGGACCTGTTTCCCTCAGGAGCCTCCAGCCCCTCTAGCAGATTAATCCTCCCGCAACAAGTGTGTTTAACTGCAATAAAAGGATTTTTCCACTGAGAAGCACGTGCACTGAATTAACTATTTAGGTGAAAGATTTAGAATAAACCTGCACATGCAAAAGAACACCAAAGTCCTCTGTAAACACGGTGAATTGACTGAATATGGAGCTGAAGAGGAGGTTATCCAAGGCAGCCTATCTTGTAGATTCAGAACAAATCAGTAAACTGTGTTGTTAATCATCTTCCTGAACAACTAAGCGACATCCATATTTTGTTAACATATGTGAGAAAAGGCTTAGATTCAACAGTGTGTGGTGCAAATTACACCAAATTACTCTTATAGTACAGTGATGAAAAGGTTGCAAATGTAAAGGCATACCAGAACTATGAAGTTTGAGGTTTTATGTGCTCAAAAATAAAACAAGCTACAGAAGCTAAGCAAATCAGAATCAGAATCAGCTTTACTGTCGAGTAGGTAATAAGATTACATATAAGGAATTTCACTTGGTGTTGTTATGGTGCACAGCGGTCAAAAATATACACCCAGATATTACACTCACAGTTTGGAGCGGCAGCCTTTGGAGCCCTCTCGCAAATTAGCATTCCCTTCCTGAATTAATGTTGGATGTGTTATTCATTTGGACTACTTTATTGTTAATTGGGCTTGTTTTTTTCACTCCTGTTCATTGAATTTCATTGCAGACTTCTTAATACTTTCTCACAGTTCTCTTTTGAAGTGAACATAGTTCTCAAAGAGAGAACCATGTCAAAATAATAATTGCAATCAATGTGAGGAATGGTATGTGGGTAAGGAGATCATTTATGGTCTAATAGCCACTCTGCCATGCATAACATTCTGTGAGAGCAATACACATTAGAGTTTAGACTGCACAGTGGCAATAAGCGTAATTTCAGCTTTCATTTATTTAGCAATCAGGAAAAATTGCTTTTCCGGTCTGTATTCCGGAGGGGAGATCAATAAAATCCCATCTGCTATGTATCTGGTCTGGATCACTTCTAGTTACATTCTGAACAGCTTGTTTACATCATCTACACCCAAAGTGAAATAATTGCCCCAGGAGAGTAACTACGGCTCCGCCTACCTGCAATACTCAATGAAAGCTGTTTGATCAGCAATGGCCCCCAAGTCAACATTGGCTTTGTTGATGTCCGGCAGAGCAGTCATCTCTCGGATGACGTTGTTGATCATCAGCTGCATGAAGCGCAGAACTTGGAGGTAGTCGGCCCTTGTAGAAAAGATCTCATCCAGCCGTTGCAGGTGCTGTTTGAGACCGGTTTCCACATTACCTAGAGATCCTCCAACCTAAAAAAAATAAAATAAAGATAAGAGAATGGAAGAAATAAAAGAAAATAGGAAATAGTGGGTAACAGAATAAGGGAGGGAGCAAGGTGAAGAGGAGTCAGAGAGAAAACAGGATCAGAGGGAAACAGGAACATAAATAAATTCATAAAAACTGGATCTTCATAAAACGAAGATTGAAAATGCAGAGAAAGGTGAAAGAACCAAAGGAGCAGTCCCTCGAGGAAAAGATTAACTTTTCTCCTCAACCGTGTGTTTTATTCAGATAAACAATTGTTAGAGTGGAATACTGATAACAATACCAGGGAGACCTGTTATCACAGGGTTGTTTGATAGTGAGAACAGAGTGGGAGGAGGCATGGTGGAGTAGAGTAAATACATCTTACTTTTCTGTTTAAACAAAAACAATGCGGTGCAGTAAACGCCTGCACTTTTACAGCATCAATGGAGGTAGAAACAGGTCAATTTTTGCTGACAGGGGTTAACTGTCTCCCTACCATAGCCACTTTTCATTGAGACTCATAAGCACAGAAGCTTGATCCAGATATTTTAAAAAGTGTCATTAAAGGCACAATCCACTCTATAATGTAAACAAAAGGGCAACACTGCTATAAAATTGAAAGTATGGACTTAGAACCTGCTGTCACTGAAAAATTGATTGACGGGTCTTTCAATACATGGACTAACACTATAAAATAAATTGTTAGTTAAGCTTTTGAACACTGTTAAGGGTTTGTTTACGTCAGCGTCTTACGTCTTAAACTCACAAGAATTTAGCAGAGCACTCTAGTTTTAGAAGGACACACACACCACCCACACCACCCACACCACAATGACTTCTTCACTTAATAGTATATTTTACATTAGAATGAGTAAGAGGCTCCACTAATTCTGAACAGATATTGCTGTCTGTATTGTAATCTGCAGGCCCACTTTCTTTATCTGTCATCGTTTCTCCATTACACCCATGACTTCTTTTACACATTCAAGCATTCTGAGTAAGACTATTCATTCCCACGCTGTGAAAACTCACCACAGAGAAGATAAAAATGTATCTCGGTTTCCTTGACACTATAACATTTCAAAAGCTGTTATTAAATTCTACCGAGTCTGTGCTTCTGATGGGCTGTAAGTGAGACCCCCAGAATGAATATCCATGCAGAGATGAGGCTAAGATAAAGGCCCATCCTCCACTCCAGCATTCCCAAGGGTAGGAGGGGTGGGGAGGTGGGGGGTGGGGGGTATGTGATTGCCAGTAAACTGCTCTCACTCTTCCCCACCTCTATGTTCATCATCTCTCACAGTTCCTGCCACAGCGCCCCGAATCTTATCTGCAAGCCGGTCTGCCTGAGTGCGAGAAATGGGATCCATCAGCTAGCTGCTCGGGGGTGATCCACATTTCCCTAATCTGGACTGTCCCGTCTTCCTTTAAAATGGATTAAAGTTCACTTTTACTGAAAGCGGGTCACAAGGAGGCCTCTCCATATTGGACACGCCTGTTAAATGAGACTGAATGATTTGAGGCTCACAGCAGCGGTACTCCAAATGCCAATGCACATGCAACTGAACTGTCCTGTTTGCTGCCTTCACTGATTTTATATTTTGGATATTTACTGCATTAGCTGTGACAGTAAAACAATATATATGATCACAGCAGTTTAAAGTCAAGACACTGCGGAGAGACATTCAGGGGAGCTGATGTATGGTGCAGCAAGAAGTAATCATTTTGTTCTAAGAATCACAAGACAGCTTTCACTTTCAAAGAGAAAGAGCTATATATAAAAGTGTAACCACAATTGTAAATTGGAAGCGCGCATTCTGATGTAGTGCATTTGCCATGTTTTCTCATCCGTTACTTCCTGGCAGCTTTAAAGAGCTCTTAATATTGCAAGCTGAACACTAGAAATGAGACTGAAATAAAGAGTGCCCCTTCAACAGCAAAAGGAGAACGGTCCTCCTTTTTGACACATGATGATGATGCCTTCCAGAGTGCGAGAGTGCACATTTTATGATGAGAAGAGCCTTATCGTGATATCAGTGGAACCAAACAGGTCCTAGTGTAAATCACTAACCTTGCAGGAGCCTTGTGAAGTAGAGATTCGGTCGCTCTTGTGCCTATTTACAAATCTGATTTCAACCCAGGGTGCAAAATACAACATTAATGTAAAGCAAACTATTAAAGTGATTATTGTTAAACCAAATTAATGGAAACACACATGAAAGACCAAGAAAGGATTTGATAAACCAATAAAACACATTGGAGAAATTATTCTTTCAATCTGAAGACTAAATAAAGACTAACTGTGGAGCGGCTGTGGCTCAGGACGTAGAGTGGGTTATCCACTAATCGGAAGATCGGCAGTTCGATCCCCGAGTCCTCCAGTCTGCATGTCGAAGTGCCCTTGAGCCCCACGTTGTGAGTGTGTGTGTGTGCATTAGATTAGAGCCTGACGAGCAGGTTGATACCTTGCATGGCAGCCTCTGCCATCAGCGTATGAATGTGCGTGTGAATGTTGACATGTATTGTAAAGCGCTTTGAGTGGTCGGAAGACTAGGAAGGCGCTATATAAGTGCAGTCCATCCACTTACTAAAGCAGCTTTAGCTTTATGGGATGGACAGCCAGCCGACTCATCATCTCTGTAAGTAGAGAATATCACATCAAGCAATCTGCAAGTGAGAAAGCCTTTGTTTCCCCCCGGGGGAACATCTATGTTGCTCATGAAGTCATAGCATACATCATGCTACAGGATCAAATCAATACCAAGATACCACAGCGGAAGTCAGCTGCAGCTCTGTTCTAGAGAAGAACGTGAATCAACTTTATGGTCACTTTGAAGGGTGTAGTTGTAGTGCTCTTGAAAAATACTGAGAGGTGTTTCTAATATTTAGTCCACCCCATTTATATCTATGAAGGAATATAAAAATCATCCTCCAAAACTGACCATAAACACCTCTCTCAAACAGTTTCAACAAAAAAAACACTTTAACCATCATGAGGGTAGGATTTATTGCAAGGTTGTCGTATTAGACTGCATTAGCTTTAGCTAGTTGTACCTAATGGCATTTGAGTGAGTATTACTTTATCCATCATGACCCAAAATGTTGTATCGTACAAACAAATGTGTGAGCTACAAATGGATTAAATTTAAATCTGTTCTCCCTTCAGTCAGCAATATTCAGAATCTGTAATGAAAGAGTGTGCACGAAGCTGTTTTTATCCACATATTAATACAATATGCATGCATATGAAGCCTTTAAATGTGTGTTACTGATATGGACACGCACACGCCCACACAAACACACACACACACATACAGTACAGATAGTAATACTGAGAGAAATGGAAAGAGGAGAGGCTTAACATCCATTAATGCACTGCAGATGGGAGTTAATCCTCCTCTTTCTCATTGTGATTATTGCTTCTTGCAGGGCCTTGTTCTGACTCCCTTGCTCTCCTTCCTCTTTCCTATCCCTCCTCCCCCTAAGCCTCCCAAATAACTTCCCTGAATGCAGGTCAGGAGTTGTATAGAAATAATCCCTATTTACAAACCCCAAGGCAACAGTCGCCTCAATTCCTTCACTGTGACAAAAAGCAGATACAGACCCCCTGCAGTGATGTGCTGCTGCTGAGACAGATGCGCACCCCATTAATGGGGGAGGAGCTCTGGTGTATACCAGCTGTAAATCAGTATTTCCAAGTAGAATGAGACAGTAAGCCATCAATCTCGGAACCCATCGGCTATCTGTCTGACGACAATTTACCCTCTGGGGGCAATGGCCAATATTTCGGGGGTTCTGTAAATCTGAAAGTATATCCAGCTGCAGCCGCAGTATGAACGTGCAGTATCTACGCGACGCACCCACTTTACTACATGACACACCCACTTGGTTAGGTTTAGGCATGAGGAGGGGGGTGGCTATGGTTAGAGTTAGGGGTCAGGGGCGTGTGTCATGTAACATGCCATTAGGGTGACAACATCGGGGGGGTGTGTCTTGTAGGGTTAGGGTAAGTCTACAAGACTGCAGCTAAACCCTTTCTCAGTGGGTATCCGGATAACAGATAAGCCAAGACTTCCTCTTCCGTGTGCTGGTCGATGTTAACAGTCTGATTAGCAACTTGAGACGGTCCAGCCGACATTTCGGCTAATCTCTATAAACAGATATATGCATACGAATGCAGATAAATTAAATGCAACCAAAGCCCACTCAAACGTGATTGGTCAATACTGCTTGAACTACAAACAGAAACCAGAACACTTCTGGTACCAAAATCTGTTCCTGTTGCCAGATTCTGCATTCATATGCAGATATCTGTTTATAGAGATTAGTAAGCAATGAACAGATCCTTCTTTGTGTCATCATGGCTAATAAAAAAAAAAATTGGTAATTGAAAAACGCTGCAGTGTAGGAAGCATGGGACTAGCAGTTACTATGAATTTTCATATTTCTTACAGCTCTGACACATTGAATCACACTGATTCAACTGGAAATTTATTAAATTGCTAACTAACATTAATAGACATCATTTCAGTGACCACAATTAATTTTTAGAATGGTGATATGATTGTAGATTATAGAATTGTAGAATTGAGTAGAGCTTGGCATGCT
Source organism: Scomberomorus guttatus (assembly GCA_038419695.1). Taxonomy (NCBI): domain Eukaryota; kingdom Metazoa; phylum Chordata; class Actinopteri; order Scombriformes; family Scombridae; genus Scomberomorus; species Scomberomorus guttatus. The sequence continues at coordinate 121,567 of CM076459.1, forward strand.
CCTCTTACCAGATTGTTGATGCCACCCAATGTGCGATTGGCATTGTAGATTGAGTAGGTCAGCTGGTACACCCCATCGTTGGTCTCACTGTTTCCATAGAAACCAACTCCTACAGCAGAACTGTGAAAAGGATAGATTCAGATCAAATAAATAAATGAATCAACATAATTAATTCCCTGTTTGTTTCATCATGTTACTTTATTCATTATGGACTGCATGAGGTTGTTAGAGGACCACAAAGACAAAGAAATGACAAAAGGGACGTTGAGGCTTTAGGGGAAATATATATCATTCCAGTAAAGGTTTTTGTATTGTTTTTTGAATTTCTTCTCCCGCTCGTGACGAAAACCACATCAGAATTCTGTTTGACATCTGACATGTATCCCAGTGGAATACATGAGACCCCTCTTTCACCCCTTCCTGCTGACCGAGACGGTGCCCGAGCTTCTATAGGGAGGATTAGTGTCCTAACCCTCATAGTCAGTGTACCCCTACTGCTACAGTATCAGCCAACACTGATATGAGCAATGACACAGTTTCATGATTGCTGTGAGGTCATTCTACCTAAAGGTCAGAGGTTAGTAACACTTTTGAGCGCATTTAGGGGCCGTATCCATAGGCAGGTGAGAGCTCATCAATCACACTTCAGAAAGCAGATGCACACACACAAAAAGGGGAAACTTAATTCTAGTTTACTCTCACGACGACTCATATTTGGAGGACTTTTAACACCAATGTGCTGCAGAATCACAAACATCATTACACAAACAGCCAGAGTGGACATGTGGCCAGGTTAACGCTATCGCCCCCCGCGGTGATACAGAGACGATGAAGGAAGTTAGCTAAATGCACAGAGGGGATGTGGTTATTTTAGAATATAATACATCCTGTCAGGGTGTGTGTGATATGTCACTGTGAATGCTTACGTGCAGATGTGTGTGTGTGTGTGTGTCTTTTGTGTCCGCCAGCATCCTGTTGCTGCAACCTTGTAAGCATAATGAAAACCACTGCCTGTGTCTCTTCCATTAAACTAGTTCCCTCTGGTTATGATTAGGGGCACTTGGGGCATATCCTGTACAATCCAGTATGAGCAAAAATAAAAATAAAAATAAAAAATACTATTACAGTAATCCTTTCAAGTTAAGCTAAATGGATGTGGTTATAAAAAAATACCCCATTCAGCTGGAAACTAAACATTCTTGCTTCACGCTTCTCAAAACATTTGTGTTCCAGTTGATCCAAGGTGGTTTGGACAATGACCTCTTCAGTAACCCTGTGGCTTATGTGGCCAGAAGAGTGACAGTTCAATTCTGGCGTTGAGAATAAAATTTGGCATTGAAAAGAAAACCTGAACTGAAAAAGGAAACATTGGCTCATCATCAGATCAGTCAAGATTAAATTTTGTGTTACTGTATTAAGCGTCCTCCCGTCCTTGGAAGTTTGTACTCCTGAGTCGAACTCGCCACGTCCTCAACACCTACCCGACTGTACTGTGACAAAATAATCTCAGCTCAAAGCTCCACTAACAAAAAAATAACCTCACTGACAGAGAGATGCAGTAAATTGTTATTCAGTCTGTAATGTAGCTATAATAAAAATGATTAAAAAACTTCTGTAGCTTAATAAAATAAAATGAAATTTAATATAGACTGATCTGTTCATTTGAATACATTTATATTTATTGAAATGTGGTGATATCTGTACATATAAAGCCCCAGAGGCAGCGCTGTTGTTCTGTCCAGTAAAAACATGAAGCTTCACTTTAAATTCAGACAAACTAATGCGGCAGCTTCAACTGTTAGATTTCATCTGTGAGTGGTTCTGTGTGATATGACCAAAATCTCATATCCTGATATAAGTCATTTTATATCTTGATAACGATACAGATCATGATATAGCACATTTTCTGTAAGTTTAAAGAATAAATCATTTGTGGTCTACACAAGAAGAACAAGATGAACAAGTAATAACAGATAATTGCCTTGATTCTGTTTGAGACCAGTGTATTGCTCCTTTAATAAACTACATCAGGGTTAACAGAGACTGACACAGGGAGGAAGTTTTTTTTTTTTTTTTTTCAATATTAGATTTTCTTTCTATCTTTAACCTTAATTTAGCTCATTCACTCTGCTGGGGTCAGAAATAATAATCCAGAGAGGTGCAGCAGCTCTTTAATCCTTTTGTGTGTGTGTGTTCTGCAGCACCACTGAAATGTAATTCATCCTGAATATCACATAGAATTAAAAGTTGGAAAAAGTAAATGGGGTACACGAAAGTACATCTCTGCCCATTTTATCTCATAAAAATCCCATGACCTATCAGAATAGAGGACAAAAACATTAGTCCAGCTTGAAAAAACATCAGAAATACATCTGAAACTCAAAACTCACTATCAATAGCAATGCCAGTCAAGGGGCTCATAAGGTGAAACATGAAAAATGTCACCAGGAATTACTTCACATTTTGCAACCACATTACAAAACTCTGCTATTAGCAAGTCAAATCAGAAGCAGGGCATGAAGGCAGCAATACAACTGTGGTTTTAAACCGCAAAACCTAACCTCTAATTTAAAGAATGTCTCTTCAACCTCATATTAATATATGACTAGATTAATTAATTGGATGCCGTATGCGGCAGTTTATTTGTTGAAATTAATATGTTATTGTCCATTGGAACGGGCTTCTACAGAGAGAGAGAGAGAGAGATGAGAGATCTGGAAAGGAAAGAGATAACAGAGCTGCTTTGCTAAACGGCATCATGCCCAGTCACTTAGCATTACAACAGATCCTGTGTGCTGTAGCAGTGGCGTGTGTATAGACACAGAGAGCTAACAAAGTTAAAGCCCAACAGTTGGATAAATGTCACAAGTTTAAGCAGATCTGTACACAAATTCAATCAAGCCTTTTGGGGGACTCACTTATTCTCCTTCATATCTGCGCAGATGATTTTTGCCAAAGTGTATGAAACCATAAGAAAAGGTACCGTTATGTTTAGGGATGTACTGTAGCTCTGTAAGTTTTGTGGAAGCTCCCTGCCCATTAATGCTTGCATAAACTGCCAGTAGATCCCAAGTACTTACAGAATACAGCCTGGTTAGCAGTTAATGGTTAGCAATGACGCTAATCGCAATAGACGATATATTGTGAAAGTATACTATTAAAATGTCAGTGCAAGGCTGCAGCATGATGGTTTGGTGGATCATCAAAATAGTCCATCTAATTTGACAGGGGGTGGGTAAAGTCAGCTGAACATTCATCTGAGGATTAGCAGGCTCATCGGGGCCCTGCTGGTGATGTGGCCTGTCAGAAATACGTCAGCTGCTCTTGTCTCATTTGTATTCTTCAGAAAAAAAAAAAAAATTAGCATCCTTTGTTATAGCCTACAAACTGTAGACTTGTGTGCCTAATCTGAGCAAACTAACAAATCTGACATATGCTAAAACGGTGTATGGTGCAAACAACAGATGGAGCCAAGTCATTTGACTCAGCTTTGAGTGACATTCTGATGCTTTATTGAAGAAAACTTCCTCATGAATGTCCGGATCAACTTTTTTCATAGTCTTTTCCTTTGTTTACCAAAAGTGGATCAACATTATTTTACCTTTCAGACTCACCATATCATGAGACCTGTGATGACGGCAGCCCAGGTTACACAGCAGGTATCGGGCCTTTTGGTGTCGTCATCCACGTCCTTGCGGCAGCAACACAGGCAGACCAGGTAAACTGCCAGAACCAGCAGGCTCAGACCCAGACCCACTGCACCGATACATGCTAGAAATATCAGAGACTGAGGCAGGAGAGCAGAGAGACAAAGATAAAAATAGCATCAGTTAAAGTCAAGATGTCATTTTATATTGAAAAACTTGTCTACCAAGGACTATAGCTACAAATACTCAGGGGTAGACTTTAACATTTAGGCAAGGTAGGCAACTGCCTGGGGCCCCCAACTAAAAGGGAGAAATACCTACAAAAGGCCCCCAAAGCACATTAAAAAAATATACGACCCCTCCCTTGCACTACAGATTAAAGGACTATTCCATCACTGGAGGAGCAGCTGAGACCGCTGTGCACCTCTCATGTTGATAGGGACGCTGAAACTCCTCCAGGTAATGTGCAATTCAACACATCAAACAGTGAAACAGAGTTATCACAGGGCGCATTTCGAAGGAAAGCAAAGAGGAAAAGTAAAGCAATCATTGTAAAACTCCGGAAGGTGATCTGCTTATTTCTGTGGCTCCCCCTGAAACAACTAGCAGGACGACAGTTACTAACGTTTTCCTGTCGCATCGACTCACTTGTTAGATGATGGGAGCACTGACCCCCGCCCCCAAACCCTCAAAGAGAATGATGATAATATAAGAAAATGCTGTATTCAGTGAAGAGAGAGTGTCAACTAGCTTTCAGGACAGAGGGAGAGAGGAAGACAATGTGCAGCAACCTGTCGGTCCCAGTGAAGGAAGTCCTGCATTTAAAGTTTTACTTATGTTATGTTACATGTTACTTGTATTATTATTACAGACACATTACCTTATAAGCAACATTTGAATGTTAATTTAAACCGTATATAGGCCTACTGCTGGGTAGTTTAATCTATAATTCATATTTTACCATTCTTAATCTGCAAATGTAGTGGAGTATAAATATAAAGTAGCATTAAATGAAAATATTCAAGTATAGTAACACTACCTCAAATAAATGAAGGTAGTTACTTTTCACTGGCTGGTTCAGTGAAATGATTGTATCTATGGTAATCAGAAACCTCATATGGTGAAAAGTAACCATGTAAATTTACAAAGTATATTATAAAGTATTATGCTTACAGTTATGAGGTACATGTAGTCTAATTTTACTTTAATATTTCCATTTTATGCAACTGTATAGGCTACTTCTACTCCACTTCTACTAGGGTGATTCATTTCCTTCTATTTCATGGGGAAACACTGTATTTGTCATTCTGCTACATTTATCTAACATCTTATTACTGGTTACTTTACAGATTAAGATTTTACACAAAACAATATCTGATCAACAAATAAAATATGATGCGTTATTACAGATTAAACTATACAGCATTATATAAAGCAGTTAAAATGAGCTCCACCTTCCTTGAACAGACATTAAGTAAATTTAGGTAGATTGTGCTGATAATATTTCTGTACTTTTACCTAAGTACATTTTTGAATGCAGGACTTTTTACTTTTAACAGCATATTGTTAGTGTGGTATTAATAGTTTAAAGTTTTGAGTACTTTGTCTACCGCTGCCAGTACCAACATTCTCAGTTACAGAAAGGGTGAAAATAAGGCACGAATGAGGCCCCATGACTGACTTTGCTTAGGACCCCCAAATCACTAAATCCACCCCTGCAAATAGTTTTCAAGAGGCACACGGCTGTTATGTGTGGTCTTGAGGTGTCAAATCGGGTGACCCGAACACCTGAGAGGTTGACAGCCTGAGTGAAAACAACCCACCATTATCAAACAACACTCAAGCGTAAAGATATTTTGAAGTCAGTGGTTCGTGTGTAGCTGCCTCATCCATTGATTATCGTTATCACTGCTGACTGCTGCCTACAGCAAAGTGCATAGAAAAACTTAGAGGTTGGTGGGTTTGGGTGCAAAGACATTCCACAGAGTAGCTGTACTTTTTCTGCCAAGTGGCATAGCAAAACTTGGACTGTGGCTAACAGGAAAACAGAAACGATCCAAGGCTGTGGGAGGGGAGCATCATGTGACACAACGGCTTTCATTCAGTCTTGTGATTTCTGAGTGTACAAAATATTTCAAGCCTGAGGGATGGAGAGAAACAGAAGAACACTAATGTAGAGAAAGGAGAGGAAACACTGTATTGAGGTAGTTTGTATACGGATACTCTTTACATGAAACACTATTTCAGACTATTTCATGATAAATTCCCATGGGCCTTCAGTGTTTGTTTTTTTCTCTGCAAAGTTGTTCCTTTTATCTCTATAGCAAGTTAAGAGGTACAAAATGGGCAATATGCTCCAAGACAGAGAAAATCGCAGTTTATTTCAGTTCATCTTATACTGGGGGGAATTTTTTACATAACACCATTTTTTTCTTTACGTACGACTATTTTGTTGGTCAAACTTGCTTGCAGTTTTCTGTAGCTTATTCCGCACTGCAAAGCTGTGTGAAGGCAGCAGACACAGCAATTCGTGTTTCTCTTTACAGCGGGATCATAAAACAAACCTCGCAACCATTTACAGACACAACACTTTCTGCATGGTCTCAGTATTGGAACCAAAAGATACAAACGGGGGCGACCCACAGTGTTTATCATTACTACAGTAGGGAACCTTTAATTTAGCGGGTTCAAACTCAACACACAATCCAGAGAAAAGCATGACCTTGCTTTTACTTGCAAATAATTTGCTCTGTCAAGTTCAGAAAGTCTGGGTCTGGCTGACAAAGCAGAGCTATTCCTTCGCTACAACATCTGTGACTGATTATTCCATTTGGATGACATTGACACTGTGACTGAATTTAAATTACATCATTTTGCATATTCTAACAAAGTCCTTCATTGTTGAAACTCTTTCAAGTTTTGTCACACTGAGTCCAATTTTGCTGTTGGTGTCACAAATTAGGTAGGTTAGGAATTAGTTTGTTAGTTAGTTAATTAGATCGTCATACATTTAACCTGGGGACTGACAGCCTTAAAACAACGTCAAAGATGTATGCCAATCATGTCCAAATGAGCCTTCTAAATGTAGCTGCACAGAAAAACTAATATAGTTGATGTTATAATGTAACCTCAGAAACCAAAGATTAGCAAATCATTGGTTTTTGACACTGCTGATGAGGAAAGAGTCCCTGTGTGTAGAGTCTACAAAGGTTTTAGCCCTGGTTAGATTTTCTGTCACTATAACTCAGTTCAGGCCCTTCATAGGCACAGTGCTGCTAGTTCCACTCTCTCCCATCTAATTTTCCACTCCATTGTTTTGTAATTAGACATGCAGGCACTTCAATTTCCACTGTCTACAGCACCATAACAAGGCAAAAGATGCATGAGAGGGAGGCAGAAAGAGAGAGAGAAAACAGCTACAGCATCTTCAGTCACTGACCAAAAGGTCATTGATCATTTATCTTCCCAAAAGGATGCTTGTATAAAGTAGGCCTAAATATGGAGGCCTGTCTAATTAAATAAAAAAGTGAACAGCAAGCCTCAGGAAATGTGTTCATAAATGTTCTGTATTTTCCACTTTTCTCAAAAGGCAACAGATGTGTCAGCACGTCAAATGAAGAAGTTATTTTCAGGCTTGAGAGGCTGTGTAAGTCCTACAGTTTAGCCTCTGTGACGCCAACATGGCACTTTTCACTCCTCACTGACTGGTGCTCAGTGGAGCCAGTGTAACACTGCTGGGATTCAATGACCCAGATGGACCTTGACACAAGAAGAGAAAGGTACAGTGGAGGACACAAGTCAGAACAGGGAGGTTCTTACTAATGGTTTCTGTATTCATAGATGACCTGAGGCAAAAGGAGCTTGAGGTGCCACATGGTTATGAACTTACACAAACCCACATACTGCACGCATGCACACACACACACACACACACACACACACACACACACACACACACACACACACACACACACACACACACACTCACTTATAAACTTGAGTTTAGTCTCCTGATGGGAAACTATGGCAACAATTCAGCATGGGCATCCAATATGTGTTGTTGTTTTCTTTTTTTAAAAAATTTATTTATTTATTTTCCATCATACAGCTTATTTTATCTATTATGACTCACAGTCAGTCCTCATCACTAAACATGACAGTTTGGGACATTGTTATGACATGGTAATGTACTCTGGGGAAATTAAAATACATAATTTGAAAAAAAAAAGATATTTTGACGATTGGAAAAGTGTATCCTCTTTTTAGTCATTTACCATACAAGTGAATTTCCCTTAAAAGACATCCAAGAAAAGGATAGGGCAAAAATCACAACATAATCTTCTCATACAGGAAATGTGTTGTTTATGGTGAGAAGTAATCTAAAATGAATGGTTTTTTTTTTCAATTTTCAATTGTATTTTCTCTTTTTTACTTTAGCTATGGAAACTACTGGAGACTGCATGAGTGTATAATTACACAGTTGGGGGGATACACAGAACAAACTGACTGTTAAAGAGTGATGAGGAGTAAGGCTTGAAAAAGAAACCTTTTTATATCTTTCAAGGCAATGTGTACATACATATATACATGACTCATATATATATATATATATATATATATATATATATATATATATATATATATATATATATATATATATATATATATATATATACAGTACATACATGCATACATGCATGCATACAATCAGTACATAGTTGTTTACTACCTGGGATATTTCATAGGAATGGTAGTTAATACAGGTCATGTGTCATCATGTGAGAACTGGAGTATGTGTTCTTTCTCTCTGACAACACTTGCATCACTGGACTGAGCTACACTGATGCATCACATAAGAAGTCGATATTAAACGTAGCTTTTATCACTCAACACAACTTTCTACAATTCCCCTTAATCTTTTTGTTTAACTTTATATTCAAATAGTTTTTTTTCCTATTTCTTACGAAAGTCGGCGGTCTACAACAATCACTGATATTCTGGCGAGATTCTTTTGAAACTACGTGCGCTTTTACGCACAAGTACAGTTACCAACCTGCTGATAGCTCGCCTCCTCCGGTCTAAAAGTGTTGTCGACCGTCTGGAAAAAGAAATTGAAGTGAGGGAAATTGTGCAGCCAGTATGTCCACCACGGAGCAACGTAATCAAGCCTTGCAGTGGCCATCCCTGCTTGAAAAAGTCCACCGAACCACTGACGGCACGATTCCCTTTGAGACCTTGACACTCAAATATTCCCAGGTTTTGCGAAAAAAAAATCAAATAAAGCCGACCTTAGTTGTACCAAGGGGCGTAGAATATTAGAGAGGAAGTTCTTCTTTTGCCATTACACCTTCAGAACAAGGCTCACCAATATTGTTTCCCACTCCGGCTCCCATAGTTCTCTGTAAACTGTTGAGTTGCGCAACTACTAAAATCACATACAGCTTCTAGCGGGCCAAGCCAGAGAGAAGGGACCGAGTGACGAAACCTACCTCCTTTAACAGAGAAGGCGTGACACCCACTCTTCAGTCAAGTGGGCCAGGCTACGACTTTAACTTAATAAAAGTAAACAATGAATGGCCCTGAACTGGAAAAAAAATGAGGAAAACGTTCTTAACGAATTTGCAAACCGGAAATTTAAAATCAAATAAGACTTCCTCATCACACATAGCTCTGTAAGGATGACAGCAGCCTCCCTTCTTCTCAACATATTCCTGTTTATTTTTTCCCCAAGGAAACTCTAAATCTTGATTGCACAATTTAAATAAGACAGAAAAATGAAAAATGTCTGGCCTCCACTTACAGTTGCTAGGTTTGGCATAAAGAGGCAAGAGTACACTATTGGTGCACTATTTATGACTTCTGCTGTTAATGTCTGACCTCTTGTGGACAACGAGGCACACTGAGGTGAACAGTAATGAGCATGGTATGGTACAGTATGGAGGCTCATGCTCCTTGATGACTTCTTTCAGAAGAGCGAGTTGCATTTACACCTGTATTAGAATCAATACTGTAATAAATGTACAGGCACTTGTTCTAGTGGAGAAGCACATTTCAATTCACTCATGTTGACACACACACAGTGCAATTCAGTAAACTAATAAAGCACAGATAAGTACCACTGTGTGAGCTCATGCACCATGGCATTCAATAGCGTTAGTGACTCTAACAGTATCATGAAAGAGTGGTGCTGAGTAGGATGGAGTATGTGGAAAAAGGCAGCATGAAACAGCAATTAGCGGCATTAGATGGGTTACAATCAGCTACTTATACTGAGCAAAGTGACAATTCCAGAGAAGAGCCTGCTGATGATGAAAGTTGACACCGTTGTTAATGTGTTCATGATCTGAAAGTGTCTTTTTAACAAGGCAGAAAAGTTTAATACTGTGAACTGTGGCGTTATGGATGGCAAATGTAATGGAAAAAGGAACGCTAATAACATGTTTATCAAACAAAAATCAATTTGATAACACCATATATGTTTACAATTAGGACTTTAACACAACAATATACTATGCTCTCCTGTGGTCACATTCCTGGAAATGGAAACATTTTAATGCCAGTATTTTTAATCTAGCCTACTGTAACTGAGCATGTAATGACAAAGCCGGTGATCAAGTCAGAAAATATACAGCAGTATCAGCTTCTGTGTGATGACATTGCATCTGGCTGTATATGGTACAGTAGGTCCGATTTATTTGTTAAAAGGTTTGATTCCTCCAGAGCTTCTAAATTAGATTTATAAATGGGTTCAATCGGTTTGTTTAACCACATTGAAATTCCAAATCTTATTTACAACAGAGACCAGGCCAAGACAGCAGATTCAGCATTTTAATTACAGAGAGGCTACCACAATATGTAAGATGTAAACAGCAAGCCTGAAGAAATCAACAAAATAAAATAAAAGTCCATTGGCAGAAAGGACTCCATTGGCAGATAAAAGGAAATATGAAAATGTGTCATATGCATTTTACCCTGAGGAAGAGTTGTTTTATCTGCGTGGAGTACAGAGCGGTTTGCTTGCAAACTAAACCATCTTGATATCATATGGCTACAGCTGTAATTATTTAGATGCTTTGATGCACCTCCACGACCGAAGAGCCTAGAGCGTGTGCTCAGAGTCTGAATACTCTGAGTAAGTGACACTTGAAATACACTGTATGAATATGAATTCTGACTGTGCTCTGCATTTACAAACAGTTGGATTTGGTTGCCAGAAAACTCTCTGGTGATTGCAGTGCCAATCATTGTCAGTGTTTGAACCGAGGGACCAATGTGAAAAAAAGAGTGGCATGAATAAAAGCACCTCTGTTTGTGTCTCTTTAATTTAGACTACACGTATCAAGCCTCCCTGCCTGCTGTCAATTTATTCTTGTTATCTCAGTGCAGACACAACATGTCATACCCACAAATCACATTGATGCCAGTTTGAGCTTGCACCCTAAGGATGTATGGAGTTAGGCCACAAAGCTCTTTAAATGCCTATTTTCTAATATTTTTTTATGTTCTGAGAATTCTTAAACTAACTCATCTACGAGTGTAATTTAGTAAAATATGTGTCGAAAATATGTACGAACACTACTGGGGTTTGGCTCCAGTAGAGGATTCATTATGAATGTATGAAGCTGTGACAGCTTAAAGTGCTACAGATAAAAGCAACCACAAAATGTAAAACGGTCAAATGGTCATTGAACACTTCCATGCACAGACAATGAAGTTAAACCATTAGGTGGCAGCCCAGCACTTTTATGTACAACTGAGAACCTCAGCTTCTACATTGTTCTGTGGTGTCTTCTGGTTGTGTATCTGTGAAGAAGAAAATCTCAACCCATCATTGTGCAGAAATCCTTTGTGCATAATACTGTCCATAAAGTGAGATCTAATCTTAATGAAGTGTCTTACAGATCAGATCCACTGCTGTCTTGGGCCTTTCATCAAAAGGAGTCTTAGATAAACAAAAAGGTAATTAAAAACAGAATTAAAAATAGGTGTAAATAAATAAAAAGTTTTCATAATAAGTGTACTTGGTGAATATTTTCCATAAAGGTCAGCCATTTGGGCACTGATGTTACAGGAAATTCACAGAGGGCTTTGAAGTCTAGTAACTTAGACTGCTCAGTAAAACTACAAGTGGGTAGTGAAGGAATAAAGTCATATACAGTAATTCCAACAATTTTATTGTAATGTTGCACAGAACATAGAAACCTGCTGAATTTCAAATCGTGATTCAAATATTCCTTTCGGAGCAGGTGATACTCCAACCTTGACTTCTGTGAGCAGCCACGTTTAACCCGAAGCTGACTGGCACTGCCTTGAGAATAATGTCACACCCCTGAGTTGAATAACAGAAAAGTAAAATTCGACTTTCCAATAAATCTGCTTTTTTTTTTTCATAAAACCTTTCAAGATACCCAATGTGTAGTGTAAGAAATGTATGAGATGCCTTGACACTTCCAGGCACAACTTGGCTGTGTGCAGTGGTTTGCAGAAGCTATTTCTATGGAAAAGAAAGAAAGAAAAAAACACTCTACAGAGTCCTTGTAGTTATATAGTTGTTTCTTCTTCCTCATCATGTGTGCCAAAGTGTCCTCAACAAGCGCTGAATTTACCTCCTGATTGACTGTCTCCATAACAATCACAGGGATGATTGGTTCATTTAAAAGTGTTTTGAAGAGACTCGTGTCCTATCTTCTACTTCCTTTACGGCTACTTCCAAGCCATAACAGTTACTGCTCAGTGGGATGTGGATATGTGTTGTATTGGACTTTTCCTCCTTCATGGTTATTGCTTTTTTGGATTTGTGACTCAAATCCGCTTGCTCTATTTTGAGTGATTTATACATATGAATGAAGATTTATGCCTGAGAGCTCAATGTGCCGGTATTATCCAATCAAACTGGGTTGCTCAGTGGCTCCTGAGATTGCATTAAAGTGTAATATCAATGCAGCTATCCTTGGGATATTGCCACTTTGAAATATACCCATGGTCCCTCCGATGCTATAGCTGCATGTTATGATCAAGGAGATTTGTCTATTTTTAGGTAATGTTTCATGTAGGAGATTGCTTTGTTAAATTAATGAAAAGTTTGCCTACAATATTTAATTTATTTTATGAGTGATTGGATGGAGACAAGAATGAAATGCCAGAGCAATGCAGGTGACCTAGAAATAAATAAATAAAAGCATGGTGAATAACTACAATCTGTCTCTGTCTGTACTGTAAATTAAATAGAGCAGAGAAATTATTTCCGTAGGAGTCTCCGCATTGCAAAACCAAAATTTAAACTAATGTTCCAATAGCTTGCAAAATTGCAGTTATTATTTGTTGACATGGACTGCTACCTCCAAATTGTAACAAAATGACAAGAGCTTAGCAAACAGTCTATGTGGAGATGCTCTACTGATGCTGAATGTAAACATTTCTGAGCCATCTGTACCCTCAGAGCCTTAGAAGGCAAAACTAAACTTTCAGGAAGAGAAGAGGTAAATTCTTCAGGAGTATTACAGTGCAGCAAAGTGCTCCGTGGGGTTCTTTAGCAAGAGGTCACGTTCTCATGCGCTGACGAAGGCCGGCCTGTGGACAAAGCACATGTAGACTATTGTTCCATCATGGATCTATACAGTTAATAAAGGCTTTTCTTTTTTTTTTTCAAATATTTATTTTAGTTTTCATAACAAGGTCATACGTTCAATAGCCTTTATAGGTTGTTGTTCAGTCAAAGTCACATGACAAACATTGCTTCATGGAAATTGTCATGAGTAATTATACATTGATTTAAGATTAAGAATGACTGCTTTTGTAATAACAATACTGATTCAGTGCGCTTAATATTCTAACAACTTCTAACTATGTCAAGCAGAGTGATAATTGTCCTCTTTACTGATAAAAACAGTAAAGAGGACAAACCACAAAGTGAAAAAGGAAGACTGTCAGATGGGGGATGCTAATTCCCTGTAGAACTGTTAAAAGAGCTAGGCTTTCTATTATGAAAGATGCTTTGAACTTTGGATGTCAGCTATAATGTCACTTCAGATACTACATGACAATCAGCTTAGGACAGTCAAGGCACACAGAGCACAGACAAACAAAAAGATAATCAAAAAATAGAAATAAAAATAGGTAAAAATAAATAAAAATGTTATACATAATAAAAATACTTGGTGAATATTAAGATCAGCAGCCAATATTGTCCATAAAGGTTTTAATGGATGCCAAACTTTTACAAGTGGCTTTTTGTTTAAATAATATCTCAACCCTTCCGAGTGTAATACATTGCTCAGTTCCCTAAGCCACATTTCAAAGGTGGGCACAGGCTCCTCTTTCCAATTCTGAAGTATAGCGTTTTTCGCTAATACCATACATAATAAACCTGCCTGTGATTGGCATTTATTTGCCTTATTCGATGTGGCACCCAAAATGCCTATCAATGGATCTGGCTTCATCGTTGCAGCATAAACCTCTGACAAAAAAATTGAATATATTCTTCCAAAATGGCTGAATTTTTGAGCATGACCATAGAGAGTGGAACAAAGTGGCCTCATATGTGTTACATTTATTACAAGTCCTGTAGGAGATACAGTACCTCAATGTATATCTTGTGTAATCTTGATTTTGTATAGTGAAGTCTGGATGACCTTGAATTGGATCAATATATGTCTAACATTGCAGACATATAGAGCATTTATTAATATTGCCAAGACATTCTTCCCAGACTTCCTCTGTTATTTCTTTTTTAAACAAAGTTTATTTCTGAATTTTCGTTAATACAACTTTGACAAATCACTATATAAACATGTTTGGGCTGATAAACACCCCCCTCCCCCCAACCACAATAACATTCAGAGGGTATACAACTTAAACTATGCAAGGAAAATAAAAAAATACATAAATTGATAAACATAAATATACAAATAATGTAAGATAATCATAGTTAAAAAATAAATACATAAATAAGTTTTTAGCGGTCTAGAACAGTAAACACTATTATCTAGGGCACTGACATGCATAGAAACAAGTGCAAGAGGGAAGCAGAAAAATGTGAACACTAAGACATATCAGAGGTCTTTCCAATACTTCATTTCCAGTGTTCCCAGTTACATTCATATATACCGAAGGCTTTACTCAGCCATAAAGTTATCAAAGCCTAAAGCATCAACATGACTAAGGAAATGTTGCCTTGTAAACTAGTCAGCTGACCCCCAGTATACCTAATACCTAATTGTCAGTATACCTAATCTTCTCCAATTTAATAAAATACAACATATCCCTAATCCATTGTGCAAATGTTGGATGATTACAATCTTACCATCTAATCAAAATTTGTTGTCTGCCTACCAACGTGGCAAAAGACAAAAGACTTAGTTTATTGTTATTTAACATAAGATTTTGTGTTACCACACCAAATAAAGCAATGGACACTGATGGTTCTAAGGATGTATCAGTAGTGTTGAAAAGCACATCAAATATTAATTGCCAATCACAGAACATGTGAATTAGAGTGGCTTGGTTCTGCTTGCAGCGGTCACACATGGGGTCTATTTTGGATGTGAATTGGGATAGTTTAACTTTGGTCCAGTGCAGTCAGTGGAATATTTTAAACTGCATAATAGTATGTTTCATACATATCGAAGATGAATATATTCCCCCATCATCTTTGAACAAATGGATTCTAAAATTTCTATACCCAGATCCCCCTCCCACTGGCCTTCAAGGGAGTTAAGACTTCTCTCATTAATAAAGAGTATATGTCACCTATCTTTCCCTTTCTGGATGATGTGATGTCATTGATTGAGAGTGTGTCTGGGGGCTGTGAAGGGAATTGAGTAATATTTGAAGATATGAAGCTGCAAATTTGTAAGTATCTGAAGAAGTGTGACCTGGAGTTATTACATTTCTGAACAATCTGCTCGAAAGAGGCAAATAAGCCATTTTTGAACTGTATTTTAAATGAACAGACTTGATGATACAGTCAAGCATCTGTCAAATGGCAGGAAAGTGTGGTTCTTTACAATGAGAGCGAGTATTGAGAATATGGCAGACTAGAGCATAATAAGGCAAATAATAAGGTGTTCTCACAAGAGTCTCTCTCTAGAATTAGCCAGTCAGGTACAGCTGTTACTTCATTTCTTTCCATCCTACAGGAAATCATTTTGATATTTGCTGCCCAATAATAGAAATGAAAGTTTGGCAGTCCAAGCCCTCCCTGCTGATGAAGTCTCTGTAGTATAGTTTTGTGTATACCTGGATTCTTTTTATTCCAAATGAAGGAAGACAGCTTTCTATCTAGGGATATGAAGAATGTTTTAGTTAAGAAGACTGGTATACACTAAAACATGGGCAATATGTTCATCTTTATAGTGTTAATTCTACCTGCCAGAGATATCCTCTTTGAGAGAGGAAAGGAGAGGAGGGAAATTTGCTGAAGGTCTTTAAATTTGTGTGTGACCCAGACACCAAGATTTTTTATTTTGTCCATGCACACTTTATTCACTTTTTTGTGTGTTTACTTTATAGCCAGAAATGTTGCCAAATTCACTTAAGAGATTAAGAACTACAGGAAGAAATGAGGAAGGGTCAGACAGATAGAGTAACATGTCATCTGCATATAGCGAGACTTTATGTTCCACCTTTGCCCTTGTAATACCCTTAATATCTTTATTGCTACGTAAAGCTATAGCTAATGGTTCAATTATGATCGCAAAAAGGAGAGGGGACAGTTGACCTCCCTGTCTTTTCCCTCATGTTAGTAAAAAAGATGTACTGCTGCCATTGGCGAACTGTATAAAAGTTTAATCCATGATAAAAAATATGGCCCAAATCCAAATCTCTCAAGGGTATGAAATAAATAGTCCCACTCCACTGATCAAAGGCCTTTTCGGCATCTATAAATATAACCACTTCTGTTTTTTTTTCTTTCTTTTTAGTTGAGTGGGACCATAAATGCTGTTATACCTGCCTGGTGTTGAAGGAGGATTGTCGATTTTTTATGAAGTCCGTCTGGTCTGGTGAGATGATGGTCAGAAAGACTGTTTCAAGACAGCGAGCAATCATTTTTGCAAAGATTTTGCTGTCTACATTGAGATTGGACGATAGGAGCCACATTCCTTTGATTTTTGCCTTTTTTTCAGAAAAAGGGATATGGTTGCTTGTCATAGTGTTTCAGGCAGTGAGCCAATTTCTTAAAGAATCTGACCCATCTGAGTCAGGGAATTTTCCACATTGCATACTGCTAATGGCCATCTCAATTTCTCCAATTGAAAATGGAGACTCTAGCTTGTCTGCTGTCACAGGGTCTATGTGAGAGATCTCAGCGTTTTGAAGAAATGATTTAATTAAGTGATCGTCCTTCAGCAATTCAGATGTATACAAGTTATGATAAAAAGCGTGAGTTAATGGCAGAGTGATACAGACCATACCAGATTCATCCCAAATCTCAGGGATTGCCTGACTGGCAGCTTTTTGACGAAGTTGGTGTGCAAGGATCCTCCCCATTTTATCGCCATGCTTTCAGTATGCATGGTGAGACCTAATCAAGAGGTTCTCAGCTTTTTGTGTTGTTAGTAGGTCAAATTCTTTTTGGAGGAGTAGGTGTTCTTTAATGTCATCAGCTGACAGGGATGTTACTAATTGTTAATCAAGGTTACCAATCTTATTCATCAATTCATTAGTATGATTATTCCTGGTTTTTCATAACTGTGCATTGTAAGAAATAATCTGGCCCCTTAAATTTGCTTTAACTGCTTCCCATACTGTTGATGATGACATATTTGGTGTTTGATTAATTTCTAGAAAGAGATCAATCTGTGATGAGATAAAATCTGAACATTTTTTTATCTGAAAGTAAAAGTGGGTTGAGTCACTATGGTCTGTAAACAGGTTTTGTGGTTTGTGGGATTTATGGGGAGCGTGATCAGAGATTAAAATCACAAGATAGTCATATTTCTGAACCGAAGGAAGAAGACAATCATCCTTTAAAATGTAATCAAAGCAACAGCTTTAGAAGTTGGTATAATTTTATCAAAGCTACAGTCTAGACTAGGGGCCAACACACAGTTCATATCTCCACCTGTTACCAAATGATGTTCATTTAAATCAGGTAATTGGGAGAAGAAATTAGTGAAGAATGCAGCGTCATCCCAGTTAGGGGCATAAACACTGACTAAGATAACTGGGGTGTTCTATAGTTTGCCTGTAATAATGACATATCTGCCCATAGGGTCTGCATCATTCTGGGAAGAAATAAAAGGCACATGTTTACTAATAAGAAGTGCTGCCCCTCTTGATTTAGATTGAGACTTTTAATCATAAACTTCACCAACCCATCTAGTACACAAATGTAAGTGTTCAGATATATTTAGGTGAGTTCAAGGGCATTTTTTAAAATAGTTGTGTATGTGCACTTACTCTCTACCTCTCTTTTCTCTTTCATATACACACATGCGCACATTTAAAATTGACATTTCATAGACAATAAAAGTTACAAAAGTAAATGTATAGAATGCCTGTAGGTAATGTGTTACTCTGTTTAAGCCAACTATCTGCTGTAAGGTTTTCTTACCTCATCACCTGAGATTCTGTAGCTCTGTCTGTCTTTCAGTTTGATTGATATATTTGAATCATCTCCAAAACGTCTACTTGTTATTATTTTTCATCCAACTCCTAAACTCATGGCTAGATCTTTCACTCTGACATCAGAGCTCACCTGAGAGGCTGCAGCTCACCTGTCTGTGTGTCTCTGTGCTGCTCAGGCTGCTGCTGACAGGATTTTTATAATAAAATGATGCCTGACATTCACAAACAAATCACACCACAAGTTGTGGCAAATTCACCATATAAATAATGTTTATGTCTTAATGACACATATGCAATAATAACTCAGAACAATACAGAACAATTTTATTAGCTAAGCCCAGCTGTCAGTGACACTTTGGTCTCTCTTTAACCCTCATCCTACCAACATATTTAACATAGATGGACTACCAACTGGGGTCCCTGGGGACCCCAAGAATAAACTAAAGAAACAACTGACATAGCAAAATTTATTTTAAAACTTATTTCTTCTCACATTATTAGTTATGTAATTAATGTTATCTGAAAAAACTGATTATTATTATTTTAGGAAAGTTACAGTTTATTTGCATATTGTGTAAAACGAAACGAAAACACATGAGAAAATCTGTTTCTGTTGCATGTGTGTCTTTCTCCCTCAAAATGACTGAGAGAATGCCCCTACCCCCTTGATAGTGTGTGATACTCTAAAATTAGGACCCATGGCAAACATGAACTCAATAAATAGTTCCATCTATTAAAACTGCATAGGCGAAATTGGGTGCTTTTGTCCCCCAGGACCCCAATACATTGGTATTTTTAAAAAGCACTAATTAAAACAGAAACAGAAAACAATGACATGAAGTCATTAGGAACAAATTGATTGACAAATTCATAATAAAATGGCAATGATAGAATAAAGCACCTGTGAGATATGTTAAAAACTATATCTCTGGGGTCTGCAGGTACCACAGTCAGTAGGATTAGGGTTAAAAAGGACCTGAATTCGCTTTGAGAGGCATTTTCACCCACAGTAATTGAGTTTAATTAAATGGCATGTCTGAGCAGCGATTTAAATATAATATCAACTGACTGATGTTAATTTTGTCCAGTGAATTTAGTTAAAATGGCAAGATGATTCTAGATCGGTAAATATATTGGTTGGAACAATTTAGCAACATTGACATTGGTAGGGACATGTCCCTACAGTCCATACCCAAATCTACGCCTATGGGCAAGTTTCCTGAAGGAAAGCGATATCCATCTTTTACTGATGTAAATGTGTCAGGACTCTCTTACATTTCACAGGATGGTTCATCCCCTCAACATTTCAGCTCACAAATGAAATTGGGCATGCAGCCATCCCTCCTGTAGTCACTCTCTGTGCAATGACCAGAGATAATGAGTATATCTAAAGACAAATAGTAATTTGCTTGTTACACACAAAAAAATAAAAAAAATAATATGAAGTATGAGGTAAAACAAATGGAAGAATAAACCTGAATACAAAAACACCTTAAGGTCACTCATTTCCTCTCCCTTATCACCCGCTCTAACTGGGTTGAACACACTCCCCAATGTACAATATCCACACAATGTGCTTATGCTATGGGAACTACTAATCTAAAAGCTAAACTCAGAACAGGAAAACTTTTAGGTGTAGATATCAATAGATATCAATATAACCCTTTTATTGTAAATGTCTCAAAATAATATAAAATAATATAGATGTACATACATACATACATGTGTGTATATATATATATATATATATATATATATATATATATATATATATATATATATATATATATATATATATATATATATATGTGCTGCCTTCGGTACACTTTCATACACTAACAGCCAGATAAACTCTTCTTAACATCAAGACTCTGAAGACTGGATTTTCCGTCCACAGGTTTAATGACGTGTAAGAAATTTGTGAAACTGAAACATACAAAACATAGCCCAAATCAGTGCTATGCTAAGCAATAATAAGCTGGTGATCCCATAAGATCATTCTTGTACATGAATAAATGTATATGTTTGCATAAGCATGAAAAATCACACATTCAGGTTAGCATCTAAGCTCATAAGTTCGTGCACAACGTGCCTCATGTAGCCTGCGAGCTAGCAGTAACGTCTGCATGTTCTAGTATTAGCTTTACCTTAAATCTCCGTCTAAATTACACAAAAACGAACTTAGGAAGTATGTAATTACAAAATAAGAAGCAGTACAGTAGATACATACCAACAGTGCTATCTTTGGGCTCAAAAGAATGCAAAATACAGCTGGGAAGAATGCAAACTGTAAAACGTTCATACAACGTGGGAAACTCTTCAAGTGTAAACATTTCCTTGCCTACGGAGGCTGTCATTAGACAAATAGCGCATGAGAAATTAAGTTCCCATAGGAGAGAAACGAGAATTCTAATACATGTTCCTGAAACCTCAAATGATATGTGGTGAAGTTGAAAATATACTGTAAATAATAATAGTATTTTAACCTTGACCTTATTTATCTTTTTAACCTTTTTTTTAATTTTTTTTTTAAATTTAACTCATAACAACACAATATATATATAGATAGATAGATAGATAGATAGATAGAGAGAGAGAGAGAGAGAGAGAGAGAGAGAGAGAGAGAGAGAGACAGCAGTCGCTTGTTTTGTAATGTCTTGTGTGATGTATTTCTGGGCTTCATCGGGCGAAGTAAAAATCTTCTCCCTTCCTCTGTTATTTCATCAGAGAATTCCCTTTCCCATTCCTCTCTGATCTTGTTTGTGCTTATATTGTCTGTCTTTGCCTTTGTAGTATAATAAAAGGAGATCGCTCCACGATCCATTGGGTTGTGTTGGTTGATATGTTCAATGGTTGAGTGAATACTGATCTTCTCAGAATCCTGGAGGTGTCTCCTTATGAAATCCCTGATTTGTAGATACATGAAGAAATCCAAGGAAGGTAGGTCGTATTTCTGTTTAATTTGAATAAATTACCCAAAAATATTGTCAATATATTTTCCACTGAATGAAAACCCTGTTTTGTAGACCAAGAAGAAATGCATGGTTATTACATTGGGCTCTTCAAGTAGGTATCAGGAACCTTAAGGTACGATTTGATCTGTTTCCATATTTTAAGTGTGTTGAAAATGACAATATTTCCGTTGTATAAAGTTGTGTCTATTTTGGATGGGCCATTGAGCAGTACTCTTAGGGATGTCCCTTTACATGAGGTCTGTTCTAATCAGATGTGTTCTGGGGTCTCATTATCATTGTCTAAGATTGTTTCACTCCACCAAGGCATATTATGAAAATTGGCTGTCCAATAGTATCTTCTGAAGTTGGGGAGACCAAATCCTCCCTCTATTTTTGACTTAGCTAAGTGTTTTTTTAAGCAATTCTCACTGACTTATAGTTCCACAAGAATGGGACAACTGTTGAATCTAGTTTCTCAAAAAAAAAAAAGAAAGATGGGATTGATTGGAATAGATATAAGACCGTGGAAGAGTTACCATCTTGATCACATTAATCCTCCCTGCCATGGACAAGGATAGCGTCTTCCAGAGTTCAATATTATTTTTAAGTTCAGCTACTTTCTTATGTCAGTTTGTCTGTAGCAATACATCAGGTTTTCTGGTAATAATGATTCCCAAATACTTAATAGAAACCCAGAGAATGCAACAAAAGTTTCCAGAAGGTTCAGAGAGAGGTGGAATTGATGTCTCTGCTTTGACTATATATAAAATTACATCATCTGCATATAGCGAGATGTGTTGGGGTCAACCTTCAATAATAATGGGGGTTACCTCAGTGTTTTGCCTTATGCTGGTGGCAAGTGGTTCCATAACTATTACAAATAAAAAGGGGACAGGGGCCTCTGGTTTTGCATATAAAATATGAATTCATCTTATAAAATGTCCTCCAAATCCGAACTTTTTAAAGGTCACAAACATATATGGCCACTCAATTTGATCAAATGCCCTCTATTCATCAAGCGAGATAAGGCATGCTTCTGTGTCCTGTTCCCTATATATTATGTTAAAGAGTTGTCTCAGGTTAGATTGTATGTGTCTGGCATGAATACAGTTTGATCCGTGTGTGTGACTGAACATAATATATGCTTTTTCAGTCTGTTTTCTAAAATCTTACTCACTATTTTACTTTTCAATTTCTTTCTGACAAGGAGACTGCCTTGAACCTCTCCTACTAGTATAAAATTCTTGTTCAGTGTGCAAATGCTTGGGGCCCAAATGAAACCTTTAGTGTGCAAAGCATTCAGCGTAGTCCCCTGGAGAGCTTTGCCTTCAGTGACTAACCCCTGTTGACTGTCTATTCTATTCTCTTGGTTTTTCAACTCTGTGTGTGGTTAGGCATTTAAAATGAGAAACTCGGATGTTGGTGCTGTGTGAGTATAAGACAGCGGCTTTGATGTCATGATTATACTATTATTTTATACAGCTGCCCAGTGCTATAAGGGCTATTTCATGCAGTAATGATTTTTGTGAGGAGAAAAACTAAACTGACATTGGCACATTTGTCCTTTTTTTATTCCCCTGCAGGAAAATGGCTTTCTTAGCCTGCAATTTATCCAATTACGGATTTACAGCAGTGCAAAGTCGACCATATGATACAGCCTAAGTCTATTTTTCAGCCTTTGGAGCAAATCCAATCATTCCAAATGGTTGCTGATGGTAATAATTGCAACAGCATTGTATTGATCTAGTGGGTCCATGGAGTGGAAACAAACAAAGCACACAAAGAAAAGGAGAGGGTGCTCCTTGTGTGCAATAATATTTGGTTTGTTTATCTGGCCTTTGTGAAGATGTAATAGTGAGGCATTAAGATAAAGTACATGATTTAGGTTTTATTGGCTGCTAGTGAAGAAAACATCCCCACTGATGCCCCCAGTTACTTTATTCAATCTTTGAATGTTGTAAAGTATTATTGTTCTTTCTAAAATCAAACAGAGCTGTGAGAGTGACAGAAAATTTTACAGATGGCCCTGTGCAGCAGATATTTACTATCTCATACAGTAAGTACAAAAGTCTGATCTCACAGAAAGTTCCCTGCCTTTGTAAGCACTGCCTATGCATAACACACACAATCATTTGCTAAACTCTGTATGCTATAAGATTATGGCAACACAACAATACCAAAATTAAGACTCTGGTTTACAAAATCATGAGTAGTTGATCAATGAACAAGTAAGCATAAACAGCAAAACAGAAACTAAGTGGAACTAGCAGAGCTACACTTGTACATGACTTACTCTATTTACTGCAAATAGTCTATCTAATGTACTCCTAGTTTAACATTGTTTTATTTTATTAAATTACTTGTTTAATTACTTTCATGTATGTATTATATAGCTACATGTTTGGCCAAACTGGATTCTGATTCTTCTTCAGTGGCTAATTTTGCTATAACACTTGCTGATACCTTTGCTGCTGCTGCTAAAATAGCTTTGCATGAGCAAGCTCACCTGTCAACAAGCTGATTATGTCACATCAGGACAGCTTTGCAGAGAAATGGGTTTGTTTGCACCGCACTCCCTGCTGCTGTGCTGCATCAGCTAACTCAGCCATCATATCAGCAGTTGGTCTCTAACACACTTTAAATCCAAAGTGGACATAGTGTTCATGTACTTATATCAACAATATCAAAATCAAAAATAACAAAAAGATATGAGCTAGGCTACCTGTTTTATTGCTCTCCAGCAGATCTGCTTGTTGCAATGTGTTGCATTCTGCTGGCTGGTGATTTCTGCTGTTATCTACCTGATGTAATAATTATGAATTACTTTCTCATATTGGCTGAGTTTATATTTATTTTGGTAGTTGTTTGACATGTGCATGCATTGTAGCATATTTCCTGTATGTGTTCTTGCCAGTTTTGGGAGGATTCCTACAGCATTGTTTGCAAAATGATGTCTCTTGTGGAGAGTATAATATTGTATATTGGCTTTAGAAATGTTTCCCCTTGCACACAACCCATATTCCCTCTAACGCTGACTTCCTGGTCACTGTGGCTTTTGTCATTGGATAAGTAGTCACTTCCACCTCTTCTCTCCACACTGAATTTCACATTCAGTTAAAGCATTGATGAAATATTTCAATTCAAAGCAGTTTGTGACAGCTTGCTTTACTGTTCTTCATACCATAATTACATTTTAACTGCTGAGCTCCTGTTCTACAGTTTATGCTGCTGCTACTCATTGCAAACCTTAAACTCATAACCACGGACTGATGGTCATCTGCTGCTTATCAATGCTACATAACATTTCATAAGGAGAGATTATCCAAGCTCCAAGCAATAAATTATTGTGAGTTTAATATGCTTAAATTAATAATTATCTGCAGCATAGCTGATGTGTCTTAGCCTGATGCTGCATATCAAGTGGGTTGCAGGGTTTAGATTTATCCATTATAATTCATTACACATTCCGCACTTGTTAAGTAACTACTCAGGAGTTTGTGTCCCAAAATGACTTCATACAGGAACGCTATGCTTCTTGTGTCAAGACTTTAATGTGTGTGTGTGGTTCATTTTAAGAGGTTTCGGAGAAACACATTCTCAGAGCAGCTTGTTGAGGTGAGTCAAACACTGTGGTGTGCTAATAGAATAAAGAGTGAAATTGCCACTCAAATGAAATGAAGTACAGTGAGAATCCTGGTAGGAGCTGTCCTTGTTGACGCTGACGATGAGTCCTCCTCCAAGAAGGAACTGAGCCAAGGCTAACTTGAGAGGGATATCACAGATAATGATATTATCTGTCAATGACACCTCTCAGCCTCAGATGTTTCATACTAACTAATATATTTTAAAAATAAGCAAAATCACAGAGAATCATTTGGTTGGCGACTTTTCCAATATCCACTATTGAATAACCAAGAGTGCTCATGTATACACTTGTATGCAAAACTAGACAAGGGGACAAATGAGAGCATTTCAGTGACACATGGGTAATGCATTCCAAACAGCTGACAACCAATACACATAATGGCCCTGCTAAGGACAAGGTCTCAGATTCATTCTCATGTTAAGTGCCTTGTCTGAGTGACAGATAAGTGCACATTAAAGACTGGGCTCTGATATACGTGACAAACAATACTGGGGACCCAGTATAGAGAATGCATTGGGAAAGCAAACGTGTGCAGGCCTGAATGAGGGCTGATGCACGATAAATGTAATGAAATGGGGGGAGTGGCGGTGGTGGTGGTGGTGGTGAATCAGGTATCACAAGTGGTGGGGGGTGGACTTTAAGTATTCCATAGTAGATATGTAGTTTCCTGCTGATATACTTCAATGAGTTTAATCACTGAATTTTAAGTAGTTTTGTCAGTGTTTAAAATGCAACGTATTGTATAATTTGAATAGCCAAGAATGCAAATCAATGGAGTGTAAAGTCAGTGGGTAATTAGACAGATAGGGTTGCTTGTGGAATAATGTCCAATTGTTTTTCGGATGTGGAGGGAATATATGAAGCCACAGTCGGGGAAAACTGAACACTGTATGTGGACAAGAAACACCACCTTATTCTAAGACAATAAACAAAAAGCTTTTTTTTTAAAATTTTAATCTCCCTGTACATTTAGAAAAGTGGTCAAGATATTGTCTTGACATGAGGCTTTTCTAGGCAAATCCGTTAGCCTTGACCATGGAAACCTTCAAGCACAAGGTCGTAGAATGCAGACAGCGGTGTCCAAACACGGCATATTTTACATTCTGGTTCTTTTCAGTTCACTGCGAAAGGTTTTACTTTTTATTTGGCAGTGAAGGAGCTGGAGAGTGCGGGAGATTGATTTAGTATGCTTCAGCTACATGGGCTGCTTTTGTGTCTGGAGTTACAATTTAGATTTAGAAGACAGAGGGCCTGCAATCAGGAAGAGGTGGCAATCAATTTTTCTTGTTTATGTGTGTGTGTGCATGTGTGCGTGTACATATATGAGTGTGTGTGTGTGTGTGTGTGTGTGTGTCATGCTTGTGCCCACAGCTGCAGAGAACAGATCCACGGCCAGTGGCAAATGAGAGGAGCTTGGAATGATAACCACTCTGCTTTCCTTCCTGACACACAGATACTAGCCACACTCCTCATCACATGGCTTCACTTTTATTACACGCTGTAAAGTTTTACATACCCAACATCATTTCCTAACTTTTAATTTACCATGGTCATAGATCCCTGCTACATAGACAAACCAATTCAGAGAAATGATGAGCTCCCACTTTCCAGGAAGACAATTCAAATGTGCTATAAAATTTAACAAAAAAGACAATTTCTGTATGTGTCAACAGTAGCAAAAATGAGCTGTTAACTGTTGCTGTTGCCTAATGGATTCCCTTTGTCACAGATAACGAGGGGTTCGTGCTGTTTGTTAGCCTGAACATTTGCCCTCACACAGCACAGAGGAGGCTTATCAGAAAGTTTCACTGAGTACTTTATTATGGCTTGAGGACAGTCGAGCCAGCTGGGTCTTCATTAGTTTTAAACAACACGACTGACTTTTGACTGCCGCTGTTAGCGCGGAACATGTTTTCACTGGGTCCCATGATTCTGCGAGTAAGGGAAGGAAGATAGATGAGCATACACTAAAGAGTTAGTTTTCACCTTGTACACACCATCACTCTTCTTGACTTATTCTCAGGACAGAGAGGCACACGGTATGTCTGACATACAACGAAAAAATCAATCTGTAAATTATATTCTACAATCCCACAGAGCATTAAACAGAGCATCAAGCAGAACTGTGTATTCTTGGAAGGGATTATCATGGTGCCTATGGCAAAACTGAAATAAAAATAGATTTTTGGAGCATTAATAGGTAGACCTTCCCTTCTAGGAACAATTGAATAAGGTAATGACTGCTTCATGTGCTTCACATAATGACTGCAAAGCACAGCACAGGCTGGATGGACATGCTTGGCGGAAGTTTCTGGAAGACGTCCTGCGAGGGAGACAGCTTCGAGCTAGGGGTGCTGGCAGATGCACGGTACCTGTCTCCGTGCTAAGTGAAGAGCGAGGTGGCAGTGTGAGCCCCCGGTCTGCTATTAATTCATGCAACTGTCTGGAAGATGAGCTGTGGTGTGAGTGCGAGCACAGTTCTTCCACCTTTACAGTTGCGTTTAAAACAGATGGACTGAGATCACAGCTGGTGAATGAATGCTTTTTATGGAACTCGGGGTAGGAACAATATGTATGATCTGTCTCCATAGCAGTGCTACATCAGCACTATATATTTCTTTCAGTGTTCAACACAGTTCCCATTACTGTTCATTTACGCCATAGGTCTCAATCACCCTGCTGATGTCCAATCTAATGTGATGGGCAGAGCTAATACAGACATAAACCACTGTAGGCTATATAATGCAAGGACACTAATGTGGGCTCCCATGCGAGTCCCTGAAGCCAAGGCTCCCTCTCCTGCCTCTCATAGCAGATGCGTGGTATACACAGGGATAGGACAGGACAGGAGTGACACACAGTGCACATAAACTGGACCGTGAAATAGGCGGGGTGCCTGCAGATTGGCTAGGAACAGTACAGCTAGTTTATTGTGTGTGAGGATGAGATGGGAGGAACTGATTTTCATTTAATGACCAGCTGTGTGATGTGGACTTATACAGACCCATCTAAAAACATTGGCTTGCACACACTGCAAGAGGGGGGGGAAAGGTCCAGGACCAGTATGCCCACCTTCTGCTGGGAGGGGTAATAAGATCTGGCTCCTGCTGACAGGAATGGTAAGATTTGGCACTGAGGATTAGTGGGAGCTGCCTTTGAGGTGAAGGAGTGATCTCCCACCACTGATAGAGGTTTGAACGTTTTTGTATATTGCATAAATAAAATCCCGCAAAGCCAAGGTTCACTGATAAGATGTAAATATGCTTAATACAAAGAGTCCCTGAAATGCTGCTTCTCATAACAATCGCCAATACAAGTCGACAAACAGCCTCAGAGTCAAGAGTGCAAAATGTTCCCCAGTGGATATGTAGTGAAATGAATAATAAACAAAACACATGAAATTTGTAAACAAGCTTACACATCCTATGAACTTATTATGCACAACTGACAGTCACGGGTCAATATCTGAGAACATTTTTAGACATTCATGGTCCACTGGTAATATATAACAACTAATTGGGGTATTTCAATTCTGTTTTTACAGGAAATTGTCACTACATAGTGAGGAATTGCAACACTAGCAATTGACCTTCAGAAACAAGTTTGAATAACTTGTTTGGCATTAAAATGTTATTAAGCGGAATAATGGCACACAATAAAATTTATGTATTAAAAAGGATGTAGTATATTAGCATTCAAAGCCTGTACACAGATCAAGCAGAGCAGAGCAGACATATATGTAAACATAAACATCAAAGCTCGATGATGCATCTCTGTGCAATATTTCCTTCTTGCACAAATCATAGCAGTAAAGTACCAGCAAACCCTCCGAAACAGATGAGACTATAACCTTGATTTGCCATCAATCTAACTGAAAGAGCAGAATCATCCCTTAACAAGATTACTTTACATTGATCTAATGGATTTGACTCTTGAGAGAAAGTGATCTGGCTGCATCTGTTCCTTTGTTTATACAGTTGTATGCAAAATTTTGGGCATATAAATAATATATAATAACATAAAATAACATTTTTGGTGATTTTTAATTGAAAATATGTAAACACAGTATCTCTAGGATATGGGAAAACACAATATTTTCAGCAAGCATTAATGCATAGTTACTTTTCATGTCATAAATTGAACAAAAATTAAAAAAAAATAAAAACACCATTGTGGAGTTCCAAAATCTCAGATTCCTTTTACAAGGTCTCAGACCTTAATCAGCTTGTTAGGCCTGAGGCATGTCAACAATTTTCATTAGGAAATGTCAGCTGGTGCCAAATTTAAAGCTTTACAAATACTCTGACTCTTCAAACCTTGTGCGAAAACTCAGCAACCATGCGTTCCCCTAAGAAGCTGTGTAAGACTCTGAAAATGAAAGTTATTAATGCGGACAATGCAGGGGAAGGCTACAAGAAGGTAGCAAAGCATTGTCAGCTTGCAGTTTCCAAAGTGTGAAATGTAATAAAGAGATAGCAGTTTAGGGGAACTGTGGAGGTTAAGATGAGATCTGGAAGATCAAGAAAACTCTTGGAGAGAACTGCTCATATGCTGGTCAGAAAGACAAATCAAAACCCCTTATTGCAAAAAACCTGCAGGATGATTTAGCACTGTGCAGTGATGCTTACATAAACAAGACCTTCATGGAAGAGTCAGTAGAAGAAAACCTTACCTGCATCCTCATCATAAAATCCAGTGTCAGAAGTATGCAACAGGACATCTACAGAAGCCTGATGCGTTTTGGAAACGAGTGCTGTGGACTGATGAAGTTAAAACAGAAATCTTTGGCCACAATCAGCAAAGGTATATTTGGAGAAAACAAGAAGCAGCATTTCACGAAAAGAACACCTTGCCAACTGTTAACCATGGGGATGGATCTATCCAGTGTTGTAGCCGGTGACACAGGAAACATTGTACAGGTGGAGTGAAGAATGGATTCCACTCAGTACCAGCAAATTCTGGAAGTAAACATTACACCGTCTGTAAAAAAGCTGAAGCTGAAAAGAAGATGGCTTCTACAACAGGATAATGATCATAAACATACCTCGAAATCTACCATGGATTACCTCAAGAGACGCAAGCTGAAGGTTTTGTAATAGCCCTCACAGTCCCCTGACTTAAACATAATTGAAAATCTGTGGGTAGATCTTAAAAGAGCTGTGCATGCAAGACGACTCAATAATATTGCAGAACTAGGAGCTTTTTGCGAGGAAGAATGAGAGAAAATACAAGAAAATACAAGAAGTGAAAGAAGAATCGAAGCTGACTACAAAAAGTGTTTGCAAGCTATGATATCTGCCAGAGGGGTGTCACTAAGCACCGACTGTGTAGGGTGCCCAAACTTTTGCACAAGCCACAATGTTTTTATTTTTGTTCAATTTATGACATGAAAAAGTAAATATGCATTAAACCTGCAGTGTGGAACTTTTACATATAAATTAACATCCGTTACATTCAAGTTCACATATCTATGGGCAGAGCATGCGCACGAGAGACTTCTGCCAGGCGGGCGGCTAACTTCCGATTAGCCCTCTGCTAACATGAATGGGGATAAAGACTTTCCAAATGTTATTAGATCGAATGGATCAAATTCTGATAGTAAAAAACGAGTCATTTCGCGGAGGTCGTGTAACGCTTAAAACAATTTATCCACCGTTTTACAGCAGCAAATGAGTAGGCTACGGCAGAACCTATGACGTAAGCACGTGTTGACATTGTTTTTGTAATTACTCTCACTGTCAGAAGGGGGAGACAAAAGTCCCGCCGCACTCCAGCTTTAATGTTTGCTGAAAATATTGTGTTTTTTCCATATGCTAGAGAGACTGTGTTTACATCTTTTCAATTACAAAATCGCCAAAATATGTTATTTGTCAAGGGGTAACTTTTGCATACAACTGTAGAAAACATAAACACTTTGTCACCACCCACAAACCGACATCCTAACTGATGCATTATTGCAAGAATCAATTGCAGACCTTTACTCTCACTGTATTTCCTCAATTTGTCATACCAGAAAAGGACTGCTTTCCCTTTTTCTCTCTGTCTGTCTTTTTTTTTCTTTCATTCTACTCCTCTCTCTCTCTCCCTCCTCTCTCTCAGGCATGCCAACAAAGTCTGTGTGACAATCCCATAGGTGCATAGTGCAGATTGCTTCAACTTTAGGTTTAGAGGCAATTCCATTTGGCAGTCACTTAATGGAGAGCCCTCCCCTCTTCTTCCTGTGTCTGCTCTGTTCAGCAGGTTAGATTGCAGACTGTCAGGCGGAGGCACTGACTGTCATCGCAGAATGACAGTGTCCTGACCAGCTAGATTCCTTTGAAGCCGATGCCTCCGGGTCTGCCCCGGGGTTGTTGAAGCATGCTGGAGTCTGCCATAGGTGGAGGAGTCGTGCAGTACCTCAGCTCATTTTGATTAATGGACCTCTCTCTGCCCCTGAGTGAGCAATTATCAGAGGGTAGGCAAAGTCGTTCATCACTGTAACTGAACAGCAGGTCTCTTCCACTGTCGAAAGTCATACCTGCAGGGCTAAGGGTGTACGTCCACATCTTCTGCAGGGCTAAGGGTGTATGTTCACCTCCTCTTCCCTCATCAACCAGGCTGCTGCCGCGTGTTTGACCAGGAGGGTCTGTCTACAGAAGGTCAGAGAGGTGGCTTCGGATGATATGGAGTGCAAACCATGCTGCTCACGAGTAGTTCAGATTTCCCCGTGGTAATTGTTTAGCTGCTGCCTGGGCTCACTTGCCTTGATCAAATTCAAGCCTGCACGTTATTGTGAGCTCAAGTTCCTAATCAGTCCTGTGGCACCAAGCCTGGAATTCACTTTGTCTGAACAACATGACTGGCACATGTTGTGAACAACCATTGTCCCTAGCTGTTGGTCCCTAGCTGTCGGTATGCTGATGTGTTCAGCATACTGACTTTCTCTCATAGACTGAAAGAAAGCTACAGTATCTCCACTAAATCAATATAATCTCAACAAGTTGCTACAGTGTCTAAACAACTTTGATCACCAATAAAACCAATAAGCAAACAGCACATTATCCTTATGTGAAAGAGATACCGTACATATATTTTACCATACAAATTCTTCACTCATAAACATTAAACAGTTATTTTGATTTCCTATTCTTGTTAATCCTTGAGAAGGACTGAGCAGAAAAGGTGCTTTAACAATTTCACCCACAGAGAAGATTTGTTTAAAACGCATATTACTAATCCATGCGCCTGCATCAACAGACTAATAGACTTGATCAATAAATAATTAGCAAGAAGCATTTTGACCACATCATGCATGTTTATAAATTCACACTTGACAGGCTGACAGGATTGTGAAATGTGCACAAACAAGCCTCGTCTCACACACACACACACACACACACACACACACAAAACATATCTACAAAAACACTGACCTTACTACCGTTAGTGTCCATTAGTGTGACTGACAGTTGGCTGTGGGGTTTTGTTGGTGTTCAGTAGACGTCAGTTTATGTCTTGCTGAACAAACTCTGACCCTTCACTCATGAAGAACCTATAACCACCAGTTCTCTATCTAACAAATTATTTACAAACTCTGTATTTTTATTCACAACATCTTTTTCATGCTCTCAGTATACACTATAATGGCTCTGCATTACTCTGGTGTTTGCATTTGTGCTGGGAAGATGTGTTTACAGAACTGGAAGCAATAGGCTTGTTTGATTGCTGGGCCCGTTGCGGCGCTGCCATTGCTATTATACACCTGTAATCCAAAATCCCCTCACCTACTGTTAAAAATGCAGTTAACAAAATTGTTGTTCCTCCCAGGGACTAACAATTTGCCTGCAATTTACCTGAATCTATTGGTCAATTAGCAGTTTGTCTTCGGGCTGACCCCACCAGCTAATGGCTTTGGAGGAAGGCCAGAATCTGATTTCCTTTTAATGCTG
The DNA here is from genome assembly GCA_038419695.1 of Scomberomorus guttatus. Taxonomy (NCBI): domain Eukaryota; kingdom Metazoa; phylum Chordata; class Actinopteri; order Scombriformes; family Scombridae; genus Scomberomorus; species Scomberomorus guttatus. Next base: position 154,310 of record CM076459.1, read on the forward strand.
TCTAATGGGCTGTCCACCTATACATTATGAATGCAAACTAACTGAACACAACCCGTCCCACCGTGCTATTAGGGCCTTTTTCTATTCATTGATTTCTCTCTTTACTTTTAGCTAATGATTTTCCTCTCTTTTTATGCATGCTGGTGAATCTGTTAAATAGATTCCATTGTAGACTCTAAAAAAAGAAGAATGCATTGCATGCACTCCAGGTCTTGTATGTATTGTAATGTAGAAAGATTTTGTTTGACTGCCCTGTTATCAAATCACAGTGTGTAATGCATCCAAAATGAGCAATGCTTCTGTCACTATTTATAGTATTTGTATGAGTGTCTCTGTCCACCTGAGAGGAGAAGTGGGGATGGCTGGCTTTGTTTCATTTCACCCATGATTTGAATACTAAGCAGCCAAAAAAATATTAGGCGCCTGATTTTTCAAGCTATATTTCTATTTAACTGATTATATTTTTTCTTATTGTTGTCTGTTCTTGTAAACTGCTCGTTTCCAATGTATTCGTTTTCAGTAGTTTATATTTTGGTACAAGAAGGAAACAGTTGATAGTACATCATTTACTGGAGTATGATAGCTACATAGTTTGTTTCTCCACACGAGTAAAAGCTATCAAGAGAAATCTGGTCAAGACATTTGCTGCTGTGCACTGGAAATGCTGAAATCTGTGTGCTGCCACCTTGTCCGCCCTCCAACTCACTCTCTTCCCCATATCTCGCCGTCAGCATCTTTTGCCATTCCCTTGCCCTCCTTTTACCATCTCTGACTGTCTTCTCCATCTCTAGCTCACATCTCTGTATCACTCCAATTTTCGCACGGTGAGATGGAAATTGAGTGGGAGGACTGGGTTGCAGGATAAGATGGAGGTCTCAGAGTGGACAAAAATAAAATCCAATTTCAACAAAAAAAAAAAAAAAAAGGGAAAAAAAAAAAAACTTCATTGCCCCCATCTTCCCAAACTGCAGCCCTCCTCGCTGTCCCTGCCCATCTTCAGCAAAGACTCACCTGCACATCTCCAGAATCTCAAAAACTGACACGCAGCAGGAGGGCAAAAAGAGAGGGAGCACGTACCAACCCACCTTCCCTCTCTCTCACAACTTAGATTGGACACACACCATTGCCCTTTTTTTTTTTTTTTAAACTTTTAAAGCCACTACTTGCTTCATATCATAATAGATATAGAGTCTACCAGGTGAAGCTGTGCTAGGAGGAATTTCTAATGCTCAGAGTTGCAAGTTCAGACTTTTAAAAGATCTAAACAATTTTAGGAGTGAAAAGGAGGAAGGCACTTTAAGGGGCTCCATGCTGTTTTTTAGACAGAGTTTTGTGACGAGGTTTGTTTTGACTCTGTTGGGCAAGATGAGGAGCCATAAGCTCTTGGTAAATTGCTTTTTCCATGAAGTAAACATTGTGTGTCCATAGTGCTAATGATGGAGCAAAGCTCCTTGTAGCCATAATAGGCGTCTCTCAGCCATGGGAGGGCTCCTGCTGTTTCTCTTCAGGGGGAAACACTGTACACTTCATATGGCCGCGTCTAACTAAGCTGACAGCTCAGTGGGAGCCTTGACAGGTGAATACAGAAACAACACATAAAATGAAAAAGGGATTCAAGTTTTGAATAACACGTATCTGTTTGATTATCTTCTCCTTTTTAGATCAGACAATCTTTGCATCTACAGGGTTATAAAGCCTACAAGGATCCATTGGTAGCAGCTTTGTTGCATCAAATTCAGATTTAGACTAACATTCCTGTTTCTCATATTGAGTTTTTTGTATCACAACCTCTCAAAATGGGAAAAGAAAGATATCTTCAGATATATCTGGCCAGCGAAGTTAGGAGTCATCTACTTATTTTTGGAGGGTGAGCAATAAGGATCCTCTGGAGCTGTAATCTACTTGACTGACAGCAGCACACAATGCCTTTCTCTTCACCTAACCAGAAGACATTCAGTAAAAGCAATGCAATTCATGAAAAGAGAACATAGACAGGGAGCGAGGTGAGAGAAATGCACTCAGCCACAAAGAGATAAGAAAGAGGGAAGAAGATGAAAGACAGCAAAGGTGGGGGGAAAAAAATCCCCCCAGATCTTAAATTTTGTTCTTCCAACTACACATTTTTGAGGTAGATCCTCAGTCATTTGGGGCCTCCTCCTGACTTTCTGTTACTGTTACCATGGTGTGTATCCACATTCTGCTGGTTTAAATGAGCACATCTTTCAAGACAAGCCCCCCGAGACATGACATTTGAAGATATGGTAGCATTGATTTGTCAAACTCCACACTGTACAAGAAAAATTATATTCCAGCGTTAACAAAATAGGACAAATACAGTGTAAGATACATTCATAAAAAAGACTCTTCCGAGCCAGAATATTACTGCGTTTCTGCAGTATCTTTATTGATCTCAGTGCATCATTTGTGAACATTTCAATTTACATCAGAGCTCCTATTGGACCTTTGATATCAGATTAAGACTTCACAATTCCAATCCTCTACTCCCTAGATATTTCAAGCAAATACGCAGAAAAATATATACTATTAAACAACACACAAGAGAAAAGCTCAGTTAAGGTGAGTGAAGTATAAACAAATTGTTTTGGATTACATGATTTACTGCAGATATAACTATGATAAATACAGACACAAAATGTAAGAAAGATAAGGTCAGCTTGATGAGTAAAGTAGGCCATACAGTCTCTACTGAGCTCTGCTAAGTTTGAGAAGGATACAAATTTGAGTTGGACTGAATGCACACAGAGTCCAGAGGGACTGGAAGGAGGAGAAAACAGGAGCGAGAGGGGTACAGTCGGGGACACAACACAGCCGGGCATACTCTCTTTGTTAGATTTTCCTCGTAAGACCTTATTCTGAGCTTCTTTTGATGCTGGGACATGGCTCTCTCGATCATCAAAATTTCCATAAACTGGCAATTTCGAGGATAATATAAAGGTCTAATTCAGTGGAAGCAAATAGCACCTTGCGTCCTCAGGCGCCCTTATCTCACAAAGAGATATTAGATTGTACACTGTGTGCAGCCAAATTATATTTTTGTTTGCCTCAAAGTGCAAAACAATCTTGGAGACATGTAACAAGTGCTCTGAAGAACTGCTTGTATGCAAGGATGAGGCTATTTCTACACTTCAGTTTAATCTTCCAGATGTAAAAAATGCAGCACTTTGACTGGGTCGATGTTAGGAAATCCTATTTGTCTCTTTAAGAACCCTGTACTGAAAAAGAACGATGAAGTATAGATGTCTTTTTTTTTTTGTAATCCAAACATCCAGATGCATAAGAAATAAATCCATCCACATGAAATGAGGTGAAGTATGAGGCTGGTAAGGCGGTGACACAAGTCTTAAGTGGGGTTGATCTCTGCCGTCACATGGGGGTGAGCCAGGAGAAGGAAAGCCTGTTTTTTTTCAGAGAACTTTTGTTCAGCCTCGATGGCAGTGATAAGATTGAGCTGATTGTAAAGCCCATTGTTCTGAAAATAGAAAAAAAAATACAAAATACTATTCGTAATATATCTGGCAGTCAATCAGAATATCCTGTTTGTGCATTATTTATGACCTAATTAAAAGTCCACATAGTCTATTCTACAATAAGTGATTATAAGTTATTTGTCTTCAAACACAAAAGATCTTATGAACTTTGAACAAATCCACATGTGTATGCACACTCACACACGCCGTTCTGGTCTGCAGACAGCTCTCCTTTCACCAGTTGTCAAAGTCTCTGTGATTCTCATCTCCGTCCTCATCAGACAGCAGACGGTGGCCTGGCTCCACAGTGACTGAAAAGAAGCAGTTAGACTCTCTTCAATATGTACTTGTCAATCAATCTGATGTAAAGGAGAGATATCAACATTTCACTGACCATGCTGTTGTCTGTAGGTTATCGTTGTGGGTCAAATTAAGTCTCTGGAATTTTGTGCTGCCAGACCTTCATTATAAGTTGATAGTTGCTTGCATTCATGGTGTTTTTGCCAATAGAAAGCATCCATTACTTTGCCAAATAAACAGCATGTGAATATTGAGAAGTACAGAATAAAGAATGCATACTGAACCTTTTTGCAAAACTGGAACATAAATTGTTAAATCACTTAACTGACCGTTGGATTTATGGCACCAGCAGCAGATATGAGTTACCAATTTATTAGGTACATTGTACACTCTAATAACACAGTCCTGCAAATCTTATCTTTTCTGTAGATTGTACAACTGTTCCAAGCAAAGTCAGGTAAGTCAGTAAAAACATGGACAGTGTGCACTACAATCCTAGGCCCCTAGGGGGCACATTGGGTTGCACATACAGGTGGAGCCAATGGAATTTTGTGTTCAGCAATCTGAAACCCAACATGCCCAAATAAATAACATATAGACCTTTGGTTTTTTATCAAATATAAAATGACCTTTTATATTAAAATTATAGATTTTTGCTTGACATATGGGAGGCTGAGGTTTGATTCCTGTCCATTGCATCAGCCTTTTCGATCTCAATCATATTGCCCTACACCACCTTTCATTCTTCTAATCTCTGCTTGTTAAATTGCCTCCAATCCATACATTCTGAACTTAATTAATCTGCCATCATTTTAAACTATGCTCATCATTTCTCACTGACCTGTCAATGCGCAGTCCAATCTGTCTGTGTATTAGACTTTTGTTTCTGCTTTTGTAATTGCGTGTGCTGTCTGCTGTGGTCATTTTTACACTAGTTCAGTTTGATTTATGTGTTGTTTTACGTGTATGACTTGCTGCATTACATGCTTCTATATTTCATGTTTTAATTTATGGTTGCTAATGCTGCTTAATGTTGTCCTGTCTAGAATGTATTACCTGTATAGCATTGTTTTACATTAGTTTGTATCCCATTTAAAGCATTTAAAAGTTTTTTTTATTTTTATATTGATGTGTATCATCAGGCATTTACCAGCCTTTTACTAGAAGTTGGCCTCAACATTCATACAGCTTTTGAGTTTGAGATTTACACTTTTTGAGGATATTTTTTTTATTGTGTGATGCTTTTTTAGTCTTTGACAGAAAATGCTTCCACTGGTTATAAAGTGAAGCACCGGGCAAGAATTTCTGAGTTTAAAAAAACTAACAAAAAAGCAATCAAGCAAACAAACAAAAACTCCACTGTGCACTTTGATTGTCTCTTGGACCTTAGTGCATCTCTTTCCGCTTGACTGCTGAACTACATTAATACAAAGCTAAATTGCACATTTTTTCAAGTTTTCAGTATTTTCTTCTAAAGCCTGTGTCTTCAGCTTGGGACATTGCCTCCGTCTAGCTGCGTTCTGTGTTACACATAAAACATTTTCAGCCCCTACTGCCCTCTCTGTCCCCTCTGTCTTCAGACCCCAACACCACTCCTTTTCACTTGTTAATTGTTCTTAATTAAGGGCGAACACTTCCCAGACCATCACTTTCGGAAATCTGACAGTCAGATTGCCCAGCTAATCAAAAATGTTCCCTTGGTGTATGAATGGCCTTCTGTCTCTTACAGTCTTTCTATCCAGTCCTGCAGCACAATAGCTCTGTGTTTGAAGGGGAAGGTGTTCACATGCATATCATTAACTTGCACCACAGCCCATGAAAAACATTGTGGGTTATATCACAGGCTCAAGGTCATACATGCTCAGTCTGATTTTGAGAAAACGTTTTATATTGCACTGTGATACCATGGCAATATATTTATCTTCCTTCAACTCCAATAATATCTCCTCCTGTTATTCACAGTAAAACATCAGTCTTCCCTCCATAGGATTTTCCTTATTTCATGATCTAGAAAAAAGATGTCCATCTTAGGCCCCACAGGGCTTTTTTTGCCATTGGTTCATATTGTATGTTGCACAGGGTTAATTATATAGTATCACAATATCATCTTAAACCAAACGCAGTGTTCATTCAATAATAGCAATCACAGGACATGCATATAAAGAGCTAAAATCTAGTTTGCTGAAACTTATAAATGTACCACTAATAGGTCAACACTAGATAACTTAACAGGCCTGTTTTGACCCTGGCTAGAGGGTGATTATTGTTTCCAGTTAAATACATTGGGTGACTTGTGCTATTGTCAACATGTCTTGGGATCAAAGAGCTCTTTAGCACTGAAATGCACTTATGCTATCACTGAAATGCACTTGGAAGTGAACAATACAAATGGCTGGATGTATTCCATAGTTTGCTTGGCAAGAATTTTGGAGGTCAGTGTGGATTAAATAGCTCAAATGAAAAATCTTCTCATTTAGTTACAGTGCAGCTGAAATAGGCATCAATCTCGCCTTTGATGAAACAAAGGACTCTAGTTCCCACAGCATGTCAAGAATCTGGAGAAAACACAACAAATGCTGTGTAGCTAAATTTAAATTTACCTTTTATGGGTTCTAAAATGAATTTATCTTTTGTCGGTCAAATGCTCAGGACGCATGCTGTTCTGGATCCATCATAGCGTCTAAAACAGATAAAAACATCCAGTTTATACATAACTGAAGTAAATGCACAAGTCATCTGTATACTAGCTGCATTATGAATAATAGACTCACGTTGTGCCTCTGATGTTTCAGTTTGCTGGGTGGTAAAAAGTGAGACACAGTTCTGTGCCAGACTGAGGCAGAGAGTACAGAAGGTATAACTGCAGTCTCCTGAACACAAGCCAGAGCACACGTCCACACACATCTGGCAGCAGATGTCACAGCAGCGGTCAGAGCAATATCTCCAGTCGTCGCACAAACAGGAGCTGCAGCCACCAGCCGGACTGCATTCTTCTTTACTTTGTAGGCAGAAGTTGCAAGGCTTGCAAGACTGTAACCCCATGGGTCTGCCTGTTAAAAACACACAGACACTGGGAGATGAGCTATTGAAGGAAATCACTGTCTGTAAAAATGATCTCCTTCACAAGTCCAGAATTGGAATTGAGGATGTATATACAAAAGGAAATCTGTGGAGAAAAAAATACTGATAATTGGCTGTCAGGCTGTCTTGAAAATTGAACAAGTTTTCTCCTATCTCAAGTCAAGTCCAAAGTTCTTGCCACATGCAGTACTTGCTGACGTTCTCTGAAAACAGTTTGACCAACTTTTAGATAAAATGCTTGATGTCATTCTTTGCCCCCTGAGGCCTTACTCCATCGTCTCCCACATTCTTGAGACAAGAAATGTAGTCAGCCTGAGCAAAAAAAATCAGAGAAGAACTCTGCCCTTCAAAAAAAGCATGACAACATTAAATGTCACTATCAACAGAGTTATTGTACTGTAAACACAAACCCAAAATGTTCTCAACACCAAAGAAGTAGTTTTTTTTCTGTTCCGAGCATGAAATTAAACAGAGAAGCTCTTTCTTAGGCCTACTTGTCACGGGGGCCTTCAGGATAGACATGGTCGTAAGCAAAGATAATAAGCAATGCAGCATGAATGAGAAGACACAGATTTAATTACACTGCTAACCATTTAAGTTTTGTGGGGAAAAAAATAGATACTAATAGTACACCAGATGTTTGAAGTAGTTTCCAGAAATGGCTTTATTTTAAAGCTCAAAACGAGTTTAAAATAGTAAACAATGTGCTTTGCTTTGATACCTGTATGTCTTATTGATAACACCTGATCATCGTTATAGCAATCAGCCAGTCATATTAATGTCAAAACACACAACCAACCAAATCATTTGTGATGACAATCATATGATGTATACAGGCCGGTTTGCCACACAAATACAGAAGCCACAGTTAGAAAGGAATATATACAGTCATCAGGGAAAACAATTGGTTAGCCAAGTATATGTCAGACTGAGGTAATCTACATTATTAGTGTAAGGATATGCAGGATCAGTGTGTTCAGTAATTATACTCAGTACAATACAGCAGTTCTGCAATGGTATGGTCAAATTTATGGTTATTTTGGAGGCTGTAGTTTATGGTGCTGTTGAATTGCTGAGAGGTGTTTCTAAAATGTTGTCCAGCCCATTTATAAAAATTCAAATTCAAATTATTTTAAAGGTAGATGAGTAGATGTGCGCACCTGTTATTAATTGTTTGCAATTGCATGAAGTTTTTAGGAATTGGGACAGTTTGTGTCAAACAGGCTACACTGAAAATACCATGGGAACAAATGATAGGAAATGATGGCATACAGTATGAAAAACCTACAAATCAAATGTCTCCTTACAGTTTTTATTTATTATCTTCATCATGTACAAAATCATAAAACATATTTGGAACACATATAATGAATAATGTCCCTCTCTCTCTTGAGATATTTCTCCTAATCCTTATAAACTTTGAGTCACTGATGTCACATATGTGTCACTGTCTAATATCTGACACATTTCCCTACATATACATATGCATATTGCATATTTGCACTTAAGCATGTATAAAATATCATTGTATAGCTTTTTTAAAATTATGGCAATATGTACGTTTTACTATTAAACATATATTTTCACCATTTTTCATCTTGAATTTTTTACCCTTCACATTTTTATCTAATTATTATTTCTCATCATGACACATCATGTTTCATTACTCATATTGCTAATGTACTGTATACACTACATATTGGATATATTGGATATTATTATTACATACTGTTGTCGAATGCAGAATGTATACAGGTCATTATAATGAAGTTGACTGGTAAAAGTTGCAACACAACAGATGTAACATGATCACTTCTTCACTTCTTTCCAAAACACAATGATCCTGTGATTTAAAATTCTCCCCAGGAAACAGATTGCCTTTATATTTTTACTTACATATAGTATTCTCAGAGGAGCTATACTCATCACGGTTAATCAAGGACAGAGAACAGGCTACATCTGCTCTCCTGATGTTTTATTATTTCCCCTTCCTTCTCCTCTTTGTCATTCTGTCTCTTTGTCTCTTTCACCCTCTGCCTCTTTTTTAGACACACACACACACATTCCTTCCTGCTCCCTATAACACAAATGTCAGCATGCTGAGTGTGACAGGTGAGCGACAGTGAAGCAGATTTGACCTTGAAGGCTCTGAGAGTGGAGTGACAGTAATAAAAGGCTGTAGTGAGCTATTGTTGGCCCTGGGGCATCCATTAATGAATGACATGAAACAGCCGTGAGATTCGGGGACAGGCAGGGGAGGGAGGAGGAATGATGGAGGACAGGTGACAGCAGCCCGTACGCGGCCCTCACCAGTGATGGGCTAAGCCAGCACCTCGCTCAGGGTGCACACTTAAACATGTATGCGTAATGGCACGTATACAGCTGCATCCAGATGCCGATGTGCACGAGCAAACAAGCAGTGTTTTGAAATGTCAAGACACACAGCCACCTACAAACACTCGCCGTGTGAAGAAATTTTGTCAAAAGGGTGTGTTTACTGTAGAATAAATCACCAGCGATTCCATTTCATTATTCATGCGCTAAGTAGACCTCTCTGCACCTGAGGGTGACTTACATTTTTTCACCTCCCACTCACTCTTACTCTCATACCCGGATCATGCACTGATACAAACCCCAATGACAATTCAGCTTAATCCCCTGCTTCCTCTGCTGCAGTGCATCCTGTTAGTGAATTGTTGGGAGTGTGCAAAATGAGGCCATTTCAGGGATTCGAGCATCTTACAGTATTTTCAAAGCACTGAAAGTACGCCACGGTTTGGGGTTCTTACAATTTAGCAGAATTTGTTGGTCTTTCCAACTGATATCAGGATAATTATGGATAATGAATTGATAGGGGTGATAAGTGTCAGACTGCTAATGGAATGCACTACTTAACCTCCATAATCCCTCTGTGCCCTTCATTTAGTGTCACGATAATTAGATTACTGCTGCTGATACCTTCTTTGCCCGTAGATACCAACTTAGACATACTGCCCACATACACACGCACAATATGCAGTATACTTGTCAAGTAGATACGCTATATTTACATAATTGCAAATAAAAGTCAAAACGGTTTCACCAGTAAACCTGTCACAATCAATTCATGGTTCACATATTTTGAGGTATGGAGATCAATATATTACCATGTGTGTTTTGCACGTTTCGAGAGAGACAAAAAGTTTAACATGCCTTTATTTGACGCTGATGGGAATTGCATTATTTTTGCAGGTATTTGGTCATAAACCAAAGTATTGAAATTTTGAACTGATGTTGGTACAAGGTGAAATGAAAGAATCATGAATATTTGTACCAAATGTTGTCCCAATCCATTCACTAGATGTCAAGATATTTCACTAGATAAGTAAAACTTTGACCGGCTAAAGTCAGAGAGCCATCAAAGTAATTGAGATTCATCCTCTGGAGACCATGAATAAATTCGGTGGGGCATTTCTGCAGTGTGTGGAGTTCACTTGGCAGAACCTCGAGCTTCATCACTCAGGGCTGGCTCCAGTAAACACTGGGGGTGCAGCAACAAGAAGATTGGTTAACAGGGGTCAGAAACTGAATGGTCAAATTAGTCAAAATCAGATGCTCCACCATCCAAATCTGTGTATTCTGAGGTATAAGAAGTATGCCTCAAATCACATGTTGGACTTGTGATTAAAGTTCCATCACTTCAATACAAGAGCCTAACAGCGCCTGGCATGACGTCTACAGTGTTCTTCTACAACCTGCCTTGGGAGGATGACTCAAGAACCAATGAGTAACAGTTTAAACTGTAAAAACGGTGAGAGATTTACTGAATCTGTCTGAGAAGATATGGCCATGCTGGGTGATATATGGCAGCAGGGAGGGCACACTGTGTAACAGGTGACTCCAGCATTTCATCGGGTTTGTCAAGACACTCATATTTTACCCCAGCTACCTCCCTAGGGCTTTGCCCCAGCACCCCACCTCTCTACATCACTCCTATCGACTGGGTGGGAAGCAATATGTAACTGGCAGGTGTCACATTCAGAGGTGAGAGAGAAAAGAAAAAGAGAGGAAGAGAGGAAAAAGATGTTAGCAGGGAGGGGCCTTGGTGAGTCAAATTTTCAAGGTGGAACACTGTAATGAAGTAAATGTCATGACTGAAAACCGGCAGCTTGGTGTCTTTAGTTTTATTTTTGGCCATGCTAGAGGCGTGGCTCTAGTGCTGGTCTAGTAACATGACTGTAGACTCCCAGTAAGACTTTAGTGTGTTGTTAAGTGGCATCTTGTAGAAGTGATTGTTGGTGAAGGGAGGAGTGGTCTCATTCACTTTCCCATCCAGACCAATCTCTCTAGGGATTTGAGAAGCCTTTTTCAGAGGCTTGCTTCTTTAACTTTTATGCTACTGCCACTCAAGGACAGTGGGAGACCTGTGAGCCTGTGGTGACTCAAGCAGCACTGATATGAAAAACTCAAAAATAAACGGCTTATTCTGTTGGCTATCCCGATTTTCGACTGACAGACTGGATCCACAGAGATGTGTGTGTGTGTAGAGGCCATCAGTTCATACCATCTCAGGAGTCATATCTTTCATCTTAACTTGTTGATCCCCTCAAACACCTTAAATCATATCATCAACAGACTATGTTGATGATATTACATTTTGTTTAAATGTCTAGGAAGACTTTGCACCACGTGTGTCAAATTGCTTGACATTCCTGCAACATACATCAAGGCTTTACGTCTTTTTCAAAACTCATCTCCCGTTGCAGTTGTCGACAAGATAAGCTCGTTGACTGTTTTCCGTTCAAATGTTTAAGACAGTGATGTATCTTTTTAAGCATACACACGTTAATGTGTCATTTATCAGTTCAGCACAGACAACAGCTGCACTCCCCTTTTGCCAGCTGGAACTGCAGCATTTCCATCATCACCTGCAAAGTATCAGGTGTAGTTGATACCGAGAGCTGCAATGGAGAGGTGCCATGACAGGCTTTTCATAATGACTGATGTCATCTGTTGTACTTTCATATAGTGTTCAAAGTGATGGACAAATGCCCAGAGTGTGCCGAGGGACCGTGTCATCAAGATGTCTTTTTGAAGGAGTGTTTCTGGCACTTGACAAGCTGGCGGGGTGTTTCTGTCTCTTTCTTGCCCATGGTGAGGCAAGGAGATCAATTATGATTGGTTTCTCTGCGAGTAGTCAAGCTGCAAGATTGACTTGGTAATGTGTGTTGACATGGAGATCAACCGAGCCTACTCAAGCAGCTGGTATTAATGAAGCACAAAATAACAACTGTTTGTTAGCTAGTGGCTGCGCAAATCGTCATTCCCTCTCATTAAGCACAACACCCACTCATGGCTGCGCATATGTGGCAACAAACTACTTTTCAGTACCAAACTAGACCCTGATTCATTTGTTGTTATGGCAATTAGCAGATCCAGTGTCATGCTTAGTTAAGCTTCAGCCTTTACTCATATAGTTTGTTCATGACATTGAACAACACCCTCAAAATATCATCAAGGAATCTAATATTCAAAACATGACCTTATTTTCTTCTTTTAGTGAAATTACTTGAAACTGTTGGCTTTTTCTTTATTATCTAATATGTTCATCTAGCTAATTTGGAGTTTATTTCCCCCTAACAATTATTAAAACAGGTGTTACGGGCTGTAATTCTTCCTGAATTGGCCTTCATAAATTGAAAACAAATCCCCACCTTATTATTACTAAACCAAAAAGAAAACAAATAAAGCATTTCCACTGCATTCCACTGTCAGCAGGGTGAATACTGTTTTCTACGTTTTCAAGCACCAAACAAATGGGAACACAGATATGCTGCTGCTTGCTTTAACATTGTTGAATCTTCACCGTCTGTGTTTGTGTGTGGACGATGCGCGCCACTGGAGCTCGGGTTGGCAACCAGTCCTTTCTCTAGCCCATTCATCAAAAGGGCCAGTGCTCTTGTGAGTGAGAAGATTTATACACCATGGAAGAGAGGTGGAGAATTAGCCCAGATTTATGAGCACAGACTGCGATGGCAAGGCACTGGTACTTGACATTTGAGCAGAGAATGTGAAAGAAAATTGGAGACAGGGGAAACAGGAAATTGGAACAACAGAGAGGTGGAGAGGGACCGAGGAATTAATGAGACATAAGCTGGTCTGGGATAAAAAAAAAAAAGGTTTGTGATTGGGGAAGCTAATTTCTGGGAAATAAGGCTAAAGAGGAAAACAAAAATCAAAACATGAATTCATATCAACTACCTCTTCAACATGATTCCCAATTTTCTTTTTAATTTTTGAATGATGACTGTCAACTAGATGATTTTGTTTTTGATCTGCTTAAATAAAGTTAATACAGGTGAATGGAAAATGACATAAAAACTAGATCTGTCTGAGTAAGCAGATGGGCTAAAATGCTGGTTTTAAAGCCCCAGTTTGGCATCCTTCCCACTTCCCATTCTCTACTGCACACTGTGGTTGATAACACAGTCCCATTCCTTCAGTTGACACCCAGGGACTGCTGGCACACTACACATCAGTGTTCTTACTGCAGCAGCAGCAGCAGCAGAGGTAGTCATGATACGTGAAGAAAACATCAGGTCAGACTTGTGGATGCACAACAGGGCAGAGAGGCAATGTTGTGCAGAAAGCAAAGAAAACAAAGTAAAGCTTGTCTGAAAAAAAAAACAAACAATTAAAAGCCCCAAAAGGATTTTCAAGCAATGGTTGGTTTTCTAATTCACAAGTAAATAAGTTAACAAAATTTGAACAAAGCTAATCATGCTTAAAACTTCAAAGTCCTCCTAATATATGTTTTTTTTATTCTTTGCTTGGAGCTACATTGGGTGGATTGCTGTCATTAGAATACTTGTGTTTTGTGTTATTTCACATCCCTGCAGAGGAGTGTATAAATACACAAACAACATACACAGTGAGCTCTAACATAGAAAAAGTCTGCCATCTCATATCTCACCGTGCAGGTAACAGAAGAGCCAGTGGCTAATATCAACTTTTTCATCAGATGATGAGAGAAAATTGCTGACCAAAAAATATACTCTTAGAGTAGAATATTACTCACCTCTTTTGCACCAGAATTAGGAGAAAGAGTGCTGAACCACCAGGGCTGCTCATCGAGTCAGCTCATCTTTGTTCATATAACTTCTAAAAAAGATTGTCATTTTGCCTTCTAGGACGAAATAGTGGATAGAACACGAATGCCCTGGGTGGCCTGCACCACAATGAGAGATTACCTTGCTCACCTGGGTTTAAAAGGCATGCTGGAATGGTTGGAAGATCAGACAGAGGTGATGAAAAGCATAGAGAAGGCTGTTTGGCCATGGCGTGTATGCAGTCACATCCACTCGGGGTGAATTGTCGTGAGGTGACACTGTGAACCACAGAGGACAGTGGGTGATTGGCCTCGAGGTACACATCCACATCCAAATTGAGTCCAAATCTGACTCACAACATCGGTATTCAGCTTTCATTAGTCCTCCGGTGGCCTGCATTCTACCTACTGACTTCATCATGATTCCCCCACATCCTGTTAGCCATCTGTGAGCACCAACACATAAGAGGCTACTCTCAGGCGGGGTCGGCCCCTGTCACATCTAGTCATGGCTTTCTTGGCTGGACGGAAAGAGCTCCAGGAGCACGTTAGCTGGCGACAGTCCACTGTTCTTCACCACCTGAGAGTCTTTGCAGCCAGGACGGGTTGTTGCGCCTGATGGGGCCGGAGCTAAAGCAGGCTGAGAGCCAGTTGCGAGCCTTCATCTTTGTAGATCAGCTCCTCCTATGTGATGCTCTCCTAAGCCAGATGAAGACAGGGAAAGAATAGAGCAGCCTTTTTGTCCATGGTGCAGTATGTGTGAAAATATGTCCGGGGTGAATTGTTGTGATGTGACAGGAGAAACCACCACGGACAGAGTTTGGTCGCAGGGCACACAGATTCACTTATGACCTATACTGAATAGAGGCTAACTTTCGAGGACTTGTGACATTGAGGATACAGAACTGTATTCTACCAAAAAAAAAATGTTTATCTGAGTTGACAAGAGGATCTTTGGGTGATCTCAACATTAGAATTTTCTTTATGCAGATTTACATTTATTGAGATGACATTAAAATATTCTATCCTAAAAATGAAGGACCTAAAATAAATGTTCAAGGGTTTGGGAGCTCAGTCAAACTGAAATTTCATGAGGCAGCCAGCACTGAATCAGGTCAATAAAGACCTGAGGGCAGTATGGCAGGTCAGGATCAGAATTCATCCAGCAAAAATCCATCAGAATGTATAAATTCTACAGATCACTCTATATACTCTATAACATACACTCTTTACCTTTTGTGTCGCATAAAATCCCACATTAACTACACTTGGTTCTAGTTAATCATTACTTGCTTTTAGCATAATTACTTGTCGATGGTACTTGGATGGTCAGCTGAGGTCTCTCTTAAATCTAATTAATTTCACTACTGTATAGGTTGTTGTGTACTCTGTGTAATATAAAGATGTAAGTATCATTAGAGATAATAAAAGTGTCTGTGTGTTTCAGTGTGAGAAGAAGTGTTTCTGATGTGTTTGACTATGATCTCTTGACAGTGGTAAACCCCTCGCTGAAACATAAAGGCTTTTCGTTTGGGAATAGATACGGGCTCAATTGTAGACTATTGAGGCTGCTGACGCCCCCAGGCATTCTTCCTGGAGGTTTGGATCCTGGCTGTATAGACTGATGGAGGCTGTTGCATCAACAGGAGATAATATCTTAGTCCCCTCTCCTCCTGCCTGAGGGGGGGAAATATATGTTGACCAGAAATGTGCTCAGTTTAATGCAATCCAAGACCGTCGTCAAAAAGACAACCATAGGCCTGATCGGCGGTTAATATTTAATGGACTTAAAGGACATGATTGCCTGTTGGCACTGTATCAAATTTACGGAGCAGCCATATTCAGTGCCAGGATAAAAGGTTTGGCTCCATACTCCTAATGATAAAAATGACCTCTATCATAAGTGTATGTCTGCTTAAGTTACTGCAGCTGTCCAATTTCAAACGCAATGTCTTGACGTCACGAGGACACTAATTATGTTTTTGACATAATCACTTCACAAGAGCTCTCTATGATCAGCTCAAGTGGCTTCTCTAATGAAAATTATGTCTTGCTTTGTTAACCTTGTATGGCTCAAACACTCAGGTGTTAAATAGTGGAGAACATGGGCTGCATACTGAAATTAAGAAATTACATTTTAGAATATAAACCCGTAGCCTGAACAGCTCCATCAAACCTCATCAGTTTTGATGCTCTTATAACTGGGTTATGGTTGGATGTACTTTACAGCCGACTTTATTGTTGCTTTATGAAAATCAATATGTCATTTTATGGCAAAATCTTACAAATACTGTCAATAAACTGTTAACGGGTCATCCAATCCCCTGTGGCCAATTACATTAGAAAGGAGGAAAGGAGCGGTTTTTCAAGCCTCATTTACAAGACAGGATTGTGTGGCTAATGTTTTAATCTCACTCTACTGGGAATAATTTCCTAATGACAGGCAGCAAATGCTCTTTCAAGACATCTGTGAGAAACATCTATGCCATTACTCAATCTAACCACTCGTTGGTACGTCAAAGCTTTATGCTACATTATCTCTTTGTTGATGTCTAAATAGTGATTTATGTCAGTCACTATTAGTGTAAATTTCTCTAACAGACACTTAATGACATATGTTCTAATTTGCCTGCTGTCTGAAAAGGATGAGTCACTCCTTATTATATAGTTATCTCATTTAGGCTGTGATTTTGTTGACAATAAGAGGGAGAGGTTGCAGAGCGTTTGGACTGAATCCTGATTTTTGTGCTTTCTAGACAGCCAAAACAAAGCCCGACCCACATGGGAGCACTCCAGCTCTATCACATTCATTTACATTACATCTACAGCCCAAACTCCTGGAAACTACATAAATCACTCTGTCACTGCTAAGCTACTTGGGCAATTCAATTGGCTTAAGTTTAGCCAGCTAATATGATATAATGGCATCCGTACAGTGTAATAATTCAAACCCATTGATCTGATTACAAGCATTCTGCCTCATAATTCACTGTGCTGGAAATGCAGTTTAAGTAAGAAGACAATAGTTCCATATCTGCTGTGGGATTGACACAGCTGGGTCAAACATGGTGTTTATGTGTTTAGGATTCTGCCCACGCATGCTGCGAATATACCGGTGTTGATTTTGGAAATCATTAGGTTTCAGAATCTTCACAGAATCTAAACTCAAGGGGCTGTTGTCAACCTGCCGCCTGCATTGCTTACAGACAAACTGCAGCAGCGCAAGGCTGTAATGACCACCTGACAACAGGCACCGAGTCCACAGAGACCCTTAACGTAATCTTATTAAACCCGAGATATGGATTCTTCTAAGGTTTTGGGTTGAACACATATGCTGCAACAGCATCTTACACAGTGGAGACTTAGGGCAGGGTGACAACTACAGGGAAGAACGTGCTAAAACCAGTGTGAAATTGTAAGAAACCTCTGGCTTCTATATCTCTATTCATCCCACCTAATCTTTAGTGTGCCCAGGGTATTTTATAATGCCATGATATACCATGGCGGGGGTTTATGGGCTCAAGGAGTTAGCAGTGTGATGCGATCAGCCAAAAGGCAGTCTCAAGAAGTAGTAGGGGGAATAATTTTGCTCTGCATGTAAATAGCTGCTTTAATTACCTTCCAACAGCTGAATATGAAGATGACAAAGATGACCTTATCAGCCAGTGATCTAAAATGATCAGGGATATGCTCTCTAATGCTTCATATTTTTAGCTTGTTTTTGTTTACAGTCAACCAAACTGTCTTATGAACTCCTTCTCATATGAAAGGAAAAGTGGGCAGTCCTAATTATTGATTAGTTCATTCAAATTATTTAGTAAGAAAACTCATAACTCTGCAGCACTCTGGTAAACATTGATTATTTCAGATCTATGGAGTACTGCGACTCAATTTTCTCACTCTCTCTGCATCTCAAAATGACCATATGTAATGAAAGTAATGTTCTTTATATTCTGTAGAGTGCTACTGCTCTCACACTACCAGCTGCTTAGATGGAGCCTACAAAGAGAGAAGGAGAGTAGAGTAATAAAAAAAAAAAAACAGTTTCTTCCAGCAGTGCTTTCTCTTTCAAGCTTTTCATTCTAAAAAAAAAAGAAAAGGCTTTGGCGAGGAAGTAGAAACAATAAATTGCCAAATCAATGTGGTGAAGGTCACAGGGAGAGACACGGGACAATCACTAAACCAATATCAAATTGTCAAGTAGCACAGTGGATTTATGAAAAGAATTGTTTTGAAAGCAAACTGCCTGATAAAGAATTGGCCCTGGAGTGGCGGTTTACAGCATAATGTGTCGACATAACTGTTTGCCTCTGTATTGTCCATCAAATTTAATGTGTGTGCACGTGTATGTATACTATGTGTACATTTCTATGAGTGTATAGTGGACAGAAATTGCTTCTGGTAAAGCATAGAATCAAGTGCCAATAATGTTGCATCTTTCAGGTAAGTGAAGTTTCTCTGACAATTTGAATGAGATGCATGCTTCACATAAGACATTCAGTTTAAGACATTCAATTTCCAGCTGCTTCTTGGGGCAGAATTCTGAAATTATTTGGAAATTTGCTAATGTTATTTACATCAAAGTGAGACTGGAGGAGACCAATTATGTCAGTGATTCAAGGCAATATTCCTAAGTGAGTTGTCCCCTGGGAAATAACAGCATAATATTTTGAAATTATATTAATATTCTGAGACCTACCCAGTATATATTTTTTTAATCAACACAGAAACTCAGATAACTTATACAGGTATTTGATATGCTATAGATATTGTTTCAAATAAATGATTTTGAATCTTAAATTAAAATTATTATGGTGAAATCCTAAAAGTATTTCAGTTTCTAAGTCCAAAGAGGAATCACGTCCAAGGCAGTGACATAGAACATGATACTATCCACTGATGTCTCTCCTGAGAAGCAGTTATGCATCTTCTAGCAGCAGTTTGGTTGTATTTTTCATGTTTCAATTTGCAGTTGAGGTTTACAACTGTCTCAAGGAAAGCGCCGTGAGATGATCTGTTACTGGGGAGAAATCAGATTTTTCTCTGTGAGACACTGTAGATGAGGTGTCAAGACTGATGCAGCTACATTGTGCAGTGTATGTACTGTATGGGGAAAACTCATCCACACTGGAAAATCAACAATAGCAACATGCGTGTCAAATGGCAGCAGCATCTACAGAAGAACAGAGACTGAATAGCAAGGCTAAAATGAATAGCTGGGCTGTTTTTTCTGTTAAAAACAGATAGAACAATGTAACTTTAATGTCTGTACTCACAGATGTGACAGGCAGAGACTGGTACTTCATGGCCTTGTTGTTTCCCTTTTGCACTATCATCCCTGGATACATAAATGAGGCAGCACAGGACCAATCTCAAATGAAGCTCATTTCAATCAAGCCATTTCAAATCAGGCGAGCTGATGCAAAGAGAACAGCTTTCGAAGGGCAATGGTGCCATGATTCCCAAGTGGGTAGTTCAGGGTCTGAAAAGTGAAGCCAATGCGGAAGTGCTTTAAACCTGCATTCTCTATAATGGCCATCAGGGGGCGACTCCGCCGGCTCTAAAAATAAATCCATTTGTATAGAAGTCTATGGGAAAATGACCCTACTTCTCACTTGATTTACTACCTCAGTAAACACTTTCCTAATGAGTTTATGGTCTCAATCGTTAGTTTCATATCCTCTTCAATACAGCATGATGTTCACTTTGTAAATTATGGCCCCATTTAATTTAAATTTGACGATAAAGCAGGGTATGCTTTAGGGCGTGGCTACGTTGTGATTGACAAGTCGCTACCACGGCGACAACGTTGGTTAAGTAACGTAAACATGGCGTAACCGGAGATTCACAGAGTACAGGCGTAGCCGTAGCTATTTCAAAGTGTTTTCAGTTCATGAAAGTTAATTGTAACATTTTGGTCGCCCAAAAAAGTCTTGTTCAGCATTTGGTTGTACTAAAAGACCCTCTAAGGAGTCTGATGTTCCGTTTTTTTCGGTAAGTACATTTTTGTTTTAATGGTTTTAAGGCCGTTTATCACTAGCCAAAAATAGCATTAGCATTATCACAGTTAATCATTGACGGTAAATGCACCGTGCTAACCAAGCTAGCAGCTAGCGTTATGGTCTGCCTCACCCTCTCGTCCAAATATAGTCACTTCTCATCACTTCTGGCTCCAAAAATCCAAAATGGCAACGGTCAAAATGCCAAAGTGGAGGCTTCAAAACAAACGCGAGTCCATAAACCAATGGGTGTCGTCACGGTGGCTACGTCCATTATTTTTTACAGTCTGTGTGCATTCCCCATCTGTGGCAGAAAGGGGGGTGAGGACAAAAATATGAACACAGCCCTTTTATTCCTAGAAGGAAAACCAGACCACCATGAGTATTTATTCAGTCGTGATGCTACATGTCAGTGCATTCTCACCACAGTCCCTCTCATGATGAACTACAGTAACCTGCCAAGTGACTGTCAGTGACCCTGAGAAACATCAGCTAGTTTGAACATGTTTTAACATCCAAAGATCCTGATGTAAAAAAAAAACAAAAACAAATGGAGGACAAGGATAAAAATAATTTTGTGAGAGCATTTGTCTTCACGGGTCATTTCACAGATTCAGCTATATGAAAATATAACAAAATAACTTGTTCAGAGGAAGACCTTCCCACTGTAGTACATTGTAAACCACAGTCCAAGGTTGAGCAAATCTCACAATGACGTTGATGAATTCTATTTTCAAAAAAAGTTATTCAACTTTTTGAAAGGTTGTCCTTCAATGTCACTAAAGTAAAGAGGATGTGTTCTGTGGAATGTTTAATCGTGCAGTCCATGAAAGACTCCTACGATGTTACCTTTTCAAAAATGCCATAACTCGATTTGTTGTCTATATCAATATGTAATATGATTTAATGCTCTCACCACTTTCAGTTATCATCAGACATGTAGCTCAAGTGCTTTGATTAACACACACTATAAAACATTTCCTCTGGAAAGATTTCAGTCTTTACTATAAAACTAATGGAGCGGTTGTGATGTTCATAGATGAGAAAATGAGTTTGTTTTCTATGTTTTGTGTAGCACCATAATGCACTGGGTTGCACTTGGGAAGTAAAAGCAGGCGTACACATTAAGTGTATGTATAAATGTCAGCTACGCAATACTTTACTCTTACTGTTGTGCCTCCCCCACCCCCCCACCCCACCAGTGTGGCTTGTAGCATCAGGCAACCTCTGTTTCCTCTGCTGCAGAACAGCTATAGAGACGGAGACAGAGCACCAGCCCCTGTGCCTGAGCACCATTCCCAGCAGCTTGCTAATGTCAACCTGCCTGATATGCACAGCGGGGTGGGGGCTCCAAGACAGCAGCAATTTTCCACTGCATGCGAATGAGACTGGAGAGCAATCTGCTGGCCTAAGAGCCTCATAATCAGCACATCATTATCAGGAGGGGGTTGGTGCATGGGGTGGCAGCGGGGTGATGAGAGAGGAAATAAACGGAGGGAGCAATGGATGACACCAAATGAGCCCCTGGTAGCAATGAGACGATGTAAGACATAAGGGGGAAAAAGGCAGATGGTATTTGTAGAGTAAAGGACAGGGGGAACAGATTCATAGTAGGACCATACAAAGCACAGCATAAAGGGACTGAGGTGAGGCACCATCCCTGAGGCAGAGAGTACCACCCCTGTTTACATTTCAACCAGGCTCTTTGAAAAGGCTTTACCTAGCTCATAGCAGCTCGGATGTTCCCTGTAACAACATGTTACTGCTGGTCTTCAAAACTCACAAAATCTAATGGCACACAGACAGATATGTTTTTAAGGCAGAAATATTGTGACAGCTCTTTGAAGCTTACCTTGCCCTGCATGTATTTTTCAGTGAGTTCAAAAGGAGTAAGGACAACAAAGCTCATATCACCGCCCCTATGTAGCCTCCTCTGTTTTTAGAAATGCCCACCATTTCTGTGCACTCATACTTGCATTTTATCCTTTGTCTGGTGAGGGAGGAAGCATTATGATGGGGCGAGTGTCTGCTATTCTACCTAATCTCAGACTAATTACTGAATCACATTAAATTGTATAGGTGTAGGCTATTTCCTGTGTTTGTTTGTTTTAATCTGTGTAATAGTTTTGGCCAGGGTTTACTGGGACCACTGCAGAATAAATGTTTACAGAGCAGAGCTCCTACCGAATACTTTTAGTCTTTGACCCAGTTATTGCTTTATCCTTGAAAGCAAAAACATTCAAAAAAACAGCTATTTGGAAAGATTTAGTTGTCATCAGGTAGTTTTGAAATCCCTTCTTGTGGGGTTTAATGTGTCAACAATCAATCATAGCTGTCCAAAGAGATATTTTATTACCGCTTTCTGCCGCGTGGTGGCAATAGCGTACAGAGCACTTGGCCTGTGCTGGCATTGCTTGGCTCAGGTTGTGCGCACTGGTAGAGTATGTGCTCAATTCATAAAGAAAAACTGCTTGAATGTACAGTCAGCGGCCACCCATATTCAGAGCACAATAGGGGTGTTTTTTTTTAAGCACAAGGAAGCCTTTTTAACCTCAGTAGGAAGGTGAACTGAACCTATTTACACTTTCATACAGTACACACACCTGGGAGCTCAGTGCAACCTTACCGCCGGCCACTGGGTAATGAAATGAAGCAGCTGGCCTTGCTAAAGAGCCTTGCTCAAGTAGAGTTTTTGAGGGAAGGTATTTGAGAAGGAAAAAAAAAAGATAATTTTTTCTTTAATCAGTGGGTAGATATATGACACTAACATTTCGTTTTGAGCAAAAGCTGCCATCTAGTCATCATCTGAACTTGGAGACTGTACAGTCACCATCTCGCCATTTCTTGTTTTTATTTCACTCGTCTGTCTGATACATTCCGTGGCAACTCGGAGCAGTAAGTATATGATGTCAATATTCCGTCTCGCACACTTGACAGCCGAGCAAATTCAATTGGGCTGACTCCGCCTTGCTCATGCGGGACTTGTCCACAGGCTTTTCATACTACCGCGTGCCTGTCTGCATGCCTGGCGCTCTCTGACGGAGTGAGCTCTCCTCACACTCCCCAGTCACTCACCCTCATCACCAGTGAGGAGCAGTCTGACGCACAGGACCAGCAGCAGCCAGGACTCTTCCCGGGAGTGTGTGGCCGCCGAGCAACATGTTCCCAGCGTGGAGACGGGGAAGACGCACCGGGGGCTCGACGGTGCCGCCGGGGACCATGGTTACAGCTGGACAGACTGGACAGGTCGGACAGGTGTGGGTCTCCTGTTGGATTCTGCTGTCGGCGACGTGTATCCTCAGCGCTCAGGCTCAAGGTAAGATGCGCAACTCAGATTTTTTTTTTTTTTTTGTTCACATAGTGTTGCTACTATTGTTGTTGGATGCGGCCAGAGGAGCGCGCAAGAAAGTCTGTGATAGGGATGTAGTGTTAAATGAAATATATGGCAAAAAATATGAGGCAAAACTGTTATGAATGTATGCTTTAAAAGATATGGTCATACATCCAAACTTAGATCAGTTATAGTAAAATGCCTGTCACACACTGAATGAAATTCTTAAATCATTTCCCGCAATTAACACCGTGTGAAAACTGGGTTTAACGTCCCCCATGTCCCCTGCTACAACCACAAGGCCACTTGCATGCTCCAAACGCTTTAGGAGCACAGCCCTTTGTAAAACTGAGCGCTAACATTGCACAACTTGGTGCCAGATGCGGGTTGTAATAAATGCGCCCACATTGTGAGCAATTTGGAATGCATTAAAAAGTCGGCAATACAGCATGTTGCTCTAAAGAGTTATATATCTCAAAATGTGACTTTAAAAAAATCTGATTTTCATATTTATACTTCACTAACAATTTCCCAGTCTGTAGGATTTTAAAAGGCGTTGGTTTAACAGGTATTGTTACCTTAAGGTCCTCACGACTTAGAAATAAGTGAAATCTGTCGAAAGACCAGCGGCCCTGACTGAGAAACCCCACAACAAATTGTGTCTCTGCTTGCAGATTGAGCCGCCCCTTCTGCCCATAGGCCACCTTAATAGCCCAGCAGAAACAGTCATTAACTTGTATGAATATGACTATGGGAAAATCAAGCAGGGTCATTATTTGAAGGCTGTATTATATTTGCCTAATGTCCACTTTTATACTCTCACTTACAGGCTGTGTGAAAGCAATGTGCATGGTGCAGAATGCATAAATCACATGTGGTTTCACTCACGTCCAGCACAATCTGATATGCGGATATTTGGCGTGAACATGAACTACACTAATCACACAATTACTGTGAAATTGGTATGACTTGTCACTTGTCATCTGTCAGTGGATGACCTGTGCCTCTTGACCAGTGAGAAGGTAATGAGATATACAGTAGGTGCCAGATAAAGACAGAAAAATCCTTCCTGCTTCCATATTTTATCATTATCATTTATTTGGAAAAACATAACTGCCAGTTGTCACAAGAAGTGAAGGTAAGTTGGTAATGGACGGAGTGCATCGTATGGGCTTACTGGGCTATGAATTTCATCAGCAATCTTGATGTATATTCACATTAAATGGCATTTAACCTTATGCTTAAGAATTCAACCACAGGGTTGTAGTTTGTATTACAGAGGGGCATGCAGAACTGCAACAGAAAATGCCCATTTGGCATTTTGAGGCGTTTAATTCAGTAGGTCCCAAAGGAGAAAAAAAAATCTCACATTAGAAGTTGATTCATATGGGAAGTGGCTTTTCTATGCACTCCCCATCTTATAATCACAATGCTCAGTGCATCAAAGTGCTAAAAGCAGCATAATCCCTTTGCTTGTTTGTCTTTGAACAGGTCGCATTGCTCTAAAGTGCTCCCAACCTTATCTGAAAAGAGTCTCAGGCGTCTCTTATTATGCAGGGCACAGTTCCTCTAGCTGTTATTACCATCCTTTTCTCGGGGTAACATGCTTGGAGTCTGTGAGGATCTCTTGAGCGCTTCTAGGTTACTTCACAGGGCTTTACCTTTCCTCCCCAAACAGACCTCTTTCTCATCAGTGCAGTTGGTATTCAGGCCCCTTGAATATTCCCGGCTGCGCATTAGCATTGGTGAGAGATTCACTTCTCTGTCTGCCTGCGCTTTCAATTGAGAAGGACCTCCTCTATGACGCACAATTGCTGCTTTAGGTTCTTTGGTGAAGACGCAGTTGTAGTCTTTGCAGGCGGTCCTCTCAGCAGCCAGAGAGGTCTTGTTCTCCTAAAGTAGGAAGCAGATCTCACCCTCATGGGGCATCCGTGTTTGCAAATGACTGGCAGAGCGGCTGTGCCTGTGCATAAAGTTAGAGAAGCCGTAGTCGTTCCCTGAGAGCAGAGGACCTCTGAGGATGTCATAAATTAGGCGACACACGAGGCCCCCAGGGAACCGGAGGTGGCATGTACTTGTTTTTCAGCAGGTTCCTACTGAAGCTCCTGCTGTGTTTAATACTGCTGGCTGCTCCAGTGCTCAAGAGGATACATGATAGAGTCCACGGGGGAACCTTTCTCCTGCCACAGGCTGCTCTCAGCAGGCCATTTTAAGACTCATTTAGACCCCCTCATCGAAATACCAAGTAAATAGATGTGAGGTTTTATATTTCTTCACCTCATAGCGCTGTCTGTATCTCCTCACCCCTCCCCAGAGCCTGTCCTGCTGAAATCTACCCCTGTGTTTCGTGAGTGACTGTGTTTCTATGCGCATCTTGTTATGTGCATCTGTGAAAGTGCGTGTGTGTGCTTGGTGGCGCTTATGTTCCTGTCTATTGAGCTTTAATCTAGATAGCAGCATTGACATTCTGCCAACAGGCAGCTGCTATAATTTTCTGGACGTACGTTATTATGCAGCTTGACAGCTGTCAGCCATTTCCAAATCTTTAAATCTTATGATAATCCACCATGCTTACAAAAAAGCGTTTGTTTAAAACACTCTGAATCCTTGTGTGATTAAAACTCCCTGCTCTAATGCGGGCACCAGATCATAATTCATCTACATCAGTGACACAGTAACACACATGCCCATGCAAACACATCCATGGTGAGATAGAAAAATCAATATGTAGAAGATTACACAACTCCATCAAGAGAAATATAATACAGTTTTAATAGAATCAAAGGCATCTCCTCGTTCCAAAAAAGACAAACCCGATTGGCTGCGCCCACACATACACAACATCACAAATAATAGAAAGCTTATCTGTTTTGCATGTTGCTCCACAAAAGTAGAGCTACATACTCGCATTGATGCCAGATTTGCCACAGACATCTGATTTTAGACATGATAATAAAATCCTGAGCCCTCTAGGTGATGAAATTATTGCATTTTTCTAAACTTAAAGCACTTTGATCACATCACAAGTCCCATATGGGGCACAGTGACATGAGAGTGGGAGTGCTGTAACTTCTCAGCTACCATGCCATAATTACACACAGTACATATTTATGACATATGTATCTCCCTGTTTGGTGAAATGTTGTTAATTAAAAATGTTTACTGCTCCAGAGAGCTAACAGATGTCTGCTGAAATTTGGACTAAATGCATGTTTTCTTCGCAACATGGCTCGTGGCCAGAAAGACCAGCTAGTGACTTGCACAGCCTCAGGTGAAATGCAGTGGCAGCCTGACTTCCAAATCAGACTCCTCGTGTGTCTTCAGCGCCTGCCTCCCATGTCTGGCTGGTTGGCTGCTTTTTGTCTGCCAAATTCTGTCTACACATGTTTATTCATGTTGCCACAGGATGCTTTATTCACCAAGATGGAACAGCTGAATTATATATATATAAAAAAATCTGTGCTCACTGGCAGCAACATTTGAAATAAATGAATGGAAAAAGCCTGATACGATTTCTTTTTTTTTAATGGTAATGTATCAGAAAAGAAAAAAAAATGCAAGTGCTTTAAACCTGTTTAAGGGTGAAAAATGATTACAATCTACTCTATTGTTGCTGCCCTATTGTAAGAACAATAGGACTGCCGTGCTGTCAACGTTTCTTAGCTTCAGGAGGCCTTTAATTGGCTCAGTCGAGCAGCAAAACTGTGTTTATAGTTCATAATGGAAATGTAATCAAATTAACTTGTACCGCAGGGTTTTGGCATTCGCCCCTTGCCCAGTAATTGCCATTTGCCCAAAGGGCTATGGTAATGGCCATTTGCATGGCGCAAAGAGTCCTATCTCCCACCATGTTTCTGTCATGCTGCCATACTAGGGTAGCTGGCTGAAATTGATGACTTACTATGCAGGAGTTTGGTTGTGCTGTGCTGTGTTAAACACTTATTACTATGATGTGAGTTTGTGTTGAGAATCTTATTGGGCCAAGCAGGCACCCAATAACCCAGATCTGGATTGTTTTTTTTTAAATAATAGGCTTGAGAAAAGAAGGTATGATGCAACCAGTGAGGTAAGGCAAAATCTTGGACTCAATCTTTAGCCACAGACAGCTTTTCTTTGTCTTACTGGGTGAAAAATACAGTTTGAGAAAGGTAAAGGCTACTCAAATGAGATTTTTTCAATAATAGCAGCATTGACTGAGGAAGCAAGTCCTTCTTTTGGGGCCAGTTTTAATCACATAGCTGAGAGTGGTTTTGTTTCCACGTCTCCTTGTTTACTGATGAGACTAAGGGGAGAAGTGCTGCAGGGGGAAACAGTATTCATGTATTAATTCTCCTGGCTAAAAGTCTAATCAATCTGACACAGGACTGGGAGGCACCTCTTCTACCATCAAGAGCAAAAAAAGAAACGTCTCAAAGAACAGGCTCTGAGCTGGTGAGCTGGGCCAGAAATTGAAAGATGGAATGACCTTGGAAATGGAGGAGGAATGCGAAGTGGCACTATATGTTTGATTTGTCTAATATCATTTTGACAAACGAGCAAAGATGTTGTGCATGCTGCTTCATCAAAGCATCATTCTAAGGAGACATTCGAGAGCCCTCAAAATGGTGTCATTACTTTCATTCGGGGGAAAAAAAGGGATTGTACTGAGGCAGTATTCTTGGACTATACATCTGTCTTCAAGCCCCCAAGCTGTTCCATGTAAACATTTAAACAACACAAAGGCAACTCAAGGAAAACTGTGGTGAGAAACAATGCTTTTTACAGAATAATGTGAGCACTGAATCACTGCTCTCATTCAGCTTGCCCCTCCTGGGGACTGGTGAGTGTATTCTTGTGTTGTGAATAAAATGGCAAAAGAGGCAGAGAAATGGAGGAGAAGCTGCGGTGGGGGTGATGGGCCCGTGTTTTCTCTCTTTCCTAGTGAAAACAACTGGTCATAACAATCCATTTTCTTTGTACATTCACATGAGTGAATTCACATCTTGACATTCTGCTTCAGTTTTTCTGCTGACCTCAAACCAAGCCATTCACAACCCCTTGGTTATGTTGCCTTACCACCACCACCATCAAGTTTCCCTGCAGTAAGTGATAATGTGGATGCACGCCAATATTACTGTCACACTCAATACAGAAGGAAATATAACAGAGTCAGCTGAACAACAAGCCCCACAACATATGGAACTGAAGAGGACAGAACGAGAACATGCTTGTTTTTGCTTCCAGGGTGCTACTTCACCGCCTGCTCATTTGACTATCAGAGCTGCATCTTCCAGCTGATACTGCCAACTTTTAATTTGGCTATTTGAAGAGATTATTTTTTAGTATAAGGACCATACATGGAGGTGAGGTCAGGGTTCAGCGGGTTGACAGGGCTGGGTGAACAGAGGAACTATTTCAGTCCGTGGCATACTTCCTGTCTATAGGCAAGGTCTTGCCTGGAAAGAAGGAGCCTTCATGCTCTCTGTCTGCAGGGCTGAGTTTGCTGCTCTGCTCAGGCTGTGCTTGGCAGCAGGCCTACCAGTCCCTCTAGGGGGCCCTGGCAAAATGCCTCTAGTTGCATCTCAATGCCTTGTGCTCAGTATTGATTAGAACCAGCGCTGACTTTCATTCCCTATGGTCCTGTTCTTAGCCACATGGGATCCCATGTCATGTTTGACATCACTTTTGTTTCACAACACCTGCCCTCTCCCTCTTTCCCCTGATAGACAGAGCTCAACATCAGATAATCCCCACTGTCACATTTTGACAGTACTCCACCTCCACTGTAAACAAATGGAAATGAAATAAATCTAAAGAAATCCCTACCTACAATCTCATCCAGCAGCGCTTTTGTGTTTGCTGATAAGGAATTCCTGCCCAGTGCACAATGCAGAGTAGAGCTGGTTGTCATCGTTGGCAGCACTTTAATGTACACATATCTTTGATCAATGTCCTTGCCTCTAACATCAGCAGAGTGTCAGTTCAGAAGTGTGATGCTGATGGGAGCTGACAGTGGCACTGCAGGCCTCTGCTCTATGGTTCATGTCACATCTGGATTCCCTCTCTTAGGCCCCTCAGCTCGAGCCATGAAAGCGCTTCAGGTGTGAGACTGAAAGCATATGGAGTGATTCAACCTCAGTGTTTGTCCAACACTGTATGAAAGGCAGCATTCCTCTCTTAAGGCAAATTGTATGTAAGGAGATAGAAACTCCACCTGATGATTTTTATGGTAAAGGTTTATTTTTTTATTTTATTGTCATAGTTATTGAGGTATTTATACAGCTTAATTTCTTGAGAGCATATTGGGTGACGGCATATTTGACTATAATAATGAACTGACTGGTAATATTTAACTTAAGTACTTAATCGAAACATACACAATGAACAAAGGCTCCAGAAAAATAGGGGTGGTCGGAGAGTTTGACTTCTTGAATGGTACAAATTATGTAAGTGTGCAGTACATATGAAAATCAATGCAGCCTTCTATATGCTTACAGGATTAATAGGTGCAGGGCCATCAAGAGCCAGTGTTTGACAATGAAGCATGAATCCGCCAATACACAAATCAAGTCTACCATGTGTTTCTGCCTGGAATGATTTAGGATCAGTTTGGGAGAGCTCCTCAGAGGTTAAGCGGGAAGTCTGTGGTGCATTGCACCTCTGAAAGCAACCAATACTGACAAGGATAAAAGAGATCCTGTGCAGATAAATTTGGCTATTTATTTTAATTTCAAAGGCAGCTTGAAAGAGGAATCCAATAAAAGTGCCTTTATTGCTTTAATGCATGTTAGCAGATGCACAAACATGCACACAGTAAGAGTGTGCCGGGTATAATACGCAGACACATTTTCTTCCTCTAACACATGCATCTACACACACACACACGCGCGCAGATTGTTTCATTATCGCTAAATGGAGCTTTCTCGAAAGACCAAACCAGTATTTGAAATCTGTTTTCGGCACAACTAATGAAAGTGGGGCACAGCCACGGTGTGTCTCATGTGAGTAGACAAAATCAGAATCAGCTTTTTCAGTGTGAAGCGTCATGTTCTGATGGTTCTCCGTGCAATATACTTTCCAATTGAACCTGTCTCTCTGCCATATCACAGTTGCTGCCATTTGCAGTGAGGTGGCGGAGAAAAGGGGGAACAGAGAGAGAAATTAATATTGCTATGGACGTTGTGAGATGGCATATGTGCAAGGGGGGGTGGGGGCGGGGGGGCGGGGTAGGTTTCGGGGCGGGGTGGGGTATTGATGGAGGAAAGAAAGGAGAGCGCTGCATCAGTGGGGTAGAGATTGCTGTGGTGTACAGTAGCACAAATCCTAAATTCTGTGCAGATCCGACAGTAGCTAGGAAACAGCTGACAGTAAAATGGGGGGATCAAAGGGATTACTGTGCCCAGTTTGAGCCCAAACAGTAACCCTTCCACTTCACCCACTGCCAGCCTTTTTATACATTCACCCCTGTATTTCAGTGATGTGCTCGGCCATCTGTGGTTATCCTCCCCTGAGTCTAATTGTTTAATTTGAAATCACCCTTTTACACACTATTTAATTCTTACACCATCTCACAGACAGGCAAACTGTAGAAAAAGGTCACTGTTTCAATTTTAGACGAGTAGAGTAAGGCACCCCCACTCCAACACACAAATACACACACATAGGCTACACAAAAATACATACGCCTACACGTAAGTAATCCAGACAAAACAAAGACATTGCATCTGAGGGAAGAGGATGCACATGTCAGACACAATCAGTGCTGCCTTTTGTGATCTGAGTGAGATTTCCTGTCATTGGGGCTTGAGAAGCAGCCTGTTTAATTCTGCAGGGGGCTGCCATGTCCCAAATGCCTCGGTCACTGTCTCCTCTTGTCTCAGAGCCAGAGAGACGTACTTAAACAAACGAGCCCAAGCTTCCCCCGTTGGGGAAATGTACCAGGAGGACTTCTGACAATGTTGGCCCCCTGTCTCCACATTGGAGAAGCGGCGGACATATGAACACACTCTAGGCTGACGCAGAGCTTTACCTAAGAGAGTAAAGCCAAATCGGATCTGCATCACATGTGACATACATACGACGGTTCAAAACTGATTTGTGATGCCTGACTTAGGCGGGAGCATTACAGCAGCAACAAAGGCAGTGATGGCTCTTGTTGTTGTCTCTTTGTGCAGATTCTACATGTGGACACATGATGGCTGCAGCTGCTCTGACTTATGTTGCTGTTGCAGAGGCCTGAGGATGAATTTCACTGTCATTGTCTTCAAAGCGTGCACAAATTGCTGGTCAAGCTATTTTAATTTGGTAGTGGGGGGCTTTCAAAGAATAATTTCCATGTTCTGTGAAAGGGAATGTTTGAGCGTGTATCTTATTGTAGCAATGCTGGACATTCTTTGCCTGTGGGTACGGCATAAAATAGGAGAGTCAGTGGGATTATATCAGTTTAATGAAGTTGCTCTGGCCGATGTTTAATTTCATGAAATTCAATTAAAAAGCTTTATTTCCATTCCTGTAATCACTCAAGGGGTCGCAGTCATTAGATTATAGAGAAGGAATTGTGAGGAGAAATGGAAAAATCAAAAATGTGTTCTTTGAGTGCTTGTTATGCAGATCCACTTGTGTCTTTCATACGTTTCACAGTGAATATTGTGGTAGGGAGAAAAAAGGGAGGAAAAAAAGCTGTAACTGAAAACTGAATTGTAGCTAGGTAAAGAAACAGACTGGAATAAGGACATGAGTGGGTTTGTACGGTATATAAAGATACAAAGAAGTATAGCTGTTAGATCTGGACAATAGACACAATCACTTTAGCACAGCAACTACCTTCCCCCTTTTATCTTCCTCTGTGGGCTCTGCTCTTGATGCTCTGATTTTATTGTTGAAGCTGCTGTTATTGCTATATATGCTAAATTGGACCAAGCACTTTCCTTGTTCTCGCTGCATTAGTGAGGAATAGCGAAGAAGAGAAAAGGAGACATTGTAAATGACAGAGAACATGTAACCCACCAGCATTCTTACAAACACAGACTGCTGAGCTGACATATGCAAACTCAAAGGGTGGCAGTGTTTAAAAGCTTTAATCACACCACTGCTCAGAGCCCCAATGTGGCGTTGCACTCTGCATCATTGAAAGCTTGTTTTATTAATGTTGTCCAGAGTGAAGTACGGTGGGATAGTGGGGTTGGGGGGGGGGAATGCATTGTGCTGTTGATTTAAAGTGGGGTGGAGCAGAAACAATGGCCATGAAAAAAACATGGCAAGGCTGTGAGAAGCAGCCCACATCCATTACTTTAGAAGGCACAGTGCCCAAAAATAGTGCATAAGAGAGTGGATTTATAGTATAGAGAAAAAATATTTGCACAAGATGGGTCTTAATGATTCTAGAGAAAACTATATTTATATGTAAAAAATGTACAAACATGCCACTCATATAAGGGTTAATATTTCCCGGATGTCAGTCATAAAGAAAGCCTTGACTCTGGTGACTCTGGTTGACTCTGTAGAATTAGTTCATCATGTGCTTTATGTGACACATACAAGCCAATCAAGGCAAAGTGTGCTGTCTTTGAGCGGGGTGGAAGTGGAAGTTAAATCTCGCGTGAGTGCCTAATTGCTCTCATTAGCAGCCGACGTTCACACCAGTTATTCTGCACAATTAACTGGCTGCCACCAAGATGTTATGAGGCAGAATATTGCAGTGGGTCAATGGGAAAAAAAGGTTGTAATTAATTCTCACTTAAATTAATGATTTCATATTTCAAAGGCTGGTACAATGGCAGTTTTGCCGAGATTCCCCAAGGGGGGACCACTGATGAGTGTTTTTTTGTGTATGTGTGTGTGTGTGTGTGTCATGTGGAAATGGGAAAGTGCGCACAGTTGATGGAAATCAGGAGGCATTGTTGTTTGACAGTAGGCACCTTTGCAGTGATTGCCTGTGTTATTAATTTGTGAGATGAGGCAGGCTCCTCCAGCCTCTGATGGTTACACACCGCATTAAAGAACTGCTGCTATGAATGACACTAAGGACTAATGAATATGAATACATTTATAAAAATAGGCATGGGCTCCCCTCTCAGTGCAGATTGGGAGTGACAGTCACATTGGCTGGGCATGGTTGATGAGAGAGGGAACTGCTGCCCCTGGAGATGGAGAATGTTGCAGGGATCAGACAAACAATCCGCACACACATAGACACACACACGCACACTCACACACGAACGACTGCCCCAGCATGACATTCAGAAAGGCTACAGCTTTTAAGAATGACAATCTTGTCACCTCGTGAGAATATTTACTTACTGGACACAAACAATCTGATATATGAAAGCCTGCGTCTATACCTCACTGTTATGTCCCTGAAAAAATAATTATCCCAGTATCCATCATTCTAGGCACATGCCTAGGGCCTCATGGCCACTAGGGGGCCCAGACAGAGGGATAAAGAACATCAGCTGCCTACATTCAATAATGTTTAATATATATTTTAAAATATTTTAAAAATATAAAGTTCCAATCTAAAACTTTATTTCAATGCTTATATATTATTTTATTCACTTATTTATTTTTTTAAAGTTCCAATAAACGATATTTTGCCATATTAGTTGTCAGAAAACAACTATTTGTTATGTAGAGATACCGCACAGTAATGGCGTCCTTACCAGTGAATGAAGTCACTCCCTCTGTGTGTGTTGTTATCCGAGCTTGTTCTTTGTTTTGGTAGCCGCGCCGGCCAGCTCTGCCTAGTTTGACAGTTTGATCTGAGTTTTGTGAGTTGTCCGCTTTCTTTTTCTTTTCTTTTTTTTCTTTTTTCAACTTTATTGAGTAAATGACATGTTTGTTTTGGTCTGAGATGTTGGTGCTATAGAGCGACATCTAATGGCTGAATGTCATCAATGTCATGTATTGCAACTTTAAATATACACAACGTGAGCACTGATGTGCAGGAAAAAAGTATTTCCAGTTTAGTGGAGATCATGCTTGTATGTTAGCAGCAGTGACATAGGCGAGCAGCTTTTCGGTGTGCTTTCAGGTGCAGCAATGCACAAAAAAAGAAAAAAAGAAAAATGAAGAGGAAGAAAGATGACAGAGAGGGGCTTTACAAAAGTTTCTCTTGGACCCTGCAATTTTAAAGCCCACAAGCCAGCCTCAATTACCTGATGCAAGACCCTCCACAACTGAAGACTTGGCGGCAGAAGCAGGTGATTTTAGCCCCAACATTACATTAGCAGTACCGAGGATGATTCCTCTACAATGACACAAAAACATCACCACAAGCAACAAGGATGGACAACAGATGAAGACAACACATTAACAATATCATCAGCATCAACATCAAAGGCTGTTGGCAATTGAGAATGGATTTACGACCTCCCTGGATTTTGATGACATCATCGAGGACTTCACCTGATCAAAAATCAGTAGAAAGCATCTGTAAATGTAAGTTTTCTATTTAAGTATCTAAATCTGAATAAGTAAAGACACATATTAAAATCAAATGTAAAATGCATATAAATTAAATGTATAATATATATATATATGTGTATACTGTCCACTATAAATAAATGACACAAATTGTGTTTGAATACCGAAATATAAATAGATAAGCTAAAATGTATACATAACTAAATTAATGAACATAATAATCATGTGGAAATTAAAAGTCATTTTGTTTGTTCAAATATCAAAATGAGCATTTAGGGGCCCATTTAAACCGACACTGTCCATCATAGCTAATTGCTCCATTTATGTATGATGCCATATTAAATAGATAATTTATTATTATGTGCAAAATATCGAGCAGGTGTGTGGCTTGAAAGAGGATTTCTGTTACTTTTGAAAATCCACAGGTGTCATATTGTTAGCGAGTGATTTATGCCACACAAACAGCACATTTACATCCCCTGTCAACCAATTTATAGACTGTTTCCTGAGGAAACAATGTGGAGTAATTTATTGTCATTAAGGCACAATTAATTACTTCCCAACTGACTTTGGGGACATGAAGATATGTCAATTTATCGCTCTGTGGTTGTAGTTTGGCTTTTAAGCACATTCATTACCTTACAAGGCCATTAATAACGAACACCAATGTTAACTGAAAGGCAGTTGTTCATATTGCATCCAATATAAAAGGAGGAGAGCTTTTAGTTCTGCACTTTTATTTATTTTTGCTGCTGCTGCTGTTTGAAACTAGTAGCAGTAATGTGCACTATGGAACTTTCTTTTCTTCTTCTTTCCTGGGAACCATTTTCAGTAAGTCATCTATCACATGTGCTGACCATCTCACACAGGCTTGTTTTTTCTAAAGACGTATTTCATTTTTCTGTTTATCAACATCAAAAGCTGTGACCTCAAAAGAAGAAAAAAAAAAAACCCACAGTCATCCCACCACACAGCCATCAGAGAAACTTAGCATCACTGAGTGCATTCTTTCTTTAACACAGATGAGAGATATGGCAAACAAGAATATGCAAATGTGTTCATCTGTTTCCCTCGGTAGGTGACAATTTTAATTGATTAATTGAAGATGTTTATTTGATTGGTTGCGGCTTAATAATCCAAGATGTTATTTGTCAAGCTGTTCAGTTTAGGTGCAATAGTGTGACTGTATCCCCCGCTTCCATATTTTCCCTGCAAGTTAATGTCCTTATTTTTCCCGAGTTTGAAGCACAGGCAGGACCAATCCCTCAAAGATTTGTGAAGGACTTTGATTGAGATAAGTGGGATACTCATTCTCCCTGACAGACGTAACCTTGGTGAGTGTTTGCTGGCAGCCACTTGAGGAGCATGGCAGACTGTGAGAGCTGGACATTGGGCATGACTGACACCATGGTGTTAACCTTGAGCCAGGTTCCTGTAGAGCCGTGGCTCAGTATTTAAGGACCAGAGAAAACTCATTGAGCATCTGACTTAACTGGGTTAGACTGCACCCATGGATGCAAGCCATCAAACTGAACTAATTAACAGCTGAAACAACCTTGAAAGCTGCAGACAACAGTGTGTTAGCAGCGTTTGCCCCACCACCTCTCTCACCCCCCCCCACCACCACCATTTCTAGTATGCAATGTGCTATGCTACTCAATTCATTTGTTTTGCACTTGAACAACAGTTACTTTATAATCTTTTTCTCACCAGCTGAAATTAGGTTAGAAGTACCTTCCCATCAAACCATTCTGTTGAAAATTGGAGAGGCATAAAAGACAGATAAAAGCGCTGCATGTTGCCCCTGAAAAAAAAACGTGTTGGTTTGTGGGGTCTGAGAGAGAGAGAGAGAGAGAGCAGATGCAAGAGCAGTCTCAGAAAAATGCTCATCACTTTTTAGTATGCTTAATGGAATGAATCATTAAATTTACTTGTTATTTGTATGTTGGCATGTCTGTGTCTGTGGTGTTGCCCTAGAAAGTGAATGCCTGTGAACATAATACAGGTTCAGGAGGCATGCTTTTGACTTATTCTTGCATGAATCGAAAGCAGCAGAAGGATTTACTCAAAGGGGAAACTCATCAAATTCTGTCAGATTTGAACTCTCATACCACTGAGCCCCAGGGACTCTGTTTGATTTCCTTCTGATTCAGCAAGGCTACCATTTTCTACTGAGGGTAGTTTGGCGTGAGCTGCTGCTGGAGGTCAGGGGCCAATTCAACGTTATTGAATAATAAATAAATAGAAATGTATTCCGGCTGTAGCTGATCCCTGTTGTTTCTTCTCCTCTCACTTCCTTGGGCAGACAGACAGCAGCTGGGGCCTTGTATTCGCTGTAATGGCCTGTATATATGCACGGTTTCATATTTCAATCAGCGCCACGGCGGCAGAAATTGGTGGTTTAAGATGAAGTTGAAATTGGAAAGTGGCTATCGTGTCTGCATGAGGAAACACATTTGAATCCCAGTGGAGAAGGTGCTTGGCAGCTGCATGTGGAACGCGGGCTGACAAGTCCTTAGGAGTGGTGTTAAAGTCAGAGCCACAAGTGCTCCGGCGCCTTTCAAGCTATAGCCAAATGATTTTCCAGCGGAGGTCGCATCAGGGACATGTGATTTGAGGAAGTATTTCATAATAGCCCCATAATCAATGATTCATCACTGGAAATATTAATGAGCCATAAATGATGTATTGGACTCTGATGAGGTAGATCTACAGTCATATCGTTAAATGTCACAGGGCTGTTCATTCATGGTAATAAGGTATTTGTAATAATTAATGTTTCGTGTTATTTGGCTATAAATTCTGTGCAGGAAATGATATGCCAGTGCATATTCATTTGGTTTTTGTAGTTGTGCTGTAAGGCCGTTCAAAATTAGTTTAAGAGTTTCACCTTTCATTTCTTGCTGTCACTTATTTCTGTTACTCACACAGTCTCTCCTCTCTGCTACATTAACTGAATATTCATTATGTGGCTAATAGTGGTGCCTTTGAAGAGGAATGATCATATTTAATTTTCTCGCCTGAGAAGGAACAAGTCAGTGAGGAGAGTGTGTAGGAGAGGAGTGCATGGGAAAGATAAAGGGGAGGGAGTGAGAGAATTAGATCAATGATGAATGGAGCGGCGGAGGGGCATGGAGTTTATGGACAGGCAGGGGTGAAGGGACGGGGGGCGGAGGGCTGAAGATGAGTCTCCAGATTACAATATGATTATATCAGTCTATCTGCCTGATAACATTGATTGACTTGCACCTGTGTCTCCACAACTCCTCCATCTCTCAATGCCAGTACAATGTATCAGGGTGCATTGTTCTCTCCCCCACATTGTGCCTCTCCTGCTTGGAGTCGTTTTTTTTTTTTTCTTTTACTCTTGGCAAGAGGGGATCAGATTATGAGAAAAAAAAAAAAAAACTCAACCAGTGGCCACAGCGGTATTTCTTCGCTCCAGCAGCTGCAGTCCCTGGCTGCGTTTATCGCTTTATCGATTACCATCACAAGGCAGTAATTTGCCGGGACTTACAGGGACATGATTAAAGATCCGCAAGCGATGCATGGTGGTTCAAGTTGGTGCCGGAGTGTCATGTTGATGAACACGCGCTGACATACATACACACATACACAGACGCTAACACGCTGGTGAGCAGGGAGTGCTCAAGGGTGGGGGGGGGCGACGGGTGCATTCCTGTCACAGACATCAATGGCTTTAAATCTCCTGAGCTAACCTTTTAATGCTCTCAGATCCTTATGGCTGGCTGGATAATTGATTGTGTTTGGTCTAATGGGATTAAGAGGCAGTAGTGGCCTTGGGCTGGACACAGTGGCGGGGATGGCAGGAGTGGTAGTGGATTGGAAGATGGAAAGGCAGATAGAAGTGAATGGTGTGTGGATCGAGTTGAGACAGAGGAGTGTGTGTAAGAGCGAGAGAGAAAGACAGAAAGAGTGAGACAAAGTGACAGGCAGAGAGGCAGGGCTGAGTCAGAAAAAAAAAGCAGCAGATTTGAAAAAGACTGAGAGGATAAAAACAGGGTGGATAGATAGCTGCAGGTCTGCTTCTCAGTCCATCCCTAATTAGCTGTATGAGAAAACCAAGGAGCTGATGGTATCCCCAAGTGAAAAGCTTGTTAGCGTAAGAGATGCTATCTGCCGGCTATTGGTTTTGGCTGTGTTTTGCTCACTGGGTGAGTCACTGGGTCTGCGGTGTGCAGTGAGATGAAAGCGGCGGGAAAATGAGATCCAAGGTGGTGAGGCCCATCCCCCACTTATCACCCGGGATAAAGCCTGTCCCATCCTAACTTATCAACAGTCGCTGTGCTTTAGCTCCATCCCTTACACCAGAGCTTGTTTGAATGTGTCAGTCGGCTAGCCTCCCTTTCTTCTCTGAATTATTTTTAACTTCCCTCTGCACTTGGGATGAGATAAAAGGAGAAGTTTGTGTGGGAGAGTAGTGAGGGATGAGGCTGCGGTTTGTAAATTTTTGCTGGAGTTTTCAGTGACGGCTTGTTGCCCTGTATATTGCAGCTGTGTGACTGGATTCCCTAGTCTCTTTACGCAGCACATGGCTCTATCATGAGTGCGCACGCAGCACAGAGCTGTCATCATCAGTGCCAGTTTCCTTTTTAGTTTCTAGCATCGGGCGAGTGCCCGGGGGCACCAGTCAATTTGCTGTGCTGGGGGGCACCAACGTGAAAAAAATTAAAAACATAAATAGTCAGTAACAGCAGATACAAAATGTATAAAGCGCTCCTTTTAGCTTTTATTCATCATTACTCTTATTAAAAAGAATATGCATAATAAGAATAAGAAAACAGTTGAAAAGTAGCTGCTGCTGTGTGTCTTTCAGCACCACGGAGGCATGGAGAGCGGTGAGGAGAGAGAGAGACGCTGTTTATTTCAGTAATAACAGTAGTACACTTTATTGCTGATAGACAATATGTTCAAAGACCATTTTACTAATCCACCCTCCTGTGTGGAATAAGTACACCTTTGTATTCCTCAATGCTAGAGTTCATACAGTAGTCAACTATTTTATTTTCAGTTTTACAAAAGCAAGAAGAAAAACTCAAGTCCTTTTGTAAATGTTGTGTCCGCCTTTTCTGACCAGTGAAACAAAAAATGCCTTTTCGTTCGTGGATTTTGAAATGAAAAACAAACCATCATCCCTCAAGAGAGGAGGAGGTCTACGACACCACTTATCCTCCACCTACAATGCTGTCCTTTCATCCCTTACCGGGAGATTTAACAGCCATTCGCATTTGGCCTCATGTGACAACTCCCAACGACTGTCATTTACACTCGGCCTCAGGTGAGTCCAACAACGCTAACGACTGTCGTTACAACAGCCAGGAGCACTAACGAACCAAATGACCTTGATAACAACCCTGCAGCGCTTTAATACCTGGGACTCCCCGCCAGTCAGTTAGAACTGAACAAGCCCCTTGGATGAGAGGCGAAATGTCTTCAAGTATCTACAACCCTCCTTCGATAACCATGACCTGGATGACTGAGATTCTTCACAGATCAAATCAATATTCTGTTTTCATTCCTTTTATCTCTGTTTCTGTAAACAACAGAACAACAAAACAACCATAACTTCTAATAGCCAACATATTGCAATACATTGTCTCAGTGTGCTATTCCTTGTACCTTCACATCACGTCACCTGGCGCTCTGTTATCATTAAGCTGTTGAAATGGTTGCTTGCAATAGTTGTTATTGGCCTTGCCTTATTTGGTATATGTGTAATAATAATACTCTGTAAAGGTTTTGCATGTAGTCCTCATATGGGGCATTTATGATGGAAATAATGATATTTAGCATGACGTGTTGCATTGGGAAGTTGCATTCAGGTTTGGGCATCAGTGTAAGGGCTGGTATGGCATTTATAGGTCCATATCTATCTCTGGTGTCAGGTTTTTTTTTTGGTTGGTTACATTTTTCTGTACTATGTGTGTTGTGTCTGTACTTAAGCAATAAGTTCATGTGAATCTATGGTCTTTATACCCATAGGAAATTTCCCTTTTTTACTTGTAAAGTGGGAGGAGGGGGGCACTTCAAGTGTGGTCACCCTAGGGCACCACACTGTGTTAATCCGGGCCTGCCTGCCTCTCCATTTATGTCATATACAGCCAGACAGAGCCTCATAGTATAGGGTTAACAGGGTCTGTCATTGCCGGGTTGTTGGCTCTATTCACACGTCCAGTCAGCCAGATCATGCCACAGATCCAGGTTTTGTCTCTAGTGAATAGAGAGGCTGCTGCAGCCCACTGGCCTTTTATGATGGGCCACGTTTTCACTTGGGCTCAGAATATGCCAGGTCAGGATAACTGTTGCCATTTTGGTGGGCGGCGGAAGGCATTTTGCCAGCCTCCTCTGGTGAGAGTAGAGTAGTGAAGCTTAAATGTGTTATTGCGCATATGTGTGTGCATCAGCGACGGTGTGAGTTGGTTGGTGAATGAGAGACGAGAAGAGAGAGTGCAGCAGGAACCAGTGAGGGAGGGTATGAGAAGAGGCGGATGATAAATCCAGTGTGTATGGAGTAGGCAGTGTGTGTCTGCATATCCTCTGGTGTCAATATGAGAGAGGATGGGGGACTGCTCAGCACATGAAAAATCATCCTGCGTGTTTGCGAGTTAGAGAAAATGTGTCACTCTGACCTGGCTGTCTGCCTATTCTTGTCGAGGAGACGACAGGTGAGGGGTTGCCATGGTTACCTGGAGTAGGGGTAGGGTTGGAATGAGTGTTTTTGTATGGTGGCCTTACAATTTCGCAGTTAGAACTTTTTTTTTTTTTACGCCTCACATGTTCTAGTTTTGTTAGGTAATGGGTGATATTGTAGCGCCATATGGGTGCAGCAGGTGTTACTAGTAGCTGAGTGCCAGTCTGTGCACATAGTGGGTGTTAGAAAGAGCTATCAGTCAGCCCCTTTCTCGCTCCATAGAGACTTCCCAGAGAGCTGTGTTGTCCCAACAAGGGCCAGATGCTGCCTTGGTTTGCTCTGCTGCCCTCTTTCCTCTCTTCCCTCGTTCCCAGGCCCACATCAAACACGCGCAGCCCATTTCCCCC
Source organism: Scomberomorus guttatus (assembly GCA_038419695.1). Classification (NCBI taxonomy): domain Eukaryota; kingdom Metazoa; phylum Chordata; class Actinopteri; order Scombriformes; family Scombridae; genus Scomberomorus; species Scomberomorus guttatus. Next base: position 196,055 of record CM076459.1, read on the forward strand.
CACAGCTCTAAATCTCTTTAATTCCATCATCTGTTGCCCATTGAGGGCAGCAATTTAGTCTTTACGCAGCATTTTAGTGTGCCATTAAAAATTCTGTGAGGTTGGTGGCCAGGCCCTGTAGCGGAGAGGTGGCCAGTTTTCAAACTGTGTCTCTGTGTCTAACCTCTGTATTGCCATCTCCCGGGACACATCCAACCATAAAGATAGTGTTTGAACAGCTCGGCCTGGACACATAGAGAATACATTACAAATCTCCTACATGCCAAGCTCAGCCACTCCATCATGATGGCTGTCTCTACAACATTCACATATTGTGATAACGACTGAGGCCACACTATGGTGAGGTATGGGGGCTTTTTTAAAAAAAAAAAAATTATTTTTGTCACTGTTCAATATCTGGCAACCATATGAGATCTGACCTTAACCTGGAAAGGAAAGTTATGCGTGCTGCTGGATGGATTTTATAGACACTAGTTTTATGTACTTTCCAGCAATTTTACCATTACTTTTACAGTGATTGGAAGCTGGCTGTGCTCACTTAATGACTTCCCTATCTCCCAGATGGAGAGCAACACCCACACTCAAAACAATGACAGAACAATGACTTGCAAAATAATTCTGTCACACAGAATTATACCAGTATGAATTGTTTACATCATTACAGCAACAGCACTTTCAGACTAACCTGAAGCTGCTCAAGCTTAATAAGCAGGCATTTTTGCCCTGTATTGCATCCAGGGTCCCCTGAGGTTGGGTTTCACTGGTTCACTACTTCTGATAGTGGGCTGGATGAACCGGTGTTGGCCCTTCGCTGCTCTTGCCAGTCACTTTCCTCCTCTAAAGTTAAAGAGAGACTGTGTCCTTAGCAGACCTGACATTGACACTAAGAGTTATTGGCCTGTCTTAATCAGAGGAGTGCCTTGAGGTAGCAGGGAATCCCTATGCTCAGTACAGACCTGACCTGTCCTACTGCCCTGCTGCCCAGCTCTCTCTCACTGAATTAGAGTAGAGGGTGTTTTCAGTGTTCTTCTTACCAAGGTCTTCTAGATAAACTTTAAATAAATACATAAATAATGCCCCCCAAAAGTATTCTTTTCTGCTGACATGAATTTAGAAAGTGTAAAATCCCTCTGGAGATCTGAAAAATAAAACCATAGTATCCAGACTTGGACATGCTTCTTAGTAGGGTCAAAGTGACCGGATAAGAGATCAATGTCAAGTGTCCTTAGAAGGAACAACACAACCCAGGAACACTCAGTGAATGAGTCATAGCACATAGATGGACACCATCATTGAATATAAAATGAATCATTGTTTTATCTGTAGCACTATGAGAATCATTCCCTCCTGGTCTACTGTATGTGTACGTTTAAGCAACACACTTTCATGCATGCTTATCACACTGCATTTAACAGGATGGGTGCAAAATGTGTTATATCACGTATTATTCCTACCAGTCTAGCACAACAGAGAAGATGTTTATTGTTGGGAAAAGAGAACCTCCATTCATCTGTTTGATGAGATTATTATCAGTAAATATTTCCTGTCTCCCTATTTACTCTTGTATCTCATTGGCAGCGGCATGTTCCCATCTGGGAGTGTTTTTCACCCGGTATCTCGCGGACAAAGATAAACACTGGTGTTGTTTGCTGGTGAGCCGATGTCAACACCAGTGATGTCACTGATACCCATTGTAACAAACAAAATCACAAAACAATAATATGGGATTAGCTGCCCACCGATCAGGGACAGCCCAAGGGTAGCAGAGAGATATGGGCCTGTATGGCCCTTTGGTTTCACACATTTTGCTGACAGCTGTCTATCCACATGTCAGCCAGTGAAACCAACCTAATCCGAGGCTGCATGGCACCTCAAACATACAGAAACAGTGACAGTAAGGAGAGCAACAACATGTGCCCCCTCCCTCTCGCTCTGCAAATGCTAGGTGCTGGATTATTTGTGGTGTGGCGGATCATCCGCAGCCCTCTCACCCACCCAGTTAGCCTCAGAGGTGGATTAGAGAGGCCTGGTAATCTGACTGTGTGTGGTGACACATGTCAACCATGGGATGTCTAGAGAGAGGAGTCTGGGTGAATTAGAAATGGCTGGGTAATCCAGGCTATACAGCCCCAGAGTCTTTCAATTCATTCTGACACCAACTCCCAGTCAACCCAGAAAGACACACGTATGCACACACACACACACACGTATGTAGGCACATATTGCACACATACGCAGACATTCATGTACATGGGCCCGTGGGGTTCCTTGACATTACCTCCCTGACATTACCTCCACAGTACAAGCCCAGCCTGGGATTCCTGTCACATCCTTCCATGGGCAAGACTCACATTTTCATTATGGTGGAGCCAGTGGCGCTGCACAACCTTTTTCTCCTCTCTTCCTCTCCTCGTTTTCGTCTTCATCACTGTGTCAATCATCACAATGCTGTCACTCTGGATCTGTCTCTGAACTAAGCTGTCTCTGAGCTAAGATCCAGACACACTCGAGAGACCGAGGCAAACTACTCACCCAGACTCTTACTTTAAGTTGTACTAGTATTTTACTCCTTTCTGCCTCTCGACACTGCCCTGCGTTTTTTTTTTTTTCCTTTTCCCAGATTTTCTTTTCTTTTTTCTTTTTTTACTGATCTAATTTAGAATATTTCCACATATTAGATGAAGCCTGTACATGCGGAACAGAGTACACATGGCCAGGGAATTGAGAAGTGCAAATAATTCCCTCATGTGGAAAGGCTGCAATTAACTGGGGATGTCAGCCTTTGTAAAATATAATTGAGTTCAGGACGAAATGAACGTCTCTAATCCGGCCGACAGAGCTCTGTCAATCAGCGTTCCTCGCATCCCCAAAACCAACTGTCATGCTTGTTTATGTCTGTCTCTCTACTGAAATTTTGGACACTAATGCTCTAGCAGCTGCCTCTCTCTAATGCGTGTGTGACTGGGTGACTTTGTGCATGTCCAATGGGAGCGGGATGCTGCACTATGGAAGACACTGGACATCTGTTTTCTCTGGTCAGGCTGGAGATAACATTGTGCACTCAGGCATGGTGGCAAACACCTGTGTGACTGAAGAAACATTTTCTCCATTGCTGAGCATAAATCGCCTCTTGTGACGTGCAAAATGATATCAACAGGGAGTGTAGCTATTAGCATAGCATGGCTTCACCTCAATTCTTAGGGTCAAATAACAGTCAGCCGTTCAACTGTCTTTCCAGTCAGTAGGCCTCTTCCTCTCCTGTAGATACTGTATATGAATTACCTTAATCATCATTGCACTGCTGCGCAAAGGCATCTTCAAGACATTCTCATGGAAATGTCAACCTTTCTCAATGCTCAAATATTGCCTGTCATAGCAAAATGATGAGTGTTGACCTTAAAGTGTCTGGATAAATGAGTCCACTTAAAGAACAATCATTTTTTTGTCCTCTTTAATTCCTCCCCACCTGTCTCTCCTGCAGCGGTGGCCGCTTCAGGCTCTGATCTATGGCCTTTCTCTAATCAACCCTCTTACTGAGAGGTTGAAAGGGTTTGGGATTACATCAGATACCTCAGTGTCGCTCAAAACAGGCCTCTGTGACTTTGTCAAGTGCGTGTCACACAGTTCAGTTTTTGTGTGTGTAATCGTTGCCTTTGAAGGGCCCCCTCAGTGATCCCCACAGACTCCCAACAGGCTCCAATGGAAATGGATTAATTACAGAGCGGCTGACAAATACCTGCCCACAGCTTTGTAAACTCTCTTGACTAATCAGCTGAAGACAGAGCCTGGTCACTCAGCATGACCTCATCACCAGCCTGACATTGTAGCTGTGGCTGAAGGGCCTCTAGTCAGGGATTAATTGCGTTGAACTCTCAGTGTTGTTCGCCACTAACTGACACTGTCACCTCAGCACTGTCAACAAAAAACAGTGGTTCTTCACCTCAGACACCTGTGAACTAGTTGTGATTGAGAGAAATCTCTCCGGTCCTCTTCAAACCCTTTATCTTTTAAGAGCTTTGATCTCTTACTGGAATAGATTTAGGATTGATTGTCTGCTCCCTGTGCTTGTTTCACTATGAATTTCTGTTTGTTATGTGCGCTGTGTTGTGCTTTCTCTTTTCTCTGGGATTGCTAAGCAGGTGAATGCAGGGTTTGTTGTGTTTCCAGAGTCATCAAGATGAAAATAAAATAGATGTTTTTCTTAATGCAGCCTCGCACCAAATGCATAATATGTTCCCATGTACAATAGATACCAAAATATGAGTTATTACAAACAACTGATGTGCAAATATCCAACATGATTTCACTAAAATCCATAACAACCATAATTCTTTGTGTTCATTCCTGAAACTCACTCTGAAGTACTTTGCAGTCTGTAACCTGTTTTCTCAGGCTCTTACCTACCATATGTTGGTTCTGAAACTAATTTATTATGTGTTGCTTCAAAATTAGATACTCAAGTCTGAATATTCATTTAATATATTCAGTCGGCATTTTCTGAAATACAGAGAAATGCCTGCAGCATTGTTTATGAATTTGAATAACCCTAAAATTATAGAATACAGCAGGAATACAGAGCAATGCTCTGATGTACCTCTAAGAACACCTTTGAAATTATACGTGTGTGTGTGTGTGTGTGTGTGTGTGTGTATGTGTGTGTATGTAGTACCCTGCTACATTTTGTTTACATATTACATTTTCTGTTTCTTTGATATGTATTTCAGTTAGCAATTATACAGTATATCTCAAAGCCGAGAGAGACACTGAGTCGCAGACGATAGATGAAACAACTGAGAGACGAGACAGTGTTACAGAAAGCTCAGACGAGACAACACGACCTCGGAGACTCAAAAGGGTCCCAACCAGACTAACCTATGACTTGCTAGGGAGCCCAACGTCAGCAGCAGTTAGTACACATAGTGTTACCCCAGTTAAGGTCAATGACAAGAAAGATTGTTTATCCCTATCTACTATTAAGAGATACAAAAGCACTTTTTTACAAGTGGATAGGTTAAAGGGAATGCTTATAACCAATTTATAACAACCTGTTAAATGAGTATAATGTTATTTATGTTGTTATACATGTCATGAGGACATGACCATTTTGCTGGGGGGAGAGTGTAGCACCCTGCTACGTTTTGTTTACATATTGTTTCTTTGATATGTATTTCAGTTAGCAGTTATACATTATATTTTGCAATGTGCGCTGGTTAAATTATCGCTGGAGTGTAATAACTTTTGAATTCATTTATAGTTTGGTACGATGTTGAAATGTCCTCTGTCAGAGCAAGAAACAGTCTGAGACGAGAGAAATGGGTGGAAAACAGAGAGGCTAAGATTGTAAATTCAGTACAATCTGTTAAATTACTGTTGTTCATCAAAGTTATTAGCCAGGGGTTTTATCTCAGTGTGTAACCCTATTAAAAGGGGAGAATGAGCCATGTTTTGGAGTTGTTTTCAGTCAGTAATTCTACTAAACCAGTGCAACCGCCATAACCACATGTGGACTGTTGCTAGTTAGCTATCGCCCTTGCTAGCTTGGATGAGAAGAGACTTAGTGTGTGTGGGAAAGACATTTTGCACAGTAATGAATGGTAAAGATATGGACATTTATAGTTGGGAAGATAGGAAATTTACTAGTGTTTGTGAATTTCTGGATAGTGTGCTTTGGCTGCTGCCACACATGCTGCTGAGATAACCTTTTGCACAGGGACAGAGCCTCAGATCAGGTTTCTCCATTGCACAGCTCACCACTGGACATGATTTGAGGATTTGAAAAGAAAGTTACCAACAGCTTTCTGAGTTTCCAAGGATCAGTGAGTACAGACAGTATTTCCTATGAGGATTTCAAATGAGCTCCAACAAGCGCGCCAACGACATGGTACCATGAACCGACTTACAAAGCCCCGGGTATTATTTGGTTTTATTTTATTTGGGTTCTGTAATTATTTTTTTTTCCCCCTGTAATTGCAATTAAGTCTTTGTGGTTTAGTATTTGTTAATATTTGATAGAAATGTGATTCATGTGGTAAAAATAAGGGCTATAGTTTGTAGTTTGTAGCTATAGTATGATGCATGGGAGTTTTAAGCTCACAACAACAGTATAGCTATAAAATACGCTAATTAGGCCTTTTTGCACACAAGTCGGAGTCATATGCCCAAATTTGTGAACTACTGTAGACACATCCTAATTGTAAATTTTAGCAGACACTCACCGTTTCACCTCCCATGCACAGGTGTTATCAGATGTTAAAAGGTGTTGGAATTGAGTGGGTGAGCTACACGTGTGTGTGTGTGTGGGGAGGGGGGTGGGGGGTGGGGGGTGTAGAGGGAAGAGGAAGGCAGATGTGAGAAGGTTGGTGGTGGGCATGCGTGATCCCCTTGACTGGGATCCAGATCCACAGGCGGAGAGCACTGAGTCTTCAGTCAGCACATCACATAAAAGCACCAGGCTTTGCAGGATTGCAAACTGGGAGTTTATTTTTTCCTCATTTGTTTTCCTTCCTCTCGGTGAGGACAGGTTTTCTACTATTGTGAGGAGTACACAAAAGAGTCTACCATTATCACAGCCGTAATCGACCATTACAGTTTCTCTCCCACTAGAGTGCTCGTTAACTGCAGGACAAAAAGCCTCCTAAACAGACAGCGTGTTCTGGTGCAAACAACAGGGTGGTTCACCGTGCCAGCTTAAACCAACAGCTTGTAAATTGAATCCTGTGGCATACAGTCAAATTTACAGTGTTCAGTGGAGCTTTGCCACTATCAACCAGCCAGCAGAGCCCCAAACTGACCCTGGGGCTCAACAGCACCTGGCTCTTCCCTAGTTAATCACAGGCAAGGATCCAATCTAAACAAAAGTGTCAGATGTGAGCCATGCTTATACATCACAGTATTTTTATACTTCAAAAACAATGCTTTTGCTTCATGTCAACAGTTTTATAGTCTATGTCAGCTGTGGCTAGTCTAATTCACTGTGCACCTCACTGTGTCTGCGCCCATTTGCAGGTTTTTGTTCCCTTTGTCAAAGCATATTATTAACGCTAATGGGCTTAGAGTCATACATGATTGGAACTGTCAGCATTTGGATAAAAATAAAGGCCAGTCGAAGATGGAGTCTGTGTTTTTAGGTGTGTGTGTGTATGTGTGTATTTGGGGCCAAACTGTTACCTGTGTGTCTATGTATTCATGTAACTTTACCTACGTTTTCGGTGGCTCATTCAGGGGGCACACTTGCCACAAGGATCCGGTCGCATCAGAGAAATTATGTGCGACAGCAATCACTTTATATTCCCAGAACTGAGCAGATGGAGCGTGTATACGGTGAAATAAACACACTGGGGTGTGTTGCACTGGTAAAAATCAAGCCAGCGCTGGGGGGAAGGGGCAGAACAAAAAGTCACAGAGAAAACAACATTTGGCAGGGCTTTGTTCAGGATTGCCCACTGCGTTGATGGACTTAAGGTACAGAATTAATCTGTTGATTTGAAGTAACATTTGTCCTTAACACCATGTCATCCGTTTATTTAAAACACATCTTTTCATCTCTCAATCGGCTCTCTACTCTTCAGATGTCTTCTGCTTTAAGTGTTGTGGTCAAATAGGATTATGAGGGACTGGTCCACATATGGCCTGTGCTGGTCCCCATCTCTATTGGGGGATGTAATCCCACCCTCCGTTTCCTCCTGCTCTGCCGCATTATCAGATGGCCAGCATGTGTAGTAGTATTATGCCACATACCAGCACTATCAGCACCCTTCCTTCACAAAGTACCATGGACTTTGTAACATGTTTTATCAGTGAATCTCCTTTCTAAGTCTTTGTCTCCGCCAAATTGTGGCTGACCAGGGTGTTATACTATATTGTTATATTATATTTGGTGTGATGGAGGGGGAGGGGGGGGGGGGCAGAATGGACTTGCAAGGAGATTACAGCGAGGGAAGTAGAACAACAACAATGTACGGATTACAGACAGGATTTGTGTGAGGAATACATGATATCCTCTCTCATCCCTTTATCAGATTGGCCGTGATGGAAAGGCAGTGGTGGCTGGGACCAGAGAGGAGTAGGTTTGGATTCATTAAGACAGAGCCAGATCAGGACAGAGAGTGATGATAGCGGTTCATAATTCAATAGGAAATCATCTCACGGTCAGATGAGGCGACTGCCTGTATAAGTCCAACTTAACAAGTAATATAAGAACCCGCCTTTTCCTAAAACAAGAGAACAAATTTGCCAATTGGATAATTTCAGTAATCTACATTTCAACTTGACATGATTCATGAATTTCTATAATTAAGTCGCATTACTGCACTCTTAAGTGCAACAATTTCCCAATGACACTTGTTCCTCACCCAAAATAGTCTTCTGAAAACATGTTGCAAGAGGAAAAAAACAATGTTTTAGGCCATTTTCACATTTTAATCAATGTTGTGTCTTTCAGGCTGCCATGTGTTTATTTTCAATATGTGTCAATGTTGCAATTGTTGCATGGTAATGCACCAAGAAGCACAGACTGTATTGAAACCTCTTTTCGTTGTGCGTTCAAGGAAACTCTTGTCTTTAAGATTTGTGAATTGGCTGCCGGAAAAACCCATTTTGAAAGAGCAGTAATGTAAAGTACATTTTATTTGTTGTTAATAGACTAAAACACTCTTAACAACTAGTAAGCTACAGTTCTTTAAGAGAATACAAGATGGGCATTTTTCTGAAGTGAAGTAGGCCACAGAGTTAATGGGAGCCTCTTGAATCTCAGCAGTGAGGGAATTATAATTTAACCTATACAGACAGAAAATCTATTCTTTTCCTCCCATGAAGCTGTACGCAAACACAGAGAAATCAACAACATGTCCTTTACCTATAGTTATCTGTATTGACCGAGGGGGAAATGAACAAACAGTTCCCTGCCGTATTTATTGCCTGAGTTCAAGTGAGCCCATCTCTGACAGCATCAACCAGACAAGGCTGGGTCCATCACTAGTCAAACGGACACATCTTCACACAGCGCTGTCCTCCCACACCTTTCTCTCCCATCCCTCCACTTGACTACTCTAAATAGCCACAGTATAGGGTTCCCGTGCATGCGATCACTGTAAAGGCAAAACTCACCGAGCTCGACTTTCTGCAGTGTAGTTCCACAATGCCAGACAGAGGGAGTCGGGGGAAAGTGATAGACAAATGAAAGAGCAAAGAAGTGAAATAGTGAGAGAGAAGATAGAAACTAAGAAAGGCTGAGGGAATAATAGAGTGAGAGGACTCGGGAAGGAAACAGATCGAACAAGAGGATGCCATGACAATTATAGGCAACAGAGCCCCTAACGTCAAAGTGGAACCCTATTTCTGGGAGCTGTCTATTCTTCCGAATGTGAGACAGTAAATACCTTGTTTCTATCTTCCCCAGGCGTCATTGTGACCACCAATTCCACAATGGAAACCCTGATGAGGAGCACATGCAATTGCTCTCTTTTAATAAAATCTCACAGTTCCCATTACACCCCAGCACAATGGGCCTCTCGCCTGGCCGCTGATTGAGTTCCTACTCTTGGGGAGCTATAATAGCAGCCAAGCCACTCCACTCCCACCACCCTCACTCCTTTTACCCCGCTTCCCTTCTCCGCCTTCACCAACCCTCGCACCCAACTCCTTCCCTTTGCTCGGGGTTCGCTATTTGTCACAAGTGACATCTTTTCACTCAGTGTTCACATCCTCATCCTCCTCTCCTCTCCTCTTTTGTTTTCCCCCTTTTTCTTTCCGCCCTTGCTACATTTCCTCTCGCATGGAGGAAAGAGTGAGTGAGACCTGGTTTTTTTTGACTGTTATTGATCTGATCAAAAAGTGGCTACTTTTAGTGTTACCCCATCTTATTGATGTGAGGCACACCTTTATCAGGGTGGCCTTAGTAGCTGTGGAGGCAGAGTCTGTCAAGGAGCAGTGCTGATTATGAGGGATTTTGAGTAGTTTTGCTGAAAGAGTCACGGGGTGGGTTGGATTCCTTAGCCGGGGAAAGGGCGAGATGGTTCTCAGAAGTGGGTTAGGTTGTGGGAAAGGGGATTTATTTGGTGTAATTGTGCTTTCTTCCCTGGCAGTACTTTTAGCCTTAAGCATAAATACACTTTGAAGGAGAATTCACCCAAAACTAGAAACACAGCTAAAAAAATGGATGTAGAAACAGTAACTGTTCAGTGTTTGAATTTCAGAGCAGTTCATTTGCGTAAAAAACAATAAGGCTCCAACTAAATCTTCAAGTTCTTAAAACCACTTTAATGTCAATATTAATGCCTTACATAAAAGAGGTCCATAAATATTAAGCTGGCCACGCATAATGATAGAATAGCATTAAATCTGCCATAAAATTTATTTTCAATCTACCATTAAGGAATTTAGTCAGCGGTGGCCAGACCATGACCTCATCTGACCTTTGCAACTTTTTTAAGGAGTGGTTGCGGCGTTGAAATGCGGCAGCGGTTGGAACAGTCGTGTGGTTACTACAAATTAAAGGATGAGCATGAGACTCAGATTTGATTCATTAAATTCTACTGACTCACACCCACTTTGAGGGCCTTCACTGCATAGTCCACATCCACTTTGTAGTGGATCAAAGAGGTAATTTTCTTTTCCTTGTTGACTCGTAATAACATAATCAAAACATTATATGAGCGTATGCACAGCAAAATTATGAGCATACACACATACATTCTGACCCGGTACATAAAGAACACACACAGCAGACAAACACACACACACACACACACATGCTTCCTCACAGGTGGTAACCCATTAGAGACCTTTTGATTAGCTGTTTTCAAGATGTGAGTCAGGTAAACTGAGGCACTCCCTGCTGCTGTGTGATGCAAGTAAAGGTCAGCAGCTGGTGGCTTCGCTCCTGTATGCACCACACTTACTCCCTAAACAGAGCTCAGACGCCCTGGGAGTAAGGAGAGAGAAAAAAAAAAAAAGGCTTGTATTCATTGGCTGGCTTCATGTGGAGGCCACACATGTATGCTCCAGAGAAGACATACAGAATTGTAAGTAGTCTTTAAAAAAAAAGGGGGGGGGTGTGCAATTTTGCACTTTACACCACTTTTTTAGATAAGAGCTTCCAGATATCACTTTTTTTTCTCGCAGGGATGATTTAAGATTTCTTAACTTGGCAGAGTGTGTGAAAGCGAGGAGGAGAGATAAAGGAAAAGAGAGATGTTCATTCTGGCACTGTCCAGTCTGTTGTTTAACTTCAGTGTTTCATGTAGGTCAGCTCCTGATGCAGGCTTTCTCTCACTCTGACACTCCCCAGGCCTGGCATCAGTTGCTTATGTCATATTAATTTCATATGGACTAGTAGATGGGCAGCCTTTGATGTACTTTATATTGATTTTTTTGTGTGTTACTTATATTTGATCCAGTTGGTCGACTTGTCTATGTGTGAGGGGACTGATACCATGAAGATAAGGGTGTCAGATCAGTCGGGTGCCATGCTTTATTTCCCCCTCGACAAATCCGCCGAAGTTTTCACATCTCATCCCTGCACCGCGATGACAGCCCGACAGGAGCGGTCCGGCCCGACACACTGCAACGATAGACGGCTCATGCTGACAATAATGCCACCGTTGCTCATGCTGACAAGAGCACATCCCTTCTCATTTCATTGAGAAGGGATGCAGAGAGAGAGAGAGAGAGATGGGGGAAGGGAGAGTGTGGAGGTGGGGAAAAAAGAGCAAGGCTGACTGGCATCCAGTCAAGGAAAAAAGACCGATATTTGAGCTCCAGACAGTCTGCCACCGTGATGGTAATCCTTCAGCAACACCCTTCTTCTGCTGTGTAGGTAGACTGTCAGACTGATAAACACATGCATACACACAGACCTGGATTATATAAACCAGGCCTGTACATGTGCAAGCAATTTATATGCGTGGTAACACGCTGCTCAGTAATATTTTGACATAGAAATAATTGTCAGATGTCTAAAATCAAGAACTTTTCCTTACCATTCTCAGTGATAATGATATTAATATCTCATTTGCACTTCTATAAATGCGCGCTAATGTGGACATAGTCAGCAACATAACCTTAGCTGTCGTCAAAAGTCTTAACATTGGGTCAGCGTTGAGATTTTCAGTGCAGCTGGTTGTTTGCACCCACGTTATAGAATCACAAGACATATGCTTTCCTTTCTTCGCTGAACAGTGTGCAAAAAAAAAAAAAAAAGTCTCCCACTGGCGAAAATCTGCCAAAATCATGAGTGATTTCATACTACACTACTACAGTCATTTATTGTGTTAGAATGTGGGTGTGTGGCTCTTTGAGACTAATGTGATTAAGTGCTGCACAAATAACTTTGACTTGACTTTTCTTATTAGGGGTTGGACCTGTTAATCCTATTTTAAATGTAGGCTTACATCTGTGATTTTCACTCCAATAACTACGGCCACTTCAGCTTTAATGTAATGTTTTTTCATATTCGAACCACAAACTATCTCAAAGATGATTCTGAAAATATTCTCTTTAATTCTAGCCTGCCTTATACTGCTGGGATGTAAAAGCTAACGTGTTAAGAGAAGATGCACTCATTCATTTTGTGGGTGAAGCAGAGAGTAAGCAAGTACAGGATTGATATAATATATTAGAATAAAATGTAAAATGCATAAAAGAGTAGTGATTAATGAGTATTATTTTTTGTGAGGAAACCCAAGTTTTAAACACACATAAGACAGCGAAGCACAGCACCAAGTACTCAATATATAAACATGACATTCTCTGGCTGATATGCATTGGATTAGATCAGAGTGGATTAGAGGAATATGGAGGCAGGTTGGTGAGAACAGATCACCTAGATTGAAGAGGGATTTCCAACACTTCTAAATGAGATATGGGCACACATTCAGAGATAAGAAGCCACATATTAAAATGGGTCAATTGTTCTGCAGGTTTAGCTTGTGATTAAGAAGATTACGTTCCACCAGTGAACAACAATGGCAAAGTCAGACAGCAGCCCAGTTGTACTTAGCCACTCCGTCAGCCTGGCTGATCCCTATTCTGTCCTTTCACCAGCGTTCAGACTTTCATGTTTTGAGCGATGGGACTTAAGTAGTGAGGCTGTGCTTGTCAGGCAGCTGATTTTCTGCTGGAACAGAACATAACAAAGCGCAGTATCATTTGCCTCATTCCCCGACCAAAGGCTGTTTTGATGAAGGTTTGTGCGGGTGTGTTTCTGGTCTCACCACCTCGCTCTCCATTTTTCAGAGGAGAGTGATTAGAGCAGGGGCACTTAGGCCAGAGCTAGTAGACTGCTATTGATTGATCAAACCTGGCCATTCAGTCCTGGAGAAGAGGGAGGGTTTCAATGCAGTCTTCTATCCCTCCCTAATGAAAGGGAGGCAAAGCTTGCTGCCTCCTTTGATCCAGATGGGATTAAAACAGTGTTGCTTATGGAAGTAGAAAGATCAGGGCTGACTGTTTCTCCGTCTCTGTCTGTCTGATGTACTGCTGGGAGAGATATACAGTCCTCTGCTGTGGAGTCTGAGGGTGGGTCAGTTCATGGTGGGGACAGGAGTTCTGACTTACTATCAACCCTCACATCTCCTGCCATTACTGTGCTTTGATCACCAACATCATCACTTTCTCATCTTTATTTATTTTCACCCTCTGTTTTTGCTCTTCTGCGGATTTTATAAGATACGGGCTGCACCTCTATCTCTTGTTTCTCTGTTTGTTTCTCATTTCCTTCCAGAATCATATCTGTGTTTGCCGCTATTACATGTTTCCTGTGTTTCTACGAACAGTTGTCTTTGTAATGCATCACAAGCCTTCCACTGAAGGCAACAGATCTGAGGTTTTTGACAGTCTGTCTGTTTCAAACAAGGCAGGTTAGAATCAATAAGATCATTTATTTATGCGCAACGGCGCCTTGGACGGCAATTTGAAGGAAGTCCTGAAAAAGACTAATAAACTTGAAGCCACGCTTTCAGTAATCAAAGCTGATTTTCTCTGAGAGAAAACATTTTTGCGGGAGCTGGTGAGGTGGAAGGCTTTGATACAGCCTAGAAGCCTTCATAAAATTTTTAGATGTAGAGAGAGTAATTGACATTTTTTGCAAGTTGGCAGTCAGAATCACATATGCTTTGCCAAGTGGGCCCTCAAGTTTGTGCGGTCAGTCTCTTTATTTCTCTCTCCCTCTGTCTCTCTCTCTCTCACAAACACACAGACACACACGCACACACACACACACACACACACTCTCTTTCTGTCAGGTGCATTTTCAGTTTGATCTGTTTTATGGATTTCTCTCACAGCTCCGTTGAAAATTCAATTAATTGAACCAAGCTGTGAAATACCTATCAGATCAGGATACAGTCATTTTTCAGAGTGTGGACCATGCAGTATTCATATCTGCATGATGCATAGAGTGCAAAACATAAACCATGGTGGAACAGTTGATTTATGCACATATCTCCCTGATTTATCTGTACTGCTACTCACACACACATTGAGGCAGGCACTTTAGGTGATGAGGCAGTCGACCAGGTACTTAGGTTTTCAAGCCTTGGGGCAGTGGAATACACTGTGATATGTGCTGTGACATGTGGCCCCGCTGTTAACCGTATACTTGTTGTATGCCCTTGTCCAGCCACTGTTTGTGTAGCCTTTGAGCTGTTTAAAATTATCTTATGCTAAAGCTGGCCACCAGAGGGTTTTTGTGTGGCTATTTAACACACACACACACACACACACACACACATAAACAGATTCACCCACATATGTGTTACCAAAAAGAGAAGGTGGAGTTGTTAAAGAGACGCTGATAGCTGCTGGCAGAAGCTATAGCCCCGTCTGATCGCTCTCGCTAGGAGCGTTGTGCATGAGAGAACGAAAACACAGCAAGTGGCATCAGGCAAAGTGAGAGAGAGAGCTTGTTTCTGTTGCGTTCATCCTCTCCGTCCAACTACCTGCTCATTAGGCTGGAGACCAGCAAGCTGCGTGAGGCCTGTCGTGCCTGCCAGAGAAAAACCCGACATTATCACCTATTTATCAGAAGTTGCTAAACTCGTTGGTGCACTACCAGGCATCAATACATCAATAAATCAGCGATCACTCTGGGCGGTTTTGACTTCTATAGCTTCCTGCCACCCTGACACACTTTTATATACTCCATTTTATTCACTTTTTATGTGCTGGGTTGATGTATTTTATTGAGCTAGTTACTACAGAACATAAACTAGGGATTACAACCTTGTGCATAAAAAAATCTGCCCCCAGAGAGAAATGGAAGCAATCTGTTTTTAATATACTCTACTTCTCATTCTCTGCACTGTTTCCACGCTTCACTCTCCGTCACTCAGCCTGCCTTCGTTGTTGCCTGTGAATGTATGCAAAAACTGAGCAACATTGTTTTTATATCCTATTATCCAGAGACTTTTGCCTGGCCCTCTCACCCCTCCATTTCCCTCCCTACTTTACCTTCCCTGCCTGTTAAGACTTCCCAAAGCAGATGCTGTTATCTCCCAGGCTTTCAACAGCCTGTCACATCCACTAGCTGCTCCCTTCTTCTCCCCCCCTACCTTGCTGGATGCACTCCCTGCAGCTCCCGATACCTGCTGGGAGGCGCAGCCAGTGATGTCAAACTTGGACAAGTGTTGAAAAAAAAGGGGGGAACCAACACAAGGGTCAGAATGATGGAAGGAAGGAGAGAGCATATGAGTGAAAGATTGAGGGGTGCCGCTGCAATAAGGTTGTTATTTATTTTTTTTCCTTCTGTTTCCAAAGCTGACTTTATTGATTTTTCTAACCTGAAACACAGCCACAGTAGAACCTTCCATCGTCCTATAGATTGGAATTGATTGCCTTGAGGCTTTCTTGTCCTGTAAATATTTGCAAGGCTTTATTGATTCCATTAGTGGCTGGCTGCTATTTGTGACAGTGGTATGGATGGTTGCTGTTGGTAAGACTAAACTAATGCTGGGAGGCCAGTGTTTCTTTTTTGTTTTTGTTTTTTTTCACATTACATTAAGGTCTTGTTTCACACGTGTATTGCTGTATACGACCCGTCCTTGCAACCATTATGAGGCAAACGGTCACCTGCTTGATTTGTGTGCCACTTTCTGAAAGCAAGCCATTCAGGTGGATGATATACTAGCTCACAGCCATTTGCATTAGTCCTTTTACTCATCCTCAAAGAAGGCATCAATACTCTATTTACTGCCAGACGTTTCTGCATATAAAGCCATATACACAGGGATGGAAAGGGTACAAGAATATGTTATTTAAGAAAAAGTAATTACTTTAAAAGTAAAAATGAAATTACTTTTGTAAAAATGGATTTTAATAAAAGTAAAACAATGTATATGATGATTTTGATGATACAACTATTAAAGAACACCTTTAGCATTTAGTATAGTAGTTAGTATAGTTTAGTATAGCGGAACAACATCCATGTCCAAACCGACAATACATTCCTTTTCTACAGACAGACACTTTGCAGCCTGTGCATTGAACTAATTATCACACACACAACACGCTATGTTGCTATGCAACGCAGTGGTTGTTGACATTCTCCTCTGGGAGAGTTGCAACCATCAGTTATGTCACCTGTCTGAGTTTGTGTTCTGTTAGCCTCCGCAGTCTGATTTTATTCCATTGGTTTTCATTTTTTGTTCTGATTACAAACTGCTAGGTCCAACCCAGGTTTGACCACGCCCCTCACTCCCCCCAACATACAGTATGTTTAAACATGTAACTTTTACAAAATGTCTTTTGTTCCATTCTCACACAGTGTGTCAAGACTTTTTCAGGTGACTTTTGTTCTGTTACTCTGTAACAGATGTGATTGCGGGGGGGGGGCAGCGGAAACAACTTGTTTCAGGATGAAACAAGTTGTGAACACAACACTGACATATCTTCACCTTTTAAGTTGATATGGTGAACTTGCCATCAGGCAGTTGCTCCTTTATACATCCAGCAGTTACAGAGCAACATTATCATTCATTTGGAGTTGTGTTTCTGTCCATTTGATGAATGTAAGTCCAATATTCACTCCCAGCTAAACTCCCAGCTAAAAAAAAACTGAACTGTAACTTGGTAAAGCGCCGTAAAACCGAGAGGAGCTGCAGAGTCCAGTGATGAATCTCTGTAGTTTCATCACTATGAGTGACGCCTCTGACATTGCGCATTGTCATTTGATACATTGCTATTACAAAAAAATATTGATTATAGCCACTTTTATTAAAAGTAAAATATATAATGCTGTAATACTCAAAAAAGTACATTAAAAAAAATAGAACGAGAAAATGGCCTGAATTTGGATGTGACCCACACTAATTCAACCTGGTATTGGTATAATTAAGAGCTCTGAACGAGCTGTAATCTCACACTCGTAAAGCCTGGACACAATGCTCATATAGGGGCCAGGGATGTACAGCGGATATAGACGGTGGGTGTTTCAACTAATCTGAGGAAGCAAGGGGCTGGGAGATGCTGCTTAAGAGCACAGCGGAGAGCGAGGTGGCCCACGCACTGCTGCTCCGTTAACCCTCATATCCTCAAACTTCCCCCTGCCTGCATATTCTACTGTTGTCTCAGGAACACAAAGACTATTTTCAGGCAGCCAATCCACAGAAGAGTGGGAAACTGCAGCCCTGCATGCCCCTAAAAGCCTTCATGACTTTTTAATCGGTGGCTCAGGGCGGTGCGTCCAGCGGTTGGAGAGTGGACCCCACTGCCAGAGCTCCACTCCATGGAGGGATCAAATCCCCCCCGCTTAAATCTCGGGCCTGTCAAAGCAGTCAGGCATGGAGGCAGCGGATGGGTGGCATCTGAAGGTGAGGGAGGGAGAGAGTTGGCAGTGGAAAAGAGCAGTTTGCGGTTGAGAAGGGTGGATGGTAGATGGGAGCCAGGAGGGAATGTTTGTAAAGGGAGAAAGAATTTATGTAAAACTGCTGAGAGAAGGAATAGCCTTGCACCAAAATAGCAATTTCTGAGGTGAGAAAGAGTTTGTTCAGTGGAGTTGTAAGAGAAAAGTGATGTGCGCATGTGTGTGTGTGTGTGTGTGTGTGTTTTTTTGTGTGTGCACGTTAGGTTTGGTAGGGGCAACACAGCATTTGGAAGTGATGGATTGTTACAGCATACCAAACAGAGTGGGAAAGGTGGGTGGTGGATTTTATTGGAGAGCTGGAAAGGTTTTGTGATGAATAATAGTCATGAGTGAATTGGTCATTGTCAGAACCCTCCAGAGCCTATTGAATCAGTAAGGCTAGGGTTTTACAATGAGCTTCAGCCATGAAGATCAGCCTGTTGGGTCGTAATAGATGGAAAGTGAGTTGATGGAGGCAGGAGGTACAATAGATGAGGGTAGCTCTCACTGCTGGAGCGGCATTTGTCTGTAGGGAAATGGGCCACAGGAGAGACCTGTGTTCCTCCCACACACTGTGCGGAGATCAGAGAGCAATATGGATGCATTTGATGAACACGTATAGTCACGTGCACACACACACGCACAGGTGCATGCACACATACAATGAGACTCAGAGCAAAGTAAACATGCTGCAAGGGTAGCATGCGGGCTAATGATGCCCTGTTGACCGATTGCTAATGATTTCCCTCAACTCAGCCAGGAACATGATGGGCTTTGATCTGTCTGTCATTAAGGGACTGTGGAGTACTTGCACGTCTCTTTAATCTGATGAAGAATTCAAATATACATGCATCAGCTCGCCGGAGAGACGCACACACATTTACAAGTATGTATCCAAATATGAATTACACATGCATCCTCACTTTCGGAGACACACATAAATACCTACTGTACACTCATTAACATCTGCATTTACTGTATACAAAAGCCAAAAAGTATACTGACACTTGCAGTCATACTCATCATACATTTTGCACACACACATGCAGGAAAGCACAAAAAGCCCTTGAATCCATGACAGAGATTAAACATGTCATTTACTTGTAATGGTAAAAGAGCAGTAATAAATAAAACAGATGATTTATTAATATCCAGAGTTGTAATCCACTGCATTATATGTGTATTAAAGCACATTACTTACCATGGCATGGTGAGCATTAAAGTGCTTCTAATAAAATTCTTAAGTGCCTACAGGCATTTCAAATAAGCAGCAGATCTCTGAGCAGTATCTCCTCAGTGTCTCACTAATGGGACTGATGTAAATATGTTCATTTGTGAATCTTCCCTCCAATTTAGCACTGCTCATATTGTAGATGAAGATTATCCAGGGATTATGAGGCTTGAAAAAAACGCTATTTGATGTGTATTTATGCACGGCTTATAGATGTAGTAATATGGAATTAGGTCCCATCATGGGTGGAAAATACAAATGTGAAAAAAAAAAATGTCACTCCTTCCTCCCCCATCTCGCTCTCTGTCAGGTTGTCATTTAGTGATATTCATTTCCAAAAGTGGAAATTTAACAGACGTTTATGATGCAAATCACAGGCTATAACTCTATGTGGTGTGGAGGGCCGCATTAAGCCTTCAAATCACTCATGCCGTTGCTTGGGCGCCAGTAGCATTATGCCATATTCGCTTGATCGTTCGCATATATTTCAGTGCGTGATTGCAGCCAGCAACAGTCAATGCCTCCGCTTTGTAGGTCCTCAGAGGCGGAGAAAGTTCAGAGAATTACCAACATGATTTTTTTTTTTTTTTTGCACTTGTGTGTTAAGAGCAGTGGTTGGAACATTTCAATAACACAGCGTTGGAAAAAATGCTCTGAATACATTAACCTGATGGAAGATGGTGTTCCTATTTAAATTTATGTAATTTCTAACGATAACCTCCAGGATATACCTGACATTGTGTTAAGACTAAAATTGCTGTGGTTGTAATTCCTTTTTTTTTTTTTTTACATAAAGAGCTCTTGCATATGTATAAGACTGTGTCAAAAAATAGAGCTAACCTTGGTTTTTACTTTCACAGATTTAAAACTTCTTCACACCTTTCCCAGCTTATGTCTCACATTCTCTTGAAATGGACGTGTTGGGGTGCAGAGTTGAAGGCTTGAATTCAGGATGAGACAGGGTAGATTTTCCCTTTAGCAAGGTTATTAATCTTTGCTCCCAACTCAAATGGAAGAAAACAACCCTGCCACCATCACTGCAGCAACACTGGGAGCGATGTTAGCTCGAGCACAAGCTTAAGAATATAATTAGAAAAACATCATCAACTTCATATATTAGATAGCGTTGTTGGCACAGCGCTCCGAGCTGTAGTCTGTGCCAGTGTTATGATAGCTATTGACCACGCAGCATGGTTTTCTTGTAAGCAGCTCTCAGTTTTTAGATCCAAATGACAAAAATGTCACAAGCAAAAATGGGCTGGTTACATTAATCGTTTGATGAACAGATGACAGGCATCTTAGGAGGAAGAGGAGGATGACGGATATAAGATCAAATTTAGAGACCAGATCTCCCACTTTGGTGTACACTAAACCCACATGTAATAAAGAGAAATGTACCCATTGTTAATGTTCTGGTGTGGTCTGCTAGAATTAGTGTTATCATTATTAATTATTTTCATTCTCAAGCATGCATAATTTCATAGTATTCACATAGGATTTTATTATGCACACCCAATCTTAACAAATTGTGTTTCTCACACTAAACCTTCCTAAAGGATTATGTGGAGAGAGCGCAACAATTAGTATCTCTGACTGAGAATTCTTCCTGTTTTGTTCGAGTTGCATGCATCTCACTAAGCACCCATTACTGTATCTGATAATTGAGACGAGCAATGTGGTGTGAAGTCATGTAAGAACCAGCCAAATGCCTCCATTAGCATAATGTCAGGGCGTTCAGATCTTTGTCTGCCTGCTGGCGTAGTGCTGGCTGCCTGTCTTCACACAATGCCACAGAGCTGTGTTCCTCCCCTGTCTTTCTTCCTGCTGGGGCGCGTGCACTTCAGAGACAGGAACACGGAAAGAGGACTCTTCTGCCTGTGCGGATGCCTCAGAGGTCAGAGATGTGGCCTTGCGTGATGTTGGGTAGGAGGCTGGCAGCTTTGAGGTTCCATCTGAAGGAGGTGATTTTGAGGGTGATGGGGTAGCTATCACACCATCACAGAGCAGGACTTGGTGCTCTAGCATGGATGATGGGAGAAAATAGTGGTCAGAGGGCCCCTCTGTAATGTGGTGGAGAGAGCAGTGATGTGACAAGCTCCTTTCTGTGAGCTCTCACACTCCAGAAGTCTCAATTAGGAACAGGGACTCTCTGCTCCTGCAGGCTGCCCTGATGACAAAGGTGATGATCCTGCTGCACATCACTCCAGAGCTCCACCAAAATTAGAAAAGATGAGAAAAAAAACATCCATTCCATCCTCCATATCCTCTTCAACTCTACTCATCTATCATCTCCGACTCTTACCGCCAAAGACCTGTCGTTCCTTACATGTAATCAAATCTGTGTGACGTATTGTCAGTGTTAAACAATCCCTGACTAGATGAGTGATCGACACCAATGAGGGTGTTTGTCTTCTGCAAAACAGGTAAATAAAGCATTGCCAGCACTAGTTGCTGTTCACACTCAGGCCTAGAGGAAGGAAGGGATACAGACAGGCAGGCTGTGTAATGAAGGGAGATAATAATTCTTTTCTCTGTCAGCTGCTCTCTGCCATTAGCATTTACTGCCAGCCCCTGCCACTCACTGCTTGGCGCCCATGCACTCTGCCACACTGATAAGAATCACAATCACCAGCCATTCCACACGCATATATTACAATGGCAGGCACCCTGATACTTCGCACCTAGCAAAACACTATTAGCATGCCAGTGCTATCTCACCAATTCAGAGATTCAAAGGGACCGGCTGGGGAGAAAAGCACGGATCGGACATGGCAGTTTGAGTGCATGCATTTTGCCTGATAAATGTTCTGGTGTCTGTGTCTTAAAGACACACAGTCACAAACACACGAGGATGAGCGTATTCACACACGTTCTCTCACACACGGGCACAAGCCTGCACACACACATACAGTATGAGGGATAAAGGAGAACAAGGAGCGGACAGGTTTTCATAATGTCAAGAGCAAAGATGATTCTCTCCTCCAAAAAAGTACAACTCTATCTATATGTTAATGGTGGAAAGGAAAGATTCAGATTCTGTCTGGTGCATCAAGCAATTAAATCAGGACCTGTCTGATAGCTACATCTTCATGGAGTTACCCACAGAGGTCCCAGGATGGACAGGCAGCACAGCATTGCAGGTGCATCTGATCATCTCCATCTCAATGCATGTGAAATAATGTTTCCCCCACCATACCATCTACTAATTAGGATCTAATTATCCAGGCTAGTGTAAACAATCGCGGCAGATGGCATAGCACGCAGTATTAACTCTAATGACCCGGGGCCCTGTGGAATTCACATTTCAGCGCGTTTGTTTATTTTCCTCCATTAGTCTTTGCCCTACTTTCTAAATTCACTTAGGCCTATTTCCAACCTTCTCATGCCTTGAGAAAAAAGCTGCCCGCCTCCTATTCCCGATGTTGCTCTTGTTATTTTTTTTTTATTTGCTATTTCTTCTGCTTACTGTAGTTTATCTGTTTTGTGTAGCTTTCTCTTGTAGTTTTTTTTTTCTTTCAAACAATGTCAATTAGCTCTCACAAAGATCAAGTGAAAATTTGTACCTATTTTCTCCCCCACCCGCTACCGTCTCCCTGCTCCCTAGTGAAATAGACAAAAGAGGAAAGCCGGAAAGAAGCGTGTGATTTTCCGCACAAATCCTTACTTCTGCCTCCAAACTGTAGAAGCCGTCTGTCACACTGGGAAATAACACTGTGATGTCAGTCACACGCGCACTACAACGGGTGGTAAAGCCGGGATAGTTTCCCATTGTGTTCTGCCTATAAGAGCTCTCCAAACCTCACTTCCTAAAGACAAAACATTTCCTATGTCTTGTCCTTAGAAAGTAATAAATTGCCATGCAAGTGCCTGGCTTACATTTCTAAGTTGATACATGAATCTATTTGCTCCAAGAATATGCTCACAGCTCGCTGATACAAGAAATAAATCTTATTTGAGTGCCACAGAATCAGGCAAGAATATCTGCTTCATCTTTTACAAAGCTACGACTATCCCTTTGTGATTAAAGAAATAACTTTCTTACATCTTGCTACAGTTGTTCAGCTGTGGTTTCCCCTCTGTACGTCGGACGAGGCTGAGCTGACTGGAGACTTGATGCTGCAGAGGGTGTGTAATGGTGGCTGTGAGTGTGTGAGGTCTCATTAATTGACGCCGGGCCTTGTGCCTGTGCTCCTCTGCATGCCGTGTTCTCTGCCCGGAGTTGGACTTGCTAATTAGGCTCCTGGATATCACAGACACGTCCCTCGGTACGCCATACAATATACTGGTAGTGACTCAGAAACAGAGTGCTAAAAGGAGAGAGCAGGGCGAGGAGATGGAGTAAGATAGAGAGTAAGGAGCGATGCAGAGACACAGAAAGAGATGGAGAGATGTCTCGACAGAGATCTCGGGAGGAAGGGACACAGAGAGAAAGTGTGAGAGAGAGCGATGACAACTGATGAGAGGGCAGAGAGAGAGAGAGAGTATGAAAACAACTGTACTGGGAGAGATCAAGGCTGCCGAGAAAGAGAGACTGCCACAACACACAGGGAGGAAACTGTTGTTGTGGCGAAGAAAAGTGAAAGAGAAAAGAGAAACTTAAGATGGGAAGAGAAAAAAGAGAGGGGAATCAAAAAGAGAAAGATAGTTTATTTGAGACAGGCAGAGCATAGCAGAGAGGTAGGGGAAGGCACTCAGAGGAGCAGCGAGGCAAACAGGGAAGAATTCCAAACAGAAAGGGTGTGTGTGTTTGAGTACGTGTGTGTCTGTGAATATGTCTGCGCTGCCTGCTGGAGTGTGTGTCCAGATAATTCAATCTGCTGCCCATTGACTGGCCTTGCGCTCCATCTTCACTCCTAATTAAATCTCCATTTGTTGGCTGGATGATACTGCTTCTAATTGTGTTGCTGTAGCATCAGATAGGCACACCTAAACACACACATGCACACACACACACACACACAGGCCCTGCAGCGAGCGGGATCCCTGACACGTCACCGCGGTACATTACACCTCAATTAATCACATCAATTACACATCAATTAACCCGTGGCAATCCACTAAACACAGCTGGGATGCAGGCAATATTTCATCTGCGGCGACCTGAGGATTTTTTTTGTCTGCAACATCAAAGCAGACGCATCATTAAAAAGAAAAACATTTTAGACAACCTAATATGAAAATCCATATTTCTCATTCATCTCTTCCACTGAACAGTGTGAGCATGACCGTACAAGCTTTTAAAAGCGTGGCACTTTGGCTATGGCGTCTGTATCGCCACAAAATAGATACCAAAGGATCTTACGCAGTACATGGTCCTACTGAATGGTAGGGAAACATGATTTAGGGGCTATAAATATAGAAGGGGGTAGGGAGACATCGAGGTGTGATGGACTGGCGCTCGCATGCAGCATGCAGATGCTGATCCATGGGCCATTTCTCTAAATGAATGTAGTTGTTGGAGGCTCTCCATCTCCCCACACTGTCTTTCAGGCCTGGCCTGCTTGTTTGGCTTCTGCTGTAATGGGTCACTTCACCTTGCTGCCTCGTGTTGGAGGACACCCCCTCTCTCTTTCCATTTCTCTTTCTCCCCTCCTCAGTCCCTTACCTCACCCTGTCTCTACATCACTTCTTGATCTCTCTTTGTTTTTTATCATTAAGCCCCGCTTTTCTCTCGCCATCTGTTTCACCAGTCGTCCTCTCTTCCTCCCCTCTGTCTTTTCTTGTTCGCTGTCTTTCCTAATCCCTCCCTTCGTGTCCGCCTGCTTTCGGACTCACCCAGGTGATGGAGTGTAAATCAGCGGGGGTGCCTGTAGTCACGGCGACAGCAAGTGACAAAGTGACAGATCGGCCTGACCTTCAGGACTGACCGTGTTTTCATGGGGGAGAGGCGTGAATATTTGTGTGTGCTTGCGGGTGCAGTTATGTGTTTGTTAAAAGAGCTTCATGTCCCGGCCCAAACATCTCTCATCTCAACTTATACAGCAACCAACGAATTGAAGCTATGCGCATGTGCTGCACGTGTGTGCGGGTTTGCTTGTCGTGCATGTGTGTATCCATGAGGGAGGTGTTTCATCAGCTTTTAAGATGCTTTTAACCCCCCTCTCCTTAACCCCTTAACCCACACCCTTTCACCAACCCATTGCAAGGCCAAGGTCACTGCCATGACTGTTGCATAACCCCCATCAGAAAGGCTAACCATGACCCATCTTGCATGTTAAGGTCCAACTGGAGCAGCTAAATGACAGCTCTAAATTTTCCTGGATGACATGAGGCGCCATGAGGTGGACTGGAGGTGGTCGATGGAGCAGGGAAGTTATGTGCATATGTTTGTGTGTGTGTGTGTGTGTCTCGGAAGAAAAGGAGAGGTGGGAGAAAATAGATAGCAAGGTAGCGTGAGTAACAAACAGAGAAAGAGTGAGAGCAGATAACAAGAGAACGGAGCTCCGAATGTTTCAACAGGCAGGGGCTCCGCTTTATCGCTGTATCTCAGCGATACAGTTGTGCCGAGTGCCAACTAGGATGTGGTTACATTGGCTCAAACACGGGTGCCTAAGGATTTAACAGAGGGTAGGAAGAGCTCCCTGCTGCTGGAGTGGAGCAGGGGTAAGGAGGTGAGGCACAAAATAAGCAAGAGAAAGAATACAAGACAAAAGCTGAATGTGAACGCTGTCTGTGTGATTGCATGCCAGCATGGAGCAATGTTGAGCACAATGGGCTTTGGTTTATAAAGCTGCCCCGGTGCCTGTGGTCTTTGTGTCACAGCCATTAAAATTCTGTGTATGCAGCAGGGGACCCGGCTGGAGTCATGCCACCATTCAACCTCAGCTGTCAGGTTAGAATAAGGTGTTTCTATATACAGTATGTGGTGAATGGGCTGTGGTGGTGCAGCCTGGCTGTTGGGGGCAGCTGCTCTGCACAGCAGCCACATTAAAGCCCTCCTGGTCCTCCAAAGCCAGTTTCACTTTTCCCTAGATCTGCTGACCCGCTTTGGTTGGCTTTTATCTGAGCCCATAGTGCTGCAGGAATTCCCGGTCCAGCTTTCCATCTGCATTTTATCCCACAGCGGGCACCGGCATGCACCTGCCAAACCCACCACTGTCCTGTCGTTCATCAGTGGAATTGAGAAAGCGACAGTTCTGGGATGGAGGAAGCGACAGTTTTTCTCGGCCCCTGCTCTTCCCTTTCTTTCTTCTTCCGCTCCTGTCTCTTCCAGAAAAAAATGTCAGCTTTAACCTGACACAGGTGTGTGTTTTTTTTATCTATAGGCATGTGTGTTTGTAAATATTTGTGAGTGTTTGAGCTGCAGGCTTATGTTCCATGAAGTCACAGTGTTATTGCTCTAAAAGTAGATGACACCTGAGACAAATTGTGGATCAGATCAGCAGTGGTGATAACACAGTGGAGGCAAACACATCAACCTGACACATTAGTGACAGCAGAATTCTCATTTACAGTGTGTCATCTCTACTGTACAGGGCTTTGTACTATTGTATGTGCTAACGTGATTGACGTGAATGAAGATCACATTTGCATAAGCGAAAATAGACAGATGTTCCCGATTTTACATACGCATGTACAGGCACATTGCATAGATTCACAGTATTTATCTGCAGTGGCTGACGCACAGAAAACACACTTAAAAACACAATCCTGCCACCGCACATGCAGCGTCTACCGCGCACAACAAACATGTAGCAGCAGTGTTTAAGTACGGTTCACTGAGAAGATCAAAAAGCACCGTGATGAAGAGGAATAGGAGAATGAGGGTCAGACAAGAGGTTCGTTGTTGGAAACTCATTAGATCCCCGAGCCCAGTGTGCAGAGGAATTGACCCTATCTGCCTGCAGCGGTGAGAACTGTTTGCGGTCAGCGGTCATTTAAGTTCTCGCAGAGTCTAGAAGAGCGACTTCAGTTGTGTGTCACATGGAGAGCAATCTTTTCTTGGGTTTAGCAGCATGGAAGTGGATGTCGATTCTGCGCTTCCTCTGATCTTAAACAATGACTTTTCTCTCTCCCCAGCTGGCTCTGCTCATGAAAATATACACTTTGCTCTAAATGTGAAATTAGTCACAAGTGGCGAAGATAGTCAGGTATTCATGATTACCTGAATGGGTTGTTTGGATCAGGCACAAACATGAACACATGAATGGCACTGAAACAGGTAACCACAGTGGTGATTTTAGGGCACTCAAGTTCCTGTTCCACACTTTCACATCAGTAAAGTATTATGCGCGTTCCCTGCCTCAGACGATCGATTTGCCAGCCTGGGTTTTACATGTGGAGGTCTCTAATGGTGGCTTGTTGATGGAGCCGCATTGCTAAGTGCACATAGCCACCAAGCCCCCTGAACCAGCTGGAAGTGGCTGAATGTTGCCTGTGTGCGCCTGGCATAAGTGAACGTTTTGGGTTTGTGTATGTACTCTGTGCGTGTGTGTGCATTTGTGTGTCAAGTGCAAATGCATTTACTAGTGGATGGAATTACAGCAAAGCCACCCCTCCAGCAGCTAGTGCAAGGGGAAAATAGGGATGGCTCCTCCATTTGGGCTCAGACAGGGATCATTTTCAAGGGCCTGTTGGGTTTGACAGTGTTTGTTTTGGAGAAGTTCACGCAAGGGTGGCAAAGAGAGCAGATTAGCCAGGTGCTGGAGTATTGTTGTTACCAAACAGGAAAAACGTAAGGACTAGTTTTGGAAACAGAAAGTGATGAGATGGCTTTTGTTTGTCTGCCTCTGCCTTTTTTGAGTTGTGTGTTTGCGGGTGATAGGGGAGTAAGCTGCAGCTTTTCGGAAGGGTATTGTGTGCGCCTGTGTGTGCGTTTATGTGTGTCCTGTATCTGTGTTTGCGTGTATGCACGCTGCGCGCGCATGGCTGCTTGTGTGAGACACGGAGGTGCACAGTCATTCTTTTATTTACAGTTTCAATCAGGTTCAATTTTCTGTATCCCCGGTCCCGCTCAGCGAGGCTGCCCTCACATTCACCCAGTTCCACCACACCATCCTCTGCATTTACCGCCATAAATCTCGGGTGTGAACTTGCGTATGGGTGTGGAGCGAGTGTGAGAGAGAGAGAGAGAGAGAGAGAGAGAGAGAGGCTCCAGTAATCAGCCATGAGAGTGAGTCAGCTAGTGTGGTAGAGCTAGAACCAGGCGCGCTCCAGGCCTTGGCGGCTTACTGCAACTATTAATACAGACTTTAATTAGCCCACCACAAACACTGGCACAATCGGCTCAGTGTCGCCCGTGGCTGGTGAAGCAGACAGATCAATAGGTCTGATCATGCCTTTTTCATCAGCTCCAATGAAAGCACTTTGTCTCCAAGCTCAGCCCTGGACCTTGCGTATCACCTTAAAGGCTTTCTGTGGCTGCACTGGCTGTGTGCAGTGTTGCGGATGGGGCCTGTATAATCTGGCTGCATTAGGGAACTATAAAGATAAATGAAGGGAGGCACAGAGCATAACTCATCCTGTCAGAGAAAGGGGTTTAAGGCTGGGAAACTTTGTGTTTTCTAAAGCAGCCCCTACCACCCCTACCCACATGGCTTCCTATTTCTCACTCTCTCTTCCTCCTACTTGTCTGTGTTCTTTTTTTGTGTTCAATCTCTGCTTTTTCTCCATCTTCTTTCTGTCTACTCCACCCCCCCCCTCACCCTCACCACCATTCTCCCTCTCACCATCTCCCTCTCCCTCTGTGTCTCTCTTCCCATCCTCTTTTACTGATCTGGAGGTATGGGAGTGTTCATTTACACTTCTTCTGCTGCACAAATTGCTCTTCTACCTCTTTGCCAGCACATTTCAATTTGAAATAAAAGAGTAAGCTGCTTTTGCAGTAACAACTTATTCCATGTGCTTTTTTGGCAGGCCTTTCTGTTGACCTTCAAGTTCCCAATCAGTGCAGAAGAAAAATGGAAATAGCTTGTTCTGAGTCCTCATTTCCTGTGAATTGCTGGAATTGTGTTGTGTGTCTGTTCACAGGGGTTACTGAAACACTGAATCACTGCCTTCTTACCAACTACCCCTTCTCACTGCTTCACTTCCTTTCTTTCTTTTTCTCTCTTCGTTCTTGTCTTTTCCTGTGGTTTTACATTTCTCACACATTTTTCTCTCTTTCCAGTAGATGATGTCCCACCTTATTTTAAGATGGAGCCTCCTCAGACCCAGGTTCATCTGGAGGGGAACCGCCTGGTGCTTACCTGCATGGCTGAGGGCAGCTGGCCCCTGGAATTCAAATGGATCTACAATGGTACCGAACTCACACGTTTCTCCTTGGAATACAGGTGAGGAATGCAATCTTGCCTGCCAGAGCTGATTCTATTATTACTTTTTTAAAATTTTTATTCATCAACTATAATTAGCTTACTACACAAGGATATTTTAGCGGCATTTAATTGTATCTAATAGCTCAATTGCTCATTTTTATTCATATTCCAGACTCATTTCTATGGATTTATTCAGGACTGATTTGGCATGTCTCCCTTGAGACATAACATCTTGTGTTCAGGGGATTGTCAAATTTATTCAGATTTGTATCTCTCACTGTATTCAACATGCAGAGATGGTGTGGTGTGAGCAGATCACTCTTCTTTTCTCTTTGGATTTTTGTTGTGACTATCATTGCTGCAACAAAATCACACAATGCATATTTTTTCATCAGATTGTACAGTGTGGGTGGGCTTCTTTGCTCTGTCAGCAGTAAAGATGTTGTTTCACTGGCTACGGAGTCCTTCTGGATACTTCTCATTACATACTTCAGCCTCTAAACACAATGCTGAAGAATTCCATCAACAGCACGGAGTGGCAAGAGAAAGCCTCAGCCTGTGCTAACAAGGCCTTCTGTGTGTGTCTGAGTGTATGCATCAGTGTGTGCACATTTGTACATGCGCTGTATGCCTGTGTGCCAGTTGACCAGTGTGCCTGCCTGCATGTGTGTTCGCAGGTCACAGTCGCAGACCACAGTGAAAGTCAGTTTCCATCTAATTCTAGCTCTGTTTTCTGTGCTCTCTACTCACAGTCTGACTAGTACCTCAGATATGGACAGACACTCTCAGGTGGCACCGTCTGATTGCTATCACTGGCTACCTCCACATACACCCCCCCCCCCCCCCCCCCCCCCCAACTCCCGCCTCCTCCTCCCATCCATCTCCTTTTTCTTCTTCTTTCCCTGCCTTTCCTCAGCATTTGGCTGTGCTCTCACGTGGCTTAGTCTCTGGGTCTGCCTCGCAGGCCAGCCCTCTGCTTGTTATTCTTCACCAGCCCTGATCAAAGAGGAGAACTGGAATCCATTTAATCAGACCCCCCTGCCCCCCCCACACCCCCACCCCGAATTGCAGTGCAGGGGGAACATGACAGGGGTGGACTCCACACTCCTAAGTGGCTATAGCAAACTAATTAAAGGGGACAGCTCTGGGGTTATCTAGCTGGCATTTTCACACACACCATTTAACATGAATGCACATCAAGGGAGAGACGTAGGCTATGGCTGCCCAAGACTAACGTGAGAGATGCTTGTATGATTTGATTCAACTGACTGAAGATACAGGATAACAGTGGGGTTTTGTGAGTCCTGCCAGTCACAAACTCAGCTGCTCTTCGCTCCACAGCCGGCCTCAAAATTGCATTCTACCTTTTTTAGTTAGTTAGTTTAGTATATCCTCTGTCCAGCGCTACATCAGCACCAAATCAAGGCCGCTCTGTTATATTCCTACTTTACAGCATTTATGCCTCATAGCTAAGTGGAATGCCATTTATGAGGTGTGTTTCAGGTGCCCAATGAAACATCTTGATTAATTTAGCGTACTGAGTGTGGGGGATAAAAGCTCCAAGATGACAAATGTCACTGTCTGTCATGCTGATGATGACTAATGGCACTTTGTGTTGTGTGTTCCAATTAGGTACCTGATCCCCTCGCTGGACCAGTCGCATGCCGGCCACTACCGCTGCATTGTGAGAAACCGAGTGGGTGCTATAATGCAGTGCAGCACTGAAGTGCAGGTTGCCTGTAAGTGCCGGTTTCTTTCCATACCTCCCGAGTTCTGACAGACTAAAGTGAGGACACTGTATTTGTGAAAGGCTTGTCATGCACAGTATGTGAATGAGTCACTCTGACTAAATGAGCTTAGCTTTTGAAAAACGGAGATGTGGTAATAATGGTAATTCTTTTTCATCTTCTTTGTTGCTGGAATGCATTTCCAACATTTTCTCTTTTAGTATTATTTTTTTACTTCCTTTGTCCCTTCCATTTACATTCTTTTTCTTTATGTCTCCTAGATATGGGTGGTTTTGTGGAAGGTGAGAGGTCTCAAACTGTATCCCAGGGTGAGGGTGCTCTCATCCAGGCACCACGGATACACAGCTTCCCTAGACCACAGATCACCTGGTTCAGAGACGGGCGTAAGATTCCCTCCAGCAGCCGTATGTAAGTCTAGCTTCAGCTCAGCTTGGTTTGTTTGGTTTGAGCAGAGCGCGTGTGCATATGACTTGTGTGTTTCTGTGCGTCTTTGAGCAAGTGCTCTCCTATATGAGTTGTTGGTGAATGCTGAGCTGCTGAAGCAGAATATCTTTCACTTCAGAGAACTCTAAGAAGTTCAATACTGCTCACAGATTTTCTCCAATCCCCCCACACACCATGAGTGAAGTTGAGCAGAATAGTTGATGAACGAATGTTGGCGCAGGCCCTGTGTTCATCATTGAATCACCTCTCAGTGATAAAGCGGGTTATTACTGTATATCTCCCCTATTGACTTTGATTGAAGGGTAGAGATAGAGCAGGCAGCAGGGGAACCAATTAGACAAAATTGGACAAAAGGCCTCAATTGATGATATGTTTGACTGACAGCACTCACCCCTGGGTGGATTTGCGTGTGGGAGGGTGTGTGTGTATATGTGCATGTGGTAAGAATCTGTGTGAGGCAGTGTGTGCACTGTGGGAGGTCTGTGGGTGACTGTAGGCTTTGGTGCAAGTGTGAGTGTGTGTGGCAGCTTTTTTTTTTTTTTGTTTGTTTGTTGGATTCATGCCTGTTCAGATATGTGATTTTCCTGAAGAGACACTGTGAAGGTAATCACCTGAGATTAATTTTGCCATCCAGATAAATAGAGGAAGGCCGTCCACTACTCCTCAGAAACCACTTCCTCGTCTATTATTTAGCAGCAAGCTCTACCATGTCGTAACTGACATGAAGACTTTTACCCCAAGTTGCACGCTCTCGCTTGAAGAACGGACTGGTGCGTGCATCTTCTGCCTGCAGGGCTCCATAAATGCAGTTCAAGCACTGAGGGAAATTGTAAGAAAAGTCTCAACCCCTTCCAAGAATGTTCAACCAATTCCAGAGCTGGTTACTATGCAGCTGACTCTTATCAGAAGTGAAGCGGTGAAGCTTTGCCTGTGACAATGAGAGGCACTGACAGGACACTCTGCATTTACCGCTTGTTTGCTCTCTTTGTGTCAGGCCGCATTGATATTCACAGATGTGTGTGTATATTGGTGTTTGTGTGTCCGTATAAGTGTTTGTTGACTTGGAAAGAGCCACGGCTCCTAATTGTCCAGGAATGTGTCTGTTTATCCTGCACCGATCAGGCAGATCCTGGCAGATACGAAGAGCCTAATCTGGCCGCATGCTTACCGTCAGGCCTAATTTAATGGGCCCTTCTCACACATTTGAGACCATCAGCCTAACCAACATTCAGCCATTCTCATGGCTGTAGGGTGCAACAGTCACAAAAAGGATTTTAAAGATATAACTTGGAATTATTCAAGCCAATTGCTACATAAATAGATTTGCATTTATCCATCATTTTTCTTGTATTCTATGCAGCTTGTCATAGTTATTGTATATGCAGTTAATGTGGGACAAATGAAAAATTTTCAATGCAAAAGACACTCCTCAGATCAATCAAGCTAACATGAGGTTAATACAATATATAGGTGTGTTTAATGCTTAATTAGAGACTTTATCTGCTGTAGTTATCCATCTCTATATACTGTTGCAGCATGCACAAAATTAACTTTGACTGTGGCTTACACATTATCTAACAAATATACTTCAAATATGCAGGTATCTAAGTTGCACAAAGTTGTTTGACCATTTCATTTTTCTGGATATATTAAGACTAGTTTCAAACAGAAAAACATGGCCAACTGAGCAACTGCTTCCAGGAGAAAAACTAAGACTGGCCTACAGTATCTCACAAAACCATCTTTGTGCGGCACAGCGATAAAAATGATAGTAAACTACAACAGAAGCACTGCAGGAACAGCGAGTATAAAATAGTGAGAGAAATTCTGAACTATTGTAGACGGAGGTGTGTGTGTGTGTGTGTGCTTGTGTGTCAGTTTACCCTGAGGATTTATTGACTGTGAGAAACAACTACTTACTGGTTTAATGATACGAGTGTCTGTGTGCTTGTAGGTGTATGTACCTGTGTGTGTGTGTGTGCACAGTTTGCTGTGTTATTTGGGGACAAATTTTGGAGTGCGCACCAGTTGACTGGGGATGTCTGTTTAATTGGGAGCCAAATTGGTGGACCCAATTTGATTTAACTACATTCAACACTGCCTAAAGCTGTCTTTGTCTTTATTAGGGTAAGGTTAAGGTTATGTGAGTGTCGTGGGAATGAATGTAAGTCAATTCAGGGCTAAAAGTGTGCTAAGCTAAAGTATGGGTGTGTGTTTTGCGTCAATATTTATTCAGTGCCATCACCTTGGATAACACGCTGGTCATACTGTCCACGGTGGCCCCTGATGCAGGACGCTACTACGCCCAGGCAGTCAATGACAAGAATGGGGAGAATAAAACCAGTCAGCCCGTCACACTCACAGTGGAGAGTAAGTACGCATGAAATGAAATGCACACAGTTGCACATGCATACACACACATTTAAGCAACAGATTCAACTCACAACTCACTAGCAGATCGTTTATGTCACCAGCAGATTGCATTAACAGGTTGTTGCAGATGACACTGTAGTTCAAAAAAAAAAAAAAAGGGTTTCATTTGTTATATTCCTTATCAGTTCAACACTTGAACACACACATTCAGTCAACACAGCAGCTACACAACAGGTGGCTCAGCCAAAGACAATAGAAACAGAGATAGTGCCATCTACTGGGGTGCCCTGTCAACATGTCAGTCCTATTCTCTCTGTCCAACAAACGTAATCATACCCATTATCTGCACCACAATAGTTGTCCTCATTTTCAACAGTCTTCCTCTAACCCCTGGCTCAAGCAGTGAATTACGGTCATATTGCGCGTTTTAGGTAGAGCTCCGGCAGCACCTCTCTGACTGGCTGGATGTACAGACCCATAAACTAGACCTTCAATTTAATCGCTCCTCACAAAAAGCAGATTTATGAATATGACACTGGGCCAAACAGGGACCGATTAAACACACACACACCCACGCAAACACACAAAATAGAAGGTCGGCCTCGTTCATAAACAGAGTATGCTCCACAACTTCACATAAAGTTTGTCTCAAGTATGGTTACATGTCAAATCATTAGTGTTTAGCTGACTATTTCCTCTCCTCCCACCTTTTTTTTTCATTTAAACAAAGCCACAAAAATTCTCCCACCTACTGTTATTTACTTTCATCTAAACAAAATCACACCAACAGTCTTACTTCGCTTACCGACCAGCCAATTAAAGGAGTCACAAAGTGAGGATATCATTGGCCCTGAAGACTATTTTATACCACAATATTTTTTATACAATATTTGATAAAAGACATCACCAGATTCATT
This sequence comes from Scomberomorus guttatus, assembly GCA_038419695.1. Taxonomy (NCBI): domain Eukaryota; kingdom Metazoa; phylum Chordata; class Actinopteri; order Scombriformes; family Scombridae; genus Scomberomorus; species Scomberomorus guttatus. The sequence goes on from CM076459.1 coordinate 230,857, forward strand.
ATGATTTGTATGATCTATCTGATTGGGGTGGTGTTGATTCTCGTATGAGGGCTTTTTAACCTGTTCACATGTGGAGCTTCACATTTTTTTTAATATCAGCTTCCTGCTCTCTCTGAGCATCTGCTCATCAAATTAATACAGTGTTTGCAATTCAGTGCTCAATACGCATGACACAGCAATCTGTGGGGACCAGATATCACTGAATATCGCTGGATCTGACCTTGCAGATCACACAACCGTATTTTGCATCTGAAAGTCAATAAGGTTTTTACAGCTGCATTTGTTCATTTTAGCAATTCTGTGGAGAAAAGAAATAAAAATATGCAGCAGAGGGAGCGTCTTGTTCCAAAGGGAGCATACAAATGAGACAGGGCTGAGTCTAATAGGAAAGAGCAAACTGACAGTGGGTAATACTCCAGATGGGCAGACATATTGCTTTTTGTTTTATTCTTTAGAGTGTGAAATACACTACAGTTTACAATTGTCTTTGGGCACAGACAGATGTAAACATTATGATGACATTAATAGTGAGAATTTGCTATGCAGGTCACCATGTTGTTTACTTTTCCCATTTAATTAGCAGATTACACACTTGAGGTATTCTCAACACAGAGTTTATAAACTGCAATACATTAATTAGTGTCTGCCAAGGAACCAATCATGTCTTCTAGAAAATAAAACGAGTTATAGTCAAGTCAAATGGATTCCCAGTTTTTTGTTGTATTAGAGACAAACACAGACAACATTGACAGCCAACCGTAATGGAATTTAACAAAAATGTTTAGTTGGTGTATTTACAGAAATCAGGAAAACTTTTTATATACTTGTAGATCGTTAAGTGTAATATCAGCACAAGCCACTCTATTTGAGGGGGACAACTTCCTACAGGAGTTGCAACCATCACATTTTAACAGGTTCAGCATGACTGCATCAACACTTATGATCAATAAATCATTCATTAATTATTTATATAGTATGTGCTCCCTATATATCACCAGTTATACCACTATCAGTTAGACCTTGGTAAATTTTGTTTACTCTTCAGCTCTACTCGGTAGAAGTTGAATATTGATGGTGTTAGGATTCTTCTTCTTCCCTCTCCATCATCAATCCCTGCTGCCTCTACGTCTCCATCTCCACTAAATGTATCAGGAGCTCAGAGACCCACACCACTGAAACTTTCCACATAATCTCACCCGTTAATTAGGCAACAAAAATTACATAGATCAGCCAAATGGTGTAATCTTACATTTTGGCCAATAACTTCTGACCCAAGTGATTTAGATTTTTCCCTCAGATCATAGGTAAATCATTGCAACCTGTTTATTTTTGACTCTTCTGATGACTTGACAGCAAGCTGTTCCACATGGACTGATTGGTCTTCACTATGCTAATTGATAATAATGTCAATAATACCCTCAAGATAATGCTTGTAGTATCGCAAAATATATCTATTCATGTAAATCAGCCTCCAAATATTTTTGAATGAAATAAATCAAACTTCTCTAAAAGGACAGATATCTCACTGTTGTTTATCGATCTCTAACCATCCCTGAGCCTAGTGGTTTGGATCTTCCGTAACAAAGTCTACAAAGGCTTTAAAATTCTGTGTCTCTTAGCTGTTATGATTACCTTTGTAATCAATGCTGTTAGACTGGCAGATTGAAATGCATTCTTTAAATGTGCTGGCAGACAAATTTTATTTTGTTCTTCTGTTTCTTCCTCGCTCTTTGTGTTTGAAGTTGTTTGGATTAGGCAACATCATTACTTTTACAGTTGGCATCTTATTGTCTTTGACTTGTCGAAACATAGCCTACTGTGAGCATACTCAAGGCTGTGCTTTACACACCTCAGCCTCTTGTATCTTATTACATAACAAGAATTTATGAGACAGTGTGAAAAATCTAATTTTATATATTATATTGTTAAAAAGTATTTTCATAGCAATAGTGTGATTTGCATCATATTGAACTGTTTTTTTGTTTGTTTGTTTGTTTTTAATTTAAAAATTCAAACTCCATAACTGAAAAGCTGGGAACTTGAATGAAACAATCAAATCAGAACCAAACAGCAATAACCCCACAGGAGGCCTGCTCCTACATTCAGGCAGAAGCTTTGTCATTGCACAACTGAGATTTCACAAAAATGGCCCTTGAAAGGATGTGATTTACAGTAAGGTGGCACAAAATCAAAGTCAATTTTATTGTCCATTCTGCCATATGATCAAGACATATAGAGAATCGAAATGCCATTTCTCTCAGACCCCGATGTTGGCATATACAAGTACTATAACACAACAACAAGGGTTTAAAAATACTAGGATAAAACAAAAATACTAAAAGAACTAAGAATTTAAATATTCACAAGTTAAGCTAAGCTATAGATCAAGACCAAAAATCAGTAAGTATAGTGCAAATAAGACAAATATAGTACAATAGAGCTGAACGATGTGCAAGTAATATGCCATCCACAGGATGTGTAATTAATATAGCAATAATAACAATAAAAACTTGACTAGACACCCTATAAACCCGGGGATAGCCCTGCACTTAACTTCACAAGTGAATGTGGACACACACAGGCATGCACAAACACAATACACATCATAAACGTGCAATCACTCAAACACATATAAGCGCACAGGCCCATACCCGTACTCCGGGGAGTTGGGGGAAAATGAGATCAGATTCAGAGAGAGATCACTGATTGAGGGCAGTGAATCGATGGTTGGCTGGAGGCTCCGTGAAACTCGTGAGTGATGGTGCTGCATTTAATCGCCTTTTGTATTTGTCTCAATTATGCTACATAATGGCTTCTAACACCTGGGCTAACACCGTGCCCAGGAAATGCTGTGTGCATTAGAAAAAGGATCTAAAGTAAAGACAGGGGTGTTAATAGTTGGGTAATAGCATGCTGGCTAGATAGTGGTGATAATGACAGATTGTCAGTCTCCGTGTAAGGATCCAGTCATGCTCAATTGGCTACTGCAGGCAGATGCACAGGCTTAATCTAAGGTCTGCATATAGTTTATAGATTTTTTTCACTTTTTTCTATCTGTGTACTTACGTGTGTGTGTGTGCGTGTGTGTGTGTGTGTGATAGATGTGGGAGGACCTGCAGACCCCATCGCCCCCTCTATCATCGTCTCCCCAAAGAACACCAGTGTAACCGTGGGGAGAAACGAGGCTATCATGGAGTGTGTTGCCAATGCGAGGTACCTCCCTCTAAATTTCCACACAGACACACATGGCAACCGAAGAAAAATCACATGCAAATACGGACTCAGACATGCACGCATTATCAAAACCCCTCCACTTTCTCTCACCTCTCCATCTGATATTTTGCGATTTAAATGAAATCTTTTGTTTGAACATGATAGAAAACTGTTTTGTACATCTCTCATTTTGAAACCTCTCCTCCATTCTTCCCTTTGATTCTAGGCTTCACTCTGTTCTCCCTATCTCACGCAGTCCCAGTCCTGAATTCTGACTATTATCTCCAATTCAAAGACTTAATCAGAATGACATATGTATCCCATTGCTCCCTCAGTGCTCCGTAACCTTGAAACAGAATATAAATCTGTATTAAAAACCACGCTCCTGATCTCTTGCTCTCTTTTTCTCCTTTTCATCTTTTTCTCCTCCAGACCCCTTGTCAAAATGAGTATTACTTGGAGGAAAGATGGGGTAGTGGTCAATACAGGGATCCGAGATTTTGGCCGTAGGTTGGTCATCAGTTTGCCTGCAGTCAGCGATAGCGGCTACTACGAGTGTGAGGCGTCCCTCCGCAGTAGCAGCGTGCCGTCGGTCACTGCCGGGGCCTTCCTGCATGTTCTCGGTAAATAACCCACAGCTTAGATTTTAACCTTGTGCAAAGCAATCGAGTCTAAATTATCCAAATATTACATCAGCATGCTAACTCCCATGTTGAGAGAGCATTCTGTTGCCATTTATATTTCAGTAATTGAGTCTCTGCTAGTTGAACAGAGAAGAGTCGAGATAAAAAGAACTGACGGTGTGTGAGTTGTTTTTAAAGGCTTTAATGGAGCAATGTTTTACGTGTTTGCTTTTTCCTCTCTGAAACAGAGTACCCTCTGTTTGTAAAAGAACCACCAAGTCACATCAGTGCAGAGATGGAAAAGGTGGTGGATATCCCCTGTCAGGCACGAGGTTAGTGGTGTTTCTTTTCTGCTACGTCATTTACGAGAGCGCAAGAAAGCATGAAAAAAAAACTAAAAAGAACAGAAGGGTCACAGTGACATGGAAAAAAAATTAAATCCTCTCCTTCCTCTGCAGGCACACCGCAGCCAGACATAGTGTGGTATAAAGATGCAGTGCCCATCAGCCCGGTGAAGATCCCCAGGTACAGGGTTTTGGTAGGAGGCAGTCTACAGATCAACGGTCTTCTGCCAGATGACACAGGGATGTTTCAGTGCTTTGCCCGCAATCTCGCAGGAGAGATCCAGACAAACACCTACCTAGCTGTTACTAGTATGTCCCCTTGAAAATTTTCCAAAGCTATCTGCACGTCTGCTGCTTAATTCTGTTCATCTTCCCTCTCTGTCCCCCCCCCCCCCCCCTTTCTTCTTCTCAAATCCGCTCCTCTGTTCTCATTTCTAATCCTCTTTTCTCCCTCTCTCTGTCTTGCCTCCTACACCCATCTATCTATATATCTCTTCGCTTGACAGGTTTGTCACCTTGGATGCTCGGGCAATTATTGGCTATTTTTGAATCAGAGAATGTGCAGGAGAAGCAGTGAGATGGAGGCGCCTTGTCAGTTTCTCAGAGCTGTCCCAGAGAATGAGACCTGACAGCCGGCCCTTTTGTCAAGTCTATTAAGCTCTCATCTGCCGTCTGCTTTATTAGGGAGAAATCTGTTTATGTCTCTCATTATCACCTCCGTTTCACCTGATTTTGATTTTTGTGCGTGTGTGGCTGGCCCCTCCCCTCTCAGGTATCGCTCCCAACATCACCGCTGGCCCTGCCGACAGCGCAGTGATCGACGGCATGTCAGTCATTCTTCACTGTGAGACCTCGGGAGCCCCAAGGCCAGCCATCACCTGGCAGAAAGGTGCGTGGGCTAACAGCATGAAATTCTGAGGGGGGCTTCATTATGCTGCATTTGGACTTGTCAAAGTCAGACAATATGGAAAGGACTGAGAATATGCATTTTCACCAAACAAGCTCTACTTCTTTACTTTTTCCTGTGGTGCTTTCCCTCCTGTTTGTTTTCCCTGACATGTCTCCAATACACTAATCTCTCTTGCTCCCTGTCCCCTGCTCCCCCTCCCTTTTCCCCCTCTTCTCATTCCTATACCATCAATCACTACCACCCCTCCCCTCCCTGCAGGTGAACGTGTGTTGGCCAGTGGCTCGGTCCAGCTGCCCAGGTTCACCTTGCTGGAGTCAGGAAGCCTGCTAATCAGTCCCTCCCACCTTTCTGATGCTGGTACCTACACCTGCATGGCCAGTAACTCCAGAGGCATTGATGAAGCTTCAGCTGACCTAGTGGTCTGGGGTAAGCATAACAGAAACGTTCATATCGTTTGCATCCTCTGCAAACGCGTCTGTCTAGATACAATAAGTAGTTTTATGCAGGTCATTGTCAAGACATTCTGACTATATAGTCGAATGACTCATGCGTGTGCTAAATTTCCTGTGCATAAATTCACACTACCAGTCCCTAAAAGCCTTGCAAAATACTCCACCCATTTGAAATACTGCATGAATCACCGAAAGACGTTAAGTGAAAGCTGCTCCGGTAAGCTCAGTTCAATCCGCTGTTCAAACACTCTCTGAATAACAACCTATGTGTGTGTTCGCAGCACGTACCCGCATCACTAAGCCGCCACAAGATCAGAGTGTCATCAAAGGGACCAAGGCTGTTATGACTTGTGGTGTGACCCACGACCCCAGTGTCACTGTCAGGTGAGGATGAATTTTGTGAAAATGTTATAGATTTTTGTTTTTGGTTTTTTTTCTCAACAAATTTAGCCCCAATGAATCTATCACATACAGATATGTTGTGTAACAGTTTCTTGATGCAACCAGTTTAGAAAACAAGGATATCAATGCTTTGCTTAATTACTTTATGAAATCTGTAAGAGATCTTGTAACGTTTATCCCTTAGACAACCTCCTATGGGAAGATTTTAAAACTCTTAGTCAGATTGAGGAATTAGTCAGTCGCTTTTTTTCTCTCTCTTCAGACAATCTTGAGCATGATAGAGTGTGTGTACATGCATCTGTCTCAGAGGGGGTGAAATGATGTCTACAGAGCCCAGTGATTAGAGTGCCTGTCACCTGTGGGCCCATGGCATTGATCAGATCGCGGGGTAAACAGATGAATATGTAAACAGAGTAATAACTTCAGACAGCGCCTTTAATTAAACGCAACACAGAGGAGATTAGCTGGAGAGCCCAAACAGTCACAATTAATCACAGGAGCTCCTAGCGTGTGCATACGTGTGCATGTGTATGCGGGTTGGGGGTTGGGGGTTGCGAGGAGGGGGGGGGTCCATAAGTGTGGTTGGGTATGTGACAGGGAGAGAAATGCATGGAGGAGAGGTTTAATACTGTATCTGTGACAGAGAGAGATGGTTTTTAGATTCAAATCACTTTGCCATCAGCCTCACAAGGCTTTTCATTGGTGTCAGCGCCTTCTGTGTTTTGCTGTATGAACTGACACAAAGCAAACAGATTTACTGTCACAACACTCAGAGATACAGAGTGTTAAAGTGTGAGTGTGTACGTCCGCCTGCCGTATGTGTGTACTACCCTCACATACCCATGTACATACCTCCAGGTATGTGTGGGAGAAGAGCGGCTCGGTGATTGACGTGAACACGTCGCCCCGCCTGCGGCTGGATCCCGATGGGACCCTGCACATCTCCCAGACGTGGTCAGGTGACATCGGAACATACACCTGCAGGGTGACCTCAGTGGGTGGCAATGACTCCCGCAGTGCCCATCTCAGAGTCAGGTCTGCATATTTGTCTCATGTCTCCCTTGTCTTATCTTGCTGTCTGTATTTTTTCTCTCTCTTATTTACATCTGACCAGGACATGATGGATGGGTGTTTTGTCCACTGTTGTGGTTTATCAGTGCTTTCCTCTCTAATCCACCAAACACTTGAATGTTTGCAATGCAATACTCTCTTTGGCTGTTTAATTTTCTTATTCGCTGCATCTCTTGTCTGATTATATTTCTCTTTATCATTTTTCCCTTCTTACTACATACAGGCAACTTCCCCATGCTCCAGAAAATCCAATAGCAGTTCTGAGTACCACAGAGAAAAGGGCCATCAACCTTACATGGGCACAGGCTTTTGATGGCAACAGCCCTCTGATCCGTTACATCTTGGAGGTCTCAGAAAACAGTGAGTGGTTCAGTGTGGTTCTCCATCACCCAGGTGCCAGTTTCACCGTTAACAATGCACATTGCGCAAAAACTGATGCATTCTCTGTTTCTTGTTTGTCATTTTAAAGGCAATATTGTTACTTTATATGCCTTGGAAGCACTCATTTGCTACACTTCTTATTATATTACATTTCCATTGTGCTCCTAAAATTGGCAGTGGCATCCTTTTGTACCTTCTGCAATCAGTATAACTCAATTGCCTCACCTATGTGCTTCCTTGTGAATGATAAGGGGAACCAAATTGTGTTGATGTCCAATGTTCTTATCTTCCGTCCGCTTGATAAAATCAAAGAAACAGGAATGCTTTCACCCGTAGAGAGTAAATTGTTCAGCCATTTCTCATTGAAGCTCAGGCTAACAGAGAAGATGACAACTCATTAAGAGGAAAATGAATCCGAGGATGCAGATGGGATCTGGTATTTGTATAATTGAATTTCAATCTGATATTTAGAGGAGTGTATACAAAATAAAATATGTGTTTTTTTTATCAGTAGCTTCAATATTATTGCTGAAAATGAAACAACGGTGTGCAATAACAGTCAGGAAAACATTGAATTTAAATTTGAGTTCGCAAGTGCTGAAGAGATTTGTGGAAGAGAATGTAAATGCTCTCACAAGGTCATTTATTGTACCGTGCGCTCGCTGTTGCTCACAGCTCTGTATCTGCATGTGCGTCTTCTCTGTCTCAGATGCCCCTTGGACAGTGATGCTGGCCAACATTGAACCAGAATCTATAGGGGTTACTGTCGGTGGCCTCATCCCAGCCCGCTCCTACCAGTTCCGCCTGTGTGCCGTCAATGACGTGGGCAGAGGCCAGTTCAGCAAAGAGACTGACCGGTGGGTACTGCACTGAGCTGCTCTGAATATTAAAAATAGTCTGTGTAACTTAGTGTACGTCAGCCGTGAGAACGGTGTTGCACTTTGAGGGCTTTCACGGTTCTGGAACAACCCGTTCTTCCCCCTTGTCTTGACAGTTCAATAGAAAATCCGGTGATTATTTCCTGTAAGTCCACTTTTCGGTCTTCACTCCAGTGGGAGCGAGCGAGAGATGAGCCGGCTTCGGGATGGGCCTTTTTCAAGATAAAACTGTGAATGAGCTGAAATTGTGCTTTGTAAAGATTTGATGGGAGCGCTGACCCAGCTTCATCTCTCTCCCTCCTATTCACTGTATTTGCCGTACTTCCTGAGTAAAATACAGAGAAGCTTGAAAGAGGCAGAGCTTCACACAGACTCAAATCTCAAGTAAATTCTCTTGACTAGCAAGATAAAACGGTCACAATCATGCAGGCACACCCACCACACACACACACACACACACACTCTTAGCTCATCACAATTCACCAATGCACACTTCTGTCTGGTCTTGTCCACATCAGTACAACCCATTTGCTGCTTTTATATCTGCAGCAAGGAACTCCCTCAAACTGAAAGCCATCACTACCCATCACACACCTTTTGCACCAAACATTCACACTCATTCCTATGTGAATGGACCCGGAGAAGAGCAGCACCACAGGAGGGTGACTGAGCGTCAATGAGAGTGCAGGGCTTTTCTGAAGCATCTCTCTAGCACACCTCTTTGATCCTAAACACTCTGCTTTATCTCCTCCAGAGCAGTGCTCCGGTGCACTGAGAAGAAATCAAGATGTCATCTTAAATTGACTTAAGGGAAAAGTCAGCCTGGATCCCTCTTTCTTGTTCTTTTATATCTTTCTCTCACTTGCTCTGTCTCTCTATTGTGCTGCTCCATTTTCACCAAGGCCTCTTTGATCCTTACCATGCCACAGCAAGATGTCCCTCTGCGGACAGAATTGTACAGAATATGTTTTGGACAAAGACACAGCTGCACTTATCTTAACTTTGCTTTGTGGTGTTCTAAAAAAAATACCAAAAATGGGCTTTATCGTGATTTGATGTCTATGATGAAATGGGATAGAAATATGCAGAAACTCTTGATAATTAATGCATGGGTTCACTCTTTGTCTCTTCTTTCACCTCTCTTTTCTTTCTTTCTTTTTTTAACTGCGGCAGGCTAACTCTCCCCGAAGAGCCTCCAAGTGCTCCCCCACAGACAGTCATTGCAAGTGGCCGCACCAATCAGTCCATTATGATCCAATGGCAACCACCACCGGAGAGCCATCAGAATGGTCCACTCCAAGGTTACATCATCAGGTAAGAAGACCATGACAACTTGCCTAATTTCTTCCCAAGGATAAGTGCCTGAATGGGCCAATGCCATTCATATGTGATAATAACTAGTATGTCAGCTCCTTTTCTTCCTCTCCATTTCGCTTCATTCTCGCTCACCGCAGCAATAGAATAATTGGTACCAATTAAATACCTTCCACTCCATTCATCTGTTGTCACCTCTCTTTTTGTAACCATTTCATAACTGTTCTGCATGTCTTCTCTTCCATTACTACTCTCCCTCCCTCTCTTTTTTCGGAGAATTTGTATTCTAATACACCTATATTTTTGGCTGTCTGTCTCTCGATTACTCCCTCTGCTGCCAGGTACTGTCTGTCAGGGCTTCCAGTGGATTGCCAGATGAAAAACATCACCAACCCAGACCAGACCAGCCTGCTCCTGGAGGACCTCATCATCTGGACCAACTATGAGATCGAGGTGGCAGCCTATAATGGAGCAGGCAGGGGCACCTATAGCCACAAAGTGACTGAATGGACACTACAAGGGGGTGAGGGCAACACACACAGGCTTTTTTTTATCATTCCACAACTGCGTATGGACAACACACATCATGTTATATGTTTTCATAAACGCACCAGCAACCCAAGCAGTCTAGTGCAATTAAAAAACTGGGCCCAGCTTAGTTGCTGTAAGTGTGAGATGACTTTATTTGGTTCTACAAATTTTATTGATTACCTTCATCTTCATTATGGTGATCCCTTAGCTAATGTTAAGCCCGCGGCATGAAACTTGTGACTGATAGTTAATCCAATCATCTGATCAAATTAAGTTGTACAGCCGTGTTTTCTCCGCAGTACACTTTTTGTAATCCTTTGCTAACCTTGAAAAAGTGATTCACACACGTTAAGGCTACCGCAGTTTTTACTTACTCTTGTCTCAGAGTACAGCAGCAAGGCTTTGAGTTGAATGTAAAAGATATGGTCATTCTTATCCGCTTTTGTCAGGTTGTATGTAGTTCATTTCTCAATAAGTGTTGCCATAGAGTAGAACAAATTATGTGCAGACTTGAGGTGATAACTTCGCCAGAGCTTTTTTTTAAAAATTCAATCTATGCTTTTGCTTTTTCGTTGATATGTTTAGATTGATCAGTTTCCTCTTGTTGATTTTTACTGTATCACCTATTTAATTACACTTTTTTTCTTTTGGCTTACTGTTTTTATTTTCTGCTTTATGGGCTTTAAGGGCTCTATGAATAAGCCCAACTGTCATTAAGGAGTTTTTTTCTGACTGCAGAACTTCATAAAAACAAAAAATGCTCATATTGACCACCTGGAGACTTTGGTCTGCCTCTCTGATTACATATTTAATTGATTCAGCACATAAATTACCAGGTGATGATGTGCATCAGACTCGTGACATACCTTTCGATGTTTCCTAAGGAAGCTGCCTCGGTTGACTTCTTTTCTTATTGTACATGCGGAGTAATATAATTAGAACACACATTGTGAACTTTCCTCGGTGTCATCCAGTTATATATTTCGGTCACGCCTCGTGATTCCAACACCTTATGTGCCTCGCCTCCATGTCTATTCTAAATCCTTGTCTATTCAAAATCTTCAGAGGATGAAAATCGCATTTGTTACTGTAAAATTAAACTGAGCCAAATCTAAGATTATTTTTTTGCCACCAAATCCAAAGGTACACGCATTTAGATTTAGGTTTGGAATCTGGCTCCTCTGAACAATCTGCAGAGAAAAGCCAAGGTGTGATTTTACAATGTGCCTTAACCTTTTAAACCATACATTAACACGCTGACTTTTTATCAAGAAATATAGCCAAAGTAGCTAATGCATCAGCGTGTTGAAAGGTTAATCCATGTTTTTATTACATGGAGATTGAATAATGTTCTTCACTGGCGTTCCTAAAAAGTCAATTCATAGATTACAGTCAGTTTAAAATGCTGCTTCTAGACTTCAACAAACACAAGAAAAGAGAGTATTTCTCCTGCTTTTATATATGCTGTTCTGTTCTGTTCTGGCTTCCATATTGATTTTAAATTCTTTTAACTTGCATATAAAGCTTTGGAAGGTTTAACACACTCACATATCTCAGAATCACTGTCATGTTAAATCCACTCCATGAACAGAGATACTCTACACCAGACTCACTAAATATTCTGAAGAGCACTCATAAGAAAATTGGGAGTGTTTCCTTTTTCTAGTCTGTTCCACTCCCTGCTCAGATACAGTTATTAGAGAGGCAGACATTTGATTATATTAGATTTCACAAGATGTTTTGTCTACCTTGTGCTGTATATTTGTCTAGAACAGAGATTCCATGTTCAAGTTGATTTAATTTTATAACTTCTTGTGATAATCAAGGTTAAAATACTTAACATAGACAAAAAACAGGGCAGAAAATCAGATATAAAAATGTTAGCATAAATAGTTTCTTATCTTTAGCCAAGCCAGGCTTCTCTTGTAGCCCGGTTGGTCTGTAGCTGACCCCGTCTCTTGCTCCACATCACTCACACAAATAATCTCATGCACATTCCTCTATTCCCCTCTCTCTATTATGACTGTATGCTGCTCATGTAAGCCTCAGCAATGCTATAAAGCAGCGTCTCATTATAGTCTCTCAAGGATTTTTTTTTTTTGTTTCCTTTGACAATAATTTCTTTTTAAAATGGTTTATCTGGTCTTTTCTCTATGTTTAATCTCCACATTCCTTTACATTTCTCTGTATCGTAAGAAGGTGTGTGCGTGTCTATTTTTGTCAGTTTCTTCTGGCTGGATGATTACAGAACACTTCAAATGCTTCAGAAATGATAGATTCTATCTGGCGCACACATCAGCATACTTTGTCTGATGTCTGATCAATCAATCAATTAATGAGCAAGTCCAAATCAGTCTGTTGAATTTGCAAATAAACAAAAGTACAGTACCGCATTTGATTGTTGTGTTTAATTAAAAAACTTTAAGACCTGGAAGGTATGGAAAACATCTATTTTCAACTCACTTCCTTTGCCAAAAATAAATAATTTCATCATCCAAGTCACTGTCAGTGAATAACGACAGCGAACAAGCTCGTGTTCTTTTAGCTCTCGTTAATTGGATGTTTCCGTCACTCACTCCATTAAAAACACAAGAGCAGATAATGTGCATTTAAATATACTCAAAGAGAATCAAGGATAGCACAGAAATATGAGGAACAATACTGGCCAATCAGCTTCATTGATGTGTGAGTCGCTGGCTGTTTTCCGGTGTTACATCAGAATGGCATGTTCACTTCAAACAAACTGCTGCAGGGTTCACCTGGAAGCCGCCTGAGGCAATCGCTCTCACACCCAGTTTGATTGGCATGTTCTTACCTCCACAAATGAGCCAAAATAAAAATGCTTCAGCCTGATTCTCACGCTCTAAACGAGGCTGGTCTGAAAGTGCCCGTTGTACATTTTCAAGTTTCGGCTTTCTCTGTCTCATTACTATTCTCTCCCTCTCTTTCTCTCTCTGCGTCTCCGTCCCTCTTCCTCTCTCCCTCTTTCTGAGTCGCTCCCCTTCTCTGTTTTTCTCCTTCCTCTGGATCAGTGCCCACCGTGCCACCAGGAAATGTACACGCAGAGGCTGTCAACTCCACCACAGTGCGTTTTACCTGGAGTGCCCCAAGCCCTCAGTTTATCAATGGAATCAACCAGGGATACAAGGTGAGCAGCCCCTTTCTGTCAATTGGTGCACTCTAGTGGTCAGAGGTAGAAGAGCATCTGTGGGCAAAATCTCATTAGGGGCAGTTGAGAGATGGATTGTACAGAAAATCATAAGCTTAGCAGGTGTCCAAAGCTTTTATGTGAACCGTTTTTATTTGAGTTTTTACTTTATTGAAATAAAGAAAAATGTGTGTGACTGAAATGTACACACATTTTTGTCCCTTATCACATCACTTCCAGCTGTTGGCATGGGAACCCAGTCGTGCAAATGAGGTCACCGTGGTTACCGTGCGCCCCAACTTTCAGGACAGCGTTCACATTGGTTACATCTCCGGCCTTAAAAGGTTCACAGAGTACTACTCATCAGTATTGTGCTTCACTACCCCCGGAGACGGCCCGCGCAGCCAGCCTCAGCGGTTACGCACCCATGAGGATAGTAAGTGTCCCCATTCAGGATACTATATAGTATTTGTGGATAATTACATGTCAGGCTGTCCATGTACTACCTATTCTTTATCCTTTTTATAGCCCCTGGTGCTGTGGGACACCTTAGTTTCACTGACATCTTGGACACCTCACTAAAAGTCAGCTGGAAGGAGCCACAAGAGAAAAACGGTCTTCTCACGGGTAATTACCTGATAAAGATATAACGTTAACATGTCTTCTGTGCTTCTCTCACCAAGCCGTGTTTACTGTGGGCACTACGTAACACTGTACCATTTGGAACATCTTCCAGGTTATCGTATCTCCTGGGAGGAGTTCAACAGGACCAATACTCGCGTCACCCATTATTTGCCTAACCTGACTCAGGAGTACAAGGTGACAGGGCTCACTGCGCTCACCACTTACACCATCCAGGTCGCAGCTATGACCTCCAAAGGCCAGGGTCAGCTCTCTTCCTCCACTATCTCCTCCGGTGTACCACCAGGTCAGTGGTTAATTAACTCTAACATAACAATGGGCCATCTATTTGACTCTAAGTTAAGCACTCCCAAGTACTTGAAATGTTTTCTCTTTGCTGGTTGGGCAGTACTCACCGAAAGGGTTGCAACCAGTTATTTGACTGGCTATAACTCAACAAATTTCTCCTCAGCTATTTCTAAAAGCAGAGACGAACTGGATGTTATTCATTTCCTCTAAATCCGTCTCCTCCATCATCTTTCACAGAGTTGCCCGGTCCTCCAACCAATTTAGCCATCTCCAACATTGGTCCTCGCTCTGTCACGCTGCAGTTCAAGCCTGGTTATGACGGCAAGACATCCATTTCCCGTTGGCAGGTTGAAGCCCAGGTGAGACGCTTCATATCTATTTTAATGTAATGAAAACAGTCAAGAGTTTCTTTTGCAAGCCGTTTGATGTTTTAATATTGTTGCACAGCCTTTGTAGTAGAAGCTTAATTGTTTCATTTGTTTAGCTGCTGATATCATCAACTTCTCTCTGCATTTTTAGATTGGTATAATTGGAGAAAATGAAGAGTGGCTGATGGTTCATCAGCTGGCTAATGAGCCTGATGCAAGATCACTGGAGGTCCTGGACCTGAACCCCTATACTTTCTACAGGTGAGCACACACCTGTACACTTGCACATTGCTATACATGTAATAAAGCATCTTGCACACCTACCTGTGAATCCGTCACTGATTATCCTAATAGCTTTGTTGTTATTTTCTTTAGATCTCTACTCATAAAAAGAATCTATTCTCTGCTTGTACAATGACCCAGTTTCCTTATGGGCGTCATTAACGTTTCATCTAATCCAATCTAAAGTAATTTAATATACTCATGTCATGTATCACTAGCATTTCATGATTAAACACCCACCTTGAGGTCATTTATCCACCGTCAGCTGGTTTCCTTCACCCCAGGTTCCGAATGCGTCAGGTAAACATTGTGGGCACCAGTCCTCCCAGTCAGCCCTCGAGGAAAATCCAAACCCTGCAGGCACCCCCAGACATTTTCCCTGCCAATGTCACTCTGCGCACAGCCAGTGAGACCAGCCTGTGGCTTCGCTGGGTGGTAAGTTTTTACAGCTCATGGCACATTGGGCCTGAGTCAGAGTGTATAAAGTTAGTTTTATTAGACTATTATTAGATTTAGATATGCATGTCTGGGTTGTTCCTATTCAGACTTGAACTATTGAAATTTTGCGCTGCAGATTTTGGTATGCCTTTGCATGCTTATAAGCTATTTGAAATTGCTATCTTTTTTTTTTTTTCCTTTTTGGTGCTTCTAGCTGGTATGGTAAAAAAAAAAATAATCTTGGCACAGGACTGAATTGGCAAAATGCCCTTTGGAATATTAATTGGATGCAACATTTGTAAGATAAACTTTGTAAAATCTGATTTAAGCAATTAAGTTTCTCTCATAAAAATGAGTAAAATCCAATTTTTCAAATATTAAAAAAGTTTGATATCAGATGGTAAGTGTATGACAGTTGCTTTCAACTCAACTGACTCACAAGTATACCGCTTGTCGCAAAAATCTCAATTTAGAATTCAGCCCAGTTTTTAATGTCTTCATTGTGCCATATTTTGTTCATGAAAGGTCCTTCTTCTGTAAATCTATTGTACTCTTGGGGCCGTTATAATGAATCCAGGTGATGGCACTGATAATGTGTTGGAAAGCGGCATTGCATGCTGTTGTTGATGACTGCTGCTTTCTGCGTCAGCATTTGGCCGATGCATACTTTGCTACATCTGTCCATTATCATCTCTGTGCACCGAGGCTTGAGACGCTCCTGCAGCTCCTGTAGGATTAAAAAAGGATGCACGTTACCTGGAGTTAACAGCAGAGGGATGTCGGCTGTGTGATGTGGCTCTACAAATTAATGACACAGCTCAATGATCGAGGTCCTTTTCAAAAGCTGGGTGTTAAACTGTAGTAAAAGTTTGTGGTCCGCTTTGCGGCCATGACACGGAAGTCTTGATTTGGATCAAGGCCACATTCATTTCAAGAAAACTTTCATAAACATGATCACAGTACATTAATTTATGTCTAATTGAGTAGAGTGGAGTAGACTTTATAGTCCCCGAGGGGAAATTTGTCCTGGGCCCAGTGCTACGATCAGTTTCTTAACATAAAAAACATCACAAAAGTATGAGAAGGATTTGACATGATGCTAGACAGTTGCTTTACATAAAAACATCTTAAAAACACAAAAGAGACATGTGACTATACATTTGACATTGACAACACAACGGTTTAAAACAGAAACTGTAAGAGTTAAAGTGCTAAGTGCTTAGTGTATTTATTGCACATTGCTCTATTGCACTAAGATTTAGCATTAGAGTTCAGCAGCTTGATGGACGCTGGAAGAAACGATAGCTTCAAGCGGTTTGATTTGCACTTTGGCACACGGAGTCTTTGCTCATTCATTATGCTCACTTACGTGCTTGTGTCGGCATTAAATACTGTATAAAAAAAATGCATAAAACAAGTATGTCTAGTTTTCAGTTCAGACTGGCTGAGTGACTCTGTAAGTGGCTGCAAACACCCTCAAATCACACTTGTGATAGCACAACAGCTAATTTAAACATTAATGTGCTACAAATCACTCAAAACTATATTTATGCTTTGCATAGCAACCATGTTTATTGACTTTCAGGAGCTACATTGCCTGCTTAAATACAAATATATGAATATAAGGTTTATATCACTATTGATTTAACAGATATAATGAATGTGATGTTATTTTTATACAATGGAATATTACTGTGTTTTAGAATTGCCACTTGATGCAGTGCTAAGCGCTGAGAGGGTTTAGCCTCACTTCCCATACTGCTTCTCACCGTTCCCTAAAAATGCCTCTTAGCTATTCTGAAATCACTATAAAGTATGGCCTCTCGTGGCTTATTGCTTCATTATGCACTCAGTTACGATGTCATTTAAACTGATCTTGCTTGAACTGGGGTTATAAAAACAAATAAAAAAAAACCTCTTAGCCTCTTCCAGAGTGGGAGTACAATGGGAATCCAGATCTTGTTGGCTACCGGGTCCAGTACTCTAAAGCCGGGTCTAAAGGCGGAGTGCTTTCACATGTCATCATGGACCGGCTGGAGAGGGAGTTTACTATCGAGGACCTGGAGGAGTGGATGGAGTATGAGGTCAGAGTTCAGGCCATCAACGGTATTGGCTCAGGGCCCTGGAGCCAGCCGGTCCATGGCAGGACCAGGGAGTCTGGTGAGGAAGGAAAAATACGCATACACATGCCAATACATGCTTAGTTACACAGGTGGGCTTTGTGTTTTAAACTCTGGCCTTTACCTCTTGCTTTAGTGCCCTCCAGTGGTCCCACCAACGTCTCAGCCTTCGCCACCACTTCCAGCAGCATCTTGGTGCGCTGGGGGGAAGTCTCAGAGACTGATCGCAATGGACTCATCCTGGGGTACAAGGTCAGCAGTCAACAGTCACTCCACCAGAGTGATTTGTATTTCAGAATCAAAGAAGTATAAAGCAAGATTGTCGACATTTAGCAGGTTATAGGGCTGTATGTCTGTAAGAAATTTAGCATAAAAACACCTCAAAAGCTACAGAACTGTTAAACCTTAGTGCCCCCTATTCTTTGTGTATATCAGGTGGTGTATAAAGAGAAGGACTCAGACACTGCTCCCAATTTCTGGACAGTGGAGGGGAACACCAGCCACAGTGTCCAGCTGAGCGGTCTGGGCAAGTATGTCCTGTATGAGATCCAGGTCCTGGCCTTCACACGTATAGGAGACGGAAGAAGCAGCTTACCACCCATTCTCGAGAGGACCTTGGACGATGGTAAACAGCAAAAACATTGAAAACTCTCACTGTGCTAAAAGCTTCTATCTCACCAATCTATTTAATCCAGTTGTTATCTTTGAAATTGAATTTTTCTCTAAACAAATAAAAAAATATATCACTGTGCTGAGATAATTTCACATGTCGCTAATCAATTTATTTTGAGAATTTTGTTGCCTATGCTATCTTTTTTTCAGCAAATGATAATCTTATTGCGCTTATGCAGAAACATGTGGAAGAGAAGATATGTTTATCTTGTTTTGAATGGCAAACCTGAATTTTAAAATGGATATGATTACTTTTTTATCACGTGGTTTATGTCACACATAGTACTCTTGCTGGGTTTTGAGTTTTGGTGATTGTATGTGTGATAGTGCCAGGTCCTCCAGTTGGCATCCTGTTCCCGGAAGTGAGAACTACCTCAGTCCGGCTCATCTGGCAACCTCCTGCACAACCAAATGGCATTATCCTGGGTGAGTTTACAATGTACACACAGTGTCCTTAGATATTAATACGAGATGTAGTTTGCTGTGTGTGTGCTGGTCAAAGAGCATAATTAAAATTCTCCAAATACTATTGTTTGATTTTGTAGTTCTGCTGAGTTGTTCTCTTGGCTCCATCATTGTTATGCGTGACTTTATCTTCACATGAGTTTGCCCTCTTAGCCTATCAGATCACATACAGAAGAAACTCCTCAAATAGCAACGCCGCCACCGTAGACGTGCTGAGCCCCAGTGCGAGACAATACACAGCCACCGGACTGAAACCAGAAATGGTTTATGTATTCCGACTCACCGCTCAAACAAGAAAGGGTTGGGGCGAGGCGGCGGAGGCCTTGGTAGTCACAACAGAAAAGCGAGGTACGAGTAAAATACTGCAGCTAAAATGTATTATTTAAATTATTCACCTCTATTTATTAAGTTTGAGAGTTACTGTGTGTGTGTGTGTGTGTGCGCGCGTTTGCCCTTCAGCGCGACCCCAACCCACGAGCCGTCCCGTAGTGCCTCAAGAGGAAGTCCAGGCTCGCAAAGTGCTGTTGTCATGGGAACCAGGCAGCGACGGCCTGTCCCCAGTCCGTTACTATACAGTTCAGTACAGAGAGCTGCCAGACAGCAACTGGACAGTTCACTCTGCATCGGTCAGCCACGAGACACACTCTTACATAGTGGACAGGTATAAAGTCCACTTCTATTCCACAGACTGTCAGCATTTTGTATCACTGAGAAGTCAGAAAATAGACAATGAGTTGCATTCCACTTTTTTTTGTCTCTTTATAGGTTGAAGCCCTTCACCTCTTACCAGTTTCGTATTAAAGCCACCAATGACATTGGAGACAGTGAATACAGTCAGGAGAGTGAGGCCATCACTACACTACAGGATGGTAAGAACTTGTGTTCAGTGTAATTAGACATTGACCAAACTAGAGCTGCAACGTTTAGTTTAATCAAAAGAAAATTAATTTTGAAAATTGATTGATTTATCATCATTTTTCAAGCATTGAAATGCCAAACATTTGATGATTCCAGGTTCTCATATGTGAGAATTCTTGGTCTGGCATCTTAGTAAATAGAATATTTTTTGGTTTTTAACTATTAGTCAGACAAAAAAAGACATCTGATGATGTCACCATGTGACAGCATATTGTGATGGGCATTTGTCACTGTTTTCTGATGATTTATAGACCAAACAATTAATCGATTAATCAAGAAGATAATTGGCAGATTAATCGATAAGGAAAATAATCGTTAGTCGCAGCCCGAGACCAAACATCTCACCATGCAGCACAGTCATTATATGTTGATTTTCTGTGGAGTTATACTGTACACAAAGACTTGTAATTGTATGAACATGCCTTTATACCCATATTTTGACTTTGGATTTTCATAGTGAATACTTTATGTCAACAGGCCTTTACTCTCGAGCTGTTCCCCACCAGACTGTTTGAATTATATATCACTCTCCTCTGCTGTGCTGGTTTGTGAATATCTTTTTTTTTTTCTCATCTTCTTATCTTCTAGCCCCAGACAAAGCCCCAACAATTCTGTCTGTTACACCTCACACTACCACCTCTGTACTGGTGCGCTGGCAGGTATGAACTACTTGGCATTGTGTTTGCGATGGGAAGAATAATTCATGAAAGTGACATTTAAGTGAGATTGTGTTGTATGTTTGTTAAATATTGGGCATTAAGCAGACTTCTCCTCCTCCTAGCCTCCCTCTGAGGATCACATCAATGGAGTCCTGTTAGGGTTCAGGGTCAGGTACCGGGAGTTACACTATGACCGGATACGCAGCTTCACTGTCCGCACGGTTAATAGTGCATCTGCCAACTGGGCTGATCTCACTGGTGAGTTTTTACTGCTTACCTATCCACTACTTCTGGTTATATTCAGAAAGCGATGCTACCTCGAGTCTTACATGTATAAATCATTGTTTGTTTTTTCATTCCAAGTTTTGCTTTGATGCTATCAGTGTAGGTCTGCAGTGTGTTTTGCAAAATAATAAGTCTGCTAATATTCCCACTCTTTCCTGATCCGGTGAACCTCCATCATTTTCCCGATTCTGCCCCATCTTCTATCCAAACTCCAGCTCCTTACAGCGTCAGGAACTTGAGTGAATCCTCTCTCACCCAATATGAACTGGATAGTAAGTTTTAAATCCTCCTTTATGATTCTTTTCCACCTTTCTCCATCTGTTTGCATGTCATCTGATATATTTTATTTCCATAAAATATGCCATTTGTATAATACTTTACAGCATGTGCGTGTCGTGCCATCCTCCCACTCAGCTGTACCCGCTGAGGGACTTCTGCTGATTCTTATGATGTGTATATGACTTTAATCTCTCCAAGCCACCCTGTCATTATTTCTGTGTGTTTTCTTTCTTTTTATTCCCTGACAAATCTTCCCGGTGTCCCCCCAACAACCCCATCTTTTCATCTGTTTGCCATGTAATTCCACCCCTCCGTCATTTTGTTCAATTTGTGGTGTCGTCTTGCCACAAGCATCACTATCTCTCAGGAGTAACTTATTTTTGCTCTTTTATCTTAACTGCTCTATTATAATGCTGCTATGGGTAATCTCCTTTCAGATTTGAGTAAACACAAACGCTACGAGATCCGTCTCAGTGTGTATAACGCAGTGGGGGAGGGTCCTAGCAGTGCACCACAGGAAGTTTTTGTTGGAGAGGCTGGTATGTTTTTTTTTTTTCTTTTACTGTGCAGCATGTGTGTTTGTCCACTTAGCTTTTATCTTTACATCTGTAATATTTAGCAAGTTATGTGTAACATAATAAAACTGTGACTATTTTTATTTACTGCCCCTTTAGTCCCGACAGCTCCACCTCAAAATGTGGTGGTCCAGTCCTCAACAGCCACACAGCTGGATGTCACATGGGACCCTCCTCCTCTGGATGCTCAGAATGGGGACATACAGGGTTACAAGGTATCAATAATATCTTTCTGTGTGTTACTGCAAATAAGCCAAACTTGCATCATGCCTGTTTTAGTTTTATATTTTCATTGTGGGGGGGGGAAAAAAAAGCTATGAATTCTGCATCCTGAACTCTTTTTTATTCTGTTTATAGATCTATTTCTGGGAGTTTCAGCTCCAGAATGAGACGGAGCGCTTGCGTACTCTGTTCCTGCCAGAGCTTGGGGTGAAGCTTAAAAACCTGACAGGTTACACCACCTACATGATCAGTGTAGCAGCCTTCAACGCTGCAGGGGATGGACCCCGCTCCCTGCCCACCAGAGGGCGCACTCAGCAAGCAGGTAAGTTAGAGAAAATCCAGATGTGGATAGAGAGATTATAATGAGTGTTTAAAAGGCCAGCGGCAGGAGGCTTGAAACGAGGAACTCCGTCTGTTATTCAGGGCCAACACCATGAAGCATTTCACAGCCTCAGTGTCTTTCTTTCATTATGCCTCCCTGCGTCTCTTCTGTCTCGCTGCCATCTGCACATTGATGCTCTTTCTCATTATTTAACCACATTGTTTATGGTTCTCAAGTGCTTTCATAGAGCACTAACTCAAGGTTAGTCCATTCTTCATTTACAAAAGGTGTCTACAAAGGTATAGATGATGAGCGCTTTCATCTGTTACCCAAAACTGCAAATTCCAACTGAAGTACGACAGCTTTAAGACAAATAATGTAAAACCTGCTCTTCCTATTCACCAAGAAATAGATAATTTTCACTAAAGAATTTAGATTCTTCCTGTGAGATATAGCATAAGAGATCCAAGTCTTCTTGGCACCTCCTCCAGGACAAGCCACGGGGGTGGAAGCCTAATGACAGCAGAGGAGCAATGAATACAGAGTGCGGGGGACACATGTAGATTAGTTTTTTGGCCGCAACTGCACAAAGACGTCTGTGTTTACCAGCTAGCGAGAGTCCCTCCTCTGCGGTTTCAGCACAAAAATGGTTTACAGTATAAATTTCTCTTGTCTGTTCCACCCCCTTGAAGGCTGTGACATTGGTGAGGGGTACAAAGTGCTGAGAACTTAAAAACACAGGCAGGAATTTTGGCCCTCTGCACCACAGGGTACTGGGAAGGGTGCCAACACAAGCTTTTGTGAATTTTATGCAGAATTGTGGCTAAATCCCGACACTTAGCTGGATCTGGGTTGGGTCAGCAGGCAGAGTTCTCACAGCTCTTGTTCAAGGTCACAGAATGATTTTGCACACTCTTGTAGTTCCAGTTTCCTTTGTAGTGACAATTTTGCAGTCATACCATTTTTTTTTTGTTTGTTTTTTAATATTGATTGGAGCTGCACGCCATGGTCTTACAGATTTCATTTCAGTCTGGATAAAGACTCCTACTCTGATAATGAACAATGAAACCTCTGTGATTTTTAATCTCCCAGTATACCATCAAATATCAAAATATCAAATTGCCTGCTGTGGACTATGAGCACTACCTTTGGATTTCTCTCTGCTACAATTCTATTTTTGTTGTAACACTTTGAAAATGTGCTAAATTGGTATGGCATTTTACAAAGAGAAATGTCAAGAATTAAATATATTATATATATATACTTGTGTGTGTGTGTATGTGTGTGTGTACTGCAGGATGGCATATCTAGGTCACTGTATTACTTTTAAACACTGTATTTATTCTCACTCCTATGAAGAGATCCAACTGTCATCCCTCTTTTCCCCTTTCTCCACCAAAAGCGCCCAGTGCTCCCAGCTTCATCCACTTCAGCGAGCTGACCACCACTTCGGTCAACGTGTCCTGGGGAGAGCCCAAGCAGGCCAACGGCATCATCGAAGGCTACCGCCTGGTTTATGAGCCCTGCACTCCTGTCGATGGTGAGAAACTCTGCCTGGAGCCTAATAACTGCCATGTCCTGACATTCCTCAGCTGGCCTTCTCAGTGATTTACAACCTCTTGCTTAGTTACCATATTCTTTTTAACTCACGCTGCTTAAGCTCATACTACTAATCTGTTACAGATGAGTATAGGACCTGCAGTAACATATATCGTATGGCTGATAAAATATGCTGGAATGCTCTAGTAAAACTTTGCACAGCTCCCTCTCTCACTGAGAGAAAAATGGCTAATAGCTGGCTAAGTGTGGTTGCCTGGACCTGATTGTCAAGTAATTGGGAACAGAGGTGGAATGCTGCGCTGAGGCTGCTGTGGTCCCTCAGCTGTCCACTAATGGTAAAGAATAAAGCCGAACAGAGCAGCTAAGACGGGGAATATCAGTTGGTCTGTTATGAAAAAGATCCTGGTGTCTTTCCCTATCTGGATATCTCTATATCTGCTGGAATAATAGACCTTTTCTGTTATATATGCAAAGATGTGCATGTCTCTGATACTCTGTCTAGTTATCTAACAATCTGTGGTTGTGAATCTGTCTATGTGCCTCTCTGTTTCTGTTCATTTGCACAAAGCTTGGCTATGTGTCGCTTGTAGAAAACAGCATCTAGAGTCTTAGTGTTTCCTGTACAGACTCCTCTCCTCGCACTCCAGGTGTCAGTAAGATAGTGACAGTAGATGTGAAGGGCAGCGCTCCCCTGTGGATGAAGATCAAAGACCTGGCTGATGGCGTCACCTACAACTTCCGCATCCGGGCCAAAACGCTCACTTATGGCCCCGAGGTGGAGGCCAATATTACCACCGGGCCTGGAGAAGGTGTGCCTGTCTAAAGCTCTAAAGCTGTTCATTTCAATAATATAACACTTGGACCGAGTGCCTCTCTGACTGAATCCACGGTTTCCTTACTATCCACCTTTATTGTCTTCCAAAGGAGCCCCAGGCCCTCCTGGAGAACCCTTTATTTCTCGTTATGGCACTGCCCTCACGCTGCACTGGAGCAGCGGTGATCAAGGCCGTGCACCCATCACACGATACGTCATTGAGGCTAGACCCTCTGGTGAGCCTACATGAACCATTCTTGGATTCCAGTAACTTAACCAGCAGCTTCCTACATGATGATTGCAGCTGTGACTAATATATTTACATCTTTTATTATCTTGCCTTTAGATGAAGGATTGTGGGATATCCTTATTAAAGACATTCCTAAAGAAGTGACATCATACACACTTAACCTGGACATGCTACGAGAAGGGGTCACCTACGACTTTCGAGTAATTGCAGTCAACGACTATGGATATGGGTCTCCCAGTGCCCCCTCCCCCTCCATATCAGGTTGATTATACTTTAAAATGCAGAGTTAATTATGCTATATGTGTTTTGTTCAGGTACTAACATGTTATCTGTTGTGCTCAGCCCAGAAAGTGTCACCGTTCTATGAGGAATGGTGGTTCCTGGTGGTGATCGCTCTCGTGGGCCTCATCTTCATCCTCCTCCTCGTTTTCATCCTCATCATCCGAGGCCAGAGTAAAAAATACACCAAAAAAGCAGATTCAGGTAGGAAAGAGAACCGTCTGCGAAAAAACCCACTGCTAATGTCTCAGTTTTTTCCGTCTGTTTCTGCAACTTTAGCTATCGACTAGAATTTGTCTTCCTCTCGGACAGCTCTGCTGAGAATTGCATTTTAATGATTGCACGAGGAAGTCTATTTTGTAAAAAAGGAGAGTATGAAGGCTCGGACAATTAGACAAATTTCCTACATTTCCTTACATTGTTTGCCTGACAGGGGAATGATGAGAGTAAAGGTTGCCGATGAAACAGCTGAAATAGGCAGATGAATAAACATTATTGTTCATGTTTAACTGCGGTGAGGATCAATACTAGGATTAATGACTTGGCAGTAGTTTAATGCTCAGATCATTAGTCAGGCTGAGAGTAATTATATAACTACACCACAAGTGGCTCTCACACCACTGTGTCAAGAAGCCAATTTGGGATAATTGTGAATTATCCCAGGTGACACCGCCGCTCCCAGAAACTCTTTGTCAAGGTTTTTTTGTCTTCAGAAGCAAAAAAATGAGGCAGGGGAAGTTAATCAATGTTAGTAGTGTTATTGTTAAAACCTCACATTGTGGTTGGTTGGCAAGTAATCTACTGTAGTGATAATTATTTAGACATGGTGTGGTCACCCAGTTGTAGCTAGTAGTAAAGACAGGGTGGTGAGAGGGGAGGGAGGGAGACTGAGGGGGGGGCATGAAGGGTCAAGTCAAGCCCTCTTAAAGCCTTGTATCAGTGACTCTTTAGCTTAGTCAGCGTTTAGCATGGCACCAGGGTTACCAGGGTCAGTAAACAGACTAGTACAGACGATGCCTGTGTTTGTGTGGAAACACAAAGAGTGCTTCTTAGCCCCTCTCAACCCCTCCTCAATTTTCCCAGCTGTGAAGCTGGACTGGTCTACTGCTGGCTGTTTGTTTTACCAGGGGCCAGCACTGAACTGTGGGCCTGCCTGACTGACTGATGATGATGAGCTACAGATGTAGTCAAAAAGCAGCTTTTGGACTCGTTTTGTATGTGTAAATTGAGGAGGATGTGATCAATAAGATACCTGCATGTGAACCGTGTTATGTGTTTCCAGTTCAAGCCTTATTTTTCTGTTAACTGTGTGTAACTAACCCTTAACTCTGATATGGATTGTAGATTTGATTGAGGATTAAAAAAATCACTTATTTCATTCCACAACCCACACAGTGTCGTCCTCATACCCCTGTCCAGGCAACCACTCCAACTGCACCGCGCTGCCTCTGACCCACGGAGAGATGGTGCGCCTGGACGAGGGACGCTTCCCAGCCCTGGAGCTTAACAACAGGCGCCTCTCCGTGAAAAACTCCTTCTGCCGCAAGAACGGCATCTACACACGGTCAGTCACCATCGCTGTAAAGTCATACGGTCACCGCCGACCGTGGTGTTCAACTAGTGGCTGCATTCATTTCCTGCACGCAATACTGTAGATCACCACTCCAACTCTCAAATCTATTGTTGTCTCCGTTTGAGTTTCCTTTTCCAATTCAGTGTGTTCCTTATGATACTGACAGGAATTAATTATGTGGTGTTATGTGTTCCCCTCTTCCTTCACAATAGTCTGTCAGTCTTGAGAGAACAAACCGAGCCTCGAGGAACCCAGCTGCAGATTTGAGCCTCCTTCCGCTCCCCTCGTTGATATTCAGCGTTTGTATGTAGCAACAATTTATATAAGGGGACAGCACAATGCCAGCTAATTAGCATTCATGAGTTTCTGTATGTGCTCTTTGTCTGTCCATCACAGCTTCAGACAAAGGGCGCTTTTGGGTCAGAGCAGGCCATTTTCCTTTGGACTTCATCCCAGAATTTCTCTCGAGTGCAGTGCTGTTACAGCTATCTCAACATAAAGTGCAACACCGTTGGTATTAGAACATGTCATTCTACCCGTCGGCGGGACTTTGGCAGGGCGCCTCTTTGGTAATGTTTAGGTAAACATTAGATAAGAGGAATTTCGCAAAAACTCGGCGGCATGAGAAGCAAAGGGGATAGCTTGTGTACCGTGGGTCACACATGGTGGCTAGAATGATGGTCACACGGATGTGTTGGGGGGTGGGGGTTCAGGGTCTGCTTCTTGTCACAGCAAAAAAAAAAAAGAAAGAAAAGAAAAGATGTTGATTTTGCACACTGGTGGCACATTATGGTGGAATGTGCAAGAAGGGGTGCATTACGGGCAGGGGAATCTGAGCTGTTTTCTCCTTGACCAAGGAGGCCAAGAAGGGGATCAAAGTGTCTTGAGTTGCTCCCTCTCTTTGAAGCGCTCCAATCTGGTACAGTACTCTTCACTAATGATCTGTGGACTAAGGAGGAAGAGTGGGAGGGCTCCCTATGGGATATTTGAAAGGGCGAGGGAAAGAGGGATGAATTAGACAGATAAAGCAAAGGGAAAATACAGTCCTCCTAAATAATTCAAAGCTCACTGGCAGTATTTTGGAGTGTGATCGGTAGCAGAATCCACCGCCCCTCCCCTACGCTCACGTGGTCTCATCTGTTTAATGTCTGACTCAACCTTGTCTGAATTCTAAGTAGATCTTCTTTTTTTTTTTTTTTCACAGTCCGCCCCCTCACGTCACCCCCTTTAACCCAGACGAGATGTCCCTTTGTTGTGTCAACCCTTTCACGGCCGTCGTCATGTTGTGTCTTCTAAGCTTCCTGGTGTTCCCAGCGATTTAGCTCCCGCACATTATCTCAGTACATATTATTTTTCATTTGAAAGGTCGTCAAGGTTTTCCACTTCATGCCTTAATATTACACTTGACATCACAGCATTTTATGCTTGTCTGCTCTGCCCCCACATACACCGTTTTCCATTTCAGATCATTTAAACATTTACTTTCATGCCATTCCTAGTTTATGCAAATCTTTTTTTTTTTCTGAAACCAACTGAGCAAACTCTTCTCTTAATACTGTGTTAGGCTGAGTTACATACTGAGCCCACTGATGTAGCTCAGTGATGAACATCCGATTCAATCTCAGCAGACCTTGAACGCAGCAGCAGTCATTACTGCAGAGGGAGAAAAGTAATTGTCTGCACAGATACTTCTCTCTGCTTCACTTTATGGACTTAATGACTGGAACAAAAAGAAGTGAGGGGTCTTTTTACTTGACCTGCACTCATAAAAGAACTTTATAATACTTTCCTGAGCTCACGGCCATGCTTAGTTACGCAGCTTTTCTGCAGGAGGTCTAAATCTCCAACTGACTCCATCTGTACAGTCACTCAGCTCTAATCAACACAAAGAATCCTTTCATGAACATGTTTTTTTTGCACAGGATCCTGTTTGTCCGTCTCATGACAGCTGAAGTGAGAGCTGAATTCATGCAGTCCACACCTCCTGCCAATGCTCCTAAAGTCACTTTGCAAAGACTAGAAGGAAACAGCTAAATAATACGTCAATTTATAGACTCTCTCCTGCAATTTGTATCAGTGGCTTCCAGGAATGCACAAATAACACATTCAGTACTTGTCTAAACTAAAGCATTTTCACTGTCATAATCAATGAGTCTGCACTGAATCTGTGTATGTTGATCCCACTGTGGGATATGAAGCTTTTTTCATTTTTCGAACTATTTTGGAGCCTTTCATTACTCATCTGAGTGCTGTCAGTCACAGGAATGACGGGGCTTTTTATGTTTACTCAAACATGTTCTGAAAGAAGAGAGCACTCTAGAAAAATGTGTTTGAGTTTCCCAAAGGGGAAAGATGATGACGATGAAATGAAACTCTTTTCTAACAGAACCATTTGCTGTCTCTGTCTCTCACTGTCTGTTTCGCTTTCGATCTCACTCACGCACTCATCCTCTCTTTCTCTCTCCTCCTATCTCCCGTCTGTCCAGGTCACCGCCAAGACCCAGTCCTGGAAGTCTCCATTACTCAGATGAGGATGTCAGCACTAAGTATAATGACCTGATTCCTGCAGAGAGCAGCAGCCTGACCGAGAAACCCTCTGAGATATCTGACTCTCAGGTAAGTAGTGACCCTGGCTTGCAGCCTATGTCCACTCCACATCTGGAATAGGCAATGAACTTAGATTAAAAAGTAAAATTCAAGCATTTGAATTTCTCAAAGTAAGAAAATCCTCCAGGGCAAAGTCATAACCTTTCCTGACTCAAAGAGTACTTGTCTTCTTTCACTTTATTTAACTTTCACATTCACAACATATCCTCTTGATAACCTCTATTTTTTCCCTCATAGTCACCGCTTTGTTATATGCAAAAACTAGATAGCTGTCTAATTATGAATTTCTGAGAATAAATTAATGACAGTCAGCGAGACAACCTGTCTCAAGTGGATCACCTTAAAATTAAATATCCTGTTAGTGTAGGCCAGTCATGGCTGACATCTCCAGATGTGAGGTTTAATACTGATGTCTCTCATGGGAAGGAAGTATAGTGATGATTCTCATGTCTCCAGTGTCTCAAATATCTTCACCACTAATTAATTTTCCTCAAACAGGAAATGTCGTGTTAATATGGGCTGCTGGGTTCTATGCTGGTTGTATCGTTATCTGAGCGGCTCACTTTATGGGGCGATTGTGTGTGTGGCAGAATAGGGAGGTCCAGCGAGGAGACGGGGAGGTTAGAAGTGGTGGCGGTTACAAAAAGCAGGAAAAGCCGTTGGTAGCAGATCGCGAACATCTGTCTTCCCACACCACACCGGGTCTCCCCGGCCAATTTATCTGGTACCTGCACAATGAAAACATTGTTCAACCCAGTTTGAACAAACGCTGCTCTCCCGGGAGACACAAACTGGTGTTATTCTTTTCCTCTGCGAAGCCTCCCACTGTTTACCTGCCACTTGTGCAAATAAATGGTGCATCGACATCTGTTAAGCTGTAGTGCCTCAATAGAACAGTAGATGGGCAGGTACTTGTCAGGCACATGTGCCAAGAGCGTAATGTTTTCTCTGAGAGTAATTTGCACTTGTTTTTTTTTTTACCTGTTTGTGTTTCTCAGCCAGAACAGTGTGCTGGCTGAGAAGACTGATGGCTTACTATAAGCATTTGAATCCTGTAAACACTGCTTTTGTCCAATTCTAGGACAGTCTTGTGTACTCTTATCACATCTGTGCTCCACAGAGCTATGGGTGAGCTCCATATGTGTGAAAAATGCCAAATAGAAGTGATTATCTGCCCCATAGAATTGCACATGGTTTAATAGATTTCCAGTTGTCTCTCAGTAGATATTTCCTGCTGTGTTCTGACTCAGTATTGTGCGGTTAGAATTACCCTTTGAGATTTGAGAGCGTAAAAATGTAGCTGTCATTATTCTCTGTAGTAAATGTCTTAAATGTATGTTTTGGTTTTTCACCACACACTATTTTGTAACTATAAGTGTCTTCTTACTCACAGGGCAGCGACAGCGAATATGAGATGGATCAGAGTCGGCAGAAGACGCACTCCTTTGTCAACCACTACATCAGCGATCCCACCTACTACAACTCCTGGCGGCGGCAGCAGAAGGGCGTCTCTCGTCCGCCGGCGTATGGCTACTCCCAGCCCGAGCCCCTGGTGGAACAGGAGTCACGGCAGCACCCGCCGCCCGTGCCCCCTCTGCCCCCTCTCCTCCCCCAGAGTGCCCCATCCCCACAGCCCCAGTGCCAGGGCCAGGGCACTCTGTTCAGGCCTAAGGGAAGCCGGACTCCCACCCCCTCCCTGCTGTCCTCCGAACCCCCGAGCCAGCACAGCACCCTCTACCGGCCCCCCAGCAGCCTGGGCTGTGCCGCTCAGGCACCTACCGCGGGCTTCTCCTCTTTCGTTTGACAGACAGCTCTCCTTCCAATAACAACAGGACCCTGAGGACGAGTCTTTGAGTTTGTTGTTAGTTTATTTGTATTTTGCTCTTTTTTTTTTTTGATCTTTTTTTTATTTTTCTGTCTTACTGACAGAGTTGTTGCTCAATATTAAGCATCGAAGGCATCTTGAATAGCGCTTTCTCCTCTGTGAAGAGTGTGTGTGTATGACTGTGTGTGCTGCGAGTATGATTGGTAAATCCATGTGATATGTATTCTATGAAAAAGACAATCATTTGAAAGTTTTTATGCGTTGCTTGAGTAAATTTATTTGACGGAATGACCATGTAAACAAGGGAGAACAGAGCCTGAGGTTCTGAAAAAAGAAATCCTTGTTTTAAAAAAAAACACTGTATTATTGTTTATTATGAGAGCTTTATGGGAAAACAACCACCTTAGAACCATATAGAGTATGGACCACTTGGCTTGCTGATATTGGACAGTGGAAAAAGCAGCTCT
Source organism: Scomberomorus guttatus (assembly GCA_038419695.1). Lineage (NCBI taxonomy): Eukaryota > Metazoa > Chordata > Actinopteri > Scombriformes > Scombridae > Scomberomorus > Scomberomorus guttatus. The sequence continues at coordinate 262,034 of CM076459.1, forward strand.
GATGGAGACATGTGATGTTTGAAAAAAGGACAAACTGATAGTAAGAAATGGACTCTGACCTGGAGGGAGGCACTAGTGGTCACCGTGGCCCCCGACTGCCTTTGACTTTCTCACTCTGCCTAATCATTGTTGGAACTGCATTATGTGTTTACTATATGTACTTGTCTCATATTGTTTACCAGATATTTATATCAATCAGCTTAAAGCTCAACATTTTCAGAACATCACTAGTGAAAATGTTATGAATCACATTAAAGCATTGTGGCACCTTTATAGTAGTCTGGGGAATGTGTTGATTGTGTGCTGGTACAGTAGATATACAAGCTAAGACAACTTTTTATAATGTGCATCCATTTGCTTTTTATGTTATCCACAGAACACAACTTAGGACCAAAAGCACAAATCTTCTTGGTTCAACTTATACCCTCACGGCTTTATCAGACATAATGCTTGCATTGGCTGTCAAAGAACTTCAAGATTAACTCACTTTGATCAACTTGATAAGTCGTTAAGAACATTAGTAAAATGCTGATTTTCACAACAGTAACCAAACTGAAAGTTATTATTTTCAAGAATGCGAACTATCTTAAAGAATGGGTTCCTGTGACAACATTACTGGAGAGACGACATGGAATTGTTCACTTACTTTTTTAATAAGAAAGCTGATATGTATTTTACAAATTGAGGTAGAAGTCAGCTTAAATGTATGAATCTATGCTTATTTAACAAGCTTTATTTAATGATGGACTTCAACAGGACGCAGGAGTTGTGCGTGAAAAGCATCACCGAGGACTGTCATGTGAGATTATATGTGTGCAACTTGATATACTACAGTAAAACTGTTGTGTTACAGTGTAACATGGCGCCGATATGATGACTGAAAACGTGTTTTATGCTCACAGCGCATACGTATACATATGTTATGATGTGAGATGTTTTCTACAACACTTTTGGACATGTTGTTTCTTTACAAAAGTTGAATGGGGCATTGCTGTGCTGGATTTGGATCCATAGTGTATAAACTTAGACAGTCTGTCTTTTGAGCTCCAAAATAACATCTGTCAAACTCCCATTGTGAACATCACTGTATACACCATGAAGGAAACATTATGGACCTATTCATGATAGCTCTCCAAAATAAATTATTCTATTTTGTAATGTTTTTTTCTTCATGCCTCATCTGAATATACTGGAATATTATACAGAACAATACATAATGGGAAATAAGGCAGGTGATAAATACGGTAATTTTAACCTAACATGAGTTCTTGATAAAGCTTTGAAACAGTGCCAAACATCCAGGTTTTTCAAGAAACCATGTCAGAGCCTGCAGACAACTATTTTACACAGACAACCCTAAATAGACATTTTAGCATGGTCTGGAAGGCAAAGTGATTTAAGGCGACACTTGATCCTTCAGTGCAGAAATGACCTGATTCTCTCAGCCACAACAGAGACATAATTGGGATGCATAAGAGCATGAGTTACAGGGTAGAAATTGAAGAAGAACCTGATCCGGTGCAAGCATGCTGAAAAGCTGGGGGAGGGTGGGAGAGTGTGCCTGGCTAATCTCCTTATTTCAGGCCGGAAAACATTGATCTTAAGCAAGGCAAAAGGGGGGAGGAACAGAGGGATCAGGCAGGAGGGTTTTAAGAAAAAGTAGAAAGTCAAGTCAAGGGTACAGATTGTTGTTGCTGGAACATCGTTGTTTGCCCTCAACAAAATCTCCAACAAGGATTTTTAGCTTGGCAGAATAAATCACGGGGACAGACTGTGAAATATACTCGGTGTTTCTTCAACAAAAACGAAACGAAACTAAAACTAATGCTCGGCATTTGAAAATGATGATTTGACACTAAATGCTACCTGCCTTTTCATTGCAAAAAGACACGCAGTGGGCTTCTGTTCACTCGAATTCACTCTCACACACACACACAGTCGCACAAACACAGTTTCACATCAACAAATCTATTACATTTCAGTTCAGTATCTTCTCATGGGACCGACTTCCACCGAACGCGTCCTCATTCTGACTGAGCTTGTTGGAGTTTATCAGCGCACGTTTGCATAACTGCTAACTCATATTGACTGGTGTCTCAAAAATTAGGACAGAATCACAATGTGTGGTACGGTGAGGAAATTGGAAGTTACAGCTTTTAAAAAAAGTTTTCATGAATGAATTTTGGTTTATCATATCACTCTATATCCTCACAGACACAGCAGAATCACATGGCAATCAACATGCAGTCAGTTAATCTATCCAGGCTTGAGTTTGACAAATGAGGAATCCCTTATTGTCTAATTGAAATATTCAATTAAAATGACCATTATGCATTGTAACCCCACTAGTAGTGTCTGTTTCTCCTCTGCGGAGCACCATGCTGAAATTTGCACGTACTTGCTCAGCCAGTTGGGACTCTCTGAACCACCACAACCAAACCCAGCATCAACAAGTGAAGGATTTGTGGACTGGAATGGCTAAAAGGTTAAAGAGTGCTTATGTGCAAAACATGAGAATCAATGAGAATGAATACCAGTCACACAGCAGTGGACCTCCATTCCACTCAGGATCCCTTTTCACCAAGAAAGAAAGTCTGAAACTGTTACATCACACAGCTCCGTCCCTGATCTGCTGGCACCACAGCAACAGCCACGCTGAATGGATACAAAACACCAGACTGAAGCGTTGCCAAATCCTCCAATGTGAAAGTTCTGTAAGGTTAAAGAGGCCCCAATCTGCCCAATCTGGGAGAAACCTCAGCAACTGACCCCCTGAGCACTAAGCAGATGGTGAAACAGGGAGAAGCAAGACAGCTTTTCCTCAAGGTCCTAAGTGCCAGAATTAAGAAGGGACTTTTTAAAAGATTTCAGAACAAAAACTCATAAAAATGGGTAAGTCTAGGATCAAAGCACTGTCGCATAAGATGCCAGCCCAGTACACAAAGCTGCAGCACTGCAGTCAGTGAGAGAGGAAGAAAATATACCATCTTTGATTTTATATGGGCTTTACTGCATCTAATGAAACATTATACACTTACAGGAAGTCATATTTTTGTCACTTTATGTTCACCTGACTGAGAATTTCCCTCTCGACAGGATGCTGCATTAGACCAGTGAGTATGTGTTTCCAACATTCTTTCATTAGAGAACCGAGCACTGAATACATGAAATGTGTGCTTATTCAGCACAACAGAAACAAATCTGCTAACTGACCAGCTGCATTTAAATGCCAGTTAATATTCATTTTAAGTGTATGTCAGCAATTTTAGAGAGTTTAAGGCAGTTACTCTATGTCAAAAAACTCATTAAACCCTAATGCAGCTTGATCCTGGACAAAAGGCCACTGCAGTCAAATTCTCATCTTAAAGAGCCCCGCTCTCCCATCAGCTGGGACAGACGGTACTGGGAACATAGCCAGAGGCAGGAAATAGCTCTTGAATATGTGTGGTGGACACTCATTCTATGCAGCTCACTACATTACGGAGAGAACAGAGATTTTAAAGAATGGCTTGAATAGATAGACTGACACAACAAAGGGGCTGTAACAAGAGAAAAGTGAATAGTCATTCTATCAAGGTACTGGAGGCAAGTGACATTTGTCCTTTGATAATTATCAACCATTCACACATTCCTTTCTCTTGAGCTCAAGGTGAGCATGCATAGCCTTGGGGAGTATGTCGGCTTCCTCCCACTCGTTTCCACTGCAAAAGTTCCTCCTCTTAGAAAGGTAATGAGTGGTCAACTGGCAGAGGGGCAGCTTGATCTACCTGGAATACACAAGGTCAAACAAATGGTTCAGTGACTCAGTAAAGTCTGCGGTTAATGATGCCAGACAGTGAGAAATCCATGAAAGCGTTTGGACATCTTTCAAAGTTAGGAATTAATTTGACTGAAATTTGTAGGTTGTGACTTTAAAAGAGAGGAAGCTGGAAGGAGATGACTAACATTAAAGTTTTAAACTTCATACTTTTTACTTTAAATGTAAAGCTTATGTGTTGTCTTGTGACGTGCAGCGTTTGTCTGCTTCCTCCTTTGATTCATTATTGTCACAGAGGATGACCATGCACATTTCCTCCCTCAATCTTAGCTCAATCATTCACAACAGCCAAGCCTTTTTTTTTCTTTTTTTTTGTAATATCTCAAAGGGAAACTACCTTATTCAAAGCACAACCTTGGCTAAGGACAAAAAGTTTCACCAATTCTTTGCAAACGCACACTGAAATATCATGAAATAGAGCTAATACAGTTTTTACTTCCTGGTAATCATTCTCACCGTGTCATTAATATACATCATGACACAGACCCCGCCTTTCAGAGTGAAGGAAATGAGACTGAGCCTGTCTGAGTGGCCCCATGCTGGCAGCCTGCGTCTTTAAGGAGCCATGTAAAGAGGGCGTGTTCAAACACACTACTGAGGCAGGAGGAGGCATTGTAGTGAGTTATTGCGCTTCAGAGCAGCAGCAGCAGCAGCAGCAGCACCGCTTCTGAGGATGCGGTGACAGCAGCAGTAACATTTCTCCGAAAAAGAAAAAAAAAAAAAAACAGCCTCTCTGTTTAACTGTTATTTGGATTCGCGTGAACTGCTGATCTGAGCGTCCTTTCCTTTGATGAATGCACCCCCATCGTCAGCCTGCTGGGGGCCTAAAAGTGGAGCTGCACCCGGCTTTTTATGAATGGGATGCTCGGTAAGTGTGCTCGCTTCACTATTTATACTTTCACTTTGACCTCCCTACATGAAATCTACCTTTGCTTTTGTTTATGATGCTCAAATGTTAATGCTGCTGATGTAATCAGTGATTCAGCAGAGCGCACGGTGCGCAAGGCAGCTGATGCTTTTGTAGTGTGGCTACTTATTGTTCTCCTGCCATTGACCCACCCAGAATCTGAGCTTTATTGCAATGTGATCGAAACACTAGACAATGATGGAGGCAAGAGTGGATCAAGTGCTATTAAATGGAAAGCTAGAAAATGGTTTTTATTACTAACTGGAGCATTTATTTGTGGAGACAGCTGCTGTGGCTAGAATCGAGCCTATTTGTCTGCAGTCCTTCAGCAACAATATTCATTTAGTGATACGGATATTAATATTGGTATTATTAGCTTGTTTGGGGAGGTTTTGAAGCCAAAAAGAATGCACAGTGTTCATATTTTTCACATATCACTTCCACACAAAGGGAAACTGTAGAGGCCTCACATGAGAGCAGATGTTGAGGTTCAAAATATGTTTGTTTGTTTGTTTGTTTACCAGTGACAGTGCACATTTAATCAACATTTCAGTTTCCACATCAGTGTAATTGTGCTGGAGTTAGCTAATGAGCTCATTTTCATCTGTAGTCCCTGGGCAGGTTATTACAAATTAGTGATCTAATGTCATCATTACAATGCAATTTGGAGATGTTTGCGTTCTGATTTGCAGATGCACTTTTAGTTACTGTAATGCAACTGTACAAAATGCTTGTTTTTGGCAATATTGGCTTATTTTGAAACATCTGTAAACTTCTTTGGGAGTCAGTGAAGTGTCTTTTTGGGCAGTCGGTGAACTTAACTTAGGACACATCCGGTTTTACACGATAAGAACCACCGATTACACACTTTCTGCCTCAACATGTGGCGTAGGTCTGTCCTGTTTGTCCAGTTCATTACCCACAGCGCCTCTTGACTTGGCAGTCCTGTTCAGTTTGCTTGGCAGGAGTGTCACGATGGCATCTGATGAGCTCATTGGCCGGGATAAGGTAATGGACTTCAGGTCTGTAGGCCATCATTCCATCACTGCCATACTGATAAGAACTCCTTAGCAATTGTTTGAGGAGATAATGTTATCAGTGGTCTGCTTGTGAGGCAAACTGGGTGGCCTTCTTTGTTTTCGCAGGTATAAATGTGACATTTGACCTGTGTTATCCAAAACACACCGAGGGCTTTGTAAGATGTCAAATTGCTCTGCCTGGACGCCGTGATGGATTTAGGTTGACGACACAGCAAACAAACAGGATGTATGTGTCATAGGCTTAGCCTGTTTACTTTTTCACAGAAATGCCTCAGATGGGCCTTTCAGAACGGGCGACATATTTTAAACCGGTCTGCACAGGTTCTGCTCCCTCTACTTTCTTCTGTTTTCTTAAATTACAAAGCATCTAATTGCCTGCAGGAGACATGTGTTTAGTGCCTGAAGGTGAAAGTTATCCTTCCTCCATGTGGTGTTGGACACTGTGCCAAGCACTCTGTTATTGGGCACTGCTCAGAGTAGACCGCATTTGCTGGCTCATAGCCCAGGAAACACAACCTGCTCTGAATTTTGTTTACAAAAGAGAGCGGGTTAGCGTACTTTCATTTCGACAGTAATCAGCACCTTGAGATCCCTCTTTGGTAGTGCTGGAGTGCAACTTTCAGTGTGTTATTTGTGGCCAGTGAGTGTGTAGTCCTGCATCCATGTTTGAACATGTCTGCAGTTTGTGTGCTCATTTGAGGCAATGTGTGTGTCCTTTCCAGCCCCTTCACATTCCAGGAAATACCAACATAAACTGTGATTTTTTCCCCCTAGGAATGCCTCTGAGGATGCGATAGTGAACTGCTGGAGGACATGACAAGTATTTTCAAGGATGTGTAGCACAAATATCATATTGGATTGTTGACATTGCTCTTAATTACTACCACAGGTCTGCAAGTGATACACATAAATCCTAACCTGACACGCCAGATGGTTTGTTACACAGAACCATCTGAGAAGTCGTCCTTGGGAAGCTGTTTGGAAAGGGGCAGACGCTCTCAAAAAAAAAAAAAAACTTGGCATGTGATTGGATGATTGGTCCGAACCACCGGTGGTTCGAAAACAAGTGCATAACTTGACGCCTGACTAGATGGATTCTCGCGTGGTCTTGTGATCTCGCAAATCCAGCTGCCTCGCAAGGTAACATAAATCCCAGCTCAGGGAAAATGTAGTTGTAGTAGAAAACCTCCTTTCTCTCAGTACAGAATTTATGGACTCAGTTGGCTTGTTCGCAACAGTTCATTAGTTCACTTCCGTAAACCTTTTTTATAACCTTGTTGTCCCAACATCAAATCGTAAAGGCGTCTCGTGTCAGTGTGTGAATGCTGTGTTTGTTCCTGTGCCTTTTGTTTGGCAGCATTGTTTTCTGCTCTGCATTGTGACCCAGTATGCTGGGGTTGGTACTATAAGCCAGAGGAAATGTTTATTCTGTTGTGCCATCCTGTTTTCTTGTCTCTAGTTGTAAATATTGAATGGAGTTGATATCAGTGTAGCGTTAAGACCGTGACAAGAGCTTATAATCTTAAACTGCTCAAAATGTTTTTAAGTCTCTCCAGAAGTATTTGTTAGTTGTTGTTTTTTTTTTTTTCCCTGTTTCTTTTTTGGCACAAAGTCAATTTGTATTTCAATCTGAGCCATCCTCTTCTATTTTATTTTATTTGCATAAATCCAATAATTCAATATTAAATTCTAAAAGAGAACCCATGCAATCATCATCCACTCAAGAGTGAGACTGTAGAATACTTATCTGCCGGTGCAGTTTGCCATACATAAGTCAAGTGGTTTCTTGTATATTATTTCAAATATAATCTTTGACAAAAAGAGCCTCAGCTGTCTGATAGCTGCTTCTTTGGCTTCTCTCCAGCCAGTGCATTTTGTTGCGTTTCTGCCGCTCTGACCCTATAATTATGGCACTCTTTCACTTTACAGCGAGATGCTCTGGATCCCATAATTTCCCCGCATTCTTTCCACCGAGGAGCACAGGTTTCCACTCGAGTGTTTTTAAAAATGTAAACACACTCCTCTTCTGCGGCTTTGTCAGTCTGTTCAGGGCGACAATATGGACACCTGGGCCTGAGGCCGGAGCTGTCATCAGCCCTGACTCAGCTACCTGCTGTGGAGAAGATCCGGTCGGAATCGGCTTCCAAAATAATTAATGTCACTGAACCTCAGGCGCTGCACGTACTGATGTTGCATTTTAGGGCTGTTGTTGAGCCCACAGCCCCAGGAGTGGCCTCCAGCCCTGTAGGTTATTAAAACTGTGTGTTGATGGAGATATGAGCTGTGTTTGTTTGGTTAGCCCATCAGTAATACAGTGTGATGGAGCACAGCCTTGTTGTTATTGTGAGTGGTCAGGAAGGGCAGGCTGAGTAGATTTCCGGAGAGATGGGAGGCTTTATTAGCTCATTTTCTCCCTGCCCTTCCTGTGGACGTACCCCCTAACACGCCACCATGTTTCTCTGTGAAACACTTACATCACATGTGGCCATGTAATCTGTGCTTTTGGGAAGGCAGTAGACTAAAACCATTTTCTCATATGAACTCCGAACTGCACTTTCACACATGTGGCACACAACAGGAGATTGTCTGCGTCAGATGCCTTCTCACCTACTGGAAATAGGGGAAATTTGGTTGAGGCGAGGGGTAGTGCCTGGGTAGAGCGTGCAGGAGGCAGGCCATGACGCAAAAAGTACTCTGCTGTCATAAACAACCAAGTCTCTTGTGATTTCGGCGGTGGCCCTAACCAACAGAAGTTCCCAAATCTTGTCTCGTCGTTTTCATTGGCGTCTTCGTGTAAATGACCCTTCTTCTTCACCCTCAGATGTTTGTGTTCTTTCGGTTTCGCGCCAGTTGCCTGATAGAAAGATCATCAACACGCCCACTCGCTCGCTGTGAATTCTCCAGACAATGACCTGCTCTATTCACACATGGGCTCAATCAGACATTACACTCTGTACTTGGGAGCTGGCAGGGTAAAGTCTGTTTAATGTCTGGTCCAACTGATTCGGACATTTGCCTTCTCACATACAGCTCCTCTGGGTAAAGTCTAGATAAGTTCAGGGTTGCAGTGCGTCTGTTAAAGAGACTTAATTGGCGTGTTGAGGTTACTGGTGTCAGTCAATCATCTCAGTGGTAATTGGTCATATTTGAGTAATTCTGCGTGCATACACAGTGTGGGAGTGCTCAGACGTCGCGCAGACAGGGACAGTTATTAACACCCTGCAGCTGGTTGTTGATTGCAGGTCCAGCTGGCTCAGAGTGAAAAAGCTGGGGAGATTTTAGCCGTGTCTCATTACTGAAGACATTCAAAATAATGTTAAGTGGTTATTTCTGGTGTGCTCTCTTGTTGATATGACCAACGTCAACCTCTTTTCTGCTCATTCTCCCTGATTATGTTGAGACACTCTAAATGCCAGACTGGTGCCAATTTCTAGCCTCCCTTCTGCCTTCATTTGTGTTTAGATGTCATGCCCAGTGCGCCGATGACGTTGATGTTGAGCCACGCTGGCTGCAATTTCAGTAGCACGTTTGTAACTTTCATTCTGATAAGAGCAGTAAGTAGGAAAGAGTGATATTGTGTGTGTATAAAAAGGCATTGTAAATCCACGGATGCAACGATGTTTATCAGTACTGCTTAACCCCGCAGAATACTTTTCATTCTTCAATGCGTTGAACTGGATAGAGTGCAGCATTCTTGTCTGCCATCCGCTGTTTGTGTCTCTAATAAAAGCTGTCAGTTTCATCAAAGCGCGGGGGCCGAGAGAAAGAGATGGAGTGTCGTGTCTGGAGGCTGTGTTGGCAGTAAATGTAAAAGAAACAAGTCATCTCCTTTTGGGTATCAGAGGTCAGCTGGTACATGTCGAGCTGATTCACTGCAGGTCTGTTCTCTGCCAGGAACCCTTTCATTGGCTGTCGGGGCTCTTCTTTTGAAAGCTATTATAGTGTGCTGGTCATTATCTGTCCATTGTTTCTCCTTCTTCTCGCTGACTTGTCTGATCTATAGGTGTAACAAATGGGGACTTTTATAGTTGGCCTATTGATGATTATGATGACGCTTTTAAGTTTGAAGGGTTGCTCTATTAATGCAGCCATGATTCCATACTGATTATGTGGAACAGTCGTCGTATAATCATCTGTCGGCACTGACGGCTATTTTTGAACACTGCTGAATTCTTGTAAGTTCCCGTCCAGGCTGCTTACCTCTAATATTCCACTCACTGATAAACGGATAGCAATAGATTTAGTACTCAGAGATATGAATGCGAATTGAAAAACCTGCAGGCACTTTTTTTTTTTTTTTAGCAGGGAAGCTCTAAAAACCAGCTGTGCTTTCTTCCTAACCAAGCAGAATGTCCTGCTGGGTGAGGTGACATTAGCATAACAAACCTGCCTCACACCAGCGTGCCAGGTATGAGTGGGGATGGTAAAAACATTGTCATGTGATTTTGGCCGGAGACACCATGTTTTCAGGTTGGTCGTCCATCTCATTCTCGTGAACGCCATATCTCAGGAACGCCATGAAGGAATTTCTTCAAATTTGGCACAAACGTCCACTTGGACTCAAGGATGAACTGATTAGAATTTGATGGTCGAATGTCAAGGTCAATGTGACCTCACAAAACACGTTTCTGGCCATAACTTAAGAATTCATACGCTAATTAGGACAAAGTTTCACACAAATGTTTAATAGGGTAAAATGATGAAGTGATGACATTTTTATATCCAAATTTATATCCAAAAGTGAAGACAGACATGTTTCTCACTAGAAATTATTCACTGTCAATATAGTGATAACTTCCATTTTGCAAGAAAATACACTTAATACCTTTTTATTGAATTCCTTCAAAGTCTTCACTACAAATATTATGAGTCTGGACAGACATGGATATAAACTGTAATTTGACTGGTTGGTCGGAGGCATTCAACCACGAGGAGACTTTATTGTTGTATTTTGGAGAAATAGTATTAGTATTGAGGTGTTTTTATTTGTGGTTGAGGACATATCTCAGTTTAGCTTTGTTGGAAAATAACCGTCTTTTCTCACTTTTATAAGTACATACTATGTCTGTCAGAGTGTAATAAAACAGTTGGTCACTAAAAACTAACACACACACACACACACACACAGACCAAGGCTTATGTGCACAGTGGTTGGTCAGCAAGCGCAGGCAAAAGTCTGTTACTATGCTCGGCGTTTCCCCCACATTTCACAGCTACAGATTTTGGATTTGCTGTGCTCTTTAGACCACAGAGGATTTACACTTTGATCAAAATCAGCCCTTGGCTTTCTTGGCATATTGGAACTGCATGGTGGAGAGTAGCATGGCAAATGGGTAGTGGGGGCAGGAGGGCACTGAAGAGATACCCTGTAGGTCAACAACTTGACCAGAATGCACAACATGACAAGCAAATGGCATGCCTCTCAGAGTGCCCCAAATGGGCCATTTAAGCAACCGCTAAATCTGGCTTTTATATAAGTAGGAGGGCTTTATTGTAAATTCTCATTAAATCAGTGTGTTCTCTCATTGCTGTGTTTATCTCAGAGGGTGTCAAGTCAGTTTTATTTATATAGCGCCACATCATAACAGAAGCGTCGGCTTGATGTCTGTTGTTCCCTGCCTGTGTGATTGAGAGATAATGTGATTTCCACTGTTTTGTCCTAGGGCTGCTCCTTCCTAAATGAGATATTCAGGCCTTCTAACTGAGTTGCATGGCAGATACCTATCTACTAAAGGCCATTTGTCTGCTTAATTACTGGAACGTGTGTGTGTGTGTGTGTGTGTGTCTGTGTCTGTGTGTGTGTGTACTAGCCTATTCCTGAATGGTATACCTCTTGCTGGTGTTGCACTTGAAAATGCAAGAATGGACGAGAGTTTGGGATTGCAAATGGTATGACTGTGACTGTCAGGCAAATTTTCAGACCGAGCTGTTTGAAATGTCAGTAGGTCAGAGGGAAACCAGCAATTTTGTTTGTTTTTTTCACGCAGATTTGGGTGCATGTGGCCTCCCACCCCCTTAAAATCATTTCACCCTCAGGTCATTCGGGTTGTCCATCCAGGTCAGTGGCTTCAAATCAGGCAGACAGAGAGCCTCCACCAACTGCAGCAGCCGGCCTCCCCCCCCCCCCAGACAGCAGAATACACGCTGGACGAATGAATTACAAAGAAGATGCATCAATACTCAATTAGGGAAATGGCCCATTAGACATGTTTGAGAGTGAGCGTGTGTGTGTGTGTCTGAGTGATCTCTTGTGTGTCTTGTCTGGCCTAATGTGAGAGTATTGAGAAGAAGTGAAATGTTACGTCGGTCTTAAACACAAATTATCCAGGAGGTCAATATCCCTCCTTTTTTTCCTGTATAAATTCACTGTCTTCTGTTGGGGTTTTTTTGTGTTGTGTCCATTTTAATTGTTGCATGTTAATTATAAGTGATCAGAGTCATAGCTTAAGCTTGCAGTAAGTGTGTGTTTTCACTTCCTCTGATGAAGCATCTGTCATCAGTGTTAAGAAATGACCGCAGGATTTCCTTTTGAGTTACAATTTGAGTTACAACTTTCCCAGGTGAACAAAATGAGGTTGCACTCAGATTTAGCGCTCCTTTTTTTCCCCCCATTCAGTATAAGAACCCATTTCTATTTTCTTCTTTCTGCGTTATTTCTGTGCTTTTCCCTCAGAAGATATGGGTGTGTATTTTCTTCCCACAAAGTGGCTATAACCATATCACATTTAAGCAGATTTAGAACCTCCTATTAACCCAGGCTAGGTATTTATATTGATAAAATGTGTATGTGATCTATAAACGGAGCTAACTTTACATTCCCATGGCATAAATACATTTGAGGAAACAGGCTGAAATATCATTTACCCAACCAGATGTGAAAGGAAGAGAGAAGTGAAGCACCATTGGCGATGGTTTGGAAACATTCCTAGTGTGCTCAAGTTTATCCACAGTGTGTTTGTGCACGCATGCATGCTCTGATGCTTTTTACTCAGCAGCTGAGAAATACCACATCCAGATCAAGACTTCTTCAAAAATCTTCAAAATTCTTCAAAATCTCTACTTATCATTTAGGTCATATTTAAGGTCTGTGGGTCAGAGAACTGTGCAGCGTGTGTGTGTTAGTTTTTGAAGAGCTTGTAAACAGTTTCCAATTCCGCTGTCACACTGAAATGATGCAGACATGCTTCATTTGCTCGTCCTGCCTGTTTCTGTCCCACATTCTGCGTCTCCAGTGGGCTCTGTTGCAGCCAGACCCTGAGTGTTGTGAAAGTCTGTTTATGAAGTCAAACCCCCCCCTCTCCCCACGCTGTGACCCCGTGGTTCCCACGCTAACTGCCTGCTGCCTTCTCAGGCCCTTTTCCACTTTTTCATTCACGTGTACACCCACACGTGCGTGTACACACACTTACGCAAGGATACACAAAGCTATAAATATAGCAGGGCTGTGAATCAGGTTTGAGGTATAGCTGCGAATGGCATGTGCAGCTCAAGATCTGGTTTAGATTGAACTGATGAAGAACAGTCTGCCTGCTGGTCTGTGACAAATTTCTGTACCCATGTCCCTGCTGTGGGTGATATTGAGCTTTACAGCTAGATCCTGGCCAGGGGGTGGGGGTGTAGGGGGGTGGGCTTTTACCATCTCCTCTTGTTTCATCTGCTGCTGGTTGTTTTTTTTTTTTTTCCCTGTGTGTTTATGCCACCCAGAAGCAGCTAGTTAGGAAAAAAACTTGGCTGGGTGTGAATTATCTCTCTCCCCCTCATTATACCCCCCCAAAAAAACAAATCAGAACATGTAGCTGCAATAATAAACATGTTTTATCCAAAAAAGGGCTTTTTGTTTGTGTGTTTTGGCACAAAACCATTTGGAGTTCATGGAAGGTTTTCATCGTGTCTAAGCCTCAGTCAAAAGTTGTGTAATCTTACACGTACAGTATATGTTTCTGTTAACAGAGATAGCTCTGGTGTCTTGTTTACAGCACCGAAACATTTTCATATTTTTATTTTTGTTCAAATTTATAAGTTAATTTCCATTTTGTCATTTAAAAAGTACACAAAACATGGATGGAGTGAATGAGTAAAGGGTGTATTGTCTGAGCTGTAGGTTGACACAGAAAGAGGCCATGTGTTGAAGCCTGCAACACAGAAGGAGGCCATGTGTTGCACGCTTCTATGAAGCCCGAAGCCGAGTGCAGCCCATGACAGGAAATGCTGTCGCCTGCTTGCAGGAGGCTGTTTCCATGGCAACCAAGGCAGGTGAGGCTTTAACAGGAAGAGAAGTAGAGGCTCAGCTGGCAAAGACAGGGGGGAGGGGGGGGGGGTCTCCCAATGGCACTTCTACCAAAAACAACTCTGACTTCAATATATTCTGAAGGCTTGCCTGTAGAAATCCAAAGTCAAAGTTAAGTCGCTGACTGTTTTGATGATCTTCCTGTGTCAGCCTGAGTAAACAAAAGAAAGAGGCAAGCCAGAGTGAGGTGCAGACTTAACATAGCAAGGTAAGCGTTTTCTGCAGGCCTGCTTTCGCGTAGCCGCAGAGATTTTCCGCCTACATCCAGAGGTGCATGTGTTTTTGATGCATGTCTGTAGAAACTGCTCGCACTTCATTTCTGCGGCCCACCGTGGCAGTGCTCTTTTTCATGTGTATTTTATATGTTGGGATGGATGACTAATGAGAAAACCCTGCTCCTGTCCTCCAGCGCGGCACCTGTGGAAGCGGCAGTCTGGCATGAGGTTTTCTGTGTTTGGACCAAATGTTTCAATTACACAGAAGCACATTTTCTATCAGCTGTCAGTCACAAACCTCTAGGGGCTTAAACACTGTTGTCTAAGAGGAAGATGGCCAGAGAATATTTTCTGTCATCCCTCCAACTGCCATTCCATATACATTTGTCAAAACAATGTCTATTGCATACCAGGGGTGTTATTGTTCTCTGATGCTTGTATAATTGACTTCTTTTGCCTAGATTAGTTTTTGGTTGTATACACTGCGCAGTCAAGGTTGAGCTTCGCACCAGTAAATCCTTAGTAGCTCTTGACTAACCCTCTCCAATTTATGTTGGTCTGTGGTTGGTGTTTTGGTCTCAATTATAATGCAGTTTTAAAGCGGAATCCTGTGGTGTTCCCCATCTTTTTTTCTTTTTATTTCCCAGTGTATTTTAGAGGTCATCTCACATTGATGTTTGAGAAGTGCTGCTTATCATTATGGAGTTGCATAATTGATAGCTTCGGCTCTTGTAATTAGTGGAACGTTTGAAATTCCTAGAAATGTTTTTGTTTACTTGATGGGATTTAACAGCCAAATGTGAATATTGCACATAACATAATAAGGAAGTTGTGCAGTAAATAGATGAGATCATTCAAGCTTGAGGCCTTTAGGCTCCTTATTTGCTTTATGTTTCAGTTGATTCGAGCCTCTTTATTTTTGACACCAGTAATTTTGTTTGTGTTGACTGACGTATCACTTAAAATTTGTTTTGAGTTTAAGTTTTGTGTAATATATTTACTTTATTTTTATTTTTCAGGTTCCTGTGCTGACTGGAATTGAGGAGCATCAATAATCATTCCAAGGTCTCTAAGAAGGATTGTACTGAAGATTTGGGAGCTCTTTTTGTACCCTGACTCTGCATCGCTCTTCTACCTCTTTGTGCAAACAACAACAACAAACTCCTAATCGGCCACCATGCCAATCCTAAAACAACTAGTGTCCGGCTCCTCACAGACCAAGCGTCGCTCACGCATGGACCTGACCAGGGAGATGATCAGTGCTCCACTGGGCGACTTCCGCCACACCATGCATGTAGGCCGCAGTGGCGATGCCTTCGGTGACACCTCCTTTCTCAGCACCCGTTCAGGAGAACCTCCACCCGAGACCACATCCTTCCCCCGCTCTCCCCGACCTGGCCTCCTGTCTCGCACTTTCAGGAGCAGCAAACGCTCTCAGTCTGTGACAAGAGTGGACCAGCAGAGAGACAACTCCCTGTTGGTCCCTGGAGAGTCACCCACCTACGTGAAGAATGCCATGTCCCTGCCCTTCCTCAATGATGAAGACAGAGGGGACAGTATGGTGGCAAAGAGTCTGTCCTCGAGTCCTTTAAAGCAGCACGGGGAGCTGGATGGGAGAGGTGCAGCTGCAGCAGCTCACTTCCTGGAGCTGGAAGAACGGAGTTTTGGTGAGCTGACCGAGCTTCCGGAGAGCTCCCGCCACTTCGGAGGTGGAATGAAGCACGCCGAGTCGGTTATGTCCTTCCATGTCGACCTGGGACCCTCCATGCTGGGTGAAATCCTGGGGGTGATGGAGAAGGAGGATGACGATCTTGGCTACGAGGAAGGCAAGAGCAGCGAGGGCCGCGCCTCACCACCCCTCAGCACCCACGGAGAGGAAGAGGACGACATGGAGAGGGGACAGGATGAGAATTCAGAGGAGCAGGTGGTGGCGGAGGAAGACGCAGAAGAATTGCAGCAGCAGGCCTCTTTGCATCCAGCCAGCTCTGTAGATCTGGAGCCTGAGCACGGAGGACCCTACACCCCAGAGTACACTCCAGAGACACGGCCAAAACATTTGCAGCATCTAGACAGCTGCTCCATGTCCAGCTCTGGCTCTGCTGCCCTGGATGAGAAACCAAACAGCCAGACATATGCAGGAGATACAGACAGCGCCACCTTCAGTGCCCCACCCGAGGAGGAGAGCAACTTCTCCTCTTTCCTGGAGGATGAAGATGATGAGATTCGCGTATGAGATTCTACAGCCTTTAAAAAAAAAAAAAAAGGACAGAGCTCTGGAAGGAGTTTATTTGAAACTCGCAAGTCCTTTGACAGTGTGGATTTGCACTTGAACCAAAATAAGACATTGTAGTTGGATACTGTGGGAATGGGATGTGAAGAAGACAGAGGACTCTAACTTCTGTAGGTCTGCAAAAAAAAAAAAAAAAAAAAAGAGTGACTGCTACTTTAGGATGAGCCCAGACTCCATCTGTCAGAGAGCCTCAGCCTCCACTTTCTGTTTGTCTGTCAATCCGTCTCTCCCTTTGAACACTGAAGGAACTGACATGGAAGAGCAGCCACTTTTTGAATATGGAACATTCCAGAAGTAAGCAGGGAGGCAGCGAGGACTGGTTAGAAAGGAACTTTTGTAGGGAAAAAACACTTTCCATAACTAAAGCTCAGTTCCAGCTTTCTCTCTCTCCTCTCTCACTTGACGTGTCACATGTGCTTTTTTCATCTGGTTCGCCTCTCTTCTTCTTGCTGCGCTTTCTCTCTCTCTCTCTCTCTGGCTGTGGGACATTATGAGGCCTGAGCTGAACAGAAGGCCCCTGTCACCACAGGATCACTGGTGGGTATCTTGTCACAATAAAGGGGGCTGTGTTTGTCACTGGAGTGTGAAGCCCTGCCTTGAGCTCCTTTCATCTGAAAATATTATAGCAAAGTGCCATAGATCTGTCAGAGTTCCCCTCCTTATGTAACTCAGGGTCCTTGTGACACTGCTCAAAGGCTGCCATTTCCTGTTGTAAAGCTGGACCACAAAGCCCAAACCAAAATTTTGTTTTTAATTCACTGTGAGCGCCACGCAGGCTTAGACTGCGTGTAAATTAGGGAAAAGCAGGGGAGTAAAGCTAATGGAGATACATTGGCCTGCATTAACTATAAAGTATGGTGTTACTACAGGAAACCAGAGGTGTGAAAAGAAAAGCAGTGTGTGGCACATTGGCGAGGGATTACACGCTGTTTGTTGCCTTCTTTTTCCAATGAACAGATTCTTTCTTTTTAATCCTGAAGTCATAATGTTGATGATTTTACAGATTTCCGTGAACTGACATGCGTTGGCTATCTCCCTTTTGCTCATCTGTCATTTCAAGTTGAAACTGAAAAGAGTTTGACAACCACTTCCTTCCTTCCTTGTTTTTTTTTGCACATCCTAGCAACTGCAGCGGTGCAAGTGAACTGTGTAAAAGATGTTGATCCTCATTAGTCCAGGTCCAGCCTTATGTACAAAACGGTTTCCACCACTACTTATGAGGAGGGTTTTAGGTTATGTATTGTTGAGAGTCCGTGCACCAGCAGGCACAGTTAAACCAGACACTACTAGTATTTGGTGTTTAATACCTGTTGTTGTTTTATTCTCTTTGAAAAATCTTTTCTCTTTGTGTTATGTCTGTTTTATTTGAAGAGAAAAAAAAAAAAAGAGGACACGGGCAGCAATAGCATGAAGAAAATATTGCTATTTTTATGCAAGTTGCATAGTCATTGCAGCTTGACTGTATCTCTTGCATCATTAAAAACCGTGGACGGAAAGTATTGAGGCTCAGTTGCGCTGATTGATTTCACTGCCTTAACTGAAGCTGACAGATGTGCCAAATCATAATTATCTATCCAAAAATAATTTAGTTGTGAAACTCACTCTTGAGAGAGAGAGAGCCTGTCAAACCTGTCTGTCACTTCCTTCTCTAATCACTGTTGAACTTAAGAGTTTCAGCTTGCAGGTTAAAAAAAAAAAAAGATCTAATATCATGCAGGAAAAATAATAAATTTGCATAACTGGATATTTATGTTTCCAATAACTCAAACACTACATGATATATTCAGGTAACTTCCACGGTTTTGTGCGAATGGGAACTTGTCTGTGTTGCCCTTTTTGTACAATGTTGTATATTATGCCTTATTGTTGTTTCTTTACTGCTTCTTTCTGTACTATCCAAAATAACCTATATTTTTCAATAAAAGAAATCCTGAACATCTTTACTGCTGTATATTGTTATTTTCCCCTCTGTCTCAGTGCATCAGGAGATAATTTAGTATATGTATGCATGAAGTGCTCCTCAGTCAACAGCATTTAACAAAGGAATTCCTTGAGTGCTGTCTCTGTTTCCTGTCACTATTCTCTGGCTCTCCCAGAAGAGGAAGGAAGGAAGCAATTGAGGCCTCGATGGACATGTCTCTTATGTATTAGCTATACAAGCTGAGAATGGTGTGTGTGTGTGTGTGTGTGTGTGCGTGCCTTATTTTAAAAGCTCTGATACCCCCATGGAGCAGCGTTAGGCTTCGTTACCTACCCGTGCAGATGTGGGAGGGGCGGAAGATGGATGGGGGAGGAAAGGTTTATCATTATGGATATCAGCTTTCATAAACAGTGATGACAGGTCGTTTTTTTTCACCCTGCTGATTAGAGGATGGATGACTCCGGCAGCCATGTAGGACCAACATCCTGCTCATCATCATGGATTCCTAACTGTTGTCAGTTTTGAGTGTACAGGCCATGCTTTGGCTTCTCACACACTAGTGAACCTCTCATGACTCGGGCAAAGTTCACCGCACTCTGTGTTGTTAACACTCGCTGCAGACAGTTCAAGGTCTCACCTTTCATCCACCCACATTAAAACTGCACACTCAACAACACATCTCTATTCCTCTTTGGTATCTTTTTTTCCGATTCAATCTTTCATCTCCACTTTGGGGAGGTGTTTAATCTCTTTCCACTTTTAGGTTTTCAGTCACATTATGCCAGCATCCAATCTGCTGGAGGGCTGGAAAATGTCATTATTCTTACACTTGTGGTAAAAACAGGCCATTTATATTGATTGTTGTGGTCAATACAAACCAGTAGTGCTATTGATCCTGCTTTTCTCACTGTTTAAAGTCATTATTCTTTTTAACACAAATTTTTTTGTTTGTTTCTTTGAGAGGGAAAGATTAAATCTTCATTTGTCACTACTTTTGTATTTGCTTCTAAAAGTTTTTAATTACTCCTTTTAGATAAATTATTTTTATCCATTTGTGCTGCTGGTCCAGCACTGAGGAGCAGGTTGCTGTGTCCAAGTCTTGTTATGTACTGCCATCTAGTGTTTACATGTTGAGGCCCATCTGGTGATGGGTGTGTCAGTGTAATGGCTGATTTGACTTTGGGGTTGTAAATTGAGCTCTTAAATACCTCTGTATCATCTTGCACCCAAAAACATCACATTGATTGATTAGTTTTATTTTTATTTGACGCATTTTACAGTCTTACAGCAAACTATTCACACTCATCACCGAGCCTGCCAAGTGAGATTATTTGGATGATTTGTAGTAAAAGGGAGGATGTGAACACAACTGTTCAAGTTGAACTTGACACCAGAGACGGCTGATTTGTTCAGGAGGCTCAGCTCATCCCCCTCCCCCATGGAAACTCATTGTAATTTGAGTCTGCCTTGCAGCTGTTTCTCCCTCTCAAACACCGTGGATGTAGTTTCTCATCTGCTTCAGCAGTGGCTGTCAAATGTCATTTCCCTTTGGTTTCCAACTCGCTTTGAAAATCGTATTTTCTTACTCGAGCCACCAATGGGAGGCGCTCATTGCCTTTAGGTTTATTGTGTCAGGAGCCCCTGCCTGGACCCACAACCTTTTCCGCCAAATTCCATCAGCAGACTTGCAAGTCTTCCAGGAGGCCGGCGGCATGCTGAAATCTGGAAAGTATTAAACAACCTGCTGGTGGAGGGGACTGGGGAAGGGAAGGTGGGGGGCAGATGAAGGAAAGAGCGAGGGGAAGTAAAAAGTGGGGGATGGGGGAGAAAAGAAACAGAATACAAAATTGTTCATATACCGCCCTTTGCCTGGCTCTGCTCCCTTTCCCCTCCCACACACACACACACACACACTAGTGTGTGAGCTCCCCTCAAAAATCCAGACCACTCCCCAAGCAACTCCAGCATTTTTCTTTTATGTTTGCAGCAGTATTTTTGCAAGTCCTTTTTTTTTTTTTTTTTTTTTTTTTTTAATGGGTCATAAACAAACAGCCAATTCTGCTGCGTAGTTCTGCACTGAGGGAGAGGGGTTGGGGGGAGTGTGTGGGTGTGGTGTGTGTATGAGAGTGTGTGTGGAGTTGTTTGCTGGCACAGAACTGGAAGGCGAGTGCCACGGTCGAAAGCCCCAACTGTGTTTGTGGTTGGAAGCGAGAATGAAAAAAAACTGGATGCCATCCAGACATCCTTTCCCATGTTTTGATGCACATATCTCTGACCTAATGCATGCACAGTATCTGGGAGGGCATACTGTGCCCGAGAGAGAAGGCCCACCTCTAAGAAGATGTATGGTATCTGAACTGTGCCAAGATGTATTTTTAAGCAAGCAAGCAAGAAATTAATCTTCCAGGGAGCAGGATCCGTCCTCTCTGTAAAGTGTTGGTGCACACATTGATTTTCTTATTCAAAATTCTCAATAATCATTTATTCAGTTAAAATTTGATGGTATTTCGAATGTCATGACATATTTGTTAGTCATTCTGTAAAGACTTTTCTCCTTGGCTGTCTTTTTATTGATTAAATCTCAACCTCTGTTCCTGGAGTAATTTATCTTTGCCTTTTGAAATGTTGCACAGCTGCCTTTAGCTCAGCCTGCCAAGTTTCAAGAAACCAAACAAAGTGTAAGACTGACTGTCTACACAAACTAAATAACTTAATCATTAGGAAACATTTTCCCCCCTCCATGTCCTCAAAGATAGGCTAAGGTATTCCTCTAGGCCTGCAATACGCAGCTATACGGATATTGGTGTTAACAGGAGCAGCGAACATAAACATTCCAGTACCCAGTGTTGACCTCTTGACCTCTAAACCCTGGAACTGCAGGGCCGGCAGCAGGAGACCACACACACGTGGGGGGAGGAGCAGGGAGGATGCAAAACTTCTCCGGTGTCCTGGCTTTAAAGACCTTCAGATGCCTGTGCTGAGGACTGTGAAAAATTAGCCCATCCTCTAAACATCAGCGCAATTCTCCTGCTCGGGGGATTGTTGCATGTGCAGGTATGTCAGAATGTGGGTATGGCTTTCTCAGATGGAAAAGTTATTCCAAGCGAAACACTGCTCCTGTCTCTCTCGTTCTTCCCTAGCCGTTGTGCAATGAGCAGTTTCCTTTATAAATCTGGAGATTGTGTCATAACTTTTTTTTTTTTTTTTTTTTTTTTTTCTGGGCTGAAATCAAATCTCCTGCGTTAAAATGTGTTTTTCCATCTAGCAAAACCACAAGTGCTAAAACCGCCTTAAACTCAGCAAGACTGCACCATGTACTCACCAAGTTTTATTGTTCTTTTTGCTATGAATGAACACACGGCCAGAACAATATGTCATTTGTTTTTGTTTCAAAGTAACAATTTCAAAACTCAGTCACTGTTCTATTTTCTGCATCCGGCATGTTTGCGCTAAAATGTGAATGTGCAGGACTAATTTTTGCCATAAGCACAGAAACAATGATTCACCCCCTCATTTTCCATTCTTTCCTTCTGTCTGCATGGTGCTGTGCTAACCCTGTCTCACTCCACTGAAGAGAAGAGCGGGTTCCTGCAGCCATGTGCGTCCTCAGGAGGTCTGGCCTGGCCTCCACTCAGCCATGACCACATAGGATTGGGCTGGGGGCTCTGCTGCTCTCTACCCCCCCCTTATCTCTGCCAGAGGCTGCCTCCTCTCCTAAGCCTGTCCATGGCTGGCTGACACTAAAGGAAGGAGAGCACTCTATACCTCCACACGTACTACACTCCTCCAGACACCCACGCTTTAGGTTGCTGTCAAATGTTAACCTCCACACATAAAGTTTTAACTAACTGTTGATAATATGAAGTCCTAAAATTTAGAGTTTGTGGGAACTGTCAATTTATAAATAAACCCAGGATTGATAAAAAAGAGGCTTTAGATGTTGATCACACAGTGGGGCTACATCCTTGCCAACATAGACTTGGCGCCATCCCAACACAGGCTGTATGTCCACACAATGCCCTCCTTGTTTAATAGACGCTGCGTGCCCACTGTGGAGCCAAATGCTCTAAAGCTGACCAGGAAGTGAGGGGTCACAAAGGGTCACTTCCCATAGGCCAGCCTTATACTTTGACCTTCTAGTCCCTCTACAACTTAATTTTTCCCTCTCTGCCAATATAATGAGTAATATTCACCGCAGGGGCAGAAGGAACCAAAGGATAATCTCAGAGACTGACGCCTTTAAAGATTTAGAGTGACGATTATCTGGAACTGAGTCACTTTGCTCAACACATTTCTTTCATCCAGCACCTCTTTTCGTCATCAATCTAAGAGTTATTTTTAGTATATATTAGTCACGCGTGCCGAAAAATAAATTCTGAACACCTCTGTGTTTCTCTATACTAAATTCCAGCTTTTCACATTCTCAACTGTATTACTTGTCTACATGCGCTTCTAAGTTTTGAAGTTTAAAATTTTTTGGACTTTTTTTTGGAGGCAAAAAAGGATATGCAGCTGGACCCCATATTAGTGACATCACCTCAAAGTGATGACTTCACAGCTATTTTAAAGGGTATTTAAACAGTTCTCCAGTCACTTCTTACTTCTTACTTGGTTGGGTGGGATGAGGGGCTGTGTTCTCCCCAATAGCTTTATGAAACGCACAGTGTCTACTGTTTGCGTGGACTAAACCACAGAGTCATATGTAAACTAATATCAGCACCGGAGGAGCCAATTAGACAGACTTTCCAGACCTTACAGTCTATCACCTTCCTGTTTTCATCTACCTCACTAGTGGAAACATTGCAACAGCTTAAGCTCATTCACTTTCCTCCTCAAATCTCAACAGCATCATAAATCAGGGTGTGTCTGGAGATAGAAAACAACACTAGGGCGAAGAATCCCAGAGCTCTATGGAGAGATGACTTTAAAACACAGTGTACTGGGTGTTGGTCCTCCTTTTAACAACTCTGTCATCCAGTTTATTCTCCCCTCCCTCTGGTCATGGTTCCCTCAGGGCCGAGCTGGAGAGGAGAGGGGGAAAAGTCCAGCTGATGCTGGCTCTCCTCATAGTCGTACTGGCCAGGCTCTCACTCTCCTTCTCCTCCAAGTTCACACAGCTAATCAGAGCCGGCAGACCATACACAGATGCATTGTGTGTCTGTTGAGAGGGGTTGAGTTTTATTTATTGTATTTTGTCTGATTATTCAATGATTGAATTAGGCTAGACACACGTCTCTTCAATAGAACAATTAAACGCTTCACTTCACCAGTTCAAAAACAACCAAAATGACTGTGCACTTAAGTAAAAGTGATTTTGAATGAACTGAATTCTAAAAGAAAACAGCATATAAACCGAATACTGTACAATATATTTACATCCTGCACCTATAAAAGTCACCCAAATACATTTTTCTACTCAATGTTACATGGCAGAATTCAGGAAAGAAGACTGTACAGCAGTAGTAAACACTCCTGACCATCCTGCAGACATGCATGCTATAAATGTAAATGTTCACTCTAATGCTGGATTAAAACCAGTGTCAAAAACAGCACTGTGCAATGATTTGATCTCTTAAACAACCTTAACATTCTCGCATCTGTCATGAGTTTTTTTTTTCTTTCCTGGGTGCATTTAGGCTTGAAATTAAAATCTATATGTGGTGTTTATGTTAAACATAAACACTCAATGTGACAGTTTGCATGTGATGTAGAGGCGTGTCTGGCTCTGAGCTTGGAAGACGCAGCCGTGCATGAGCCCATCTCCTGGCTTTCCTGTATCAGACAATTGCCTTTTGGCGGTGTATCTAGCATGGCAAACCCTGGTTAAAGCCCTCGCCATCTGTAGCTGTTTACTTTGATTGACAGCTTGCTAGTATGCTCAAAGGGGCAAAAGAAAGTTGTACCAGATTATTCTCAAGTGAAAACGCTGCCTCATTCACACCACAATCTCCAGAAAAACATCAAGTTGACAGCGAAAACCTCAAACTTTATGGGAGCGGGGTCTGTGTGTGTGCTCAATGCAAGAGTGCTTACGTGGGTGTTTGACCGACTTGATGAACAAGAGCGAGGTTGCACAAAATGTGAATCAAAGCAGGGTGGAGCAAAGAGAGAAGGAATGGTTAAGTAATCATCCAAATGCCTTTTTTTTCTTCACTATTCTCTTCTTGCTGCATGCTCCAGCTGTGCTGCAGCTTTTGGGCCAGCCAGGAAGTGTTGGAGGGGGAGTGCGAGGGGTGGAGGCAGGGTGAGGTCACTGTGCTGTTTGCCCCTGGGAAGGGAGGATAGCTGAGAGGAGAGACACTCAGCCCACTGTTACAACTCTATCTATTCATTCCTAATCTTATTGTTAACCGAGCCCTTCATCAGTAACATATGGTATATTCAGGGCTGTCCAGTGCACATTCTACATCTGGAACGCCGCACAGAGCTGCCATTTTGAACACTCTGACCTCCTCTACGTACCCACAGACATGCATAGTGAGAGTGAGTCACCCACAGAGCGGTAGGCATATTTAGAGACCACTGTGTGAGTGCCTGGCCCTGCGTGCTTGGGATGCCTTGGGTGTGACCAGGTTGGCCTGCACTGTGTGTGTGCGTGTGTGTGTATGTTATCGTCGCTCCAGCTGCCTGTCGTCTGCAGCCTGTCCCATCAGTTCTCGCTGAAGGAAGAGAGCCAGCTAGACAGTGACTCAAGCAGACACCACACACACATACACACACACACACACACACGCACACAGAGGAAAGACTACTCAGTGGAAAGAACTGCTGATAGAATTTGGAATTTCCTGGTCACCAGCAGTTTCACTGTGAAATTAAGCCCTGGTCATTTTCAGGTTTTTACTGTGGCACTGATAATCTCACAGTGCTCATTATAGCTCTAAATGGGCAAACCACAGATAATCAAATTCAATAATGAAACTGAAACAGTTGGCACTTAGCTAGCTGTTTATTAGTCACAAAGTCAATCCTGTTTGAACATGACGGCGACTGGTTTGACTGTTTTACTGTCAACAGTTTTTCCATGGAGTTTCCAGTTATCCATTGTGCAACAGTTACACTGCAGTTACTCTGGGGATTCTCAGGACTTGGTCAGTGCGGCCTTCTCCCTCTTCCCACAACCATGTGTGTAGTTTTTACAGACTGGAGATCTACAATTCCAACCATGGCCTCAGAGAATTAAATATTCTCCTAGGAAAACCCCCACATCCCCATAAGTGGCATTTTAACTTGTCAGCTGCATTGTGATTGTAAGTGTAGTTGTCTGTGTGTGTCTCTGTGTGTAAGAGAGCGAGAGAGAGAGAGAGAGAGAGAGAGAAAGTGATTTTGTTTGTGGCCTCAGATATGTGAGTGTTTTCCATGAGCGTGTGTCTCCAACTTGTGTCTGTATGTAGTCAACAGATGTTTGTACTTGCGGTCTTTATTCTATACATTAGTTATTAAGCCCAAAAGACTGACACTAGTCCTTGCAGAAGCCCGGCTTTTTTTAATGGGGCTGAAGCTGAACTGGAGGCTCACTGTAATGAGAGCCCAGGTAATTGTTTTGAAAGGGTAACTTTATAATGGAAAAATATAAAAACAACCCCTGCTTTCAATTAAGTCTTTCCATCCCATCCCCCACAACACAGTTCAATCCAAGCTGCCATGCTATATTTTCTTCTCTGAGTTCACCGCTTGCCTACACCATATGGCCAAGGATGGGATTTAATGTTATTTTTTCTGTTTCTAAAGTAAAGATCAGTTTTTTAATCTTGAAAGATGACTGAGACCCTATTTATAGTCACTATTAAAAACTTGCTGAAGTGATTCTTGCAAACGTAGAGATATTGTTTTTTCTCTCTTTGCAACCTTGCTTGGCGTTTTTGACCACACCCAGCTTCTATTTTGTCGTGAAAGAGTGAAATTCATTACATGAAGGAACTTAGTGGAACACGTGTTTTGAAACACTCATATGGGTGGGGGAACAGGCTAAGGTCTCATCTGGAATGCATGAAGCATAACAATACATCCCAACATCTCTCATCACTCTGGATCAAGAGCGAGGTTAAGGCTGGGATGGGAGTGGGTGGGATCTGTTTAGATCAAGCTGCTCTTCCTGTGCCTTCCTTCATATACATGAAAAAACGTGCAATTTTTAAGGAGGACACTTTTTAGTTTGTCTTGGGTTAAAGTGATTATCTGCAACATCTGTGTTTTATGAGGGTTTTGGACACATTTTCCATGATAAACAGTGACTGCTGTTTTGTTTATGCTTTACATTTCACAGATATCATCCCACAGTCAAACAATGTGACCACTACTGTGATACATTTAACCCAGATTTTCCTTTGATTAAGTTTCAGTTTCTGTGGGTAACAGGGGCTCTTTTGTTTGTGTTCAGTTGTGGCAGTTATCACTGTTTGCAGTAACACAATTGTTTTGGTTTTTTTTATTCATTGCAATCAAATGATGTTCTGTAGATCATTACTTTCTGTGCAGAGATGCTTGTTCTCGTAAGAAAACACCAACCTGACACACTCAGCTTTATAAGCCTTGATTAACTTATCACTGTTGCATTACACAAATCACCAAGAGAGTAATAAAAATATATTATTGTGATGAATTGCTCACAAATTATCGCTTAAAGGTCAAGGTGAGGCATTTCACACAATGTGTTTGGGTTCATCTTGGGGTTAGGGAGGGGCTGTCAGAGCAATAATATTAACTGTATGTGGATTTTTGGATGTTTTCACGTGTGTGCATCATTTGCGGTTTGATTTACAGCACATGCTACCGCTGAGTTTATCAATCCATCCTCACCTCCTCCACTCTGCCACTGAGAGGAGCTGTCAGTGGGTTTTGACGCGGATCCCGCGTGAGTGGCTGCTCCGGGCTACAGTCCAGACCGACGCTGACGGATGAGCACGCACAACTCAGACTATCTGCTCCAAGCCAGACTTTACAGCAGTGGCCACAGTTTCCTTTGGGCAGGCCACTATACGGGCGCTAGGCTAGCTGTCACATACTGGATGTGTATTACCACATTTTCCTAAACAAACCATGTTTAACCAACCATCATCTCCTTACAAACACGGGGAAACTGAAACACCATGAGTATTATGTATTCCATTATCAAGTTTGGTTTCGTTCATCAGCAGCTGGATGACTCATAAAGTAGGCAGTGGGCCTGATCCAGGCAGAGATAAAATGAAAGCTTGTTCAGCAGCATGCTTCAGAATGAACTTGTTTGGTTTTTTTTTTTTCTTTCCTTTGCCTCCTCTCTCTCACACAAGGTAACAACCCTTTTGCTAGCTGTCCTAAAGCCAATTATCTGTCGACTCTCCTCTCAGCTGTTTCAGACAAAGACTTAATAAAAGTGAGTGCCAAGTGTAACCATGTGTAAAAACCACCTGATTACCTCAGGGTATCAGAGCTGCACTCCCCAGCACTAACCATGTAAACACGTCTTACATTTGAGAGTAAATGAGCTCAATGCTAGGTGTTTACATTGGCCTATCATGACCTTTGACCCGTGAAACAGCTCTGTATATCATTTCTACAAAGCTACAGCACATAAATCCCTTAGATAGTGCGCTAATAGCCATTTAGGGGTCAGCTCATTAGTAGACCCAATTTACAAAAGTGTTAGTGCTGGCAACCCTTTAAGGACAGAAGACATTTGCTGGCACACAACTTTCTTCACATATAAAGTCTCAAGTGGCAACCTGTACAGG
Source organism: Scomberomorus guttatus (assembly GCA_038419695.1). NCBI lineage: Eukaryota > Metazoa > Chordata > Actinopteri > Scombriformes > Scombridae > Scomberomorus > Scomberomorus guttatus. The sequence goes on from CM076459.1 coordinate 290,224, forward strand.
AAGTGCTGCACTGTTTGCTGTCAAAGGAGCACAGATGCACTGTTTGGAAAAGATAGCAGAACAACAGGAATGTGAAAACTGCTGATAACAAGTAGACAAGAATTATTTTTTCCTGCGGGAGTCGAAGGGGATTTTTAGCTGCAGATCTCAAAGCAAATTAATCATATGACCGTGAGTGTTTATTCTGACACATTTGATTGGAATTAAAAATAACTAGCATGGACTGTGTCTGATGCAGCTTAGATATTCATCTGTAGATAAGAGAGCTGTGTAGAAATGAGAGCAAGGCGATTCAAATTGAATTCTTTCATTGCTTTTATTGCTTCATTCCAAACCCCTGAGGCCAGTATCACTGTGATTCGAAGCAACAGTTTGTATGCTGGTTCTGCCTATTGGGATGTGTGTGCTGATGACATTGACTCCAACAGGAAGCCAGGGGCTAATGATTAGCACATGTTTAGGATCACTAGGGTGCCACAATCTGGAGTTCGTAATGCCATTTGTCTCTGATTTATTTGGTTGTTGTTGCTTCACAGGGAGGGACAGGCCTTTTCTAAAGGGAAAGAAACGAAGCCCTCTCCCATCTCAAAATTCTTGGCCTGCTTTATCTGATTCAACACCCCACCAATGGAGATCTTCAGCTCGGTCATGGTCCATTTTGGAGCTTTAGAGTTTAAAATGGGAGATGTGAGACTAGGCATGCACAGCATGGGTGCTCTAATATGATCCTGTTTACACTCATATTGTGTTGCTTTCACACACAACAGAGAGATTTTCGATAGACTGATAGCAGCCTTACAAAGATAAGCTGCGGACATTGTGTATTAGAATTTGAGGCCTTGTTTTTAAAGCACATGAAGCCAGTCAGTGAATCTGTAAGCCTCCGTGTCAACATGCCTTCAGTCATTGTGTGTGAACAGTTTTAGATGGCCATGCTAAGTGTACAATCTTTTAACATAGGTCTAGGTCTGGAGGGCTCCCCCAGCTCCTCCTGCCTGGTCTGTGGGATGTTATCTGATAGTCACTAAGTGGCGAAACATAAACACTAAGAGCAACACAGTGAGGCAAGTTCAGAATGAGGATACAGCCATACACATCCTGGAAAGCAGAGTATGCATCTGCAAGAGGAATGCAGCTGTCTGTGGTTTCAAAGTGATTCTGATCAAACCAGGCCACAACACAAAGAGGCCAACTAACACAAGTTATAACAAAAGTATGAAGTTCTGTGTGCAGCTGTGACAATCCAGAAATGTCAAGAGAGATGACCTAAGAATTCCTTTTTTTTTTTTTTTCTTTGTGGACAGGCGTTGTCAGCTACTCCTGGTGACATTTGACCAGGCTAACTTAAGAGTCTTTCCTCTTGTTTTGGCAGTGGCTTCCATAGATGAAGGAGCACTGGGGCGTTCCGTCATTCCTTCATATTCCCGCAAGTAAAACTGCCTGTCCAGCTGACGTCCTCAAGGCAGCCAAACCAGTGTCACGTCCAAAACCAAAACCTAATCCCTAATCCCTAATTGTCTCACTCTTCCCTCAGCCCCATGTTTGCTATTGGAGCTGCAGCAGTCTGAGAGTCATCTGGCCACTCCTGCAGGTGGAGCCCAGTGCTGTACACTAAGGCTGGGCCTGAAGTGAGGCTGAGTCATTGTGTCACAGAACAGCGGATCATTCCAGTAATAAGCCTTGGCTATAATACAAGTCTTGACTCGAATTTTTGATATTAACACTAGCGTAAGCCTGTCATAATGGTTTTGAATAAACACAAACCTGACATAATTGTCATTGGTGCCAACAATAAAAAAACACGCCCTGTGACTTCCCAACGTTAACACACAGACCAAATAAGATATGCTGGTTTAATTATAGATTCAGATCTAAATTGTAAAAACTATACCTAATGACAAAATCAATGTATTATCATTGTAAAAATATAATATATTAATATATAAATATAATATATAAAAGTAATAAGAAATTATGTCCAAATCAGAGGTATCAACCCTTTAGATGTTGTCTCTTGATGGTTTGTATGATTTCCTATAAAGTCATGTAATTTCCAAAAACAGCCCAATGTTTCATAGAAATACAATTTGTATTCAGAAAGTCCTCTAAGTTGATAGAGGACAAACCTGGCAATTCATCTTAACTTCCTAAAATGGCTCACCTGTGTGTGGGTAAGTCCCTTGGTGACATGGGGTGTGCCGGTTTCAAATTTCAGCTGCAGCCTCGCCACAATGGCCGTGACTATAGTGTTACTGGTGTCGAGCTGCTCCTGCCTGTTAGCTTTGTAATCCCTCACTTTCAAAAGAAGACGAGCTGTGTGTTTTCATTTAATGGGTTCGGGGGGAAACGGTTTTGGATGGTCTGCAGTGCTATCAGCCATGTAAGAAAGATCATAACTCTTTGGTGTTATGGTTGAGCGATCACTGACAGCACAAAATAATCAGTCAAAGAGATTGGCGCTAATAAGCACGCGGGGTAAAGTGAGAGAAACCATAACCTCATATCTTTTCGAGCGTCCTCACAATAACTGGGGATTTTTTTTTGTTTGTTTGTTTTGGCAATGGCCATGTTTCATACTGAAATATTTATCACAAAACGTCAAGAAACAAATGTATAAAAGATCAATTGAAAATGCAATATGTGCATGTTTTTCAAAAATATTATTAAATATCCAACCATGGAAATGTCGAATACAATTCCAGAGATTATTAAAGTGAATGAAGTGGTGCAGTAATATGAAAGGGTGGGGCACTTCTTAGCTCACTGTGGTGAAGCTTCATTTGCTGAGGAATGTGTCAGTGTTTACAACAACAACAGTGTCACTCAAGTTAAAAATGATCCTTATTGTTGTTATTTTCCAAATGGATTTTATACCTCAAAAGATACAAAAATATATATTCTACTCTCTTCTATTCTGCTCTGTGTTAGGTCCACTTTCTCAGTAACAATGCAGGATTGTGTGAGTGGTAGACCACTGTGACATGTACAGTATAGTCTCCACTCACACCTGCTCCAGCTGGGCAGGCGGGTTTGACTTCTCACCCTGCAGCAGTTGGCACTGCCCCTGCCCCCCCCCCCGCAACCCCCCTCAACCACCGCACCAATTACATCTTCATAAACAGCAGCACATCCAGCTGAGTGGTCGGCCAATTGAGCTCTCTCTCTCTCTCTCTCTCTCTCTCTCTCTCTGCCCCCCTCCAGCTCTGCCAGGACACACGGCACTGCCTCGCCTGCCATCCCACAGCGAGCCTGGGCAGCAGTCCACAGTTCCTCCCCTCGCGTGTTTACAAACACAGACCACAGGAATCCACCTGATGGGCCAAAAACTGCGAGGGAAAAGAAAGAGAGAGGCATGAACTGTGCTCTCTGACTGCAGCAGCTGATCATAATCATGTTTGGACTGGGATAGCTTCAAAACAGTAAATGTGTACTTGATCTTTTGTCACTGCCGTCATTTACATTCTGGTTTGGCTTAAAAATGTGTCACTTGTAAGGAAATTGCCTGAGACCACAGCGTAACGAGGGATGCAGAAACACGGCGGGTTGTGGCGGACAATCTTTGTCACTCATCCTTGAATCTCGTGAGCGTGGAGATCCAAGCTGTTCCATCAATTTAGCATGAAGGCAACAATACACCACGTTAACTCCCCTTGGCACGGGACAAACTCCTTCCCTCCGCAGACGCAGGAGTAAACAGAAGGCCTGCTTCACACACACACACACACACTCACACACAGGCATTCTGGGCATACCGCGGGGCCTCCAGAGGGCTGGTCTGTTCACATGCAAGCACATACACACACACTAACTGGACATGTGTGTTTGATGAAGCTCAATGTGCACAGGTGAGTTCAGCCAGTCAGTGGGGGTCAGTAGTCCAGCCACCTTCAATCATCTGGAACAAGGCAGAGTCATCTTGACTACCCTGACAGTTATAGCTCAGACAGTTAGGGTTTCAGGTGTGGCCTGTAAAAAATAGAGATGTACTGTGCGGTATGGTGAACACCTTGGATGCAGGATCAAACATTTAGGAAGCATAAAAACATCACAGCTATAAACTGCGCTGATAACACATGACTCGTAAAATGACTGAGTATCATAGAGGCAACATTGGATTTTGAAAGGTTAAGTCATGTTGATTTAGTGTGAAATAATGGATGTTTTAGACATATACGCAGAGACAGTCGCCCATAAGCTTACATTTTAAGGCTGTGTGGTTTGCACAATAATACTATATGATCACCCATACAATCCTGGAATTTAGTGCAATCCAGATGATACGCTACCACGGGAAGGGGTGGGGGGGGTGGTGGTGGAGGGGGGAGGGGGGGTGGTGGCGGGGAGTTTTGGAGCTGGCCTATGGTGACGTGCAGGGCCTGCAGGGCGGTGTTCTCAGGCAGAGAAAGAGTCAGGCTGGGGTGTGTGAGCCACATCTGGAATAGTAGCGACAGAGGAAGAGAGAAGCAGAACCTCGGTGATACTTTCCCAACTCTTCACTCCAGTACTCCCTTTTTTTCACGGAGACAAACCTCTTGCTTTGCCTTTTTGTAAGTTGGACTATTGTATTTGGAGCGTTTTTCCTTCTGTTTTAGCCAATGAATTGATTGTTTTATTTACTGTTATTCCCACTCATACAGCAGGACCTCATCCATGGACTTTATATCGACTTTTGGATTTACTTGAAAATGCGCCTGTGCCGCTTTAACTGCGCTTTAACTTTAACTTGACGCGTCTATAATATCGCCTTATGTGTAGGTAGGAGAGTAAACAGTAAAGCCACAAGCTCACACATGGCGGCATTACGCTGGAATGTTTTTCACGCAGATGGCTTCAGTTTGTTTTCCAGCAGCGTGCGTCGATTAGTCGTGAATCAGTATTTGTTATTCATAACTTTCTCAGAGTGAAACAGTTTCCTCTAGAGCTGTTTCACTTAACTCTGCAAAACGTGCAGAGGCATTTCTTAACTTAATGAGTTGTAATTAAATCATTTTGGACTTATAAGTGGATCAAACCATCCCGTGAAATCAAGTTGAGAATAGATGTGTTTTCACTACAACAGTGAACGACTTTAAGCTCAACATTGACGATTTCGGCCCCATCAGGAAGAAATTATGGCTCATTCCTTCCTTCTTTCTACGTTTGAATGTAAGGGGACACTTACTCGCGTTGAAGTAAACATTGCGGTTGGTGCAGGAGTGAGGAAATCGCGCCATCTGGCGTCGGCGTGAGTTAACGTTGAGCTCCAAATCTGACAGGGCTTTTTGGTGGGATAGTAAATTCATGTGGCTTGACTTTTGTGTGTGTGTGTGTGTGTGTCTCATGCATCCCTCTAGATCCACTTCAAAATGCTGCTCATCCTGCTTGGAGTGCTTATCTTGCACTTAATCATTCTCATTCTTCTCATTGTGTCAACAGCAGCCAGCGTAAGTCGTCTTGTTCCAATTTTTTTTCTCCCCCAGTTCACTTTAAATTGTTAAATATACAGGATGTAATGGAGGGCAGATTCTAGCTGCTTTACTGTTAAGCACTTTGTTAAGAAAAGTACTATATAAATTGTTATTAATGTTATTATTATTGTCTGACTATAAAGTGATATTGTTGTTGTGTATTATAGTTCCTAGGCTTGCACTGTGGATGCTGCAGCATATTTAAATGGCTCTGTGTTGTTGTGTTTACCAGACCTGGTCTGTAAGTGGTGCTGGCAGGAGCACAGATCTATGGTATGATTGCAAGATAAATAATGGAGGCTACCATTGCCTACCAGCCAGCAATGAAGGTTTGTGAGCATTCTGGAAAAAAATATCATATATTGTGCCTTGAATATGTTCACAGTTGTGAATAAAGTTACGTGTGCATTGAGATTAATGCTCTCCATCATCTCTGTCTCACTTCTAGACTGGATCCAGGCAGTGCAGGCCCTCATGATCCTATCCTTGCTCTTCTGCTTCTTCTCCCTCATTGCCTTCCTGTATCAGCTGTTCAAACTGGTCAAGGGCGGACGCTTCTTCTTCACTGCCATCTTCCAGATCTTGGCTAGTGAGTATGACTTCATCACACGCTGGCGGGTCACACCCTGAGCAGATGCTGGTGCAGTTGTGATCTCATCTGCATTCGCTTCACATTCGTTTTTTTTTTTTTTGTTTGTTTTTTTACCCAGGTCTGTTTGTGATGTGCGGGGCGATCATCTACACTGTGATGAGTCCGGATGATGTTCCCAGCCTGCATTTCGGCTACGCTTACGTGCTGGCCTGGGTGGCGTTCCCTCTCTGTCTCATCAGTGGCCTCATTTATATCGTCCTGAGGAAGAAAGAATGAGAGGAGCAGAGGAGAAAAGAGGAGGGGTAGTAAGAAGACCCCTTACCACAACATCGCACTGTGCCTACTGCCCACAGACCATAGACTGACATCCCAACAAACAACAACAAAAGTGCATGTGTCACTAACTATTGTAAACACAAAAAGGAGACATTTATCACTGCTGGGGATCTTTTTTTTTGTATTTCAGTATCCATTATGTTGCCATCACATGCTGAAAAATATCTCATATTTGCTTTGTGAGTTTTGACAAAAGCTGAGTGTCACTACATGTGATTCCTGTGGTGACAGAGTGTCTTGAAAATGTGTTTAGAAATGCGTTGGTGACATATTGACTTTTGTTGCATACTGGCATCCTACAGTGCTTCCACAAATACATCAAGTGTGATAACAAAGTAATCCTGCCTTGATTCAGTACAAAGATGTACATAGTGTCTGTGGTTTTTAGACATATTTATAACATTTTTACATACATTTTGTACATAGTGTTGTCAAGTTAACATTGTCATGCTCATTTACGTGATAGAGTTTGTGTCTCACAAATCATGCAGTTGTGCCAAAAAGCTTTTTTTTTCTAAATTGTTTTTCGTTCATTTGTGTCAAATGCTTTGGACATTGTGCCTTAACTTAGAATATAAGTGTTTTTTTTCTTGAAGGAAATGAGAAAATCCTCGGAAATTAAAGAAATAACAATAAGAAGAATTAATTTTTTTTCCTGAATTATTATACTTGATATTCCAAATAAAAAATGTTGCATTTTGTAATCTAGTTTTGAAAAAATGGTGCTTTTTATCTACTATTCTTGAAATGTATAGCCCACTTTGTGTTTGTGTATCTACCTTGCAAGTGTGCCATGTCCTGTGATTAATTTGCTTTGTACAAACCCAAGTTTGCATTTTTGTCAGTATTCTTCTAAATAAACCTTTGGAAATTAATTATGTTTACTTGTTGAAAAGTTGTATACATAGAGTGTTCACACCCCACAGTAACATGTTGACCTGACATTTCTTGTTCTTACTCTGAACTCATGCTAGGTGCTATGTCTTTTTTTTTAGACTAGCCAATGACAAAAGTGTGGAAGATTGATCACCAGTTGCACATGGCTCTTTGTAGTAGCTTAAATGTACCACTTAGTGGCGCTGTAACACACAAAACTCCACAAAACCCAGTCATCCACCTGAGGAAAACATGGATGTTGGTGAAAAATCTGTGCACCAGATTGTAGGGAAACTCAAACAATTTTTTTTTTCTTTAATGTGCACACAGTGACTTCTAATCAAATGATTTCTCAGCAGTACTGCTGTACCCATTTATGATTATATAATCATTGATTTTCTAGCATCCAAACTGGGGAAAAAAAGCTGTTAACAGACAAACTTTGATAGCACCACCTGGCTACAGTTTGAGGATATGCGTCTCCTTATCAAATGCTGGAAACTTGGCAGCATTTACAGACATTATTGCAGCATAACAGCATAAACCAAAGTGGAAAAATGTCTCAACAGCATTTCTGGGAAGAAAAGGAAATGAAAAAATCTGATATATTTGGCTCATTGGCTGCTACACAGTATTGTGGAGCTTCTCAGAGAAAACAGATGTTTCTTTCACCAAACAGGTTTCCCTGACAGATTCCCCCACGTCTTACATTTATCAAATTGTCAGCTCTCCATATTAAAGACATTTCTGATGTGGAAGCTTGTTTTGCTGCTGACTGAATTAATGATTTTGAATTTTTATTAGGCTGATCATACCAAGCATTGAGCATTATAGCAACCCATGTAGAGCTCTGTGTTATATATTGTAAAATAATTGGAGACTGAGGTGCAAGAATCACCATTAGATGTTAGTAGAAGAGGTGTTCATGTGTTCTTGTATCTGTTGTATTCTACAGGTCTATATCTTATCATTTAAATTGTGTTTTAACCCACATAAAGCAACTAAGTGGTCAGCCAGTGGATGCTTTGAGATCCAATTGCTTATAATTCCACTAGGTGGTGACTGCAACATACTTATCAGTTACTCCAGAGCAGCTTTTTGAAGTTTTTTTTAAATTTCTAAAAAAAAAATAACAAAAAGAGAGACATATCATATAGAATATATTGCCGTTTTCTCCATACTGAGGAAGACAGATTTTCCCCACTCTGTTTCCTGTTTAAACATATACAATAGCAGAGTAACAAGACACTAATCTTCCCTCATGCTCCCTCTCAGAAGTTGGCACTACAGTGGATTACTGAAATAGGATTCCGCCTTTGATCAAATGGAGTTTAGAGATGTCTTATACTCCACATCAGAAACAAAGTTTATGAATTTCAGCTCTCAAAGTGTACAAAACTACAGTGTGCATATGATGTTTAACGGCAAAGCTGATTAAAAATGCCCAGTCTGTGCTGTGCTGTGATATTTTTGTCATTAGCAGCGACAAGATATATGATGGGTGCACCTCTCAGAAAAAGTGAGATTTTACACACAAAAAAAAAGTTCCTCTTTGGCTTTTTGGTTGTGTTAATACAGTGAGTCAACTAGCCAATTACTCATGTCTCATGTCATTATTTTCATTGTCATTTCAGTTCACTTCTGCGTGATATTAATCAGAGCATCTCCAGACATTTTCACAGATAACACCAGCAGCCGTGGAAGATAAACACCAGCTTTTTTTAGCTGCCTACCAGACTCTAAGGTGCAATTACCATTAGTTCACATACTAGCCAACACCATCTGTGCACACACTCTTATGCACATGTACACTCATGCTGTATGTCATGCAGGCAAACATGATTCACCACACAAACACACACACACACACACACGCACACACACACACGTGTCACACCATATGCACCTATGTGCATTTTACATAACTCATCAACATCATGTTGAACTTACACATACATGACTACATCTCTTTCTTAGGGTTGTTGGTTAAATTAGCTCTTGCTAACTTCATCAGTCCTGACACAGAAGAGAGGCCAGTTAATGCTGCTCTGGTAAAAGTCCCTGGGCATACAGATAACATATTGGGGATGTCAAGAAAACTCTGGAGGCCTATAATGGCCTCACAGCTCCATTTCAAACCTGGTTAACCTTAAGGGTTATTTATCACTGGGAGGGTCACTGGGGGGCACTTAGTATTTACTGCAGGAAGCCACCTTCATCACCATCCACTGGGTGCTTACTTTGGTGGCTGTAAACATACATCAACCCTGGATAACTACTTGATAAAGACCAGAATATTTCACCGAAATCTAACTTTTGAACTGTTGCAAAACAGCCATACATGTTGGCAGCCAAGTTCTTTCTTGGTATCCCAGGAATGCATCAGGATCATTTCCATAAGTCTACGGTTGGGTAGTAATGGTTGGGTAGTAATGGTTGTGAAGCAACGTATTCAATGGGCCACAGCCAACTGATGGGTCCCCTGAATGGGACATGTTAGGACTTCAGAGAAGGCTGGAGCCCTCCTCTCTTTTTCTCTTTAGATTTGTTGCCTTTTTATCCGGAGTGTCTGTCTCCCGGAACAAACCCCGGAGCCTTCAGATGTAGCTAAACGATAGAGAAAATGGGCAAGCCCAGTTTATTCAAAGCTGATTTCATCACGCCCATAAATCTCTGAGAAATCAAAGCCCAACTCATACCCGCCCCTCTCCACTCCCTTTGTCTTGCTAATACACATTAGAGTGCGGCTGGCTGCCCACTTTGACGGCAGCCCGGACAGGATCTGGGCAAAGTTGCAGATGTGGAACCTGGAGGCACCTTTGACCCATGACCCCTGCCGTTAAATCCTGCCACTAGCGTCCGCCTCAGACCCCTGTCATGCACAGGAATCTCCCAGCTCCATTTCCTGCCTCAAACTGCCTAAAACTCTCAGGGAGACATGGAGATATATAGGATGAAGATTTCAAGGGGAGGAGAGACAGCGAAACTTGTTTTTACTCTTCATTGTGCACTTATGGCACATGGCCATTCCACTTTAATTATGAGTGCGAATAAAATCCCACAAACACTAAATCACCCATCCTTCATGCTCTTTATAGAATATTTCACAGAAAAGAGCACAGATGTGATACGTTTTCCTACAGGAGCAACAGAGCCAGAAGTTTTCATATTGTGCCAACTATAGAACGTAAAACTTCGACACTGCATATGGACGTTAAAAAAATAATATATTTTAAGTGAAGTTTTTGATTAAAATTTTAAAAACAGGGACACGAATGTGTATTCATTCATCCCAAGTGACCCTGAATAATATTTGATTCAAAACACTGGTCCTGTAACTTGAGACTTAATTAAAACAGTGTGTCGTTAATAATTCAGTGCCAGCAGCAAGATTCAACCAGTCATAATTGTTGAGTAAGAAGAGAGGTGGTTGCTCGGAAAAAGAGGAGAAAAAAATCAATTATTCACTGCTATTTTTACGCACATTAAATCTGGTTATATAAATATCAGGGAGGAAGTTGGGAAGCGGTGCTAACATTTGGTGCCTCAATATGGTGTTTCCCTCTACATTGTGTATGTGTGTGCCTGTCCTTCTGTCACACACACACACACACACACCTTATACACATACTTAAGACACACTCAAAGGCTGTGTGGCCACTAGCCAGCAACAAAGGCCTTCTAATCCAGCGCTGGTGGCTAACAAGGGTTTCTATACTGGTGTGACGAGGCTACTGAGGCAAACATTTCTCCTTTAATTATACAACAGTAAGTCGGAGAGTGTCTTGCTGCTCTCTGGTGTTTCAGGCCTGAGCTGAACTCCTCCAAATTAGAGAGCAGTGTGACAGTGCCGAGATGCATCACTGTGGGGAAACAAGGAAGAGCAGTTACACGGTTGCTGATCCATTTATGGGCTTCAAATATGCTTCCCACATTTGAGTTGGAGATGAAAATATGCAGATAATTTGAGAGAGCTTGTGAGAGCTTGCACACACAGGCACATAAGGATAATTACACACAAAGGGGCACCCAAAATGATTTGAAAACATGATACAGTTGAGTGCAAAAAGAAGCCCTTCCCGTCACACATAAATGAAGGGGCAATCATCCCGAAATGAAGATATTAAATGTATTTGATCATTTCATCCATGAACATGAGAATGTGTCTTCGCTATGACACAAGTGTCTTATTAAGCACCAGGCAAGTGCTCAGTGGTTCACAGTTAGAAAGATTCAGAGGGTGACAGTAGAGAGAGAAATCCGCCTGTATAGAATTTTTTTTCATTTAGATGCATCTGCTGCATGTAAATCATTCGGTGCAAATCAATTTAAACACTCAGAACACTTTTTGGCACATTCAGTTGTGAATAAAACACATTGGCATCTTGTCAATATTTGAATTTTTATATATAAATGCATACATAGTTAGCAGATCCAATTACAGCCACTCATCTGTCAGTAAGCTAAACAGGCCTGAGCGGTGGATGTGATATCTCCTGGCAGATCAAATGAAGGATGGCGGTCGTGGCCCAATCAGGGGTCAAACTGAAGTAGCTGTGTTATTTCAACCTCACTGACCCTGGCCAGTGGCCTCAGTTTCCCCGGTGGATTTGAGACTGGATGGGGAGTTGAGACCGGCTGAGCTCTAGGTGTTTGGAGTGGGTGTCTTTGTTTGTCTTCCCAGCCTGGACGCCTTTCTCTGATGACTGATGATGAGAGTCCTGGTGGCCACTCGGGTCTGGAATAAGGAAAGCTAGAATTACACCCTTAGCAAACACTAGCCAAAGTTCAGAAAAAAAAAAAGAGGTGAGATGGCTGCTTACACCAGCTCAAAGCTTCACATCTACAGACACACACACACACACACACACCTACACACAAGGTAAATGCATTTGCTAGTTCCCAAACACTGGCTATCTGCTCGAACAGGCAGCCAGTTTATACCAGGATACCTTTCTTATCTGACTCTGTGGCTATTCTAGTGGGTCACGTCCTCAGCAGTAAAATGTGGATCACCTGCATCCTGTGATTGGATGTTCCTCCCTCTTCCTCTTCATCCTCAGATCACTACAAGCTAGGTTAAGCTTATACCAAACTATCCTCATTTGTCATCAGTTGAAAAAATGGCTAAGTCTTGTGGCATGAGAGTCCCACGTTTTTTTATTTTATTGTTTATATATAAAAAAAAGCGGGTCTGCTATTGCTATGCTGCAGCTGCAAATTTGTTAATGGCCAGGTCCAGTTACACCATTAAGACCAGCCCATGAGCTACACACTTTGTTATTGTATGTTTCAATTGCTTCTGTGTGTTTTTAGCTGCTCTTAAAGTGACTGACATAGATGATTATTCAATGACTGACTGAGTATAACAGCTAAAAAGCTATAAAGACTATGTTCTTCTCCATTGGAGCAAATTGTGTCCTTATTTTGATGAGAACTAAAGTAGCAGAGAGAGATTATTTTGAATCTGCAAAATGAACTCTAAGGATGTATGAGTAAGAATTCACTATTAAGGCTTTAAAGAGTGTTGATGTAATAGAGACTTGGCAATGTAAACAGCACAAAAAAACCTTTTTAAAGCTGCTGGCAGTCTAAATGTTGCTATCCCATAGTTAACCCTGTCAGTGAGAATGTTCAGACACCTAAACATTAAGATAGAGAGTCAGAGAGAGGGGGAGAAATCCCTGCTCCGAGCACAGATTCCTGGTTCAGACGGGGTTAACAGGTTCCCCTAAATGTCTGCGTTGTGCAAATATTGACAGTGACTTCATCGTCTCATCTAATGACCTGGTCCATGTCTGATCTCTCCTCCGGTCACATTGACTACAGCCCAAAGAGCCCAAACAGCTGCTGTGCGATCACTTACTTACTTACTGCCCTGCCCTGAGCAAACCCAGACCAGCCTGGATACACTTACCCACATTACTAATGATTACCCAGAATTCCCGAAGCATAAATGGAAGTTTTAGGGTTATATGTCAGATTGAAGTCTGAATGGATGTTTATTGTAATTATCCATCATGCATCGCCTTGAAAACAATCTGAGATCAACTTAAATGAGAAGTGTGCAACAAAATCTTTTGCTATTAAATAGATAATGATATTATTGTGGCTGTGGAGGGACATTATTTAATTATCTGAATAATGTAATCTCAATTCTGCCACTACATTATTGAATATCTCATTTTAAATATTGTAGCAAGTTAACATGAAATATAATTCAATCAGTCTCACATTTCACATAAACAATTAGAATGAATTATCAAAGTAATTCAAAGTTAAGTAAGTTTATAATACCCCACTCACTTGAAAACAGAGAAATTATTTGTTGAAAAAACGTTGCTTTGCCCTGGAGAAATGTCTTCCTGCCTCTTTTGGAAAACAACACATTTTCTATTATACAGCTCATGTCAAAATAACAGTTCAGAGACAAGCCAGGTTAATTCAAACGTGTCTAAAGTGCCTCTTATTCAATTCCCATATTGATGGTGTCAGGCAGAAAAAGTGCCCCAGGCCCACACAAGGCTGTGAACCCTATAAATGTGTTTTGGAAAAGACTGAACTGGTGAGTGAATTGTGGTTAGAAAACACTTAAACACTTTTCAACAAAACATGCCTCTCACAAAAACAGGCGCACCCTCTGCACAGCTGGCATGTACCTCATAACTGCCTGGCATTATCCTCACTGGCTACTAGGATATGGATTGTAAATGAATTCTATGCAGCTATGAACATTTACTGTTTATAAAGGCATGAAAGTATAGAGTTCGAAGTGGGTCGTCCCAGAGCAGGTTGACACCTGGCATGGCAGCCTCTGCCATCAGTGTATGAATGTGCGTTTGAATGGGTGAACGTCGGCATGTGTTGTAGAGCGCTTTGAGTGGTCGGTAGACCAGAAATCTAAATTTTTCTACTATAATATGCAAAGTTCTAAGAAATAGTTTTATATTATCGGATAACAAAAACTTCAACCCTCAGAATTCCTTTAGAAGTATAGAAGCAATTTCTTGGCTGGATCATTTTCCTTTTCAGCTAGTAGCAGAAAACAATGGCTGTCCTCGATCCTCGAGCCTTTTGCTGAAAGAAGCACAACCTAGATAACTTCTATTGATTCATCCAAGAAAAAAAAAGCCCATCTCTCTATGTTCTCAGTGCAGTGCAAATATATACAATATGACCCAGTGCCTATATTCATAAGTACCTTTAATGACTTCCATTAACCATTGTTACTTAAAGCATACAAAGAATATATCTATTTGCTGATTAAAAAGAGCACAAAGTGAAAAAAGTTAAACATGCTGTCAGACATACAGTAGCTCTACTAGATATCCTGCTGGCTTTGACAGAAGTAACACGTGCTTTTACAGCTCCATTGGCACGCACTGTAATGAGACTTTTTCGTATGTGGCTGTCAAGGTGTCAAGAAGGCTTTTAACAGCTCCAAAGTTCACACCATATTTGCTGTGTCGAGTCCACCCCCACCTCCCCCCACCCCCCTCCTACACACCCCCACATCCCTTTGACATATTACCAGTGGTGGAGCAAATATCAACACTAAACTTCTGGATCATAAAAAGCAGGATTCATGAGAGGAAGCTCTGGGTTAGCCAGGGGTAAGATGAGGATTTGTTTGCTGTAAAGCCCGGGGTGGAGCACAGCGGTCAAGTACTGACTTGATACGGCCTCAAAGCTGTACATCATCCCAGTGAAGCACAACAACAGGTAAGCAGTTAATAAGTCATCAGGGGTCATATTACACACTTCACCTTCTCCAAAAATGTTTCCGCAAATTTGTCAAGATAAGAAACAATCACACAGCATGGAGAGGTAAATATAATGTGACATGAAGATTGGCCTCGGCAACAGTATACCGTATGTGCTGGATTACTCCCTATACAACTCAGCACAGTAAACACTGATGAGAGCAATCATTTCTCTCTCCAGTGTCACCTTAATCAGAAAGGTCCATTGATTCCCAGACTGTGATAGGAGGACTATGCAAGGACAGGACTGTATGTCACACGTTCATACCTCTGCCCCCTATTTCCCATGGGCGCAACAAGCATCGTAAATCTGATCCAGCCATAAAACTCTGCCCTCAACTAAGACAAACATTTAGAGGTAAACACAGGCACAAACACACGCCACACGCAGACTGGTTAGCCTTTTAAACCTTATCTTTTTATCAGGACTATTATGAATATGAGTTGAACATGGACTCATAAAGCCTTTCATAAATGTTACGATTAAAAACAAGCAGAGTGTACAGCTGTACTATAAACACAAACACACTAAGCTCATTTCATGTCCAGTGTGTGTGGATTTACAGGGGGCTGGACCAGCCTCATGTTCAGTCTGTAAGGGTTCACTGGTTTTTCTTCAACCACTTCTTAAGACGAGTGGTGAGTGGAGCTGACCGACTCTGGCAGCTGCGGCTCACCATACTCTGACTGATCTTAGTGCAGCTTGCTAAAAACTCGAAGATGCCGCAGGATGCTTTTTGAGGGCAACATGAAGTTAGTTTTGACAGGGTAACAAATGCACCAGAAATGTGAATTGTCAAAACCGCTGGCAATCGAATCAAAAATCTAATCAATTTGACTGTTAAAACAAAATGTCCTACACAGAGCTATTAGGTTTTGATTTGTTTTTTTTTTTGAGTTGGTATTTTTTGGGCTTTTTTTTTTTTTTTTTTGCCTTTGTTTGAGCGGGTGGCTGTGAAGGATGATGGGGGGGCACAGGGCAGGGAGGGGGAGGGGTTGTGGCGTGCAGCTGGGGTCCCCCGGCTGGGAGTCAAGCCATAGATGTTACGGTTATGTGGTGTGTGCCTTAACCATTACGCCAACAGGGCGCCCCTTTTAATAGCTTATTACCACCAAAATGGGAGACTGATATCGCTATACCCCTACATTAACCAAAATAACTTACCCTAACCTCAACCAAAGTAACTTTACCTAATGTTAACCCCCCAGAAACAAAGTAAGTAACAAAACCACTGTGGTTTTACAATAAAATATGACATTAATTCTCATTGGAAATAATTGTGCCTGTTGTAGTAAATCATACAACTTGCCATGATAAAATATTGCATGAATTCATAATCCAAACCCCCTACAATTTCTGACATGATGTACTGTGTGAACCCCAGGCTACTGCTAAACTTTGACTTGAATTTGTGCTAGGTGCTGGAATAATAACCAGTGAGTAGCAAGGAGGAGGATGAGGGCAGTGCAGCCATGTCAGCTATTATACTGGCTTCAATTTAAATTAAGAAAATGATGGTGTGCACTTGCTTCCTGTCTTAAGAAGCTTTTTGAAAGAGTAATTGCTTCAGACCAGGCTCATACAATGTAGGTCAGATATTGAGCTTTATTTTAGTCTGTTCATTATTTGCAGGAGGAGAGGAGAGAGGGAGCAGAGGAAAAGAGGAGAAAGAAAGAAAGCGAGAGAAAGACCTTTGAAAGGAGCAAAGTGCCTCTGAACTTTTTGAGCTGCAGTCATGCTGTCTCTGGGTGGAAGTTGAGTTCTTGATGAGCTAAAAGCGATTTTTCAAAGTTCATAGAGCATGAAGCCATCTTTAAAGCTGACAGGTCTTTGATCCAACGGTTTGCCATGATTTGGTTCTGATTAATGTGGAATTTGGTCCTTTCACTCATGTGGACACATCCCCTCCTGTTAAAACACACACACGCGCGCGCACATGCACATACATATGCATTCATCCTTAGCTCTAACTCCGCTTAAACACAGTCACACAGCACTGAGAGACCAAATGAGAGAGAAGCCAACACACAGCTGACTCCAAAAAAACTGCATCCCAGCAATGGTGGGAACACAGCCTGTTTTCCTCTGGTTTAACTTACTTGGAGAACAAGGAAAGAAAAATGTCACCAGGCAAAATGTAAAAGAATAAAAAACACAGGAAAAGAATTTGCAAAACAACGGATTAGTCACTATCATACTACTGAAAAGTGGTTTCACCAAGAATTTACTGCATAGTGTATAAAATACTGCAGTTCGAGCCAGGCCACAGTAAACAGATGATTTTCCAGGCGGAATATTAGAAACATTACATTTCATTTTATTTGCCTTTAGATATAAAATACATGCTCACAGGGCTGAGAGGAAATTAGAATTTCAACACTTCTTCTTTAACCACACTGGGCTGCTGAACTTCATGCCCCCTCTGTCTCAGTTTGATGGAAGAGGGAACTTATTTTAACAAAGTATTCCTGATCCTGACCTGCCAGTGGCATCCATTACACTATGCATCCATTTTCAATCTGCTTGCTATGGTCAGGGTGAAGGTGATAAAAAAAAGCAAGCAGAGCAGCCTGAAAGTCCTTTTTATCAGCAACTTCTTCCACTTGCTCCTGGGGATTCTCAAGCCCTTCCCAGCTGGCTTGGAACCCCCAGTCTGCCTGAGGTGGCCATGCCAGCAACATCTTCAAAATGGGGTATCTAGGTGTCCATACCACCTCATTTGGCTACTTTCAGTGTGAAGGCAAAGAAGGAGTACTTACTCCATCATGTAGAGTGAGAACAGCTATCCTGCAGAGAAACCTCATCTCAGCCACTCGATCCTGTTCTTTTAATCACGACCCAAAGCTTGTGAACATAAGTGAGAGTTAAAGATGAAGACTGAACAGTAAATTAAGAGCATTGCATTATAGCTTGGCCTTCTTTTCCAAATCACAAATTGATACAAATCTGTTGGCACAATGTCCGAGAGTCTTAATAAAAACACTTTTGAATGAGTAAATCAGCAAAATTTGCTTACAATCAGGAAACAGCAACTATCATAAGTAATAAGTCATAAAAAATAGCCACATGCAGCCTTTTCTGTCTATAATGCAGTCATGACAATGATAATAGTAACTGTATCAGAAGAAATAATAATGCAGAAATAATTGAATTAGTCTGCCCTGTCTCTCCTAATATAGAGCATGTCGCAGTCCCCTGAGCCATGGGTCACTGGTTGGTGGTTGGTGACCAGAGAGGGATGCAAAGTGTTTGAAGTTAATAAGTGGATGAGCAGAGATAATGTCCCAGTGCTGTAAATGTGGGATGACATCAACTCGAAAGTGTGTGTGTGTGTGTGTGTGTGGTTGTGTGTGTGTGTGTGTGTGTGGTTGTGTGTGTGTGTTTAAGCAATGAGGACATGAGTTACAAAGCCAAACCATCCAACCACCCACCCACCCACTTTATTACCCCTCCCACACTTTCCTCTCAGTGTGCTGTTGAAGGTTGCAGCAGTGGCCAAGTGAGGAGAGCTGGAGCTGGGCAGGGAACAGGATCGAGCGGGTGGTCGTCCGCGAGCTTGTGCTATAAAACATCTCTCTGTGCATGAGGTTAGGAAATATGCTTGGCCTCAAACTGGAAAGGGACCAGGAAACTGTAGTCAAATTTTTTCAACTATATAGCTTTTAACTCTTTCTGACCCACATCCCAGCATGACCCCAACGACCTCACCTTGACTCTAAACATGTCCAATCCTGATAGAGAGGGTCCTGCTGGCTCATGGCTTGCTTTTACCCATTCAAATGATAAAACCCCAAATGATAGCGGGCAAGTTCCAGAACATCCCCACAGTATGGTTAACCACAACTACAGTCATATCCCTGTCATAATTAGTGACAACCATGATGTTAAATATAAGAGCTACAACTTTAGAATTCATAATAACATTATCTACATTAAGCCATCCTCTTCTCTATCCCACTTTGCAAAATATTACTTTAAATGTTGGCTTTATTAACATGACATCACTTTCTACTAAATCACTGCTTATTCATGACATGATAAATGACCATAATGTTGCTTTTATGGGCTTATGTGAAACCTGGCTAAAGCCAGTAAGTCTACATGAGGCATCACCTCCAAATTACAAGTGTCACATGAATGAAGAAGAAGTGGGGGCATAGCTGCTATGTATGACTCCAGATCATTAATGATAAATCCAATCAACACCACTGTTTTTATGTCCTTTGATGCTCTCTAACTTACAATTATTGTATATAGCAATTCTACATCAATGACAGCAACGAGCTGTGGCCAGGGATCAACGAGCTGTGGCTGGGGAGCAAAGTGCTGTGGCCAAGGATCAATGACTTGTGGCCAAGGAGCAGTTTTGTTGTGAAATGTTGTTTTGCACTGCAGTTTTGTTGTGAAATGTGTGCTTATTACCACCTTTGGACTACAAACAGAAAAAACAAAAGGGGTAAGCTATGTTCTGCTGTCACTCTGGAGCTTGTTTTCTGTTCCTTTGTTGAGAAAATAATGTTGTTCTAACTGTGTGTGTCCTCAGAGTGGGTGACTTGTCATTGCGGGGGTTTTTGGTGTGAAATCTGTAGTGGTTGACAGAGGAGGTTAGCTGTCTCATTAGCTGGAGAGCTAATATCTGCAGGGTGTTTCTACTCGGATAGCACCTTTTTTGTTGTGGTTGATGCCAGTTGTTTGTTGACTTTAGCAGGAAAGAGGCAAGGCACTCAGGGCCGTGCAAAAAAATCACCACATTCTATTACATCGCCTAGAAAGTTATATTGGTTTTACTGACACTGCTCTCTCCTAATTTAGATTATACTTATCTGACAGATCTCACTGTTCATCAGACTATAAGAAGGTCAGTTATGGTGTGCCACAGGGATCTGTGCTCGGTCCTATTCTTTTCTCTATGTACATGTTTCCCTGGGTATATTAATCAATAGTTACAAGTTAGGTTCCCAATTCTATGCAGATGATACTCAGTTTTACATCTCCATAAGCCTGACGCCTGTCATCAGCTGGTGAAAGTGGAAGAATGCATATTAGAATTTAAACGATGGATGTCTTCTAGCTTCCTTCTTTTAAATTCTGAGAAAACTGAAATGATAGTTCTTGGTCCAAAGCAGATTAGAAATACATTCTGTGCTCTCACTCTGTACATAGCTGGTTCCACAATTTCACAAAATTTCTCAGTGTCCTATTTAATCCTAATCTCTCCTTTGAAGAACATATCAACAATATTACAAAGACTGCATATTTTCACTTACAAAATATTGCCAAGATTCAGTCCATTCTTTCCATGGCTCATGCTGAAACACTTGTTCATTCATTTGTCTCATCTAGCTTTGATTATTGTAATACACTTTTCTCTGGTTTACCTATTCAACTATTAGCAAACTACAACTTGTACAAAATACTGCTGCTAGGATATCAACCAAAACTAGAAAATTGGATCATATTGTCCATGTTCTTATTTCATTACATTGGCTCCCTGCTAGATCTGACTTTACGATTCTACTTATTAACTTATAAAATATTATACAGACTTGCAATATCTCAAAATGCTGGTCTCCTGACTATTCCTATGCCTTCTCTTACCAAACCCCTCTTCTTTGAAATGGTCTTCCTACCCAAATTTGAGAGGGTAGCTCAGTCGACTCATTCAAAAGTGAACTCAGAACACATCTTTTCACATTAGCCTTCAACCTCACTTAGTCTTCCCTAAATACTAAACTACAGTTATCCAACTTACACTCAGTCTATGTGTGCATGATTACGTATATCTACTGTATGGAACAATTTTTGTATATTTATGTGTTTTCATCTGTATCCAGATATGAATGTTCATGAGTCTTATGTACATATTGTATATTGTTGTTTTTTACTTCACTTTTTTTCTTATATATTTTTAAATATTTCAAATATACTGTTTAATACTCTATATGTAGTACATATGTATCTCACTTCTATATGTTTATATATTTTGCTAATGTTGCTCGTTACTGTTTTTATCTTATGTACAGCCCAGGCATAGTTTGTGATATCGGGTTATAATAAATTTTGAATTGACTTAAACTAACGAGGTTTCTTTTGAATGTAATATTTCTGACTACTTTATTTCCTTCTCCATCCTAGAGGTGCTGTGGTACTCTTTTATCTTCCCATCGTCACAATGCAACACAATTAAATGACTCTTATCAAACAGCAGCACCAAGGTGACCTTATTTTTATTTATTAATAGTTTTCACTACCTCAAGCACTAAATAAAATGGAGAAACATTTCAGAAAAGGGTTTAACACAAACCATACTGTAACCATCATTTATTTTCAATAACCATACTCTTTTCCCTAACTTTAACCATTGTTGCCATATATTGTAGAAAGTGAGAATGTGAAAAATGTTGCCATTGAAAGTAATCCAGGGTTTTGCAGAATTGTCCAATATTTCGTCCTTGTCTGGAGATTACAAACCGGAGGATGCTAACCTCTTGAATCCAATGCTGTTTTTCAAACCCTTTATGCTAAATGCAGAGTCACTACATATCTCAAGCAGGCACGTCATGTATTTTTTATTTTCAGGTTTTGTTGGCTTCTCAGAAATGCCATCGTTTGCCAGGTGAGTGGCACTAAATAAACACAGATTTACAAATTTTCAGGCAGTTTGTGTCCAGATGGCTAAAGGGGTAAAAGTCGACCAGAACAGATCCTGATGTTCGTTCTCTTTCACAATGTGGTATTTTAATCAAAACAGAGATAGCCAACACTAACTTGAGTGTCAATGCCAGTAATAATCCGAAAGTCCTTTCTTTGATGAGTTACTTTCTCTTGAACTGTTAATGACCCCTTACACAGGCTCTGACAAGTGAGAAGAGATTCTGTGAGAGAGTCTGTTTATAAAAGATTGCTGTTATACTAGATCCAAAGTATTTGATTGAAATAAACCTTGATGGGTCCAGAGCCTCACTTTCTCAAACTAGCACAGCGGCACGCAGCACCCTCGGCATCGCTGCTGATGTAAATGTAACACTTACTGAAAAGTTAAATAGAAGGTGACACGCCAAGGAAAACAACAGCCATGATGGAACAAAGACAGTTTTTGCCCTATAGATGGGATGGATGACCTAGATAAAGCTCTCTCTTGTGGCAAAGGCTGAAATTAATTCCATTCTGCAACAACCCTCATGTCCCAGTAGTCAGGCTGAAACATAGGCAGAGAGAATGGGAGCATCTTGATTGTGCACCTTGTTACTCCAAAGACTTTGAGTCATCATCAACAATACATTTCCACAGCTCTGTAGACACTGGAGATGTTGCTGATACTGGGAGAAGCCTCCAGCAGCACCCACGTTTGACATTATACAGAGTTTCGCCGGTGGCTATGTTGCGAGGCTACAGCAGAGCAGCTTCATTGTTCCACGAGAAAAGGAAAGAGAGAAGATCAGAGGAGGTTCTATAATAGTTCCTCGACATAACTTCGACCAGCTGGTGTACACCCACAGAATGGAAAAACTGGGCTTTGGGATTCAGCCTGTTGTCTCACAATGTGACTAAATGGAAGTCATCAAAGTGAAAAACAGTGGAGAGTAATGTTTTGAAGGAATTGCAGGATAATTGCTGGAGCTTTCAGATGTGGTGCGATGTAGCACAGGCTTGAAAATGGAGGGAAAGAAGAAGAAGAGTGGGAGGATACCAGGGCAGATTCCTGGTAGTTTGGTGGATTCTTATGTGGGGGGAGGCTTGACTTGGGATAAATTCTTTGGCAGCTCCAAGGTTTAGCTAAATTAATGAGTTTGTTCAGTATAGTATGCAGATAAACCATCAGCATCTGTGTTTCTCTCATATTATGACGTTTTACCTTCCTGCCTGTTTCGACATGTAGCAACAACTTGTCTCAAAAGAGCAAATATAGTAGTGGAAAAAGAAATGAGAGCTTGTCATCTCAGTGACAATGAGTGACAGCAGTCCCCTGATACCATGGCAACACAAGGAATTTTACTCAATAGAGCCCATGACGAATCAGGACCTTGATGTTCACTGCTTTCCAACAGAGGACAGCAGGGGGAGGGAGATCAAGGACAGAACTCATTCAGATCAAGAATGGTAGCTTTGTACAAGAAATGAAATATGATAGCAAGAGTGGATTCTATCCATATTGGAAATCAATTTGATGCCTCCTGAATCATTGCTGCGAATAAGTGTTTGAAAGTGTGAAGAGTGCAATGAAAAAATGGTTTTACAGAAGGCTGTCAACATGTATATAATTTCCGCTAACCCTTTGTAGCACTTAATGCCCAATGAAGAGTGTGATAGAAGACCAACGTCACACTCAGCATGGTTTGCAATATGCTGGACCGTGTTAAGACTGAGAATAGCACAGCGTTAAAAGAAAAAAAAGCAAGGGGCTGCAGTGGTGTTGCTACAGGTACCGAAAGAGAAAAGAAAATATCATCCCAGAAGTGAGTTTTTGTAATTTTCATTCAGTATTATACAATTCAATTTGGAAAATGAAAGAACTGATCAAGTTTTTGTTTTTCTATTTTGTAGTGCTTAGCCTTCCATGGTTAAACAATGCATTTACGTTCATAACATAGGATACAGGCCATCTTTCAGCACTGGTGAACCTGATAGTGAAGATTGTTAGTGGAAAAGTTCTGCACACTCCCATGAGATACATTCACTGAGCACCTAATCAATATGTTTTGCGCATGCATAAGGTGAACAAATGCAGAAATCAGAAAAACAGAATTTTTTTTTTAAATTATCTACTTCACGATGAAACCAAGAAAACACACAGTCATTTTCCTTTTTATATGTCCACACAAAATGGAGAAACCCATTAATTTTATCCATTAATTTGTTTTTCTGTGTTCCAGATTGAATGAAATAATTGAATGAACGGATGATGCATGGACCAAAGTTCATGGTCAGGTCTTATCTGATACCAAGACACTGTTGTTTTTCTAGTCCTAGCAGTATTTTCCAACATTGTAAAATTAATGAATAATCAGGGTAGGAAAAATGTTCTATAACAGTAGAACTGCTAGATGTGCAAATGCAGGGAGTTCACAACAGTTGAGCCTGCAGTTGCTGCAACTTTTTGGCCAGTATTACTGTCAGGCTGAATACAGCTGAGGATAACACAAACCAATAATTGCTAATTGATGGATTTAGTTTTCCTATTGTGGCACCCAGGGGCACCTTAACATTACTATAGACTGGCATTTTGGAGCTTGTAAGTACTTGTAATTAAAGTACATTTAATGAGGAGTTCACAAGGACACTACATGTTTTCTTGGTGTTTTCAACAGCTGCTGTCACTACAAGCAACGACGATGCACTCGGCTGAAAGTCGCCAGTTAAAACGGTCGGTTCAGCTGCTGATGTGTTCATCTCATTGCCCACAAAATCAGTTCTGCCAAAAAGTCCTCCTACAAGTCCATGTGATATTTTTGTTGTCCTTTTCAATGTCTTTACTTTGACAAGCAAACGCAGCTAGCCATTGAGCCGGATGAAACCTTTGCTGCTGCACCGTGCCGCCATGTTCAAACACTGCGTAATGACGTAAATCATGTTTATTACAAACACAGGTATCTTACTCTCCTACATCATGTTTACTGTGTGATTTTGTTTTGTTTTGTTTTTTTTTTCAAGCTCATGTCTTGTGAGGCCCCTGGAGGCCCAAGGCCCAGGTCTTAAGCCTCGGTAAGCCCGTGCATTAAGGCGCCACTGGTGGCACCCATTATCAACAAAAATGTAGATAATACTTTACTTTAAAATCCTCTATTTAGCATTTAAAAGTTTTATTTATGTACAGTTTTTGTCAGAAATTATAACTTATGCTATAAAGACACATTTTCTATATAATTACAATGTGTTTTACTATATTGTCATTCATTATTAATCAATATACCAGCTTCCACGTATGGGTGCCCACACGCTTATATGTGCTAACAACTGCCTTAGAGTGTGTTATAAACCATACTACTTAGAAATGCTAAATAATTGTTAAAAGTAATCTGAAATATATTTTAAAAATCTGAAATTATACTTAACATACCAGGCACATACTTAAGGCCTGCTGAAAATAAGCACCAGAAATCAAAAATACTCAAGAAGAGATAAGGGATGCGTTTATGTGGATGGGCGATAAACAGAGTCTGGTGGAGAGGCTGTCTTGGGAAATTCCCTCTTCCATTCTCCCTTTGCTTTAATTTCTGTTCAATCCCAGGAGCGGGAGTTTAATGAACCAATTAATTGCAAAATCAGATTAAATCCCTGAAAACCTTGAAATTATCTCTATGTGAAGTGTCTGATGCTAAAGGCACACATGGTTATTTTTTGCTGTAAAAACTCTGTTAAAAGCCAACAAGTCTTTGAGTCATAAACTCCCAGTATGGGTCCTCTCTATTCTTGTAGTGGCATAATGAAATGTTCCGCAACCTAACTTTATTAAATATAACACCATAAGGGGTTGTCTCTGCAATGGCCAGAAGGAGCTGTCCTTTATTCAGCAGCACTGTTAAAAATATCCTTATCTATGACACACATATGTACAGATAAATGTAACTGTCTGGTCCTGAGGCCAGCTTTACATAGCTCAGACGGTACAGTGCCTTACACTCCAGATTAGCACCAGCTAAAGGGCAAGGATCCTCCTGCTCAGCCTTTTCTGGAGGTTGCAGACAGACGACAGACCACGCAACAGACAGTCCAGGCTGTAATCCCACTGAGGGTCCTGCATATCCCTCACTCTTTAAAGTCCAAATCTTGGATTATAAAGGTGACATTGGTGCATAGAGAGCAGGGGGGGCTATACACACCTCATTAGAGAGAAAGCAGGATAAAACTGGAAAAGCACTGAGATGTCTGAGCTGGGTGGGGTCACAGGTCACAGGCGGAAGAGCCTGAGTAACGTATATCCTGCTGATTTTCTTATACGGGTGCCATGTGGTTGATGTATGTATAAAATGATTTTAAAACAATGTGTGCAATCACATAAGATAAGCAAACTACATATGCTTTTTTGTTTGTTGTTCAGATATTCAGTTTTGTGCCACAATTCCAAAACCAAATTGGTTTTGCGATCTGGGACTAAGTGAGTGGCTATGCTGAGGTGGAGTGATAAAGTCATTATAATGGCATGCCACTGGGATTTGGAGAGGACTGGTCTGGCCTAATGGGGAGTCCAAAGTGGTACCAGGCAGGCGGGCGACTGCAACAAATAGTGCTGGGAGACCACAGAATGAACATTAACGACAGAACGGCCTGTATTGGTTAGAGGGAACGTCTCCCCTTATCCCTGCCCTCCAGGGACTCTCTGGTTACAACACGTGGATTTAACTGATGGTGATGCAAGTTCTAGTCCTCACAACATCACCGTATCAGTGTGTCTTCTGAACATTTTTTTCTTCTGTTTATATTAACATCGCAAAATGTAATCAAAATGAAGTATGAGAGAAGAAAAGAACTAGCAAAATAGTCAAAGAAAGTCTTAAAAACTCAAATTAACAGGCATGTTCTGTGCCATATGTGAAGCCCAATAATCTCATTTGACAAAGCCTGAAGCCCTTTGAGAGCTTTGAGGAAATCAGCTGTTGTGCATGATGTTAATTGTTTAAAGACAAAGAAGAAAAGGTTTTGTGCTCTGGACTTGTGCACTTGAACTGCAACAGAAGAATCTAGAGTAAACAAAATTCCTCCTGGGAACCCGACAAGACGAGAACATTTTCAAGTGGCATCTTAATACCAACAGTTTAAAACACTGACAAGCACTTGAAGTAAAGCTATGCTAATGCTCGAAGGCTAATTAGAGTCAAAGCAATTACTAAATCAAAAATGTGATTTAAAAGGTCTAAAGACTCTTTGCCCATCTGTTACAGCCCTTGATGAGCTAAAAATATGCCACAGATCAAGAACATTGTGAACACGAGCAGCATGAAAACATGTTAGAGACTTGATTACATTCACAGCTGTAATGCAAAGTGTGTTGAAAGGTAGTTAAATACTAAAACGACATTAATGTGAAAGTGAGAATCTACATTCTACAATCGACACAAGCA
Organism: Scomberomorus guttatus; assembly: GCA_038419695.1. Lineage (NCBI taxonomy): Eukaryota > Metazoa > Chordata > Actinopteri > Scombriformes > Scombridae > Scomberomorus > Scomberomorus guttatus. The sequence continues at coordinate 317,298 of CM076459.1, forward strand.
AATGTGATGGGATTTTAATACCATTCATTTTATTTTAGAGTTTATGTTGCAGTAAAATCAATACTTACTGTGTCTACAAAGTATTGTTAATGGAGCAGGCTCACTGTAACATACACTGTTACAGCATGTAACATTAAATTCTTCAGTGACATTATCACAAGGGTATTATTCACCCTGCTTGGCTTGTTCACATTCACAGATACTCAGCTGTAGCCTATATATTATAGGCTACAGCGCTAAAGCACATTTGAAGGTCTGCTGTATTGGAGCGGATGCCTGAGAAATCTGCCTTATTATTTTAAGGACAACGTGCAGAGAAACGTTTAGTTATGCTCTGTTATGACAAGTTGTTTTCAGATGCAATAGAGCATTCAATCCGCTCGATCCTACCAGTGAGGAGCTCATACAGAATCTGACAGCAGTGAATCCAGCTCTTAGTTTGCCCTGACAAGCCCAAGGTGTGGGTGTGTTACGCACAAATCAGCAATTTGGAGAAACATCTCATTCTCACCCGTGTTTTACTTGAAGTTAAGTAAATCTAGTCGGTCCCACACGACGCTAAGAAGCCATTTGGAAAAGGGATTAGATTTGGATTAGCTATGTCAGCACATATACATCAACTCTGAGTCTACTGTCTCAGATTAATGCTTGCCCTTCCTATCGGATTAGGATTAGGGTTTGGACAATGCAGAATAAAAGATTAAGAGAAGAGGCAATTGTTTTATTAACCACTAAAAACAAAGTTTACCTGAGAATGATTGTTCCCCTGGTCTTTTCTTCCCAATTTGGGTGCTCTGTAGATTTCAGAGATATTAGTTCTGTCCTAGAGATGAAGATTACACCGTGCTTGAAGATGAATACCTTCAACTGCATCAGAACTGCAGCTCACTTACTGTCGATGACGCAACCAAATCATCAGTGCTGAGCATTTGGTGTTCTTTGACCTTTTCAAAACTTTCATGACCTTATGTACCTTGTATTTTGTACTCTGACATTAATTACATCTCATTATCTTCTGGAAATTTAATATTTATATCACCTAGTATCCTGGTGTACGCTGGAATATTGAGTTTTTGGTTTACTGTGGTTTACGCTGCAACAGCTGGCACCCAGGAGAGAAACACTGCTGTACATGGGGTACCTTCAGTTTTTTAATATACGTAGGTTGTGTGGATGAAAAATGATTTCCATGGCAATTTCCAGAACACAATCAAAGCTAAAAATAAATATAAATACATAGCATCAAAACAGGCTTAAAATCCTGTTTAGCTGTCACGTGCTGCCTAGCCTTGTGTCAGTTTTTGTATTGTATTGTATTGTATTAGTCAATGCAGATGTCTCAGTGGTGTCTATCTTAGTAAAAAAAAAAGACTGTAACAACATGATAGATTTAGATTGGCTATATTGGGAGGTATTTTACCTTCATGTGCCTCTGAGGTGTACACCATGTACTTGAGATATTTTTGGTTTAGATTCAGCCTGGCTCCTCGGCTCATGTCATCCCCTCAACCCTCCTCTCTCCCTCTAAGTTGTTGCATCTATTGCTGATGTCATATAAACATAAAAAATTATGAACCTCAAATGGTGATTTTAGAACTAATTCCTGAATAACTGACTTGACAGGAGTAACTCGGGCCACAATCAAATTAAATGTAGAGTGGATAAGTGAGTTGCAATCATTTCTCCAGGCAGAGAGCAAACATATTTAACTCAGTTCTTACATGACTGACATCTTGGCAACAAAATTGTAATGAGGCTACAGTTCATCCTGCTGCCTGCACCCAAACTCTGCATTTCTGTACATCTGTTCTCTAAACCAAACAGTCTGCTGCTGTATGATGTTTTATTTTCTTCACTTTTATTCAACAGCTCTGATTCTATTCCCCAGTGGTAGCTGCCAAGTGGATGTGTGAAGTCGCTTGATGCTCTGTGCTGCCAGGTGTCTATTTTCCTTGTCTTCCCAAACCTTCAAACAAAAGTCTCCCTTACAACAGCCTGGAGGGTTGTGTGCTAACAGCAATTCCCCAGTTGGGAGCCTAGCAATTACAGCACCCCTCCTCTATCCCTGTAATTGCAAAGGGAGCTGCTTCCTGAGCGATCAGACGGTTAGCCTGCCACCAGGGAGACTGGCTTCATCACCTCTGGCAGCCCCAGGTAAATGAGGGTGTTTTGCTGAAGAGTTAAATAAAGGTTGTTCATTAATAGAGCGGGGTGATTCATATCTCATTTGAACCATAACCTTTGCTCCACGGGTTGGCTGTGCTGCATGATGGATGGCACAGTTTACTGGCAAGTGCACAGACGACCTGCGGTGCCTCCATGAACGTGATAAAACATATTGGCAGAAGATACTAAATGTGTAACATACTGTGATTCTGTGATTGAATAGCATACCAGCAGCAGCATAAAGACATCCTGATTACTTGTGCTTCAGGTCATGGCTCAAACATGCAAATAGGAAAAAGTACTTTATGTTTATATCCACATAAACATGTTGAATGGTGGCTTGAAACCAGACCCCACTTCATATTGTGGAGTGTTAAGTGCCACCCAGGGAAATAAAGGAATGCCAGTTTTTCGTGTAATTTCTTTCCAGAGGAGAAACCTGACACTTTGTTGTGTGTTTGTGGGGGTCATGGCAACAAAACCCGGTTAAAAGTAGTTAACAGCACTGCGCTAATTAGCCTGTTAGCTCAATAATGTGCAAAACGGTGAATTACACACAGCAGTACACCTTTGCCTGCAGGGATCCGGAAATCTATTAGGTGGGGGAAGTGCATTAAAGAGTAGCACAAGTTCAGCATGTTAACAAGTAAAACAATGACTTCAATCACAGTTCTTTTAATATTAAATAGTAAGTACAGTAAAATAAATTTAAGACATCACAGAAACTGTATATGATTTTGGTGAAACATTTATTTCTTACTTCATTCAGTCGACGCCTCAGTCAAACCTGCTTCACTTCAATGTTTTAAAGTAATGCATACAGCAAAATAGTGCCTCTACAACAACAGGGATCATTATGGAATGACATCTGTTAAAACACTGACAAATGTGTATTTATAAAGGTTGAATAAAACTCAACCATACATGAGACTTACATCATTAATTTTGGTCCAAATTACGTTGTTTTTAAATTTTAAATCTTCAACTACCACTCAAAGTAGACAACAAAGATTTAGAGAAATGCTCATTTTCATGGGGCTGTCACTCTATCAGTTGAAATATCATGGCTAAGGGCATCATTAACACATCTAGTATCACCTGTGGTAAAACAGCTGTACAGAATGATCCATAAGAGCCTTTTTCAGAACAGATCAATGAATGTAAATGAATCGTATTAATAATGTTCTGTTTAGATCAGAGCCATAACTGATTGGGCATTATGAAGCGTGTGTAGCAGCTTTTTGGAAAAAGGGATAAAATCACCACAAAACTATTGGGGGGGACCCAGTATTGGAGCCCAATCAACATTCCTTTGTAGAAATGGTATAAATAGCGGTTAAGCCAAAACATTGCAGTTGAAAGTTATATTATTATATTAACTTGAAGTTGGCTCAAGGGTCAACCATAAACTTACTACCATTAATGGATCCATGTTTTATTGCGGTGCTCTGGAGATCAAGGCAGTGCCATCACTCAGGTCTAATTGACATGATGAGGAGCTATTACAGTATTGATCCACCTGGCAAGTGGCATTGGATCAGCTGGGGCCTGTATCGACCTGACTAAGTGAGTCCACGGACCTCTGAGGGTCAGGCAAATGTTACGGGGATATTACCAGTTGTTTGTAAAGTTGGACCTCATTCAGCTTAAAGTGAAGCAAAAGCAGCATTTAGGAAAGTAAAAGAAAAAGAAAATGAAGCCAAAATAATGTCCTGGTTTAAAAAAAAAAAAGGATACTGACCTTGATCGTAATACCCGTAAAAACATTGTGCTTTTAGGAACATGTTGGTGAGAACTGAAACAATAACATAACATGTGTGATGAGTCATGAATAAACCTGGTTAGGCAGCTTAGTGAGTTAATATCATAACAATAAATTATCATAAAATAGACTTCTGAACTTTTTACACATCCACCAAATACTGTACATACACTGTATAATAATATTTCCAGAATGATACAATTATAAAAAACACAGACAAGGGACCAGCATGAGTCTGTTGCAATAGATTTCCTCTCAGTCCCAGCCAAAGTCCTGACCAGTCATCTGGTAAAACTTGCTGTTAAAGGGTTTATAAAAGTCCCTTAGCCTCTGCACCACCTCTGGGTCAATATTAGGATGGGTCCTGCCTTTGGTTTTGCCCAGGCAGTGTGGCTTGCTGTTCCCCTCGGGTCTGTTAAGGCAGGGGAAGCCCTTTGCTGGATTAAAGTGGAAATGCTTCTCTGTGACCACCCTCCTGAGCCCAAGAAAGTCCTGAACGCGAGCCATCTCACCTGCAGGGTCGCTAATGAGACGTTCTCCGCTAACAAACAGCAGCTGCTCCATAGGGAAGTACTGGAGCCAGCGCTCAAGGTGCTTAGCATACATGCCAATTTGAACGGCACTCCAAGTGGTGTCAATCAGACCTGCTGACATGTTCTTAAAGGTCAGGGTCTCGAATGCGGGGATGTCCGGCTTCTTGGAGCGGGTCTGGGTGTAGTCTGAGATGGCTCGTGTGACAGGATCCCGGACGACTACAATCAGCTTTGTGTCTTTAGACATGGTGTAGATTCGAGCAGGGACCTCCTTGGTAACGTAGTAGCTGGGGGTCTTCTCCATGGTCAACTGGCCCTCTGATGACTTGGGCATCAATTCCCTGCAAAGCACACAAACACTGATTTACATTTGTGCTGCAGGCACTGTATTGCATATAAAAACAAACCTGTGCCATTGTATATTCTATTCTTCTTTGTAATGCCACCACTTTATAAAAAGCCAACAACTTACAAAAGCTCCCATATAGGAAGACGAGATTAACTTTGACAGAGTCTCTCCATGGCAGGTGTAAATACTGTCAGGCAGGAGCTAGTCAATCATCATCAGGAAGACAATTGTAGACATCATGAGCAACATTAACAGAGTCTAAGAGTGTACCTAAAGTGACAGCGACTGGTAGGTAGAGCAGGAGCCCTATCAATCATCTGTGATTGTGTGTGAGCACAATACACAGTTCATGACATGTTCTAAATACAAACCCTAAAGGGAGACATTCATCTCCTGCCGCTGCATTTAATCTACTTTAAGACCCCAGTCTTTCAAACCCCACAATCCTCACATTGAAATATTCCACACCTTCATTACAGTATACAAAGGACGGTTTAACTCTGAATAGGCAGTAATATGCCTCTTAATGTCATGCCAAGACAGACGACTTTGACTGCACCTTTCGTCTCATATTTGTCGGTAATTTCGTGCAAAATGTTGAGAATTGGAAAAGCCTTGCATTCCTTAGAGGTAAATGCAAACCTTGAGAGCTGTCTATTCCCATAACTGCATATTCTTCTTGACCCTGGATGCCTCTGGTTGATCATAATATAGCCTGTTAACTGCAGCCCTGACTGGATAATGGCTAAAGTGAGCCAAGGGGGATTAGGACTAAGCCAAACATGCTAGAGCATTAGAGGCTGGTCGACTGCCTTGTTGGCTGACTGGGTGGCTGGCTTGTCTCTGAAGAGACAGGGGGAGAAAAAGATGGCCACAACAATGAGAGTCAATCATGAAGAAGTTTCTTACTCAAGAGATGGACATTAACATCTGTAGAGTCGAAGTTTGTGTGAGACTGTCAGAGAATTGTTCATTCGATTGCTTTATGAGTGACGATAATCTTATATGCTTTTTTTGAGGACTATGTTATGCAGGTACCTCAAGATGTTACAGAAAAGGGAATTTCTGCACCCTGCTCTTGCATTGAAGACATTAATGAATCAGTACATCAAACTTACATTTTGGCTCCTGCAGGCCTTCATCAAACAATGAGATCTCATGCAGATTCAGCATGTCTTCTACTGTAAATATAAGCAATGATGTGATGTCATGTGTTCAAAAGCATCACTCTCCAACATCAGCATTTTCAGTTATTACAGTATCTGGTAATGTATCTCATGTTTTGATAGTGAGCGGTTGATCTAAATTGAACAACGGGAAAGCAGAGGAGCCATGTCATTAAAGTGATTACCATAATTTCCAACCATCTGTTGGTACACACACAAGCTTCAAACCCTCCAAACCCAGCAGCTTTCATCTTACAAATTTATGTGGTGGAAACGAACAGAAAATGGTCTGCAAGAGTTTGCTGTGTAGAGCACTGGGAAAAGCTTTACTGATTATGGGAAAAGTAGGCATCACCCATACCTCATTAGTGTCATAAACACACAAGGGGTTCTCTTTCTTATGCAATTTCATCACCTAATGTCACGTGCTCTTTCCTGCCTTTCTATGGAGGCCTTGGGTCTTATACATTTATTCCATTTTTCTCTCCCTAGGTGCCTTAGCCAGCATTGTATGTGCTGGAAAATCCACAAACCTAATCAAGGTAATAGGTATGAGAGACACAAACAACTCTATCTGAACCCCCTGCAATTATCTCCTGCATCTCTTGGATACACACAAGCGGAGTGCTGTGGGCTTTTCTTGGGGCCTCAAGGGACACAAAAACTTACTACCAATCAAACTTTCCACTTAGTCCCAGAGCAAAACAATCTTTGTGAGAAGTGCATGCATTATTCATCTTAGCAAAGATAGAGCACGGGAGAACATCTCTGACTGAGCGAGGAGTGAGAGAGTCGCCTTAGGGGGGCAGATGTAGCAAGCAGTTTGTTCTGCTTAATAAACAATGTCGCCTGGAACCAATAGGTTTCAGTGCATCCTCATCTATCAATCAGCCATGCAAAGGCAGCATCATTCAGCTTCAAGATGATAAAAAAAAATAGTCCACTCTCTTCATAAAGGTAAAAACGCTGCTTTAATCATCTAAGTGGGCCATAAAAGTCGTAAAGCAAGGAATCTGAGCTTTGAAGAGTTTCTACCTATAATTGGTGGTAATTTATATTGATGCTTGCGCATACACATAAACTTCCTCTGCCCTCTAACCTGTTCTGTTGAAATCACAGGAGAACAGCAGGACTGGGAAGATAACGGGAGGAGGCAGAGAGGAAGACGGTTAAGAGAATGAGATAAAGCAAGAGAGGAAGGAGTAAAGAGAGGATTAGATGGAATCGGGTTCACTGTTGGAGGATGGAGACTGCATAGGTTGACCCCCCTGACCCTGAAGCCTAAGTCAAAGTTTTAAGTCACTGCACTTCAGATGCCGTGTCTGCCTTCTCCTCCAGCAGTAGCACACAATAAATCACCCCTAGTACAAGCACACAGATATTAATCCGGGAGTGGTGTGTTGTGTAATTTGGCTGTGTTGTGTCTGCTGGGCAGTCAGGTGTGTCCATTAAAGCGGCTGCTGGGGAGACGGCGTTTGAAAGCTGCTGCCTTGTTTACATTCAGTGCTATCAGACAGCAGGTTCAAAGGTAGGAATTTACAACGTGTGCTTGGCTGCTGGATGATGCCCTCAGTAATGAGTTCACCAAAGTGCGAACAAGTACAGTTCAGAAAAACAAGACTTACATTTCCTGTACCCTGCAGTACCCTGCTCGACTGGCTCTAATTGGCATCTATATTTCAGCTTTTTAGACCCCTGTGACAAGAGACTGCTCAAAAAAGATCTCAGCATTATCTAATGTCATGATGAGTTCTAATCTTACATTGCAGCACTGAGAGGGGTTGAGCTAGTGTGAGATGAGAGGTGGTGGTATGCGGCCACTTAGAATAATCAGACCAATTTGCAGCGAGACAAGTTCCAGACAAAAATCAAAGGGGGAAGGATCTTTAGGGAAGGTGTTCACTGGCCTTATCAGCCCATCTCATCATGCGTGTGAAAGTCATCATTATCACGCTTTACACTCTGGACCTTCTGATGTGACATGGAACAGCATCGGGTATCTCATCGAGCGTTCCAGCACAACAATGATAGTGCAGAGAGAGCCTTTTTCCCATCCTCCATTATTACTGTCAGTATGCAGAACTCAAGGCCACCTGGCTGTCTGACAGAGACAGGCCCAGTTTGAAAAGAGGAGGAGGAGGAACAGCGTGTGAGCCATTCTGGTTTCCCTCACACAACTGTCACCCTTGCATTAACACATAACAATTCTGACAGTGGGTTGTTTATAGAACCGGCGAGCACTTTTTATCAGGGTGGTGGTGCCAGAAAAAAAAATCTTAAACCAATAACACTAAACCAGTCACAGTGGATGTTGATCACACTCCAGGCAAAAGTGATTATAAACAGCTATCAGGATCAGTAGAGGATGTATGCGTCGACGGCTCTTAGCTGCTACTTTAGCTGTTGTGTTAACATATACCTGTAGTCAGAGGAACTTTGGAAAAATGTAGCTGAATGGAGCCAGCAATATAAAATCGAGTGAGTTTCAGTGCGTTTCACAAAGGTGGATGAACGCATAAAGGGGTTTATTAACAGGTGTGATGCTGACTTTAAAGATAAAATGAAAGAAATAACCAAATCCAACAGAAATGTTATTTTCAAGAGCCAAGGAAACAAAGGAAGATGCTGCATCAGCCTTAGAAATGCAAGCCAATGGTGAACCAGCAGCACCACAATCCAACAAACTGTCCCTTCCAGCAATATAACAATGATGTAATGTAATGAAATTATAATGCTGTAGGGCGAAGAATGTGTTGGTATCACTAAATATTATACCTTCTCGTATTAAATATGGGCATTGTTAAGTTTGTCAAAACATCGCAATTACTATGTTAGAGTTTCCCTTTAATGGGCTTAGAAATCCATTCTTTGAATGAAATGTATGTTTCCAACTCATGCAGCGGTACAATTAGGTAATTCCCCACAGATGCATGCTGGTCTGAGAGGATCAGTAAAAGCAAACAAGAACTTCAAAGAAGCAAAACAAAGATGGCTGCGGCAGATTGGTGCTTTCTAAAGAAGCTCCTACTTGCTGTCAGGGAGTCTCCGCAGTGGAGAGAAGGATAGAGGCAGGAAACAACACATTCTCTCTGAAGATACTACAAAAGAGAGAGACGAGGAAGACAACAACTCAAGGGGGTATAATGGAGTGAACTTGTTTTGTTTCAGTGTTTCCAAAGTGTTGTAATAAGTGGTGCGGTTTGACAAACTGCCTCAAGCAAAAGCCCAGGGGGTTGTTGCAGCAAATTTAATCTTCAATCTCCAGAAAAGGGAGGGGTGGTGCACATTACCAGTACTGACAATCTAGTGGACTTATTCTAGGAAAGTTAGTATCATTTGAGTCTTTTGGAAGAAACAATCTGATGACAGACAAGCAGGGTTTTTAAAGTGCTTTGTTGCATAGTTTATGGATATATTTTAGGAATGTTTGAAACAACTGCTAGCATGTGTGAATTGTTTCTCTGGAGCATCTCATTATCAACCCAGTTTTCCCTTCTTTTCCTGTCAGTGTGCTGACACATTAGTTTAAGCTGCGAGATACCTATATTGAGAGCTCTCTCACTTAAACCAATCCCCCTGTGTCCTTGCAACGCACTAAAAGCGTTGAGTAAGCAGAAAAGCCACTAGTGGACTCAGATGAACCGACTCTTGGGAAATGCAACTTTCCACACCGAGATCTCTGAAAGTCAACTTTCAGGCGAAAAAAGCTTAACTGTAGTGTTTGAGTCTTTTCTTGGGCAGGTTCCAGTGAATGCTCTTTCTGATGAACTCCTGCTGGGCTTCGTCAAAGGGCACTTTCACCCTTCTGAGCACATTTGCATACAAAGTGAAGGCAGAGAAAACATGTTTCACACTAATTGTCTGCTCTTTTATTGTCAGGGTTAATGCAGACCTCAGGGGTTCTCCAGCATCCCCTTTCATTGAGCTCCATAATGCTGTTGCGCTTTCCAAAGACTCACTTTAAATTTACTGCCCTTTATCTGCCACTGGCCTGCAGTAAGCTTCCCTGGGGCTCCGGGGAGGATTACGCCGTCTTCTCTGACACCCTCAGTGAGTTAGTAAGAAGGCCATTCATTGTTCTATATATGGATCCTCAAGAGGAAAAACATGATTTCAGCAATTATGTCAGAAGACGTTTATTTGAGTAGCGTGGATTCAGTAGTATTAGCCGTTAACCTGTCAGAAAAGACAGACAGGAGGAAATTAGAATGATGCTGTTATTAAAGAAAGGAGGAGCCAAGGAGGAAGCTGTTCCCACGGCTTTGGTTGCCTTCTGTGCTCTGTGTGAGTAAGTGTGCACAATTGTTTGCCTGCCTGTCTTTTTTTCTGCCTATGGGTGAAAACGCGCTGTATTGTGGTCGGTGTCCTGCTGTGCCGGGGCCTCTCCTCTATGCGGGACTCCAGCAGGATGGACACAGTAGACCTCCAGCAGTATGGACACACCAATCACAGCAGATAAATGGTGTGGGCACAACTCAATACCACCACAGGAGCTGATAAGCCCACCCAGCAGACTTCTCCTCTCCCCAAGCTACGGCTCGCCATTAGTCTGGGGGACATGAAGTGAAACATATGGGCAAACAAATCAGCACACACATTTTTTTGGCTTTATGCTATTAGCTTATCTCCTCTAAGACATAGTACTAATCAAACAGGTGAGGAAACATTTTTGAGGCCTCACAAAAGGTGTACTGAACAGCTAGAACATCGTATAAAATTGCTCATTTATGAAGTCGACAAGTAGGCACAGTATTGTGCGGAAAAACAAACTCGTCCAACAACGATGTGCTCCATTATAAATCAAGACGTGGGTGTTTGTGAGCTCCACTAAATGATCATTAAGGGTTGACTCAATGTCATGTTTTTCTGCTGTATAGGGTCAATCTGTGGCACAGTGCTCTCACCGTGACAACTCGAGCCAAGTTGTTTTAATTAGCCAGATCACCTCTCTGGGAAAAGAAGCCTTTATTATACATGTCTCAAGACGAAACAGTTTCCCACATCCACCGGCTGTGTGTTCACATCATATACAACTGCTTCTTTGACTATTACTTACATAACATTTCATATTATCCTTTTTAATGATAGCTTCTTCTTCTTAGACATTACCTACTCTTAACGCGCATTACCGAATCGTGTATCTCTCCCCTTTGAGAAAGAGTTGAGGCAATAAGTAAAAAAAAAAAAATCTTCACTCATTCGACTATTTCAATTTGTCCTTTTTGCTCAGTCTGTGGAGATGGACAAAAGACCGTTCTTCACAGACTGATCATCCAAAAATGTCCTAAACCTGTCCGGAAATTCTTAAAGGAGCTTAAGCGAGAAGTCCTTTGAACAATGCTTCGCTTCCCCTATTGTAGCTTTATGGAGCCAGCTTTGAAACAGTGTCTAGATCCTTTGACATTGCCTGTTAATCCCTCGGCTCAGTCAAATGGACATTTGAAACAGCAGTATCTCTTATTATCTCATATTAACAATATGGTTGCTCAGATCAAAGTCAAAAGTCAAAGTAAAACTCTTGCACATTGAGCTGTGAGAGGAAAAGGACAAGTTGCCATGACAGAGAATACTATGCAATGAAAATATTATGCTACACTGTGCTGAAGGTGCTAGTAGCCTCAGATCCCTGAGATCCTCTCTGCCGTTGACATTGATGTGTATTCGGATTAAAGATCAAAACAAAGTATTGCCACTGAATCAGTAACAGGGAACTTCTAATCTTGAATCATTTTCCTGGCTGCTTAAGGATGACAGCATGATGTAACTTGCTGATTCTTAACCACAAACCAAAAGCTGTTTCTTTGAACAGCATCCACAATCCAAATGAAAGCTCTGCTTGATCCTTTTCTACCTGGTGCCCTCCTCCTTTTCAGAAAGCCAAAGCAAGTCTAGATCCAAGGACAGATGTATAAGGATTCCAGGAACACTGGGTGAAGTTCATGCAAACAAGCAGAAAATCGATTGTGCTTTGTAAATGAACATGACTGATAAGAGTAACTGAATATCAGTGCAAAGAGAAGGTTTTGGTAATTACAAAAATGTGTTCAAGTGGTGTTCTGCCCTATTTGTGTACTGTGACGTGGTTTTGCTGACATTACAGGTTTGATTGCACCTGAGTTATAGCCTGGTCCTGATTTTCACACTGGGTACATCAACGGTTTGTTGGGTATTCTATAAAATGTTATCACCTCAGGCTTCACTTATCACTTCATCAGCAGTATTTCACTGTGTGACAACACCAATAAAAGAGCTTCAGTTTCATTCCCATAAATAATGGCGCTTTCACAATGTAACTGTACTGTGGACAGTTTGTTTTTCAGAATTAGAAATTCAATACATACACTTTCATTCATGGCTGTTGTTACAGTGACCTCAGGCAAGAATTATAGATTTAACCTTTTCACAAAGAAAATGTGTGAAAAAAGTATTAATCAAAGTAATTAACAAACTGTTAACATCGTACGCCTTCAGTTTAATTAATGCAGTTGACTTTAAAATCACCTCCTTCTATAAGTTGATAAATTAATATAAATTCAGAGCAAACTTCAAACTACAAAACAACTAAAAAATATTAATCTACTTTTCAGTCAGAATTATTTTCACTGTTTAAACTTCAAAAATCTACCACCTGATTACTTTTCTCAGTAAAAAAGAACTTTTCTTGAACTGCATTGCACAGTATCAGTATTTTTATTTTCTCGTGTTTTTTTTTTTACTGTTCTTATTATCTTATCATCAATCTTCCCTGCAAATTTCAGCTCATTTCACAGTAACTGTTGCAGAAAATGTTATGGGACTAAATTAGGCCTATTTGTCAAGATCATGTAATGTAGTATGGTGTAATATGCGAAAGTTGGAGTTTACATGAGGATAGACTTTAGAGGGGCAAAGTCTTCATTTGGGGGAGATAGTTGTTTGCCTTGACGTCACAACTGGATATTATACAGTCATTTGTTTTCCTTTTTACATCATCATTATAATATATTCCAACTGACTGCCTTGTATACTTTATGGATAAATTATATCATGATAAAAATGGGATAAAGGTTGCATGAACTGACAAGGCATAAATAAAAAACATCAGAAGAAGAGCAAAGTTGTCTGTTTTATTCTGGACTTACCAGAAATCTTCCACAGCAAAGAATTTCTGTACCCAAAACCTCAATAACTACATGAGATACCTTTAAGCAAGGCAGTAGACGTGGTAGTGCTCAGTTGACACTCTCTGTCTCTGAGTGTGTTTTTAATAGTTTGAATAATTGATCATTTGTATCAGTGTGATGTAAGCTACCTGTACCACTCCAGTCCCTTGTCGTAGTTGCGGTCGAAGAAGTGCGGCTCGGCTCCCACCGCTCTGATATCTGGATGCAGGCGCAGAAACTCCAGCAGCGCCCGGGTCCCTCCTTTCTTCACCCCGATGATGATCGCCTGGGGCAACTTTTTACTTTCCGACTCATTGAGGAAACCTGACAAGGCATTATCATCCAACGCCTTCGCCTCGCCTCTAATTTCATCCCACTCGTCTCCTCTGCTGTCCAAATCGTTTTCATTATTCAGTAAGTCCCTGGACGCCCCGAGAGAGGACTCCTGATTGTCAACTTCTGCATCGTTGTCGTGTCTGTTCACCGAGCTGTACGTCAGGTTTGGCACAGTTGAGCAGTAGCCAACACAACAATATATCATATATACCCAAAGGGACAGCATTATACAGAATACAAAGAGTTTGTTTTTCACGTGGGATGATGGCACAACATGTAGACTGTGTAAAATCGGACTATATTCCATAGGACCGCCGTGTAAAAGTTAGTATATTCCAGTTCACAGGCATTTTGGCAAAGGCGCCTCACTCCACTGCCATGGCTCAAATCCTGCACGATCGGTGCGTAAAATCCCAAAACACAATGTAGAGCCTATGTGGAAACTGATACTGAATTGTAAGACGTTCACCTCCTGCTTTAACTCCAGTTCTGCATGAATTGTTTTATTCTTAAGGGAAACAAAAAATTTAAAATAAAAAAAATATATATCACAAAATAGGCAGTGAAAATGTCGCCAGGTGAGCGGTACGCGCGTCAGGGACTGGGTTTGTCTCCCATCACTTGCGCTCAGTGTGTGAGCGCACAAACAGCAGCACCAAGTTATCTACGGCGAGCAACAGCGTCAAGCAAGCCAGAATACGAAAACCGTACTTCCGGTGTAACCTTTCAAAGTAAACCTGATGTTGGGCATGTGGCAAATCAAGAAAATAAAAATAATGTGTGCAGCCTAGTAAAGAAATATATCACTCATCATATTCTAATCCCACGTTTTGATCGACCTGTTTGTTACAGTTTTCTTATAAGTCAATACATTCTTCCATGCAATCATCATTTTTTATTGTGTTTCTATAAATGGAAGGCATAACAAAAAGATTATGGGAATAACACTTATTTCAATAAATTGGGGATTTCTGCTCTGCTGCTTAAACGCTGTACTGTACAAAATGCTCAATACTTATATTTTGAAAGTTGTGACGATTCCGGTCCCGTCCTGTCTTTCTTTATCTACTTTGACTTTAACTCTCAGGGTCTCACCCATACAGTCTATGGTCTCAACACTGGAGGGCGGATGAGTTGAACCAACCCTCCAATCTCAACAGATTATAGCCTTTATAATATCACACACTGACTGGCATTACAAATAAACCCTTATCAAAGGTTTGTTTTATTTCCGATTATGATGTAATGAACATCAGAACAGGAGCGCAGGTGAAGAGAATATTCTTATTGAATTACAATGCAGCTGTTTGAAATGTAAGAACCTGAAGTAACTCACTCAACTCTCTTTATTTTGTATAATGCAGATTTTTTTCTTTGAGACTATTTCAGATTAACTTCAGTCTCATCTAAAGGCCCAGTTTCTTTGTGTTGAAAGAGTAATTTGGTCGCAGGTTTACAGATTTTTGGTGGAAATCTGGATCACAAAATACACCTTTAAAACAAATAGATACAGAATAGAGCTCTCTCCACACTTTGGGGACTAATGGGGTTGAAAATCTGAATCGCTGATGAGAAACCCTGCCATGAACACTCTTTGGAAAAATCTCAGTATGATCCTTAAAAAACATTCATTTCTGTCATTTGGACTGCAAAACATTGATTTTATTGCAACTTTATGGTTTCCAGATACCAGCGGTGACAAGTGAAAATATGTCACAGATCAGCTGTTTGTTTAACAACTTCACACTTTGGCTTTTATTGTGAGACAAACAGCTGAGTGAGTCAGAGTTAACTGGCTTCATAATCTTTCCTCTTGCAATCTAATCTTGTATCTTGCAGTCATCCCAAACAACGTGAACGCGCAGTTCTACATAAACAAATGCTATCAGCACATTTCAGGGATCCATAAAAGTTAATAATTGACTCTCTAGGGAGATATGGTGCAGCCACTGGAAGTCAAGATGAAGATGTGTGAGTTCTGAAGTGCCAGTACAAAAGTTTGGTGTGTGTGTGTGTGTGTGTGTGTTAGCACCTACTCTTGGTGCAGGGTCAAAGGCCTCCAGTTCCACTGCACCCCTGAGCTAGCAGAGGATTAGCAGGATTACCCCAGAGCTGCCATGTCAGTCAGAGTTTCACCAGAGACAACCCTCCCCCCTTCATCTAAGCCCCTTATCTCATCTCTCAGACACTGCTATATATGAGATATGTGTGTGCCTGTGTGTGTGTGTGTGTGTGTGTGTTTTCTAATCCTCATAGTTGCAGTTCCACAGTGTAAGAGTACAAGTTAACCTATTTGGGGAAATGTGTGTATCAGGGGGTTTGGTTAGAGCTACACCGTCATGTTTTGCCCTTTTTGGTCTGTGTACAGATCATGTTTATCTTTCTGGTGTGTGCTTGTAACTCTCTGGGCGGAGGTTTAATGTTCGTGTGTTGTTCGAGTATTAACTTTATAGTTACTCTGAAGTCCAAAAATCTCTTTTCCTGTGTCATGCAAATGGAGGAAATTGAGCTATTTAATGGGTTTCTTTGACAGGTCTTCCACAACACTTTATTCCACAGCTCACAATATGAGAAAACTAAATAAATCTGTGAATATAACTATGAGGAAATCACTGCACTTCTGTTTGAGAGAGCTACAATATGTTTGTCTAACTTACTAGCTAAAAAGTAAGCATTAGTAATGTAATAATATATAAGCAGTAGTCACAACCAACCAAAACAATGTTGTTTTGGTTGGTTTTGTTTTTTTTGACAATTTCAGTCAGTTCTGGTAAACACAATGGAACACTTTAATGGAGCACAGCCAGTCAAACTGAGTAAAAGCAGCTGAAAACCTTATGTCTCCATAATAGATCAAATAGGATTATGTCTGGAAACGTTGCGATTGTTAAGAACTTTGACTTTTTTTTTTCCAGAGCAAAAACTTTTTCCTGTTTACAGCAGACACAGAGCAGCACTTTCAGCCTATTGGAGTCATTTTCTGCCAACCTGATGATTGAAAGTCCAATATTCATTGACTTTTTAGGCAAAGTTTGAGTCTCCACTATATGCTCAGAAAAACATTTTCTTCACCAGCTAACTTTTTCTCTTTGCTCTTTGATTTTGGGCAGGTTTTTTCATTAAAACAGCATAATTATAGGTAAAAGTCGCCACTAAATCACGTGTAAGAATGTAATGAAGGTACTGTGAGAACAAATTATTTATTTATAATTTGCATGATTTTTTAATTTTTAATCTACAGTATATTGATTTATTAATGACTAGTTTTAAATGTGTTTAGAGAATCACACTTAAAAAGTGTTATTCTAGACACATTTTAGAGAATAACACTCGTTGAGTGAGTGTTATATTTTTTGGCTTTTTCTGTGGCTTCATTTTTGTCTGCACAGAGGGGGATTGACATACTTCAAAGTACAGCATAGTCATGGAAGGATGAGACTTAGAGTAAGAACAAAAGACACCTGAGGGGAGGATACACACACACACATATACATACATATACACAAGGTACACAAGCGAACACACTTTTTCCAGACTTCCGTAAAAATTGAGTGTGCTGATTTATTCCGTCTGTTATTCTTCATGATGCACAGAGACGATACCTCATACACACACGTGTGTGTGTGTGTGTCATCTCTTAAGAACTCAAGGAGAAGTAAACCTGACACACCAAAAGGGGTGCTTCACTTGCTCTACACATCCTCAATACGATTACACTAGCTGAACCATGTTAACACACACTTCTGCAGCCTAAACAGATGACATAAACAGAATCCACTTTGCACATGAAAGCCAGACAGTTTAATAAAGCCTTGCATTAGGACACACACTGATACAGTATTCAGGCATGTCGGCGTCTATGTCTACCGTATAATACTGTATAGCTGCAGCATAAACAAATGAAACTTGATCTAACCTCTGTGTATTTGGGTTGTCAGTCAGCCAGTGTGGTGCCAATTTCTAATGCCTTTAATAAAAGTCAAAAAGTGTAAATAGCATCCTGTAACATCCCGAGAGTTCACACTGCAGAAGACTGTTGCTTCATTATGGGGAGAAGAAAGCCTAAAGCTGCGTCTTTCTCCCAAGCAAGGATACAGCATCCCACACAGCTGCCTGCACAGTAATGGTGTTGCTTACAACCTGCACTTGTTTCTCACCTTGTCTTGTCAACACGTTCTCAAAGGTCACTTTTCAGCATTCCTGTGGTCGTGTGACTAAAGTGGGAATCAAGTGGAAACGTGAGCCCTGTGTGAGTCCACTTGCACGTTCTATGTGTGTAATTTACAGCCTATGGTAGAATCTAATTTGCAGATATAGTCAAATACAAAAATGCACATACAAACACATCGCATCGCGCTAACGTCACTGTTGGAGCAACCTCCAGATGTCAGAGATCTGAGCCCATTAGAAGCTAAAGTGGACTGATGGATGATCTCATCCGCCGCTCTATCCCAGAAAGAACAAACAAATCCAAACAACAGTAGGAATGACCCAGGTCTTATACACGCAAAGCCCTCAGTCTAATGACAGGGTTACTAGGTGAGTTGAGAGACAGATGAAGACACAGCTCTGACTCCTTAAGCCCTACTGGCTAAGGCCATTTAAAATGTCTATAAATTCTCTGGAGCTGTGCTAGAGACCATCTTATCTTCTGTTAAGGAATAGCCGTATAGCCTGAGCGGATTTCCTCACTTGATCCTGTAGAAAAGGTCTTATCCCTCACTGCAGTCCTCCTGGACATACAGGCAGCCCTGTGGCAGGTTGGAAGGCTCAAACAGGCTTAGATGTTCTGGTCTTGCCAAGTCCTGCACAAGCTGAAGAAAATAAAATCCTGCATGCTGTTAGCTCTTTTAAGTGAATGTAAAACAGTGGATCTATTACATTAAGAGAAATAAATATACACTGATTTTCATACTTTTGGGAATGAGACGTGGCACATCAGTTCACCTTAAAAGCATTTATCCAGTTAGACAAATAGATGCTTTTCAATCACATGTAATTGTAATGGTTTAAGAAAATGACCTCATTTAGATAAGGCCTATTCATTTAGCCTGTCTTTTGCCCTACAAGGAAGTTTCTTGTATTACACTGTATACTCACCATAACTGTTTGTTGCACTGTAACATCTGTTCCACCGGACTAATACTCGAGTGGATTATTTACACGTATGAACAGGCATCAACAGGCAAATACAAATAGAATGTGTTTAGAGGATTAAAGTTGTCTCAGAAGTTGTTTCGAAAGTCTCAAAACATGGTGTGATTTCCTGTAATCTTATGAATTGCCTGGATCTTTTTCACAATATCCAGATGGTTCACAAGTTTATTTATCAAGGTTTGGGTATCAGGTTGGATGCAAATTTTTCACTTCATTTTCAGGTCTATTTTAATTTAGTTTATGTACTTGTAAATGTGCAGCAAACTTTCTGGTAAAAAAAAAAAAAATTCAAAAAGTAAGTGGGTCCGTCATTTCAGTGAATTTCAGTCATTTATATTTTCAGATATTAGTGTTCTGACCTGTACTGTAAATATATGCTTTTTAGCTTGTAGCTTACTCATCATTTGATCAAAGGTATAATCAAAACTGCCACAAGAGAGCAGGTGCCATCTAGTGAGAGAATCAAATTACATTTTACAGCTTAGCGTGACTCCCGTTGCCTGTGTTATTCATCCTGGAAGACAGTTCCCCATAAACACTGCCAAGGTAGTTCATACCCTGCAGAGGATATCTACAGTAATTTTCATTGGAGAACTATGGGTTTGGAATATAAATGATCTTTCAGTCGGATATCTGGTGGAATCTTAATGTGAGTATGAATATATTGTAACTTTTATAATCCCTCCAGTATCTTTTTACAGCATATTAAAAAGACAATCATTCACACACATCCCCCTTCAGCCACTTCAGAGTGAATGTATCACACTTGCATGTCTTTAAATGATGGGAGGAAACAAAGAGCCCCACACATTATAGAAAAACAGAAAAGATCTGAAAATTAACACTGCCCTTTCTTGGTATGAGGTGGCAAACCACCAGCCACCATGCTGCTATAATTTGAAATTGATCTGGTGCCATTCAGTGTGTTTTTTTTCAGCCCCCTCCCAACGCTGTTTTATTATAATACACACAGATAATAACTTCAAAAGAGAGCACAGTCTTGCCATTTCCAAAAACAGATCCAACCAGCCGACAAACACATGTCGACTGGTGGTGTTCAAAAGGTTGCAGCGAACATTCGTTGGCAGCAGTGGCAACTAGATATCCTCAAGTCACAGGCCTGAAGGCTGGGCGTCCCTTAGGGGGTATATCCTGGATGAAAATGTAGCCCATTATTTGAGCTGAGAACAGGTGCTTTCAACAAAGAACCCGGCATCAGTACGGTCCTGTGGGAAATGAGAGAAAATATCAAGGTCCAGGAATTTACGATGTGGCCTTTTGAAAGCAAAGCAGATCAGATGCCGGGGTTACAAACTAGTGGAGACATTTATAGAATAAAGATGGACAATACAAAGTAGGCATCCTCTAAGTTAAGCAGGAATGGGGGGAAGTTTTCTTAACCAGCATGCAGCAGGTGAATTGGCACATGAAAATTATGAGTTGGTCAAAAAGTTATTTTGATTCATGTATGATGAATTGCGTTCATTATAGTAATTATCATGTATAACTGAATGGCACATAAACACATAAAACTTATTGTATTTTTTAACATCTCATCCAAACGATAAAGATATACTTTTAATGGAGTTCTCTCTAAATCTTCTCTAATACTTTTTTCTGTTTCTCACACCAACACCAAGAAATATGCACATAACTACAACTTCTAAAACCATTTACTTCACCTTTGTGTCTTAATTATTTGATCTTTACACTCAAATGTTTTCTGAATTCGATTTTAATACATGTCTTGGTTAAATATACAAAACTGCAAACAAACAAAACTTTCCAAAACTACTATATATAAGCGACATTATCTAAGCTAAAGAAGCATGAGAATCAACAAAACAGTCCTCATAAAACGAGTAAATATTGTGACTACGAAAAGCAAGCACTGTCAAAATTGTGCCAAAAAATTTAACAGTTCCAATTAGTAATGAGCTCTTTGATTTGAATAGTTCAGTGAACAATAAATTATTCTTGGAGCCTTGGTGTTGCGAAACTCAAAAACTGGAAGTTTAGTAAGCATGCAATCACTGCTCTGATTGAAAAGTAACTAACTCAAGACATTTCCAACAGTGCTGAGAAGGTTAATGTTGGAGTGTAATAGGTTACAGATATAATAAGTAATGTAACTGTTTTAATGACTTCATCAAGGTAATGTAACTTATTACATTTGACTACTTTTCTAACAAATGTTTTAAACTCGGCAATAAAGCTGAAAACTCCTAAAAACATAAATTTAAACCAGGCAGCGTAAAACTCACAACAGCACTCAACACTGATTACTGTCAAACTTTTATTAAAAGTTCTTCAATATAACTTGAATTAAGATTGGAATGTTTCGATTTTAAAGCACAACCACCAAAACAAATCACAAATGTAGATCACAAACAGCAAACTGACTGCAGTAAAGGAAAAAATGTAACCATAACCTCAAACAAGTCCACATTCAGGTCAACTCCATGCTGAGTGCTGATAGAACTATCAGTGGGGCTGGGTACTGTTCAGAGTTTGTTTTGACACTGATTCCTGAATGACTCTTTTTCATTTACAGGAAATTCTGAGGTCATATACAGATTTAAAAAAAAACATTTGCATAGCTTCTAAAATATTGATTTTAACAAAAAGAAAATGACAAGAAATGATGCAAAGCAACAGAATGAATGTTATATTCTATAAATAAGCTTTTTACCAAAAAGAATAAACTGTAATCATCAACATTTTGATTAGTGACTGTAATTTAATTACATATTTTTTCTCAGTAACTGTAACGGATTACAATTACATTTATTTTGTATTTTAATTACGTAACACAGTTACTCCCTGACACTGATTTCCAAGCAAACCACAAATCAGAAACAGACCAAACACACATGCTTTTTGTCTCCGAGCTACAAAGTCGTTTTTCTGTCTTCCAGTTACATTTTCAATCAGTCACGCCATGTTGTCATATCTGTTGACTGTATTCTCTGTGGATAGCCAGCTGAAATGAAGTAAAGCTGGTTTGTGCGCAAGTACTGTAGTCAACCCCCCCCCCCACCCAAAGGAAGAGAGAACACAAACATGATAAGAGGCTGTTGGTAAAATTACAGACTGCAGGCAGCCCTTAATGGAGTTCAGCTCAGGGTTGAGGGAAGTAAGGTCAGTCAGTCAGTCATCGTGGCTTCTACACTGATGTTGATGCTTCCTACATTCCTGAACACTAATGTCAGCAGCAGGAAAAGAGGCTTACATTAAATTCAACCTTTTAAACTAAAATCCTGAGAAGACAAACATGCAAAGATAACTTTATTGTACTTAACATAGAATGGAGTTGTATGAAGCCAATACAAACACAGGCAATTGACGATTATCAACCCTCTCTGTAGGGCTAACCACGCTCATTAGCACTGAATAAACATACCACTGTGCTAGAAAAATGTGTAGCTGATACATATTTCATAAAGGTTGTGACAGTCTATTGAAAATTCAACCTCATCCAGATTTACTTTACATGCTATAGCAGCAAGGGTGGGCGAATACCATAAACCACATAAACCAGCATATTTTCCTGAGGTCATGATCAGGATTTTTTGCACTAGTGCACTTAGGGATTCAGACCTCTGTGAACATTTGATTTATGGACCAGTCAGTGTTCAGTTTGGCGGAGCCATTCTTGACCTGAGTCTCTAAAGCTTTAGTTTAGAACAAGTGCTATGGGATCCAGCGCTCTATTTCAGCTTTTAAGTCTGCTGAAAGGAAACAGTAATTGTGTGCCCCACGTACATTTTCCTTTTCCCATGGTCTATGAGCAATCAGCTGTAATATCCTGCCTGTAAATCTCTCTATCACAAGTGCCTGCCAGCTCAGGGAGGAGTTGGCTTGTCCCTCAGGTTGCTCGCCTCACATCATAAATCCCAGACCATCTGAGCTCAATCTGTCTTTCAGATCCGTGAAATGCCAAGGCTACCTCAAGGCCTTGGTTTCCACAACTGTTGGTCTCATATCAAATGTAGTGTGTATGTGTGTGTGAATGTGTGAGTGATCTGCTGGGAGACATTTTGTTCAGTCTACACCTGTAACAATATCAAGATGTGGAGTTAACAGCTACAGTACGGTCTGTCACATAATACTATCATTAAATGTCAATAACCTCTCAGAAAAAAGCTAAGATTCATGTTGGAATATAAATTAGTGTTACAGTGAGATGTTAACATTTCATCTGTGCATTCTGCGTTTAATTACAGTCCTATAGTTTCCCTTTATGATTGGTGTCACCTTAAAAGACAAGCAGCAAACAGGTAACACCTATACAACAATACACAACACCTAAAGAGATACATGTTCTTTCCTCGCAAGAAAAAAAGAGGAAAGAAAAACACAGTTTATTAAATGCGTGCTTGCGTGTGTATACATGCGCTGCGTCTGAATGCAAATATATTCACAATACACCGCAGCTGGAGCTCAACACACCCTGGCAGACAGTTATTCAAGAAGAGGTAGCAGAAGGAAGCTTTCCGAGAAATCGTGAGACTTAATGCGTGACTGAGTTTGCCACAGGCTGATCCCTGTCACTCCTGTCAACTTTTTACTGTTTTTTATGCTAAAGACTGATAAAGATAATGAAGGGCTTTTATGTAATATGGAGTAGTTATAACTGACACTCAGGCCATGAAACTCACATAATGAGCCCATGGATATACTGTATAAAACTATGTAAAGGATATGAGTGTAGAATAGCCTTTTCTTTTATTCATATTGGGACGCATAATTGGTATTATTGTGTTATTTCACACACAGTGGCCATGTGTTTTTACAGCAATAAAAATAAAGTTGATTCGGCCCTGTAGCTGTTTTTATAGAGCACCACAACAGTTTGGCAGTTAGCTTTGGCTGCACAGGATGTAACAGTGTTCACATTTTTTTTTTCCGTGCATTTTTCAGAAGTGCAATAAACTTCTGAGCATCTAGAGAAAATAATAGTGAATAATTTATTCTTAGTTTTATTTTCTGTTGTCTTTAATGATGTAATTGTTTCCTCTCCCTACATATTGAGTTCTCAAAGGTGCAATTATCATCTATTACAGTATGTTTGCATCCCAGAAACTCCTGGTGATGAAAGGTGTGCTGTGAAAAATAACACCTTGATAGCGAATATAAAATCACCATCTTCTTGATTTCATGTCCACACCTTATAAATAGAAACTTGTGTTATCCCGTTGATGTGCTGAAGCCGCCATCATCTTCACCTTTGTCCACTGGAAGAAGTATTTTCATCTTTTTTTTTAAATATCTTTGTTTATTTCTACATGCTGAACGTCTAACATGCAGTCAGTGTTTAGTGCTCAGCTTGTGTCTCTCAACTCCAGGCCTACTCACCAGCAGACCTGCATTTAGTGTCTGAAAGGTGTTTGTGATAACCATCATTTTCTGTCATTTGATGCATGTTAAAACAGCCCCCGCAGTTTAGGCCTGTAATATCTTTCCCCCTCAGATGTCACAGCGTTTTCATTAGGCCTGGCGCTGGGCTTGCTGGGGCTCATTATGGCCCTGGATAACCCTTTAAAGACACACCATGAGCGCCCAGGTTTACCTGAAAGGCTGACGTTAATGCCTATGGTGAGCTTTGTCTCTCCACGCCCAGTCTTCAAGAGACAAGAACTGTATCAACTACAAAGAAAGGCATACCCCTCCTCTTCTACTCAAATTGTAACATCAGCGATTGATCCATGATTATATTGGATGTGGACTTAGCAGATTTCTTTGGATTAAAAGGGGGACTATGAGTTATAGTCAGAAGGTGTAGGACTCGCAGTGCTTGCCTGTTGCCTTGCACACACCTCCTTGATGAATATATCACACTTTTCTTTAATGACAGACCAAAGGCTTGTTGCAACCCACCCCTCACACCCAGACTCATTGATCTGGGTAATATGATGCTGCATGTCTGAAGATAAAACACAAGCATGATGAACGTGGCGATCCCACCAATCATCCCTCTGTTGACCAGGCAGCTTTTAACCCGAGCTTGTAACATGCCATTAGATCCTTCCTGACGCCCTACCCTTGTTTGCTTTGAGCCAAGCTAACATTTGACGCACCACCACATTTTTTGTTTTTCCAGCAAGACCATCTAATGACTGCATGCAAAGGTTTTGTAAGTGCTGCTCTGTAGGAGTGACTGTAATATCACGTCTCAGCGAAGGAACCACGGGGCATCTGTCTGACCAGGTCACTGTCAAAGAGCAGCCCACATATCAGTAGCAGCAATGGGTCATCAGGTGGAGAGGTTATGACCTGAGAGAGGGCTTCATTAGGCGAACTGGGGGCCAATTAGTCCCCAGCAGCCCAGAAGAGGAGCATTAGAGTGAGAGGAAGAACCCTCAGTCATCCCACTCAGTGACAGGAACAGCAGGAGACCAGATGACAAATTATCATTCAGTTTTTTTTTTTCTTGTTGTAGAAAAAAATTGCCACGCTACAAACTGATGTTAAACCTGGGACATCTTCAATGATATTTGGGGGTTGAAATCCACCTCGTGATCCCATTGTCGTTTGACTTTATGTTCGCCCTTCCTGTTTCTCTACATGAGGGGATACTGTTCATGGTGGAGGGATTACGGGTGAGGGTGGCCGACGGATGTGAAGAATCATCCATGCTGATTTAGAAGTGTCCGGAGACCCTCTAGAGCAGTACGTTTTGGGGGTTGTGTTGAGAGTCATGAAGACCCCTGGAGATGCTTTAAGAAATGTTCTGTGCTACAAGGGGGTGGGGGCGTGTGTGTGTGTCTGGACTGGGACTGGCCAGTTCGTCTGAGTAGGGACTAATGAAAACAAATGATCTGACAAGGTCAAAAGGTTGAGATCAAGGCTGAAGGATCCTCCGCCCCTCTCAATTTCCAACTTGGGAGATTAATGAGGCCAGAGAACAGCCATTTCTCTGTATCATTTACTCCCCGAGGCCTCTGAACCCTATGGCAGTGGTGTGCAGCCCACCTGTTGGCCCATCTCGGCCTTATGACACTGAGCCAGAGGGCATCACTCCTGACTGAGGACTGTAACTGCTCTGTCCTGTTCACAACACAGACAGCAGCATATTGTGTTATCAAAGCTCTAGCCAAAGGCTCCAATAGCCTCCTTAGTTTTGGGTCCATTTTTTTCAAACTTTCTAAGGAATACAAAGTAGTTGTAATCACTATTCTATCAGTGTTTCACCTGCACAAGGGAATTAATATTTAAACACGGCATTTTAATGTGCGACGCCTTGCCTCTTAAAGAAAACAGAGGAATTGTTCTTTTCTTGGGATGACATGGACTATTCTAGCAGCCTCGGCCATGTGACTAATGAACATGCTTTTTAATTTCACGGTTGTTGAAACTCAGCAGATAACATACGCTCAAGACAAGAAGAGCTATTCATAACATTTTACGCGGCATGTCATTTGTGTTTGAACTTATTACATGGAAACAGCTATCCTGAGTAAACAGCCCAGCCAGTCGTGATCCTGAGAGCCGCTGCTTCACGCTGAAGATGTGAAGGACAAGACTGCTCCCTTCTGGACAGTTAAACTCAAAGCAGCACAGAGTCAAATGCATCACAGAATAAGAACGTACCATGACTTTTAACTAAACTAACTAATAAAAAAATGCATCCTGGTTATTTTGGCAATGTTTATACACCAGCATGAAATTATTATTTTTTAAGAATTTCAAAACCTTATTTATTATTCTTATTATAATTAAAAATCACACTATGAGCACAACATCTTTAAATAAATTATGGAATATTTTATTTGTTCTTTAACTTGTTCTTAGAATTTAATATTAGTTAGGGCCACTTAGTGTCATTTATTTGCATTGACACATAAAAGACACTAGATGGAGACGAAAGATAGGCTGAGTCACAGCAATGAGGGTTTTAGTGGACACTCTGCCGCCTTTGTGTACATGATCATTTCCCCACTGTTTTAGAGGGTTGCAATATGATAAAAAATAGCTAATTGTACCACATTAGTGTAATCCATGAAAACATGAAAAAATGTCTTTATAAAAGATTACAAAATGTATTAAATTTACAGCATAATGGCAATTTATGACCACAAAAACAACATTTTTTTTAATTTAAGACAATGCAAAGCTCCAGATTCAGCTGTAATTGTGTTTTCTTTCACACTTGACTGAGTTTGTTTGTTATCAGTTGTTCAGGATTTCATCAACATTATACCCCCATTACATCTTTGTAGCCAACTGCTAAAGTGTAGATTGTTAAATTAATTTTCAACACATTTAAACATGTATCAGGATGTGTGATCACGCCTTATAGCCCTCTAGGAACCGTCAAATTAGCTTTTTTTGTTTAAGGATCGGCCAAATTTGTTTTTTTTAAGGCTCTGCTTTGATTTACTACATTTCCCACACTGCATTGCTGCGCAGCCGCTACTTGTCACTGCTGTCGCTCTCTGCCTGTGAGTGCCCGCGGTGAATTGGTCCAGCATCCCTGCGCAGGCAATGGGGCAAATGTAGATGTTAAAAAAAATCCTTTGAAAATATGTAATCTTGGGATAAGTTTTCGGCGTCGGCAGGTTGCGATGAGGGAAGGAAAATACGGCAGATTGGATTTTGTGCTGCGCCTCTGTGGAGCACGGACCGTTATTTTGAGAGAAATAATGCGGAATATTTCCCCCTGTAGGTGTTAACGCAGAAAATTCAAGATGAAGAAGCAGTTCAATCGGATGCGACAGCTCGCCAACCAAACGGTGGGAAGGTAAGCAAACCCTTTTCCGTGCGCTATTCTCGCCGGGCCAAGTCAAAGGGAAAGAGAAAGCCCCTGTATGGCCCCAATAGCATGTGAATCATATCCATGCAAATATGATTCCTGTTATAGGCTATGTTATTAGGCTGAATGTATAGAACAGACAATGGTCAGTGCAATCTGACTATAACTGAGAGGAACAATGAATAGCCCGTGTTTAAAACGCCTTTAGTGCTTCTATGCGTAATGTCCATTGGAATAGGCTACCGCATAGGCAGCGTGTAGGCGCATTGCCCCAGTACAACCTGCCCACGGAAATACATTAAATATAGAGAATCGCAGTATCACAGAGCACCACACAGAGACGAGCGCCTCTTTAACACCAGGTATCACCACTGGAGTCTGGGCAAAAAAATGCTATTGTGAAGTAATGTTTTGATTAAATCTACCTCCTGTCACCAAACCTGTCAATAGGTGAACATGATGCAGACTGATGCGGTGTGGGGCTGCGACGTGAGGGAAAATGGAAAAGGCGCAATGTTTTCATTACGCAGTAATGTCAGCTGTTAGGGAAGCACCTCCTAGGCGTGGGTTATCAAGTCCATGAATTCCTGAAGGTCGTGTTCCACATCTGGCATTTAGCTTATCTGACATACTTCTAGTCTGAATAATGTAATTAGGTTTTTTGCCCATAAAGATAATGCTTTATCATTCTATCAGTTCCCAAATACCAGATCCAACAAGCTAACTAAACGAGAGGTTTATGTGGAAGGTATTTTCCATCCCTCTCCTCACAGGTGTACAAGCACCATGTCTTCTACGTCCTGTCCTGCATCTGGCTGATTCTGAAATCCCTTCTCCACCTTCAGGAATAGATGCTTTGTGACCTTTTACACAGGTCCTATGGGTTTATCACTCTACCCCCACCCTGTTTGGCAGAGCAGCTTGTCAAGCAGCGCCGGGGCAGAAGGTGTTCTTTGCTCTGCACCGGGGGATTAGGACCGGGATGTGTGGGTCATTATCATTACAAGGCTGTGTGAGTTGCATACACTCAGAAGGAGTGGGGGGGGGGGGGGGGGGAAACACACCTTGCAGGCTCTGTTTCTGCTATCATTATCAGTTACCCCTTGGTCCAGGCTGCTTTTTCTAGCTCCAATCTTTTTATAATTATTTCGGTGTGACTCATTAGAGGCTGTGTGTGGGTGTGATTCTGGATGTGTGTGTGGGCAGGTGGGTTGTGGTTCTTTATATGAGCTGAGAAGGTACTGTACAGGGCAGCTCCTTGCTGTACGTGTGTGCGCTTATATAGCCTAATTTGAATGCGTTCGCCATATGTAGTGCGTGCCAATGCTGTTGTGGGTATAAATATAAAGTATATTCTGCTGTTTTCTGAAGCTGTCTGTCTAAGAGCAGCAACAGCAACCTGCAGTGGTGGTCTGCCTGTACCACCGAGCCATACTGATCATGATGATACTGTTCACAGCCATGACTGCCACTCGTAAAACCCTCAAATCAAAGCATAAGCAGAAATTTACCGTTATACACCGTCCATTGCTTCATTCTAAGGGGAGCTTCTGTGACACAACATTTGATTTCAGTGCAAGAAGTAACAGGTCTTACCCTCTGTTGACCTTGAGCATCCCTTGGTTGTGTCCTAGTGGGAGAGATGGAAAGAAAGGCAACCAACTCTAGCAGCCCGGGCTGGCGAGTTAAATTACAATGACACAAGACCACACGAAGCTTTTTCTCATTATGGACAAGAGTTGTGATTGATGCTAACACTTCTTGGTCCACTCAAATTAGAATTACACACAATCATGTTACCATAAGGTGATTTGGATAAAATTATTTTTATTTCGGCAAGAAATTAACAATCCGGAGGGGTCCTTAAAAGTCAGGATGCTGTTCTTGTTTATAGCCGTCTTGTTTACAGCTCTTTATTATGTTTGCATCCTAACCAGGAAGTGCGATAATGACCCTTGACAGTTCCACCCACATAGGAGGAATGTATGTGCATATATGTGTTTGGATGCATGTGTCCTTGCACACACACACACACACACACACACACACACACACACACACATGCTTTACTCTCTTAGTGCAGGATCAGCTGGTGGAGTCAGACAAATGTGTATACGTGCAGATTAATGAGGCAGCTTAACGTAAGCATTCACACAACAAACATCCCCGTCATGCTACATTTCTACTACGCTCTTAATTTTTTACTTCACACAACACTTGAGCCTCTTTTTTTTTTTTCTGCGGAGGAGGAGAATGGCATCCCAATTGTAATGGTAATGTGGTGAACACATCCCTTAGAGAGAGTGTGTAACTGGGCTATGTTGACTGTAAGTGAGATGCTTCAGGTTTAAAGTAGCTGTGTTTTCACTTTCTCTGATCAATTGCAAGGCTCCTTGTAGCAGTATAAATGTTACCCTGCATTAGCAAATCCAGAAACTGTATGATAATTCAGGATTTCACCAGAATTACATCAGAATTATGCTCCATCCCGTGATCGCTGAGATTTACTTTCGTTCTGCTGACGCAAGCTTCACTTATCTTCATTGAGGAAAGGGGTTACTGTGGTTTGAGCATTTGACCTTCCTGAACCTTTAGCAGTCTCAGTGGAGCCGTTAATACCGCTGACCAGTCCTCAGTCTCTTCTAACCAACTTAACAAATTCAGAAGAAGCAAAGCACCATGTTGAAAATGGAACGAGTTAAATATATCTGCTTACTCTGCTCATCTCTTTCTGGCATGTAATGGCGAGTCTTTCTCCATTAACAGTATTGGCGTGAGTCTTTTTTCATG
Organism: Scomberomorus guttatus; assembly: GCA_038419695.1. Classification (NCBI taxonomy): domain Eukaryota; kingdom Metazoa; phylum Chordata; class Actinopteri; order Scombriformes; family Scombridae; genus Scomberomorus; species Scomberomorus guttatus. The sequence goes on from CM076459.1 coordinate 347,454, forward strand.
TGTGTTATATGCGATGGAGATTGAAGGTCTTCTTTCAGTGGGGGGTTGGCGATCAGGTGTGCTGTGTCAGCATCTCTCTGGCTCTCCAGGGCTGCTGCTGCTGCTGCTGCTGCTGCTGCTGCTGCTGCCGCCTGCCTGGGTGACATCCATGTCATGTGATCTGCAGCTTGACCAATCACCTCTGTGGAGCAATTCACTTCATACTGGAGGATGTGCAGCCATGCATACTCTATAGCTTAAAGAAATGTGTTGTGGTTCAGTGGGAGAGACAAAGGGGTGTCAGAGCTCTGCGAAGCGAGAAAACATGCCTGACTTTGTGTTTGCTTTCAGTTTTTCTTATGTTTTGTCAACCTAAGCCATACATTCAACCGTAATTAAGGCCATCGTTTGCATGTAGTTAGAATTCATTTACAAGGCTACTGAACCTGTCTTTAAAATCCATTGTGATTCTTTTGATGCCCTCATACAAGCCAGGAAAAGATTACTTTGCTTCAGCCATCTCCCACCCTCCATTTCTCTTGACCTATTTCTCTATTCCCAACTCACTGCCCTATCTAGGTCTAAGACAGCCTGGTAAAAGATTCCATGATACAAGTCTGTAAAAATGCAGACGCCTTACAATAAGTGAATTTTACACATGAAAGGAAAAAAAGCAAAACATAACTGAAGCTTCATACTTGTAAAGGTCACCGCCGTCTCCAGCCTTAACCTCCTCACAAATTGCCTCTTGGCCCCGCCCGTCTTCACGCTCTGCATCACTCACCTGTATGATGTTCACCAACGCCACTAGTATGTAGTAATAGCATTCTTCCTGCTTATGCCTTTAGGGTAGGCTTTAGCTCACCACTCTGCGCTGCAATTATCAGAAAGTGGCAGCCATTTGCGGGTCGGGGAGATGAGTTGTAGATGCTTTCTCTCTCTCCTGCATCGTCTTGCTCTCTCTCAGTTTCTCTTTCCATCCCTTCTGCCATTTCGACGGAGTAGGTGAATACGTTAACGATTAGCTTGTGTGCTGGCCTCTCATAGAATTTCCATAGAGTGTCCATAGGGAGGATTTTAACAAGTAGGACATTGGGAGAGTAAGAAGGACACAGAGCAAACATTATGAAACGTGTCTGTGCATGCTTTGTGTATACTTTAGTGTCGATTGATGGAAAATTACTGTTTTGTAACTGTTTTGATAATCAATAAAACTGTCATTTTTTCAGCAAAAATACCAAATATTTACAGGTTCCAGCTTCTCAAATGTGATGATTTAATGCTTTTTTTTGTCATACATGACAGTAAAGTGAATATCTTTTGGTTTTGGACTGTTGGTCGGACAAAACAAAACATATGAAGACCATTTTATAGACAAAACGATTCATCGATTAATTGAGAAAATAATCTAGTCTAGTTAGTTGTAGCCCTACTTCACTGAGAAGCTTGCATGTTAATGTGTATGCACTTCGAGTTTGATACTGACAAATGGCCAGAAAAGTTAATACATTAATCTTTCATGTATCCCTGAATATATTCATCTTGTTAACAAATTTCTGTTGCATAAAGAATAATTGTTTTCGCCTGTTTTTACATTCAGCACAGCATTAGCACATGAGCACCTCTTGGCAAAAATGTGTGCTGCATGCTAAAAGAGCATATGGTAGCTGACAGGTAACATGAGATATAAACAGCAACCCTGGCGAATGCCAATGCAGCATCTCCTTCTCTTCTCCTCCTCCATCTCATTGGCTTCATTCGTTGGTTTAGCAGATGAGACACTGTGGAGATCTCACAGAAGTGGCCCTTCACAGAGCAGTTGATTCACTGCTCTCCTGGGTTCTCTTTTGTATAGTTTCTGGTTGATCACATTGTTAAATCTTGACTGGAAAGTACACTCTCAGCATATTATGTAACAAGTCAAGGTCCTTTCCTGAGTTTTTTAGGCAACAGTCATTACCGATCAGAAATGAATCATTACTTTTGTTCTAGATCATTTATCTTTATTTAAAGCCAGTGCCATTGCTGTAATTGTACATCATTGTGCCATTCAGTGATAGTATCAGAGGTCCATGTTGATAACCCTCCCATAACCCCATCAGTGCCTCTCAGAGACAGCAGACTACAGGGTAGAGTTAGTGATAAAGGGCCTTTGTTAAGGGGCCATTTTGTCCATCAAAAGAGAGATGATGTAATATCAGACAGAAGCGCCGTTTCTCCCTTTCCATGTCGCTGATTCCCTCAAAAGACTAATCTCTGAAAGAGCCCCTGTGCTGGTCCACTATAAACTCAGCAATAGGGTTTTTTAAAAGCACATCCTGTATGAAAGAAACAACGCAGCACGCAAACAGCTTTAGGGATGGCTGCTTGATTTCAACAGACTCAAAACCTCATTTGCACTTTGATTTTCTCTCTGTCCCCATCGACTTGGCGCATGTTAAGGTGGGTTCAGTGTCGGCCACGATATGTGTCATGGGTGTCGGGGTTGATGGAGTGAGTTGGTCATGATCTCAGCTCCAACAGGAAGTGACCTTGGGGCCTGGAGGAAATGTAGCAAATGAATCAGATGCATGTCGAGCTGCAAGGTATTCAGGAACAAGACAGGGTACAGAAGATTTATTATGGTACTCATTGATACTGTTAGCCTAACTTTTCAAATAAAATTATTAAAGTAACATTATGTGACACTCCTAACCTTTTTGATTATTAGCTTAGATGATTAGATTGGACTGTATTTGCAATAAACGGTTGATTATGGAAGTAATAAACTTTCTTGTGTCAAAGTCATATCTTTGTTCTTCATAAAATAAACAGTTTAATCTAGCAAAAGCGGTGTTATGTTAAGTTAGTGTTGTAAAAATATTCAGAAGGCAATTACTGACTTTCACACATAGTGCTCTATGCACTTCTTTTAATTACTCTAATTCCTTAGTGGTTTACAACCCAAGGCCTTAGCTACTGTGCTGTACAGTTGTCTACTGTATAAGTCTGAGTAATAAATAGCTATAAGTGAGAGTAGCTCTCCTAAGGAGACGGGCGACTCCCTATCAACATGCCCACTTCCTTCCATTCAAGAATGCCAATAGGCTCAAAACAGGAAGCGCTTAATCCACTAATAACAACTTCCTGTTTTGTTTACCTCTCATTTGCCTTTGCTAGATGTTTTTAATGTTAAATTTTAAAAAAGAAGATTCTCCATCTCCCTTTTCTATACAGTAGTGGTAAAATGTTTCATTTGCCTTGGTTGCCTAGAAACGCTCATTTGGTATTAGCTGTTTTATCACATTCGTTTGGCTTCACCAGCCCACGTTATATTTTCAAAAATGGTGGTATGATGATGATGGTAATCATTTTTGAACCAACAAAGAAGGACGCCCTGTGAGTGTCTTTCATACATGGCCTGGATGGCAATAGAGCACAGAGTTTATCTTTGTTGCCTCAATCTACTTCATCGTCTACTTGATGCTCAATACTGGATGTCTGACATTGTTTAGGTGCAGTGTGTGTGTGTGTGTGTGTGTGTGTGTGTAAAGTCACAGCACAGAGTGCATCTTGTGGAGATTATTCACCATGAATAAAGTTATTAGAGATAACTCACTGCTTGTGTTTCCAGTGAAATGCCGCTGAATGCTGCAGACTCTCTCTCTCTCTCTCTCTCTCTCCCTCTCTCTCTGGACACGTGTGTGTGTGTGCATGAGTGTGCGTGTGCGTGTACACTCCTCTCACAGTTATTCTTGCATACTTAACAGAACTGTGACCTAGTTTGCTGGACAACTACAGTAAGTGGGTTTTTCTGTTTTAGTAACCTTGTATCCCATCAGCTCCTCCACCTTGTCATTTGGGAGGAAACCGAGTGGGCCTCTGGATGCGTTTGCACGGCAAAGGTCTGGAGAAAAAAAACATTCAATGGAGAAATATTCATAGAGCATCTCTTGCAATGAACTCTGATGTGTGTCTTTGTGTGTGTGTGTGTGTGTGTGGCTGACTGTGGATCTCATGCCAGCGCTCTAGGCCGTGCGGTGCCCTGCTGAGGCCCAGGGCCACCATTCTGCTCCGCTACCCTCCCCTAGCAGCACAGGACCTACAGTACCATCTAGGACAGCTCTTCCAGGCCTCAAAGTGAGCGCCTTTGTTAGCCAGACGAACCTCAGATGGACCTGTAGAAAATGCTACAGCAGACCATTGACCAACAACCAATAGCAATGTTCAAGACTACGGATGTTATTTTATACACATTTTGATTATGTCGACATGGATTATTCATGCTTTCATAAACCATGCATAGTGCTGGGGGGCTGAGCATGCGGCTGTCCAACATTAACATATCTCAAGATAGAAATATTTATTATGTAAGACATATTTGTACGGAATGTGCAGCTGAAATGGTTAGCTGGGTATTTGATACACACATTTTACTGTGCACTCTATGGAATCACAACGATGTGCAGTGTCTAAAGTTCCTGGTAAAATATGCACAATAAATTTACATATCTCTTCAGGAAGCTGAGCAGATTCAGACTCTTCTTCTCATCAGCACTTTGTTAACGCTGCCATCAGTGGTGGAGAGGGATTTATTCAAAGCCTGGAAGTTGATCTCTCTGTGTAAATATTGTCTCAATTAATTTATCTTCCTCCCATCTCTACGGTCACCCATGTTTGAATTGCAAAGATTTGTAGTTCTCTTTTCACTCATATATCACAAAAACAAGCAAGATTTTGTCAGCTTTTGGAATTATTTTGTGTGTGCTGGTCTGAAAGCTTATAATAAATTTCAGCATTTTTACTTTAGTTAATTAATCTGTATAATGATGTGTGTGCATGTGTGCGTGTGTGTGTGTGCATGTCTGTATTGAGTCATCAGCAGCTCCAGGTAAAGGAATGCCTGCAAAGTGGCAGATGGTTGGCGTAAACCACGAGCACACCGCCCACATGGCTGCCAACTCTCCCACGTGTTTACTTTCCTCCCAGGGCTCATCGGCACACTATTTGCTGAGAGGAGTCGCTCTCCTCTCCTCCAAAATCTCCCTCAAGTTAGCTTACATCAGATATAGGGCCAAGCAACTCCCAACACCTCCATTACAGCATATGCAACGCTGCTTTGTCTCTGTCTTCACAGGCCGAATATGTACAATGCTGCTGTCCTAAGAGGAAATACCACTGTCGGAAAACAAACAAGCTCAAAGAGCAAGACAGTCGGGCTGTCTTTGAACCGATCTACGAGATAGCCTCCAATCTCTTTGAAGTCTAGGTCATAATAGTTATATCAGCTGGTCAGTGAGATTCCAATATGTCTGTGTTTTCATTCCCATGTTTTACACATCAAATGCAATTTACTAGATGTGTTTTTTTTAATCCACCCTTTTGGCTGACACAGTATCTACATTCCCTCAGTCACAACCCTTCAGGAAAAACACTCCCACACTCATAAAAACACGTGGAGACAAACAGAAAGTGTATTAAGAATGGGAACGTCCACCACTGTTAAAACTTTCTGGCATATGCTGCTGTCATATTGTCGAGACAGTTTGATGATTTATCAGCGGAGTCCCCGACGCAGCCAAGCCAGAGGGCCTCACAGGTTGTCCATCTGTCTCTGCCAAGCATCACTGACAGTCTAGCTTCTCCACATCCCTGTCACTGCTGGAACTCCTGTCCCATCTGTGCTATGGGCCCCTATTAGGGTCCCTCAGCTGCCAGAGTCTCCCAAGGGACACCTCAACCAGCTAATCTGAGGCCAGATAGACAGTGACAAGCTCGCAGCTGCATTGCAGACCTTCAGGCTACATGCTCAGCATGGAATACATGTGATAGTTTTGCCCACAAGGTCTTTTATAGAACATAGTGATGGAGCTTTAGAGATTTTTAGAGGCTGTTGGAGTGCTGCAGCAAAACTGTGCCAAACTTTTGTGCACTGCACTGCTTGGGTTATTTTTGTCCCCCTTTGTCATGCAATCAGCAATCTACGATCACACTTATCCTTACAAATCATGCCACTCCGCTATCGTTCTTCTCTCTCTCTATCACACACACACACCCACATATGCACATGCACACACATTTCCTGTATTTTTTCTCCTAGATCACTGACCAGAGCACTTTTCCACAAGGCTGGCTGTGATTAGATCCATTGGTACAAGGTTTGACCCAATTCCCATGGCTCCACGCTCACATCTTGGCACTGAGACCGGGGATGCAAATAACTGACATCATTAAAGTTCAGCTTTCTGTTGTTGGCGACAATGTATGCAATATGCATAAATAACTGCATGTCAACATTTAACAGACACACTTCAGCCCATTTCTTTTCTGCCATTTTTTGATTAATTTTCATCAAAGCGATGGCACTGAGCAACACAGAGCCAGACATGGTAGCAAGGCATCATACATGAAAAGAGCATTTTAGCTACGTGCTGCAGATGTATTTTGGTCTGGCTGTTGAATAATAGAGCACAAACCAAAGTCTTTTCCATTCTCTTGGTCAACAGAGAGATAAATTCAGATGTTGTTTTTAAATTAATACAAAAAAAAAATCTATTATTCGGGACTGGCATTGGCATGGTCAGGGCACAATAGCAGGAAGAGGTTGTGCAGACAGGAAGGGGAAGTGCCGAGAGAGTATGTGCACCAAAGGGTGGTTGCTGGGGGTCTGTAGGTCTGCTTTTCACTCATTACAAGAGGTCAGACTGTGTGCCCAAGCAGTCTCTCCCCTTGAGCCCCTTTTGAGCAGGAAGTATGTTATCACCCACTCTGATCAGGTACTCTTGGTAGTTCCTGGACTGTTGTTGTAGATGTGTGCGTTGTTGTGTGTTGTAGGCATCCAAGTATGTTTAAAGGCATTTTGGAAAACAACTCAATTCGCATGTAATATATGCACACCTAGAGACAAATTGCCTTTTTTATGTGGGATTATAAATGGTATATTGAGCTCTGTTGGGAAATCTCCTTGCTAAAAAAGTCTTAAAATGTAAGCTGTTTGAACTAAGCTGACACCATATATTTATGATATCCAGAGGTTTGCTCTTTTCTGAGCTTATGGCTCACTCACTACTTTGGATGAGTAGTTTTATCTGCTTCATCGGCAGTGCAGCCCTGCCCTTTCCTTCAGTCTTTGGCTAAGTCCCCAGTCTGCTGGATACGCAGTAGGAGGTGATGCTCCTCAGTGGGAACTGGCAGATTTGAATCAGTGGCCTTTGCTCACTTTTGCTCCAGCTTGTTCCAGTCATGCTGGTGTTAGAACACTCCAGCGTTTGTGCAGCATGGAGAGCTCGCTATATCATTAATATCTTGTTCTTATGTATCGTCTAAGACCACGACTGAGAGAAACAGCCATGCGAACACATGCACACACATTCAAACCCACACACCAACTCCCAAGGGGACAGGTGCATGCATGCGGTCCACCCGTTTTGGAGCACTGCCACGTTGATGATGTGTCTTCTACATCCAATGCAAAACAGCTGGGCCTTTATTTCACAACTGTGAAACATCTTGGCAGAGACACACCATTATTGGAATAAATTTGGATACATTTGAGACCTGAAGATAGTGCCTCAAGTCACGGTGACAAAATACAACTGACATCTCATCATCAGCTTATGAAGTGTTTTATTATGTGTTATATTATTCTTCATGTGTCTTCCAGTTTCAGTTTTTACTATTTTTGTCATCATAAAACAAAAAAGGATATGATGATAAGAGGATATAAATTACTCAGACCCCTGATTTTTTTTAAATGTCTATAGGGAGGAACATGTTTTCTGCTCTATGTGAGAGTACGAAAGCAATCTGTAACGCTCATCATCACAGGCTGTGTAGCTTGTTAAGCGACCTGAACTAATTTATACAAACAAATTCAATCTCTGTGACAGAAATGTTTTGTTTCCTGACCTTACACAGAGCTGCGTTATTTGACAGAACTGTCCAGTAGAAACGGAAGTGTGCACTGTTGCTCATGAACAATTGTTAGTTTAAAGATGCTATCATCAGCTAATTTATGTTGTTTCTTTCCCCTAGATACCCTAACTCTTTTCCTAACTCTTTTAAACTTTTGTCTTACAGGGCAGAAAAAACAGAGGTGTTAAGCGAGGACCTTCTACAGGTGAGCTGTGGTATAAGAGTGTGTGTGCAATCAAGTAGGGCGATCACAACACCTGCGAACCAGGTGCTTGATTACATGATGGTCTCTTAGCAGTCAGTCCTGTCATCGTTCACGCTGTGTTATTTTAACAGGTGTAAATGAAGTGATAATGGCAATGAATTTGACCATGATGAAGATCATTTTTGGCTTGCGACACCTTAAAGCAAAGCGAGGTGTGTTGTGTGGCTCAGATAGTTTCCTTTGAATGATTGGTAGAGGCAGGAAGAGGTACTTTCAAGTATTTCACAAAAAATGTTGTTAGAAAAAAGTCTCTCTCTAAACAGGTATTTGAAGCAGAAAAGTTACTCTAGTCTCAGTCTGGGCTACAACTAATGATTATTTCTATAATAAATAGGGTCGCAGGTTACTCCAAACCAAACCCGAAAAGTTAAAAACTTTCAAAACGGTATAATCAAGATTATAACAAGACAATTAATAATACATTGAAATAAAACGTTTGATTGATTTGCGATACACAATTGAATACAATGAGTCACAGCATGAACACACCTGCCTTATGAGCATAACCTTTGTGTGCTACATGCTAGTGTGTGCCAAGCGCATTCTGATTGACTTCTGTGTGTGTGTGTGTGTGTGTGTGTGTGTGTGTGTGTGTGTTCCAGGTGGAGAAGCGTCTGGATCTTGTCAAACAGGTGACGCACAGCACTCACAAGAAGCTGACTGCCTGCCTGCAGGGTCAGCAGGGCACTGATATAGAGAAGAGATCTGTCAAGTCACCTTCTGTGAGTAAACTGATATGATGTGATGTGTGATGATGCAATAAAACATTATACTTGTATACCTATAATCTTGAATGAATTCTTACAGAAGCTCTTGATGATTCCTCTCTTTTATTAGAAAAAGCTACCACTCACGATCCTGGCACAATGTATGGTAGAGGGTGCTGCAGTGTTAGGCGATGACTCTCTCCTGGGGTAAGTCACTATACTGTGGTTAACGGGCCTATGCTCACTCACTTCCTTTGCCTACATACACACAAAGTCATCTTTAATTATTGATTTGGCTATTGGATTCTTCTCTGTCCTCATTGCCCTTGTCTGCATTTTAATTGTATTTGATTGCCTGTGACTTTGTGTTTGGCTGTCTCCGAACAGGAAGATGCTGAAGCTGTGCGGGGACACAGAAGAGAAGTTGGCCCAGGAGCTCATCCAGTTTGAGTTCCAGATAGAGAGAGATGTGGTGGAGCCTCTCTATGTGCTTGCTGAAGTGAGCCAGCACTGCTGTTACTTTATACACCAATTAAAACATTACACCTTCCTGATATGCACAGCCGCACTCTTTTTTTTTTTAAATTTCCAGCCTTATTAACAGAAAATGGAAGAAGAACATGATTTTCATTTACATAAAAGAGTGTAGCTCTTTTTATTCTCTGACGTGACCTTAATCCTCCGCTTAATTTTCTCTTTTGTAGGTGGACATTCCCAACATCCAGAAACAAAGAAAGCACTTAGCTAAACTTGTCTTGGACATGGACTCCGCACGGACAAGGTGACGGACGTTCACATTTAAGAGCCAGACTGCGACCTTATCTTGTTCATTTATTAAAATAAAGGCTCAGGTTTTAAATGTGTGTGCGGGAAGCATGATGCGGGCCATTTGTTTTTACTCCCATGCCCATAGATATCAGCAGTCGTCCAAGTCATCCAGTCATCCAAGCACTCTGCAGCCTGGCGCCAAGTCCGAGTCCCTCAGAGAGGAGATGGAGGAGGCAGCCAATCGAATGGAGATTTGTAGGGTGAGTCACCAATCAGAGCCATGCATATATTATTCCCTCCTCCAGCCCCTTTGCTTCCCATTTGATTTACAACCCTCCTGCATGTATCAGACACAAATGGACCACAATAACAGGATGGTATTACAGTTTTAAGTAGGACTGAGATCATTTTGTGTAAGATGGTTATACTCTGCTTTTTGTTTCAGGATCAATTGTCAGCAGATATGTACAATTTTGTGGCCAAAGAAATAGACTATGCAAACTACTTCCAGACAGTAAGTATGTAGTATCATTAAAGTTATGATCGCAGAGGGAAAAGACTGTTTTTCTTTTTCTTTCTGCAAATAAAATAGTTTGCTTTTACTCATAGTAGCACATATTATAGATGATCTAAGAACATTGTTTAAATTACATGGTACACATTTGTTATAGTCTCTTCTTCTCCTGCTGTCCCCCGTCTACAGCTGATAGAAACACAGGCAGAGTATCACAGGAAGTCATTAGAGATTCTTCACAGTGTCCTGCCCCAGATTAAAGCTCACCAAGGTGAGTCATGCACTGTGTGTGTGTAGAGAGAGATCTGCTCCAATTCTGCACCGGAAGCAATATCATGATGAGAAGTAGTGGAGTTAATAGCCCTGACGTGTAACATAGTAATCTCATTAAGATATAATTAGCCACCTTCATATTTAAGCTATGGTTAGTTTGCAACAGCTAAACCAAACAGGGGGCTTAAACATCACATTTTCCTTATAAATGCCAAAAAAGGAGACCAGTTCAAACATAGAAATTTAATCTAACTTTAAAAGTTGTATTAACTTGCAGTTTTGATTTAATTTATTTACGCTGTCAGTAAAGATTCTCACAAATAGTGTCTCCAAACTTTGTATGCAGTGATTGGTCTAAAGTTGTCCAGTGGGAGATGCAACCAAGGTGCGTAGGTTTGTTTGTGTCTGTGTGTGATTCTAGCTGCTGTTTTGTGTTGCAGAGGCGTGGGTGGAGAAGCCGTCATTTGGCAAGTCTCTGGAGGAACACCTGAACATTAGTGGGAGAGAGATTGCCTTCCCCATCGAAGCCTGTGTCACCATGCTGTTAGAGTGCGGCATGCAAGAGGAGGTAGAGGACACAAACACACTCATATACACACTTCTTAGGCATTTTAAGTCTAGACTGATGTGCACATTTTTTTTTAAATCTTTTATTGCACATGAGTCTATGCTATGAAAGACACAGCTGGCTTGTTATCAGCCTTTCTATTGCAGTGGTTCTCAAGCTTTATCTGTCACGCCCCCCTTTGGGAGTTGGCACACATGCATACAAACACACGCAAATATCAATTACAAAATACCACATTATTTCATGTTATTAGTATAAAGACCATGTCCTTTCCATGACAGAGTGAAGAGTTTAAACCTTACTTTATCTTACTTGTCTTTGTCAGACAGCAATGACTCTGGTCTCATTCTCAAGACCTTATGCTGGCTCTCATATTCTTGACCTTTAAATTATAATTTGAAAATATTGAGGATGGAGAGAGAGGACCAGTAGCAACATACAGTATTTGTACAGGAAGCAATGCTGTTTGTGTAGCACTAACAGAACCATGGCTGTGAGATTGAGGTTCTTATTTGTTTGTGGTCATTAGACCAATTAAAATCGTGCTGTATGGTGTGCTTACAGTACAGTCGGCAGTAATGTAAGTATAGCTTACATATCTTGTAGTTAATGTTAAACTAAAACATGCAAAGCCACCGTTATGTTCCTGTTTTGTTTATCATCTGCCAATGTCAAGTGCACAACAATAAAGACTATTACTTTTGTCCGGCATTTAAGCACAGGTTATGTTGCATCTGATAATTACACATGGTTAAGTGTTTCCTGTGTGTGGGCTGCAGGGTCTCTTCAGAGTGGCTCCGTCAGCCTCCAAGCTGAAGAAGCTGAAAGCCTCTCTGGACTGTGGTGTTCTGGATGTGCAGGAGTACTCCTCTGACCCACACGCCATCGCAGGTGAACACCCACACAAATGCTTTGTTCAAAGCCCATTTCCATAACAACAACCCCTCCACTTTTTATTGTAAGTCAGGAAAAAAAAACTGTAAAATATCTCTATGTAAAATACAATTATTTTTACTGCAACAGTTTTCCTACGGTGTGGAAAGCACATTTTTACCATACAAAGGTTATTGGATAGATTGTGGACCCTGGAAAATGTGCTTCTTTAGGCTAGCATAACATTTACGAAGCAGTCTTCATCAGCTCTGCCCCCAGTGCTCTTATCCTGAAGGCTTTCTGCTCAGATATTGCTGTCCATTTCACACATTAGCATGAAATCTGTGTTGAGCAATCTGAATCTGGCAGCTGGACTAGCTGCAAGGGCCCGTTGGAGGGGAGTGGAAATGTGGGGCATGGCCTCGTCAGTACTCTGAAGAGAGAAAACAACCCTCCTCTCCCCTCAAAAAGCTGTACAGTTTTTACCCTCTCCCTGTTGTTTTCACCCACAGGGGCTCTGAAATCATACCTCCGTGAGCTCCCCGAGCCGTTGATGACCACTGAACTTTATGATGAATGGATTCAGGCTTCCAAGTGAGTTGCTGATTAAAAGCATTTTCTTGAATTATGCCACTGGCCATGATGACAGAAAACATTCCTTCACGCAGGGGGCCTTAACTGCCAAAATGAAAGATGATGACATTTATTAAGAAGTAGAGCAAAAATATACCATAATGATTTTTCATTCCCCTAGCATTCAAGATATGGACAAGAGACTACAAGCATTAATGGCAGCGTGTGAAAAACTCCCCACAGACAACTTGAACAATTTCAGGTCAGTCACTTTCCCTGATTTTCTGTTTAGTCATTTGTACGTGTTGTCACACGGCTCTGCTGCTTTATATAGAAATAATTATTTTGCTTGCACTTCCTGTACAAGTCAGCGTGATGTTTGTGAATACCGTATGAAAATCTGGCCATCTGAACATTTCACTGGTCTACAAAGCTCTTTAAGAAGACCACCTCCAAAATCAAGGTGCAGTGTGTAGGATTTAGTGGCATCTAGCAGTGAGGTTGCAGATTGCAACAAACTGAATACCCCCATCCCCCACCCCTGCTAAGCATATAGGAGAACCTACGGTGGCCGCGAAACTAGCGAAAAATGTGAAAGGCCCTCTCTAGAGCCAGTGTTTGGTTTGTCCCTTCTGGGCTACTGTAGAAACATGGCGGGCTCCGTAGAAGAGGACCTGCTCCCATTATAGATATAAAGGGCTCATTCTAAGGTAACGAAAACACAACAATTCTTATTTTCATGGGATTATACACTAATGAAAACATACTTACGAATATTATATTCCATTTCTGCCAAGTCCACTAGATGCCACTAAATTCTACACACTGCACCACTGCAAATTACCCCAAACCAGGCACAGAATAATATCCATCAGTTTCCTGCAGTTCCAGTCCAAATTGCACCACCTACAGGCAAGAAAAATAACAATGGTACTGGGCTTGAACTGCAGACATACAGATAACAGACAATGTGCAGTAGGCCGTTACTTTTACATTACCTACAGGTTTTAAAATTGCAGCTACTATTCATGTCTTGGCTTGAAGGACACAACATCACACAACATGTCTATATATGCATGTTTTAAACGTTTGATAGTTTGTGAGTCAGTTACAAAATGTGCGGAAAAAGCAAATCTCGACAATCAGCTCCATAGGGTTGGTAGATGTGTTGAAGCTTAAATTATTCCAGACAAAAAAAGGGTTATAAATATATAAATAGGTTATAAATTGGTTTTAAAGCGCACTCCTTTGCTCTTTCATTTAAATCCTACAGATATCTAGTTAAATTCTTAGCCAAGCTGAGCGAGTATCAAGACGCAAACAAGATGACACCCGGTAACATGGCGATTGTCCTCGGTCCTAACTTGCTTTGGACGCACACTGAACCGTATGTATTCCTAACACAACCCTTTCACATGTGTGAAATTATGTACCTCGTTACACGATTATACTGTAGCTCAATTCTTTCTCTTCTTTTCAGGAACATGACAGAGATGATGACAACCGTGTCACTACAGATTGTTGGCATCATTGAGCCTATTATCCAGCATGCTGACTGGTTCTTCCCTGGAGGTGGGGATCACATACTATGTATGTAATATTGTAGTTGGGCTGGGCACCATATAATTTTTTATTGATCTTCTATTATTGTAGAACTGTATTATTGGATTAATCTTAAATATTGTGAATTATGATGCACAATTTTGCCAGTTTTGTTCAAATTAATCAAAGAAATTTCTAAGTCAGACTTTTTTCAGAACAATTAGTGAAAAACATATTTTATATACTCATATTAATTCTCTTTTTTTAAAACTTTTGCTCAGCCCTATATGATTATATGTGATTATATGATATCACCATTGTTCTCTATAGGCTGTCAGTTCACATAAACAGTACAACACCTACCTGAAAATACACCAGTACAATAAACAGTGGCAACACTACAAAAATATACATAAAGACTCTACAATACACCTTAACAATAAACTGCTCATGAGTGCCCAGCTGAGCATGATGAGTTTTAAGCTGTAGCATCGTGTGACACCTACAGTAACTTAGGGCAGCCGTTCATGCTGCGTTTGCTGCTTGAAGAATGTGTCCTGTCATTCTCTATAATGGATCACTTCCATTTTGCAAGTCTCATATACAAAATAGACACCACAGAGTTAAGATATACACCAGCAATTTTTCTGATCTTATTCATATTGCTGATTTTATTCATCATATTTTTTTACTTATTGGAGGAAATGTTCAACTTCTTCTTTCTTCCTCTAACTTTCCTTGAAACGGGTAGATTCCAGTTTTCCAGAGTGCTTGCGTGCACTCAAATCACACACAGAGCAATACATTAACACCCAAATACTACTTAACTACTGATGCAAATACAATATACTGTATGCTGATGGTGTGTCTGCTCCTCCCTCAGAGATTGAATTCAACTTGACAGGCAGCTATGGCAGCCCGATCCACACCAACCACAACTCCAACTACAGCTCCATGCCTTCGCCAGACATGGACCAATCTGAACGCAAGCAGCAGCACGACCAGAGCCGACGCCCACTAAGTGTCGCCACTGACAACATGATGCTGGAGTTTTACAAGAAGGATGGGTATGATGCCAAATGCATCCTTCTGCTGCCTACCTCTCACTCTCTCTAGCTCTCTGTGCTTCTCTTTCCACCCACGCCACCTCTCAGGCATCTGATATTAAATTCTTATATTTGAGGAAGGCAACACTTGCACATTAAAAATCCATTACCTCGGTGTTGCATTTACACATCGTGTAATCTACAGTCAGAAGCCTCTCCAGGCCACAGAGAAGTGATGAAGGTACCTTACATCTCACCTGCCAGTAATTCCTGCACATACAACTACATCCCCCTATTATGAGGATTCATCAGGAGAGGAGGCCGAAAACTACACTCATTTAAATACACGGGGCAGAATTGCCTTGAATGGCATTGTCTCCATGGCAACGGGGCTCTGATAGAGGGCTGCCAGCTACTTCTTTTTTCTCAGGAAATATTTCTCCAGCATTATCTTACCATCCTCCCACATCCAGCTCCCCCTTCACAGTCTGGCTAGCACGTCACCTGGCCTGAGTCATTCGACCAGCCGGTGGAAAATCACTGGCAGAATTAGAACCAGAGCCTTCACCAAAATACTCCCATCCAACTAAGAAAAGAGCTGTGATATTATAGGCGTCGCTCTAAGTCTGCGCATCCCATAATCACCGACTATCAATATGAGGTTATAGAAAATAGCTTTTATCTATTTAGACATGAGCAGTTGAGGAGAAACACGTCAATCTGTCTGTGCTTTTCTAAGGCCAAATAGGTTTAATTTGAAAACACAAGTCTCTAACTGGTGCTCAGCAGATAAGTGCAGGCTGGTTATTGAGCCTGACATCTTCTCACCTCTGGTACATCCCTTCTGCTCCTCCCTGCCACTGTGGATCTATTCTCCCTGCCATTTACAGTATATGTGTAACGCGCACACACACTCCATTTGTTTCCATTTTAGACCCTTAATGTCGCATCCCAGACATGTATCCAAACTCAGATATTTTTGTTTTAGTCTGGTTTTGTGAACCATGTCTGCATCACTTCTGACCTCATATCCCTTTTGCCTCTCTTTCCCCTACTAATGCAGCATTAGGAAGATACAAAGGTACCGTATCATTCCTTTTTCCCACTTCTTTCCTTACTATCCCCACTCACCTCTTAGTGCATTCCTCATCATCATTTATAACTCTGTATTATACGTTTGTCTCCAGTATGGGTGTTCGGGTTATGGATACCTCCTGGGTGTCTCGTAAGGGCTCATCCACGCTAGCACGCAAGACTTCCTCCACCCCTCCAGGCATGCAAGGCCCGAGCTCCCCCGCGGACACACTCATCCCCGAGCAGCCCGGAGAGCTCGCCACCTCCCCGTCCGCGACACCGCCGCCCGGAGAAAGGGTTGGGTAAGTCACTGTGGAGACACTGTTTCTCTCTTCCTCATGCATCCACTCCTCTTCATTTTTATTGCCATCACCACCATCGTGACCACCATCATCAGCTCTGTGTGATCGAGATCCTTGGCTTTGTTATTCATACTCCAATTAATTTGCTTCCATGTTCTTATTGGTGTATCTCTGTCACCACCTTCATGTTTCATGCTGTTATTATTATGATTTCTCACTCTCTGAATTTTCTTCAGTTCTCATCGTGGTTTGTCAGGTTGATGTCACTGTGGGTAAAATTTGAAAAGGATAATGAAATTTTAAGACTCTGAGGTGTTTTAGTCCAAATGCTGTATGGAAATTTTGTTTCTGTATATGGCACTAAGCTTCAATCTGCAAGTCCTTGTGAGCATGCTAATATTTAAAATATCCCATCAATGTGGCTTGGCTTTCTCAGCTTTGGTCGTGAATTATTACCCTTTCTGTTGACACTGATTTCACCATTTTTTTCCGTATGGTATGATTATCATAGTTAAACACATGAATAATCACCTCATGGTTGCTGACTCTGCCTGTGTGGCAGACAAGAGATAATATGGCTTCTGGCTTGGCTGGCTTTCCCCTCCTCTGCTGTGGCTCTTTCAGCCAATGAAAGGGTTTTGTGTCTGTTTCACACTGCCCTGGGCTGACGGCAGGACCTGCAATGCAAACAAGTCATATACTGTAGGATGAGAGCAGATAGGGTTACCATATGCAGCAGAGAGGAGATATTAAGTCATCAGCTCAGCTTGATAATGTTGTAAGCTGCAGACCAGCACTTTGGCTCCAGAGACAGATCCTCACAGCTCCATGCAGTGTGCAGACACAAGTTGATCACAGAAGGAGTCCTACACACTGTATTCCTTTCCTTTGGCAATAAAACTTTTTTTTTTTCTTTTGCTGTTTCTTTGTGCTTGTCTAAGTATTTGCACTAAGCTGACTGTGTGCTAAGCTTGGTGCCCACCACCCACCTAAAGTGCAATTTTTTTTTTCCTTCTTTTTTTGGCTACGGACCAATTAACACACTAATCATCAAAAACAGCTTATCCTATATCGCTCCAATGCGTCTCCCTGTTCAATCACCAGAGCTGTGTCTTTTGTGCTGTCTATTCTCTTAATATCTACAGCTCAGACAACGTGTCGCCCAATCGGCCGGACACCTCTCATGCCCACCCACCCCCAGGGGAGGACCGGCCACCCCCCCCTTACCCCACCTCCTCGTGCCACGCCGCCCCCCACCACTTCTATCCCAAACCCCCACCCTGCGCTCGCCCTGTGGCACCGGGTCCAGAGTCCCAGCCTCCCGCCTCACCCCCGCCCCCACTACGCTGGTCTGGCTTCATTCCCCCTGCCCCACCCCCTTCCTCCTCTTCTTCCTCCTCCTCCTCGTCACTTGACATCAATTCGAATCCCAAACCCAGCTGTCTGCACTTCCCCAAGCACAGCCCGCCTGGTGATATGTCGCATGCCCCCCCACCAGACACTAACGCTTCACCACTCTACATCAAAACCCCCTTGGTACTAACCCGCCATGACCAGTCCCTTGGCAATCCCCCTAGCCTCCCTTCTTCCGCGCCCCCGCCCCCACCGTGGGCTGCCTGTCCATGCGCCCGAGAGAGAGGACCCCCCAGGCTGACTAGGTAAATACAACACACCCATGGCCACTAGGGATGCATCACAGAGTGGCAGCCTTTATCTCTCCTCTCCTCCAGCTCGCTGGCTCATATTTTCTTTTTGCTTTTTGTTCCGCCCCCTTCAAATTACATACCTCCAATTCTGTAACATTCAGGTTGTCCAGGGATGCCTCTCACGGGGTTGCCTAGCAACTAAGGATGTTACTGGCTTATATAGCACTTGATTTGATGCTGATATTGAGTGGATGATAAATACATGGACATCGCTGCATATGGCTATCAAATAGCATATGAATGTATTTATTCTACAGTGTGCAGCAATATTTTACTAACCAGCAGAAGGAAAGCATCAGGTTTTTACGGTAGTAAGGGTTTTCAAGGTTAGCAAGGTAGTACCCTGTTTGCAATAATGTCTTGTTAAGCTGCTGTGTAGAATATATTAATAGAGTATAAGCATCTTCAAGCTAGACCCAAACTGCTGAGTTTGTGTAGAGTGACTGTGGCAGTTTCCTGACTCATAACTTGGTGTTACAGCCACACAGGACAGTGTGAATCATTACAGCAATTCTTTGTCAGCAGTCAGAGCAAGCTTGCATGATAACGCTCCTTCTTGTGACTTGGTAACTCCATGACTTCCCATTCAGATGGCTAATTTATTGGAAGCACACAGCTCAAAGTGACGACAGGAGACTGCAGTCAATTAACTGTCATATTCCTAAATGTGACAACTGTGTATACTGCAATATGGGTGCTGTTTGTGGGTGTGAGTTCAGATGAGTCAAGTCTTGTATTTGCAACTATACTAGTCTATATTTTTTAAGTATAATATCCTTATTGCATACTGTACATATGGTAGTTTCTTGATTAAGTGCACTCCACTGTCTGCATCTGTGCTTACAGGATATACAGTAGGTTTAGATTTGGATGATGCTATCTTGTTGCATACATTCTGCTCTATTTCCTGCTAATTAATGCTACTTCTTTCCATTTGTTGCTGGATACAAATGGATACAAGCTCAGGAGTGTTTTGGTCAGGAATCCAACCTGAGATTGAAATCCTGTGAGTTCAGATCCCAGCTGACCTGTAGTTGAGTCCCCCTCAACATCATAAAATTGCCTCGGTTTGAATCACTAAGCTCCTGTATACTGAGTGTTTATACATTGCAATAACTAATATACTCATTTAAACAAAAATGGAGAATGAAAATGAAAAACCCATCGGACATGACAAATCTGTTGTGGTATTCTGAAAAACTTTTACTTTATTAAAACTGAAATCTGTGATGTTTTATAACTGGCACCACATTATTATATCCAGAGTGGAGGGTGCTGAAATGTTGGGAGATGTTTTTGGTCATGTTTGTCAGGTATCAACTGTCTCGTTGACAGTGCCATCTGACTTTATTATTATTTCAGTAAAAAAAATGGTTGGTCAATGTCATTTTTGTCATCAAGATCAAGATTCACAGCTTTGGGGGGGGACTTTTGTGCACCTCTGTCTAAAACTGTTAAATTAAAGGCATGTGACACTGCTTGATCTGTAAACATTGTCACTAAGAGATTTGGGTTGCTCTTTTTTTTCATTTTTTGGGTTTCAGAAAACTTTGGTAACATTGGTAACAGTGTACTTAAAAGTAGTGAAATACTCATGATGATGATGATGGTGGTGGTGGTGGTAACTGGTGTGGCACTGAAGCAATAAAGATGAGGTATACTGACATTTCAGAGCACTTAACTGTTCAAAATCATACTGTGTCTGATACCACTAATACATACCTACATATTAATGTATGTCTGTCTTTTTCAGTTCATTGAAGAGTAAAGAGCTCTCCCCTGTAATTGGACACAAAGCCATCCAGGTGGCAGGTCCAACAGTCCCCCCCAACAGTAGTCCTCAGAGCTGCAGCCAGTCCCCCCATTCCACAGAGCACAGTCCACACACCCTGCGCAAAGGTCAGCACCTCTCTTATTCTTCTTTTACTGGTTTTCTTCTGTGTATTTCTTGTTATTTTTAACAGGAGACAGTAATATGACTGTGATGTGTGTTTCCAGGTTCCAAGAAGTTGGCCCCTGTGCCTCCCAAGGTCCCCTACGGCCAGTCTGGTGGGATGTCCGACCAGTCGACAGGTCAGCCGTCACCAGTCAGCCTGTCCCCCACCCCTCCTAGCACCCCCTCCCCTTATGGACTGGCCTGCCCCCCAGGGCAAGTGCCCCCATCCTCCCCTGGGCAGACCCCATTGGGGGCGCCTCACTCCCTTTCGTCCCCGCCCTCCCTGACCGGAACGCTCACCAAGTCGCGGCCTGCCCCTAAGCCTAGGCAGAGACCCAGTCTGCCCCCTCCTCAGCCGCCCACAGCCCCCCCAGGGTTCACTGGCCCGGCCACGGCCCCAGTTCCCCAGCCCCTGGAACAGGGCCTTCTGGATGGACTGTCTCCCGGGGAGAGCATGTCTACAGGTAAACATCAGCCCTTGGCAACAACTCCCCCGCCACCACCACAGGTGGGGCTGCAGAGGCCTTCTCTCAGACTCGCTGTGGCTCTGTCCAATGGAGACGGTGGACGAGTGTAGGACTCTGTAGGACTTATCACTGTAGATAAAAAAAGATACCTGTCCCCTTTATTGACTGTTCCCAAACGAATGTCTGAATGAATAAAAGTTGCCTTTTAGACACCGATGCCTGAGAATGATACAATGTAAATAGTAGCATTTTTGTGCAATTGTAGTAAGCAGATCTTCTGGCCTATGTATTCATTGCTTGTGTTATGTGATGATGTTTCTGGGTAATGTGTGGAAACATCAGATAAGCATAGCTCGTCCTGCTTGTATGGAAGTTGCCATTAGATTCATCATGTGCTCTCTGTTTATCTGTGTTACCCAGACCCTCACTCGGCAGAGGTAGGTCAGAGGCTTACTGTACACAGTTCACACCAGTCCAGTCTCTCTTATTGCGTAGCAGGCGTGGAAACCTAGCCCGACAAACCCCACAATATATCTACCGTATGATGTTCTGATGATGAGGTGTTCTGTCAATATATACCAGTCATTCTGTCATTTTGTTATATTTATCATTCTCTTGTTCCCCCTGCTACTATTGTGTACCTTGCAGCTGTGTGAGACCAGGGATTCAGTGTGGGCTAAATGTGAGGGGGACTTTTAGGGTAAGCCAGACCGCCCCCCGCCCCATGCGCTCCATCTCACTGCCTGGCCTCGTGCTGTGGCTGCCTCTGGGGTCTCCTGCAGCCTGCCTCAAACATAGCTCATAGACGTAGCTCTCAATCAGAAAACGTCTTCCCTATTCCCTCCTAGCAGGTTGACATTATTGTCTCTTTGCATGGTGTTGTAGTTCAACCGATAACGCATGGCTCAAGGACTTCCCAGAGTGCACCACACTGCGCTCACATTGCAGACGCCGTCGCTTACAAAGGTCCATCTTAAAGCCCCCCCCCTCCTTTTTTTCCCCCATTCCCAGCCCTTTGCTAGCAGACATCCCCCTCTAACGCCCCTGCCACCGGTATGGGCGGGCCACAGGTAACCCCACTCCTCCTTTGGCAGGTTCATCGCTTTTTATAACCTCTGCTCCCTCTTATTACACTGCCACGTTCCATCTCATTCCTTACACAGGAGTAGACATCAGTCTCTGCTTGGACCTGCTGCTTTTAGTAAATGCAGCAGCACTTTAGAATACTTTTATTTAGAGCAAATATCCGGTCCTCATGAGTTTCCATTGTTACTTCAAGCCTACTTGGTGTCTTGGTGCCATCTTTCCACAGAGTTCCACACACATCTTGTTGCCTCTGTGTTGGTTTACCTGGCCATTGTTGTAAACGTGTACAGTAATGTGTCATTGTGCAGTCATTTTGACCTGTTATTGTATTTTATCTGACAAAATATCTGTTGCCGTTGTCTCAAAAGACACAAAAAGCTGTGACATACCACACTACTCACTAACAAGCTTGTTCAGGTGTGACTAGCAACACACTGAAAAACATCCCTGCGTAGAATGTGAAGCACATGTAATCTACTGATTCCTTCAATCAGGGTAGACATCATATGCCACTTACCATGAGTTCAAACCCAAAAAGATTAATATTATTTCTGCTCTCTTCCGTTTTTACACCCCATTGTCATCATCATTATGCCCTCTTCTCCTCCTCCTCCTCCTCTTGCTCATGATCACCATTCCCACCATTCTGCTCATCATACTCACTTCTCCCACCATGCTCACCATTAGATATCTTCAATTATGAAATCCCCTCCATCAATGTCAATCTGGACAGCCTCATCGATGAGTTCAGCGGTGCCCCCTGCAGGAGGTCCCTGGCAGTGACAGACTCTCCAGAGGGGGATGCTGTGCCTGAGGAGGAACCCCAGAGCACCACTCTATGACCTAAGACCCTAAGGCATCACAGCTTACCAGCACCCCTATGGCTGTACATACTCTTAACTGTCACCGCCAAGGCCTGATGGAAACACCAATTGGCCTCACCAATGCCCACCTGAAACCAGAACTCTAACCCTCCCTCATATCTGCTACAGGCTGCAAAGAAACTTCTCTCTTACAATTGCTCGCTAGTACATAAATGTGACTACAAAAAAAAACAAAAAAAAAAAAAAACACCAAAATGCCATAGTGGAGGAACAGTTGCCTTTAGGAGGAAAGACTGGAATACAGATGAGTATTGAATTAAAAGATTTTTTAACTGTTTCCTTTTTTTTTTCCGCTTTTCGCTTTGTTCATCTTTGTTGTTTGATGCAGTGGTCTGTATTTCTGTGAATTCTTTTAATTTCTTTTTTGCCTTATTAGAACATGCAATCAAATTGCAATATGATATTCACAAGTTGTACAACTTTTGGTTAGGGAAACTCAGAGCCTGACATGGTTAGGAGCAAAGCCCATCCTCAGGGTGAAACAGAGAGACAGAGTGAGAGAGTAGTCGTGTTATATTGCTCACAGGGTATTCAAGTTTTGTGCACATTAGGAAAACGCTGAGCCCTAGAGACAGGTTTCGCATGCAGGATGAAACATTTTAATGTAGTTTAATTATTATTGTCACCTCCAGTTTTGACTTCCCCTCTTCTATCACACATTACAACTATAGTTCTTTATCTGACATTTACCTGCATACAGGTAAACTCACTTTAACTCACTTCGTACCAGCACAGTATGAGAAGAATGTGATTGTAAATTCAAATTTTTGAACTTGCATCTGTTACTCAGTTATGAGGACAGCACCACGATGTGTTTGCATGACAAGCCAATATGAACAAACTGCTTTTGAATCAAGGGCCTCAGAATGGCAGTGTTTTATTTCGTGTGAGTGTTTGTTTGTTTTTTTTTTGTTATTGTTGTCCTTGGAGAGTAAATTTAGACCACCTATGTGCTGTTACAGTTTGATGATAATGGATGGATGACTACTACACTGCCTTTAGGTTCGTATGTTCTCTCTCTTAACCTTGTTTCAAGTGCTTCAGGTTCAGTGACCTTTGACCCCTAGTGTAAATACAAAGACTGTACATAAAATTGATGTATATAAATCTGAGAGGAAAAGTATATGTAAAATGCATATCTTGGATATATATAATAATAATATACAGTATGTGCTGATATTTATCATGTGTAGAAAGTGTAATGATTAAAAATTTGATGTTATTTTTGTCCCTGCACATTTAACAAGTTTACTGTAGATTCATAATGTTTCACTTTAACACCAGGTAACAAAGATGCTGCAGCAGAAATGCAGAATGTTATTTCTGCTAGAAATCAATTGTGGTCTTTCTAATTCTGTCTTCTGCTTTGACTTCAAACATGCAAGAGTACTAATGAGTTGCGCACTAATGTCCTATCTTTTTTAGTTTTTTAATCAGTTAATAGATACCTGTGTAAATAATTAGATTACTTTGAGCCCGCTTGGACGAGTTAATTGTTTCATAATGAGGATAAATATAGTCCATAGGCTGTATTGTTGGACTGACTATAGCACAGAAAAAATATTTGCTTATTCATTAGAACAGCTGATGCATAGTCGAATTCGGCACACGTATCACTTCTAAATGTAAAATTGTTCTGTATCCTTGGTTGGTATTCTCACCACAGACAATAAATTAGACTATTTTAGATGCTGCAGTGTCACTTTTTTAATTTCATTCAAAACATCTTAGGGCGATAATTTTGTCAATTAAAGTGCAATTACAGTGTTTACTGATCCACCTCAATCCAAAAGTGGTCAAAGTCACCTTTCCCAAAAGTACAGAAAAAGCCATTAATTTTATTGCAAAGCAATTCATTTCTTTCTTTTTTAAGTTTCTTTTATGTGCGAATTTACTTCTGACAACATTAATTCTTGATTAACCTCTCTCAAAAGTGATGTATGGTATGCCTCGGTGTGTGTTCTCAATGGATATGTTTATGAAGATTTTTGGTGATGTTGATAATTATATTGATAGTTGTGGTGATTATATGACAACAATTGCAAGTGCCCTCACACTGGTTGTTATTTTGGAACTATAGGCATAATCAATGTGTACTAGAGGTTTTATTTTCTGTGCTGGATCCATACATTTATACGAGGAGGCAGGGGTGACTCTCTTTGTGTGCTGACTGAATGTGACTCACTCAGATTTCAAACGGTATAGGCTACCTGATTTTGTAATAAATACCAGGGCAAACGAGAGCTTGTGTAGGAATGAGGGTAAATTAGGGCCTGTTGGCATGTACTATTATCAGAACAGGGCAGTGTTACTGTAATGCTTTTGTGCATCATAACTGGAACTTAAAGCCACCTAAATGCATGCATTCATATTCATTATTGTAATTATTATGCTGCTGAAAAGAAAAAACGTGTACCCTCCCCTAAAACACAAGGCATAGTTTCATCGCATATCATCATTTTCGGAGTAAATTAACTTTTTCAAGGCATTTTTTCAAAGCATATTCATAGGAGCCACCTTTTGCACCAAATGGTACACTGTCACAAAGTTTTACTAAGCATTTTAAATGCTGTAGGCCTGCATTTCCTAACTCACTTCGCCACCAGTATGTTGGTCTAAAGTAAAGCTCAGTTTGTTTACATTTTGTGGGTGGGGGTGGGGGGCGGGGGGTGGTGGGGTTATGAGAAAAAAGGAAAATCTGAAAAAGTATCATGCATGCGCCTAGATAGTCTTTTGATAATCCATGTTTTGTGTCAATCACTGTCTTTTTAGGGATTGTAAGAAGGGTAAAGGATACAATGTAGTGATGGACTCTAGAGAATGTGGATCACAATAAATGGTCCTTTGTGGGGTTTTTGAGCAATACGGTAGAGGAGTGGATGTTGCCTGTGGATGTACTGCCTCCTGCTTTCACTAGTGTACAAACAAAACCTGCCGCTTGTCAAGCCCACCATGCCCACCCCTTCCTCCTCTGCTTAGCATATCAAGTGGAACACAGTGTGTACTGTGAAGCCTACCTGCAATCCTTATCAGAATGTCAGAAATAAATATATATATTAAACTCTACATTTTTAATAATCTCACCTTGTTCATGTGTTTTTTTTTTTCAGTCTTTGCTGTGTTCTGGAAACAATGTGGACAGTTGATTGGCCCTGATGAAAGAACTACTCCAGACTTTTGTCTGTCCACATAGTGTCACTGGTTTAATTTCAAAGGTTTTTGGATGTTATATAACCCTGTTTATACAATAGCATGGACATACTGGTAGAGAAACCTAACAGCTGACACTGAGTCATTTCTTACTCTTGGGGCACTTTCGTAATGCTGCCCTGAATATTTTATTACCGCTATCTTCCCTTTAGTTATTATCTCTTTGAATAGCCTTGAAATTGGTGACTTTTATACATTTACAACTTTACAGTTAATTTGGGCCCATCCACTGACATCCCAGCTATTCCAACAGGACTACGATCTAAAAAACCTGATTCCTCAATTAAAAAAAAATCATTATCCTCCTCCCACACTTTGAGAAACCGTGCCTGAATAACAGAAGCCTCCAGGTCTATAACCTGTAGGACTGGATAAGCAGGATAGCTGAAGGCCTGTCACAGGAGGAAACTAGGAGTGTACGCATTTGTCAGGATGATGGTGGTACTGACAAAGTTCATTCTGCAAACCTGTCTTTCATTTGATGTGAATCTCCACACCATGCTGCGTAATGCACTGAAACTCACTCAGTTGAGTATGTTGAAACAGTGTTTTTAATCCTTTGCTCAAGAGCAATTAATGTTAAACTTCCGTATAAGAAAACAGTTGTCATATTATCTTTATGTAACTTACGTTGTTGAAAGTTATCCCAGGTTCTCTCCGCTCTGTCTCAATCTTGACTCTTAAAGTGTCAGTGGTAATCTAATGCTACAGTCTAGCAGTGTATCTCCTTACAGCAGTGAGCCAGGTATAGCTCATCTCTACCTGCTAGTCTATCTCCTTCAGACTGCCGTGTGTGCATCAATTATTTCTTACTGAAAGTTTTCAAGGTGGCTCCGTTTACACTGTCTTTATGTACATTCATGGGAGTCATGTGCTGTATAGGATGTTATTATGGGGTCTAATACAGTACAATACTCTCTCTAACTAACCGCATATTAAACATGTGTTCCACTTTATCAGCATGTGTAGAATTAAAGTCTGAAATGGAAATTGCATGACTTTTTTTCTTCTTTTTTTTAAATAGCTGTCATCTCTCGTGATGTAAGGAGGAGAGATCTGTCAACATGATCCCCTGACTGGTTCGTTCACATGGTTTCACTGTTCCCCCTCACTAAACCAAGTTTGTCTTAGCCTACTGCTGAAATGTAACCCCTCCGTTTTCTCCTGTGGACATATGCATGATGTTGTAGCTATGAGGTTTACAGCTTTTGCCCACAAAGTTATTGTCTGCTGCTTGGAAACAGTGTATCCAACAACAGGGTAACACAATGAACTGCTTTAACAGCAGTTGGATAGGGTGAAATGGTTTTTATTGCACCTTTTTTCTCACAAACTTTTTTTTTAAATTGTTGAAATTGTGAAATGTCTTTAAAATGTCCACACTGGTTGGATTTGCCCAGTTTGTAATGTGCTTTGAAATTGTTAAAATTTGGCTGCATGTTTGCTTCTCATAAAACAGGTAGAACATGTCACAGGCAGGAATGCAAAACAAAAGACTGCTGTCAAGGATCTCCTAACCTTGACTTTACTATAGACTGCTGCCTGGTAATGCACATAAAGAAGCACAAGCATGCCTATAAACTCTGACTTTTCCTTAAAATCAGGGAAGGAAATTACACATCTGATCACATCTTAAAACCACGTTGGCGTCATTATTGATGAAAGATGAATATTATTAATAGATTAACGAAATTGTACGTTTGCAGTGGATTGATGGTACACAGAAATGGTCCAGATTACTTTTATTAGTAAGACAAATAAGCTACTTCACACAATTCATTGCATGACTGGTGGATAGGCTGCTTGACTGCGTTGAAGTTGGAGTCAATGTCTCTTCACCATCCCCTCTTGGCACTTCATAATCCAGACATCTATATCACTCTGCTATGCCAACAAAATCCAGGGTAAGGTTGCAGCCACCAGTGCAAGTAGAGTAAATGCTGACAGCAAAACAAGCAGGCATCGCGCTGTTGTGCAAACCCTGCGCATTCGCCTGCGCTGGGGTTGAACCACAGTCATCACAACGCTGAGAGCATCATCTTCAGCCATGGGTCGCCCTTGAGCGCTTATGATGAAGATCTGAGATGTATTGTGGCTGGGGCTGATCAACTTCTGTCGACGGGCTCGCTCGGAGACCCCCCTAAAGCATCGAGCAATCCAATTAACACTGTCCCTGGAGGCGCGCCGTGCGCTCTGGAGCTGTCCCAGTGGCAGAGGGAGAGGCACCTCCAGGGTCTGCCCCTCATCTGAATCCTCGTCCGCCGTGGGGGTCACCGACGCTTCCTTTTGTTTCTTGATGAATGTAAGATGTCGGCAGATAGGGCAAACGATAGTGTCTCTGATGTTCCCATCCTTGTTGACGCTGACCAGCGTTTTGACCAGGCAGTCGTGGCAGAATACATGTCCGCAGCTCAGAGTCCTTTCAGTGCCAGACAGACACTCATAGCACACCGGACACTCTCGTGCGTCCCCCTGCCCATCTTCCTTGTAAAATGCCATAGAAGAAAAAATTAAGAAGTTATTAAGAAGTAGAGTCCTTGGTAAATGAAGTCCTCTCCAAGTTCTTTTCCCCTCAGTGCACGACTTTCGTTACTTTTGGCTGTGGGTGGAGGCGAGAGCGGCGCCTTGTAAAACAGGGCTTGCCACCTGTCGCTGTAGTCACTTGACTGATTGGGTCCTCTGAACACATTACTGGCAGTTCAAGTGGCCCAGCAGGTTCACATGAAATGTTCCTTAAATGTGGCACATTCTTTAAAGATTGTCAAGACTAGCATAACTGACTGATTTGTAGGCTAATGTTCTTCAAACATTTTTTTTGTGTAGTGACGACAAAGTAGCCTAATAATAAATTCCAAACTGTTATGGACCTATATTTCTTATATAGCTTCTATTATAATATATTCTGACCAAAGACCAAAAAGAAATGTGGCAGTGGTGAAGAACATTTAAGAAACTATATTAAACCATATCAGCACAGTTCACAGCTAATATTGGCCAAAAAGGCTATAACAGAGAAACAGGACATAAACAGAACAGAAATAAATTAATTAATAAACTATAAGCCTATTGGAAACCATCAACACAAATGTAAACCCTATTAAGGAATGAAATATTTTTTTCTTGATGTTCCTATCCATGTGTGGTGGTTTATTCTCTGGTAATCACATGCCACCTTGTGGTCACTGCAGTGAAAACTATATAATCTACAGCCAAAAGAAGGTGCGGCTGATTGCAATGGATCTATTTCTATTGTAGCCCCGCCCAGTTCTGA
This sequence comes from Scomberomorus guttatus, assembly GCA_038419695.1. Taxonomy (NCBI): domain Eukaryota; kingdom Metazoa; phylum Chordata; class Actinopteri; order Scombriformes; family Scombridae; genus Scomberomorus; species Scomberomorus guttatus. The sequence continues at coordinate 376,391 of CM076459.1, forward strand.
TGAAAACGCGAAATACGTCAGCACGTACGTACATATCAGGATTGACGTCGGTTCCGGGAGACGCGTTGGCAATTTCCTAAACACACAGCTCGTACACTAGTATCATCCGAGGCCAGGGGGAGAGGTGTATGTGTGAGTGTGTGTGTGTGTTAGATGTAACGCCGGCTGGAAGGCGACCTGCTGATACAGAAAACAGTTGGACACCGGTTTCAAATGAGCAGGTACTGAACCTTGCAGTGAAAATATTCCGTTTTGACGTGTTTAATGTTTGACCTGTTCGTGTAATGAGCCGTCGTGCTCAGCCGCGGCTGCTGTGTGATGACAGCTCGACCTCGGTGTGAATGTCGAGAGCTTTCCTCTTTGATTTTTGGCTCCCATGGTACACTAGCTATACTGCTCACGCTTTTCAGTCTTTGTGTGTGGCACTTTCTGGGTTCTTTAAACAGCTACTGTTTGACATTAACCTCTACACACTGACAGCAGCGTTTAAATTAAGCTAACGTTAGCTGCCTAAATAACACCCTGCAACTGTTCAGTTAAATCTGGCCTGATAAATGTTGATAAATGGAAATTTCAGGGCTGCTTCAGTTTTTTATATCTTTAAAAATGTGTGTGCTATCTGTAAATTACATATTTATTTGTAATTTTTAATGTAAAGGCTGCTATTGTTGGTTTTTTGTTGTTCACTTTCATAACTTTCACATACAATATGATTATACTGAATCTCCTCTGTAATACAAGTGACCAAAAATATGGGCCCAGGTTAGGGGAGCACTACCACCACACCCTGTAAAGATGCAGGTCAGACTATTATCAATATTGGAGCAAATCAATAAGGCTACCAAAAGGCTACCTCACCCCTCTCTCGGGCCCCAGTATTAAAAAAAATGTCACTACAGCAGTGTCCGCACTTAGTAAGCGCCTCGTCATCTGCAGCAAAAGAGGATGTAGAGAGAAGAATGTCGGAAAGGAAAACTCTCTCTTTACTCTCTTCTCCTGGCTGTAATTTCCAGATGGCTCCACAGTTAGTGAAGTGTCACCGTCACCATGTCTGCTCACTATGTGTCCCGCCTGTCCTGGTATTGTTACGGCAGACAAATAGATCTAGGGGTCAAAGTGACACACGCTCCAAAGGATGCTGAAATGAGAGATAACAGGACTTGTCATTTGTCCTGGCAGAGTCTCAGCACTTGACCCGTTACATGATATAGCTTAACTCTTCTTTCCATCTCATTATAAGTGATGTATTATGTTACAAGTACAGTGCCAATATCTCCTCATCTGTCCTAATTATGTACAATATCTTTGATAGGAATATCGAAACAGCATGAACCTCTATTAACCCATTTGATTTATGTATCTTGTCAGCAGTACACTCGTGATGGTGATTCTCCTATTTAGGTGAATCACCATAGAAACAACACCCTCTTGGTGCCTTTTGGTGACCTACAGAGGATCAATAGAGAGCACCAGATCTCATTCAGGCCATTCAGCATCACAGCACATCAAGATCTGCTATGTTTGCTAGAGATCTGTTTTTCTAGCATGCTTTCTAGTAGCATTGTTACATCAATAGAAGCTTGGGATCATTTCCTTTTCTCCACCCTTACAGTATTTTGGTCTCCAGTTTCCCTCGTGATTTCCTAAGCAATGTACCGACACGTGAGGGGCCTGTAGCGAGTACATTGTTGATGACGCCATCTCTGAGGAATGTTTAAAGGGAAGAGCAGGCGATCCTGCCTCTGGCTTCACATCCCTCTGAGTCTAAACTATCTTATTCTTGGATAGGAAAATAACACATGCTCACTAACTCCCACATTGAGCGAGTGAGTGAAGTCAAAATATAATAATAGTGGCTACAGTAACATATGCCGCTATAATTCCTTATTTATGTAACCACATATTTGCACAGACAGTTTAACAATAATCCAACTAGATTCCTCAAGACTTATAAGTATGACCATAACTGCCTAAAACTGTCGAGTGTAGTTGTTTTTTGCCCTTAGTCCAGCTTTAGGGTTTCCTGTGCTACCTTCACTGGCTGTCCAACCTGTCTGCAGGAAATCCTTAAAAGCTCTGGGCACATTATGACTACCCCTGGAGCTACAGCAATGGGAGTGTTATGGGCTGCAGCTGTATTTCCCCCCCACACATAGAACACACACACAGCGGCTCTTTTGCAGATGTGTGTGATTATTTCTTAAAATCTGGCTAGTAGATCCACATAGATCAGAGTGAGGCAGAGTTTACTAGCTCACCGGAAAAGAGGAACAACCGTCTAGTAAAGTGTTAATACCGCAAATAAGGCGGAAGATGGGCCAACTTTTAACTCGGCTCTTTCGTCAAAACTTCAGAACAAGGCTGCAACAGACAGCTTTGATCTATATTGCATTAGCCGCACTTAATGAACATGGGGTGCTGATAATGAATTAGTTATGTTGATGTCACATTAGTTGAGCTGTAAGGGGGTTAGAAACTGAATGAGAAGGAGGCGCGCTTTGACAGGCCACTAGGCACCTATCAGTGAGGCTGTTGATTCAGAAAGAACTCAATCAGTTCAAGATTCAGCTTCTGGGGGGCGATTTTTCCCATCAGAGGCTGTGGCTGCAGTCACTGATTCACAAGTAACTAAGTATGACATGACCTCAGAGCTGCAGGGCGACATGGCCGGGCTGATCTCACTTTTTAATCTTGATTTGTCTGGTGGTTCAGATTTGTGATAAGAAGGGAATGCACTGTGCCTGATTCTACATGCCAAAGTACAGAAATAGTGTTGTATCGCGTTTGAGTCACCTACAAGTTTCTTTTTTGTTTTTCTTTTAAATGCTTGGCCTACTTTTAACCTCATTCAATATGTCTCTTTAATTCTCAGGGTGCCCTGAAATGGACACAGAGATGATTCCAAAATTTTCGTCAAAGGATGAAGAAGTTGACTACTGGAAGTCCCAAGCTCTCAAATATAAGAAAAGGTAGGATTTTAATTATCATATGACAAGATAACATGTCTATTGACCTGTATAGCATAACCTCTTTACTCATGTTTAACATATTGTTAACGTCAGTCATGACACAGTAGGTATTCTGCTTCATTGTCAGCTTTTGTACATGGAGAATACAACAGTTTGCTTACTAAGCTCATTCTTATAAATTGGGTTATGTAACAATGTGTCATAGTTTATTTTATGACGTGTCCTGTAAAAACCTTGAGCCAAATACCAGATTGCAGCAATATCCATGGATTCCCCATGAAATAAACACACTGAAAGAACACTCAAAACTCTGAACAGCAGTAAGTCAACTTTGTTTAAAAAGTTGTAGACGCTCACTCTTACGTAATGGGCAAAGGCTAAATTGCTGAATATGTGGTTTTGCCTGTAGTTATGAAAGACATAGTTACACAGTAATTTCCTCATTATATTTAACCACATGTTTGTGACATATTTGTGGATACGTCTCTGTTTAAAGTTTCAGCACAGAAGGCTTCCCTCTCCTGTGTTTAGCCATATAAGGCGAATGACCAGACAAGCTTTTTGAAATTTGTGCCCACAAACAGCTGTGGCTTACTCGGGGGGGAAATGACTACATCTTTGAGTTCTTAAAGGGAAACCACAACTGATGTCGGGATTGGCAGTTGTGGTACTTGTGAGGGTCATGTAAATCTTTGTTGAAGTAGGCTCCTCTGTATTTTCTATTTCTGGAGTTGGGGCCCCGGCCTTCAGAGGAAGGGTAAAACAACGCGGAGAGGGTTAAAATCCCGGTGGTTTTCCAAGAAATTCCAGCTGTGGGTACATAAGTGGAAAAAACATCAACCCATGGAAAAATAGGTCCCAGTACATGATTAGCCGTGACTTGCCTCACACATGTTTTGGTGTGTACATTTTCTCAGGATCGCTGTTAAAGTGAACCGTTCACAGGCACAGCATGCTGGATTTTTAAACACAGCAAGTTTATTTTTAAACTTCTCTTTTTTATGTTTTTTTTGTGACTAGATTACTTGGACATCATGCAGTTTATAATTATCACTGAAAGACTGAATCATGTGAAATGCACTTGTGTTTCCACACAGTAAAAGCAAATTTTCACACATTCAGTGTTATTTCATGCTTTTCTACTTCACACATATAGAATACTGATGGTCATTTTAAACCATGAAAAGCTGTAATGGTGAGGGAGGACTGTTAAACAGGGGAGTTATAGGGTCCAGCGTGCTGATGAAGCAGCCCCTCCGACGCTGGTATGTGTGGAACGACTCGGCACAACAACTGATTCATGGATTCCAGTGCTCTGTAGAGCCACTGTGAGGCCATTATCCCAGCACAAGTCAGCTGATCTCCGAACGGTGTTAACCACAGTGTCATCATGTGTGTGCACCCTTGACCTGCGGAAAATTAGGGTCAGTTGAGATTACTTACATTCAGAGATTACAACTATAGACGCCCGTTTCCCTCTCCTATTCCACATTAACATGTTTACTCAGATTCACATTCGCCTGTCAGAACTCGATAATAAGTGACCAGTGTGTACATACATCCTGTTTTTTAGCGCATATCCTCATCCTGTTTCTGTGCTGTCTCATTTTCTCTTCACCCCTGACCTTCAACCTCTTCCACAGCTGAGGACACATGACAGCAGGCCTGTTTTTCTGAGCTACTTCTGAACCACCTACTGTCACAGTTCAGCTGTCTCTTTAGAGCTGTATATTTAGAATGCTTAACTTGACAATGCTGAGCTGCACACTATTTCCTGTTTGGCAGAGGCAGGATTGAAGGTTAAAAATCTACAAATATGTGACTGGCTTTTCATGCAGGTTTATTTCTGACCAGGGGGATAAAGCTACTAGAACATGCCAGAGCCCGGCTCATCTTACAGGACAAAAGCCAGGCAGTTTTCTAGAGCTCTGGCCCGGGGTCATTCAGCCAGTCAGCTCCACAGAGCTGAATGGTGGACAGTGAACAGGGTAGCTGGTAATTGACAATGATTGTTTCTGTCTCTCCCTACTGTGTATGTGTTTGTATAATCCAGCTGCCATGACGCCCAGGAGGAGCTGCAGGAGTTCCAGGAAGGGAGCCGGGAGCTGGAGGCTGAGTTGGAGGCACAACTCGGCCAGGCTGAACACCGCCTGCGAGACCTGCAAAGCGAGAATGAGCGACTGAAGATCGAGATGGCCAACCTCAAGGTAACTGGGCCTGGTAACTTGCCATGTAGGTTTGGCTTTCTAGGTCTAAGGGTTACACCACTAATTGTGATTACTTAAGAGGTTATCTGATCGCTTTTAGATCCTGAGGACAAGGTCCAATCCTCCAGCACTCCTTAATTGGATGTCAGGATAAAGAGGAAGAAAATAGAAAACTGCAGGGACAAGTCTGGTTCTTAGTCAGCAAGCATGAACAGTAGTCAGACTTTTTTTCAGTGATGATGATGATCGTGTCCTTAGTTGAACAAACTATTATGTAAACATTCAGGATTTTGCTGTAGCCACTGTGTACAAGACAGAAAGGTATTTTTCACATGGCCCAACATGCAAGCATGTTTGTTGCAGCTAATGTGTAAATGAACTGTGTAAATGATCAAAAGAGATCATGAATCGTGCTTTCCTGTCTTTGTGCCTTAGAGGCCATTGACTGTACTGTAAAGTACCTCGGGGCAAATGAACCTCAGGGCCTCCCCAGGGAACAAAGGGGGCCTTTGAAAATGAAATAATGCGGAAGAACATCTTGACTAGCTGTCTTATGATTCCTCCGGTTTCTCCTGCTGTTGTAAATGACTGTTGTATTGTACATAATATAGCAGATGGTACTTTCACACTGCATGCCTCAGCTAAAGAAAATTAAAATGGATTTTTTTTTTTTCCTGGCACAATAGGCCTCTTTGATGTCCTTGTTTTATTCATTCCTTTCTCCTCTTCACTCTCTCCATCTCTTATCAGGAGAAGCTGGAGCAACAGTATGCCCAGAGTTATAAACAGATTTCGATGCTAGAAGATGACCTGGGCCAGACGCGCAGCATCAAGGAGCAGCTCCACAAATACGTCCGGGAGCTTGAGCAGGCCAACGATGACCTGGAGAGAGCCAAAAGGTCAGACTGGCGTTTTGGTCGATATGCTCAAAACATACAGTACAATCAGAAGCACATCAGCTTTCATTCTGCCATTTTTAAATGAGACTAGACCTCAGAGTAGATGTTTGCATTTGTTTGATTTATAGCGTTCAAGGTTAAGATGAGCAACTGTTATTGTCAAGACAAAAATTTTACCTCAAGCATTTGCAATAGATGGAAAAAAGAAAATTTAAATATATTTTTTTAGTGATAGGAGCTACTGTAATCAACATAAAATATGTTAACAGTTGTTCTCTTCAACCTCTATGTGCAGGGCAACGATAGTGTCTCTTGAGGACTTTGAGGGCCGTTTGAACCAGGCCATTGAGAGAAATGCCTTCCTGGAGAGTGAGCTGGATGAGAAGGAATCTCTTCTGGTATCTGTGCAGCGGCTGAAAGATGAAGCACGAGGTACGACAGAAACGAATCACAGAATAACTCTCTTTGCTGTTTTTTCAGGCAACATTTCATCAGTGTAAGCGTTGGTGGAGGAGTATGTCATGAGTTTGACTCTATCCTCTGCAGACCTCAGACAGGAGCTGGCAGTACGGGAGAGAACTACAGACAGGATGTCAGCACCCAGCTCACCCACCTTAGACATTGACAAGATGGATTCAGCAGTGCAGGCATCTTTATCCCTCCCAGCCACACCTGTAGGAAAGAGCATAGAGCACCCTTTCATCAGCCCAAAAGGTCAGGATTAATGTCACTCTTATTTGCACACTAGAGATGGGAAATCCACTTATATGTAAACTAATACTGGCTTGTGTCTTCTAGCATTAACCAACGGCTGTGGAAGCTCGTCCCTCACTCCTTCTGCTAGAATCTCAGCTCTCAACATTGTTGGTGATCTCCTCAGAAAAGTCGGGGTAGGTATTATTCCTTTTAACTGAATACATTTACTCCTTTCTTACCTTTTTTTTAATGTGTTTAAGACTCAACAAAAACTAAAACAGTGCTTTAAAATTCCGAGTAGGTTGCAGAACACACGAGGAACAAAGTGTCCTGATTCACAGGACAACCAGAAAAATGTTTATGATGAGGCTAAATACAGATTGTATTTCCTGCTTTGTCACTAGGCGTTGGAGTCCAAACTCGCCGCCTGTAGGAACTTTGCCAAAGACCAAGCAGCAAGAAAAAATTACTCCACTGACAACGGCACACTCATCAACAGCAACGCCACCAAGTTCTCTCACACTCTACATACCACGTACTTTGACAAAACGTGAGTCTTGGCTTATAGTTTTGTGTATTATTAATTAGTGTATGATACCTGGTGTTACCATGTTTTCTAATATTGTGCATGTGGAACTGCAGGACTGTTAATGGATTGGACCCCAGCTCCTTGACCTCCATGGCATCATCCAGAGCCGTGTCTCCACCAGGCATGCTGCCTCTGAGTGTGTGAGGCAATCCCCCTACGTCACACACACCTGTACTAAAACACCTATCCACCCAACACAATGTGGGAACACAGAGGACACTTGAAAGACCATTACATTGTGTGTGTGTGTTTGTGTGAAAGAGAGAGAGAGAGAGAGAGGATGTTTGAAAGGAACATATGCGTGTGTTTGCCTGGGAGTGTGCATTTTTGAACTTGATGTGTGCAAGAGAGGCTCGACTATACAATTATTATGCCTCCAGATTGCAGCTCTAAATGCATTTGTGAGTAGGCGCACAGTCGTGTGCACACGCTCCTACCACATACTTGCATGTGCCTAAAGCTGTGCTGTATTGTGCTTGTATGAATGTCATCGCAAATGTGTTGCTCTTCTAGACGTCGACTTTCAAAGTGGCAAAGTTATACAAGTTCCACTGTTCATCTGAGAGCTACTATCCCTGACAAAAGGTCCTTAACAGACCTCAGCTTCCTCTGAACCTTCTTTTTCTCCTGTACTTTCACTTTAATTGCACAGTTAAACTAATTTCAATTTAGAATGTATTACATTTAAAAAGGGATATGTTCATATTAACTAATTTATCTCACAGTATGCTTTAAAATGCAACATTTCCTGTTTGCTATTTTCTTGCATGTGTGCATATGTAATGTGGGGTTGGAGAGGTATGGCTGGACCCCATATTTACAAGAATGACTGAAGTGAATGTTGATCGTTCAAAGCCATGTAGCCATAGCGCAGCCGTTCCTCTTGTTACTGGCTACTAGCTATAATTCATTTTGGAAGTAGTCTCCATGTTAAAGCTTGGATATATCAGCTGGTTCTGTCCTCTGGGGTTAAACCTGCACTTAAACAAACGGTTCCTCACAGGTTGAGTGTTTGGATATCCGTGGACTTTTCGAGGGAACAGTTTTGCCTTTTTTAAATGTTAAATGTTTTTTTGTTGTTTTTTTTTTTTTTAATCTTGTGACAGGCTCATTTACCTCATTCTGATATGTTGGCATTTATTCACAGTTGATTCATAATATGAGAGAGGGTGAATCTGAGTCTACAAAACTCTAACCAACACAAAAGGATGAACACAGGAGAACAAAACGGTAAAGGCTGAAATAAGGATCCATTTTGAGACTGTCTGTTAACTTTGGCTGGTGTATGTGAATTTATGGTCCGCTGAGGCCTTTGTGTCAAGCAGCACATTTTGCTCATTATCGTTATTGTGTGACTCTTGGATTTTTAGCTGGTTTGATATTGACTCTGCATCCATTTTACATCCCCAAATTGTGTCTGAATCCATTTTGCCCACATATCGCTCCCTGTCACAGATCTTTGCTCATTCTTCAGTGTCTCTTTCTTGACATCCAGGAGCATAATTTGATGCATTTAATATTCATTGTTATTTAATTATATAAGATGTTATTTTGGGCACTATGAGAGCCTGTTACTAAAGTGTGTTCGACAGTCAGTGTACATAGCTTGTAAGGATGGTAATTTTACCTACCACATTTGTACATATTGACATTTGGCATTATAAGGTCCTATTTATTTCAGAATCCGTATGGCATGTGTTCAGATGATGAGTTTTGCTATCATACAATGGTTAAAGCCATTGTATTATGATACCAAATTGTTTGTCAAAATTGTTTAAGTAAATAAAGATTGAGATGACAAATATGCTGTGTAGCCTCTTACATGAACTGCAATTTAAAGACGATGTCAATGATTTAATTAGAATATTTATAATAAGTGGAATTTTTTTTGTCAAACTATTATTTTCAAGGTCAAAAATGAATCTTAAAGCCCAAAGATGCTAAAGGCTCACTTTACTTTTATATAAACATTTAAACAACAAAGTTGTAAGGAGTGAAGTGTGGACGATCCAGCAGCTTAGTTTTATTGTCTGAGTTCAGCTCTTGGTAAAGAAATCTTTGCTTTCCTCTGCTCAGTTTCTGGCTTTCATTGTACAGTTGGTGCACTTAAAATCCATCATTCCACAAAATTAAAGGCCCAATTTCTTCTCCATTGCCTCCTTTAATATGTTCTTCTTGATCTAGAAAAAGACAAAATAGCAGCAATCTCAGTTTCAGTTTACATCAATCAAACATAAGTCGTAGTCATCTTGATAGTTTAGATATATCAGTGTAGAGCAGAAGTATCCTACCTTTCCAGACACAGTCAGGGGGTAGCTGTCTACAAAGTTCACATAGTGAGGGATCTTGAAGTGAGAAATCTAGGGGGGGGAAAAAATGTCAGTTCACACAAAGTACACACTGCTCTCTGAGTTTGGGTATGCTTTTGGACATTTTATCTGTCGCCCACTCTCACCTGGCCTTTGCAGAACGCTCTTATTTCCTCTGCACTGGAGGTTTGGCCCTCCTTCAGCCTGATGCAGGCGCACACCTGCTCACCCAGCCTCTCATCTTTCACTCCAACCACCTGGGAAACAGACAGAAATAGAACACCTAGGATAAAGATTTGCCACCGCAGCTCATTAATATACCATGAATTACTGTGTATTCTCATGAAATGCATATATTTTAGAACAAAGGTTCAGGTTGTCTCTTTACTGATGACTGTTTTGACACCTTATAAGGTTCTTTGCTGCCCTCCAGTGCTTCTGAGTCTCACCTGCACCTCCTGCACTTTGGGATGTGTAAAGAGAAAGTCCTCTATCTCAGCAGGGTAGATGTTCTCCCCTCCTCGGATGATCATGTCCTTTATGCGTCCTTCAATGCGACAGTATCCCAAACTGTTCAGACTGGCTGTGTCCCTGTGTACGGAAAAATCACATCAATCCCTGTCAACCCTAACATGCCTCTGTAACTACAACAAACATTCAGTACACTTAGTACATACAGTATCTTACCCAGTCCTGTACCAGCGGTCTTGGGAGATAACCTCTCTGGTTTTCTCGGGATCGTCCCAGTACCCATGCATCACACAACTGCCTCTGATCATCAGCTCTCCTGAGGCCCCCAGAGGGACCATCTCCCCTGTAGCGGGGTCAACCACTTTAGCCTACAGTAACACAGTCATACCTAAAGTCACAGTGTTGTCATGGTGACATACAGGCAAGGCTGGTATGAAAAATAAGGCATACTTCAGTGTGGTGCATGATACATCCAACGGTGTTTGTCTTCAGCTCCTCGATGTCTTGTGGGAATCCCAGAAATGTAAGAGGGCTATTCTCAGTGGTTCCGTAAGCGATCTGTAAAAACATGATATTCTTATTTGCTAAAAAAAAAAGAAGTTACTCTTACAAGTTTTAGTAGAGCATTATTTGAAAAGGCACAGGACATGTAGCAGCTCACCGTTATCTCTTTCATATTCATGTTTGTTTTCAGTTTTCTTATAATCTCAGGAGGGCACGGAGAACCTGCCATGATCCCTACAGCACAACAACACACAGACAGACGCCTCAAATACTGACTGAACACTGCACCAAGTTCAGTACAAGATATCAATTATGTTTTAGTCTTAAATTCTCTTACCTGCTTCAACTGATGACAAATCATACTTGTGTAAATCCTGTTGGCTAAGCATGTCGGTGAACATTGTGGGAGTGCCATACACGGTATTGCACCTCGAATAAAAAAAGATACAGTCAATTAAAGTGCATAATATTGTATATTTGAGAGTCATTTGGGTACCATGAGCAGCGCGCCCTACTTTTCATTCTGAATGGCCTCTAGGTTGGCTCGGCTATCATAGGCAGAGGAAGGGAAGACCAGTGTGATGCCATGCACTGCCATACTCATTCCTCCAAGCACAGAGCCAAAGCAGTGGTACATGGGTACAGGCACACACACTCGCACCTGAGGCTGACAGGAATATGAAAAAATAAGGTTACCTTCATTTTAGTGTTTGTTTTCCTCAAATCAAGAGACAAATATGGACTTACTCTCAATCCATAACCCATTCGGAGACCCAGGAAGTAGGCATTATTTACAATATTGTGGTGAGAGAGAGTGGCTCCCTTTGGACTCCCAGTCGTCCCCTAAAACAAAAAAACAAGCAACATGACTCGTTCTGAATCTACATCTGCATCATAATGCTACTAAAGGTAATACAATGTGTCCCAGTGTGAAAAGTGCAATACTGAAGGTTACTGATGTGAACTGAATGTTGATGGGTTCATCACAGGACATCTTGCTCTGCAGATCCGTCAGCTCTTTGTGGTGCCGACTCTCCCCTGCTTGAATCACATCCTCTACGTGGAGCATCCCTGGCTGTCTGCTATCTGTTACAATCACCATACGCAGGTCTGGCACCCTAGCAGGCAAAAGATAAGATCTTTATATCCTATCCAAAAAGTTATACATTGTGTCGTTTGAGCAGTAATTACTGCCTGCTACTCTCATAATAGAGGAAAAACATGTATAATCAAAGCATTTTCCAGAAATCTGATATTCTAGATGGCTCAGTCGTACCTGGAGCTCCTGATGGCGCCCACTGGTGTGGTTTCGATCTCTGGGCAGATCTCTCTCAGCATATCACAGAACCTTTGGGTTTTAAAGCGGGTAGGACAGACCACTGCTTTACACTGGACCTGCACATGACAAATCAGTTTTGTTGACTTTATAGTCTTTCATGCATGTGTGTGAGGATTATTTTTCCATGAAATCCTCAGCTGCCAGTTGTCTAGGTAGACATGCCTTTTGGATTTTACTGTAGTTCAGTTGTACAGTGTGTGGTTATGCAAGTACACTAATGCACTCTGGCCCCAAGACATACCTTCTTTAGGGTGAACTCCACTTCTCTCACTTGATAGGCCGGGTTCAATGACACCTGCAAGGACAGTTTAAAGTCAAGTCTATTTATTCTAATCACATAGTTGTCATATGGCCTTACATACCATATTACATCACGCTGCATGGAGATTACAATCATAAGGTAAACATAAGGGTTCAATGTTCTGCTCACTGACACTTGACAGCTGGCTGTTTGGTAACATGTGGGCTTAAATCCGTCAACCAGCTGTCTGTCTAACCAGTCCTACTGTCAGTGTAATTTTAAGGTTAAACACCAAAGAGCTTCCAAACTGACCAGTATAATTCCAGCCTTGGCTGTAGCAAACTGGAAAAGGATCCATTCATATGTGTTGGGTCCCCAAACTCCCAGTCGATCACCTCGCTTCAGGCCCAGAGCAAGGAGACCTGCAGCCACCTTGTCAACCTGCACCCAAATGAACATCACCAAAATATTAAACAATTCTTCATCTCCAGTGGTATAAATCATGGCATTATACAATATAACTTTCTAGTTTTTTTTGTTAGAGCATTAGAGCTAGAAAGAATTTTTTTTCCCACTGCACACAGTTACATAATTCTAATGATTTAGAGAAACTTTTTAATAATTTCTCCCAAAAAAGAGAATCAACTCACATCAACAAACCAAATGTATTACTACAAAGTTAAAGGTACCCTGTGGGATGCAACTATTAGTGCTACAGAGCAATGCTTGTTTTTTCAAAGGTTTAAGTTTAATCAGCTTTGTAAATGTTTTATGGGGAAGGAAGTGTACTCAGCACACTTGTGCAACCTCAAGGATACATAATTTTGTTTGTTTACAAAAAAACTCCACACGGCATCTTCAGCACTGAAAGGGAAAGTACAAGCAAATTCATTCTGGCAGTGATTTGATCTCACTAATTAGCTCCCACTCTTTGTCTCATGGTAGTTATTATTGAAATAGGAAACTGCAGTGTTTGGTTAAAATCAAAAACCTAGAGCCTCTTGACTCTCAGCCACAGTATACACTGTATTGTATCTAAAATAGTTTCAGCTTTCCTGGACCTGGAGTTTAAGGGTTGATAGGTCCTTGAAAGCTTGCGAAAGCAAAAACTAAAGGCTCAAAATTGGAGACACACATCTTGCTGAAATTGTGCAAAGGTTTTCCGAATGCCATCCTGCAGGAAGGCCACAGCCTCACGGTCAGGCCAGCGCTGGGCTGCAGAATCAAGGCTCTGGCCTACAGTCAGGGGGAGCAGAGAGAAGGAGGAGGTGCCGTGGACGTAGCTGCTGGTCAGAGATGGTTTGTGAGGAGGACTGTCCACATGGAGTGACCTGGAATATAGAGAGCAATATTCAGCTTCAATATTCAATTATTTTAATTATAGTACATGAGCGTTCTCATTTGCTGCAGCTTTAAAGATTTTGAAGATAAATCCTACAATTCCTCTACACAGAATATATGTAAACAGTGGACCTGGGATAGGCCTTAAGGATGAGGGATAAAAACATCCACCATGCCAAGACAATCAGGCTCAATCCCAGTCTTAATGGCCAAGAAAAATCAAAAAAGTAAGCTGACCAACGCAAGCAAAAAGAGCCATTGTTTCAGTGCATTGAGAAACATGGACTTTTAAGCAAAACAGTTACAGTATACGGAAAAACACTGAGCTCACATTAATTAAACACAGAATAGTCATAGTTAGCCCTTGAATTAATGTGCACCAAAATGACCTGGTGACTTTAAAGTATGTTTACTATCCAGTTTTCTGGCCATTAATGATCAATGGAAAATAATCATTGGAAAACTGCTACAAAGACCATGGTTTTGGAAGATGTTAACTCTATAAATCCACCCTTTAAGCTACTTAATCATTGCTGGAGAAGACACTTAACAGAAAATACCCAAAGCATAAACTTACCGACACCATTGGAGCCAACCTGTGCTGCATGATTTCCATGTCTTGCTGTGTTTAAGTCCATCCAAAGATCTGAGAGTGTGAGCACAGGACCTTAGCCATGAGGAAGAAACCAGTGCTGACATTGCTCTGAAGTATCACACAGTCAGCCTGTTTTAACTGGATCTAAATACCATCTGAATATACAGTGTGTGGTCTGAACAGGCCCAGAGTAGAAAATGAGCAGGTTCATGCCTGCCTGTCTTTAATTTGGTTTGTGACTTTATCACTGTGTGTGTGTAATCTTTAACTTCCACACATCCTCACTGGCTGAAAGATAAGCCATTTGGCCATTCAAGCACATTTCAGCAGGTTTTTTCAAGAAAATATTAACAATTATTAACCAATATTATTCAATATATTGAGTTCAAATGTAGTTTTTGTAGCAACAATGCACCTTTTCTTCAATTTGGCAGTTTAATTAAATACATTTTAAATGCTGTACTATACCATTAAACTGGTCTTACAGTTTTAAATATGTGCTGATAGGTTATAGATGAATAGGTTTAATAGGTTTTATGGTTTAAAATTTATTCTCCTCCCAGATTTTCATGTCTTAAATAAACAATAAATGTGTCTACAGAAGCATGGTGCTAATAACAAACATAGGCCATCAGGAGTAAAAAATCTGGCCCTTCACTTGCTCTATAGAAAAATATGGATCAATATATCAATTAAAGCATGAGATTCAAGCCCAGGCCCCTTTATCAGATGGTTGAGAAAAATAACACAAACATACTGCAGAGATAAACACAGCAGGACACACGAGCCAAAGTATAATGCATAATCCAGGTCAGACTAACATTGTTTTTGTTGGATTATATTTAAACTGTAAGCAAAACAACAAAAGCATTTGTCCCAAATCTACAAGCTGCAGCAGGGACAAAATAATAGGTTAAAACCACAGAGAACATAATAGGTAATATTAAAAGGTATTAATATATATGTTTGTCGTACCCACCCCCACATATTCATAAGTCAATCGGATTTGAAATTATTTTTAATGCAAATGTCGTTTTACAAATAGCTAACATGCAGAAGTTTAAAAAGGAGCCATGTCATTTTGCTTACTTTCCTCAACATACAAAGGACCTGCAGCAATTTTTTCAACAGATATGACGTTGACAGGTAAATACTGACAGTTTGGAGATTTGCAAATATTTACATACTGAACAAAATGCTGGTTACAGAGAAGCTTCACATGATGGAGCCTGCATTGCCACCTACAGGCCACATATTGAGAAATGAGATCAGAACACCTCTCTATGACTACAATTTAATAACAGTTGTTTTTTTTTTTTTTTTATTAAAACACTAACCGAATATTCCAAATATAAAATGCTGAGTAAGTTCAGAAATAAATTACACTTTGTTTAAAATAAGAAAATTTCACATATAACACTAAAGTTGTTCATTTAAAATTACACTATTAATGCATTTACAGTGGAGTGTTAGTATAAAATTGCACTTTAAAAGCATTGACACATTAGCCAACACTACAGAGCTCTACTTCACCTTTTACCATCAAAAACATTATTACAAAATGGTGAATACAAACTCCATATACTTCATTTACTTCAATACATTCATGAGACAATCAAAGGCCTCAGAGAGCAGGGTGAAACGTAAGTGTGACTTTTTAGAAAACCAAATTCAGATTTAAAATCTTAGCCCCAAGCTTTTATCAATACTCTGTTGTAATGTCCTAAAACAGCTTAGCTTGTATACAAATGTGTATATTTATATCACACACTGGTAACATACACTGTGTTTTCTGATTGTCTTCCTTTTGAGGCAACATGGCTGCACTGACAATCAGGGGCCAGGATTACAATAGGTTTCTGATAGAGATCTGATGGCGTCTCCATGCTCTCCTTCTTCTTCTTCTTCTCTGCTTCTCTCTTACTGTCCAGGAAGTAGAAGAACCCCATGAGAAAGAAGCTGGCAGAGGACACACACACGCTGCACGCGTAGAAGACATACGAATACTGGCCTGTGCTGTCCACCAAAATGCCTGAGAAATGCAAAAAGAGAATCAAGGGATGAATGGATGTAAAACTGATGACTTATACTTACATTGTTATTTTCCCTCCGATCCACAAATAATAGCAAAGTTCACTAAGTTGGGAATGTTTTGATACATTGCATGGAGGAAAAATGTAAATTGCTTTTTTCAAAAGCCTCTGCTGGTTAAATGTAATATAAAAGTTCAGTGTTAAGTTATAGCAGGAAGACCGCTGCAAACTAAAAAACAATGTTGGAGTGCAACTAAGTTTCTCCTTTTTGTATGAACACAACATGAGTTCTCGCTATTCATCTGTGGCAGTAACTTCATCTGTCTACACAACTATATACATTCTGAACAGCTGCAGCAAGGGTTACATATGGGTTGCTATGGTAATGGAAACCAAAGCTAGCCCGTTACATGGTTACAATTTTT
Source organism: Scomberomorus guttatus (assembly GCA_038419695.1). Taxonomy (NCBI): domain Eukaryota; kingdom Metazoa; phylum Chordata; class Actinopteri; order Scombriformes; family Scombridae; genus Scomberomorus; species Scomberomorus guttatus. The sequence goes on from CM076459.1 coordinate 393,009, forward strand.
TTACAATTATTTAAGCACGATTTTTAAAACAGGGCTCATTTTGTCAAGACACTACACACAATTCACACAACCACACACACAAGTAGCAGAACACCTCAGATCTGTTTCAGAAAATGAAAATGTCACCGTATGGCACACACATGGTTCATGCGATCTGATTCTGTTTGAACCAGTTACACGCTGCTGTGCTCAATCTCAAACACTTTTAACATTTCATTTAGACAGATATTGTTAGCGCAAAGTACATGAATACACAAACACAGCACAGACCAGTACTGCACACTGATGAAAATATTTATTTCTCTCTACATTGTAAAATCAGTCAATACATCCATGCATTTCCAAAGGCTGCATTTTGCACTGAAAATCAGAACAGAATATATTCTAAATAGAATATAGTACATAAACACAGCAGAAACATTTGTGGAGACAATGCTGTGACAATGTTGTGGAGTATGTGGGCCATGTTGTATGGCAGTGGAGGACCCCATTTTGTGTGATTGCAGCGCACCCTGTGATATTACCACCACGTTGGCCTGGATTATTCAAAATAGTTCTGTGGCCAATGATGTTTCTCTCTCTTCTTCTCACTTTTGTCAGGTTAAACCCGGCCTCATCTATGAAGATAAATTCATGCCGGGTTGCATCAGCATCCATTTGCAAAACTCTCTGAAAAAAGACAACATTGTGTAGTTCAATATAGGCCCACTATAAATTTACATGTAAAAAGGTTCTGTGTGCAGTGCACAATACTGAAGTGTACATTACTTACCTCTACATATTCATGCCGCAGGTCTTTTACTCTCAGAATCTCTTTCAAATGGCACTCGGTGGTTTCATCAGTATGTGAGGTTTTTTAAGGATTCTCCCCAGTGTTGATAGAGAGAACTGATGGGCATTAATGAAAACTGTGTGGTCATTGAGGATGTTTGTTTGAATTTTGCTGAGGCGTATCGCATTATCGGCCAAAACCTTGTTTACAATAGCTCTCTCTTGTTCCTCTGGTACCCATTCACTGCGTTCCCTGTTTGAAACAATGCCCCGTACGCTGTCCTGTGACATTTTACATGTATTTTGATTGGTCTACATGGGATTGAGGGTCGAGAACGTCAAGGATGGCACATGATGAGCGGTATATTTCCTGTTCTATTAAAGAAAGCATGGAACGTTCAGAATATAACACTGAGCTGCATCATTTTTGTTGTTACCATTAGTGATTGTGTAATCTGTGATTTTGATTGACATTTTTATTTTTTGTAAAAGCATATGATTGTACATTGGTGATGCTGTGAGATAAATGAATGTGTGTGACTGTGTGTGTGTGTACCTGCTAGAGGCGGCCCAATAAGCAGCGTTCCACTCTCCAACATGCACAGGAGTCCGAGGGCTGAGGGGAAGCGGCTCATCTCCACCGTGTCCATCAGCACAGTGTAGAGAAGCGAGCCTGCCACGCTCATGGACAGGCCGAAGATCACCACGTACACCAGGAGAACTTCGAAGGAGGCCGACGCTCCGCAGATGCAGTTACTCAGACCGTTTACAAGCACGGCACTGGCAAACACGTACACAAAACAGCTGCTGCCTCTGAAGCGTGGCAGGCCCAGGATGAGGGCAGCCATAGGTCGGACAGCGATGTTCACCAGGCCCATGACAGACATCAGGAAGGCAGCACGGCCTAGCTCCATGTTATTGTGAGTAGCATAAGGCACCAGATAGACCAGAGGCACCACACAGCCCAGCATCATCCAGGTCACACCGACTGCAAAAGCACGGTATCGAGCATTACTCACTAGAAGGTCAAAGGCCATATGTCTGTGCAGGAATGCTAAAAAACCACAGAAAACAGACTTTACATGGTCATTCAGGCTTTTTCTTTCCTGCTGCAAAGGGAGGTCATTTGATTTATTCAGACCCCGAGAGTGTCTTGTTTTGTTTGGTCCCAATGCGGGGCCAAGGGGCCTCATCACTGCCCCACAAACACAGCAATTTAGCAGCACCCCGCCCAGAATCAGGAAGCTGCCACGCCAGCCAAACCGACTGAGCAGGATGTTGGCTATCAGGGGTAAACTGCTCAGGCCCAGAGCTGTGCCGGTGGATGACAAGGCGTTGGCAAAAACACGGCGGCGTTCAAAGTAGTGACCCATAATGGTTACTGATGGCTGGAAAGAAAGGCAAAATCCCAGTCCTGAGGAAGAGAGGACAGAGAGTCTGATGACCCTGCAGATTGCTTTAACAATGGAAGTGTGGGTTTGCAGGTGTGTGAAGCGTCTGACCTGTGATGCCGCTTGTGACGTAAATGTCAGTAATGGTCCTGGCAAGGGCAGACGCCGCCATACCCAGTCCGCTCAAGAGTCCGCCCACCATCACTGTCACCCGGCAGCCAAAACGCTCCACTAACATGCTGCATAAAGGACCTTTAGGAGAAATGGGAGGGAAATGTTTCATATATTTCCCAAATACATCTGCCATTTTTGGCCCATCACACATGGGATTATATGACTTCACAAAAAATCTGTAGTATTTTTAGTACACCTTTTTACTTTGTACAGGAAAAGAAACAGCGTGCTGATCACACAGTTGAGTCTAAACTAAAATCTAAAATCTATTTTAAAAAAATCCCACATATAAAAAACAATAACACTCATTCTCTGTACCAACTATTCCATATAAAGTGACAATATGCCAAATGTATTCTGAGTACATTTTTTTCTGAACAGATTATAAGGTGATTTTCAATAAAGTAATATTTAATTTGACAATAAGTATGCATCTTTTCAAATACAAATACAAGGCTCGCGTTCACAGAAAGCTATCCAGTAAAATAATGTTCTCATTTGCACAACAAATAAGCATGATTTGCATTGGTCCATTATTTTTGAACAGCGATATTTGGCTACACAAAGAAGGACCAAAACCAGGGCCAAATTAATTTCCTCTTATCTGTGATGTATTCTCTGAACCACAAAACCGCTGGTGTTATCCGCTTTCTACTCTTGCCAGGATGCGGAAAATTGCCAAAAAGTGCAAAAATAATGATAGAAATCCAATTCCTGAATCATCAAACCTTACTAACGCCAAATAAATTACTTAAGCACAGACTGATCAAATAAAGTCGACATCTAAATCCGCTTATTTGGCTTTCCAGCTCTTTGATGTCTCGTCATCATTCTGGTTCCTTTTTTCCACTGTGATACAGATAAAACTAATTACAACCTGTCAACTGCACATATTTACATGTAGTGGATGAACCCTTCACATTTTCAACACTCGACATGCTTTAGGACAAATACTTGATATTTATATCCACTCCTAGTTAGGCTGTATGAACAAAATCATTTAATTTCAATGTAGCCTTACCACTTACAAAAATTGTCCAGAACCAATATTTAAACTTTGATAGCTTGAGCAGAGTCCAAAGTCATTGTTATGTTGACAAACCGAATTCATGGAATAACAAATGATTATATAACAAAAACTGTACTGATATTTTCTCCATGTGTTGCTGTCAGGTGAGATCCTGTCAGTAGAGAGAGAGGCAAGTAGACGAAAGACAAATAAACTTTCCTGCACAAGAACAATGGGCTCTGACCCTGAACTCATCTGACTCACTGTTGCCTCTCTCAAAAAGGCTGAACAAGGGCCAAGAAGTCTTGAGCTTTTGTGTTATTCCCACAAACCTGATAGAAATGATAACAATTCACAAGAAAAATGATCATCTGTGTACGTGTGTGCATGTGTTGCATTTATAAAGTCCTCAGAGGGACTCAGAGTGTCTCCATCTCTTCAGAGGACATTACATTGACTTACATTCATTTCCTGGAGACTTATCCTAACCTTAACCATAACCACCACATGCCTAACCTTTAGCCTTACCCATAACCTTAACATAACCCTAAACTAACCTTAACTTTAAACCGTCTTCACCCTAAAATTAATGATTTTTTGTTATGGGGACTTGCTTTTTGTCCCTATGAGGGAGGCGAGTCCCCACAACGTGATTTATGTCCCCACAATGTTAGGAATACCTGGACCACATGTTCAGTTAGTGTGTGTGTGTGTGTGTGTGTGTGTGTGCATGTGTGTGTGTGTGCGTGTGTGTGTGTGTGTAATATGAGTCGTACCCCCAGCATGCAGCACAGCCGTCATGATCGCCGGCACCCACGAGGTCTCTGTGTTGCTGGCATCAAACTCTGTTTGAAGGTCTGTGTAGAAGATGCCAACGCATGAAGGGAAGGCCAGCGTTAGAGCCAGAACTAACATGGTGGCTACCAGCACCACCCAGCCCCAACCTCCATCAGGTGCCCCCAGATGGCTGTGCTTGGCGGGGTCACCCACCTGCCGAGCAGTGGGACAAGAGGCGGACTCCTGCTCATCTTCTTCTTTTTGCTCCTCTGAATCACTGTGTTGTAGTCCAGATTCTGGAGTACACTTGTCTGCTTCCTTGACACACTGAGTAGCATTTCTGCTGTCCCTCCGGAGTAAATCATTATCCTTTTGCCTGTCTCTTGGGGCTGACGTCTGGATCTGGTCCTCCACCGCCTGAGTCATTCTGCCCGGTGCTGCTGTTAATACTGCTTCCTCTGTTGGAGATAAGACACAGGCAGGGCTGTAGACAGGATTTTAAAAAATACCGAGGTCATAAAGTAACACAATTTTCATGTTTTTGTGTTTTGCACCTCAGGACCACTGTATGAAAACAGAAATAATGCTGCAGCGAGAGGGACAAGAGAGGGATGCAACTCAAAAGAGCAGCCCTGTACAGGAGGATATACATGTGTATTATTTAGATATGTAAACTGGTCAAACGGGATGGTGTGAGAGCTGCTGTGAGGCACACTAACAATTTCATATGGTTCGGCGAGCATTCAGAGAGTATTAATTGTCTTTATATACAGTAAATCAACCATGACAACAAATGAAAGGAAGCATCAAGTTTGTGACCTAATTCCTGACTGGTTCCAGACTTTCCTCTTTCTACGCAGTTAAATTAAAATTAAATCACCAAAAGATGAAAACTTGTTGTTTCACAGTGTTGCATCGGCTCTAAACAAAATCCCATCAAACTGGAAATAATGGAGCACAAATTAGATGTCTCGTCCTCAATTATCGGACTGACAGAATGACACGACAGCATGCCATCAGGGTTTAATCAAAGTATACAGTGATTGTAAGACCTCCAAATCTAGCCCACACTTTGGTTGTAAACCTATTACATGAGGACAATTTCATCCTAGCACATTTATCTCCATGGTAACTGTGTAAATTTCCCCTCCCTTTAATATCCTGAGGAAATTAGGCAAAACAAATGTTATGGCTGGGAATTGTACCTATAAATGCAAAAACATCTTATGTCAGAGCAGTATTTTAAAGTCATTTACATACAGGAAAAAGTAGAAAAGGCTGTAATATAAACAAATGAAAAATATATATATATCCATATCCATATCTATATGGATATATGGATACTTTGGACAGTGCACATAATTTTCTGATTTTCTTTTCATCTTCTGTCCGACTAAACTAGCCTATAAAAAGTATTTGACTGTTAGCCCTTATATCAGATTTATACTTACTATAAACTTACTATAAAGATAAGTTCTCTCTGTCTCTCTTTTATCTTACCTTTTGGCTCTCTTTTCCACGTCCTATTCTTTCACTCTTCGTATTAAAGCGCATCTCAGCGGGATCAGCAGCTTTCTCTGACATGTACCTGAACCTCTCACCGTGCTGAGTGACCTTACTGCTCACTTAGCTACTGGGCAGCCAACTGCGTCAAATTAGGAACTGACAGTAAACGTTACACCGGATATATTTTTCCAAATAAAACCGCACTTGTCACAAGCATTTGCAGGAACGCTGCCATGCCATTTATAGTTTTTTTATTTTGAAACTGTTGACCAGTCTTAACACTTATTAACTTGACTTTTCCGGCTGCTGCTGTTGCGTCTCTGAGCAGAAGGGTTTTTAATAGGAGGGAACTCGTGACAGAGTGGTGGTCGTGTGAACGCAGCCCACAGCGCATCATGTGGAATAGACTGAAGTTTATAGTTTATCTCTGTCTCTTTGGTACATTTCTCATCCTTAACATTTGCAAAGCAGTAAGTGCATTTCCCGAAACAATTCGTACAAACAGCACCACACAATGGATTACCTGCAAATGCCTGTAACTTGCTCAAAATAATTAGTGTGTGTCTCAAAAGTAAATATTTATGGCAATGAACATGTCATTGACATCAGAATGACAAGTCATCGTGCCATTGTTTACAAACAAGATAGCAAAAATGTCAATATAACAATGTACTCTGTAAGTATTTTCTGATAAAAACTAAGACTTTGATGACAATGATTGAAACTCTGCCAAACCTGTGAGGTAGTCTTGTAGTCCTATGCGGGAAAAATACAGTGATGCAAAACTATTCACATTATTATTATTAGTAGTAGTAGGAGTAGTTGTAGTAGTATCCATAAATGGTTGGTATTTATAGTCCTGTAAAGGTAAATTATTTCCAACTAAGATCTTTTACTGCATCAGCTGTAATTTTGTTGGCAAAGCCCCCACTTGATAAATACACCATCTACAATCTTGATTCCACCTGGCTGTATCAAATGTAGGAGGGTCACTGTGTAATCCTTCTGTACAGTCTGTGAATATTAATGCTATCATGTCTGCATTGACCCTGGTTTGACTATTTTAATGGAGTGTTGCAGTTCTCTGCAGTGACCACTGGATGGCAGTGAACACACGTCACTCTATGGTCAACACAGATGAAATCACAGGTACATTTCCGATTAAACTGGTCTTGAACTGTTTACAGTCAAAAAGAAAGTAAAAAAAAATCAGTGGATGAGACTGGTGAAACATAATATGTGTGTAATTATATGATGAACTGTAAGCTCACATCACCTTATCAGCTTGACTGTTAAATTAGCTCATTTCCGTTTCCGGTCAGCCGTCAGCTCGGAGAAGTTTTTGTCCCATTGAAGGTATGTTTGCTTGCTCAAATGTTCAATGTTATTTTAAAAAATGCTTTAAACAGCGTGTTGTCATACTGTGTCAGATTAATTTACAGAAATGTTACAAAAAATGCACTCATTTTAAACTGCTGTTTGATATTTCGTTTTTCGTCTGCTGTAGCTTTGCTAACTTTGTTAGCTGTGTTTGCTAACTGGACAGTTAAGTCTGTAAAATAATGCAGTTTGATGGATTTGTTTGATATTCATCAAAAAAATGTTACGATTCGGGACCATAAATCAAAATATCTGTTAGAAACGAATGGCCATGGAGCCTGATGGGGGAAACAAACGGTTTCCAGGCCAAATTGAAATAATAAAGGGAAGATGTTGGGAGTAGCAATGCCATTAACTTTGTGTAGCTAAAGTAATAACCTTGTCTTTCTTTAGTTAACACGCCCTGAAACATGGCTGGAAGACGAGCTGCACTGAAGGCCATTGACTGGTTGGCTTTTGCAGAGAGGGTGCCACCCAACCAGAGGACCATGTTCAACAACTTGAAGACACGCAGTGACGCTATTTCTGCAAAGTTAGTATTCCCAGTTACAGTACATGGCATTTCCAACATGTCATGTCTTCATTGTAACCATGAAAAATCCCAATCTGGGTTTACCCTCAAGAGTGTAACAGTCACATCAGTTTTATTTGTAGAGCACCTTTCATACACAATGGCAGTTCAAGGTGCTTAACATCAGCATAAAACAATAAATCAACATGATAAACTCGTTTTAAAGCAAAGTTTAAAAAGTGCAGAAATACAACAATTAAAAAAGAACACCAAACCAGCACATACACACACACATTCACAAAAGAAACATTTAAATAAATATAAAATAAAAACGATTAAAAAACAGAGCAGGTTGTCCATTATTTGCAGGATTGGGAGTCCCATCCCTGGTTTCTCACAAATGTGTGTGTGTGTGTGTGAATGGGATATGGATTACAAAGCATTTTGGATAAAATAATTTAACTTTTATACTCCTTTGAGGCAAGATGGTGCAGCAGGTAGCACTGTTGCCTCAAAGTAAGAAGCTCCCAGGTTCAAACCCACCGCCACTGGACTGCAGGGTGCAGTGACATGACGGTTAAGTTAAATAGCAACTCTAAAGTGCCTGTAGGTGTGTGTGTGTGTGTGTGTGTGTGTGTGGAAAGTGATAATGGTTGTCTGTCTTTATGAGCATGTGGTGACCTGTGCAGGGTGTACCCCGCCTGTTAACAATGTGAGTAAAGTACAGGTGTGTGTAGATATTTAATAGATAAATGGACACACTTTTGAAAATGATATCATCATTATAACCAGGAATTCTAGTCAGACCACTGCTGACAGTAAACTCAGGTGTTTGTAACCAGGTGGATCTGTCTTCACAGGCTCGCCTCTCTGCCAGAGAAACCCGTCACCGTTGACTGGAGCTACTACAGGTCTGCTATAGTTAAGGCAGGCATGGTGGATGAGTTTGAAAAAAAGGTACAAAAATGTATTTCCTCTAACATCAGTGTGATTCTTGAAAAATATTGAGATTTTCTGATTATTACTAATAGTAACAGTAAACGTTGTGAGACCTTAATAACAGCATGTGGAGTATTTTATTGTTATCATATATAGTGTGAACTTTCTGTTTCCCCAGTTCATCGCCCTGACGGTTCCTGAGCCTGTAGACACTCAGACAAATCTGATCAATGCTCAGGAGGCAGAAGCGGTGAGTGTCGTTTTGTAGTGTGAGGAGCGTTCATTGGACACATTAACTCATTGTGCTTTCCATCTACATGCACATTAAATTAATCAGTTTGAATATTGATAAGAAACAACTCTTTCAGTGAAAATATACTGTACTGCAAATTAAACCTATAAACACCAGCAATCACAGATAATGAACCATAGAGGCAATTTTTGTTTTACAAAGCCTGCACAAGATGTATTTTATCATCAGTGTACGAGCCATTTAAAAACATTTCATTCGTGCATTTGTTTCTTGCTTTCTTTCAATTCTTGCTCATTGTTCCAATGTGCTGCAAGGTCACATATGGCTGCTGTATTGGCCGCCGATGTTCCTTTTTTAATTGCTTTTCATTCCCGATTTTGTCTTTCAGAACACGACAGCCACCACTTACATTGAAGCATCCAAAGCTCGAATCATCCAATATGAAAAAGAGGTGGGAATTATATGTTTTTAAAAAAATAGAAGTGAAGAAAATGAAGTTTAAAAAAAAAAGTAACTGACCTTATTTGCTTAAATAAAAGGGAAATGAAATAAGTGAAAGTAATATAGTGAAATAGTCTAAATGCATAGTAAATTGTTATTTAAGATCAAAACTGAAACTGTCTCAGGAGTAACTCTGGTTCCTCCACCTTCTTCATTTGCCAGGTTGTGCTGGAAACACTTAATCAAATCTTCTGTTCTTCTTTCCCCAGCTGGAGAAATTCAGGAACATGATTCCATTTGACCAGATGACCATTGAAGACCTGAACGAGACTTTCCCAGAAACAAAGCTGGACAAAGAGAAACATCCTTACTGGCCACACAAACCCATTGCTGAACTGTGAATGTGAAACTCTGATCATATTCTATGTCATGCGTTTCCCTCTAAGGGGAAGCCTGTACAGTATGTGTATAAAAGTTTTGTTTCGTCCATTCAGGAGTTTGTAAAGTGATTGATTTTTTTTTTCCCCACTGTAAGAACTGTATGAATGAAGTGGTAAAAAAAAAACAGAAAATGAAATGTGACATATTTGTTTTGTTTCTTCTCTGTAAGACTTAAATGATTCCTGAAAGTAAAGAATGAAAAGATGGTGAAACTTTCTTGCTGTGTGTGATCAGTGAAATGGGTTAAGAGTTGTCCGTGTTCACAGACCCCATTATAAACAACCTCCCAGATCCCTCTCAGGCAAACAACTGTTATTTTATTACTGGATTTCTTCCCAGGCGTCATGAACTGAACTTGATCTGTTGGACCATGTTTTCTTTCTAAATTTGGTATGAAATATCCTCCAACACTCACTGAAAATCCAACCCTTGTGGATACAATGATGAGTTTTTAAGTACACACTCGGCCAAATCAGTCTCACCAGAAGACAGAGTATAGTTTACTTCTCTCGTGGGGTCAGTGTTGTCTTTGGGAACCCTCGATGACTTGTCTTTGTCAGTTTTCTGTATCAGCAGGGGGGGAAACACTCTTCTCTTTGTATATTTACTCATGTCTGCAGGTGGGCACGGCCTCACACACACTTTAATTGATACCTTATTGTATCGGATAGATGCACTGTTACATTCGGCTACTTCAAGTCATGCATCAGTGCGAGGACAGCATGTCTGCAGTACAAATGATCACCGCTCCAGGCCTTTTATTATGCAGTGTCAGTCTTGTTCAGGCTTTGTTATGACTACAGCATAAATCTACATCTCACCACAGCTGGAAATATGAGAGGTCTCTCTGGGATTGGAGAGAGACTTTAAACATAAAGCTTGCTTTCTGTGCTCTCACTGCACCGTTATTATGGCTTTGGTTTGTGGGCTAATGCTGTACATAACTGTACATAACTGTGCAGACATGATGGTGATAAGTAGAAGAATGTATGCCGGCCTCAACATTGTCATTGTCTAAGATTTATTATATACGGCACCGACACGATACACTGAGACTTTCTTCCTGTGGGGGGCAGCATCTCTCTAATAAAGCGGGGATCTGTGTCCCTCACTGTGTTTCCAGTTTACACGGGGATGTGATGTTTACTCGTTGCTGTCACAAAATTTCAAAATCCATTAATTTGGTCCTGTGTTCTCTTGAGGATTTTTTTTTTTTTAATTTTGCTTTTTTCAAAGTGGCAAACATTTAAAAAATTCAGGCACAAAGTCAGTCGCAAAATGAAAGGGTGAATTTGATTGTGGGTGAAAGCGTCAGTGGCTACAAATCACTGATGCTTTACATCACACCAGCTGTTTTGCAAACCACATTACTGTGTTTAAGAAATCTGGATTTAGCACACTGTTGAAACTTGCTTGAGTTATGTAATCGTTCACAGTTAACATCAAGCCTGCATCCATTTTTTTAGTTTAAGTTATTTATTTTTTGTTGTTGTGATATAACACAAAGTTCAGCCGCACACAAAAAAATATGCAGCTGAGATGAAATAATACATTCTGACTTCAAATGAGCCTGTGCTTAAACTGCATTGTAGTTTGACAAATAATAGCTAAAACTTGATCTTTCTAGTTAAGATTTCTTCGCTTACTTGCAAACCTGATTCCTTTTAAGCAATGTCAGCAGGTTTTAGGAAAAATGTAAAAATTACCCACCTCCATCTGTCTACTACTGAAGAAAACACCTCTTTAAAGCAACTCAAAAGTCAAACTTGGGCTGTATGTATGAGTAAAATTCAGTCAATAGTATTTGAAACAAAAGTGTTTCTTTGTTTATTGTCTTTTGGTTATTCACATATTTAACAGAGTATAATGTTCAAATAATAGAGTTGTTTTTTAAAAAAAACATTTAAGACTTGCTGTAATCATAGCAGCAGGAGTGGAGGGGTAAGATTTTTTTTTTCAGCAGCTTGACATTTTTTAGATAGCAGGGTGAAGGAAAATCACACTGTCAGCACACTGCAAGACTCCTGTGCCCCTGCTGCCATTCTCTCTCTCTCTCTCTCTCTGATTTCTCCAGTCGGACATGTTATGCATTCCGCAGCAGAGCAGCGATAATCCTCCCAAAATCTACACATTATGGCATACCAAGGAGCACTTGTCTCATGATTCCGCAACTGGGTAAACTTGATGTGACTGTGGTGCAACAGGAGCAGACGGCTTCCATAACGGCTTTCTCGAGAAGCTACTTAAGATTGAAAACACTGCAAGTGGAGCAAAGAATTGAAACAGGCTGCGAGTCGAAGGGGATGAAATAAATATTCTTTATATTTTAACTAAATTCTCATGTTTGTGGTTTCATTTTAAAATGTCCTGTTTTTATTTTGGTCTTGTGTTGTCATTGCCAAGAGCTTATTCTCACAGGCTCAAAAGCAAAGTTGTAATAGGCTATGACTTCTGTTTTTTGTTTTTTTTTAGCTAGATACAGTTGTGGATTACATCTTTCATGTTAATTAATCAGGTTAACTTTTGACCTTTTGGAGGGCAGCAACATAACAGGATCCTGAACTCTGATTTAAGGGTCACTAGCTGTCACCTGTCCTGAAACAGCTACATGTGGACGTAACCATCACCGTGTGTCTGTGCGTGTGTGTGTGTGTGTGGCCCCCTGCAGCTCTACTTTCCCTGGGCTCAGCCATTCTTTCCCCAGCTGACCGTTCAGCTGTTGCCAACACTTGTCCACTTGATAACTGTTGCCATAGCTCAGAACTCAGCACGCTGGTTTACAACCACTAATGATTTTAATGAAATCCCTTCTCTGCTGCGGCTTTGCGATGTCCCCATAATCTATAATTAACAGAATCTTTTAGTTTGAAGATCATACAGTGAGAAATGAAAGCAGCTTTAATCCGGTCTTTGAAAGGGTGAAAATTCTGTGTTTGTGCTGTGCATGAGATGGTGTGTGACAGACCCTAAATTCCCCTGATGCTATCCTGAATTATGCAGCACTGTTGTTGGTTTGGATTTCCATTTAACATGTGCTCACGAAGCATGTTCACATGCCCTCACTGAGCCTTTCTGGCACAGATAAACCTCAAAACAAATTATGTTTGTGAAATGGGACAATGCCTTGCAAGTTAAAAATTGAATTTAATGAAACGCTTCTTATTTACCTCATGTGCCTCATTCTTTCACTGGTGCAAAAACATTTCTGTTAAATACATAGTCCAAATAAATGTGCCTTTGGTGCTATCTGCATGACTATTAAAATATAAGTATTGTACATTAGGGGAAATATATTTGCAGCGTCAATCTTAATGAATTTAACAGTGCAACATTTGTAAGTTGTAAATATTTTATTAGAATCATGACAGTTGCTGACACGTGGGCTTTAATTGTGTTTAATGCCGAAACACTCTAGTTGACAATAAAAACAGAAATGTAATCTGGAAACTATAATCAGCAGTCGGATGCATCTATCCCGTCTTTCGCCGAGGCCTCCTCCCTCTAGAATCGATCCATCATTCGCTGTCCCGAGAGCAAACAGCTCACATCCGCTCCTCTGTGAAAATCTAAGTGTTCGCTTCCTACCTATCCATCACACAACCTATTATGCCCCTCATTTAGACATCCATCAAACGTCACATTTTCAATTACGCAATCCATCACGCTCTGCACTTGCCTCGCCATTGGTGGATGATCTTTGTCATCCCACAATGCCCAAAGATGTGTGTTTCCTTTAGAGGCTAGAGGGCAGACCGCGGTCTCCTCCAGATTCTAATGGTTGAATTCAGACAGGAACCATTTTTTCTCCTCCCATCCAAAGGTCACAACCCAGGTCAGAGGTCAGAGGGGGTTGCCCTGGTTGCCAAGGAGGATTCCTGCAGCGAGGCAAAGCCACCGGTGCTTATTGGACTGTGCACACAGCGGATCGGCTGGCCTGACCGTGAGCCTGACAGGCTTGAGAGCAGAGGAGCAGATTGCATTATCCCAATCAGACAAAGAGCAAGAGTTGATGAATGACAGGTTGTATAGGACATGCAACAACATGCTCATTCAAAACCAAGATTAAGTCAAGAGAGCAATAGTGACAGGACAAGCTTTTGTTATTGTGATTTTTGTAATGGTCTTCTTACGGTCATGATGACGATGAGAGAAACTAGAAACGAGGGAACTTGGAAACAGGATTGTGATATTTTTGCATACAAAAACCGATCATTCCAAACAAAAACATGACTTTAGTACCACATTTCAAGGTCAAGCTTCATGCCAAAATCTAAACGTTTGTGCTCTGACATGTTTGTAAGAAAATATCAGTCCCACTGGCATCCTCACATCTAAGCTTCATCTCCGCCAATCACCATGGCACGGTGACATCATGAGAAAGTTGTCCCCCTGTTGACAAGGCCTACTGTTGCCATGGGGCGGCTGGAAATGGCACTGCGGATCCCAGTAAATGAAGGCTGCTGGGGGAGGGGATGTGAAGGCAAGTAAATAAAAGTGCCATTTGCAGTGTGTTTGCTTGACGTCCTCAGAGCCAAATTCTGCTCTGTTATTAGGCTCCTGAGCATCGGGGGGCTCCCAGTAGCTCCTTGCAGCAGGACCCCCCACTCCGGACGACATTGGCGTGTTTGCTGAACGACCGGGGCTCCCCGACGCGGCCTCTGTGGGCCATGTGAGCGGACAGCAATCGCACACATTCAGCCAGTGAGAAAAGACAACGATGCAGGACAAAAGGAAGAAGGAGACAGTCGTGTAGAGGCAGACTGCAGCAGCAAATTACCATTTACAAACAGAAATAATTAGGGCGTAATACAGACATCAGCCGAAAGAAAAGGAATCTACATGATAAAGCTCAGCGGAGTTTTCTATCACATTCTATAAGTCATTTTCATCAACAGACTCTGGCTATTGCTACTGTATATTTTTGACTGCATGTGATCCCAAAAGTCTCTGCCAACTTTAAGATAGAGTGGAACATTGTCTTGACAGGCTACCATCAGCCAAAACTAAACCTGATCTCCAAACCATCTGATGAAGACGGTGCCTGGTCAACCTCATGCACACTACCCATTTACTCAGATGGAGAGCACAATTCCCAGATTCCCTTTGATACCTGATACCCAGACACGCAGGCCCATGCTGTGACCCCACAATCACTTTTTTGGTTGACACCCAACACCCTCAGTCCTGCCGTAGCACTATGGTGAGTGAGACGGGGCGACGGAGGCGACTGCAAGGCATTTTTCATGACTGGGAAACTCATGACCCACTGGGGATTAATGAGCATTCTGGGAGGCGCCTTATTGGCTTGTTGACCCTTTCTGATGTGTTCATCTTTATCTGGCTCAAGTTGGAAAAAATCATATATTTATATAACAAAATAAAAAATCATCTGCTGAAGAAAGAAAGTTTGCTTACCTTAAATATGAGATGAGGACGTGCACATAGGAGCATGATTTTATGACATCGCTAGTTTAGAAGCTAATCGTGCTCCAATATGCAACTTACACACACATGTGATGTGGAAACCTGAAACCCCCGGTGTATATACACTGCACTACAGGACTTTTCAAAGAAATAGGAGGCATCTTGGATCCTGCAGTTAAACTTTTGACTTGAAAAATATTCACAATGAGGGAGAACGCATAGATGTGTTTTTAAGAACTTTTAGCGCCCAGTTCATGCGGAAAAACTAAATTTTTCAGAAATTGTTAGAAACAGTAGTGTGAGGCTAAAATATAAATAGGAACCTGCAATCCTAAATTGAAGTGGGTTGAATGTTCAATAAAATGATGTTGTGGAATCATAAGAAAATTAGTGTTTTATGTGATTCTGGAGAAATAAATCAGATTTGTGTAGCTGAAATTTAAGGAACTATCTGAAGCGTGTGAGGGCTGTCAGGGGAGCATTGTGTCAGACTGGAGGTGTTAGAACTGCAGCTGCAGAGTGAGTTGTGGCTCGGTGTGGGTGGCGGCCATCTCTCTGCTGGGGCGTTGTGTTTATGTGTGCCGGGGTTAGGGCCACGCGCACAGTGCAGGCATACGCACTAACACACACACACACACACATAAAAACCACAGAGACTCTATTGATTCCGGCTAATCAAGGCAGCAGGGCTGGGGGAAGCTGCGCACGCGTGTGTGTGTGAAGTCAACACATTCCCCACATTCCAGCACTTCCCCAAAGAGGCATAAAATATTAGCCACTACACTGAGCTCACAAGCCTCTTCTCTCTGCTGGGGTTCTCCTGATCTTTAAATTCAAACCTTCTTTCTGCCAAGTGACAGCGCACTTTGCCATGGCTTCAGTTTTCAACAGTACTTTTTCTTTTTTTCTTTCTCTTTTTTAATTCCACCCACGAGATGACCACGCAGCGACTTCTGGCTGAATCACACTGACAGCACAAAGGACTCCACATATTCACATCTGGTTAAGGCCGGTCCTTCTCAACTGGTACTACAACAAAATCTGACCTCGCCCATGAAGTTCACAACTGATTGTGTGTGATAATATATATCACTTAGATAAATTGAACGAGCTGCATGATGCTCCTGCTGTAAGCTGAGGTCTGAAAAAACTATTATGTGCTGGTTTGCACAGGGTAAGAAAGCACCACCAACACTTTGGACAGTGATGTAGATATTGATTATGTGCACGGTGCAAGCAGAGAAAGGCTGACCGGTCAGGGAGGAAGGAGAGCGGGAGGTCTGACAACCAGAACAGCCAAGCAATGCCCACTGACCCTCTTTCTCCTCCTCCTCCTCTTCCTCAGCTCTTACTCTTAAAGCCAGAGCGAGAAGGTTCACAGTAAGGCATCGTTACCATAGAAACTCTGTTTGCCTTTCCCAGTGTGCAATTCTGGGACTGCTGGCTTTCAGCTGGAATTCAGACATTCAATTCAATGCACAGCGCCGTCTGGAAAAGCAATTGTCTTTGTGAGGCAACTTAGTGAAAGACATTCTAGGTGCATTTCCGTTTAAGTGAAAAGGCAGACAAAAAGAGCCTTTGCAAGCGAACTGGATGTCATCTGAACAGGCCTGGCTCGCAGGCTGCATCATCTGGTGTGGTAGCGCAGCAAAGAGGTCCAACAACCTGATTCGTTCCTTGTGTTTTATTTGAGGTGATGAAAATAAAAAGCCTTCATTTTGACAGGGAGCTTGAGCAGAATTGTACACGCCAATCAAAATTTGGAGTGTGGTTGGAGAGTGCTGCTCTCTGCTGCATGCCCAGTCACAGGGCTGTATTCAGGTCTGTCTTCTGTCCTCTCTCTCTCTCCCTCTCATACCAGGCTGCTGCGCTGGAACAAAGAGGCCTTTCACATTGACCTTGAGACACGGCCACCCCCATCACCACAGGAACCAACGCAGAGGAATCCACCCCAACTCTCTGATATCAATCTCTCTGTACCCCTGGCAGACGGTACGAGCTCAAGGCTGAGGTGAACCTCGGAGAGTTGGATAATACATTTCATATGAGAGTGTTTTTATTCCAACAGAGAATGTGAGGGCTTATAATGTTAGTGTGTGAAGATGATTTTGATTTAAAATCATCACTACTAAACAATAAGTCAATTATGTCACAAGTCAAAATTCAAAAAACAGTGGTCTGCTTAAGTTATTCAGTTATTTATTTTACATATGAACACCACAGAGATGAAAGCTGTTCCAAGGAATAAAAACTTTTATTCTCAAGGGGCAAAAGATTTTGCTTTTTTTGGTGTGTTTTTTGTTGTTTTTTTTTTTTAACAATTGTACAACCTGAACAGCACATAAATTCAGGCATTAAATTGTGAATCTTTGTTTTTTTTAAACAAAATAAAAAGAGGCTTTCACTTTATATATTTCTTTCATAAGAAATAACTTCAGAACTGTACATCAAGCTTTTTACAAAGCATGTGGAGCTTCAAAATATACAATGTTCATTCACATTTTATACACATAAAACACCAAACAGGGTCTGCTACATTTAAAACCTGGGAGTTCCTCATCTGCAAGAAAGGCAGTCCGAACACATTCCTCTTTGCATCACGTTCAACTTGGAGTCCAGCTAGCATGCTGCTTGGCAACATTCAGGAGCTCCAGTCTTTGTCTCCAAAGAGTCTGAGACAGCAGGAGAGGAGAGAGGCTGCACCGCTGAGCCAGTCTGTCAGTCTCTTTCTCTCCTTTAGCATGAACACTTGGTTCAAGCTCTCCTCCCCATCCAGTGAGGACTTGTCCTATTTCCAAGCATGGGCAGGTGACTTGCTCAGTCAGTGTCCACATGACAGGGGTTGGTCCCCTGCTGTTGCGCCTCGTGGTACAACCGCAGAAAGTCTTTGTAGCGTGGGGCACAGCCCATCCAGGCCTCCCCAAACCTCACTGTCCCGGTGAAGAGGAACTCACCCTCGCCGGACTTGCCCCCGCATTGTAGGGGCATCTTGATGCGGCCAGTCCAGCTCCGTGCCCTCACACCCCCAGATACAAAGACCTGGGTCTTCTGTCTGTAGAGGCGACTGATCTGCACAATGACAGACGAGTGCTCCTCCTCCTGCTCCACCTTCTTAATGCTGCCCCGTGCCACTGGAAACACAAAGCAGGAAGACAAGATTGACTTACTGCTCATGGCTATATTTCATGAAACACAGAATGGTGTTTTTATTGGACATTTCTGCCCTACCATACAACAGCAGGAAGCCTATAATTCTCCCAAACAGTGCTGTAACTTACCAAAGTCGTTGGTGCAGACTGCTAGAAGCATCTCAGCGTCGCTGCATGGCTGACAGGGTGCTACGAGGAAATACAGAGAGAGAGAGAGAGGATGAGTTCGGAGCCAAAATTTGGTAAAGAACTACAAACAGAAACAGGAAAAGCCCATGATTTCTTTAGCACTCTCAGTCTTGCAGCACGATAAAAATCTTGTTGACAGGTCAGCTACTTTCCAGTTGAGTGCAACTTAGACAAATGTACAACTGTGGTTGGGCCAGGCATGTAAGACATACATACACACACACACACGCACACAAACAATTGGGGTCACAGTAATTTCCATCCCGACAGATGATTATTTATTTGCAGAGGCTCCAGAGCGGGAGTCAGCTGTCATGAGTTCTGGGTTTTACACCAAACAGAGCTGGGCACGCGGCTGATGAAAAAAAAAAAAAAAAAAAAGAAAGCTAATCACCACTCATTAAAAAAACGCTGATGAGTGGATGTGTGTGCCTGCATGTTCGTTTATGTGTGCGCGTGTGCGCGTTTAATGCCCAAGGGGGCCGTTCGGTCAGCTTCCCCACCATAACGGGAACCCCTTGACACTCCATGACAAACAAGAAGCAGATGAAAAGGATAAGGAGAGCAGGAGAGACGAGGAAAGGCTTCATCTCTGACCTGAGCTCTTTTAGCACTTTAGCAGGCCTGCTGGGACTGAAACAGTCAGCACACATTTGCAACTACAACGTCAAGTTTTTGACGGTCTTGAAAGTGACAATCGGAGGCAAACAAGAAGGACAAAGGAAAAGCCTCCCACAAGAAAAAAAAAGGGCTAAAATGAAACGCTCTTTACTGTAAAAGCTTACCCCAGGCTAGATTTCACCTTTGACTGGTGGCTGTAGGGCAGCAACTCAGCCTGCCCTCCTCCAGAGTGTTTTATAGCAGGAGAAAGGGCCCTAAATGAGAGCAGTCAAGTCAATGATTAGTTGACTCAGGTGGTCCTGCGGCTGGCCTGACCAGAATGTCTTTATTAGCCCTAGACCTGCTGTGGTTTTCCTTAGCGAGCAGAGTGGTACAGAGGGGTAGGTGGGGCAAGGACTGGGGGCAGAGGGAGGGGTGTCGAGTCAGCACTGGGCTGAGGGTGGGTGCCTATCCGCTGAATTAGACGAAGAATGATTCAAATGGTTCATTCAGGTGGATTTGGCACACTGGAAACCACCCTAGTTTACACATCTGGTCCTAAATCTGAGAACAAAGATTAATCTACTTTCTGGATGAAAAATATGCTTAAAAAGATTTGTGCCCTCTGTCATCTTTAGGAGCAGGATCTTATTTTTAGCTGGGTTGTCTGAAGTTGAGGGTATAGGGGTGAGGGGTGAGCATGTATTAGGTCAGCTTGTGTAGCAACACGAGGCGCTGCCGCATCACTACAGAGATCAGAGGTCAAACAGCCACAAGCTCAGGCGGCTTAAGAACAGCTGGAGAGCCGGGAGACTTCAGAGCAGACGACCTCGCCCAGAGCCTGGAGCAGGGAGCAGAGTGCAGAGGCCCTTTGAAGTGAGCCTGCGTGCTGCCATAGCATCAGACGGAGCAGCGAGCCTAGGCCTAAACCCAGCAGTGTTTTTTCTTTCCTCCAAAGCAGAGCCGAGCAGGGCTCGCATGTCAGACATGAAACAGAACCGCAGGAATGGGCTGAGAGCCGAGTCAGCATCTCTCTCTGGCCCGTGCGTATGCAGCGCCACTCTGATCAGAACCACTTCACAGGAGCAGCGAGGGATGAGGGATGGGAGGAGTGGTGAAGGAGGAGTGGAGGGCCACAATATAGTGTCCCTCCAACATCTGGACCCTGATGAATTCCACTGTAATGGAGCACAACTTGCTAATACCGCTCAGCACAGACGAAGACCACTTCAAACAGCCAGGAAGAGAGAGGGAAGATATATGAAGGGTAGAGGAATGAAAAGGAAAATACAAGAATGATAAATAGACAGAAAGAAATTAAGAGGTAGGAAACAGTGAGACAGAGGGGGAGAAAAGGGAGAATAATTTAAGTGAGCTGAAAGGCAGACCGAGGGAGTGACGGCAAGAACAGGAGTGGGGGGGGGAATAAGCCTATATGCTCCTAGAAGGTCCTCCCAACATCTGGTTGGAGATACATTCCAGCTTGATGGTGAGCAACTCAATCCTAGCGCAGCGGGTCAGAGAGAAGAGGAAAGGATAGGAAAGAAGGAAGAAACAGGAAAAAGAAAAAAGATGAGAAGAAGCCGAGTAGCAATGAATCCACCAGTCAGGGCTTCAGATGACACGAGACCACTGTCTTTGTGAATCATCCCAGTGTTATCTCAGCCCACATCACAGCACCACATCATACTGCGGGGCTGAGCCGAGCGCACTAATGTGGTGAAAACAACTGCACGCTCAGTCCTCTACTTTTAACCCTCTCCCTTCTCTCCGCTGTGCCAGATAATGATGCAGGATGTGGATACGTGCACCCAGAGAGCCGTAAAAACAGATGTGGGCCGATACTACTCATATTTTGCTTTAGGTGGAAAAAAAAACATAGTTGCACAGCTTGAAACTGTGCAGGTTTGGCAGGTACGCAGCGTGAAAATAGACGGTTGTTTTTCAGCGGAGGCCCACTGTTCCACTGTTTGGCTGTGGCCTTTCACACATAAGTCATGCAAAAAAAAAAAAAAAAATAAACAATTACTGCGCACAGCCATTTAGCATACTCAGGTCAAATCAAGTCTGAATAGTTGTGAAATGAGCTTAAAAATGACATCATAAAGCATTAAAGCCTTCAGTTTTTGATGTTTTGGGTGAAAGTTTGATTTTGACAAGAAATATATTCTTCCAAAACCGAAATGTACAGACAATACTGTGAGATAAATAGATTTTGGCTTCAGTATTAGCAGTGTGTTGGAGCAAATGTTGAGTTTCCTACTATTAGAGTCCAACTTAATAAAAGTTTCCACCAGTAGATGGCTGTATTTAGTGCACAGCACACACCGCAGGGATACAGCACAAAAGGAACCCAGTTCTAGAGGGAATCAATCAAAAGCAAGCCTGCAGACCTTTTTAATGGCTACTTTGATGAAATATAAAGACAATTATTTATAGGTTTACCACTGTATCATACTGTAGGCACATCAAAACAGAGATGTATCTTACCACCCGTTGATTGCGCCTCTGCTCCCAGCCTGTCGCTGACCAGCTCGTACTGGAACGCTGTGATCCGGCGGCTGATGTCCATGTGCGGGACAGCCTCAATGAAGAGGGCCCCCTCCTGAATGCTGAAGCAGTGCACCTTGCCCTGAGCCTGGTCCTGTTCGCGCAGCAGTAACCGCAGCTTTCCATTGCGGTCCAGATAGACGTTGGTGCCGCTGGAGTCCGTGGAGGGTTTGATACAGACGGAGAGGCGCGTGGCCGCAGGGGAGACCGTGTTGGGTCGGAGGTTGACGATGATGGCCCCCGTGGGATAGAGCCACTCCAGAGAGCCTTGGGAGCAACGCAAGTACACCTGTTCCACGTCCCTGGTGTGGCCCTCGTGGGTTAGACCACTGGAAGAAATGAAAGAGACAGATGTCAGCATACATCAACAAAGTGGTAGGCATTGTCAAGAATTCCTAAAAAAAAAAAAAAAAAAAAAAAAAGGTGTAGAATTACAGAAACCCAATAATGTTAAAGCCTTCTTTGCTTTGTAGAGATGCTTATTTTCTTTAATACGGCATACAGGGATTACTAAAATAAAAAATTAGCAAGCTGACCAAGGTGAAGACCTCTGGAAGACTGTGGACATTAGACCACATTCCTACTAAGCATTAAGGGCTGTCTGTGCGCAAGACTGGCTGCATGACCAGTCACGAGCCGGAGCAGCCAAAATGACCTCAGCTCCAACACACACTCCCCATACCACATTGTTCCTCCCAGAGCTTTGGCAAAACGCACCACTGGCATGCTGCCTTTGGGAAGAGTTTGGAAGCAGAAATGGATGAATGGTGGGACACAGGGGCCTCCGGGCAGACAACGGCAGCAACAGTAGCTGGGCCTGCTGCATGCAAGTGCAAATGCAGGTCACGCACCGAACCTCCCCTTGCTTTCAAGCCACCAAAGAGACTGGAAGAGACTTGTCCGGGCAGCACTTCGGACTCTGGCGCCAGCATGACCAAATGACTCCCTCCAGAACTTAATGCCTGGTCAGGGTTTGAAAACTCCAGTCTGTCAGTCATTCTGTGGCAGAGCCAGAGGCAGGAAGCCATCAGCAGTCTACCAGCGTGTGCATGCCAAGCTAGCGGTTTGACTCTGGGGGAGAAACGCCCAGTTTCCTGAAAATGAGATGATGAAATTCAAATTTGCCATAGATCTAAAGTAACCCGTGGCACATGCTGAGCATATGCAGCTGAAGCCTCATAACCAGGCTCTCCTCAGCATGCCTCTAATTAAGTCCGTTTCTAACTTCATCATTTCTGCATGCAATTAAAGGAGATTAGTCAAGAGGCTCACTAATGAACAACAGATTATTGGTTAAGAGCTCAAAGTGCTGAATATTGCCTACCCCTCCTGACTGGAGGATGAAAAACAAAACCACACTATTTGAGGCACAGCCTCTCAAGTGCAAAACAGATTTCAGCAGATGTTTGATGGGAGCTGAAACTTTCCAGTATATTCTGCCTGAGTTACAAA
The DNA here is from genome assembly GCA_038419695.1 of Scomberomorus guttatus. Classification (NCBI taxonomy): domain Eukaryota; kingdom Metazoa; phylum Chordata; class Actinopteri; order Scombriformes; family Scombridae; genus Scomberomorus; species Scomberomorus guttatus. The sequence continues at coordinate 415,966 of CM076459.1, forward strand.
TTATGTAAAACATGACGCAAAATACCTAAAGCTGTAGGAAAATCTGTAGATAAAGGTCTGTGAATATACTGCTTTGTGTGATGATGATGGAGGTGGTTGGGGGGGGGGGGGGGGGGGGGTATATACCCTGTAACTACACTAGACATTAATAAAAAATGTCCAGATTTTAAAGGCACCATTTGATCATTATGGGATGTATTAAGTAATAACTCAATGTGCATAACTTCATCACTCCAGATGAAAGTAAACATATATTTATCAAAATTAAGTGATGAATCACCTCGTTTAGTTAATTACTCATTCACAAATCCAGCACAACCCAGACAACTCACATGTCTGCGAAAATAATTATGCTCAATTGTACTTTTCATTTCCTTTCATATAACAAAATTAACAAACTTAAGCCAGACAACACAGAGTGTTTCTATGTGTGTAAATCCTCCTAATTTGTGGGACTTAACTCCGCTGCCTGGTTTCATATCACCGCGGTCTCAGTTTCGGTCACAGTCATTTCAGGACGCTGCAGCGCATTTACGTTCAGACTTTACAAGAAATATCGCTTCTTTTTGTAAACATTCAGTAATCAGGACATTTAATCTCACCTGCCCTTCCAGCTGCACTGGTCGCTTGAATATTGGCAGAAGGAAATCCGACAGAGAAGCAGAAGAGGCAGCAGGGAGGCCAGCACCGGGGTGAGCATGTTTATCACGCAGCTCACTTTGCCTCCTCTCGAGTGAAACTATGATAAAGTCCACCGCCGTATTTCCAGCAACATCGCGTTTCCATGTGCCCCCGGTCCGCCCAGCACTGTCCTCCGGAGTTTTTCCCCCTTTTCTTTTCTTTTTTTTTTTAATTCTCGGAAGGTTCAGATGTGTAAAGCCGCTTATTCACACTCCGCCGTGGCGTCCAGCGCTTGACAGCCCTCCGTAAAATGTGTAGTGAGTTCAGCTCCGACTTCTGTCTCTGCAGCCCTGATTGCTCTCCACGTCACACCCCATCCACAGCAGTTTATCATGTATGCTGCGTTCAGGTGCTCATCCTAGACTCCGTTTTTTTTTTTTTGCGAGTGCCAAATAGTGAAACGCTACTCGTGTAACATTGGAGTGCTCTTTGCGTAGAAACTTTAAATAATACGTGTTTTAACAAATACCACAGAGGCATTCTACTATGTAGTGCAATTGAATATCTTTCCAGAGTTACATGAGTATTAATAAGAAGACGCCACTCGACTGACATGTAGGCTAGCCTCAGAAAAGGGAAAAAAAATCTGGTGATCCCAGAATAATAATTTAGTTTTTTGTAATGTTGGGTTCATAATTATTGTGATGCAATGTGTCATATTAGTTAGACGGCCTACAATATTTGAGTTACATTTGAGCAACTCAATTATCGTAGTACATTTGCCACCATCCCCGTTGTTATTTTTTGTGTTGAGATGAGTTGTTCAACTCATCTGACTACGAGTGTGGAGAGTTCCGACAGCCCGTGAACTCAACAACAACTCAACAATTTTGTTTGCAAAGGCCCTGCATACTCACCTTAACAGGGAAAACAACACATTGCAGGTTTACATTTTAAGTAATTAGTATTGTAGCCAAAATGATTATTGATTGAATATTAATGTTGACAGACTGAAGGTTATATTCCCCTCCACCCCGTAAGATTTGGTGCTGTTTTACTTATCACTTTACTTACCATCTTAGAGCATATTGGCTGTTATTTATGTTCAAATGATTTCTTGGCCAGAGTGAATTCATGGAAGTAGCCCCACAAACGTCTGCAAATGTTGGCCACATCAATAACTAAATGAATGAAAAGTCAAGTCAAGTATTGGTCAAGTAAACACAACTTCACATGTTGTTGTTTTTTGTCTGAAATAATGATGATTTTGTGCCTAAAATTTGAATGATGTCACAGTGGCTTCACGATTCATTTATAAGACGACTGAAGCTGCATGCCAGAAAACCAGAGCCACTTTCGAACATCCAAATAAAACAGTTAAATCATCATTAATTGTATGTAATTAGCTTTCTTTGACACAATTGATCTACAACTTTATGACACACAAGTCCCGACCAGAAGTTTGAAGGTAACCCTCCTTAACCTCATAATTTACAAGGCAGCTCTGTCGGCTCTGTGCAACAAGAGCTGCAGGGACTTGTAGAGCGGCAGGGTCGGTTACTACTGGGTGCATCTGTAAACATAAACTACTCATCACTCAAGTAATAGATCCTGGGCAACGTTTTCTTATGAAACAAGATGTTTTGCGTGTGGATTGAGTTTGGCATGAGAAAGAAACCCGTCTGACAAGGAAAACCAGAGTCGCTTCTAACTGCTACTTTTCCTCTGGTTTCTTAGGACTTGGCATTGGTTGTGGCTGGTTGGTGATTGACATGTCTGGATCACTGACCTGACATGCAGGGTACATGTCCTGGCTTGGGCCGCATGCCACCAAAGGGCCCTCCTAAACCCCAGATGCTTGTGCATGTAGGTTTCGAATTTGACTGAATGAACGAAATTGCACAGACTCTCAGCCGTCTTCCAGACTTGTGCGTTGAGCAACTTTTTAGTATCGTTTGAGTAATCCAGATAGTGGATTAAAAACTCGCCCGGTGTGTGTCTGCTCTGGTTTCTGTGTTGTCCTTGTCGTATTAGGCTGTCTGGGAGTTACTTCTTGATGAGGTAACAAAACCATAAGGCATGTGCAGGCATGATGAGTAAGGAGCCGTCACTATGACACCTGCACTGTTACGCCAAAGCTACACCTGTAATTTCCTAATAATGTCTGTAAATTACGCACACGTCTCAATTCCTTGTTAAATACAAATAAAATAAAATTTACTTTAACAGCCAAATTACTGTACTTTACTCTTTGGTTTTGTACCAAGAGAAGCTGATACAACGTATGAACAGATAGACGCCAATCAAACGGTGGCACAAGTGTATTTTAGTGGCATTTTTTGGATTAACTTTGTCTTTTTACCAGAGTGAATTTACAACATACTCAAAACCAGCGGAAACAATTAGTCATCAGAAAAAGGCCATTTTGACGGTAAATTCATTAGTCAAGTCATTTATCAAACATAAATGCCAACATTTCCTGGTTCTATCTTCTCAAATGTGAGGGTCGGTTGGTTGAGCAAAACAAAAAGATATCATGGGCTCTTGGAAATTGGGATTTTCAGACATCTCATACACTAAACAAGTAGTCAATCAATGAAAAAATGAGTTTAATTAGTTTTGAAAATCCTCTTTAGCTGCAACTCTACTTAAAATCTCAGTAGTACAATTATGCAACTATAGTGAGCAAATGTGTGAATCCCTACATCACCTACTTACTAAGAAATACTGTCATTTCCCTTCCAGAGTCATGAATCTTTTCTGTTTTCTAAGGAGAAGCCATTTGCCCTCTTCTTATTATTGCAGTTGCTTGATCACTTGCTCCCAGTGTTTGTTATTTTGCCATGTAGCTTGAAGGAAGCAGGTTTGGCTCTCACCCGCCACCTGTCAGAAGTTTCACTGGTGGTAAGAGAGTAAGGCAAAGGGGGGTAAAAAAAAAACAAATCGATGACAGATAGCAGGAGACTGAAAAACAGACAGTTAATTATAGTGTGCTCCTATTGTTGTTTGCAGATTGAAACTTGGCGCAGAAACAGGCTGACATATACCGGAGAGGCAGCGAAGTTGCAGTTTTAATTAGAGGATTAGGTGCGTTTGGTAAATATGCGTTATGTAGCCTGGGATAGTGGAGTTTAGGGAGTCAGGGAGGGGAAGTCTGCTGGAGTTTAGGGGGGCAGGGTAGGATTTTTTTTTTTTTTCGTCAGGCCTGTTGTCTTGCTGAGTGTGACTCACTTTTATGCCTCCAGGTGAAAAAGTAGCCATAAAGTAGATTAGGCTGCTGACAGGATGTGATTTTTATGTGTATGTGTGTGTGTGTGGGGGGGGGGGGGGAATACTATTGCTTGTCCTGGCTGCCCCTTCTTTCTTTAACTCTTTTCTTTAATTGTTTCACCGTGGTACAACAAGAGACCAGGCTTGTCTACAATTAATCAATTAATCCCTTGTTAAAAAAGGTAATATTTATCAAAAAAAAGTAAAATGAACAAACCTATTGTTCACTGTGGCAGTTTTAAAGATACAGTTTATTGATTTGTTCGGCTGAAATCTTTACTGCTGAGGAATGAAAGCCTGTCTGGAGTTAATTTTCAACATTTCCCTCAAAGTTAAACCTCCTGCTCTGAGAACCAGCTTGATGAATACCCAAACTGCTGCTCTTTTTCAGAGCTAGTCTCAACCTGTTTCATTAAGCCCACTATCTCGGACAGATAAACAGTAAACTTCAGTCACACAAGCATGTCGATATCTTGTGGTATGCGCAAGCAGATTGGAAGGCGCTGATACCAACCGAGAGGCCGTCTGCCTGTCATCATCCCTCTGGCTCATTTCCAGACTGTCAGAAATGCAGCTGAGCTCAAACCTGTGTCCACATTCCTCTCAGTAAACAGGAACCCTGTCATTTTGAAGTGCCAGCCATATCTGAAGACAGACATGGTGTTTGTATCTCTTCTAACACCTTGCATGACTCTATCTCAGTGGTTTTCTCTCGCTTAAACAAGATGGTAATGAACATAGTGTACATTCCAGCATTGCAGCCCCCATGTCTCAATCATCAGCCCCGATCAGCGGTTGTATGGCTGCTAGTAAAAGTCCATACATCCAGTGAGTGTGAAAATATGTGGGAGGAAAGTGACATATTTGAAGTATGTAGCAACTGGCACATTTCACTCAAAATTCCCTGAAGTTTTTGCAAGCCAGGGAAGACAAAGCCTGCCTTTTGTTTCAGCCCTGATGCTGATGTATCGTGTATGTGCTCATGTGTGTGTGTGTGTGTGTGTGTGTGAGAGAGAGAGAGAGAGAGAGAGAAAACCCACAAGCACCATACCGAAACACAGAGAAAAGAAAGGCCAAAGTGGAGAAAGCCAGAAAATGTCATGGTTGTGTTCCTTGTGCTGTATCTGTTACAGGCCATGTGAGGGGTGGCAGAGGAGATTAGATGTTGCCAGGGCCTCATCACAGCGACTTGCTCAAGTCCGTGCTGAATTAGCCCTTGATGCCTTCAAGCTGTTCTTAACACCACGCTATCAGTCCCTTCGTATCCCTCTCTCAGCGGCACACAGAAACCTGAGGAACTACAGCTCTGAGGGCTCACAAGAAGAATTTGGGTCAGAGCTCATTCTGACAGGGCGCTCACCCTAGCAGGTGGGCAACTCTTATGAAAGCAGCACAATAAAAGTGAATTCAACTCCGCTCTGCCTTTGAATTTCACAGCAATCAGATATGGATTATAAAGCCCAGGTGGTTCTGCGGCTCTAGGATTAGCCAATGAGCACAAAGAATATAACAGGGCAAGGGCATAGGAAGACAGGGACCAAGGTAAACTCTGCCTCAATGCAGGAAGCAGGTCTGTATGTTTACAGCGCCCTTCCTCCACCATAAGCAAGACAACTTCCGCTCTCTAGATTAGCCTCGGTGATCTGATTCTCATGGCTTCCTGTGGAGAAAGTGCTCTGGCTGGCCCACGTCCCTCCTTCTTCTTCATGGCCCTGTGGCATTGATGGGTACACTCATTCTTCGATTCGCTCAATCAGTCCAGGATGCCGTACACAAAAAGCTTCAGCCATTAGGCCCGCTGATCCTGGGTGACAGCCATGATAGACTCAGAGACTGAGGGGGCTGGAGGGACGAAGCAGGAGCGCCTTCCTTTTGTTAATTCTCAAGTTCTCTGGCTCGCCCCGGGAGATCAGCTTCTTCTATCTACCCGCAGACTCTGGCATCATTCCTGTGAAACACTTAAAGCTCTAACTCTGTTGAACATTGCAGAAGAACATTTAAACATTAGACTATCCAAATAATATTGATTTCATATAGGGCGGTGTTGAGTTTGGAATTCCCGGAAAAAAAAAGCAAAACAGATTTTTATGGAGTTTTAACATTGCGGGGGATGTCGTCTGTCTTCAATCAGAGCTGCAGTGATCTGCCAGTGCAGATGAGGCTAACTCAGACTCCCTGGGCATTTTCAATTGGTGATTGAGGTTATGTTTTTGATTTTGGTTTCTTTATACTTCGAGGAGGAGATCTTTGAGGAGATACCTCTCGGCTTTTCCCCCCAATGTGGTTTTTGAGGGTTGAAAAGGGAACAAAGAACACGTACCTTGACACATGTTTATTGGTGGGGTTTTTTTTTTTGAAGTCAGGTATTACCAGAAGAAAGGCAGGCACTGGACACACACAGCTGACACAACCCCCGCCAACAGCAAAGCTCTTTCAGTGCAATTCACATTAACAGCCTCATGTGTTTACACAGAGAGAGTGAAGGGATGAGAGAGAGAGAGAGAAGGAGAAAAGGAAATGCAGAGGAGGAGAACAGTTGCCCTATTGTGTCCATACACATGCAAAGTTTTATATTAGCACATGGTTTGCCCGGAGAAACAACCAACAAACTATTTAGAACAAAACAATCAGTCAAATCTATAAACCAAGCATGATGGCTCTTTATGGAAATTCGGACCCAGTGGTCTGGTTCCTGGAGCGCTGACACAGAGGGGGCCTTTAAGATCTTCTGGCACCCGTCTGAATGGATCTCATTCTGCCTGTAACGAGAGCTGGATTTCGGAAACCCAGAGTTCCGTCGGTGGTGTGGTCTGCTCTGAAGGTGATACTCGCCTCATCTGCTGACTCACAAGGTGCTGACAGCCGTGGTCACAGGTGACAGGAGGCGGCAGGTTCGTGGGAACGTTAGAGGTCAGGTTCGTGTTTTTGGGGGGTAACAGATACAACGTTTACCCCAGAGGTTTTCTGACTCTGATGTATACATCCAACCAGGTACAATATACGTTTCACTTGTGACTCAGTTGTTTATTGAGCTTGATGCAGCTTCAAAGGACACTTCCTGGAGCCTTTTGTCTTTTTTTTTAACATGTTTTCCTCTACTGGAGTGCAGCTGTTGAGTTTTTATGTCCCTTTGAAGAAGCTACTGGTGATAGTCCAACTGTTACAGACATTCAGCTCTCAGTGTGGCCATGATGACAAGTTAGCAACAAGGTGCTAAGACTGTTGCACATATACGGTTTCATAATGACTCTTAATCTACTTCATCCCAAATGAAGTAGACCTACTGCAAAACTGAAACTTTTAGGCATTTCTTTTAAAAAGGAAATTGAGTGACAAGGTAATATTCACTCAGCAGTCATATTGGGGGGAACATTTGTTTTGTTTTTTTAAAAAAAGCTTTTTGAGGCTTGACTACAGTTCTAGCAGGGAGCACGCTGGTTGTCCCAGGGTATAAAATAACATAAACATTTCATCATCATGTTGTTCCTTGGTGCGCCGTAAAGGGACCATCTTTATGATGAGGAACATGGAAGAAATAAACAGGCTGCACAACCTAGCAATCCCCAGTGCCAAGTCATTGCTAAATACTCCCAAATGAGAAAAACAATGCGGACATGCTGAGACATGAGGCATTAATAAAGAGCATAGAGCAACACACAAATAACCTGTTAGGTCTGTATCTTCCTGCATTCATCCCGAGGTCATGACAGGCAGTCAGCCAACAGAGCCTGTGGTGAAATGGAGAGCCATTTTGAGTTAAGCAGGTATCCAGACAGCATGACTGATGGAAATGGCCTCCACTCATTTCTGACATTTACAGAAAGCCATCTAGTCACTATTTAGTTTAACGCTCTCCTTTACACAGACACATGTAGTGCATGAATGCTACTGAGGCTTGATTTTAATAAGATCACCCACTGGGCCACTGAGCTTTTTTACACTCACCCTGAATTAGTCTGAAACTATGCTGAAAGGCCACCTCCACATCAAGAGATTATTTTAGGGATTTAAGCAGGTGGTACTTAATACAGAAAATGTCTTAATGTGTATAACCTGGATGAAGTTGAAAGTGGGTGATGTGCTGACTGAGTGGAACATGGAGGCCACAGCTGCCAGATCAGCTGCAGGATCAGCTGAGGGATCATGGGAGTTGAGCATGGAGGCTGTGCTCTGTGATCTTATTATTGTGCTTTGTGTTAGTCGGCACTCCGCTCCTTCGCCCACCCGGCTTAGCCCAGCTAAGTAGCTCAGTGTCTGACACACACAAACACACACCTTTTAGCACTGCAGGGTTGAATCAGCAAGTTGTCTGGCTGGTTTGTGTATCTGACGTGCACACACACACACACACACACACACACACACATCTAGAGCCCATATACTCAAGGCTGGCACACTTCACACACACTCCCAGGGTCATATGCCCCGGTTCGCAGACGCACTTCAGCAGGTCATGTGGTGCCGCATGTGGAGAAATATCAGATATGCTCGCAGCAGAACACAGAAAGTTCACAATGTGAGAACAAAATGGGTGGTAGAAGTTAGATAAAACCTTAACTTCCCTTATTATGACTAAATATGTAGTCACAGATTTGGGAAAATAACTTTAAAGTTAACATGTACCCTGTAGAGAACACTCAAACTGTAAGAGAAGTTTAGTATGATCTTTTAAAGACAGACACTGCTGTACTGTATGTGGTGTCCTTAGCTGGATATGCCCTTATGTGAAGGAGCTCGTTATTGTGTTGGCTGACACCTGTTGAAACACAGGAGACTCCGTCATGATCAGACATGTGTCTATGCAGGTGAATCATAACCAGCTGAAAGAGCTGCAGCAGGTGACACAGCCGCAAGCACACACATACACAGTCACAAAAGAAGGCACGAGCAGAGTGTACTACTGATCATCTGATCGGCAGTACACTGTGTCCAGTACAGACAAATCATGGCTGAAATTAAGCCAAATCAAACACAACACACATTTACACAACTGATACGGCACAATATATTAAAGTAAATTATTCTCTTTAACACTGTTTAACATTTTAACTACATTTTGTGTATTTAAAACTAAATCCAGAGGGTTTTGAAAACTGAAAAAGATATCCACAATATTCAACGTTTGCAGCCCTGACTACTAGCAAAGCAAAGCAGCTTTGAGCCCCAGTCATTTCGACTGTATGATCAAAATCCCAGGATATGTCTGCAAACAAAGCCAGCGATTCAGCGGTGGGCTCGCTCTGCACCTCAACCCCGTCCCGCTCCCTTCTCGCCAAGCCTCAGATCCACCAGCAGCCTGGGGAGTTGTACACCGCACAATGGGCCTATTGTACATGCTGAGGTAACACCATAATTGTTACAATCTTCCTATTCAGGTGAAAAACACACCCACTGTTGATTCCCAGTGACATTTTGAGAGGTTTGTGGCTTTCAGAGATGTTGCGTTAATCAGATATAATGAAGAAAAACGTGGGTGGCTCGTGCACCTGAGGCTGTGGCTGAAGCCTAAAATAAGATCTTGTTTGTATTTCCATGTGTGTCTATATAAGCCAAGGTACAGACCACAGGCTCTGTAGAGCTGGAGTGACAGATTTAATAATATCCTTATATTTCCACGAGGTGTATCAATGATCTGTGACGAAAGAGCAGTCCATTGGAGAAGTTTAATAATTCCTTGCTGCCAATCTTAAAAGCCCAAATGAGACATTATTTTTCCACTTGGATGCTATTGCTGAAAAGCAGGCCAGTCTGCTAAAATAAATAAATGTGCTGAAAAGAGGACATCTATATTATCTGAGATTGGGTTTCTGTTTTTGGTTTTATTCCTTTCTTTTTTCGCTTTCCCTCAACTGTCTCTTATCATGGGGCTTTGTATTTAACGATAGGGATGTCAGCCCCCTCGTCCTCCCCACGCGCCTGACACATCCTGGGGAGATAAATCACAACTATGGGCCTGCGCCTGGGAGGGGCCAGCGACGAGGAAACAGTATGGAGGCCTGGGTGGTTCCAGCTGGTCGGCTTCCAACTCTTAGTTGAGTCTAATGCAGGTCTGTGAGGAGCTTCCCTGCCTTTCATCCGTTTAGGAAACATCTGGAATCATCTGCCGGTTGAATGAAAGTGTGCGCGTTTGTGTGTGTGTGTGTGTCTTCCAGGAGGTTTGCCAAGAATGTTATCATTGTGCGAAGATTAACCCCACTGTCCAGAAAATAAATTAAGGAAACTCACTGGTGTATTGCCAATGGATGTTTGGGCTTTGACATCATCTCCAGTGAACAAATTCCTGCTAAACGTCAACAAGTAGTTTACGATCAGTCTCCTCCTCATTAGTCATGGAAGGGCTGTGCACTACATTACTGTGCAATATCTACTCTACTGAGAATAAACATAACATAATATCTATGTCAGAGAATATACTGTATGATTTATGTACAATATCACCCTATTTTCTATTTGAGCATGTCAAAGAAAATACTTCAGAGCTGAATAGTCAAGAAGAGCAGTTACAAGCGCGTACCGTTGCTGTTCTGTTTAACAGAATGGATATTGTATCCATGTGAGCAGGTGAACAGACAAAGCCTGTGGTGGTGCGGCGTGTCTCTCCATGCCCGAGCTGAGACATCAGGCGTGGATGTGTTGACAGACGCAGACAGAGGCAGGGTCAGGAGTCACACCTGCCGAAAAAACACCTCCTTTCTCTGCGCACGAGGCCACAGCCACCTCAAACGCTAAACACACACTCGTAGCACCCGCCGCCTGAACGGCAATACCTGCAGCGTGCGCACAGAAAACGTCAAATCCTTCTTGTCAAGACTGTAGAGAAGATATACAGGAACATTTATGCATAATATTTCTTTAAAAAAAAAAAAACATGAAAATCTCCAACAACAGCATAAAACATATCGTGCGACCATCTCTTCCCTCTTCTTTTGTAAATAGACTAAAACATAACAGACATCCCACTCAGACATCACAATCCAAATGTTGTCACAGCTGAATTTTCTATGTAATTTTATTAGTTGCAGACTAGGTGTGTAGGGAAGAGAGTTGCTGTGTTTGGACCGGGGAGAGGATGTTCAGGTCTGGCTGCAACGGCACTAGGGGATGTGATTTTTGGGAGTATTGGGGAGGATGTTTTGCCTCCTGTGTGGTGACTCCTGACCCCCACCATCCTCTCCCAACCTTCTTCACCTCTGTCCTAGCTCTTATCAAATAGCTGAATATTGTACATACATTTAGTCCACCGGTCCTTACAGGAGATAACGCTGGCTCCATCTGTTCTCATAATTGTTTAGTGAGTTATTTACAGTATGTATCCTATCTCATTGTATATGTACGCAGCTTCCCACAGCATTTCCCCTACCTCAATGCTGTCCTTTTACACTTTACATCTATCCAAATCATCACCTGTCTGTCCCACTGGCTTCTTGTCCTGTACACTTCTGTTAGCTGGCTCCCTGATGTATCTCACTCCCTGTGCACGGGTGTTTTGTCAATGCTGCATGACTACCTCGCCCGCTAAGACAACACAATGTCGTCCTGAGGGTGCACCGTGGCCCCTGCCGATCACACTCCGCTGGGTCGCGCTCGCACCGCTTCTCATCCTCTCTAACGCGCACTGACATGGCCCTTTGAAGTCATGTGGAGCAGCGTGGACCTGGGACTAGCCCAACGAAAGCAATCTGATCCTCGACTGATGTGTCCAAGCATGCCTCTGGCCCCCCCTGACAATGGACTAGGACAGCAGGGGCCCCCTTTGCAACTTCTGTGTGTACCTACGAATGAACTCGCACGTTTGTTCGCGGGGAACTGGACATGTGAGAGATCTGAGGAGAGAAGATGCTGTTTTCTGACCACAAAAGAGGGAGATTTTTTTTTTTGCTCAAAAGCTTGAGGTTCAGCACATTCCCTGATATCCATATATAGTAGCTATATGGCTAAACTTGTTATGCTAAATAGAACATTGACACACTGAAGTTACAGTTTTTTAGTTTTTAACAGTTGAGCTATGATTCTAATCAGTGGAGGATGCAGCTGACACAATAACTCTGCTGACTATTTGCTTTGGTGTGAGCTCACCAATGTTTTCTGTGTGAGAGATCATCTTAAACAAACTTTTCAATTGTTTTCTGTACAGCACATCATTACGTAATGAAACACAGGCTGCTACTGTGACAAGTTTAAAGCATGGCCTGTTCCTGTTCCTTCCACCTAACATGCTTGCAACAGAAGAACCTGGCCCCGTGTGTTTTAAGTTTGACATGAGGTTCTTCCTGTTTGTCCCTCATGAGTGTGTTCTGGTTCCCTGGTACAGCGGGAACAGGTAGACCTTTTAGGTTTTACTTCATAAAAGTAAAAAAGTAAAAAGTTAAATAGCAAGTCTCCCAAACTGTTGCACATTCAGAAACATCCAATCAAACAATTCACCCTTTCAGGATTGTCAAGATCGAAAGATTTATTACAACCAGTAGGGCTCATTTATTAAATTATCTGCCAAGTTATTGGCAGATAATTTGCATGCATGAACAAGTGTACAGTCAATGGTTCTGATTTTCATTCTCGACTAGTGATGACTCATTGTTTCACATATTTATGCTTATTTTGGCTGCGATCAACCACTTTAATCGTGATGCTTTTTTTCTAGAACAATGTCTCTTTTTACCTGTATTCCAAAATCTCTGCACCCACGTGTTAAATATGCAAATTTCACCCACAAAATGTACAGAGGAGGAGGAACCTTGAGTCATGAGCCAGACATATTATTTATCTGGAAATTCCAGTGTTGTGTGTGTTTGTTTACATTTGCTGTTATCTATGCATTAGGCAATTAAGAACAGAGAAAACCGTGTTGGATGTCTTGTTCTGCACTCAAGGTCTTGTGTATCTGGTTGCTACACATACTGGGTACTGTCCCTGTCTGGGACCATTTAGGACACACAGACATACAAGACTCTGTTTACTTAACATGAGAGACATGTTGATCTGTCCTTTAAAGCCTGTTGTACAAGTTCTTCACCAAGTAAAGCTCCAAGTCAGTAACTTAGACTAGTATACAAGAAGCTTGTTATTGATTACTATTCCAAAAAAAGAAAAAATTATTGTTAAAATTGTTAAAAAATAATTTCTCAATTAACGATTAATATCTTTTCACGCATTAGTCACATTGCATTCTTCAATCTTAAAACATGTAATTTAGAAATAAGCTGTGTGCTGTCTCTGATTGGCAGGTTTAAAAAATGAGGCTCCAGTGAAAGCTCTGGCTGGGAGGGCTGTGTTTTTCACTCTTACCATGAATTATTCCTCAGGATATGGAACACAAACCTGCTTTTTATATCTCCGCCTCAAATGTGCAGTGACTCTGCCAAAAGACTATTGCAAGGAACCATGTAAAATTTGCATGTGTGTGTGTGTGTGTGTGAGAGAGAGAGAGCTGGTACAGCACCTCACTGTTACTCACTTTACCCATTTTCTCCTTTGAGATCACTCACCACACTGACAGGAGGAACATGTTTCACACCTGCACAAAACGCTTCCTTGTTTGTGTTCAAAGTTTACACCAATGTGAGAAAATTATATACCATCACAGAAACAAAGCCCGAGAATTACCTCAGCACAAAGCAACGCAGCGTATCCCGTCCACTACATCTGGTTCACTTTAGCTTCAGCATCAACAAGTGCTTCCACCTCCGCAGTGCTGCTGCATGCTTTTTCTGCTTCTCTCTCTCTCTCTCTCACACACACACACACACACACACACACACACACACACACACACACACACACACACACACACACACACACACAGCACATATGAATCATGGAGGATGTTGTAGCTACGAAGCTGTGCAGATCACTCCGAAAGCACAACACTCAATGTATATTTCATGAGGCATTAGACGCTGTATTATTCATGCGGCTCTGCTGTTCTGTTTTGTTTGGGAGACCGAGAGCTGAACAATAGATTCATGGCACAGTGATGGAGGATTAGAATACCACAAAGCCCACAAGCACCCTTTATTCACCGGGGGGGGGCCATTCATAATTGCATTAAGTGATTTTCTGTGGAAGAATTCATGTTAATCATTCGGAGGAATTTTCTTCGCATAAATAATGACTCATGTTTTGGATGCGGGCAGAGCAGGGGTGGGGGGAGGTGGAGAAATGGAAGCAGTGGGAGTAGTTGTGAAAGATACTGTAGCATGATAAAAGCTTGTATCATGATGTGGAAAAAAAGTCAAATTTCCACCAGAGCCCATAATGTGTTGGATAATCATCTTTCAACATCAAAAAAACGGGTCTGGAACTCACTATCGACTAACTTTACCCAGGCGCTGAGTACGCTCAGAAGAACACAATCACTGAACCACCTTAACATTGACCTAACCCCATCTATAAACCTGCTTCTACTACGCTCTCCCTGTTTTGAACAACGCTCCCTTTGTTCCCCCGTGTGAAGAGTGGAAAATGAAGGAGACCGTGGTCCGATGCTGTAACTCATTTGAAACAGACGGGGGGGGGGGGGGGGGGGTCACAGGTTTTGGTTGTAGTTTATAACAGCTAAGCTTACCAAGTATCAGCCCCGTGAGCAAACCCTTTTAGGCCAGCTGCTGCGTTCTGCAGAACTGAACGCAGGTAGCTTGGCGTTGGGTCCTGTGACATGTCAAATGGTATTTATTTGAACATGTAAAATAGTTCTCCGTGGAGGATTCAAAGCAAACCATGTTGCTAAACATCTCCTGACACACTCCAGTGCAAGTTTTTTTTGAATGTTTACACATTCACAAATAAATAGTTTCTTTGTTGCCTTTGTATGGTCATTATTGCTTTTTATGATATTAATAGTCTGATGTCATTGTCACAGTTATGTCCTCTGTATCTTTTAGTTGCTGTATTATGTGACACAATATTGTTTATTTCCAGTGTATTGTCTATTTAAAACTATCTATTTTTACAATTTCAGCCTTGTGACTGTGATGAAGGCAAAACTAACTAAATAAAGGCTTTTAATATAACTCCTCTCCTCGCTCCGTCTAAGAGTGCCTGAAGAACGTTTTCTTTTCTGTGACTGGTTTTTTTTAATCTATAAAAGCACATCTTAAACTTCTTACTGCATGTGAAACTGAGTAAGAACTTGTTACTTGTTGCCTTTAATTAATAATGTAATTGTGCCATTACATGGTTCATAACCCCCAATCCATTGTGTTTTAACAGTTGTAAGTATAATAATACAAACTCTAATAATAAAGAAAAAATAATTGTAATAAAAAATGAAGCACTCCTATGGTATTGAACCTTATGTTAAATCACATTTATCAAGAAGCCAACGATCTTTGGTTGCCCAGTTGAGAACAGGCCTCCCATTGGCTCTGGAAGCTGACAGGTTTAAAAACATCCAGGAAGAGGACAGAGGACAGGTTGTGTGAGCTGTGTGAACTGGGAGAAGTTGAGAATGAACCATATTTTCTTATGTACGGTCCCTGTTTTGAGAAATGTATGACCAAAATTTTGTCAGATATGGCCGATATTTGATCACTGTGCTTCATCACTTTATTGTTTTTACCTTTTGTAACACATGGCAGGTGTTTAAAACCCATCATTTTTAAAGGTAGACACCTGAGAGGTTAATATGTAGAAAAAGAAAAACAGAGGATTCACAGTAGGGCAGAGTAGTAAAAGCAACACTGAGAAGAGCAGGGGTAGAGAGAGAAATAATAAAAGGGAGCGGGGAAGACAAAGTGAGCAAATCCACTTTAGCCATATGTGATCCTATCTCCACAGCAACTCTTTGTGTTTGCAGTGAGCAGTTTGTGAGCTTTGGCACTGGCTGACTCTTCTCCCCATGCTAGCCTCCTTCCTAACTGCCATCCCTGAAAAGACGAGCAGACAGATAGAGAGGGGCACGATGAGGGAGAGAGATAAAATGTGAAGCGATGTGGGGAGAGCGGGAGAATGAGGGGAAAATGGGAAGAGAGGGAGAAGAGGTAAAATAAAGAGCGAGTGGGGGATAGGGAGGTGATGAAGTGAGTGGAGACTTGAGAGGGGAGTCGCAGGACATTCCTGAGCCAGCTGTGGGTTGGAGGGGGAATTCTCACTGAATGCCTGACAAATAAAACAAGACACAGGCTATTTCAGTATTCCAGGCAAAAACCCACTGGCACATCGCACTGGAATGAGGGGGAAAGAGAGATTTTGGACGGAAAAAGAGGCAGGCTAATGAGAGAACCAGCAGGCCGCACAGGCCTTAAACCGCAGCAGTCCAGCGGTTAACCTTTCGCTGCCTCTCCCTCTCCTGTCTCCTCCAAAATGGAGGCAGAAACTGGCAGCAGTAGCGGTTTTCGGGCCCTGGCAGCACACACATTCCTCTTGGACAGACAGGTGGTGGGGCTGTTTAATAAATACAGGATTTGATGGAGGGAGTCAGCAAAGGAGGGGGCGCAGGGGGGGGGGGGGTAGTCAAAGGCCATCACAGACTGTAAACAGCAGAGTTGAGCAGCCATAATATAGCTACTGCTCTACAGGGGATACAAAACCTGGACTCTACTCATAACTCCTTGTTAATGACTCACCCATCAACTGAAATGCTGCTGACTATCTAAACACGTTCCTGTGGAATGACTCGCTACAGATGGCTCACCATATTAAAGTCATGCTCATCTACAGCTTTAAGGGTCATGACTAAGCACTTCATACTCAAGTTCAATCTTTCTTGTGAAATGGAAAATATATATATATATATTTTTATTGCTGCAACATTTTATGTGATTTAATTGTTTCAACAATAATTATCCAGTGTACTTTAAAACTTATTTTTACCCAATGAACCTAATAAACCTAAACCTAGCTGTTGCTGACACTGTCAGAGAGGAGTGGTTATTGGACTTTATACTAATACAAATGTGGGTGTAGTGAGTTTCACCAAATGAAGAATGTTGCTCAAAGCGTCTATAATCGATATCTTTTATAATAACAATGTATCAAATGACAGTGTGTAACGTCAGAGGCGTCGCTCGTTGTGATGATCCCCTCAGGTTTGTGTTGCTTCATAGCGAGTTTCAGCTCACCGTTTAGCTGTCCGGCCTGTAACTGTTTTGGTTCAGTTTCACGGCTCTCGTGGCTTTTTTGGCCACGGCGGGCAGCTTTTTTTCAGAGAAAAAGCTCTAAAAAGCCACTGTATACGCTGTCTGCTCAGCACAAAACAAGTTAGACAGTTAGCGAGTAGCTGGTGAACGTAGTGGAGCATTTAGTAGCTAAAGAGCCAGATATTTCCCTCAGGAGTTGATAGAGACTGGATGCGTAAATAAGCAACTGTTTGCTAGCAAATATACGTGTTGTGTTCGCAACTTATTCCGCTGCCCCCAAGTGGCCAAAAAAAGCAGTTAATGCAGGTTTAAAGCCACAGATAAACCATGAAGAAAATCCTTGCATTTGTAAATCAACACTTTTTTTTGCTCAAAGCCGTCTCAGGTTTTCAGAGATTGAGATTATTTTTGATAAAGTCTAATAGAATAGCAGCGTAGCAATAACCGCTGAACACGGCTGAAATGAAATCTGTGTAGACAAGCGATTTTCACACATACTCACTAAAATCAGGAGCCTGTCTACACAGAAAGCATCTGACCAACAGATACACGTCTGTTTCATCTATTGACACATCTGTACCATGACAATTCACACTTCATCATCTAAAAGCTGTTTAGTGCGTCCGCATTTATGAGCCAAGTGAACCCATGGTGAACTAATTTTGCTGTCAGGATGTCAGTTGGTGTACTTGGATGTCAGAGTTTCTTAGAGATAAATAACAGAAAAATAAGAAAGGACCACACAGTAGTAAAGACTTTTAGAGAGCCTTAAAAGACTGATATGTTTAGTGCTGTCGCATTATCTTTATCTTCTTGGATTTCTTGCCATCATCACACACAAACACTTGCTATTGTTCCATGCTCCTTGTCGCCACATGCAGAGACTTGCCTTTTCACCACAACTAACAGAAACTGTCTGTGTGTGCGTTTGTGAGGAGGGGTTGAAATGACAACCAGTAATAAGAGATGAAAGCCTGATTCACTTGGACGAATGCCACAACAACATGTGACGGGCTGACAGCACCTGTATGACAGCAATGACTTAATTGACTTGTTTGAACAATTTAACAATGTAGTTTAATTTGTGGTCATGGATCAGCCTGTTTGTGTGATTTACTGTATGTCATGCACTTCCTGGTATTACCAAGACTAGCTTTAATTACATAATAATAAGCTTTACCTAACACCCAGAGTGGCTGGTTGCGTCAACTCCGGTTGTTTGAGGCCTCGTACCAGACTCGGCAGGGCAGCAGCAGTTCTGAGGCGGAGATGAGGCGAATCCACCGCGCTCTTCAAAATTATTTTTGTGTCATGCGGCAGAAGGCCGGGGCTTTCCGGTGAGCAGCACTCCACTGTCGCCACCCAGGGACAGAAGATGATGGCCGTGTGTGTCAGCAGGCCGCCACATCACAGCCAGCTTCCCGCCACATCCTTTGTGATCTTCCCAACAGCGTGCAAGCTCCCCTTGTGCCCCTGCACACGCTTTTTCCTTCCTCTGCCCCCCCCCCCCCTTAACCACTTAGATGAGAGGACAAGAGGGATGATCGTTTCATAGGGGGAATCCCACATCCTGCAATTTTATCTACTTGTCTGTCCGAGGAACCTCAGAAAAATAGAGATCCCTAAAGCGGTCATGGGAAAAAAAAATGGGGTAAAGAAGACATGAGTGACAATGCTGCTTTGACATTCAGCTCAATGTGGAGATAAAAGGGAACAAGCTGATAAACAGTTAAACAGTGTAGTTCAATGTGCACACTTCCTTTATTCTGGACTGTGTGTCAAAGCCACTTCCCAAAGTCGAGTCACTCATTTAGGATGACAGCTGCTGGTAGACCGCTGCAACCGCATCCACTGTCCTTTCTTCCTTCGTCTACTCATCCCAAATCTCTTCCCTTTCTCTCTCTCTCTTTTCCTCAGCACTAGAATTAGTCCGCACACGCTGCACCACTCCTCCTGGGTCACGAGTGACGCAAATCATTGACAATTTCAAAGGCTTTTCCACCAGTGGTAGTTGTGCGGTGATCTCCGCTAAACCGTTTGAGGACATTAATGTGGATAGTGAATGTGCCTCATGGAAAGAGCCCTGGCTGCAGCCGGAGAAGAGTTTAGTCCCTGCTCTGTATCCCACATCACTGATGGAAATGATTAAGTATATTGGAGTGTAATTCCACCCCCATTGGTCTGGCTCTTAAAATAGAGAAATAGAGAGGAGGATGGCTGGCTCATGGCGGATGTCTGAATTCCATTGATTGGAGCGGAGCAGCAACTTGTTATTAGGCTGATGTCGACCCGTGACCACACCAGCAGGCCTGCTGTGTTGGGGAGAGGGGCACGGCATCGCTCACTCAGAGGCCCCCCTCTGCCCTCCGAAAACACTCTCTCTGCCTCTCTTTGTTGCCAGCTTGTGGTTTCTCAGCGTATTATGAATTTCAAAGGCATTCCGTTTTGAATGTAAACACAAACACGCGCACACGTGCTCGCACACACACACACACACACACACACACACAGTCGACCCGAATCATGAGCCGATTCCAACAACAGAAGAGGCACATGGCTTTGAGGGGTTGGTTCCGTATCTCTAAACATCCCTTTCATGGTGCTGGTTTATATGAAACATGTGTTCTTTCCACAACTGTGAGTGACTGGCAGTGCTGTAACTGGTGTGATATTTATCATGTTAATAACCCCCACACGTCTGGCACTGTGTAACTGCTCTGGTCATTGTGCTCACTGGACGCTGGTAGGAAATGATGCATGAACAGCTGAAAGATTTCAAAGGAAGCAGAGGTTACGCTGAGTATGCATACTCCAATCACCTGAAAGTCGCAGCTTCCAGCTCTGTAATTTGGACTGCTGCTAAAAGACAAGGCGATTGTTACAATAATGGTCATAAAAAATGGATAAAGAACTGGTGTTTTTTTTTTTGTTTGTTTGTTTTTTAAAGCTGAGGCTGTCGAGCGAACAGAGAGACGAGCAGCTTTTGAACACAAGACACTGATCCGTCTCACTGAGGTTAACCAGAAAAGGCTAAACTGTGGCCACACCCGCAATTCAGATGTTAAAACTTTTGTTACACAGACGAACAAAACAGAATGACTGAACTCAGAGGACGTGTTGAAAATGCACCATTTTGTCTCATAAGACTAAAAAAAAAAAAAACAGATGACCAACAGACTACAGAGACCAGCTGTTGACTCAAATTTGACTTTTGATGCTACCTCTAATAGTATGCTACAGCAGATGCACCGTAGCCACAAAAGCAATTCATTTTTGAAGTGGCTTGGATACTTAAAAGTCCTTGAGGTCCGTGAAGACAGGAGTAATATCTATCCTCTGACAAAAACATTTCACTAATTCTGAAAGTCCCCTTGGCTTGAACTCTGATGAACACAACTACAAAACCCTGAAAACAAATATATCATACCATCTTGCCTAAACAAAGATCACAGGATGCAGCTGTGAATGAAATAAAGGACATATTGAAAAATTACAGCCCCACAGAAGTATGAAGGCGGTCTCTCTCGCGTCACATGACGGGAGAACGTAACTGTGAAGAAGCTGTCAGCACAGGACAAAAAGAGCGTATCATCTGATTTGAGAGTCCTGTGATGATCTTTGGGCCCTGCAGTTGTGGAGCGTCCGTCCGTTTGCGTGTCATAAGTTCAAGACCAGCCGTGCTCAATACAGTACGCTGCCCTGGAGAGACTAACTTCAGCTGTACTGTCGTCTAACACAGATGCATTCATTGCTGCATCCTTATCACATGCTCCCAACCACAAAACGAGCGACAGCCTCTGACCCAGCTAAGACCACTAATTGGTTAACATTTTCCAAGGAAAAATGAGTGCAAACTGCGCTGCTCCAAGCAACGACAAAGAAAGCTGACACGACATGGCTGAGTCCAGCAGATGTGCGTACAGATATGGAGGATGTGCGAGTGGAAAATGATTCATATCACCTGAAACTTATAACTCATTCACTTCTAGAGAACTGATGCTATCTGACGTGATTAATCTGTTTTTCTAAATCAAAATAATTATTGCTTTTTTAGCACTGCATGGCAGCACATATCTCTAAGGTTGCATCACACCAATTCTTGTCCAGCACGTCTTTTCCACTTAGACTTCTTTTGACATTACTTATGAATTCATTTAATGGAATAAATGTATTTGGACAGAGGTTTCATTTCAAATCGGGCCTGCCAGAGCTGTTGATTTTTAATGTGGATATGGGAATAACAGGTAACATTTTCATCAACTGGGAAAAGAGAAATGGAGCGCAAATACCCATTTAAGCCATGACCTTATAACAAAAAAGTCAACACTGTCAAACACAATTTCAGCGACATGGGATGAACTCAATCTGACCAAGTGCACTTCTGGTGGGATGATATTGTAGCAATGATCTGCAGTCACAGATTGCTTCTGACCTCTGTGTTAAGCAGCCATGTCCCCCCTGCCAAAAACTGCAAGCAGATCCAACTGGGTCCAGCGTTGACCCACAGGCCCAGAATAGGCCCCACGTTGATGTTTTTGACAGTTTTTTTTCTTTTTTTTTTGCATACCACAGCCCTGACCTGCTTCAAGTTGTACTCCTGAAGAACACCTCTCCTCCAACCTCTGCTCCCATAAAATTCCCCTAAAGACACTCCCTGAATCCCAACTCCAAACTACTTAAAGACAGCTCATCCAACTCATGGACTTGGCTCACCAGTATAAACCTATCCCCATCCCCAGGCCCTTTCCTCCCAGCACCGGAGTCTCCAGAGCACCAACTTCCCCGCTGTGTTTGCCCTCACATTGGCTGATCCCAGGAATAGCCATTAATCTGAGAGGGAACGTTGGAGAGCGTCTCCTTTTAATTATCAGAAAACTCTGAAGGGGTTAGGTAATGGATTCCAAATGGTGAGCTCTGGCAGGAGCGGGTACAGGGCTGGAGGAGGTGGCTACATAGGGAGCACATGATCGGGAGGAGGAGGAGGATGAAGAAAGGAGGGGGAGCAAAGAGATATGATTCCTTCTCAGGTTCTGACCTTTGGCTGCCCCCACAATCGTGTGCTTTGCCACAGATTGAGACCAGATTGACTGTGTTAACCCAGGAGATGACTGAACGACAGAAAAATCTCACAGAACAGAACCGCACACAGCCCAGTAGAGCTATCATTCCCCCAAGGGAATCTTTCTGGGCTGTTGATACCTTATATGCTCCAGAGATCTTTAACTGACGCTGATTTGACTGATAATGCGGCATCTCTCCGCTCAGAATGGTGATGTAGCATGGGTTGCGGTATGCTGAAGCTAGCGATTGTCTCTGTCCCCTAACACAACCGTGCCTCAGGACCAGAAGCCCATCAAGCATTTATCTTCATAGAAATAGTTGAATGAGCTAGAACCGTAATCTTTTATGCGCTGTCCTCCTCTCTATTCCCAGGACACGCTGGGGGCTGGACAAAGACAGAGAGATCTTACAGGCCGAAGGCTTAACACTAAAGCAAAAATAATAGAATCACACAAAAACAAAACACAAGCTAATCATTATGGCTCCAAACACATCGCACATACACATACATTCACACACACAGACTACTGGACCACCCCTGAGAGCTGACCTGGCCATGCCCCCTACCGCTCAGTGCTGGCGTGTGTCCAGAACAAACTGGGCCTCTCCGTAGGGAACAGTGGAGGCCTGAGGCCGTGCTGCTTAGCAGGCGCCGAGGGGGCGGCAGGCTGCCAGTGGTCAGTCCCTGTCGGAGCTTCTGGGAACGGTGTCACACTCACACTAACCCCCATCCTCACACCAGTCAGCTCCTGGGTTTGGGGGCCGAGTGCAGAGGTTGAGAGTGAACAGCACTCCTACCACCGAGCAGCTGGAGTCGCTGTCATGGATGAGCTCATTTTGGCCACCGTCCAAACAAGAGGCGAGCCAGGACCCTGACGTCTGAGCTGTCTCCATGAAGTCACCCTCCGAGCATAGATCAGTCTCTGCACACAGGCCCATAAAATTGAGACTTTCTGAGGTTCATGCAAGGCCAGAGCGATGACAGGAAGTGGAGCTACATTTTTAAGTAAGGTAATTTAACTGGACAAAGTAAAATCGACTCAAAGTCCGAGTAAGCATGGCATCGGTGTGAAGGCAACAGAAAAAAGGACTGAAGCACATCTGATTAGAAGAAATTGCAAAGAGGCACACAAAAAAAAAAAAAACAGCATGTCTTCCAGGCTAAATTTAATCTTATCACCAGGCTACTGTGAAAAAATAACAACAAATCTTATCTGACATAAAGACCATGACAACTTCAAGTGATGTTTAGCAAGCAGCCCTGCAATTCTTTCATCAAACAGACACAGTACAAAGAAAGACATTACCCAGAGGGCCACAAGGAGCTCTCAGCAGGACTCTTGATATCATTTTAACCCAAACAGACCAGCTGGCTGACAACCTCCTCCCCTGCTTCGTTACGCAATCACAACACACGAGTATCTGTCCCTCACTGTTTAACTGTTTACAGGTCAGACAGATATTGTACACATTCACACACTGTGTACACCAGTGCATTTGGAACATATATATATATATAATACTGTAGATATGGTGAACATGAAATGAAGAGTGGAATCTGGGAGGTGCCGGAGCTAATAATGGCTGTCAGACTCCTCTAGGAGAACAGCGATAAGGAAGGAAGGCTAATTGGTGGCTGGCTTCTCTCTAACAAGGTCAGTCAGTCCTCAGAAAACACAAGCCAAGGAAACAGTTTAATAGGCATAAATCACATTTTCTCTGCAGAGACTGCTTGACTGTTTTTAGGTGGTTAGAGCGTATACCAAGTGCCAATTGTTAAAAACACAACAACGAAAGGGAAGTAAACATTAAGGCTGTGAGACATTGTCCGGCTTGCCAAATCCTTCCTAAGACAGACAGACGGGCTTCTGCCAATAGTGACTGAAGAGGAATAAAAAAGTAACAGAGGTCAAAACAACAATATGACCTTTCCATCCAATTAACCAAATCATCTATAAGCATCTGTTTGTGCAGTTGATATAAAAACACACTGCCCATTAACCTGTGGTCTATAAAAGGGCACAGGCTTCCCAATTAACCCACATTCCCAAACTTATCCAGCTGCCTCCATTTCCAAAATGACTATAATTCCAAACAACGTGGTAATTTCCTAGGCAGAGAGCGCATGCCTGGTGTGCTGCAGATTATGGCTTTTTGGAAACTTATAAAGACTGTGGTTTCCTGGAGGGAGACCGCATCAGCTGTCATATTCATAATTATAGCATTTCGGCTATTTCCATCAATCATATAATTATCGTATCTCTGCTATTTCTATCAGTCATATAATTATCATATTCAGCCAACTCTACCTAAACTTTGTTTCTGCGACTTCCAACAGTTTTCTTTACATTCTGTACGGTATATGCCGCTTTTTCTTTCCTGCCTCGTTTTTTTAGCACAAGCCTTGCTTTGAGTGCTCGGCTTAATATTTGTATGGTTAAGTCACTACAGACTTATGATCCTTTGTGGAACGAGACGTGTCTGAGCACATGAAGTGTGCGCTACGGTCTTTACTCATAAATGCTACATACAGGTCTGGAGCAGCCTCCACTCAACGCACACAGCAGCGCTCGTGGAAGATGAGTGTTGTTGCCTTTCTCTTTAAAGTTCTCTGAAATGAGATAAAAACTACTATCAAACTCATGACAAGTCAACCTTAAATATGTTTAAGCTCAATTTAGAGGGCTGTATGGACTCTTAAACTCAAAGCCAACCTACTTGTAACAGCTGCTCCTCAGTACATCCACTTCATAAATTTAGGGCAATTAAGGCCTGGGCTCCACTAATGAACTTGACTAACAAGCTGGAGGAGGGTTATTGCCCCTACACCAGGTGTTGAGGCCATACACAGGAAGTCCCAGCAGGAGCAACACCTGGGAACAATAAACTCTCATAGCAGACAATAGCCCCATCTCAGGGCTGACCCACACTGAAAACACAGTAAAAGCTTCAGCACATACTGGACAGTAGTGAAGTGATTAGTTCAGTTTAGCCATAATTAGGTGCAATTCAGAAGTACCTCTTAACTCTTATTGGGCACAACTGGCCTGAATTTAGCATTTTTTTTTTTCAGTCTGTCTTTAAACATTTGATTGGACAAAGACAGTTTCCGACAGTATAAATACCAAAAGTACTGCCAATAGTTTCCAGATTAATCAGCTGCTGCGCCATTTCTTGTGCAAGGAAATGTACAATCTGTTTCTTCTCATCTGTGGTTATTAGGCCATTGTAGGCAAAGTTGCAAATCGATAACCGGGGCTGCTTTATGACATCATTGGATTTATTTTGAACCATTGAGTTGAAGTACCTTGATTTGTCACCTACTTAATTCAATAATTACAAAATGATGTGTTAAATGGTGTCCTTCCATAGTTAGCAGGACTGCCTCAGTGAAGTGTATCTTTGTGTTTAAAGCAGACAATATTTAAGGTTGTTTTCCTGTCCTTTGCCCAGTGTGTGGCTGGGATACCAGAGAGGTATTTTTTTGAATAGAGAAAATGAATGTATAAACAAAGGTTATCCTGAGTGCAATTCTTGTAACATTTTCCTCTGTTTCCACCACAGTTCAGTCACTGATTGTGAAGGGGAAGTGATTTTGATTATATATGCCTCTGTGATGTTGATACCAATCGGTGGATCATGAGGGAAATTAGAAACACAGTTTCTCTAACAGTAGGGGAGAACGGGGTCGAGAGTAACAGCGGTTTTCTCTGAGCCTGTACGAGTCTGATACGCCTAACAGTGTAACACTTACCAGAACCGTGAAAGATTGCGTGGATACGTCATACATATAAACAATTCAAGTTTATACTGTTGCCGTTACTTTTGTCTCGACTGACGGGGTTGAAAGTAACAATGCGCAACTCACGTTCAAAGTCAAATTATACCGAAGTTGTTCCACATTTATACAAAATTGCACCCGGTATTGATAGAACATACATGTGAGTTGTGGATCGCAACGACAATTAGTTTCTGTCTGTAACATTATCTTTTAAAATGATCTGAAAAGTGTTACTTTCGTCCTGGATCTCCCCTAACAAGTCTTCTCACAGAGCCTGACTTCATTTACGGTAAAACGGCACAAGCACTCATTGTCCTCTTGAAGGCCCAACGACATGACACACGGGCAAAACAAGGATGACAACTATAATATGTATGTTATGTATGTTGGGCAGATACTGCAATGATCTGAGAGAGGTAATGTACCCTCAGTTCTAAGTGGACAGATCTAACTGTCTGAGAACACTTTTACCCTGTCCACTCCATCGCTGTTAACTTAGGCAAACTGCTATGGGTACCACTTAATCTCATAATAACCAGAACAGTGGAAAGTGCAAGGAGGTCTTTCCTAATATCACACCAAACTGAGTCAATGAGGGAGCAGCCTCCTCCCCTCTCCACTCCTCTAAAAGGCGACCATTGTATGTGAGGAATTGCCATGGCTACTGCCGGCAAACTGTAAGCCTTTTAGAATTATTAGCATTCCTCTCTACCCTGAGCACTGTAGCAAAGCTGCTCGCTTTACCATCAATCCGCCTTGCGAGAAACACACCATTTCTTTCATTAGCAACTACAGGAATTTCCATCTGGCCGGGAATTAATTAAAGTCGAATTATGGACCGCAGCAATATTGGGCTACCCAGACAAATTCAACAACACCCATGGAGGGTAAGAGTGAATGTGGCCTTGTTAATGGGCATTGCAAGAGGCTTGTCAAAGCCACTTGTCAGAGACACTAACTCAGCAGTTACTAGGCAAGATAGCGATGAGACAATTAACAATGTCATCATTGATGTATTCACTTAGCCACAATTGATCCTTGTACTGGCTGGAGTTATTCAGTATACTTCACACGCCGTCCTCAACATGTCATGAAAACATTTTATCAAGTAAAAGTAATGGTAACAGCTAAAGCAATATCATGGCGAGATCCAATTTTGTTGATCACCACAGGGGGGAAAAAAATCAATTTTGAAAACAGCATTAGCATAGAGTCATGGTGCAGAGTTGATACTAATCGAATGAACTGATAAAACAGGTGTTCCAAATCCATCGTTATAAACTAAAACTTCGATCCACCTCGACAATCCACTTTAATGTTGTTTGTAATAAGCCTGCCAATGGCTTCATGACTATCAACTTTTACAGAAATGGGAAAAAAGAAAAAACCTTTTGGCATTAATGGCCAGATGTTACTAATGATTTGGCAGCACATACAAAATTACAAACACATGGGATAAAAATAACAGCAATTTTTCCTACTAAGTTTTATGAGGGTCACTTCAATACACTTCAGTTTCCATGGGAAAGGATGAACCTAGTTAAATAATCATATTACAGAAAAATGTAATGCAATATTGTGATTACTAGCCTAAAGGGTTTCTGCAATAGATGATAAACAACCCGAAACCACCTAATTCCAAAATAATGCCACAACTGCATCTTTGTCAGTGTCAGAAAGGGAAGCAGGCTGAGACAATGTGGCCACTATCAGCCTCTAATGAGAAAGCCTGGACCAATAGTGACACAACAGGCTCTGTTCCACAGGCAACACAAGGAAGGCTCCGCTATCAGGCCTGGGACTCTTCCAGTCCCTGGCACCTCCACTGATGCTGAAAAAGTAGGTCTGCGTGGGACCTAAGGGGAAGCAGGGCCCCAGTGACATTCCGCTGTTTATGCCAAAACGGCTAAATGGCAACGTTTTCCCTGGAGTGTACGCAAACTATAGTTTCAGTTTCACCTATCTGTGGTACTCCAGGTACTGGTTACAAGTAAATAGCTCCTTTGAAACCTTTTCCAAAGTGTTATTAGACTGTGACCTGAATGGGCCATGCAAGACGTTTTATGTGCAAGAAACTACAATGGCAGCTTTATATATATGTATTTTGGGTTTCTTAGGGTTTGGAAGTTGGCAAAAGTGGAAGTTGGCTTATCACGGTCAGAGTTTTTAATCTGATGAACCTTTCAAAAAAGATTTTACGGTGTGGAAGAACTTTGTAGTAATAACAAAACAGTGGAAATAACTGTTTTCATTTTCGATGTTTTATTGTCATGTAACTTTTTAAGATTTATTCCAGATTGAAATTCATTCCATGTATTGTTTTCTGGCAGACGGCAGGATCAACTGATACAAGACAGCTTCAGAAGAGTAGCAGTTAAAGTCCATTCTTATTTCTTAAAGGATGTTGTCCACCTATATCATTTGCAGCTGGTTTTCACAGCCACAGGTGATCAGGAAACCTGGGCAGGACTCTGCTGATGAAAGAGAGTGCTCAGGATTAACAGGTCTAACAAGGAGATAAAACATTTTTTTTTTTCTGCCTACAAGCACTTAACTCTCACTTATGTCAGTTAAATGGTTACCTTGGCAACCAGCTGTGGCCTGGGGACTCCCAACCAATCACAAAGTTGATTCTTTTGGGTCCGCACTGTGGCAAGGTCACTCTCCCTGAAACAGACACCCAGCAGTGTGAAGGGAACATACCGGTACATAACGTATGCAAATTAACATTGAGAGAATATCTAATAACTGTATCCAATGTGACCACTAACCAATTAGTATCACTGAGCAGGGTCATGACATCATCCAAAACCTCTGGATCGATGACATCATCGTAGGTCAGCAGCATTTCATACATCTGGCTGGCTGTGGTCTTTCTGATCTGCAATTATAAGAAAGGAATAGATGTTGTTACACAAAGCAATGTAAAAATAACGATCTGTTACAATAATATTACTGGCAATTTAAGCAGACTAAAGACAAATTTCAAAGGCATTTGACCATAGTGAATTTTGGACTATAAACCAAAGTGGCTGCTTTTTTTTTTTTTCTGACAAGCTTGTCAGTGGTTTTACACATCTGTTGAGGATGGGTGAGTGTTCCCGTCTTGTGAGCTTACCACGGGGAAGGAATGGCAGAGTAGCATCAGCAGCTGGGACAAAACTTTCTTCCTCACCTCACCCTGGAACTGGATCAGCCCACAGAAGCTGGGAAGCATCAATCAGCACAGTAAACATGGATGGTTCTTTCTGCCTCAGTCTAATATATAATGTTTACAATGAGATGGAGACTCACACAGCTACACAGGCACGTAGCTTGGAAATATTTTTGGACTTCTTGATTTCTTTGCATAGAGTCAAAAGGTCCACACAGAACTGGTGACTTGGAGAGCAAAGAAAGAAAGAACAACTTTAGCTTTCACAGATATCATCCACATTTGTTTTACAGAAAGCTGTCGCAACACTCACTTCTCATGTGTGGTGAAGATCTCAAAGCAGCTGTTAGCGAGCATCTGATTGAGCATCTTCAGAAAAGGAATAGACACCCTAAAAAAAGGAAAATAAAACATTTAGTCACAAATACGATGTATTTTGCTGAGTACATTAAAGTATTTTCTGGTGGCTTGTCAGTTTGTTTGTGCATAATTTATCACTTAATGTGCTAATAATGCAACAATAACAATAAGAAGATGAATTGGAAAAATACATTTTTTTTCATCAACAGTAAACATCATCAAATGTAAGCAAAGCACAACAGAAAAGCAAAAGAAAAACATTACAATGCATAAACCTGAAAGTAGGGAACAGGCAATTAATCCTTAAAAGAAAACGTTCATATCGTGAAAGTCTGAGAGTTTTAAGAAGCGATTTTAAAAAGTTGAGGCTAACATATCATTCTAACAGAGCTAAAGGGATTAGCCCATTAGTTTGTCGACAGAGAAAAGTGTCAAATATTCCCTGGTTTCAGCCTTTCAAATGTGAGTATTTCCTGCTTTTTGGGCTGTTTGTGAGACAAAACAAGCAATTTGATCATCAACTTTGGCTTGAGGAAATTTTTTTTTTTTACAATTATCTGACATTTTATGAACACTTAATCGAGAAAATAATAAGCAGATTGGTTAATAATGGCCATAACTGTTGGTTGCAGCCCTACATTCCACAGTCTAGAATAGAAAGGGACTGAAGTGATACTGTACATCTAGCAAGGTCAAGATGTAAAAAGCGTGTGTGTGTGTGTACCTGTCATTGCGCAGATTGTCTCTGAAGATGCTCAGCAATGTATCTCCAAACTGTGTCAGAGCAGCATTATTGTCCTGGATCCTTTTCAGATAGTCAAACAATGACTGGGAAGAAAAATGCACCTGAATGGAAGCAACAGAGAGCAGCAGGAGCCTGAAAGTGAGGACGGTGGGCAAAGAAACACAGATGTACACTCATTGTGGTGCCAGGATCCACGATGGGCTGCCGACAGATGCTGGCTACGTCTGTTTATCTAACGCTACACTATCACTGCCTTTCCAAAACATAAGGAGAGGATATTAGTCGTATAGTAAGATACAGAGATTCGCTTTACTTTTCATGATTTCCTGTGAGAAGAAAAGCTAAATAACTGATAAAAACACAATACATGACTGTAATAACAAAACTACTGAGTGCTTATTGCTGAACGAGCATGAACCTCAGGGGCCTTCGAAAGAAAAACTGATAACATCAAACTGCAGGAAAGAAAGTGTCAAACCTCGACGCTTGCGACATAGCAACACAACATACTATAGATAAAGAAAGTTACATGGAAACTTAGTGTTATCATCTCCACTGAAGTACAAAACAAAAAAATTCTGTTTGTATTTGTGTGTTTCAGTGGTTAAAGGTTATATCATATCTGCAAAAATTATACATAGAAATACTGTGAGTACTGAAATTTGTTGGTAACAAATCAAATTATTTTTTGCAGATCGTGGGACTCGGACAGTTTCTGCTATTTGGCTTTTTGCAGGGCTGCACTGTATGGTCTCCACGTTGAGGCTTGCCATTAAAGCAATTCTTGGAAAGTTAGTCAATGCTTTATCTCTTTCTGGCCTGTGTGAATATGTGCCTGTGGTGTGAGAATGGTGATCTTGGCCCATGTATCGATGCAGTCTTGGCTCATTTTCCTGCATGCAACCCTGTACAAACATATCAATCCTTCCCGTCTCTGAGGATATATCTGTGGAAAAGAAAGGCTGGAAGAGCGGGAGGTAAAGCAACACGAGAGCCAGATCGCCTCTGAGGGAATATGTTACAGCCACCATTGGCAGATGAGTTCAATTTTAATGATCTCACTGCTGCTATTAAAGGCTAAACTTATTTTTCTTTACTATATCCACAAACACTAAAACTTAAAAATAACCTAAGCATCACAAACCTCTGTGAGTGGGCGTCCATATGATTGGCCTCTACAGGCTAAGTGATACTGGAGGAGGAGGGAGAATCTGATCAACCCCAGTTAAGGGCCCCTGCTAAGCCTCCCAAGTGATGGTGAGTGAGGGGTCAGGAGTGGAAAATAGCAGACGTGCTTTTAAGCTTTTATTTATCACTGAAATACAAAGATTCGACTGATGGCAAATTCTTGCTGGCCAGTACCATGAGAAACCCGTTAGATCAATTTGTTCTGGATGAGTCTGGATCAATGCTTGAAGCTCAGATGGTTGCCAGAGAGGAGATGAGTTTTAGTAGCACAGCCTGGTGTGTTTTTAAGATCTAATTGAAAGTCAGGCGTTCCAGAGAGAAGGGATTATTATAGTGCAGAGGACTGTAGACTTCATTAGACACATGGCTCCCCCTGTTGGCCTAAATTCCTCCTAAATAATAACAACCAAGAGTTAAATTTGCCAGCAGATTTCCACTCCAGTATGTGCGAATATCCCAGCTTGCTAATGAACAACTTCAGTACAATGCTGTTTAGAGTTCTGCATTTCATAACAGCATTAAAACATGTAAATAACAATTTGACTTGAAATGTGAATAAAATTATAGACACATAGCATTGCAAATATGATAAATCAATATTGTGGGAGAAAGAACAGATTTACAAAATACAGACAGGTGACAAAATACAGGAACAACCAACTTTAAGTGTCTTAATAAGCTGCTAGGACAGCCTTAGTGCTCCTTGGCAGAGATTGTAGAAGTCCGTGGAACTCTACTGGAGGAACGGAAAACCATTTTTCCATGTGCATATTTAAGACCTTTTAACAGGGCTCGCCTTTTAAAAGTTTTATCATTAGCTTACGCTCGTCAGATAAGCTGATTAAATCTACTAGTGGCAGTTGTCATGTCAGCCGAGAAAATCAACAGTCACCGGCTAGAAGTGAGAGGCTTGTTTTTGTCTACCTCTGTTTGAAACAACTGACCCACTGTTTCAAATATTACAAAGAATTTCAAGAGCTAAATCACTTGGAAAGCTTGGCAGGCATAGCAACAGTAACTAAGGGGCTTAGCTAACAATCAATTGGGTTGAGATCTGGTGTGAGAGCCATCATCAAAGCATTAAGTGACCCCTCGTCCTTAATTCAGGCTTTCCCTTGAATTTGTCACCAGTCTGTACATCACACTGCGCTGACCGGAAACTATTTCTACTCCTCTGTGCTGTCTGTCTCTAACCGACTTACTGTGGACTCAGTGATCCCTCCCACGGACACAGTGAGGCCCAGCAGGGTGTGGTACTGATACTGAGGCAATCCCAGCAGCTGGGTGATATACTGGAAAGCTTGGGATGGAGCATTCCAGTTCAGACTAGTTGTGGACTCACTGAAAGACATAGTCAGAATACGTAAACAAACATCTACACACAAAAGGTGCAATTCCTCATCAAGGTACATATTTCCTTATGACAAAGTGTATTCATATATTTTCTTTACTACCATCTGTGACATAGTATTTATTCATACTTATTTTCTAAATTGTGATCTGTGACATAGTGTTTATTTATTGAGTAGAGGTGTAATAAAAAAGCAGGATGAGGCTTTGTGGGAATTTATCATACATACAATTGTTCTACATCAAGCTTTCATATGTAAAGTATATTTGCTACAAACTTATGAATGGCTGTAAAACAAAAATCACTGCAGCTGTTACAGCTTTCACTGCTGCAGGATGAGCTGCAGGTTGAAGGCAGGTGTAACTCACACGGGAAAGATGTTTAGCAGCTCCTCTCGGTGGGGGATGTGAGGTACTGCAGGCTCGGTGCTGTGGAGGAGGTGCAGGAAGATGTTGCCAGCGTGAGCTCTGTAGCGGTCAATCTTCTCTGCTGCCTGCTGGGCCAAGCAGCACATCATACACTTCACCCTGCATAGTAGAAGTAGTAGAAGTGACGCAATGAGGAAATAAAGGTGATAGCACTTGTCACCAGTCTGGTGAATCAACAAACTGGCAATTTTTTTTGTACTTATACTAACTTCTTTGTCTTTATCAGCTAGGTCTCTGGTGACAAAGATAAAAGGTGGACTATGGATACATCCAAAGGCAACACTGGGTGTTTTTTTTAATCCTGTTCCTCTGTCATGATTACAAAAACTACATAATTCAAGATGGATTGCTTTAAGCTAAGTTATTGTGGCCACACCTTGACACATGGAAGTGTTATTAAAGGTTACTAAAGCCAGTGAACAAACAAGTCTGAGACCGACTGACATTATAAGTTTTATGGTCAACTGCTAGTAATGTGGTGTGGAGTTTCTCCAGCTGTATGGCAAAGTTCATAAAAAAAACAAAACAAAGAGCCAGGAGTTGGTGTTAATCAGAGTTTTCAGATTGCTACTCACAGGTCTGGCAAAAGGATATCTGGAGCACTGCTGGTCACCAGCATAGTCACATCCATCAGACTAGTCATTGCTGCCTCCCTCACCCTGGGCAAAATAACAAGAGTAGAGACTTCATGCATGCAATGACATGAGCTTGAACCAGTCATACAAATACATACATAAGCTGGCACACAGACACACGCCACCTTTTGAAGATTGTGCTTTAGTGTCGCTGGATTTGGCAGTTTTATAGTCAAATCAGCTTCATGGCTGCAGGGTACAATTTGTTTATGTGAAATGATAATTAGGATATTCATTCGAATGAAAGTCACACCCTGGAACAGGTGCGCAGCTACCGGAACTCTTAATTTTAGGCAAAAACAAATTAAGAACGCTTATGTGTAAACAGATGAAAAAGAGAAAAAAATGTGTCACTGAGTGGTACGTAATAACTGGACGAAAACAGATTTATGAGAGGAATGAAGGAAAGAAAAAGATTACTAGACAGCGTGAATGTAGCAGCCCATCCCATGCACTGAGGACAAGTGACAAGCCTGGTGACATTCCTGTCGAGTAGGTAAGCATTGCCTGGGGCCACTATTGAGACAGGCATGCCATATCTTTGTGTCCCAAGATGGAGGGACACAATAACAGCAGAGGCCTCAGGCAGGGTAACATTCCCAATACCTGAGGCAAATCAAAAGAGCATGTGTGCATTTGTGGTCTGTGTGTGAGCGTGTTGCGTTGCGTGTGTGTTCACAAGAAGGGGAAGTTAACTTACCATGCCCCTACGTCACCTCTGCTGTCTGTTGTATAGTCATTCATGCTATTGAGCAGGGCGCCGTATACCTCTGCTACATTCTCCGAGCACAGAGCGGAGTCTGTGGAGCCATTGGCACAAACACCTGCCTTCATACACACCCTAATAGAGAATGAAAAAGAAATATGTTAACGTAATAAAGAAAGACTCAAAGGGCTGCTAGGCAAAATAACAGATGAACTGGGGAAATTTGATCAAATTAGAATTTTGAGGAAAGAGCAGCAGAAAAACAAATGGACAGACGTGTCATTCAGGTCCTGCAGGTATAGTCAGTCTACTGTTTATTTTAGCCTTAGAAGCCTGATAAAGCAAGCAGACAAGCAAGACAAAAAGCAGGGGAGAGGCAGAGGGGCCTTTGCAACATGAACAATAACAACTAAATTAAACAAGCCAATGTGGAAAGAAAACTTGGAGATGGAAGAAATAAAAATGAAAAGTCAATAAAAACGGATATGGATACTCACTGAGCAATTGCTCTGACTGCATCTCTCCTCGCCTCTGTAAAACTCCCCTCCTTCTGGCTGACAATGCACATCTGCTGAAGGCCTTCGAGGATCTAACATAGACACACACACACAACAACAACAACTTATTCTGTATATACTGAAGCAGTAAGATGTCAAACAGCTAGAAAATGTACACAATACTTCAAACACACCTGCTTCAGTTTGCTATGGATCATAAATCTTGGCAGACAGCCGAGAGCAAGGGCAGATCCACAACGGGTGAGAATCTGTGGACTCTTTAGCCCTTCGGTGTACTGAGATACCAGGACAGCTACACATGTGCACACAAACACGCCGTGCAGAGATTATTTTCAAATTTCAGACATACAGTATAAAAGTAGTGCAACCAGGAAATTGTATTCAACTCACTCTGCATTTCTGAGTCAGCCTGGCCTGGCTGGACCTGGTAGTATTCCTCACATAGTGCAGACAAGGCAGATACCACAGCAACCTGCAGACACATGAGGAGGAAGATTAATTTGGGTAGTAAACCGCAAATAGTCATTTCCGAATGAAAGAGCAGCATTTCATAAATAGTTGTAGTCTACAGTTCTGCTGTTGTTAGATTAACACTGACGTTATAACCACTGATTTGAATTTCTTAAAAGCAGCCACTTTGTTTAACTACTGCCAAAGATCTCCATTTCTTTGTGGATGCGAATGGTGTTACTTCAATTTAATAAGGAAAAGTTAAGCTTACCATGATGCCATCCTTCGCACCACTTGAAAAGAGATGAAGACTCTTTATGGTGTCGTCGATAAGCCACTGCCAGCCAGCTGAAACCCGGTGTCACAACATTAGATATCTTTAGCTCAAATGCTGAATGAAGTACAAATATTGAACTGTATAAAAGATTTCACTTACTGATTACAGGGTCGTTCTTAAAAGACATTTTGGACAGGGACAGCTTTTCTATCAGACTACACACTGCAGAAAAAATGAAATCATATATCATCATATGTCTTCCTTCGTGTTTCTTTCATCTTTTTCATATTAAAACCCATTAATTTCTTTGTGGAAGACATTTTTTATTTGCTTTCAGACTCACTCGCTGGCCTCATCAGCTCTCCACCAAAACCCCTACATGAAAAAACATCATTTTGATAAGAAGCCAAAACAATACTTTTTTTTTTTACCATACTGCTAACAGAAACTTAAATCAATTCTTTCTGCCTACCTGTACTGTTTTCTGTCTTGCAGCTGAAAGTACATCAACAAATGAAAATCAGCAAAATAGGGCACTTTGACCACAGTTTGTTCAATTTGAAGCAACATTTTTTGTTAGCTTAGAGGTACACTTACCCTCTGGTGAATGTTTTTTAATGCGTCCACACACTCTGAAGAAATTATGTCCACTACAGACCTATGGGACAAGAGGTGAGACATGATCATGTCAGTATTCAGTATAACATTTAATTGCATTTTTTTACAAATGTATTTTGTTTTTTCTATAGTATCTGCATCATCAGGATTTAGATTTACTCTAGTTCCTAGCTGGGATGTAAACAAGAAGCTCATCTATACAATATTTACCACTGTTCAGGTAGAATTTTAAAAATAAGTCAAGAGTATGATCTACAACATCTACTCCCATCGCAATATTCCTTTGACTGGGTGTTTACCTGTTTGTCTGAAGGCCCAGTTTATAGAGAGCATGTGTGATCTCTGCACATGCCAGGATGGCTCCATGGCGACCATGAAGGTCAATACCCACTGCCATAGGCAACAGCTGGGGCAAAACTAAAACCGACAAGGAAGAAAGTATGAAATATCTACTCATGACCAATAATTATAGGTTTCAGTCATTTTTGCATTTCTCAGGAACAATTTACATCCATCGAAAGCTCTCGATTGCACGGGGGAACAGGTATGGTGACATTGTTTACCTGTTGTTGCCACATAATCAGGTGCTTGAGGCGTCAGGTTGTGGAGTGCTTTAGTGGCGAGCTCTCGGATTACACTTCAAAAGACATAAAAAGATGTATGTTTTTTGTTTAGGAGTTAAATACAGAACAACTGTACATTTTCTATCATCTTCAGTGACATTTATGAGCACAGTACTTACCCATCCCAGTGGTTGATCTTCATGGTTATCAAGTGGTCTATCATGGCTTTGGTATACTCTGGAAAACTTGCTATATAAACACTTTAAGAACAAAACATACATCTTTAGCTACATACATACTAAGATCCACAGAGAATAAACGCCAGCTTTTGACATGTCCCTGTAAATATTTAATAGTGAAAACAATTTCAGCCATCTCTCATCATTTTTTACACCGTGTTTTGTGCAGGTGTGTAGTAAGTCATACCCTGAGGCTAGCATCTATCTCTATTTTCAATGTTTGCTCTGCAGGGCGGTGACACATTTCTGCCAACAGTGACACTTCTGTGTTGGTTTTAATGTACACAATTCTACACCTACAAGGTGTGTCTGCCCAGAGACAGGTGCTGTAGCTCTAAATTTTAACTGTAACACACATTCTTAACAAACTAACCAAGCAGACTGCACATATATGATAGCGTAAGCAATGACTATGTTCTGGGAGGTATTTAGGAACTTCAAGCTGCATGTTTGGGGTATAATATTGAAGACCAGATGTCAATAGCTTTGCTTTAGTGCCACACTGAGTTAGTTAAATTAAACAATTTGCAATATTTAGTTGTACATTTAAAGGTTGCACAGTTCTGGGTACTTTAATACCCAGTTATTATGTAATTATGTCAGCAGATTGCACTCATCTCACCTGAATGTATTTTTCTTATTAGCTATTGAGACAGAAAGAGCGGAAGAAAACCTTTTGGCCACAAGTTCACCCATGAAGTTGGACCTATTTCCATTTGTCCCTTCCTGTGTTTCCTACCAGTGACACTAAAACTAAATCTGTGCTATTTGGTGTCATCCTACTTCATTATTTAGGCTGCTACGAGAGGCGTACTGTCCTTAGCATTTGCCCGAGTGCAGCTTTATTTCAGAATTGTGTGACTTAGAAAATATGGCTGTAAATGTGTAGAATAAACTGTTTCTTACCTAATGTTCAGATAGCAGTTGTTCAGATTCCCAACAGCATAGTAGTCTGCTGCAGTTAAGATGTCGATACCATGAGGAAATGTCCCCTATTTAGACACAACCATGCAACAAACAGCCGAGACATTTTCAGTGCATTGTGTAAGAAAACTATGTGGTTAAGACACTGAGCAGATGATTTTGAGTTGAAAAATAAGAAACTGGGTTTCAAATTCAAGTAATATTAGATTTTAAGACTGATTTATTGCTCAAGTACTGTTGGCAAATCAAGTGTTTGTTGGTGCCCTGTAGCTGCACTGGGAGGCTCCATTTGTTTCAAACACTTTCACCAGGCAAGGCATGTTAGAGCAAGACTTGGATATTTGGCAGCAAATAAACTTAAAATCACAGTAATTCTGTTAGTCATGATGTACAAGAAGTCAATACTGCGGTCACAAACCTGTCTGCCGACATTCTCCTGGAAAGCAGCCTGGGATAAAATGGGACATAAAAATTAACTTCTGTCATGTAGCTTTATATCATTAATAAAACAATTGTAAGATGTTGACCAGAGAACTTACAGAGGCGGCTCTGCGGCAGTTGACATTTCGATCAAACACAGCTGTGATTAGCAAAGCACTGCAAAGAGAAATCACAAGAGTATGGATTGGAGAATATGATTGATACAAGACCGGCGCCTTGAATTGTCCACCGAATGCAATGAAGAGGGTACTTCTTTACTCCCTTAACAGTTAAGTGTTTTTACAGCCACTGAATGCTTAAAAATGAACATTCAATGGGTAGACAACTTAATATGTAATCAAATGTTAAACAAACAAAATGTAAATCACACATAGTAGTTCTTCTACTACACTGTATAAGTGTGAGTGTTAAATTAGCTCATTTGTGCACTGTTGCACAAACAACAACCAGTAT
The DNA here is from genome assembly GCA_038419695.1 of Scomberomorus guttatus. Lineage (NCBI taxonomy): Eukaryota > Metazoa > Chordata > Actinopteri > Scombriformes > Scombridae > Scomberomorus > Scomberomorus guttatus. The sequence goes on from CM076459.1 coordinate 454,825, forward strand.
TTCAATATTTATTTATTAGATACAAATCTGTAATTAACACTTTAGTCCTTTTTTTTTGCTTAGGCATTTGTCCATTATACAAATCTTTTTCCAGTTGGGAAAAATTGCCACATCTTCACTTCCTTTATTGTGATACTAACCTTGTAAATGTCTGTCCTCTTATAGAGTAACAACATGTATTAACTTCCTTATAATTTGTAATGGATTAATGGCAGGTTACATCATCACTGCAAAACAGATTTTAGTCATGGTGTACAGATTCCCAGAAAGTAAGTTAACACAATATGATTAACTATGACTCCCCTGGAATACTGGAAGTTACATGAGATTGTCTTTTGACCTCTCTACTCCATACTGCTTCTTCAAGTCTCAGGAAGGGTGTTTGTGTGAACGTCAATGGTTGAAGAGGGGCCAACGTACCTATAAATCATAGTGACAGCCTGAAAGTAACTGCTGTTGGCCTTATTTGCTCCCCTCCTATCTTCCCTGCTTCCAAACGGCAACATCAGGCCTGGAGCTGGACAGTTTGGCTTTACTAACTGCCCTTGCCCTGAGGGCTTGAAAATAAAAACAGTCCTGATTGCATTCTGGATAATGCGCTAAAGGATATTCTTAATTACGTCTGCGGCTTCTACAGTTAATAAGCTGCACAGTGTATCTGTGTAACTTAGCAGAGACACAACTGTGAGTGTGTACATGTGTGCCCCCAAGTCACTTAGTGCCACATTTGCAAAAGTGAGTTTTCTGTAAATGTCATCAAGCTGTGATGAATAGAGCAGGAATCAGCTTGTCTAAGCACTGCTGCCAAACGGCGACCGAAACCTACAGCAACAGGCGAAACCTGGCAATCCTGTAGGCTAGGGAAAGGGAGGGTGTTGTCGCGACTGCTGATGATAATGGTAGTTGCAGGGGTTCAAACTGACACTGCAGAGCTGGTCTGCACAGTCAGAGGCCACAGGTCCGTACATGCACGCCGAGATAAAGGAGATCAAGGAGGAGGCAAACCGTTACTATTGACAAAGACTGAATGTACGTCACAAGGTGATATTGCATCTTAGCTTCTCTACACTGGCTGTTGATATAGCAGTTTTAAGATCTTACTCAATTCTTTAAAGTCCTAGCTAAAGTATCTGGTGACATGTCACCCCTTTAGGGCAGTCAGCAACTAATCCTGGAGCATTTTGCATTCTAGCCTATGAACAAAAAGGGATATTTGTTGTCCAGTCCCTACTGCTTTGGAGCAATCTGAAAAAGCTATAAAGAAAATGGAAATAAATAAAAGTAATAAAAGTAAAACTGTTTATTGACCCAAAACAAAAAAATTTAACATCTCTGGAGATTTAGTTTACTTTATTTGTTAATATTGTTTTTATCTGTAAAGCCCTTTTCTCCAATGCTTTAAAAAAAAGTATACACATTATATAAATTATATATAAATGATATTTAGTGTCACTACTGGAGCTTTTTATGTGGCAAAGAAAAAAAAATACATTTACCATTTCTACTAACTCCCTTTCCCTGTGCAGTTGTCACATATGAACCTTAAAGATACACTTCCTGGTTGTTATAATGCCCCAAAAAATGCCCACGAATCCCAAAATGTCCTCCAAGCTCCCTACTTAGTTCACAACTGACTTTCAAAACAGTAAGCTTGGAATAATTTTTTGGGATACAGGGGCTGCATGAAATCAAGAGGTGTATCTTTAGTGTCTGACAGGTTACACAGGAACAAGTATTAATTTATACAAAAAAACGACTGGCACTGAGCCACAAAGAGATCAAACACATGTACTGCTTAGCAGCAATTTAAGTTTCATAAAAAAAAAAAAAAAAAAAAAAAACATAACAGGAAAATGCATGATAACATGTGATGAACCCCTTTTGATATCATATGTCTGTGTGATTAAAGATATAGAGCGCACCACAGCCGACTTCAATAAAAGCACACAAGTATGGTGGTTACTTTGGGACATGCATGATTGATGTGGCACAGAAAAACTGGTTCGAGGCAGTAAATAACTGCTGGGAGGCAAACCAGGCAGCTTCTATGCAAATAATGAGAATGCCATTCACAATGTGCTGCAACTTAAACCTGAAATCTTACTCATTACTTATAACAATGTATTTTGCAACACATCTCTTAAATGTAGCAGCTACTTCTTTACTTTTCTTTACACTTGATGGATATATATTTAAAGTACAAATATTACAGCCTATAATATGTGTAAATGTCCGTATTTATATTCATATTTGAGTAATTCCCTTCTTTTCCAGGAAAGGAGAGTGATTATGTTGTTTGAGCCACTGGACAGTGGTAACTATGGCATAACTATGATGTTATGCTGGTGTAAATAATGTTGCGGAACATGGCAATACATACAAAAGGAGGAAGTGTTAAATTTGCATACAGTCCACTCGATGTGTTTTTCTATGCATGTAACTGTTTTATGGGAAAGGAAGGAAGAGGAAGCTTACTTGGCAATCTGAGTGACAAAAGGCTTGAGCTCCTTGGGTTCATAAGCCCTGGCGAAAGACCAGCACACGTAGCAGGCAGCGTCACGCACGTTGGAACCGACACTGCATGCTCCCCTCTTTTCCTCGTAGGTCAGGGACTTGATGATGAGGGGCACAACTGCGAGCGGACAACAGAAAGGGATTTGTGGTTTTATCTCAAGAAGAAATAAAAAAAAATAAAATAAAAAAAACTAAGATCAAGGTTGTGCACAAGGCTAAGAAACTACCAGAATAATGGATTGGAAAAGACAGATGTCAACTATCATACTCATAGAAAAACATGAGTGAAATTGTGATATTATCAATTTCCAGTGAAAGCGTGCTCAAGCTAGTGCCTGCCCACTAGGTCCTTTTCCACTGTGAGAACAACATCAATGATTTCAGTGTTCTAATACATAGTAATTTAGTAATTGTTACTTGTATGTAACAACAGAGAGAGAAAGCACAACATGACTAGCATGACTATAGTTATATTACTATTAATATAATATAATATAAGGCAAGCAGTTAGTGATAAAGTCAGCTCATTTTAATAAAAGCTTCACTTTTGTCAATGTTATAAATCTGTAGCATTGTATTGGTTTTCTTGAACACTGCTTTCTTCACATAAAAGTGAGGCGTAACTAAATATGAGCAGCACCACTTTACCTCCCAGTATGCAAATGTCATGTTCTCGATCTCGCCCATTTGCTATTGAAATTTACTTGAAACTATTTACAGTAACTGCAGAATGAGGCCAGTGTGGCCGTTTTCCTCAAAAGAGCGAGAGGGATCAGGAAAGAGGAAGAATGAGTGAGAGCCCCCACCCCACAGCATCATGTAAATCATCGCTGGAGGCTTGACTAATATCAGGTACATTGATGTTGCCTGAGGGCTCTGCTGTTAGGGCTGAAGCCCCACCCACTAGTGAGACAACACCTCAGAGAAAGGGACTCACCACACAACTAACATCACTTTAATACAGCACACACATACACGATCACACGCATTCACTAACAAACTCTGAACTCTTAACACATATTGTAGCCAACATCCTGGCCACATACTAACGCTGGCGGTGGACTGTGGAGCTGCTCTCTGCAGGCCGAATACTCAGGAGAGGACACTTTTGCTACAACCAGAGCAGGTAAAACATTTTTTTTTTAACCATCCTTAATAAAGAAGCAGCATTAAGTTACATTTACTTATTTAAACTACTCCATCAAAGCGTTTGTGTTATTAAAAAGACTATCACTGGTTCGTAAAGGTACTTGTCGTTAGTTTATAAAGGTGTACTTAGGTTAGATGTAAGTTATGCACCTGTTACCTATGGATTTTCATTATTTACTGCGTGCACTGCCTTGACTGACACACAGGTAATGCTGACCGTACCTGACGTCAACAAAAGCTCTTCTGATAAAGTTTCCAGTCACTTAGCCAAATACCAAAACCTTTTGAACATTATTTATAATATGTACTGGTCTGTAAATTAAAAAAAACAAAAACAAAAAATAACAATACCTGAGATCAGGGTGACCAAATATATTTTTATGAAAGAAAAAACAAAGAACAAAAGATTTTGACTGGATTATATTCACAAGGGAGAAATATACTGTGGAGAAATATTAAAAAAGGTTTTCAAATAAATTTCGGTTCTTAGGAAGGGAGTGGCTTTGCGTGCTACTACAGTTGCACAGAAACTTGAGTGACAACTTCTTGCGACAGCGCATGACAAGCAGGTTCCTCCATGCAGCACCCAGCCACACTTAACTCACACCTTTAGGTGATGTTTCATTTCAAAGGGAGGGCTGAAGTGTTTCGCATGCCACCAACTTCACGGTTTTACTTAAACGGCTGTTTTCGACTGTTACCCCTGATGTTGTCTGGTGCATTGCTTCTCACACTCATGTATCTCAAGAGCTGGTGAGCTCATCTATTGATGAATGGGAGCTGAGTGCATCCCGCAGGTGTAGTCATGGGAAGCAGGTGGCTGGTGGTTCCCACGCCAACAGCACAGAGTTTAGTAAGGTTGAGAGAGAAAGCAAGTCTCTGCATGCCCTCCAGGTCTGTGTTACGAAGTGCCTAGTCTGCCCAACACCTGCCTAACTGGTGACTTAGCGATGCTCTAACTTTTTTGGATAGATGAGGGATATCGTTAGGCTGCTGCCAATCAACCAAAACCGCACCAAGACAGGAGTGCACCTATATAAACATGTGGGCACATGTTTGCATACAATAGACAGGTTTTCATATTTAAAAATGTCTCCATTTGGCGTCCAACCCAGTGTGAACAAACAGTTGCAGGAATACATTAGCCTGAGGGTGCAGTGTTTTGTACAGCTAGAGATTTTTCTGCCAGAGCAGCTAAAAAAAACAGAGAAAAACGTTCCAATGAGAACTACTCTCCACCTGAACCAGTCAAACAACTCAGTGAGAAGCTGGTACAAAACTTGCAATGATTCTCAAGTTGCTCTTATATGCTTATAAGTATCACATTCCCCAACAGCGTCAGTATACTTAGAGAGAGGAAAATCTAAACTACTAAATCCTCAAATGCAATGTGCTCTGTTTTTCAGCAAACGTGCATCAGACTCAAGATGGACACTGCTCAGGAACGCAAGCCAAAAAGGCCCCACTACATTCCCCGACCGCCAGGCAAGCCCTTCAAGTACCATTGTTTCCAGTGTCCTTTCACTTGCAACGAAAAGTCACATCTCTTCAACCATATGAAATACAACTTGTGTAAAAACTCCATCTCCCTGATGTCACAGAAAAACGGGCAAACAGCCAGACAAGTCAAGGCTGCAGCAAAGGGAAGCCCTGTAAAATCTAAGGATTGTCCCAGCCCCCTGCCAGCAGTTCATACCGGTAGTCCTGAGAAACAGGGAGCTGAGGAGAACAAAGCTGAGAGCAGAGATGACTTGGAAGAAGTAGACATTGGGTGTGACAGTCCTGTCAGTAAGGATAGCCAGAGTATGACAAAACCAAATACAGTTACAGAGAAAGAGAACAGGGAGAGCAATGAAGCCAAGTCTCTGCCGCGCCCATCTGCTTTCTCCCCTGTCACACCCAACCGAGACGGAACAGAAGCCTTCAAGTCATCTGCGCAGCAGTCAGAGGATTCGCAAGCTCCTGTTCCCACTTTCAACCACCCAAGCTTCCCATGGGGCACGATTTCATCATCCATTCCTTTAAAACCATTCCCCCCTCCCATAGTTCCTGAATACTCTCCTTATCTCCTGCCCGACCGGCCCCTGTATCCACCATACTACCTTCCAGGAAACCATCATGCCAGTGAGCCAAACTCCCCTTCACTCCGGCCAGAGTTTCTGGATCCCCAGAGGCCAGTGGTCCCACAACCCATTGCCCCACCTCACACCTCCCTATTTCCCCCATACCCATACAGATACTGCCACCCTCTTCACCCAGGACACCCTTTGCATTATAGCCTGTACAGACCCCATGAGCTCTCCATGCCGATTACAGGATCAAGATATCTTCCGTTGGATTTGTACGGCCCAACCTTTGGGCCTAAGGAATATGACATGTACACGCATCCCCGTCCCAGTAGCATCAACACAACTGCACAAGAGGAGAGCAACAACAGGCAAAGTGGAGACAAGGCAACCAGGCTGAGCCCTAAAGAGGGCTGCTCAGCCTTGGGGTCCCCTGACAGACCAAGTCATGCACAAATCATCCAGAGAGACGCAGAGACCCCACACTACACCAACCTGGGTGAGCCTCAGCCCACCCCCCAAGTAGGACACACACCTACAGCTGTTCAAGCCACCAAAACTGACTCAAGCTTGCTGCATGAGGATGGAGGGTAAGTAAAATTACCACATTCAGTATTTTTATTTATCCATAAATGGCAATATTAGTGAAACATTAACTTAGCATAACTGAGCCACATTATTGCGATAACAGTAGTCAGTTGTTTATTTTTTTTTCTTTTGGCCTGTTTTTCAGATCAGCTGAGAACAGCAGATATTCCTCCATGTATGTTTCCGAGCCATGTCCTGAAGCTACATCAGAACAAGATGATGAGGACAACAGAGAAGATCTGGCTCCCCTCAACCTCTCCACAAGAAACCAGGAAAAAGAAAAAAGTCCATCTGACCACAGACTGAGGTTTTCAGACACAGACAAATTAAAGGGGGAAGAGTTGCCTCTGAACCTCAGCCTTCGCGCTTCTCATGTTAGCTCTGCCCTTAGCACTTCGGAGAATCTTCAGCAGAGAGCAGGCACAGAGCTGAATGAAGAACCGTGTGACCAGAGGCAGACTGCGGCACTGGCGCTCTGTCAGCTAGCCATTGCAAGCTCTGCTTCCAGTTCTGCTGCCTCTTCGTGTCACTTTAGCACTGCAGACATGCTCTCAGAGGATTCCACAAACGCTACAAGTCCTGGCTCTCCAGAGAAGACCAAACACACAACCAAAGCTAAGGCAAAGGGCATAAAAAGAGCAAACAGTGGCCAGGCTGAAAACAACTGCCATAAACCAAACAAGAGAGCAAAGGTGCCAGGACGGGCTGCGAGGAGAAGGCCTCGTTGCTGCTAACAGCTAAACTCTGACTGGTATAATATTTAGAAATATGGACAGAATATCTCTACTTCTTCGTGACAAGATCAACTTATTGAACGTCTATTTTAAAATGTTAATTAAAGCACTGAAAGAGTTTAACTATTCGAGCGGGAGCAGATGTGACGTGTCTATAGCACTGCCACTATGTCAACTGTAAAAAAAAAAAAAAACACTTGTTAAATGGCAAGACTTGTTGTCACAGGTATATGCATATTATGTCTTGTTCTCATGCTTTATTGGAAGGCAAAGTCCCTGCACTTCCGCTGGACCACCATGGGACCTTATTTCGGAAAATATATGTACAGTAGTCAACCAACCATGCAAGCTCTGCTAAATTTTTTTTAATTTTTCAATCCCATCTGAATTGTGCCATGAATTACACATATGTTTGTCAATTTAAAAGATAATTTTGCAAGTCAAGAAAGTTGCAGTTTGTTGTAAAACTATTTAAGTATAAGACTGTGAAAATTCGTAATTAGAAAGGCTACACACCCAAAAGGAAGTGACGTTATAACTTTCTCCCTCCACAAGCTAGCTCTTAAGGAACCAACTAACTCTCTTTTCACATAGCTGCAGCTCCCAACATGGCCCTGCTTGCAGTGATCTTCACCTTTTAATACTTTTTCCCTCGTTCTGAAAGAATGAGGTGAAATGTGCCATGGTGACGGCCATGTTGGTGTTGGTGACTTTACTATTTTTACGCTTAATTTTTTTTAAAACAGGGAACCTTTTGCGGTGATATAACATCATACATGTAAAAAAATTATTTATCTCTTGCCGTTGACTGCCGTACATATTTCTTCCAAAATAAGGTCCAATGGGGGACAGCAGAAGTGTAGGGACTTTGCCTCTCTATCGGAAAAGGTGAAAAACAATGTTTATAGGGGGTCTTTATATTTAAATCTGGACAATTTTTGTAATGTTGAGTATGGAAGTTGTGATGATGTACTTTAAATGAAAACATGTTGAATAAAGAAATTTGTTTATGATAGTCCTTGTATGGTATGATTTGATATGATATTTCAACAGAAATTTGTGAACACCTACCATCTGTCAATCTGGAAGGCAGCAGCAGGCCTCTCCTACCAAGCTCTGCCAGTGCCAGGCAGCCTCCATGCCAAGCATTGTCTGTTTCCTGGAAGCTTAAAAAAAGAACAAACACAACACGTCAAAACATAGAAACATGCTGGAATATGTCGCTGTAAAATTGTCGCTGTGTGATGGGTATTTTGAAAAAAAAAAAAAGAAGTAAGAAATACTAATGGGGCATAGCATGACTGATGGAAAGAGCCAATATGCTCCTAGCATGAAACTACCTGAAGCAGTCCAGCACTGATCCAACCACCTCATCTGCCAACTCCTTGGGGAGCCTCCCAGTCACCCTCCCAATGCTGAAGGGTTACATTAAGGTTTATTGTAACACAAACTCTGTTAAATGTGCTCTCTTGAAAAGCACCACAGACAAGTAGCAACAAGGATGATTTGTTATCAACAGTTCAAGTTTGCACTATATAGGACAGATTGTTACCCCTTTGCTGCAGACCAACGCACAATTGTTTCCTTATCTTTCAGTCCCACCAGCAGATGCTCTGTAAAATAACATGCAGATTTGATTCCAGAGTATATATACTGAAATTACAAACTTTTTTTTTAATGGTTTGCATGCAGAAACTGACCAATAACAGTCTCCACTTCCTCAGGAATGTCATAGTCCTCCTCCTGTTCTTGTGTCTCTACTTCAGCAGTGGCTGTAGTAGATTGAGACATAGAAAGGTTTGCTGCAAGGGAGCGGCTACCTCTCTGGTACCTGAAAAACATGCACACAAACCTTTTTAGACACTCAGCTCTGTTCTTCTTGTCCTACTAAGGAATGAAATATGTTGTGACACATGACATTATGCACTATGGAAAATTAGGTGGAAAGAGACCTGATATTAAGCAATTCCCATTTGACTGTAGGGCCATGATTGGTTGAATTACTGTGTTTCATTGTGTACAGACAAAGTTTGAGTCAGCTGACTCACTTTGGTTGAAGACCTAGTTTAACATTAGATATAATTGGCTGGTATTATGTCTTACCTCCAAGTGGCCAAACGTGGCTTCAGGAAGGTGAGGCCAAGCCTCTGGATTAGTTTGACACCAAGCTTCCTCAGCATGGCCTGGCTGCTCTCTGATAGATGTTTCTGCTCCAGACACTGCAAAATTGTAGGAGCTGGGAAACAAATATGAATGGTATCTGTTATAATACTGTTATTTCAATAAGGCAAATTAATAATAAACATACAGGACTATGCATATTTTTGGAAATATCCAGGTAGAGACTTGAATGTTTACCTGGCCTTTTGGCTAGAAACAATTCTCTCTATGTTGACCATTCAAAGATTAAAATATTTATATACAGTATGTTTGCAGACACAGATACACCAAACACTTATAACTGTAACTGCCATGGACTAGGTTCACATGCCAGCTACGACCGGGCTGTTTCTACAGAAACAGCAATATGTAGCCAGAAATGTGCATTCAAGAAAAATCATAGATCATATTCATGAAACATGACCTGATATCTGCATTCAAATATCTCCCCTCTGGCATATGACATTTAGTTAAAGATTTATAAACACAAGTAATTCTGTTACCACAGGACAAGTCAACTGAACAAAGAATACAAATGTGACAGTGACAGTAAATTGCTCCAATTAATTTAGGACAGGAAATTCTGTTTTTTCATGACCTTCCACATAGAGATTAGAGAGCAAAGACGCACTTTAGCACAATATACTCTATGCTTGAAGTCTCTCTAGTCCTCGAGATGAAGACTGCCATCCTAACTATGTCGCCCCGCTGTCATGATCTATAATAATTCACACTACAGATTATATTACTTTAGGTTGTGAAGTTAACAATTTGCAGTTGCTCCACATACGATGAATATGACACTGACATAACCTTTTCACAGACAGCTTCTTTGAGGTTTCACCTCTTACAAAAAAAAAAAATCTGTTCCTTCGTAATCATGCTGAAAATCAATCAGACTGAGGCCAACTGAACTGCTGCCACGCTGCTGAGAGGCCTGTGAGACCAGTTCATTTCAAGTAATGGCAAATTTGTTTGATCTTGATTCATTACTTCACTGCAAGTACACAGCAGGAAAAACCCACCATACTGTAGGAGGTCATCTCGTTTTCCATGTTTGAAGAGCTTTGCCTAGGGGACACAAATAAGATAACCAATTCAATCCGAGATACTGCAGAGCAAACATGATAGCAGTGTCATTAGGGAAGACATCACACATTTTTAAACACCAAGTATTTCACTAATGAACTAAAAACTGCTTTCAGAACCAGAAGCCATTTCTGTCCTTGAATCTTGATTTTTTTTAAAGCAATTTACCCTCAATCTACACACAGAGAAAAACTTGGAAGTATGAGTCCTGTAGGCCTGTTGACTGAACATACAGAGCCAGTTTTGGATGCCCTAAGCACCACAGCCATATTCACCTCAAAGACATTAAGTACAAAGGGATGCTTTCTAAACATGTTATACAAGTTTATGTGCCAGTCATATGACTGCAATGCACTTGCTTTGCTTGAGGGCTGAATTACATTACCTTAGCTTATAGGAAGTGATTTGAAAACACCCTCCATCATTAAAGGGGCTATATCATGAAAAACTCACTTTTTCAGTGCTTGTGCATATATATATATATATATATATATATATATATATATATATATATATATATATATATATTTGGGTCTGTGATGTGCCTACTAACACACAAACTGTGAAATAAGACAACCCAGTCAGTTTGGTGTAGGCTGGCTTGCTCTGTACTCTTGTGATTCAACAAGCCATTCAGAATTGATGTCCCTTCTTACGTCACTTGGGGCTTCATTGAAATTGTACCAGCGCCTCTATCTGAGTCCCCATCCACTAAATTTCCTGAGGTCCACCATGTCTTTCTCGCAAGCGCTAGCCCCAGCTAAACTAAGCTAAGCTAAGGTTGACAAATTTGCGTGTATCGCGGGGCCGGAACCGGAGACAGCGCCACTGCTTGCCGACAGACGGCTGCTGAGCGCTGGCCAACCCTGGAGGAGAGAGCCGGGGAGCAGAGCCAGAGAGTCCTGCGTTGCTGCTGCTACTGCTGCTGCTGTCTCATCTTCTGGAGGAATAAACACCCAATTCTGCTATGATCTGCAGCAGTTTACCAGCAGGAGGAATTTATTTTATAAACTTTCGGGATTAAGTGGATTTATCTTCAAACTCTCCGGAGTCACACACCACCTCAGCTGCTGTCATCAATAATAAACCTCTTCAAGGCCGGTTTATATAATTTTAAAGTTACACAGTATGTAGCTATCTGTGTATAAACAATAATGTCGCTGCCATATTTATGCCTTTAGATGACGTTATTTTGAGTGTGGATGGAGCAGCTACAATATTAGCATAGCCCTGATCAATCTGAACTCCATTTAGAAGAGAAGCATTTTAAAAGTTGTTTGCTTGTTGTCTTGCTTGTTGTCTTGCGGCAGCTATGCTTCTCTGGGTTTCACGCTTGTCACCGCTCAACAGTTGCCATGGTAGCCGGCGCACCCCGCGGAAGAGGGGGGTGAAGTGGGTGGGACAGGCACTCAAACCAGCCATTCTGAACAGGGCTGTTTAAACAGGATGAGAAGGCTGCTGTGGTGCTTTATCCTTGTGGTATTTTGACCAAAGCATGTCAGATAAATTTTATTAAGACCCCAGGGAACTGTGTTAACTTGTGGAAAAGTGGTATAATATGGCCCCTTTAATAAAGATTTGAGACTGGATGTAATCTAAGAGACATCAAGTTGGAAAAGTGGATTTAACTGGAACTAAGTACTAGGAATGAGCAGAGAGCCCAGTATTTGTATCTGTATTTTTGAGGTAGCAAAACTTTTTCTATTCAAATAAAAGTGGAAATAGGCTAAACAATCCTGTTTTTGTTTTTATTACACTTCTAATTTTAGACTATTAAAGTGTTAAAATAAGTGTTATTCAATAAACTATTTTGCAAAGTAGAGTTCCCACACCGAGTCCTGAAACCCGGTCTTCCAGACCACCTATGACTGCGCTTACCGCACAGCCAGAACTTAACTCTGCCAGACACACAGACCTGCAGCTATTCATTTATGACACAGAGGTACACAGAGTGGAGCAAAGGAGAGAGATGGAGACAGTGATGTAATCTCGCTATGCTACGAGCCCCAACTTGCGGTCTGTTTTTTTTTTCTTTCTTAAAACAAATCGTTTTAAAAATATTTATATGAAATAAATATTTATAAAAACCCACTATTTGTGCTTTTCCAGATACCGGATTCAGATTCGGTTCCACCTCTATTAAGTACCCTTAACCCCTTTCTCATTTGGTGAAGAACCATTTAGCTGTTAGTAAAGCAGTGGATTAAATTGATATATCTATCACTTGAAGCAGCACCTCCCATACACGCAACAGGTGCATTAAACACCTGCCAAAACCACATTAGGTATTGTGTGAAACATACCAGTCATGTCAGCTCTTGTAAACTACCCTCCGCAGGTTTTAATACAGCAGTGCACGCAGATTACACCAGCTTCAAACATACACACAGACAAGTGTTCAAGCAATAACACAAGTTTGAGTGTGACCGATGAGTATGTTTACCAGAGACTGCAGAGCACCATCCAGTACCATAATGTCTCTCATTGACAGGTCATTTGTCTGGGATATAGTAGTGAGGCTCCAGTCCAAAAAGTCTCCGAGACGCTTCTGTTTCACATCAGGGCGTGTCATGAACCTGTACAGTCATGTATAATAAGACAAGAAAGCAAAAGAAGGTTTCATGTGAATAAACAACATGCAGACACCGAGAAAAGACATTTCAAGAACAACTTTGCCCTCTACTGGCTAGAAAACTAATTACAGTTGATGCATTTATCTCTCTTGTATTTCCCGGCTTGTATTTTGAGTTGTTATGTTTTTATAAACTACACGCAGTCTTTGATTTATAAGTCAATGATTAGCACAAGCTTTAGATAAACTCTGTTAAGCAGACATGTGGCCACTTGATCTTAAATTAGATGTATGCAACACACTGATATTTAAACCAATTGCACTAGTCATGTTGAAAAGTGTGATTTACTTTTAAAGATAACATTTTAGACTGTGTGTACATACTATTTCTATCATCTCCAGTCAGTATGCGTCTACAGAGTTTATCCTATCAAGCACATGGGTAAATCCACTATACAGTAAGTGCAATGTTTTGTTGTTGTTTTTTCTACATTCTTGCCTTTATTTCCAGGGGCAATGAACATCTTACGTCATGTAATCATAAGTAAAAAAAAAAAAACATTTATCATGGAGTTTTGATGATACTGATTGATCAAAAAAAACTGAATTTGTGTTAATTCCTCTTCATATGTCCATAATAGTCTATCAGCATCTTGCAATCCACTGCTCTGGGTTAGAAGGGGATATCTTGTGGCTACATTGGTATATTCATGTTTTATTATACATGGTGTCTCAGTAAAATATTATTTCATATAATTAAGTCTTTAGGTCAAGTTTTAAAAATTCAATTTCTTTCAATTTTAGAGTTTTACTCTAAAGTGTCAAAGCCTAAAGGTCTAAGGGGTCATCTTGTAAACTATATATAGATCGATATTATTGTTGTTGACCATAAGATTGAAATATTGTGTAATTACCTGCATGGTGTTTGTGCACTTACTTTGATACCAGTACAGATGCAGCATCCCTGGGACTATCACTGACGACTAGATAAGACTGCAAAAAACAAAACAAGAAACTGTTATTCATACTGCATGACAACATACTCACATACTCAAAAATTTGGGTTAACTACAAACACAACCACAAAAATTTAATATGGCTAAATAAAATCAGTTCAGATATTACAGGAGTGGATTCTCTTTTTGAAGATTTCTTTTATGATCCCACTTTGGATAGGGAGAAATATTGATGATGTGCTCCTTTGCACAAGCAGCAGCAGGTGGTTTGTTGTAGGTTAGTAATAGTCAATAAAATTCTGTGTGTCTGTCTGTCACAGAATTATTGATACCAAACCTTAAGATATATATTCTGATATTTGTTGAGGATCTACAAATCCCAATGACAGATCGAAGCCATTAGGGGGAGCAGGGTCTTTACATTCAGACAAATCTCTCCAGCAAAACACAGAAACATAGCATCAAGATTATATCATATACTTAAATTGCCTTTGCAATAGCTAGAATGCGGTCCATGATGGGCTCTCTGGCCTTGCCAGAATCAGACTCTAGATGTCCATCCAGACGAGAAAGGTCAAAGGGTATGAGGCAGGTCATGGACAGCCACAGCAACAGCATGTAGCGAGTTTCCCAAGTCTGGAATGAGTAAATGGTAATGCACGCTGTTAGTAAATGTTTGATGAAGCAGACATCAAAGATGACATACGCCAAACCTGTTGGAGGCACAGAGGTGAAATCTCTGCAAAAAAAGAAAAAGAAAAAAAGAGATGCCAGTCTCACCTCAGTGTCTTTGGGATCCTGCCTGGACAATAGGTCCAGAACTGGCTGGACATCAGCTACCTCGTGAGGAAAAAGCTGCATGAAGATTTTATAGCCTCTCACCTGGCCAGAAAAAAAAAAACAAATAAATAAATACAAACACCAGGGGAAGATTACTGAATTAGCAGGATAACTTTGCTGCATAAGTAAAAGGATTGTTCTAGGCTTGTGCAGTCTTGAGGGTTTTCACTGACTTGGCAGACTGGGCACAAGCTAATGTCAACGTGAGTGTTGTTTCTGACTGACCTTACAGATGATGTAGAGAAACTTGAAGCTCAAATGAACGAGTGAAGGGGGGAGACTTTTCACTCCTTATGAATTCCAGTATCATGTTCAACATCCATTCTACAACAAAATTGAACGATTAAAAGTGAGTGGAGGCGTTTTAACCGTATGTACATTCTCCAGATGAATATACAGTACTACTACAAAATGTATTTAGAGTATATATATACTTAACAGAATGTACCTAAGTGTGGGTCCAGCAGATGAGGCTGCTCTTGATATCTGTTCATTATCACTGTGGAGGGAAATGGGCAGGATGTGATGAATTGCGAGCACAGACTAAGCGTTTATTTAAGGCTCCGTGTACTGTGTGGATGACTGTCTCACCCAGGAACCTCTGTGTGGCGGACTCTGTTGTCACCGTGTCTTCGTGGACCTCCGCCAGGCTGGAGATCAGAGCTCGGGTCTCGCCGCTCTCACTGAAGCCCCCCAACACACACGTTTGGACAATAGCGTCCGACTCACACCCATTCTCTGTCTCCGATAAAGACATTTTGCCAGACTTTGACCTATCAATAATGTCTTTGTTGCAGAAGCTAATGTTAGCGTTGGTTGGTATGAGTTGCACACCAGTTAGCTAGCTAAAATTAGCATTTATGCTTAGCAAAAGGAACGACGGACTTTATGTAAAATATACAGTGTTGGTTTAGAGTATTTACATAAAAATTTTAGCACGCGAACTGACAATCATATAACTTAAAAAACACGATAAACTATTCCTCATATCTCTCAGTTGTGATGCTCCGGCAAAAAGCGTTGACTGTTTGCACCCCGCCCCAGTACGGTAAGCGAGAAGGTTCAAAACTATAGCTGGTGACGTGATGGCCAACACAGGAAAGGCTAATATGTTATACTCATTAGTACACTGTGGAAAGTAACTAAATACATTTACTCAAGAACTGTACTTACATACAACATTGAGTATTTCTATTTGATGCTACTTTATACTTCCACTCCATTACGTTTCATAGGGAAATATTGTATTTTCTACTCCACTACATTTATCTGACAGCTTTAGTTACTTTCCAGATGAAGATTTGACACAATGGATAATATAACAAGCTTTTAAAATACAACACATTGTTAAAGGTGAAACCAGTGGTTTCCAACCTTTTTTGGTTTTTGACGTCTTACAGCAGTGTGTAGTTATTAACAGCTCCACCAAATAGTGATTTTTCCCTCTAAACGTCTCACATGGTTTCATTTCAATAAATGTTCAAATGATCCAATATTTCATCAAATATTAGAGAAAAAATCCAAAAACTGAAAACAGATTTGTGTATCAGAACTTTGTTTTTTCTTCTTTCTTCTCTCATTAATCATCTCATGACCCCTCAGATTTATCTGGTGATCCTTTGGAGGGGCCCGACCCCTAGGTTGGGAACCACTGAACTAAACTAGCTAACTGTATATAAAGTAGTTCAAACTAGCTCCACCTCCATCAGCTACAACAGTAAACATGCTGCTTATACACTGATGCTTCAGTATTAATAATCTAATGATGTCATATATAATAATATAACAGTCGGAAGGACCAAATGAGTACTTTTACTTTAATATTTTAAGTACATCTTTCTGCTAATACTTATGTACTTTTATTTAAGTAGGAATTTTCATCCAGGATCTTTACTTGTAATGGAGTATTTTTGCATTGCAACCGAGACATTAACATAATTTTCATTACTCATAATAACAAGCTCCCAAACACTTTGGTTCAACCCAAGATTTATTACTGGTTAGTGGATAGCAAGGATTCATTGCCACACAGCGACATCAACAGTCCAGCTATTAATGCGTGCACTATTGCATTCACTGAGAAAATCGGATGTCCTTAGCACAGCAGTATAATTCAGTCGTGCACTGGTCAAACACAGGCGATGGAGGAGAGTCAAAAGTTAAGAAAGGACATGCCACACAAACATGTGTTCTCCCAATTTACAAGTCCAATAAAGTCCACCTCAGATACACTGCTCGCTCTTCCACTTGCATAAAATGTTAGTTTTGTCCAGAGCTGAGATTTTTGGTGTGGATTAAGCCTTTCCTTTTTTTTAATATAGTACTGCATTTTGGGATTCATGGTTATATACACAAGTCATTCTAAAAAAATACAATTACACAATTTAAGATAAGTGCTATGGAATCTGTTTTTCTCATTTTGGAGACAGGTACACGATCTTGCTGAATTTGTAATTTCTGCATAATAACAGATATTACAATGTAAGAATGTAGTGTTTAGTTTCTTCCAACAATTAGTAACACTATAATTGGTCATATTAATGTCTGTCAATATATACACATAGCATTTGGCTTAAGTTAAGACTGTAAAGCTTTCTACAGGTGGCTGTGAGTGCAGTTATTTCAGTAGGTCCTTCATAATCCTTATTGAAGAGCCTCTGTAGCCACCACCAAAGTGGTTCCAGTGATTCAGATAGTGGAAAAGTTGGTAAAGCTGGTTTCTCTTTGCAAAGCCTGGTGCTTTAGGAATTTTGTCATGGTAAGCTGAGTAAAAAGAGCTGTTGAAGCCACCAAACATCCCTGCAATTCCCAGCTCAAACTCTGAATGGCCATAGAAGGAAGCAGGATCAAAGATGACTGGGCCGTCTGCGCACTCTGCCACATTGCCTCCCCATAAGTCTCCATGGAGGAGGGCAGGGACAATCTCCAAACCTGTGAAAAACTGAGGGATCTTTAGCTGTAAATAAAGACACAATATGTAAGTGACATTTTTAGGTTATTAATACATTCATAAAATGGAGTTTAAAGTTTCTTAACGGGGTCAAAAGGAGGATGTACCTGTAGCTTGGCCCATAGTTCTCTGGCCTCCCTGTCTCCATAAGATTTCTCCACCATGTTAAGCTGATGCTGTAGCCTATGCCGGGAGTAAAATGTCGCCCAGTCATCCTGCCATTCATTTTCCTGGGGAGGTAAAGAAAAAACCTGAAGGCCACAGTAATATTGCTAATGTCAACTGTATGTGTACTACATACTGTATGTCCTACATCTTAAAGACTACAATACAGTCCAGTTTCACCTAGCATACAGATACAATATATTTTTACCTGTGGTAGATATCCACAGCATGTAGTTACAC
The DNA here is from genome assembly GCA_038419695.1 of Scomberomorus guttatus. Classification (NCBI taxonomy): domain Eukaryota; kingdom Metazoa; phylum Chordata; class Actinopteri; order Scombriformes; family Scombridae; genus Scomberomorus; species Scomberomorus guttatus. The sequence continues at coordinate 472,848 of CM076459.1, forward strand.
CGAAACCATATTTTTCGACAAAAGCCACCTCTGACTGCCCAGCCCCTTTTCCTGTGTACAATCAAATAAGGTAATTAGTACTAATTAATCAGCAATTCACTCTTACTCCAGAAGTGTTATATGACATTTAAAATACTTTGCTTTGAATAATAATTTGTGTCTGATATGTTTTTTTTCAAACAAACAAAAATGCTATTACCCTAAAATTCATAAAATGATATCTTTCATCCTTCTCCCTCATTTAATAAATCCAGAATTTATGATTATTGTTCATTTCATTGCATGCAAGATCAGTGAAAAGTCCATTCTCAGTGTATGTGCACTGGTGGCTTCAAGTTTCCACATCACATTTGTATAAGTTGCCTAGTGGATCATGATTGGCACAAATGTCATGTCACAAAATCCTGCTGGTACGTACACGTGTTAAAGTTATAAGTTATATAGGCAGCATATATATATTATATAGGCGTGAGAGTTAACCATTATTCAGTTTAGTAATGGCAAGAAGATGCAAGATTTGTTTTGTGTGTTTATCTACATTTGCATTTACTAAAGTGAAGTTCAGTAAGGTGAATTACCCACTGTCTGCTGCTCTTTATTTAATTGTTCCAATTGTCTCTTGTTGTGAAGATGCAGATCTGCCAGCTGCTCCCCTAGGCGCTGTGAGTGCCTACACATTGGAATTGGAAATAAAGCATTTTGTTAAAAAAAAAAGACTTAGATTACAATGATTAAAATGTACTATATTTTCACACTGCTGCCCATTCTGATCTATGTACAGTGGTACTGATATATTACAAAAACAGTATGAGATAGCTCTTACTTGGTAAGACCTCGCATGTCCAGATGTTCCATCACAAATACACATCCTCCTGTGTCAAGCTCAATCACCTTCACAGGCTTGGGGACCCTAACAGTTTCTGTCTTCAAAATGGCTTCCAAACTGGCCATTTCCCCATCAAACATCAATTTGGCCTGAATAAAACACAAAAAGAACTGGACTGGTGAGCAGTGTAGTAGCACAGGTGGTATGGGGTATGGTAACACATATAAATTGGTTGTTATTTTATCAATTTCACAATGTGTGCACAAAGTGTGCACAAATATGTGCACAAAGTCCTCTGGCAGTGGCTTTGAGTCTCAAATTAGCACATATAGAAAAATTAACTAAATGAATGTCACTATAATGCATAAAGCAATAAAACAACAATGCAATAGGATACCTGGCTCTTGTGATTAATCTTCACAAACACTCTTCCATTATCAGTATCATAACTCTGGCCCTCGCTGATACATCCACCTGCTGAGCGACCAACTGGCTTCAGCGTGACTGTCCCAAGCTCTCTCTTTAACTTAGCTTCCATGGCTCCCCCCAAACAAATTCTGGTAGCAATACTGTGACACTGCCAATAACGCAGTGCAAATGCGAAGTTTAGGGAGCGTTTTGACTGTTTCCGTCGTGCGAGCCAATGAGGACTCTTGCTCGGGTATTTTGGTCTTGTGACCAATCAGAGACAACATTGGAATGATTGATTTCTACTTTGTCCTATCACAGGCGCGTTTCACGGTCACGTGAGCGTCGCCATGGTGCCAAATGAGGCTTCATCGGCTACTACGCTATCAATGTCCCTGCTGGAAAAACGAAATGAGCAGCAATGAAATCTGTTTGCTTCTCGGAGCGACGGGTGTCGGAAAAACGCTGCTGCTGAAGCGTCTTCAAAATATCCTCTGTGTCCAGTTTGTAAATTTAACGTTTGGGCGTAGGTTACACAGCTAGAAATTTTAGCTTGTTGAGCTAACGTTACTGTAATAGCTAGTAGTAGTGGTAGTAACTTTAAAGTGTCCATATGATTTACTATCTAAGTATTATAAATGGCATTTCTCCACTCATCTCGGTTGATATATTGATCATGTTATTTTGCATTGGTTCCAGTACAAATAGAGTTGCAGTACAGGTGCAAAACAAGATGTGTAGGCATGTCAATGAGGTACACAAGTTACAGGTATTGATGAACCCATTGATGACTAAATTATTATTTCACAGTTGTGTTCGCATACAGAACGCGTTCATAACTGGCCAATAACTATATAAGCAGTAGAAATAATATATTGAACGCGTATTTCCTTTTGGAGCTCAGGTTAAACGTCCCAGCACTGGATATTTTTCCTAACAGATGATGTTTACAGCTCAATCTGCATGGATTAGGTGAACTGGGGGCAGTTCCTTCTACTCTGCCTACAGTAAGTAATAATGAGAGGTATTTTTAATACAAAGTGTGCAGACTCTGTTTTGGTATGTCAGTGAATATACTCAAGAATTTTGTCCAGTCCAGTTGTCCTTGACTTAGCCCCTCTGTATACACTCTGCTTTGATGTGTGTGTGTGTGTGTGTGTGTGTATTAACACCTACACAGGTAGGAACCAACCTGACAGACCTCATACTGAAGAGGAAAAAGCTGACAGTGAGAGAGCTGGGAGGCTGCATGGGCCCAATATGGCCGAGTTACTTCAAAGATTGCTCCTCTGTCATTGTATGTTCTTTGTATACACACTATCGCATGTCACTACGCATCTATCCGGACACATTTGTAAATATATTTGGTAAATACATAAATTGTTGAAATTATCTGACTGAATGTTTCTGCCTTTGTGTTTTTATAGTTCATGGTGGACTCAGCTAACATTGCTCAGATATCCTCCTCCTGTATCCAGCTGCTGTCAGTACTCTCTGCTGAGCCTCTGCACAGTGCTTCTGTGCTTATTCTCTTCAACAAAAGGTGACACTCTAAGCATACACACCAAACACTACATTCACTTGTCATACCTGAAAAATGTCAGAGTCAGCAGGTACAACACAATATGTATCAAATATTATAATTCTGTCTCTAGCAGAAAGCAGTTTGTGCCGTTTTGTAAAAGTTTTACATTCCATCTTTTCCAGGGACATGCCTTGCACTATGAGTCTCGTAGAGGTAAAGTCACTGTTTCGAATGGATGACATCATTGCATCTGCTCCTCAGCCAATCACAACACTGGAACTCAGTGCCCGTTCTGGAGAGGGACTTCAGGAAGTGCTGAGCTGGCTGGAGTCCATCACAGTCAAGTGATCTATTATACATTTGTTCCTTGTAAAGTGACGCTACTGTAAAAGGACCTTGAATGAGTCATGGATTGGCATTAAATGTCAATATCACACAATGTGGGAGGATATAATGTGCTTTGTGTGCCCTCAAATTAAAAGAAACGTTGGACTCAATGTTACCGTGGCAGCACATACAGTATAACAAGAAAAACAATGCTTTATCTTTGGCATCATATGAATATAGCAACTGCCCATCAGGGAGAATGGAAACGATGTATTAGTCATATCATGGGAGGATGGAATGATTGTATGGTTGGCCACTTAACAGTTATTTATACTGTCATACTAAAAAAGGATTTCTGTCACTTAAATTTACAGTATTCAATTTCTATACCTTTTATGCAGGAGAAATTCTGGACATAACAGGGATTCATGACTGACTGTAGTGTGATCATTCAACATGCAAGTGTGACAGACAGGCACAAGGCAAAACTCTCCAAGTCATAGGGTTTTTCATAACATTGGAGGAAATCTCATGTTACACTAAGGAATGTCTAGTCTCTGTCTGAAATAAAAAAAAAAAAAAAAAGTTCTTCCACCTTTATTGTAACAACCTATGAAATGTGAGTAACAAATGTTCAAACAAAGCTTCCCTTGTCAGAGTGATTCCTGTAATGCTGCATAGTAGTAATGAGCTATTACATGCAGGGGGCGTAAAGTGAATGATAAACTGTTATTGTGTGCCTGTGTCATGATGATTTCATATCAAATGTATTGATATCAGGGGAAATGAGAAAACGCAAAACAATAAAACCATACGAAGAAAGAATGAGTGTTCTAATTACACCCTTGTATTTGATGAGTCAGTGGTTCACAAACAATTAATAAAACTCATGATTTATACATTTTCTAATGTTGCTTTGCTTATAGTATTTTCTGAAGCATGTACAGTCCTCCAAAAGTCTTCATCCAGTTAACCCCAGCAATTCCTTTTACTATAGTAAAATTATGTATAAGCTGATGTTTCTCATCAGTTCTGGTCCAACAGAATCTCCATAGACATAACCATGTGGATGCAGAAACATTTCAGGGACTGGCCATGTCTTCTAGTCACTGTTGCCGTTTATCAGAAAGTATATGACATCAGCAGCCAGTTACGCCAATCACACAAACAGCTGAGTGAGCAAGAGACTAGGTTGACTAGTTTAAAAGTGTCTGGAAATTATGGCGAAGAACAGTGACAACAAAATATAAAAAAACTGTGCTTTTGTGTAGGTGTCTATCTGAAGTCCATTAGCAATAGGTTATAGCCTTAAAGAAGTTTTACATGGCACTACATGACATTTTCTGATACATAGGTATTATAACTTTTATACCCTGTTATTGAATTCATGACAAGAGGAGCAGGATAGGTTGTTGCAGTGAAGAGCAGAGCCAACTTGCATCAGTCTAAGGGTTACTGTATTATACCACAATATAAAAACAACTAGGAATAGGGTTTACATACAAGTCCTTGGGGCTGCAGTTCATTTGTGGTTAGAGTGATATTTCGAGAGCAAAACCTAACGGTATTCCTCTTTTTCTAAGATATTTTCTCCAGTTTAGTTGGTCCTCATAAGAAAGGGTTCTGATTGTTCTGTGCAGCCTGTGACCCCTGAGAGCTGCCTGTGGAGAGGGGCAACAAGGGTTCAGGGAGGTTCACTGGCAGGCCAGGCTGGGTGGGGTGAGTGAGTGATGAGGGGAGGCTGGCAGGCTGGTGGCTCATAGGCAGGGGCAAAGAGGCACTGTACGAAAGAGAAGTGGCCGCAGAGGTGGAACCGGAGCTGGAGCCCATTTGATTCAGAGTTAGTCTGGTCTGCTCAGTTTGGAATGGATTGGTGGGTGAAGGAGCACTCAGGCCTGTACCAAAAGAGACAAAAAAAGAAGAGATTTACTTTACCAGCAATTGGACAAATCATTTCTGAGATTGTGTCTGCAGCCTGTTAAATCACTGTGAACATTTAGTCTGGTAATTTTTTTTTTCTATCAGTGAATCTTGCATTACAGTTTCAAGCAGGGGCTGATCTGAAAACAACAGGAAAAGAATCATGGGGAAAGAATCATGAAAATGCAGAAATAGCCAAAATAAATGGGCTATTCAGCAGCACACTCTTTTGGTCTGGATACCAACCAAGAAGAGTTTTCAAAAAAGTCCATATCAGCAACTGTATTACCATATGACTCAATAATAACTGAACAAAAAATAATAACCAATCACAGGAAATTCTAGTCTCTTCAAATAGATTTTTATTCCACACATAAATACAGTAAATTAATACAATAGCTATATGGAAGCTAGGAAATCACTACTTCTGGTATGCTCTGGTAATGTTCATAGAATTTGCATTTGATGGGCTAAAATATGCGTTAAATACCTGGCTGCAATAAATCTAGAGTTGCAGCTACCAACGCATCCACTGGTCTTTTCCTGGGAAAATAATATGACAATAAATACCTGATAGAAAGGGGTTCTTGGTCTTGGCTGGGGGATTTGCTGGGATCAAGCTGTCCAGGTTCACCAATGAAGCTCCCGTGGGGCCTAGGAAGGACTCAGGGGTTCGACATGTACGAGGGCTGGGGGCAGCCAGGCTTTCTCCAAGACGGGACAGGTCAAATAGCTCAGGACTGCCCTCCCCTCGTCCATTGACATTCACGTGACCTCCATCCATGGCTTCATCAAATAGATCCCCATCTAATAGCAGAAAAAGAAAGAGTTCTGACGTTGAAAGTATGTGGGTTGCACATATCCACAGCGGGAATAGTAAGAGAACATAATTGTTTACCTGAGGGGCTTCCAGCTCGAGGAGAAGGTTCCTTGACAGCTGATGGGGCTGAGAATGGATCAACTCCGGCAGAGGCTATAACAATATGACAAAAAACAATCTTAATTTCATTTAAAATATCTTCTTCTAGTCATGCAAACACCCAATTCATCTTCAGCTGAGCTTTGTAAGTGCACGTATGCTCACACACACACCTGTGTTGGCTGGGAAGGCCCATACTCGGCCTGTGGCGTTGAGGTTGGAGACATTACTCTGCGGGCCATCCCAGGGGTCGACTGGGGGCTGGCTTGGCTCCCATGGTGGGGGAGGGCTGCTGGAAGTTGGCGGTGCCATCCAGGGAGACTCTACTCTCGAGGTGTTGGTGCTACCTTCTTTAATAACAGAGTTGAATTAGAGAGAGATGCTTCTGCTCTACTACTCTTCATAGCATGAAAGAATAAATATTTTGTGACTAAATGGCTCATAAGATGACTCATAACCTGTACACTACCTGATAATTTACTAAATGTGTGACTCAGTGCTCACTCACTCACCCAGGGAGTCCCAGGGGTCTGTGCCCCCCGGGCGAGCAGCCGCCTGGTATGGCGCATTATTCCAGTTTTGGTCACTTGGAGGTGGATCTAATGGCACTGCAAAAACATCTACCAGGTCCATGAAGGCAGTCTGACCACATAAACAGCAAAAAACATTGTTAATTTAGTATATTGCTTCAGCACTCACTGATATTTTGTTAGTTAGTTGGTGAAATTTTCAGTGTAATTGGTGGTCAAGATGTAAAACCTGATCAGACCCAATTACCCAACCCAACATGTTCTCAAAGCATGTCCAAAACCAATGTATGGTTATTCTGTGTTTCATCACCCCCCTTTGAGATATTCCATACCCCAATATTTCATACCCCGCCTTTAGAATCCATCTCAAGTTTGCTCTCCTCCAGAGCTTTCTGAAGCATTGACTCGTCTCCTTGACGACTGAGCTGCTCCTGTCAACAGACACAGACACATGGACGCCTTTAGGGCATGACAGCTTCCGGCAGAATTCACATATTGTCACATCATACTATATTTATGTGTCAGCGACAGCACGCGCACACACAAAAGCCAGATAGATGTGAGGCACGGGCACAGACCAGAACATTCTCCGGTCACAGAGAGGAGAGAGAGCGGAGCATCGCTGTGATCACTAACAGAGCTTTTCTATTGTGCTAAAGTACATCGGCATAGTGAGAGTGAAAACAAGGGAGGGGAAAGACAAAGAGACAGAGTGAGACAGGAAGAGAGAGGTGGAGTAAAATGGTTGTAAAAGATAACACAACAGAATGACAGGTACAGTATACAATTTAAAAAAGGCAAAGCAAATGAAGCAGCTGGTGTAGAAAGAAGTAAAAAATGTACAGGGGTAATTAAAAATAAAAAGACATACAATAAGAGGATGACTTCCTACTGCAATAAAAGATCAAAAAGGTCATTATCTTATTTAAATCCCAAGTAAAACCCTGATGTGGCCTTGGTGACTGACATTTCAAGACTACTGACTGATTTTCAAGATGATGTAGAGTTGGAGTTTTAAAAAAAAAAATCTGAAGGTGAGCCTGTTTGACCCGGTTAACATGAATCTGACCAGTGTAGTTATCTGCAACTGTAATCTGCAAAACTAACGGCTCCAAATCAAAAGGTGTCTCTTTGCCCCGCCATCCCCCGAGCGACCCCCAAGGAACCCTACCTGCTGGTGCTCCTCCTTGCTCATGCTCAGAGCTAACTGGAGCTGGGTTTCCTCATCCATATCCAGTGTGGCAGGTGTACACTGGACTGGCTGTGAGAGTGTCAACCGGTGAAAGAAACTGCAATTAGTATTTGGCTGAAAAATTCAAAAATGTGCTTTGACATCCTTTACAGTACACTGCATGCAATTCTACAAACTTCCCAAACAGATTAAAGGGATTAGTCCCTTTGCCCTCCCCTGACACCAAACCAGAAAAGATCAGTGTCTGAGATGGGTATCTCTGGTCTGGTCTAAGAGGAGAGATTCAAAGGTTAGTGAAACAGAAGGATGACGCCTCATCTTATTAGTCTCTAGTCACTGGAGAAAGTTACATGTCCATGTTGCTGTTCAGGGGTGAGGAAGGCCGTATATGAAATCTGGGGAGAGGAGAAAGTGAGCAGTACATGCATTTGTTTCCCAGACGGACACAGAGACTGGGTGGTGAGGTTTAGTGTATAGAGCAACAGAGATGTGCTGTAGGGGAAATGATGCAAAGCAAGGGCTATCCTTGGACCTAGTGTATTTGTACCTTCTGGGCCTCCTCCTTGCTGAGACTCATAGCGATCTGGAGCTGGGTCTGTTCATCAATATCCACTGTGGGAGGTGGCTAGATTCAAGCAGGAAGGATTAGGAGGATGACTAACCAAAGGAAAAGGTAAAATCACGCCTGACTGGGGCATGATCAAATATATGTATCTCAATTTGATCATCAAAATCACAGCTGATTACAGAAGAGGAAACTGCTGTGCACAGCAGTATATCCCCGTAGCAGCCAACAGAAATCACAGAGGGCAAAGGCTGCCCTTGCCATGGAGACTAGGGCTGGCTGTCTGTGCTTAGGAGTGGATCAATGCACACATCCTGTCTGGTATTCTCACTCTTTCAGCAGCTTCCTCACTCTTCAGTCTTGCTTACACTGATTGTCAAAGTGCCATTATTGACCACATCAGAGACAGAGTTGATGATATCACTTTCTGTTAAAGGTTCTGGGAAATGGTGGCAGGGAGTAACAGTGCTCCACCGCCATGACGTGTGTGTGCGTGGAAGCCGTTTAATGTTTTACTACAGGATGTAGTGTAAGGACGAGGGGTTTGTGGTCAGTGGAAATGTGTGTGTGTGTGTGTGTGTATGTGTTATCTCAGTTAAAGGTACCTTTTCACTTTCTTCTCGGCTCATAGCCAGGGCCAGCTGCAGCTGCAGCTCCTCTTCTCCGCTGGTCGTGGGCCGAGCTTGCTCCAGGTCTGGAGCAAGTCGAGGAGAGGAAGAGGAGGCTACAGAGACAGAGGAAGAGCAGGGGGGATCAGGTGTTTGAGGGGGAGCAGAAGGAAACATTGACAGATGGATATAAAAGGGGGCAGGAGATGAAAAACAAAGAAAGAAACACTTGAGGCTGATTTTTAAGAGCTGGTGCTGTTTTTGCATGTTAATTTTTATCCATTGGTCGTTGTTTAGGGCCTTTGCTGGCGTTGCTTGCCACGGTCTGCCTAACTCTGCCTGCACTGAGAACAATGGTGCGCCTGTGTAGAGAGCTAGGGTGGTGAAGGGGGAGAGGAATGGACGGGTTGGAGTGGGGCCCACCTTATTACCCCAAATCCGCTGGGTGGGTTCCAGGACTCAGGTCCAGGTTTGGGGGAGGGAATGGGGAGGCTGGCAGTACACCAGTCTGGGTGCCAGGCTTTGGGTCATGGGGCTAAAAGAGGGCCGCCGGCCACACGTTGGCAAAGTCAGGTCACAGAAACCAATCACTTCCACTGTGCTGCCCCTCAATATCCCCCGTCTGAGCTGGAATGCTTGCTGGCAATTAGCTGCTGCCAACCTCCTGACCCCCACCCACACCATCCCTGAGCATTTAGTCCAACACTCCAACCATGTGCTGGTGTTCTGGAAGAGAAAACCACTACAGCTCAAACAATAAGTCGATTAATCAATAAGTTAAAATTAATCAGCAACTATTTTGATAAGCGATTACTTGTTAATCATAAGTCATTGTTTTTAAACAACAGCGCCAAATATTGTGGAGTTCCAGCTTCTCCGAGGTGAGAATTTGCTGCTTTTCTCTGTTTTATATAACAGTAAACTGAACATTTGGGTGTTGGACAGCTGGTGGGACAAAACAAGACATTTGATGATGTCACCTTTTCACCATTTTCTGATACTTTACAGACAAAGCGACGAATCAATTAACCGAGAATATAATTGACAGATGAATTGATAATGAAAATAATAATTAGTTGCTGCCCTAACCACCATTATGGTCACATTTAACCACTTAAATCACTCAGAGACAGTCAAACAATGGAGTTACTGCATCTACACAGGCCAGCGAACAAGTAGGCACACATGCATGCACATCAACACACACTAACACAAACAAATGTTTTAAAAAAGAACTTTTTTTCCAACTTTTTGCCGTCTGGGCTTTTTTGGAGGCATTCCTATCTGGATAAAGTAATTTTAATTAAATGCTATAACTGCTAGAGTGTGAAATTGTAGTAGCATGAAAGCCAGCCTCTGTCTGATAAACTGAGGCTTTAAACTTAGCATTTTGTAGCGTTAGTAGATGTATTTATTCTTCCTGGGTATTGCAAAACGTGCTCCTATTGTAGCAGCACTAAACAAAAGACCCAGAACTTGATAGCGGCAACTGGCCACATGTTTCCACCGGCACACCTTCAGGCCCAGAAAAGTATGCAAGGAACGTGTATCAAAGAGAAAATATATTTGAGAAAAATCGACTTAGATCAGTGGTCATAAAACAGCCAGATACCATCTGCAGGCATGTCTCCGTTTACACCATGAAAAAGGCCACAGACATCAAAGTATAACATAGTAACGGCTCTGCTACTGACTGACACCTTTTAATAAACACTGCACAGACCGTACAAATGCCAATGTATATAATACACACTAGTCGTACCACAATTGCGAAAGCTGCATACAGCTTCTTGGTGTTTTTTCACAATATGTTTTCAAGTTTGAGTTGTTTACTGTAGTTGATAAGTCAGTGACATCAGATGCCCTAACCCCCTTCACACTCAAAAAGGGATCAGTTAGGTCTTCAATGATCTAGCCACCTAACCAAGATCGCTGCAGTAACGTGGTATCCAGTTGTGGGCTCACATTAGTTTTAGAGACAAGCACAAACAGGGCCTCCTCTCTTTTGTAAATCCAGTTTAGCTGACGTGACTGTAAACTGGAGAATGAAAGGAATGTAGGTGTCCAACCATCAATAGAGAGCAAAACTAAAACGCTTTCTATTAAAACATAGGAGGACAAAAGGGACAAGAAATTCATTTATACTTATCGAGGCTTATGTGTTGCTGGTATTAAAATAGCATCTACTTCAGTGAGACTCACTGAAGTAAGAGGAAGCTCTTAAGAAATTCTGTTACTTGCATCATACACATTTGAATTTACCTGATAAACTCGTCGGCGAAATCAACTCATGACCTGTCATGTGTGCATTCCTGACAAATGACAGGTCACATGCCAAAGGAAACATTCGGGTATTGTTCAGCTAATCGTGTCCTTTGAGCCACTAAAGTAATGTTAAAGGATAGTTAGTCGGATGTTCCTGCTACTCACAGTGGACGGAGGATGGTGAGCCTCTGCACCTGCCAAGTTCATCCCCATATACTCCTGCTGAACTGGGCTGGCTAGTGCGGCGTCCTGGGTACGGAGGAGGCAGGGATCCAGAACCTAAGCCACCAGTGACCCCCGTCATGCGTGTCTTAGTCTTCAGTGCCTGGCTCCTCTCCTTCTTTAGCTTTTCGTCGTCCCTCAGCAGAGCTACTAGATGCTTGGCCTTCTCGCGGACATTGACACCCTGGTCACGTCCGTCCCGATCTATGTACTGGAAGTCCCTCAGTGTCTGGATAGTGTATATGTTCTCTCTGCACTCCTGAGCCACACGCTCAGAGCCTGTTTTGATCAGGTAGTCCAGCAGGGTCAGTGCCTTATAAACATGGCGCCAGTTCTTACCGTGGTCATTGAGCCGCTTCCAGATCATACCCATAACCTCAGTAAAAGCCACTACATTGAAGGTCAGGTCCGCGATTTCGGACATAAGCGAGCTGGGAGGACCCCAAGGGTCATTGGAAGTGGCCTCCCGGACCTTTATCTCAGCCTCTGTGTAGTTGTTGACCATGTTTTTCATCTGGCGGCGGAGCGATGAAGTCTGCATGATGGCAGTAGTGTTTCACAGGTGGCAAAAGATAGTCTAACAGCAGGCCAGCCCACTGTGTTGCCTGAGGCAAGGTGGCTTGTTAGAGATCAGGTCAGTGGAAAAATGCAAGAGTGTTGTCCTCCTGTTTGCAACTTCAGTGACGTCCACATGTATATTCCTGCTGGAAAGGAACACACAAATTAGATGTAAAGAAAGATCAACTGAGCCTGTAACAGCTCATATTATTCTTATTATATATTTTATCATATATTAATTGAGAAACATTTTCAAGACAACAAACACACCGGATCTTCAGCCTTGTTATTTTCCCTGTATGTAATTACTAGTAGCACTAGTGACTACACCTCAACTCTCACACATGTTTTCATTCAGTAATTGCGTTTGGAAGAAGAGAGGAGCAACTCAGCACTTCCAAGCAATGTGAAACACAATACCTGGGCTCAGTTTTCCCTGAGACAACTTTAAAAGACCTGTGTTAATACAGTGTATTGTTCCTAAATAAGCTATAACCAGCTATTTTTAACATTCAATCTCACAAAAGAAAATTTCCCTTCCCTGAAAAGCGAATATTAGTTCCAGACCTAACTTGACTGCAGACTCCAACCCAACGTGCGGGCGTAGAAATCTGTGTTTTACCTTGGAGTGTTATCGGCAACGGGAGGGGCTCCACTTCCCCTTTTTTCCTGACCTGATTACATCACCACAGCAGCAGTAGGGCTTCAAAGCATTTGAACAAAAAAACAAACCAGCTGAACTCCTACACTGACACACATACAGGTAGTCCACCAGAATCACTGATAGGTTCCTGTATTTTATTTTTTAATTTTACCTCAATAAGTCAAGACAGTGTTATTGTACAGTCTCTATCACATTGGATATTGGACTGCTTTATCTGTCAGGGCAGTGAGTCAGTTGAACTGATAACTATCGCCTCTATTTAACTAAGAAAAGAGAAACAAGAACACGAAGGATCAATCCCTCCACTTAAGAGGCAAGTGCTGTGTCATGAGTTAGCATTTCCAAAATATGAGATTGGAGAAGGGTTTTGAAATGGCATTGACCCCTTGAGTCAGTGAAAATACTGAAATTGCTTTATAATGGGTGTAAAATGCACATTGTGCTCCATATATTAGCTTTTAACACACTGATAGTGTAATAAAGAAAGAAAACTAAAACCCATTTTAGCTTTTAACGCTTTAAAAACCTCAGCAGGCTATGGGAATACTATGAATACCATGTGGCTGCACTAAATTGGCCGGCAATATATGACACACTATGAGAGAGCATCCTATGCTATTAGAGAACTGTCTATAGATTAAGTGGTTGTAAAAAAAAAAAATGTTTGGAGCTCAGCTGACCACAGAGTAAATCTCTAATGGTGACCAATGCAGGACCAGTTCACCGTTCAACCCTGCTTCCTGCTTCCTGGGATTACTCATCTAAAGACTGTGAGAGGAATATCTACTCGGTTAAACGTGGCCTCCCTGTGAATTCCTACAAATTAAAGTTGGTAAAAATGGGGGTTAAATGCAGCTAATGACAGAGAGAGCAGTGCTGTAATAGGAAACTCAGAGTGGCAATAGAAACTCTCCCTTTGACCGGATTTCTAATCTAATCTGGACGCCTCCATTACACTCATAATGAAGATAAATTCATTTTGTGACGTGACTGTCATCTCGATTCATACTAACAAACCACTGTCTCAAAAGTCAGACTCTTTCTATCAAAAACACAGCCAAACTCTTATCTTTCCTGAGAAAATAAAAAGATTCCTCGTGCAATTTGAGTGCAACTCATGACCTTGACATGATGGCACATTGGACTAAAATCTCAGGACTCTTTTGAAAGATTCAATCTGTAAAACAGATTCAGATATCCAGAATAGTGCTTTTTTTTTAGTGAGCCTAACACTCTTTATGTATAGGAAGCAAAGTCAAAACTGTTCCCAGATCAGGCCTACACGCTTGTCTAGGTATCTTTTATTATGCCCAACAGATGTGCAGAATAATAGTAAGCCACTGGTTGAAAGCACATCTCGATTTTTAAGGATCTCTCTGACATGTCCTTTTTGTCCCAAACTAGGACGAATGCGTGCGTGATCATGCACGTTGCGTCAAATGGGATGATCGGGTAGGTGAAGTATCTGACCGTGACTCAGCTATGTTTCCGAGTTTCAAAGTTGCAACCTCGACAAAACAAGTATAAAAAATAACTAACTAAATCCCAAAACGATTCACCGCTTCCACTTCCCCTCTTACCTTCATGTCATAGCGCGTCAGGGTCCCAACTTGAGGAGGCTTTGGGTAGAGGAAGAAACGCCTCCGCCTCTCGACATATCCCGTAGCTTTCGGATAGGGGGGGAAAACAAGTGTATAAAAGAAATTCAAAGCGCAGAAGGAAGCATCCGCGGAAAGCCGTGTGTGTCCAGAATGAATCCGATAATAAAGCGCGGCGGCGCTACTGTGTTTTCAAACTTTGTTGTTGTGTGTGTGTGTGTGTGCATATAGCAGATCGTAAACCAGGCACTGCGCTTGCAGATGGCACAGCCCCCCTGAAAAAACACAGAGTGAAAATGGATGGAAGAGAAGAGAGGAGGGAGGGGAGGCCTGCTCGGTGCATGCAGAGTCAGACTTAACCCGTTCACTGCCTGTTGGAAAAGCATCTCCGTCTCTGCTGGCTGCAGCAGGTGACAAAATCAAATATCACGATATTTTTGGACCAAATACCTCGATATCGATATTGCGACAATATTTTAGGGATGACTTTTGGTGCCTTTACAAAATAGTTTCACAATGAGATTTTTGATAAGTAATCATCAGTAATGTGGATCTAATGACTACGTAGGTAAAGGTAAATAATAGAGCAGCTAGAACAATCTGGTAAGTTCAGAAAATTACATCACTGCTGCCTTTAAAACCAGGAAAAGACAACACTCATGCCATATCACGATATTACAATATCCAAAATCTAAGGCGACATCTAGTCTCATCATATCGATATAATATTGATATATTGCCCAGCCCTACTGCAAAGTTATATAATATAAAAATATTACAGAAACTATCATCTACAGACAGAAAGTTAAATCTATTAGTGACTACCACAGACCCTATAATGTCCTATACAGATATGATAGTTCAAAGCTATGCTGGCAACACTTCCTAACAGTGTGAGTGAATATGTCATCCCTGAGGGCTTCAACAAAGAACCACAATTTCCTTTTCAGCAGCCTCATCACTACGTCTCTGCTCTTTACTTATTCATCACCACTAATGGGATGTTGTCTGAAGTCACATCCTTATGCATTATACAAGACCTAAATCTTTTCTGTATCAAGTGTACTTTGTGCCAAGTAATCTGCGGCAAACTGCTGTACAAGGTGTATCTGGAAGAGGGATCGTAACACCGAGTGAGAAATGATTGTCTAACTGAGGGTGAGAGCAGCAGAAGAGAGCTGCAGTGGGCCCTGTGGCTGGTTGACTGAGCAGGATATACAGGAAATACCAGCTCCACCTTGAAACAACAAAGGCATGAGTCTTGGAGACGACAACAGGGCAAAGTGTAAAGAAATTAAAAATCCATCAAGCAGAGTGAAACTGGCTCTTAAGTAGGGCTTCAAGAGAATCTCTCTAGATCTGATAAATGGTTCAAATAAGTTTGTCTCCTGGCTTATCGCAGCTCCCCGTTTCATTTTCATGTGACTCTCACTGATCAGGTTGCTCGAGCTCAACTTCATATATCTCATCGGGCCCTCCTCCTGTCTGTCTTGCCACCCTATGTCTTTATTTCTCCTGAAAACAGATGCCTGGACATTCTTTGTTTCCCAACAAAAGCCTGATGAGGTCAGCGCAGGGGTGTGGGGGACATGCAGGCGAGATCTGGGAGAACAGAGGGGGGAGGAGAGAGGACAGATAAATAACACCAGCCTACTACTACTGCACGGCGGTGACGTCACACAGGAGAGGAAATCTGATTTCTTGTGTGAGATAGTGTGTGTGTGAAGGACGGACAGACAGAAGTTTTTCTTTAGAGTTTTTCTTTCAACTCTGAGGTTCATCTTTGTGGCTGCAACAACTGTATGTAATTACTGATCAACTTCTATCATAAACATCTTGCCTCTAAACTTTATTTAAATAAATCATGAATAAATTAAACTTTAACTTCACTGTATAGAACCTGTTTCTCTTTGCTGCCCTCTGGTGGTTTTGTTGTTGTTTTGCACTGCATTATATTTCTGTCCTTATCTGAGTACTTCTGTGATGTAAAGTTGTCCATGTGATTTGAAATCACCAATCACCGGACTCTTTTGCTGACAATGTAATGTTAGAACTGAAAGTCAGCCATGAATGGGTTAAATTCCTGGCAAATCTGCCCTCTGAAATCAATTCACACGGCCTAAAATAGTTTTTTAAAGATATCTGTTACATGGATCACCCAATGATCCTGATTGTAATTTGATGTCTGTAAAACACACTGTGTTTCCAGACAATTGCAGATAGTCCAGTGCTTCTGTCATTTGTGTGTGGCACTAAAAAAAAAGAACAAATAGTTCATTTGTGCTACCACATTTGTGAGGTGTTTTTGAGACCATGGCTGCTTCTACTTATTTCACAGCGTTAGTTTTTATACTTGACAAAACCAACAGAATTCTACAGCAGCGGTGTAGTGAGGTATGAATCTGCCCCTGGAATCAAACTGATGACTCCATTAGGTCTTATTTTGGTGTTTGCAGTTACGTATGTGACTAACTGATGGGCCGATGATGTGGTCTAATAAATTCTACAAATACACAGCCGTATCCTGTGAAAGTGGTTGCTATATTTACTCGCATAGTAACCAGGGTGAGAGCGGGTGAATGACAACGTGTCAGTGCATACACAATTGACAGCCATTAGCGCCGTATGACGTTGTACTGTGATTACGGGTAGTTTGCCACTAATAACGACACCAGACTGTGCCTTGCACCAAAGTGAATTATACTAACATGTGTAGTATTAGTGTTTGTTTTATATGGTGTTTCTGACAGTATAAGATATATAACCGTATAGGCCACAATGACCCACAATGTCAGAAAATGATTCCTGTAGAAGATAATCTACTGTAACTAAAGAAGGCAGCTAAACTTTGACTCACTTTTGTAGTATTTCATTGTTTGTATTAACACGTGACTACTGCAAATAAGTAAATGATTCAAAAACTTAAAACACACGTGAGCCGAAATGTTTGTCTTCCATCAATAGCTCTTCATTAATTTCAGGGCAATAAAAAAAAAGTATACCTCTATTAAATTTCCCCATGGTTTTCGGCTACAGCGCAGTCTTAAATTAAAATGAGATTGCACTCTCCATGGCAATCAGCCTTTCATTTCAGCAACCCATTCTTCAGGTTCCCACGAAGGAACGATTGTGTGGGCTGTCCGTTCAGAGTGCCCTTGGTTTGTGAAAAGGATGGTTTGATGGAGAAAAAGCGACGATTATGTAGCGCGTGTCGGTGTACTGTATGTGGTGCTGCTAGGATTTTAGTGTACTTTTGGTTCTCGCAAAGGTATGACATGTCTTTCAACTTTGGCCGTGTTCCCCTGCAAAACCTTCACTCTAAATTATATGTATTGATGAAAAAATGCATTTGTCTTCTTCACCACAAAGATGAAGGTTATGATTTATGGGCTTATAGTGAATCTCACCAGCAATTTTTGAATATATGTTTATACTTTAAAATCAGACTGCGGTGGCTGAAGCTGATGTTGCTGCAGAGGACTCATCATCATGCTTCGTGAATCATAAAGCAGAGAGTGAGCTGTTTCAGGTCGTGATCACTGCAGAACACAATGAGGATTGTACGCAATAGCAGTTCATGCTGGCCTCATAACAACAAAATCCCAAATGCACAGTTATGTCAGGCTGCGCAGGCACGTATTGTTGAGTGGCTGCAGTTATGAAAACACTGTGTGGTAGATGTATTAACACAGTGTATGACCAGGGATATGGGCAATTATCTGGAAAATTAGTCGACCAATTAATTCATCCATTTATCCATAATGAGACAGGAAACACTTTCACATGGAGGTGCTAAAAATAGATGTTTTTTTTTTTTTTTACAAGGGTTTGTCATAGCACAAAATGTTCAAAAGTATATTTTAAATCTAAATTTTATCATTTTGAACATATTTGGTGAGCTTCACCCCACCAAGTGAAAACTACATTGCATATTTCTTGACTTATCTGGAGCTCATTTCTTCTAAGGAAAATTACAAAATCTTAAAGTGGAGATCTTGTATGCTGTTTTTTTTTTCGTTTGGGGGGTGTTTTATGCTTCTATATAAGGAATGTACTCTCTGGATGAGACTTGATGACGCAGAAACTGCGCTCGGTGTAGGAGTATAAGAGACGGCACTCCACTCTGCTCGGTGCACAGATGGGGAAGCAACCGGGTTGGTGAGATTCTGATAGCCTCTCGGTGTCCGGAGACGTTTGAAAGAACATGGAGATGAACGCAACTGAGAAGTTTTACCTTCCCGTTGATGGCATCCTCGAAATGTTCAACTCCTTCACCGGGCATCACCAATCACGCATTACGCACCCAGTTCTGCAAAGCACAGCCCTTACCCCAGTACTCCAGCACCCCAAAGTCTCAAACATAACGAAGACTGGCATGAGCATCATCAAAACGGTGAAAGGGCGTTGGAGACAACAGGATAAGAGGGTGGTTACGAGTAGATCCTCCAGTTCTGGCAACCGGCAGGTGTCGACTGAGAGACACCCCAAAAGGTCCGTGGATCAGCTGGAGCTGGGTCTGACCAAGCCAAGGAACTGTCACAGAATAGTTGTGCTTGGCGCACCCAAAGTAGGCAAAACCAACATGCTCCAGCGGTTCTTGGGTGAAGACTTTGAAGAGCATTATGAGCCCACGACCGAAGACTTTCACAGAAAGCTGTTCCACATCGGAGGAGAGGCGTACCAGATTGATCTTCTCGACGCCTCATGTGAGAGGGACTTCCCTGCAAAACGGAGGTTATCCATACTAACAGGTGAGCCCTTGTGATTATTAATAATTAGTGAGGTCTTACATTTTACAAATGTCAATATCAACATTGTTTAAAGTGGCAACAGTGTTTAAAATACTATTTTACGCGTGAAAAAATTGAAATATTGTAGAGTCACTACTGCCAAGTCTTAAAGCATTGGGAAAAGTTTTGTCTTTAAATTGGATGCATACATTTAATTAAAGTGACCGCTCCTCTTTCTCCAGGTGACATCTTTCTGCTCGTCTTCAGTGTGGATGACAGAGAGTCCTTCAGTGAAGTATGTGAGCTGCTCAGCGAGATCAAAGCCGCTAAGACAAAGTTACTGAAATTAAAACATCCGGCGAAAGTGCCGGCCGTGATATGCGGGAATAAAGTGGACTTGGAAGCGCAGAGAGCCGTCAGCCGCTCAGAAGTGGAAGAGACGCTCGGTGAGGATGTCGCATTCTTCGAAACCTCGGCTAAAGACGGTACCGGACTGGAGGGTGTATTCAGAGCTCTCGCCGCTCTCGGCGGACTGCCGGACGAAACCACCCCGTCACGGCACCAGATCGTATCCATGCTCACCTACCAGTCGTTGTGCATCGGCCAGCGAGGCAGGAGAGGGAGCCGTACGCGGGGACTCGGTGCGCCCTGTGCCGCAGTGGATCCTCTGGCTCGCCGCCCGAGCTTCACCAGCGACCTGCGGCTGGTGCTTGGATCAAGCACCAAACGCAACAAACCCGAGAGGTGTCAGATTCAATGAATTGTGAGCCTTCTCGATAAACCAATTGTAGTAGTATGCTGCAATGTCGTATTATGTAAGGAGTTATACTCTGCAGCACCTGGCTGGACCAGTGCATTTTGTTTTTGTATGTATAACTGTTATATTATCCTATAATAAATAAATACAATCTTTCTAATTGTAACGTGCATTGTCTCAATCTGTTTAATCAAATAAGTCATTTTTAATTTATTCCTGACATACAGTCCACGTAAGAAAAAGAACAAGGAGACAGAGCGAGGTATTGTTAGATTATGCTCATGAACGCAGGCAATCAATTGTTTTCTAATGATGATGAAGGCCTGACCATGAGTGTGTGTGTGTGTGTGTGTGTGTGTGCGTGGGAGGGAGCACAGGTACGTGAGGAGATGACTCAAACACCGACCTTAAACGTCTTCTAATACCGTCATCAGAGACGACAGACTGTTCATATTTCCGTACGCCCACACACTGTGAATGGCATCAAGGACTCAGGTGTGCTATTGCCTGTTAATCAGCAGTCTAACACACTCAGGCATCACCATGGCATTTCAAGAAAACAAAGAGTTAGAGCATCATATGTTAAAAAAGGGAGGGGTGGAAGGGGGGGCATAATGAACTCTATGAGATCAGCACCATGGAGAGAGCCCACTGATCATTAAACTTAGCCCTCACTATTGTTCTGCCACTGAATATTCATTTAATTTCCTTTCACTTGTAAAAACACTGTAATGTGATTAATTCAAAGGTGCAATTTCGAACAGGCTACATCAGTTTATGCTCATGTATCTCTGAATATGAAAGCACCTCAACAGCAATAACTATTTTGTGAGTTAAATCTAAATGTTACTAAATGGTCAGTAACTGCCTTTAAATAACAACAGTTCACACAGATAAAGTCCAAATCAAGACAGAGATTTTTTTTGTATAAATGTACCAATTTATAAGGATTAATTAATACATTTATGTGTCAGAGAGTTGAAATCTCCTGAAAAAAAGTCACACATTTTTCCCCGAGAATGTACAAAGGCAAGTAGTAAGTAAATTAAAGTCCATTCAGATGGTACGCTCTCTATTACACGTGATAAGATCGTGCACATGCAGTTCTTGCATTTAGCTTCTTGCCAGAAGGTCATTTGTTTGTCAGTGTGCTGAACATGGTGGCTGCTTAAATAAGGTCTGGAGTATAAAATTCGCAGGTGTATTTACAAAAGCAGCAACATTTACATGTATTCTCAATGTACACATAATGCTGAAAAGGCATTCATGCCAACTCAAATAATTCCTTCTGAACCAGGAGAGTAATGATCTTTAGATGATGGTAAAATGAATTGAGGAAATCTTTTTTTCAGTTTTAGTTGCAGCCATAATTACAAGATAATACCTGGAGGCTTTTAAAACATATTAACATCTCCTGAAAAAGCAAGTCTCATCCACGCCAGTGTGACAAGCGTTCTTACAGTATTGCACTCTAATTATTGCCAGTGTCAATTAAATATAAAAAGCCTGTGGAACCTGTGTTTTATTTCTGGTATAACCAGGGTAAGATGAAGGGCTATCATTGGGCAGTTTGTGGTAATTTGAGTTACGATGGCAGCTTCACAGAAAAGTAACACTTTTCTTCACTACAAGCTGTCATCTCTCTCTTAAATTAGCCACTCTAATAACATTACTGTCATCGTGGGTTGAAGGTCTTCTCTGTTTGTCTGTCAGCTTGGCGGTCTCTTTGTGGTCTCTGAAGGATTTCTGTTTGCAGCTCCAACAGTAGAGATGGCAGCATGCTGTCCAGCAAGGCCAGTCCATCCCAGGAGCAGCGCAGACCTCTAATGAGGAAAGAAGAAACAAAATTTGAGAGATTCAGCAAAAGAGGAGAATTTCTTTCTCACCGGTGAAACTTTGCATTCAAGCATAATAAAATGATAAATCACCTGTCATCAAGAATCAGTTGTCCACTCTGTAGCAACTCTTGGACATCAGTGGACGTGCCGAAGATTTCATGGAGACCCAGTTGAGGGCTAAACAACTGCCAATGCTGTTTAATACCAGAAAATAGCAAATAGGATTATTACATTTCACATAGTTCACTGCATACTGAACATTACCTTCACTGACAGAGAAGATTAAAAGAAACTGTGCTGAATAGAATGTTTATGTAGGTATAAAGGTTTTATTATGTGTGCTTCACCTTGTGAGTAATGCCCTCAGTCATTCTCATCCCCATCACCAACACCTCCTCCAACCTAGCAAACAAACATCTTTCATAACAGAAATTCACAGTGACGAGACTTTGACAATAACAAGGACAGGACAGAGTGAGCAAATGTTCTGATAATACCGTTTCACAAGGACAGAATGTTTGAAAGAACAAGTACACGTACAGCGACCTCAAACACCATCTTTCTCACATTCTGTTAAGTTTCACTTTGTGGATTGGCTGATATATAATTGTCACATCTCACACAGGCAGAGAAGTTCTGGGTGAAACCGAGAATGTCAGCTGCCCCCTCGTGTCAGAACCAAAATATACTCAGAATGAGACACAACACTACTGCGTGTAAGTGCAACAGCTCACAGTTCGAGATGGCTGAGCTGAATCCTCCTCCGTGTCCCGTGTCCCCTCTGCTGGACCTCGCGGATCCAGACGTCGGGCTCCAGAGTCTGGGTCCGGCCCTCCCGAATGACACCTCCCTCCCCCAGAGGCACAAACCGCCCATGTGCTCCTGTCACAGATGAAAAATATTAAAACAAACTTCTCCACAAGTTCAACAATCATCAATCACTGCTTTTAGATTACCTGGGCCGACACCGATGTATTGTCTTCCCTTCCAGTAGCTCATGTTGTGATGACTCACTGCATTCTGCATAACGCAAAGTAAAGCTTTATAGCGTTGTTGTGATTGTTCTTATCAGACACGTTCATGAGGCAATATGGTGCAGAACAAAAGAGACATCTGCCTTGTTGAGTGTTGGTAAAGACATTAAACCAAAAGCAACACAATGATGAAGGTTGAATAGCAGTCTAGAGTATCTCTAAATTAAAAACAGCAGCACATATTTTTGGTTTTTGAAGAAATCACACTTTTAAGTCTTGCTCTATAAATATTAGTATCCCAAAACCTGATTATTACATTTCTACTGCTATACAGCACAGAAGAACTACACCTGCAGGGTCTTCTGGTGTCAATGATTATATGCTTCAACGTGAATCTGAATTAAATAATACTGAATTAAATGTTTGCTGTTACAAATGTGTTTTTTAGTTTCTCAGCTTTTCTGGAAAAACCACCAGAAGCTCTGAAGTGCAACCTCTAAACTTTTTTAGGTCAAAGCTTATTTTTTTCAGTATTCTGCAGCTCTTTATTATAACAGCACTTATTTTTGTATGAATTCTATCCTAAAAATAAACTTTCTTTGATCTTTATTTATTTATTTATTTTTCTTGGTCTAAAAAGATTAATTTCTCTCTATTTTAATTTATTTTCCATTTCCTTATCTTTTAAAGTCCCCCTCCAGTAAAAAAAAAAAGTTTTTCTTCTTGTTCCTTCATCGTGTGTGTGTGTGTGTGTGTGTGTGTGTGTATGTGCAGAGTTTGACGCGTGAAGGCTGTTTTCACATTCATCTGATCAAAGTGGAAAGTTTCTCTGTGCTCACAGAAGGTGTGAACTCATGAGCATGATTTGTGACATCACATCTAGTTTGGAACCAATTATGGTCCAATATGCAACTTACACAAGTGTTATATGGAAACTTAAAGCCTTCAGTGCTCATACACTGAGAACGGACTTTTCAGTGAAGTAGGAGACAACTTGTGTCCAGCAGTTAAACTTTTGAAATGAAACATATTTACATATTCAGAGATAATCAGTGAAACGTCATTCTGCTGAGTACTTACGTGTCTTGCAAAGTTTGACACCTCGTACTGCTGAAAGCCACGCTGGTGGAGAGTCCTCCTGGCACACCGGTACATCTCCGCTGTCACATCATCAGCGGGCACAGTCACTTCACTGCACTGCACCTGTTTAAACAGCTGGGTGCCTCGCTCCAGGGTCAGCTGGTACAGAGACACGTGGTCGTCACACGCCCTCAACAGCTCAGACAGCTCTTTCTCCCACGCTTCCACGCTCTGTTTGGGCCGGCCGAACATCACATCCACCGACACCCTCCCGGGGCACAGCCTCCTCGCCTCTTCAATAGTTTGCAAAGCCTGATGAGAACTGTGGTCTCTTCCCAGAATTTTCAAGTCCTCATCCTGCAGAGACTGATAGATTGAAATTTTGATATGGGGACTGCGATACTAAACATAACCTAATCTTCTGTGAGTAGTATTCTATAGATTGTAGTCACCTGGACCCCAATGGAGAAACGGTTCACCCCTGCATGGCAATAGTCCTCTAACTTTGACATTCCCTCAGGAGTAGGGTTGACCTCAAGTGTGACCTCAGCCTTATCTGACAGGTTGGCCTGCCTGGAAACAGTTTCGAGGATGGCAGAGATGGTTGAGGGGTGTGCCAGGCTTGGTGTCCCACCACCAAAGAATACTGAGGTGATGCTGCAAGGAGAAATGAAATGAAAGGTAGGATGGGTGAAGCACAGAGCTACGGGGGATACTGGATGATTTCATGTGGAGGGTCTAACAAATCCCCATACCAGGATACCTGACTGAGCTGCAGCAATGTCTCTGTCTCCCGCTGAAGGCACTCGGTCATGATGTGGTTATTGTTGGCTCTGGGTATGTACTTGTTAAAGTTGCAGTAGGAGCACCTTCTGAGACAGTAAGGCCACTGTAGAAGAGAGGAAGACATCATTTGGGACAAAAAAAAAAGCCTAGACTGAAAAATTGACCTAATTCAGTGGCTGCATGCATTCGCAGATGTGTGCGTATCTCTGCATAGAAATGTTTCATCATTAAATTGACCAAAGCCAGCTCACGTGCACATAGAGAGACGCCTGCTGTGTGAGACGTGCAGATCCGGCACGTTCAGACACATCTTCAATTATTCCTCCGCCAGAAGTCCCTGAAAAGCAGCGCAGACCGGGAGAGAGGACACGTCCTGCCGCTCGCAACGTGTGTTTGATCATTCTGGTGACGGTATTTGTTTATCTGACGGCGGATTTAACTGAATGTCTGAAACTGAGGCTGTCTTTCATTTGAACACAGAGTCGCAGCTACACGCGTGTAAAAGATACATAAATGCATGATGGGAAATTTAGGCTATAAAAGTTTACATGACCACAATGTGGCGAATATGTAACTTCAAAAGTAAGGTAAAGTCAGATATCTGTTTACATTTAAGCCTCCCTCTCTAGTAGCTGTGACTTCTTCTTCTTCTTCGTTTTTCTTCTTCTTCTTTGGTTTTACTGGAGGACTACAAACCAACGTTAAAGGTGCATGGCGCCACCTACTATATCGGAGAGTGTGACATCATGACTTTAAACAACAAAAAACTAACAAGCAAACGAAAAAAAAACTTTATAAAGAAGTTATATTCTGGATATTAAACCTGTGATTGTTTGTCGCTAACAGACTTTTGAGGCTCACTCGCCTTCCCGTAGGTTAGCTATGACGTCACCCCAAACAGGAAGTACAAAGTGATTTCTTTTTTGTGTATTACATTCTTTGACCACACAGAGGCGCCGTTTTGCTAGCGTAAGAATGACCTGCCAACAAGTACAAAATGTTATGTGACCAGTTTACTGTACTGTATATTTTACAGTGCCTAGTCATATAATTTTCAGCACCATTGAGGCCAACAGTGTAAGTGAGGAATAGTGAATCACGAGATGTTGGTGGCTTCTTCTGTTATTGACTAAAGGATAAAGCCTGTACAGATTGTATGATTACTGTGAGGAATGAAAACATGTCTTATAGAGAAAAGAAAGTATGTCTGTAAAGTTCACTGTTGCTTATAGTTCTTAAAGGGACTCTTTGGGGATTTCAGAATCATTTTGAAAATCAAATTGAAGCTACAGGAACTACTAAGGTTTGACAGACAGTATTTTACATTCAAGTTGACAGCTACTGTTGACTAATTTGGCACCTAATTAGAGGGAACGTCATCCATATACAGTAAATTAAATAATTAAAGGCATTTTCCAGTGTATTTTTTTAGTCTCATTGAGATTGAGATCTCTCTTTCAAGAGAGAACTGAGAACAAGAAACACAAGAACACAATCAACAAACATAAACAACACAACTAGGGTTAGACAGCCACAGTCAACAAAGAATTAATAAAAACATCTACAAGGGTCATAAAAAAAAATCAGATAATAACATTTTAAAACTTCCAAGGGGACTGAAATACTCTAGTTTGAGGTCAGTTTGCAGTATATCAAACATTAGATGTAGGATGCACATCAGCGGGAAAAACACAAGTATAGGTGTCAGAGGAAAATGATAATAAATACAAAAAGTCCTCACAGAGTTTATGCTCCCAATTGTTTTTACTAAACAAACAAGTATGACCACAGAGGACCATTGACATCTGAATGTATCCTATTCCTGTTGACCTTTTTGCATGAGGTGAATAAACTATCAGCAGCTCTTTGTAAACACTGATATTTATTGTTGCAATGACAATACATAAAGACACTCGTCTATATTTAGAATATAAATTTGTGCTCTACTCGCACAGGATCAAACTAATTTAATGAGCTATTGATTTCCCTGAACCCAGGAAAAATACCGTCTGGTGGGTGGACAGTGAGATAACCTTGTAGAGTCACCTTTAAAAACAGGATGTTCATTTGCAGAGAAAAAAAATCAACACTGTTCAAGTGATACAAATAAAGCCTGCACTCATCAGGATTACAGTTAATCAAACCTCTTCATTCTTTTGAGTTAAGAGCCAACGCAGCTTTATTAGTGGATAAAAAATGTTGTCTTCAAATAATTACCACTGATCAGTACAGATTAACACTGGAGAGTTTGCTGCTGATTGTACAAATCACCTTGACATCACTGATATGTGTCTCTGTGTAAAGTCATAGGTCAGTGAACATTTACAGGGTGGACATGTGTGTGCTCATCCTCACAGTATTATTTCCTAAATGTGACAGTACACAGAAATTTATTGAATAATTAATCTAAGTATTTAATTAAAGATGTCAATAAATGTGAATGTGCTTGCTGCCAGCTTCAGACCCTGGGGACATTTTCCACCTAATATTAAATCTGGTACCCAATTACCTAATCAACAGAGAGAGAGAGAGAGAGAGAGAGAAAGAGGAGAGAGCGACATTAGAAAAGGGGATGGGGATGTGTTTTCATCGAATACATACAACTGCTTTGTGTTAGGTGTTGAGTGGGAGTTTTTTGGAGTTCAGTGAGAAGCCAGAGAACTACATCAAAAGAGTGAAACTGTATTGACAATCTGCCAAATGGATAAGAGGAAGAAAGGTAAGTTTGCTGATTTAATGCATAAGGTACGTAAACAAAATAATGTAAACATTACATGAATTGAACCTTTACTGTGTTTTACTCATGCTACAAAAGTTACAAAGGTGGACTATGCAGTACTGTATCAGGTTGCATGCCAGTTAGGGACTGTACAAAAATTAATGGGGTGGAGAGGGGGGGCTGAACCTTATGTTTCACTTTTTAAAAAAACAAATCCCTCCCCTAAGTTGTTTATATTTTTGTTGCACCCTCTTCTTAACTTGGACCCCCCCCCCCAAAAAAAAATGCAGACTCTTCTCCTTTCTACCAAAACAAAAATTACATTACCCTCCCCCTTTTCTGATCCTCCCCATTACCCATAATGTTGTACTGGCCATTACCAGCATTTATTAGACAAAAGCATCAGCTCTTGAGTTTTCACAGCAACAGAAAAAAAAACTAAAAGAACCAAATAATATTTTCTTCAGTTTTTTAGTGTCTAGTTCTAAAAAAAATGCATTTTTTGTAAAAAACATGACAACCAAACATAGACAAACTGCATCAACATTGAGGGACAGTGGTAGTTAGCAGTATTGCTAATTGGTATACAACCTAATATGACTCACTCTTATAGTTTGTTCGCAAGGGTGGTTAATTTACTTCAAAGTGAGTGATTATTTTGTCTAATCCTTGTTCAAACTATTACATAAACCTGTACGTTTAACATACTTAAAAGTTGAAGATTCTGTGGGAAGACAATTTAAAAATAATGATAAATGTAAGTAAATGCACATTACTTTGTGAATTCAAGAGTTACTTCTTTCTAAAATAATATTGAACTTCACTTTTTCCACAGGATCTTCTATAGAATTGAGGCTTATGGTGGTCGGTAGCAGTGGACCTTCTCAGTTGTTACTAACCAATGCCATTCTTGGGAGGGAGGAGTTTCCGAAGGATGTCAACAGCATTTCTGACAGCAGGAAGAATGTTGGAGAGCTGGCTGGTAGACAAATGGCTGTGATCAATGGACCGAACATCTATGAAAAGGATATATCTCAAGCCAAGAGGAAGATGGAGCTGAGAAGGTCTAAGTGCTTATGTAACCCTGGACCCCATGCCTTTCTTGTCGCCTTTGACATGGAGAAAATCTCCCCAAATGATATGAGAACCCCCAAGCTAATGATGAGGCGTTTTGGAAGACACTGTCTGAGACACTGCATGGTCCTCCTGGCCTTTGAAGGAAATATGGAGGGAGCGGCCTTTGAAGAGAGGGTGAGGAAGACTGACTGGCACCTGAGAGAACTGATTGAGAAGTTTGGTGGACGCTTTCATGTTTTCAGCAAGAACTGGAGAGATCGCAGCCGCGACAGAGAGCTGCTGCAGAAGATCGAGCGGATGGTGGCCTCCTTAGGGGGGGGCCACTTCTCTAGCAGAACTTTCCAGAAAGCAGAGGACTGCGTGAAGAGGGAGGAAAAGAGGCTTAGGAAGCAGAGGGCAGCAGAGAACGAGAAGGCATGGACTGACATGGAGAAGCAATACATATCGGATGAGTTGTATCACCAGAAGAATTCCTACATCACCAATGTTAGCGCAGAGATCAGAGCCAAGGCAGAGATGGACAACGGCTGGCTCAGAACTTCCCTGGCTAGAGGGTTGGGGATGGGTTTAGTTGTGGGAGCTGTCATGGGTGCACTGGTTGGGTCTATAGAGGGGCCAGGGGGGATGGTTCTTTATGGGATCATAGGAGGTGCGCTTGGTGGATCAGCAGGAGGAACAGCCCAGGTGGCTATAAAGCATATGGAAGGCAGAGTGGCCCCACCTGCCAGACTCAACTTCAACTCAATCTTCATCAACCGCTTCTTTGCAGCTCCTCGCCAGTGACTGCATGGCTTATGCGTGATTTATGACCTATTTTACAGGAAGGTATCAAACTGTTGCTTGTATAGCTATCAAGCTGACTGGATACCAGATTAGATAAGGAAATGTACAATTCCCCTTAGGTAAAAGTACAAACTTTACGTCCTTACTCCTTTGTACTGTACAATATGGTTAATATCACCTACATACTATAGGTTATTACACTGTTCAGCTTAACAGCTCAAGCAGAAATACTGATTTCCAAAAACAATAAATCTCATGCCTGACTGAAACTGTAAATGAATTTATTTTAATTAGTTCATAAATGTATTTGTGACTTTTGACAGCACATGTTTATTGTTTCTCGCTTGGTAACCATATCAAATTTTATTCAACCTCCAACATTACGTGGTGTCTTGCTGTGAGCGAGTTAAAGTATAGTTCAGATAACATTCAGGGTGGAGCCTCCACTGAGAGTGCCATTGTCTACAGCACTGCTCCTTCCCTAGACAACGCACACACCTTAGTGCACCTGTTGAGTGTAAACCACTGCAATCTCTCCACATTATCCTGAAACTGTGAACAGAAACAGTGCAGACTAACCGCAGTGCTATCTGGACAAGAAAGGTAAGACCTTTTTTACATCAGTTTCTCTTTCATTTTTGGAAAAGCTACCTCTCCGGTAACTATAAAGTCAGACAGATTCAGTCTTCTGAATCATTCATGGACATGATGTATAACCTGAGAACATTTCCTACATGAATGTTAGTGTACAATAGAGTCAGGACAAAACTCAGGAGTTACATATTACATAAGATTTCAGTAGTTGGTGATTTGTTTTGAGCTTCAGCTCCTCGATGACGTTGCAAGCTATTTGGTTGCTACCTGTTTGACTACATACCTCCCATCACCTCTTCCACTTAACTTATTCTGTTCTCTGTTAGTCTATCTGTCCTTGATCACAAAGAAATTCTCTTTTACTCTAATTTCTGTGACAACGGCAATAGGAAGGCACTGTGGTTGAAAATAATCAGAGGGCTAGACTTCATTGTGGGCTTCTGCCATTAACATGAGTCAGTGGTGTGTATCATTATGTAATAAGAGATGGAATGCCATTTGACGTGACATCCCGTTTGTGTTGCATAGCTGAGCTGAAAAAATTTGCGGTTTCACATTTCTGTGTAAATGATTTTGAGTTGTTAGAAGTTGCCAGAAGCAAGTACCTGTAGTAAAAATTGAGTAATGATGTGATATTACAATACATTCATCAAATACAACAAATATTGCAAATAACAATTCATTGAATTTGCTGTCTGTAGCTGAACTTGTAACCATGTACTCATATGTGTATATGTACACAGTAAATTAGCTGTATAATGCTGTATAACTAGCTGTATAATGTCAAAGCTCCTTTACTCCTTTTCTATAACATTATTATTTCTTAAAAGTAGGAATTCATTTCCTGGTTGATGTTCATTTTGTCGATGGATGTTTATCAAATGATTTCTTTGGCCACTTCTCATGTTAACTGTCAGTTTTGGTTTTCTCTGTGTTACTTATTTACAATTTAAACACAACACTCTCTCAATTGCAAGAAAAAAGAAACAGAAAAAAGTTTGGGTTTTTTTGTCATACTTTGATGCGGACCTTTTCAGGAATAATGGCCTCTACCATCAGCCTCCTCTCCAAGAAGCACTTCCTGTGCTTTCTGTGTAGAGACATCTTCACAAGCCCAGTAACCACACCATGTGGACACAGCTTCTGCTTGTCCTGTCTTTGTCACTACTGGACACGACACCAGTCCAAATATTGCCCCTACTGCAAGAGAGTGTTTAGTGAGAGGCCTGACCTCAGTGTCAACCGCATTCTGGCAGATATCGCTGACAACTACAGGAAGACTCAACCAGAGAAACCACCTGATGACGAGATGGTACTTTGGCCCTTTTATTAGTCATTTAATCATATATGATATAACCTGATCATTGAGCATTTGTGTGTGTATGCTAATGCCACTGTTGCACATGTACAGGTTATTGATGTTGAGCAAATGATCCAAGAAAGGGTGCAGAAGATAGAAAGGTTGAAATATTCTCTTGCGCTCCAAAAGGTCAGCTGAAAATGTCTACGTCATTAAAATCTTTGTTTATTCTTAAAAAAAATGTATATGATTGAATGATGATGATTATGATGTCCAATCAGAACTCTTACCTCAGAGAGGTCAGAGAGAGCCAGAAGGTCTTCTCTGCCCTCGTAAATGCTATGGAGAAGAGTCACAAAGCTGTTGTTGCAGCAATTGAGGAGAGACAGAGAGAAGAGGAGAAGAAAGTGGAAACACTGGTAAGAGAGCTTGAACAGGAGATCCAGGAGCTGAGGAAGGAGACCGCTGAATGTGATCCTCAGATTCCTGTAAACTGTGATCAAAGTGACGATACAAAGGAAGGTACTGTGGTAAGCACCTTCACCTTCTGTACACAACATAGAGATGATGGTAAAGCACTGATATTGCCTACGATCACCAGTGAAATGGTATTTTCCTCTTATGTCATGCAGAACATTGTTTCCACTATGTGTCCCTCTGAGATGAAGGATTGGTCCAAGGTTACCATAGAAACTGACCCTTGTCTTGGGGTCACCAGAAGAGCACTGTCAGACATGATGGATAAGATAAAGGTAGAAGTCAACAGGCTCTCCAAATCTGGTCAGTAATACAATTTTTAAATGTATTATGTCGACATTTTATGGTAAAATATGATGACAGTGACGTTCCTTTTTCCTATGACTTTTCCTTGACAGAACTTAAGAGAATAGAGAAATACACAGGTAAGGCTTTGTGTACACAGAAACAAATATTTGTGCTTAAGCTGTCCACACTGTTTTGAACTATTTTTAATTTTTTACCCTCCCTCTCCCATAGTGGATGTCAATCTGAGTGCTAAGACAGCCCACCCCTTCCTCTTTGTCTCAGATGACAGAAAACAGGTGAGGCACACAGAGAAGTTTCAGGAGGTACCTGATCACCCCAAACGGTTCGACCGTGTGGCAAATGTGCTGGCCAAAGAAAGCTTCACCAATGCTAGGTTCTACTGGGAGGTGGAGGTCGGGGAGAAGATCGAATGGAACCTGGGTGTTGTCAGACAGTCCATAAACAGGAAGGGCAAGTTCTCTGTCTGTCCTGCAAATGGTTTCTGGACTTTAAGCCTGAAGGTGGGAGGCCAATACGTTGCCAACACCTCTCCTGTCACACTGGTGGCTCTAGAACAGAGACCCAGGAGGGTGGGCGTCTTTCTGGACTACACAGAAGGCCGTGTGTCCTTCTATTGCGCAGAATCTGGAGTCCACATCCACACTTTCATGGATACATTCACTGACAGGCTTCATCCGTTCTTCAGTCCTGGTCGCCTGCATGGTGGCAAAAATGCTGCTCCCCTAATCATCTGTTCTAGTTTTTGCAGCATCTGAACACTATACCAAACACATAACTTATAAATCCCCAGTATAAATGCAGATCTTTTGCTTGTAATTATCTTCTTAGTGTCTATCCAGTATGTCAAATATATTTATTACATAGCAAATCTGTATGAAAAACTACAATGAACCACATTACCCCTGTCTGAACAGTGAACAAGAGGTTGCATAAGGACTGACTCCCAATACTCAAAAACTTCAATGAAAACCATAAACAGATTGAAAATGAAAGACGGGGGTAGAGAAGAAAAGAGAAGGCTCTCATAAATGAACAAGTGAGTTAAAGTCGAAAAAGAGGAGGGAATGGGTTGCTGAGTTGGATGGACATTAGGGGCTGCAGGATTGGGACAGAGGTTGACGAGGAGCAGGGAGGGAGGGCGCAGAAAACAGCAGGGCATTGTGCTCATACACCAGGCACTGGGAGACACACTCAAACATATTCACGCATTCACACACTGACACGGTCGTGCACACAAGCGCATGCTTCTGCCCACTGCCACACAGACTCGCGCTGGCATCTCGGAGGGCAGCCCCATCTCCAGTTCAGTCCTGGGTGTCGAAGCTGATCAACCCTCTCTAGTCCAGCTCACCTGACCTCTGAGATAGAGCTTCCCCTGCTCTCCAGCATTCCTGCGGACTGAACTGAATTCTCAGGGCCACCATTCACAACTCCAGGCATCCACAACTGATCAACACAAACAAAAGACCGGTAACTTGTGGACCAACTACAAGGAGAGCAGTGAGAGTCCAGTATACTTCATTTGAGGTAAATATGCTTCATTAATATTATTAATCAGTGCATTAGTGTCTATTTTTCTCAAAACGTCAGAAAACTGACTGAAAAACATATAGTGCACTTGTGTGATGATTTGTTTGAGGGAATACATAAAAATACTTCTAGTAATTCTTCTAATTTAGCTGTATCACTGTTTATTATCCCTGTTTGAGGGGTGATCGAGGCAGGTGTGTTGGATGTTGTCAGTTGCTCTTTCCTCATTGCCATGTTTACAATTATTCATTGGAATGAGGCAGAGCGTCCCAAAGAGAGGTCCGGGGGACCTCCAAGGGCATTTGAGGGACTTCCAGGAAAAGCAGAATGGTTTCTTACTATGAAACATGCACAATACTGTGTATGTATGTAGGCCTATAAGAATGATTATGCAGGTTTGGAGGATTCATATGTTCTAGTATTATCTTTCTACTTACAGTACAGACTTTGAAATTTTGTTCATGGGGGTTCTTATTAAGCAGTGGTCCAATGGGTAAAGCTTATCCCTTTGAAACATATCCATCTGCCCTCATGAAGCAACCCCTGGAATTGATCTTCGGCAGGGGGGGTTTGATTCACAGAATTGGTCAAATGTGGGTACTGAGAGCTGTGATAATAGATGACACAGGTCCTCCTGGCCCACTCCACAAGCATTCATGAAAGCTGCTTGTGTTCAGAGTCCCCTCATGTTTTTCTGAGATAATCCACTCACCCGGCAAGGCGTAGCTCAACACCCACAACTGTGTCAAAGAAGGCTATTCTCTGTGGTTCTCACTGGAATCCACTAAACATGGGCCTCCCAGCCTGTTTTCAAATATTTATGATAAATATATGCTCCATTAGCCTCTTCATACTTTACAGATGTAATGCTCATTCTTGTAAGTAACAAGTTGTGAATATTTTTGTATCTGGGTATTTTGCAGAAGTATTTGGATGATGAATAAAAATGATTTAAATTGATTCTACTATCTGATTTCAGGCTACCTGTCCTTGTCTAACCCAAGCTGAAGTCATTGACGTCATCACCTGAAGACTGAGGATAAACTGGGACACAATACTCTCAGTACTGTAGACTGTCACATTTCTGTGGGACTATAAGTGGGCCCTGTGCAACAAACAGAGACTGATATAAAACCAAGACAAACAACACCTTTTGCCATGGCAACCACGGGCATGCAGTTGCTAGGCCTAATCATGTCCATTGTGGGCTGGGTGGGTGGGTTAATAGTCTGTGGCATCCCCCTGTGGCGGGTCACTGCCTTCATCGGTAACAACATAGTGACGGCTCAGATCATTTGGGAGGGCTTGTGGATGACTTGCATCGTGCAAAGCACTGGTCAGATCCAGTGTAAAGTGTATGACAGCTTGCTGGCTCTGCCCAGTGACATGCAGGCTGCCCGGGGCCTCACCGTATTCTCTATCCTGATGTGTGGCCTGGGTCTGGCTCTGGGGGTCCTAGGAGTCAAGTGCACTAAGTGCATTGGTGTTAACAGCCTCAAGGCCCGTATTGCTCGTATTTCTGGCGCCCTTTTCGCCATCGCAGGGTTCCTCTACCTTGTGCCCATCTGCTGGACTGCCCACTCCATCATCAGGGATTTCTATGACCCACATGTGGCGGCTCCACACAAGCGTGAACTTGGCCCTGCCCTCTACATCGGCTGGGGGGCATCAGCCTTGCTCCTTATTGGGGGATCTCTGCTCTATGCTGGGTCAAGTCCCCCTGGCATCCCAGGCTCTCCCACCTTCAGCAGTGGAGAAAGCAGTCCTCGCAGGGCACCTGCCACACAAGTCAAAGGTTATGTCTAAGATCCCAAAATGTCTGAATGCCTTCAAGTCCCACAAAATCACCCCAACCGATGACAACCCCATTTTTTCTCCTCTTGATTTTGCTCATTGTAATTATTTTATATTTAATGTTATTCCAGTTTGCTTTTTTCTTTAAAAAGCCACAGGAGGCTGTTAAGGGAAAATTGAACTCATTTTATTATTTCATACCTGATATCATTCAATAACCTTATTTCTCTGTCTGTCATTGTAAAATACAATAAAAGTTTTGGTCTTCAAAAACCTCTACTGTGGGATATTGTGTGTGTTCACATTTTTATGATTATGGATATAAACGCTCTTTAAAAACATTCTTTCAACCTCATGTGTTTGAGAGAAGTATAGTAGTTTTAAAAGGGAAATCTTTGTCTCATTTATGTAAACACTACTGTGGGTTCTGCTGAGTGGAGATGAACAATAGAACAATGGGGATGTGTGTACATTTGCTTGTGGTGCTATATTGTTGAGAAGGGTGTGTGTGTGTGTGTGTGTGTGTGGTCCTTCATCTCCTATCCTCCATCTCCTCTTCCCTATCTCTGCTACCCTGTACCAGGGACAAAGGAAAATCCATTATCTTTGTCTCACAATGTAAAAAATCCTGGTACTCCTCGGAAAGCAAGTACAGCAGAAGAGTCTCTCTTAGCAATGTTGATCTCAAAGCATTCTCCTTCGTCCTTAATGACATTAAATGAAAAATATCTCACACTCAGAATGTGTAAGCATGTGCTGTATGTGCGCATGCCTATCTGTCAGTGTCTCTGTGTTAGCATGTCATGTGGGATGTTACAAGCCACAGCATCTTTATTTATGAGACATTGTTCAGATCACTCAAATTCTGTGCTCTGTCACTTTGATAAATGGTAATTCACAGAGACTCTGAAAAAATAATTTCAGTGACATACACAATGACACGATTCTGTTTTCTTTCCATGCTAAATTTCATTAATTGCATAGTTATCATACCTGGGCATTTGATTTTGATCTGATGTAAACAATAACTTTGATCATAGTCAGGAGGGCAGACATCGCTCCCTCCGTTTTTCTTCTTCTTTCTGTCCATAACAGCAGAAGACAGAGAAAGACAATGCCACTTTATGGAGCATTACAACACCACAATAACAATGGATACCAGTGTTCCAAGTGCCAGGTAGTGACTCATACATGACCTAAGTAGGCCTATACCAATGTTGGTAGAGTAATGCTGTGAATACAGTGAGGCAGTCTGTGCTATTTTACTGTACAATTGTAATGGAGAAAACAGAGTGAGACAAGTGTACAATTTAGGTTGTAAATAATCAGTACAGTGTCCTAAAATAGCTTTATGGGAGTACCAACTACATCATAATTCAAGTAACAATTAATCATATGTACACTACTGAATCACTGATGATTTAATTCAAATATAAAAGGTTTACCCCAACAATAGGGAGGTCAAAGGTTAGGGTCAACTACAACTAACAGTGGAGCTGGTAGGGATTCAACAACACAAATGTTTATAGATTCTGGAGTTTTTAATGAGGGTGAGGGAGAAGATGTCATTTTTAGGATTTTAACAAGATATTTTAACAGTTTTTTGTGGAAAAACCATATCAGACACAAATTATTATTCAAAGTAGACTATTTTGAATAAATCTTAAAACATGTCTGGAGAGGATCTTTAACTAAAGAATCTGAGTACTTCTTCCACCACTGTAAAGGTTCTTACTACCATATCACATCTGTAGAAAAGTATTTTGTCAATACATTCATCGGTCGCTAGAGGGAGTAAATCCCTCTGTTGTTGGTGGTGTTTCTACGACGGAAGTGGGAAATAGGAACAGTTGCTTAAAGCCTAGGTTGAGAAGTTATATTAGAGATTGGGATGAGGGGTGGGGAAGAACTTTATTTTTGATTAATTAATTAATTTGTTATTTTCATTTATTTTAATTTTATATATAATAATTTAGGGTAGATAGGAGAATTGAGTCTTATTTCCAATCCAGTAGAAGGTGGTAATGCAACATTTTGGATGCAAACCGCCTCTAAAAACCAACGAAGAAGAAGAAGAGGCAGAAGTAGGAAGAGCTGTACAGCTGTGCTCCGTGGCTAACACAGAAGAAGCTAGCAGGCTAACCTCAGCGGTGAAAATACCAGGATCCGCTGACCAAACAACACACCTCGACAGCCACTTTGCGACTTTGAATCTAACATGGGGAAAGGCGGAGGTACATTTGAGAGGCTCCTGGGTGAGTTATAAGCACATTCGTCAAGTTGATAGTTCATTTGGCAACTATGAGTCAAAGTGCGATGTTTTCCAGCGTATTGTTTTGGAAGACGCTGGGGCTGTGGCTCTCAGGCCAGCTAATTTTAGCCTGCTAACAAATCCGCTGCTATTGTTTGGAGGCCCAAAATAGGCTCACTAATTTTAGCAACCTGATGAAGTTTAGAACACAGTAATTTTTATTTAAAATGTAATCGAAACTACGTTACCTTTATCTTGGGCTATCGCCGTGCTATTAGTTAAGCTAGCGATAAACAAGGCTCTTGATTGGCTTCAAATTAGTTCATATCAGTTTCATACGATAATATATCAACGCCAGCTAGTCGTCCACACCAACAGTGTAATAATGTTAACATATAACAAATGACATGGACTGACTGTGCAAGAACACCAGGCAGCCAAATACAACGTTTTCATTTAGTAAGATATTTATAAGTTTTCGTGTTGAGTTTTTAGGACCACAACAGGTTGACTAAGTTAGCTATCTGCTAGACGGATAAATTAGCTACTACTCGTTTCCCTGCATAGATCAAGGTTACACTGATATAGGAAGCCCCCCATTAAGATAAAGTTAGCAAATTGACATTAAATGCTAGTGTTTGTTAGCTTACCCGAACACTAACCCAAGGAAAAAAATGTGTCATACTGTGGTTTAATGCATCATATTGAAAACTGACAGTCACTTCAGATAATAACAATGACTTTGAGGGGTAATTAATGACTGTCACGCAAGTATTTATTACTAATTTAACCTGCATGAGTGGTAGTGAACATAGATGATAGGGTTAACTTCGTAGTGGCCCCTGGCAAAAAAGGGTCTGCTGACACCTTATAAGCCCCCCTTTCTCCTCCCACTCTTTGCATTTTATATACTGTTTCTATGCTGGAGTATTATCAAGTTTGCTATGTGGTAGTTTGTGGTGTGGTAACGAAACATAGACTTTTTGTAATCTACACCACTAAGCTCAGTGTCAGCTTACGTAATGAAAGCCCTAAATTTTGACAAGGGACCTTCTTCAAAGTCAGGACTTCAAGAAGATCAGGTGCAAAGCAAAACCCACATTAAAGCCTTTACTGTGTTTATTGCTTTAATGTTACATTTTCCCAAGCAAAGTTATAATTAATTAGTTCACAACAAACTGAGTTCCATACAGTCAGGTTAGGGATTTTTGGGCTCTTGGGCCCTGTGGTAGTTGATAGCTTTGCCGTGTTGGTAATTTACATTTCTTACCAGGTAATAATGGCAAGATGACCATATATTGGAAATGAGTCCAAGTACTTTCATAAGATATTTAAAAACATGACAATTTTGAGAAGTGCTGTGTGGATATGATGACTAAACAGGTCAAGAAAATAGTAGTCATTTAAAAAATGTATATTAATTGTAAGGCATCCTTTTTAAACAGGAAAAAGATATTGCAGTTACACAAAAAATTAAGTCCCAGATGATATCTTGTCTCACATCACAATATCACATAGTTATGAAGTCTGGAAGCTTAACAGATCAAGTATGTGTTTGTGTCTGTATGAAGAGCTTGGATTTACTGCAGTCATCTCTATGAATTACCATTTTGACTTATGCCACAGTAATAATAACAATTATCACTGAGAAAATATCAATGTGTGATTATAATGCATCAAGGGCACCACTACCAACATCAAGAGAGAGACAAAATACATGTATGTTGTATATCTATGTAGCCCAGGTGAACATGCTTTTCATAAAGCAAGTCTATCACATGTCCAGACCTGTAATTAGGAGAGGAGGAGGCTGGTTATTACCCTATTTTGGTTTGGTGTAACAGATGTTGTGTGGTCACTATTAAATAGGCATTATGTTAAAGCTTTAACCATCTGTAATAATTTCAGATAAAGCCACCAGTCAGCTGCTGCTGGAGACCGACTGGGAATCCATTCTGCAGATCTGTGATCTCATTCGACAAGGAGACACACAGTGAGTGATTCTGCCCACATTCATATACAGAGCTATTGAAGTTGAAAATAACTTCAGTATTATGTTTATCTTTTTTTGTAATGAAGAAAACTGAGCATCTTTTTTTTGTGGTTTAATTTATCACCTGGCCTGGATTGAGCGATATATGTTTTTGTCCTTCCAGAGCTAAATATGCCATCGGGGCCATTAAGAAGAAGTTAAATGATAAAAATCCACATGTCGCCCTCTACGCACTTGAGGTAAGATATGTGTGCAGTTGAAATTTAGCTGCTAAATTATTTCTGAGCTGGTGAACAAATACATTAAAGTATGTAAAACAAATCATTATATTTTCTATGAGTATTTTTTTTTGCGCTTTTGTGTCCTCTCCACTAATGTGTTCCTTTGTCACAATAACAAAATACCTCTTTTTGGGAGAAGGTTGCTTTGCTATAATGTGCATAATAAAGAAAAAAAAATGACGTGGCCTTACTGTCCAGGTGCTGGAGTCAGTAGTGAAGAACTGTGGACAGACAGTCCACGATGAGGTGGCGAGTAAACAAACTATGGAGGAACTGAAGGATCTACTCAAGGTGACCTTTATTTTATTTGTTTCTTGATTTTTCTGTACTGTACGCAATCACATTCTTTTCCCAAGTTGCTGTGATCCAGTTCTTTAAAAGTCCCCAGATAAGTTTTTTTTCATTGTGAAGCTGAATTTGCTGACAAGGGTGGACATATAGAATCAGGTTAAATAATATCTGTGCAACTATGTGTAAGTCCCTTGCCTTCCACCATCAAAGTAACAGGTAAACTAGTAGTGTTTTCAGCCTCTTACACATAAACAGGGGGATTTGTCTAGTCATATTTTGGCTAGAAGCCTTATCACCTTTCCCACCCTCTCTTTTGACTGATAGCTGCTCACTGTTGACATACAGCTGTTTGCATTTCAGCATGAGCCAGCTGTATTTGATTGGATGCTTGCTGTATCATGTGACACAGGCTCCTGCAGCCCATGCTGGTTTTGACTTCCTGATGATGTCATTGTCTTGTGACAGGAGGGGATTTTTTTTTTTTTTTTTAAAGACCAAATGCAAGGGACTTCCCACCTCAGCTCTTGTCATCAAACACAATGTTGTTTGATTCAGTTTTGTGTTCCAACGGCTCAGTTTACCAATGTTGTGTGACAACAGGAATGAATAAGATAAATAGAAGAAGGACTTAAAGGTGTAAAGAACACATTTTGTTAAAAATTGGGTTCTTTTACTGCCAGAAACAGACGGAACCAAATGTCAGAAACAAGATCCTCTACCTGATCCAGGCCTGGGCCCACGCCTTCCGCAATGAGCCTAAATACAAGGTGGTTCAAGACACTTATCAGATCATGAAAGTGGAAGGTAAGTGGATACATGGGCATATCTGTATTTTCTCTCAACTTTTTACTGTCACTCTCACCTGAAATGGAACCCAAGGGTCTCTGAAAGTATAATGACCTAGATAAACGCTCCCCCACAAGCAAAAACGCATCTAAATTTATATATTCAGGTCCTTTATTCAGAC
Organism: Scomberomorus guttatus; assembly: GCA_038419695.1. Lineage (NCBI taxonomy): Eukaryota > Metazoa > Chordata > Actinopteri > Scombriformes > Scombridae > Scomberomorus > Scomberomorus guttatus. The sequence continues at coordinate 513,506 of CM076459.1, forward strand.
TAAATACTTCCAATTTCAGCAATGTTTTAATGCAGAAAACAGATTTTAGTAGTGCATTGTGTTAAACAGCAATTATAACACATATTCTTGTTTACCACTGTTAATTTCTTACTAGTAGCACATACTGTATGCTTAACATTGTCTGTTTTTACTTTCTCACAGGTCATGTGTTCCCTGAGTTCAAGGAGAGTGATGCAATGTTTGCAGCTGAGAGAGTGAGATATTTTGTTTTTCTTATGTCACTTAAGTAGAGTTAGGTTTATTAAGTGGGTGATATTTTTGGAATCAGTTTTATGGTGAACGCACACTGAAAATTAGGTGAGGAGAAGAGAGGATGACTTGCACAAAGCTCCAGTGAGTTATTGTTTCACCATATGTGTATTAACATGTAATGTCTGTCTGTGTGTTCAGGCCCCAGACTGGGTTGATGCTGAGGAGTGCCACCGGTGCAGAGTCCAGTTTGGGGTTATGACAAGAAAGGTAGGCTGGGCTTTCTTGGAACTAGGGCACTTGGAGATTTTATGGTTTCCTTTATTCAGTAACAGCAGCATGTGTGGAGTAAACTGTGTGTTTGTAGCACATGTGCAGAAGTTGACCTCGATTTGTGTTTTTTTGCTTTTCCAGCACCATTGTCGAGCCTGTGGCCAGATTTTTTGTGGCAAGTGTTCGTCTAAGTACTCCACCATTCCGAAGTTTGGCATAGAGAAGGAAGTGCGTGTGTGTGAGCCCTGCTTTGAGCTGCTTAACAAGTGAGTCCCCAGATTTGATGATGGTACTGCCAGAATTAGCGTGAATTTTTGTCTCTGAGCGTGAATTATGGTGGCTCTGGACGCTACCGCTGTGTCTGTCTCCAGCAATGCAGACAACTACTTCATTAGCTGCTGTATGACCTGTTTGGTATTCTTAATTATTTTCCTGCTATTGTTGTGCTGTATACTTTTTTGAAGAGCCTAAATATGTATTGCTCTTAGCTTGTTTTCTTCTGTGCTAGATGACTGTTAGCATCCACAGCTATTGTATGTTGGGTAAAGAAAATGTGTCTTTATTCATGCTATGAACTTACTTTGTGTGGATATGTTGCTTTTTTTTATTTTGCTACCTCATAAGAGATTATATTTTCAGCCCTGTTAGTTATTTAAATAGTTCTTAAAAACACATTTAACTGAAATTCGGTGCAAAGCCATTTACTGAAAAAAAAGTGATTAATTTTTTGGGAGAACACTGCAACTGTTTGAGCATTCATAGTTTACTCTTCCACTCATTTCACCATTTTTTTTATAAAATATCTTTCATCACAACATATTTTATGTAGTCTTTACCATCTTTTTGGCACGGCCTATATGGCATGCATGGCCATAATTTAAGAACACACTTGCATTAACTCTGAGCAGTGCTGCAAAGTTTTATGGCATTTGCCCTATAAATAGCTACATGGCAATACAAAAATGTAAATGATTTAGTTATTCTCCAAAACTCATCATTGTCTGTCCATATGCATGTTTAGATGCAGATTAGGGCTGGGCAAATTTTATTTTCAATTATGATTCTGGCTTCCAACGATAATGAAAACAAGATTATCGAGATAAAATGATTATTGTGCTGTATTCCGTTTTGCAATGATGGTCTCGTTTTGTCTTGTGTTGTAAATCCAGCACGCCCTTTTCTTTTACAGCTTTCGGCCCTCGCCTCTAGTGAAACAGGCGAGCTCACAGACAGACTGGGAGCCTTGATCAATCAATGTAGATACCGTTAATAAGTTCAAAACATGTATACAGCAGGATATTTCTGTGATTTCAAACAGCTGTCAGATTACGCTTCATTCACACGTGTCTCAGAGTCTGTGTGGATCGATGCATTTAATAAAATGGAAGCGTTTTTGTCCTGTGAGTCAATGAGGAATCATGTTAAATAATTGTGGTCTCAATATTGGCCAAAATAATTGGGATTATGATTTTTGCCATAATCGAGCAGCCCTAATACAGATAAATCAATCAGCATGTTCTCCTCCACTAATTTTCAAGGTTTTTTGTCCTTCCTGATCCCTTTTCCTCACCAGCCACCCCTCCCTCTCTCCTCCACTTAGGAAGGCTGAGGGGAAAGCACCGACCTCAGGCCCTGCTGAACTGCCTCCTGAGTACCTGACCAGCCCGCTGTCCCAACAGTCACAAGTAATGGTTTTAGAAACTAAAGTAGAGAAATGAGATGGCTTAGTTGATGGTCAAACTTGTGACAGTTGAAGTTAATGTACTTAGAAAATATATCTTTCTAAGGACTTATTGTTTTACACGGACATGTAAAGGTGTATTTTAATGATCCTCTGATGATCTTTGGCTCCTCTCCCCTCATTTCCGCTCCCTGGATCTTACTGTGGCTCTGTTCTCTCACCAGATGCCCCCAAAGAGAGATGAGGCAGCACTTCAGGAGGAAGAAGAGCTGCAGCTGGCCATTGCCCTGTCCCAAAGTGAGGCTGAAGAGAAGGAGCGGATGGTGGGTTGCACAGATGAAATTTTATGTTGTGTTTTTACAGCCTGTTTATAGAGGAAAAACTGCTAAATAGCTGTATTTGTACTTACAGAGGCAGAAGAACTCGTACTCAATGTATCCCAAAGCTGACCCCACCCCAGTGACTTCCTCAGCACCACCAGTCAGCACCCTCTACACCTCCCCCGTGGTAAGACTTCTTCTCATGCTGCTTTTCTCTCTGGCAAACTGAAGTATTTATACTGCCAAACATTTTCAAAACAGGATTCAAACAAATTATTGAAATATGCTCTCTGACTTATATGAATTTTGTACTCTCTTCAGAATTCCTCTGCTCCATCAGCTGAAGATATAGACCCTGAGGTATATGTCCTTCTCTTCTTAAATGTCTCTGTTATTCAAGACAAATGTAAATGCTTATAATACTGATATTAATGTGTCACACTATTCCAGCTGGCCCGTTACCTGAACAGAACGTACTGGGAGAAGAAACAGGAAGAGGCTCGCAAGAGTCCCACCCCGTCAGCCCCTGCTCCGGTGCCACTGGCTGAGCCCCTTCCGGCAATCACTCAGCCTGTGGAAAGTCATGTCCCTGTCCAGCCAGTCAGCATAGTGGAGGTATGTTGAAACTTTGTGCTGAGAGTAGATGCTAGTTGTTGTATTTTTTTATGTCTAGCTGAACTGGTGTGGGCCAACAACAAATGACTCTCTGTGCTCTGCTTCCCTGTCGTCTCTGCCCTCAGCAGCAGTACCAGAACGGGGAGTCAGAGGAGAACCACGAGCAGTTTCTCAAGGCTCTGCAGAATGCCGTCACCACCTTCCTTAACCGCATGAAGAGCAACCACATGCGCGGCCGCAGCATCACCAACGACAGTGCTGTGCTCTCGCTCTTCCAATCCATCAACAACATGCATCCACAGCTGCTGGACATCCTCAACCAGCTGGATGAGAAGCGATGTGAGTGCTAGTTGTGCACTGTGTGTGTGTGTGTGTGTGTGTTTTTGTTTTTGTTTTTTCTTCTTTATTTATTTCTGTGTCCCCATGTGTCCAGTCTCTAAACTGTCACATCATGTATGTATGTTGGTAGTGTACTATGAGGGGCTGCAGGACAAGTTGGCTCAAGTGCGCGATGCTCGGGCAGCTCTCAACGCCCTTCGGGACGAACACAGAGAGAAGCTGCGCCGTGCTGCAGAGGAAGCAGAGAGGCAAAGGCAGATCCAGCTGGCACAAAAATTGGAGATCATGAGGCAGAAGAAACAGGTAATGAATCAACTCCTCCACTGAGACTGCAGAAATCGATGCGCTGTGCATTATCATGCTGACAAGTCTTTGCTTTTGTACTACAGGAGTACCTGGAGATGCAAAGACAGCTGGCCATTCAACGCCTCCAGGAGCAGGAAAAGGAGAGGCAGATGCGTCTGGAGCAGCAGAAGCACACAATCCAGATGAGAGCTCAAATGCCTGCTTTCTCCCTGCCCTACGCTCAGGTACACACAGTGTGCCGACCTCCTGGTTCTGCAGATCTGACAAGCTGCACTACCATCATCTGCTGTCAGAACAAACTATTTCCACAGAGGATCCAGTCAGAAGCAAAAATATATGAATAAGCAATATATACAAAACTAAATTTAACTGATGAGACCAGATGTTAAACTACCTGCTCTTACAGCTGTGAAATAAATATCTGACGCTGTTTGATGTGCTTTTACACAGATGCAGTCTTTGCCCCCCAACGTAGCAGGAGGGGTGGTGTACCAGCCTGGTGCTCCACCCAGCTACCCAGGCACCTTCAGCCCTGCTGGTTCTGTGGAGGGTTCACCTATGCACAACATCTATATGAACCAGTCTGGGCAGACTGCACCACCACAGTACCAGGCCATGCCTGGTCCTGCCACAGGTGAGGATGTCAACTACACAGCTAACTGGAAATATAGAAGGAACACTTAATAAGAATACTTTTTATTAGAAATAGAAAATATACTGTATTTGGTTAACCTACTGCATCACATTCAGTCATGAAACATTTGATATGATAGATAAAAGTTTTATTCGTGTGTGTGTGACTGACTGTCCTCTCTTTCACTAGATCCCAATATGGTTAATCCATACATGTACCAGGCGGCAGGCACCAACGGGCAGCCTGCTCCTCCTCCCGGTCAGGCCCCTCCCACTACTAGTCCACCCTACTCCAACTACCAGTCCACACCTACACAGGGTTACCAGGTCTGATTGACTCTCTTTGTAGCCCACGTTCAGTTTTTGATCGCCGCATATGCACATATACTACTGTCAGACTATTTGAATGACACATAATCATCCCACTAACTGTCATCCCTGTTCTGTGCAGAATGTGGCATCTCAGGCCCAGAGTATGCCCCCCATGACCCAGGCAGCCCCCACCAACGGTATGGCTTACATGGGCTACCAGCCATACAGCATGCAGAACATGATTTCAGCATTGCCAGGACAGGACCCCAATATGCCCCCCCAACAGTCGTACATGCCAGGCCAACAGCCCATGTACCAGCAGGCAAGTCACTTATTATTTCCACCTATGTTAGCAGGTATTAGCAGTAAGAAAACCTGATCTGATTAGTAAATGGAAACAAGAACCTCTAAATTAATAATTGATTGGTGTCTTTATTTTTACTCCAGGTTATTTCAGTCTCAATCCTCACTAATCTTACTATATTTACTCCTGCGTTCCTTTTTCTGCTAGGTGCCTACCCCTGGTGGCCCGCAGCAGCAGCAGCAGACACAGCAGCAGGCCCCTCAGGTTGTGCCGGGAAGCGCAGAGGCACAGCTCATCTCCTTCGACTAAAAGCTCACACACTGCAGGGTCTGAAACACTACGCCCTCTCTCCTCCGTTGGTCTCTCCCCTCCCTCTCCGGACTCTGAGGATGCCCTCTGGAAACAGTCACACCTACCTTCCACCTCGTTGTGATGTTGTGGCAATGTGAAATATCGTGATGATGTTGCAGAACTGCTCTCCTTGCCAGCCCTCTCTCCCCCACTTGAAGTATGGGAATGGGGGGGGGGGGGAGTAAAGCTGCAAGGGAGGGCACCATAACCCAGACCCTTTCATCCTCTACCTTCCTCTTTCCAGCTGATATGTATGTAGTATTTCCTTATTAAATCAATAATTGAAGCTCAGAAATAGTCAGTGGTATTAAAGTTAAAAACGAATAAGAAAATATGATAACTGAGGAGAAAAAAAGACAAGACATAACCATCCATTGTCTCATTATTTTTCTAAAGCTGAATTTGCATGTTAAAATGTTATTTTCTGGAATGGAAGTGAATTATTGCAGCCTATTTCTAACACTTTTGGCAGTGATTGAGAGACTGCAGGTTGTGTGGATAAAGAGTGACGTCAAGGAAGAGAAAGCAACAGTCAAAGGCCCGAAATAAACGGCATTAATTCACGTCTCCATCAGGTTCGCAGCTTGACATTCCGGTTGTAGTTTTCGGTTCCATCGCTTCTCATGCACACAGATACAAACTAGGGTTATGTTATCTTGTTTTGGCATTTATTTGTTGTGCACTTGGAATATTGAGTGTCTTAATGTAGTTTTGAGATAATGAAACACATGGCAGGGATTGTACATTTTGGGAGAAGCGTCAGAAAATTAACTGGCTGGTTGTTTAATCCTCACTAAACATACTTTTTTATAGATTAAATCATTGAAATTACAGAGCTACTGACCATAAAACATGGATACTAGAGCCACAATCCAGCAATTCTAATAGCAGCCTGCATCTCTTGATTAAAATTACTTGTTTTGCAGAACATAAATTACCATAAGACAAGACTGAAAAAAGCATAGGACCATAACTTAGTCAATATAAATAACTGCAAATTGCCTCCAAGTGCATTTGGTTGTAACTGTCACAGACGAGGAGATCTACATAGTGACTGCAGGTGGGCACTCCTGTCTAAAGTGTGATTGGCTCTCCAGAAATGTGGAAATGCAGAGCGAACATGATGTGCCGCATGTATGTATCACACACATAATCAGTGATTTCTGTAACCTTTCTTTTTCCATCTGTGAACTTCTTTATTCCATCATACTGATCTGTCTGACTTTAAGGTAATTTTAAAATTATATTTAATAAATATCTGGTTCTTATTGTCCACTTGATTCATCTTTTTTTTTGTATATGCTTCCAAAGAATTAGAAAAGAAAGAGGAGTATAGTATGACAACCTTTATTAGTCTAAATACAGTGTAGCGTGTCACATTTATTCATGTTTCAGTATAAATAAGAGGGGTTTAAATTGTCTTTTATAATCGTAAAGGCCTGAGTAAAATTAGGAAATGTGCTTTAACACATAACTTAGAATTATGCATTACAGTGTACAAAAAAAGCTTGTTTTTCTCCTTTGTGCAGTTTGGCTTCTTTAAAGTTTTCTGAAGATGAGGCATTTGTAGTATTCTTCCATCTCAATCTGCAAAGCAACATTACAGGTCTAAGTGTCGCAGTTATTACCGATTTCACCCAAGCTGCAAGTAGCACGTGACTCACCATCCTCTCCATACGCATCCCGTTCCCATAGGCCAGCTGCCTGAGCACATCGATGTCTGGAAGGCCCCACTCTGGATTTCTGTGTAACAGATGAGTCAGATCGTAGCAGTGGCGCTGGGTGATTTTTGTATTTTTCAATATCAACATATCACAATAAAGTAAGAACAAACATAATAAATCCATTTGATTAATCAAACTGATACTCAAAGCAATTAACTGTTCTGCATTACATCAGAAAACCAAGAACTTTATCATTTTCTTTGGTTATGTTCATGCTAATACAGTAAGTTTAAGATCACATATGATTCCTGAATGGATTAAAATATCAGCCAGTCCTATACAATGTAGTATTGTGCAATTTATTAGAGAGACTCTCACATTTTTCGAAGCTCTGCATCCAGGCGTTCATTGCAGCTTGGTGTAATGGTGCCATTAATAGCATACACCTGGAAAATATTTCACATTTGGACAGGACAGTTTTTAAAAGTCTGTTGTGTCATGATTTTGCACTTCACACTTCAATGATGACATGATGTTATTTTGAGTGCATAAGAAACATGAAACTACAGTTTTACGTACCCCGTATGTCATCAAAAGGCCGTTTGCTCTGAGGATCTGACCTGCTCCACTGAAAACACCCTTGGGGAAATGATCAAAAAGATTGATATGAAACAGGTATTTGCACATTTTAACAATTTAGAAATTCTGGGCCCTCATAAATGAACCAGTGAGGCACAATAGCATCATTTTTCCTAGCCTGAATTATTCAAACAATTTAACTCAGCGTCTGAATTGTCTTTTACATAAGCATGCCTACCTGTGCCGTTTTAAAGGAGCTGTATTGCAGTAAGTTAATTGCAATAATGACATCACAGGAGCTACGAGGAAGGCCTGCCCATTTCTCCCACGGTTCACTGGCATCCAAGTGAACGGGTGGCAGCACAGTCTTTGCGTGGATTGCAGCAATGTACGCCTTAATACTGTAACAAAGTCGTGCAGACAAATTCTTAGTAAACCAATGGCTGCTATTTCATATACCAATGTATGAAATGGAAAATTGACAACCTGTTGCCCATGTAGCGTACTGCCACAGACTGTATAGCCATTTATTAGATGAATAGATTACTGAATGTGTGTACTACACTGTAAGTGTTTCACTATAAGATTCAAACCTGTCCCGAGACTCCTCGTTGATGTCTGACGGCTGCCAGGTGACAAAGGGCATCTTCTGGGCAAAGCGTATGACATGCTGCCCGGTTCCAGAGCCCAGCTCTAAGGCGAACAGCTGCTTGTGGGACTGGTCCTCCAACACATCTTCGAGCACTGAACACAGATCCTCCCAGTTCCTCTCTGCCTGAGGTGACAGCAGCATGGTCTGGAGGGGAGAAGCAGAAATAAAACGGAACCCTGTTATCTTGTGTTGCCAGCCTATAAACTGTGTTTCTCTGTCAGAGGATCCCTCTTACCTTAACTTGTGCTGGTTGACAGACGCTAGCGGGGAAATGGCATATTGGTGCAGACTGGATGTGGTAGATGACAGTAACAGCAGATGGGTGCAGAGATTACCTGGTTAAGAGGATTCCCTTTGTGCTCGTACCCAGAGTTCAGGCTGGTACAGTCCAGGTAAGACACACACACACACGCACGAGCAGAGAAAACAGACATTTGTGTATAAATATTACACAGTAAAATTATCACACAAAAAAGTAAATACAATCAATAATAGGATTACTAATTGTACAGATTGATTACATATTGTATAGTATTGTATTGTATTTTAGGCCTTATGTGACTATTAACTAGTAAAAATGGAATAATAAGGAATGGACAATGATGGTATGCTTTTTTCTATCATTTAGCAACAAATATCAAGCATAGATTGTGCCACATAAAATATAAACTATGTAACAGAGGCTGTAAAAGAGAAGCAGTCAACAGAGATTGTATTTTTAATGACAGATTGTAAGATTTTTAATAAAATCTAAGACTAATTTGTTGTGACCGATATCTTGGTGCTCAAGAATAATGGATCTTAAGCATGAATGTACAATTAAGATAAAGTACTTTAAGATAAAGGCCCTATTCATAAGCCTCAGTCCAATGGTCAGTACCGACAAAATATAAATAATTAAAATAATAATTTTAAAGAATTTCATGTAATTAAGTCAAAATCTTTAAGTGTTACTTAGATTATGTCATTTTCTGAGGTGGATCAGGCTGTGTTCTTGCTCTGTGTTACAATGATAAGTGGACAAAGCTTCTTAGAAGGAGAGAAAGGTAGAGAAGGAAAGGAAGCGTCAGGACGACAACATGTTTACAACTCATTCGTTTACAAATCATTTAAATTAAATTAAATTAATCATTTAAAGGATAGGTTAACAGTTTTTCTGTCTTAAAACAGCAGTCAGGTGCCCATATAAGAGGTTTTCCTCGCCGTGATCATTCCTCCTGTTCATACTGACCATTAAAAGATCCCCTTCAAATGTCCTTTTGATGTAGTTTTTCCCAGGTCTCCCATACAAGTACTAACCAAGCCCAAGCCTGCTTATATTATTAATGAATGTACTGTTAACATTATACTATCATAATAATAAATACCTCGATTGATACTTATAGTAATTCATATTGTAGTTTGTATAATTTTCATTTACTTATGTGTTTATTTATATATATTTCCAGGTCCCTTATGGCAGTGGTTCTCAAAGAGGGGTCAGGGTAGCTATATTTTTTTTCCTAGGATGGCGAAGTCATGACCCGCCCTACTCTGCCTCTCAGAGTAGAAAGGAATTGGCGTCCGGCGACCCCCAGGGGTCCTTGAGGGGTTTCAGAGGTTCCGCAGCAACCCTATAATTCCATCCATAAGTAGCACAATGGCAGACAATGTATGACTATATTGGTCATTGGTTTCATACATTTTCTGTGATAAAACATCTAAAAGCAAAAATCTTATCAGATTGGGATCCTGGGACAAAATCATATCAAATGGGGGTCCGTGGTCTCATTTGTGTCAGTCGTGACGCGAAAACGTTTGAGAAGCACTTCCTTACGGGCACCCATAGGTTTTCTAACAGTTCACGCAATGCATTGAGGGTAGGTCAGGAGCAGAGAGGACGCCATGTGCTTTTGAGGCAGAGGGACTGGAAGGAGACCCGGCTGCGACAAACTTAGCTGTTTTTTAAAGGGAGAAACGGCTCCAGATAACGAAAGCATGTACTGCACCAGACGCTGCCTCCGGACCGCGCTGCGGGCTGCAGCGAACATTCACCGGTACGTAACGTCAGCTAAACGGGTAACAGTTATTCACGTAACACCGGTGCAGCGGTAACGGTACATCAGTGACTGACTGTCTGCTTCTTCAAGGGCAGACAGCCGCTGACTGCTGCCCGCGAGTTTGGTTGTTAAAGCTGCTGTTGTCTCTTTAGCTCGTGTAAAAACAGAATATGTATGTTGTCCGCAGTTAAAATGAAGTTTAATGTTTTCCGGCTGCGTGTTAAGTAGGTTAGCTAACGTTAGCTTGGTAACTTTAGCCGGCAGTAAATGTACTCGACTTAAACGCCATGATCCAGGGATCTGCAATTAGTCTCATGAAACACTTCATCTAATTTTTAAGTTTGGTTGTAAAAACTAAATGTTACAGCTGTTTGATATTTTCATCCATTCAGCAGCTATGCCTCTGACAGCCAAGGTCACACTAGTGTAACTGGAAATTCACGTTTGTGGCTGGTCAATAACCGCAAGCTGCATCTCATCTCGTTTTGTGTGTGTGTGTGTGTGTGTAACGTTTGGCGCTGAGCAAAGCCTCTAAGATGACCTGCAGGTTAAATGTTAATAAGGAAGCAAGCGGATGCAACTGGACCCTCCAGAGTTGACAGTAAAAGCTGCTGTCTGCACAACACAGCACACATCCTGGAACAGTGGTTTCCAGTTTGCTGTATGAGTGACCCCCTCCTCACAAAGGGTCATAGGATATATCAGTGAGGGGTCGCAAAGGTTGTTAGCAGGACAAGACTCCAGTGTTGCTCTTTGTTTTTAGGACCAACAAACAATGGTTTTCATTATCATGTATCCTGCTGAATAGTTTAACTGATTGACTGTTTGCTCTATAAAATGTCAGAAAATAGTGAAAAATGTCCATCACAATATCCTAAACCCAAAAGTGATCTTCACATTGCTTGTTTGAACTCACCAACAGCCCCGAACCTAAAGTTTTAGTGTAAGACAGACAAAAGCAGCTTAAATAAATAAAATAATTGGATATCAAAATAGTTGCTGAATTATTTTGTTGATTGATTTGTCGGATTGTTTTAGTTTTATGTGATTTTTTTTTTTTCTTGCAAATTTCTGAATGATCTGACATCTTCAACCTCCTTAAAAGTGTTCAGATAAATCTGATCACTTCAACTGGTCCCAACCAATGACAAGGGGGTCTCAAGAAGACAATAACATTGTTTTTAAGAGGTCACAAGCCAAAAAGATTGGAAACCACAGCTGTTATATGGATTTTATCACTGAAATACATATTGTGTGAGCTTATTACATTGTGACTGCTGTAAGCACGGGTGTGAATGCAACCCAAAATGCATTATGATCCCGTTACTTAAGCCAAATTATCAAGTGCTCAGTTGTCACTTTGTGAATGCAAATGTATCTCTTAAATAGACTTTGTAGCATGTATTCGGCATGAGAAACCCTTCCCACATATTTGGTTTGCTGGTTCCAGGCAAGGACGGGAAGTCTGAAGTCAGAGTGAGGTACCAAATGGCCACTATAAACCTCGCATGTCACTGTGCGGCTGATCACTTATTTGTGTCAGTAACCAACAGTAGTCATAATAGAGTCGTGGAGAAAAAACTGATCAGAAGTGATTAGTAAAGACACACTCTGGATATATCTTTATACACAATGTACTGTATTTTGGGCTGTGAGGACCAAAGTTATGGACCAGACACAGTCGATCATTTAATTAATCCATTTTCATTTTACAGGCAACAGCTTCAGCAGCAGACGCCAGCCCTGTGTGCTCTCAGACTTCTAAGGACCAGTCCAGCCACCCACTCAGATGTCATTGCCACCCCTCCATTAGACGGAGCACCCAAACAGTATTCCCCCAAAATCCAACAGCTCGTCAATGACATAGCCAGCCTCACCTTGTTAGAGGTGTCGGACCTCAATGAGCTCCTCAAGGTATGTGGGGAAAGTCCCGAAATACCGAATCTAAAGAGACCGTGGCGATCCCTCTGTGTTGTCGTGTTGAGTGAACGTCTCGTTTTTCTTGGTCACAGAAAACTCTGAACATTCAGGATGTTGGAATGATGCCGATGGCCGCATCAGCTCTACCTGGGGCTCAGGTGAGAATACTTTTAATGGTTAATGGTGCATTTTGTGCATTATTCATGTCAAAGTTGTGAGTCTTTGTGAGTAGGAGCTCATAGTTGTAGTGGATCCAAGTGCACAAGTAAATTAGCGAACTTTTTTTTTGTCTCCCTCTTGAAACTAGGCCGCCGAAGAAGAGGAGGCACCGGTCAAGAAAGAGAAGACTCAATTCACAGTAAAATTGACAGAACTAAAAGCAGCTGAAAAAGTAAAACTCATAAAGGAAGTGAAGAACTGCATCCAAGGCTTGAATCTCGTGCAGGTATGTCTCCAATCCAATTTAGAAAAGATACAACAGGTAAAAAAAATCTGTGCATAAATGAAACATAGTCTTCATCAAAGCTTTCCTATGGTGTTTGGAGTAAATATGAGTGTCATTGTCTAACTGTAATGGCAGGAAGGTTTGGATATTATCTCTTTATCTCCACATTAACAAAATACTCAAGTCCAAATGAAGGTTTTGACAACAGCAGCATTTAAGAGGCGTGTTCAACCTGCATAATGTTGCTGAAATAGATTTCTTGGTGTGAATATCTGCACTTAAACATGCAGTTGCTGTTCATTTGTGCTGCTTTCATATAAACTAAAGATGAGGGTTTGAGCAGGTTTACTATATTTAATAATGGTCTAGCTTTTTAAAAATGTATTTGATCAGCTTCTGCAGATCTACTCAGGACAGTTACTCTAAGTCCTGTTTGAACAGACCAGGTAACTTCACTAAATCTTGTTTCTTTTTCTCTGTTCGTCCTAAACCAGGCTAAAAAACTAGTGGAGTCTCTTCCCCAGGAAATCCGGGCCAATGTATCCAAAGAAGAGGCTGAGAAACTGAAGGCAGCCCTGGAGGCAGCAGGTGGCACTGTGGTGTTAGAGTAGATCTATGTTTCCACCTGCCCTCCTGCCCTGCTACTCATGCACTTCGTCCTTCATTGTTCTTTTTCTTTTTTTTTTTTACACGACAAAGAAGACAGGATCCCAGGAGAAAAGATAACAAAGAAATGCCTTCTGACATTAATACTGTCTCTTAACAGCGTCAGGTGTGGGGGTACAACTTAGACTGAACTTTCCAGGCACACAGCCTGCACAAATGGCCACCCCGCTGTTTGCTTGTCCATTTGCCTGCTCATGTGTCTGTCTGATACTTGCGTAGCAAACAAGCTACAGAAGTACTGGCCTGGGTGCAAAGTAAGTAAGTTAGTCATACTGTATGTGTGTATGTTAAACTTTTCACAGGATGAAAGAATATGACGTAAGGACATGGTTACCATTACCTATGATGAAAAACACCAGATATCTGATTCAGGGAATGGCAGGGCTGAGTCCTTATATTGCTTATAGAATTGTTGATAATGTGATTAAAAGTTGAAATATCCATATTTGTTTCTTCTCTTATGCATTCTTATATTGATCATGTGGTTGATTTTATGCATAATGTTGGATATACAAACTTTGAAACATAACTAGAAAATGCAATTTCAGAAAAAATTGTGTGCGATTGCTGAAAGCTGAAATCGATTACACTACATTGCTAGAAACTGAATTGCATTGAAATTCCACAAAGGCTAATGTTGCCAGCAGGTGGGATCAAATGTATGTTTGTAAGACAGCAATGCAATGCTGAGCTAACGTGACACAGCAAACAGTAAGCAAGATCAGATTTTCATATTTAGACATTTAATTGCATAAAAAATAAGGGTTGCAGCTCTGACATTCTTATATTAAAGGGCGCTGGAGCCGCATTGAATGATGGTACATGATAAACGTATAAAGCAAAGGTATCGGACCCAGAACCTTGTAATCTAACAGGGAAAGCTGACCATTACCAGGGCCTAACCAGAGCCAGTGGGGGACTGTGCCTGATGACATCACACACCTGAAACATCTGAAAACTGCTGTAAAAGCCCTCACTTTAGACTTAAATTGCTCCAAAATTACAAGAGGTATCACAATACAGAATACAACTTTTAATAGTTTGCAGAACATTTTAAAGTTTTAATGGAGTCTGTAGGATAAGGGATGTCTGAGCAGTTGAGTTTCAAAGTTACAAAGGTTCCAACTCAGTTCATTCCTCCCTTAGACTGTCATTATAGATATTGATGTTTAAAAAAAATATATATAAAATTGCTGTAATATGCTAGAAAATAGAAAAGTAATAGCACACTTGTGCTGAATGAAGTTCACAGTTTGACATTTGAATGGTTTTTCTAGCACAAAGTATGCAGCAATTAAGAAAAAAAAAACAAATGCAATGTGAAATAAGAATTGCTTTCAGCAATCACACAATAATAAAGAGTGAAAAGAACAAAGCGAAAGAGTCATTCAATATGTGTTCTGTTGCCTCAACCTGTTAAACAACACTGTCCCACCCATGGGACGCTTTAGCCTCTGTAACTTTGGTTCACTTATACTCATTCTGACCTTTTGGTTGTAAAATTTAAAGATTTGGCTTTCAGCTGAAGAACAGTAACCTTTATATTTTGGGTACATTATTATGTGCATAAAAATGGGAGGAAGTGCTTTACTGCTGCTGACCACTAGAGGTCATATGATCTCTTTTGATCAATTAAGACCAGGTGAGGGTGGTGGTTTTAACCACACTGTGTTCCTGTATAATTACTGAGATTTATTTTGACATGAGCTGGAAGAGTGGAACGCCATTTCAAAACCTGTGACAGTTTAAGCGTTGGGAAGATACAGTATATGCTATTTGCCGTTACTACAAGTTTAAAGGTGTACAGTAAACTCATGCAAAATTGCCTTCAGCCTGTTAACCTCGACCCCAAAATTATACACTGGTAGTCAGTTTAGTTAATATTTTGAAGACAGCATGGCTGCACACTAAGCTCCAATTATCCCACTTATTTTTACACCAATTTTACTCCATTTGGTCTCTGTTTGAAGTGACCAAGTATACATACAATCTGTGACATCATCAATAAGTAAAAGGTACACCTAAAGTTATGTGAAACAATAGACCTTTTGACTGGTTAAGGTAGGAGTAGTACATGTTTTCACATGTCTTGAATGCTGTTTCAGGAAGTCAGGAGATCAAAAGAAAATCTGTGTCCTTTTTTTTTTGGGATAGCCCACACTATTGCTGTTGCACAACTTTATCAGTATAAGGCTTTTGTCCTTATTTTAAAGTGGGCTAATAGGATTAAATACCTACGAGGTCCACATAGATACCATATGGGTTACATTTAAGTTTTAGAGTAGCACCTGTGAGAATATGTTCAGAATTAACCCATGACTCATTGTATGCGTTTAGAAAATGCATAAAATGGTGAAACTATGTAACTATAGGCTACTGTATTTACTGTATTTACTGTATTTATTGTGTTTTGATTAAGTTTACCCTTTTGAGGCTACACTGCAGGTTTTGCCTAAGTGCAAAGCAGTTGAGAAAGTGTAGGATGGTAGATGGGTAGGAGTAAGGAGGAGATGACATACAGCCAAACACTCTGGGTTGAGTTGAATTTGTGGGTAGATAGGTGGTACGCATGTCAGTCAACTCCCTCAAGAGACCATGACAGCTGAAAGCAGGAGACATTTCAGACTGACATCACATTGTTTTCCTTTATCAGATGCACTGGAAAGCATGCCAAGGAGCCTGCTGAAGTGTGATGTTAAAAAAAGGTATCCTATAAGGAGGATAATTTGCCAAGAAAAATATTAATGGAGCAAATGAAAAATAAAAAGAGTTTACTTATACTCTACACCTATAGAAACAATAAACACCATAAATATTACATAAGGAATAGGAAAAAAATGGATATTGAAATGTATATGAGGTGGCAATGAAAATGGAAAGTGAAAAGAAAAATCCTGTAATGAAAAATGAATGAGTCAAATTTAAATGTTCATATTCAAAAGTAAAAAAAAACACCTTAAAATGGCATTAAAAATGCTAATGGAAAGTGGTAAAACTTAGAAAAGCATAAATGAAAATGTGAAAATTCAAATTTGAGATGGACAAACTTTTCTCTGGTGTTACTGCGGAAGAAGCTCCTAGATTCTCTGATGTGGAAATTCACTGGGTCTCTCAACTGTCACTCTTCATAACCGCCTATCAGTCACAGCTAATTAGATTGGATCATTTCCGGGACTCCTAATTCACTTATGCAGCTATATGCTATAACAAGCAGGTGTTCAAGGAACCGAGGAGCTGAGACTGTTAGTTGCTGGGTTTCTGCAGCTGAAGAAACAGTTCGGTTGGAATTTTAAGAAGCTGCCTGTTGCTGTTGTGTGCGTGCAGCTATTCGTAAGTGCCAAACTTTTGGACTAGATAATGTGTGTTTAATTATCTGTTTTCATGTTTAGAATGTTCCTCCTCACAGTTTATTCAGTATTGTAGTTTAAGTAATCTGTTTAGAGCATAATGTTTAACTACTGATAATATGGATAATGTTCATTTTAGCCACTGCATAGATGTGGAAATTTTATTTATTTTTGGCTGAATATGCTCAGTTTATGGCTTGGCTTATTTTTCCTTTATACAGAACAAGTGGATAAGTGGAGAGTGCTGACTGGTGTGGTGACAACCTTTAATAAACATATTGCAAAACAAGTTTAATGCCTCGTATCTGACCAGACGTCTGTGGCTGTTCAACATACTGAACCCAAAGACTTTATTTCAATTGGTCCTTCGAGCTGGATACCCGGGATTGCCACAGTGAAGATGTTTTCTATTCATCAGAATAACCAAGATGAGCCTGCAGAGGAACCGACATTCCACCGAGGACGTGATGTCCATAGAGCCAGTTATTTAGCAGACTATGACCTTCATGATGGGCAATATAGACTTTTGTCACCCACCAGATCACACATTTCTCATTGTGAAGCTAATGAATCAGATGATGAGGATCCTTTAGTGTCCGGTGCACCCATCAGCCAGCATTCGAGCCCTCCATGCTGGACAGTGGTGGATCAGTGGGATCCCATTGAGGAAGTGCACAGAGAAAATGAGTCTCTACGCCGTGACAGCTGACCAGCGACAGAGCCTGACCTGTATAGAAGTAATGATGAGATGAGGAGAGAGTTTATGGAACTGTGGCATACAGCTGATCAGTTGCCTACAGTCCTTAAGGCATTCAAAGAAATGAAACAAAAGATGGAGCAAATCATGGCAACCCGGGCTGAGGGTTTCAGCACCAACAGAATGGGAGTTTAACCCAACCCAGGTTCCAGTGGCAAAGCCAAGGCGGCACACACTACAGAGGGCTAGGATGGAGGAGGAGGAAGCCGACAGACCTGCAAACAAGGTGCAAGGCATGTCATTAGCCCCCCAGGATGACCATGTAGATACAGCCAGTTATAAGTCCAGTCTCAAACCACCTTAGTTGAGGGATGGTTGTCACAGCCCAGGAACACAAGAGTACGATCTATACGAGCCCGGTTCCTACAGAGGGGACTCAAGGCCTCATCTTCTATCACTGGTTGAGGGTACCTACAGGGGTCCCATTCCAACCATCCCCAACCTAGTCCATCCAGACCCCAGAAAATTTTCTTGGCTCAGAGTAGCTCTCAAGAATATCTTGCCGTCTGATGCCTCAGAGAACTTTAAGTTTCAAGTCTTCACAGACCATCTCAAGTTAGAAGACGCTCAGTTAATTGCAGATTGATACAGCAACTCTCCATACCCCTTTTCCAACACCATGGGAGCCCTTCACAAACAGTTTGGACAGCCACACCAACTAACCCTGGTACGAATAGCTGAGCTCATTGATGGACCTGACATTTGCATTGGTTATGTTAAAGCCTTCTGAATGTTTGCCTTTCGAGTTTGCTCCCTGGGTGGTATGCTTGAGGGGAGGGAAGGCAGTGTTGAACTGCAGTGTGATTCCCATGTATCATGCTTGTTAAGTAAGCTTCTGCTGAGAAGCAGTTTCAAGAGGAGAGTAAACCCAGTAAAAGTTCCAATCCCCACACTACATGATCTTGGAGACTGTTAGACTTTGAGATGCAAGCTCACAAGGATAACACCAGATTCTCTGCTCCTCATAAGGATAATACCAGGAAAAGGGAGTAGTGGAAGGACAAGAAGTACTCAGCCAAGGCAATGTCTCTACATATCAGTGCAGAGAGGTCAACAGTGGCTAATGAAATTGAGGTGTCACAGTCCGCTGACTTCCCCAAGGAGAAGATACAAACCTACTGTCCTTACTGTGACAATACCAACCACTTTCTGAATGGTTGAGTGAATTTTCAACAGCTCACAAAGGAGCAGAAGGGAACCTGGATTAAGAATAATATTCGGTGCTGGCACTGTGACCGTGGTCATCAAGCTGCAAAATGCACACTGAACACAACCTGCAAGATATGTGGCCGCAGACATCTCTTAATCCTACACGAGGTCAATGACAAGCGAAGGTGAAACCACCAGACCATGACACCACTGCTAGTTCTTGCCTTGCCAACACAATGAAGGAAACACTCTATGTAGGGAAAACGCAAGGTTTTGCTCAAGATTGCAACGGTTGCACTGATTCATGGTGACCAGGGAGGCTTATGCTGTGTTGGACAAGTGCCAAAGTGAGGCTGTTGGTTGGAACAATCGTGATGATAGTTGACTGATAGTTGCCACGGGCCTTGTGGCCAATTGGACAGGTCACAGCTGTCTTTCCAGGGTCAGATGATAAGACTTGAACAGCTGAAGTAAAGGTGGCAGACCACAGCTACATCTGCCCAGTGGCCCACCTGATAAGACCGCCTGCTCTCCAAGACTAACCCAGGGATATTGAACATTACACCTGACCTTTTGTAGAGACACACATGGCATTTTCCTGATTACAAATTCCCCTGGGAAATTTGGGTCTCTTACCTGGGTCTCTTACCTGTCACTTTTCATAACCACCTGTCAGTCACAGCCAATTAGATTGGATCATTTCCGGGACTGCCAGTTCACCGAGGGAGCTATGTGCTAGGTAATGAGCAGGTGTTCAAGGAGCAGAGGGGCTGAAACTGTTAGTTGCTGGGTTACTGCAGTTGAAGAGACAGTTCTGTTGGAGTTTTAAGAAGCTTACCTGACGGACAACATCCTCACTCACTTCCTGGCCAGTGTGTTGTCAGCAAGTGACGTCTTTCACAATATTAACTATTATTAGTTGAAAACTATTTATTAGTTGAAATAAGCAAAATCTTTTCTTTCTCTGCACAGCGGTGCTGCACCACAATCCTGTGTCAACCACTTGATGTTGTTAAAACAAGACTAATGAGCTCAAAAGTGGAATATTGGGTGAGTTTAATTACAAGACATGCTGTCATATGATTTCTTTATACACACTGGATCTACCTTTTTGCTGGGCAGCAGGGTTGAGGTATTTCTCTCAGGCTCCCTCTCATCACTCCGACATGAATGCTTTAATTATAGGCTGTGGGGAGAATTACACAGCTTGACATGTCTAAGTTTTTTTTGTCTCCTTGTTGCAGGGTGTGTTTCACTGTCTAACAGAAACAGCAAAGTTGGGTCCGATGGCATTCTACAAGGTGGTTGTCTTCACTGTTAATTATACAAAGACATGATGTTTTACACTTTTCATTCTAGTCTAAAACATGTCTCCTTTTTTTTAATTTTTCCTCATCTAAATGTTGCTGTATTTTAAACTTCTTTCGACTTTTCACTCACTGAAATGATAATATGATTTGTTTCCAGGGTCTTGTTCCTGCAGCTATTCGTCTCATCCCACACACAGTCTTCACCTTCATGTTCCTTGAACAACTGAGGCAGCATTTTGATGCAGTGGTCGTCACCTATGAGAGTGTGTCATAGGAAAATGACTCTTGAAGGTAGCCACAGCCAGTCTTCACAATTTCAGTGGTCCTCGATGTTGGACAGCATAATCATCTATGCTATTTTTACAAACCCAACTTAGCTGGAGTCCACTCTGTACAACTAATAACAAGAAGCAAAAGGGAGTCACATACCAACATACAATACTTCTAAAAAAACATTTTTATGCGACACTTTTTCATCCATAACAAAATGAACATGACTCATGCATTACCAAAGCTCCAGATGAGGCAGTGAAATGAAATGAAATGTGATTTCTTTTTTCTTCCCCCGTGTCTCCCAAAGCTGTCTAGAAACAAAAATGACTTGAATTATCAGGTTGTGTTTACTTATACTGTCAAATCAGTTCATTATAAATGATTAGCATTCACTATTGTGGCCCATCACCTGTAATGAGCAATACTGCTCAAAAAATTTGGTTGTAGGTGACAAGCAGGTTCATTAAAATTAAAAACTACCTTTAAAATTAATATCAACTGATACATCATGCTGAGTCCTGCACCAGGCAATTGTTCTTCTTCACTAGGCCCTTATTGACCTCTGGGGGGAAGTGTTACACTGGAAATTAGTATGCTTATGTTTACATGAACTGTGTGTTTATGTCCATGTTTCTATTCTTTGCAATGACGCAAGCTTTGAACAGATCTGTGTCACACAGCCTTTGATGACCACTGCCAAAGGATGGACATTGTTTAATATTGTGGACACTGTTGGAAAGCATCATTTTCACATCAAGTTAGGAGTTAAGATAAGAGAAAGAAAGGTTTGGTCGGCAGTAGGACCATCCAAATAAATGTTCATGTAAATACAATAAATGCATAACTTAATTTCTGGGAAAAAGCAGAAATTTACAACAAGGAAAATAATACTGATTTAATTAATAAAACAATCTCTCTTTATCTGATTGTTTGATCATTTGTCTCTTTACTGAGCACAGTTATGGCTGCACATATTCAGCTGCCTGTCAGGTCTCATTGTTTCAGATAGACTGATTCAACAAAAAACCCCAATTAGAAGCACTTTAAATACAATATATGACTTGTGCTTTCATGAGGACAATCAGCAGCTCTTTAAACCAAGGAGCCTATGAATCATATTCATTTGAAGATACAATTTTTTGAGAAAAGAGTTGTAAGTCTTTGTGCAGCTGCAGTATGTGGGTTTGTGGCTTCTTATTATTTTTGTATTGTTCCAGGTATTATTTCCCTAAGTAATACCTCTAACAGTCATGCACAATCCATCATGCTCAGCCTTAAAAGACACCTGATATTTTTCCATGTGCTACGGTTTACTTGCTGTCTATATCAGTGTCAGTGTTTGAGTGATGACAGTTGTCTTCAGGGTCAAACTTATGACAGCTCCACTTTTGATGCTCCTCCTACAACGTAAAAGTGAAATAAAAAGACAGATTAATTTTCTTACTTTAGTCCAACCTGTTGAAAGACATACTGTATATCAACAAGAGGTGAATGTGGATGGGCAAGAATATGTCTGAATCAATACTTTTGATATATAATATGAGTTTGTGGATAAAAGTTTGGAACTGTCAAGTTGTGCACGGAAAGGTTACATAACCCTGTAAAGCCTGTAAAAAGTCATCTAATGGAGAGACAGTTATCATCTGCTGCCGTCAGGGAGCGCGCCGAAAGAGCACCATGATGACATAGGCAGGTAATGACACATAATGCACCACAGAAGGACTGTACATCTGGGAACTTTTTTTCACTGTATGTCCTGCTTTACCTGCTTTTGTAGCGAAGCCACAGATGCAGGTTTATGTTTGTAGTTCTGTCTTTATCAGGCACTCTGTCTGATAAAATACAGACTACTGTGCTGGAAAACATCCAGTTAATGATATAAATGATGTACACACGCACACACTCACGCGCACACACACACACACACACACACACACACACACACACACACACACACACACACACAGAGGCCTAAATGCATACCTGCTTCTCTTTCACTTTATCTTGGTTTGTGGAAAAAAGGATAAAAAGCCCTCAAACTTTGGTTTGAAGCTGACAGCTGACAGACTGAATATTTTGGAACAGATAACAGAAACTGAATTTGAGATTCTAAACTGATGTTAATTGTTATACCAGATGCTGCAGCTTCATATCTCAACATGACGGAAAAATATTTGATTTTTACCTGATAGGATGCTCACTGTGCATATAAACAAACAAGCTTTGTAGCTTTTTAAAAAAAAAAAAATAAATAATTCCAGCTACTCCCTTGAAATCATTTGAAAACCTTTCAGTCTCTGTGAAGATCCTATCAAACGGAGCACATTTCTCTCTCACAGAGAAACATGGCCTGTGAAAACACAATTGTAAAGAGAGTGTTGAAAACTGTTTGATGAAAATCATACAAAGGACAGGCATTCAATTTCATGGTGTAGAGACGGTAGCATTAACATGATTTCTGTTCCGCTGTTTTAATGGTTAGCATAGATAAGATATTTGCCTCTTAATGGAAAGTCAACAGCAGAACAACTTATGGCTTATGTCTTACCAGTATGTGACAGGATTAAAAGGAGAGAAATCTCTATTAGTCATCTATTAGGCCGAGTTGAGTTTTTATGGCTTTTATGGTTTTACGGTCACATTTGACATATTCTAGCAATTGATTTAAGAAAGCTACAGTATTTAAGATGCTTATTTTAACTGGATTCGTGAATCAGGATCAGATAAGGTAATGTGCCACCTCCAGGAGCCATTGCAGTAAGATATATTTTCTTGTTCACAGAATTTATTGTAAAATTACTGAGCATGTTAAAGCAGGATGCAGTTTTATGTTTTTCATTTCTGCTCTGGTTTAGTAAATCCATATCCATTGCTATACAGCTGCTAAGAATTTAACACAAAAAAGATTTATTTAATTACATGACTTTTCCATATTCTCATGTGTGATACAACCAGTGGGACAACAAACATCCCAGTGATTCATATGTTGCCTTAATTTAATTTACCGAAAAAGACATTTGCATGAAGTAACAAAAAATTAACAACAAAGTGCCCTTCAGACACAAACTGGCTAAATACTGCTGTCAGGCTGGTTAGTGTACAGACTGTTGAGCTTTGCCTCCTGTTGCACCTGTGCTGGTGCCGTTGCTGCAGGGTTATCAGAGGTCATCAGCCGGGGGCCACCGCTTCTCAGTGCTTGACCTATTTCATGTCTGTTTAGTGGGGCAGTAGTGAGGATACCTCCTACTTCAGCTGGCCGAAGTAGACCCGTCCCTTCTCCTCTAGTTAGTGATCTTTCATCCTTCCTCCGGTTACTTCACTTCTTCGGTTTTGCTCTGCCGCTTGGATGCAGCGTCCTACCACCACAGGATGGATGATAGTGCTACATTATTCTTATTATTAGCCACCAGCTGCTTATATCTTCTTCTTCCTCTCATGGGATGCCTCCAAACTGTCCTCTCATGGGATGGTAAACTTATTATAACTTTCCTGGTGGTAACCGGCAATGATGTCTGATGTTTACGAGGTATAGTTGTTTTTCTCCCAGAGTGGTGAAGCTGCCAACCAAAGTCCACTCTTAATGTCCAGTCACTCCCAGAGGCCAGGACTGGGCCAGTTTCCCACCATAAACCCCTCCTTTATTTAACAAATGAGGTTCAAGGGATCTTGGTTTGCCTTTTTGGCCATGCTCGTGGCATGACTCCAGGGATGGCAATGTCAATTGGTTGGTCAGTCCAGCACTTGGGTCCAGTCAACTATTTGAAGGATCGCCATGACATTTTGTACAGACATTCATATTCCCCAGGGAATGAATCCTACTGCTTTTGGTGATCCCCTGAGTTTTCCTCTAGTGCCACCATGAGGTTCATATTTATTTTTCAAGAACTATTCGATGGATGGCCATGAAACCATGAACATTTTTTATCTAATTTGTCCAATACTTTGCTTTATGACTAAATTCCCGCGGCCCATTTCACAAAAGTGATTTGTGAGCACTGCTTAGGCTACATGCAGATCACAAATGGTGCCAGTGCCCCATTTCACAAATGACTGTCACTCTCAAATTTCAGATAATTTGTCAGACCTACAGTCCTCTCACATGCTCATGCATGGTTCACAGGTATGGTGTTTCTTTTGATTATAAACATGTCAATTTAAATGTGAGAGGAAATGATCTCATGTTGCATGTCACAGCCTGCACATTGCAAATTTGGTCAAACTGGCCCCTGTAAAACAAATGACTTTGTTGTATTGCTAATTAGCAAATGTTTGCAAGAGAACTCGCTAAGCTATTGTTGTGATCATGGTAAACATTATTCCTGCCTAACATCAACATGTTAAAATTGTCATTGTAAGCATGGTAGCATAGCATTAGCTCAAAGCAATGCTGCAGAGCCTCACAGAGAAGCTAGTAATACTAGCCTAGCACCCTTGGGGCAGTCCTGACAGGTTGTTCTGAGAGCTCAAAGCTCACAGGCCTACTAGAATGGGTGCTGCAATGCCACTTTTCCAAAGTGTTTTGAATGGGTGTCATAAGACCAAATATGTGCAACAGAGGAGCCAAAAATCTGTGAAATTATATTCATGCAGGAAAGTAACCAAAACTGCAGTTCCCAGGTTTTCACTTGACAACATCAACATGCTTCTCTTCCTCCCTCTTTAGGTATTTTGTTGCCTGTCTCTCACTGGGTGGTAACAGTGCTGATCTTGTTGGTTTGGAACAGCGACAGAGTTGAGAGGATGAGAGATGGTTTCACATTATGGAAAAGTTTGTGGGATTGAGAGGGGGAGCCAGGCTTTTCTCTCGCGGTCTGACTGTGGATCTAAGCCTCCGGGCTCCAGCCCTTTGCAGCCAGCCAGATCAGTGGTCTTCATGCAAACAGGAACTAAAGCCAAAGGAGAGGATGTCCCAAAGACATTATATAAGGATGATAGTGAGTCTGATAACTGGCAGACCAGAGCATTTGTCTGATTTTTCACATTTCCCATTTTTCCTGCCACACTTCAGCGTTATCTAAGCCAGTTATATGTGAATTTTAATCTTATTTGAACTGGAAATTAGTCTAAACTGCTAACAAAAGATTTGACCCAATTTTCCATGCATTTATCTCTGTGTTCTCTGAATCACAATTTAAATAAGAAGCAGAGCTAGAAATGTGGGAGAGAGAGGGTGAACCCAATTGCAGACACTCAACGGCGAGGAGACAGGGATATAACAGAAACAAGGTATTTATTGTAACAGCTGAGGAAAGGGAATGCACTGGGGGCTAGGGCAGGTAACTGGGAACCTGGGGCTGACGAGAAGAGACGAGGGGGCGGAGACAGATCAGACGGAACTGCAGGAAACAGGGTTAGGCACAGGAAAAGAGACAACATCAAGAAAACTGGATAAATGCAGGTGAAGTGTCTTGAAGCATAGTAACACTGACTGAAGCAGAGGCTATGATCTGGCAGGGGGGTAGTGGCAGCTGGGTACTTGTAGAGAGCTTGATAACGGTGATGAGGTGCAGCAGGTGTGGCTCTGCTCTGAATCCAGCACACCTGTCTCCACTCACACAATCACACACACACACACAGGGAGAGAGAGGGAGAGAGCCACTGGGAGAAACTGTAAAACATGAGGCTGCTGCTCACTGCTACAACTGTTAATGATAATGATAATGATAATGATAAAGATGGGGGGGGGGGCATTAGACTGGGACATCAGAAATATTTTGTAGAGTTTGTTTTCTTGCTAACAGGATACTAGCTAGTGGTCAACCAATTAATTGGTCAGCCGATTAATAGCATTTTGAGATAATAAGCATTGGCCAATGCCTGAATGATGAACACGGTTGTGAATTCTCGTGGTAGATAAAAAACATTTGACTGCTAAAACCTCCGCTAATGTTGAGCAGTTCGCAGAGATGATTGCCAATGATTGTTCGTACACCAGTCTTTCGTTCATACACAGGCCATCGCCTCAGGTCTTACCGGACAATAAAGCAATCCTGTCCGACCGGAGAGCAGTTAGCCCGGCTAGCTGGATACTGGAGTCAGTGATACTCTTGTGCAGCAACGTGTTAGTGAAGATGAGGGCACAGCAGTTTGTTATTTCTCTCCGGGAGGTCAGAAGCAGTCTTAGGTAGTCTAGTTTATTGTCGATAGAGTGGATGTTAGCGAGGAAGACTGACAGGAAAGCTGGTCAACTGGGGTTAGCATTTAGCATAGTTTGGATGCCGGCTTGCTTGCTGCGCTTCTGTTTCCTCACGCACTGTTTTCGGCGTCCACTTGGGCGGTCGTTCTCAGGGGCCGACAACGCAGATTAGTTTAGCAATTTTGTGTCATATTTGTTATTATTATTAAATTGTTGTATTTTATCAGATGCAAAAAAACACCCCAAAAAACAACAATAACATGATATCAGCATTATATATCGGCCATCGGCCATTGGCTGCCCTCCTCCCTAAATATCGGCATCAGCATTGGCCATTGAAAACCTATATCGGTCGACCACTAATATTAGCCCATTGTGGTTCTGTCATCCAGTCTTCTCAGAAAGGTCAGACGTGACTCCTAGATCTAAAGTAACAACAGCTGCAGTAATGGAGACATTTTGTGTTATATAAGGTCAATTTTCCCTGTCAGAGCAATTTAATGTTTGCTTTAATTTCCGTCCATTTTGGCTTGTGCAGCAGGAAGTGAAGTTACAAAAGTATAATGATGACTGAGCTGTGGGGGTTTGCATTTATCACAATGCTTAATAACATCAGCGGACATACAGAAGCTATTAGTGGACCAAGGTAATCATATTGCTTATCAACCCAATATAGCCTAGACACTGAGTCAGTGACACTGAACCCTGTTACCTTTGGTTTTCCCATAATGGAAGCATGGCTACAAAGACAGAGAGGGGAAAAAAAGGAGCTTAAACTTCCCTAACTAAACTTCACATGCTTCGCTCTAAATTTCACTTGAGATTATGGGGGAAGTTTATGAAAAACAGCGAAGTTCATTCATGCAGATCAGCAGCTCCTCTAAAGAGGTCACTGCTGGATTTCATGCATTTTATTCTCTCTTGTTTTTTCTCAGGGGATGCCTTTATATAAAGATTCGCATTGAAATTACAACAAATCACATCAATTTCTTCAGCTGTCCTGAAAAGGCAGTATGCATGATAATTACCTGAAAATCAGAGTACATAATATGCAGGGCTGCACACAACACAGAGATAAAGTTTTTGCTTGGATTTGTGAGAGAAAAATAAAACAGGCTGCTGCTGCTGCACCACACAATTAAAATGTTCTTTCTGTGATGATTTTATTCCCATATAATAATCTGGAGACCACTGCTTAAAGAGGAAATATTGTGCAATGCTTAACACCTGACCAATGACTTATAATCTTGGCTTCTTAATCAGCCTGTGTTTCTAAAAAAAACCAAACAATTTGGTGTGGAACCGGGAGCTATTTGGATAATTGATGGAGCGCATGATCTCATTACTTTATGTGTTGAGGTTAAGGGCTGCCAAGTTGGTTGCAGCGGCTGGTTGCTTTGGAGAGAACGGAGACATCATCTCTGACCACTGTGTACACTGGTAGCCCCCTCCCGGTGACAGTGTGGTCAGAGTGGTTTTCTCCTCCATCAGGATATGTTGTTTTCACCACCTACATAAATGTTAGAGCACTTTCCCTTTCCTATAGAGTATGTCCCCAGATCTGTGTGATCAAACTATACTTCTGACCAGAAAAAAGATATTAGTATGGAGAGAGCAAAGCAAGGTTTGAGTGTGACATAGGAAACCTTTGCGTTCAATTTCTCTGAATTTGACAAGGTTCGAAGTGGCATAATATCGTTTTACTACTCTGGTATACCAATTTATAAATATTAATAGTGTTATCACTTAGTATACACTCTTAGATATACACACATATTATGTGTATGCACATAGACACATGCATATACACAGTCTGTTCTTTCTGTCCTGCTGTTTTTTATCCTGATTCTGTTTCACAAACTCATTTGTTTGGCTGTTTGAACCAAGATTTAAAAGCCTAGGGGTCCAGGGATGGAGGCTGCAAATTAGCATCAGCTAGACGCCCTACTGTGTATAGACTACATCTATTGCATTGCTTATCTGTGTGTACAATGTTTATCTGTGTACCCAGACTCCCTGCATTCAGCTTTAACTTTTCTCCAAGTCGAGGTAATTTCCCTGTTCATGACAACTGTGTGTGTGTGTGTGTGTGTGTGTGTGTGGGGGGGGGGGGGGGGGGGGGGGGGGGGGGGGTACATTTTTATATAACTCGCTTGTTTAAATTTTATAAAGGCTTAAAATTATGCATAATTAAGCTATTAGAGACCAAAACCGTTTTTTGTACCAGGCTTTATTTCTGCTGTAAAGTTGGCCATTTTAACATGGGGGTCTATGGGGATTGACTCACTTTTGGAGCCAGCCTCAAGTGGCTATTCGAGGACCTGCAGTTTTTTGGCACTTGAGCACTGGCTTCATTTTTCAGCCCGGGAGGTTGCCGCTCGGTCAAAACATATCAGACATTTTAAGGAATATTAATGAGATCGCCCCAATGTTTTTCTCTTTATCGGCAGCTACATTATGCCAGTTTTAATGGAGCATGAAACCACAGACAACCAAAACAAATTTCTGTAACATTTCAGACCGATGCATTAAGTCTGAATGGCTTTTATTTTCATGGTAACATGTCTCTGGCTCTCTAAAAAGGCTAATGTATCTTTGTGAGACAAGCTAGAATTTAAATGAAAACCAACACAGCAGCGTTCCCCTTCACTTAAGCCTTGTTTGTTGTAAACTGGCCTGACATTTAGTCCAAATAGATCTTTAAAATAAATTCACATTTCCCAGCCTCTGCCTGCCTCTAACTCAGTTTTATGTTTTGCATGAATGTGCCTGGGGACAGTTCCTTATCCATTAACACACAAGAACAGTCAAATATTGTTTTGTGGCCACATTATAAAACAATTGCTTTCATTTCCTTTCCTTGTATGCTTTGCCCCTGTGGCCAAATTGGCTTGATTTAAAACAAACAGTAGATTCACCTATAAATGCATATTTCAGATGATGGAAATAACACCTGACATTATAGCCAAAACGTTCTTCTGGACGCATGCGGGAGCTGCTTGCTGCTGATGTCTTTAAGCGTATCATTACAAACCTAATATGCCTCCTCTGTTAAACAGCAGAACAGAGTTAGTGGGATATTGTTTTGCTCACACCTTGGCCTTTGATATAGAAGCAATCCTGAGGGAGGCGGATGTTAGTCATTAACAGAGCCGTGTGTCATCGACGGGGGTCTGAACATTTTCTGCCAAAAATGTGACGGGTCAGTAGGTCTCAGCAGTCTATGTTCTGTGTGGCACAGTGAGCTGCAATAGGCCAAGTAAAGGTGACAGTTAATTTTAGTGTAGCATTATTCTGCAACCATTAGATTTTGACTTGTTTTCATATAGTGAACACGGATCTTTTTGGCTTGTGACCCCTCACAGAAAAAATCTGTCTACTGGGGCACTGTGGTTGCTCCACTCCATTTTCATTGGGCCCCGGTTCCCAATATTACCAGTGTTTTGTCTATTAAAACACTCATTTCACCCATTTTGTTACACAAATAATGGAATATGGGTTTCAGTCAAGTATTTTGTGTTTCACAATGTTGTATTTTGTTGAAGGGCTTCAGTCCTGCTGTTGTCTCTGAGAGTTTTGTGATGATGGGGAAGTTCATCTGCTTAATCAGTGATAGCGATAACAGATGTGCATCATTAGCTGCATTAGGCTCTGTCAAGTTGAGATAGGAAGGATAAAACTGTTCTGTAATATGTGACATTCTGTATAATTTGGTGCACTTGTGGCTGTGTGCGTGTGTGACCACAGGAAATTGTGATTGTCAGCAGTAACAAAGAAATTCGACATCATTGTTGTTCTATATGCTTTGAAAGTTTTGTATCAGTCCAGCTCACCCTGTGGTAACCTGAGTAGATGGTCCAGTCCAGTTAGGTGAGGCTGAGAAGGTAAAAGGCTGGTCACCGGACAACTGTGATGGGTGAAGGAAGAGAGCAGGTGGAAGCTTACTGGAAGGCTGCAGATTTTGTTTGTTTGTTGCTTTGCTTCATCTTAAGTTACACTCCTGCTTGTCGACCTACTTCATTAGCATCCCTTTAAAAGTTTCCAGTGCCAAAGAACATTATCTGCTTTTTATGGGGGGTGGTGCTGCAGGCCCCCGGTCATATTTCTTCGAGTTGTCAGTAGTTCCATGAAATATTGTTTTCTTCTCTAAACTTCTTTGATAGTTTCATTCCAATAACTGATCAAGGCTGAAAGAAGTAAAATGATCCAATATCCGAAAAAAAAGATTAAAAAAAGATTAGAGAATTGTCCAAAAAATAAATACAGAATAAATCTTTGTAAGAAACAACCATCATAGCAAAATGTTAACTTATTTCTTCTCAAAACATTATTAGTTATATAATTAATGTCATCTGAAAGAAAAACTGATTATTATTATTTTAGGAACATTACAGTTAATTTACATATTGTGTAAAATAGAAATAAATGCTTTTCTTTAATATAAGTTGCAGCTCTTATGCCCAGTACAATCTTTCCACAAATCCTTCAAAATGACTGACAGAGTGCCCCTAACCCCCCTGATAGTATGTGATACTTTAAATTAGGACCCACGGCAAACATGAATGAATAAATAGTTCCATCTATTAAAACCGCATAGGTGGAATTGGGTGCTTTTGACTGGGGTCCCCCAGGACCCCAATACATTGGTATTTTTTCACTAATTAAAACAGAAACAGAAAGCAATGATATGAAGTCATTAGGAACAAATTGATTGACAAAGTCATGAAAAATTGGATTAATAGAATAAAGAACCTGTGAGAAATGACAAAGTATACCTCTGGGGAACCCTAGTTGGTAGGATTCAGGTTAAGTAAAGCGTCTTAGTGCTTCTTCCACCACTGTCAGTTATATCCTCTCTTTCCCCTCTGATGCACTCAACAAGTGTTGACCACTTATTTGTATATCTTCACATAAAACGAACATGTGTTTTATGCTTTTAACTGTTGTAATTGGGCTGATTTATTGCTGTGTTTGGTCTACAATTCAGCACCAGTGCCTCATGTTTGATTTTTGATTTAACTAATGAGGTGCACTTTGGTTTGCGTTGCAGCCAAATGTGGCCTAAAAAGGTGAAGGAATGTAGTGTACTCCCTGTGAGCATGTTTCCCACCGTGGGCTCTTGATGACAGTCATTCAGATACAGGAGTGGCTGGAACGGAGGATGTAATTGCCTCCGCTGCTGAACATCAGCCGCACTCATCACTAGGGTTATTTGCATTTCACTGTATGTCCAGTGATCCTTGGATTGAAAAGTCTCAGGGGAACGAATGGAACAGGTAAATGATCCAGAGAAATGACACTGGAGAGATATGACAGGGCCTGAATGAGAACACTGCCGGTGCTTATCAGGTACAGCCAGTGGAACATGATTACTGCTGACTCACAGGCTAACGAGGGGGAGATTTGGACACTGCAACTCAGATGCAATCGCGCTGTGGTTCTGTCTGCAAGTAAGTGGCTAACACAGCTTCAGAGCCCTCCTCGTCACCACATAAATGGGCCCATTAATCCCACTTAACAGAGGACAACGAGCCTCTTAAATCTCGATTGATTGATAATTGATTAATTATCCCCGTTGAGATTCACTCTCACAAAACACACTCGAACAGCAATGAGTGGAAATGTCAAAAACATAAACAAAAGCCTGTTTGTACGTGTATGTAAATGTGTGTTAGTGGCTTTTATCACCCATTTGACTGCCTAAAAGGTCATTAGGCACTTTGCTCCCCTCCTGGCATAGCAATTACAAATCTATATATATTTAGGTTGTGTGTGTGTGTGTGTGTGAAGGGGTGGCAGGATGTTAACTCTTGGCAGCCTCTTTCCAGCCTCCATCACAGGATAATGATTCCCAGCAGGCACCAAAAGATTTTCACATGGTTATAGTAAGCAGAGGTACAGACAGGAGCTCCCTTGTTTCGCTGCATGTGTGAGCAGGAGCGAAAACAGGTTTCCTCACACATCCGCTAATATGCAGATGGTTCACTGCAAACACAAATTGTGCTGCTTTACATCCTGAATGACCGTTTCTGGGCCACTTTGCTTCACATCCTTTTTGTAAATGGACTCATTTCCTTCCTGACTAGTTTTTGATTGATCACATATTGGGATTAATATGAAATTCTGCCATCAGAATGACAATTTTAGAGAAGGAGAGCGTAACTTCAATGCAGTGAGATCGTTTGTTGTGAGCATTTGCAAAGAATTAATATATTTATATTTTCTGTGCATCAGTTTGGTGAATTTCAGCCACACAAAATCTTTTTACATGTCTCATCTAATTTAAGGCGGATGTGCATTTTATTCAGAAGTATGCAATTACACAGTCTGCACAAATGTCTGCCAAGAAAATCAACTTTTTTCATCGTGTGCTCCCAAATGCCATTAAGTGTGCACTTCCATATGAGAATCCTATACATATTCATTAAGCACTTGAATGAAAGCCACCTTTCAATCACACCGCTTGTGTTTGGAGGAACAGAAGAAGCCCGTCAAATCTCATCTAATTATTCTTCCGCCCTCATTGCCCTGCTGGCGTTTTCATCAGTGTCTCTAGCGGGCCAGTGTTGTTCTAAATGGGTGCTGGGCATAAGCACTTCACGCTGTCAACCACGGCGAGGCAAAAAGATTAATTACATCTTAGCAAGACCTTTACTCACCTCCACATTCCCCCAGAACCAGTGAGCCTGCATGGTGCTGAATGGAAACAATGTGAAAACATGCATAATCAAACAGAGCCTTAAGCTGACAGGGCAATCAACGTGTCAGGCATAGTGTCGGTGCCATGGCACGTCCGGCACTGTTAACACAGGAGCACGGAAGTGAAAATAGCCCAGAGAAAATAGTTCAGACAGATGCTGGAGCATCCTTTGAGCTAAAGTAGGAAGGAGCTTTTGAGTGTCTGAAGGGGTGGTAGAATAAGGATTACAGAAATAGTTGACCTTTACATAATGAAATGCAGATGAAGAGGCTCGAGTTATTCTACAAACATTTGTGGAAAAACTGAAAGGTCACTTAAGAATTCTGCTCTGAAGTTAGCAACTTAACGTTTCTGAGGCATGTTGTAGATGGTAGAAATAAAATATTATACAGTATATATAATTTAGAGGACATGGTTTTGGTCTAAAACAAAAACAGTGAATATCAGGGGATGGCATTAATAATGCCTGAAGATCAATGATAGCAGCCTTCTTTCTATGGTCGCTATTTTACAATGTGATCCTAACACCATAGATTCTTTAAAACTAGACACCATAAGTCATTGCCAACACATGCTGGCAGTTCACATTGAAACTGTTTGATTTTATTCTATTAAGGGAATAAATTGTAAATAATTTGGCTCTCTCAGCGGAAACCATAGTTAACATCAAAGATTGCTTTGCTAAACTAAGCTGCATTCCTGCAGCTTCATTTTTAATACAGTGTATGTTTACAATGCATGCAATAGTTATTTTGCATATTTATGTAATTTATGTATGTTTATATACATTTCTTCAATTAAACAAGTCTTTCATCTTCCCCTATGACAACTTGGTCCCAGCTCTGAAACCAAGGCAGCATCTAATCCAACAACTGATGTGAACAGGAATCTCCGGTTACATTTTGAAATCCCTGTTTGCTGCAGCAAAACTCCACAATACAATATCGCCCTCTGAAAAAAAAATGCCCAGCCTCTTTTATAATTGTAGAATAATTGTTTTTTACTTCACAGTGTTTTTCTCCTGCTCATTAGTGACGGCCGTGCGGCGCTGTGAAGAAGGGCTGCTCTGTGGCCCCGGGCGTCTCTGTCCCCACTGATGATGTAACACGACTCCAAATTAGGGAGAGCTCTGTTACAACCGCCTCTAATTTAAACCGACTGGGAGCCGACCATGCAGGATCACGCTTTCAAGGTTAACATGTTAAACCTGAATATGAGAGACATCCGCTCTGTGAGTTATCCTCCGTGGTTTCGCATGTTAGGTGTGTGTTTATATCTTGGTGCCCTGCTGATGTGTTTGTCCCACTAGCAGCGATGTCTTTTGATCAATCTGTCAAGATCAAGATATCTGGATGACTGCTGACCAGATTGCCGTGAAATTTATGGCAGATATTTATCATCAGCAGAAGATCATTCACAATGTTTGACCTTTTATAAAGCATCACTGCCAGGTCAAAATGTTGACTTCACCAACACTTTATAACCTGATATCCAAGGATTTTCTCCAGAGGATAATCAGAAAGGTTTTTGGTGATATCCACATATAGTAATATCAATATCCAATAACCAGACTGTCTTAAAAACGACTGAGCAGTCGTGCACTCCAGGGGACAAACTTCTCCCATATTGGACACATTTATGCATAATGCTAATGCATAATGACATGAAATTTGCTGAGTGAGCACATGTGTCATTTAAATATTTCCACTGCCTTTCATATGCGGTGTAGGATATTTCTGAGCAGAGCACCAGCAAGTTTAATGCATGGTTCTTTCCATAAAACCCCCCCATTTCAAACCAAGGACTCTTTCTTTTCCCACAGCTGTAAATTAGTTGTGAAGTCCAGTTGGCTGCCCTGACCAGATACCAAAACAAAGACTGGTATTTACATTTAAGACTGGAGAGGAGGAGACAGAAGACGGGACGGGATTAAAAATTGACTGCTAACAGCCCTGAAGGGCCATGGTTGAGATTACACAGGCCTCTCTAAAGATAAGGGCCTGCTGGGATAGTATTTAACTTATAGGACTTTCCTCCAGCCTACACGGACTTCCATACACAAGAGTGTAATATTTCCTCAAGATGGGATTAAAAGGAAAAAAAAGGAGTCTAACATCACTATTAGACTGACAGAACTGAGGATGGAACTACCATACTAAAATGTCTCCTAACTGCACAACCACTCACCCCTCACCCTGGGATGCTCCCCCGGACAGTCAAACCCCCCCCCTTCTGATTGCCTCTCTTCTTCCCTTTGTTCCAAACAAAGAAAACTATTTTCAAAGAATCCTCTATGCTTTTAAAATACTACAACGCTATTACTTTATTACTTTTCTTATTGTTTGAATGTGCACTTTTGTATCTCGAACTATATTAGAAATTCGCTATTGTTTAGAATTAAATTCTGCAAGTTGTACGTGTGTTAAAATCAGGTAATTAATATCTCTAATAACCGTTAGAGATGTTTGGTTGCATTGTAATCCTCTGAGCATCAGAACACCAGATTTTTATTCATGGTAGTTATTTAATAACAAGGTACTTGTTCAAATCCTTACAATTAAAAATTTCAGGAAAGAAATATTGTTAATTGAAGTTTAACTGCTGGATACAAGATGTCTCCTACTTCACTGTAAAGTCCATTCTCAGAGTATGTGCGCTGGAGGCTTCAAGTTTCCACGGTAACACGTGTAAGTTGAATACGTGTAATGATGCTTTTTGTGATGATCTGGAGGATCCCAATGATGAGACGGCACAGAGAGAACTTTCTTCACTTCACGTTTAATAACGAGCCCGGATCATCTGATACATGCATTTAGAAGACAAAGAAATACCTGGTAGATGGCAGCTTATATAGGCTCATAACATCTGGATTACATAAAGTAGGAGGTATCTCACTAAGAATGTTTCCATTAACCTAGGACCTTTAACCTTTAGGGTCTCTACAGAAACATAGATTCATGACTTCACTCATCCACCTATGTGATATAATGCATACCGTATGTGCATACTTCAAGTGAGCAATGTAGTATACAAGGTTATAAAAGCATCCTAACAATACGGGACCAAGATTGGTTCCAAACTAGTTGTGATGTCACAAAACAAATTAGATACTCAGATTTTCAGTGAGCACAGAGAAACTTTCCACTGAAGTAACATAAAGAAAGACATATTTTTGAGGGGAGGGGAACTTTAAGACAAATTAGCCCCACTTATGTCGTTTTTCCTTAATGTCACATGACCTATTCAGAACTGAATACATGTATTTACACACACAGAAATGCACACACACACACAGAAACACAGTTGTTATTAGTGGTCAGAAGGGCAGATGGGCAGCAGACGACAGATGTTGAAGCAGTAGATTGGCAGGAGCTGTTTGCACTCCTGTCCTCTTCTCCTCTCACTGGACATGTTTGATCAGCTGCCGGACATTATCCCGCTCTCCCTTTTCCACTCCACACTTCTTGGACTGCGCTCCTAATTCCACTCAATCTGCTGTGAGGTGTGAACCGCACTGTTTCCTGTGCCAGCACCGAATTATTACAACCTGCCTTCCAAAGATAACTCCCTGCCTCTGTTTCTCCCCTCGTCTATAATTCCCAACACGGCAATACTCCCACGTGCCTCGCAAACACCGAGCCGGAGATTCAAACTGTCACGGCTGCAAGCTATTTTGATGTCAGTTTCATGTTTGAGCAGCTATGTGGAATATGGGAACCACAGAGTCTGTAGAAATGGCTGTTTTGTCAGGATGAAAATTCCTGGGAACTGACACTGTCAAGCAGATTAAGACCCGCAGTGAGGAAAAGATGCAGAGACTCTGACAGAAATAGGAACTTGGACCACTAGTTTTCCATTCATGTAATCAGCAACAGTTTGTTTAATGCTTAATTTAGTTTTTTTCCTTTGATTAGATACATATTATGTCTCATATAACAAAAATACTTTAGTGTTTAAAATCTTGCTTCCTCTTGCAAGATGACCTCGTATAAACCAAATCATCAGTACAATCTTTGAGTCTCTGCTCCAGTTTTATTTGATGGATCAGGGCAGACACACGGCGCAGTTGGAGCTTTTGAAAAAATCAAATCACTTGTAGCGTTGCGGGAGAACGGGAGGCCGGCACTGCGAGCCCTGCTGTGAATGAAACTGAAGATTCACAGAGAGAACAACAGGGAGGACTGAAGCTAAGGATTAAAAAGAGGAATAAAACAGTGTTTGGGGTAATATTGTGAAAATGTTACTCTCCTCACACACCCCAGGGTTCCTCTGACATTTGAGCATCATAGAGCCATTTCAGGAAGGAATCTAATTAAAAGATATTTAGCTGTATCACTCTTAATTGCAAAATAAACCTTTCACCATCTGTTTATTGCACTTTATAGATATATTTAGAATTTTTTAATAACCCAATAAAACAGAAAGTCAGACCTCATGAGCAGTATGAGAGGGACATACTGAAAGGCAGTATTTAAGAGGACAGATTTTCAGACATACAGTATAAATAAATGTCCTCTCTTATATATTATATTGTGCTATACCATGCAAAGCCTTGAAGGAAAAAATAGACGATGAGGATGAGGAGTCTTATAATTAAATAATTTACTTTTTATTGCAAGACTTCAAAGACTCCTAATGCTTTAGTCTTTCCTGCTATATTAAAATGCAATAATCATTCTTCAGAAAATGAGAATTGGAATAGTCCACCATCAATATCTGAGATCCACCCACTGCTAAGCTATAACTCTAATTACATTATATTGTGTTAATGGTAGATTTGGGATCATTGAGCATGTTCAACAGCAAGAAACCCTGAAGCCATTTTGAAGAGTAATTAGCATCACTCTGTCAAACTGTAATAGAGCTGAACTCTAACTCAGATACACTGCATATACTCCTCTATGAATGGCCCTCATCAGTTATTATAACCAAGATGATGCAACATCTTTGCTCCTTCTTAAAGTTTTCAGCTGCTGATTTTTACTACGCTCAATATGTCTTGCCTTATGGATTACCAAGATTGAGAAATAAGAGAGGTGCATTATTTGGTACTGCATCCCAGCAGGCATATCATTTTATCTTCATAAAAAGGCTGATATAATTTTCATCATAAAGCAGTTCTTGCATTTACTTAATATTTAATGTTAAGTATATTTATTTATAGTTTGGGGCGGCTGTAGCTCAGGAGGTAGAGCAGGTCGTCCACGATTCAGAAGGTCGGTGGCTCGATCCCCAACTCCGCCTGTCCGCATGTCGAAGTGTCCCTGGGCAAGACACTGAACCCCGAATTGCTCCAGATGGTTGTGCCAGCACCCTGTGTGCTAGATTGCCGCCATCGGTGTGTGTGTGTGTGTGTGTGTGTGTGAATGGGTGAGTGAGCAGCAGGAAAATCATTGGATAAAAATACTATATAAATGCAACCATTTACCATTTATTTAACCATTTATTTAAGTGCAAGTTGTGAGTGGAGCAACTGGCTGTTTTTCAATCTTTTTTTTTCCATGCTGGAGGGTTTTTCCTGTTTTGTTTTTAAATCGTAGTTCTAACAAACTTGGGCATTTGGGATGCAAAGCTCCTTCTATTATGTTTAGATTTGTGTGTGTGTGTGTGTGTGTGTGTGTGTGTGAGAGAGAGAGAGAGAGAGAGAGAGAGAGAGTACTGTCTGTGAGGCTCTTGGGATACTCCTTCACCTCCAAACAGTGCAGATTGGAAACACTTAACCTCAGGGCACAACATTAATGTCATACATCAATACAGGGATGGAGGTATCCAAAGATAGCCAAGTGAAGGAAGGCATAAATAGTGGCCTGATTCTGTCTGCAGTCAAGTGGTCTGATTGCATCATATCTGAGCGTTTCCATTACAGTCATGGTTCTCATGGTCCTCACACTGCCTGATAATGAACCTCTCTGTCACAACAGGGACTTCCTTTTAGAGCTGACCGAAAGTGAACGTTTCATTAAATTCTGCAATACGCAATCATGGGGCCTGCTTGGATTTATTTCACTATAACTTCTGATGCGATTAGACCTGTACATTACACTGCTTGGACTTTTTGTAGCAATGTAGCAGCTTAATGATGACATGAACTAAAGCTGAATTAGGAGAGCAAGTGGAGCAAACAAGCGTTTTTATTTTTAGTCTCATAGATGAGCATGCTTTAATTAAATGTGACTTTAAGTGAGAAAATAAATGAAATATAGCTGGACATGTTCACACCTGCTCTCTGGTGGTTGTAGAAAGGCATTGTGGGAGATGTAGGACATATTAGAATTGAAGAAGACATACAGTAGATAAAAAACAATAGTAAAGCTGCTGTAATCACATTAACAATCTATCAATATATAATGTGAAAGGGGTCGCTCGTAGAGAATTATCACCCAATTACCCTCAGCGCTACTGAGCC
The DNA here is from genome assembly GCA_038419695.1 of Scomberomorus guttatus. Lineage (NCBI taxonomy): Eukaryota > Metazoa > Chordata > Actinopteri > Scombriformes > Scombridae > Scomberomorus > Scomberomorus guttatus. Next base: position 552,893 of record CM076459.1, read on the forward strand.
TTTTAGTGTCTCTTTACAGGTACTCATTGTTCTGCTTTTACAGCCCAAAAGTTTACTATTTGGATTCACTCACCGTTCTCATCAATGTTTTCCAGCTGCATTAGTGAAAAGCTCTGATAAACCTACTGTGTGCTGCTTTAAATGAAAATTTAAACACTAGCTGACAAAGTTAGCGACTAGCTTGTGAACATAATGTAGCACTCAGCAGCTAAAGAGCCGGATATTTCACTCAGGACTCCGCTCAAAAAGCATCAACTTCTCTCTAGAAATACTAATAATTTTCTTTTCAACACGTCATTATGGTGTCAATCGCTAAAGTCGAGCCCTCTAATAAGTGTGCTGGTGGTCATTTTGGAAATTATTGCTGTTGAGCAAGATGAAAAGTAACACCCTGTTTTCCTTATTTGGAGGGTCCTGGTTCCAAACAGAAAAGTTGGCACCAACAATAAGCAGCAATTCTGGGTAAACCAAATAGGTGATGTCACACCTCGCTACATCCATCTTTATATACAGTTGAAACAGTAATAATATACAGTTACTTACTAGACAGTAGCATGATGTTTGCCAGTGCTGCGTCATGGTAAATGGACTGTTGGGTTCATTGTTAAGTTCATTACAAGGAAAAAAATGATATATTCTTGAAATGAGGGGACATGATGTCTGTTCACAAACGTTCTTGACAAAAACTTAGGGTTGCTTTTGTGCTGCATGTTCCAGTAAATACCGTATTCGCTGATGTATGGTGGTCTAATGGTATGGTGTGAGTAACTAATGAGAAACTGTCAGTGGAGGTACAGTGTGTTTTGCTCGTTCATTGCCAAGGCGCCTAACCATTGCCTGTCGACGATTGATGAACTGCTCTTAGAAGTCATCACAACAACTCCTCTGAAAGTCCACTGGCGTTGTGAGAGCTATGCCAAGTAGCCTAAATAAATGGATGTGTGGTTAGAATGAATGTTGCAATAAACAAGGTTCTTATGTAAGATGAGACTTGATGTCCCTTTTACTCTCAGGGCAAAAACCACTACATCCCTTCCACAGACACTGCTCAGCGGTTTTTCCATCAGACACATTCGCTTTCTGCCACTTTCAGTCTGGCTGCAGGCACTCTGGCTTTGCTTCGCTCCTGGATCCTGCTTGTTTTGCTTCTGTAGCTTGGACACATACAGAGATGAAGATAAGTGATGAGGCAGACATTACTTTCGCTTGGATGCAGGTCATTATCAAGAGATGTAGTACTCTGGATGTGCGGCAAGAGATGTGTTACTGGAGGTTCACAGCTGTTTTAGCTTCACCCATTATGCTGACTTTCTCACTTACAAGTGTGGTTACATCCTGGCTCCACTGGCAACACAGTTTTCTGCCAGGTGCTCTTGAAACATTATTCTGGGATCCATTATACTACTTATAGTGATATAAGAGCAGCATCAGTTCGTTTATTAGCTATAGTAGTTGCCTCCAAGTTATTTAGAATATTCAATTTTTACCCACGCTAGTGACATAGCTAGGGATGGCATTGTCAATCTGCTGGCTGGTCAGTCAGTCCAGACTGAAATATCTCAACAACTATTGGATGGATTGCTATGTTATTTAGGACAGACATTCATGTCCCCTTCATTTAGTGATAACTTTTCATCTAGTGTCACCATCATAAACATAAAAATGTCGCCCTGAAACTTTGGTTAATACCGATTACCTGCAAAAACTAATGAATTCCCATCAACCATAGCTCTACTTTTTGTGTTTTGTGCTAATCAGCAAATGTTAGCATGCTAACATGCTAACCTAAGATGGTGAACAAGGTGAGCAATATACCTGCAAAACATCAGGACATGATTGCGTTGTCGCTGTGAGCTTGTTAGCATGCCGTTAAATATTGTTAGCATTTAGCTCAAAGCACTGCTGTGCCTACAGTATGTAGAGCCTTACCAAGCTGCTATCATGAGCGTAGAGTCTTGACACAAAGATATACACTGGTAATGTAAATAACAAAAGCCCTACAAACAATATAACTGTTGCCAGTTTATCTAGAATTGACCATACCAGCAGCAAATTGTCCCTGTGTTTTGCTCCTAAGATGTTATCACCATCATCTATTACACAGCTACAAAAAACAAAACCATTAGACTGACTCAAGTCTGGCCTCGTTCAGTCCATCAGTCCCCCTATGACAACGTGGTTTTGAAAATGCTAAGCTGTGTAGATGCGCATTCACTTGTTTATTTTTTCAGTCTGGGTATATACACAGACATTCTATTACCACAGTAATGACATACATCACTGTTGAGGAGCAGTCCTCAGCATGAGTGATAATGCTGTGGGATAACAACAGACAGAGCAGGTAGGGTTGATAGAGAGTGAAGTGCTCCTGTATCCAGATGAAACTGCAGGTGGGATCGGGGATGAAACCATAGATGTCTCAGATGAGTAGACTAGTCTTTTTTTTATTCCTCAGATTATAGAGGCTTGCAAGTGGACAGCAGATGCCAACCACAGAGAGGCTGTTCACTAAGAGGAGTCTGTGGTCAGAGGATGTGACTCTGTGGTCCGGGGGCGATAGTTTGTTCTGTAATCAGGGGTCTTATACTAGATGGATTACACAGAGAGTGGAATGAACGGCTTAGATATGAATTGTTTTTTTGCTTTTTTTTCATTTTCATAGAAAAAGCCCTCTTGGTTCCCCTCTTTGGATAAAACATTTGAACCTGTCTGTGTATCATGGAGAATGAAAATTTGATGAAAGAAGAATAACTTGAAAGGTTTGCACAAAAAAAAGATGACTATGAGACAGTGAAGGTGTTTCAATCAACTTAATGAGGAGCTGAGTGTCTTGTGGTCTTCTCTTTTGAGTACAAACCTGACATTATTTACAGATTGTTGTGATTTACTCTAACAGAAACTTAACTTTCTTCTCTTTACATAAACAGTTTACTCTGTGAATTCTGTGTCACTCTTTCCTTTGGTCCTCCCCATCCTGTTCTTGAATTACCTCATCTGTGGCCGCCACTCAGAAGAACTGAGCAAATCCTGTTTGACCAGATACTAATGAAACGTCTGATTGAAACGCAACACCTGCTAACGACCACCCTGTAGAGCATCTCAGAGAGGCTATCATTGTCTGTGACACTCCACTGCTCCAGTGGAGCCACTGGCACCAGGGATTTAGCACGCTCATGGGCCCTGGCACATGCGGCGAGGATTAATGAACAGGCATGATTTCAAAGCAGGCAGATTTCTGTCTTTTACTTGAAACCATCTGCTTTGTAGATGTGCACACAGTCCAAGGTAATCATGAACTTTTTTAGCTTGTTTGTTTACATCTCCTACCGGGGGGGGGTCCAGTCTTACATCGTGCATCAGTATTCACTCACTGAGTAAATGAATGTGCAGAGAGCTGGGGAGACAGCTTTAATCTCCTGGCAGCTTCTTGTTCACTGGACCTTCACTGTGAGGCTGCAGCAGGCAGCAGAAGAGCGTAATGTCTCTCACTCAATGCTCAACAGTCTCACTAAGTACTGCGGTGCCAGACGGAAATGGCACATCGTGTGTTCCTTGCTAACTCTTTTGTGTGACCATCAAGAAGGTCATGAAACCTTAGGCAGGAAGTTGCAGTGGTAAAGTCGGTCCTTCAGGCAAAGGGAGAAGGGAAGGTGTGACACTGTAATAAAAAGGTCATAGTCTGGTCAGAGAGTCCCATTAAGAAGGTCACACAGATGTCATGATGTCTGCATCTAGTCACGAGGCTTATTGATTTCAGTTGGCAAGAAAATCTGTTCCATTCAAGTCAGGGCATTGTTGCTCAATTCCACATCCAGTACAGAGCTTTTAATGATGTAATCCAGATAATAAAGAAGCGAGCTGTTTAGTTCTAATGAGTTATGATACAGCTGAAATTCAATACCCAACAAAGATGATGTCACTTTATCGCGGGTTTAAGCAGGGAGTGTTGCCAGCAATTTACAGGCTCACTGAGACAGAGTGTCCCAAACTGCTGCTGTTACTATTTTAAAAAGAGTATACAGTGGTTGCGATCTCAAACAGACAGGACTCTGTCTTCGATTTGGCAACTTCATTCTCCCCGGCACTGCATCTTTTTTTTTTTTATGTTTGGTTTTTCAGACAGCAGCCAGAACTTGTGCACCACCAAACATACAAAACACAGACTAAACTCAAGCAGTGCACCGCAGCTGCGCACAGGCTGATAACGTACTATGCCACTCCAAACAACAGGACATTACTTTGTCTGTATAAGCAGAAATAACAGAATTGACAAAAAAAAATTAAATAACGTGCAATAAAGAAGAAAAAAAATCTTGTTACTGCTTTGCATATTATGCTTCCATGAGCACCACAAGGTTCAAACACTTTACTGTCAGAGTCAGTGCAAGGCCTGTGCTGACTTTGAACTTCGGCATGACTCAGTCCAAAATGTCTGGAATGAAGCACCGACAGCCAAAGGAATTGACAGAGGTCAGAAAAGCCTCAGAAGTGAAACAAGAGGAAGAGGAAACAAGGAGAGAGATGGAGAAGAGGAAGAGAAAGAAAGATATTGTACACAGCTTTGACAGGATGCTCATGGATAGACTGATATATATCTGTGAATAAACCAAACATTTTAAAAGATGGTGATTTCTTCCCATTTTCCATTTCCTAACATTTCTCTCATTTCAATTACATTTGTGATTTCTGTTCTTTTTGACAAGCTTTTATGCTCACAGTTGTTAAGAAAGTGTTTAAAGATTTCTCTGAGAAACCACATAATGGTCCAAACTGAAATAGAGGAATTAATTGATGTCTTTCAGGAACTTTCAGCTCTGAGAAAGAAAATGTCTTTCTCTGATGGTCTATTTCATTTTGAAAAGGATGAGTGTTTTTATGCAGATAGTTTATCACTGAGTGACTCTGGGTCAAAAGATTAGAACCACATAACTGTCATATTCTGTATGTGCACACGTGTAGGATAATGTGACAGAACTGGGGTAACGTATTCTGGTCTCTCTCTCTCTCTCAGTTTAACAGGTCATATACAGTCAACGTGATCTTTTTCTCTTTACACCTGACAGTAAAGCATAAAATATAACCTTTGGGAGCCTTTGGGAACTAGAGGAAAAATGTGTCCTCCTGTAAACCACAATAAACATTTTCACTCCAACACCTCCCTCTGTCCGTACTCGGACTTATCTGGCTTCATCCGCCTCATGGGTATAATGTATGCCTCCAGCTACAATGGAGCTTAGCTGGAGATATATAGATGACTGATTTTTTTACAGGACATTAATTCATTCAGAGAGACCTAATAGGCAGAGAAAATAAAGCACGGTGCCATGACTTATGTCAAGGTGCAAACACACACTTTTGCTCAGTGTCATTGTGTTTGAAAGCTGCTAGTTAAGGTCAGGACAAATGCAGTAACCTAAGGGAGTTACTGTCAGAAAAGCTGACATTAAGAGCTCGAGGGAACACAGACTCTGAAAGGCCTCAACAGTCTTGGAGGTACAGTAGTTTCACTGGCACTGCCTGAGCTCAGGCGGCCTGATACTCTCTAGGAAACTCTGCTTAGCTGCTCTGCTGATTGTGGCTACTGTCATTCCCCAGAGAAACAATGAAAAACAGCAACATGAGTTTGGCTTCCCAAACTTTTTGGGAGGTTTGCCATACGCCATAATTGCTAATGTCCTTGCAGCAAGGATTTGTAATTCAGGCTAAAGCACGTAATAGTAACTACCCAAAAATCTGTCTTATTGAAAGGTGGTGAAAGCCTGGACCATATTTGTTTTTCTTAACCAATGTTTCATGGAGCATTTTGGCCTTAGAAATGAACAAAATACACTCATGCATTCTGTGGATTAAATAAGTGATTTTCAGTTCAAATCTCACATAAGTTTATTGCTTGTTTGGAAAATCTGAAAGTATGTTTTTCAACCTCATATATATTATTCTGTTATATTTGGAACTGTTGGATAAATATGATGTTTAAGGTGAAGATTAAATCACAAAGAAAAAAAACCATTTAGATTCTCCTTTTCCAATCCTGATGGAAAGTTTCTTCATGACCTGACCTTGCAGTCTCCACTGAGGCGCAGCACACGGACAAATCTGTCTCCTTGCTGCTTGAGTTGCTGCTTTGACTCGGACATTCACAGCAGATGTGAAGTGGTTTACTGAAAAAGAAACAAGGACAAGTTCATTTGGGGCAGAGTGTGCAGAGTCAGAGTGTACCACAGTCAGTGGTGCCCTCACAGTATCAGGGCGTGTTATTGTCACTTTGTGGACACACTTTTTGTCAGCAAGCGATATCAACAGCAAGTCTTACACTTTGTCTTTTCATTGGCCGAATATAGTATTTTGGGGTGTTTGTTGAATATCAATGTTTCAGTTCTGCAGTGCAGATTTTTCTCTTTGAGAGGAATGTTTTACAAGACGCTCCACAGAGTGATTCAGATCCAATCCCTGCTGCAGCTCTGTCAAGCTTTGGGCCACCCTTACTAAAACATACGCACATTACGCACAATTAAAATATCACATTAACAAGCAGCGCTTCTCTTCTCTGTGACAATAAACAGTAAGCGAGTCTGACATTACACTGAGTACTGCATCATTATCTACATTACCATCTGTTTGGTCAGTGTCTAATTATTTTCCTCACCATCTCATGACTGCCGTTATTAATTTATCTTGACCATCGGAGTGAACGAATAAGCGAGTGGCTAAAAAAAACACCAATTACTCTTGTCAACTGCTGTTAAATGTACTTCAGTGGGTATGACAGTCACAAGCTGTTATGCAAAATTATGAGGTCATTTATTAGTTTTGACTTTACAAAGTGCTCAAACTGTGCACGGACTTTCAATACATAATAGAGGTAAATTAGTGTCTTTTAAATAATAGCAGGATGAAAGCAATTGAAAGAGCCGTTTATAGCATGTGTAAAATTGCCTTTCTGTCATTGTCAGGGCTTTATTTAAGGCTATTTCTATAGCAGTTACATCCTCATTTGAGTAAATTATGAGTCCGGCTGTCTTTTTTATCCTAATCTCCTCTGGAAATGATAAGCAAGCAGAGAGCTAGAAAAAAAAAAGCTCACTATTAAGCTGAAATGATGGCCTAAATCAAGAACAAAAGTTTTGACAGTGGGACTAGTTTCAGGTGACTGATTCCAACTTTGCACACTTAAGAGAAATTTTGACCTAGCGTTGCTTCTGTGGGACATCTGCAAAGACCATTTATTCCCTTGGGTCGTTTGAGCCACACTGCTGAGCACAGAATATTAACGTGCACTGAAAGCTCTTCTTTTAATCCTCTTCTGAGAGAAGCTTTTGGTTATCAGACTCCCATCCAGGCCAGTGAATTTACCCAGAGCCATGTCAGTCCCTCTATCTGCCTCAGTACTTCCGTTACCACCCTGCTGTCTGAGAATATTGGATTTATTAACTTATTCTGTATTTGATGGCTGTAATCTGATTGTACGTACATGTAGTTGATTTAATTTGGCATGCTTGTGACCAGACCGTGCATGGGTGTTGACAGACTATTAGGCTGTGGTGAGGGAGGGGGGGGGGGTCTCTCAGATGTGTGTGTGTCAGATGGAGAGTAAGCTCAGAGGGGTCTGTATTACACGGGGATGCAGTAACTTTGGTAGATTGGGTTGCTTTGACCCAGAGTATGTGTACCCAGGGGACTCTGCTCTGCTTGGGGAGAGACGATAACACAACCTCTCAAACACAGCTAATGAGCTCTAACAACCTGACTGATGACGCTCATGCATGAACCAGACCAATGAATCTGGTCTCCCCCCCTCTGCTCGCACCTCGCCTGAAACTGAATAATGACGCTAATGTAGCTGCATTCCACGTTTTTTTTTTTTTGTCTGTGTGTGCGTGTCAGTCATAGGCCAAAGCAAAAATGATGTGACAAACATTTGTACTGAGTTGTTGTTGTTGTTGTTGTTGCTCAGGGGAGAATATTTGAATTCACCCACATCTGCTCGCTGGGTTGCCAGGTTTCAAATTTTATTTAAAAGAGACACTTTTAACTTACAACTTCACGCACGCCAAAGCCTGTTCATTTTAGGTTAGTTAGCTTACACAGTATGAGTTTGTTTTTCAATTTCAAGTCAAGTGTTGTAATTTCTGAATGGCTTAAAGCCTAAAATGTTAGAATAGAATAAAACTTTATTATGCCACTACGGCAGGAAATTAGTCTCTGTCTCACCATTTAAAAACAATTTGCCACAGTCATGTTGAACAGCAGGATGCTCTCTGAAACTCTTTCCAAAACATTTTGACTGATTCCAAAACTTCTTAGTTTCCTGATAAGAAATAATCTGACTAGCTCTCTAATATAGTGTATCAACACTGTCTGTGAGATTCAGTTTGTTTGAACTTAAATGAATATTAAAAAAACATACATTATTGATCTTAAGGTGCCTAAGAAGAGGGTTGAAGACTGAATGCAAACTTGTTTTTTCAGCTAAATTTTGTCAAAACCTAAAGTAGGAAAAGTACTGTAACGGATGCCCAGATGCACTGGCTAACTTTGGAAATGATGAACTGTTTAATGCAAAGAGTCCAGTTTTGATTATTGCCTATATTTGTTAACAAGAGCAGCTCCTGAGACTGGCTGTGTCCATGCTCGCTCAGTGTGTGTGGTGTGGCATGATAAACGGGAGCTGCCTGGTTGAGGGGATTTATAAGACAATAAAAGAAGCTGGTAACTGATGACTCCATAGAGTTTACAGTGATCGATAGCTAAACCAAGTTAGCAAAGAGCCGTTTAGATAAGCGCCCGACGTGATTGTTTCCAAACTGCAAAAATAAAGAAACCGTCCTTTATTTTCTGTGTCATTCTTCACTTCTTAGTCTCTTGGACAAGCAGTGGCACAGAAAAGAGAGGAAAGACACAGACACCAAGAAAGAAAAATAACAAGAAGGGAGGTGTAGTACACGAGACAATGCCAGCATCAATATCCTCCACCCTGAGAGCAATCTTCATTTCCATGTTAACAGTGTGATATCTGCTATTTGATTGCTTTTGAGCCCTGGGCAATGTAGAGCTGAGGCTTGTTTTGAAAAGCTTGCCTCTCACATTTCAGCATTTCCAGTGAACGCGCCGCTCCGAACCAATATGACACAATCCTTCCTGCAGATGAAATTAAGAACTTACTTTTTACCCATTTAGACATCAATAAGTTTATGACAGCACTGATATTACCATTCATGAATATCGCTTTATATAATATGTGTCAATTATGCATTAATGGAAGTATTTTTAAAAACAACCCTGAATTAATCCCTTGTGGTTTAATAACTGCATATGGCCTGAAGCACATGTCACAGTTCACTCACAGTATTAACTAATTTAGTAATATTTGCGTGCACTGCATTCAGACGTAGAATATAAGTAGCTTGGTGAGATGTGTTAAATATTCATTCACAAATGCACAACCTCTGTGCCTCTGCAGCTGTGCCACGCTGAGGATCCTGGTGCCCTGATGATCGCAGGAAAAGCCACGCAGCCGCCTGGAAAGCGTGTCCGAAGGCTGAAGGTGGAGAATAACTCAGTGGATTTATAGCCCAAACACGCACAATCTGTTTGTCCACATCAGGACACAAGCTCAGTTCAAAGGCCTCAGGGAGAAAACATAAACTCTACATCCATTGACCTCCCTCTCCAATATATTTACTCCTTGTGCATAATTGAGTGCAGACCAGATGCTGTTTCCACCACTTCCCATCTTCTTATACCCAAAGGACATTAAATCGTTCCATGCAGAAATAAGCCCTGCAGTCTGCTCAATCAAATCATGTCCTAGTTACTTATTACTTTTCTTAAAGGGCAGCAACCCTGCTAAACAACATCCTGTACATAATTAGTTGTTCAGACAGACAAGGACATTTCAGCATTTTCCAGTAAATATACCTGCTCTGTTTCGTTAGTTTGTTTTTAGTCCGGGTGAATAATAGATCAGAAATCCGGTAATTTTCACTGTCATTCTCTTTACTTCACACAGGACTCTTACGTTGGTATCAGTGTGGATAAAAAAATTCAACCACATCACATTCATCAGAACTCAAACATCTGCTTTTCTTACATTAATCACACACTGCAGAGGAAGCAGTCATGACTCCTTATCAGGCTTTTGGAAGTGAGAGTCTTGAACATCTTGGTTCCGCTGCCTCAGTGGGGTCTTGACACATGTCTAAGAGTCCTTCTCTGCCACACACATGAAAGCATGAAAACAACTTACTGATACAGTCTTTGAGACTTTTTTACTTTTTATGTGAACTGTGTGAAATTGTGTTTGTGACGCCCAGAAAAAATGTATCATTTTTCAATTGACAGCTCTTTATTTTGTTATCATCATGTATGGGAAAACATTTTTTTGGGTCAGTGCGTGTCATCTGATCTGCAGTTCCAACTATGACAACTATGTCAAAATTTCCTTACAGTGCAGCTCTGCCCCTGGGGGTTTGGCCAGAACAGTTAGTTCCTGTGCTGGCTGTTAAGAGATCAGTACATGATAATATGACTTCATGTTGCTATATATCATCAGTGTATTCAGTTGCAGTGCAATAATCCTGTAACAATATTAAACCCACTGTACCTACAAATTATATGCATTTATATTAATAGAAAATACAAAATATGCAATAATATGTATACATATCATCTATTACTGTTAAATATAGATTTTAGGCTGCATATACTGTACATAACCACCTACTGTATGTATATAAAGTAACTTATCACTTGCTTGGCCAATAAAGCTGATTCTGGTATGGCAAAAGAAACTGCTTCCTAATCTTAGGGAGCTGGGCTACTTTCATTTGTTTTATTGTTTTCTTAAAAATAGAGTTCCTGCTAAGTTAAACTGGGCACGGTTAGTAAGTCAGTGTGGGCTGATCCAGTTGCTCTTGGCCACAATAAGGAACAGTGTGTGCTATCAAACAGTGCCTGACCCTGGGGTAAAATCAATACTCGCCTCTCTTATAAGCCAACCTGGCATTCAGCCAGCTGGCCTGGCCAGCTAACATCACCAACAAGCCAAGAAAAGGTGATCTGCACCTGCTTTCTCTTTTTTATTTTAACATTATCAATACAAAAAGAGACCATTTTTCACATACATTGTTATTTATTCTTTTCACCATTTGGACAAAGTTTGCTAAGCGGACACAATATGTTATGAACTGTATACACCTGAACACAGTCAGTTTTCTACTGATTGGTTCCTCACACCAAATATACTGTACAAAACCAACTTTAAGAGAGAAAAAAAAATGGAACATACTGATTTGGGTCTTTTAAAGAATACATTCAAACAGAACCACTTTGGTCCAAAATGGGGAGTGACCCAAGCTGCTGGCTTCAAAAACATACATGGTTATGGTCACAGCTTAAAATACATGTATTAGTCTCAAATAAAATTAGCAATATACTTTGACCATACTTATATAATCTACTGAATCCTATTTTACTCAAGGTGCACAACATTCCTTTGTTACCGTGTCAGTATCCAAACGTTTCTCCTGCTCTGCAAAACAAGACAAACATTGCAAATTCACCTCTGAGCAGCAGCAGCAGCAGCAGCAGCGCCAGTGTGTGAATCATGCTCCAAGCTCAATTCTGAGAATTGGATATCTACCTGCTCTGTAACAATCCTCAGCAGATGTTGATGAAAAATTGCCTCAGCCTGTTCAACACCTGGCTGAAGTGTAAATGCACAGAGCTATTTATCTGAATGACAAACACGCCGCTGATGTGCTCCAACCTCGCTCTGAGCGACAAAATGACATTGAGGAATCACACTGAGAACAGCTTCCGTTATAAAACACAGAGCTGTGTCCTTTTCATGCCTTTATATGGGCATGACTTCTGAGAACGTCCTGTGGTGTGAGACTGTATATGCTAGAAAAGGGATGACCTCTGACCTCTGCGCTCTGTGTGAAGCCACTTCCACTGGTTTATATCAACCCATCGCTCCTCTGGCTGCAGCCAGTGATTCATCCTACTGTAACACATCTGGAATACTGAAACTGCACACATTCATACCGACCTAAAAATATGCTTGTGCACGCACACGCACACATACAGACATCCATTCCATGAAATATATTGACAGCAATCAAATAAATCACCTGTATAAACACATATATACACACACAGTATTTACGAATTATAAATTAACATTGTGCAAATAGTCATACATACAAAGTCAAGTTGAGTTAGTTCTGGCTTGGAAACTCAAAGATTAATTAACGCTCTGCAGGAGGCAATGTATTCAGAAGCAAATGTACCACTGCATATTTAGGTTTCTTTGTCACTACAATGCTTACTAGAGAGGTTTTGTTCTATTTTTAGGGTGCAGAGTTTTGTTCTATGTGTCCACAGGCCCTGCGGACAGAATCAGGCTGAATATTAAATACTGGAGAGTAACTGGGCGGATGCAGTCATTAGCACAGTCTGTCTGCACTGATGTAACGGCACTGTACGGCACGCATCACCGCCGAATGATTCACACAACGTACGACTTAAGCTCACTAAATCTGTGCAATCTGCATGCATGACAGCCTATATTTAAACATAGCAAAAACACCCTTGTGCCAGAGGTGACATGTTATTTTGAGTCACAGTGTTGGATTCATACTTTATGCATGTGCAGATCAAGTCTACAGTATATTTTCATCCTTGACTTGAGTGCACGGTTTCCCCTATCAGCTTTCATCTCAGGGGTAGAGCGGGCTGTGTAGAAGTTCATATAGTACGCCGAAGACGTGTGAGTCACACAAGTTTCTGATGGCAAGGGAAACAGAAAACATACTGTATTTAATGGCACAGAATTGCAACTATTCCCCTTGAAAACACACCTGGCACATTTACACAGTTACAGCTGTCGTACTGTACTCAGCAATATTCAAGGTTGAGACCTATATAAAAATATTTACTTTTATCGGAAAAAAACACCAAAGTAGGTCAAGCGATGATCATTTTAGCTTATTTATAATTCATCCAATATCATCTCTTGACCTCTTTTAATGTCTATAGGTAAGCCAGGAATAACCTGGTGAGAGCAGCTGCCAATTTCCCATGAGCCCTGGATGGGGCCACTTTAACAACACTGTTGTCACTTTACTGTATGAGGTACAGTCAACAGAATGCTTTTTCTGTACATGTTTCATCAAAATCAATATAGACAAGAAAAACCTTACAGATATCAGAGCAAAGCAAAAAAAAAAAAAAAAAGCATTCCCCCCGTGTTCCCTACCATCTTGTTTTGTGTCTCTTGTTTGGTCTTTTTTATGTATACAGTCCAATGTCCAGTTTGTCTTTAACCTCCAGTACCACAAAACACACATTTGATACACAACACAAATTAAAGCAGAGGCTCAAGCAAGGACCCTGTGTCTTTTTTTTGTTGTTGTTGTTTTGTTTTGTTTCTGTTGTTGCTATTTGAGGTTTCAGGGTTTTTTTTTTTTTTCTGGTTGTCCTATTATTTTACATGGCTTATCTGCCTCGAGATGCTGTTGTTACATCGTTCAACACGCAGCGGTTTCTTTCACTGTCTGGCAAACATCTACAGAAATCCATTCATGAGGCTTGCAGCGCATTACACATTTCAGCGTGGATGTCTGCCGTATTGTTCTCCGTTCTCAGGCTGTGGAGAGGGCTGAGTGCCGCTCGGTCTCCCAGTGACACTGATCTCTGGGCGAAGACCACTGTGACAGATGACTCTATCAGCCCAGCTCTTCACAGCCACCCAGTGCAGGATGTCAGAGCCAGATGAGAGCTGAAGGCCCTCCATCTTTCTTCACAGAGTTCTTGCTCTTAGCGCCTTTCAGAGGTGGCTCTCCACATTCTCTCTCTGAGCCTCGTAACACCGCACCTTGTCCGAAAGGCTGATGTCCTCCACTAGGGTGCAGTTACTGTTGGTTCCCTCGTGCAGCGGGGACGCACACTGGCCTGCCCTTTTACTGTGGACCACACCATTGTGGCAGCCAGCCACAAGCATGTGCCTCTCCTCGGGGCTGCAGATCGGGGCAGAGGTTTTGGCGATGTCTGGGAGGTGAGGCGGCCGAGAGACGTGGTTCAACAGGCTGCCGGTCTTTGAGTTGGGGGTATTGCTGTAGGTGTGGCGGTATTCCTCCTCGATGTTCCTCCCTAGCTTCCAGCGCTTCCACTTCTTAAGGACCTCGGACTGCACCTGTTGAGAGGTCAGAGATGAAAGTGGATGTTATTGATGCCATGACTCGAGAAAAGTCCGGGGCTGACAGAAGACGTATCGTGCAAATGAGGAGACTCACTTCTTTGTTGACAAAGCAGTACAAGATGGCCACCAGGAGACCCTGTAGAGACAATCAGTTCTGGGTCATTGAAGGGCAGCTGCAATATTCACTCACAGTATGGCTCTTTATATACCAGGTTTTGAAATTGCAATGTCTGAAGCAATAAAAACAGCCTAGCACAGTGCATGAATCAATGAATGGGGCAGTTTCAAGTTTGTTGCTTTATAACCAAGCCACTGAGAGCAATCACACACACATTTAAGACCATCATTGACTACATTTACATGCACAAAATATGCAGTTTTTCGCCCTTACTCCGAAAAAGGCAATATTCCTACTAAGCTGTTTACATGGCTAATGAAAATTTATATTCCACGTTTACATGCAGAGGGTTTTCAGGGTTGCTCCAGTGGGAAGGGGAATCACAAGATCTCCGCAGGCAGTGAAGTAAACCAACGAGGTGAAAATTATTAGTGAGCTGCTGCCTGATATTTAGCATTTATATTGATATGATTGATATTATAAATTTACAGTTGCAGGCACATCCAGTACCTAGGTTGTCTCATGATGTTTACTACACTGCTGAGTGTTTTTGGTGCATCACACCGAGTCGTCACTGTCAGTCCATGGCTGCATTTCAGGATAATAACCAAACCCTTCTGTCCTCGTCGTGGAGAAGGCGCTCTCTGTTTTTCCAGCCCGCCCTGAACAGCTCTCCACTCTCCTCTTATTCCTCTCCTCTGTCTGCCTTCCTGCTCCAGCATACTAATTCGGAATATCCAAATGGAATATGGTGCTTACATGACCTGTATCAAATTCAGAATATTGTCATAGTTGGAATAATAGTGGAATATTAGTTTGCATGTAAACGTAGTCAATGAAAGTCTCACGGCTGTCCATCTTTGACTTTGGGATTCTCCTCTCTCTCTGTCGCGCTCATCATCACGACAATTCCCCTGGTGGTCGGCTGTAATCTTGACACATTGTCATCTGTGTCCTCATAGCTGAAAGGTCACTGTCATTATGTCACAATGTGACACATCCAGTTAGCAGCATAGACAGCACATTATGTTAATGTAATCCCTCCTGACACATAAGTAAATATAGCACTTGTGAGCAGCGTGCTTAACAAGCTCATCGGGAACAACACTTTGACTCTCATTGGTTTCCTGTTAATTTACTATAGCATGGATTTTTAAATTTGGATTTGGTTAGAAGATCATTGTAATTCTCAGCTGCAGTTGTGTGTCTACCACCTGTTTGATCTTATTTAAGCATCTTATTTAACACTTTACGTCCTGTGTTTCTCACATCTCTTCCTCCAAACACATTAAATGCTTTCATTTTCACTTTTTTGGCTCAGTACAGGTACAACAGGGAGAATTATGGAACCATAAATTGCCTCATCAATGTCTCAACTCTCAACCTCTATGATTTTACCAGTGAATTCTCCCTCAAACCACTGAACCCCTGATTCACCACCCTGCTAGCCATGACCCAGGACATTCTCCCTAAGCTGGTTGATGTTGCTGAGTAATTTCATGAATGGCATGGTCGTAGTTTGTGAAAATAATTACAGATGCTTTGGTTCAAGGCTGAAAGTTCTTACCTGGAAGGAGGAGAAGAAAAGGTCGATGAAAAGCTTGGTGAGACGCAAACCGATGGTGGTCTTGGTGGACTCATCTGTCACAAAAATAAAGACCACCTGATGGATACCCAGCAGAGGAATCAGGGTTAAAGTCGACTTAGCCAACCTGAGATGGACAGGATGAGAGACGAGCGAGAAGCAGAGAGGAAGCACAGCATACAGTGAGTTCAGAGAAAGAGAACACACAGTATACACATCAGACACGTAATAAGCACTTTAACCTTTGAACTCACCTGAATTTGTAATCTGTGTATCTCATTTGGTGCGCTCGCAGTTTTGACACAAGAATTTTAATTATATGGATAAAGATAAGAAAGTTAATCTGTGAAGGACAGAGACAACAGTGTTAATGGTGATAGTTTTGATTGGATGACAAGCAGATGTTATCTTTAAGGGTCACTTCACCCAAAACATATTTTCTCACTTACTATGGTGATATATAGTCATGCAGATAGTTTCGGTTTTATGGGCGAAGGTTCTGAGATACCACCATGTTGAAACTTCTGCTTCCCCTCAAATACAATGAAGGTGTATGAATTTTAGTTTGTGCTGCTCAAAGCACTGAAAACGGCATTTGACCCTGTAGCAACCACAGACCTTGAAGTTAACTGTTTTCATGGACTATTGCTTGCTATATTTTCAACAAAAATCTCAGGGATGGATATCTCCAAAACTGTAAAACCGTAACTACCTGCATAGATTAAGACCACTAAGTAAAAGCATGCTTTTGTGATTGGATTGAACCAATCCTTTAACCTTATTACATACAGCAGAAGCACATTGTTATGAGGGAACACTTTCACAGCAACTGGCATTTCAAGAAACAGTGGGTGTTCCCCTGATGAAAATTACTTATGATGTGACCTTTTTAATTTACAACTAAGTTGTTACCAGTAATTTGCAGTTGCTTGGAAGAAAAAAAACTGGAGCTGGACCTCATTTTTACACACAATTATTGACCACGCATTTTTTACACTACAAGATTTCTCAAGCTCTGTATCCTCAAAATTAGGCACTCTGTGTGGAAGTATGTATTGTTGAATGTTTCTGCTCTGATGTAAAACATTTTGGGATCAGAATAAAGGAGGAAACACTTAAATGGGAACCAGCCCTGCTATCCCTGCAACAACTCAAGCACAGGAATTCCTGTGAGATACAGGCCACTTAGCAGAACGATTAATGCATGGAAAGTGCTGGGATGTCTGTGTAACTGGCCTGACATAAGAGCCATGACAAATCAGACTTATATAAAAGCTCAGAACTGACCTTTGCAGAGCACAACTACAATTAAAGGCCTGGTCACAGTATGGATAGGGGGTAGTTAAACTGTGTAGTTGGTCACAGTGCAAAAAAAAAAAACATATTTCTTTAATCAAAAAGACTAACATGTTTCCCAGATGTGAGGCAAAAAGCGCAGACAGCCTTTTACACATCATGAATAAATGAGGTGTCTTTAATATTGTATGGTGTATGAATAGTAAAAGAATTGCTGAAAAAAAAGTAAATGCAAGTGTGGCGGGTACACATGTAGGATTTCAGGGTGAATACACTTTTTCGCCTACATTTTCTGTATAAAAATAGTAAACAATTTACATGGCAGTTGTAAATTGGAACGATGGATGAATGATCATCACTTTTTAACAAACCATTGCATGATGAGAGGCATAATGGTCGGCAAAAGCAGGTGACAGAAAAAGAGACATTACCACAACTGCCAGCAGTATTGGGGAACGTATGATCCACCAGTAATTCATGTTTATATTTTCCCCCCAGCACCTGTGAAAGAAAAGCATTGGAGGAAATATCAGTAAGAGACAACTAAAGAATACAAGAATGTTTCTTGTATTCTTTCGTGCTTTCAAACGAGGCTCACTCTGTCTAACAGTCAAAAGTAGAAAGCTTTCATTTCCTTGTCTGACAAAATGTGAGAGACTAGTGGTCACACGGTTCTAGAGGAGGTTTGACACACACAACACCAAAGTGGCTTTTTAAAGCTTTACATAACAACACAATGTGTCAGTGGTTTTGGAAAGTGCGGCCTTAAAATTCCATTTCACCCCACTTGCCGCTGAAGTGTGTATGTTTCACCCTAAGAGGTTGCATAATAAAGTTTGGGTGCTGAATGCTAACATTAAATATTAAGAACGTGCTAATGCAACTGCCAGCCCAAAAGTGTTATGACATGGTTCCCATATTGGGCTTTGTGCAGAAGATAAAACATGTCTGTGTGTGAAGTTAAAGTGCAGCCAACTCCTCATGTAGTCATTACGTATTAAATTGACCATGAGCTGCCGAGTATCAACATTCATATGTTTAGGAGAGAGACCATCTGCCAGCCTGTTTTGATATGTTGTGATGTTTGGCAGGTTTCTGATACCAGCTGCAGAAGAGAGGAGAGAAAGAGGAAGGCACTGTGGAAACTTACTCTTGATTTTCATACAGGTATTTAGATATCACCCAGGGCACGAGGAATATTAACGGGGTACCTGTGAAGAAATGACACACCTTTTGTTATAGCCTTTCACATTAATCTGCTCTGACTTAATTTCCCTTCATGCGACAAATAATTAACTAATAATTAACTCCAGTTACAGACACACCTGCACAAAAACAAAAAAAAACACGCTAACAGACACACAACGGGCCAGCTCACCCCAGCCAATGCACAGGTAGATTTTGAAGTAGTTCCTCTCTGTAAACACCGTGATGACCAGGAGGTTGTGGAGGTAGATGCCTTCCACCAGCAGCCAGTAGCTGTTGGCCATAATGCTGTACTGCATCATCACCATGGCGATGCGACAGCTAACCGTTGTCTGCGAGACAGGAGGAGTGAGGTTTCGGTCACAAAATAGCAAGCCGGCGGACGGTAAAACAGTATTTAGCTGCGAATGATGTGAACGGTGAGATCGGTGCTGCCGCAGATGGGAGCGCCTTCTGCCGCCAGAATTCACGCTTTGTGCCTACAGCAATCCTATTGTACAACAGTAGCAACTTTAACCCCAGCCTCAGCCAGCTGTGACCCCCAACACACACACAACCCGCTCTACACTTCCACCCAGACTCTGCCCCCTTTTATGGATAATTAGCTGCTGCAATTATCTTTGTGGCTACCATAATTATTTTCTCGACAATTTGTTCCACTATTTTTCCTTGACCTCTTTATTAATACAGTCGTACTGTTATACAAGTCGTAATTATGGCAGTACATATCCTGGTCTCTTGGCCAGATCTTCTGTATTGTTAGGTTTTTATGTTAACATCAGCATTGTTCTACAAGAGGCCAGAGTCTATTATTAAAGAAGCTTTAATGGCTCTTTCTACTGTCAAATCCTTAATAACCACTGTAAAATGCTGCCCTTCATAGCTTATTATACCTGGAGATCACTACTGACCTCACTGTTGAAAAGCACCTCCACTGGAGGCATAGAAGCCCGGGGGAATCCCTGCTCCTGGTCTCTGCCGAGGTCCTGTGACATGATGTTGGCCTCCAACAGAGCGTCTTTGATGAGGATAGACAGCGCTCGCAGGATAAAGGAGGCAAACAGATTCATGTGGATGTTGTTCCTCATGCAGTGCAGTTTCCTGATGAATGAGAGGCAAAACTAGTGTCTCTCTTTCAGCTTAATCTATAAGCCACATTAAACTGCATTTGCAATAGCTTTCTATTTAAATGTCATTATCTCCCCTCCCCGCTGTGTCTGATGAATGACTTATACTTCGCTCAATTTCTTTGAAATGATTTCAGCAAACAGTCATTATTACCTGAAGAATATGAGGATGCCAAGTGCCAACACCAAAGCCACAAGTGATAAGGAATATCCCACTGTGTACATGATCCGAATGTGGCCATAGTACTGCTGCAAGTTAAAACACGTTATACACGTACAGGATGTTTTCTTGTTTGTTTGATTCTTTTAAGTATTTCTTTCCAAAAAAAGATATTTCTTACCAGGCTCGGATCATTGGAGTCACACTCGCTGGTGTTGTTCATGGTCACCCATTGGCCGTTTGCATCGCATTCCTGATACACCATGCCGTGCTGAACTGCAGCACACACACACACACACGCACACACACACACACACACACACACACACACACACACACACGCAGACACACACGCACACACACAGCCTTTGTGATTTATTGGAAAGTCCGGTCATCACAGACAGCTGTCTTTTGTCTGCAGCATATTTTGAGTTTACTCTGCATTTACTCTACATGACTAACCCACACTGGGCTCTTACCTTTATGGTGCCACGGCAGATACCACGGACATGCCACACTGACAGTGGTGTTGGGGAGTCCATCGGGCCAACAGACGTAATTGTCAAAAGTCCTGTTGCACACGAGACCTGTGAAACATGAAATATATATTAAAAAAAACATGAAATATAGGTGAGATTTTCTGGTACAATTACAATGCCCTTACACACCGTCCTCTTCTGTCTATGGACGAAGTCACAGACTACAGTAACATGTCTTTGAAGTGATGGCTGCTGGTGGCCATTATGGCATCTGTACACGTCATGTTCTTTCATCTTGGCTTCAGAGTAAAGTGACCCTCCACTCATTCCACATCTTTCATCTTCGCAAAGGCAGTTACTGCATGTATGCTCAGGTGTATAAAGTGGTGTGCCACCTCTCTGCTACACCTGCTAATTCTCTATTACACATATGGGGTGACAGGCAGGATATATGAGTGCTGCAAAGTGGTGTGATTTCGCGCGCAGCGTGGGAAGCAGCCTTTTTTGAAGGTTCTTCCGCTCCCATATGCCGCTCTATCCCACAAGCATAAAACATGCTAACAGGCCATAATGCAACTGAAGGGTAGCCGCGTAGTTAAGAGCTGTTTTACGCCCGGCGACGGAGCAAAACTGGAGCCGGGTTTCTCTCAGCGTGAGCAGAACGAGTGCGGTGCAGCAAATAGATAACTGGGAGCAGCTGCAAGCAGAGTGATTATACAATGGTTATCAGCGGGGAGCGGAAATTGCTGCTGCTCCATAGTCTGGTGACAGTACGACCTAACCATTACCTGCTCTACTGCATTAGATAGCTGCTTCTGTGCCTCAAGCTGAGGGTAAGTACTGATTTTTTTTAATATAATGCAAATTATATAAAAAAATCTCTTACTTTCATGTTTATGTTTTTCAGGAATGTTGCACTCAGTGTTTTTCTGGATAAGACCATTACCTCAATGCTTTACAATTGTTATCATTATAGAGAATTTGGGTAGTTAAACATTGAAAATGACTGTATGTTCAGCTCACCGGTGCTCGGTGGGTCTCGACTGTTGTTGCGGTTGCACTCTTCCATGTACAATTTCCAACTCTCCTTCAGCTTATCCAGGGTAGCAGCAGGAGACATCTAAGGAGGTGGTGGAGCACATGTGAGGACAGTGCAATAAAAAGGCTCGCTATTCATGGACTTATTGATGTAGTGTAAGCAGGTAGGCACGAAAAATGTTGAGAATGTGAACCACACACAAACTGTGAAGACATAATGAGTGCATTAACTGAATTGGAATCCAGTTGTTTTGCTTCACCTCATTTATACAGTAGCTGTAAACAACCTATCCTCATGCTGGGGATATAATCTTTCAAGATGTGTCCCACTCTAATGTGTTGTCAGTATGGGGGGGCTTGTGCTAATGTATAGCTGATATAATGTACCCGCACACTCATGTCATTAACACGCCAGGGAAAGACAGTTTGTTTAGGCGTCGTGACTCTCTGGGTTGTTTCAGAAGCCAGCAGAGCTAAAGAAACAACATCCTCCCCCACACTGTAAAGGCCAGCGACCAATGGAAACTCACTGAGTTATATAGAGGCTGTGTGTGTGTGCGCACACGTGTGTATACGTGCATGTTTGTGTTTGCTTGTGGGACCCACCTGGATGCTGCTGGAGACAATGAGCATTGCCAAAAGGAGGAACAGCCGGGACATCCCTTATTCCTGCTGTTGGTGCTGGGAGGGGATACTGCAGGACGAGGAAGAGGGTTTTCACCTCATAAGGGGGCTTATCTACACTCGCCACACTACCTGGATGACACAGAGACACACAATCCATCAAAGCTCATTGCAAACACACTACTTGTTACCTCGGCTCAACTTGGCCGGGTGAAACAAGACGATCAAAACAGGAAAAGGCTGGGCCGTATCTATCACAATTCAGTTACACCAAGATTTAAAGGCATGAGGACGTGGAGGAAGAAGTAAAATAAAGAGTAAGGTCGAATGTCAGTTTAACTTGTATCCTAAACAAGCCCGGTTGATATAGAAGGAAAAGGTAACCATTGTGAGCCTGATGAGCTCCATTTCCATCCTGGCCTCTCGTTCATACCTTGCAACATGCTGCCAGGCTTAGCCACATTTAGCAAGGGATGGACTACCAAGAATCACTGTCCAGAACATCAAGCATGGGGCCAGAAACCTCCAGGAAATGCTGTTTGTACCATCTGTGAGACAGCTGCGGCTCAGCAGAGCTGCACTCACTCGGTAACTCACAGTTGGCTGCTGTCCACCTTAATCTTAAAGTCAGTGTTTGGTTGAGCATGTGTCAGTGTGTGCCAGAGGTTACTCACCTGTGTATCGATCAATCCCTTGAGAGATTTGGTTGAAGCCGGAGAACGGAACGAAATCTGAAACGTTTCTGCAAAAAACACCTTGACCATGGAAACATTTTTAGCTAAAACGTTTCAAATTCCATTCTGTTCTAGTCTCATGGCAGGGAGGAGGACGGGTTCCTGTTGATGTGTTTGGAATTTCTTTCGTTTACCGAGGAATTTGCTCAAGAGATAAGAGCACAATGTGTCATGACAGATGTATGTAACATATGTAGTCGGGAAAGCCTCGAACAATTTAAATCAGAGAGATGTCCAGTCTGCGTTTTGACTGACTCAACAAACTTCTAAAGTCTGGGGTGATATAGCCAGTCACAATCTAAATGTCCAGCCCATATATCACAAAGCTCTACTGGAAGTCAGACATCAGATAATATCTAAACCAAAGGGCCATTTTTTCTAAATGGCCTGTTCAGTGTAATGACCACAGGATGCAGTTAACATTAGCTGTAGTACAGACTGACTGATTGCCACGGGCGCCTGAGGGATCAGAGGTACTCTTGTCTGGCTTGACATCGGGTCAGGACTGGTCCAGGCAAGATCACAGCACTGACTCTTGTGCCCTTAACACCCTGAGAAACGTTAAAGTCACAATCCTGTTTCCACAGCAATTAACACACTATGTACTGACTTTTATAGCAACATAAATGGCTTAAAACAAACAAATATCTCCGGTGTGAAACGTCTCTATTTGATGATGAATTTACAGCTCATTAGGAATTTGAAAGCCAACTGCATTTTCTTCATGTAAAACTGATGATTTATATCTTAATGAACAGCATGAACAGCCAAGTTATGTCAATCATACCAGACTGGACATTAAGCTCTTTCTGTACTGTAAGTATGCCAGATTAGTTCTTACCGGAGATCATTCTGTGAGTGCATGACATTTTAGAATTTCCCAGTACAGTAGAAAGGCTGACATGCATGTTTTTTTCGAGGGTTTCCCTCTCCCTCTCCCTCTCCCTCTCTCTCTCTCTTCCCACAAACACATAAGAGACTCATTTCCTAACACATCGGCCTGCCTGCACCACTTTCTGCAATTTAGCACCAAGTAGCAACAATGATTAACTAGGCTCTGTAGAGTCCTGCAACAGGGATGATGAAAGAGAGAGAGTGACAGAGAGAGTGAGAGAGTAAGAAGTAACTTTCTAAACCGTTTTTATGTCGAAACACCAGCCATTACATATTTGTCAAGTTGTCATGAATTTGATATCTCTCAATATGTTTCCAAGAGCATGGGGAGAGCTCCAAATAGAATAAAAAAACCTGTCTTGGAAATATACCACAAGTCAAAAATATTCAGAGCCCACATTAGTGTCTTTTAGCTTGTCCTACATCCCGTTCACTTACCATTAATGCCACATTGAAGACCCCAAATTCCATGACCTTTATCTTATTCCATGACCACACCATCTTACCATCTTTTGAACAATTTTCCCAAAAATGAACAGTCAATACTTGCTAAGCACACCGCTCAAAAAGAGTGCAAGGCCAGAACAAGAGAGGGACTTTTTTGACACACACCCTGAAGACGTATACTTTCATTTTGCCTTTGATGCAGGATGATCGGAATCGCATCGGCCATTTGGCAGGAGCTGAAATGGAACTAATGGGCTTGGAGGTGTGAGGCTAATTAGGCTTGTATATTCTGCTGTTATGATATCTTGCCAGGGCTACAGCTATGGGCTCCCTTTTAGCTGTGAATGGCTCGTACCGCTGTGGATCTTGACCAATCAAGGTCCCCTGGAACATGTGTTGTTTAGCCCCTCTAGCTCTCTGTTCCAGGAAATAGCCTGGATTTTGCATCACCATTGTCACACATTGGATTTAAGAGGTGGAGCGACGGCTGAGAGTCATGCGGGCAGAGCCAGAGGGACCTCTTGGGTTGTGTTTGGGCTTGTTTCCTTTGGCGTTTTTTCATCCTGAAACAAGTTACCAAGCCAAAAATGTTTCACTTCCGCCTGGGGATGTGTTTAGTGTGTGAAAAATGATGTAATGCTCATTTTGTCAGATAAACATAGCAATGTTAATGTTTCGCCTTGGACTTAAAGTATCAGGTATTAAACTAAATAGATGCAATTCTGCCTCAAATAATATAGGTCATTGCTCCATTTGATTGAGAGGACAGACAGCTATTTATTTGAATAACACCTGTTCATATATTTATATTTGTGTAAAGAAACACACCAACAATCACAAATGAATGACGCAAATTCCCTGAATGTCCCAAACAACATAAAAACTGTTCAGTGTTCAAGTGCATGTTGGGTGGCTCAATACAATGGCCACTAACAATTGCTGCTGTTTGTTGGAGGGTACTTACCTTTCATTTGATTACACAGTCTAACAAATAAAATTATAAAGGGGCGTATGCGCGCATGAATGCGGGCAGAGGGGAACAGCAAGGATCAAAAACAAACCTCTTGGAAAACACAATAACTGTCCGGTTCAGAAAATGCCCCCGAGCAGCAATCTATCATGCAGCCCTCCAGATGCAGAGATGCTGCTAAGAGTAAAAAACCTCCTGCATCTCCCACCGTATACAATTTACCTTGCCATTGATGAGGCCTAGGTGGGTCTATGAAATACTAAAGTAACGTTCACTGATCTTTGTTTATGAAATATCCAACAGAGTCATTAATCAAAACGAACGATTGCAAATATGCAGCACCACTCAGGCTTCACATGTTTTGACTAAGTAAGCCAAAAGTGTGTCACGCTCATACCTTAGGGCTGCAGATGTTACAGTGCTGGAAGAAAGTTCCACTATCTGATCATAGGGTCAAGAAGAGTTCAGAGGAGACAGGACATCATGCCGTAACACGCTCTGCAACTTTGCTGCTGCTGCAAGGAAGACGGGATATCGCTTAAATCTAGGCATCGCATTCTGTTTGACCAACCTGATCTTGTCAGTCAGATAGCACACCTATCTGTTAAAGTGTAAATGCTTCGTCAGCTGTCTGGCTTTTCTCTTTCTGACTCTCAAATTGTTCAAAAATGCATTTTCTGTAAAGTATAAATCTTTCTCTTTCTTTTCTCACACTCAGCATGCTCACTCTCTTTCTCTGTAATGTTCTGCAACCATTAACATAACATAGATCACATCTTAATGGATTAGCTCTCCCTTGGATTCTCCCTTGACGCATTTCAGCTGTTATTTTCTGAGCAAGTGTTAATCTGATCTCCTACTACTTGTCTACATTTACTTCAGTAATTGATTTCCTACATCCCCCAGAGATTCTTTGAAGAAACAAACATAATTGCATGCATGGCACCTTGTATTTGATCTGATTTCATTTATATTATTAATGCATTGTAGAGGTCTGAGCATGCTCTGTGACCAGATATGCAAGGTGCGAAATTGTCTTATAGGTGGATGTTTCTTTAAAACAGAGAAATTTGAATCACAAAATCATCAAAACCTAATAAGATCAAGGCAAAGTTGCAGTTTAGATCACTGTGATTCAACAGGAAATTCATCCTGACACACAGCTTCCTGTTGGTGTCCTACTTTACAAAAGGACGTATCAGCAAATAAAAAATAAAACCTGATCTGTGATACTGTTTGATTTGAAGTTATGGCACCACACCAAAATGTTACAAAAAAACAAGCACCTGGGTTCACCCAGGGAGCTCTTTGTAGCTGGAAGTCCTTCAGCTGAAAAGATAACAATTACACAAATCAAAGCGGAAGCTTTCACTCTGCTGCTCATTGAACTCAGACTAACAACAAAAGCCCTTTTAATGTCAGTACATGCTGTGTAAAGTTTGGTATTGCTCAGTAAGAGAGCTAGTGGTGTCAGTAATCAATGGCTAAAGTCTAAAGGTAACTGAGGTGCATATGTGCCAATTTTCCTCCCTTTTGAGAAAACCGGGATTAGGGAACAGACCAGTCATCCCTCTCCATCTTCAAAGTGCCCACGTGCAAGGCTACAACAAACTGCTCCTGTCTTTGATCTGTGGTTGCATCAGGAGAATGCCTGGTTTTAGTGTGTCAACATCCTCCTGCAACCACTTTACAAGACTGAAAAACTGCTGCCACGACCTTAAGTTTACTATTGATATTTTAGATCAACCCAAAAATGCATTATTAGCTGACAGAGCTAAAGACTTTTAGGATAGATTGACATTTATAAATCATTTACTGTATAAAAAAAATATATATATATAAAAGGCATAAAAATGAAAAACTAGTCCCCCCACCTTCAACCTTCGTCTCATCACCACTTATTATATAAAAGCTATTGCTTAGAGAACAAAATCAATACACACAGTTATGAGTTTGACCACACAGAGTTCATGAGACATGGTCTCAACTGCTATGTTTCTTTCACCAAGTCGACATAATCCAGGACATGCCTGTGAAATATATTATTCCATGTTAAAACATGTTGTATATACATTCTGCACTTGCTAACAACCATGTAACCATCCTCATCCTTATAATGGCCTAATTTGGTCAGTCTGGAGTTTCAGTTGTCAGGTCTGTTGGATTTGTTAAGGTATATGACATGCACTGCTCGGCTCCTCATTTGCTGCCTGCTGGCATGTCTCTGCTGTATGGTGTTTGGAAAATGTGTCAAGTCTAAGATTTTACTCATCCTTGGTCTCTTGTGCAGATTTTTTTTTTTTTGCTTTTTCCATGCCTCACTGAATATGATAATGAAATGCTTGCTTGTGGCACAGAGCACTTAAGTGCCCTCTTCTGCCCTGCTAAAATATTCCACAATTGGGCTTAAGCTGCAAATACATGCATGCATTCTGGAGATGTGTTCAAAAAGTCAATGAGAAATTGTACTTCACTGAATATGCAAGTCAAATGTCTCAGTAGGAGCACTGAATTGCATTTTGTTAAAGGATCAACACAACACTTCTGACTTGATTATGCTATGGTCAATAAATGTGCTTTGGGTTTGCAGAGAAAAAATCATAAAATCTACTAATTTAAGTTATTTCTTCCATATTGGTATATTAACAACATCTATGAAATACATCGGTACAAATACAGTGAATCAAGTGTTAATAGCAACACACAGTAGAAGTGTTTTGATTAGAAGTGTGATTATTTATGACCTTTTGTTTGTCTCCTCTCCCAAGGTGCCAGAGATTACAGCACAAAAACATATCAGGAATGATGCCGTGTGCGAAATATATAGTTTTATTGGTTAGTGTCTTGCCTCAAAAACATACAAAATGGTCCAGATTTCGCAGCTGTGTAACGTGGCGAACCTCTCCAAACGTTCGTCATTGACCCTGTTACAAAGCGGGAGAGCAGATCAGAGTGTGACCTATCTACAAGGATGCACCCACATCTCCTGTGACCCAGCAGCTGGATGCTCTGCACCTCTTCTGTGTGCTGGTTATTCACGTGTTTTGGTAAACGTTCATATTTCTTATTCACAGGTCAGATGAATGTGGGTGGGAAACAATGACAAACAGTTGTGTAACATTTGAGATGTACCTGTATTGTATGAGAGAGTGTGCAGGGCTGTTCTGTATTGCACATCAGCATTATGTGTGGGAAGTGTTTGGCACTGGCTGGATGCTGTTTCACGCACTCTTTGATGAGGTGTGTAGGACTTACAAACTGTACCTGCTGTGAAGCAACAACCACCCTACAGGGAGACTTTGAGTAACAGCTCCCACACTGTTTCTGCTACATCTGTGGCTTGACTGATGATGGTTTAGTTGAATAGTCCAGTTTAAGGATTTCCACGTTCATCTTTTTTTTTTTTAAAAAGAAAGCTGGAAAATCTAATAAAGTGGCTATTTGTTTGTGATTAATAACAATATATAGAGGGGGAAATCAACACGTCAACAATTTTTTCAGGAAACATATTTCCAGTGAAGCTATTTACATGCAATTAAGACCAGACGTTGGTATTAAATCAATGAGGCAACACAGCAAAAGAAATCATACTGTTCTTTCTCTGGAACCAGTTGAGTCTCCTTTGCAGTATGTTTTGGATCGTTGTCCTGTTGGAAGGTCCACCCGACTCTCATCCTCATTGTCCTGGTGGATGGCAACAGATTCTTCTCAAGAATATCCCGATACACGGCTCCATTCACCTTCCCTTCAACAATTTGGATTCTGCCGGTACCGTGAAAAGCGAAACAGCCACATACCAAAATGCTTCCACCTCTGAACTTCACTGTAGGTATTTTTAGGGTCATATGCAGAGTCATTTCTCCTCCAAGCATGGCACGTAGTGTTATTGCCAAAAATGTTGTGTATCAAACTTCAAACAAGCTTCAACATGTCTTTTCTTCAGTAACAGAGTCGTATGGGGTTATTGTGCATGGAAACCATGGTGGAGGAGTGCATTGCCTACTGTTTTCTCTGTGACAATTATACCTGCTTCTTCCAGGTCTTTCTGGAGCTATTTTTGAGTGGTCCTTGGGTCTTGGGTTACTCTTCCGACTAATTTTTCCAGTCAGCAATCTTGCAAGGAGCTCCTGCGTTGCTTCTTCCACTTGCGGTTAATGGCCCCAATGGTGCCATGTGAAGATTTAGGAGTTGAAATCAGGCGGTTCATATGTTGCTCAACAATCTTTTTGCGAAGGTTTTGAGAGAGCTCTTTACCTCTACCCATCATGATATGGTTCTCACGTGACAGCTTGGTAATGAATGATGCATTCACAGATGGCTAAACCTTTTTAAAACAGTGGAAGTACTAATAGCCACATGCACTAACCCATCTGAATCTTATTAGCACAGGTTAGAAGACTAATTAGTGGAATCACCTGGTTTAGTGCTTTTTCTTACTGCATGTTCAATACTTTTTTCCTGTGTCAATTTAATGCACAGAACATTTTTATTGATTGGAATGTTATGATTGTGTTAGCCGTGTTGCCTTATTGAGTTAATACCATTGTCTGGTCTTAATTTCATATAAATAGCTGCACTGCACAATATGTTTAATTAAGAAAAATGGATGTGTTGAATACTTATTTCCTCCACTGTATATGAGTAATTACTTCATCCTCTTGCTAGTCAGTCACTCGTCATGACAGATGACAGGGATTTGTTTTGGCAGACTTGTAATTCTTTTGGCTGTCCAGCTGTATTTTTTCTTCTTTGCTGTTGATTGCACTTACATTAGTGTTTAGGTAACAATAAACCTTGCAGTGCAAATTTGGTGTCAAAGGTTACAGTATTTTCTGCAAAATGTCAAAATAAATTACATGGTGCATCAATTCCAATTTGATATAGAATAATAGTAATTCCCTCATCACTCACTACTCATTACATTGTGTGGCCACAGTCAAACTGTCCCTAATGTTTGCCGCCAACTTTTAGCTGACCCATTATGTATTATTTTATCACCTGGCAATGTGATACTTTCAGTAATATTTCTACTACTACAAGAGCCCCTTCACAAAGTTTCCTCCTGGGAGAACCTATTTTGTGGTGGAACCTGCTTTGCCCCTGCTTTTAAAAAAGGAATTAAAGTGATCATGATTCAAGCATGGTCATGATAACAAAACAAAGCCTCTCCCATGAAATGAACAAAGACTAGTTGTCTGGGATTAAAACCTGATTTTCAGCAAAAAAAAGCTGCTAGTCTCAGTTTGGCAGGAGTACTGCTGTACAAACTTCAAACAAGATTAGCACTTAGCTTATTTGTCTGTGCCTGTGTATTTGCTGATTCTCACTGACCTAGCTGGCACAAAAATGCAGGGGTGGAAAACACTTGAGGAAATATTTAGATTGTTTGTATTGCTTGTAGCTCTGCGTTGCACCGATTGTTTCTGTGGTGACCCATCCGCTCCAACTACAGACTTAACATTGAATTTGAATCTCAAAAGCCATGAAGTTGTCCCGCAAATGGGCCTCAACCACTGGAACTGCAGGTTACACACGTAATAGTCTATAATATATGCCAGAAATAAATACCAAAAAATGATGCAGAATCAGAGACAATAAAATCAAATTGTCCTGAAAGGTGCTTAAAATATCCTGGCCCCTCTCATGCATGTAAATTAAAGTAGACAAAACTTTTTAGATGGTTCAAGTACCTAATTAAATGGTAGTAGGAGTCAAAGTTGTCAGTTCATGGTAATTTTGAGTGTTTTGGCAACGGGCTGCACACCAAGCCAGAGCCAGAGCGGACAACATATGTGTGTGTAAGCAGAACCCACCTGAGCATCAAAATGAGGTCAAACACATAACCTGAACCAATACAGCTCCTAGCTTCAACGACTGTATTTCTCTACAGAATATCCACCATATAAAGCACAAAACACCCATAATAAATCACTCAGTGACATTTGCACCGATTGTCTGAGATTTGGTATAAACAAACAAGCGAGGAGCGAAGCGAACGCAGTGATTTCAGCTGTCAAGACTTGCAGGTTAGCGTGACAAGTCAAACACGCTAATTCAGCTGTCTGCGAATGGAAAGCAGTCCCTTCTGCGACATTTACTAAAAGCCTTATCTGTGCCAAAACTGTGTGGTACAGCCATTAAGTTTGTGGTGTCAAAGGCCTCCATATGTGAAAGGATGTAGTTTGATAAACAAAAAAATGGGGACTATGTTGTTTTGACAGCTTTGTGATTCAATGACGCTGTTTTTGTTCTGTTATAGTACAAGTCAGGATTAAGACTAAAAGAAGTCCAGGCTGCCTTTCCTTTTAGATGTGACTTTCAGGGGCTTTCTTAAGATGCTCTGACACTGCACAACTTCACTTTTAGACCTAATAAAGGCTTGAGCTCAGGGACAGGAGCTGCTGTTTGACAAACAAACACTGTTATTAGAACCACATGATAAACCTGCTTAATTAAGTCCAATGGGGACTACATCTGTTAAGGGAAATAAATAAATACAAAGCTTAATGCAAGACCAAATAAAAACCCCTTTTACTTCCATCAAATTTGTCTCTGGACACAGTTTCTCCCCAAGCAAAAAAACAAAGTTACTGTACAAGCACAATCACACCAGGAATGAAAGAAGACTTGGAAGAAACACAAAGCCGATCAGAAAACTTCAAAGAGTAACTTTTAAGAGGCATAAGTACACTGGACACCAAGATTGGCATCGACTAATGAGACTACCCCTAGATAGATGGTGTCTGTACTGTATGATCAACTGATGAGATTGTAAGAAATACTGTAAACACAACAGATGAAAGTAGAAATGAAGCTTGACGGCAAAACAAACAACAGAGAGCAGACGGATATAAAGAGATAAAGAAGCGTACACAAAGGATATAACTTACTTGAGTCCCTTTCAGTGTAGTCAGACGCAGAGATATGCTTATATGTCTCTATTCACACACACAAACATTAAAAAAAAACAACCTGTGAGTAGCTTTAGCATCATTATTTGATGCTTAATATATATGTGCAGCAGCGGAACTCACACAAGCCTCTCCTACAATACCCTCTGTAATGTTTAATGTTTATGAGGTAACTCCAAATAGACCTGCTGAATTATGAAAAGGCCTGAGTGATTTCCTACACCGTGTTTCCTCCACGCTGTGCGTACAGTATCCACGCGGCTCTACGTTGAGCTGGCAGGCAGTGTTTATGTGCAGTAATCCCCGGAGCTCCTCGAGGCTGCTCTGTCACTCTGCCATCAGCCTGGAATTGATCAAACACTCAGAGAAAGTGAAGGTTGGTCATACACAGCCAGCGGCAAAGCTGTGCAGCGTAGTGGACACCATGCGTAGCACTGGATATCCTAAACCTTATTTAGCCAGACAGTTCACCCCCCCTCAAATAAGAAAAGCGTTTTACATAATTTACAAGCTCCAGGGGAAGAGGTCATACTGTGTGCTCAGAGGCTGCTTAGAAGAAACAAAGACTTGGAACATTTGAATAGTGGTAATTAACCCTAACCCTGGGCATTTATGATAATTGTTAACTTGCAAGCATTCATGATGGAGAAAACACCATTAGATCAGATAAAGAAGGTCAAGTCAACAATAAAGACAGTCAGCGCAGATCACATTTTCATTTTTATCTCAAACGAATTGTGCTTGTGTAGTTCCCCTACATTTCTCAGCAGTAGGACAGAGGGAAATTACACTTTAGGGACATTACAGAACCCCGGCAGAGACTCAGAACAGTAAATGTAAAAGCACTTGTTGGTTGAATCACTGCTCTAATAGAGAGGATAAGGCTGGAATTGTTTTGTTATTATTATTATTATCACCGAATCTCCTGAGGAGACCAAAACCAAACGAATTTATCCCGCTAACAAGTACTGTCTGTGTAGCTACAGTCTGATGTTGCTTGTAAAGTTTGTGCCTCTCTGTATGGACCCTTTTTGTTGATAATAATAAAAAGATAAAATAACAGCAACCTTAATTTCCAGGAGAAAGTTGTCAATTATTACTCTGCTCATCAAGATTTTCCCAGCTGGTTATTTTCTGGCTACTACAATGATTGAGTGAGAGATATTGGTGTGTGTGTGTGTGTGTGTGTGTGTGTGTGTGTGTGTGTGTGTGTGTGTGTGTGCAGCAGGTCCTTAAAATAACTGGTGAAGCTGAGGTTCCTCAAAGCTGACATTAATGTTTTCCCAGGAGGTGAAAAATGAATCATTTCATGTGCTAGAAAATTCATATGAATGTCCAAAATACAGGGCAGCATTCTGCCTCAGTAAACGCTGATGATGACTTAATTGCCTCCTTAACTATAACACGGACGCAAACAGAGATCAAGGTGGTCTAATGTTACAATTCTTAATGCAAAATGTGTTGGTGTAATGTAATTTGGGGACTTGCATAAAATAAATCAAGGTGATTTGTCTCGATTTCACTTGGCTTCCCACCCCTCCTTTTCTTTATCGCTCATCCTCATCTGTGTTATCTCACTCCATTTCCCCCTCTTAGCATCTGTATTATCTTTAATCTAAATAAACTCAATTCCTTACTACCACTT
Organism: Scomberomorus guttatus; assembly: GCA_038419695.1. Classification (NCBI taxonomy): domain Eukaryota; kingdom Metazoa; phylum Chordata; class Actinopteri; order Scombriformes; family Scombridae; genus Scomberomorus; species Scomberomorus guttatus. The sequence continues at coordinate 586,330 of CM076459.1, forward strand.
GGCAGAAAAAAGTAACACGACTTTATCTGCCTCTCCATCTTCTCAGTTATACACACGTCATGCTCTGCCACTCTCTCTCACCCCTCTTAACACACCCACATACGGACACACAAACACACTTAAAGCCATCATTATGTAAACTTTGCCTCGAGTGCGTGTCTGTAATGCTCCCAAAATAATGTCAGTTTGCCAGAGGTGTCTCATTTATGCAGTCTGTTTTGTTTTTTAATGCGTACCCAAAGGTGACCCGCTGCTTACCCAGTTGTTGATTTGTTGTTGACTCCAGCTGCTTGTTAGCTACAAGAAGAGAAAAAAGTGCCTCGGTGTCCTGAAGAGCCATCTGCGCTGCAAAGAGCCAGTGTGTGGCATGTAAGGCAGCTATACGCTAACGCTTCTGTTCTTTTCTGAGCTACACAGATATCTAAACAGGCCTCGAGTGTTATTTATTCTCCCATGAAGTACTATGAGTTCACTTGTTGCAACTTACCCCACTTGAAAGAATGAATTAACCATACAAACAGTCCAGGTCGGTGCAACAGATGTTAATCTACCATATAAATCAGCGCATTCAGCCTGAGATACCGTAAAAAGCAAAACTGTACGTCATTGAGTGCTTCCGGTCTGGTTTTGTTTTCAATCATCTAATTAGGCAGGCAAGACGTACTCCGTTATCATTTCCCATGTCTGTATATTGGAGATAGAGTTTATGGACTGTAAAGTAACATATCCTGCCTCTCGTCACCGAGGAGGACTGACATGCACTGTGCAGCATCAAGATCTTCAGTCATTCATGAGAAAGTGTGGTGCAAGGCAAACAAGATATTAGCATGTCACGCAACAGTGAGCATTTAGAGTGAGCAAGGGAAGGAAAGCAGCCCAGTAGCTGTAGATATAATATAGGTCAAGAATGTTAAGAACAAACGCGAAGCCATCTACATTTCATCTGTGCTGCTATAATAAAGTCGTGTCACACAAGTATTTCTTTTGAATATTAAAGGAACAAGTAAAAAAATCCCTGGTATTTTTGGATTTAAAAAAAAAACAGGTAAAATTGAAATGATGGTCTTTGAATGTAGTATAAGAGAGTCATAATACTGTAACACACTTGCGTCACAGCTGCAGTTATGTCATCCTGCAAAAACACACCTGTTAGAAACGTTTTGGTGGCTATGTAATGCAGGTAATGTAATCAGCAAACAGAGGCTAATTAGGCAGTCAAACAGATGAGCACACAAATATACACACATGCACACACACTTGTACTTCTGTCCTTATGAGGACCCTTCACTGATTAAATTCACTCCCAACCCACTAACCCTATTCCCTTAAAGGAATAGTTTGACATTTTGGAGCATGAGCTTATTTGTTGTCTTGCAGAGAGTGAAAATGACTTTGCATGAAGACAGGAACACGCTACAGAAGTGTAAAAACTGTTTCTCAGCCGTGAACAGTTTCCAGGCAACCAACAAAGACTCCAGGAAGTTACTGGCAGATATCACCCTGTAAAACAGTGAATTGTCATTTTTGCACTTCAGCTTTTGTACAGATTGTACGAACAAAATATAACTTTTTAATTAGTGAGCTTTAGAGGTGCTGTATGCGGATTTTGTTACCTTTAGACTGAGTTTCCAGTTAAGTTAAGCTAAACAGCTGCTGGCTGCAGCTACACATTTACCATTTACAGTCACGGAAGCAAATAATTAAACAAAATGTCAAACTATTCCTTTAGCCATCAGTGCTTTAAGTGTCGTCTTACCGTAACTACTGTACAATCTAATTCTCGTTTTACATCTAAACCCAAGTCGTGAACCTCAAATGTTGTCTTGAAGAATTGAGGATTGACCAGAAATAATCTCACTTCGCCAAAGCGATTTAACTGTGGAAAGCTAAAACTGTCAAAGTGGCTATGACAAAGACAGAAAGAACCACACACGAAAAGACACGTATGACGAAACAGTATCACTGCTGTAGATGGATTTATCTACTTAACAGAGTACAGCTTCTCTGGAGAAATGTCACGGCCTGTGGCGATAATAACCTAACAGACTGGAAGAGAGCACACAAAGAGAAGTGGGATTATATATGAGAGGGATAGAATTTAAATGTGTCTGTCATCCACTTGCTTGTATGTTTACAGATAAGATCTGCTGCACTGATAGCCAAAAGCCTGCAGTCAGACCTGCAAAGAGCGGTTGGATGGATGTTGTGTCAGCCGTCTTGAGCTCTTGATAGACCTTCAACAGTTCAACACGGGCCTGTAGTGAGAGCATATATAATACGCTGTAGCGGCAGTGTGCTTGTGTGTAATGAATATGTGATGTGTTTAGTTTATGGCTTGGGGGGGAGGGAAAAGAGCATAGTTAATGGCAGCTCTTTAAAAGAGAGGAGGAGATGAGGTTTGACAGGGAAGAGCTGTAGACCAGAGGTGGGTCACAACGCAGAAAGAAGCCAGCGACTCAGTCAGCTACGGACAGGTACGGGGGGGTCATGAAAGAAATATAAATGCCCTGACATCGCTTAGTTCCGCAAGCCTTTACAGAGCACATGATGATAAAATGCCAGCAGATGGTACAAATGATCTGTCTCATATATCTCAATACAAATTAAATTTTAGAGAAAGCAATTTCATTTCACGGACAAACTGCTGGGTTAACATAAAACAATGTTTCATTTATCAGAATAATATGAGGGTTTGATGACTGAAAACTGATGCACTGCACCTTATACTTTCCTACTGAATATTTGTGATGCTTGTCAGATATTTGCTGTTCCCACACAAAAAGGAACATGTACAGTATCCAACATACAGTACAGTGACAGTAGAGTGTATTTCCAGTGCATCGTACATCTATTTTTCATGCATGTTGACCAAAAAAAACCTACATCTCAAAAGTAAAAATCCTTCTCAAACTATTGTTTTTACAGAAACAGAAACATGAGGGGCAGAGTGTGATCCCATGTATGAGAGCGCAGAAAAACAATCAAAAGAATGCATTTAATGAGAGAGCATTGAGAGCAATGAGACAGCTGGCAGTGCGGCATATCTCAGTGATATTGCATAAAATATTCTGTTCTGTAAAAATTGCTCATTCATTTTGCCAACAGACGCTTTTGCGCAGAGGGTTGATTAAGTCACTAAAACTAATGGTAAACCTTATGGGTGTTTCCAGTTTTCTTGTGACAGCCCTCAGCAGGGAGTGTGAGTCTGTGTGAGTCTGCACACGCGTGTGTGTGTGTGTGTGTGTGTGTGTTACATGTGGATGGAGGTCAATGTCTCCCGCTGTTTACACAGCATGTTGGAGGCCCATGTCCAGCCACCCCAGGTCAAAAACACCCTGACATCAGCAGTCTCTCCGGTGACGCAGGAGGACATGTTGTTTTTCCAACTACTACTAACAATCAACGCCACTGAAAAGTGGAGGGAAAGGCTTCATTCATTAAAAGTTGAAACGGACAAAAATGCCCCCCTTTCGAAGATATTAGTGTGACACCGTCCGCAATTCAAATCCCTTAATTTATGAGCGGCACTCATTCCAAACCATTTACCTGGTACAGCGCTAACAACAAGCACACTGCAACAGTGTTAACTGCTGCTGTCACTTTTTATTATATTTGGCTCTGTGGAGGTAGATAAGTGCTGTGTTGTTCACTCAATGCTTTTTTTTAACATGCGCATCTTATTCTACTAATGTTAGACAGGAAAAGTAGAAAATAAGACAATTCGAGGCTGATATTTAAAACATTTAAAAGAAAAGTCACCTGAAGAGAAAGAGAAGGAAAGCAGAGAGTTTCATTAACAGTATCATGTGAATGTTGTTCTATATTTAACACTCTTTCCTTTTCTGTATCAGTAAAACAAAGCTTTTTTTCTTCTCATCTTCCAGATGTTCTTGTATGTCCTATATTCTCATGCCTGTAGAGCAGAGAGCCGAAGTTATTACACGGTATTGTGAATATGAGTCTCAAAAAAGACACTTTGTACTGTTTCTCCCAGTCATGGGAATAGTCTCCACTCCTGTGGATACTGTATCCTGCAGTAGCTCATCACGCATGAACTGCACTGACACTACAGTTAGGGAAAATATATCTTGTATCAGAATCCGCATACTGTATGTTACTCCTGCAACCGTGCAATACTCGTGACTACTTTTGTGTGTGCGCACACGTCGCCCACAAAGCTGGATGAAAAGTAAGCCAAGATTCTCTCTGTGGTTTCATCGTTTTTAAAGGAATAAGGGTGAATTTTCTAGTTTGAGACTATTTAGCCAAACAATGATCTAAAGCTATGCTGGATGCAATAACTATAACAAATACTTTAAAGTCAAGATTCATTTTTGAAGGTTTTGTAGATGGGTTGTTTGGATTTAGGGATTTCTGGGAAGATGAAGACTGAACAAGACACATACACTGACTAGTTTTACCTTTAACAGTTAGACACACCGTTGTTCTTTGAGATCTCAGCTGCGGTTGAGTCTTTGCAGTCAGAGCCCCCAAAATATGTCATTAATCTTGACAGGTGACACAGAAAATGTCTTAAACATTCCTTCCTACATTTTTATGTAAAAGCTTTGGATAGAGGTAAAACCATTACAGCTCATTATTTTAGTTTTTTCTCTTTCAATTGTATTTTTCAGTGTGAAAACCTGGTGTTAAAAAGCACCACAAACACTGTGGAGTTTAATATTGCTTTCTTTCTGTTTGTGTTTTTTTTCCCTCCATTTTTCTCATCACTTTCTATTACCGAAAGCAATTTCTTGTTGCATGAGGAACTCATTTACAGTGAACTAGTGATTTATTCTTTCCAATTTTTCAGATAGAAATATAACAACATATGCACTCCTGGGGACATAAAATCTGTATCGGTCTGCTATTTTTTTTACACTTTTACTCACTATTATTGCTTGTCTTTGCTTTTGCCTGTGTTTGCATGTTTTTTATTCCTGTGAAGTCTTTGTAACTTGAAGAAAAGAGCTAAAAAAAATAAAGATTATTATGATTTTAAATATGCGATGGAGGATTAGAGACCCAAAATGGTCTAAAAAAACATTTTAGTCAGACATTCACAATGTTCTGTCCTCATATTTGTTTAATCATTCAACTTGGAAAAGGGAAGAAAAACAAAACCGTTTGCGCTGAAATGAGCGGTGGACCAGAATTTACAGACCATTTGTTTGTGGCTAGAGAAAAGTTGTCATGTGCAACCCAAAGGCCACGGCAAAGGCACGGTTGCGACAGTTTCCAGTTGAGCAGTTGCAGAGATAAAGTGACTGTTGTTTGTGCTCTGTACTGTGATAATAGGCTGTGTTGGGGAGCAAAAGGAGCAACACTTGACCCTCGACCCACACACACGTTGCAAGGGAGGAGGGGGTATTTTTAGTGCCTCACCGATGTGGATCTGCACAAACAGAAAATGGCTCAATACCGTTACTTCCTCCAGGGTTTACAAAGCAGTTCAGAGAAAAGCAAAACCTTGTTGTGTTCTTTTATCTTTTTAATCCTTTGCTGCACCTCTACTGGTATTGATTCTTATGTGATAAATCGCTTTGCTCCAGTCTCCACCCAGCATGGAAATGACTCTGTGTGCACTTCCCACAGGACAGGCAGGTTAACTCCCCCACTGAGTGAGATGTGAGCCGGACATGACCACAACCGCCACCTTTCAAAAATCTGCTCCACAACTTGTCCAGCAGTGACTCCCGAAGAGTCACGTGCGCATGGCCTCTGTCAAGTCCACACTGGAGCGTGTAGGTTGGTCATTAGTGAGTAATCATATAAGCCACATTGAGCCTGATTGTGTGATTCATCTTGGAGCAAAGCAGCACAAGTGATGTGTTTCCATCATCACAACCCACTGATTTCTCTCAGGCCGACATGATTTATCTGAGCCCTCGGAGATAATTCCAGTCTTGACCTTCTGAGAACAACTACAACACATGAGCTCAGACTTAATTTAATGGGCAGATTGATTGTCTGTAAAGTGCTATTTACCAGTGATCCTTAGAAGTTAGGTTAAGTATTAACATATGGGAGGGTTGGCTCTCCACTCTCACTCCCATACATTGTTCATCATATTATATAATGAAGGGTGTTGACAGTTGAACATATGTGACTTCAAAATCGAGGTCTGGATTTTGTTTAGATGATATCTGTCAAGAATAGACAACAGAAAAAGTCTGGATTTTATTTAGACAAAATCGATCATGAATAAAAATCACAATAGTAACTGTTTTTATCTGCAATCCCAACTAACATTTTATGCCAGAGACTTTGGAGCATGACTATTCATCCTGATACCTACAATAAATGTTTTCTGCAATCCTCAAAAAGAAGGTGGCTATCCTTTATATAATTTTTAAATGTTACACGTTACAGTGTCTGAAATATTATTGTTTTCATGTAATAATAATAAGGGCGTTTTGGCACTTTTAAAGGATCAATGGGTTGAAAAAAGTCATTATTAATGACAGCAATAATAACAGCGAGCAGGTATTGATTTAAGATAATGAATGAATTCATCTCTCTACTTCCCTCCACAGCGCCAGCTCTAACTATCAGACAATCGTCTTTACGTAAACCTACGCTGGACACTGTAATCTTCAAACTATTTCTTGTGGGACCTTCTCAAACTGATTGAGTGAAGACAGGAAGGATATGATTTAAATGTTTCAGTACCTGGCTGATACCCAAAGGATATGTGGTGAATCTCCGTGCTGTGAGGCTGAAATAGCAAAGCTCTTACAGAACCAAGAATGAAATAACACTCCAGAGCACTGCTCCTCTGGTTTATTGTGCTTTATTTACTATTTTATAATAGATTTCTTATGTCCAGTGTGTATGGGAGTGGAAAAAGGAATGGCGCAGTTTTCTGACCATAGAAGGACACACACGTATTAAATAAACCAAACAAAAACACTTTTCTTGTTGACAGAAACTGAAGCTCAAGTGCAGATCACTCTTGACCCGTGCTGCAGAAACAATTCAATCTGTCCAACATGAAGGGACGTACGAGTCTTTTGGCATGTCAAATTGATTAATCTCCCCATTTCCCCACTGCAGAGCAGGCAACATCAAAACATTGTCTGGATTTGTTCACACGGGCAGGAAGGTAAGATGTTGGCAGCCACCCAGACCGCAGAAAGTGATGGAATGTGCCGCACTTCATATCTGATTCTGGTCCTGGTACTGAGCGGAGAACATGGAGGGGGAGACAACAGACGCTACCCAGAGACCAGGGAGAAACATCAGGACGCGGCTCAGATGGGCAGAGAAGGAAATGGTTTCCAGCAAACACATTAGGTGTGCACACATCGGCAAAGAAACAAGAATACAATCCGCTCTGAGCTGTGGTCTGTATGATGAAACCACAAAAACAAACAAAATGAAGAAGTACTGATACTTTTAGCCATATTCATGATGTCTCCCAATATAAAAAAAACTCCTCAAAATATGGAAGAGTGTCACCAGTTGCTATAGCAAGTGTATCAGCTTATTGCTCTATGAAAAACTCCAACAAGTAATCCAATTTCCTCTTAGAGGTAAAGAGCTTGTTTCGCGGAGGTTTCATTAAAGGAAGTGCCAGTTGCTCTGCTTCTGGCACACTGCTGGGCGTACTTGGGAAGATGTAATAAACTCTTAACTTATCCATTTAACCCAGCACGTGCCTGAAAGTTGGACAGCAAAATTACCCATCAAATTGTGAACTCGGAGCAACATGGGAGTCGATGTCTATTCAATAAGCAGTAGATGTTTCCTGTCGCTAACAGGAAGGGTTAGGTTGGTTCTGATCCTTCCCGTTAAATTGTGTATATACACACTGTGTATGTGTATATATACAATGTGTGTGTGCGTGCGAGAGAAAGAAAAGGAAAGAGTGCACAGTGTGTATTCAGGTGTGTATTCTGTATGTGGTTGCAATGCAAAACATTTCTTTCTTTCTTCTTTTTCAGCAAGTCATTTATTTTAGTGAAACGATGATAAATTAAGGCAGTTTTGAATGTGAATGTGCTTATTTCATATTATATCGCATTATTTTTATGCTGATATTTTAATTGTGTGATATTCTAATGGTGTACTGAGCCTCTTTTTGGGCAATATCACTTGATTCAAGAGCCATTCAAGAGTGCTGCATAAAAAACAGATGAAAATATCTTTTTTTGTCTCCCCACAGCAAAATCTGAATATGAATTGCAGATTGGCAGCAATATCTTTGATTCTACCTGTTGGCTATTTACATAACTGGTGAGAATGATCTGTGTCATTGCTCTTCTTTTTTTCAGTCTTACTCAGACTGCCCTAAGAGGAGCACTAGATTTTCTTAATTGCATATACAACATTCACAGACCCTTATCTGATTTTCTTAAGGGAACAATGCCTCTCACTGCTCCTTATTACATTTTTTTTTTTTTTAGAAAATGCACAAATTGGCCAAAGGATAGAGACAGTACAATGTTTGTTTACTTGTTGTTGTTTGGCTCAGAAATGTGCTGCTTGTATCATTTCTGACATTTTTTGCATGTCTTGGATTTTGATCACCTGGCCAATTTTTTATCCTTTTGCATCCCTGTGAGTGCATGGACTTATGAGTGTGAACACGTACATGTGTGTGTTTGCGTATAAGTTGTTATGAGCTGGATGGCACACAGGGCTAAGTGGAGCCCAGCGGCAGTATCCAGACGGACCCTTATCGCCGCTCTGTTACAATCCAGAGTGACAGCTCTTTGTATTGCATGCTATTCTTAGCCCCCCCTGGGTCCATCATAGGGATCCGTTTGAACCGGAGCCTGTAGAGCCGCACAGGGCATCCATGGTCACCTGATGGGTGCTGACACCTACACACCTTCTCACACCTGTCCTCCACCCCTTCGGGCCATCATCCAGCTGAGGATCTCCTGATCATCTCTCTCTGTAAATCTTTCTCTTTTCTTCGTCTCCGTTTTAGTCTCTGCCTTCTCTTTCTCTGACGCTCTCTCTCTCTCTCTCTCTCTCTCTTCTTCTCCCTCTCTTTATCTGCACTATTGCCAAAGACCTTTGTGGAAACATCTAGTCCCACATGAATATAAGCAAAACCACTGTATCTCTCTCTTCTCATACGTCCGTCTCTTTCTCACTCATTCTCGCTCTCTCTCATCTTGTTAGGTGACACATAGTCAGGAAACCACAAAAGGCAAGAGATATGTTAGATTGTCCTTCCTCTTCTCCTCTCAAGCGTTACATCTTTTTTTTTTCCACTCACCTCTTTTTAAACTCAGTCCTGCAGCGAGTCAATTATGTTCCATGCTTTGTACCTACCAAATGCATTTTCAAGTATTAAATAAAAATGTTTCTTCCCCCTTTTTCAGCATTGAATACTGGACAGTCTCTACTGAAAACATCAATTAAAAAAGGACAAAGCAATTGGTGTCATGCATCTAACGGTGGCAATCTGTTTTGAAGATGTACAGTACACTTGGGTCCAGAGAATCAGTTGATCTCTGTCATGTGTCCTCCCCATCTTTAATTTACTCCTAACTGACTGCCTTCAAACATATTTCTGCAGCAGCCACAGATACCACAGACAGAGAGCTGTAAGTTTACAGGCAGAGTAACTCTTGTCTTGGCAGCCTGAGGATCCAACTCAGCAAGTTACAGATCAAAGTCAATACAGGACGAGCAAATGTTTGTGTACAAGGAAAGCCCGAAGTGCTTTGCAGACAGCACATGTGATATACTGTATGTCTGTTAGACCTGGATCTGAACTGTAGCTAAGGACGTTTCCTGTTATCTTATTTTTATTTTTCTTCTATTTTTGAGTTGTAAATGTTTTCTTATAACAGTTAAAAATCTAGCTGCTGGGTGGAACTATTTCCTCTCAATTTCAATATAAATTTGTTGTTGCTCCTATCAGAGACAGCTTCTTCTTTCCATTACAGTGCTGTTAAGATCTTAACCCTCACTTCTAGACAAATTCCTGAAATATGTGTGTTAGTATAGACTGCCTCTTGCTTTGCCATAAGGTATGATTTACAATTATCTGTGTAGCCAGCTGTAACCACCTGTCCTCATGTCTGTGACTGAGATAACTGCATGTATATCTTGCTGGGACCACAAATCCTCACCCAGATAAAGCACAGTTCCACGACACAGCATGAACTCTCAGTGCTGATTTACAATGCGATGAAACATCAAAATGTAAAAACATAGCTAAGCCTCAGTTTCCGGATAAGTACACTCAAACCTTGACGACAAATTGCAGCAGAGATGATATGTATATAATAATGCTGCTGTCTTGCTCAAGCCACAAAATGACATTACGGACACAGAGAGGAAGGAGCTTAAATATCATCTCTCACATGAGCTCTAATACAAATCCTTCTCCAAGGGTGATGAAGCCATGAAACACTGGAAAAGCCTGTCTCTTGTACAGACCTCAGGATGCTGGAGCTGCAATGTCTCATATGGTGTACAGTACTGACATACAGTTCTCTGGGGGGGTGAAAAGATCAGAAAGCATTCACTGCTCTCAGCTTTCACCCCTTGAGGCCAGATAACAGTCTGGCGAGCCTTTCAAACACACAATGTGCTGCATGAATATGAGGGTCAAATATATATGTAACCTATAAACAAGTGCAACCCCCCGAATCCTGTATTATCATTCAGCATTTTCATCCACATACATAATGGAACTCGAAACCATGAAAAGTTCACCCTGCTGATTGTAGCAGCACTTAGAGAGCAGAAGATTGCCGTATGCAACAAGAAGCTGCACTAATGTGTATTTTTTATGCATTGAAGCACTTGTACTGCCTGCTAATGTTTGCAAATTACCACTAAAGACGACGTACGCCGAGGCATCACTCATTCATTGAGTGCACCTGTATGCGCAGGGCTGATGCCGCTGCTCCACTGAGGAGCATGCATCTTTTATCACTGCAACAGATGTGCTGTCTTAGTAATGAATATGTTTGTTTAGTTATGTGTGAGTGGTGTTTACCTAACAATAGGCGCATTAGCTGCGCTCTGTGCAGCGGAATACAAGACGCACAAGGGACCGGAGGGGCCCACATGTTGTTCTCTCACTTGCGTGATGCTGCTGGAGTGGGTCTAATTAGGATCAAAATCACTCCTGGACAATTAACTCCCCAAACAATTAAATTCTTATGTGATCAGTGTTTTTGCAACGGTTTTGCAGTTTTAGACACAACTGGAAAGTTAAAAAGTTAACATGGTCATGTTAAATATTTATTGTACAAGTCCTTGACCCAGGCTTGAAATATGTCCCATTATTTTGTGTAAGAAATGCCTGTTTCATACAGTGAACAGGGTGGACGATAAGAGAAACACTTTAACTCAGAAAATAATGCAGTAACACCACATTTTACAACATCAGAATTACTTTTACGTTCTATCACCACAAATAAAAATAGTACTTATGTGCTGCAGGAACATTATATTGTATGACATGTGTTATTATGTTCACCCCTACACAGCTTGGTTGATTTTTGCTCCTAATGAAGCAGCTACTTACTATAAACTGAAGTATTGCACAAAGCAGAAAAGTGTTTGGACTTTTAATATTTCTTTCACAAGTGTGCAGCCATAACTAAACTTTTAATTTAAATAATTTAACATACTACATATTCGTGCACAGCGCGGGTCAGTTTTACCTTGACATCCACTTGACACACTTGTGGGTTTGACAGACCACGCAGACCAGATTCCAGATAGAGGATGGTTTAGATAACACGGCGTTTGAACAGAGCGATAAGTGACACTAACTGGAGTTCAGAAATGTAACTGTGTCCCAACATGTTCCTCAGGAAAAAATCACAAGCCTTTATTGAGTAACAACGTGTCTCTGGTCCTCACACAAATCGCATTTCGAAGTGAATCATAATCTCCCTATAAAGTCACAGTTTTATTTGTGCTGAGAAAGACTCACTGCAGCCTGTAATTGCGTTTTTTCCCCCCCATGTTAAGTGATGACACTCAATTCTCATTGCTCAATTGAAGTACATATGGAAAAATCATCAAAGTAGATCAAATAAACACAAAACAAATTACCGTTGACAGCGCAGGGCTCCGCTGATCTGTCCTTCACTGCTGCTCATCTTCTGAGCAACATCTGGCAGACAGTATTTCCTCTCAGCTCAAGCAGCTCCGCTGTAATCCAACTTTGAAAATAAATTACCGCCTGCCCTCAGCTGCGGCAAGAAGTCATCTGTTCTGTAAGCGACTGCAAAGAAGTTGATGTTTCTAGTTTTCAATTTTTTTTTTTAAAAAAAAAGGAAATTAAATCAAAAAAAGCAAAAGTACACGTTCAGCGCTGCGTGTGTAGTTGCTGTTGGCTTTGTGAGAGCGAGCCGCACCGCTGCATGCGCTCCTTGTACCCGTGTGACGTAACGGAGGGGTGGGGGGGGGGGGGGGTAGAGGGGTAGAGGGGTTCATTATGTATTGTCTGTCTCCTTTGTTTGTTTATGTTTTTGTTGTTGTGCTTACCATGTTCTTCTTCATAGTTTTGAATTATTTGCTAATTAGCACTACACATAAGGTAGCCCACAGCTGCAGGCAGATTTTGCAGGTTATAAACCAAAGTACTGGACAAAGTCAGAGATTTAACTGATGAAGCCAGATGAAAGGTCAGGGGACCAAAGTTTGGGTTTTTTTTTTTTTTACAATTTTTATCATCTGGGGAATATGAATGTAGGAATTTCACAGTTATTAGTTATCAAGATATTTCAGTAACAACCAAAAAATGTCACCCTGCTGGTGGTGCAAGACTCAAAGTCAAGGGATCACCAAAGTCATCTGGGAAACTTGAATGTCTGTACACAATTTCATAGCAATCCATTAATAGTTGTTGAGATATTTCAGTTTGGACCAAAGTGGTGGACCAACAGACCAACAGACTGATATTATTATTCAAGTCATGCAGCTGGCATGGCTAAACCGAAATAGAGTGATGTCCTCACTGCAATATTTGTATATTATATTCTTCTAGGGACTGTTTGAATTTCGTGGCTTCATTATACCAAACTATATCTCCTTTGTATTAGTGTATAACTATTATAGTTTGGGACCTATTTTGTGTGTGTATGTGTGTGTTTCTAAGAGACAGGGGTCACTAAACTTCACTCCAATTTCCTAAATACTTTATTGGCTGAGTGAACTTTGCCCTGCTCCCTCTGGACGCCTCGTATCTCTGATGTGCGGTTGTCGTTTTGCAAAACTGCTGTGCGTCTTTATCCTTGGCAAGGCCATTTCATTCTCTAGACTGAGCAGCACTGATGCTTTTATTAAGGGGATTTTGGACGGGAAGAGTTCCTTACTGCAAATGAAGCATGAATTCGGTGTGATCACCACTAAAATGTCAAGCTGAAGTAATCTATGCATATTCAAACTGACTGCAGCTCAATTTATGTTTTACTCAGAGCATCCATCAGGTGAGAAATGTGGACTGCGTTGTTGTGTAACATCAGATGGATGTGTTCACAATGGATTAGTCTGAGCAGGCTATTGAAAATACTGTCATTACTTTCAGAATTAATGGGGTGAATTGTAGTTTTTTCCAACTATAGATCTTTACATTAACACTCACAAGTTCTGGATTTTCTTGGACCCTTAAGAAACTAATCAATCACTGTGTCTTGCTGTAAAATTGGCTGCACAGTAAATAACATCCCTTCTATAAGGTCACTTAACTGAAAAGGGGGTAGATTCAGTAAATCCCTGAACAAAACACTGTGTTTCTTCTTGCAAAACACACACACACACACACAAAAAAAAAACACACAGACTTTTTAACATGAACTTTGCCCATAAACAGGGTTCAAAGACCTTCTGAATGTGGCAATAAACTCTGCATGGCAGAGGCAATGATCTGCTAGACAGAACTCTGCCTCAAATATAATAATATTAAACACACATTGTTAATGCTTAGAAACAACCATGGTGCATTTAGATCAATCACACTTTATATCCTTTGTTATTATTCTGTCATCTTATTGCATCTGAGTGGTTGCTCTTGACCCATTAACCCTTTCACCTTTTCTCTATTTTGTTAATTAATCTAATTTCTTTATTAGTGATAAGAAAGGTCATAAATTCACAGTAGGAGTAGACAGAGTCAGCAGATCAAATTTCTCCACCTACACATGTTTTTTTATCAGTCGTGTGCTGTGACAGCTGCCGTTGAAGATGCCCGACTTTGAACGGGGCAAGAGATGGCCTCTTTTGTCCTCTTGACGTGAAACGCGAGACATGCAAGAATAGGACATGACCGAGCTGCGATACTAAAAGAGCCTCAAGGTTCCTGAGGCTGCAGTGTCACACAAAATGAGAGCATCACCAGGCAGGCATCATTGCCTCTATATTGAACTGCTACTAAATCAGCTGGAAATAATGGTAAATGGTAAATGGACCGAACTTATATGGTGCTTTTCTAGTCTTATTGACCACTCAAAGTACTCCTCAGTGCATGCCAAAATTCACCCATTCACACACTGATAGCAGGGGCTGCCATGCAAGGTGCCAACCTGCTCATACAGCATTTTCTATCCAAAGCGCAACACAATGTCTCTATGCTCACTATTCACACGCTCACGCACAATTCGGGGGTTCAGTATCTTGCCTAAGAACACTTAGGACTGGAGGAACCGATGATTGAACCACCGACCTTCTGATTGGTGGGCGACCCACTCTACCTCCTGAGCCACAGCCGCCCCCTAATAATAATAAAACATTCAGTCAAGATAATGAAAAGTTCAGTCAAGAGCCTGCTGTACATCTTTCTGCGCCTCTCCCCTGAGATATTAGACGTAATAGCATCTAAATTAGCCTACTGGTCTATTTATAGCTTCTATTTGACTCTAAATAGCAATGGCTTCTTGCTTAACAACAATTTGATCATAGCACCATCTGTATCTTTTTTTTTTTTTATAGAGGCACTCTATAAGCTATAAAAAGAGAAGTGTCTGATAATTTAATAGCAACAGTAAGACATATTCCTTCTTCTTTAAAACAGACTCCCAGGGCACAACATGGAAAACACATTAAGTCTATTCCCATATGCAAGAGAGCTCTGGCTGAAAATAGAAAAAGCCACACAGTATTAACCAAATGACAATAAAAGTGTGTGTGTGATGTGTTATGTGATTTGGGGGGGGTGGGGGGGGGGGGGGGGGGGGGGGCAGTCCTTAGACCATCCAATAGAGGGAGCCAGGGAAACAACACACAAGTGAGACATGCAGCTCTATTAATATTAATAACATGACACATATCATTATAAAATATTAAAATATGTCTTATGATGCATAAATAAGATACACATACACAATTTTTTTTTTTTTTTTTTGATTTTCCCCGTGTCTTCCTGTAAACTCACCCTTTTTATCTCCTGTCTCTGCAGGCTGCTATCTCCATATTTTCTATGCACACTATCTCGTCACATTAGAGCGCACACATCTGCGAGCAACTGTATGCAAGGTAAATATTTGAAATGAGATTAGCCCCAATGCAAAGGCAAAGTAAACGCTGGATGTGTCGTTCAATTATTTCAATCTCAAAGATATGTAGAATATTTTCTGGTTTTGGAGCATGACAAGGTTACAAAAACTACGTAGAAACACAGAGGAGCTCTGTGTTTTTGTGTCACATATAGGAAAAGCTTTGAGCCTAACGCAGTCCGAACACACCACTGTACACCTTCTGTGCTATCTTAAAGCAAAAATAGCTTCCCCATGCTGTCAAGATATTTTGTTCACATCAGAATAAAGTGCATATGAAAATCCACCTGTGAGGCATTCCTGCTGCAGAGACCGCTGGCAGTGGGAATAGACAGGTGAGAGTGCGCTGCGTAGCAGTGTGGTGCGTGTGTTTGTTTGGGTCAACTGTGGCCTGGCCTCTGGTTCCTCCGAGCCCTCGGAGACAAGCTTGTTTTCATCATCTGGTCACACTCTTTGAGTCTGACCGTTCAACTGGCATTTGGCAGGGTCGCGTTTTCCATGCCAGACAATGAGATCAGTGCGCTGCAGCACAAAGAAATTAATGGGACCAAGTTTTGGACCAGATTGGAGACTTTTGATGTATATGTTGGCTTGGTTTTGTTCATAATATTCAGTAATTGGCCCGGAAACTTCTGAGTTCACATTCCAGTTCATTTCAAAACAATTACTGTACATGAAGTATATGTGGGTCACATAAAGCAGCAATGAATAGCATCCTATAGATAGTTTCACGCTTCACTTCTTTGTTATTCACCACATTATCTTCCAAAGGGGCTTTAATAGAAGAAACATCAATTAGGGCTTTGTTAAAGGCCATCTAAGGGAACTGCAACATGCAAATACAGTAAAAATCTCAATCAACAATGTAATGTTTGTATTGTTTAGCTATTTTAAACATGGGTCTTCACAAAGTTTTGTGAAGGAATTCACAGCGTATAATGCAATAATGTGAATAACAGATGCTTTGCAGAATACAGCATCCAAAGCTATTTCTCTTTGCTCACAACCACATAAAACTTCATGCCAGGTCCTTCATTTTTCAACACATAAGGTTCGAGTTCAGATTTCGTCTTGTTTAAGATAAACTCACCTCCCTCTCTTTATAACAGTCTCACTCATTCATAGGCTTTATGAGAGAAAATGAGCCAGTAAACCAAATTAAGTCCTTTGAAAAGAGGAAGTACTCGAGCTACAGTAATGACATGAGGTAAGCATTGTGAGTGGTGGAGCAACACGTAAAGGAACAACATACATACATTCCCAAACCAGTCAACTTGAGGCAACATACAACAGTCAATCTGTGCATGTCTCCATTCGGGCATTTATGTGCACTCCTGTGAGTGTTTTTCAGCCAGATCTCCATCAGCACTAATGGCAGGGTGTTCAAAGACGAGCTGATAGATGTACAGTCATGCTGAAAGGCTATGTGCTCTGTTCTCACCCTGCTTCCACTGACAGCCAGCTGGCCAGAGAATGATTCCCCTCAGGGAGGCCACTACAGAGACCAGAGTAGGGCAGCACCCGCTATCAGACCTCAGTGCTCCCTCCACTGGGTTAAGTGAAACTGCAGCACCTTCTCTGAGTGCAGGCTGGGTTCGTGGCACCTGGGAGAGCTTTTGTTAAGGATGGCTCACAATTATTTAATAGTATTGTTCAATTTTGCACTTACGCATTATGTAATTGTGCTAAAATGCTAAAAACTTTGAGGTTGACAATGATGCGTTTTTCTGTTTGTCTAACAGGTTTTGGAATGGTTTCATAACTCCAAGGGCTGAGCATTTGAGCTTTTAATTTCTATAATTTAAACTTTTTTTAAATTAATTTTGCTAGTGTTTGCTGCCATGCATCAATCTGTTCTTTAAACCTATTCTCACCCATCATTGAGCACATAAGAACTTTGATTCAGAGCACTGTGCTCACCGACAGGGCAGCTCAAAAAGTGTGTATAATTATTCTGAGAACAGCGGCAGCTGTTTATTCCTTTGGACTATGGAGGTACAATAGAGCCCAGCAGCTCATGTCACAAAGTTGGACCATGTCCCTGAGTGTAAAAATAGCCATTTGGCGGATGGTGTTATCTCCCTATTCACACAACTACTGACCAACAAAGACATTACTCTTTTACTCCCCCACTTCCCTCCTCCGTGTTGTAAACTCAAAGCCATGCCGACTCTCACATACATCCAGTTTGCTGTTTTCTGTGAATCCCCAAAAAATACAGAGATGATGTGAGAGAGGATCCAAACTAGAGTCAGATTCAGTCAAAGAGCTGAATGGCGGTAATGTGGTTTATTAGTGTCCAAATAATACAAACAGACAAAAGAGCAGCCTGGGGGGATTTCCCCATTTTTCATGTTCATTAAAGAACTCTTTCTGGCAGCATTGGAAATATTTTGAAACACATTCAATGATTCAAAAGTTTCTTTTATAATGGCTATGGTTTAGCAATGTGGAGCTGGAGAAGAAGTTAACATTGATTTAGAAACCATAATTCATACGGGGTAAGCTTCGTTGTGTATTCATAAAGCTCCTATGATTGAATTATTCAGTCCACCTAATACATCTCACAGTCCATTTCAGACATCCCAATATAAGTAGCTAAGGAGATGCCTATGCTGACAAATTATTTAGCAAAACATTAGGCAGCTTATGTACTTTCGGAAATATGAAACATTAACAGCCAGACACAGTTTAATATATTTCCAACCCTGTGGGATGTACCTGGTACTGTTGTATTAATGTTGGTATGTACAATATTGATATTTATTGATGCTATTCTCTTTAAAAAGCTCAAACATTCAGTGGTTAAAGCGAAACATAAAACAAAACAGCAAAAGTATGTGAAGTTTCTGCTTCCAAAATGTGTTGCAGTGGTTTGATGGAAACTAAAACACATAATTTATTCATAATTTATTCAAAAATAACGTTAAAGAACCATACATGATATTTTAAAATGAATAAAACTTGATTGCTTCCTATTTCCACTCATGGCTGAAAAGTACATAAATACTTTGAAAACACGTCAAAAGTTTCAGATTTGCTGGTACTCTTCAGTGGAATATTGGTGTAAATTCAGCATAGACTGATTGGGAGTTGGAGTGGTTAATAACATATTAGGACATAGACAAAAAGTAATTCATTAAAAATACCAACACATGCCATCTTATGTCAATATTTTGGAAGATTTTTGAGTTCTTAAAATTCTGCCTGTCTGTGAAGCCCTGTAATTGTACAAATCAATTAGAGTCTCAAACGGATGAGCAAAGTTTGTTTTTGTGAGAGGTGACCGCTCCTTCCATGTCGTGCTGCTTAAACGCCGACAACAAAACAATTCTGCAACCAGTTGCAAACAGCTATTGTGTATCCTGTCATCACAGGAAACTGAAAACAATCAGATGCTCAGTTAGCGGTAAATGTTCTTTGTCAGCATGATTTGTGTTTAATTCTGCTCCAAATTACATTCTCCAACATCCAAATAGCATTGGAAATTATACCAGAAGTGCTGTGTTGACTCAAATCATGAACATTAACTCTCTTATTCTAACTGGCTATTGACCTTAAATTCCCCCACTTGCCCTAACACAGCGAGGCTTAACTGAGACACTGCTTAACCTAACGGCTCCTGTGCAAATGGGATTACTGAGAATTTGATTATGTGTGAAAAGTGGAAAGAGCAGATAAAGGCGCAAACAAAAGCAATAATGAACTGATTAAGACTGTCCTTCAGAAATGTTATTACTGACAAAGAAGATGCACGCATGGAGTAAAACAAAACCCCCATTTCAATACCCGTTTGACTACAGTTTGATACCACACAGCTCCGACTTAATCACTAATACTTCACATAATGCTGCACGTGATTAAGATATCTGAACAATTCCAATCTCCCACACCAATTTTATGCTGTGAAACGTCGTTGTGGTCCCTGAATTCTCCAAAGCGACTGAGTGCTACCGACATTAAAGGAGTAAATCATCTCTAAATAGATCCCAAGATCTTTTTCCGAAAAACAAAACTGCACCTGTGCATATTGATCTGACATGAATCAGCTAATTGGATTTAGGCTTGATAAACCACAAAACACCCATTATCATGAAACACTGAGACAAATTTAGCAGCTTATCTAGACTTGTAGCTCCTCGTACATTTTATGAACTGAAAAATGCTTAATCACATCTTGTTGTTTGAGTCCATAATTAACTTCATCAAGAAATGAATGCAAAATGAAACTCTGAGTTGTTTGTTTGTTGGTTGGTTAGCCGCCCCTAGATTAAGGGGCCATAATTATGATGATTACTGCATATTTAGAGTGGCATAATTGTAATAATGGGTGGAAAGCTGGTAGGCTGCCCACTCTTCCTATTTTGGCTACAGGCCATTCAGTTACTTCCACTGTACACATCCATGTAATCCCATTAAAAGGAGTCAGCAATGTAGCTGCTCACCCTACACAAATGTCCCTTCGTCCAATGGAGCACAGCGTATGCAGCTAATGCTGACATTTATATTTGTACAGACACAACAACAGCGACACTTTGAGACAATCGTGCTGTTTCATCAAATATCGTGCACGAAACATCAGCTAAACTCTAGAGCCCTGATTGCTCCCTGTTCCTCTTCATTCGTCACGTTCTCTCTGCTTCAGTTTTGCACTTTCATGTATCCGAGGCAGCAGGGTTTTTGATTGATGGCGGTTCCTCCGGGGTGTGTGCTTTTACTTAAAAGTTTTAAGTCCTGTTTCTTATTCCAACTCTCATAGAGAGAGAGAGAGAGAGAGATGACGCACAAAGGTTTCTGTTACAGCCAATTTAATGTCTCACAAACATCACGGAGAACGGGCAGAAAAAAAGGTCTAAAAAACAGAATAGTTGTGTAATAGTGTTTTCCACCTTTCTGTTATTCAATCGTTGGATTCCTTTTCACTTTTCAACATATGATTTCAATAAACACTGGAAAACAGAGAATCGCTCCATGAATGAGCCACATATTGTACAACAGAAATCTTTTTTTATCTTTTCAGGTTGCATTCACTGCCACAATATTCCAAAGGAAAAATGTAAAATCCATGTCTCTACAAAAAAAAAATGGTTGTGGAGGTAAAACTATTATTTACTGTAATATACAATGTTTCTATGAGTTTCCAGGTGTTTGTACAACAAATGCTGTTACACTGTGTACTCTGTCTTGCTCTCGTGTTTGTGTTGTGTGGGAGTGGGAGTGGGTGGGAGAGTGATAAAGTGATGGAAGTCACCTGCGACTTCTTTCATCCTGACAGACTGGTGGCAGAACTCTGCTGAACTGCGGATATCTGAATAAACACAAGATATTTTCACTTTTTGGACCTAAAATGTGCAGTTTTTAAAATACTAATAATAACTCATTAACACACACACACAGCCTTCGAGACACATTTGCAAACATGTTTAACTGCGTTATAATTGACGGTGTTATCGTTATATGTTGTTGTTTCTTTATGTCTTAGCTAAAGTTTTCATTACGTGGATTTCCAGTGTGTGCTTAGGGTTTCTGCACAGTGTCAACAAGGACTCAAACTCTAATTTTGGTTTTGGTTTTGGCATCTCAACAGCCCTCAGCAAAAAGTGTGTGAATGCCTGATCCTGAATGATACCACATACAGCTCGCTGCCTTCTCCAACAGCGCGCCTTTGCTGACATGAATACATTTGAGACAGGAAATAAGAGAAAGAGGGAGAGATTTCCTAACAGCACAATTTTACAATGTGTTTATGTAAGACATGACTCAACTCTCTTACAATTATTTGAATCATTGAAGCAGCCCAGAATATTTCCTGTGTTCCACTGCTTTTTTATATAAATCGATTTTTTTCTTGGTTTAACATCAAATTGAAGTAGAACTGGCCAAGATTAGATTGCGTGAGTTTTGGGTGTTTTGTCATATATTTTCAATTCCACATGAACACGTTCATTTTACTTCAAACTGTGTTAGTTATTGTATGTTCCTCCTTTCTCTGGCAACACCGTTGTTTTTGTGTGCCAGGTGATCACGTTGAATTGAGATTTTAAATTGGAAAAAAACAGAAGTAGAAACAAACACAGTAAGTAGATGAATTGTTGAAATGATAAGGGGATACAAATTACAGAGCAGAGCCAAGAAAACAAAACTGAAGTATTCTTGAATGTCCTGAAGTACATGTAGCCGTTAAGGCTAAGAACTAAAAGTAAGTGTTGAATCCAAAATATTGTGTGACACACGTTGAGATGTTTCATCTGGTTGGCAGTACTTCTAGGAATTTGAAAAAAAAAAAGTTTATTGAATGGGAGAAAGTAGGCCTGAGAATATAATATAAATATTTGCAGTGTTTGTATGTCTGCAAAAGCTGCAAATTCTTTTAGTGAGACTCTTCTGTCTTCTTGAAATATCTAGTATGAAGTGCAGCCCGCTACTGCCCCCACAGACCAAACAGCAGTAAAGCAGCAGTATCCTGTTCTTTGAGTCTGTTTGCCTCTCTCTCTCTCTGGTAATTTACACATCAATAAGACAATGGATCAATGTGGGTTTTGTCTTTGTGTTCACAGGAGAACAGAACATTGGGTTCAACACACCCAAGCAGTGGCTCAAATGCAATTAACCACCCAGTGAAGCAATCGATCCCAATACACCATGACACATACTCACACACGGGTTTTACACGCTTACAAACAGTCTCTTTTTCCACCTGCCGTTATTAAGTGATGACTACTTCAGAGAGAGTCTTCACCAGCTGCAGTCTTGTATGCATGTATGCATTTGTTTCACTTAACGGCGATGAAAATGTACCAAAACAAAACAAGCTCAGACAGCATTGACATTTGCTCCAAGGCTGTTGATATTGTTCTTGTGCACCTGTGCCCAGAGTCTCCAGTAACAAGAAGAGATGAAGGGCTGTGTGAGGATGACTTATATGGCTCCAGGAAACCCACTGCATCACCAGACAAGTCCCACAACGCTCCCTGAATCCACATGTCAAGTTCAGACTGACAACCCAGGAGACAAGAAAATGACAGCGTGGCAAACACATCTGTAATCCCTGGCACAATTCAATACCAGGTTTTCAGTATCAGATCCCTGAACGTGCCTTTTTTTTCAATACGCTACCACTGAGAACACCTGGAGGCATCTTAATAAGGTGGTTTTGACTGGGAGAGTCAGTATTCTCTCAAGATATCAAAAACTGCAGGAGGTCCTCCCCTCCTGGTCAGCGTCAAATCTACGACACTTCAGAGAACTTATAAATGAATCCCTGAAACACACACAGATACACACTTAGTACACTGCACAGAAGAATATTCCACACTGGTAAGTAAAAACAATATAATCTGAATTTTTACAAAGCTCCAGTAGGTCAATGAGATTTTGTAAATTGGTTGCAAAGTTGAATCTATTTTCAAAGCATTTGATTCAATGTGTGTCCCTAAATAAGTAAATATTATATGCCTGATTGTTGAATTCTAGTTATCAACATTATATCATCTTCATATATTGTTAGTTGGATCAGTTTGATCAGTTTGAAAGATCAACTTACAGCAGTAAAATACTGAAGTGGTTCACTCCATTTTGCAATAAATAAATAATAAGTAAATAACCAGATGACTTGAGATTTAATGGGTTCCCCTCATTATCTTACATCCCCTGCAACTTCATCATTATGATGTGACTCGAAACATTTTAGGCTCTTAATTGATTTAATTTCTTCATGCCTGAAATTACTATATTCAGCAGCAAAACAAAGTAGTTAATGTATTTTCAAGCTGTAAAAGTGTTTTCATTTAAAATCTTGTGTAAGAATATATGTAATTTAAGTTAAAATATTTGACAAAACCTGTGAAGATAGATATACAGAACCTCTTTTTATTATTATTAATCAGACTGTTCAGTGATTTAAAGCATATCAAATGCAAATAAAACATCATTTATAGGATAAAAAAGTATAACTAAATACGTGAAGAAATCATTTGTGCCATAAGTGTAAAGTAAATACATGTGATATGTGTTTTTCTATATATACTCAATGATCACAATGACAGATGGGAACATAAATGTCACAAGTTAGTTACAAATAGTTTCCAACTTTTAACATACAAAACATCAAGTAGTAAGTTGACTCAAGTCCCTTTTTGTCCAAGAATAAACTTTGAAATTTTACATGTAAAACAGTTAATTATATTGTAGGTTATTCAGCGCCTCATTAAATGCTCCAAAATAATGTTTAATATTCTGTTTTGTTTATTTCATTTTCAGTAGATATGCCCACAGAAAAAACAAAGTTGATTAAGTCTGCCGTCTCCAGGGACGAGCATCTTAGGCAAAGAGCTTCACTCCTCTGTCAGTGTGATTAGTCCCACAGGAGTGTGTTTGGCCTGAGGTAGAGCCAGCAGAAGAGGGAGGCAAGAAACACAATCCACTGAGGGAACAAGGGAGAGAAAGGTCCATGTTAAACCAGAATAGGCCCCTTGATGGCTGTACAAAGAACAATCACAGCCTCTGGCTCCAAAAGTCCATTTAGTGGAGGGACCTCAGGTGTACTGCATGTGAAGACGCTCACGTTTTCAAAGAGGTCGTGCAAATCAGCCTGACTCAGAGCCGCTGCGAATAGTCCCGGAGTCCAGAACAAAACCTGACATTAAGGGCCTAGCATTAGAAATACTGAAGAACTTTAAAAAAAAAAAAAGCTTCCATTTGTCGTCTTCCTGTAGGGGCCAAAGACGGAGACACAGAGCTCAAGGTCCAGGACCTAATGATAATGGCTGTGGTCGTGGTTTTACTTCATGTCTGACTCCAGTTATTATGCCATCAATCCAGCCATTATTAAATTCATTTTCCAGGTTATCCTCCTTTTCTGGTTAGAAATTAGCTTTAGGTATTGCTAAATGTCAGAAACAGGCTTTTAAGAGCTGCAGGAAATTACCAAATTTCCACTGCCCTCACTAACAATAGTCTTAAACAATGGTCTACGTGCAGAATACTTTGCCATTTTAATTTGGGAATAGCTGCCCTTTTATTCTGCTGTGAAAGGGTTGTGCTTTTATCATGACTCCCTTAAGTGAGTTAGATGTCCCTTCATACAGAGCCACGGTTCTCTCGAGGAACACAGACACAATAACAAGATAACAGCCTGAGGAGAAGCCCTGACGGTGTTTTTTTTACGTTTTGTTTTTTTTTTTGCTCTCTGGAAACTGTCTTGCTTCTCCGCAGCTAGTTTAAATCTACTGAGACGAAACTTCTCAGCAGATTAGAAACAAGGATTCTAATGAACAACAGTATGTTTGACTGTATTATCAGTGCTGAGCTAGAAAACAAGATTAAGTATAAATCCTCTTGAGAAATGCATGGCTTTAACGGGAGACTATATCAGATGCTAAGATGTTAAACCCCGATCATCACTATATATTGTTACTCTTCTCCCATCAGAGTCCTGGTTTTTGCAGAACTAGAATGATGGAGAAAAATGTATCCTCACCACTCAACTCAACCTTTCTCCCAACTCAACTCCCTCTCAATACCACCGCTGACATCAATGCCACAGTAAAACCCTTCAGTGTGTTTGATGGCTGCGATCATCAGGCAGAGGGCATTCTCTTTGACCTGACCCTGCAGTCCATCAACGTAATCGTGGGAATCCCCGCCAACTTACTTGTCATTGTGATCCTCATCCGCAATCGCAAAGAACCCTCCACTTCAGACATATTCTTGGGCTGCCTGGCCTTCATGGATACCTACTTCAGTGCCATGACCCCCATCATCTTCCTTAACCTTTACTACTGGCAGAGCAAGGCGGTTTGGTCCGCTGTTAAGTTCTCCTACGGCGTGAAAGACACCAGCGGCCCCCTGTTTTTCTCCTGTATCTGCCTGGATCGCTTCATAGCTGTGCTCTTTCCTATTTCATTTGGGCAATTTAAACATATAAAGTACAGGTTAAGTCTCTCAGTGCTGGTTCTCTGCCTCACCTTTGCCTACTCCAGTGCTAAGTTTGTGGGAGGCCTGCCCAACTTTGAGAAGGTGTTCACAGGTGAGATCCTGGCGACATTTGCCTGGATGGTTGTGTGCAACGTAAGCATCCTGTGGACCCTGAAGAAGTCCCGTGGTGCAGGGAAAGATGAGATGCACCCCATGAAGAAGAAGGCCTTCAAGATGGTGCTCTCCATCCTTTGTATCATTGTGTTTAACTACCTGCCACCTGTAGCACTGTTCCCCTTTGAGGACTACTATTCCCCAGACGTGTTTCGCTGCTACGTGCAGCCCGTTGGCTTCGCCTTTATCAACATCAGCAGCACCATCCAGCCACTTGTCTACCTGTCTCGCCTGGAGAAGGTGCCTTTCCTCTCTGACGCCTGTGTCAAGAAGTGTTGCATTTGTGTCACTGCAGAGAACAACAAAACCCCACCTGCACAAACTCCACCTGCGTAGGGTTCAGAAGATATAATACACATGTCGAACCTCATGGGTGCTGGGTCTAACTGTCTCCAAAGAAGAGCTGCGAAAGTAAGAACTGGACACTAAATCCAACTGTGATATTTTGATTTATTTCTCTTTATTTATCATTTTCCAAATGTATGTTTTTATGGAATAGATGTTTATATGCAGAGTAAGGAAGAGCAATCCTGAAAACAACGTAAAAATGTTTAGATGAAAATGTTTCTATCTTATCATATTCATGAATAAGTCTTCACAACAAGTACACAAGTGGAAAAAGAAAATCAACATTTTAATCTCATGTTTTGATAAACTGATTATGTCCTAGACAATGATTTTCTCCTACCCCAATGAGATACATGTGTTCAAAGTTGAAACTTTATCCTTATATTTGTTTGACTTTGGCGCCATCATGTGTACAAAAGAGAGAAATAAAAAGTACCGTATAACCCCTCCAACATAGACAACCTTTTGATCCACTGAATTGTTTCTTCACTTGACAAATTAAACATCACTTCATGAAACTGTAATTTAATTACAAAGCAAAGTCGCCTTCACTATCCAAATTTACACAATAAGCAATGTTTTCTAACAAAAAAAATATATATGTGTGTATGTGTATTTCTTAAGGTGCATGGTGCTGGGCAGGCCTCCATCCCAGTCCAACATAACATGGATGTCATCGACAGTAAAATCAAACACCTTCACAGCAGTATAATTCATACAGGTGTAAGTCAAATGCAGATAGTGCAAAAGAATAGAAAACAAAGAAAGGGCTTGCAGCACACCGAACATCAGCTCTAGAATACCCTAAAAACTTCTTCATATTTATTTAAACATTTTAATCAAACGCAAATGTCCTCTCCCCTCTTCCACAACAGAGAGCAATGAATATTTAGCCCCTTATTTTCATATATATTTAGACGCATTCCTGCTTCACTCGACAGCTTGTTTTAGCAGTAAGAAGACGCCAAATTCAGCAATAAAAAAGAGGCGACAAAAAACACACAAGTTGTTTTTGAAGCAGCAAAATGACTTGGATGAAGAATACTTTCATCCATCAAAACAGGATTAAGATGATTCGTTCATACATAATTAATGAATCACTCAAACACTTATTGACGCAACATTGTGACAAGTACCTTCTCTGGCAGTATTCTCAATGGATGACTGCTCTGTGTATAAAAGTAAGGAAGTAATGTTTCTCTGAACGTGTCTGTGAATGCATAAATGAGCGTGTCATCAGCAGAGTCAACAAAAGACAACGTCCCTTTGTTGTAATCCAGTTTCACTTTGATTTGTTGGGGGGTTCTTGAAACACTCAGTGGGGTGGGTGGAGAGGTCATTGCCCTGAACTCTCCATCCCGGAAACACAAAGTCCAGAAGCCATTCTCAGGCCGAGCAGAGATGTCAGAATTCCTAGGTACAGAGGAAGAGGCCACGCCTAGCAGCCAGTCCTGATTACTTCCTGTTTCCACGACCCAGTGGTGACTTCCTGAGCCAAGCGTGGTCATGCCTACCACTTCAGCACTCATGTGGAAGCGCTCTGGGTTGTCCGGGCAACAGCTTGGCTCCTTTGAGTAGTGGAGGGAAGTCAGGTCGTCTGACAGGATGAGACACGGGTGTGCTGTGTTTGGGTCCAAAGTCACAGGAGCTAAAAGACAGGAAATTAGCCAAACAGAAAACTTTTGGGTTACTCGTCCAGCATATGAACCTGAAGAAAATTACAAATAAGCCTATGTCTACTCACTATAATCAATGTGGTCCAGCATTTTCTCCCAGATTCGATACTTGAAGTTGTAGAGATGCTTGGTCACATCAATCAATACCCCGGACATGACGTCTGAACTGAGCGATGTGCTTTTGCTTCTGTGATTACAACAGATACCCTCCACTCAGAATATGTCACAGTCAATACAAGAAAGAGTGCAAATCCATACTTTTAACATACCTGTCCTGAGTAGCTTTAAAATTCTAGAAAATAAAATAAAAAAATCTCAGTCAAATGTGGATATTTTTGGAAATGGTTATTTAAAAAATGGATAAAACTGGACTGTACAGACCTTCAACAAGACCATGTCATCTTCTTTCAGCTGCTCCTGTATGACTGCGATGGTCTCTGTGAGCGACAGCACTTCTGCTGAAAGTTCTTTGAACTTATCCTTCATTCCTGCGATCTTCTCTTCTTCCTCTTTCTTCACAGCTGCTAATCTGGCTGACTCTTCATGGTAGAGGACTTGATGTAGCTGCTCAAACTGGCTCTTAATCAGTCTCTGTGTTTCCAGCGCCTTACTCTGAAGGAGATTATTGCAAATGATGGTTTATTTGAACTTTTTTTTAAATTCATAGTCAAATATGTAAGATCTGTCATCTCATATCAGGTTACCTTGATGTGACTGAACATGTCTGTTGAGGTCCTGTGAATTTTTTTGAGGCAGTTCAATTTATCTTCCAAGCTCCTGAGGGACAAAGCAAGCTCATCCTGAAAGTCAAGCAGACGTCAGTCAAGGAGATCAGCAATAAACAGCAGAAATCTTAATGAAATGATGTTTCAGTATTTGGAGTATTTGGAATATTTTAGGCCTGGATTCATCACTGAAAGATAAGGGGCTAGGCAATATATCAATATTATATTGATATCGTGATATGAGACTAGATATCATCTTAGATTTTAGATATCGTAATATCGTGATATGGCATAAGTATTGTCTTTTCCTGGTTTTAAAGGCTCCATTACAGTAAAGTGATATAATTTATTGGACTGTTAAGTTAAAAATAACAGCAGTTAGTTAATTAAGTTCATGTTACAGTGCAATTGGGAAGTACATTGTTATGTTTATTCCCCTTACCTTGCAGTCCAGCACTGCCTCTTCTAAAGGTGAGCAGTCGTGGGTCTTGTGTAGTTTGGAAGACTGACATACGACACAGATGGGCTGCTTGTCTACTAGACAGAAAAGCTTCAACTTCTCCCCGTGGAGATTACAGTTCTTCTTCTCTTCCACCGAACTCTGTCTCCTGGTCTGTAGAAGAGCTTCACAGACATTTTTCAGTGCCAAATTGGAGAGAGGACTGGACTTGGTGGTCCTTTTCCTGCATACTGGACACTCACGTAAGCCTGTGTCCCAGCAGCGCTTCAGACAGCTCCTGCAGAAGCTATGGCTACAGGACAGCAGAACAGGGTCTGTGAAGATGTCACAGCATACTGGACATGTAAGATCCTCCTCTTGGAGTGACATGACCACTAAATCCGCAGTTCAAAACAGCATTAATCCACAGGTTTAAGAACTAAACGATCCCTCTGTCAGCAGTAGCAACATGATTTAGCACACCTCGTTAAACTTGTCTCCTGAACAGCTTGAAGCGCACCAACTGCCTATCTATTGTTCTTGACATGAAGTAGCAAATGCAAGGTTTTTCCTGTGCATGACTTCTGTGGGAGTAACTTGAATCATGAAGCAGTGTGGAAAAAACACTGTAGCAGTGCTGGGAAAAAGGAAGTAACGCCCTATTGGCCAGATGTTTAAGAGCTTAAACCTGGTTGGTAACTTGCTGCATGTTTGGAATGTAATCATTCAGGATGTGAATGTGAATGCTTCAGTGTTAACATCCATGTTGACAGCCCAAGGCTGCACCCTAGTAAACCATTTAAACGTATTAATTCATTGTGTAAGTCACTTTGCAGCTGACCTTTTAAAACAGGAGTGGTCCAGGAAATATACTATACTGCAAGTAATTTCTTTAATCAGTAAATTTAGTAGAATTGTTGCTCAGTCCTCTTGTTGTGTGTTCACAGTATGTTTTCCATCTTTTAGCAGGTGAGGTTTGACCCAAACTGGCTGAACCAGCTCAGAGCAGTCAGAAAAATGTTTACCCAAACAGGATTTTACAACACTAACCAACAAGTAGAAAAAATTAAACCTCAAAACTGTTAATATACTGTAGATGAGACAGGTTATTGAGTTTGTTTGTCATAGTACATATGTATTTATGCATTATCTGTGTTTATGTATCTACTATCTCTGTCTAATGTGCATTATATATGTGTTTATCTTGATTATTTACATAATAACACACAACATTTGTGCTGCAGGTCAATATTTGCTCACATACTGGGAACCAGAGGAAACCTTTTTTCTTTTTTTGAGAGAAGACTGCATTCCAAGGCAGTACAGTAGGCAACGTAGGTGCCAAAAATAGCTTTTGGCAAGCTTAAAGAGAGCAAGCTTTGCATTTATGTATGTGCATGCAGGGTTTTTTCGGTGACATATTTTATAGTAATATCATTTTAGGTGTGTCCTTGATTCTGAATGGGAAAAAAAACTTGACAGTGAGCAGTATAGTGTCTGCCTGTCCAGCTCATCCAGTAGTTTTGTGTTGTTGGGTTTGTTATGTCTCAGTATTTTGCTCTTTCTCCCATTTTGATAATTAAGCTACTGTATTTAAAGGTGGCTAATAACACACGGTTGATCGGAGGAAAGGGGCCAGCCAGTGAAATAATACAGTGGATGAAATGCTGCAGATTCACCCTACATGGCAGCACATAGCCTACTTGATATTTTCAGCGTATTCTTTGTCCTATTACACAACACGCAGGCCTCAAGGCACCAAGTGTCAAGCTGATACTTTTTTTTAAAAGTATCAAATAGTCAAACTCATGTTGACACATTTTTATGTTAGCTACTGCTCTTGTCCTTGCCATAAGTATAAACTCATGATGCATTGCAATGGGCTACAGTGTTACACACAACACTGACCTTGATGCTTAAGTGTGTGGTTTTAGGCCTTCTTCCTCTGTGTGTGTGTATGGAAAGGGTGTGGTGTGGGGTCACTCGGTCCGTTAGTATGAGAATCTTATTGATGACTGATGCAGCTCCTGGCATCCTATCCGCCATTTCCACGGGTCTTGGTTCCTCCCTCTCTCCTCCGGTCTTTGGTTGCCATGGCGATGACGTCAACTTGCGCCACCGATTCAGCCCAGTAAAAGCTCTCAGAGGCGGCGCAACAAATCCCGGACACTCGACCGCAGGAGCCATCATCCAGTGAATCTCTTCCTCTCAGATAGGCATCTTCTTACTCGACCATCCTCGCACATCCATCTGTCCAAAAATGCGCGAAATTGTGCATTTGCAAGCCGGTCAGTGCGGAAACCAGATCGGAGCAAAGGTATTCTTCTGATTTCTATCTCTGTTCGTTTTTGCATACGGATGAGATTTGTGCAGGCTTTCACGCAGACACGCCTCGTTGGCGCTGAGGAGCAGTCTAATCCACCCTCCACGAATTCTCTAGAAACAGCCCAACGCGGTGTCCTTTCTTCATTAAAGCTCTGCGCAATTAATCAAATTTAAATCACAGCCTATGTGCTCATTGGTATTCTCTGCAGGGCTGACATTAGGCTCAAGATTTGTGCTGCTGCTTAGGTTTGCGTTGATTTGTGCAACAGACAAAAAGATTAATGCAACATACAGTAAAAAAAATGGTTCTTGTTGTTCTAATAATGCCAAATTTTTCTGCCTTTTTGTCGTGTATTGCAGCCAATTATATGAAACGCAGGAATAATGTAGTAACCTTGTCACTGTAGAGCAGCCTCCCCTCCCCCTCCACTTATATGACCTATTTTTTACCTCAGATTATTTTCAACGCAATTGTTAAAATGTCTTATTCGACACCTATTAAAAATGTTACTTTTTATTTCAACACAGGAAATAATATCTTTAATATTTTAAGCTTGTTGATCCTTAACAGTACAGTGTTTTTGTAAGGCACTGTTACTTATCAGATTATTGCCATCTGCTCGATTACTCCCGAGACAGTCTGCATTTCAGACTAATAGACTGCACTTATGACCTGCTTTCAATTAGAGAATTAAATAGTCTTGCAGCTTTTCATGATTAAAAAGCTCCCTATAAAGTGGCTACATGCTATTTTTATTACTTTGAGCTGAATTACACATCTGCCTCTCCCTCCTGTCCTATCACCCCCCTTTTTTTTCTTAGTTCTGGGAGGTGATCAGTGATGAGCATGGCATTGATCCCACTGGCACCTACCACGGAGACAGCGATCTGCAGCTAGACAGGATCAGCGTCTACTACAATGAGGCCACAGGTAGACTACAGATTAAGCTACAACACATGACAGAGCAAAATGAACCACCTCTACTACCACGCAAAATAATTTGCATGCTCTTCCGGGTTTTACGTTAAACTCATCACGATTTAACAAGCTCCTGAGATTCACAAGGAATAACATTGTTGATCTGTTTTGCCTGATTTCAGGTGGAAAGTATGTGCCCCGAGCCATCCTGGTGGACCTGGAGCCAGGTACAATGGATTCAGTCAGGTCTGGTCCATTCGGGCAGATCTTCAGACCCGACAACTTCGTTTTCGGTAAGCTAACGTTATGTAACTTAAGTGAAGATGCACATTGAGGGATTTTAGTTGTGGGTTTAGCTTGTTTCCTACATCTGCTCAATTAATTGGAATACTCTTGACTACAGGCCAGAGTGGAGCTGGAAACAACTGGGCAAAGGGCCACTACACTGAGGGAGCCGAGCTGGTGGACTCTGTCCTGGACGTAGTGAGGAAAGAGGCTGAGAGCTGCGATTGCCTGCAGGGCTTCCAGCTTACTCATTCCTTGGGTGGCGGTACTGGCTCCGGCATGGGCACCCTGCTCATCAGCAAAATCCGCGAGGAGTACCCCGATCGCATCATGAACACCTTTAGCGTGGTGCCTTCTCCCAAGGTGTCCGACACAGTTGTAGAGCCCTACAACGCCACTCTCTCTGTCCACCAGCTGGTAGAGAACACAGATGAGACCTACTGCATTGACAATGAAGCTCTCTATGATATCTGCTTCCGCACACTTAAACTCACCACCCCTACCTATGGAGATCTCAACCATTTGGTGTCCGCCACCATGAGCGGGGTGACCACCTGTCTACGTTTCCCCGGCCAGCTCAACGCTGATCTCCGTAAACTCGCTGTGAACATGGTGCCCTTCCCGCGTCTGCACTTCTTCATGCCAGGCTTTGCCCCCCTCACCAGCAGGGGCAGCCAGCAGTATCGCGCTCTGTCTGTGCCCGAGCTCACCCAGCAGATGTTTGACGCCAAGAACATGATGGCCGCCTGCGACCCACGTCACGGCCGCTACCTCACCGTTGCCGCTGTGTTCAGGGGCCGCATGTCCATGAAGGAGGTGGACGAGCAGATGTTGAATGTGCAGAATAAGAACAGCAGCTACTTTGTCGAATGGATCCCGAACAATGTGAAGACCGCCGTCTGTGACATCCCACCCCGTGGCCTCAAAATGGCTGCCACTTTCATCGGCAACAGCACAGCCATCCAGGAGCTGTTCAAGCGCATCTCCGAACAGTTCACCGCCATGTTCCGCCGTAAGGCCTTCCTCCACTGGTACACTGGGGAGGGCATGGATGAGATGGAGTTCACCGAGGCGGAGAGCAACATGAACGACCTGGTGTCCGAGTACCAGCAATACCAGGACGCCACTGCTGAGGAGGGCGAGTTTGAGGAAGAGGGGGAGGAGGAAGTCGCCTAAAATCTCAGCCCACCCTCCTTTCACCTCACCCATCCCCCATCCCCCAACTCCATCCCTATCCATCCCCCCTTCCATTATGAATTGAATGGTCTGCCACACTGGAAAACTGTCACCATCTAGATCACTGTTGCTCTAGTGTTAGACATTGTGTTAACTGATGCTAGTGAAGTTTTTGGTTCCGATGTTTTTGTATGTTGTGAATGCACGGGATTATGGACATCCTTACATCTTCCCAATCATTGCCTTTAAACGGAAGTGATTTTAACTGTGAAGCCTTGAAATTGGAGAACGATTAAAATCTGATTAAACGGCCGCTGTTACTGCCTCTGAGTTTTCATTTATTCAGTTGATGAGTGATCTGATATTATTACAGACCGTACAGCCCTTCAGTGTCTGTCCAGCAACATCATAAAAAGGGGTGCTTCAAAACCAGAGGGTCACAACAGGATTATTGGGATCTGTAAAAACATGTCTCTGCTGTACAAATGAATCTTTTATTCATACACTAGTCTGTAAACCTCCCGTGACAATTAAATCAATCTGAGAAGGGAAAATCATCGCTTGAATGGTTGAACTTTGAAGGCAGCCTCTGAAAGGAGTCACGAGCATATGGCAAACATGTTGACAATCAAAACAAAGACTAGTTTACAGCAAATATTTGTTGTCAGTGACAAGGGAACTAATCTTGCACTGAGTATCAAAGTGATCTCACGCGTGCATTACGAATCAAGGCTGAAGGGTAGTCAAATAAAAGCAAAACATAATTCGTGATTCGCTTAATTCAAATTTCTACCAGTTGAAAGACACACAGTCAGGAAACAGACTGTGCTGTAATGTAAATTAGTCAAACACAGTATAGCAGCAATAATTTCTCTGCAGGACTTACCTATTCCCATGATGACCTTTCGTCTAGTTTCCAAATACTTGATAAATGTAAGTCCTGTATATTAAAGGTTGTACTCTCTCTACAATGTTTTGATGACATTTTAGATACAACTTTTTTTTTTCCAGTAAGACAATTACTTCAGTGTTTCAGTGACTTTCTCAGGTACTTGTCTGAACTTTTCACTCTCCACTACCAGAGCTCCTTATCTGTCGAGCTGTTTTATCATCCCAAGACTCATTGCGCAAATACATACTTTTGGGCTTATTTACACTTTTCCCAACGCTGGCTGGATTTTTTCAGCTCTAGTTTTGGCTTGTGGGCCATGAGGGCATATTCATGTGTTAAGATATGTTTGTCTGCTCATACTCAAATCTGATTTTGAGGATTGCATATGATTAATTTATATCTTTACTGACAACATGTAATTTTAAGAAAAGTCAGACATTAGAACCGAAAAAAAAGTAGTTTCAACATTTTGTAAAGTTTAATTACTCAACTGTTTTACAAATTGTTTATTTACTTGATAAATATGTAAATAAACAGGCAGCGACTGTAAAACATCTTTGCGTGATTACCATGCAATATGCACCGCATGGTTGATCTGATGAAATGAAAAGTTTTAAATAACGTCACTTTAAATTAGAAGGATCACTAAAAGAATACTTAAAGTGTAAACAGTTGCTTGCTTTTGCTCGATATACTTAATCGTACAGCAGTATTTCTAAAATCAAGAGTTTTTGCACTGCGATAAGATGTTGAATTACACTAATCATTAGACTAAAGAAGACATCAGTCTCAGTTTCAAATGCAATGGACTAATGAGGAGCAAAAGTGAGTTTGAGGTAAAAAGATCAGTGTAGATTTTGCCAGTGAAAGAATCAAATCAAGCACAGGTACATAGTAAATGGTGTACAGTTTTAAGGCAGCTGACAAAGGAAAACATCTCAAAACTAAAATTATTGGTGGTGATGAAATACTGCAGCTCCTATTTCATTTGTGCAGAAGAAATGTTCAAAACCGACTTGAAATGTTTAATTGTTCTGAAAATCCACTGGAAGATCCATTCATCCAGGTGCTTTTCCTCATAGTGCCACGCAGGCAGGGTCCAGTCAGTGTTCGTCGAAATGAAAATAAGTGAACGCATCATGTTATGATGCCTCAAACATGTCAGTCTGTCGTGTCTCTAACCTGGAGATATTTTCCTTTGAATGATCAGCTCAGGGTAAAGAGTGTCGTCGTCATGGGAACGCTGCCATGCAAAACAAAATCTCAAATGAGTCTTTCCTCCTTTGGTAGCTTCAGTGCATCTGGTGCGGCCACGCTGCGTGCACCAGACTGTTCCTCAGCACTGGGTCTGTACGTCCCTTCAGTCTGCCTCTTCTTTTTCACCACGCAGAACAGCCAGCCGAGAACAGCCAAGACTATGGCCAGGACACCCAAGGTGACCGTGGGGGCCACGATAGCTGCAATGTTGGTTGCCTGCAAATGGAAAAATGCAGGACAGTGATCAGGTTTTGGTGACATTTGATACTGTCTGGTGGTATTTACATACAGTAAAATACTGTGAAAGCAACGTTTTTTACTCACATCAGTGTTATTAGAATGGTTGTCACTTGCAAGAGTGGTATAATTCCCTGTGAAAGAAAGCAGAAACATCAAGACCACTGAGGTAACAATGCAAACTCTTTTCTGGCTCAATCTCACTGGTAAGAAAGCTTGTGTATATAACATACAACTGAGTATAAGGCTCCTAACCTGATATGATCCACCTTTAGTCTAAGATTAGAAAAAAAGAGAAACAGTACAACACTTTCTAGGCAACAATTATAAGCATACCAGCTATCCCGCCGGTCCTACTCTGTTTCCAGCCATTTCATCCATGACCACCCATGTGATCACCCAGTGACATCACGAAACTACATAGTAACCTCTTGATCAGGAGAGCGAATAAGGAGGAGTAGCTCAGGAATGTAGAGTGTGCTGCAGCTGTACAGTCAGCTGAGTCAAACAATGTGCTTGTCTGAAATATGGAGAGAAAAAAAAAACACCTCATCTAAATCTAATCTGTTGCTGATTTGTTTGTTCGTGTTATGCCTTTTAAAGCTACTTAGAATAGCTGTAATGAGAAGGTTTTGTTTTGGAGACTTAAACCCTCTCTTGGCTTTTTCTAAGTCAATAATTTACCAGGGCAAATAGTAAACTTTGCAAGGACAAAAGTGCAACTTGATAACAAAAAGCAGGGGTTACAGGAGGGGGCAGTTGTGCTCAAAGGAGAAAGCCTAATGTGTTAAGAAATGGAATTATTTTGCATATGCAATTACCGATAAACTAAGAATAAATATACATCTTTCTCATACAGCATACAGAGCGTGTTTCTCAATTATTTTCTTAGTCAAGTGTTGTTACGACATGTTGACAAGCCCGTGCGTGTGTCAGAACTCCTCTGGAATCCCTCCAATGTTTACTTTATCTTGTATCATTGCAGGATAACGAAGTGTGTGTTTGTGTATAGGTGTGGTCAGAAGGATTGCTCTTTTGTGTGTGTGGGAGCGTTGGAGATGAAAGGATGGTTACTGACTCACCCTGCACAGGATTACTACTTAGTACCAGCAGTAAAACACTCCTGACCACAACTCCATGTATGGCCAGCACATCCGGACTCACTGCCATCTCTATACCCGTGACCAGCAGGGCCGAGTGAGGGCAGACTGGGACTTTTGGGTGTCAGCTCGGGTCCATTTCATAAGGTCCAACGTTTACTTTGTGGATTCATTGCATCCTTTAACATCTGAAGACAGAATATTGTCAGAGTCCACTTAGACACTCTTATAGACTCCTTTAATCTGGGGTTGAGTCAGGCACCACCATGCATCCAGTCAGGCACACATTTAGCCTGATGTTGAATCACCATTAATCCTACTCAGACCACAGGGAAGCTAATAATAGTTCAACTGAAAACTAAACACAGCTTTTTAAAGTTAAACCACCTCCCTCACATGCAACAACAATATTATTACTGGCAATAAAATAGGGAACATGTAAAGTTAATTTGCCACAAGCTCTATTACAAACACATACCGTTGATCCAGCTGTTTTCAGGTGATCGAGGCAAAAAATCCAGCAGGTTAATTCCTCACGGATGAACCATGTTGCTTCCGCCTCACCTTGTCATGAAATGAAACTGCCACTTAATGAAAAGGTCCAGTGAAAACGACAGGTAACATCTTATGACTAAAAATGTTGCCGCTGAAATACTTGAATGGATCCTTTAGTATCGGACGACATCATCGACTGAACCACCAGTTGGTGTTTTATGTAAAGCAGTTTTTTTTTGTTTTTTTTTTGTCTTTTCGCCTACTCTTCAAATCGCCATAGGTCACATGATTGAGTTTCGTGTTACATTACCTGAGCGCAGTTATCTACCTGCTGCAGAGCGGACAGATCCTCCTTTGTACAATGTCGAAGAGAAATGCAGTTTAGTGAAGCAGAACAGACCCGATTTCCCCTTTTGCCACAAAAAACTCCTCAAAAACAGACTAACATCTGAAAAAAACTTTAATCACTTTTGCGGCATATTATACCTGTTTATCCTGTAGGCTTATTATTTGATTTAAACCGCACTTTTCTGTCTGAATAGCCTATGATGTCAGGTTGCTCTCACTTGCTACAACCTGCTGGAGTACAATGTTTGACTGTCCTCCCTGCGCCTGCTCTTACCTAGCAACCTGGTTAATGGCTGTGGCATGAAATAGCGCCTCCACCAGGTTTCATGTTTCCCAACATGAGAAAGGATATCAACATTCCTGAGATATTTTAAGGATGAATTCGGCTGCCAGCTGGTCCACTGGGCTCTAATCCTCGCCTAATCTCCCCTTCTCAGAATCAGAGGGGCAAAGAAAATGTGGGCTGCTTCAACCCTAATCTGAGGTGGTCAGATAGTTTTTATTTGCAGTGTGAGAGCACTGAGGCGTTTTTTTTTTTGAAAAGCAGGTGCTTCTAATGGAAAATCACTCCTGTAATATTACAGCAGTGAATCAGTCTGCATATGCACCCTATGACCATACAATTTTGGTGTGTCCTATCTACAGTATTGAATGGTGCTGAGCATTTGTGAGGTTAGACAGATGAACCTATGTGTGAGAGAGACACATTATCTAGAATGACAAAACCCACATTTTAAATTTTCTGTGTGTCTTGTATGTTTTTGTCAATCACTGCAGGGTCAGACCGCTCAATAGGCATATTTTTGTTGACTGGAGGACACATTTTCTTGTTAGGCCTCTCCAAGTTTGACTTACTGACCAATTGAGAGTGCATTAAATAAAAAAAACAATACATTTTTAGTCAGTTGATTATTATTCTTTTCCCTGTATGTCCTCTCAGTTGCTTAAAGTTATATGGACATTTTACTTCATTATCAGTCAGTTGACCCATGCAGATATGACTGTACATAGGCTATGGTTTACACAAGATATGGGAATAGCACATGTACAATGGCATGCAATCCAGTAACAGCCCTGCCAAGAGTATTGCCTTTGTGAAGCATATAGGCCTATATCAAGTTTTGATCAGTAGAGAGCTGTTTCAAGGTTCATTTTAAAGGTTGCGTTGTTTTGGATTGCATTTGGTGATATTGTGAGATGTGCCTGTTGCCACCCTTCCTGGATACACTGGACACAATAATAAAGTTGATTTTGTTGTACTGCCCAACCCAAGGTGATGTTGCTGAACTACTGGTAATCAAAACCTGCAACATGGATTGACTTTAAAGGCAGATCATAGGATGTGGGCCACGTTACAATGCTTACGACTTGATTTAGTAAATACTTTTGTCAGTCAGGACACAAATTATGTGTTTCTGGTTAAAATGATTACAATTAGTAATGTAAGCAATTATTTTTTATAAACTAAGGCCTCCCCTCAAGGCCTCTGCTAACAAAGGCAACAGGGGCAGCAGCAGTGGTGAGTTACCGGACTGGGGTCAGTAAGAGAACGTCAGATTATTTGAGCGTGTATGCTGTTGAGCTAATTGCAGTACTGATTTAATATATGAGCTGTTGTTTATTAATTCAAGGTTTGCCAGTCAGGGGAAAAACATAAAGTTCATGTAGGTACCTGCACACTCAGGAATCCTTGGAAATGAAGAAGCAAAGGAGAGAATATGTGGATATTAATATTAAACTTTCAAAATCAGAGGGGAAAAGCGTAGTTTGGAGGGAAATAATCAAACAATGGCAACAGCATTGGAATAGTGCAACAAAAGGAAGACACTTACATGAAATACAAAATAAAGTAGGAGTGGTAAGAAATAGTGTAATCAACAGGAAAGAGCAAGTAATTACAAGTAGATTAAGAATTGGTTACAGCAACCTGAATAGTACACTTTTTTATCATAGGAAAACACCCAACTGTCCATTGTAATCAGTGCCAGGAAAAAGAGACAGCGGAGCATGTCCTGATTTCATGCAGGAAATATGAAGAGGAAAGAAAGGCAATGATTACAGGTCTACAGAGGCTAGGACGAGTGGAGGCCAGGATTAAAGATCTGCTTGAGTGTGGGGAAACGGTGGAGGAGAAAAAAAAGATATTTAGATTTTTGAGAGCAACTGGAATCATTACAAGACTGTAATCTAATCGGACAACAGTGGACGATTAAATCCAGAGGGCGGCAGTAATGCAATTTAATGCCAACTGCTGTGAAACCCCAAAGAAGAAGAAGCAGGCCTCTGCTACCATGCTACCGTGCCACAAGGGGGCGAAAGAGGCGCTTAGCCTTTCCTACCACACACTTACCGCTTGCCGTAGGCGCGGATAAACCTCGGTACAAAGCGGCGGGAGAGCTGCGGATATATTCTCAAATTTAATTTAAGATAACCGTACTGAACATATGCACCTAGGTGGTGTGCATTTAGTCGTACAAATACGGCTTAACCTGAGTAAAACCACTATCATACTGTTGACGCTGCTGTTAACTGTTTTGCTGTAGTGTTGCTTTTAAAGCATTCCCCGGGAAACTGCTTTGCGCGTTTGTTTTTGCCCCCCCTCCCTCCCTCCCTCCCTTTTTAGCGCTCCAGCAACAATGGCGAAGGTACAGGTGTTGAATGTGGCTGTCCTGGATAACCCGAGTCCCTTTGGAAACCCCTTTCAGTTTGAAATAACGTTTGAGTGTATGGAAGACCTCCCCGAAGGTAGGTAACGTTCTCATCGCACAATTGCTGTCATTACTGTGTGTCTGAGGCTAAAGCGGGAGTCTGTTGTTAGTTCAGTCCGTGTACTGGAAATTGCTAACAGCTAACGCTAACGTTACGTTACTGGGCTGTAGCAAAGTAACGTTAATGTTACACAACTTGGCTGAATGTGTTCCCCAAATGGTGGACACATCTCTAAGTGATGTTACGTAGGTCAAATCCGTGAGACATAACTTATAAATATTTGATAATGCAGTGTGACGTGCACTCATCTCTTACATTTCACGTTACTCATGCAGGCCTCTATGTATCTGTATTGTTAACATATATATTTTGCATGGTTGCAGTGTAAGTTAGCTATAAAAAAGTCACAAAAATAGTAGTGAGTTATAAATATGGGCACAGCCGAGGTCTTCGTCTTCTTTAATCAGTGCTCAGTGTTTACTTTTAAACAGCACTCACACTCTTAACAGCATTTAGAGACCAAAAATAGGTGTTAGCCACAAGTGACAACCTTTTGAGCTTCAATATTCCCCATTATGACTTGGAACAAGAACTTTTCTGTTAGCTTAATTGTTCATAGGACCATCTGGAGTGTTGTGTTGTTTTGTTTATAGTCAACTGTATAGGTAATACACTGGCTTGAACATTTAGTTATGTCTCTGTAAATTTGTGTATGTGACTATCTGGAGACAAGCTGTCTTTTATGGTGAATGAGTGCATAATCACATAAAATAACGAAGAAAGGCTATTAATTTGTGTATTTCAGAAGCTTTCTTCAGGCTGTGTTCAGTATTTTTACGTGGTAAATTTCTAATTTGATCAATGTGTTCATATTTGGCAAGTTTAATTGACTTATTGTCTCAGCACTACTTTCGTAACTTTGCATTTCACGGTGAAACATAACATCTTTGTTTTGTTTTATAGACCTGGAATGGAAGATCATCTACGTTGGCTCAGCAGAGAGCGAAGAGTATGATCAAGTCCTCGACTCGGTCTTGGTCGGCCCAGTACCTGCTGGGAGACATATGTTTGTGTTTCAGGTGAAGCAGTTATTTGTGTTGCTGTGGCCATATATAGTATGTGCTGGGAACAGTAGTTTTATAACATCTTGTTATATTTTATTACACAACTCAAAATCAGCAATAGCATCCT
Source organism: Scomberomorus guttatus (assembly GCA_038419695.1). Lineage (NCBI taxonomy): Eukaryota > Metazoa > Chordata > Actinopteri > Scombriformes > Scombridae > Scomberomorus > Scomberomorus guttatus. Next base: position 628,020 of record CM076459.1, read on the forward strand.
CTTACCTTTTTAAAATTCTGGACTGTTCTGTCACTCCTGCATAGCTTTTTGAATGTTCACAGAGCAATTTTAAAGATTAGATATGCCAAAGAACCAGTTTTACATTTCAGCAACCAGGACTGTAGCTCTTGTTCTCACTAGCTGTCCATCTGCATATCATGTCACACTGTGGGTAGGTGTTTTTCAAGCCTTAAACCTGGATGAGATGCTGTACATCAAGAAAATGGCAACTCAACAGCTGATTTTTAACAAGTTGAATAACAATATGGACATAAGAAACACAGTCCAGCTCCAGCTGCTCCTTTTCCTATATGGTCTACAGGATCATCTCATGTATGTGTGGGGCTGTACAAGAACATAAGCTGTCTGAGACGCAGGATCAGTCAGACATTACGAAACATTTAATTTCTTTATTTATAAGGACAACGCACATTTATCAGCATTTCTGTAAATGTGCAAGTGTAAGCCAGCAAGCTAATTTTCAACTGCCATCCTTTTAATAAGATATTTTAAAACCAATGAAGTGATAAGTTATCAGTGGAAACAAAGTTTATTTGCCCAACTTTTCTTATAACAGTTAGTAAAAAATATCTGCTTAAGGAATCAGTAAAATGGGACAAAACTAGTTTAAAATATTAAATCCAGTGAACAGTACTGCCATGTAAAACTGTTATTTAAACATACATTGCAAATAAGTTGTCATTGACTCATTGAGAAACCAATCAGGAGTTTCATGAGGAGTTTCATGCACATACAAGACTGACTGTCATGTATGTGTGTGTGTGTGTGTGTGTGTGTGCATAAAAATCTACATATTAGTCCCTCCAGGAAATCACGATCTTGCAATCGCAATAATTTGTGGGGGCTTGCAATTTTGCAAAATTCCCGCAATTTCTCCACATTGTGTGGGTGCTACAAGGAAGCTTTTGACATCAATATAGCATTGTAAATTTAATGTCCAAGCGTTGCGATGAGATTTATTCTCGTCAGTCATTTGGAACGAGTTGAGTTCTTCTGAAGGTTTCATGGAAAAAACAGGAAGTGAGTTTATGGGAAATGTGGGCAGCTTTTTTGGTGATGTGCAGTATGCCTTTTATTATAGGAAGTGATACATATTTCCTTTCCTAGGTAGTAGTTTTAAAAAAAGTCTACGAAATCCTGGAGGGACTAACATATACAAAAATAAATGGTCAAAATAGACTGATTAAATTTTTACAGATATGATTGTAGGTAGGTTATGATTCATCTTTTTTCAACCCATTTGACAAGTAAACAGTCCCTGGAATTAATGTGTACAAAGTCTCTTTTCATCTTCAAATTTGTTTTTCTTTCAACAGGCTGATGCCCCAAACACTGGATTGATTCCTGAAAGTGATGCTGTTGGTGTAACGGTGGTACTGATTACCTGCACATACCGTGGCCAGGAGTTCATTCGCATTGGTTACTATGTGAACAATGAGTACACAGACCCCGAGCTTCGCGAAAATCCACCCATCAAGCCAGACTACACACAGGTGAGAGAAATGTTTGGCTTCTGGGTAATCTGAGTTCTGATGCCATGTAACTGATGGCATCAGATGCTTCTTTCACTGGCTTGAAGAAATGCTTTAGATTGCCTGGTTGTAGAACAGTTGTAATGGAAATGTCCCTTTAAAATCAACCCTAAAAATATATCTAAAAGTACACCACACAAACATTGATTAAAAGTCTAATTATGAATATGTGAATGACTTAATTACACAACCCTAAGATAATGCTGTTTTTATGTGTTAACTAGCAGCATGGTGCACTAATTAATACATTGTGCAATTGAAGCTTTTCATCCCAAAGGGTTGAGCCTGTACTTTGGAGCACAAATTGCTAATTTAATCCTTCAAAAATTGCCAATAATCCTTTCAATTCCCTCGATTATATAACTAGTGAAGCAGAAATCCTACTATTCTGTAAGCAATGTTCTTAATTCAGATGGTAACTCCACTGATAAGCCGCTGTGAGTTTTGCTGTAATGACAAAGGTGTAGGTGTCACATTTTTAACATGGCTGGCATTTGGAATGAAACCTTTCACACACAAGTACAAACGGAAATATTGGGATGAGGCATTATAACATCATTTTAAGGTTATTATATAGTTGTGTATGTGGTTATTGTTGGTACCTATCATGAACCGCAGGGAACAGTTTATTGCCCTGAGGATAGTCTAGGTGTCAAATGAAATATGTGCTTTAACAATAGTTAGCTGCCCCTAATGCAAATTAATCAGATGAGTCATCTGGGGAAATGTGAAGGGTATTTAAATTTGGTAAGAGTTTTTCCATTTTCCATTTTGTTTTATTTAGGTAGCACACACATGTTCCCTTTAATTGGCAAATGTAATGGAAAATTGTACATTCTTTAATATATCACTAAAATGGTTAAATTGTTCAAAATCTCAAATTGGTTACACTTAGAAACCACATTAACATACAGAAGGAAGAACAAGTATAAAATGCAAAGTGCAAAAAAACTGAAAGTTGCAAGGGGTATTCTTTAATGACTACATTTGCTTGCACAAAGTATTTATCTATCTTCCCGTTTACCCCTATCAGCTCCAGAGAAATATTCTGGCATCAAACCCACGTGTTACCAGATTCCATATAAACTGGGAAGGCTGTGCAGAGCGGATGGAAGACTGTGAAAATGTGGATCCCACATCGAACTCCATGCTCCCTCCCTCCTGTCTTCCTGGCAAAGCCCCACCTTTGGGAATACTACCAGATAATTCAATGGACTGCTTATAAAGCCAACACCAAATTTCTGATGAATGCCTGTGGACATTCTTGTGTGGATATTTGCCTCACCGCTGCCCTTATTTCCCTGAAGCTTGTTGTAAAAAAAAAAAAAAAAAAAAAGAACTCTCACGTTGGGCTTCAGATGAGTGTTTGTTTCAAGGATTATGAACATCTCAGTGGAACAGACGACCCTGATAGATGGGGAGTTCCTTCCCATGAAGCAATATTGAAGTAGTTTAACTCATGGAAGAGAAAACGTTAACTATGAAATGCAGCTGAACTGAAACAGAACAGAGAACTGTTGTGATTGACCTTCCTTCCTTTTGTTTGTGCAGAACGGATTTGTACCCATTTAAGAGGATTTCAGCACTGAAGCAATAGGCAAATAAATTGCAATATTTTGCTGTTCAGGAATTTGATAATCTGCCATTATATTTCTGTTCAAGTTCCTTTTGCACTTATTTGGATAGGCTTTTTTGGGGCTATATCACTTACTCCATGTTTTTATTTTTCTGTTTGCAATTTTGTGTTCCAAATAAAAGAACATTGTATTTGTTATGTACTTGTGTATGAATGACTGTGTGACGGTGAGAGCCATGTTCACTTGTTTTTCAATATTGATTACAGAAACAATAAACCACTTTTTTTTAAAGAAACTAATATATTTACCCTTGTAGTTGTGAAGAGTGTACCACACAAGTACATTAATTGTACCCAAAAGAAGGTTAAACACAACAGTGTCAACTCTGTAAAACAATATCAGTGTGAGTGGCCCCTTATATTTTCACATTTTACTAAAAATAGCCTGTATTAACGTCACACCCAATCACAGACCGGTCGGGTAAAAGGGGTGGCTAGGCTACAGAACTGCCTTTGGAAAATACTGCCCTGCAAATAAGAGAAGATGATTGCAAGATCGCAGTGTTTGATTTGTGTTGTGCATGAAACTCAGCGTGATAAATACAAACAGCTGATAATTTAAAGCGAAAAGAGGTAAAAAAAAAAAAAAAAAAAACAGTTACAGTTGTGGGCGTATCGGCTACTAGCAAGTCTGAGAGGCGGGATATAGCCGTTTGACAGTCAAATCGCATCAATGCAATAATTGTATGTATTAATGCTCATCCAACCAGCACTCGACGTGCGACGTCTGTCACGTAAGTATCCTTCTATGCAGCCAATCAGCTTCGGTCAGAGGCGGGACCCGATGGATGGATGACTGGAGTTTCCCTTGCGGTGTGAAGATTAATGGAAAGGGTCTGTTGATCTTAGCAATCGACTGTCAGATGGTCGGTCCGAGGAAACCATTGCACTTAACGCTTGGCTTCGAAGCGAGTGGAGAGAAATCCGTTTGAAATAACCTACAACGGGGAAAGAACGAATAACCTGGACAGCACTTTTGTTATCCAGGTCTGAACAGAAAAGGCCTGCCCACACATACAGCACCTGGTTAGTTCAGGCCAGGATACGACTGCGAGGGACGCTCGGAGCTAACGCTAGCCTGCTCGTTAGACAGACCGAAAAAAACGGCTTTCGACGATCTGTCTAATGGAGTAGAACTGGATTTTGGATATATTAAAACCGTCTCTGGAAATAAAGGACAGCCGAGTGATATATCTTGATTTGCTTATTGACGAGCTAACGCTACCAAGCTAACATTAGCTAGCCTCGCTAACCCCCAGCGCCAGTGTTAGCTGCAGACTTGGATAGACTCGCTTGGCTGGACTTTTCTGAACTCACTAAGAAAAAAACAAAGTAGCGGAGGAAATATATTTACAGTTAGTCAATAATGGTAGCTGTTAGCTAGTAGCTAACTCACAGCTTCATTGAACCAAGGGACTGCATTAGCGGTGTAGCATCACTTGAACGACTTTGTAAAGGAAAACTCAGTCCGAGCCCGGGACTCCACCATCAGTCTGCCATCATGGGCAACACGCCCACCGCAAAGAAGGGCAATGAGATGGAGAGCGGTGAGTACCCCTTACCCCTAATAACCGGAGCTACAGCTGTGAGCTGGCCATATTATGCAGCCTGTCGCTAGGTCGTTTTGCTGTAGTCATTTCCTGTTTCCCATAATGGCAGCGAAATAAAAAGTACAACTTAACACCACAATAGTGCACCAAGGCCCAGAGACCCCCCCCAAAAAGACACAATATTAGATTGCTGTCGACACTCTTCTCTAATATGGCTGCAGAGGTGATTATTATAAACTTTACTGCTTGTCAACTTTCGGCGAGACACTCTCATCTACATATGAACTTTAGCCAAACTGTGGCTGTGATACCATGTTCATCTCAGCTGAGCAGCAGAGCAGCAAGAGGATGTTATTCATTCTCTCCACAGATTTTGTGGGAAAGCTCGTGATTAAATGCCTCAAGTTATATTCAGAGGTACCAGCGAAGATGACAACGAGCCTTATACAACAGTCAGGTTTCTTTGTGGTTCATGTGTTTCAGATGTTTTTTTCCCCCCTCTCTCCCCTCACAAGGTTATGAAAGGCTGCAGTAACATTATAACCTAGCAGTTAGCCTGGCATGGAGTTGTTTTCTTGTGCAGTTCTTGATAACCTAATTACTTCAAGAAAAAAAAAATCCTCAATGTATAGAAAGACATGCATAGAGTGGAAATGTACATATTATTCAGGAAGTTTATATATGTGAAGGTTTGAGTATTAATGCAATGTGGACCTGAGCATTGAGTCCCAAAGACTGTGTTTGACATTAAGTGAGTAGAGGAGAGTTGGTTGTTATCAGAGAAGGAAAAAGCCACCAGGACGGGGTCATATGATGCACGCAGGGTGATCCTCTCCAGGCAGAAACTTGGAGTTGAGGAGTCTCTTGAACATCATGTGATGAGCAGCATTTAGAACAAGGGCACTTGTATGTGTCACTGAGTGTGTGTGTGTGCGCATGTTTGTGTGCGTGACAGAGCAGAAGAGATGCTCCGCTCTTGCTAACAGTATTGTGGGCTGTTGCTCCCCACAACTTTTTATTTTATCGATGAGCTCCTTGAACATCAGTTTGACTTCAGTTTTTATTTTTAAAAAAGAAACAAGGGGACATTTGTATAAGCTAAGGAAATAAATGACAATTATTGTACATCTTAATCTACAGTGTGGACATCAGAGGTTAACTACTAAATGAGGGAACATTTCCATCCTGTTTCTTACAAAAATACTTGTCAACTCAGTCCAAGCACTTGTTTTTTCTTTTTCCAGTTCGGATCACTGGCCGTGGAGAAGGCCTGGGAGGACACGGTTTAATGTTTTTATCCATAACACCATAAATAACGCTCAAGTGTGCAAAGTCTGAACAGCTATCTGTGAAATGAGCGTCAGCTCCTTGTTGCTGGTAGAGAGTAGGTGTGAAGAATGGCCTCCAGTCCTTCTGTAACGTTAACCCATCCCTGGTAACCCCATGTAATAATGTGCATGACTTTCAGGAGTTGTAGCACAGATATTTGTTTTTTCTAAAATGGAATTTTCTGGAAAATGGAGGGTTAGTAGGTTAGAAGCAGGGACAGAGGAGGCACTGCTAGGGGAGGTTTGTTGATATGCCCTCCATCACATCCTTATCAGCCTAATCGCTATGAGCCCACCCTGATCCCCAGAGACAGGTGCTGACCAGGGGTCCAGAGCCCACACCCAGGAGCGTTATTTTCCACAGAGCAGCTTGAGATTAAGGACAAGATGGCATCCTGGTTTGGGTTCTATGGGAAGTGGGGAGTGTTGAGAGCTGGTTCAGGTGTGCAGGATCTGTTTCCCCTGAACTTTCCAGGCTGGAGAAGACGAGCGGAGAGCGGCAGCAGTAGTATATAGAGCCGAGCCCTGGCCCACAGGAAGAAGCTGGGCGGACAGACACTGTGAACTGCTGCAGGAAGTGAAGGGGCAAGGAAGGTCCAGCCCATGCTCTGCACAGTTAGTCATCGCTTCTACTGAACTATAAGCTTTACAAAGGCGACCAGGAAAGCTTGAAGTTTTGGCATTTAAAACGCTGTGTGTATCACACATTTTGGATTTCCCACTTGTTAGAACATCTGGACATACTGCATTGTTGAGAGACTACACAGGCGTTCAGCTGGCTTCCTCCAGCCTTGTGTGATGTCTCTTATTCACAGGCTGGCAGGGAGGCTGTTTCAACGAGCCGGTCCCTGTCTGGGGGACACAGGCAGTGGAGAAGGCAGACATGATCTACCACAGGAGGAGCTAGAGGCTTGCTGCTGGAGTGAGTTTTCATTCTGGACCGGAGCATGGGTTAGGGGTGGAGCCGCGGCCCGCGTGTCCCACTAGTTAGCCAGTCACAGACTGAGCTCAAGCTCATACATTTAACAGATAATCAAGCTGTTTTTTTTTCTCATGATAATGTTTGTTACCATATTCATATCATGGCCTGGTGAGTGAGTGTCTTCCAGCTTTGTTAGAGTGATCTTTCATGTTGGCAGACATAGATTTTACTGGTATTGATGGCCAGCAGCCAAGATATATGATTGTGCGCGCGTAGTCCTTGTACAAAAGTACACACATGGGGCAGCTTGTTTGTCTCTGTTCTGTTGCCTATTGTTTTCTACTTACATTTTAAAGGAAGGCACTCCTCAGTTACTGTTGGAAGTGTCTGTCAGGCATCGGACTGCACAGTGTAAAACTGTCAGCCTTATCTATTACACAGTGTAATAACTAACCTATCCAAACACATACATACTTTTTTTGTTGTTGTTGTTTTTTTTTTTTCTGTGTGTCCTCTTGTGTCATTGTCCTACATACTGGTAGGGCTCTAGCAAGTCTGAGTGTTTGCTTGGAAATCTTTTCCTGTACTCAACACACTTAAACATCTGAGCAAGACTGTGCTCAGCCAATTATGACACAGGGGATGGTTATATTGAATTCTGTGTGTTTTGAATTGGCCATATAATGATGTGGCACCCTGTCAAAGTGCAACTCCCTCTATCTATAAATATCTGTGTGGTTCATGTCCTGCCCCTGCTCTGCACGCAGCTGGTTTGTGTAACAGAGGCAGGTTTATGTTTTCTAGGGTTGGGTACCGTTCACATTTGGACTGGTACCTGGAATTTGGTACCTGTGCCCAACGGTACCCTTTTTTTCAGTACTTTACTCTCTCTGTAATAAGATGTAATTTCAGTTGTAAAAAATAAAACTTCTCAATTTCAACATTGTTATTTATTTAGAACATTATGATGAGTAAGGTAAAATAAACAATAATAAACAAGGTAAAATAAGTTGCTTAGGCTACCTGTTGGAGATGTGCTGTTTGTCGAAAATGCTCTAAGAGCCTGTCGTCTGCAGCTCTTCATCAAACATCTCACTGTGGCTGTTTCTGCTTGTACTGTTCCTGTCTGCAGTATTTCTAACTGATCTGCTGAGCAGATAGCTCCAAATATCCCCAGATCTTGTTGTGTCGACTTGTTTTTATTGAAGAATAGCGCCGCTAACGAAGCGAAAAACACATTTCATTTCCTATAAGTTCTTCACAATAAAAGCCTTCCGTTAGTTTGTCAGTGGAAAGCTTTTAATATGAAGCAGCAGCAGGAATGTTTTCATCAGCAGTAACTTAACACGGCTCCAATAATGGCTGAAAGCGATCAGGAAACCGCAAAAATAAGGCTGATATCTGAAAGTACAAAAACAGGAACACAGGAGAGAAATTTCAGGCTCACATGTCGGTAAACTAGGAGGGATTTTTGAATTCAAGGTACCGAAATCTGGCACCAATTGATAAAAAAATAAATAGGTAATCAGTAGTACCGACGTAATTTGGTTGGTACCCTTAAAAGTACTGAGTTTGGTACCCTACCCTAGTGTTTTCAAGTACTCATCACTTCCTGTCTCCAGTTAAGGAGGCTTTGTAAGCCCACACTGATTACCGGTGGACCTTACTCTTGAAATGCCAATCAGCCACCTCAGATAAGCTTACAGGACTGAACTGAAGTTGGCAATCTGACATTCTGCCAGAGAACAATCCTGGGATGCAAAATTCAGCAGCAAGCAGAGCAAAACTGAGGATGGAGTTCAGTGATAGGTAAAAAAAACAAAAAAACTCTGGTTTCCTTTGGATTCTCACATCAACAGGCATGTTATGCCCCATTCAGACGGACACAGTGACGCGGGTCAAAGCCGTGTCGGGGGTCTATCTGAATTTGTCAGTGCTCATCAGCTGAATCTCCTTCACAACCCACCTCGTGGCCCGGGTTGGACGCTGCCCCGATTTGGTGACCTGCCGTTGCTACGAGGAAGGAAATTAATTTGAGTGAGAGAGAGAAATGTAAAGTGTGATCAAGTAGGTGATCAAGAGGGTGGGAGGCAGCGGCAGATGGACAGACAGAGCGGTTAATCTAAAACTTTTATTTGGTAAATATTTGATGTAATTGTCAGGATTATCAGTGAAGTTTATGAACTACACTGCAGACTGCAGTCCCTGCTAACAGTGAGAAGCAGAGTGACCGTGATCTCATGAATGGGTGCAACACGCATCGAGTAGACCTGTGTCATATGCATGTCTGCCGTGGAAAGGAGTATTAATAGTGTGCATCCTGTGTGTCTGGTGGTAAAATGCTATGCTACAGAAATGACAGCTCGCAGAAAAGCAGTCTTAAGCCATACCTTTTATCAATCATTGATTTCTTAAGTAAAAAGAAATCTGAAACTGAACCTCAGGAACACGTATGTTTGACAAACCAAACAGGGTTCGCCACATATATATATTTAAAAAAAAGAAGGCTCCATAGCACTACTAGAGGTCAGAATCTCCACAGGATACCTTTTTAATTAGTCAGTTCAGATCTTACAGTAGGATATGAAATTACTTCCCATTGGTGGTTTTGCTAGTAACTGCTTGCTCACCAGTCACAGTAAAATATCCACTGCCAGTGCTCAGCTGATGATTACAACTGATTCCTCACCTTTTACACACCTGCAAACACCTTCCAAGTTTATGTGCAGCCCTGTTTGCCATCTGACTGGTTTCTTATGCACCACATGGGGCTGTATGCTATCTGAACAAGGCCTGGTGTAGCCTGGGACCTGATTTGGCGCGCTTCACAGTTAAATGTCGGTCAGCTCGCCCTAATATAACCCCTCTGTTCCTGCGTCAGAGTGGGCCAGTGAGGCCCAGGGGAGAGATGTAGGATTGATTTTTGGAGGATCAATTCAGCACTGGCACTACACAGATTCTCTGGTGCATTTGGGCAGGGAGAAAAAGTTTCACTGAGGCTTGTGCGTTCCTGCTTTGCTAGTGTATCCGGAGAGAGCCGCTTTTATGTTTTTGAAAACCCCCAGATCAACCCTGAAAGTTTTTCATCACAGATGTGACATCTGATTGACTCTGCTAATTAGGGGAAGTTTTAGCTGCATCTCGATGTGTCTAGTTCATCTCAAGGGTCTTCACATAGGCCCAGTTTTCCATAGAACTTCCTGTCTGGGTTGGATAAATATACCAGCTAGTGTTTTAACGCCCCTCCCCCTGGTGATTATGCCCCTGTTTAGATCAATATGTATCCTCTGTATGTGCACATGTGTGTGTGTGTGTGTGTGTGTTTGACATGAGAGGGAACGGCAGAGAGTACTTTGTGTACAGAATAAATATTGATACAAACCAAGCAAGGGTCCAATTGATCTGTGTGACTGTAACGGGAGCAGTGCTGCTCTCCATGCTATGTTTGACTGTACACTGGAGGTGGACGCTACTTTCTAAACTTGGTCCCCAGCAAAGTGACAGTCACAGGAAAGACTGAAGACACCCTGCCGGCAAGGACACTTGACTGGTTTGCTGCGGATGAGTGGGGCTGCTGATCCGACCAGAGTGCTCACAGAGGGGGAGGATAGGTCATGAATCAGTGGCTGTGAGGAAGAGGCCAAGGAAGAAGAACCGGGGAGACTTTGCAGGGCTAATGTGTGACAGGAAGAGCTCCAGAAGGCATGCAGGGAAGAGGGAGTCATCCTCGCGCTCTAGTGAATCAGGGTCGCGCTCGGCAGATGCTGCAGCAGCCGAGGTACCCATAGTCATCCCAGATGGTAAGGAATTTGGGGTTACAGGAGAGTCAAGGTGTTGAACTTCAGTTGATCACCTGCAACTCCCAAAAACAAAAAATGAGAGACTATGAAGATCAAGAGAATTCCTTGAAGACAGTTTTTGATTTGGGCATTTAACTCCCAGCTAGTTTTGCAGCAGCATCTACATCTTTCCCCCAGGAATAGCTCCATTTGTAGCTCTTTCTGCTTGGAAGTGGGAGTTGAGCAACTTTCACGAGAAATGTTTTCTCCCTGGTGACTGGTTTGCTTCCATCGCTCTCTGTGGGAGCAACAACGCTCTCAACATGTTTATGCAAACTTTGGTCTTAGCCGTCCTTGCTGGCTTTCTCCCATCCTATAGTTGGAGCTGCTGGTCTTAAGAGAATTTGCCGGAAATCACATTAGCCAGATCAGGATTAAGCTTTTGCCTAGTGTTGGAGTGTGTGTTTATATGAGTGATTCCTGAGAAATTTCTGCAAAGATAGTTGCTCCTTGTTTGTAAGCTTTTCATTATATTTATCTCAGTTTTCTAATTTAGATACGTCATTCAAAAAGAACATTAATTTAAATATTTGGTTCAGAAAGTTGGCGAATGCACTTTCACTATTGACAGCTCACTGGCTGTGTTTAAACTGTGCTGCAGGCTGTTATTTTGCATTGATTACCTTGGCAGATTGACATTCTACATCATCCTGAAAGGCTTGACATGGTTTATGTTTCCACAGTTTGTCAGTAGTTCATAAGTGAGTTTGAATAGTGCTTTTTATTCCGTTATGAATTTCCCCCCCCTTGGAAGTCACTCTTATATTAGTGAAATCTTGTTAAACGTTAAGCACATAATTTAAATCTGTGCCGAATAAAAAGAAGCATGAGACTTTCTCTTGCTGTGCAGAGTAGTAATTTAGCACCACAATAAAGAGAAACTATTGTTCTTTTTCTGAAAATAGTTGTACATTTACAACCCCAATCTTGTGTCCTAGCCTAACAGTGGAAATAGCTGTGCTCCCTCGGCTGCTAAAGCGGCTAGTGTTCTTAAAACTAGTACACGGGTAGTAAGGAGGAATGAGGAAGGACTGGTTATCTACATGTTCCCACAGAGCACTGTGATTAGCCTCATAAAGATAAGGACAAGAAAAATGAACTTCTGCATATGACACCCTGTGTGCCGAGCTGTCAAAATCTTTCCACAAGCATGTCTGTCGGTCGATAATAGCATGTATCTGCGTGTATGCACAGTATGAATGTATTTTTTTTTGCATTGCTATGTTGTAAGCTGTGTTCTTAGAAGCCTTGTAGCCTCATATTAAACTGCACCCTTAGCACAGATCAGTTTATTGTTTTGCAATAGTGTATTCATAAGTGGAGGAACACTGACTTCAGTCTAAGATTAACAGTCCTTATCTGAAGACTGGAAGTATGGGGACAATGACTCGGCCACTCTGGACGTGTGTTTGTGCCTCCTAAGTCGCACTCCTGCAGGAGTTCTGTGTATTTTGTTGCAATCATTTTACCATCTATCTTCCAGGAGGTCGTGCTACTGAACAGCATCCCCACATCATGATACTGGCACCACCATTAATCATATTGGGGATGATGAGTTGATGTCCAAGGGGTGGCTCTTGCTGAACATAGCTTTTAATGTTACGGTTAAAAGGCTCAGTTTTTTTTCTCATCAGAGTCTAGATTCCCTTTTGATTTTGAGTGTCCCACATGCCTTTTTAGCAAACTAGCTGAGATGTCACACGAGCGGATTTCACTTTGCCACTCTCCCATAGAGCTGCGAACCTGTGAAGCACCCGGCTAACAGTTGTTATAGTGTCTCCCGTTTTAGCTGTGGAACCGTGTAGCTGCTTTGTTGTTGCTACAGGCCTCCATCACTAGTACCTGTTTTTTGAAGATAGCATGAACTAGACAGGTTTACAGCAGTGTCCTGTCCATTTTTCTGTGGGATATTCAGCACATTGGAGGGGTTTTTTAGTACCCCTCCCCTGATTGGTACATTTCAGTGAACCTGTCACTAACTGGTTTGGAATGTCCTTTTGTCTTTATTTATTATAATTTTGATTCACTATGCATCTTTTTTTTATCTTATGTGGCTTCTAAAAACAAACACACCCAATGATGATTTGGGTGTTTATAGTCAAGGGTAAATGGTTAACTAAGCATTGCTTTTGTATTGTATTTTAATCTAATTTAATTTGTACCTTGAACAGGATTAGTGTTTGGATCATTTTAGCATTTTAAAGCTAGCTTTTAAAATCATGTGCCATTGCTGGAATATCTCCTTAATGCAACCACACTTTATTAGGAAACACGGAGGTGTTCTCTGGGTCTTGGTGATTAGGTGAGGTGACCTGTGATACTAAATAATTCATGTCTGGACTCTAATGTCTTTGAACTTTGTTCTTAATTACAGTGAAGGAGTTTCTTGCCAAAGCCAAAGAAGATTTCCTGAAGAAATGGGAGAATCCAGCACAGGTGAGAGAGAATTAATCAGTTTTATTCACAATTGTTCATAATCCTTCTATCACTATTATACCTGCACTGTGTTATTGTTCTTCTGCTAGTAATATTTTTATTTTTGGACTTGACTTCTGTTTTCACATGCTTGTCCACTCAGGCAGACTCATGGAAATAGTCCCGCCCATGAACAAATTAATTCTTATTTATTTTAGAGGAGCAGTGCACCCTCTGCTGGGCTAATGTGAAACATGTCCTTGCACCCCTAAAGTATACTCTCAATAAACAAATGACAGTATGTCTAATTCTCATTAAAACAGAAATTCTTTTGTAAATACATGACATGACAGTACTTAATTGTACTATATTTTAGGTAGGTGAGATATTATTTAGAAAAAAAATGTGAACTAAAGTAGGCCTCTTCATGGTATTACCTTTTCCTCTTACTCACATCCTCTTTTACCCCTCAGCAAACTGCGGCATTGGACCACTTTGAGCGTTTGAAGACCTTAGGCACTGGTTCATTTGGTCGAGTCATGCTGGTTAAACACAAAGAGACGGGCCAGCATTTTGCCATGAAAATACTTGACAAACAGAAGGTATAGTACATTGAGGCATGATAATCTAGAGGAATACTACTTAGTAAATAAATGTGAATGTATGACTTAGACACTCCAGTGTGTATTTCTTTTTGTGATGATGTCTGTTATGTAGAAATTGTATCATTAAGTATACCCAGGAGGTGGACAGTCTTAATGAGTGTTTATAATAAGTTGCCTACTGAAACCTTAATTCAGAGAGCCAAGAATAATCCATATGCACTAACTATACACGTATATTGACTACAACGTATTGGAAGTATTTGTAGCACAAAATTTTATGATGTTGCCAATCATGTCTTCTTAGATAAATTCTTGCTTGCTAAACTAACTTTTTTTTTTTTTGTCTCTGTAATATGCCTGATGAGCCATTTTAACAACCTGTTTTATCTGAATAAGCCTCTGTACTGATCCCTCTCAGGTAGTGAAGCTGAAGCAGATAGAACACACACTGAACGAGAAACGTATCCTGCAAGCTGTCAGCTTTCCCTTTCTGGTGCGACTGGAGCACTCGTTTAAGGTACACATTGAAAAGTTCATTTGTTTATCTTCTAAGCATGTTCCTCATTTTGCATGTCAAAGTAAGACTTTGCTCGTCTCCCAATAGGACAACAGTAATCTGTATATGATAATGGAGTATGTACCTGGAGGCGAAATGTTCTCACACTTAAGGAGAATCGGTAGATTCAGGTAAGTTGACTTTTAGTTAACCTAAATATTTCCATGCACTTACTGGTCGACTGTAAATATTGTTGCTGGTCTGTTTTTGCAGTGAACCACATGCCCGCTTCTACGCAGCCCAGATTGTACTGACCTTTGAATACCTTCACTCTCTGGATCTCATCTACCGAGATCTGAAGCCGGAGAACCTGCTCATCGACCAGCAAGGTTACATACAGGTAAGTTCTGTTTGTTTGTTTTTCAACCGTCAATAACAGTTTTTGTAATTGGTCTGTAAAAGTCTGTGGTCAGTACTGAGAGATGTACACTGTGTTCCCTAGGTAACAGATTTTGGATTTGCAAAAAGGGTAAAAGGGCGAACCTGGACACTTTGTGGGACTCCAGAGTACCTGGCACCAGAGATCATCCTCAGTAAGGTAAGTGTTCAGCTCGGGCCCAGGGTGAACGGCACTGCTGTTTAAGTGACAAGGAGTTTTCAAATCAATGTGGGACTTCATATAGGAAACCATTTAAATATAGCTAGACATCAACTTTAGGACTGTGGCACCATTTTCTGCTTGTTCTGTATTGTCAGCATTTTTATGTGTTAAAGTTTTTTTTTTTTTTTTTTAAGAAAAATATCTGACTGCCCTTCATTTCCTTTGTGTTTTCCAGGGGTACAATAAAGCAGTGGATTGGTGGGCTCTGGGAGTGCTGATATATGAGATGGCTGCTGGTTACCCCCCCTTCTTTGCAGACCAGCCTATTCAGATTTACGAGAAGATTGTATCAGGGAAGGTGAGTTTAGAGTGGGCTACCTAAATAATCCCTTTTTTATTTTTGCAAGTAGTCTAATTGTCCCGGCACAATGTTCCTTCAACAAAGGTGTGGTTCTAAAACTAAAAGTTAATGGCATCAGCAATATTGGAAAAGCAACTTTACTGCTCTTAACTCCTCAGTTCTCCAACCTCTTGCATTGAAATACAGTCTTCTTGGTAAAATTATGTTGGCATTATTTTTCTCTTAATTAATAGGACACAGTTGAGAATACCTAACTTTGTCTTAATAAATTGTGTGATTAACATTTTATTTTAATCTTTAATGTTACTCATTGCTTGTTTTTATAAATATGTTTAATTTTTTGAAGATTAAACTTTAAAACATTTAAAATCCTTCATTTACAAAGCACCCAGGTATTTGTCTTGGGGACATATAAATAACTCAACTTGTAGCATGTGTCCCGGTGCTCTTACAGCAGATGTACAACAGGATATATACACAGACTTTCCACTTTATTAGGTAATTACACCAGTATCGTACATATTGTACATTCCAACAAGTCATTTGTCATGTGACAGCAGTGAACAATATAAATCGGCATCAGTTAGTGCTAATCAGAGCATTGGAACTCAACAGGTGCCCTCAGTGACTTTGAAAATGGCCTCATAGTTGGTCGAGGAGCCCAGTTTTAGCATCTCCCAAATGGCCGTCATCTTTGGCTCTCACGTACGGCCGTTCCAAGGGTTCAACTAAACAGTGATGAGAAAAGCAAAAAACTATCAGTGATAAACGATCTTGCAGACAAAAATGGCTTATGCATTAGAGGGGACGAGTGAAAATGGAATTGTGCAAACAAGCAGATGTGTCAAAACCAGGTAAATCACATCCAAATTTAACTGTAGTGGGTGCAATGTCATTGCAAAATGCATTGCTCATAGAATTTTTTTTTTTTTTAATGAGCTAAAACAGACAAAGACTGTGTCAGCTGTTAATGTTATGAGCAAAGCAAGTATGCTCTGGACACAGGAGCATCAAAACTGTACCTTTGATTGAACCGTGACTTGCCTTAACCTGCAGCTATAAGCCGGAGTCCTGCAGTCTATTGAAAAAGCATAGCATGAGAACATGAGGCTTGAGAACACACACTCACACTGCTTTGACTGTTTGCAGGTTCGCTTTCCCTCCCACTTCAGTTCAGACCTGAAGGATCTGTTGAGAAATTTGCTGCAGGTGGACCTGACCAAGCGCTTTGGCAACCTCAGGAATGGAGTCAATGATATCAAGGGCCACAAGTGGTTCGCCACCACTGATTGGATTGCCATCTACCAGAGGAAGGTGAGATGCCAGCCTTCAGTTTTTGGCTGAACTGCAACAGCGGGGCGAGCCCTATAAACGCAAATGTCTATTCCTGACTGACTGAAGTTAAACTGTTGGTTGCCTGAATGCCGCCAAAACTTGGGACAGCCAAGTATCCCAGAACGTATTTCGCATCAACCGACTGTGATGGCGGAGATTTTGAGCCAGGCTACAAGCTGTAGGACTGTTAATATGTCACTTTATTAAGTTATAATATATGCTCAGGCGAGAAAGTAACAATTTAGATTCCCAATATGTGGTCAGTTCATCCAAATAACGCCTATTTGGAAATTAGCTCCGACGTTTTCGGAGATGTGAGGAGCCGCTGGCTGGGTGATACCAGCCGGTCGTCTCAGCTGTTAGCAACCCGACTCCTGAGATGATCGGTCGGTCAACGTCCGTCGTCGTCCCGCGGAGAACATGATCTGATGAACTGATCTGTGCAGCTCTTTGGTAATTTACCACTGGCTCTAATGTCTCTGTAGCATTTTGATATGATATAATTCCTTTTTGAAAGATGGTCTCACAGATGAAATCTAACAATTGAAGCTGCCACATTAGTTTGTCTGAATGTAAAGGGAAGTGTGTTTACTGGCCAGAACAATAGCGCTGCCTCTGGGGCTTTATATGTACAGATATCACCACATTTCAATAAATATAAATGTATTAAAATGAACAGATCAGTCTATATTAAATTTTGGTTTATTTTATTAATCTACATAACAGTTTGGATTTTTATTAAAGCTACATTACAGACTGAATAGCATAATTTACTGCTTCTCTCTGTCAATGAGGTAATTTTTTTGTTAGTGGAGCTTTGAGTGGAGATTATTTTGTCACAGTACAGTCGGGTCGTTGTGTCGAAGCTGAGCTGGTGCTGTCAGCAAATACACTGCTCTTCCAATTGCAGAATGATCGTACTGCGTCCTCCCGTCCTTGGAAGTTTGTACTCCCGAGTCGAACTTTCCAAGTCCGAACTTGGCGTACTTGTTATTGAGAAAGACCCGATGTCAGATTGGCTTCAAATTTGTTTCAAATTAAAACCCTCTAGCGTTTCATACATACAGTTCAGCCATATACTAAGTTTTGACCTAATCTTGTTAGCAGCACTGTGACAGTGTAAAAAAAAACAAGAAGTAGAACTAAGTCTTTTACTTGACATGACAATATGAAAACAGGAGTCCCAGGAGATAAACACATAATTTGTTTTTTAAATCATCTGTTTATCTCCTGGGACTTCTTCTAATGTCATCCAGTGGTTTATGGTGCATGCTATGGCTTTGGTGCTCTGTATCATTGTGACTGATGATGATAATTTGATTGTGTGTTCCAGGTGGAAGCTCCCTTTATTCCTAAGTGCAAAGGCCCTGGTGACACAAGCAACTTTGACGACTATGAGGAAGAGGAAATCAGAGTCTCCTTCACAGAGAAGTGTGCAAAGGAGTTTGCTGAGTTCTAGATTCCAACCATGAGTAGCGACGAGACAGGGATTTTGAAAGTAAAAGGGGGTCTGAAGAAAGGAAGCACTAGGGTGGACTGCTAACTTGCTTATTTGTAATGATGACAACATTGTAAAATCCCCCCAATGGAAAGGTAGGCAAAGTGAAGAAAGATCCAACAGAACCAGCAGTGTTGCCTTTTCTGATTGTTTCTCAACTGTTACCTATTCATTTTATTTATCCCACTTGTGTTTGTGGCAGGGGCTTGAGGAGAACAGGCATAGGTTGTGGCTGTTCAGCTAGACTTGTATCTTTCTGATGTTGTAATAACAAGTTTTCAGTCTTTGCAGGTTGAGGCATTGATTTTCTGTTAAGGTACTGAATCTGCTAGGCTCCTTTTTGAACGGCTACCCTCTACAAGCTTCTCAAAGAGTGATAGTTGTATCTTGTCACCCTGGTCCCCCCCCCCCCCCCTCTCTCCATCTCTCCATCCCGAATCTGTCCAAGCAATACCAAGTCCAACAGATGTGCCTATCATAATGCCAACTGGTTGGAAAACTGTGTCGAAAGCATTGGTGCAGAGCTTTGGCTATGGTGGCGTCGGCCCTCGAGCCGTGTTTTTTTTGGTTGAAAGCTTGAAACTCTCTGCACCTGCCTTTGTCTGCTCAATGTGGCATGATTATTGGGTAGATGATGCACTCACTGCTTGCAGTTGAAGCGGTGGTGACCTCTTTGATCAGAGTGAAAATGATTTATGACAGTCAACTTCATCTAGGTCTTACTCGTTTTGGGGACCTGTGAGAAATGGTAAACATGAGGTCTGCATTTAAGTCTGTCTTTCTCTTAGCTGAATTTATTAGAGCATTTTAAAAATCCTATTGGTGATCATTTTGTCCTTTTTATGTCAATCTCTGTGCTTGTGTGTTATTTAGTGCTCAAGGGTGGGTTAAAAAGCTGTGATTTAGCAGCAACTAACATTGTGGTCGCACTCCTGACTATTGTTTATTTAATTCATAGTACATTTATACATGTATATTGATATATATATGATAGAGAACACAAAATATCCATCTTTTTCAACATTGTCTCATAGCTGTGAAACTGAATTAAGATTTCATAAATAAACAAATATAAATTCTGCCAAAATTTGCAAACTGAGAACATTGCAAAGTTTCCTGTATGTAATTATGATGGTGGTGGATTTTAATACGCAAAAAAGTAGCAAAACGTTTCAACAAAATGTGCATGTTATTTTTGTACAATATCACTTTTAAAGAAAGATGGCAGAGCATTATGCTTTATTTGTGCAGAGGTACCTGAGATCATGGATAAGAAGCTTAATTATTAAAATGGACTCTCGGCTGCTCTATTTTGAAGATGGAACAAGACCCAGTTCAATGTGTCCGAAAGTTCTTCTGGGCTTTGTTCGTTATTCTGTTGTAGAGCAACAGTTCGCCGATAAATGTCACTGAACTTGTGCTTCTCACCTTAATTATTGTTTTTTTTTTGTTTGTATTTTTCTTCCCCTTCCCCTTTCTCTTGTATATACCCTTACATGTAACACCTTCAGACAGATTTACAGTCCAACCAGATTTTTGGGACTGTTGAGATTGGGGTGTTTTTGTTTCAGTTTTCCAGCTTTCAATGTAACAAATTAAACAAAGGAAGCTATCCTAAAGCTGTCCCCTTTTTGCCAAGTTTATTTCTGTGTATGCAAGACAATCGCAGACCAAATCTTATCGCTGGTTTGTTGACTGAACACATTGTTTTGGTTTCATGAAGGATGTAAGCTTTTATTCGCCCCCCCTCCACCCTCCATAGGCCCTAGGTGCTAGACTTTGTCCATCTCACTGAAATGCTTCTGTGAATTGTTTGATGTGCATCAATCTATTTGTCATAAAGTCTTGTAACATGACATTTTTGAGAATGTTTTTCGACTCTAAATGATTTCGGTAGGCTTGAGTAATTATTTTTGGCAGTCTCTTAATGTAATTGAGATCAAACGCAGGATACCTTTTTGAATGTCTTGAATTGTCTGATGGAGATGTTTCATTGCTGTTTGGAAACATGATGTGTATTTTTTTTTTTTTATTCTACATGTTTCTCTGGTGAGCTCGGTTTTTCTTGCATGTGGTAAAGCAACCCAACGGCAAGACATCTCCTGGACCTGAGACATGTTTAAGAAACCATTGTTTCCACACCCGACAGTCTCTGCTGTTTTAACCTTTTGATTTGTTAGAGCATCACATTAAACAATGCAGTGGATCACCAACCAACTTAGCGAAGCACACAGCACACCGTTTTTCAAATCTCCTATTTAAACTGATTTGTGCTAATTCTTTGAAACATTTAAGACAACACTGTAACGCTTTTGACGAGAGCACATGTAATATCTTTGGTCTTTATGTTCTGACAAATGACTAAATCAGAGTTGGTGGGTAGACGGCAACGCCACCTGATCCACTTCAGACACTGAGGCCATTACAATGCTTTATTTTTGTTTCCCCATACACAACGTCTTGTCATTTGTCTTTAATTCTTTTCTATCAGCACTATCAACTGCTCTCTGCTCATTTGAGTTTTTTTTCTCCTGTGTTTGCCTTCTATTTTCATCAAGTTTCCACATTCAAACATAACACTTTTTACATCTGAGATGTTTTGCGTTCATATTTTCTAATTGTATTTTCAAAAAAAGGAAAAAAAAAAAAGAAAAAACAACATTAATCTTTTCCTCATGACCTGGGTACAGTGATTGTGTAGTCTATTGTACCTTTTGGGAAACAATACTGTATATCCTTGCCTTTGACAGTCTTAACTATCTTACCCTCTGGAGAACTTGACAGATACCCTTAGAACACAATGAGTATGTTAAAAAAAATATACATAAAGTAATATTTTGCAAAATGTATCATTCCAATAAAGTTTTACTTGTTAAGACTAATATGTCTGGGGTTATATGTAAGCTCTCACCTCACCTTGCACAATGTCACACCTGGTCACATTTTTAAAAAAAAATTGAGTTTTTTTTTTTTTTTTGTAACATGCACATCTCAAGAAGATATCTCACGGCTGGATCAGAGGAACCTACTTGTTGGTAGGTCGTGAAGGAAGACGTATTTTCACTGTCCTGTTGGTTATTGTGAGTGAGCTAAGAGGCTGGCAGGCGCAGCTGAATAATGCAGTTTTGTGTTCATTCTGTCACAGCACGGGATCAATTACCAGCCTGTATTCCCACCCTCAGTACACTCCTTTTTTTAGGACCGCATCAATTATAATGTGGAGGACCTAGAGGGCCTCGCAGATGGTTGGGAAGCAATTAAGACAAAGTTAAAGACCTTACAAATCAATTAAAGATAGTAATATTAGACATTGAAAAGACTGCAAATGAGTACATCAGTCTAAGAAACAGATGTGAACAAAATTATATATTCATTTTAAAAATTGATTAATCCAAACAAGGACTTTAAAGGCCTACTTAGTCACTTTTGGATTACATATTACAGCTATGGTGATTGTAATTGACAATACAGAGATAAATAATTTTCTGCATCAGAAAATGATTAAACAGAGTGCATCTGCATAATGTTATGGCATAAGTCCTTTTGTTAATACTATCAAAGATTGTGATTTCAATAGAAAAATGAATACACTTTGAAAAAGGCTGATTCTGTTTTCAATTAGTGATTGTGATAGTTTTAATTAATAGCTTTTTAAAATTGGATTCAATAATGCTGTACAGTACAATAGTTTTACATTAATATAGTGATTTTGTCTTTAAAAACCCATTTCTATTGTCCACATAAACACCAGTTAATTCATTATTAGGCTGTATAGTTTGATTTAATGATGTAGTCTGATGTAGTCTGATATTTTCCTGGCTGTCCTTTCATGCTCCCGTACTATTCTGAGGGTTTTCATCCCAAAATGCTTAGTAAGATGTCTGAAGATTCTCAGTCATCCAGATCATCTTCAGACATTTAGTGATAGGGCAGAAAATGGAGCCCAAAATTCCCAGCTACGCCTCTGGCTCCTCAATGTGCTCTTGTGAGGCTGGCTGGCTAACTACAGAGAACAGAGTATGATGTGTGATCTAGTTTCAGTTCATCAATGGCTGAGCCTTAGTAGTTGTTAGTCCTTTATGTTCAGCCTTTCTCCTTTCCACATTTCACACCTAGCGGCCGGGCGCACATGGGAGCCGAGTGCGCGCGCGCTCGTTCTCGCCCCGGACTGCAAATTCCACCTTAAAACCCCTCTCGAGTGAAACTTTTCGCTTGAACTCAGCCGGTCCACCTTAAGCGCACACGCAAACGCAGGCAGGCGTACAGCAAGGTTTCCGCTTCTCAGTTGGGCTCGGACCGCGGCTCACGAAAAAACACCGTTTGTAACGCACAAGGTTGACGCACTGAAGGTAAGAAAAAAAAAAGAAGCGAGAAAACCAACCGAGCAGAAAAAGAAAAAAAAAGATGTCTGAATCCAAGTACCGCGAGTGGATCCTGGACACTATCGACTCGCTGCGGTCGCGAAAAGCCCGACCAGACTTGGAGAGGATTTGCCGAATGGTCCGGAGACGACACGGGTCCGAGCCCGACCGAACCTGCGCAGAACTGGAGAAACTGATCCAGGAACAAACCGTGCTGAAAGTTAACTACAAGGGCTCCATTTCGTACCGAAACGCCGCAAAGGTTCAGCGGAGGAGCAGAAAAAAAGACGATGTAACGTTAACGACGGCCGCGAGAAGGAACGCGGTGGAAGAAGCCAGTCACTCTGACTTGAGCAACGGGGACAGCGCGGTCGGTCCTGCTGACCAGGACGAGGAGGATTTGGAGGTATGTGACGGTTGATGCGAGGGGGGCACGTTTAACCGGCTCACGTCTCATTGTCACATCACACCACATTAACAGGTGGAGAGAAAAAAAACAACAAGGTAGGCGCTAACTGTGTGCGGTTTGCAAAAAAAAAACGTCTTTTTTTTGTTTCTACACGGGGAGTGGTGAGGGGAGTGATTTGCAAGTGCACCCAAAACTGCCGCAGACGGGGAGCGGCGGGTTGGACCTCGCACGAGCGCTACCGAGGTGGAGAAGAAGAAAAAAAAAAACAGAAGGTGCGCGTGAAGTCAAAGTATGGCTTTTTTTGTTGCACTGAGCCGGTTGAAAGGCACTTTAAACGGACGGTGCGCACGAGCAAAGCGGACACGGGAAAAGTTGCACCGTCCTGCCCGTCTTGCAACAACCAGAGCCACCATTATCAGCAGCAGAAAGCGCTTTTCAAGCCCCAAACTCGGCGTTGAGCGAAGGGGAGGGAGGGAGGGAGAGGGAGAGGGGGGCAAGAGATGCGTACACACAGGCCGGAAGCTGAACACATTTTCTTTCACAATATTATCGTTAGCACACGCGCTTTACAGTGAGGGTCTTATTTAGAGATCCAGAAGCGGAAATGCACGTTTATATTCGCGCTGACTTGCCGATGTGGGAGTGGGTGAAGGGAGGAAAAAAGAAAGTCTCAAACACCGCGGATGTACGAGCCCGATGGGGGACGCTGGGACATTGTTGGGTTGTTGATTGTTTATTACGTGGGGAACCGATGGCAGCCACGCACGGCCAAATAAACACATCATATGTCACCGTAACACACATTCTTGTCTGCCTCTGACGAGATCTCACCCCCTTTCCCGTCTGGACTTAAAAAATGTGCCCATCACTATGTTTCGTCCCGTTAAACCGCAACCAAATCGATGATTATCGGTGCCAAAGTACTTCTAAAGGAGATATGTTCAGTTCATGTGTGCAAACTGCGTCTGTTTTTCGAGCGATGGACGATTGCCGACGCAGTGCATAAAGTCGAACCCCTAGATCCATTGTCGGACACGCTGCCAAGCCCGGTCACGTCTAACGCTTGGTGTCGGCTGTTATGGCCTCTCACGTCCCGTGTAGCATGACATCACTTCTATGTGACTGTCAACTATTTTTTGACAGCGTTTTAACATGAACCATAGAATTGCAAAGTAATTAAATGTCAGGGCACCGGTAACACTGAGACCTGAATGTAAACGACCGCAAGCTCGGCGGATGCGCCTGTCCGATTTGGGTTAAGCTGAGATCAAACTGACTTTGTTCTCTGAAAGGCGTGTGTCGCTACAAAAACAAACACGTTTGATTACTTTGCGCTGAATGCTTCTCGGGGCTTGTTATCCAGCTTTTACGTGAACACGACTGGGTCAAATGTAGACAGTGACGTGTCCGATAACGGACTCATTTGCGTTACTCTTTCTGCTCCGTCGCTTTTACTGTAATTCGTTGACTGTGTTCCTGTGCAAAGTCAAAGTAGACTGAGACTGGTGCTCGGAGTGTGCTGCCGTCGATATAAAGTCGGTTTCATCTGTGCTTGCCGCGGCTCGGCCCCGGGAAGCGCACCGTTAAAGACCACAGACACAATGGCGAGGTCCTCACCGCGGCTCCCCAACTCCATGCGCACTTTGGAGGAAATTTGAGAAAAACAAAAAACCGCCTCCCATCGGCCCTTTCTACGCTCTCGTGTGTTAAAATTATCAATCAAGAAGGCCTCTAAAGAGAGGGACGCACCGAGCACATCGGCTGCTTTTTTTTTTATTTGTGAGCCGAGGTGTAAATGATGCTGGATCGAGATCCTCGGGGGTATGATGTTTTTTTTGTGACGGTGTCTCGGTGAAAGTTATGTGAAATGCAGTGGTGCGATGGGTGAATGCCATTCAAGCGGCTTTTTTACAGGAGCGGGGCGGGCTTACAGTGCGCTCTTGTGCTCGACTGCTCGGTCTTGGACACGCAGTCGCACACAAGGTAATTTTTTTTTTTTTTTTTTTTTTACTCAGGGGCGCCGTCGACGAAAGCCCACAACGAAAGGAATGAGTGCTCATGTTAAAACTAGTTACATCCATTCAGACAACATTGTATCCCCGTGTTTAACTGCGTGGAAACGCGTTTGTGGTGAAAAGGGGCTCTCGGTCTGTCTGCGGAGTGAACACTGCACCGCGGAAAGGGACTGAGGCATTCAAAGGCAATAATTTACCACCACAGCGGTCAAATTGCGACATCTGTATGAACATGTTTCCATGTGACACACTCAGCCTACAATTAGTAGTCAGTCATGACAACAATCCCCATGTAACCTTTCTGGGTTTACCAGCTTTTTAAGTTTTTGTCAAATAATGAACTTGTGGCTTTTCTTCCACTGGATTAAATGTGTTTTTCATCCTCTAAAGCTTATTGTCTGTACTGATACAAGCACAGATAAGACATACTTGATGTATGTATGTATAATTCTGCACCCACCCCACCTTTTTGTTTTGTTTTTTAAAATAATACATAGTGTAATCATTGTTGGAGAGCCTCTTACAAAAATATAAAGGGATGGGGATTGATATGTTGCACCTATGCTCCGGTTTTGCAGGCAGACACCTCTATGGCTATGGACACAGACAGTAATGCAGATGAGGAGGGGGCCGACGAGAGCCGGGATGGGCAGGATGGACCCTCTCCTGTCCGCACGTACGAAGATGCCGCCGTGCACTGTGCCTCTGAGCGAGCCGTCTCTGCTCCCTGCTCTCCCTCTGGCACCCGGCCTGGCCCCGGCCCTGGCTGCGTCCCTAGCTCGGGTTTGGACTGTGCCTCTCTCCAAAGGGCTGGTGCAAGGCCCAGCTCCTTGCCCCCCTCCAGCCCCAGGGCCCTCGCACACAATGACTGGGCTTATAGTTCTGCTGTCTGCCCAGTGGAGCGCCAGCACCCAGGAATGCAGAGAGACAAAGGTATCCACACTGCTAGACACAGTGTAATATGCACGCCCGATATAATGGAGCACTCTAATATTGTTTCATGTGGAGGCTTTGTGCTTAGTTTTTGCACTGGATATGAGATGAAGATACAAGCCTTTAACCACCTAGATGATTAATTGCTGGGTGACATAGTTGTTGACAGTAGAAATGCTTTGGTTAATGTCAGCTAGACACAGAGTTGCAGGAGAAATAATACATTTCCACGGGTTTAGCGATGCTGCTTCTGCAGTTGGAAGTGTAGGCATCCTTTGGCTTGTTTGTGCCAGTTATTCAGGTTTAATAAACAGACATAAAAGGACATTCAGCTGCTTTAGTTTTTGATGAGCACTAGAATTTGCCAAGAATAAAATCAGGTGTGGATAATATGGATTATATCAGTGTATTGTGTAAATGGTGTCCTCTCCTCTGTGTTAGCAGCAGTCATGAAGCCAGCAGTCCACTCTGTAACCATCAGCCCATGTGCTTTAAAGAACAACGTGAAGAAGGAGGATGAAGGCAAGCCGGAGGATAGTGGCCTTTTGCCTGACCAGTTGGTACCAGACTATGCAGCGCGACTGGTAATTGGCCCATATTCTTTTTTGTGACAAACAACACCACCTGTATTTCTCCTGCTTCTTTGATCTTTCTGCTTTCCTACGTGACATTTTCATGTTTCATTTGTTTTGTTTTGTTTTGTTTGGCCAACAGGAGGAGAGCAGGAATGTATCGGATGGAAGATCACAGACACTGTCTTTGCCATCTGACAACTGTGAGTTACATAGTTTCTTGTTTTTTAAGAAGCTGCTGTGTAACCTGCATCTGTTTATTCTCATTCTGGGAAATGGTTCCCATTAAAACACACACAACGTTAAAGGAATTAACTAATGACAGCTTATGTTTCAAAGACTATTATTTGGCCTTCTCTTGTTCCTGCCTCAAGGCTTGCTGAAGATTTTTTGAATGCTTGACAAGTTTGTCCTGCTACCTTTCAATCAGGTAGCACTAGGGGTGTAACGGTTTGTGTATCCGTTCGTCCGTACGTGACTTTTTTCGGTTCGGTTTCGGTACAGTCAAAATAGTTTAAGTCCACTGAGTCTGATGTGCGGAGCAATAATTCTAGCGCTTGAGTTCCACCTGGAACATTTTGGTAGTGCCCCACTTAGCTGTAGCATGCTCATGGATATATGCTAGCCAGCTTAGCCAAGTTACGCTGGTTACCGATGCTCATGTAGTGTCACTGCTGTCATTATTATTGAAATATGCGCTGTTATCTCCATAGTGAAACGATATCTCGTCTCCCCGTCCCCCCTCGCCTCTCTGTGACCGCCGGCTTTTCACTCCGCCTTTGAGTGAAGCCCTTCAGAACAATGATAAACACATTTGATTTCCCACATGGTCAGACAGCATGTTGTAAGAACCAGTTCTGAGCGACCATAAATCGGCATAAAACAGCTGTCAGCAGGAGTCCAGACTCCTTGCAGGAAACAGAAGGCTTGTTTTCCTTTTCCACTGCAGCACAACTAAACTGTTTCAGTAATAGTTTTGTCCAGTGAGCAATAGTTGGATGTTTACATTTTTCAAAATGAAGGACCAAAGTATTATTTTCTTCCTTTCTTTTTTTCTTGCTTTACTGAAAATGTACCGAACCGTGACCCCAAAACCGAGGTACATACCAAACTGTGAATTTTGTGTACTGTTACACCCGTAGATAGGACTCATTTTGACTGTTGAGTCGTTACTCAAAACATGCTGCCCTTTCACAATGCTGCACTATTGACAGCAGTGGCTTGTAAATGTGGGAATCTGGAGACTTGATACAGTTATGATTTTCATTTGAGGAGAATCTCTACATGACCACGTAATAAACATACAACTGCAGAAGTTTTCTAAAACCTGATTTTAAGTGCTGCTTTGTAGATCTTATGGACTGCATGTTTACGCTTACAGATGGTTCTTAATAATTCAGTAAACATCTTGTTCATATTTTATGTTATGTATGTGTTTGCCAATATGCCAGGCAACATGAACATTTCAGATTTTTGCATGGATTTAATAATAATAGTAAACTTTATTTGTATAGCACCTTTCATACAGGAAATGCAGCTTGAAGTGCTTTACAACAAAGAAATTACATGCACTTGCAGTACATGCAGTGCTCCACATGAAAAAAAGACATAAAATGAACATAAAAACATTTAAAAAAAACAGCAGTGCATAAGTGGTGAGCAAGTTGTGAGCAGGAAAGTTATAGCTAGTTAAAGGCTAAAGTGAAGTGATAAGTTTTTAGCTTTCTTTTAAAAATACTTAGCGAGCTGGCTTCCCTGATATCTAACGGTAGTGTGTTCCAACCCCCGATTTTCTTTCGGCTCTTGCTGGGAACCTCCAATAAACCAGCAGCAGATGATCAAGATGAAGTATTCTTGAAAGCAAATGGTTAACAAGGGAAGTTAGCAATGTAGCTTGGTCCTAGCCTATTAAGGGCTTTGTATATAAGGACGAGGACCTTAAAAGTCATTTCTAAATGTTACAGGAAGCCAGTGCACAGCAGCTAAAACTGGACTAATGTGCTCCTCTTGGTTCTGGTTAATAGCCGAGCTGCAGAGTTTTGGATGAGCTGTCTCACAGTGTTTTTTTTTTTTTTTTTTTTCCAGGAGGCCAGTAAAAAGTGCATTACAGTAATCGAGTCGGCTTAAAATAAAGGCATGAATCCGTTTTTCAGCATCTTTTTTATTTATGAATGCTTTTGCTATGTTTCTAAGGTGGAAAAAAGATGTTTTCGTCACTTTGTTAATGTGGGACCTGAAACTTAGATCTGAATCTAAGATAACACCAAGATTTGTAGCCTCAGATTTAATCCAGGGAGTTAATATGCCCATATTTTCTCTTTTTGTTTTAGGGCCAACAAGAGATGAGATGTCAGTTTCATCCACGTTTAACTTTAAGAAATTATTGCTGATCCGTTTATTTATTGCCAGAAGACAGTTAGTAATGCAGTTTATCGCTGCAGCATTATTTGGTTCAGATGAGATGTGCAGTTGTGTGTCATCTGCATAACTATGGAAACATACATTGTGCTCTCTGATGATGTCACCAAGTGGCAGCATGTATAGTGAGAATAATTATGGACCAAGGCAGCAGTTGTCATGTTCCTCAGACACATGATCTCCAAGACTGATGTAAAACTTTCCCCCTTTGATGTATGTTTTGAACCAGTTTAACATACAATCAGAAAGACCAACCAGCCTTTTAAGACAATTGATTAGGATATCATGGTCAATCATATCAAACGCTGTGCTTAGGTCTAAGAGGAAGTATTGAGACCTTATTTTCATCAGAGTTGAGTCTGAGGTCGCTGATTATTTTAGTGAGAGCAGGTTCATTGCTGTGGTATGTTCTAGAGCCTGACTGCAATTCCTCCAGGATATTGTTTTCTTTAAGAAAGGACTTTATTTGCACTGAAACTATCTTTGCAAGTATTTTACTAATAAAAGAAAGGTTGGATATCGGCCTATAGCTGGTCAGTGCATAGCCATCTAGGTTGGGCTTCTTTAGTAAGGGTGTTACAACAGCTGTTTTGAAGGCATCTGGAAAGATGCCTGTTTGAAGAGATGTATTTATAATATACAGGACATGACTTGAAACACTGTCAAACACTGGCTTTTTAATGAAAAAGTTACTAAGGGGTAAAGTTTCCAGCCTCCACATCAGGTGCTGAGGGTTCACTTCCCAGTAGCAGTTTCTCCAGCTTCCTCGTCTACACCAATGAACACAAATTTCAGTTTGCAGAAACCTACAAAGCTTGTTTCTTTGTTGAAAATTTGACATGCTGGCTTTTAACAGAAGAAAAGTGGTCATAGATTTTCCCTCTCTCTTAGTGAAACATCACTAAGCAAATGACTAACATGGCAAAACAGAAACAAATAACAGTAAAATGTTTCTACCACTGCACAGGCACTCTGTGCTGTACCTGCGCTGGGCCTGGTTGTGGTTTGGCTAGGAGGAGCAGTACCCATCTGAAAATGGCAGCTTCAGCTAAACATTGCCCCTGCACATTTCTTATTCATTTACATGTATAACAACAGTCCTGCTAGAATCCTGTGAAAGCGGGCTGGCATAGTAAGGATGCTGTATCAACACTCACTCACGGTACTGTAACTGTACTGAACCATGAACAAAATCTAATAGAAAAACAAACTGTGCCGTGACAGTAGAGGCCTCAGTGCAGCATACTAGTACCACGGAGAAAGCATCAGTTCCTTTTCATCACAGCTCTGTAAAGGATATGAAGCGGCACGTTTAAAACTCAGTTTTCATTTTGCACATTGATGCAGAATTTGAAAAAGTTAGAATCATGGCTCTCACATGAACCATATTTCTGCACCAGTAGTGAGCTATATGGACGGAGCCCCTCTTGAATTTCGCATTTCATGTATTAAACCAAAGTTGGTGTTTTTTATGAATGATTTGGGGCCACTAGGTAGCATACTCGAGCTGCTCATTGCAGAAACACAAAGCATAATGGCTTTTGGTGTGAAGAGTAACAAGCTCTAAGAAGACATTAACGTTGGCCTCGCACTGTCCTGTTCTCACTTTCCAGGAAATACGAACGTGTTTCGCCCACAGGTTGTCAAACTGTCTCATTAATAGAAAACCAGTAAAAATCAACTATGCAGCGTTTTAGTGATCGTTAAAGAAACACTGCAGGCAACATGAAGTCAATAATCAAGGATTTCCCCAGAAGATATCATGATATCCATTAAATCAGTGCTTCTATTGTTGCAAAATCTGCTAAACATTTATAGTAATTTAGCTTCCATTTTGTTCACAGGTACGTTTAAGAAGAAGATAGACATATCGTCCTTCACAGCAGCTGAAGACAGTCTTCTGAATGGTGGTAAAAGTGATGACATGTGAGTATTATGTTGTTGTTTTTTTTAAATTTTCTTCTGCAAATTTTCCCCTACTTCTCCACAGTGCTGTGATACACCTTTCTCATCCTCCTCAAATAGTGAATTTATATATTTCTGAGGCGCAGACACATAAGAAAAATAACTGCACAGGTCACCTTAATGCTGGAAAAGACAAGCGAGATATTACCTGCTGAAGGAAAGTGATTATGTGCTTGTTGTTGTTTTTTTTTTTTGACTCTTTTTCATCTGATCTCCTTTCAGCTCTGTAAAGAAGGAGAAGATGAGTCAGAACTTGTTGCAGTGGACTGTGGCAGATGTGGCCAGTTATTTTTCAGCTGCAGGCTTTCCAGAGCAGGCTATGGCATTTCGAACACAGGTTAGTGCACCACCACAGACTGCCACAGAGGGCGCTACAGGTACACTGGAAACTAAACTTGTATTCCATCACCCAATGCATTTTTAGAGGCTGTTCATATAAAATGTGTTGCACTGTCCAAAAACTGCATGGGAAGTGACAATTTTATCTGTGTGCATAAACCTGCATGGTAAAGGATGCTAGAAAACAAAACTGTCTGTCTTGTCTCTTAAAAATACAAGTTTTGATTTGTTTTTCGCACAATTTTAGGGTTTCAATAGCTAATTTGACCTTCTACACTGTGTGCCCTGGTGGCCATTTAAAAATATTGTTACGTTAACTGAGCAAAATATCCCCCCCCCACCCCCCCACCCCAACAGGAAATCGATGGCAAGTCCCTTCTCCTAATGCAGCGCAGTGACGTGTTGACCGGTTTGTCCATCCGCCTCGGCCCTGCCCTCAAAATCTATGAGCGCCATGTAAAGGTGCTGCAGAGGACCCACTTCCTGGAATACGAAGACCTCTGAGGTGGTGGTGATGCATCATTCGTACTCAAATGACAGACAGACAATGCTGCGTTGACCCGAACGTGCATGCAGTGCCCTCTCCCATCTGGATCCTGCCACCCACCTTCATATATAGTATATGTAGAAGGTGTGTGGAGAGGGAAAGGCTGCGGTGGAATTCACTTTCACTGTGAGAATGACCAGTAACTAAAAGACATTCATCCTACCTCTCATTATGTTGTTTGGTTTTCATTTCACCCACGTACAATTGCACTGTCAAGGGAATGGACTGCTACGTTCAGAGTATGTTTTAAAACGGAGGAGCAGTGACCTTTCTGCAAGAGTAAAAGCTGGATGACGCAGCCAGTGAAGAGGACTGAGTCTTGCACCAAGTGGACCAACTATGGGCAAATGTACCTATAGAGACATGACTGCATAGTGCTGTGGCCAAAGCGCTGTCACAGTTTGGGGTCCATAAGAACGTGTTGAGGCTCTGAAATGTCTCACTATATCCTCCCTGTATCTATTACGGTACCTTCTGTTAGCCCAGAAACTGTTCGTAAGTCACACAGATAAACATAAAGCGCATCTGTTGTGCATTTTTCCGTTTTTTCTCATCTGATGAGTTGGACTAAATGTCATCAAAGTGCTGGGGAAGTCAGACTATCTACATATCTGCAGCAAAAGTCAACAGTCAGATGCCACCAATTGCTGCTGATGTTGGATTATGCCGTCAGTGTCTCGGGACGCTGAGATATAACCAATATGATATACTACTACCTGCTGGCAAGGCTATATGTTGTGTTTTTTCTTGTTATGTCTTATTTAGAAATGACTGTGGTCCAACTTAATACCAATGAAATTTTGGGGAACAATTGCAGATAGACGTGACCAGGAAATGTGGAGCCTAATGGAATTTGCTTTCATACACAAGCAAAATAAAGTAATAAACTTTGGGAAATGTTATTGTAATACTGAATATATTGTTTTAAATCGAATACGACTGCTCAGTGCCTGTTTATGGAGCAGATACCTTGATCCAATGCAATATTTTACGTTCTCATCCATTTATAATTTGTCCAGTGTCTCTTTGTGTAAAGATATAAGCCAGCCACTTTAATTGTAACATTCCATATGATGTAGTCTACATCTCCAATGTATCTCCTCCCCTTTTTATCTGTACCAGTGACACTTCTTCCAGAGTCACAAATAAAGCTCATGTCTCTCTGTTCAGTCACTTGTTTTGTGATGCAGTTTATTATCTTTTTTTTTTTTTAAATCATCAGTTCACTTAAAAACAGATGTTTCAGTGGGTCAACCATCACCTTTAGAGGGTGTGAGGGCTGGTGACGGCTCTTTTCAGTCTCAATCAAATATTGTACATGTTTCCACTACAGGTAAACATACATAGATTGCAGCATGAGTATTTTTTTTTTTCCAATAAAACCAAAGTTCCTTATTTAATCTGAAGGTTGAGTTGATGCAGCATTCTGTGAAATGCACATTCAGTGAAAATGGAATAGCAGGGAATTAAATTGTCATTGAATGTGTTTTTTTTTTTTCCCAGTGACCTGTATCCAATGTGGTGAAGCACCATCGTGGCAAGTTTCTGACTGTATTCAACTGTTGTGTAGCTGCACAAATCTTCAGATTAGTACAAAATCAATAGAGCAGAAAAAGATCTGCACCACTCTGATAATGCAGAAACGCACATATGTGATGATGGTTCGATGACTGAAACCTGATCTGTTTACTTTTCACACTTTTTTCACCATATAAGTTTAATCGAACTAAGAAGATTTTCGTAGTTTAACTGTGTGTGTGTGAATATTATCAGCAGAGTGCAGATCCTTTTTTTTTCTATTATTTTTCGATGTGAGAAATACACTTAATCCATGTACAGAAAAAAAAGAGTTTTCCTCAGCTGTGGTGGAAAATGTGGGAAACAGCATACAATTTCTAATCCAGGACTAATAGCAGTACCATAGTATAAAGGTCACTTGGATCAGTCAGATCAGTAGAATACTGCATGAGGCCACAACGCTGTCAGCTCCAGGCTGCACACTAGTTTGACAATGCAGATTAGCCTCTTGGTTTCCCAGCTCTGTGGGAAACCTACTGATTAGGCTGCCAAACACTATGGAAATAATGTGATATTTTTAAAAACTAAACAACACCCTCCATCAAACAGTTTACAACTTACCACAGTAGCAAAATAAAAAGGACATATTTTCATCCTCTTGCTCTTCATGATCACATAAAACATTAAATTAAGACTTTGCTGCATTTAAATTTAACTCTGAAGGCTTCCTTTGCCTGTAACAGTCCTGCGTTCACCAGTCCAACACTCGGAGTAACCGCAACCGCCGCCGCTTGTTACAGAGTGACATGTAAGGAAGTATTGCTGTACATGAAGCGCGTATGACCAAAATCCATCCGTGCCGTCAACCTCAGCACACGCATTCTGATAGTCCAATGGATGGAGGGGCCTCATCAGTGAAGGGGGGTGGGGGGGTGGATGTGTGTAGCAACTGTTTTTTTTTTCTCTGCCAGGCTCTAAAGGATGAAGGGGAGTATGGAGGAGCGCAGGGTAGGATAATCTCTGAACTCCTTTAAGTAGCTGCGGTGTTTGCCTTTGGCCCACACAGTCATCTGGATGAAGGCCACGAGAGTGAAGAAAGCCACGGGCACACACTGGGTCATCACTGTGAAGCCGATCCAGGAGCCAAGCTGTGAGTAAGATGTTTACACACGCACAGAGAAACATACACGCATAAACAAATATGTACACGTACAGTATGATTCGAGCCTCATGGTACCTTTGTAAAATGTGCTGCAACCAGTAGGTGGCAGCAATAGTGCATCTGATGCTGCATGGATCAACTACAGACTACTGGGTTGTACAAAATGATTAACAGTTACATTCAGTTACAGTGTGACAAGCAAACAAATGGAAAGATAAAACTAAATTTTCTGTTACTGATTTTCCTAATTTTAATCAAACTAACACACCATATATCTGACTGTGAAAATTTGACATTTTTTTCTACATCACCTTTGATTTCTTTCATAGGAACACAATTTTAAAAAAGTATTTCTTTGATAAAATTATAAATTGCGTATCTGCTTACCTCATATGTATAGTTTGGACAAGAAACCAGCCAAAAAATCCACGTGAATGGGTTTTTCGTTGGGTAAGGAATCTTCTTCATTTTTGAACCTGAGATGATAAACACAAATCAATATTCCACTGCCCTGTTTGCTCCTGTCTTTAACCTAAAAAGCTAATAAACAATATATGAATTGTTACAAAATGCTCACTTGCTGCTTTGAGGTTACGAAGCGCGACGTGGATGGAAAAATTCCCTACTTGACAGAACTGCGGGAATAAAGACATCCAAAGATGAGCATCTACATAACAACAGGTTGTTAGGTTTAATATGTGGAAGACGCCAGAAACATACAACTTCAACAGAGCTCAGACTTACCAAGAAAATGTAAAGTCCCTTATTCACCTGCTGCTGCCCGTAATCTGTTGATGTGTCATAGAAACGTGGATTAAAGATTAGAGGCCAACTTCAGGTGATGAGTTAATTTGAGAAGTGCAGTGTTCAGCACTTACAGGGTGTGGTGTAGAGAGGGTGGTTGATGTAGTACGCCATCCAAGCTGCAGAGCACCAGTAATAGCCACAGTTCTGGAATAGAGAGTGGGACTATAATAAGTCAAACTGTCAAGATAGAGTTCCACACAGATTTGCTTCACATTTCTGAGAATAATTACACAGCACAAAATAGGCTCAGTCACCTTAAATATGTTTCTGAGAGGCATGGTCCCATGGGAGATACGATGGACAAACAACGTCTCCAGAATCCTCTTGATGTAGTGGAAAGAATGACACATGCAGGCCAAGCTGCAACGGGACACACACACAAACGCACTTACATATTTAACTGCGATTAATACATTGCTCCTCTGCAGTCCATTACCCTTGGCCCTGACTCAGTGTCAACATAGAAATATGTTTCATGGACTGTTTGTCATGTGGAGGGGGGGGCATCTGTGCAAAGCCTGGAGATTGTGTGACACACCGTAGCAACATCGCAACACATCCCTGAAAACATAAGCAAGTTGACACTCACTGCACGACCCAGTGCTTGCTGCTGGTGAAGTCATATTTCGGAGCGTAGATGAAGGGCAGACGGAAGTAGAACATTAAGTAGATGAGCAGCGGGCCAGCACACTCTGTCAGGAACACCTGAAGTGAGTGAGACAGAAATGCGTTTCCTTGATTTGCAGCCAGATGCATGAGAAGAGGTGCAAAAATTATGCAAAGAAATCCCCAAAACAGTCATAAATAACTCCCCAACTGCGTCATAATTAACAGCTCTAACAATGAACTCAAATAGAAAATATACTAACCAGTGTTGACCAATTTAATAGCACAGGAAGTAAAATATTTTCTCCTTGTTAGACGAGCGCTTTGCCAGTCTAAACTCTCTAATGGGAGAAAATGCAGCTACCACCAGCATGACTCTGTCTTTCTTAAGAACGCGCTTTACAAAGCCGTCTTAAAGCAAAGACTCCATGGAGCAAATGAGACATTAAGACAGCTTGTAATACCAGCTTTCCACAAATTGTATGATCAAGCAAAGAAGCACAGCTGACAGTGAAACTGATATCTGAATCAGCAACTCGAGCGGAGCCCTGGCTCAGCATGCTTGACCAATAGCTACTGGTGATCTCTGCTGGGGCACTTCATGCTGCCCCACTCACACTATCACTCTGCAGCCTGGCAGGGCGCTGGGGGGTTGTGTCAGGGTTGGTAAGGACAGAGAATGCGGAGGCTCGGTGGGCAAGGTTGAGTAAAGAGGCACGGCGAAAGGCAAGTGAGAGGTCAGGGGGATAAACACCTTTGGGAGAAATGGGGCCATGAGATTATATGTCCTAGGACAGAGGACAGGCATAACAGGAGGTGAGAGAAATCACCTCTGTCTGTCACTGGGGGCTGATATTTATATTCAAGTTGGTGGGAGAGTGTCTGTTTATATTTAAAATACAAGAATTTTAAAAGACCATACACGTTTTAGCAGATTACAGGCCATTTTGCAAAGCAAGCCTCTCTCCCTGAAAGTCAGCTGATGAAAAACGTTGCATTCATGAGCGACAGTAGTTTGTTGTCGCTGAATCAGATTCAGAAGACAAACATGTAAATTTGAGAAAAAGACCACGTGGATTAAGTCATTTCTTGCATTAAAAAGGTTGCTGTTTAGAGGATGACGTTCACATCTCGAATGTTGGAGTGTCCTTGAAATCAGCAACAATCACATTTAAAGGTTGGCAAGTTGATTTTAATTACTGACATGGAGGGAAACCAATGGAAGGTAGAAGGTGGAAATCAATTTAACAACATGTGGTGTACTTAAGAATAATGTAAAGCATTGCGATTAATTGACCAAAGCATGCAACAATACTATATGTTGATAAATGTGACTAATGGTGTACAATGAATGAATAATGCTGGATTGTACTTTTATTCCTTAATTGTAATTAAAGGGGGTTGTACATTTAAAAAATATGCTGCTGCCACAAAAGAAAGAATTTGAAAGGGAAATGTGTTTATTTTATCCTTGTAATGCATTACTATTATGTTTTAGGGTGGTTCAGACTGTCTGTGATGCATGTGTGTGCACGGGTGGACTCACAGTTCCCCATGTGACTTGGGGTCCTAGGTCACTGAAGTAAAAGCTGGCTGTGGTTCCCACAGGAAGTGTCTGGAGAACTTCCTCATCCCTGAGACACTTGGCCTCTGAAAAACATGGCCGACGACAACCATCAGCCGAAATAAGAGCAGGCGACATTGAATGACTTCAGCACAACACCTATCAATCAACTGAGTTGGATAAAAGCAGAATTAAAATAGAGGCTGGCAGACGTACTTGCATCCAGACGCAGGGATTGTCTGGCTGGATACCACTTTGGATCTGTCAAAATGGAGAGTGACTTTACCCATGGCATGCTGGACAGATTTTTTATTAAAAATAAACACAAACTAAGTGCAAAACCACAAATTTGTCTTAATTTCTTACTTACATGATTTGTGAAACAAAGCCTTAATATCCAAAACAGTGGCAGTTGGCTCCACCTGCAATCAAAATGTAAAAATAAACCATACTCAAGATAGTATTATTATCAGCAAGATTAGTGTAGAGACTGCCATAGTAATATTTTCCACTGACTACTAAAATAAAACAGAAGTCATCTGCATTAGTGTCTATACAACAGAAGTTTTCATTTATTTATTTTCATCTGCAAAGTGATCCCTCATGTTGTAAACTCGACTCCGCACATGTACAAAAAGCTGCTAATCATGTGTGCCTGCCTGTCTGCTGGCCCAGTGCAGCAGGAATAGGCATGTACTGTAGCTGGAACAGAAAATTCCTGTCAGATGAAGAGGGAATTCTCACCTCCTAACTGCAACCCTCGCTCAATAGAAACGTAACCGATAATGGCTGCACTTAACCGGGCCGCCTGTGAAGTAGATGATTATCCGTAAAATTACCCGTCTGCTCGCGGTGATGACTCTGTAGTTCTTGAGCTAAAACAAACATGTTTCCTCTGACTTCATTGCAAAGTAATCACAGTGTCTGCTTGTGCTACTTTTAGAACAAGAGTTTTCAATCGTGAAACTGTAAAAGGAATGCACTGGGAGGTGATAAACTGCAGTAGTTGACCGTATAAGCTGTGGCATGCTACGAGTCCTCAAGCATTCTTTGTGTTTTTGATATGCTTCATGGGCTGGTTAAAGCGAGTAATATCAGCCTTCTAAAAATCATTATGGTCAATATAAAAGGCGTGTGTAAGTAGAAACTGTCCATCAATGAGACACTCACCTTGTCCAGCAGTAGAAGTTTCTCCTTAGTTTTTAAATCCACAATCTCCACCTCAAAGTAAACAATCCTTTTGGCCTTTTTGGGAGGTTTCGGTTTTGGCCTTGGTGCAGATTTCTTCTCAGGTTCTGTGCTACTCCCGCCGCTCTTTGCCTCTAAAGCGAGTACATCCATGATACTGTTTCAAACCTCAACAGCCTGTTGAAATGATCTGTGATATGTCCAGTGACGCCGG
Source organism: Scomberomorus guttatus (assembly GCA_038419695.1). Classification (NCBI taxonomy): domain Eukaryota; kingdom Metazoa; phylum Chordata; class Actinopteri; order Scombriformes; family Scombridae; genus Scomberomorus; species Scomberomorus guttatus. The sequence goes on from CM076459.1 coordinate 666,777, forward strand.
TTGTCCTCTGCTGGTATGGGTATAGCAGGTCCCAGGTCACCCTCAACACAACTGTCAGTCCAACACAAGCGTGTCCTCTTTGGTGTTTTTCTGGACTCCCTGAATAGCCCTCCACCTCCTGAGGAAGAATGGGAGAAATATGTGAGACCATAAACACTTTTTCCCCAATTAGATTGTGTTTATGTGAGAGAGTGGAAGCAAGCCAGCAGGGAAAGGAAATGCGTGGAAGAGAGGCTGGCTTTCAAGACAAGTCTGAGAACGTGAAGTGAACATGCTTCTCACCTGAATGGCTGGCTCTTCATGATCCAGAGCCCCCCTTCATGCAACAAAACGCTCTGAAGACGAAACTGGAGAGCCCCAAGACATAATCCATAGTGCGCCATTTGCAAAGCTAAATATAAGTCGCCTGATTTGCTCTGCACCCACCGGCTTGGTAACCTTGGGAAGCCACATACAGCCCTACCCAGTGACAGTTGCCAATGTGCTCTCATTAGACCTACAAGACACATCTCCTGTCTGCTCTGTTCCTCACTTTGTTGCACAGTGACGGGCCCCATTAAAAGCCTGATCCATGATGAAAGACCTCCACATGCCAACACATCCCCCTCCCCCAGACCACCTGTGTGGCTGGTATTATTTTCTCTTTATGACCTCCAGAGCAAAGACAAACATGTTTATTTCAGTGTCTGAGTTCGTGGTTCAAGGTTTGTGTACTGACCGAGCTACATGGCTTCTAAAATACTTCAGGGAGGTTTGTGGTGGGAGGAGCGTGAAGAAAATGCTGATTGGGAGAAGATCAGAGATGCCTTTCGTCGCGAAGGGTCAACTCATCACAGCACATAGCCAACTGCATATCTATATTCTACAGTCTATATATAACCAGTAGGAGCAGTCCGAGCCAGCAGCGGTATCACTGTTTGCATTCCAAGATCATTTTTGAGTCTTGTACTCTACTAAACCTAACTGCTTCTTTTATATTTACAATCAGAAACAATGCATGAGACAAAATGAACTCAAATGTATGCTGAACTCAACCTACTTCTTTTTCAGAGGCGGTAACACTTTGGTAGGACATGATGTTGTCTCTCTTGTGTTGAGAGAAGTGATGACAGATGGCTCTCACCTGTCAGAGGGTGTAGAGGATCACGCTGGAATAAAAGGGTGCATTGAACAGCTGGACGGCACGTGAGAGAGAGAGACTGAACTGCTTCTGTCCGTGGCTGTGGAGGCTGTGGGGGCTGAGGTGGGAGGGTGCCACCTCCTTTAGGTAGAGAGGGACCGGGGACTTGTATGTGCCTTTGCCTGTGCTTCACGTGGCTGTCATCATAGGGACTCCAGTCCACACATCATCTCACGCCGTCTCAGGCAGGTCGTCTGCCGTCACTGCTGGCATCCCGGAGTGTTTCTGTGGGAGACTTCATGTTCGCGCCCCAACGGGGGGTCTTGTCACCTGACCGGGGCGAGATAAGTCTAAAAAACGTTCATGTTTTAATTATACATACATTACATGTATTACATGTTATACATTTTTATATTGTCTTAAGAGTTTTTTTTTGTCTTGGTCTATATATGACTTATCTTAAAAATTGATTTTAGTAATTTGACACCGTGTCAAGGGTCCCTCCAAAGGCAGTGCTGGTGGCTAAGGGGGCCCTCTGCCTCCCCCTATTGGTAGAACTGGTCCTGACCTGCCTAGTTTGGAGTGGTCCTTATTGATTGATGTGCATTTTGATACTGTGTTCCATTAGTGTGCAGTATACTAATGGCTGTGCGTTTGGTACTGCGTGCAGGGTGTGTGCAAAGTTTATCCTAATTCACTTGCAGTGCTGTGTGTTTTGCTTTGGGGTGCCTAGTTGTAGTTTTAATTTTGTATCTTCAATAAAGACTTTTTTTTGTACCATATCTGACTGTGTGGTGAATATTCTCTTGACACCAAACCAGACCAGGTTAACAAAGGTGGTGGCAGCCTTATACCTTCAAATCTTTAACAACTAAAGTTTATTACAATATGTGTAATGTAGCCTACAATATAGTACAATGTAATATAATACAACACCGCAAAACACTTTGTATAAATGTGAATCATGACCTGGCTTAGAGCAAATATAGGATGTATTGTAGTGCTATTATGTTGTATTGCATGATCTTGTACAGGTTTACTTACAGGTGTTACTGTCACTATAGTGTCCTCCTCTGTAGATATCAAGCAATACAGTCTCACAGAAAATACTTTATGAAAGTGAGCACTCTCTGCTGAAAGCGGTTCACAAAAATTTCCGCAGGTTTGTTTCATTAGAAAGAGCAGAGCCTAAAAGTCCTACTCCACTGCTTAAAGAACCTGAAAGCTATTAAAGCCTCTAAGTGTTATTAGAAGAGCATTGGTGCCAACCAGCTCACCGTCCAGCACTTGTGCACCTCAGAGGCAGGGAATGGGAAGAGAAAGAGATCCCTTAAGACCCTGAACATAACTATTTCTACTTCTTCCCTCTGGTTGGCGCTAACAGAACTGAAAAGTAATAATAATAATAAAAGTAAACTAATATTTTGTCCAGGGTAGATTAAATAACCTTAACCTCCATGATGTAAGGATTTATTGCAGGGCTGTTGTATTGGACTGCTTTTCGTTTTAGCTAATTACCTAATAAACTGGCAAATTACTATACAAAAAAGTTGATTCTGATTTTACTTATATATATATATATGTGTGTGTGTGTGTGTGTGTACAATAAAGTTTACATTACATGTAATTACAGATCCCAGCCTACCGTATGAACAGAGAAAAAGGTCCTGGGCGCATAGACGGCAAAAGTGAGGCAAGAGTTAAAACGCTTGCGCATGCGTACTCAAATTAAAATAAATATGAATATGGTTTATAGCTGATTGTCATTGCAAATTAATTTATTCAGATAACCAAGCAAGAGCAATTCCATTCGGCGGATCTGCTGCTAAGTAACTTTAACTGTTGCTTTAAAGAAATATCTGGTAACGCGTGGATGTCCACTGTGGTTCAGGCGAACCCGGAAGTTGTGTGAGTGAGTCATCTCGCCTCGGTAGAGAAGACACACAGCTCTCCAGCTTCTTCCAGAAGTTTCCTCGCCCGGTTTGCGGCTCGGCGGCTACGCACGGACACTCCTGTGTGGACACGTTGTTTAGTGTTGTGTCCTTTAATTTAAGTAACATTTCCTTTTTCCTCCCTTTGTGTCAGTGCAGAGCAGAAAGTTGTCTACGGACTGCCATAAGTAAACGGAAGCTAACCTTGGCCGTTAGCTAACCAGCTAGTGTCCGCAGCAGTGACATCTGCAGCGGAACCCGTTAACCTGACCGACACACGGGACCAATGCTGGATGTGTTGTTGGCTTTGAACAGAAACTGAAGGGTCTCTGCTGACAATGTTTTTATGAAGTGGACGAGGAACCGACCGGTCATTGTAATGGGTAAAGATTACTACAAAGTGCTAGGAATAGCCAAAGGTGCCTCCGAAGATGAGATAAAAAAGGCGTACAGAAAACAGGCCCTGCGCTATCACCCGGACAAAAACAAGTCTGCCGGAGCAGAAGATAAATTCAAGGAGATTGCTGAAGCCTATGATGTCCTCAGTGACGCCAAGAAAAAGGACGTTTATGATCGATATGGAGAAGAAGGTAAGTGAACTCCCCTCTCTCTCTGACTTACACAGCTGTATAGTGCCACTGTCTTTCATAGAGCTCATAGTGTTGCTGTTATTTTCAGAAAAACCTTTCAGATTTTTGTTAAATGTTGATACATTGATGCATCCGCTTAATTGGTTATTGCTGTTTCTGGCATCTGTCTGCACCAGGGACCACACAATGAAGAGGTGTGTGTGTGTGTGTGTGTGTGTGTGTGTGTGTGTGTGTGTGTGTGTGTGTGTGTGTGTGTGTGTGTGTGTGTGTGTGTGTGTGTGTGTGTGTGTGTGTGTGTGTGTGTGTGTGTGTGTGTGTGTGTGTGTGTACAATAGCTGGAGAACCTGCTGGAAACGACGAGTTCTTGCCTGTCCTGTCAGCCTGTCACTGCGCTGATCATTCTGGCTAAACTTGTTAAAAATGTACAGATTTGTGCCTTTAGGGCAGACACAGAGACACAGATCTGACATTTTGATGTTAAATTTTATTTCTCAGCAGGATGGTCATTATTAGGTTTGCAACTAATAATTTTTTAAATCATTTTATTAATGTAATACTTTTGGAGATTAATAATTTACTGAAAGAGTTCGACAGAAATGTTTAATTTCTATTTGAGAAACCTACAATTTTTGGTAATTTTATTACATTAATGACAGATGACTAATTCTCAAGATTAGAGTCCAGATGATAAATTGTCCAGGCCGATATCGACTCATTGCAGATATCTGTGTTCATGTCAACCAATAAATGACAAGTAATTGAAGTGCAGAAATGCCAAAGATATGTTTTGAAACACCAGAGAGCAGTGACAAATTTATTTGTCAACTGTAAAATGTCCTGCCAAATATATTTCTTGATTGCAATTTAGGGCTGCAACTACCGATTATTTGTTATCGATTAATCTGCCGATCATTTGGACTATCGGTATATCAGTATCGGTCTCAAAAATCCTGTATCGGGTGGGTTACAATCAAGATTATAATCAGTTGAATTGTGTTTAGATTAAATATCTGATAATCAGCTGATTGTTGTAAAACTATTCAACCCTTAATATCAGCACATTTATGTGTTTAGGCTCTATTTCCTACAGAGACCTGATGTTTGTCCATGTCTGCTTCCTCTTTAGGATTAAAGGGCTCCGCAGGTGGTGGAGGTGGAGGACACAGCGGTCCAAGCTACAACTACACCTTCCATGGAGACCCTCATGCAATGTTCGCTGAGTTCTTTGGTGGCCGCAGCCCGTTCGATCACTTCTTCTCACAGAACGGGGAGGACAGTATGGACATCAATGACCCCTTTGGTATGCCATTTGGCATGGGAGGAATGGGTGGCATGGGTGGGTTTCACAGGTCCTTTAAATCCCACCCAGGAGGCCCTCACAGGGCACACGAGAGAAAGAAGGACCCGCCCGTGATGCACGAGCTGAAGGTGAGCCTCGAGGAAGTCTTCTCCGGCTGCACCAAAAAGATGAAGATTTCCCGCAAAAGACTGAATCCAGACGGCTGCACCATGCGCAGCGAGGACAAGATCTTAACAGTCGACATCAAACGTGGCTGGAAAGAGGGGACGAAAATCACTTTTCCCAAGGAGGGAGATGAAACTCCCACCAACATTCCTGCAGATGTGGTGTTTGTGGTCAAAGACAAACCCCACCCGGTGTTCAGAAGAGAGGGCTCAGATATAATTTACCCTGCAAAAATATCACTCAGAGATGTAAGTGAACACTAATGATTATTTTCATTGTTGATTAATCTACCTATTATTTTCTTGATCGAGCATTTTGTCTATTAAATGTCAGAAAAGAGTGAAAATGCTCGTTATGCGACATCTTCAAACATCATGTTTTGCCTGACCAGCAGTCAAAAGCCCAAAAATATTCAGTTTACTATCATGTATGATGAAGAAAAGCATCAAATTCTCACATTTGAGAAGCTGGAAGCAGCAAATGTTTAGTGTATTTGTTTTATAAAATGACTTAAAACAATTATTCCATTATCAGAACAGTTGCTGATTTACCTTTTGAAATAATTACTTTTTCCTGCCTCTCTCCAGGCATTGTGTGGCTGCACAGTCAACGCCCCCACACTGGATGGCCGGACCATCACTGTGACCTCCAGAGACGTTGTCAAGCCAGGAATGAAAAAGCGCATTTCTGGAGAAGGGCTGCCGCTGTCCAAGTGCCCCGAGAAGAGGGGCGACATGATCTTGGACTTCTCCGTGAAATTCCCTGACAAACTGGGCCAAAACACCCGCGACGCACTCAGGCAGATTCTTCCACCGTGACTTGAAAGGACTAAAGTTTGCTAAAATCTAACATATCTGCATTTCCAATGGCACTCCCCTGTGCACCGTTAAATTTAAGCCCGGATGATTGAGGCTCAGGGCAGATTTGCTTCCAGCTGTGTGTAATTTTACTGTCTGAGCACCCAATCCATATTCTTAAACAGTATCACGTCAGTCTAATGGAGTGTCTTAAGACGAGGAAGCTGACAGAACAGCTGACGTTAACGCTTCTTATCCGCATTCAGCTGAGGTTCAGTAACATTATTCAGTAACAGACTGCCGTATTGTCAGTTCAAAGGAGAAGTAAATAGAAGAAACATCTACCTATCTATCTATCTATCTATCTATATCTGTCTATCTATTTTTCTATCTATCTCTCTATCTCTCTATCTAGTCATGTGAAAAAGATAGGACACCCCATGAAAATTTTAACAATATTGAGAGATGGAGGTAATATAACTAAACAAATAAAACTAAAGACATTTATTTTAAAAATTATTTGTAAAATGTAATTAATAGAAATGCAATTTTCTTGTGAGGAAAACGTCAGGACACCCCCACATTTATTACTACTTAAAATACCTAAAATTAGAATCAAGTGCACCACATCAGGTGCAAATTATTAGAACGTGGTTAGAGAGGATTTTGGAAGAGCCTGTCTTATTAAAACCTCAGACATTTAGTTTGGTTTGATTGTTGATGTACGTGGTATTACCATGGCAAGATCAAAAGAGCTCTCTGAGGCCTTCAGAAAGCAGATTGTAGAGGCGTATGAGTCTGGGGGAAAAAAAAGCCTGAAAATAATTTACAAGTGGAGAACATTTAAAATAACTGCAAACAAGGCCAGGTCAGGCCGTCCTAGCAAGTTCAGCCCAAGAGCAGACTGCAATATGCTTAAAGAAGTTTCCAACAATCATAAAATGTCATCATGGGCCCTACAGGTAGCTCCAGCCACAGTTTATCTCAAAGTACATACATTTACCATCAGAAAGAGACCGCACTAGTTTGATTTTCATGTGTGTTCGTGCAAGAAGGACAGATGAATCCAAATGTGAATTATTTGGGCACACTAACAGAAGACATGTTTAGCACAAACCAAAGACAGCATTTGAGCACAGGAGCCTCATGCTAACTGTGGAGCACGGGGGTGGAAATGTCATGGTTCGGGGCTGCTTTGATGGCAGGAGAGTCTGGCCAGCTCACCATCATAGAATTCACCATGAATTCTTTATAGTGTCAGAGGATGCTTGAGGAAAATGTGAGACCATCTGTCTAAAAATTTGGAGCTGAAGCGGATGTGGATCATGCAACATGACAATGACACAAAACATTCCAGTAAATCCACCAAGGAGAAAGAAACGGAGAGTTCTGGAGCGGCCGAGTCAAAGCCCAGATCTTAATCCTATTGAGAAGCTGTGGGGTGATTTGAAACGGGCTGTGCATGCAAGAAACCCTTCAAACAACAGAAAAAAACGTCCTCCCAGTCGATGCAGAGACTGGTAGACAGTTATAGGAAACGTCTCATTGAGGTTATTTCAGCCAAAGGGGGCGATACAAGCTATTAGGGCATAGGGTGTCCTAACCTTTTCCTCAGTAGGAATTGTCCATAAAAATATTTCTTAAAAAAGAACTAAATATTTCATCGGGTGTCCCTTTTTCACGACTGTATATACAGTAAATATAAATCACACAAGGTGTCAAGTAGTCCTTGTTTTGGCTGCAAGAAGGAGATGGTGAAATCATAGAAGCCAGAGGTTGTTTTTTTTTTTTTTTTTTAAAGCAAAGCTCACTGATTTGTACCACTTAAAAAATGTAAAATAGGAAGTGAGGATTTGGTTTCACAGCAGTTTTCGGGAGTGCTTCAAGGCAACACGCAGCCAGCTAATTAACTATACCTCAGGTGCAGTGATGCATGCTTGAAAGTAGCTAAAACTACATTACTCAACAGGAACTGGTTTTGGTTACTGTTACATAAAACATAGTCTGAAATACTGCACGGATCCTGAGAGGCGAAAGCTTTTAAAATAGGTTTTTAAATAACCGATCTGATCCACGGTAACGGAGTAGTAGATCAGTATCGGCCAGATGTGACCAATTAGCATTAAATATGTTTTTCCTCGTCGGTGTCATAAAATTTTGTGTTTCTGCTGTCAGTTACACTCATATAGTCACTGGAAAATATGCTTAAAATAAGCCTAAAAATAACGACGGCGTGTGGACGTCTCCAGTTATAATTAAGAAGCGATATGACGTTACGGTCATGTAATGACTGATTCCAACGAGTGACGTAGCATTACGCAGACTTTACATTTAGAGCACTGCTATCACATCAGTACTCTGTATCAGCAGATATCTGAGTTTAATGTGTCTAAATCAAGAGAAAACGATCAGATTGGTGCTGATGGCACATATTACATAAATGTTTACTTTCACAACATCCTGTTTATCCAGGAGTATACACCTTATTACTTGTGAAAAATGTCTGTGGGGAGACTTTTTGTGCCAAATAATTGTCCCTGTGTAATTATAATGTGTGTGTGTGTGTGTGTGTCTGAAAGTATGTTGAGAGCATGTGTGTATTTGTCATGCGTGACTAACAAACTACCAAAATCTTTGAGCTATTTTCTTCATTCGTACCCTCTGAGTAAACACAGCGTGTGTGTGTGTGTGTGTGTTTATATTTCAGTTCCTCCTCCTCTGTTAACTCTGTTTATTTAATCTAAAGCCAGTGAGCGTGTTTCTTTAACCGGACATGGTGCGAGCCCGGTGTATCAGCCTGGCTCCGGGTTACATATCGCAGTTTTCGATCTTAAGATTTCACTCCTGACTTGTGTTTTTTAAAGGCCTTATTTTGTTCTCCATCACGTCTTCTATCAGAGCTTTTACCTGACAGCGCTTGCTTCAACAAAATCTGGCAAAATGTGAAATGTGTAGTTCAGTAGGAATCTAAAACAAACGATTCAAAAGCCTGTGCACTTTTGACTGTAGTGATGAAGGATGTTAGTAAATCAGTTTGTTTGCACATTCACAGATTTTATTTTAGTATTAATGTGACTGTCAGAGGAAAAAAAAAACACTTTATGGCAGTCATTACTTTGCCACCTCATCCTGCTCCTGCTGGAGTTTTAAGTTTCTATTTGACACAAACATGTGGTTTAACATGAACGTAGAGATGTGTAATCTCTGTTATGTTTAACTTTTTTTGTTTTTAAAAAGAATATTTGCCTTTTTTTTTCCTTTTTTAAAGGGAAAAATGTGTAAACATTATTTTTGTTTGACCTCCTGTTTATGTTGTTTTGAAATTCTTCAGGTTGGGATTCAAGATATTTTGATTTTTAACAATAAAGCTTTTATGACTTGATAATGGGATGATAACTTTTAATAGATCTTTCCTATGCTGTGATGATTTGGATTTCCACATTAAAGAGACTAGCAAACAAAACCGGGAAATGTCTCATCACTAATGGCCTGTATGTTTTAATTATTGATGACATTTTGGCAATTAAAGCTTTTCCCAGTAATTTCTCCCTGATGTCTGCATTATGAAGGCGCACTCACTGTATTTATGCTCTCCACTATTATAATACACATTATGCGGTACATTCTCTGTCTTTGTGGATCTGTGGAGACAGAATTAACACCATATTGAAATTCTTTTCAAGGCACTAAAACAAAGGCCACAGTGCCATTAAAATTTAAATGAATTATTCCTTTGAGAGTGCAACATGTGCTCAGCAAATTTCATGCTACTCTTGCTGTTAGTCTACAATATCCTATGAACAAAGAGAATGGAAATTGACAGAAATAATGGGCAACTATTTTGATTTTGAAGTGATTTTTCAAGGAAAAGTGCCTCAAAAATCTCTTGTTATAACTTACAATTGTGAGGATTTGCTGTATTTCTGTTTTCTGTTTATTTTTGACTGTTGGTCAGACAAAGCAAGCGATTTGAAAACCTCACCTTTAGGCACCTTTTTTTTTTTTTGGACATTTCATAGACCAAACAATTAATTGAGAAAATACAGGACGGACTAACCTGTCATAAAGGTAAGCACTTTAGCTCTATACATAAGATCGTGATGTTTCTTGTGTACACTGGAAATTTACAGTCATCATAAACATGAATCCTCTGGGGACCATGAATGGAATATTTAAATTCCCTTTTACAGTTTAGATTGACAATTAAAAGGTGTCTATAAATCTGTATTTTATGCAACACAGTCTTGTAGCAATATTTGACACATTTTAATTTTTTTAATTATCACTTTATGTGCCATTTGTAAATAACTCATAAATTAATTAAAATATAAACTTCACAGGCTACATTTGTGGTTATGTTTTAAATAATCCTCTATAAACACCGCCCTCTGGCGGTCACTGTGCATAACTACACCTGCTCTCTAGTTTAATGTAACTGGAAGTATTAATATAGTCATTTTTGTCTCTAACTTGATACTATTGACTGTATCAATGCTTGATACTCGTGCTGTTGCAGTTCCTCACTGTGGCCACCAGACGGCAGAAAAACTCTGGTCTCTTTTATTTAGACTGTCAGATCTAAATAGAAGAAGAGCAACTTGATTAAACCTTACACAGTTTTTCTCTTTGATGTAGAGAGAAGTTTCCTGCCATCTAGTGGTCACAGTGAGTGGTGGTATGTAAATAGGGATGAAAAAAAAGACATGTATACTGCCTGATTTGGTCTGAACGCGGCCTCAAGGTAGTATTTATTGCAGGGCTGTTTATTAATGTGATGTAATGCAGATGTGAAGTGTACATTACTGATGCAGATACACTCAAAAATGTGTTTTTCTTCTTGTTCCTACAGTTGGATGTTTGAGCTTCACTGTGCAGAGTTTGACACCAGAAAGCTGTTTTTTTTTACATTCATCTGCTGAAAGTCACTGAAAGTCAGATTTTAAGGGGCGGGACTACAAACCACTAGTTTTGAAGCCAGTTTTGGTCCAATATTTAACTTACACAAGTGTGATATAGAACTTTTTTAGTGAAGTAGGAGACACCTTGTGTTCAGCAGGTAAACTTTTGAGATGAAATATTTTTGCATATTTATAGATTCTGGAGTTTTTAATGAGGGAAAAGCTGGAGATGTCATTTTAAGGATGATAATTATCCTTTTTTGATAAAAGCATATCAGATACACATTTTTGTTCCAAGCAGAATATTTTCATGTGTCTTAACACATGTCTGGAGAGGATCTTTAACATTAATATACATGTTGTCTTGATACCTTTAAAGAATAAAAATAATGAGTATAAATATCTGTATTATTCCCACTGAAGAATGCTGAGTTATAGACTAGAGAACAATGAACATCATTTCATCTGTTTGCTTCAGTTTGATCACTTTGTTAACAGAAGTGTTAGTATAGACTGGTCCCCCAACTAAAAAAAACATATGAATACAATTATTCCCAATACTGATGTTCCTGTTGTTATTTGTAATAACCAGTTACACATTTATATTAGTTAATATTAAGATATGAATTGAATGTGTTGTTGCAGTTCTAAACAGGTCACAATGCCAAAATACAACAATTAAATGAGAAAGCAGTGTTAAAACATTATGATATTCTGTCTACAGCCAAGAATGTACACGAGGGTGGATGAAACATTAAAGTATTAACTGCACGTTAATAAATCATATTCGCCTTCTTCATTCATTTGCTGAAGCACCGAAGTAGAGCAGATGAGATGTAAAATATATTATCCAGCGAAAGACTGCCAACTAGTTTGTACACAGGCCTCCACTAACACTTATTCTTAATAAAACGTGACATGTTTTACTAAAACATTTGTTAGAGAACAATGTTTCCATCCAACCAACAAATTTGTCTCAAGATTTGTGGATAACAAATGTGATATTTGTAAGACACAGCTAAACACCTATTTTATGAATGTCAGGTCTCTCCCATCGTTTGAACTTTTCATGATTTCATTTAGAAAGTATTTTGAGTTTATCCAACTTATAAACAATAAGAAATGTGCACATACAGTTAATATGCTGCAATATATATTTTTAAAAGAAATCTGATTTTATTTACCTTTTCTGTTATTTTTCTATTTATTTATTTACTATTATTACTTTGTCCTGTTACCATGTTGACTGTATCAACAAATTGAAAGTGACGTCATGTCCTTTATGTTATCTTTATTTCATTATGATGCCAAATTGTTTTCTGTTATTGTATTAATGTCACACATGTTGTAAGTGTAAGTAAGAGGGGGAAAAAAACAAACAAGAACAAGTGTTCCTCTGGCAAATTGGATTTACGAGGGCGGCATTAACATCATACTGTAAACTCTCTTTCAAGGCATTAAAACAAAAGCTATAGTGTCATTAAAATTCAATGGCAGTCTTCCTGTTAGTCTACAACAGTATAAATTTGGCCTGAGAGTGTGGTGCAGCTCATGCAGAATGCAAATTGACAGAAATAATCGGCGGCTATTTTTATCTTGATGTCATTTCTCAGGGAAAAAAAAAATCACCCCAAATCCCTTGTTGTAGCTTTCAATTGTGAGGATTTGCTGCATTTGTCTGTCTGATGTGGGGGGAAAAAAGAACAATTGTTCCACTGGCAACTTGGATTTATGAAATGAGGAGGTGGACAGATTAGCAAAACAGGCTTTACATAGAGACACCATAGATTTACAAGTCCCATAAAGCAAATCAGAGGTCAAGGTAATAGTTTGGAGTAAAGCAATAGAAGAGTGGCAATAAGGGAAGTGGAAAACTGAAATAAGGGTCAGGTTTCTATACAGCTTAAACAACAAAGTCAATTCAACAGTAAGAAATATATGTAGGTCAAGGAAAGAAAAGGTCATTTGCAACAGAATAATTCTAGGTCACTGCAATTTAAACAGCACACTCGGTATAATAGGAAAGCATCCAACCAGATTATGTGAGCACTGTCAGGTTGAGGAGACTATTACTATTATCATAGATTTTACTAAGTATGATCAAGAGAGAAAATATATGAGAGAAGAATTTAGGAAGACTGGAGTTCAGGAGCTCACCATTAAAACTTTAATGAACCTGCCGAGTGGGTCGAGCAGAAGAGTTTTATTTGAGTTTATTAGACAGGCAGGATTAATGGGCAGGATTTAATCTCTGGCCCACACTCCGAAGCAGAAGGTGGCGGTAATGCACCTAATACGCTGGTTGCCAACCGCCGTTAAAAACCAAGAAGAAGAAGAAGAAGCAGAGTTGGGATTTCCGAGGGCACCTGAAGGCGTCATAGTTCCACCCCTGCTGGGCTGGCAGAAAGCTAATCTACAGCCACATACCGACACACAGATACTGTACTTGCTTTACAAGCTGCCAAGTCCTTCTAGCAGGAGCGGAAGAGGAAAACGTATCTGATTTTCTTTGTACGCGTAATTTTATTTTTTAACAAATCACAGCGGCGTCATTAGCAGGCTAAGCTAGAGGGAAGAGCTAACGACAGTTGTCTGAAACTCCTGCTCCGGTGAGAATGACTGGCCTGCTATGTTTATTACTCCCTTCTGTTCACGTTTAGCGAGATAACTAACCTCAGAAATAGTAATACTACAACTTACCCCTGAGAGGGTTTGACAGTCACTGATTGAGCTTCCGCTGTTAGGAGCTAAATGCTAAGTTGCTAGTCAGTGTTGCTACAAGTGACAGATTTGTGGAAAATGTGTCTCACAGCTAGCAGCTAACATTAGCTTTGCTTTAGCTCTGTCTTGGCTGTCAAAGCTTTAAGGTGGCAAGGAAGAGCTATGTTGGCACTTTTTAAAATGTTAGCATCATTATATGCTATTTTGTAGAATATGTGATGGTACATAATATCTAAACTGATGCTATAACTGAGATGTCACAGCTTTGGTTAATGTGTGAGTGTTAAATAGTTTTTGTCTTTGTTTTCCAGTTGAAGACCTCCCACTGCAGGCTGCTGGACTTCACAGATCCAGCTATGTGAGCTGCTCTGATGTGTGGTTTTGTAAATCCATACAGTGCCCGGTTAAGACAGCTTTTAAGCAGGTCTGGAGGACCTCACCATCACTGTGACGTGAACATCCAGCAGACCTGCAGCTGATTTGGCTGGAAAAGGTGTATGCTGACCTGGATTGTAGCTTAACTTCAGAGCAGCCGCCCTCCCCCTCCACTCCCTCGGGACCCCCTGTAGGACAACTATGCCTCTGGGTTTGGGAAGACGGAAGAAGGCGTCCCCGTTAGTCGAAAACGAGGAAGCGGAGCCTATCCGCGCGGGGCTCAATGTGCCAGGTATGGACGGCCTAGATGGGGGTGTCATCGGGCTGGGAGAAGGTGCCACCTCTGAAGGTCTGCCTCCTCCGCCCAGCAGCATGCGACCTCGCCTCATCTTCCACACCCAGCTCGCTCACGGCAGCCCCACAGGCCGCATCGAGGGCTTCAGTAACGTGCGGGAGCTCTATGCCAAGATTGGTGAAGCCTTTGGGATCCCGCCGGCTGAGGTGAGCCATTCTGCAGATTGTGATGAGTGTGAGTTCCACCAGCTGAAAAAACATCATAGTAAATCTTTGTTTTTGTGTCTCTCCACAGGTTATGTTTTGCACACTGAACACTCACAAGGTGGACATGGATAAACTATTGGGAGGTCAGATTGGCCTAGAGGACTTTATTTTTGCCCACATTAAAGGCCAACGAAAGGAAATCGAGGTGTACAAAGGGGAGGATGCACTAGGGTTGACAATCACTGATAATGGAGCTGGCTATGCTTTCATCAAGGTGAGTCATGTTAAAATAGCCAAATTCCTTTGACTCAAATATCCACAGGGAAAGACAAGACCCTGGACTAAATAAAGGAATAATTGCTGCACAGAATATGAAGAGCGAGAGCGATGAGCTGGATAGAGTTTTGGATTACTTAGTTTGAGTTTTGCTGTTTTTTTTTCAGAGAATCCGAGAGGGGAGCGTCATCCACCAGATCCAGGTCATCAACGTGGGTGATATGATCGAGTCGATCAACGGCCACCGCCTGATTGGCTGTCGACACTACGAGGTGGCCAAGATGCTGAAGGAGCTGCCAAAAGGGAAGGAGTTCACCATCAAGCTGGTGGAGCCTCTCAAAGCCTTCGGTAGGTGTGCGAGGAGGAAACATGAAGTCATGAAGTGAGATGTTCGCTTTTAGACAATCATTGAGGTGGTGTTGCAGTCCCTGCAGATAGTCACAATCACTCAGCACGCACTGACACGCTAGAGTAGATAAACACAGCTATGAAAGCAGTATTTAAGTTTAGATTTTATAGTGTTTCAGTTGCTATATTAAATGTTCTTTACCCCTTATTTTGACTCTCAGTGCAGCTCCCAGATTCATAGTTGACCTAAAATCTTTGTCACATTCAATCAATAGACACAATAAGCCATTTAGGTCCCATTTGAGGCCGTTTTCTTCACTGTAATGTTAGGACGTGCAACAGAGCTTGAAATCATACATACCAAACTAACTGCATTAACTGACTCGCAGCTCAAGCACTAAGAATCAGGAATGTGCAGTGAGAGCAGAATGTGAGGGAGTTTATCTAAAGAGGACACAATGTTCAGTGCTGTCACGGCTGGAGACTGATTTTTAGGACTGTACAAAATGTTAAAGGGATCTCTTGTTTAATTGTTGTGTGCAGATATGATCAGCCAGCGGTCAGGAGGATCCAGGTCAGCATCTGGGGTTCAGCTGGGGACCGGCAGGGGAACTCTGCGGCTGCGCTCGAAAGGTCCTGCTACTGTGGAGGAACTGGTGAGAGCGCTTACAACACATGTGGACTAAAATCAATCTGTAATGTAAATCTGTTCCGTGATTTATGAGATGTTTTTTTTTTTTTTTCTTCAGCCTTCTGCATTTGAGGAAAAGGCCATTGAGAAGGTGGACGACCTGCTCGAGAGCTACATGGGCATCAGAGACAGCGAGCTGGGTAAGCGTATGTGTGTGCGTTGGCTCTGCTGGTGTCATGATGAGTGTGTATATCACTGCTTTGGGTTCACTAAACATTCTCTGACCTCTCTGTCTGTCTCCTCAGCGGCTACCATGGTGGAGCTGGGAAAGGACAAAAAGAACCCTGATGAGTTTGCCGAGGCTTTAGATGAAACCCTGGGAGACTTTGCCTTCCCAGATGAATTTGTTTTTGACGTCTGGGGAGCCATCGGCGATGCTAAGGTCGGGCGGGTGTAACCACAGCAACTAATGGAGCAGAACAACCTGTTTTTGTGTGTGTGTGTGTGTGTGTGTCACCCACGACATTCGGCACTTCTAGGAAACACTACCGTCATGAGTTTGTTTTTATTCTAGTGTATACTCCAACTATTTTTCATTTAGTTTTGGGAGACTCTGCCTCAGCAGAGAGGATTATTGCCTGTCAATGGGAGAAGAAGGTGACTGTGATGACTTCCCAAGTGCTTTTATTTGTCTTCCGGCGTTTTCCAGAAACAAGCACGCTGATGAGCATTCCCTTTGACCGCATCACACGAACCTGCATGTTATTATTGTAGAAACTGAGTTCAGCACAAGTCTCTAATATGGGAGAAATGAAAGAACGGCTAACAAAAAGTAGGCATAAAAATGTGATTTTTTTTTCTTTCTTCTTTTTCCACATTGCACTGTGTTGCACTGCGCTGTTAAACCAACAACAAAAGTGAACAGAGATTGCACTGTACCGAGGTGAGCGGCACAGTTATTGCACAGTACAAGGAATTTGCCTCAGCTTCAGCCTCCCTGAAATACAGTGAACCACTTGATGTTACGGTTATGGATTTGTTTTACAAGCATGTGCTGTTTATATTTTTATCTTCATAATGAATTCTGCTGGTTTTATGTTCTTTTTTTTTTATGTAAAAGATAAAAATTGGGATTGCAAAAGGGTCATAGTAAAGTGTAGCTTGCTGACTAAAAGGTCAGTGGTGTTTGTTCACTGTTAAAAGACTCCATGCTGTAATGAAGTTAACTGTGCACACAGCAGCACATTCCAGTTTTACATTCATACATTAAGACAGTGTTAAAGAAAATCAGTGTTAATCTACCTTTTATTGAAGGTCATTATATGCGAGTGAGAAGCAGATTGGTTTCCGGGTTTGTGGATTGTGTTGACTTTTTATTTTTTATAGCTAGTGTTTTTATATAAAGTGAAGTGATGTCTACTTTAAAAAAAAAAAAAAAAAAAAGGTTTTGTGTAACAGATGAAGAATGACCTTGTGTTGCGACTACTTTATTGTTTTGAAGCGTTACAGAGAGAAGAGGAAAAAGTCACGAGATGGAGTAGTTGTGTAAAAAAAAAAAGAAAATGCCTTTATTTCTTCTCATTTCATGCATTTTATACGTTTTTGTTAGAAGTATGCATTCTGGTGCATGGTGCTTTAAAAAATGAAGTATATTGTCATTGGAGCAGAATGAAACCAAACTACTTCCATCATGTGTCACTGACACTGTGACTTGTGTTGCTCATAGAGAGGAAAAAAACAGGCAATGTTGAATTTTCCAAGATGCACCAACTACTCAGCGTAGGTAAACATGTCTTAAAAAAAAAAACTTTAGGTGTTAACCTTTTCAGTATATCCAAATGTATGAAGCTATTTTGTAGTAAGTTTTTGTTTCATTCTTCAGAGTTAATGTATATCTAAAAGGATTATGTAATGAAACTGACGCTAGAACACTGTAACACTGAGAAGAACACATTATTTTGATGGCTTTGTATCACACTGTTGTCATTGTCCAATTATAATGCAATAATAACATTGACATGGCAGTTCTCCCTCTGTTTGGTCTTTCCTAAACACAATACAATGTTCTTTAAGCTGGGAGTACATAGAGACATCTTACCGGTTTGACCTGTAAAAATGTCTATTTATATCAAAAACTGTTAGATAGGCTTTCTGTTGGTGAAACAGACGCTGCGATCTCCTGGAATGTCTTCCAACGTTCACAGAAATCATCCCTCAGGGCGTGTTGTGTGTTTGTGTTTCTTCTCACTCCTGCGTCCTCCTGAAATATATATGACAATTAAGCAGACAGTGAAATCCCTTTGAGTATCAGCAGGGCATTAGGGGTAATGATATACTGTACCTGGGTAAACCTGATAGTGCCAATGAGGCTCAATGGGGTCACCTCCAGGCCTTGTGTGTAAATCAAGGAAGGTGGTAAACTAAGGAGATCTGTCCCAGTTCAACACAACATAGCTTTGCAGTATGTTTAGATTATAAATAGGAAAGATTTTTGCAGCTGTTTTGAATTTGTTTACCTTCTAACATCACCAGTGTCTTACTGCTATACCTCCTGTTCCTGCGTTTGCTGGTCTTTTACCAAAAACCGCCAGAGCACTTTCAGCAACATTATTGCTTTTTCCAAAGAAGAAGCAAAACGTGATTTTGATTCAGCTGGAGTCTATCATGTTTCTCAGAGCCCTGTTGTAGCCGGCAAATGAGGGGCGGTGACATGTCCTTTATTTACTAGAAGCGAAGAAAACCTGTTCTTCAAGTCCCGGTTGATCTATAACCCTGGTTGCTCATAAACTGTGTCCAGATTACTGTGTGGACTGCAGTCTTCACAGAGGGGAGCATAGCTGAGAAGTCTTTTTTTCGAACAGAGTGCGCACTCTGCAACAAAAGCTATAAAAGCAGCCCCCCACCAGCAGGAAGCTGCCATGGCGTTGCGCCCACGTGCTTCCTCTCAACCTGGGAAACTTTCCTTCTTCCATAGTCCCAAAGTGGCTTCAGCCCTTCGACCACGGGCAGTTTCCTCGCGCTCAGGCTCCGTGCTGGAAGATGAACTGTCTTGTCCTATCTGCTGCGACATCTTCAAGGACCCCGTGGTGCTCAAGTGCAGCCACAGCTTCTGCCGGGCCTGTCTGCAGCAGTTCTGGAACAAGAAGAAGGCCAGGCGTGAGTGCCCCGTCTGCAGGAGGAAGTGCTCTCTGACGGAGCCCACGGTCAGCCTGGCCCTGAAGAACGTGGCTGACACCTTCCTGAGGGAGCAGGAGCGCAAGACGGCCACAGCTGGAGCTGGGGCTGGGGCTGGTGGGACAGGGGAGCAAGCTGGGGTGGTGGAGGAGAAGTGTGTCACCCACGGGGAAGCTCTCAAGCTCTTCTGTCAGGATGATTTTGAAGTCCTCTGCTGTGTGTGTCACACCTCCAAGAAGCACCAGGGCCACAGAGTGTGTCCTCTGGAGGAAGGAGCTCAGGACCTCAAGGTAATGTGTGGAGCTGCAACAATTAGTCCATTAGACAATTGACAAGATAATTAATCACTGACTATTTTGATAAACAATTAATCATTTTGAGTCATTTTTTAAAGGAAAAAATGCAGGAATTCTCTGGTTCTGGGACAAAAAAGACATGTATGTTGCATCTTGGGCTTTGGGAAACTGATCAACATCTTTGACCATTTTCCGACATTTCAAAGATCAAACAACTAATTGATTAATCAAGAAAATAATCAGTAGATTGATTGATAATGAAAATAGTCGCTAGTTGCAGCCCTAGTAATGTTGTCTCTTGTCTATCAGCAGTTTGTTATGGTTTTAAACACTATCTGTTTTCAAGATGCACTCAACGGTTTTAAGCATTGTAAAAATTTCACTCAAAAAAAGTGGATATTCCTGACGTCCCCTGCACCATTCTCAGTAGTTTCTCTTAGGATGCGTGTTCTCTGACATTGTGACACTTTCTCTACCCTCACCCCTCAGGCAGAGCTGAAGAAAGAGCTGGTTCCTCTGAAGAAGAACCTGCGTCGCCTGTACGAAGCCAAGCAGGAGTGTGATGACACAACTGTGCACATAAAGGTATCAATAAACACAGAGATCCACGAAACACTAGAGGACCTGCATGGCCGCTGACGTGACTGTGACTGAAGTTGAGCCATGCACTGTTAGTGTGTAAACATGTCAACCAAGGTGTTAGAAAAGCCACCTAGTTTGTTTTTAGGGTCTCAGTTTGGGTGCGACGAGGTGTTTTGGATAGAGCTGTCGGAGAAACAGTATTTGTAACATATAGTTTGTTGCAAAAACAAGAAAACAGTAACCGAGTCACCTTCAGGTCATTTTAGAAAAGGTGTTTGTGCAAACGCAAAACTACAGCATTCCTTTAATACAGCATGTTTGAAAGGATACTAGACAGATATAATAAAAAAGGCACATTTAATCCAGTAGGTAGACCATAGTGATGCATTTAGAGATACAATATACAGTAACTAAAGGAAACAATATAGGGTATAATAGAGACATTGTTACTGTATATTCAGTGTATTTCCACGTTGACCCATCTTTCCACGCGTGCTAGAACCAGACTCAGGCCACAGAGCAGCAGATCAAAGACGAGTTCCAGCAGCTGCGCGAGTTCCTGCAGAAGGAGGAGACGGCTCGACTGGCCGCCCTGCGGCAGGAGGACGAGGAGAAGAAAGAGCTGGTGAAGAAGAAGTCGGAGAGCATCACCAGAGATATCCTCACCTTCTCTCACGCCGTCATTGCCATTGAGAACGAGATTGCCTCCAGCGATGTTCTCTTCGTTGAGGTGAGTGGGCGTTCATGTTTATCTTTCTGGATTCATCTGACCGTACTGACACTCTGTTTGTAATACTGTCTTTTCATTTCAGAATTATACCAACACAAAGAAAAGGTGAGAGACTTTTAACCTTCTGCATTATCTGTTTATGGATTCGGCTTACTAGTTGTTTAGCGTTGTTGAACTCTGTGTGGGATTTTCTACTCACAGAGCACAGATCCCGCCGAAGGATCCAGAAAAAGTGGCAGGTGCTCTTATTAATGTGGCCAAGCATGTCAGTTCCCTCAAGTACCATGTGTGGGAGAAGATGGCGGAGCTGGTTCACTACAGTAAGCACTCGCTTGACTTTAAAGTTTGGTTACATGTTAAGTATAATTTTGCAACCGAATTCAGTAAAGTTGTTGTGTTCTTGACCCTGTGGAAGAAGAGTGTTTGATTGATACATGCTGGCCTTGTTTTCAGTCATGTAGCTATGTCAATAAAGGCTTTTTTGTGCCTTAAATGTTGGGGGGGAAATCTTGTCAATCACTATAACCATCATCTGTTTTTTTCTTTTCCTTTAAGCACCCATCACCCTGGACCCCAACACTGCCTACTCCTGGTTGTCCCTCTCCAAAGACCTGACCAGCGTGGCCAACAGTGGATGCCTGCGGGAGCTCCCGGACAATCCTGAACGTTTCGGCCACTTTGTGTTCGTGCTTGGCTCCGAGGGCTTCACTTCGGGCCGCCACGCCTGGGAGGTGGAAGTGGGCAACAAGGTGGACTGGATGCTCGGCGTGGTCAAGGGGTCCATCGACAGGAAAGGCCGCATATCGGGCTGTCCTGAGGGCGGCTTTTGGATGATCTCGCACTACGAGGGCGAGTACTCGGCCATGACGAGGCCCAGCACCCAGCTGCATCTTAAGGGGGAGCTGACCAGGGTCAGGGTGCAGCTGGACTACGAAGCCGGCGAGGTGACCTTCTCCAACCCTGTCAGCATGACTCCCATCTACACCTTCACCGACTTCTTCACTGATAAGATGTACCCATTCTTCTGCCCGGGAGCCAACATCAATGGAAATAACCCCAACCCTCTTAAGATCTGCCCCGCCAAAGTGGCTGTGTGGAACAGTGCGACGTGGTGATTGGAGAACTGTCACCAGATGAGGAAATTATTGTATTGTAAATTCAAGAAGTTAAACAAGTGTGAATTAAATAATTGAAGCAGAAGATGTCAGTGCATGTTTGTGTGTAAAATAAGCATAATACAAGCAAAGTAATTAGGACAGGTATAAGTTTATTTGACTTGTAGTTTATGAAGCACAAAGTGGCTGTTTAAAACTACCAGGAGATGGACTTGCCCTTATAATCCAGGAAGGCTCCATTGTGCTTTTCAGTCAGGAAGGCCATCACCTTGAGCATCCCCTGCACACTCTCCGGGGCGTCAATCTCCCCCTGGTGGTCGCAAACACACAGTTAATATGGAGGCTCACACAGGGCACAGAATACACAGAAACACACACCAGATATAGCCTCAATAGCTACATTACCACTCCAATGTTCAGTCCCCATCTGGGCCACTCTCATATGTGATCTATATCTGATTTTAGGAAATGCGACCTCAGTCTTAACATCATGTGACTTTTACATCACCTTGGTGCATGAAGGATAATGATGATGAGAGTTCAGTGGAGTGACAGTAAAATGCAAGACCGAAAAAAAACCCAAACCATCATAAATCACAGGATCACAGGAGAATGACATTGCAAAGTTTGAAGCCTTAAAAATAACTTTAAAGAAGCCAAAATACTTGAATAAAACAAGCCAATGGTGCATAACATGTCCATTTTACAATGAGCTACAGTATACTCTAATGCAGTTAGCCCTCCTATGAAACACTGGAGCAGTGTTAGAGGAGACAAGTTGCCTCTACAGTATTTGTATACTTCAACACAAGGATCCCTCACAGTTACTTCACATAGCAGAATAAGCAAGTTAGGAAGATAAATGTAACTACGGCAATGGAACTTAAATTGGCGTTTTGTTTGTTAACATTGATTTATGGATGTGATTCTGGGAGATATATTTATTTTATAAGCTATTTCATAACACAAGTTTATCCATTTAACTTGCTAATCCTGCTTTGTGTGATGTCTTTGGTATTGTTTTTGAATATCTGGATTACTGATGGATGACTGGTACCAGACACAGTGTGAACACTTAAAAATCAGTTCTTGAGCAAAAGAATGTGAAATGAATACTAAAATCCTGCACTGTGAATGAAGCCTACTTTATAAGAAGATCTGCCACAGTGATAAGGCTTATTTGTCTTAGTTTTCTCCTGTGGTTTGTGTTAAATCTACAAGAACTACTGCAGTTGTTTCTTTGCTATTTTCAGAAACCATAATTGCATAAACACTCATTGTGTGTGATATGTGAAATCATACAGTGTGACGTTAATATTGTGCTTCTCGATGAATAAAATAAACTTTCATTCAGAGGTGACTCAGGTTTCTCCACATTGTTCTATTGTATCCTTTATGGGTGGACTTGTGGAAACTGGCGGACGCACCTCTTCTCCACCCATGTCAGTGCGCACCCAGCCCGGGTGAAGCACTGAAAACAGGATCCCATCGTCCTTCAGCTCTTCTGCGGCACACACAGTCAGCATGTTCAAAGCTGCCTGAGGAGAGGGAGGAAAATAACTGTCATAGAGCACAGATGTAAAATGAGGTCACAGTGTCAGTGGGTTGCCACTTGCCTTGCTGATACGGTAGGAGACGGCAGAGAAGTGGGCATATGAGCTTTTTACGGATTCCAATGACCCCAGAACTGAGGAGATGCTGACGACGGCTGCTTTGTTGCAGGACATCCCTGGCATCCCACTGGCCTTCACTGCTGTACGAAGGTGAGGCAGGAACTCCTAATGACGACCACCGGGAGGAAGAGAGGGAGACAGGTGATGATGAGGATTGTCAGTAAGAGAACACATAAACTTTAAATGTACAGTGGAATGACACCAGTCTATTTCCTTCTATTATTTTGGAAAAATGCAGTATTGAAGTTTTTCCTTTGTCCGCACTTTAATAATGTTCATTGGGCCCATGACATTGGTGTCGAAGGCACTCTGCATGTCCTCGGGACTGGTGTCCTGCACGATGCCTTTGGCCAGGATCCCTGCATTGTTAATCAGCAGGTTGAGACCCCCCGTCCCCACCAGAGAGCCCACCAGTTGGGCGGACTGTTTTATGCTACAAAGGTCAGTGACGTCTGACAGAGAGGGAAAGAAAGTGGGGCATCAGTGGCAGTCAATAGCATACAGACAGATAAAATATTAGACCACTGAGCTACTCATTAACCCGAGGCCAGCGCATGCTTGGACATGGAAGCATTACAAAAGGGTTTAATAGAGAGCTCGTACCCAGGCGGAGGACGGAGATGATGTTGGGGTGCTTCTTTGCGAGCGTTTGCAAGGCCTGTAAATACACAGAGAAAATGCTTTCGTTATTCAGAAGAATCAACGAATCACACACTGTCAATCTCTTGTACTTACTTTATTTTATGCAAGATTCTTGCCTCCTCTGCTACTTAACCTTGATTTGCACACACTTTTTTCCTTCATTTTTACCTTTTCCATAATTTAGGGTGTAGAAATACAGTTCTTTGCTGAACAGGCCAGTGAGACACAAAGGCAGTACAGACTCTCACCTCGGCCCTCGGTCCATGTGGATCCCTGCAACAGGCAAACAGTTTTCTCACTTGAGAGGGGTCCTCCATCATTTGCTTAATCATCTCCAGGCCCAGGCCTCTGTTGGCTCCTGTGATAAGCACGCTGACTGGTCGGGCCGCCATTTCCTCTGTCCCAGTTTGCACAGTTCTCTGTCTGAGCTCTTCCATTTAGCCTTTGTCGAATGTTTAATCTGCCTGGCCACACCCACATTCTCATATCACAGTGTGTACATTTATCCCCCCTCCACTTGGGCAATTCACTCAGACGTGTGTAGAGCTGAGCTCTCATACTGAGATATAGCTTTGCCATAAAATGAAGTGAAATAAACTTCCAGAAGACAAAAACATTCACATGACAGCAAACAAAAGAAGGAAATACAATGATGGTGATAATGTGTAAACATGCTATGTTGATGGGAAGGTTTGTGATTCATGTTGACTTTTCAAACAGTGCAAAGCAACAGAAACAGCAAAGTCCAGTGAGCTGACCTGTTGTACCTAAAAACACACTCTACAAAACACAAGGAGAGTCATGATAGACTTAATTTAAGTCATATGTATGCCTAGATTAACTTTTGTAACACATGTAGCAGCATAGTGTGGTCTTTGGTGAGCTTGGGGGACATCACAGTAAATGAATTAGAGCCATTTGGTGGGAGTCACGCACAGTGTTGATGTATCAAATCTAAAATACCGCAGGAATGTAGGCTCAGTAAACCACACAAAGGACATGCTGTGTCAGACAATTAAAGGACCAGTGTGTAAAATTTAGCCCAGAATGGACAAACCAAACACTGGCTCTAGAGAGGGCTTTTCATGTTCTTCGTCAGTTTCACGGCCACCATAGGTTCTCCTACATGCTTGGAAGGTCCTTTAGGTGATTCGTTTAGAAATGATATAATGTGACTGCATCAATGTCAAGTCGTTTTACATCTGACAATCTGTTCCTCTATTGAGTGAAATCATTTGAGGAGATTCTGCTTATAGCTGCTCAAACTGACACCAAACAAGCAATAAAGCAATGACAAGCTATATTCACTGACTTTAATATGTACATATCTTCATCTGTTATAATGGCAGCTACAGCAGTGGTGTTGGCAGGGATGCCGGTTAGCATTCCCACCACATGGCCACACCATTTCTGTGTGAAATGGCACATTCAGAATTTCTGACAAAAGATTCACAGAGGCTTGCAAATCCTTGGTAAACAGCATAAATGTCCACCCCAACAAGTAATGTACTGTAATATATAAAGGTTCAAATTGTTTCTTTAAACTGAAAAATTATGAAATACAATACAATATGCTAATAAACAAGTGGTGATCTCACCTACTGGCAGATTTTTTCACTTGTTTTCAGAAAAATAAGATTTTTTGACTGGAAACCCAATTATTTTGCAGATTTTAATTCTAAATTAGCAAACTAACTACTTGTTAAAGTGGATATTTATTGCAGTGCGCAATAAATACAGCAAATATTTACTTGTAAAGCTTATAATACGGCTTCAACACAGAGTTGAGCCTACACCTCTCTGATACTGTCTCAAAAATGTTAAATTATAAGCTTCACAAAGGTAGTATTTATTGCAGGGCTATCGTACTGGATGGCATTATATTACGATACACGTTCCTGTTATTTTGTCCATCCCTTGCATCTCTAACATGCATGTCAGCAAAAGCAAGCTGGTGGCGGGACGGCTCACACTGACAGAAGCCGAGAGAGCGGGACTTTAAGAAAAACAGGCAAACAATAAAACAGGAACAGGTTTTTGTTTCCAGAGTACTCACACAGCCGAAGACAAGAACATACGTCAGTGTGAACGCTGACGACAGCAGTGCGACTGAATGCCCTGCACTGATGATGCATGCTTGCTGTCTATTTATGTCCATTATTGAGACTGGTGCTCTTTGGATTCCTCCGCTGCTGGTGAACGTAAAACGGATGTGTGCGTTTGAGAGTGTAAGCAACAGGTAAAAAGTTTCAAAAAGACTTTATGAAGAAGAAGAAGAAGAAGAAGAAGAAAAAAAAACACAGGGTGTGTGCACTGTAGTGTCAAATACGTCAAACAACATTTAAGTGTGACGAAACACACCTATGACACAGAGAAAGACACAAAAATTCATCCCGCGGCTTTCATTTTGGCAGCGGATTCCTTTGGCTGTCCAGATAAAATTGGCAGTGTCTTGCTCTTGATCCATAAGCATACACACGCATTCATTCACACACTTGCACACACATACAGTACATACATACATACACACTGCACATACATGATGCAGTACAGAACATGCACATACATGGATATAAATACATACAGTTTTTCATTAAATGCACTTCTGTGTCCCCAGCTCTCTGCTTTGAAAATAGGAAGGTGCATAAATAAAACATTCCCATCGTTATAGAAAAGGTCCATGCATGTCCGGCACTGCTGAGTTCACCGAGACTGAATGTTGAGAAAATACGAGGGCCATCTGGCTGCATCGCTCTCCATCTCACCATTTCTTGATTTCTTGAGCGTGTTGTTGTCTCCCCTCTCTCTGGCTGTGTTTTGACAGTATATTTGTCTTTTTTTTTTTGTCTGTCTCTCACAGATGGGTGCTGTCCTGCGTATCGAACCTGTGGCTCTCTGCGAGCCCGGCGCTGCACTTCCTGCTGCTCCCTTGATTGGGTACCAGAGAGAGGGGGTCTGGTCTGATCAGGTACCTGCAGATGGGGCACAGACAAAAAAAAGCATCCTGTAATACGTGTAGCTTTCATGCTGTGTTCACATTTTGAGAGTGTTATCAATTATATTGGCACCGTGCACTCACACAACATCGTGCAGCTCCAGTCTGGTGTCTGGAGAAGGATTGATGAGGATGTAAGACAGTCTGTTCCCTTGGTCTGTCATCCCATCTGACACAGGAAGAAAGAGGTGAGTGAGGCAGGAAATAGAACAGGCACAGGATATACAGCAGGCTGTGCTACATCCGTACACACAGAATAAAGGCTACGTTGCAGTGAGTCACAAGACAGGAAGATACATTTAGATAAAAATGGACACAAGTGGAGTACACAGTAAACAACAGATCTGCACTTTAAATCAGGGGCAGGTACTTACTGAATCCAGTGGGAGAAAGGCCCAAATGTTTCATCCTCGTTCGCACCAGGGCGTTGAGCTCCTGCCTCTCCGAGCGCCTGAACAGGGTCAGTCTCTGCTGGCTGATCCTCTCGGCCGCGCTGCCCGCAGCCCCCTTGGCCGCGCTGGAGCTCCGGCCTCCCTTCCTGCTCAGCCGCCGTGCCCACTGCATGCTCTTCCTCCTGAGCAGTGGGTGGTCCGAGGAGTGGGAGGAGGTTGAGATGGGCTCAGAGGAGGTGGAATTGCGGTGAGCTCCGGTCCGGGACAACAGGGGCTCTCTGGGTTCTCTGGTGTCCTCGTAGTCTTCCACTGTGATGGATACCTGGGACTGACACACATTCACATAGCTTTGATTTCCTTATGCAATATAGTCAAGCTGTTATCACACAGATTTTATTAAATCAGTTCTTTACCAGGGCCGTCTCTGATTTCTCAGACTGAAAAGGAATTAATACTTTCTTATCGTGGTAGACATGAATAATGAATGAGATACACTATTTGCATATAATGAATAGTCCAACATTCTCAAGTATCTTTTGTGTTCCCGAAATAACCACCATGCCCATAGTTTTTCTTTAAAAATTTAGTACCAGTTCCACAGTGGGAAATGCACCATGTTTAATTTGTAGATTTCTTTCAGACTATGCAGGTTTGTTTTTTGTGGAGTTCTCCTATCTAATGAATACTAATGTCAAAACTAAGACCTGATCTTGATATCTGACTGTGTTGCATTTGCTGGCAAAACATGGACAACAATGACTTGTGCGGAAACACCAAGGTCATAACTTCAATTAGAATTTGGGAAGATGTCTCTATTTAAACAAACCTTGTGAAGAACTGCTTCACACTTTTGTATCTTGCTTTATCGTAGAAATATTAACAGCTGAGTACCAGGAGTAAGAGAGTGGGAGTTTTTCCATAAAAGAGTTTAGAGACCAAAAAAAATCCCTCTCTCTGCATTACATCTCATAACCAATGAAATTTGATGAGCATATCGATGCTGGGGAACTAACTGACCTCCATGGCCTTTCCTATCTTTATATTTCGATCCCCAATACAGGTCAACAGGTCAAAATCATTAGTGTTGTTTTTTCCAACTCTTTTGTATTGTGCGATGTAATAAACATCGTGACCTCTAGGGGCCGCTAGCATGTCTTTAGAGTTGGAGCCTTGTTAATAATTAACTGGTGACATTTTGTTCACAAAACTCAAAACTACACGGCAGTAGCGGCTGACCTCAGAGACTGGAAGCTTCTGGGCTTCAGTTCGGTAGATGCCTATGGGAATGTCTCCTGTGGAAGAGCACAGTTTCTGGTAGAGCCTGCCGTAGGTTCGGATCCACAAGTCATCCTCTGTGATTCTCATCTAGAAAACAAACATCAGGATAATCAGCCTTTGAGGCACTTCACAGCGCTGACGGGCTGAATTCAAGCTGTTTGCGTTGAGCGACTTACAGCACAGAGGAAACCTGAGCCCGGCATGGAGTCTAAACCCAGCAGCAGCCTGGTTATGGAGATCATGTAGTCCTTCACAAATGACTGGCAGGAGAGCAAAGCAAACAAGTCAACAGGAATAGATCATATTTGGCATTATGCCGCATTGAGGAACAGGATTTTTCAGTGTCTGTTTCAGCTACCTGGTAGAGGAGTGTGTCCAGCATACTGACACTGAACACCTTCCCTGCAGCAAAGGGCAGGCGGAACATAAACACCAAGTTGGACCCCTTCTCCCTTTCCTTCTGCAGATAACACACATACGCACACACACAAACACAGAATTCTTCTGATTACACTGGAAGAGATGGGATGATGTGATAGAGATAGTACAGATGATACAGTAGTGATGTACGTTTTTCAAATCCAGACAGTTTGTAAGCATCATCATCTGACTTGCACCCATAAAAATGTATATTTTTTTCTTAATTTTTTTCTTAAAGCTCATTTCTTTACAAAGTCCAGGGATCAAGCCTTTCCCAGCATGCACTTGGCTGAAGGCAATGTAACACTCAAGGCTAAAAAAGTTGATACTGAAGCTAACACACATCCTGGCCAATTTACAGTTCCCTCTGCATCTGACTTGCATGATTTTGTAATGTGGGATTCAACAAGAAAACCCCAAGGAAACACACATGAAAACACAAAGCCAACAAGGAAAAGGTTGAATATCAAGCAAAGTTTCTTCCTGCTGTGAAGCAACACTTTCCCGATTGAAAATCATTTTATGATGTGTGTCTCAAGCGGTGACTAATTCACTGATTCATTGGTGAATGTAATTTATGCCCAAACGGGAAATCTTTGGCTGCTACACAGAGAACAACATTAACGGCAACAGATATTTAAAAAGTCGAGTACCAATGAGGTGAACAAAAATCAAAAGAACAAAAACCACAAAGCTATAACCAGATACAAATGTTCACTGAAAAACTTTACTGTCGCTGTGACAAAAGACCTCTGCAGCTTATCATTAAAACAAAGGCAACATTAGTAGTTTTTCAGTGAGTGTATTTCTGAAACCAATGAGAATACTAATACTACTCTTTTTCATTATGCCCTCTAAAGTCTGGGTTAAGGGAAATGAAAGAGAAACAAAGAGTGGGTTTGAAGGTGTGAAGCCTTTACCTTTTCCAGTTTGGAAAGAGCCAGAGAGTAGTGGTCTTTGACTTTGAACTGCATGAAGCGCATGTTGGCTGGGTGTGCGAGCTCAGTGATGATACTAAGAGCTGGGAACAGTCTGGGGAGAAAGAGCACACAGAGAGACAATAAGAGACAGTAAGAGAAAAAAAGTGTGAGATTACAGAGCAAGTTTGGGCAAAGCAGACCTGAAGAGGGTCTGGACGTTGACGATGGTCTTTGCATCGGCCATGTAGTCCTCCTCTGCAATCATGGAGCTCTCCTTGTCGACCACCACCATGGTGTCAGCGAAAGTCACTCCACATCGCAGCAAACTGTCCAGACTATAGAGAGACAGTGAGAGAGAAAGGTGAATAAGGTGAATAAAGTTTAAGGAAATAAGAAAAGAGTAAAAACAGGAAGATAAACAATGAAGTCTGCCTGGAGCTTTGGTCTTACTTGTCGATAGAGCCCACTGTGTAGAACACCATAGGGAACCAACAGATTGCCTCCAGGAAGTCTGCTTCAGGTCTGAACCAATAAAAATACAAATAGACTTGAGATTCCCACTTGTAGAAATTCATACATGCCATGATAAAGAGGTAACATCCCCACAGAGACAGACCCCCGTCACTCAGCCTGAGAAATACAACACAGCCTAACTGCCTGCAGAGAAAGCTGAAAATAACAGCACTACACTGGAGTGACTCAGCATTTTATTGCTTTTTTATTAGATTCCACTCTCATTTGGCCGACTGCACTTGTGTACCAGCCACAAAACACGACACAGGATTGTGGAGCGCATTGTCCTGAAAGCATTCAGCATTTCACAAATCATGTTTACTGTGACCTTAAATAGCTCAGTTTTGCTCCTCCACTGGCTATTTAAAGAGGAACCCATTTTACCATTCTGCACAACCTAGATTTGTAGTGCAGCTGTCATGCTCGCAGCAACAATTCTGGGGAACACTAACATGTAACCTTTTTTAGGTTGAAGCCCTGTTTACAAGCACAGCCACCGCATCACACCAAATAAAGAAGATGTTCCCCCTCACATGCTTTCCAGCAGCAGCACGATGGGGTTGAGCTCCTTCCTTGGTCGGTAGTAGGCCCGCAGAGGCACAATGAAGTTGTATAGACCGTTCCCTGCACTCTCCGCCGACACAATGATCAATTTGTTTTTGAAGCCGTAGGAGCGGGCATCCTCAAAAGGGATATGGTGACAAGCCTAACAGAGGAGCAGAGAGGCCATGGAGGATGAAGGCAATGTGGATTTGGAAATAAAAAAGACAGCAAAGTCATTTAAACCCCATACCTTGTCCATGCGCAGGCAGCAGAAAGGCATCTTTTCTTGCAGAAGGTGGCAAAGCGCAGGAGAGCTGCCGATGTACGGAGAGTTCAGCGGGTACCCCTTCACCCACCTGAAGCGTAAGCTCACAGTTATCCATGAACGAGTTTACATTATACAACATACATAAATTCAATGGCATATTCACTACTTACTCGCAATGTCGACCCCACCAGTGGGCGCTCTCATCTTTATCACTGTCCTCCTTGCCCTCCTCTCCTCCCTCGTCCTCTGATTGGTCTCCCAGCAGGTCAAAGGTGGGGTTGACGCCATCTACCAGCTCCAGAACGGGGGCGATGCTGTGCCGCCTCTCCTCAGCGGATTCTCCCATGGCAGGTAGGGCCAAAGTGTTAGCGCCTCCCATCTCCGTCCTGGAGCTGCTCCTGCTTCCTCTTCCGCTGCCCAGCCCCGTGCTCCCCGGGTCCTGGCCTTCTGGGCTACTGTCACTGGAGTCCTGCAGGTCGATGGCCACTGTGCCTGAAACAAACACACACAACCTCAGTGATGATCAAGACAGAGATCAAGCTAAAGGTTCAAACAGAATATATGATGTGATTACTTTACACAGATCTGTGAGAATACATTCTGTAGTGAGATCACAGTGAGCTGAACAGTTTCATTGTTGTCCACTAGGTGGTGCTTTTGTAAAACCACAGTATTTGACATTTCAGTTCATTTGGCAGTTGCTCTTATCAAGAGTGACTTATAATCAGATACATGTTAATTCCTTTGCAAAGCTATGAATATTTTTAACCACCAAGACTGGTCTCACGTGTGAGAGCTGCATAATTCTGACAGTGCTGCTGTCTCATACAGTTTAATGACAGGTTTGCAATGTTTGACCAATACTGAAACAGGAAACAGAAGGTCAGTGTGTAAATGTTACACAGTCTTTGTGTCGTGCCCATGTGACTGACCCATGCTGGCGATGATACTGTGGACTGGCAGGCGGGTGAGCCCATGGTAGATGGTTTGGTGGACTCCCCTGGCATTTCCCCCCATGCCGCCCCATGATGGCTCCCTCTGGCCCCTCACAAATGCTGAGTTCTCCTCTTTGGAGATATTGATGTAAAAGCATGTGTCAGAGGCTCCCATGATGTGGCAGGGACCAGGGTTCAGCAGGATGTTGGTGGTATCCAGTCTGCGTACGCCGATCAAACACACTCCATACCTATATCCACGGAGACAAGGTCAGCTCTGAACCGTGCAGATTGGTGTATGTTCTCATCTTGGCTTTTTCTAAGGTATTACTTACTTTTTGTGAGCGTGAAACGAGGCAAAGGTGAAACTCTTGCCCTGGTATTCCCCGAAGAATTTACTTTCCTCCAGGCGGATGTGGTGCACCTCATTGGCTGAGCATCGCCGGTAGGTTCGGTGCCATTGGTCCGCTGAGCAGGCACCGCCTTCCCTGAGACAGAAAAAGAGGATTGATTAGCCATGTGGGGAAAGATTGACCTTTTAAACATGTAACACAAAGCTTCCAGCTCAGCATCAGGGCCACATCAGAAATTTTTCCACTCAAGGTTGGATAGATAACATCTTACATCCCTGTCAGAGGCACTGGTCAATACTTTAATCAGCACACTGATGTAGGCAAGGACAGCCGGCCTGTCTGAACAATAGGCCTCAGATGTACACATTCACACCGTTAAGTGGACAACAGTTTTCTCAGGGGGATATGGCTTTAGTCATGGAGGCTAAAGAGGTGATGACAGGAAGGAAGGGTGTGGGGGCAGTGTGAATGTGGGTGGCCTGTGACAAAGGCTGCTTTATATAGTATAAACAAGTGTTATAGCGAATTTGCAGTTTATAGGAGCTAAGTGCAAGGCAGGGGAGGAGGTGGACAAATCCTAGTTGTGTAGCATTGTCTCAGCCAATAAACCAAATGACATAAAGTCCAGATATAGTAGATATGAAACATCCTGCTTTCTAATGTTGAACTCAATAGCCTCAAACTAGTCGAATTATTATTTTATTTACATATAAATACATCAAATTTTCACATATAATCAAAGAGTAATTTTTGTGTTCTCACTTATCCATAATCGAGAAAATAGGTCTACTATACTCACTTATGTACAAACCTCAGTGAAGCAAACTTTTAGTAAAAGAAAATATCATGGACTTAGATTAGGTTGCTGTCTTTATTTTATCTGGTGTCAGTTGCATTCAGCGACCTGTGGAAGCTGAATATTGCTGTTCAACAGAATCTTTGGATGTGAATATAGATAAGACGTATCCTACCTGTTAAGGGCCTGAAAGGCTCCTACACGTTGCTTGAAGGCCTCTTGGGGCGCAGTTCTGAAAAAAAAAACCCAAAGATGAATGACAGTGAGGAGACCGGATGTAGATTGCTTCTAGCCTTCTCTGTCTCTATGTTGCCCTCCAAGAAAGTATTTACTCTATACTGTATATTTGACTGCCAAGAATGTCAGACCGTACTGTGAACAATTAAACAGAAAGAGGGATATAGAGAAAGAAAGGGAGTGAACTCACTGTCCTCTGGAGGAGTGGATCAATAGAGTGATGAGTGTTGAGGTACCAGGGCACACACAGTTTAAAGCCAGCATGGCATATTTAAACTCTTCCTCACACACCACATGATCTGTAGACAAAGGAAACAAGAGAGACAAGGTGACGAGGTCACACATACCTTGGCAAAACACCAACACTGTATTCTAAGAAAGTTTCAACTCTGAGCCAAACCACACTGCAGTGAATACAAAGTGCTTTTGGAATAGACTCTCCTGGCCTTGGTCTGTGTGCGTGAGTGTGTGAGTGAGCTACTTGTGGGTGTGTTGATGGTTTCATCTCATGATATGTCGCTTAAACAATCCAGATGTAACCTATATCGATAAGATGAATTAAATCCCATAAAGGGTCAATTAAACCAGACCAAAAACAAGACAATGAGTCTATAGCTATGCTAGCAGAAGCTATACTTGAGATAAATGCTCAGATAATGCATGCTAACATGCTCACAATGATAATACTAGCACGTTCATGTTTAGCAGGTATAATGTTTACCATGTTCATCCTCTTGGTTTAGTTTGCAGTAAACACAAACTACAGCTGAGGCTGATGGGAATGCCATTAGTTTTGCAGACATTTGGTCATAAACCAAAGTATTGGCCAAAATTATATTTTGACCAGATGACGGTGCTACATGAAAAATCAGGAGATCAATGTTATTACAATTCATCTTCTGGAGCCCATGTATATGTGCACCACATTTCACAGCAATTTGTTCAATAGTTGTCGAGAAAATTCAATAAAGAAAAAAAAAACAACCTCTCTGACCCAAATTTCCATCCATCCATCTAGTAGATGTTGAGATATTTCATAGCATTAGTGAAAATGTTGACTTGCCGGTGCTGCCAGAGGAAAATTCATTAGAATGTATCCTCTAGGAAACTTAAATGTCTACTTTAAATTTCATGGAAATCCATCAAATGGTTGTCAAGATATTTCACTCTGAACCACAAATGTCAACCAAGGGTGGCACTAAAGGAAAAGTCGGGGGTTCACCAAAGTCGGTAGGATTCATCCTCTGGTGACCATGAATGTCTGTACAAGATTTTATGGAAATCCATCCAATAGCTATGGAGATATTTCAGTCTGGACCAAATTGGTGAGAGACAGGCCGACATTGCCATCCAGCAAAAACCACAAATTATCCCTCTTACCCCCAATGATATTTAACCATGCAGATAGCAGTTTTATCTGCTGAGGTTTGGAGATATAAATATCTGAAGTGTATGCTACTAACCCAACGCAAGAGAATTTTATTTGTAGTTCTCAGTGAGGTTACTCCATGGATTATGGTTTGATCAAACATTCACTTTATAAAAGGTCAAGAAATTGTGAAGAATTCCCATCACATAGTCCCAGTGCCCAAGGTGATATTTTCAAATTACTCTTTTTGTTCGACCAACAAATGTGAAAGTAACACATTTGAGAAGCACATGTTTGGCATTTCCACTCAGTATACAACAGTAATGATCAAAATTGTTGTAATTTAATTTTCTGATGATCAACTATGGAAACAATATGTCAGTTGCTCAGGATTATGTGGAACTACTTTCTAATGAAGAAATTTTCCCAATAAAAAAACAGTTTAATGGTGTACCCCGTAGCTCTTGTAAAAACACATAATGTATTACACATTTCACTTATTAGACTGTGTTAATATGGCTCTATGCTTACCACTGAAAAACACAAGCACGCATGCAATTAAATCTGTTACTATTTCATGTTGGAAAACGTCTAAATGTCACTCGATGATGGTCTAACACAAGTGAGTCAGAAATTAAGCCGTGTCAAAAATCTTCCATCACCCTCTTGCCCCCGCTTCGACATATCCCCTCGTTTACTGCGATGGGATCCATTTTATGTCACGGCTGTGGCCCACTGCTAAGCTTTTGGTCCTGATGGGAAGACCTAGCCTTTGACTCTGCCTGTGAGCCAACCAAAGCAAACTGAACAAACACAGAAGGCAGTCCTCCCATTTACCTGTTGCCACAAAGCCTTCCCTTTAAAAGAAAAACCAACAGAGTGATTAATGTTTGTAGTAAGCCAATCACTGTATCAGACCCAGGGAGCATTAATTTCCCCTACTGTGTAATTCTTGATTGCATTATCTTCAGTGATGAGTACACAGGTGTTATTAGGGCTGCCTTGTTTACCCAACAATGTTGAGCTAGACCCTAAAAGCACAATGTGTGCACCGTATTTAGAAATAATTGGTGACAAACAGAACCTGACATGAAGGATCAGTCTCAATCAGCTGCCTGTCTGAGTAACAGGAGACCAGCTGAGATGTAAATGCAGTTTTTAATAAATAAGTCAGGCGTGTGTGTGCCTGAAGCTGAGGAGGTGAGAGACGAGGCAATTAAAACTGCTGATTGTGGATCTTCTTTTGAAGTACCAATGTTCTTTTGGCTGAGAACAGTACATCATAATGCAACTCAGACACACACACACACACACACACACACACATGCTAGCCTCTCCCTATTCAGCCTGTGAATGTCTTTCAAAGTGGATGCCTTTATAAAGGAATGGGTAACTGAAGTCTGCAGAGGAAGAGACAAAAACATTGATGTTGTATCTATGGAGCAACAGCATTCATTATTGTTACACACACACACACATTCCCTTCTCTCTGTCTGTCTCACTCTACAGCATGCTAACACAGACACGGTAGTCACACACCAAATTGAGTCTTTTTTTCCACAATATCCAATTTCCAATGTCCTACTAGCACCTCTCTTCACCACTGTGATCCCTTCACTTCCCATCTTCTTCTCCGCTTACGATACACAGCTGCCCTCCATCCTACCGTCTTTCCTTCAGGTGACTGGACCCAGACCAGAAGAGAAACCAATTACAGACCTCGACACACACACACACACACACTCTCTCACTCTCTCTTTCTGTTACACCTTACTTTGAAGATCTGGGTTTTTTAGCCCCATCTCTCCATGTTGTTTTCCATCACAGACTGGTATTAAAGGTGCAATCCTGTGTGTGTGCAGATGGGATTATTTGCACCCTCGGCAGGAGTGCAATTACATCCTGTCCACGGGTCTACCAGTTGAGCTAATTAAATCAGTAGGCTGATATTGTTTTAACGAGTGAACTGCTCAGGAGGGCGACTGGTTATTGTCGTTCAAAACATAAATTTAGGAGATAATCAATCGACTCACTGTACCCAATTCAGTTTGGTTACTCATAAGTTTCAGGATTTCCTGCCCTGCCGACAAATCTCTTCTAATGAACATTGAGCTGTTATTGAGCTATTCCTGTGGATCAAATTAAATCTTTGCTAATTTGCTCCCCGAGTCAACTGATGAATCCTGGTGACTTCAGGATTAAAGAGACATTGAACTCAGCTGATTATGTTGATACGTCGTAACGTTACTTTGTTCAAACTGTTGTGTGTTTAATGGGGGCACTTTTCTTTTCATTAGTCCTACAGTGCATTCCTGATTCAGAACTTAATGGCAGCAGTGCTGTTGTGCGAACAAGGGCACGGCTATAGCTTACTTCAAAAACAATATCCACATAGCCCAATGCAAAATTAATATTTCAAAACGAATGAGAAGAAAACACACAATGTAAGATGATACGTCAAAGCGATTTACATACTTATCACAGCTTTGTATATCCCAGCACAAGAGCAGGAGTTTCACCCCACAAAGATAACTGATAATCATGTACTTCAGAAAGGGTGTGATTGGGGATGAGTATAATTTATCTTTGTATCCAACAATCCCTGTCCCATTAATAACAAAGGCGTCAGTCTGGCTGTGGGATTGAGTTGTTTAAACAGCACTGCAGAGCCAAAGGAGGATTGCCTGTGGGAAAAGCTCGTCTGCCAGGTTAACGCAACAGCAGAACTCTTCAAAAGAAATGGATTTTCTTCGCCAGTGTAGAAAAGTAAAACGTTAATCATTGATAGAGACAGCTGGGATGAGGGCGGCAAGCTAGAACTGAGTTTGACGTTCTCCAGGGCTGTAGGCAGAGAGACGTGTGAGAGAGAGGACAGGGTGAGAGAGAGAGAGAGAGAGAGAGAGAGTTTGCTTCCTCTTCTTTCGCTCTCCCTCGCTCGCAGATGATTGACTGCCATCTCCTGTTGAGCAGGAGAAGAGACACTCTCTAAAAGGCAACGTAAAAACTCACAGAAACCCTTCGCAGGCTTACAGCCAAGCTGAGACAATCTGTCCAGCACTGCTTCAGAGCGGGGAGGATGGAGAGCTCTGCTGCTGCACAGGCATTTTGATAGAAAAGGCTCACAAGTCAGGCAGACAAACTGAGGTAGGAAATAAACACGACAGCTGATGACATAAATTGGAAATAAAGCTCAGGCAGGACAGTTCATCCCATGTCAGTTACCATGTCAACACAATGAAAACCTTGCAACAGCACAATAAAATGCTTACCAAAGTACCCATCTCTTACAACACTATATATTATGACTGATGACTGCACAAACTGATGTAAAATCACCTCCAAAGTGGGCCAGGAAGATTTATCTTTTAGTAGGTGTCATCCGATTATTTCCTGCACTCTTTATGTGATCAAATAACAATAGTTGCATCCAAACAAGACACACACCAAGCAATATCTGCCAGTCAGTGTGATTTCACGCACCCTGCCCACCTGCAAATTTGACGTGGAACTTGTTCTCTGGCTTGAGAATCTGGACGTACAGGGGGCAATTTGGAGCGAAGTCTTTCACTGCCCAGGCTCGGAGGATGGTCTGATGATCCTGAGAAAATTGGACACGGAGACGGGGAGTGAAATGGACGGAGTAAAAACAAAAGAGAGAGAGAGAGGAAAAATACGACAAGGAGAGAAAGAGAGGTAGAACCCTATTATTAGCAGCATCAGATTGGAGCTCCTCTCTAATAATCCTCATAAACCACTGACTGCACAGAACAATTGAGTAGTCCCCACAACATCTCAGACTCTGACATCTTTCAGCAGAGAAGTGTTCAAGGCTGCATAAAAACACAAGGGAGGCCCTGGAGAGTGAACTGAGTAAAATTGGCCCTCAGATAGTCAAGGATAAACAAGCTGGCTCATGTTTAGTCTAAAAATCTCAGCTTTTTTAGGCCAATCTTGGTTAGCTCACTACTCTAACACACTTGCAATATAGGTGATTTGGTGGAGTGAAGGCGTTTTCCTTGAAGTCTTTTCCATATTTTATCATATAAAGTTGGTTTGGTGTTTCCAGCACATAAAACTACATAAAAAAAAGTTATTTTGTACATTTAATTCTGTTCTCATCAATTTCAAAGCAGGGCAGGCACTGCTACTCCCCACCTATAAAGTTTAGTGGTTTCCTTTGTTTTTCACCTGTGCTTGTGTTTTTCTTATTTTTTGTGTCAAGACTCCTGTTTCCTTTAGTGTCACTTTCAGCTGTTTTTTTCTTTCTTTCTAGGTAATAATATTGAAGTGGAAAAACATAAAAATGACCAACCATAAAACAACAAGCACGAAAACTGAGCCAGAGCAGTGTGCTAAATCCACTTTTCCACAGCTGCTTTTAAACATTTTTTATGAAGCAGTGTTCTGAAAAAAGCAGTTCACCCCATATCCAAAAGGGCTGAGTCAAGAGCAACTGGACTTGTTGACTCGCTCTTGACTCAGCCCTTTTAGAAACACCAATTACAATACTTTTTTTGTTTTTAGAATAACTAAAATTTAAGACTTATTATCAGGCAAGAAGGCTTAACGTGGATGTTTTGTGAGTAGTCATGGCGATACAGGGAAGCAGTGAGGGACGTACAGCGGCAATGCGGTCCACTTCAAACCGGTTACTGAGGATAAAGCAGGCCTCAGCATCGTCCATCCTGCAGGCAGTTAGTAGAGCATGTGACCATGGGAGTGAGAGAGAGAGAGGGAGAGAACCAGGGAAGTGATAAAGAGAAAAGACACAGGAAGGAGGGTGTTGTCATGTTATTGAGGGAGAAGACAAAAGAGAAAAAAGGAGGACAATAGAACAACAAACGAACCAATGTGTCTTTTAAGCCCACGCCATTTATGGATGAGATAGTAGGAGGCGAGGAGACAGGGAGATTAAACAAACAGGCTTTCGCTCCTTTTCTTTCATTGTGACAAAGCCAGCCTAAGGTGCTGCGGCTGCATTATTAGAAGCCGGGGGGTAAACAATAAGCAATTTGACTCAAACTGTAATTACAGCTAGTATTTCCAGGCCTTAGGTGCCTTAGGTATTAATTATGAACTCCAGCTTCTACATGTGAGGCCTCTCATTTCAAAGTGTCTGAACTCAGGTCTGTTCTGGGCTTATTTAGTGGTTCTACTGGATTTGTAGACACACAGATCAATAAAATAGAATAATGCATCTATAAAATCTTTAAATTCTTGTTGTTGGTCACAGTGACTCACTTGGCCCTCATCAGGTCTTGGTCTTTGAGGGCAGACCCCTGCAGGTAGATGACTCTCTGGGCCCACAAAGGGACATGAAGGACTCTCCTAACCTGGACATCCATTTCTGCTGGGCACAAGATCACCACGTAGTAGTCCTACACACACACACACACACACACACACACACACACAGTTTGTATTATGGCTGAAGTGGGCTTAACCACAAACAAGAAATCAGCAAGAAATCTGCTGGACCAGATGTTTGGTCATATGCTTTGCAATTTGTTTGTACTACTATACCGGTACTTGTGGAAATATTCCACAGACTAGATTCATTTTGAAGTTCAGGGTTCCTAACCTTGGGGTTGGGACCTTATTTGGGGTCGCTTGATCTGCAGACAGGGTCAGTGGAGATTATTGACATTTGTTTGGTATTATTTTAATTCTTATTTTTTATATAATAGAAATGAGGTCTTTCCTTGCATTTGAAACTTGAATACAGAAGAATTTTCACTTTCACATGACAACTTGACTAAAAATATTACTTAACTGAACATAAAAGCTCATTCTCTGTGGTAGTTTGATAAAAGTAACCCCTGAACCCCTGGGGTATCTTCCACCTGCTATCATGTGACCAAAGATCTTGGGTCACGTGGTCATCTCCATGACCACTAAGCAAACATCCGGTGATGAAGACAGAAAAAGCAAGTAAGTGCACTTAATTTAAGATTATTTTGTCAAAGATTACTGGGCAGAGAATCTTTCACAGTGGTCTTAATTTACAGGGAACTCAATCACATTTCTTTTGACTTCATTTAATAAAATCTCTTACATGAGACTCTGTTTAGTAAACAAACTCCTTGTGAGTCCATGTGACTTTCATTTACAAGATCTGGACTACACATGATTGAGTAGTAAGAATCTAAATGAACAAAATATTAAAAGGGAAATAGTAAATCAGAGGGAACTATACTCGTAGTGTAGCACTGAAGATGTTTCACTGCTCATCTAAAAGGTTTCATCATTGGGTTGCTTAACTTTAAATATTATCTGAACTTAATTCTCTCCAAAACACTACCCCCTAGCCCAAAACACTAACCCTTTGAACTAGTGAGGCCTAATCAAAATGATTTCCACACACAGTATTAATGAACAATGAGACACGCACACACGGATGGGCCCTCAAGCAAACATACACATCTGCTCCCACGTGAATGAGACAGCAGTTTGATCCATGCTATTGCTGAATTAATCCTCTGCATTAACCTCAGCTGCTCGGGCTCCTGGAGAGGATTACAGGCAACAAACACACACAAACACAAGACCACCAACAGTCTCTTGTCCTACTTAAAATCATTTGGAGAGACCTGCAGTCGGGGGTGAGCAAAGAACTCGTTGAGGAAGTCCATGAGGAGGTCGATCTTGAGACAGCTGACACACAGCACCACGTGTTTCTCCGTCTGTGCCCTGTAGCGGCTGTAGTTCCCCCCGGATTTCTGACGCTCCATCCACAGAAAGGCCAGCTGCTCAAACTGCATTCAGGGCGACATCAATCACATTCAACAGATGGAAACTGGATTAAGTTAACTGAAGTACAGGGAGGAGCTAGGTCGTATAAGAAAAGAAAAAGAATGCCTTGTACTGTATAGTGTTTCCGTT
The DNA here is from genome assembly GCA_038419695.1 of Scomberomorus guttatus. Taxonomy (NCBI): domain Eukaryota; kingdom Metazoa; phylum Chordata; class Actinopteri; order Scombriformes; family Scombridae; genus Scomberomorus; species Scomberomorus guttatus. The sequence continues at coordinate 708,543 of CM076459.1, forward strand.
TGATTAGGGAAAGTGTTTTCGGGGAACTAAGATAAGTGGAAATGTGGTTCAGGACGGTGGCTGAATGGAACATGATAGCAGAGATGAATGGAAATAACAGAAGGCCTGAACAAAATGCACTGATTTTTTAATATGTTTGAGAGGACCATGTGGATAGATGCATGTTTATAGTAGATTATTGATTTTTAGGACAAATTTTGTTGTATTTGCTGCTGCAAAATCAAGGTAGCTTAGAGTATATTATACCCTTGCATGTTGCAAGAGGTAATAATCAGCCCTAGCTACAGTTAAAACTTCACTTAGTGGCAGAGGAGACTCACACTCTTTACTCTGAATTCCCTTTGTGCATTTGTCACCTCATTAACACTGACGGTACAAACTTATCTTCATTTCGTCTTTTTCTGTTTTCCTTTAGGGGTATTGGCGGGTCCAGCAAGAACGATCATGATGCAACTTTGTCTCACCGTGTGTAAGCGGGAGGAACAGCTCCTCAAAAATCCAAACTATCTTTTTAATACAAAGTGGCGTTGAGACTGTTGTCGGTTGTAACACACAAATTTCGCTCATTTCCGCTCAATTTGTTTCCGAGATTCTTCTTGATTTCAGGGACGTGAAGTCGATACTAAACTGGTGATGAGTTGATGTATTGAACCCCTCTGCCAGACGTAATGGAGTTCCTCAGCTCTAGAGCAGCAACAGTCGCAACGAAGGGCTGATAACGTTTCTAAACATACACCTCAGCCATGTCAACAGAATTCAATAGACACAGTTCATTTGTGTGCTGTTTTACTCTGGGAGGTAATCATTTTGTCACAGATAAATCTGATTTTGTGCTGGGATAATGTCAGCTCCTTAAAGATGGAAAACATCATCAGGCCATATGCATCCGTACGACAACAGTGTTTTATTCAGCCATCATTTGTGTATAGCCAGTTCCTGATTGTGGGAGCATCTCAGAGTCTAACTGATTTATAAATATAAGAAATTATAATATAAATTATATAAAAGGTACATTTCTTGTAGTGTGTTGTGGACAGGTGCAGGAAAACCAACAGAGGTAGCAGTACAAAAAAGACAGTAGCTGAATCCTGATGTGCTCTGTGGCTCCCCTGTGCAGCCTGTAGACCATGGTCATGGCAGGATGCAGGCAGACAGACACACAGGATGGGGGGTTGGGGCTAAGGGGGGGGGGCAGTTTCTAAATGTCAAGGGGTATTTATGGATGAAAGATGGACAGAGGGAGTAGGGAGGATGACATGGCATCCATGTCGATGATGCACAGATCGTCATTTCTTTATGAGTCGGCTCGTGCAAGTTCAGCAAAACTATCTTAATTCTCGTGTCTGTTGTTTTTGTGAAGATATTTGCTACCAAGCAGTCACGCCACAATTAAAAAATACAACAGCGGTCTTACACCTACTGTACAGTACGTGTCTGTGACGCAATTTAAAAAAAGAAAAACTATCAAAGGCGTGTATCACAAAAAAAATATCCAATTTACAACAAAATAAGTAAGTAAACCAAATCATTTGCAAAGTGTTCATGATTGTTCATGAGTATTACGTGTGTGATTTCCTGCCCAGAGAGGCCCTCCTCTGCAGGTATAGTACACACATGGAAGAAATTCCTCCTATTAGCACTTTCACATCTTTTGGGAGACACATAGGTACCACAGCTACCTCAGGGATACACAAATAGGAACAACTATTAGGATACAGTGCTGCTGATACATTTGTCACAGTGTTTTTATCATTACCTGTACAAAATAGTGTGAGTGTGTGTGTGTGTGTGTGTGTGTGTGTGTGTGTATGCTTCCTCTAGTTCTCATGAGGCTCCTCTGTGGAGCAGCTAAATGACAGAAGCGGGATTTGGGGAATTGAGCGCGTAAGGAAGACGCGCTCACTGTTCTCTGAATAAAAATAGTGTTGTAAATCTACGTAGGATGCAATGAGTCATCACATTATTGAGCGACGGGGGATATGTAAGAATTATTAGTCTTAACAGAGGAAACTTCATTGTAATGTGCTTACCAACGAAAACAAACCGTCTTTTGCGGGTTGCAAATTCATTCCATCTTTTAGTTTTAGGTGTGATTTCAAGATTTTATTGGTCACTTCTGCGCCTATAGTGTTACTGAGAATTTTCTGGCTGCAGTCTGGCAGAGCCCTGTTGGCTGCTCCTAAAGTTAAACTGAAAATAAAATATACGCTGGGTGAAATGGGTTTTTTACCCTCAAGGGCTCCTCCACTCATCAAATCAATGTAGTCTTCGGATTGCTTTTCAAAAACTCACTTTTAAAGCTTTCCGTTATATGGTGATTGTGTTTGTTACATTGCATTCACTACTATTCACATCCTTTTTGTTATTTACCTGTATTTCAAAATGTGCCACTCACTTATCACCACTCTTTCTCACCTGGATGGGAAGCACGATGAGTGCCACAAAGATCATAATGACCACCAGGAGCTGTGAGGGCCAGATCTGGGGGGTGACATCTCCAAAGCCCACCGTGGAGAAGGTGACCACGCAGAAGTAGAGCGAGTCGAACAAGGTCAGGTTGTTGCCCGCTCGTTCAAGGTGTTGGATACCGCAGATGCTGGCATGGTGGGGAAGATAGAGAAAGTATGAAAAGGAAGTGAGCATCACTGCGACTTCACATGCTGGGGGAGGTATAGGTGCCTGTGGGGGCCATTATACATGGAGAGCTGTCTTTCACACCTGTCAGGGACTGTGTGATTTTGTGTGGAGATGGGGGTGGATGCATGCTTGTGCGCCTTTGTGGAACGTTGTATATTTGTGTATGTAAGTGTGTGAGTGCAAGCTGCGCGTATTATCGTGATCTTTAAGGGGTAGATGAACAGGCAAAATGCCAACACCGAAATGGTCAGAGAGCTTCATTCATGCTGTCTGTAGGATCTTCTTGATTAGCTGAGGCTTTCACACCAGATATGCAGCAAGTTGACACATCCTCTGTTGCACTGAAGCAATTGCCAGTTACCATTTCAAAGCACTATCTCACGTTCACAGTTACCAATTACCTTTCTGCTCGCTGTCTTTCTCTATCTTAGCCAAAAGAGCACCATTTTAATTCTGTTTTTTTTTTTGTCGCATGTGTCACATTATTGCTTTGTGTCTCTTATCCATCTCACCTCTTTCTGCTACTTTCTTCACCCTACCCACAACTGTGAAACCCATCACTTCCTGCCAAACCTCCATCTGATACCTCTCTTTTCCCTCTTCCCTTCCCTTGTTGCCCCCCTCTCAGTTTAGTTTCGGCAGAGTGGGTACCCACCAAGTAAACATGAGACACACCAGTGTGCTGATGAGTATCACCACCTGGTTAAACATGGCTGAGTGCGTCCGCTGGATCGCCCTGTGGAGATCATTCTGCAGAGAGACAGAGTGAGAGATATGAGTTAACGTATGAAAAGGCCAACAACCCTGTTGCTGAATTGTTAAAGTATAAAATTTGGATAAAATGTGGTTGATGGATAGACAAAAAGACAATAAAAACGATATAAAAATGCACTGAAAAAGGAGATGAAAACTGTTACGGAGTTATGGAGTGAATATATGGAGCAGAAAGGGAGATGGGGGTAGGTAGGGGTATTAGAAATGTGAGACAAGCTTAGTTATGTGGATATCATCTGGAAGCAAGGAAAGTGAAACGGTTTAATCCCAAATCCAAGGTGCAAGTTTTTATGTTCTATGACTGATTTACCTTCGTGGCACAGTGTTTAAGATAAAGCTGGTGAGCTGAAATGGCAGAGACAGATAGGGGCAATTGTATGCCAACAGAATAACATAAAAGAGATGTTGAGATGAAAGTAATGTAAAAATTGGACAGGAAGATGCTTCACTCACTATCATGTTCTCCAAAGCGTGCTTGGCCAGCCAGCAGTTGAGAAACACAGGGATGAAGAGATTTCTGAAGGAGGGTAGAATCACCTGTCAGAAAGAGAAAGCTTCAGTCTGCTTGGCTCTCTGTCTCCAAGAGTATATCTTTTTCAATACAGTCACAGCATCTCATGCAAGGGAAGAGGCTGTGTGAGCATGTGCCTGTTGTTATAGCCTCTCTGCATTAGTAGTAAGTATCAAACATGTGATGTGCGTTCCAGAGGGGTGGGGGTGGGGGGGTCGGTGGGATGCACATCACGCTGCCTGACAGAGTCCCAGCGCTGTCAGTGCTCAGTAATGCATATCCTTCCACTCACAGTGATCATGAAGGGAACGGTGCTGATCATCTCCAGAATGAAGGGGACACGTAACACTTGCTCCCAAACGTTTCCCTGGAAACACAAACCACACACAGGGGTCAGGAAATTCCATTGTCATGGCGACCTTCGGGGATTACGACATAACAGGCCCAATTGCAGAGAGTGGAATGGGGACAAATTGACTGGCTTTTGCACCATAGAATAGATCGGGATGAATAAGGGTTATACAAGTCTCTTGTGCCCTTTGAGAGGCAAGCGGCATTACTCAGTTTCCTCTAAGCTCTGCTGTTCAGTTAAGGTGTTAGCCATGGCTGTTTTTATGTGTCTGCCGCCTGCATATGGCTGACCCGAATCTGACTAGTGTAGGTGGACAGGCACAGGGTATGTCCCCAGGAATCAGTCAGCTTTAAATGCTAAGGCCTCTAGCCTCCAGAGTAATCTGCAGATTGAGCCCTTCATAGGCTTATAGTGTCAAGTACATCAAAGGCAGGGCCGCCCGTTGATGGATCGGCACCCCATTGCAGCAACACAGGGGCCTCCCCTAAAGTCTTTCTGATGTATCAATAACAGGACGGTGCTGAGGAAGCCTCAAGGCCCGCTGAGGCCCGCTTTCCAAATGCAACAGCAAAGGAGCAGCATCAGGGGAGAAAGGAAAACTTCAGTTCAGTAAAGAGAGCATACAAAGGAGTGCAAAGTGGACAACACCGCCTTCATGCATGTCACACATGGCACATACACTCACTGGCCACTTTATTAGGTACACCTGTTCAACTGCTCGTTAACGCAAATATCTAATCAGCCAATCACGTGGCAGCAACTCAATGCATTTAGGCATGTAGACATGGTCAGGATGATCTGCTGAAGTTCAAACCAAGCATTAGATTGGGCAAGAAAGGTGATTTAAAGGATTTTGAACGTGGCATGGTTGTTGGTGTTAGACATCTACTGGCATTTTCACACACAACCATCTCTGGGGTTTCCAGAGAATGGCCCAAAAAAAGAGAGAAAATATCCAGTGAGCAGCGAAAATGCCTTGTAGATGGCAGAGGTCAGAGGAGTAATGCCAGACTGGTTTGAGCTGATAATAACCACTCATTACAACTGAGGTACGCAGGAGCATCTCTGAACACACAACACATCAAACCTTGAAGACCACACTGGGTGCCACTCCTGTCAGCTGAGAACAGGAAACTGAGGCTACAATTGGCACAGGCACCAAAATTGGACAATAGAAGATTGGAAAAATGTTGCCTGGTCTGATGAATCTCGATTTCTGCTCTGACATTCAGATGGCTGGGTCAGAATTTGGCGTAAAAAAACATGAAAGCATGGATCCATCCTGCCTTGTATCAACGATTCAGGCTGGTAGTGGTGGTGGTGTAATGGTGTGGAGGATATTTTCTTGGTACATTTTGGGCCCATTAGTACCAATTGAGCATCGTTTAAGCGCCACAGCCTACCTGAGTATTGTTGCTGACCATGTCCATCCCTTTATGACCACAGTGGACCCATCTTCTAATGGCTACTTCCAGCAGGATAACACGCCATGTTACAAAGCTTAAATCATTGTAAACTGGTTTCATGAAAAGACAGTGAGTTCACTGTACTCAGATGGCCTCCACAGTCACCATAACTCAATCCAATAGAGCACCTTTGGGATGTGGTAGAACGGGAGATTCGCATTATGGATGTGCCGCCGACAAATCTGCAGTTCTAAAGGCAAAAAGGGGTCTAACCCAGTACTAGCAAGGTGTACCTAATAAAGTGGCCGGTGTATGTATGTAGACATCGCAGCCACAGACATCACAAGGGGCTTCAGACTGGCTGTTGGGGGCTCTTAGTAACTCACCTTGTAGCTGAGATACACAAGCAACATAGTTTCTGAAAAGCTGATGAAAGCCACGAGCACCTGCAAAAAGAGAGTGATTAGCAAGTCCAGAGAGAGTGATTAGCAACTGAAAGAGGATGACAGAAAAAATCATGGCAATATATATCAATCTTAATGTTCATATTACTGTTATTGCGTTTGGAAAAATTGTACTTTGATGCTTTGGCGACATTGCTCTTGAAACATTCACGCCAATAAAACCCCTTTGAATTGAACTGAGTGTAAGAGAGAAATTGAGAGATACAGACTTAGAGGGAGGAGCAGAAGCAGAGATAGTCGGAGGGAGACCAGAGCAGAGAGAAATTAGGAGTCGCAGAGATGGAAGAGGAGAGTGTGGGTGGATTCAGTAGGCGTGCTGATGATTGAGCTTCAGAGGGAACAGGTTTAAGTGAAGCAAGAGACTGTCTGCTGTGTCTGATTGTGTACACATATATGAACTGTATGTGTGTGTAATCATACTTTAAGTGTAAATACGTGTCAAGTGCGGTGAGCTAATTTAATTTATTCAAGTCCTCAAAACGATGATGACTTGAAATGAATAACCAACGAACCATAGGGAACGCAGAAATTATGACTTGCACCTGTATGTGTGTGTGCATTCATGTATGCAGATATATGTGTACACAGACTAGGGCTGTGTTTACACAAGAGTGTGCTGATCTATCTGACCTGCAGTGCCCACAGCGGTAGGGGTCTATCCACCCAGATGATCAGTTTCCTACAGAGTGAAAAAAAAAACAAGAGGAAAGAATAGAGAGCAGAGGAAAAAAAAAAGACAAAAATGAGACAGAGGCTGCTAAAATGGACAAGATATTAAAATTATTCTTCTGCCAAATGCAATGACTCTCAACAAGGACCATAAACACAACTCATGTCATAACATTAAACTTAATTATGCTGTTTACAACTGAACAACAGTGGAGTGCACAGCTGCCAATGTGCTCATATTGTAGGAGAAAAGTAATATTCACACAGTCAAATGGAAATTTACAGCCTTATTGTGTGAGAAAGGCCCCTTTTTTTTTCTCTCCGCAAAGACACCCTAGGGCTTATCATGGCTGCTTGCCTGCCTGTGCTATGATTTGCTCCTACGAGTCTGCTGCCTGGAGCAGGAGGTGGCCCATCCCTTTCCTGAGCTCACGCTGTCAGGCTCCTTATTCATTTGGAGCCAGAGCTTAGCCAGTGTCACCAGCCACCAATTAGATCAATAGGTCCCAGAGTAGGAGACATGGCATAGCCTCAGGTCCATGTACACTTCCTGGTTTTCTCTCCCCCTGCTGTTGTATATTACGTACTTTATCTCCACTAGATCGCTGTTGATTAGGCTGCACAGGCACTACATACATATTATGTTGACAGGAAATCCATACAGCTGGATTGTGATAAATGAATGTGGATCCGTAATGCTCAATATCAGCATTGTGAATTGTATCAGTTAAGTGAAGTCGCATTGATTGCGTTATACAACGTTTCCAACCAGTGGGCCGGGGTTGGAGATACCAGTCCTCCAGGGTGTGCGGTTTCATGATCCTGGTCTGCAGGCTGAAGTCATCACTCCTAATTAGAAACTCGCATGCTTACCAGTCAAACTCACTCCAGGGACGGGATGATGTGTTTTGTTTGGTGCAGTTCACTCCGCTCACGCTGCAGGGAGAAAACCACAAAAATGTCAATCAAAGGAACTTCTTGTCCAGCTCCCCTCACCAAACCAACATGGAGACCCTGTGCTCAGTCCAAATATCAGTTTACTTTCCTGATTGCATCTTCACTCCCTTTTTTTCTCCCCCGCATAATCTCACATGTCACATCCAGTCCTTTTAAGGGATACTCTATACACACTGTTATCTCATCTGTTGACCTAGTGCACTTGCTCCTGCTATCAGGCCTCCACACTCACAGAGACTTTTGTTTCACCTCATTAAGCTTCCTCTTATCACTGTTTTTCTCACCAGTCCTGCCTTTTATCTTGCGGATTGTCCAGTAGGACTCTGACAATGTAGAGGAGACAGCTCAGCACTTTGAGCGCAAAGTTGAACATTCGCACCCGCAGACCTGCAATGCAAAAAAAGAGGATGCATCATTTTAAAAAGTGACACTGAATAAAGCTCTGAATGGATAAATGTACTAGAAAACACAACAAAAAAAAGAGTAGCTTTGGGGAAGCAATAGCAGCTCATAAGCAATTTACTATCACTACCAAAAAGTTCACCTGTCACTTAAAACACAATTCATCATGTCATTTCAATTAAGGAAGTGCAGCCACTGTTGACTGGCAATGCAGAAAATTACATTTATATTGATACTGCTGAAATCCTTACAGCTCAGTTGTTTAACCAGTAATTAAAAAGGAGCCCATAATTAAATTAATTTAAATATTAAACAAATTGAGTACCATGACATAAAGCTGACATAAACACCAGTTTCTACTTCAAGTTAAACATCTATTTTTTAATTACTCGATTGCATACGAGAAGAAATAAAACATAGGAAAGAGCTTTCTATAAATGTAAGAAGGAGAATGAAAAAGAAGCTGAACAACTGGTGATGAAATGCAGAGCAAGAATGACATCACCTCGCACGTTAAAATAAATCACATCTCTTCAATCAAAATTAAGAGCAACTAGTGGAAAGAAAACAGACAGCAGACAGGAAATTCACGCAACTAGTTATGGACAGAGATCCCAAACATGGCCAACTCACTGGATCTTTGGTTTTTGATGAAGAACAGCTTGAGGCGCTCCTTGAAAGTGTTCTCATTCACATAGAATTCGACCTGAACCCTAAGAGAGGAATAGAGAGATGGGCAGAGACAGAGACAGAGACAGAGAGAGAGAGATAAGGAGGGTGCAGAAGAAAACAGGAGAAAGGTACACAGGAGGCGTTGCAGATGACTCAAAAGATAAAATACTTCTTTTATGGCGTCAAGTCAAGAGACAGAAGAGAGGAAACACATGGAGGGCTGGGAAATTGAAGGGAAATAGCATAAAGGTGAGGAAGAAAAAGTGCTCAATTGGGCAAATTGGAGATAGAAAGGGTGATAATGATTATTTGAACAATGAAAACTATGGAAATAAGACTCTGTGGCTTGCTGCATTAAAGACTAATGGGTTTTGGAGGAAATGGTGTTCCTGCTTGTCCGCCTGCCCATAGGCCCAGACAGCTGCAGTCAGTCTCGTTATCTCCACTGATTAAATATAGAGCAACAAATTACTTCCCTCTGATGTTTCTGCTGAACATGGGAGGCCATAATTACTGCTCTTTCTCCCTTTCTATTCTAGCACCCTCCTGTTAGAGGGACACGCACACATACTGTACACACAGGGGCTAAAATACACACCTGCAACTGAGTTATTAGGATTATTAGACCATTCACACCATCTGATATGGACGCTCATGGAGAGAGATGATGAAAATGACAAAGAGACACTCTTGAGACGGCCCTTACATGTGTACAGACACATAGTCAGCCAGACTGACGGTGACTGTATTTCCTGTCTGACCACCTCAGGGGAGAATTCTCAGTAGCTCTCCTTTCATCCTATGGAGGGAAGAGTGGATGACTCAGGTCGAGGATGAAAAACACCAGACCCGGCTCACCGGTGGTCTCCTCATAACGCACAGACAGATGAAAGAGAGGAACAACAACGGCAATCTATTCTTCTGTCCGCAGGAAGAGGAAGAGGTGGTGGTGGTGGTGGTGGGGGGGTCTTCCCAGGGTTCCAGAGTGACGCTACTAGCATGGTCAGACACACACAGACCAAAAACAGCACCACACATTCCCAGCAACATTTGGGGGTTGGGTGGGGGGGTGGCGGGGGGTTACTTTCCTCTTTGTTGCTATGGCAACGCAGGATTCGTTGTCTTTTCCCTCCCTCTCACATGAGCAGATGTGAGCAAACATATACTTGTGAAGTGTGTTCAGCCATTGGAGCTGATAGCCCCGCTCTAACTTGTTGACGGCTCCCCTCCTCTCTGAGCAGCCTGCTGACAATAACGCTTTTCACACATGATGGAAAACAGAAGAAGACAAAGATATGCACAGCTCCCCGGGCTCACGAAAGCCAGAGGGTGTGCAACTGCACCTTTTGATTAGAAAACGACTTTGCATGAATTGCTCAGATATCACCACATTCATTACAATGATGATGTAATCAAGATGATTGAATTCGTCATTACAATGTAAAGAGGGTAATCTGCAACACATTAAAAAATCAAAAGTACCCTTCCCAACCATCTACGAAGAACCAAAGCCATCCTGTATTCAAGCACACATCCAAATTGACGACATAGAAATGTGCATTTAGTTTGATTTCCCAGCTAAGTCCTACTGGCTCTTAAAGATCCTGGCACATGTGTTGCTTCTTCTCTTCTTCTGAAGAGCTCCGCTGTGTCAAATTCTGGGTTATCATCCTCATAACAAACCAAAAATGGCAAAAGCCTTAATGTTTGCTTTCCATCAAGCTATAAATGTCATTTTTTTTACAACCAAATCCATGTCTGACTATGACAGTATTGTTCTATCCTTTGCAAAATCTGTTTCTTGTTTGTTTGTTATTGCCTTAAGACTTTTAGCTGTCTTAAATCCAACCATCCGTGCATTTCTCTATTCGTGAAAGTCCTTCAAGCCTCTTAAAACGCTGGTAGAAGAACCTGTGATAACCTCCCAGGGGAAGAGGATAATTTTAGAGGTCATTTTGCCCTTGATATGTTTCTCTAAGCGAGAGCTTTTCCACTTGAGTGTACAACAGAGGATGAAAAGTAAAGTGGAAATATAGCCCAATAAAGAGTTGAGCTGTGGGATAGATTGAGAGTCGGAAGCTTTAATCTAAGGGGAGGATGGGGGTGAAAAACACTTTAAAAGCTCGTAAAGAGCATTACTTCAAAACAAAAGACGCACAAGCACATCACAACTGCACCTCTGGGCGAGCCATATATCAGCCCCGAAACGCTCTCCAAAAACCACAAGGAAAGGAAATTATTATATAATTGTTGAGAAAAAACTGCTTTGGGACACTGTTGTGCAGTAAAAAAAAACATGTTGCTGTATTAAGAAAACAATCATTTCAGTGACAATGATAGAATAACCCCAAAAAGAGGTCTCTCTCTGAAACTAAGATCACCTCATGGGGTTTAATAAAGCAAAAACAGCAGCTTTAACAGCTGGAAAAAGAGAACATAAAGAAAGGGGCATGGCGTAACATTTCAAACCTGAGCCTGGGGAGAGGACTTGCGTTTCTGCATTTGCATTTACACTCTGAGAGTTGAAGTGTCAAAGAGAGACACAGGAGAGAAAGAGATAGAGCAGACAAAAATACAGACAGATAAATAGACACAGACAGATGGACAGACAGACAGACAGAGGAGGACATGCGGAGGAGGCTCTTTGAGAGAGAGAGAGAGAGAGAGAGAGAGAGAGAGAGAGAGAGAGAGAGAGAGAGAGAGAGAGAGAGAGAGAGAGAGAGAGAGAGAGAGAGAGAGAGAGAGAGAGAGCTGAACCTTGTTCTCCTGCTGCTTCCACCCATGCCTGTGCTCTATAATGACACAGCACTGGCCATCTAATGACACAGTGGAAGAGACTAAAGAAATCCAAATCTATGCATGCACAGCAGCACAGCAGCACAGCATTGGCATCATCACAACCTCCACACACAACTCAGAAATAGTATTCATACCAGTGAAGTAGGGGGAAAAAAAGCAATAAGGTAATCAGTGAAATATTCTACCCACTAAACCTCGCGGTAAAATCAGTAGTGAGATCAAGGTTTGTTCTCTTTAATCAATAGAAAAACTGCAGAAATTCAAAGGGAGGTATTTGAATTGTTCATAATTTAAAAAGAAAAATCAATCATAAATGTGGTTACAAGATCAGGTACAGTGTGTTTGCTGCCTGCCAGGTCTGTACTGCTTTATGGGGACAGCTGTGATATGGAAATGAGGACAAATGACTGTCATGGTATTTATATCACAAATCTTTCCAAGATGTACAGATTAGGAAAAAGAGCTGCAACAATTAGTTGATTAATCGAATAGTTTATCAGCAGAAAAATTAATCAGCAACGATTTTGATAACTGAATAATCGTTTCAGTCATTTTTTTAAGTAAAAATGCTAAATATTTGATGGGTCAAGCTTCTTAATGCAAAGATTTGCTGCTTTTCCATTTGATATAACTGGTTCCTCAGGAAAATAATTGTCAGATTAATCGATAACGAAAAGAATTGTTAATTGCAGCCCTATTTTAACCCTTTATAAGGAGACATCAGTGCACAAATGGAAATATCAAGTAAATAAATATAAATATTAAGAAGCTGTTCGCATTTATTGGAAGAAATATGGCTTCTGGAGAACCAGTCTATGGAGAAATGCTGATAGCCATGAATCAGTTTGAAATTTATTACTCAACATACTGTATTGCTTGAGGAAAAGAGGACACAGCTAGCTACAGACACACAAAGACCTCCAACAATAATATACACAGACTACAAATAAGGGCAGGAGAAATTCAATGGGATGACAAGAGGTAAATAAATTGCACATCAGCACAGGGTCGCACAAACAGCTTAAGAGAAGGTGTACTCGGCTTCATCCAACCAATGGTTGAAAGGACAGCATGTCCCTGACCCAGATACACAACCATCACACACATTAGACTATGCTGATGGCAGGTGGAGAAGAAGAAAGAAGTAGAAGAAAAGAATAAAGGAGCATATGTGTACGTATGTATCCCCGCTAAAGAAAAAAAGATCCTTTCCTTGTGGTATAAAGGCACATTTTTCTTTTAGAACTGACAATGAGCGACTTCATGCTGACTGAAGAGTCAGATCAAAAGAATGTCAAATTTTATTAATACCGCTAATTGCTGCCATGACATTGATTTTTAACACTCCAATGAAAAAAGCAAATACTTTAATAATAACTTAATGATGACTGAGACATTTCAAATTTCTCTCTTGGTCTTTTTAATTAAGGGGAAAAAAAATCAACCAGTCTTTGTCATAACTTTTGATTATTTTATCTGCTATGTATACTTTCATACATCCATAGCCTCCAACAATGACTATCCCGCTAGCATGGGCAGAGCACAGAAAACAAATGACGGACATCATTACCCAGAAATGTGTAATGCATCCTACATTATTGACAGTAAGTAAGTGTGGTCTGTAGCGGTTACTCAGCGCCATTTCCTGAACAACCTCTGGGCTCCCATGGATTAAAACTTTCCATACATCATCAGTGGAAGTGCCCCAGCCCTTGCTCAAAATACTGCCTGACGTAACCAGCCTTGCCTCATCCTCTGCTGAAATGATCATTCACTAGTTATTGCATATATAAGAGGATCTATTGACACATAGTCTCTCTCCATTGTTTAACTGAAGGAGAGACTGGACAGAATGGTTGCTTCAGTGGAAGAAAGAGTTCATCGTGACTGCTGGATTCACAGTGATTATCTCAAACACATCTCTTTCGTGAAACAAAATATGGCCTCAATTGGTGCACATCTCTATGAAAAGCCATTAAATGACATTCTATCTCCCTTTCCCCTTAGATTAGCTTCAGACCTGCGCAAAACATTTAGCATGAGATCAAATCAACGTGAAACATCAACCTGTTTTAAAGTCATCTTCGAACCACCGCTTTGACAATGACAAGTGCAACGCGAAAGGATTGAAACATGAGCGAAATCATCTCTATTGCCTATCCCTTGTATCTCTGTAACTGCTCGGATTTGAAAGACAACTCCTGCGGCGTATTAAGCTAACACAGTTTGGGAATAGGGGAGCTACGATCAGTGGACAACAGCGTTTGTGATCCCCCCCTACAACAGCGTGGCACAGCAGCTCCCTGCCCCCACTCTGATGCCACAGGGCCTTCCAGCAACATCGAACACTGCCGGAGCCCAGAAGTGCTCAGACACATGCTAGTCAGCCCCATAGCTGTGTTAGTATCCACAGCAGGAAGGCCCTGAAGTGTTGACAGTGCTTGTCTAACCATAAGGAAGGTTAGATAATTCAATATCAAGCTTATTAAAGCCCAGTGGTAGCGAAAAAAAAAAAAGCTCTAAAAATGAAAGACTCAAGAACAAGGAAAGATGAGCACCAGGGACACACCCTTTACTGACTCTAAGGAGGCTGTTCTCCATACAGCCTGAGGCTATTGCTCATCAGTGATAACAATGAAAGGGGCTATAGCTGTAATATCTATCCAATATCTTTAGCTGTAATACGTTTTAGTGTATATATTAAATTATATATATGTAGCCAGAGGATGCAGAGGTTGCTGGAGTACAAAGAACAAAAAATGTAATTTAATAAACTCTGACTGTGCGCGACAAACTGAAGTGTCTCTCACTCTGCCTTCAGGTAATATCTTCCCTGTACTGTATGCAGCCTTCTCACAAAGAGCAGCGGCTCATGTTCACCAGGCATCAGTGCACATTAAAACCATATATGAGCCCTCCATCCTCCCACCATGACCTCTCATTTGTTCTCAAACAGACCTGTCTTTAATGTCCGGCCCTACTTGCAACCTTTCATCTTCGCCAATATTAATTAGGATGCTTTCTTTTAATTAATAGGAAGGGATATTAATCAGGCCTGATGCACTGGTTTTATTAGCCTACCCAACTCTAAGCCCCAGCTCGCCATCGACCATGCAGGGTCCCCAAATTAATTTCCATTAGCAAATGGATTTTTTTTTAGTTTTACTTCCCTCTAGATCTAAACTGGCAGTATTATGTGCACGGCTGTGAGGACATGCGCGCAAGTCACGAAAGAAGTTATGTCTGCCTATAGATTTCTTCTCTTTCAAAACTACCCAGGTAGGAGTAATCTTGGAGAACACGCATATTGAATTCCTAGTTAATAATATCACCACCATAACAAAATACTATATACATAAATGTCGCTTTGCAAAATCCCCCCCACTGTGGAATACACAAATGAGAAACGAAAAATGAGACATTTAAAAATGAATTTTCTATATTAAACAAATGCATAAAAAGGTCAACAAGCAGCCATGCCAGGGTATGGCAGGGACCCCATGCAGGGTCTGTATACTTGTCTAAATATAATTTATTCTAGCCCCTTGCTCAGCTCCATATTTTATTTAATTAGCATTTTAATGGCTCACCTTTCTCTACTTGTATATTCCAGTTATGTTATTATGTTATTTCAACATTTCAATCCTGTTTGTTTGTTGTTTTTTTTCTTTTTTCTCTCTTTTCAACAATACGTATTCTGTTATTACTTCATACTGTAGCCGTTTAACATAAGTTGCAATGTCTGCCTGTTCCCTCATCTTCCCTTTACTGCACCAAATGTTTTTTTTTTTTTTTAAATGCTTAAATTTGTCAGACTTCCATTTCTGTCTTTCATATTTCCTTACAACATAAAGAGTATATGCTTTCATAGCCTAGTGATGTGATTGTGAGAAATGATAAGCCTGCCCCCTGCTCAAAGCACTTCATGTGTCTTTAACTATGTTAACAAATAGCCAGGCCAGTGCCATTTGCTCCAGCAGACTCCAGCGTTCACCTCATAGTGAAGTCAAAGCATAGTAAAACTGGCACGAATATTAACAATACTGATGGATCATGCTCTACATTGGCCTTACTGGATTAAGCCTTGACTGGAGGAATTAAGAGGGAGGCAAAGGGGGGAGTAGGAGTGCCGGGAGAAAGGATGGCCGAGAGTAGACAGAGATTGAGTGAGAGAAGATGTGGAGGCGACAGCCAATAAGAGATTGTTTCAAGGACAAAAGGCTGTCATTTGTATGGTAATATCGGACGGAGGAAAGCTCCTGCTGAGGCTGGCTTTTGTGGAGCAATGGAGACTGCTGTAATTCATTTAACTTCTAACAAATTAGACATACAACAGAGCTGTGCTGGGAGTCATGTGTGTTGATTGGCTGTTACGAGCAAGCTATCAGGTCTGTGAATCAAGGTATATTGCTTTGCAATGCTGGGGTAATTGCTGCGCATTATGCCAGGACATTCACTCTTCTGAGAATTCTCACAATGAATAAAACGAGTTAACTTGTGAATGAAAAGCGCTCACAGGATGCTAGAAGAAGGCTAGCTTACTTTATTATTTTTGAGCTGTGATATGATTTACAGAGTCCAAAACTTATGTTAATAGGAACAACCAGGAAGAATAAATTCATCCATTTCAGGGCTCGATATCAAGTTCATTTTGGGCAAAAACCAGACAGCTTCCTTGACTTGCAAAATTCTTATCATCAGCCTGCAAAAGATCTTTATTTAATTGTTTAGTCATCTGGCATTTCCTCAAAACAGAAGCCTCTGACTCACTGCCAGAAAATATAAATGGTGTTGGTGTGATCAGAACAGTGACATTAAAAAGATCCTACATCTCTGTCCTTGACATGTTTCTCTAACAGCAGGACACACATTCCATACTGATCAATTGTCAGACACAGTCTGTCAGCAGCAGTCCTCTATTCACATTTTAATCTGGGGAAGAAGGCTTGTTTCAGTCTGTACGGGGAAAAAAAAGCTACATTTTATTTTGCTCCAATTTAAAAAAAAAATTGGTACAGCCGATGCTGGGTTCTAATATCTTTGCAGTTTTGTATGTTTTATAGCCAAATCGTGTTTCGAGACCAAAAGCAGAATAAAATTAAGGAATAAAATATTTATGAATATACACTTGAAGGCCAGGACACCCCCTCCTTGACACACACCACATCGCCCCAGGACACAGACCAAAATTAATACCAATTAATATAAAAAACACCGGCAGACGTTAAAAAAGGCACTATAGATACAATCAGAAGCATAGGAGATCCCTCTGTGTGAAATAAATTATTAAATCAATTCCCTTCTTTAAAAAGTCTGTGCTGAAAATTGCCTCACCTGAGAGCCCTCAGCAAAATGTATTCCACTGAGTTACAGGAGAGCTCTTGAAAGGGGGTTAAAGCATGGTATTGGAGGCACTTCAATCAGAATCAGGGGGGGGTGGGGGGGGGGGTTGACTGTTGAAAGAGGGCGACGTATGGACACACAAACACAGACACACACCCAGAGGGATGCCAGCTGAGAGGAGAGGAACAGGAGAGGGATTATAGGGATTAGTAATGTATGTTTTCCCAGAGCAGAGTGCAACCATACGTGTCAAGGAGATAAGTTATGCGTACACATATCGACATTTTAATGTGTGAGAGTATGTTTGTGCTGGGATGTGGTCATACTGTATAGAGCGACATCTGTGCACCTGCACCCATTGCCACTGTTTGTTAGTTAAAGGTTTATCCTATAGATTAATGGACCAGGGCAGATGTGTGATTCAGCTGTAATTAAGCATTCTGTCACTATCAATCATAGATCTTGCTTTCTTTCTTTTACAGCAATACTCCCTGGACACTGAGATTAACATCTTGACCCATGAGCGCTCTGTAAATCACTTTCTCCCTCACAAATGTGCTCATAATTAGGATCTACCTAGTAGATGAAGCGGACAGCATATGTGGACTGTACAGTACAGCTCCACAATACGATAAAATGAATGTAATATACACAGCCCACACAAGGGCTTTAATTGAACCTCGCTGCTTTCTAACCCCCGAAAGAGATCGACACCAGGATATCCCTGGAAACACTCGTCCACAAACACATTGTGCTGTGTTTAGAGGGTGTTACAGCATATCTGTGGCACCAGCAAACACGCTCCTCTCCAACTGTCTCAGCAGCCTCCCAACCAACCAAAGCGACAGCCTCTATACACCTTTTCTTTTTTGTTTCTGTGACATTCAGTTGGAGAAATTATCCATGTTGTTGTCAACTCTTTCAGTTTTTAACGGTACCCTGACTATCAAAAATCCTTTTGTGTCTTGTGGACTTCCAAGAAATAAGCAGCAACCTCCTGTCACTGAGCCTCTAATCAGGTGACTGAGGTCACACTGCACTCTGGTTCGGAAACATTTGTCCTTGGGCAATATAGTCGACAAATTATAGAAGGCCAGAAGATCATCAGAGAGGAGAGTGAGCAGGCCTGTTAAGGTTTCAGCTGAACAAAAAAGAGCCTTTTAGAGGTCAGGGATACAGCACACAGTATAATATTAGGATTCATCACATAATAAAACAATACTGGGTAGCAGAGACACAATTCTAATAATATGATATGCATTATTGACAGACTAGGCCCCTATGGTAACACGTCATGTACAATATAGCACTAGTGTCTCTGTAATGTCTGGCAATGTCTGGACCTAGATTGGTCATCCTTTCCATGCTTTCTATAGCAAGGTTGCCCAATTATCTGATTCGAGACACCCACTCAACTCCACAAGCAAGTGTTTTGGTCCGCATTATTTCCACCTAGCAACGACCGAGACCACGTGTGAAATGGAGGTTAAGCCTTTCCATCAGACAGTATAATGAAAAAGCCAAATTAAGCAGTGCATATATCATACAGCACGTCAAATCTACTGCTCTGCAAATGGAGTGTAAGCAAAGGTTAATTGCCAGTTACTGAGAGCATCCACTTTGAAATTGCCTGCCCAGGTAACAGATGGTTCACTGTAAATTTCAGGAATTATGTCATGAGGAGTAATATGAATAAGGTGACATAGTGATGCTCGCTCTTGATTTCCTTCTTGGTGGGTGCCACCAAAGGAATGTTTTGTTGTTTTAAATATACACAAGATGCGCCACTTGCATGCAATGAAAATGAATTAAATTAAAAATATTAGACTACTCCATGAATATTTTGTGTTATTTTCCCTTGGGGTTAAACGGATATGTTGCTTTTGGTGTGCTAGTACTGTATTAGCACTATTAGCAACAGTTGCCTCTGCGCACACACGGTAACGAGTAAACCTGTTGCAGCATCCACTACAGAGCTGCACAGCTGACCGTAAAATAGCTACTCCGATACATTTACACACCTGATTCCATGAGATCACAGAGAGAAAATGCAAACACAAAACAAATGCATACTTTTTAGACAAAGTGATATGATGCTCTCATGGCGCACATATACGCAATGGGTTCAGTGCGCCGTGCGTAAACGGTGCAAGAGCGGCATCCTTACCTGTCGTCGGTCTGCCAGTCCCCGAGCAACAGGTCTCGGAACCGGTACCGAGGGGGCAGCGGGAGCACCTCCTTCTCCAGTTCGACCATGGCTCTCCTCCTCAGAGCCCAGAGACAGAGACAAAGATCACCGCAAATCGCACCTCCACACCGAGGAGGTGGACCACCCCAAAACCAACTCCGTTCCTTTTCCTCTTGCTATTCAAAACGTTGATTGATAACAAACACATTGATGATACACTTCATGGCATCTTCCTCGACCTCCCTTTTAAACAGATAATTCAACTTCTTTTTTTTTTTGGCACCCGTCAGAATGCAGCTCTACTTTTCTTCCTGCCGAGGCAACAGGTAGATGATGCTCATCCGTCGGTGCGTAGGGGAGGCTCCACTTTTACTGTGACAGCTGGAGAGCAACTGGTTGTCTCTCTCAACACCAGCATCCTCCCTGCCTGAGCAGCTCCGCATGGACGCACTGACTGCAAATATGGAACCAACCGTTGGGGAATTCTGTTGCGACGACTTTTCATGTCAGGAATTAAAATAAAATCTACAACAACAACAACAACAAAAACAATAAACGTTCTCCATCAACTCCTGCGCTGCATTATGAGCTCTACACTCTAATCCTACGAAAACTGTCGTACACACGTGATCCCCAGAAATGTCTATCACACTTCTGTGGGGACCTTTGCGCGTCTGTCATGAGTCTACAACGACGACACATTTTTGCATGAAGATCTATAGTTTTTCTTATGTTAGCAGGGCTTCTAAATATTAACATGTGGGTTTATAGTTCTTTTTAAAATCACATTTTCCATGTTGGGAATGCTGGTGCTGAAATAGCCTATACATAAGAACGCATCCAATTTATTTAGTGCAACCCTTTGGTTGTGCATATTCATTTTCAGACACTTAACACGATTCTGCACGGCTTGCCAACTAAGCTCTGAGTGCTGTTGCTTTTTCACTAAGCATCCACAGGCTAAATATAATCAAAATACACAGCAGAAGCAAAGGATACTCTAACAAGCCTGCTCTCCATATGAAAAAGAATCATAATCCTTTTATTAATATCAAATATATATAATCAAGACATATACAGAGCTGGAAGGTCCAATTAATGTAGGCTATGATGATATAAAAATACAAAAGGTTGCTATGAATTCAATATTATCATAGAATAGTTCCCCTATTAATATTTTAGTTTGCTCCTATTGCAACTCATTACTAAACTTGTCTCATTATGCACCAAAAAAACCCTAAAAACTCAGTTCTACTGTACACTGCTTTGCTAGATATTAATTTCCTTGCCACTCATTACATGTCACAGGTTGAATATTGTAGAGCTTGTGGCCATAATAGGAGCTGTAATGAAATTCAAATGTGGTGCTAAAGAGAACTGTTGACTCAAAGCCGCAGACAACAGGTGTTATTCAAATTAACTTCCATTGATTAATATTAATCACCTTTGGTTGAGCCTTGATAAACCCCGCACCTCTGTGAGCTCCAAACAAAGCCTTCACTCACAGGGTCATACAGAATTATTTTATAAATTAATTAATGAGAAGATGAAGAACAATGGATAACATTGATAATGATAATCCGATACTATTTTGATAGGTGCCGACTCTGGGTTGTGAATAAGTTTGATTCAATAATGTTTTTGTTTCCTGCACAAAAATCTAATGTTATTTATACTTAGAGACAGCTGAACTGCTGTTTCCACTATAACCTACACAGCATATCATTTTTACTGTCAGACTTTGCTCTGGTTTTGTCTATTTTGCCCTCTGGTGGGAAAATGTGAAATGACACGAGCACACAATCTGAACAGTTAGCTGACAACTTGTCTGTTAGGATGTAGAGTAAACCAGGAGAAAATTCATTTATTAATAATATGCCTTTGGCAAAAATGAAATACCTTTGTAATGAGCTCATCCACACAAAAATAGGATGACAGGAAGGGAAAACATTTCATTTCAAGTGGGTGGGCCTAACCGTGTAACCATGGTAACAACAAAAAGTGTCTGAGCATATCAGAGGAGATAGTTCATGTGTTTCAAACCTCATTTAAAGCCCATTCAGTCACACATTATCATAATGCGTACTCTGAGGACAATTTGCAGAGGCTGAGTAAATCAGGTTGTTACAATCAGGCTTTATTCCTTCAGATCTAAAGCCATTTTCCTCACCAGCAACAAATGTGGCAAAGCAAAAACAAACAACGAATAGAAAACAATCATCCGTAAAAAAAGTCACTTAAAAAGATATAAAATCGTTCTGTCATTCTTTGACATTTATCCCCACACTGAATAAAACCGTTGCCTTCCAAGTTTTACTCCAGTGTGATGTTGACGGAGGCCAAAGCATCCACAGCCCAGCTGGGGTACTGGTCACGAGAGGGAAACAGTCGCTTCATGAACGTCTGTATAAACTCAGGGAAACGGCCTTCCACAATGCTCTGTCTCACAGAGCGCATCAGGGTGAGCTGCAAAGAGAAATGTTTGATGAATTGAGGAAAAATAATGTGATGATTGATCTCCAGCTGGAAATCATCTTCTGTTCTGCACCTTTACAGAATAGAAGGTCAGCATCCCACGAGTATACAGTAAGCTTTTGCGCATGTTACAGTTTACCATGGCAGCAGGTAACATGTAAACAGTTAGCATGTTAGCATGAATATCAGTTAAGTGCAGGGACTTCGCTCACACGCTGTAGACGTATCCTGTTACAAACTGAAGTGTTGGACAAGCGCAACTTTTGACCTGCCGGTGATGCTGGATGACAAGTCAGGAAATTTCCAAAGTCATTAGGTTTCATCCACTGGAGGCCATGAATGTCTATAAAATTTCATAGCAATTCCTCATACCAATGTTGGCCAACATTGCCGTCCTGCCACTGCGGCTTAAATGTGAAAATTATAAAAACTTTTGAACAAAATAAATAATGAATATGTTGCATAATCAGACAGTATCTGTTATGCACTTTTAATATAGATATTATTTCTTGGGACACATCTGTCACAATAGGAGACTCTTTATCCTTTTGATAATGCCAGAGCTGCAAAGCAAGAGAGTGATTAAGGATAATCATTTAAAATTAGATCAAATTTATTTATTTGTAAAGTTCAACATTTTCTGTTAGATTTCTGTCAGAGCAATTAGATTTTTAGAAACATTATGTGGACTTGTGGCTCGGGTTAATATCTCTCACTGGCAGGAAACTACTGAAGTGATGAAACACATGTAATACATGCACTAAGAGCCTTTTGGTTTCAGTAGGAAATCAGAAAATACATAATACTGTGGCGTGTGCCGGTAGCCTGCTGGTTAAGACACATGTCATATAACCGCAACGGTTCAAATCTGGCTGTGGACGTTTGTTGCATGTCACCACCCATCACTCTCTCCCCTCACTTCCTATCATCTCTCCACTGTCCCTATAACAAAGGCAGAAAATGCCCCCAAAATATAAAAAATATATTGTAGTAATTAGATTTAATATTGGATTTAAAATATATAAAAAACAGAAAAGTAGTAATTTTAAAACCTGCTTTTTTGTTCCAATGAATTCTGGAGGCAGAGATGACATCACCTTACATTTCAACACTTTACATCCCCCTATTTAGCATTTATAAGAAGTATATAAACATTTAACAAATGGTTTATCATACACTGTAATATAGATGCGAACAGATATAAGGACATTATTAAGTGTTTATTAATGTACAGTATGAAGAATTATTACTAATGTTTATAATGTGGTCATTCATCTTCTGTTTATACACCAGCCTCCAGTTACAGGTGCCCACAGGAGGAGATATAGTTGTTGACAAATACATTAATAAACACTTATATCTGCTAACAACTACATTATAGTGTGTTATAAACCATTTATTAAATGCTTATATGCTGCTTATAAATGTTAAACAGGGGAACCTAAAGTAAAGTGTCGCTGTACTATGTGATAAATTGTTTTTGTTGTTAAATCTTGCTTTAATCTTAAATTGTGATATTAAGTTAAATTTTATACTAAGAGACATTTCCAATACTGACCTGGTAGGCAATGTTGTGGATGGTGATGTGATGCATGGCGGCAGTGTCACTCTTAAAAAGAGCATGCAGGTAAGCCCGACTATGTCTGAAACAGAAGAGAGGAATATCATTCACACCTGTTTTCCAGTTATACATTTTAATAACATTTATATTGTATAAAATGTATTAACACCAGGCACTGGCACCAAACTGTAGCACTGACAAAAATGTACCTGTCCACACACTCAGACTGTCCTCCTGTTACAACACTGTCTGAATATTTTGAGCCAACTGAGATCAGAGTAATCATTTAAAATAGCTGTAAGTCTATTCAGGTGTTTTATTACTGGGATATTATATAGTGAAAATATATACAATAAATTAAATTAAACGCTGACAAAATCACAAGGCAGTCTTGTATCTGCAAAATATCCCTCTTTTAGACCAAAATGGAGTAATTCACTGCAGGGCAATCAAGTTTAAATGGACTGCATGGTACATGGACTGCATTTATATAGTGCTTTTCTAGTCTACCGACCACTCAAAGCGCTTTACAACACATGCCAACGTTCACCCATTCACACACACATTGATAAACTGATGGCAGAGGCTGCCATGCAAGGTGCCAACTTGCTCATCAGGAGTGATAAAGCACTGTACAATGTTTCTAATGCTCAGTCATCCATTCACACACAGATAGACAGACAGACAGACGGACAGACAGACAGACAGACAGACGGACGGCACAGCCATCGGGAGCAATTTGGGGTTCAGTATATACTTCAACATGTGGCCTGGAGGAGCCGGGGATCGAACCACTGACCTTCTGATTAGTGGACGACCCGCTCTACCTCCTGAGCCACAGCCGCTAAATGAGGGCTTCTTGGGCTCTACAGTTCTTTATAAAATTTATTTTCTGTTCCAATGAAGAGAAATGATTTGTCAAACTGAAGAGGAACAACGTACAAGATTTATCTTGCGAGCCAAACCTCCAAGCTCACATAACAATCTGTTGTTTGTTCTCGACTTACCTCTTG
This sequence comes from Scomberomorus guttatus, assembly GCA_038419695.1. Lineage (NCBI taxonomy): Eukaryota > Metazoa > Chordata > Actinopteri > Scombriformes > Scombridae > Scomberomorus > Scomberomorus guttatus. Next base: position 732,766 of record CM076459.1, read on the forward strand.
CAGGTGGGACACTCGCAGTCTGGGTCTATGGGCTGTAAGTCCTTGGCATACTGCTTACTTCTTACCTGGATAGCTCCCCAAGGCACCAAGGCAGAGCCAAACCTCTGCGGGAAAAGAAACACGGCTGTCAGAAACACATGCGGAATTAGTTGATTTAAAAATGATTTATCAGTGTGTGAGGCATAGAGCTTACCGCAGTTCGGGTGGGAAACACGCAGTCAAACATATCACATCCCAGAGCGACACACACCACCAAGTCCACAGCATACCTGCGGCAAACATTTGACGTCAATTTATAACACCACAGGAAAAAAACACTACAGTTGTTCTCATGAAGAATCTTACAGTATACAGACAAACGTACCCCACACCCATGAGGTAGCGAGGCTTTTCTCGAGGCAGGTGGTCCGTGCTCAGCGTGACCATCCGCCAGAAGTCGTCCTTCTCCTCTCCTCCACTCAGGCCCCCGATCGCAAAACCGGGAACGTCACGTTTAGTCATTTCTGCAAGAAGGGCATAAGTTATGAATGCAAGTTTGACCCCTCATCATCAGTGTCTCACAGTCAAACTGTATGTGGCTTTTGCTTTTTTCTTGCCAAAATGCAGATTGATGCCTGCTGCCAATATCTCTGCACAATATTTATGCCCTGACACTTCCAAGCTGCCTGCCACCTGTTTGATTCAGACATACTTTGTCACTGGATTGGTATGTAAAAGCGAAATTATTCTGTATAATTGGCTTTCCATAGCATTTTATTATAATGTTGGCCTACCAGGTATACAGGGAGAGCAGTAAGTGATCAAAAGTAGAAAACGGATTGTAACAGAACAAGATTTTTTTTACCATCTAGACAGGTTTTGCGAAGCTCTGCATTCAGCCCACCCTGGATGATGGCAAAAAGGTTCTGTTTGTTTGGATTTTTATTGGCTGCTATGCAGCGATCTAACCAGCGAATGGATCTGTGCATGGCCTCCTCCACCCGTGGTCCTGTCACGGTGCTGCTGACCACGTCGTCCAGCTGCATCATGATGTCTGACCCTGGAAGAACACAGAGAAACATGGACACGCTGTCTGTTAGTCACTGGCGAAGTGAGGGTGTGGTCAAAATCTTTGTTACTTTAACATTTATTAAAACAATTTGACTCATTACAGACCCAGACTGTTCTGTATGCTGATGGACTTCTCAGGACTTAGGAGGATCTCTTTGCCATCATAGGGAGACTTGAACTTGACCCCTTCCTCAGTGACCTCTGAGAGTTCAACAAGTGATACCATCTGAAAACCTCCGCTGTCCTGTAAGAAAAGGAAGGTGAAACACTGCATTCAACTCTTCCGCTATCTATGCTTCATAATTTTTCAAGTCTGTCTCAAAACAACAGTCAGGTGCTCAGATGAACACTGAAAGAGGTTTTGCTCGCTGTAATCATTCCTCTTGTTCATACTGGCTGTTAAAAGATCCCTTTCAAATGCACTTTCACTTTACTTTATGTGGATATCTGCCACATTTACAGTCTTTTTAACATTAAATTCCCTCTTTGTGTTTCCCTGTTGAGCTGCGGTGGAAGTATAGTAACAAAAAGAGGGACTTTGGCACTAAAAAGACCGTAACATTGAAAGATATCTACTTGATTTGACTTATTTAGATGGCTGAAGCTACATATTAGCTTCAGATAAACATTTAAATACATTTTTGCACAGAAGGAGACTTTGTGGATTTTGGCCTCCATCACTTCCATTGTAAGTGCATTATGAAGGGATCTTCTAATGTTCAGTATGAACAGGAGGAATGATTGACTCTTGTTTTAAGAAAAGACTTGAAAAATTGTGAACCCATCCTTTAAGAAAAGCAATACTTACTGTTAAAAGATTTCTCTTCCAGTTCATAAACCCGTGTAAACCATTGGCTTTTTCGATCAAATCAGGCCCCTGTAGACAGTAGTGTTGAAAGGGAAAAACACATTTACAAAAAAGTTGCCATCATTTGATATAGTCACAAAGTTATTCATAAAGAAAACTGAAGTGCTATCATTTCAGTTTTACCTACCGGTCTCATGCCCAGGTGGTATGTGTTTCCAAGACATATCTGACATCCAAGACCCTCCAGCTGATCCACAGTGATTCCCTTCATGGTCCCCTGAGTACCCACAGGCATGAAAACCGGGGTGCTGACGGCGCAGTGTGGCAGTATTAAATCACAAGCTCTTGCTTTTGTCACAGGGCACTCAGCAATAATTCGCAAAGAGAGGGGAGAAACCGCAGAAAGAGCTTTCTGTGCAGACATCTTCATGCCAGAAGTGTTTTCAGCAGCCATGTTACAGTCACCATGTGATGTGAAGGGACTGCAAGCGACACTCGGGTTGACCAATAGAAAGATAATGATTTGTTTGGAGCGTAGAACACGCCTTTTAGATGTCCAATCAAAAGGCTACCTCGGTGGAGAAGCATCGAAATGAGCCAATAGACTGCGCTGCTCCGCAGACAGGAGGCGGGACTATACTCACCGGTTTCGATCGGATGTCCGTCTCCTCTAAGCGGATGGGGTTTGTGTAGAGGAAGTTTTGTTTTGCGAGTTTTCCGTCCGTTTCGACTGACTGACTATTTGGTTATTGTGCTCAAAAGAACACGAAATGGTTTTGGTGTGAATTGCATTGCCGGCAACCGCTCAACTGTTCACCGAGAGAGTAAAAAAAGGCCAAGCTGCTTTGAAGCGGCACCATTTCAGAGTAACCCGAGAGCACCTTGCTGCTAAGCTAACGTTACCGAGCTAGTTAGCCTTTTGCTCTGCGTTGTGTTGGGCTCTCCGAGCTAACGAAGCCATGGGGAACCGGGGCATGGAAGACCTGATTCCCCTGATCAACAAGCTTCAAGACGCTTTCAGCTCGATTGGCCAGAGTTGCAATTTAGACCTTCCTCAGATCGCTGTGGTCGGCGGACAGAGCGCTGGAAAAAGCTCTGTTTTGGAAAATTTCGTGGGCAGGTAAGTTGATTGTGGTTAATTTAAGTTCATCTTTGCAATCACCTCATAATTGACATAGTTTCTTGCGTGGTCTAGCATGTTTTCAAACTGTGTTTTAGATGTGCAGCAGCAGGTACGATACGATTTGAAATGCCATTTCCTATAACGCTAAGCTAATGATCGAGAGTTACTCTGCCAGCACATAACGTCAGTATTAAGTTACGCACTTGTCGTAAACCTGCCGTTTGATAACAACAACTTGACGTAGATACATACGTTCTTTACGTGACAAACCAGTGGTCCGACCTAAGAGCATAATATAAGCTGAAATTATTTCTATGAAGCTTTGAGTATCCAGGGCTTAGGTGTAAGCTTTCTTAGTTATAACAATACAACCTGTGAACGATTCTAGACAGAAAGACAGAAGTGAGATGCTCTTTGCTCTTGGTCTCCCAATATCTTTGCAGAATATCTACTAATATCTTTCTAAGTCTGTCAGTAAAGCTGATTCCCTCTCCCTGATATTTTGAACATAACAAACTAAGACCCTTGTTTAAATGGCAGTGTATTTTCAATGCAATCACAGTGTGGATCTTTAGATTCTTTGCCTAGTTGGCCTCAGTCCTGAATGGGGAACTTTTTCCTGTAGTTCTATTTATAATTACTTTACATGCCACACCCTGAAAGTTCAACAGGTTTTGAATTTGCCAGTGATTGTAATTTGCTTTGTAGCTCGTAGCTGTTCACTGGATTTTTAGTGGGTCGCATAACAGTTTGTTGTTACGTTAGCGTGTTTATTTTTTGCAGATGTGCGAGGACAAAGAGGTTATTGGCACATAGATTAAAGCAGTGGAGGCAGAGTGAGCCACCTGCTAAATTAATCTTCAGCGCATTTTACATGATGGCTCACTTTTGACCTCGAAGCCGCTTCTTGTCAAGATGCGTATATTTTGTCAGTGCAAGTCTGGAGCAGATGCAATTTCCCTTACCATCTTCCTCTTTCATTACTGTTTTTGGCAACACTTTAGAAATCAAGAAAAAAAAAAGACTTGACATCTCTCTACGCCGTGTGATATGAAGTGTGAGCTACGGTACTCCTCAACAGGCTGATCCTGTTGTCCTCTCCCACATCAGTAGTGGGTGAGATCACCCTGCAGACAAAACAAGCTTGCTCTAAAGCAGCTTGTTTAGCAGGTTTCCACCCCATTCAGAGACGCTAGTGTGTAACCCAACCCACACAGAGAATGCACAATCACACACATACACGCAGGCCAGCGGGTAGAGGAGAGGAAGTACATTGGCTATTAAGATGGCATGCAGACAGGCCTTTGGTTATAAACACACTGACAAGAGCATGTCGTAACTGCTCACAGGCAGGAACACACACACGCAGATTAGACTACCACTCACTGCACATTAATTCAGATGAGTAGGACTTTACACTGGGAGAGCACTTGACACATATCAGCTGTAATTAACATGGAGCACTTCCTGGTGACCTCAGTTTCACTACCTGCGCTGGCCTTCCACTTTCTAGAAGTTGACAGGATTAATATACGCCCATGTGCTGCTCAAAAGTCACACATATGAGCACCTGTGGAATTGCATACACTTTTGCACATTCTCATGCTAAGTATGTGAGTGGTACACTTAAGTTTGTTATCTTTTTATCCACGCGATTAAATGCCTGTTGCTGCCGCGCAGGTGAACTTGAGGGCCGGCAAGGTGGAACAGTAGAAGTCAAACCCAAAGCCACAAGGTCGAGTCTGACTTCAACCTGGAAGCGCTTGGGAGGTGCTGCACATCACTATAGCAACAGGCGCGCTCATGTCGCAGTGACTCATTGTTGATCTAAGGGCTTGTTTGAGCTTTAGCAGCGGCCAATACCTAAATGTTTTTCAGTCATCTGTTAGACAAATCTGTAAGTGTTTGGTGTTGTAAGATAATTGATTTGCAAATTCCCTCTAGTGACAGCAGGCTTTTAACTGTGAGCTGCTGTGACTGTCTATAGCTTCCCCAAAGGCTGAGGTCTTTTTCTTTGGTGAGGTGCGTGTGTGTGTGTGTGTGTGTGTGTGTGTGTGTGTGTGTGTGTGTGTGTGTGTGTGTGTGTGTGTGTGTGTGTGTGTGTGTGTGTGTGTGTGTGTGTGTGTGTGTGTGTAAAAGGCTGGCTTCATCGCTGTGTCCCCAGGCAAAAAAATAATCCCTCTTTCCCTTTTTGCGGCACCAGCAACAATAGTGAGGGTCACTTAGTGTCCAGAAGAGACACATTTCAGACCAGAATGTATGATTCAGATGCAGTGTGTACACGCTACCTCTTTTTCTGTCTCCCGCCTGAATTCCATGCTGATGTCATGATCTGATATGGGTGCCAAGCGACTTAACTCACCGCTTTACTCTCTTTAGCCGGCAAATGTCCTGCCATCATAATCTGCATGTCTGCCATTGCTCATCAGCATGCAGCACATTGAGTTTCTGCTTTACTAGCAGCAATGGAGATAGGGGAAACTAGGGCTAGACCACATTTACTGTGTGGTTAGCGCCTCTCAATTGATGCAGTCCTCCTTTTCAGCGTAGCCAGGTCAGGTGGGACTGAGTTTGCTCACTGTGCTGTGTGACCCATCTTGCTAATGTCATTTGGGCCTCTGTTCCCTCCAAGTTTGTCACAGGAGACCGGAACAAATTGGATGCTTTGCTGGACAGAGGCTAATCAAATCACTCTGGCTCAAAAGCCTCATGTATTTGTGAATGTTTCTGTTTGTTGGTAGGGGCTTGTGTGTGTGTGTGTGTTGTTTCCTTGTTTACGTTTTCATCAAGGGCAACCCAATGAGGGACCTGAAGTTTTCACTGACACATTGAACATACACTTCATACACTAAAACCTGCTGTACATTATGGTAACCAGCATTACCTAATAGACATTTCTCATTACACATCCAACTGTAACTAACTAATCAGAAAGGCAATGGCCGCCTTCCATCCAGCTGTGTCAGTGCCATGGCCCTGATATTGTGTGTACTGCTTTACTGGCATGTCTTACTGACTTGCAGCTAAAAGGCCCAGCACCATATCGTCAGTGTTATTAGTTATACTTCTGCATTTGCTATGACAAGTCAAAATTTCGACTGTGAAAAAGACTCTTCAGACTGGCCGTCTCTTGATTAGCTGGTTTAAATGACACCAGCAGCTTCTCATGGGCAACAAAAGAAAATAAACGAGTCAGATTACAAATTGTTACCTTGTGAAATTAATTGTTACTAGAGGCAAGAATTTTATTTTTAAAAAAGCTGCTAATTTGTGCTGGATAACATTTAGCTTAACTTGTCAGTGTTATTCTCCTGGCTTGTCTACAGTTTAACGTGGGTTGCTGGACTGTATTTAATTCAGTTTAGAGATGATGATCGGGCCTGTCTCTCCATTTTTGGCTGTGATGCGCTGTGATGTCATTGTCTCACTGAGGAGTAAGGACATCATATCTAGCATTGCAAGCTGTACTGGGCGGAGGTTGTTATCATATCTGTGGCCATGAGACCTCCGAGAAACCAGTAGTTTGTAAAAGTGTTGGAACAGATATAAGTACCAGATCAAAATCTAAAACAGTGTTGTTGTTGCTTACAGCAGCCTCGCCGTGACCATGTACAGTATCATTAGTATCATTAAAACATATTTGAGTGTTTGTGTTAAATGCAGTACTGCCACTTGTACGTGTAGCAGCTCCCGGCTAGCGCCATGGTTATACAGTACAAAGGAATTTGAACATAATTATCCACCAGTCTGGATGCTTGTGTGCATCACAGTGGACATCACTTTGTGGGGGAAGTACAGACCGCTGAGTGGCAGAGAGTGAAGGGATTTTCCACTCAGCAGTTGGAGTTTGGTAGTACTTGAAGAGGTTTTGCTGTTTAGTGATGCCTCATGGTACCCACAGTGGCAGACTGTGGTGCGGGAATGCGGATAGCCATAATTACATGTACATTGCCACACGAGAAACCAATGGGATAAGTCCCGCCAAACCACAGACACATTTTTGTGTTCTTCACCATCCCGTGAGATCATTCCTATGACCTCAGAGTTTGACTCACCGGTTTCCAAGTTTGAGAGCGAGACCCGACAGACCTCGAGATTCGAGGGAAAAGGAGGATCAGCTGTGGATGAGGGCTCCTCAAAGTTGCTCTGCCTGTTTAAAAGAGGCTGTCGGGGCAGGCAGGCGGGCAGGGGGAGGGGAGTTGGCTCCCTCATTATCTCCCTGCCCTACTCTCTTTTGCTTTCTCTTGTGATAGAGGAAGGGAGGCTCACAGACTGATGCTCTTTGCTTGGCCATCCATAATGCATGAAACGATACACAATCTGCTCGGCCTCGTCTATCATTTACAGCACATCAATAATGTAATCCTGGCCTCTTGCTTCTTTTCAATATGCCACTGCTGTTTATCCAATTTTGTCTGCGAAGTGTGACTGGTTCAATTCTGCACTCGCGTTATGTCTTCTCAGAAGAGCATTTTCGAACAATGTATGTTTTCATTTTAGCTTTATTAGCACGTTATTGTATTGCCGTGAATCTTTTACCAGTGGCCACTTTTGAGCCAATGAGGCGGTGTTTGACTGCTGAAACTCCAGTGAAGAAGTAATCCTTGCTGTGAGTTCTCAGCAGCATCTCACCGTCCAAACTGTTATGTCTATCCTTTCCCCCAGCCTATAGCTTTGTTCTTTATCCCCCCCTGTTCCTCATCCAGGGCTTTCTATACTGTCCACCGCTTGGACAAATGCCTGCATTCTCCACATTATGTGTGTGACACAGCACCAGTGCTGAACCACAGACCTGTGGATTTTTGCTGATGTAAGGAACACCCAGAATGTTCCCCACTGTTTCACCATAGGACTACAGCCTAGGAATAGCAGGCAGTCCTCTCTTTTCTCCTGACACATTGCTTCTAGTCTGAGCACCACCATAGTCCCCACAGGCTTTTACATCTGGCAGTAGTGAGGATAAGGAAAATGTGGGCTGGTGACATGCTCAGCTCTGCTAGGATTGTTCTAGGACAGGAGTGGGTGATTACCACCAGATGTAGCATGTTTGCAGAGCAGCAGAGGGGCCTTCAGAATTGGGAGGAGAGTGCAGAAGACAGGGTGGTGGAGCCTCAACTGAGGGCTGACTAAGCAGCTTTGGCCATGTGGTTAAAAATTCCTCAGGTGCCCTGTCACTTTAAGAGGAACAAACAAGTCAATTGTGAGAAAGCTCTCATTGTTTCTTATAGTCTGGATTTGCTTGTGTTTGTTTACTGTCATCTCATGCTTTGTGCAGAGCATTGCATGTTGCCATGAAGTAGCATGATGCAAATTTGTAGTTGAGAATTTGTATACAGCAATGGTAAGTCTCAGGTCTGAGGCTCATGTGGTTAGAGTGTTATCGTGGGTGATCTCTCCTGTATTGACACAACCTGGGCTCACATAAAAGCTAACATTAGCCAGCTGAAACCGTGCGCCTCACCCGTCCGTTAAACAGACCCAGTTTGATTCAACAAGGAACAAGTTTATCAGTCGAAAAAAGCCAAATTACAAAACCCAGCGATAAAGGGTAGGGGAATTTATATTTTGCTTTTTCAAAGCTTTTGATCAGTAAAAACTTCCTCTCCAAATTAGAAATCAGAGCATCGAGGCGATGACATGATAGTGCATTGGTGCAGACTCTTTCCAGTAGGTTTTGTTAGAGATGTACTTCAAAATGAGTGTTGTTTGAATGTAGGTCATCCAGCTGTGAATCAAAAACCTGCTCATATAAAATCACCACGTGTTCTTTCATAGTGTCTCAGGAGTTATTCCATTATTCACTGTCTGTGGAGCAGTTCTAGGATTTGTCCTTAGATTACATTATCGTTACAGTGTGTCTCAGTTTAGTTTAACATGAGGACAGACTTGTGCTTAGAATTATATATATGAGTAAATCAATATAATATTCTTGGGTGGATTCTTCCCAGAACAGCAAGAGTGGGTGTGCATGAATTGATCTCTAAAGCTCTTATGATGAGAGAAAATGACATGTCACAAATGTCACATTTGATTTGTTGTGAGACAAGCAGGAGGCGTGAAATTCCCCTGTAACCATCAATTTACCAGAGGCCATGCTGCGAGGAAATGGGCATTGAGTGTAATGAATAAATGATCTATCTATCTTTCTTTCTATCTTTCTTTCTTTTCTTTTCTTTTCTTTCTTTCTTTCTTTCTTTCTTTTGCTTTGTCTTTCTCTGTCCTGAGCGCCCCTGTTTTACCAGACACACCCCCCCTTGTTTTGATTTCCGTCCTTTTCATCCCTTTTACTCCCTACAATTCTGGTGTTTATTTTAATTCCTCTTCCTCTGTCTGTCTCTCTCTCTCTTCAGGGACTTTCTGCCGCGAGGATCAGGCATTGTTACCCGCAGACCTCTCATTTTGCAGCTGGTCAACAATAAAGCAGGTGAGTGTGCACAGCCACATCCCCATCTCCTTTCATCGCCGCCTTGCTTATGGCGTCTCTGCCACAGTGCCTCAAGCAAGGCTCACTGCTACCTGCGACCTTCATCTCTTTAATTGAATATACTCTTTTTCTCTCTCTTCCTTCCTGTCTGCCCCCCCCCCCCTTCCCCGTATGTCACTCCGCCCCTGTGTGTAGAATATGCTGAATTCCTGCACTGCAAAGGAAAGAAGTTTGTGGATTTTGATGAAGTGCGGGCGGAAATTGAGGCGGAGACTGACAGGATAACAGGCTCCAACAAAGGCATCTCTCCCATCCCAATTAACCTGAGGGTCTACTCCCCACACGGTAATGGACACAAGTCTCATTATGAAACACACACACTGTAAACATGCTCTTTGTAGTCGTGCTCTTTGGCTTATATGTAGTGAACTTTGAACTCTGAGTGGTATCTGTGGTATATCCCTTTTTAATATCTCTGGTTGTGTTGGGTAATAATAACAGGATTGTATCAAATCAATATGGTGAGCTGTTATTTAATGGTATTTAATTCACTTTATGATTATTTTATCTATATACAATTAACCATTTCTCAATTGAATTTTGAGAAAATGTAGTTTATAACAATATATATCATATAATATTACCTACACTGTGATAGAAGTAGATGTTATAAATATTTTATATTCATACCTCTTATGCAAAACAGCATGAAGAATTTGTTTTTTAGAAAGTCTGTGCCACTGTTTTGCGAAATTTGTTTTCCAGAGAGCTTTGTATTATGTCAGAAAAAAATGGATAGTTGTGTTTTGGTCCAGTGTGGCTTTTGATAAATACCTAAGAGTCATTTTTTAAATGCTCTAATGGGTTATTTTTTAACTCCATCACTGAACGGCTGTCACAAACATCTATTCATCTCCTGGGAGCTGTCGGTGGGAATTCACCGTCAAATTTGTCAAATTTGACATTTTTTTTTTAGTTTATTTCTCTCAGTAAATTCATCACTTGTAAATGATAAAACATCAGAGGGTGTAAATGTTTTTTATGAAGTAAAATACAAGTTCAGCAAGTTGAGTCTGCCAACTCAAGTGTCTTGTACATAAAATGAAAGCTTCCCCTCCCAAAACAGACGCCCATTAACACGTTAAAATGATGCAGATAGTGTAGATGTCTGTTGATGTTTTTATGAAAATGAAGTTGACACATGCATAAAAAAAACACAGAACTGTATTGTCTTTAGCTTGTCATGTAAAATAACGTATTAACAACACTATGAGTGGGCTGTGTGTTTCGTCAACATAATGATTGCCCTTTCATTGTGAATGCTCCTGATTAATCATTTAATCATCACGACCTGGGTTTTAATTCAAGTGCTGTATCAGGTTATTGATGTGTCAAATTAGAAAGGCTAAACTGAAATAAATTAGCTTTGTTAGAGAGAAAAAAATAGCGGTTGTGTGGGTTTGTTTTGTACGCGGGGAGCCCGATCATTCAACTCAGCTGATAGAAAAACATCTTATTTGCATTTTTCATTTTTCTGATTTTTGTCCGCGCAGTGCTGAACCTGACCCTGATCGACCTTCCGGGAATGACGAAGGTTGCCGTCGGTGACCAGCCCCAAGACATCGAGCACCAGATCAGGGACATGCTGATGCAGTTCATCACCAAGGAGAGCTGTCTGATCCTGGCCGTCACGCCTGCCAACACTGACCTGGCCAACTCAGACGCTCTGAAGATCGCCAAGGAGGTGGACCCACAGGGTGAGCATGTAGCTTTGTAGTAGTCAGCAAAGTAAAGAGCAGGCGTACGGGCACAACGAAACACACTGTTTTTCCTTATGCTGCCCCATGAAACCTTTTCCCTCTGTATTATTCACTAAAAGATGTATTAGGAAAAAAAGGTGGTGAAAGCTAATCAATCAGTTTGAATTGATGCAGTTACATTTTATAATTTTGCGCAGGTCTGCGTACCATTGGTGTTTTAACAAAACTGGACCTGATGGATGAAGGGACGGATGCAAAGGACATTCTCGAAAATAAACTTCTACCGCTGCGTAGAGGTAAGGATGTTTCTCTGTCTCTCTCTATCACGCACACACACTTCCCAGGCTTTTTTGACTCTATAGCGAGTGACTGTTTGTGTCTATGTGTGCAGGCTACATTGGTGTGGTGAACCGCAGTCAGAAAGACATTGATGGGAAGAAGGACATTCGCGCTGCTCTGGCTGCAGAGAGGAAGTTCTTCCTTTCCCACCCTGCTTACAGACATATAGCAGAGCGAATGGGTACGCCACATCTACAAAAGACACTCAACCAGGTCTGTCACAAACTGTCTGCTTTTTGTTTGTTTCTCAATAAAATATAAATCCCATCCTACCATGTCATTGGTTTTCTTAAAATAATAGCATTACCTCTGTCTGTCTCCAGCAATTGACCAACCACATCAGGGACACCCTGCCTGGTCTGCGCAGTAAGCTGCAGAGTCAGCTCCTCTCCCTGGAGAAGGAAGTGGAGGAGTACAAGAACTTCCGTCCAGATGACCCAACACGGAAGACCAAGGCCTTGTTGCAGTGAGTGCATCTGAATGTGGCTCCTCATAAAAATGCATGGATGACTATTATAACCAAATTTGTTTTTCTTTATTTTTCATGCAGATTACCATCTAATTGACATTTGTATATTTATTACATGAATGTAAAGTAATGAAACGGACAGCTTCGCTATTTACTGAATTTTATTTAATTTCAAAATACAGTACAACCCCAATATTATCGATGCAAAGTGAAAACATCGATCCATATCATCATCTTTAAGATACGACTTTATTTCGGCACGTCTGTGTCACCATTTCCGTCCAAGCGGACCTCCTCCCTAAACATTCAAACAGTGCTAGTGCCCGGCAGATAATGGCAAGCAGCCAAGAAAAAGACAGTGAGGATATTTACTCCCCTCTCGGGAATAAATCAGCAGTGTGGAAATATTTTGGATTTCGGGGAAAAGACGGGTCAACAGACAGAGCACATACCGTATGCAAACAATGCCGTTATGAGATAAAATACTCAGGAAACACGATGAACCCGGCCAGACACCTAAAAAAGAAACACGGCATTGACCCCTGTGTTAGCGTTAACATGTCCGATGCCTGCTCACCAGCTTTGACTGGCTTTTTTCCACAAAAACTGAACTAAAACTCTAAAAGAGCAATGAGTATCACAGCTGCAACTTTACAGTGTCTCATACATGCACCTGCAGAGCTGTGGGACCAGTAAGAGTAGAGGCCAAAGTATGATCATATTTTTTGTCTATTTATAGTAATGTTTTAGAAATGCAAACAGTAATACATGAGTAATACATTCATTACTTCTTTTAGTGTTGAAATGCTTCCATTTCCTATTGTGTGTGTTTATTTTGTGCCACTGTATCGTCTACAGAATGACACAGTGGCACAGGTAGAGAATACACCTCCTCCTCAAGTATAATAATAATTATAAATATTAATAATTGCAAGGTCAACAAGGGCTCTTTAAGTTAACTGATACACAACATTTGCACTTAAGCATGATAAATGTGGCACTTTGTGAACGACATGAGCTCTATATTTATATTCTTTTTATTAAAAAGAATAGATTGTCATTGAAATGTCTGGAAGAGCTCAGTAATAAAATTGTCAAATCATATTTTAGTTTCTTTTTGTGAGTTTATATAAATGTAACCGCTTGTGTTAAATAGGCATATGTTACCGTCTCATATCGATCGCAGACCCCTGAACTGAATCGAATTGAAATCGTATCACGGCAGACTTTGTGAGGATCTCCAAGAAGGCTCCAGCTGTAGTTTCACACCAGTCACTTGTCTTTTGTTCCTCCTGTACCTCCACAGGATGGTACAGCAGTTTGGCGTGGACTTTGAGAAGTGCATTGAAGGCTCCGGGGACCAGGTGGATACCAACGAGCTATCAGGTGGAGCCAAGATCAACCGCATCTTTCACGAGCGCTTCCCCTTCGAGCTGGTCAAGGTTAGCGCTGCATTATTAAGGAGACACGTAGAGTAGTGAGATGCAGGCTAGCGTTTCTGTTTACATCAGTGTAGTCAGATGGTTTTGGCTGATTTGCGAGATTTGTTAAAGTATTATTTGCATCTTCTCCTTTTTGTCCCTCAGATTGTGTTTGATGAGAAGGAGCTAAGGCGGGAAATCAGTCATGCAATCAAGAACGTTCATGGTGTCAGGCAAGTGGAGCGGAGACTTAAAAAAAACCTACCTGACTTCCAATGTAGTCACCTGTGTTCTGTTTTTACACGAAAATACTGCTGCTTCACTTTTCTCTTTTCATCATAGATTTCATGCTGCTATCAATCAGGTTTTTATTATCAGGCGTAGCCATCACAAACTTAAACTCCAGTTCAAAGTGGTGTATTCAGAAAGTGTTTTCTGTTGTATGTGAAATGTATTTCCTCTACTCTATTTTTCTTCACTGTCCTTTCAATCCTCGTCTCTCTTCACTTCAACACCGCCCACTCTTTTTCTGTTTCTGTCTGCTGAGGCATACAATTTTTGATTTTGTGTTACATGTACCTTAGTCTTCTGTGTTTATGTTGTGAGTTCCTCACAGACACTCCGGTATCTGTCATATCTCATTCGTGGTTGTGTGCTTCATTACATTTACACATAGCCTTATTTGGTGCTCTATCTTTCTTTTTTCCTCTTTTGTGGCTGTTTTCAGTTTGTTTCCGTTTGTCAGTAACCTCAGATCTCCTCACAGTCGCCTGTTTTGTCTTTTTAGTCTATCTGACCATCTGTCTATTCACGTGTACCTGTTTGTTTTTTTTGGCCCACATGTCTGTTAACTGTCCCATCTGTCTGCCGCTGTGCCTCTGTCTCTCTGTGCATCCTCAGAACGGGGCTGTTCACTCCAGACCTGGCGTTTGAGGCCATCGTGAAAAAGCAGATCGTTAAGCTGAAAACGCCCTGTCTCAAATGTATCGATCTGGTCATTCAGGAGCTCATCAACACAGTCAGGCAGTGCACCAACAAGGTACTGCAGGTGTCCAGCATCTCCCGACCCAGCCGAGACATAGGGCTTGGGCAACGGTGGGTGTGGCAGAGGGTATGCTGACACAGAACGTCAGCCGATGACTTCATAGAACATCTGGAAGTTTCTACTGATAAGTTTAGTTGTATTTTTAAAAAAAAAAAAAAAAAAAAAAAGTTCCGTTCAGTATGCCCTCAGCTCAGCCCAGCCCAGTGAGCCCTGTGTGCAGGCAGTGCTGTCGTGTTGTGGAGTGTTGTGACAGGTGACGTGTCGTCGTGGATATGAGATGTCTCTCAACTTGTCTGAGCATCTCTGGTCTCTCCCGGACAAGCTGCAGGTCTCACAGCTCAGTACTTACAGCCAGCAAAGAATGGGGTGGTCTTGAGGTTTAATTTGGCCTTGAGTTGGAGTTGACATGTCCATCTCTACCATATTGACCTAGTTTTAGAAGAACTGGCTAGTCAGAGAAGAGGATGTGAAAACCTTTGGCTTGTCCTTCTCCACTGCTTGATTTTCTGTCAACAACTAGAAATGACTAACTGAACAAACACTTTCTCTTTTTATTTCTTCTTTCTCTTCCCTGTCTGTCCTCTTTTTTTCCTCTTTCCTCAATTTCTGCCTATCCCCCTCTCTCTCTCTCTCTCTCTCTCTTTCTACCACCACAACAAAATGCAATCTGACCCCATGACCTTTCAGAACGGGGCTCTTCACCCCTGACCTGGCTTTCGAGGCGATAGTCAAAAAGCAGATCCTCAAACTCAAAGAGCCCAGCCTCAAATGTGTGGACCTTGTGGTGTCCGAGCTCACCGCACTCGTCATGAAGTGTGCCGTTAAGGTAACCGTGGACACACCTGCTGGGAGGATGGCATGAAAAGAGAAGGGATTCCTTCTCTCTGTAAATGTCTATCCCTGTCATCCCAGTAAAATGGTCACCCCAGTGAAATCAGCCACACCTTTTCCTGTATGCCATCCATGCCCACCACTTCAAATGTGTATATTACCCAAGTCTATTCCCTTCCCATTTCTGGAAGTCTCCATTCAGACCGAGCATTGATTTACCAATCAAATTTTAAGCACAACTTAAAATTTCCACCAGCCTGCTCCCACATACTGTTTGACCAGCTCATTAAAGCATTTTTGTGTGTTTTTTCTCCCACCTCCTCCCTCCCTGCCTAAGACCCAGCCTGGTCTGTCTGTCTGTCTGGGCAAAGCAGAGCCCGGCTACACTCCCTCGCTGACCCACATGGCAGACATTCTGCTATCTGCTGAACTGGATGGAAAGGGAATGATGTGAGGGGGGGGGGGGGGTGGGGGGGAGGTGATACTATTGGCCCCCAGGGCTCTGTGAGCTCAGCTGCAGCTTGAATGGAGTGTTTCCATAGCAACGGTGCTTCACTGCCATCTTGTGGACAGAGCGAGGCACCGCACTCCACGAAATGATCAACACAAACGCAGACACCCAGCCGTTTCTCCCCTCTTGTGTCTCGGGTTTAAAACTCTGCCCTCCCCATTCTGTCACTTTCCCGTCTCCATCCACTCTTCACTAATCTTAAACACTGTCAAAACTTCAGCCAGGGATGACAGTTTTGAATGTTCTGAATTCACTTGTCTTTATGGCCTCAAATCTGGACATTGCTCTGTTTGTTTAAAGCTGTTCTTTATTTGATATTCTAAAAAAAATAGAATGATTTAGGCAATGGCATGCTTACAGATTTTTAAAAGAAAACCAAAGAATCCTGCACACTCTCCTCTTAAACTCACTTTAATAACACTGCATTTCATTCCTCAGACCTTCATCAGGCAGTTTTGTTTTCTAGTGAAGAGTTTTCATCCTACGCACTTATCACTAAGCCTATATGGTACGCAAGAACTGTTTTTGAGAAACGTAGTGTTACCACACTGATTTTTTTTTCCTTCATGAAGTCATCCCTGGCTGATAGTAAATGGCCTTGGAGAACAGTCAGTCAGACAGTATTTAAAGTGTGTTTGCGTGTGTGCATTGGTTTGTGGTTGTTTAGATATATGTGGCACTGAAATGTCACTTGACTCTCTTTCCCTTTTCTTTGTTCTCAACTTATTCTCACTTCTCACTCCTGTTTCTCTATGATACACATTGGTAAGTCTTACTAGGCTCAGGCTCACATGTTAACATGTGTGTTTCCGTTCAGTGCCGCAGTTGTTGTGTTGTGTTGCCTTTCAGCTCAACTCCTACCCCAGACTGAGAGAGGAGACTGAGAGGATTGTCACCACCCACATCAGAGAAAGAGAAGGAAAGAGCAAGGACCAGGTGATCATGATCAAATGAGTTTACCAGTAACACAGAAGCTTTATTTTGGACAGATTGTTATCTGCCTATTCTAGAGAAAAATAAATGCTTAAGCACCACAGTTGTAACAAATAATTTTTTTTTTTTTTTTTAGATTGAGTGTAAGTTGTCACTTTCAGAAACTAGTTTTACTGTCATATTGACACAGCAAGATCTTGTGATAAATATTGTTTGTGACAGAACAGCAGTTTTTAGCTTTGAAATGACTCGGTGATTTCAAGACATGACACAAGGAGGAATTAATGAGACCTGAGCCTGGGAAAACAGCATTAACGGATAGATTCACAATTCACAAAACAGTCAGGTGCCTGTATGAACACTGAAAGAGGTTTTCCTCGCTGTAATCATTCCTCCTGTTCATACTGGCTATTAAAAGATCCCCTTCAAATGCGCTTTCAATGTAAGTAATGGGGGCCAAAATCTACAATGTGTCCACACAGTCATTTTGTACAAAAGTGCATTTAAAAGTTTATCTAAAGCTTATATGAGGCTTCAACAGTCTGAGTTAGTGGAGTGATATCTGCCACATATACAGTCTTTTTAGCATCAAATTACCTCTTTGTGTTTCCTTGGACTAGGGATGTCAGTTTTGGTTAATTTTGCTTTCGACAGACCGACACCCATTAACCGATAACTAACCGGTTAATTTTTAACAAAAGTTGTGATGTAGCTGTTGTTTGTGAGAGCTGTCCAGCAGTCAGTGGTCAGAGCTAATGTTAGCTTAACTTTTCGCTCATCCTTCTTCTCCTCAAACTCACTATAAACTGACTTTAAGACACGCGCCAGCCTTGCAACATTAATGCTACAAACAACCCATAATGCACCACTCTGTGTAGAAGTTGGCTTTACACCAGTACTTAACCATTCAAAAAGAATATCTGATGTTGTGAACACATAATTGTCTAGCCATTAGCAGAGTGTATATACAAGTTAACTATTGACATCCCTACTTTGGACAGTGTTTCTCTGTTCTGCTGCAGTGGAAGTATAGTAACAAAAAGAGGGACTTTGGCACTAACAAGACTGTAACATTGAAAGGGTGCATTATGAAAAGATCTTCTAATGCTCAGTATGAACAGGAGGAATGATTGAATGAATGAAAAAAACCTATTTCAATGTTCATTTGGGCACCTGACTATTGTTTTAGGACAGTCAACCTATCCTTTAACGGCATTAAAACCCACACTGGCCGCTCCTTCAGACAAGAAGTGAGGCGGGATACATTGTAGGCTTTACGAACTGAAACTTTTGAGTACAATCATATTCTCTATTCCACCACATTTGCAATTTGCAGCATAGATTGATATCGGTCTGTCAGACCATATATAGGTATAGCTCATATGAAATCTAGCATCTGATGTAATCTCTGTGGGGGTTGTTTTTATTCAGTTCACAAGTGTAAAAAAATTAGAAGTGAAACTTAACACTTTCTAGTGTGTGCCCACTGAAAGCGGTGTTTGATTGAGACCTTGCCATCCTAATCATGATTTTCTGCTTCTAATTAAGGTTCTGCTGCTGATTGACATTGAGCTGTCCTACATCAACACCAACCATGAGGACTTCATAGGCTTTGCTAAGTATGTACCCCTCCTTTCCTTCCCCCCCTCCCTTTCTAGACCAACTTACAGCTTGTTGCCAGTGACCTCAGTCTCAGCACGGGCATTATGGTCCCGATTAACTCCATCTTGCCTGTCGTCTGAGGTGGACTTGTGGAACAAATGCAAATTTAAAAAGGAAAAGCCCTGTAATCCTGTAACTTTCAGTCATCAATACATGTGGAAACCAGCTGCCATTTCAGAACCTTCACAGATTTGTCATCACTTAACTGCTACTGAATAAAAGTGTTGCTTTTTCTGTAATAAACCACATGTTGTAAGCTGTGATGCATCAGTGTGGTTCAGCATGCCAGTTAGTGATCAGCCACATTAGAGCATGTGTCTCCCTATGGGGGAGGAGGATGCCACAGTGATCAAGGTCACATCAGTTGCTCTTGTTTCCCCCCTGCATGCAACAATACCCCCCCCCCCCCTCCCAATCAAACAAAGTCAGTCAAGCATGTATGCAAGATTGCCTGACAGATAAACTTCCTGTCTGCTGCAGGCTGTTTGACTGTACCTATAAAGAATGCTTATGAACAGAGTAGCGCTAAATATATTTTACTGCACTGACTTGAGGGCTGCTGTTGTGCACTGGAAACTCATTTGCACATTGCATAGTGCTCACTGGTTTTTGTGGGATATCTCTAAGTGGAGTTTGTGGTTGACTTCACATAGTTCCTAGTGTAGCAGTTACAGTAGCATGTACAGGAGTGGAGCTCCCCTTCTCTGTTTGCGTCATGCCATTGACTGAATAACCAAGCAAGTCCCCGTGTGTGTGCGTTTTGTATTGAGGGTTTATGCCTTGCATATGCATGGCGAGTGGTTTGCCGTAATGACTTGGAGGTCAGCTAGGGCTGTTTAACGGTTCTCATGACGTCACTTTCAGTCTTGACTACAGAAGGCTGGATGATGGTAGCCCCCCGGGGTACAGCAACAACAGGTGGGCTGACAGAAAGGATGTAGGGGATGTGTGTATGTGTGTGAGCGATAGTTTGACCCTCCATGTTGTCCAAATTTCCCGACAACCCACTTTCACCATCATGTATGCGTGTAGTAGTATTATAACAATGATGACATCAAAAACTTTGGATTTGCATTTATCTGAAACCATACAAATTATTTACGTAAAAGCAGACCAGAATATTAGAAATATTATTGAAACAGAAGTGAACATTTAGTGTGTGCATTTTCAGCAGGTTGTGTCTGGTGTGGTGTTCATTGTCTTCTCTGTCCATCTTTGTGTAATGACAGCGCCCAGCAGAGAAACACAGCCGCAAACAAGAAGAGGGCCATACCCAACCAGGTACGTTTTTATCACTCAGCTCTGGCCTTTCCACCAATGCCAGATTTAATCTCCCCTGACTGATGCCTCCCATTACCAGCCTATTAATCATCCATGCGAATATATTTGACTCCAGCAATGATTTAGGCCACAGCCATTAATCTATTTCAATTTACCTAACTGTTAACGATACTGCTCTTGTATGTCATCTTAACTACTGACTGTACCCAGTCTTATCTAATCCTCATATTGAACTGGCTGGTCTTCGCGCACAATGTTGTAAAGCTGGTACCTCTCCTTTCCTGTTTTATTCAGGCGGATATTTTTGCAAAGTTTGTTGAATTTCCACATGTGTAGTAAGATCCTGAAACGGGATTTTAAAATACTGCAAAGCTCTGAAGATTGAAGTCTCATTGAGGGGAGAGTTGCCTTAGTGAACGCAAAAAGAGACCCCCCGCTTCCCTGCATTTCTGAAACAATATTATTAATTGCCGTTTGCATGTGACCCAGGCATGTCATCCTACAGCTAAGCAACAATTAATCACTAAATTGTTTTGGTTGTTTTGTTGCCTTCCCATTAACTCACAAGCATCTTTTGTATTGAAATTCAGTACGTGCATGGACCTTGCACCTATCAACTGAGCAACGAATATGACATAACCAAATTGTGGTATACCTGAAGTAATTCTAATTGCATGTAACTCTCTTGCTCTCTCTCTCTCTCTCTCTCTCTCTCTCTCTCTCTCTCTCTCTCTCTCTCTCTCTCTCTCTCTCTCTCTCTCACTCTCCTGCCTCTCTTCATGTCTTTCTCTGGTTGTCTCATGGATTCTTACTTCCTTTTTCCTCCTGTTTTTCTTCCCTTCAAACCTGTCATTCTTACCATGTCACTCTCTGTTTTCCAACCTTTTCTTGAACTTTCATTCTCACTCTCCATTACCACTTCCTTCTACTTCCTACCCATCACCTGCCACCCTTTTCCCTTCATTCCTCCTCCTCCTTCTCATCTTTGCTCGCTTTGCGTTCTTGTTTCCTTTGGCTATGATTTTTTATACTCCCCTCCTTTGCTTTAATTTCCCCTCCCCTTCCTATTACTGCAGGGTGAAATTCTGGTAAGTACCCCACAGATATAAACCACACCCTGCCAGGGGGCAGCAGGGGTAGGCCATGCAGAAGAACTGAGGCCATCACGCACAGGTCAGCCTACTAGCAAAATGGTTAGGGTGGGAAAGAGAGACTGCCGTGTGATAACAGGGTAAACAGTTGACTCCTGCAACTACAGAAGTGGATTTCTGTCACCATAATGAGTTGTTCTACCCCTCTGCAGCTTGGCGGACTGGGAGAGATCCAGGAGGAGAAGGTAGAGTCTCTCCAGACTGATCAGACTGATATCAATTACAATAGTAGCTTCAACATACAGTTACCAGTAATTTGGAACTGTCTTTACAGTAACACCCGGCAGTTTTGTTCTTGTAATTCTGCGTTTCATTTTAATAAGACAGTAATTGTCTTTAATTGTATACATCTGGATTGCTACTAACATTTTACCTCGTAAGCTATGAATATTTTGCCTCCTCAAAAGAGTCTTTTGATGCTGTGTGTTCTCTATGGAAGACCACAGAGAGAGAACAAGGAACTATTCCACCACTGACCGTGGACGGCGTCAGTTCTCATGTATTCGGGTTTATACCTCTGCTGCTGCCTCATGCATGGTGTCTCAGAAGTTTGCCTTGTGAGAATCATCCTAAACATCATCAGGGACAAAGCAGGGAGGGTGTGGGGACAATCAAATCAACAACACTAAACACAACAATTTTGATTTGTTGAAATTCTCTTTGCATTGATTTTTTTTTTTTTTTAATGGGTTGCATGTTAACTGTTAATATACCTTCCTATTGAAAGTATGTTCATATCCAATTTCACTTTGATGTGAAAACAACAAAAAAGAAAACACTAACAATTGTTTAACAAGGTGACTGGTCATGATTCTGGATATGTTTAAATGATTGAATCATTGAATCAAAATTTCTTGTAAACATCTCTTTATTGTCATAACTCACTGACTATCAAGAAATTTAAATTGGCATGTTCCTTTCTAATGAAATACTTTGCTATAAATCATTGTGGTTAATCTCTGATGTAATCTGACATTTTAAATGAGTCTTTTGCATCACTTACATTTACAGAAATGAATTAAACATTTTATGACTGTTGTCTGCCACGGACTAGAAGCGTAGAAACAAAAGCATCTCATCTTTGAAACCTTCATATCTCATTGTTTCCTTTTTCTAACTCGGTTATTTCCAGCTGACTTTTAATACAGGGGATTTCAACTTTTCCTTGTTTCTGAGAAGTTTAAGTTATTTCCTCGCCAAGGCAAACTACCAGTTTAGCTCCTATGTTCTTGCCTCCTCTCCCATGTTTATGTTGGCGCTTTTAAACTAATGAACCTTTTTTTCCCCATAACTCACTCCAGTCCTCTGCTGGGTGGAGAGAGAGTGCAGGAGAGAGGTCTAAAGCAGGCTTTGAACTGGACATTTCCACTTCGCTTTACTTTGCACAAGAGCACACTTTCAGCAGATAGTTGTACTTGAAATTCATGGGAGTCTTATGTGGGGGAAAAAAAGGAGAGACAAAGTAGTATGCATGAGTTATTTACCTCAGAGTGAGGTCAACTCTGCCTCTTAGTGTGATCTTTCTCCTCCAGATTTAAACTTGGCTTTTAAGATTTCTGTTTGTGAGCTCTAACTCTCTCAGTGTGCCAGCCTCTGCATTAAATCTCTTTTCACTGCTATTCTTTTCTCCTCCTACCCCCTTCATTTGCACTCACCCCTCCTCGTCTTATACTTAACAACGTATTAACAAAGTATTTAACCCCCCTCCTTGTATATCGGAGTCCAGTTAACCCCACTAACCCTGCTCTTTTTTAACTGCCAGTATATAGTTTTACTGACCTGCTGACACTAACATACCACCGCCGACCCTTGGTCTTTGACTCCGTATTGGGGCTAGCATGGTCTGGACACCATCTGGTCCTGTTTGTTGGTTTAAGAATTTCTTTTCTGTTGAGCGAAGACGAACAAGGACTACATCCCTCTTCGGTATTTTCAACTAAACCGTTTGATGCTTTTGTATACATATTGCCATATTACAGTTGGTATGTATTACTGTGCATGTATTACTGTCCCATGGTCACAATAGTCTCACAATTAATCCATGCCCCTGTGTCGTAGTGCATATATAAATCATATTAGACTCACAGATGCAAACATGTTTAATATTAAGATAGAAGACAACCAAAATCACAGTGACCTAGCAGGTAAGCAGGTAAGATTTTATTAGTGTCAGTCACATCCCAGTTTTAATGGCGCAACTCTTAATGGGACCCTCATGTCAACAGTGTTTAAGTCGGATTGATAAAACTGTTTTTCCCCATCCTCCTGGTACCCCTTCTCTCCCTATTACCCTTCTCTCTCTCTCCCACATCTTCTACTCGCTGTGCAGGTGATCAGGAAAGGCTGGCTAACCATCAACATCAGCATCATGAAGGGAGGCTCCAAGGAGTACTGGTTTGTCCTGACTGCCGAGTCCCTGTCCTGGTACAAAGATGAGGAGGTGAGAGGAATTCTGCTCCATTTGCGGCATTATGCTGGGCTCACAGGGAATATGGCTAGTTCAGATCAGATGACACTGCACCACAGGAGTGCATTAAGATAAAGATAAAGGCATCCCAAGTGGAGATCACGCGTCTTCACCCATGCCGGCTGGAGGTGTGTGTGTCCCAGCCCAGCCTAACCAATGTGCAGACTACTGTTCAGCTGTAGCCGGATGAACAGGTAGTCTGAACACTGGGCAGGCGGGGGGGTGAGGAGGACTCTGATGGGAGGAAGGACCCCGAGGTCATTGTGGCTGCAGGTCACTAACCTAGGACGGTAGGACAGAGGGCACAGAGAGCAAACATTACCTCAGTGAAACAATTGCACATATGAAAAAAAGCCACGTATATGGAAACTGCTATTATGTCTGCACCAGTACTACTGACACGCCACAATACTTTTAACTTTTTTTTTTTTTTTTTAATCTTATTAAACATAGAAAGATTATTTTAATTAAAGCTGCAGCCTCTTTAATGTTGCTTTCAACAGATTCAGGCAAATTAATATTGACATGGTTAGACTGTATTCCCTTTTGGCTAAATAACTACAGTATGTGCATACGCAGCACAAACTCAGCCCTACAGTTTATATTATAGGTCTTTTCAAAGGTTGTATTCAAGGACTTGGAAAGTAACATTCAGCACAAGTGACTTAATTTTGTATATATGTCAGTGGTGGATAAAGTTAGTTTAATTGATCATTTAATTTTAAACTAAACTCAAAGGACTGATTGAACTAAATTGAACATGTCTCCATAAGTGCAAAGATAGCATTGTAATTGCCTTACTCACCGCTTAATCCACGTCCCAAGGCCTCAGTGGTATCCATTCTTCCAGCACAATAAAAAGACCCTAAAAGATATCACTACGAAGCACTGCTAAAGATGAACTCCAGCCCAGTGGCCTCAGTGTGCCCAAACACCAACTTAAAACGGCGCTTTTTAATGTCGGTCGCCTTTCGCGAAAAAAGCAAAGAGAACGAGAGCGGGAGGATGGTGGAGGCAAACTGACGTGGCAGGCGGGCTGAAATGTTCCAGCCGGGATCTGACTTTGGAATTTGCAGGAAATCGTACTGGGTTACGGGGGCCGGAGGGGGGTGTGATTGTGTGTGTACAAGTGTGCATGTGTGTAGACGCTTGTCCACGTGAATCCTCCTTATGTCTTTTAGCGTTTCAGCAGTTGGTCATATCTTTGTGTGTGTTTATGCGCGCTCCCAAATCCCATGATATGTGTTTGTTCATTTTGTTCAGGCTCATGTATGTTTGTTTGTCTTTGCACGTGCAGTAAAGTATTTCGCCCTGTGTGTGTGTGTGTGTGTGTGTGTGTGCGTGTGTGTCTGTGTGTGTGTGTGTGTGTGTGTGTGTGTCTGTGTGTGTGTGTGTCTGTGTGTGTGTGTGTCTGTGTGTGTGTGTGTGTCTGTGTGTGTTTGCGGTGGGGGCTGGGGATTGTGTGGAACTGAGTGATGTAACTGTTGGGCCTGCGCCACTCTCTGTGTTAGTGCAGACATAAATGCTTCCAGATGTCTCTGCTCAGCAGTGAAAGCTGGCACCCCATCCCCCCCGAACTCATGCTCCTCCTTTTCTTCCTCTTCTCCTCCTCCTCCTCCTCTCCCTAATCATGTATTTCTTTGCTCACCAGCCTGGTGGTCGTTCACACAGAGGAAATTTATACTATCATGTCTTCATTTCCATTGCCAAAATATACAGAAATCCTCACTTTGCACAGATATAATTACTTTTTGTTGCAGGTTTCAAGGTTGTCTGTTTTTAAGATTCAAAGATTTATTTGTTTAGATTATTTTTGTATGATTTTGGCGTGCCTTTTACATAATTCTCTGTCTCATGCTAGGAAAAAGAGAAGAAGTATATGCTGCCTCTGGATAACCTGAAGTTAAGAGATGTGGAGAAAGGCTTTATGTCCACAAAGCACATCTTTGCAATCTTCAACACCGAATCGAGGTCAGGGTTATTAATTGGGGAGATCTTTGTGAATGCACATACACCTTATCCGTGTCTTTATGTGTGCATGCATGTCCTTGTTTGCCAGTTAGGCCCTACACACATACAAGCACTTGTGTTTGTTTATTGTTTATCTGTACAGGAACGTGTACAAGGATCTTCGCCAAATAGAACTGGCATGCGATTCTCAAGAGGATGTGGACAGCTGGAAAGCATCCTTCCTCAGGGCGGGAGTTTATCCAGAGAAGGACCAGGTATGTGGGTGGGGCTTTCTGTCGCTATAAAAGCCATTTCTGTGTCTCCACATACGAGACAGGTGTTCTTTTCCGTGCACCTACCTAGAGAAGATGAAGATGTATTTTAACCTCATCTTTGGTGTGTGTGTGTGTGTGTTTTCTTCCACAGACGGAGAATGAGGAGGCTGCCCCCGCAGACACATTCTCTATGGACCCTCAGCTGGAGCGACAGGTGGAAACAATCCGCAATCTGGTGGATTCGTACATCGGCATCATCAACAAATCCATCAGAGACCTCGTGCCCAAGACCATCATGCATCTCATGATCAACAGTGTGAGTACAACAGTCCTCAGCAGCAGACACCAACTATTAACAGACAGAGAGGCAGATTTACGTTATAGATCATTGCACTCACACTGTGCAGAATTTACATAAAAGAAGGCTATTGAGCTTTAACTACCACTTAAATCCTGTCCTCTCATACTGTATGCCATGCTAAATGCTAGCAGTAGCTGGATCTCTACCTAAACACTGTAAATGTGAACACTCTTGCAGTGCTCATGGCCTAAATAGTGCATATTGTAATTTTGCGTGGTGCCACACTTACATACCAAATAAAGTACATTACAATTATGTACCATCATGCTAACCTCTATGTGTACAGTATGTAATATGCCTTATATATACATATATGCTGACAGTTATGTTGCCATTATCCAGCAGATGTAGCACCCTACTACCTAATGCGTTACTATATTTTGTATGAAAGTAATCAAGGCCTCAAATGAACCAGTGATCTGAGCTTAGGATCAAATAAACTGCCAATGAATTAATTATTAGCAGCGTTCGTCATGTATTTCACATTAAACCTGAAGACACTCATTAATAGAATTTATGATGCACGCTATTGTTCACTGAGCCGCTCCTTTTCTAAGATTTTGTTTACAGATTAAATACCTTCAATCTATAACTGGACCTTTTGGCTATAGCTACCCCATATCTAAAAATCTCTCTCGATGTAAGTCGCCACTATCTGTATTTCAATAGTCTTTTCTTCCATCCAGGCAAAGGACTTCATCCATTCAGAGCTGCTGGCCTACCTCTACTCATCCGGGGACCAGAACAGTCTAATGGAGGAGTCAGCTGACCAGGCTCAGCGCAGAGACGAAATGTTGCGCATGTATCACGCACTCAAGGAGGCACTGCACATTATTGGCGACATCAGCGCCAACACCATCACCACCCCAGTACCCCCACCCGTAAATGACAGCTGGATGCAAGAAGCCAGGTGAGAAATAACGAGCATGTAGTTGAGCGTAACAGCTGGAACATTCAGTATCTAATGACACACCAATGACATAAAATATATGAGATTAGAAACAACGAGAAAAAGACAAATCTTTCGCCTTAAATATTCTGCCTGCCTTTCAAAAAAAAAGTGTAAACTGCCTGACCTCCACCGCTTCAGGAAACTTAATATGATCTTTTAGGCGATTATTATCGATGTCAGTTTCATTTTCTCATGTCCTCGTCTCAGCCCGACCCCTCAGCGCAGGCCGGCACCTGCAGCAGCCCCGCCCCCCAGCCGTCCACCTGCTGTTCGGGGCCCAACACCAGGACCACCCATGAACCCTTCCTCTGCCTTTGGAGTGCCACTCAACCCGTCTCCAGCCTTCGGTGCACCTCCAATCCCCTCTCGCCCAGGTCCACCCATCAATGCCTTCAACAGCCACCAGGATCCCTTCAGCGCACCTCCACAGATCCCCTCCCGGCCAGCCCGCGTCCCACCCGGTGTCCCCAAGTATGACTTTCTTTTATGATGTTATCACTAATGCCTTGTGTGTGTGTATATTATGTCATTTTTGTTGCACCGTATTTTAAACATTTTGCCACTAGCATCTCATCATTACACAGGTATTTATCACCAGTTATCCCACCTCTATATTTGGGATTTTCTTTGCATTCATTGTCTTCTCACTTGTAGTTTTCTCTCAGTCTGCTTTTCTCTCTGTCGGGTTATTTTGGTTTCTCCCCTGTCTCCTTGTGAGCACGTCTCACTCCTTGTTCTCTATCTTCTCTCCTCGTTGCAGCCGAAGACCCCCTGGCGCTCCTTCTCACCGGCCCACCATTATCCGCCCTGCTGAGCCTTCCCTGCTAGACTAGACCTGTGGCCAAGCCCACCTAAGTGTGTGTGTTTGTGTGTGGGTTCGCGTGTGTGTATCTGCACACTATAGGCCGTGGGCGGGGGCAAGAGGGGAGAGGCCGACTGATAGCGGTGCATAATGTGCATCGTCCAGCCGTAGTAATGTCTCTTCAAGCAATGTTAATAAGCTGCTAATACCGTCTTTATCAGTGCACATGAATGAAAGAAACCCCTTAACCACTTGAACATTACATTTGACTGCTGTGGATATTGTGTAATACAAAATAAAACCCTGCTGATCTGCGGGATGCATTTAGATTCTACCAATAGGAGACCATGTCTCAAATTCAGTTCAAGAGCTTTTTTTTTTTATTATTGTAATAACTGGTTTATGTTCTCTGACAAGGTGCCCAGCAGAAGCTCATGAAATAACTTATTAACTGTTAAAGGCTGGCTTTCCTCTCCCCTCTCTCCACCTTTTTAGATTGGCCCAGACACCCAAGTCTAGATCTCTGTGTAACATACACACTTAACCTGTTGTTAATGTGTTACTGGGTTTTCATTTCCTAACTGATTTCATACTGAAAAACAATAGCTTATTATCACTGTTATTATTTTGGTGGTGTCGATTACATTTTTTTTTTTTCCTTGTGTTATTTTATTTGAGTGACTTTGTCCCTTTTTAATGACCGTCATAAATGTAGCTTTAAAAGTGAAATCCTAATCACAGCAAAAACAAAGCATGAGAAAGACACAGGGCAGGGTTGCAGGGAGACTGAGAGGATATCCTCAGCCCCTCTCTGTGAATTATCCTTCCATAATGAAAAGATGTCAGACCGATTGACCGATATAATCCGAGCACTTCTAACCATTTAGCCTTACAACAAGCCACTCATAACTGGGATGTTGTAGTCCGTTACCAGAACACTATGCACGAAAACCCGGGAGATGGAGAGAGACGGACACAAGGCTGTCTGCACTTTGTGGGACACGCTCTCTCCACTAATTCTGAGTTGTTAAAGCCTTGAATATTAATCCCTTTAGTCTCAGCCGAACCCCAACGAGGCCTTCGGGTAGACTTTGTTCATTCCTGGATTAGCTGATTCACATAGAACAGAGCACATAGTAGAGTTTCCTCTCAATGAGGGTAAAACCCGGGTGAAGCGGTGGGGTGTGTAGATGAGGGTAGGTCTGTGTTTTAGAGTATAAAGATGGTATTTAGCATGGAGGAGTTGGCACATCTCTCTCTGGACGTGGTTTCCGAGGACATTTATTATTGCTATTGCTATCTGCTTCCATGCATTTAAAATATCATGTATATAGCTGGCCCATACTGGGGAGGTAGCACTTGTATCTTATTTTATAGGAGGGTTGATGACAAAAACATTCTATTGATGATAATAATCAAAGCCCAACATGTTAAAACGCAACTGCAGTCATCATATTTAAGGAAGCACTAACATCGTCATTTCATAGATTAGCCTTGCATGTAGGGAAAAAAACGATTGGTCCTTTCCTGATGCATTATTTATAACCTGGGCATTTGTCATTTCTTTTGATGTTTTTGTTGCAATTGTTTCAGCTCCCCCCCCCCCCCCTCCCCCAGCTCGTCCTGGACTGTTATTTGGGGTTCTGCTACAGGGATTAGGTGTCTAAACGTGTTAAATGTTGGGAGGGCACTTCTACACAGCTGTGATTATTTGCTAATGGATATCTTTTGATTGCTTTGTGAGGGTATTTGACCATTTCAAACAAATCTTTTTAGGTGTTTAGGGGAAGGGGAAGTGACATTGGGCTACTTGAATGTTGTCTGTTTTTGTGGTGGTGGTGGAAGTTGTGGTGTATGGTGAGGGCACACCCTGTCTATGGGATCTGTCTACACTTGTCCTGTCTCAGCATAAAATATAGAATGAAGATGTTAATGATTCATCCTGACAAAGCAAAAAAACTGTTATTAATCCAAAACTGTCCTAAACCACAAACTTGAGACAGAATGTGCCCCCCCCCCCCCCGTATTTCTCTAAAGGTGTGGCTTTCAGTGACAGTGCCAGAAGGAGTGAAGTATGCTTATAGAACAGCCATGAATCATCACACTTTATATTCCACAAACCCCCGATACACAAAAGCTGGTAGTTCATGTGATAAAACCTCTGATTGGCAAAAGTTGATTAAATTCCCTTGTCATCTTCACGCACCTGTCGCTCAAACCAGACCTTGAGAAGACTACACTGTAAATGCCCTGTAATACATTAGGTTGTGGCAATTATGTCTTTCCCTTCCTAATGGATGAACCCTGTCTCCCTTCCTCTTTCCCTCCCCTGTCTGGATCTAATGGAAGGGGTTGGAAACCAACCTGCAAAAATCTCTTTTCTTTTGTTTTGCAAACCCTTGTCAAGTGCCTCTGTAGCAATTAATTGATTTGAATAAACAAGATGAACTGATTTAGAAAGGAAAGTAAATAAAGAGGTGTTGTGTACAATAAAGGGACTGGCTCTGGTGGTTGGTGTCTCCTTGTGTCCTGTGTGATCTACTCTATCCTCTCTCAGAACGTAGCGCCCCTCCTGGTTTCCCTCTCCTCAGTGCTCTCATCCTCTACAAACCAATGCAGACTGACAGAAGCCTGCAAATGTTCCTATGGCAACCCTCTTCTGCCTGTTTCAGAGAGGCAAACAATAGTCACTGCTCTTTATGCTCAACACATTTTCACCATAGTGTTCTAAGAAAAAAAATCGATACCTTGTCATAGTAATCATAGTAATCTTTTGTCGCTTTCAGTCGTACGTATTGATTAAACCAACATTTATACAGTTTACCCCAAATATGCAAGATTTTTTCCAAACATCTTTTAAAGCAGTTCTGCATTGAATTCAAATCAGGTTTGTGTGTCTAATCATATCCTCGGATGGGAGTGGAGGAGGATGATGATTTCTAGCCCTCTCACTGACAGATTGCCTTATCACAGATGCCCTTGCTGTTCCTAAGATTGGATAGTTTTGCATGTCACAAGGTTGAGAGATTAATGTTGGTTGATTGTTCCTGAACAGGCGCCCGGCTCCCCGTCGAAACCAGTGGTGACTTTGACCAGCCTGCAGCGGACATGAAATGACTTCGATCCATGATAACAGCGGGGACCACAGAAGAACTGGATATCTAATTTTCAGTTCGCTTAAAAGGAAAAAAAAAAAAAAAAAGCTCTATTAATGTTGTTACATGCCTCCACTTGTAGTCTGGTACTGCCAGTAAAAACTAAAAGTTGTTATGATTTATTGAGGCATAAAACTTGAAACCAAAGTAAGTTATTTTTTCAACAGTAAATGTTATCAAGAATAGTTCTAAACACTAAAATTTTTAATATTTCCAAACATTGTTGGAATCAAGTTGCGATAGTCTGGAATTTAAACACAATTTCCCAGAAGACTCGATTATTTATTTGACTTTAACATATGATGTTGACTTTTAGGGACACATTACCAGATACTGTGCCAAGACTGTTCAACATGTCTCAGTTTTGTGATGACCGATGATGCCTTTCAAATGGTGGAGCGTTACCACTGAGGATGTAAATGACAGCTGGGGAAGCTGCGTAGTCCCAGGAAGTTCAGTATAGTGTCAGAAGAAATAGTGGTACTGATTTAAATGCACAATAGCTTTTGCCTACTGTGGAAGGTTTAAGCTGCCTTAATAAAAACAAATCAAGTGAAATTCAATACACGTTACATGTATTTTCTTTTTATGCTTTTGTATTTCACTTTATTTACTTTGATTTTTTTTTTTATTCTATAGGCATTTTAAATTATCCGTAGCCTACTCTGTTATGTATGTTTTTACTGCAAAGTGCAATAGCATGAAACAAACGACTGCACATCCACAAGAAGGTGAATGATTCAACCAAAACTTGCCATCTGCGTGACTTCACCGTTGGCTGCCTCTTTAACCTCCAGATGGAGAAATTGATCAGGGAGATTGCTTTAATGACTCTTTAAATACATGTCTTTATTATTATTATTTGTATCACCGTTAAGATTTAAAGTGTGATTTAAATTTTGGGTTGTTTTGGCAATTGCTTTGATTAAACATAATCTAGAGTAATAACTGTAAATGTGAAATTTAGTGTCTGAGATTAAATAAAACAAAAATTCAGTGTGAACAGCTGTGGTTTTCTACATTTCCTGTTGAAATTATTAGCAGATATCAGTGCTACAAATATTTTACTTGTGTTCGTGTATGTGTTGTGCAAGTGTATGTATGGGTATGGGCATATTACAGTACTGTAGCCTAAATGTGATTTTCGGGTGTTGACATGACTGGAATTTCTATTACTCACATATTCACAAAACATCAAGCAAGCACTTTTTTTTTTGGCTGAAATGAATAATTTCACACTGCATGACAAATCACTTTCCAAATGTGAGAACTCTCAAGGCACTATTGTACGACTGACACCGTCACAAATGTTTCAGTTGAGGATTTAGTGTCAAACTTTCAAGTCTTACTGCACACAGGTTCTGCTATCTTTGCTGGAAGGTGATGAAACAGTTTTGTGATGACTATGTGCAGACCCGCTTGGTGTCATGAAAGAGGTTTTGCAAGGTGTAAATCTGAGTGACTGCAACAGCGAGCATGACAAGCAGGTTTAGGCAAGACCAGAAGGACACCCGCCACAGGTTATCCTCCAGGAGGTAGCGATCCCTCGCCTCAAGGGCCCTCAGTGTGGTCTGCACCCCACGACTCCTCTCCAGGCGCTCGTACACAGAGTCCATCCTCGCCTGGGAGAGGAAGAGTAGAACAGCAGACAGGAGGAAATAAAAGAAAGTGCTAAGATGTTGAGAGATATCAGACAGAATGACATAAGATGATTCAAGTGGTGTCGGGAGGGGAATCGTAGCTGCAGCAGATGTAATAGCTGATTTGTTTTTCTTTCTCACCCTGATGTCCTCCAGCTTGTACTCCACCATGTTCTCTGTCATGATTGCTTCTGCCCACTCTTCTCGGCCTCCTCTTGCACTGCTCTGCCTATTAATAATCACCTCAAAGAACACCATCTTCTCTGACATTTTACTGAAACTGTTGTCGAAACACAACCGGTAGTCTCCATCCTCAGTGGGATCCACCCTGCGGGAAAATTTTAAGGAGAGGTGGCGACTGCCTTTGACAATATCACAGCTGAAAAAAAGTGTAAGCATTTGTTTTTATGAATCTCCTGCTGAAAATGGAATATGCAAATAGAATATTGTAGCAGAATGGAAATGTGTGTAGTAGCAGAATAAGCACCATAGACTTTCTCCTCTCTTGAGCCAGCAAACACTGCCTGATTGGTATGTAGCCTACTATGGCGCCAGGTTAATTTTTTTGTAGTTCTCATTCTTGTTTTTAATTTGAGGTTTTATCATGTCGATGGGTCGATGTTCAGCAGCTTCACTCTGAAGTTCCTGTTTTTGGTTTGATCTAGTGTTTTCTGGGAAGGGAGAGGAAGTGCTGATCTGAAATGAGGTTACTTTCTTTCCACGTATTCATGTACTGTAATTTGAAAGGGGATGAAATCATGACTGCTGCCTTTATGCTTGTTTACAAGTCACCATTAATTGGTTTTGATCCAAATAAAGAGTATTGCAGAGATTGAGCATTACATCAAAAGGAGATGGTTGTTGGAAAGCAATTAGGTGACCCACATGTGGATGCCGTCAGAGCTCCTGAAGTCAGAGGCCAGCCGGTATCCGCTGGGTGAAATAAGGGCAAAACCAACATTTAGACCTGACCCAGCTATCACCTGTAAAAGAAACACAGGGATAGAGTTCAGCAATGGAGGACGTATAAACTCTAAGCAACACTTACTCAGCATTCACTCACATTTCCAAAGTTATCTTCACATTTTTATTCCAGACATGCAGCTCACAGTTTCAAGATGTCATTAGACTATCTGGGCAAAGCCTGTTTGACATTCAAATTTAAATCCTGATAGTACGTTGAGCTACAACCTAGCTCACATATTGCACCACAGTGATAATAATGGGACAGTCTGTGTATCTGTATCCGAAATTCTCTCTTTCAAAAGATGCGGTCAGCAGCTTATGTTATTACTCATTTGGCAAAAATGACTCATAAACATAAAGAAATCTTCTGTTACACCACCGGGAAATGTAATGGTTGCATAAATGATCTGCTGAAATCTGAAAACGTCTGTTTTTAACTTCCATTGGCGACAGCCAAATATTTTTGTTGGAGGGCCAGATTTGGCCCACAGGTCGCTAGACGAACACAAATGATTCCCACTGTGTAAATGTATACATGATCCTCTGCCTTTTTTGTGGGCTGCAATATTCTCAAAATGTTGTGTCAGAGAGTGCAGCCAGGCATGTAGTTCCACATCATGAAGCAGCCTTTGTGTTTGTGACTGTCTGTTGAGTAAAGGTTTGGGACAGGCAGCCCATTGGTGAATGAGACCTTCATGCAGCAGCCTTGGAGCATCATGTGTCAACTGTTCCAGGAAAGTCTCCTCCCTTACCCAATACACAAGGATGATTTACAGCAAGGCAGCCAGGACTGTGACGTTACATTGATACAGTCCTGATGACTGTGGTGTGATGGTAGAAGGTGAAAGATTATGGCCATAAAATGACTGAGCTCAATAACACATTATGAGAGACTTGAGTAGAGGTGTGCTTTGAATTGCAGGCTGGCTATGTTTAGTGGTATTTTTCGTTAAAGTACAAAACTGTTCAAATTATCCAAACTACTTTTGCAGTTTGGATAATTTGTGTTTTTCTACCTCTTACACAGGACAGGTGTGTTCTGCAGTAACAGCAGTCGTGGCTTTCTTATCTCTCTGCATGCAAGACAAAGTCCAAAGCCTGGTCACTTGTTTTTCAGTTAGACATTATTCACAAACTTTCATAAAGCTGTCCAAAATGAAACAACATTACACTGTCACTGTACCAGACAGACAGGAGAGAAAATTGTATTTACCTGGTATTCAACTTCCATGCTGTCGTTCCTCGTGGTGGTTTGGTAAAAACACTCTGTGCTGCCAGCAGGTAATAGAAATGTAAATTCCATGTCCTGTTTTGGCCCCAAAGCCAAAGTCAAGCCTACAGTCAGAGTAAACCATGCCAGCAAAAAGAGCTGTGCAGAAACATTCATCATCCTCCAGTCGCAGTATATAGTTCGTTTATTCCACACGTTGTTCTATGTCACACATGCACAATAAAGCAATTTTACTGTATATCTGTATTTGCTTACTCTCATACTCCGACGGTTAGAGAATAGCCTGATAGTAATTGGTTCCTTGATGAAAGCTGAATGAGTGAATCCACTTTCTGTGTCGGCCAATAGTCTGGACTGCAGCCTCATGCAAAACAGAGGAGTGGTGACAAGGTACAATATACTCCTTTCATGTAGTGTGTGTACACCTGGACTATAGGCCTGTAAGATTACTGTGAAGGTACATATTGTTTTTACATTTTTATTACTTCTTATAATTTTTTAGATTTGATGTTGCGCTGATTGAATCATTTTCTTTCTTTTTTTTCTTTCTTTTCTTTTTTTACACTGTTAATTATCAAATGCTGTACTTTTCATGTCTGGTTATATCCTATAGGGGGAGCTGTAGGTAAAAGCACGTGTGCACATGTGATTAGTGACTTGGATCATACAGACGGGTCACCATGTGGGTGACAAATAAACGGAAAAACCAACATAAAGTGTCTTAGTAAGGTGGTGGGCCGCCATGTGCCACCAGAACAGCTTCAATGCGCCTTGGCATGTGATTCACATCATTTTCATACTCATCAAAGCGTTCAGTGACCCCTCGTGCCCTGTGGATGGGGGCATTGTCATCCTGGAAGAGACCACTCCCATCAGGATAGAAATGTATCATCATAGGATAAAGGTGATCACTCAGAACAACTTTGTATTGATTTGCAGTGACCCTTCCCTTTAAGGAGACAAAATGCTCCCCGCAGCATAACAGAGCCACTGGATCCCCTCACTGTAGGGGTCAAGCATCCAGACCTGTACTGGTTTTTCCTTTAATTTGTCACCACAACAACAATCACTGACTCATAATTAAGTCATACCTTTATAATATACCACCAAATTAGGCGTCTTCATGTTGCAGCTTGACCATATAGGTCCTTGTAGGCTAAATGTCACATTTGGAAGCTAGTGGGTGGAAGGGGGATTTTATTTTATTTTGTGTACACATCATGGAAGAGAATTGTGAGCTAAAACCAAAAATAAATAACGCGGGCAAACTGACAGATCAGGTGAGAACAGACAAACATGTTTAAGAATATGTCAGCAGTTTACAATGTAATAATGTGAGAAAAATCATTCTTCATCCATGCTGAGAAGCTCCTCCTTTTCCTGTCATCCAAAACGATGCAAATAGCTTATCTGTTAAATGTCAGAAGAATCCATGTGAGAAATAGTATTAACAAACAATTCATTACTTTTCAAATATAAAGACTTGCAGTTTTTTGACATGTAAGCTGTTGTTCTCTTTCCAAAACGTTCTCTCCTGCTAAGAAAATTTGATGTTATTTGACCAAAAACTACTGCATTTTCACACAATTTTGGACTATTATCATTACAATATAAATTTAACAAAAAACACAGTGTGCCATAAAAGAATAATCACAAAACATTGGTAAAACAGGCTTATAGTGAATGGTTTTTAACTGCCATAGTCAGGCTGTAGCCACTAACCAGCTGTAGGGACGGCTATGGTTAGAATTTTATCTTTATCTTATCCACAAACAATTCATTTGTCTCGTTTTGCACATATCACAGAGATACAACAGACTGCATTAAGGCCTTGTTGGAATAAAAGGCACACATCAGACTATATGATCTAACTGATAAAGATTTATAAAGTATGTTAATATTTGACTTTTGCTCCACGTTTTTCCTTCCAAAGTTCAGAGATGCTGTTCTGTGATCACACTTCCTTAAAGAACACTTCAGGTTAAAGATGAATACAGAGAAAGAATCAAAAGACCTTAAAAACCTCCTGCTGTGAGTTACATGTTTGTTCTTCTTCTGGTTGGTTTCCTGGTTGAAGCTGCTGATTAATTTCATCAGCTTGATTCTGATTATTCTCAGCATCTAAAGGTAACGATACCAACAGTTTTCATCATGTTTGTGTCTGCGGGTGTTAAAATGATCTGATAACAGTAGAGATGGTAGTTAGCGATGTGTCATGTTGCTTTGTTGACTGCACTGGTGGAACAATCAAAACGCCAGAAGAAAGAAATAAGTTTATTATTGTTACCGCAGCAACAGTAATGTTTCCATCTGCAAAGTCACTATAAATTTAAAAATATCTCAGTTGAAAGAAATAAAAAATGTCAGTAGAATAAATAATATTCCTGACATTAAAATACTGAGTTCAGAAAGCATTAAGAACACAGACATCAGTCTGTACCTTCGTCCTGTCCTCCTCCTCCTCCCTCTGCTGCTGGTTGAGAGGAGGGAGGGAACAAATTTTAATACACGTTACAAACTAAACACAAACACAGAAATGGAGCAGAGGAGAGGACAGAGACGCTAACGCGACAGCAAAGCACGATAGAGACAAAGAACTTACATTGATGCTTCTATACTCTTTGGTAGAGTGTGGTATAATTTCTAAAGACCTGTGATGTGCTGAAGAGAACAAATTGCAATGCAAAATGATGATTGTAATGTGACATACTGCACAATGAGCATTAAGCTAAAGTAGGTTGAAATATTGTCATGAAACACTGTATTAATCATATCTGTGATAAGACCTGTGATTCAGTGTGAAGGTACATATTATGTTGATGATAATCACACTCATTGCACCTGGTGAAATTCAAAGTGTGTTTGCATTAAACTTTAATATTTTTAAAAAATAACCTTAAGAGAGGGTTAAGAAAAAAGGGTGTAAAACAGGCAGTCATAACTTTAGAAAAATAAGATCAAAAGAAACCGTGAAGATATTGGTGTAAAATTAACAAAGAACAATCTTTTAAAAAATTGGACAAAGCTCTGGTCTGCTCTAACTTGTATCAAGAAGATTGACCTAACAACAAGGTATGAAAACAATTTCTAATTGTGTAATTGGCCAAAGGTGAGGGGTTGGCCCATAGGTGTGACTTCTGCAGATCCTGAAGTATAAAAGACAAGACAGAAACCACAGCAGACCAGAGTCATCTCTGATACACTCTGTGTGTTGTGAAATGCTCTCCTTTTTCTGCCTGGCATTAAAAGATCACTTTTGCTGCTCTGAACTCTGACTCCTGAGGATTTTTTTGGACACCAAAGAGAAGTTTTTCCTGAACTGATTTTGGGATATTTTAAACTTCTTCAAACTGAGATCCAGAGAATTTGAGACAACAAGAGACTCGGCATAGTTTCCCCGTGTCTACACAGGAGGTGTTCAGGTACATTGTTAAGCACAGGTGACCCACGTTTACGAAGAGCTCAGAGCCCAATACACAAACATGTAGTTACGCACGTAAAATGGAGGAAAAAAGTCTTACCAGCTCTGTGAAAAAACATAGGAAAACCCTGAAGTCTAATGATGTCCTTTCAAAAACATTGCTTCCAGCACCCCCGCTGTTCTCTGAATGCCCCCTAGGGGGCGGTACCACCCCCATTGAGAAACGCTAGTGTACATGGACACGAATTTTCCATTTTTTTCGTGACACTCAGCATAAGTTTCAAACTCAATGTATTTCAATTGGAGGTACCTTTCCTGCCTGCAGAACTTTTTTTTACTGTCAGTCGGGACTCGGGAGCACAGAAGCTGCATTACTACTACCTTACTCAGCATTTAATCACACGATTTTACCCTTGTTTTTATTTCTATATCAGTCCCATTGGCGGACCGGATGACCTGCTGCCGGGAAATAATTTATTCTCACTGTTGAGTTTAATGATATCCTTAACATTTCTCAACACACACAAAAAAGTGGTTTGGCAATATTGGTTTTAATTATTTCACCTTCGATTCTGAGAAATCAAGTTTTTTTTGTCAGTTTTGGACGATAGCGGAAGCGGCTACATTAGCCTACCCATGATCCTCAGCGACTGTTACTATGGTGAAGATGCCAGCTAAAGCTGTGACATAACATATATTCAGTATAACACATAGATGTATTATAAGAGCTGGATAGGGTGCTGCCACTCAGCCTTGCGGCCAATTTTTCCCAGTGGCCACTATTGCAGCGAAAACTCCCCCCGTAGCCCAAAAAGCATTTTCTCCATAGACCACTATTGTAAAAGAGACGTCTGTAAAACTGTTAACAGGACATCTTGAACTGCAAACAAGGTCAATTATGACTCTTTCTATTATGAATTTTTGATCCATGGAGGTTTTATATTTGTAAAACTTTCCTCAAGCCAAAAAAAACAATTTAAAAATCTGGCTCGCGGGTGGGGCCAGTGGGGGAAACACCACTGTGCATATTCAGTGGGCCACACAACACAGAAGCAAACCCGGAAGCTAGAAACTCTTTTTGGTGTATGCACCAGCCGAGCAATTCTCATTGGATTGAATGGGCGACATTTTTGTCTGGTATCCTGCTCTTATAATACATCCATGGTATAACATTATATAATACTGCACATTGGTGGTTACAATCAGGAACAAAATACTGAGATAGATAGATAGATAGATAGATAGATAGATAGCATGGAATAAATGGATAGCATGGAAAATGCAATATTTTAAGAAGTTTCGGCATTAAAATGCGTTTTGATAACATTTCTAACGAGAAATATGCAATTTATTTTCATAATATTCGTTCAGTGAATGTATATGATATTTAGTTTGTCACTTATTACGGAGATTCTTGCAGGCTTTCTATCGATGCTATGGTGGTTGCTATGAACACTGCTATTGCGGAAACCACATACTTGTATGTTTTTTAAATAATTGTCTTTGCATTGTGTAGTTATTTGAGCTGTTATGTTATTTGTGTGTTATTTTATGTAACTGTTTGATGATGATCTTTCAATAAAAAAATGTAGATTTTAGAGCGCCCCAGGCTTGAGATTAATTTGAAATCCTGAAATTAAAGTTTTGCGATTGGCTAACCGAAGTATCCGCTGCCTGGAAGTGTTTTCCTCACTCTCACCGTGTTAAGGTTCTCTTTTAATGATATCTATTTCTCAACACAAAAACACGAAAGTTTCTGCAACTCAACAACACAAGTAGTGTAGTGCCTTTCTGTCTGCAGGTGTTGCCGCCCTTCCTGAAGTCCACAATCATCTCCTTGGTTTTCTTCACGTTGATGCAGAGGTTGTTTACTCTGCATTTTCCACTAAGAATAAAAGGAATGGCAGCCATTTTGTTTGTTTGAGCAGACAGAGACTGTATCCAAAACTCCACACTAACATGCTATTTAGCACGCTAAAACAGTATGTGAGATTTTTTAGTATGTCCGAAACCTTAGTATGAAACCTATAGTACGTAAATTGCATACTATTTCTGGGGTAATATTACAGTATGCAAGCACTGGACACTACGCCGGCATACGACCACAACAACAACATCAATGGCGGACAGCGACCTGGGCAGCTCTGGTGTAACATCAGTAACGCTTCAATTTAAGTAAAGTTTCACTTTGCTAGGTGTAATATGTTTTTCAAAATTAGTTCAGACCTTATGGTTGGCACAGGTTACCATGGTTACGCGCCTCCAACCAGCCAGTAAGCTCTCAGGAAGTGACGTGATAATTACAGCTCGGTGCGTCCAAAAAGATTGCTGTGTCCGGAACTCCATACTAATATTATTCTAATTTAGTACGCTAAAACAGTGAGATTTTTTATTATGTCCGAAACCTTAGTATGAAACCAATAGTGCGTGAACTGTATACTATTTCTGGGGATGCAATGCAGTAGTGTTGACGACAACAATAACATAACAGGCAATGGCGGATAGCGACCAAGGCAGCTCTGGCGTAACGTCAATAATGCTTTAATCAAGTAAGGTTTCACTTTGCTAGGCGTAATATGTTCTTTAAATTAGTTCAGACTTTATGGTTGGCACAGGTTGGCACAGGTTACCGTGGTTACGCGTCTCCAACCGGCAAAGAGGCTCTCAGGAAGTGACGTGATAGTTACAGATCAGTGCGTCCAAAAAGATACATACTACTGTTTATTCACACAAAAATATGTTGATAGTACACATATTGAGTATGTAGTGCATACATAGTACATAGGCATCTATCTATCTATCTATCTATCTATTTTCTTTCTGATTGTAACCACCAATCTGCAGTACTATATAATGGTATACTGAATATATGTTATGTCATGGCTTTAGCTGGTGTCTTCACCATAGTAATGGTCACTGAGGATCATGGGTAGGCTAATGTAGCCGCTTCCACTATCATCCAAAACTGACAAAATGAACTTGATTTCTCAGAATCGAAGGTGAAATGATTAAAGCCAATGGCCATAACACTAACCCATCATATTGCCGAGTTATCAAGGACACTTTCATGTTTTTGTGTTAAGAAATGTTGAGGATGTCATTAAAATCGGCAGAGAGAGTAAGTTACTTCCTGGCAGCGGGTCATCCAGTCCGCCAACGGGACTGATTAAGAAATAAAAACAAGGATAAAATCTCCTGAATAAATGTTGAGTAATGTAGCAGTTATAGTTTAAAAATGAATTACAAATGAGAAAAAAACTATAGGCTACAGCTTCTGTGCTCCCGACTGACAGAAAAAAAAGTTCTGCAGGTATGAAAGGTACTTCCAGTTGAAATACATTATTGAAATCATGCTTGAGTTGTCACGAAAAAAATGGAAAATTTGTGTCCATGTACATGAATCAATAGATTAAATTTCGTGACTATTTCACAAACTTCTGCAGGACATTTCCACACTGATTCATTTTCAGTTACAGAAAGAGCACTGTTGATATGGCCGAGGGTGGGTATTTCTCTATGTACGTGATGGACAACCATGCCACCTGTCCTGCAGTGCCACCCAGGCTAAGCCAGGGGCGACGGCGTGCCGGGGTGGCACAGACCCTGCTGTTTGTCCTGGTGAGCGTGGCATTGTGCGGTATGACCATAGAGGCCTATCTCATCTACCGTCTCTACCAAACTGAATCTGTGAGTATCAACCTCATCTCTGAATCTGCACCAGCCTACGATACCTTTTGCAATTTCATTCTGTGATTTCTTATCAACTGAGTGGCATTTTCTTTTCTCTTTTTGTTTCATTACATTTTCCTGTGTACTCTGTCACTCTTAACCCAAAACGGCTGTTTTTGTTGATTACACGTTTAAAATACCTTTAAACACTAGTCTGTGTGGGAATGGGAATTCCTCTAGTTTTCTCAGTAGCATTTGATTTCACCTGAGTCTTATAATGTAATGTTTATGTTGAAATGTAATTACTTGGAGTGAGTCAAATACGTACTAATCAAACTCAGGTAAAATCTCAAAACAAAAATAGTAAAATACAAAAATGAGTGACCTCAGTACATAAAAAAGCTTCATGAAATATTATAAAAGCAGCACATTTCATGTAAAGATGATTAGTATGGAAACGTATTGCTGCCATGCCAGAAAAAGAAAACGGACCAGTATCACATTATAATGTGAAAAGTTTATTGTTAAAACAAGATGTTTTTCACATTATTACGACATACAAACTTATCACGTTATAACAATATACTATTTATCTTGTTATAACGTGAAACTTATATTGTTATAACATGAAATGTTTCACATTATAACGTGATGTACTCCAGTTGTGAACTGGCACTTGGCCTTTTGCAAACTACAAAATGGCTCGATCCTACACTTTCTCCATCTACTATGGCCTCTTACGCATGAAACATCTGCAGATCTGTAGTGTAGCGCAGTCTCGGGTTAAGCGCTTCTTAAAAGGAGTGAGAAGACAGCGAGCTATGTGCTCCTTGGCATGTGCGTAGTGCTTGTGACGCTACCTCCAGGGGTATTATTATATTACCTCCAATAACCGCAGAATCTTGCCATGTTTCGACCCCAAGCATGAAGTAGAACTTAAAACCATTTGTGTAAATGAGCCAGATTCCTCAATTTATCCGTTCTCCCCACACTGTTTCCTCATTCAAATACGAGTTTCACATTATAATAATATAAATTGTCACGTTATAACGTGAAACGTTTCATGTTATAACAAGATAAATATATTGTTATAACAAGAAAAGTTTCTTGTTATAATGTGATAAGTTTGTATGTCATAATAACGTTTTTTCTGGCATTGCAGCAATATGTTTCCGTAGATTAGAAAGTTACTTTAGAACTGTAAAATTTTAAGATTGTGAGTTTTGTCTTGTTCAGCAAACAAAAATACTGTACAAACGGGACAGTGGTGAAAAGGAAGTGGTCTATTTCCTGTAGCATGATTGTGATTTACCTTTCACAGATTACCAAAAACACAGACCTCTTCTACTTTTCTCTG
The DNA here is from genome assembly GCA_038419695.1 of Scomberomorus guttatus. NCBI lineage: Eukaryota > Metazoa > Chordata > Actinopteri > Scombriformes > Scombridae > Scomberomorus > Scomberomorus guttatus. The sequence goes on from CM076459.1 coordinate 775,820, forward strand.
CACACAATGGTCCTTACACACAATTCGGATCTTATAATGTGGAGACTTTTGTTCAAATCTGTTCACATACAGATCATAGTTTTTTTTTTAAAGCTTTTTACATCTTATTTTCTCAACTTGCATATCCACCAATGGTGATTTTTTATGGAACAAAAAATAAACAAGCACAACTGCAAGCTGAACTATTTTTATTTCCATTGCAGGTTACCTCAGCATCGTCCTCTAAGATCATTGCAGGTATGTGTCAGCACTTTCATTTAAATTAAATTTGAATTGATAAATATTTTCAATTACTTTATTCACATTAGAGACATGTCTATATCTGGTCCTCACACAGAACAAGATGTTACTCCCACTAAACAGCTCAGTCCTGTTGATTCTCCTTCCAAACCGGTTGCACATCTGACAGGTGAGAGCAGCGCTGATGTCCCATCCAATACCATAGTGTTAAATGTATTACCAAGGCAGAAAATAACTTTTGCTCTTTATTTCTTTCCTTGCAGATGGACAAGATGCAGTTCATACACAAAACATTATGGGATGGAGCACAGATGCAGATCCTCTCCTCTATGAAATGGACTACAAAGACAGAAGTCTTGTGATTCAGAAGGATGGTTATTACTATGTCTACTCCAAGGTTTTCTTCTCAGACAACGGTGTATTTCATCATTCCGTTAATTTGCGTACTGAAAAGTATATTGTGAAAAGTGTTAACCTCCTGCAGTCCAGGAAATATTCCTCCATGTCTGACAAACAATCCAACAGTTACCTGGGTGGAGTGTTTCACCTCATCAAAGGTGATGCAATTTTTGTGAAAGTGAGCAACACCTCAAAAATCGTGCGACACAAACCCTCGGAGAATATCTTTGGTGCATATATGATATGAATATAATATTAATATTTCAGCAGGAATCTTAAAGATCGGAGTAAGAATAAATAAAATTGGATAAGAAATCATATAGCATGTTTTTTTAAAGACTTATGGTTCTCTTTCTAAATTGTGTTGACAGTGTAAAAAAATCACTTTACATCAGGGACTTTATATATGCTGCCTTATATAGTTACATTACACTTAATCTTTTGTATATTACAAAATGACACATCATGCATGGATATTTTGAAGATAACTTTGATATACTGCTTAGTTAGATCTTCATATTTGTGCTGAGTGTAAATATATCCATCATGTTGCAACCCAGTCTCACATCGAAATGTATCATAGCTACGTTGGTCCACAGTGCAAAACATATTAGTTTCACAATAATGGCTCTAAAATTGTGAGATGCTTAAATTTTTTTGGCCTATTCTAGGCAACTCTATTGGCTTGCGTCCACGTCATGTGTCAAGTTTCTGTCTGCGAAAACAAACAAAACGGCTGCCGTTCCTTTTATTCTCAGTGGAAAATGCAATATTTTAGGATAGTTTCAGCATTAAAATTCGTTTTGATGACATTTGTAGCGAGAAATGTGCATTCTATTTTCATAATCTTTGTTCAGTGACTGTATATGATGTTTAGTTTGTTAGTTATTACGAAGGTCTCGCCAGAAGATTGTATGAATGCAATGTTTTCTATTGTTGCTGTGGTGGTTGCTATGGACCTTGCTGTTGCTAAAACGGGTTAGTAGTTACATTTTGTTTGAATCATGGTCTTTTTATCTGAGCTGTTATGTTATTTGTGTTATTTTATGTAACTGTTATTATGTTATTTCAATTTAAAAAAAACAAACAAAAAAACAAACAAAACTACAGTTTAGAGTGGAGAAATGAAATGAATTTGAAGCTTTGCGATTGGCTGACTGGAGGATTTGCCACCCAGAAGTATTTTCCTCACTGTCAAACTGTCAAGGTTTTTTTTTAATGATATCTTTAACATTTCTCAACATGAAAACACACAAGTGTCCATGACAACACAACAATAACATAGGTTAATGTTAAGGCCATCGGTTTGAAATATTTCCCCTTCGATTCTGAGAAATAAAGTTCCTGTTTGTGGAAGTTTGTTTGTTTGTCTATGTGCAAAAGAATGAAATAAACAGCTAATGATTTAGATGTGGTTGTTGTTTGTTAGTTCTCTCGAATGAAAAGAACTCCTACGCACTTCCTGCTGCATCAGACGAGGGCGTACTGGAGCCTTTGCTGAGTGGTCTCAGTATCAGTAGCAGTGAATGTTTTACACTCTCGGTGCAACCGCACGACACACAAAGTAGAGAAGGTAAGAGAAGGACGTTTTTTTTAAATACCACAATGACAACTTTAACAAAGTTTCAATATGTCAACCATTCTCCTGAAGTCAGAGGCCAGCTGGTGTCCGCTGGGTGAAATAAGGACAAAAACCAACATCAGGACCTGACCCCGCTATCACCTGTAAAAGAAACACAGGGATAGAATTTAGTGATGTACAGACTCTAAGCAACACTTACTCAGCACTCACTCACATTTCCAAAGTTATCTTCACATTTTTATTCCAGGCATGCAGCTCACAGTTCATTCAAATTTAAATCCTGATAGTACATTGAGCTCCAACCTAGGTCACATATTACGCCACAGTGATAATAACGGGACAGTCTGTGTATCTGTACCTGAAATTCTCTCTTTCAAAAGACGGGGTCAGACACAGTTCAGCAGCCCTGTTAGGGATGTAGTAACTTTCTCAAGTTTTATTTATTTATTTCTTTTATCATATCAAGCCGATGTGCAGGCACAGTGAAAACGCAGCCTAATAAGTTATGTTTTGTTTGTTTAAAACTGTTAAAATTACACAAAATCAAACAATTTTTAGATAATTTTGAACTTAATTAATGCCATCAATTTAACAAAGACAAAAGCTCATACTTTTAAGAGCATGTTTGTGTCCTGTTGTTCAACATGTTACCTAAACATTTTCAGTAAAGATTAAACTGTGATCTATGTGTGTTAGCTACAGAAAGAATGTGTGTGTAAATGTGCTTTTGTGTATACATTCGGGCGACAAATTAAAGGAAAAACCGATACAGGTCTGAATGCTTGACCCCTACAGTGAGGGGATCTGGTGGCTCTGTTATGCTGTGGGGGGCATTTTGCGCGTGTGGTTTGGGTCCACTTGTCCCCTTAAAGGGAAGGGTCACTACAAATCAATACAAAGTTGTTCTGAGTGATCACCTTTATCCTATGATGATACATTTCTATCCTGATGAGAGTGGTCTCTTCCACGATGACAATGCCCCCATCCACAGGGCACGAGGGGTCACTGAACAGTTTGATGAGTATGAAAATGATGTGAATCATATGCTGTGGCCTTCACAGTCACCAAATCTCAATCCAATCGAACACCTATGAGAGATTTTGGACTGACGTGTTAGACAGCGCTCTCCAACACATGTTTGTGTGTGACTTAAACTTAACATTAGTCAACCATTAGGTATTTCTTCATCAACATTGTAACACTTGTAACAGTGATCAAACATTAACATGAACAGTATCTCTAGTCTCTAGAATATCAGAAAATAATACTTAAATTCACATCTTTCTCTGTACATATGTAGCCTATTTAAACTTTTGGGGGTAAATTGAGCCATTGACTCAACTTGCCCCAATATCACTTGCATGTTTTATCCCACAACCTCCATTTTGGCAAAACTGTTTCACACATGTCTGTGATAGTCCAGAATGCATGTTAAGTACTTTTAATGTGTTAATGTGCTTTTGCAGTTTGGATAATTTGTGTTTTTCTACCTCTTACACAGGACAGGTGTGTTCTGCAGTAACAGCAGTCGTGGATTTCTTATCTCTCTGCATGCAAGACAAAGTCCAAAGCCTGGTCACTTGTTTTTCAGTTAGACATTATTCACAAACTTTCATAAAGCTGTCCAAAATGAAACAACATTACACTGTCACTGTACCAGACAGACAGGAGAGAAAACTGTATTTACCTGGTATTCAACTTCCATGCTGTCGTTCCTCGTGGTGGTTTGGTAAAAACACTCTGTGCTGCCAGCAGGTAATAGAAATGTAAATTCCATGTCCTGTTTTGGCCCCAAAGCCAAAGTCAAGCCTACAGTCAGAGTAAACCATGCCAGCAAAAAGAGCTGTGCAGAAACATTCATCATCCTCCAGTCGCAGTATATAGTTCGTTTATTCCACACGTTGTTCTATGTCACACATGCACAATAAAGCAATTTTACTGTATATCTGTATTTGCTTACTCTCATACTCCGGTTGGAGAATAGCCTGATAGTAATTGGTTCCTTGATGAAAGCTGAATGAGTGAATCCACTTTCTGTGTCGGCCAATAGCGCTGCGCAGTCTGGACTGCAGCCTCATGCAAAACAGAGGAGTGGTGACAAGGTACAATATACTCCTTTCATGTAGTGTGTGTACACCTGGAGTATAGGCCTGTAAGATTACTGTGAAGGTACATATTGTTTTTACATTTTTATTACTTCTTATAATTTTTTAGATTTGATGTTGCGCTGATTGAATCATTTTCTTTCTTTTTTTTCTTTCTTTTCTTTTTTTACACTGTTAATTTTCAAATGCTGTACTTTTCATGTCTGGTTATATCCTATAGGGGGAGCTGTAGGTAAAAGCACGTGTGCACATGTGATTAGTGACTTGGATCATACAGACGGGTCACCATGTGGGTGACAAATAAACGGAAAAACCAACATAAAGTGTCTTAGTAAGGTGGTGGGCCGCCATGTGCCACCAGCACAGCTTCAATGCGCCTTGGCATGTGATTCACATCATTTTCATACTCATCAAACCATTCAGTGACCCCTCGTGCCCTGTGGATGGGGGCATTGTCATCCTGGAAGAGACCACTCCCATCAGGATAGAAATGTTTCATCATAGGATAAAGGTGATCACTCAGAACAACTTTGTATTGATTTGCAGTGACCCTTCCCTTTAAGGAGACAAAATGCTCCCCGCAGCATAACAGAGCCACTGGATCCCCTCACTGTAGGGGTCAAGCATCCAGACCTGTACTGGTTTTTCCTTTAATTTGTCACCACAACAACAATCACTGACTCATAATTAAGTCATACCTTTATAATATACCACCAAATTCGGCGTCTTCATGTTGCAGCTTGACCATATAGGTCCTTGTAGGCTAAATGTCACATTTGGAAGCTAGTGGGTGGAAGGGGGATTTTATTTTATTTTGTGTACACATCATGGAAGAGAATTGTGAGCTAAAACTAAAAATAAATAACGCGGGCAAACTGACAAATCAGGTGAGAACAGACAAACATGTTTAAGCATATGTCAGCAGTTTACAATGTAATAATGTGAGAAAGAAATACTATTGTGTCATATTCATGTTGTGTCAGGAATCTGATGACTTGTCAGCATTATTAGAGACTATTTCTGGCAGAACTATGCAGATGTTTGCATCTGGCTTCCAATTTGATTTAAAGCACTGTTCTGCTTTCAGAGGCTGTCCAAATGCCCTTTTCTATATAACTAGATTCCAGCAGCCCTCCTTAGTATGCCACCCTGCTGCATGGAGGTCTGACTTTCTACCATTACATCCTGCTTTTCCGATTCAAATTCAGTGAATCCAGCCTTGGGCCCTTTTGCCCCTGATCTGGTCCTACCCTACAATCATGCTGTCACAACTCAATCATTCTTCATCCATGCTGAGAAGCTCCTCCTTCTCCTGTCATCCAAAACGATGCAAATAGCTTATCTGTTAAATGTCAGCAGAATCCATGTGAGAAATAGTATTAACAAACAATTCATTACTTTTCAAATATAAAGACTTGACATGTAAGCTGTTGTCTCTTTCCAAAGTGTTCTCTCCTGCTAAGACAACAGAAATGACTTCTAATCCAGGTCTGTAGTGTTTTTTCTATGTTCACTTCCATCTCATTTCAGAATTGAACATATTCTCTTGAATATTTTTCTAAAAGTAATATGTATAGCATTTACACCCCCAAATAACTTACATTATTATTAACTTACATAGCATACATTATACTAAACACACTACTTAGCCTCACTGTACCGCAGCTAAAACTCCATTTTGGTGTACTTGCCGCTGTCAGACCATGAGACAAGCCACTAAACGAGAATATGACAGAGAGGAAGTGTGAATGGTGATATTTCAACATTGCTATTACAGTGAAGTGGGAGGGTGTGAAGAGGAGGTGAAATGCATTGTGCTCTCCCACTTTGTAATTGTCATCTTTTACCTTGAGGCTTTGTAACTGGTTGTCAGGGTCTGCTGCTGCATTGGACAAGATCGCATCAAGTACAGTATCATTTTAATGTTTGCAGTTACTTTGTGCAGGCAGGTGCGTCTCCATTGGCCACCAAAGGGGTTTTTCTGATACATTTCAAGATTTCTATATGTGAGTCTAATCGTTGTCTCCGCCACTGTCTCCACTTGAACCAACCACAAGTGAGCCCACCCATTTTGCCACTTTGTCACACCGTCTGTCACGTCTCTTCTGTGTCTGCATTGAACTGCATTGAAGCGACACTCTTTGACAACTTCTGGAGGATATTTCCATACTGATTTGTTTTCAGTTACAGAAAGAGCACTGTTCATATGGCTGAAGGTGGTTATCCCCGTATGTATCCCTATGTGGTGGACAGCCATGCCACCCGCCCTCCAGTGCCACCCAGGCTAAGCCAGGGGCGACGGCGTGCCGGGGTGGCACAGACCCTGCTGTTTGTCCTGGTGAGCGTGGCATTGTGCGGCATGACCATAGAGGCCTGTCTCATCTACCGTCTCTACCAAACTGAATCTGTGAGTATCAACCTCATCTCTGAATCTGCACCAGCCTACGATACCCGTTGCAATTTCATCCTGTGATTTCTTATCAACTGAGTGGCATTTCCTTTTCTTTTTTTTGTTTCATAAGGTTTCCTTTGAAACCTCTTTTTAATCTCACTTTCCTCCTAAGAGCCTCGTTAGCTTCACCAGCTTATTCTCACTTTCAGTTTTCCTTTTTTTCTTTTTATCAGTTTTCTCTTACTTGTGTTCTGTCACTCTTAACCCAAAACTGCTGTTTTTGTTGATTACACCTTTAAAATTCCTTTAAACGCTAGTCTTAAGTATTTATAATGGGAATTCCTCTAGTTTTCTCAGTAACGTCTTTGATTTCCTTTAAACACCCGAGTCTTATATTTATAATGTAATGTTTATGTTGAAATGTAATTACTTGGAGTGACTCAAATACGTACTGATCAAACTAAGATAAAATCTCAAGACGAAAATAAAAATACAAAAATGAGTGACCTCAGTACATAAAAAAAGCTTCATAAAATATTATAAAAGCAGCACATTTCATGTAAAGGTGATCAGAAAGTTACTTTAGAACTGTAAGATTTCAAGATTGTGAGTGTTATCAATAAAAATATACACTACAAGGTAGATATGCAAGTGAAACTACCATTCTTAGGGTTAGGGTTACATTTTACAAGGTCACATACTACTCATGGAAACCTTGCTGTCATAGTTGTATTACCAAAGTGGAAAGTGAGGACTCAATATGTGATTTTCCCATAGTGTCATGATGGAGTTATGGTGTGACTTTAAAAAAACGATTTCATTTGCATATTGCGAGACAAAAACCGGCCCACACTCACACCTCTTTCTACTCTCACTGATGTGTGAGATCTTGTTTAGGTTTAGTGAAGCAGAGGCATCAGTGAACAAAAGTACTCTCGTGACAGAAACAAAACTGACGTTTGCTACATCATATGAATGTTTTCTCCAAAAACTGCTGACGGGGAAACAATTTCATTATTATGGGGAAGAGAGCGGAGTAGATACGGAGAAGTACAATAAAGTCCGGCCCATTTACGCAGAATTCCATTGACGTCCCCAGAGGGCAGGGGCAAGACTTGATGTCCCATGATGATGGATGGTCAGATGCTTTCACTATATATCTGACTCAGTTCCCTATCCTTTTTATGGTGTTCTGTGAGATGGCAGTAGTCACGGGGTTGTGGGGTGGGGGGTTGTGGTTCGAACAAAAAGTATTGTATAAACAGGACAGTGGTGAAAAGGAAGTGGTCTATTTCCTGTAGCATGATTGTGATCTACCTTTCACAGATTACCAAAAACACAGACCTCTTCTACTTTTCTCTGCACACAATGGTCCTTACACACAATTCGGATCTTATAATGTGGAGAATTTTGTTCAAATCTGTTCACATACAGATCATAGTTTTTTTTGTTCTGTTTTTTAAAGCTTATTTTCTCAACTTGCATATCCACCAATGGTGATTGCATCTGCATGTGCATGCAACAAAAAATAAACAAGCACAACTGCAAGGTGAACTGTTTTTATTTCCATTGCAGGTTACCTCAGCATCGTCCTCTAAGATCATTGCAGGTATGTGTCAGCACTTTAATTCAAATTAAATTTGAATTGATAAATATTTTCAATTACTTTATTCACATTAGAGACATGTCTATATCTGGTCCTCACATAGGACAAGATGTTACTCCCACTAAACAGCTCAGTCCTGTTGATTCTCCTTCCAAACCGGTTGCACATCTGACAGGTGAGAGCAGCGCTGATGTCCCATCCAATACCATAGTGTTAAATGTATTACCAAGGCAGAAAATAACTTTTGCTCTTTATTTCTTTCCTTGCAGATGGACAAGATGCAGTTCATACACAAAACATTATGGGATGGAGCACAGATGCAGATCCTCTCCTCTATGAAATGGACTACAAAGACAGAAGTCTTGTGATTCAGAAGGATGGTTATTACTATGTCTACTCCAAGGTTTTCTTCTCAGACAACGGCGTATTTCATCATTTCGTTAATTTGCGTACTGAAAAGTATTTGGGGAAAAGTATTAACCTCCTGCAGTCCAGGAAATATTCCTCCACATCTGACAAACAATCCAACAGTTACCTGGGTGGAGTGTTTCACCTCACCAAAGGTGATGCCATTTTTGTGAAAGTGAGCAACACCTCAAAAATCGCGCGACACAAACCCTCGGAGAATTTCTTTGGTGCATATATGATATGAATATTTCATTGTAAGGAATCTTGAAAAACTGGAGTAAGAGTTTAAAAAAATGCATAAGAAATCATATAGCATCTTTTTTGAGGACTAATGGTTCTCTTTGTAATGAAATGGCAGATTCACAACCAGATTGGAGTAAAAACTGGGAAGTGTTAGGAAGGTCAGGACTACTGACTTATCAGTGTCTAAATTGTGTTGACAGTGTAACAAAATTCACTTTTTCCATCAGGGACTTTTTATATGATGCCTTATATAGTTACATTACACTTAATCTTTTGTATATTACAAAATGACACATCATGCATGGATATTTTGAAGATAACTGATATACTGCTTAGTTAGATCTTCATATTTGTGCTGAGTTCATGTTCATGTTAAAATTTAAAAAAACACAAGCTGTATATTTACACATTGCTTCTCATTCTTTCTGTAACACATATTGTACACTATTTATTTATGTCTGAATTATGCAACTGCTTCAATTCTGCTGTCTATGTGCAATAATGCATACAAAAGAATGAAATAAACAGCTAATGATTTAGATGTTGTTGCCGTTTGTTGGTTTTCATAGTGAACTACTCTGTGCACTTCCTGCTGTGTCAGTTGAGGCTGTACTGGTACCTTTGCTGAGTGGTCTCAGCATCAGTAGCAGCAAATGTTTCACCCACTCGTTGCAACCACACGATACATGCAGTAGAGAAAGTATTTTTTTTAAATACCACAATGACACGTAACAAAGTGCAACTATGTCAACCACCTGTGTTCATACTGTAATACTGGCTTTACAGTACATCAGTATAACTTTCATGACAAATGAACTTCTCATGAAGGTTTGAAAGGACAGCATGTGTAATATGTGTATTCCACACATTCATATCAGCACACATATTTGCTGTGATGCTATACTGTACCTGTAGATGATCATTATCAATCAATCACCGTGGTGACAAGCATGCTAACATGGCCTATACAAGCAAAAAATCTTATCATGCTTTTTTTCTTTCTTTCTCTATTGTATCTCAGTAATTGTTACGCTTTCCCTTCATCCGAGTCTGTTCGAAGAAGCAGCTCTTGAAAACACCCACAGAGTTGTATATTTGTAAACTGAGGAGGAAGTGGTGGAAGGGGGGTGGGGTGGGGTGTGTGTGTGTGTGTGGGGGGGGGGGGGGGTGTGTGTCAGTGGCAGATTGTCTGACTCATTTTCCAACCCCAGACCCGGAGAGCAGCGGCTGGTGAAAATGCACTTTAACAGGACTGGATTGGTGTCTCTGTGCGTGCAGGTGGGTGTGTGGGGGTAAAAGTTAACCTCAAATTCCTTTTCCTCCAGGAATGAGTTTTGTTCCAATTGGTAAAACGCTGGTTTGGATATGTCTAAAGGTCTAAATGCAAAAAAGTAATGCATTAACTGTGAAATCATAGGTGGCCTTGGCTTAGACATTTTATAAAGTCCCCTTGTATTTTCATGACAGCTTCTCGATGCATGTGTGAGTCATTATCTTCCAGCGCTGGCTGACCTCTAAGGTGTGAGAGACTGCAGCAAAGGAAGGGGAGCTGTATCAGCTGTGTGGTTGGGTTTCACGCTCCTATCATTAAACCTTGGTCTAGACATGACTTTTACAAAGAAATTGTGTGGGATGTGCATACTCTATAATTGCCTATGATCTCAAACAAATTATTCACACTTCCATATACGAAACCAGTATTTTCCATTGATAAAGCAGAACTGTATTTTCAGATTTTCAATCTACGGAGCCACTGTTTTTTAATTAGGCACAACTTCAGAAAGTAACCGCTCTCTGTTTGTCACCTTTCTTTCTACATAGAAACAACATGTGAGGCAAAACTGAAAGAGGTGGTCATGGTACACAGCACACAGCTAAATACTGTCCCCTTGTGTCAGTCTCAAGAGCAGGTAGAGAACAGTGGGGTGCTGACATTTAACTTATTAGACACTTTACTGACTGTTCTAGTCTTTAACTAAATAAATTCAAACTTTTGTGTCCACAAGATTGATAGAACGTTACTTTTACTCAAGGTATAGAGTCTAGTGGCTGGATTCATGAATGTTGCTCTCTTCCACAAAAATAATAATTCTCAGATCTTGAATTCTCGAAAATCATTTATTATAATGTGGTGTCATTATTTGCTGGCAGTCACTGAAAGATAACAGCAGGGCTTGAATAAACATTTTTCACTTTCGATTAAACTGAAATTTGGGTGGAAATGATAGAAAGAGGCGATGAGGGTTTCTACAGAAGCCGCTGCATATTTTTATGTATTTTTATCTTATATTAAACAAGTCCTGCACGCCTGCCTTGACATTAGGCAGTGGAAAGCAAATGTAGGAACATGCCTCACGCCTTAGATTCCTCTAATAAATGCGACAGAGTGGGTGGTAACTGAGTATCTGCGTTTGAATTCATACATCTTGGACCTCTACTCTGTAATCGGAAGCTGTGGTGTAACAGCTAATACAGAGAGTGGTAAGAGATATGGGACTCTGCGGCTGAGGTTTGGAAAAGAAGAGTTTTCAGATGAAACCTTGGTAACTTGGAAAAACTGTGACTTGGCTGCGATGACTAATGTTTGTTCCAACGACTTTTTGTGTACTGTGTCTCTGTTGTTGTAATGTAGGTCAGTTAATATGGTGTCGGATGACTGTGTAAGTCGCTGTTTAAAAAAAAAAGAAGAAGAAAGATTTGTCAGAGTCTGGAGGGCATATTCTTTGACAACATACAGCAGGGAGGTCCCGCTGTATCTTTATATTACTGACTCATTAGCTGTGGGGACCCACTGTTAACTTATGACCTTTCACTTTCACTTTAAATCTGGGGTCTCGTGAATGACTCACAGTCAAAAGCACACTTTCATCACTCCATTTATCTGCTCTGTTATTGTCTATATTAGGACTTTTAAACACGTCAGAGACAATATAAATGATAACATTGTTGCTTTTTTCCGACAACATGTTTAAAAGTTACAAAACAGGAGTGCAATGCGCTCGTTGAACGCATGCTCACACTAATGTACCAACATCATCACCAGGAGTGCACGCAGTTCCTCTGTTAACTGCAAATCTGTGACAAAACCAAATATTTCTTCAGATGAAACGTTCCACATAAACCACCAGGACTCGTGATTTCACGTGTCATCATGTGTGATACTGTAAGTAAGTAAGTAGTGAAGGTGATTACTTCTGTCAAGTCATTTCACTTTTCATTGTAAATTTAGATAATGAAAACACACGTATGTGATTTGTGGTTCTTGTTTTGATTAGCAAATAAATGGATTCAATTGCTTAAAATCATTGTGACAAGAAATAAGAGTTCCAAAAACATCATAACTTTATTTTTGTACTTTTGCTTGAACATTCATAGACAACAACATACGATATGTACAAACCATTGACTCACCAACAATGACAATGACATACATTGTCACACAGTGACATACATTCATTGGTTATTAGCTGACCTGACTGTGGGATTTTTGTTAAATACAGTATACTGTATTGCATACTGTATATATTTGCATTTAAACAAAAAATAAATATAACATAAATATAATTCATACAGTTCAAACATCAAGAAATAAACCAGCAAATAGCAAAAGTGAAAATAGCAGTTTGGCTGAAAAAATTAGTTATTTGCCAACAGATGTGGCCGTTCAGAGTAATACATTATTGTCATTACCTATTACACATTTAAAATATAAGAAAGTTCAACAAGGAAATACAATTTAAACAATCAAGTAAGATCAGTTTATGCTGAGTACCTGCTTCACTGACTAAAAATTAGTTCCTTGATTGCTATTTGAGAAGCAACGAGAACAATCCAACATTTTTTTTTCCTAATCCATACAATATACAAGGGAAAATCCACCCAAGTTTACAGTATCCTTCATGTTATTTCTATAGTACTATCTAGCTGTGTTTTAAAAGTTTGAATTTGAAAAAGTTTCCCCTCTAGCATAACTGTAAAGAAAGCAGATTTGTAGTGATGACGTCAACTTTAGACCAATCCTGGAGCTGCTATACAGGATATTGACCTTACTAGACAAAATCATTAGACATCGAATTAATGTAATTTCTGTTTAAGGGTGTCAGGGGTCTTTTTAGTAGACCAGAATTTAAAGGGATGAGGGTTTTTACCCAGTCTGTGGGTAAAAGATCCTCTACACCCTGTGACACCCTGTCTGACACCTCTCTAACTGCAGGGAGACATTTAAGTGACTTGCTGACCTGGCAAAGTGCACTCAACCATCTTTGCATCTAGGCAGGGCCACCAAAAAGGGGCATCACAGAGCTGGACAGAGGCTCTGGAACGTGCCAAGGATTTAGAACATATATATTTATTGTATCAGAGTTGCATCTAAGCCTTGACAATGTAGATGATATCCAGGTGGGTAAGATATTCACTGCTATTAATATTTGTGGTTGGTGGGTCGATGGTGACCATCAGCTTGCTTCCAGCAGACAGTTCCGCTACCTTGCCGAGGAGGCCTGTGCTGCATGTGTCCATGTTAATCGTACCCTGCAGGAGAACTGCGTTGTCCCGCTTCAGGCTCACCTTTTGCCTCGATGTTTCTTCACACAAATACAGTGTCACCTGAAGAGTCAGGAAGTAATATCCATCCTTCTTTAAGGTCAGAATATGTCCTTCATCTGAGACCAAGCCTGAACCCACACTTGTTGCTATCCATTTCACCGTCTTGTTGTTGACTGTGGGTGACAGAAAAGCTGCTATTAGCTGTGTTTATTTACATAGAATTTAATTCTGAAAATCTGTTACATGTGATTAAATTATACTGTATTGGAATTAGAGAGATCTGATCACAAGATTATCTGTATTTTCAACAGCCTGTGTATGTGGCCTGACTCATTGCTTACAACTTCTTGCATATTCTGAATGAAAATACTTCTACTTTACCTTCAGTACCCTTAAAGGTGATCATTCTGCTCTCAGGCATGGACTGTTGAAAAAGGAAGAGATCTATTAATGAAAATATTAACATTAAATATGTTGCAAATATGGCTTCAACACTGACACACAGACCAGCTACATAAAAGTTCGCAAAACTGCGTAAAAGATTTTTTAAAGTGTGCGGATGAGTCTAGTGCTTCCATCTTAAAAGTGAGAGCAGAATAAATTGTTCACATCTTCAGAAGGAAAATGAAAAGACAACAGCTTAGTTTAGTGGCATTTCCCCGAATGTGGCAATGACGTCACTGTGCTTCCTCCAAGAAGTGACGAGGGCGGTTAGACTGTCTGACATAGTAGCTGAGAAAATATTGAAGTAATTTGAGATAGATTTGCCTGGTCTACAGGATTGTCTGGAATGTTGGGATGACAACTTTTTAGAGCCAAAATATGAAAATCTAATAACAATAGCATGACATCCTGATCACCAAGAACATGTGTATGCAGATTGTGAGAATATATAACACAGCACAACACGCCAAGGTCCACAGGAGAAGCACAAACTCTGAAACTGGGGTTATCTTACTGAAGTTGGATTGGATGCCCGAAATTGCATTGGTCCCCCTGATACTTCACTGGTCTTGTTGTGAAACTGGAGATGGAGACAGAAACGTAAAATATACTAATGTATTTGGCATTGCTAAATCAAAAAATCTGAACACAAAGCATTGTCTATCAAAAGCCTTCTTCTGTAAAGTGTCGGCTCTAAACATTTAAACACACTTATATATTATGCTCCAAATGGAAAGCAAACATCTCTATCTGAACATTACACAAGAGCTTTCACTATTTGGAGTCATGAGAGGGGGGGGTCTCTGTAACCAGCTCTAGACCACAGGTAAGGGTATCGTTCTCACCAGCTGTGTGACTACTAAAACCACAAAAAAGAACAGATGCACTGAGCAGGTGTTTCGGCATACTAGTACTGACATTCATCTTCTATACTCTGTCAATTCTTTCAAATGTGACAAAACTGTTGCACATTTTAACAATGTAAAGTTTGTATCTCATCATGAATCACCATAAGATACTATAAATGTACATCCTGTCAACTTGAATTTGATGATATCTTAAGATGTCTCACCCCACGCCCATGATGTCCACCTGTGAATAAGAGGATGATGAACACAACTTGGATAATGGAAAGGATGGTGGTCCACAACAGCAGGACATGGATCAGGGAATGCTGGGTAGGCTGTGGCATCGTCAGTCCGATGGCAGAGCTCAGTGTGGCCTGAGCCTGGGAAACGCAGGAAAACAGATGTAAAGTTTGTCTGTTACGTTACATTAAGCGCTAACGACTGTACAGGTCCCGAGTTTCCTCTACTGTTCACCAGAGCAGTGTGTGTGTGTGTGTCTTCGCTTCCTGAGCTCAGTGTGTGCATGTGATGAGGACGTTTTGATGTCTGACTGTGTTCTGCCGTGCCCCGAGTATCTATAGAACGAAAAAAGAATCCAAATGGTACTTTCCCCTGTATGTATGTTACAAGGCACACACAGCAGGCCCTGATTGTATCTGCATGTTGGGGCTGGCCCTAGTCTACTCACCACAACTCACACAAAAAGGAGGAACAAGACTCACTTACAGGGAGAGAAGGAAGGACTGAAGAACTCTGACATAAATTAATTTCAACATTCATCACTCAGTTCCTTATTTATGAGAGAGTTTATGAAGAGTGTTTGGTGATAATGATGACATGTGCATCATCATTTTTTTTTACATTAGTTCCTTGTAAATAATAAAAGTCATTGCCTTGCTGTTTTCACACCCTATTTCCTCTTTATTTCCCTGTATGTCTTCATTTTCTTCCTGTTTATGTCTTCATATTATTAATACTTAACAAAATACTCAGTAATATACACTGTGTGAATGAAAGTTGGTTTCAAACTGGGAAGTAAGGTCCCAGCAGCATTTTTCTCTGTGTCATTTCTTCTTTACAAATCTTTGAATGAAGGCTGATAACACCAGAAACTAAAGAGATAAAATGAAATATATGAATGAACTATAGAAAGCATGTGAAAATAAACATGGCTGATAGAGTTTGACAAATGTTTGTATCCCATAAAGCAAACAATCAACACTTAAATATTATTATCATTATCTCATCTCTCATCTGACATAAAAAAAATGGTAGAGAAAAGCATCAGAGAAAATGTCACAATCAGATTAGTTGTGGAACACTCAAAATATCAAGAAACACGGCCGACTCTTCACGCCTCTTAAAAAATCCCACCTGCATCTAAATTCTGATTGAGGTCAGTGATTGTGGTTTCACTTTCTTTGGTATGTACTTTGCCCGGGGAAAGTTTTATGGCAGCAAAACAGGATGGGCTTTGGTTCAGGTATGTGTCATCAGACTAAATAGAGTAGAAGGCAAAATGATACATGTGGGCTGCTTTTATGACTGACAATGGTCAAGTGTCAAAATAACAAACATGCCCCCAGACTTTTCACTGGGTTTAATCCACTGCAGAGTAGTAGGACTGTAAATTGTGTACTAAACATAAAACAGCACTGGTGGAGATATTCAAGGAAAAATATTACTACTATTATATGTCAAAGGCCTTAACTTGATGTCCTTTAATACACATCACAAAATCAATCGTATCACCTACAGGACAGCATGCTCACTTCCTCTGATTTTCTAGCGACTAAATGATGATTTACAGCCATCTAGTGGATGTAAATCAATAATGCACAACACAGCAAGGCTTAAATAAGATGTTATAAATCTGATTACAATATTCTTTATGCTTTATTGACATACAGTATATGTATAACTGTAACACTGTATGTTCCTGAAGCACATGTGAAGCTGGTGTCTGATATTACATCATTGAGGGACTGCCCAAAGTCAAAGCTACAAACACGGCTGTGGTGAAGACACATGTTTACAAAGGTGATAATAAGTACTTGTAAATATAGATATGATGTGATATCGCATGTCTGATTAATATGTGTATCACTATGTCAACAGTGTAAATTATGTGCAGGTATATAATGTATACACAGCTATTTTTTGGGCTTACAAGCTTTGGGTGCTAAAGGTTAAATCCAAATTTTTAACATTTTTGGTGATTTTTTTTTTTTTTTTACTGGCAGATTAGTTTAAGACATTACAGTATAAACTCTGCAAGAAAAGAATGGAGTTTTTGGAGTTTGAGAGAATGAGAAAGTGAGGCTTCCGTTTAGAAACTTGTTATCTAACAACATCAATGACTTGAGGTTTTGCCTTATGGGAGGCCCACACCCTTCTCTCTCATTTGCGCTTCATCTTTCAAATGAAAGATGAAGATACAAATTAGAAAATAGGAAACAGAATGAGAGAAAAAAAGATATTTTATATTGAGGTTCTAAAGATGGAGGGTGTCATATGCAGTGTAGACTGTAAAGCCCCTTGAGGCAAATTTGTGATTTGCGATATTAGGCTACAGTATATAAATAAAATTGACTTGACTTGACTATATTTTCCAGGTCATTTGCAGTTTTCAATTTTCTTAAATACAATGTTTTTTTTTAATTTCCATTTTCAAACTATCCTTATACTTCCAGAGTATAAATAGTCTAATTTCTGTTCCCCTCCCCCATTCATTTTCAGTTAAATCAAGGACAACTATTGAAGTGATTTATGCAAAAAGCATTACTGAACGTAACTCAGTGAAAATACATTTACAGATGAAATAGTAAGTCAATTAATTGATTGACAGAAAATTATTGTGCAGTACAATTATGATAACTGATGAATAATTTGTCCTTTAAGTAACTTTTTAAGCTAAAACTCACTTGTTACAAAACAAGCAATTCAATGTAAATTGCTTTAAATCGCAACTAACAGACCAAAAAATTAACTAAGGAAATCACATTCATTATAATAGTTGATGATGGAAAATAACTGTTAGTTGCATTCATGTGCAATGACAAAAGCCAAAGTCTTAACAGTGTCAAACGGGAGAGAAACGTTTGAGAAAGGATGAAGCAGCTGTGCCTCTGTCTTTACACCAGATGGCAGGAAACTTCCTACCCACAGTCCACACACAGTGGACTAACCAGGAGCTGATCACTGAGGGATCAAATGACCCGGCTAATTGATTGACTAAGGTAATGAGACTTTTGTATTGGATAAGCTGTTATGAACTTATCATAAGGTAAAGTCTTTTACTCCGGAAGCTTGCATGATAAGTGTGTTCTGATCTATCTATCTATCTATCTATCTATCTATCTATCTATCTATCTATCTATCTATCAGTAGGCCTCAGACGTTATTAAATGATACAAAAACAGATTTCCTTTAAAAAAAAATGAAGTAAAAGTAATTATTGCAGTGCAGAGAAGAGCAGGATCTGTATGCGGGACTGTGGGCAGGACAGTTAATGGCACAGGAGACATGTGAGTGGGGAGGACCAGTCATTACACAGCTGGCAGGTCAGGTGGATCCAACATGTTGTGAGCTCCAGTCTGATCGTTAAACATTGATTGTGTTTTGCTTTTTTTTTTTTTTTTTTTTTTTTTTTTTTACCGCGGAGGGGGTTATTTTTTTCCCCCCACAGAGCTGCGTCAATTTACACAGAAAACCACCGGAAACAAGGCGATTTTTCAACCAAAGTAAATGTTTCGCAGTTACCTGAGCAGCTGTGAGAAGAGGAGCAGTCCTCCAGGCCGACTTTACTTCGAAAGCTTGAACCAAAAGTTGTGTTTTCCATTCATGTTTGTTTGACACAGATGTGAGTGCTGGTCTGTTGAGAGACGCTCCCACTGAGAAGTTAAGGATTAAGTGAGTGAAGTTTACTCGGATGTTTATGTTTTCTCCTTTTTTCCCCCCAGATTGCGTCCACCCTTTTTTCCCCCTCTGCACTTTCTCTTTTTGATGACAACGTGTGGCGTTACCTCGGGTCGGTCGACCAGGGTCTGCTGTCAAACTTTGGTTGACATGGATTTGTTGCACCGACGACGGACGGACTGAACAGTTTGGGCATTTTCATCATTCACCTACAGCTACGACGAAACATACTTATTGCAACTATTTTTTTTTTTTTTTTTTAAAAAGCAAGCTGCCAATAACTTATTAAGCTGTAGCCATGCAAAAGTTCAATTCCAGCGGTAGCCACAGCAGCACGCTGCCCCGGGACGCGGAGCTCCAGCTGCGGTTAGCTGACAGTGGAGGAGCCGGGGAAGGGAAGGAGAACGGCGCCGGGAAACATTTCCTCACCCAGCCCGAAGAGGAGAGCTCGGTTTGCACCAAGAGGAGGATGCTCGTCGGTTTGGATGTAATATGTCTTTGTGTCGGTAAGAATAAGTGCATTTTAAATGAATGCTTTCGACCCTATGCATTTTTCCAGTGTTATTATGTGAGGAGTTCAGTTACACTTAAATGGCCCTTAATTCCAATTTAAATGCACTGAAGGCCACTTTTTCCATAACTTTTAAATTGTAATTACGTTTTTTTTAAAGGACCCTCCACCTCTATCAGATTCTGTCTTTGCACGCATGTCAACATCAGCTTTCGGGAGGGAGAGAGAGAGAGAGAAAAAAAACCCCACATTGGATGGGGATTTGTAAAAGTTAACGAAGCTGCAAAGCATTTTTCCAGAAGTCAAATGGAAACTGTTCAGAAGAAAATTTAAGCTCGCTCTCCTCGGTGCACGTGGGGGCAGGAGGGAGGGGCACGAGGGTGGGAGGTGGGGGGCTCAGCTGGCAGGAGCAGCTGGAGTTGTCCCGGGAATTCATCTGTTCCTATGGTAACCCCCCCCCCCCCCCCCCTACCAAAAAAAAAAAGTTCCCGGGAGAAGAACGTGGGAATTGGGATAAAAACATTCCCGTGCTTGTGTTCTCGTGCCGAAAACCGAGCCTCTGTTCACAGTCAGCCTCTGTCACTGCAGCATTACTGAGTGTCAACGTGCTCAGCTGGAGGGCTGTGCATGGTTATAATACAATACCATTTACCAGCAGCTTTCATAAGCTGAATTACAAACACATGGACAACAACTCTCTGGCCACTAACATAATCACAACAAAGGAGGTCAAAATTACTGATTGTTTCTGCGTGATAGGGGATTTAATAAGCTAATTGTGACAAGTAATTATTGTTTTTGTTTATTAATGCCATCAAATCCAATTTTAGTGTTTAGTTTAAAATGTTGAAACCAAAGATTACTTTCTATCCCAAGATGATAACTTATTATCAGACAAGTTTCGATCAAATAGTGTTTTGGTGGCATATAAAGCTGCATAACGGTGGTTATCTTAGGTTGGATACCCACAGTTGGATGAGTTGATTCTTTCTTTATGCCCCACAAGTTCATAAATTATTAGCAAAACTTTGTTGGCAGGCATTGTGTCAAAATCCTTAAATGTGGCAAGACAAAAATACAAATTAAATTAAAGTGCCCAAAGTATTTAGGTTCTGTACTCTAATGACATCCTGTTGGAAGGTTAGATTTTATTTATGCATCAACATGTAGGGAGTATTTTAATGATGTAGTTTGTCCATGTGGTGCTTGGAAGAACTGATACGTACATTTTTTGGGTAGTTTAAACTACAGCATTGTGGCACATTTTAGGAGAATATTCTATGTTGTCATTTGTTATGTTAATCTGCCAAGAAATAAGTTTCTACAGCTGTCAAAGAAATGTAGGAAAAGACAAAGGTTCTCTTTTAAATAGGAATACTCCAGCAAAGTGTCAACACTTTAGAATTGTACTTGGATTAGAGTAAATGCAGTTACTTTCCACCTTTGTGCAGTCTCGTGAGTCTGCTGGAGGTTCCCAGTTTCACTTTGGGACCTACTTATATTTGTTGTTGAGTGACACAAAATGTAATTTCGTGTCGTCATCTCGCATGACTACCATAGGGAAGGGAACATCAGTGTTGTGTGATTAGTGGTTATCCGGACCGGCGGCAAACACGAGAGAGGCGTAACCCGTCTAGGCAGACCGACAGGTCGGTTTGCTGTTGAAGCATAGGAAGAAGCCTGGCAGACAAAATAACATTGTGAGGCCGTTTCCATGCCATGTTATTCCTTACCCCTGCAGGTATGCTATTAGCTGTTTACTCCACACACTTGTCGGCAGCTTTGTTCTGTGTTTAGAAAGTGGCCAGTGACCCAACATCGTCAGCACGATTGAGAAACTGGTCTCATACTCTGAGCGCACCATTTGCTTTCTATGAAAAGTGGGTGCCCTGACTCCTCTGATCTCCCCTCTGACTTGATTACAACACTGACACTGAGTCACCGAGCCTGAAACTGGACACAACGGAGAGGATATAGGGAGTCAGTTATTCTCATGACTGAGATATTGATGTGAAATACAAGGTGCTAGGGATGGAGCAATGGTTTGATTTGATACATTGATATGTTTCTGATACCAGTACAGCAAAAAGTGTCTAAGCACCTTATACTGTTCATCCATTTTTAATTCATTATAACCTTTAACATTATGAAAGTATAAGCTACGGTTTTAGAGTTTGGGATGAAGCAATGGAGTTTTTCCTGACCCATTTAGTCCAGTTTCTCAGCGGGAAAAAGTGATTAACAGTGTTATCAAACACAACCACATGTGCTAACATCTGCAATCATGCAATCATCTCAGATCAACAACTCACCACTGCCTATTAAACAATACATGGTGTGGATTGCTCAATATACTGTGCGTGTTGAAATGAGAGTATGTTATTGAATGATACAGGACAATATCTGATATTGTTATACCCATACTCGCTACTGGTAGAGCTTATTAACTATTCCCGTCTGTCTGACTCCATCCTGTCTGCCTCTGTTAACCACCATGTCAGTTATCAGCCTAACCTTGACTCATCTGTGGCCTTTCAGCCGTGAATACCATGACTAATTGGAAGTGAATTGGGTCCTTTATCTCGCAAAACCCTCTTATCTTGACTAACATAATTTTCCCTTAAAAACGCCATCGTCATACAGCCTCAGACGGTTGACCCGCCAGCATAATTCATCCTGTGAAGGGGCTCATTGAATACTGTA
This sequence comes from Scomberomorus guttatus, assembly GCA_038419695.1. Classification (NCBI taxonomy): domain Eukaryota; kingdom Metazoa; phylum Chordata; class Actinopteri; order Scombriformes; family Scombridae; genus Scomberomorus; species Scomberomorus guttatus. Next base: position 797,764 of record CM076459.1, read on the forward strand.
ACTGTGGAATTTTACCCTGAAGCATCCCATCCTCATTATGTTATCAGCTCAAGAGGGATTCCACAATGTTCTGAGGCTTTCACAGCCTCAGTCTTAGTATTTACCTGACATTTAAAATTCTGACATAGTGTATGCTGTGGCCTTATAAATGGACTTTAATCTGTCTGTGTGAATGCTGGGATACTGAGGACATTAAATGAGGACTCACGTTAGCTGATCGTACTCTTTCCAGCACCAGACTTGTCTAAAATCGTTGTACTACGGTAATAAGGCAGCGTTGTTTGTGGGGCTGTTCTGACATGCACATGATAGATGCTTCACAGAGATGGATTGTTCTGGTTCAGCTCAGTGTCAGTAAGCTCCTTGTAAGCAATAGAATGCAAATGCCTGAATCCGTTCAAGTGTTTGCTTGTGTGTTAAAGTGTGGGCATGCTTTCCCGGTGGGGCTGTAGGGGTTTGACCGGGAGAGAGCTGACAGAAACTTCGCCCCGTGGCTGCATCCAAGATCTAGCGTCCGGCCACCCAGAGGTCAGGAGGTGCCGGGTGTTTGTCATATCTGCCGAGCATGCAGGGACAGGCCTCCCCTGCCTGCACTGCTGTTTCCATCCTCCACAGGTGGTCTTTACTCTGTCATCACATCAATAAAAGCCAGTTATTGACCCTCTTAAGAGTAATTGGGAAATGACTGAAAGTGGCTCTTTCAACCCACTATTAGTTTATACGGCTTAGAGGACCATTATCATTGCCACTAGGCTTGACCTTCTAGATGTGAAATAGTGTCATTTTCACACATGTCTGATATTCACAAGATGTTATCTTGGGTCTAAGTAAGAAGAAAGAAAGTGAGTTCATTAAATGGTAAATCTTAAAACAGAACTAGTTTTTGGATACTAGAAAGAGAAAGCTGAAATCAGTTGATCGCTGTTGTGTGTAAGTGTGAGCTTTTGTTGTAGACATGAAGCGGCATGCCAGGACAAGAGCGCTGGTATCGTCCTGACTGATCAGAGCTCCCTCTTTCCAGTTTATTGCTGCCCCCCCCCCTCCTCTTTTTCTCCTCTTTTCTGCAACTCTATTTTGGGAATAAAGATGTTCCAGCAATGTAGTGAGGTCTGTGATTGTGTGCGGTTTATATCTACATGTGTTTTTTGGGCGGGTGTCGGGTTTATGCTAGAGGATTCCTGTTTTGGCAGAGAAAGCTGCCTAGTGAGTGAGACAGCAAGAAGCCTACACGTCACAGCATGTCAGTGTATGTGGGGCCAGGAATATTAAATTGTCTGCTATTTGTATTTATGTGTGCGTGTGTGCTTCTGAGTGGAAGTGTGGGTGGGTGTGGGTGTTAGTGTGTGTGTGTGTGTGCGTCATCGTGGCTGCTAGCGCATGACACCCTACTACAGCTGCCATGTGCGTGTTGTTTGTTGACAAATTAGCCGGTCCTGTTTTGCTTGCGCGTCTTAGGGCCTGATCAAACACACTCTGAAGTTATGGAACACATTGGCGTCACTCTGTGGCTGACAGATGGAGAGCCATTAAAAGTGGCTCAGTCAAATCATTAGCTAGTGGAAGAAGTGATTTCGCTGACTCTCCCTCGTTAGTGTATTAATGCATCTACTTCCCATTTGACAGCACTGTAGAGGTTCGGGAATCCATTAGCTGCACCCTCCCTCAGACAGGCAGCATAGACGCGTTCACTTTACTTTACTGTCAGTACGTCTTCCCTCACCCATTAACACACCAGAGCCAGCTCAGGCCTCAGAAATGTCTCAGTTTCCAGGGGGCAGAGGGGCAAGTGATAGCCTGAATGAGGGGACAGTCCTTGGGAGAGTGGGGGGGTGGGGGATGTGTCTGAAGAAGGGGTTGAGGTTCTACAGTAGGGGTCAGAGGTCAGACCCAGGGGCGCCTGTGGGATCTTCTCCTCAGCTGTCTGTTTATGTCCTCCTGAGGAAGTAGCACTCAGAGAAGGATCGGAAAGGTTCAGACAGCAAATAGCTTCAAATGTACTTTTAATGAGGCAGCTGCAATCTTTTCCTCGATGAAGGTTCCATAAGTGCCAGGGTGGTCCATAGGTATTAGCCCTAATGAGTGAATAAAGATGTGTGCAGCACTCTAATCCCCAGTGCTCATTAGCTAGAATGTTTTGTTTAGACGGTTTGGGGAGGCTTACTATCACAGTATCTACCTGAATCAGAATACAGCCTCTAGCTCCGCCTTTGCGTCTGTCAGAACTAATGACTCGTCCTCTTCTGTCTCTCCCCGCATATGGAGACTCAGGCAGCCCCCTATGGCGCCATGGTGTGGTTACCCATCATTGGGACCGCTTTATCATTGTGTCACATCTCACCTGCTGGAGCCTTCCCTTCCTTCATCCTCCCAAGCTCCACTCTGAAGTTGTTCCAGCTGCACGATCCCCTGCAAACCAAAACAGCCCTCAAATCTTTCCATACCACGATCAAGCCGCTCTATGCCAGACACCTCCCCTGCAGTCTCAACCACAGCCCTGTGTCGTTCTCACATTGCAGACTGTCAGACCTCACCTCACTTTGCACACCCTTACCTTCACATTGCGAAACCCACCAGAGAACTCCTTTAAAGTTTCCAAGGCACTTACCACAGCGGCGGATCCTTTATGTTCCTGCTGAATCAGACAGAAAGACAGACAAGCCACTTCAGGCCTCACCACTCATGCCCTGAACTCCAGAGCTGGGCTCCAGGAAGCAGGTCAGTGAAGTGTGGAGAGAACAGAAGCAGCTGTGGTAAGCATGTCTGCACTGGCCAGCAGTAACAGTAACAGCGGTAAGGGTAAGCAAGAGCTCTCCTGGTGTGCTGGTGAAAGGTGAAGCTACATGAAGAGAGTTGGAACTACCTTGCTCTCAAAAAACATTATATTTGTGTTTACAGGCCCTTAAATATTAGCATTTATGTCAAGCAAGGTGCTATTTCTCGCTAGGCCTTTTTGGAAGCCACTGTATATGAGATACATGCCCCATACGCCTTAAAAATAGGATAATTTTTGTAATGGGGTAATGATTTGTTTGTGGAAAGATAAATGAAGCCGTGGGTATCTACTTAAGGATATTGCATGCAGTCCAGCTGCAGCAAATGCTGATGGTAGCAGATGGTTAACACAGATCCAGGAGTGTTGTGGCTCCCCAGCCCCTCTTTGTTCTTCACTGATTAGTCTCTTTGTGCTACCATCAGGGCAGACAAAACAGATCAGTCTCTAGGAACAATCCAGCCAATTATAAAGAAAAGAAACAGGCGTGTGTCAGTGCAGGGGGCTGCCACTCACCCTTATCCCACCTCTCCACTACCTGGTATAGACCCACCCAGGAAGAACAGGAGAAAACACCTTCCCTAACACTCACATACAGTACATGCAGCCCTTTAATTGGGTTTGTGACAGTTTGTGATTTACCAATCATAATCACAGCATTGGTGCGAATGACCTCATCTCTTGTTAAAGTGTTACCTGCCGTGCAGTACAACACTCTGTGTGTGTGTGTGTGTGTCTCTGTGCTCTTTTGTGTGCTTGAGCCAGTGCTGTGGTGCATACAGTCTTTTCCCCGACTGCCTCTTTAAACAAAGACTTTTTTTTTTATATCAGGTGGCATCATAAAAGACTTGGCTTTGCCCCTAAAGTACCTGACTCGAACTGAATAGTGATTAGATGAAAGAACAGATCAAGGGTAGCTTACTGCACGGAGACAGCTTTGTGCAGTTAAAGTCATTGTTGCACAAATAATTGTACAAGCCCACCCAGCCCAACTGCATAACTGCCGTTTATGAGCATGTTAGACAGGCCGTTACACTGCTTCTTGTAATGTCATTACCAGGGATTATCACGCTTGCAAAGATCCATATTATGACACTTCACAATTCAGTTCACTAGCTTTTTTTTTTTTGCAAGGTTGACTTGAAAGTAAAAAGCAGCTTAAAATTTAGTTGAGAAACACTGGCACATGCAAGCTGGTGAGGGGCCCAGCGAGGGTGGACCACCCCTGAAGGGTGCTGCAGCAAGCTGGGGCTGCAGCCCACGCTCAGCCCGGTCCTAAACAGCAGGCCAGATGGACCTGCGTTGACAGGTCACTCATTGTCTGTCCTCCAGCTCTATCAGAGGGCATATGTAGAGCAAAGTCTGTACAGTCAAATATTATTGGATGCAGTGAAACAGATGGTCATTACTGCGGCTCTGAAATAGCTTTAGGCTGAGTGTCATGCTAATCTATGAGGACGCACGGCCTGTTTGTCCCACAGCAGCAGCATTCATAGGAATTCATTTGGGGTCTGTAATAGTGCATGTTTGCCTCAGTGCATGTCTTTAGGATTGTTTGATTTTGTGTGGTTTGCTGGGTCTAGCATGGTTTATTTGGTTATTATAGGTTGGTTTACCGTTTTTTTTCAGGCACCGGTTTGGTTTTTGTGGTTTGTTTGGTTGTCTGTTAGTCTATGCGGCTGTTGATTTGGTTTGTTTGCATCCAAGTGTGGTTTTTATGTGTATGTGAATGTGTTGAGCCTGTATGCGTGGTGGGGGTATTCTGCTGGTTGAGGCGGGGTCGTGTTTACAGAGCGGGTCCCAGCAGAGCCCAGATCTCTGACCCTCACATTCCAGAACCACCGCTAATCGCCTCCGTCTGCTGTTCTCCATGGAGAAACCCTTGCCGCATCTCTCTTGGCTCCATCTCTCCAGTTTTCTCTCACCCCAGTATTACTGCCCTCACCCCCATTTGTCAATTTCCTAGCTTCATGGCCACGCAGTTTAGCCTAGTTTGTAGTTTGACGCTGTATTGATCAACAGATTTAGCAATATGACCTTAACTGCTACTACTACCATCTACCCTCTTTTCTTTGCACTCTGCCTTTAATCACTTTCTCCGTCGTTTTCTTTTTTTTTTATTTCTTGCTTTTGGTTGTTGTTGTTCTCCTCTCACAGTGAGCTCATTCTGGGCTGTGGTCATAGATGTGTAAATTAGAACCAGAACAGTTTCTCAAGAGTGAGGCACATATCCCCTCTACTCTCATTCCTCCTCTTTCTCCTCTTCTCCTTCCTTCCTCCCTCCCTCTCTCTTTCTTTCTGTCCCTTTTGACTATTTGAAAGCATTCCTGCTTTGAGTGTCAGGCCCAGCGAGCAGCACATTTTGCTCTGGCTGTGTAAGCCGACCCACTCCTCCGCCTCCTTTTGGGTCCCCTCGCAGGCCTTCCTGGCATGGCTCTCTTTTGAACATGTCTTGGCCAGGTGCGGCGGTTTGCTCACAGCTGCCTGACAGATGATGTGAAGGTCTCTTGAGTGTTTTTGTGTCTTGTTGTGAAAACTGTTTTAATGTAGTTGTAAAGCATAGAGGTTGACTGTGACACAGCAGCTTGTAATTTGTGTAGGACTGCGCAGATGCTGAATAACCTCCCATGTGGTTTCTAGCACCATCACTTTGCTTTTTATTTGTTGGTCAGCATTGAGAATTTGACGGGACTCAGGTTGAGGTCGATTTGGTGTATTTATTTTATCTATTTAATTTAGAAGCATTGCAGCTTCGCCACAGTGGAATGACCTTTGGTTCATGGCCATTAGTGCCGAGTCTGTTCATGGACTTCATGCAAAAAAGGGAAAACAACACAAACCATCAGTGCTGGCAGACCTAAGGTCATAAAATAAGCCGCTATCTGGCTCAGCACTTCATGGTTCCCATTAGACCTCCATATGTATTAAAATGATCCCTTAAGAAGTCCATTTTCCTACTGTGCTCCTGAGTGTTTGTGCCTTAATGGAAAATCTGTCCATTACATCCCCGTCAATGTAGAAAAAACATTGATTATTGAGAGAGGACTGTCCATATTGTGAAATCTGATGAGGACACAGAGAGGGGCTGTTAATGGATGGTATGAAAAGCAAAAAGATCTTTACAGTATGTGCCGCAAAATTTATCTGATTTACATAAAATCAAAACAGCTTATTTCATGTCAGAGTAAATGTTAAATGCTGTAGTTTATGCTACAACAGTTGAGGATGCTATACATGTTTTCCTTATTGTATAATGAGAACTTCCAGTGATTATACAGCCAGTAAATTTAAATGTCATCCTCCAATCATTGGTCAATATGTCACTATAAACTATATTACTTTGAATCTTAAAATTACAATGATGCTTTGAGTACAATACGTACTACACACCCTCTCTCTCTCTCTCGCACATGCACACCATGTTATGTCAAGCCAGCAGGCTGAGACCGCTGGATGTCGGATGTTTTTTTAGTTGTATTATGTATAGTGTATTTAAAATGCAGCGTGTTGCATTATAACCCGGTGAAAAACAATCCACACCCACTGAATTTGAACCAGAGATGAACCAGACCATATCTCATCTGGCTACTTTCCAGGTCTCCACCAAGGTATAATACACACAGATAAGGGGATTGCCATTGGGAGATTAAGAGATGAGTGTTCATTTTATGCAGGTAGCAGGAAGGAACTAGAAACCCTTATACAGGATATTTCTCTTTAAAATAACAAGGAAAAAGACCAAGAAGTGTCCAAAATCTGAATTTACTGCTAACGAGTGAAGTATTGAGTCTATTATAGGGAGTTGTGAATAAGTGAATGAGGGAGAGATTTTTGGCACAGGTGTTGACTTTCCTCACTATAGTTATCTGACTGTGTAAACTAATATAAACGAATCAGATTAATGGAAAGTCATCTGTTTTCTGTGATATTTCTGTCCCTTTAGACATTCAGACCATGTTTGTGCCCACAAAATTATACAATATAAGATTCAATAAAAGATTTGACTACAGAATTAATATCAGGGCTATTTCATTGGATTGCATTAGATGATACAGGTGTGCCTAATAACTCAATGGTTTGAGTAGATTCAACTGCCATTTGTTGTAAAAGCAATAATCCTGACCACCAGAACTTCCAAATGAATGGATCTCTTATCATAAATTCTTGCATGGCAGATAGCACCTGAATGTGTGTGGAACATCAGTGTGTGACGCAGGTTTGAATTTAGCTGCGTTTGCGTAGGTGCACGTGAGGAGACGCCTGTATACGTGGCGACTGGATGACATGAGTGTGAGATCAGGGTCAGATGAGAGGTGTTTCCTATCTCTCACTCTCTCTTTGTTGACATCACGGCCTCTGCTATCTGCCTGCAACGTGTTTCCCTGTCTCTTTCCCCCCTCACTTCCTTACTCCGGCCCCTCTTGAAATATATGGAAGCGGGCCCGACTTTTATCTGTGTTTTGTCTTTCTGTTAGGGCAGCATGACTTTGACTAGAGGTCACTAACACATACTTTTAACACACACTTCTAATCCAGTGCGGTCGACCAGCTACAGTCACACAAGAGTTGTCTCGTCATGTGTTTTCTGTGCTGATAGCCTCAAACCTATAGATTATTACCCTGGTTTATCAGTTCAGATGCTGAACGAGCAGTATGGCTGTGTTAGTAGTAGACTGAATGGCTCTGATAGCAAACACACTGAATAATGGCAAAAACTGAAACAAAGCCAATGTGGACAAATCTCAAAGAGGACATAGTTAGATACTGTAGGTCAGGTATTGACATCTTGCCCTTTGTCAGTCATCGTTTGCGGGTTTAAATGTGTATTTGGCCGGATTTTGAGAGTGTATCCTGTGTACTACTTGGTCACGTAGTCTGAGAGATTCCCTGGCAGGAACAGTGTTTTGGCCTGGGTGCGTGCCAGCTAACCAGCAGGCCTGGGATGACAGGGAGAGGCACAGAGGTTAATGATTAGTCCCATGTTCTTGCTGCATTCCATGGGGTGACAAGAGGACATGGGATAAGGGACAGAGAACTGAAGCAGGCCAGGCAGGCTTTTACAGGGCAATTGGCTATTAGTTTAGTACGACATAGAATAAAACTGTGCAGCTCAGCCCTCGTTTCTGGGGATGCAAAACCCTCCATCTCCCTTTTTGTCATTGTTAAAATGTTGCGCAACTTTTCACCAATGAACTTTGACCGTCAGGCTGTGGGGTTTGTTTGCTTAATAGGACCAGACCTTGAGCCCCTTTCGCCTGATACAGAAATCTTATAATTAGTGACCAGCCAGGAAACGTAGTCAACACATAATATTAACAATTGTTTATGTGAGATTAGATGGATTCAACTAATAGTTCCTGCTGTCACTGGAACAAGCAGTCATTGTTAAACAATACCTTGCTCTTCCTACAGTGGGTTTATTGTCTTCTTTTGGCACATGAAATTTTCTTTGTGTAACATGCTGTTTAATATCCTCTTCCTCCTTCCTCTACTTAATTCTTCACTGTCATGCCCGTCTGTCTCTCTCTCTCTTTCCTTGTTTCTCATCTCTCCTTTTACCCACTCTTCCGGTGGAAGCAGCTATGAGTGGAAAGCTCGATTCCCCCAGGAATCTGGAAATCATGTCACCAGATGACTGACACTCTTTAAAAGCGGCCCCCTTCCTCACGTTGCATCTTATGCCATTCTCCTGTGAGACAGGAGAAGGCAATCTTTATATGAGCCCACTGTAACAATTATCTCTGTATGTTGCTCTCTCCATCTGTCTCTCTCTCTCTCTTTGTGATCCTTGTTACAGAGACCACATGCTCACAGACATTCATCAAGCCATCTTTTGTTTTTTGTCTGCCTCCCCTCCCTCTCTTTGCCCCGTCTCATCAGCTTCCATCCCATTCTTTGCGTGCGAGTTGAAGGCAGTGACGCCGTATAGGCGAGGATTCTTCTGTGGAGACTCCAGCATTACCTATCCCTATGTGGAGAGAGAGGCCATCCCAGACAGCCTGCTCATTGCCGGTGGCATAGCCATCACTGGCCTAACAGTAAGACAATGATACCTGTTAAGTATTGGCCCAGTGAGATGAAGTTGTCATCACGTTTGTTTCAAGAGTAAAACACATATACTGTCCCTGTATTTGTGCAGCTGTATTGAATGACTTAACCAGTTTCTCCTGTCTTCTCTCCTTCTCAGATTGCACTGGGTGAATGTTACCGAGTGCGTTTCCGAGGTGTACACTCACGGGCATTTGTTCGCAACCGCTACGTGTCGTGCCTGTACAAGGAGCTGGGAAGCTTCCTGTTTGGTTGCTGCGTGGGTCAGTCTCTCACCAATATGGCCAAGCTAAGCGTGGGACGCCTACGACCCAACTTCCTGTCTGTCTGTAACATCACCTATGCGTCCATCAACTGCACTCCGGGCAGCTACGTGTCCCAGGTCACCTGCAGGCAGCAAAGCCAGAAGATGGTGGAGGAGGCGAGGTGCGTGGTGTGTGCGCATGGATGTTTGTGTTAAGAAATTATTATTTACTAAGGGTGGGTATACAGTAACTTGACTTGCGCAGTTAATATGTAACCTTCGGCATCTTTTATTGATATCTTTCAGGAAGTCTTTTTTCTCTGGCCATGCTTCCTTTGCCATGTACACCATGCTCTATCTGGCAGTAAGTCACCTCTGCTTTATGAGCACACACACACACACACACAGAAACACACCAACACATCTGGAATTTGACCTTCACATTCACCTGAGCTTGTGTTGTGTAATTACAGTATTTGGTACTGTACTATGTTTGCAGTGTTGGGGGAATATTGCAGCTCTCGCTTTTGTTTTAGTTATCAGAGACAAGACGATCCTCCCTAGAGGCCACGAACACCATGTGCAACTATTAACTGGATAAGCTAATTAAACATGCCAAACACACACAGACATGTGCTGTTAAATATATTCACACATCCTGATCGTGAGGGAGCAGAGCTTTGAGAGCAGCAATTCTCCAAAGGCATCCTGCTTCAAACTGAAAGGACTGGTGAGACAGAAAGAGGGAGGGGGTGGGGGGTGTGGGGGGGGGGTGAGTAAGAGAATGAGGGGGAATGTTTTCCACAGGGGAACATGAATAGATGAAGAGACAGCACGGACAGAGGAGGCCTTGTTGTGGGTCTCATTTAGGGGAGGGGGTGGAGGGCTGAATATGCCTGCTGAGAGATCGACAGGCTTCTTTCAGCAAGAGACACCCTCTCAAACCCCCCCACCCCCCCACCCCAGCGCTCCCCCATCTCTTCATCTTTCTCTCACACTGCACTGCCCAGTAGTCATGGGCGCATTGTGAAAGAGAAACGACAGTTAGGGCGAGACAAAAGCACATTATTATCCTTAAAATGTCCACATTCCTCGTGTATTCCTCATCATTAACCCTTACATGATAGTTTTAGGTGACTTAAATATTTTAATGTGTACAGCTAAAATGAATGAAATGTGAGAAAAATGTGAGAAATGAGAGAGAGCAGAAAAAGAAAATCACCGCCTCTCCTATTTGCACTTTTGCACCATAGAAGTCCAAATGAAAAGCAGCTCCTCTCTGACCAGAAAAGACACGGATGAGTAGGGGGAGAATGAGTAAGCGGGGAAAAAAAGTACTGAACAGAAGAAGTGCTCTGAGAAAAACAAGGGCCTCAGTGTTTGTTACCCCTGATTTCTCTCCTCACTCCTTTGTTTCTCCAAACACAGTCCGCAGGCACAAACACAGCCTCGCACGCAAGTTCGCTGCTAGCTAGTTTTTCAGCAGACTGTAGACACTCTGGAGAGAACGTGTCAAACCTGTAGCTACATGCCACCCGAACCGTGGCCAGCTGCTAGTGTTTAAGGCAGGAAGAGTGACACCTGCTCTCAGCTGGGATAGGAGAGGGAGAGAGGGACCCGGTGAGGGTCGGCCTCACCGCAGGAATGTAGGCCACGTGCTTCCCAGTGGGTTGATAGGTCCAGACGGACGTCCAGCCACCTCATAAAGCTAGCCCTGCATCTGCATCACGCTCGCCCTGTGACCCATTTTTTTACAGACGCAAACATCAATTTTGTGATGTAGCCCTGAACCAGGAGATGAGGATGAACAAAGGGAGGGGATGGGGTTTAGATGGTGTTGATGGACTCATGCCAAGCTTCTCTTTCCCCTCCGGGTAGCAGACTGAGTGGATGCCTGTGTTTTGCATAATGGGCTCCGCCTGTGTTCATAGAATTTGAATTGTAGCTCATAATTATCGGTTTATTTTCGTGGCACACACGTTAACACACAAGCACCCACATATATTCACCCCTCTGCAGTGCTTATAAAGTCAGTAAAAATGTAATAGTAAAACTGTCCTCTTTTTCACAGTTCTACCTGCAGGCACGGTTGTCGTGGCGAGGAGCCCGGCTGTTGCGCCCACTCATACAGTTCCTATTAGTGATGATCGCCATTTACACCGGCCTGAGCCGCATCTCTGACTACCGTCACCACCCCACAGACGTCCTCACAGGCTTCATCCAAGGAGGGCTCACCGCATACTGGGTGGTATGTTGAAAATTGCTGTTGTCTCAATAGTTCTTGAATGACAGTTATCTTCACAGGATATGTCTCTCTCTCCTCTCCGCTGACTGAGTTATCTTAAACAATGGGCTCTCTCGCCACTTTTCCTGACTCTGATCCCTCGTGGTGTTTATAAGCAGTAAATGATTGACAGCGTGTGTGGTCTGTGTATATTTCCTGACACGGTTTTGCGTCTGTGCCTGCAGGCCTTCTACATCTCCTCCATGTTTAAGCCCTGCGCCCGTCCAGACCTGTCTCCCACTAGCATGTCCCTGGAGAGTCCACTGTCCGGCCATCAAACTGTCTGTTAGCAGGCACATGCAATCAGAGGACAAGAGAAGATGGACTGCAGAAAAGACAGGGCGAATGTCAGATAGCACAGGTGAGGAGCGGAGAGAAGAGAGAAAGATAAAGGGAATCATATAAGAGAAGGATATGCTTAAAGGTTGATGGAGTACAATCTAACACACGCTTGCTCTTTTGGGCATACTGATACAGAAACATACATTCACACAGTAACCTAACATCATCACACTCACACATGTGAAATACCAGAAGCACATTTGACTGTAAGTCAAACCCGTCCAGTGAAAAGAACTGCATAGTATATTACAGATATTTTTTTATATATGAAAAAAATAAAAATGTCTATTTTTCAAGAGGACTTTTAGAAGCTGCTAATGTTGATAGTTGCCAGTTGTTTCTTCTGTGATGGAGGCCTTTGGTCAGTGCATTCAGTTAGCTCTCAAAGCAGAACTGGTCACTCTTTGGTCCTTTTGTGAGAGAGGAGAAAATACCAGCCTCCTCTTCATTTTTTTTTTTTTTTTTTTTTGATCTCCTGCTCAGCTTGGAAACATCACTCAGCAGCTGTGAACTGATGCCATCAGACCTCAGATGTAAACACAGCTCTGTACCGAGTGACAGACCTGGTAGTTATAAGGAACAAGCACTGGCTTTAACTTCTAACCATCTTTACCTTTAGTGGCCTGATGTGCCACTGCTCTAATCAGACTACCCTGCCTAAAAAACTATGATTGAACAATAATCTGTACATAAGCAAAGAAAAAAAAAAACAGTATTTGTGCTGTAATACAATGTTGTCTTTCCCTTTTTTGAGTAACCAAGGCAGTGTCAGGGAGAAATCTGACCAGGTAACTATCTTTCCCCTTCACTGCCGCTTTTCTGTATTAACCACTTTGACTGTGTCTCAGAGGTGGAGGTTTGACTGAATTTTGTAACCTTTGACTTTTGTCTCTGAGCTGCACCTTGATTTATGCCACTCTGACAGGAGAGCCCTCCTGCGCGTCTTTATTAATAGCACTTGAACGTACATAATGGAACTTTCTAATTATAATCAATATTATATATTTTATCACAAGTTTGAATAATCAGTGTTTATTTTTGTTAAATGTCAGACTCATACATTATATTTGATTTGTTGTTTTTCTTCTTGAAATTATAATTATTCAAATTGAATGTAAATAGCAATGTCATTTTATAAACCACACAGAATTTCAAAAGTATTAGTTCCATTTTTGGACAGTTTTTACATGTTTATGTAATTGTTTATATTTACGTTTGTATTGATCAGGTACGGAGAGTTACTATTGTATCTGTTGTAACTACTAGACTGAGCCACAGATATTATCAGAAAGCTATATTTTTTGTGTTCCCAGTTATTGTTGTTTGTTTATTTTGTCTGTGAATGCCAGAAAGGGCAGAAAATAACCACTGTACTCAAAAAAAACCAAACCAATAAAATGAATGTTGAATGTTTTTAATTTCTTCTGTCCTCTATTATTTCCTACCTGGTCTCAGCAAACTGGAAAAAAAAAGCAATCTACCGCAGTCCCTCTCATGCTTATCACACACACACACACATACACACATACTTAATCTCTATGTCACAATATTTATGTCAGCCATTTGTAAGTCAGTCAGCACACAGCCATTAATTTTTTACAAACAGGATGCCAGATGCTGCGAGGAGGTAAGGAAATCTGAGCTGAAACAAAATATAAACACTGAAATGATAAGTGATTTAACCTCCTGTTGTGTTTGGAAGCTTCCACTCCAGTGCTCTCCTACTTTCTTTCATTACTACAGCTCTCTCTCTCTCCCTTTCACACCCTTCCTCACTTTGCCCCTTCCCTGCTCTCAGTTCTTTTGGAGTGCAGTGGAGCATGATGGGCTGTTTTAGGGGGTCATGCTACCATGGAGATGCTTAGCCAGATACAGACTGGGGCGTCTGAGGCATTTTCTTTCATTTCTTTTTTTCTCTCTCTCTCTCCGATCCACTTCCAGGCTGAGGAAGGAGAATAAAAGGCAGCCCAGATCAGACAGAGAGGGCAAAAAAAAGAGAGAGAGAGAGAGAGAGAGAAAGAAGGAGGGGAGAGCGGCAGTAATGGGTGTGTGCATAATGCTGAGGTAAGGGGGACAGACAAGCAGGAAAAGTGGTCCAGTAATGAAGGGAAGGAGTAATGGAGCAGTTGGCAGAACAGATGGGGCGGTAGATCGGGGAGAGTGAGGGTGATGGGCGTGGGGCTTCGATGTGGGAAGGAATGTGATGGTGGTTTTCAGGCCTGTTTTGTTTCATAATACTGTAACTAAGGAGACACATTTCATTCCTGAGCAACGTGTATGCCTGTGCTTGTGTGACAGGTTCTTGTCTATCTGTGTCAGCCTCACTATTTGTTGTTGTCTTGTGTTTAGGTGTGTGTGACTGAGCTGAGCGGGAGCCCGGCTGCTCCAGTGAGCTGAGCTTGCACACCCTGTCAAACATGACATCTCGTTTACACTGTGACCGGCGTCCTCCTCGCTAACCCTTTGGCCCTAATGGAAGTGAATGGGGGTCGACAAGCAGAGGCAGATTCTGTATGCTCAGATTACTGAGGTCCAGGCAGACGGGCCTCACTATTTACACTGCTATGATTGTGCACACAGTAGGAACAGTAGCCCAGCACTATGGTCATTTAGAATGGGGGGTATTCAAACTCTTATCTTAACAGGTGAAAGCCATTACTGTCCACATGCTTCACTGTGAAAGAAAACTAAGCCCACTTTCTCCCTCTTCCTCATACTTAGCTTTAGGGATTTCCTTGATAAGATTCTGATTTTTGTGGACAGGTGCAAAAATAGCTCAGCGTACTCCAGAGAGTGTTGATCCAAATCACACAGATAACTATGCTGCAGCAGGCACGTAGCTCACCTGCGTATCTTCATGTCTGAGGAAAGGACACCTGTATAATACATGTTTTTTTTTGTCAGACATCGATAACATCATCAAGGCATTTGCGGCCCAGCCAAATTCCATTTACCTAACTTTGCCCCCGTTTGAAGTAATGAAATAGCCCTTCTGATGGAGATGTAAAACATACCTCCACCTACGGTCCTCACGTAATTCAGCCTGTCTTTGTTTAACACCAACTAAAAGCTGCTTAAGGCTGTAAAACGATTCAACTGTGAAGAGGAAAAGAAATTTCCTTGCATATGAATTTTTAAGTAAGAGTTTTTCGCTGTGGGTCTCCGAGGCATTACAGACGTAGTCTCTGGAACTCTGCTGGCCTCTTATCCAGCTGTGGTCCAATTCTTAATAGAATTAAAAAGGATTAATGGGCTCTTTAGTATGCTCAAGTTCAGGCCTGCTCCCCGGGCCTCACTGCCATGCATATTTCTAAATCTCCCATAGTAATGACAGTCAGTGAATGCACTGGCTGCAGCCTTTAGCACTGCAAGCGGGCACATTGTGTCCTGATATGAGTCTGTGAAAAGCATTAGCCTGTGTGTTCCTGGTTAGATAAATCTTGCTTCCCCTGTCTTCTCTCTCTGCTCTTCAGGGATTAGGATGTGCCAAGCCACGTTGGCTCATCGTGTAAGTGAGGAACATCCCTAAAACGGATCTACAAAAGACTACAGGTGGATAGCAGGACCACAGTCACTGCCAAATATGGAAACCTCGCTCCGTGTTTGTGTGGGTGTGTGATGTTCGTGCATTTCCTCACATACACGGCAGTAAATCACTTGCATACCAAATTTATCATTCTAGGACAGACGTATGTACACGTATGTCCTCATCAGATAGTACACATACCATCTGATGAGGACAGTGTCATTGTGCTATCTGATGGGGATTTTATCACTTGAATTGAGGCATTATTATGTACTACACCACATGTGATGTACAGGTAGCTGAGGCTGGATATGAAGGGCCTTTGAAGCTTGCATTAATTGTTAATGAATTGTGGAGAGAGATCTGTCAGTGAATAAACATGTGAAGATTAAATTATATGTTTTAAGTGTCTTTTCTCACTAGCCTATAGCTGGTCATGAAATGCAGCACATGGAGCAGGAAACATAAGCCACTATTTACCATCTCCGAAGTCATATCATTGTCTTTGCAAGGGTGATGAGGTGTTACGAAAGTACAATCCAGTGGAAAAGGTTACCAGATAAGACCTGGCGCCGTAATGTGTGGCGTGTTTATTCTAGTGTCAAGCTGAATGTTTTAGGGTAGGGTGACCTTAGCTACCTGCAGCTTCTCTTTATTTAGGACAAGGTGTTTTCAGCCTCTTCCTCGCTCTCTGTCTCCTGTAAAACAATCCAAAAGTAAACAGGTTTAAATAGCCTTTCCAGAAACAAAGATTGAACTGACAGGTAAGGATTTCACTCAGAATCATAACAACTGAATTAAACTTTGACTTAACATTCTTCAATAAAACAAGCTTATCTACAAGGACCTAGACAAGACATGTTGTCGATAGAGATACCAAACCACTTTGTTTATACTGTGCGGTCTGTGAGATGTTAAATGTGTATATGTGTGTGTGTGTGTGTGTGTGTGTGTGTGTGTGTGTGTTTGTTCCATAACTTGCAGGCTGCTGAAGGCAGACTGGAATGCAAAAACAAGAACATGGGAATAAAACCAATAGTCAGGATCCATGAGGTGTCAGATGACTGCGGTGGAGAGGTGGGAGGACAGTGCTGGGTTCCAAGGTCAGCAAGCTAAGCCTCCCTCAACACACACATTCACATGTAGTGGTAATATTAGTCTAACGTGACACTTGTGTTAATGCAAGCAGGGGAATCATAAAAAAAAAAAGCCTGTTCATCACCCAAGCAAATTACAGTATATTCACCCGAGTAAACCTCATAAAGTTGGATATATACAACTGACCTCAGTGCACTCTAAAGCTGCAAGAGGATGATCTCATAAGAGATATGTCTTGAGAAAACAGGTCTCACATTAGCAGTGTATATGAAACACTTTAGATTGCCTACATTTGAAATCTGTGTTTTTTACCCAGTGGACTCGATATTTAGTCCTGTACATGTATGTGAGCAGTGCACATACACAACCTGTATTGTGTTTACACCTCTGTGTGTTCATATGAGAGGTCATTAACGCCATTAATCACAATTATCCTTACACATACCATCATAATCTCACATATACAACACTAAACTCTCCCCCACATGCTATCATACTCTCCTACATATACCATTTTAACCTGTGTTAGAATATACTGTACTGAGACAGAATAGTGTATGAGAAATGTGTATGTTGTTTATAAGAGAGGATTATTATGTGTGTGAATGAGATTGCACATGCATTACATTATGTCTAAGAGAGAGATGTGAATTAGTATAATGGTGTGTGTGTGCGTGCGTGCGTGTGTGTGTAAGACAGAATGAGTGCATGTGTTCTAAAAATAGTGCATATGTGAAATACAATATCAGTGTGTGCACGTGTGTGTGTGAGACAGAGAGAGCGTGATATTCTGCGTGTGTGAAAGGTGACAAAGGTGCATGTCAGAAAAAAATAGTAGCATGAGTGAGAGAGCTTTATTGTTTGTGCATGTGGGTGTGTATGACATCCTGTGAAGGAGAGAGTGATTGTGTGTGTGTGTGAGAGAGAAACTGAATGCACGTGGTGCAAAACTGCAGCGAGTGTTTAATTAAAAAGGAAGGCAGTTTGATTGAATGAGTGGGTAAATTCTCAGTTCCTGAGAGGCTGAAGTCTCATAGGCAACAAGGTGCATACAAATCAAGTTACAGTGTGTTTAAGGACAGCTTAAAATTCACCTTGTTTTCTTTGCAAAAATGATAGCAAGTTGATTTATTATTTACCTTCTTCTTGATGTGTAAGACTATTGGCCAATCAGGAAATTATTAAGTTATATCATTTACATTCAGTCAATCAAACTCTCACATACACACCTACTCTCATTTGTATATACTATTACATGTAGGAGTATAATGTAAAAGAATATACTGTAGTTGTATGTGAGCAGTATATGAGTGTAATTGTGCATGCAAGAGTTTGCAGCCGTGCATGTGGGACTGTACAGTACAGTGGTGTATGTGCGAGACCATGGTGCATTGTGTGTCTGTGATAGCGAGGGTGGTTCTACCAGTGCAGCGGTGCTCCTAATTACAGTCTTCCCTAGGAACCAGCTGGAATAACAGGGAGAATTAAAAAACCTGAGGTGCTGAGGTCACACTTACAACACCGCAGTACATCAGAGAGCCAATGAAACGTGCTTGCTGGAGCTTAGGATAGTGTTAAACGCAGTGCAGGCCTTTCTCTATGCTCCTGTGTGTGTGTGTGTGTGTGTGTGTGTGTGGGTGTGTGTATGCAGCCTTTCATCTACCCCTCTGAGCATGTAAGTGTGATGATAGCTTAGCGGCAATAGTTTAATGAGTATGCACACAGTAGACACCTGGCAATATTCCTGTAATTCCTAGTAATGATTGAGGTGAGCTTGTGAGTAATGTGTGTGTGTAATGCTGATACACTAACATCTCTTGCAAAGGAAAGTTTGTGTAATTGGCAGAAGGCAGTAAGTACAGTAGAGTAAGTCGCAGATATTATGTTTAGTAACAGTAATAACTTTTTAAGTCAGTTGGCCATGCTTGTCTTTTCCTCCTGTTTTGTCTTTTAGTATCTTTTCAAATAAATTGTCTCTTTCCTGATGCTTTTGGGCATTTTGTGGACTACAACGACTTTCTGTTTACAGTCATTTGGTGTAATTGTTGAACAATGTTGCGGCTGCTGGCTACCATTGTTATTAGTGTTAACCTTCAGGGGGGTGAGTTATGGTTGCCTCTATCCTGTAATTATGTTTCTCCTTCCCCTTGGTCATGGTGACAGATGATGACGACAGAGGAAAAGCCTGTGAAGGAAACCTCCTGTTGGAAGATGAGGAAGGATGGCAGTGACGGGGAGACAATCCCAGGCCTGGAACCACAGAGGCACCTACCTGTCTAGACACTGAACAGCTGGCCTCAGCTCGAGCTAGCACACTGCAAAAAGATTCACGCGATGTGGTTGAACGACTTGTTTACAGTGAAAATCGGCTTTTTTTAAATCGCTGTTACTGGTAATCATGTTGAGGGATCAGACTTACATCAAAGAAAATAAAACTGGAGACACAATAGGCCTTTTCAAAGCAGACATTTTGACTTGTCATAGCTGGGAAAGCACTGATAACATTAAGGATGGCTCCATTCTATTCAAGCGTCCAAGTGAGCCATGAAAGTGTGACAGTGAGCCAGCGATACCAGGACCCTGAAACTGAAGCAGCTACATGGAAATCAGCCATCATTCTTTTTTTTTTTTTTATACCTTTGCTTTTCCTGCTGTGTCATGTCAAAAAGTCTTCCATGAAAAAGGCATACGGGCCTTTTCCACAGCAGACATGACTTGTCATAGCAGGAAATTCGCAGGTGGATAACCCCTAACGACAGCTCCACTCAGTTGTGTGAGTGTCCCAATAACACATTTGTTCATTATTTTTTAATAAAACCAAGTTTTTAAATGTGTTCAGATATACATTTCTTTTTTTTTTTTGCAGCGTGCTGTGCTCCTTCTCTTTTCTCCACTCACCTTACTCTTTTTCAGGTGAGTGCCTGATTGCCCCAGTGATCCGCAGCACAGCCAAACACAAGGCTTTGTTTGTTTAACAATAGGGCTCAGCCAAGTGTGAGGCACACTACAGAGGGGCTGTCTTAACAAGACATGACAGTGATAGACACACTGACTTAAACTGACATTTCACGGAGCTATAGCAACTCCCATTTACAAATCCATGTCCCCTACAACTCCTGTCATGTCAGTCATAGCTGTAGGAGTCTTGGCTTCTGCTGTGACTGAAAGGAAACAGCTTATAAACAAAATTAACGAAATGGGTCATTTGGTGTGAATTTCTTGCATACTTTCTCATGAGTGCACCAGGTGCGCAGTACATGCTAGTGCTTGTACATGTACTTGTTTGTGTGTCAGAGAAAACAGTTGCGCATGTGAGTTGAGTTGCATTGTATGCGTGTGTGCTTGCTGTGTGTATATTTATGTGTGAGGCAATAGAAATAACAGAGGGCACGGTATAAAAAAAATCCTGATTGTTTCTGAGGGATTATCCTTCACAATGCAGGGCTTTATCAGAAGGCCTGGACTGCTGTAACAAGACACGCTCGCCCTGGGTTCACCCAGCCAAATACTGAAACTTGCGCCAGAAACAAATCACAGGGGTGGGGGTGGGGGGGGGGGGGAGAGAAGAAATGAAGAGAGTAAAGAAAAGAAACAGGGAGGAAAACGATGGCGGAGGAGAGCAAAGAGCAGAGAAAAGGAGGAAGAGATGACAGGGGAAGAAAAGTGGAGCGAAAGGGGAAAGTGGGAGAGAAAACAGAGTAAGGAGAGTGAAATATACAGAGAAAGGCAGAAGTTGAACAAGTTTAACTGGAGGCCAAGCTTCAAACAGAGAAGTTTGTTTTCTGACAGAGATCCCTCTCAGGAGATTGAGCTGGAAAACAGATTAATAGAGCCTGTCCAAATTGCTCTCTGATATTGCACAACATGTGCCTCAGCACCATGTGAACAAGAGCTGATGTGCATCTTACCATGCACTACTTCAACATGGATGATCTGTCTGTTACAGCCTAGTGTATATGATGAAGCCTCACCGAGCCTTTATATTTAAACACTGACAGGCCCTCAGGCAGGGGTTGGTCTGTTAACAGACATCTTTCAGATCGTTCACGTTTGGCTCGGCGATGGAGAGGTGTTGTTTTATTTGCTGCTTTTTATAAGACTTTCTCAGCAGGATCAGGTTGCCGTGCCCAGGCTAACCAAGCTCTGTAAAGGGGAGATGTGGTTTTGGGAAACGAGAGGAAGAGTTGGCTGACTATGGAAGGGGCTTTAATATGTGTATGGGAGGTGTAGATGGGGTGGGGGGGTGTTCATGGTATTGTGTGAGGCCCCCGTGACTTCATATATTTGTATATTCCCATTACACCTCCACCCCTAGCAGTAATGAAAAATATTCTTTCAGGCTTGCTAATTTACTTTTATTGGCTGTTCATTTTTCAGTATGTACGTTTCATAATGTAACCACATAGCATGATTGAATGTGTACGGATTACTGAATGTGGTTACTGTGTTCATATTTCTCTGTCTGTGAGTCGGTGTTGGTATGCTTCCTGTGCTGGCAGTGTGTAGATGTCCCTTTGTGATATCCAACCTGTGCCAGTGGGGGTTTCAGACTTCATACTGAGCGGACAGACCAAAGAGTCTAACAGTCCCAGCACGATTTGCTGTTCTCTCAACTCACCTCTTCTTTGGTGTTGCACTCAGAATGAGGGATTATGCTTATTACCATTTTACTTGAAAGCCCCCCTGGTGACTCAATGCTTTTCCAAGCCACGGTTTCAATCACTGCTACGGTTTGGGTTCAGTGAAATGCCAATTTAAAGGCCTATAGCTGTTGCTGTCTGCTTGGATATTATAACTGGGAAATACGTGTATTCTATAGAGAAACTACTCACCATTGGGGTGTGAACATGATACTGTTTTCTTAAAACAAGTCACTCCTGGTCTGTATATGCTGTTTTGGTTTGGTTGCGGTCAGCTTTATGTCGGGGGTATTTTGAAACCATTGTGGAGCAATGCAAACTCAAGCCAAGCAGGGTACTAAGCAGCCAGCACTATTGTTTCAGGGCTACTCAAGATTCTTCGGGTGTTGCTTTCCCTCAGCTTTGACTCCACGACTCGCACGCCCGGAATGGTGCACCCATTTTTAAAAAAAAAAAACAGTGATCTGCATAAACTTTATGGGGGTTCATAAAAAAGATTCTTTCGAATACCAGACTGTGTAAAACTTTCAAACCCTCCTAGTACCCCCATCCAGATGGACAGAGAATGAGGAAATGGACTTTGATACGTGAGGAAAGCTGTTTATCTCTCATCACCACCCTTATAAGCAGAACAAAAAGGAAACAGTTTAGGACAGATGGAAAGAAGACTCAAAAGCAGCAGAACTGTAATTATTTACCCTAAAAGTCCTTTTGAGATTGTTTGCTCCTTCATTCAGATTACAGAACTAGACACACTGTTTGTGGGAGTGTAGGCTGTGGGACATGCATGGTCTTAGCTTTGTGTGTGTTTTCAGCCTGTCTTGCGTCACTGCTGCTCTCCTCTGTTTATGTAGGGGCTCTGTGAATATGGAGAGGAATGGTAGGATATCCAAACCTCCCACTGTCACTTGATATCTATGGAAAATGGATGAGATGATTGAAGGAGTCCACTTCCACAGTTTGTCCCCTGTATGAGAGCTGAACCCAGTCCAGTTACTCTCTTATTCATGCCTGTTGTGATGCTGTCATCGTTATTTACAAGCCAAGGAATGATGAAGTGTTCAAAAATGATGCAACGTTTAACTGGTTAGTCACACCAAATTGGCTAATAGGTGAATCAGCTTGGCCTAAGTGTCACTTTATCTATTTTCACATCTAAGCCAATGTAATAATCATGTTTAAAGTGAAAACTTTAAAGTATGTTTTGGAAGCACATATTTGCTTGACTACACTGGACTCTTGGTCGTGTGAGAGAGACAGGGAAGGGCAAAGGAGAAGCAGAGAGATGGAGGAAGGGAAGTAGATGGAGTTGAAGAGATACAGAGGGGCCCCTATTAAGTGACACAGACTATAGTCTGTTTTTTCTCAGTGGACCAGAGAAGATGCAGTGTAAATGAAGCATATTGCACCATGGCGGCTTCTGCTTTATCTTTGCAGTGTGTGTGTGTGTGTGTGTGTGTGAGAGAGGGAGAGAGAGAGAGAGAGAGAGAGAGAGAGAGAGAGAGAGGCAAATGACAGAGGCCTCTCTGTTCACACTCTTTTCTCTCATGGTTAGAATATGTTTGGAGGACTGCCATCTTCTGTCTACAATGCATCTCCAAAGACAACAGGAAGATATACGCGATGCAAATGTGAACATGGATAAACACACATGCACCCACCTGAGGGGTAAAAATATCTTGTCAAAGTAGAGGCAGAGCACTGCCAGAATGCATGCTGCACTGCAAGACTGTGCTTATCTAATGACACATCTGCATATTTTTCAGCTTTATGGTACCGTGGCATTTGTAAGAAGATTGTTGTCATCTCACATTTTGGTTTTGTCCAGAAAGAAATTTGATTTTGTGTCTCCTCCCTATCACCAGCTTTCTTTTCAATGTGTGTCTCTGACCTGTAAGACAAGGGCATCCCCTTGTGTTTGGTGTACAAAACTACATTTGGCATGTGGACAGCCAACGGGTTAAATACTTAAGACATTCATTTATCTCTTGGGATAACTTGGCACAAAACCCTTGCACTGTCCCAGATAACTTGCATTTAAGAATTGAGTGATGCAGGGGGGTGTAGGTGAGATGATGGACCAAAGAATAGCCTGTGACATTATGAGCTAGTCAAAGACCTGGTGTTGTAGGGGAGGAGGAAAACAATGTGGTGTCATTTTTTTCCTTCTTCTTAAAGGGAACATGTTATAGTTTTGGGAGTGGCCTGAGGAAAACAGGGAAATGAACAGACTGCACCAGAGGTGTACCAGAGGCACTGTTGGACTCAGGAGGGGGGCAGGGATCCTCTAAGGTGCCCACACAGTATGATAAATGCCCTCTAAGGTGCCCACACAAAGGAGAAAACATACCAAAGTTCTATAATGACTGACTAGTTATGGGTAAATTAGGATGAAATGCCCTATAGAGTGCCTCTATATGTGACAATCTGGAATGAAGTGCTCTCATGGCTGCCCTTTCAGTGGAAGAAAATGTGATCGTGCCCTGTAAAGAACCCCAAAAACGAGAAAATATGATGTGCCCTTTAAAGGAAGAGGATGTACTGCAGTGCCCTATGATGCTGTTGCAATGGGGTGAGCTGGAGCTTCTGTATGGGTGCCCTTCTAGTGAACTACTGCACTAGTGAAGTGCAATTTAGGGTTCCCCTGAGTCTAACATACTGAAGTGCAGAATTGGGTGCCCTTTCAATGAAAAGTTGCCCTATAGGGTGCACTGTATGGGAGAAAAACATTGTGAAGTGGGGGCCCTTGAATGTATCAGGTGCCCCTTTATATTTTTCCCCCCTACCTCTGAGACAGCCTGAGTCTGCCACTGACCAGAGGCATAACCATAGAAACAGATGGCATTACATCGATTGATTGATTACATTACAAAGAGGAGGGGGAAATTGGTATTGCATGGCAGTATATCTGTATAGCTCTGTGTCTGGAGTTATATATTGCAATAAAATCAATATAAGAAAGTAGATAACAGCACACATTTCCCACACTGTATATACAGTATATTAGTTTTAATATAAATGAGTAAAAACTAATCTCCAAACTACTATAAACAACAAGTTTGTAGCCCAATTGAATACAAATATTCTGGCATTAGTATTCAGACTTTTTTTTAGGCTGACGTACTTCCGGGTCCTCTTCCTCTTTTTTTTTTTGCTATCAGCTCACAAGTTGCAGTTAGTGTCTTCTCTACCCTTGACAAAATGATTCTCGAAATATTCCTACTTGCTACCATGATTATGGCATCCTGTTACAGCAAAACACTGGGTAAGAGATAGAGAATTGTGAATACGTATTTCTCTCCAGTTTTTCCTGTTTTTTTAATATTACTCTTTACATCCGGTATTAGAGCTAACTGAAGTCTGATCTGCATTTATCAGTTTATCTGTTTATATGTTTTTCCTATTGCTTGTTTGAGGATGTTTGTAGAGACCCTGAACATTTTTACACTATGCAATTGTCTCACAGAATGTTTCCAGAGAAACATTTCCTGCCCTGACGTTAAGACAGCCGATGGCTTCAAGTTCGCATATGGGATTCCTGGGGGAAGAGAGATTTACGAGATTTCCGTACATGATAATAAGGTATTTTGATTTGCTTTCAAACTCTGAAGTATTCCACAGTTCTGTTTTGGCGAAGGTTTTATTTAGTCTTCAATACGAAGACAAAAAGAAAGAGAAAGTGAAAGTAAGTTTGATGTTTGGCTTGGTTTCTCTCCCATTTTATTATTTTCCAACAGACTGTGATTGCTCACGCTGTGCCAAGAAAACAAGAATTTAAACATCTGTCAGTAGTTGTGAGCATGGACAACGGTTCAATCGTTACAAGAGACTGCAGAGACCTAAGAGTACAGTACGTACTTCTTGATGTGAGTTCTCGACTTTCATATGTACTTACATGAATTGAATCCATAAAAGTCAAATTGGTTTATTTTGTTTTAAATGTGAAATATGTACTCTCGGACATCACAATATAGACTTTGCTTTTTTGCTTTTTTGCTTTTCAAGGGGCCACATGTAACTGAATACTGTGTGGATTATGAAACTACCGGTAAGGAAGTGAGCTGTTGTAGGTAACTGATTTACTATTGACTTTCATTTTACATTGCTGATCATATATACAAAATATATACAATTATCTCCCCTCTTTACCTTAACAGAGCAAATAAAGACTTCTGATCCCAAAGATTTGCCAACACCATGGGACCTTAGCAGTGAGTGACATTATCTGTAGTTATTCCAATGTCTCACAACATTGTTGTTGGGAACACAGTAAATTATATTGTTGTTACCAAAATCAAATGAAACTTTGATGGTAACATATATGCATTGTGTCTGTTGTTCAGTTGGTGTATCGGTTGGTGTGCTGTGTACCATTGTGGTGCTTTTGTGGTGTTGGAAAAAGAAAGTGAAGTGAGTTTTATTCTATTTTCACAGTTATTAATGTCATTTACACATTTACTCACACAGTGTCTTGCATGGATTCAGAAATATGTGTTTGTTGTTTGTTTGTTATGTTAGAAAGCAGCACAGGGTGGCCTCACTTCTTGGATTTTTAGTTAAATCCTCTTCATGGCATATTCCTATTATCAAGTCATTCAGTCAACCAATGACTTTTTACATCAAAATTTAACATTTTTAAAGACTCAAAATTCAACAAGTGGAACATTTCAACTGAATGTTTTTCAGTGTTGCTGAACACATTCATTTCCATTTAAGACACAATGAAGGAAGTGAAACCCAGGAGAGCTCAGCTGATGCTTCGGGGACTCAACAAAATGGTGAAATTGGGTGAGCGCATTCTCAGAGGCTACTTTCACATGTCAGCACGGATCTGTGAATTTCCATTAAACTTGCATATAACTGCGTTGTCATTATAGGCTGAGGGAAATACCCTCTGACACTTACCAACATGGAAGTGGTGAAAACCATATTGAGAGAGATTTTCCCAAATCTGAAAGTGTGCACGATCAAAGGTTAGGCTGCTACTTTAAAAGTTAAACATCTTTATCCACACTGATCTTTTATTAGCCTTTTTGTCACCCCTTCAAAGTGTGTGTGTGTGTTTTTTTTCTTTTTTTTTTAAAGAAGAATAGGAAGTCTAGACTGTAATCTGCTAAAGCTACATTTGTCTCCACAGTAATGATGCAACAGCTGATGGCAGGACTCCTCAAACCCTTCAGCTGGACCACAACTTGAACGATGTGGGAATCGAACTATCTAAAAAGTGAGAATGAGAATTGCTTACTTGTCTGTAGAGATTAGGGTGAAGTCTCCCTTTAACTGGTAGTGACTGAAATGTCTCAGAGGAGATTCTGTGCCATTCTTATCAAGCATTTGTTTTGCAGTGGAGACTTGAGTGCCCCTGATGTTAACAGAGCCTCTAATCATCGAGCCATGAACAGGTATACCTTTGGGATTTGATGGATTGTCAGTGTGTTTATGTCAATCCTTCTTGTCTTTTATTCCATCAACACTATTTAACAACTATTGACTATGTCTGCTTCAGGAACGTGAGGGATGATCCAGGAGGAGTGAATGGCAGCAGAGGAGAATTCATTGTGTGGTAAGTCTTTAGTCTAACAATTAAGATAATTGTAGATATTATACTGTAACAGACTTGCAGAGAATTATTACCAATCTCTCAAAACAGCTGTTTTAAGAGCTGTTAGGGTGTATGATGAGAATGTGTTGAAGATGATTATAAGATTATGTTTTTGTGTTTCATCTGTCTGCCTCCTCGAGGTTAATCACTTCGTATGAGTAGTACAGTGTAAAAATAGGTATTATTAATTGTATCTAATGGCAATAATTTTACTGCAACCCACAGGTTATGTAAAAAAACCTGTAAAATGCCACATTGTTGGAATATGATGAAAAGCTAGAAAGTGGAGATACATATGCTGTCAAAAAACTAAACAGAAATAGGTGCTACATTTTCATATACTCTAGCCAAGAAATACAATTATTACTATCCTAAATATTTGAGTTAAAGGCTCAACAAAAACCCAGTTGTTAGCCTGGTAGATCAATCAGGTGACTAAAGCTTGATCACCCGGTGAAATGCACTGAAATACTCATGTTAAGGTTCTTCTGTGCCAATCTGAATAAACTGATAAAGGCTGTTATTTTTTCTCCAGGAGCAATGAAAGGCTCGGATCACAGGATCATGTGAATGAAGGACAACCGCTGCTCTCATATCAGCGGTGAGATTGCCTCTTTCTCTCTGTCATTTTGTACTCATGAGACTACATCTAAAGAGAAATCTGTGTGACTCTCCAGTTTCCAGTCTCCTTCATTCCTGGTTTCATTTGGCCTGTTGCTGCTGTTTGGACAGCTGTCAGGAGTAACTTTCTGAACTGTCCCCCCCCCCCACCACCACCACCCCCCACCTCCCCATATCTGAAGTCTGAACTTCACAATATGTCTGACGCCTGCTGCAGCAAAAAAACAAACTTTGCTGTTACTGTGCAGAGGCTCATGTCTCTATTCCTTGTTGTTTCTGTCTCCAGAGCTGCCGTCCAAGGTTTTGACATGACAGGTGAAGCCGTAGCTTTGGTGAACAAACGCGGCTTTGACCCAGACCAGGTCAGCAGGTGCTCTACTGTGCCAGTAAGTAGGAAGCCTCCTATAAAGGCTATATTATCTTTTTTTTCTCTTTTTCTTCCTGTTGAAATGCTCTTTTTTTGTGTTGGTTTTGTTTGAATTTGCACATTTTGTTGTTTGCTGCAGGACACTGACGTGGAGTCAATGACAACCAACATGAAGAACTATAATATACATAAATAAATATATAATTATAATAATAAATAATCATAATGATGATATTATTAATAATAATAATAATAATAATGATATAATAGTAACCTATATTATTTATATACAGTATATCTCACAATCAGGGTCTCTGGCTCTGACTCTGTACAGGTATGGGGTACTTTACTGCTTTCACCCTATTCATTGATCTGATCTTATTGATATATGGTCAATTAGGCAGTACATTACCTGACAGTAAACACATTATGGGGTTGACAGATGCAATGGAAGAAACTGCTCCCATTAAAAGAATAATTTGAGCTTTGTTCCCATATTAAGTGCTTGGCTTGGCTGATCTGGCAGATTTTTGGGTGAATCAAATATCTGCCAGAAAAAAGTACCACATACCTCAGACATAGCTGTGAGATTTATATTATTGTACCTATACAACAGAATTGTCAACATCGTAATATCTGTAGTATGGGTCAACATTTATAAGCTAAATAGACAGTTATTATATACAATACTCAATATTATATAATATATATTATATACTATATTATACAATATTATATTATACCTTATATATATAATACATAACAGAATACATTATACACTTGTCCTTTTCTTTTTTAATTTTTTACACTGATCAGCTGTAAATAAACCTGCTTTTACCCTATTATCACTGCATAATCTAACAACATTATAATTATCACCTGAATCACAGCACCCTTTTTTGATTGGAGCCTTAAGTGTTATTCTATCTTGAATGCTTTTTTTTCACTCTGCATTTGTGAATCTTATCGTGATTCCGTATTTATCATCTATTACTTATGTACTTCGCTGCATTGCTTTTTGTTTTTATTGGTTTGTAATGGATGGATTCAAATAATAATAATAGTAATAACAATGATACATATGTTAGAAAATGATTCATTCATGTCATGTATTTTGAATTAAAGTGTTTACCCGATCCTGGATTTCAATGTCTGGTCATTTTTTCTTTGGTTTCCAAACAACTGAAGTCAACGCTGCTCCTGGAGTATCAACTTTTCACCACAAGGGGGCAGTAAATAGTCATGAGTCTTACAACACTGAGCAACATAAACAGCAGAATTACACCATTTATTACTCTTGCCGAAAACACTTAATGAATATTTATTTCAGATTGTACTAGTTTTTTTTAACTAATTAAAAAGTATATATCTTATTTTTCTATGATAAACCACTGTGGTTGGGGCTAACATTGTTTTTGTTTCAATAAATCAAGCCCCCCTTATGATACTGCTGATTGGCTATTGTGGATTTTCAATGCAATCAGTGTCTGTGTTTGGGTTGATCACTGTATTTTCTGGTATAGTGCCCTGATTTATTAATCAGCCAATAAAGGGATACCAAGTATATTACGCATCACTAGGTCATTTAAGTGTTATATATGTTACAGTACTTAAAAGATTTGTTGGCCTGGTGGCTTGATGTATGGTAGTAATTAACGTAACACACAAATACTCAGAGGTTCAGGCTGAATGCAATACATCTCTTTTCTCTGCCTCTTGAGATCTGCTGAGAGTTGCAGTGGGTCTTGATTTGTCAATGTCTTGATTCTATTTTAAGCTTCCCTTAATGTGCAATGACCTTGAAAAAGCCCCCTTTTTACCTTTCAGATGGACTGAGCGCCAGGAAGTGCGTGTGTCAGGAGTTAGAGGCTTTGTTGCTCATGTTTGGTGAGTCAGTGTGCGAAAGTGTCGCTGTAGCACCGGCAAATAACGGGGGTGACTGAATGGTCAAGGCCTCAGAGCCTCCCCTCTCAGGGAGTTTCACTGAGGGGACATGAGTGAGACAGGAGCTGGGCAGATGGGTGGATGGGTAGGGGGTGGATCATCACATGTCGTCATACATGTACAGCGTGCAGCGTGAGATGAAAACAAAACAGGCACATGGGTCAGCCAATGTCGCAGGAAAGCTGTAATTGTGGATGAATCCTCTATGCTCCGATGCACATAATAACCAAATATCAGCTAATTAGTTACCAATCACACTCCACTGTGACCAGGATTATGAGCAGTCAAGGAAACGACACTCAGTGGGAGCTAACACTGATCACACCACATCGGGGATAAGACGGCTTAAGGGAAGCTAGATGGGCTGCAATAACCCAACCACTTAGGTATGTGTTATCCCTAACTGATCTCTAGCTGATCACAATGTTTATGCTAACTCCAGAGCGTACTAAAGGCCGCCTACTGTTGTGGGTTGTCGTGGCTTAACAGACAGCTGCAAGCAAACAGTGTCGCGTTCAGAAGTCAGAAGCTGTATTCACACCACGGTTATTAAAAGATTACATCAGGGATCACACCATACTGTATGATTAATTACCCTGACTGATGCGCTGTAAAGCTGAATCCAGCTGAGTAAGTATGCCCACAGGTCTGCATGTACATACACATACATATGAGATGGCTGAAAGCGTCACTGTAGCTGGTCTCGGTAATACTGACTCAGGGTTACTGTAGTGAAACAAAGCCTTGCTTTCCCCCAGATTAGTATGAGACCAGTCCTCTCATCCTCCCCGGTGCATAAAGCTCTTACAGTAATAGTCCCTGTCCAAACACTACGGGTGTTGCGGCTCTGGGTTTTGTCTCCTAAACTGACAGCTTGCTTTTTTTCTGCATCTCTTTGATCACTTTGTGTAGTATGTTTTGGACACAGACCAGTGTTTGACGGAATCATCATCCCAACCATCAGGTCAAATCTGCATATGCATACAGTGTGTGGTTCAAAGGGGAGCTGACTCAGGAAGGGGCTGGGTTGCTTTGGCTTCAGTCCCCAGCTTCCCATGGTTCACAGATGAGCAGCACAATGCTGTCGTAACCCGGCAGCCCAGCTCATGAATAAAACATAACCACAGTATTAGTGCTTAAAGACGTCTTTTCATTTCCAGTTTGAATCACGAGGTAGGTATATTGAAGTTTATATGCATACGGCACAGCAAAAGATTAATAATAATTTCTATGTGCTGTTATGCTTTTATCGCACCGGCACATGCACAAGCACACAAGCAATTATGCTGCTCATCAGCACACAACCACACACACACACACACACACACACACACACCACAATTGAGCACCTTCAAGATGTTCCCAGAGAAACCCTGAAGCATGAACTGTGTATATTTTCAATAGTTTTTTATTAATATGTGCTGATACAAGGTCGCTCACACCTGCGATGATGCAAACACTCACAGAAAATCATCCCCTTTGGCCCAGACAGCTGTCAAAGCAACGACTGTGAGAAAAATAAAAATAAAATAAAAATAAATGAACATCATTCCTTCAAGAAAATAGAAACAGAATCAAGGTTTTAGATTACAAATGTCTCAGCGGTACATGATAAATCAATTTGATATAAAAATCACAGAAAGCTCTGGAAATGGTGCTATATGTTGAACCCCACAATGTCAGATTGTTTCTACCAATGCCTACAGCCTGCTACGTAAAACCCAAGCACCCAATAATTTATCCCCATAAATTTAAACATTTAAGGGATGTCAAATACTGACCAGGTTCTACTGTTCTGAGCTAATTAATACAGCCCTTAGCTGATACTCAGAGTATCCCATTCACACCTGCTATAGCCAGCTATTCCACCTCTGATGATGGACACAGACTGTGATTTTTCTGCCCCATGGACCATCACGGTATGGAGATCACTACACATGCAGGTACAGTACAGCTCCTCCACACTCTGGGGCAGTGCACCCAGTGGAGGATAAGGAAGAAATAGAAATAACCATGCCTACAGATTCAGCCTGCTCCTGCCTAATGTGGATGGATGTTAACATGTAAACAGCGAACCAATGTCTACCTCCACTTCAGTGTATACTGTTATTTAAGACTACCTACCTGACAGAATGTGTATAATATACTATATGTCTGTGTGTCAAAAGATATGTTTGTTTTGGTTTTAGACCTGAGGGTCTCTTTGTAGAATGGGTCTCCCAGGTTTAACATTTGGAGAACCCCATCCTCTGTTAGTCGTACCCTGTTCATCAAAAATGGCCGCTGCCCTGACTTAATGGCACAGCTCCACATAGACGTATTCAACACAAAAGAGAAACAGCACAATCCTCATCATTGGTGTTTATGCCATACCCCTACATATTCTTAAAACTACTCTATATACTCTCTAAAAGTACTGTATAGTAGTCATGTGGACACATAACAAGAGACCAATAACAAAATAGTACTACTTTATCATTGTTTACATTTGCGTTTTAAAAATCTCTATAGGAAAATCCAGTTGCATTTGTTAGCACTCTAAAAATCTCACTTTAATTGGCTGATGCGGCAGTGGATTCTTTTTCACATTTTTTTTTTTTTTTTTTTAAGGAAGCATCCATTAAACCAACCAACAAGCACATCGTCGCTCTCCCTCTACAAGCACATTTGTTTTATCCTGTGAACAAACTTGAGATCTGACATGCCAGCTTGATCAATTTTAACCATAACGTGATAACCTCTGGACTGCAAACCACCAACAGAAAGCCGTCTGAAATGAAACAGCGCATTCATCTCCTTATCTCCAGATCCGACCCTGCACGGCCTCACTGCAAACCCCGCCTCCTCGCCAGCCAGCCTCTTGCTCTCGCTGCCTATAGCTATGAATTTGTGACATCTCTGCTGTTGTCCCCGCTCTGTCCCCTCTTGGGCCAATCTTTGCAGACATAATGACCCTCTGCTGCCCTGCTGCTGGTGAACTCACACACCAGTATCCCATCCGCCCTCCTGGTGTGATATGGGCCACACAAATCACAAATCAAAAAAAAAAAAAAAAAAAAAAAGGTCTGTGTGTGAAAGGGTCAACTGCGAGTGAGCAGACTGTCGGCCTGCTGGGACCTCTGCTGTCTAATGATAGACTGAACAATGCTACAGCTCACTCTCCACTGACACTAAGCTGCAGGGGTGAGACAGCACTGTGTCAAAGGTTGGGCATCCCACTTTTTAAACAACTTCCCAGCAAACCGCTGGAGCACACACGTCAGGCTTGCCACCGGCATGGAATGGGAATTGTGTCAAACATTTGCACACGAAGACAGAAAAAGAGAGCCGGAAAGAGAGTGAGGGCGAGAACACGGCAGTAAATTAGTACCCACGATGTTATTATTGTAATCAGAGGTTTGGAGGGCTTTGAATGGTGGAGAAACTCCCGTTGTGCGAGCCTTCGTCCGACAGCGTGGGCCGCAGATGTTCTACTGTATAATCACTATCATTTACCACAGTACAGCGCTCCTCTGTTTATTGAGATATTAATCTGGGATAAACAAAGCTTTTGACAAAACAAATTAACACTCTCAAAGAAGTGCTGCACTAATGGAGTCCATTGAGATTGATATTAAAATGCGGATGAGATGGGGGGGGGGGGGGTGAGGGGGTTGAGGGGAAAAAAAAGGAGCTCGGAGGTGTTGGAAAAAGAGAAGCAGGCCCAAGGTGACGCACATTCCTCCTCTCATGGGGAGTGTCAGTCTAAACAGTGTTTCTCCATGGGGCAGGTCCCAGCTGAGCACCAGAGATCAGCATCAGCACATTATGTCAAATACAACGAGGGAGGGATGGAGTTAATGATGATGGTGATGAGAAGGACGGCCGTCTTGTGTGAACTGTTTAATCTTCAGTCCTGCTTGTTAAAATACATTCAGTTGTCCTCAGTTGACTAGTGAGTGCTGCCTCGGCACAGCGCCCCACCACTGAGCCATAAGATCCGTGCTTCACTTTGTCCAGCACTGCAGCAGAGCAGAATACATGTGCATATTGTCTTTTCATCTGTAAACACAAACTCCCAGGTTCAGCTGCGAAATCCAAGTCATGTACCATCAAACCAGTATTGCACATGTTCCCCCTATGGCTCAAGTGATGATACCGAGGCCTTCTTTCTGAGCTTCACCGCGCTCCGTAGCCCATATGTTACTTACACAAGTGAATTGAATAACAGGAATAAATGGTGACAAATCCTTGTAATCCCGTTCCCTTGTCTGTTTTTAACCCCCCCCCCCCTCTCTCTTTCAGCCCCAGGAGCCACAGCTAAAAGGTGTCCTTTGGGTTCTTTTAGAAGTGGGACAGTCAGGCCCTAGCCAAATGTCACACTGCTGTGGATGCATCTATTTTCTGCTCACGTTCCATCCACACATCACACTCCTTCGCTTGCCGCAGGTTTACGAGGGAGGCAGTCAGAAAAAAAACAATGCCATGAATAAATCAATGTGAATAAATATTCAAAAAACATACATAAAAACTGATAAATAAACCATAACAAATACCTATAAATAAATCGCAGAAGAAGGCAAACTCTCTGTGTTTTTTTTTTTTTTAAAGGTCAGACAGATTGCAGCTGGATGAAAGCAGCCTCATGAGTGGCTCTCTCTTGACAGCTAATTTCTCAAATGTATCGCTTGCATATGGTGGCATATTGGAAACATGTTCCTCCCGATCGGTCAACCCTGCTTGTCATTTTCATGGTATATGGTTATCTCATGTCTCCCGAGGCAGTCTGATTTCTCCTGTCCTCCTTGTACCTGAACACCATGGTAAGAGCAACTTCCATTAGGTGTGGAAAAGTAATGGCAGCTCTCTGAGATGAGTATCCCCTCTTGTATGACGTGCATTCAATTCACGTCACCAAAAAATATAGCCTTTCAAATGTGTGTGCACTTACAAAACTCTGGCACATGGCAAGCAGACACACACACACATACACACACACACTGGACACTTAACACGCAAACAAGCACTCTGACACATTCATACATTCACGCACACATGCACACATGAAATTAATGAATTGTCACATTAGGCTCTGGAGTAATGCTGAAACTATCTTTAAGAAACAGCAAAATGCAATATCCTCTGATAGCAAAACAAATGTCATTACCATTCATGCTAAAAACCCATGTTAAAAGTAAGTAATCTGGTTATACCGGTATCTTCCAAATAATACAAGAACAAACCAAATCACTTCATGGATGCTGTCATTCTCCCACAATGCTTTATCGCGCCTGTGAGGCACAGTATGACATTTGACAACATCTATCTCGCTTGCCCCACACCTCCCGCCCCTCACTGCCGTAGGCAATTCCACCCCGGGAATGTCAAAGGTCAAATATTAACAACATGTAATGGATTATATTACATAAAAATTGTGCCAGGATTTTTTAGTTCCATTTTTAATTTGTATAAATAAAATCTACTACACGTCATAAATTCTCTCACTCTCTCTCTCTCTGTCTCTCTGCCTCTCTCTCTCTCTCCATTGGATTTCACTGAATGACACAGTGCTGGGGCACAGAAGAGCGAGAGAGCGAGA
This sequence comes from Scomberomorus guttatus, assembly GCA_038419695.1. NCBI lineage: Eukaryota > Metazoa > Chordata > Actinopteri > Scombriformes > Scombridae > Scomberomorus > Scomberomorus guttatus. Next base: position 832,828 of record CM076459.1, read on the forward strand.
GATCAAGCAACAGGGGAGAGAGATAGAGTGTATCATTCAGGTCACAAACTCCAAAACATTTTATTTTTTTCTTTCGTCGGTTTGTTGCAGTACAAGAAGTCATTTCTCATAGTATTTGTTACTTTTTGTTGCTTTTGATCATCCGGTGTCTCTATTTACATAGTAGGAATAAAGTAGATTCATGTGTGGTTCCTATGTACACAGTTATACCAAATGGTCGACCAGTGCGTTTGCGACATTTACAGTCTTGCTTGTCACAACCACACACAGGAAATAAGTCCACTTCATCTGGCTAGGCTCTAACAGCAAAGTACAGGGGGAGGGGGCGACACCGGTCCGCACTCGCAGCCCCCAGAGGATGCAGATCCAAAGTCAACAAAATGAATACTCTCTCCAAAATGATAGCAAGGCAGTCATTTAACTTTTCAAATGCCTAAAGCAAACAACCAGAGAGAACAGTGGAGAGGATTGGCCAGTCATATGGGTGAAGGTTCTCCTGCTCTGGAGGGGTGGTGCAGCGCCTCTGCCTCTACTCCACTTCTGTACATAGTCGTCGATTCACAGCAAGAGAAAATGAAGGCAACTACACTTAATCAGCTCCCACTGCCTGCTTGGAACAAAAGCTCTTGCTCCCTTTTACTTAGACGGAGTACTGTTTTCACTTTTGATGTTCAGTAATGAGCACTTCTGGATAAGTGTGTGTGTGTGTGTGTGTGTGTGTGTGTTTGCCTTGTGAATGTTCTAGTTTCTGTTCTGGCTCAATAAAAGATATTTTTGGCAACAATGAAGAGCTTTCTTTGAGACATTTTTTAGGTTATAATAGTGTACTATATTCCCTGTCTCCACAGCTAAGTACTCCTATCACATGATGACTCAAAAAAGACCTATGGATGGTACGAAAGAGAAATGAGATAAAATATAAAATGATATTCCATCTCCGGAGGCAGGTCTGAAGAGAAATTACATAAAAAACTTTAACAAAGTTTAAAAGTTTTGAAATATCTGAAGGTAAAGGGGGTGGATCGGTACATTCAGAGTGCTGGACTTGGCCTTAAAGTACCAAAGGAACTGGGGAGGACACAGGTTGGAGAGAGTGGATGAATGCTCTGCGGGAAAACACCCATCACTCATCTCCATAAGATGGGGGAGGGCCAAAGACAAAGGCTGCTTCTGCAGAGTCAGCCACAACTCCCCCCGAAGGTCACTCTGTTTGCTCATCTGTTAGTTAAATAAAAGTCAAGAGAAAGAAAGGCAACCAAACAAGCAGAAAGTGGAGAGACGTGAGAACGAGATGGGCTAGGAGGCGACTGTGGCCATCACATTAGTCCCCAACTTCCTCCTTCAGGCTCCAGTCACAGGCTGGTGACCAGCTGCATCTGTCCGTCTCCCTCGTTGTGGGCAGGCTCCTGAGCCTGGTGTCCCTCCCCACTCGGTCTCCGGGGTGGGGCCTGGTAGAAGGTCTGCATGGGGGCCCCACGAGAGCCTAGGGCAGGCCTTCCGGAGCTGTAGTACAGCTCCTCAGGGGGCTGGGCCGAGCGGGGCACCACCTCCAGGGGCTCAGGACTGCTGTCGGGATAGGGTGAGTCTCGCAGGTTGGTGATGCTGGTGTACAGGGAGTCACGGGCCGGGGAATCAGGCGCTCTATTGCCTCCCTGCCCGCCAGCACTCTGGCCGCTGTGGCCGCTGTGGCCCAGGCTCTCGGTGAGGTCGGCCGTATAGCTCTCTGACTCCTCTGGATCGCTCTGGTAGAGGACTGACTGGGCACGTTGCAATAGCAGGGGTTCCTCCAGAGCTTTATAAAGCAGCTCCACATCCTGTGGGGTGCGCTGCCGCCCCTCTCTCAGAAAGTCCTCGTCTTCATCCATGCTTATTGATGGCTCTGGCCCGGCCCCCGTTGTGCCCCCTCCAACCCCGCCGTGAGGACGTCCCCTGGCCAGGCTGCCACACACCCTGTCCCCTACATCACCTCCTCCACTTCCTCCTCCGACACCACCTCTCAGGTTGTTGTGCACAAGCTCAGAGATGATCATCTTCTCAAAGGCTGCGGCATCAGAGAGGTTTCGTCGGATGCCTCCGCCTCCCAGGGCCTCTGAGCTGCGGGGATTGAGGAGGGGCGGCGGACTGTCTTCGCCCCCGCCACCTAGGAAATCACAGCTGCCCCCGCCTCCACCCCCTGGGCCACTGCGCAGGGAGTAGCTGTTGTTGAAGTTACCATTCAGCGGCAGGGTTTCCATCCCGCAGGGGTCGCGGACCTTAGATAACGTGCTCTCTGGACCCAAAAACAAACATAAGAGAGACAGAGGGCAGAGGATTTCAGCTTTATTATCATACAGTCAGATTCAAATGTCAGTAAGAGAAGAAGAACAAATATCAGATGGTAAAATTTAAGCTGGAGTAGTTTACAGTGATGTGAGCTGAGGTGAAGTGCACTTACTTGGGTCACGGAAGGTTCCTGCGCATCCACGAGAAAGTCATGTGGAGTGAATAAAATGAAAGACACAAGTCAGTAAGTGTCCTTTAATGATGCAACATTAACTTGATGTATTCGTTTTTAAGGAATTTTAAATAGGACCCATTAATGGGATAAAAAATCCATCTGCCCCTTTAGCCTTTTCTCTGTCTCCTTCACACTCTCATGTCCAACCTCCCAACTCATACCACAAACATAAACATACGCACAGTCACATTAACTCTGATTTATGCAGACTTAATGTTGCCACAGAAAATACACTGGATATTTATTTACTACTGTCAGTGACACCTGGATACATACATAATTCATACAAAACGCAGTACAGTATAGCAGGATTGTTTATTTCGCGACTTGCCTTCAACAAAGCAAAAATGTTGTGCTTTTTCTCTTAAATTACCATCACAGAGCAAAGCAAACACCACAGCGGCCCAAAAAAGTGAGAAGCATGTTCATTATTAAAATTTTATGTGTAGTATGACTTTAATCAACGTTCTTCTTCGGTGGTGGTGTGGGTAATTAGACATTCTAATGAAGTGCCCTACTTCCTCTCCCACTCTCTTCTAAAAATGTCTTGGCTGCCAGGCCTGTGGCCATCAGGCTTGACGTATTGTGCGGAGAGGTTTTAAAATATTTAACAGAATCGCCGCCTCAAATTTCAGTCCTCAGACACTAGGCCTAATACTCTACGGGTGTGCACTCAGCCAGCGACCAGCCACACACATACATAGTACTGTAGTTGAGCAATTACAAGAACATGTCTAATTCAGCAGTTATGGCATCAAAAGAGTAGACTGGGAATGCAGCAATGCAGCATAGCGATAAAACAAGATATCAGGCCGTTTAAGGAGTCCCACTATGAGATAGAAGCAGGCACACACACACACACACAGGCACTTACAGTGAGCACTCACACCTGACTGACCTACATCCAGATGGACTGTCCCTGGCCACTGAGCTGCCTGATCCCTTTCTACAGCCGTCATGATTTAAGCTGACTATGTCCTGTTTCTGCTTGGCAACAGGACAACCGTCCTCAAGATTTCTGGCAGTCACAGCTGTACCTAAACTTCTAATCAATTTGTGGCTGTTCTCATGAAGATTCAAGATCCGACCAGATGGCTGGTTAGGCTGTAGGCACTGTTTGGCTCTGTTCTGCTCAGCCTAGTGAATCAGTCTGACAGCTAGATAGTCTGAAAAAAAAAAAAAACAACACACAAAAACAGGCTCACACATGCACACATGCGAACACTCAAAACACAGCAGTGTATGGTGTGTATACCATGTCAAACTACCGGCAGAGCAACAGACAATAAGACAGGAAGCTGAGCGCATAATACACACACTCTGACAAGACTGCACACACAGACTGGCGCGTTCATGAGAAGCTAACCAGTAGAGTTGAAGACTCCAGGTGAGGGCGGGGTGAAGCTCTCAGCCAGCAGAGTGTTATAAGGAGAGGTACCGGTGCGGGTCTGTAGCACCGGGTTCGTCAAGAGATGGTTGCCCATGGTTGCTGCAACACACAAACATTTTAAAAAAAAAATGCACATTATCATAAATAGGCTCTTATCTTTGCTTCAAATGTATGCAGAGAAAACACAAGCAAAAACACTGCAAACAATAGGTGTAAAACTCAGTAATAACATCTGGGATCATAAAAATATTTACTTTACTGTCATTTCTCAGCACTCACATACATAGAAACAAAATGTATCCTCTGCATTTGACCCATCTTATACACTAGGACTAGTTTGCATCTTACACCACAGTGCAGCGCCTGGGTACCAGTTCTTTTGCCAGTGCCACTGGTCAGGGGCACTGACAGGAGTATTAACCCTAACATACATGTCTTTTGATGGTGGTAGGAAACCGGAGCGCCCTGTGGAAACCCATGCAAACATGGGAAGAACATGCAAACTCCACACAGAAAAGGACCGGGGACGACTAGGGTTCGAACCTTCTTGTGAGGCACTAACCACTGAGCCACTGTGCCGCCAAGATTATTCAGATGGGGTTATTTTTGTTATGTCTGTGCCTTATGGAGTAATGCATTTCACAGTGTTCTCCTCAATGTTTATGCTTGCTGGTTGTAACCTTTGAGTAAAAATACAATTGCAGGGGAAAGGTACTGTTTGGAGCTTTGCCATTCTTTTTTTTTTCTCTTTTGGCTACTGACAATGTAGTCAGAGGGAAAGAACAGTAATGCATGCCATTATGTAGTGTAGGGGTGCAACCACTGAAACAGTTAATTTCACAGTGAAATGTGAATGCCACTACAAGACAAATATAATTCAAAGAAATGGCACACTGAGAATGTTGTATAATGCCCATGTATGGCTCGAGCCTGAGGCAACTCGAACAGAAATGCCATGAAATTAAAAATAGGACAGCATGACGGAGAGTAGTCCAAGGCTAAGTGCAACCTTCAGGTCTCACGCCTACCGTTCATCACATAGCAAGGGAGCAGGGAATTGTAAAAAAATAAAAAAATAAAATATGCACTCACACACAGCTATTTATTTGTCATTTTCCCTCCTCTTACACTTCCCCTGTCTATCTTTCTGGCATGCCGCACAAAACCCCTCTCCCTACATTCTCTGGCTTGTTCTGCTGTCGATTCAACCACATTTTCTCAGTTTCTCGTGCCAGAATTTTTTTTTTTTCGACAGGCAAACACCACCAAATTAGTTAGGATTAGTTGTCTGTGTATACCTCATAGGAATATCCTGTAGAAAATTAAAGGAACTAGCTCTAAGTGGGGAGAGAAAGTAGGGCAAGGGGAATCATGGGAGGCTGTGTGTGTGTGTGTGTGTGTGTGTACTGCGCGCCTTGTCTTCTGGACACATTACCATTGTCAGGAAGAGATGCGGTTCATAAAGAAGTGAAGTGGAGAAATCAAAGAGATTCCAGATGCCAGTGATAACAACACAGCCTCTCTCCTCCAGATTTGGCCTCTTTAATTACTCCTCCATGATAGCGCCTCTCTCTCTATCTCTCCTTTCCTCTCCCTCCCTCCCGCACTCCCCTTTGTCTTTCACTTTCTGCCAACTGACAAACTTTTCTCAGAGGCGCAGAAAATAAAGGCTTCACAGCACAGTTGTTTGTGTTTGACAGCGCACCATGGAATGATCCACAATGTGCATCTCCTCCAGGCCTGGTGATTGCTCTATCGTGACGGGGCCCCCGGAAACCGACCCGCCCGCCCGACCACACACACACACACACACACACGCACAGACATATACACACACACCTCTAATCCATCTAGCTCACTCGTAGCACCCCTCTTCCTCACCCCCTGCCTTGCTCCTGTCACTCTCCTCAATTAGAATAATTACCCCCTGTTCGCTCACACGCTAATCAGTTCATTAAAAACAAAATGGATGAAATTAGCATAGAGAGTGATGGCTGATTTAGCAACTGCCTCTGTGTCATCATCAACATCCCCCCCACCCACCCCCGCCCCAATCTGGAACCTGAGCCAACCTTGATCATCTCGGTGTCACTGACGCCACCAGTTGCTGAGGCTGAGACAATCAGTGACTCCACACACATTATTCACTTAAATTACTGCTAGTGTCCTGCACAGAGCATATGGGATGCGTTTGATCTCACGCAACTATAAAAGGCTGAGAGGACAGAGTTCAAACTAGGGCTGGGAACCACAGGCTTTCTCACGATACAGTGCTATCACAATATTTTGCTATAATGATGGTTTGAAAACATATGCGCCTCTGTGATACACAGTCATCTACATTTCTTTGTAGCTTATCTGAAAACTGCAAAAAAAACATTGACAAAGCAGGAATCTTATAAAAGAAAGGAATTACGTCTGTTTTGGCAATATGTACATGTGTTGGATTATCAATAACTTATTGCAAAAGACCATGACACAATATATTGTAATATTGAGTTTTTGATTCAGTTTGATTTGTTCAAATTATAGAAATCACAAAATACAATGAACAAAAAAAGCATAGTTAGATTACTGAGGTTGGTGGGATCCTTTTAACATCACCAGTGGAGCACCTCATGGCATTGTTCTGGGCCCTATACTCTTTTTGCTTAATGACATGAAAGTAGCATGCTCCAGCTCTTTGTTGTTTTATGCAGACAATTCAGCTAACCTGGTGTCTCATAGGGATAAAGATAATATACAGGAAATATTACTTGGTTATTAAATAGAATAGGGACCTGGCTATTGGAATAGGTGTCTTGTACACTTAGGTAAGACTAAGTCTATCTTTTTTATGGAATGAGATTCAGGCTAAGGAAGGACTCCAGCCTAGACATTAAGATTGATGGAGTGTCATTAGTTTCAAAAAGCTGCTATGGCCTAAAGGTAACTATCAGATAAAGATAAACATACAAAGAGACAGTTGCAGCTTTTACAACGCTGTTTGTTCATAGTAATGGGCCTGTACAAAAGTTCTGAAACAGAAACTTCAAGTAGCACTAAACAAACTGGTTAGAGTCATCCTTGGGCCTGATCCTAGCGGTCATTTTGGAAGATGTCTGTTCTTAGAGCTTCACTGGCTTCTACTTGAGGACGAAGCACATCATATTCAATTAAATATTATTTATAGGATTTTACATTGAAGTGCTCCCAGCTACTTTTATCTTTATTATTTTAAGAAGGTAGGGGAAGTTCATAACAGTAAATGTCATTCTTTATAGAGTTAAGTCGAAAGCAGTTAAGGATTCCTTTATGTAATCTGGAGCCACGGCATGGAGTAACCTACCTCCTTTGATTGAGGAGGTGTTCAAATGTATACACTATGATTTTTCTTAAACAAAATTAAAAATAAAATAAATAATTAAAAAAATAAATAAATAAATACACTTAAATCTTTATAATTACAGTAATGAGAGTTTTTTTTTATTCTGGCAGGAACATGAACTCAGTAACGCCAAACACCTACACACATAACAGATCTGTTATGTGAGTGTGAGTGGTCAAGCCAGATACATTTCTGCTGTTGGTAAAGTGCTTTCACTGACCAGTGGCTGTCACTGCACTATGAACTGAAACCCACCACCCACCGAGTAGCCTTCACTCCATGTTATTCAATTTAAGATATTGCTGCCACTAACATCTGTCCACTGGATGCAAGACAAGCTGGATCATTAGTTAACTTTAATACACCAGGCGTGTGAACATACATTTCATCGTCTAGTAGGCTATACTGTCATATGTGCACACTTTGTGCAATGTCAATAGTTAATGTCTATATGTGTGTTAGAATCTGTGCGTTTGTGTGCATTTAAGCGTGCATCAACTCAACAGAGGGGAAGCAGAGCAGCGACAGAGGGAGGGCTCACCACGGTTGAGTGTCGGGGTGCTGTTGATATCTCCCGCCATGAAAGAAGATTCCGTCTGCTTCCGAACCGTGTCGTTCCACATCCTGCGGATCCGACTCTGGAAGAAGGAGCAGAGCGCAGTGAGTGGCAGCAAACAGACAACACGTTAAATATAGAAACGCGGTGGGTAGACTTTGTAACTCAGTGGGGCTGCTGTAATCAAAACTGCGGGGCTCGTTCTAATCCACAAAGAACAATAGGCAAACACGGCAGACAAAGAGATTGAGGCGTCGAGTAAAGAGGCACACAGCTATGTCATGTTATCATGAGGGACACTAATAAACTCGAGATGTGTAAGACATGATTGCAGTGGCTGATACAATTGTTCTTTGGAAGCGTCTTATTACATTTTGGGAAAGCTTGTTTGTTGACTGTGCCATTGCACATATGCCAGCATATACAGTATTTCTGGATATCTTGTATGGTGTCGGTGTCTATATATAGCACATGGAGTTCAAAGGATATCTTTATTAATTAGTTAATTAAGCACAGGGCTCCCAGTAATGGATAGACATGTGGTGAAGTAAAATAAAACGCTAGCTGATTGTAACAGATTTGTAACAGAGGTGTTTAATCAGCAGGTTATATATCACAGTGTAAAATACTTTGATACTGCTTCATAACTAAGAAGAAAATGTATTATATTGTAATGTGTGTTTTTTATTATTGGAAAGTGAGGACAACGTGACTGTGGGATGAGGTTAGATAAGTAAGTGAATTTGAGTTCTTCACAAAGTAATCGGTGAGTCATTGGTATTGATCAGCAATCAAACCTCCGCAGATACACTCATTTTGTGCTTCAGAATCTTACATAACAGACCTTTTAAACAAGGGAGAAAAAATGAGTGAGAAAATTTCCCTTGTTTCCAAAGCTATTTATTCTGTTTTGACACAACTTTGACAGTGTCTTAAAATAAATCAGATACTATCAAGAAAGTCATTTTATATGAGAAAATTGATTTTTTGTTTCATTCTACTGAAACAAGCTGATTTCCACTGAAAACAAGTAAAATCATCTTTCTGCCCAGGCCGATTTACTTTTCATTTGTTCTCAGAAAAACACAATTTTAAATCCCAACAGTAGCCTTATTGATGTGTAAAGATGAACAAAAAGGTGTGCATGCTGCTTTGTGTGTGCCTTCATTTATGTGTGTGGGTCTGTCTTGCCTGCACCTGTCTGTGGGCTGCTGCGTGGCGAGCTTGGCTGCCGCTGTAGTAGCGGTTGTTGGCACGCAGACCCGAGTTCTTCAGGGAGCCGTGGGAGCTGGTGGTGGAGGTGCGGCTGCAGCAGTAGGAGTGACGCAGACACTTACTGTACTCCTTATGGACCTGTGAAAAAATAACACCACCGGCACAGCGGGCAGGTTTAAAGCCACTCGTAAACACAAACACTTAGTTTCAATAACCTGCACCCAATGTGGAGCAACAGAGGCTTTTTACAGAATGCTACAGCAAAATGTACTCTTTGCACTTAGTCTATATGCTGAGCACATATGCTGAATATCAGTCAAAAATCTGTCCATTTATTCATCGACCAATCTTCACAATATTTCATCTATTTATTCACAATAATATCTATTATATAGGAGCTCTTTAAACATTATTCTTGCATTGTTACCTTCTTCTGCAGGGCACAGTGGAAGATGAAGATAAACATGCCCTGGAAGGCGTTGAAGGTGGTGAAAAGGTAGGCCATGATTACTGTGTTTTCATTGATAAAGAGGAGGCCAAAGGCCCACGTCAGCCCCAGCAGGAACAGCAGGGCAATGGCCCCCAGAGCCCATGACCTGGTAGAAGTGGACAAGGGCATGTTAGCAAATAATAATTTGATATTAATTGACATGATACGCAGGAAAAACAAATCAAATTAGAAATTCATCTGCAAGTGTAGTCTGTCATTATTTAATTTTTGTAATGTAAAAATAAATACTAAGTGAACTCACTTAATGTTATCCAGGCGGCTGGAGTCAGGTTTGAGTGCTGAAGAGTTGCGGATCATCTTGTGTAAAGTGATCATGAGGAAAATGAGGTTGAGCTGAGGACAGAAGACAGGAAGAATCAAATAAATGCGCAGTGAACCATACAGTGTCCTCTAAAATACTGACTTTGCATTGTCAATAACCTCACAAAGAAAGCATGGTAAAATACTTTTGGTTTGACTGCATGATATCAAAATAGAGAGGCGAATAATACTGTCTGACACTAAAGCTAATACCATAATAACAAATGAAACGGGTCCAATGAAGCTCCAGATGAAGTAGTTATCCACTCGCAGCCAGCATCTGGAGTGGCAGAGAGGAGAATAGAGAGTTACAAACAACTGAGCTCAAACACACTCAGACATGCGCGCACACACACACACACGCAAGCATACAGGCAAGCATGCACACACAATTTCCCTGTCTCGGCGGATTATCTTATGAAGGCTAATCATCGGGCTTTGGCTAAGTGTGTTCAGAAAAGCCAGTCTGCGGGGAGGTGCAAGAGCCGTTCACACAGCACTGCATATTACATTTCCAGCTGGGGGAATAGCATAATCCTACTTCGCAATCTGCAGGTGCAAAAGGCCTGTCTTCACACGTACGCTTTCTTGGTCCCATAGCTCCTGTAGTCTATGGCCGCGGAGATGCCCACCACCAGTGCGGGGAAGCAGTAGCCGCACAGATAGTAGTACTTTTTGCGGGAGTACTCGCTCTCAAAGACCTCCACCAGCATGAGATAGAGTTGCACACCCTCCAGACACATCCAGGAGAAGGCAGCCAAGAAGAAGAAATGCAGAAGGCCAGCAAAGATGGGACAGGCAATCTGAGGATAGCAGCCAGGGAGAGAGTAGAGAGGGGAGAACAAGAGGAGGAAGGAAAATATTAAGATGAAGGAGCAGAAACAGTTGAGATCAAGGCATATACCTGAGTGAAAAACAGGAGAGGACAGAACAGAGTTACTATTAGGAAAAATGAAAAGCTGCCCCCTGGGTGACTGGCTCTGTGCATATAATTTAGTGGTAATTAAATACTAAATGCAGTAATTTTGTTACAGGGTAACATATGTAATGACAAATGATGCCTCAATTTCAGTAAAAAGTTCAGTCACCACTCAATAAAAACATTGTGTATTGCTGTAACTCCCTATTTCATGTTCAAGGAAAAACTTAACCTGATCCTAGGAGTCACTTTCATAAGACATGTCAACTGAGTTTTAGAGAAAGGGATGTACTGACAAATTTGGGGGATGTAATGCTAAAGTAACGAGTGATTACTACACTTTTTTAAGAGAGCAGTAAAAATCTTTCTCAATGCCTTTTCAGGAAAACAAACCCAACCCTATTCATGAGCAAGATCCTATACAACACCCTTAGCAGGTATCAGGCTAACGTGTCGCTACAAACTCACATGGTAATCTGTCTTGTCGATGCCGATGAGGAAGAGCAGCTCGGCGATGAAGAGGTTGATGCAGAGGTTCTTGTGGATGGTGTTGCGGTCGGTCTGCAGGCCCCGCAGGAAGCAGAAAGTGGAGATGCAGATGGCTAGACACACTAGCGAGATGACTATCCCCACCCAGGTAATCACAAAGAGGATCAGTTCGTGCATTCGCCCCTGGTACTGAGGTCCGGGTGGTGGTGGGTAAACAGAGTAAGGGGGTTGAGAATGTGGAGGAAAAAGAGAGGGCAGAGGGACATAGAAACATGGACAAATAGAGGCGGTGAAAATATAGGACAAAGTTAGGAAGACAGCGGGATGACAGATGACGAGTAAGGAGACAGATATGAGAACAGTGGAAGGAAGAAACAATAGGGGGATAGACAGAAAGGAACAAGGGGGAGGGGAGAGAAAGACCAAAATTGCTTTATTTAATATTTGTAAATATATGCAAGGAGCTAAAGTGTAGAGACAAGAGACAAGATGTCCTGAAAAAAAAAAAATGACATTCAAATTCATGTGAATGTCAGCTAGAAGTAGCAGGACATGAATTTGTAAGCATGCGCCTCCCTGAATGTCGGAGTGAAATAAGGGAAAAGGAAAATTCAAAACAAAGAGCTTGTCAGCCTTGGGAGGGTACATTAATGTGCATGTGTGTGAGGGTGTGTGACTGAGAGTGAGGGAACGCTATTACTCGCACGAATTAATGTCTGCATAAATTACTCGGCTTCCATTTGAACCGTGTGTCTGCCACGCCCTTGTTTACTCACATCGGGCTCGTGGTGAGCCATGAGCACGGCGAAGTTGGTGAGGTGGCTGCAGGAGCAGGTGGTGTGCGTGTTGTTGGTGTCCAGCAGCCTGCAGCCCTGCGAGGACCACTGGCCTGTCATGGAGCGCTCAGAGTAGTTCCAGAAGGAGCAATTTGGAGTGTAATAATTCTCCAACTGCAGAAAAAGAAAAAAACAAAGAGAGAAAGGATGGAAAATGTTGATAGCGGTTTATGTGTCTGAGTGTAAATTAAGCATGATAAGGATTGAATTAGGTCACCTGTAGATGTCTGAGTGTGAAGACCACCGGCTCAGTGAGAAACACTCTGCTGGACTCTTTATTGATGGAGGCAGCGATTACATGGGAATTGACCGCCAGGCGCTTCCGATCATGGCTCGACCCGGCCTCCACTTCCATCTTCACTGTGGCGTTCTCAGTGGACAGGAAGGATCCCAAGTTTTTATACAGAATGAACACCACCTTGACTTGTCCTGCATGAGATGAAGAGAAAGAGAATAAAAGAGAGACAATGGGAGAACAAAAAGGAAAAAAAAGAAAAAGAAAGAAGTGAAAACATGTTAAATGAAAAGGGAGATACGGCTAAAACAATAGACGGGGGAGGAGGAGGAGAAGGGAGAGGAAAGGGGGAAAAAAAAGACCAAATACAGAAATGGGGGCATAATATGGTAATGGCAGTGAGAGTGACAGAGATAGAGAGTGGGGAGTGACAGGGTGAGCGAGAGGGAGACAGAGAGAGAGAGTTAGTGAAGGTTAGAATGATGGTAAGGACCGTTTCATTTTGACTGGTGGAAGAGAGCGAGATTTAATGTGGAGGGCAATGGAACATTCATCCCTCAAGCATTCACAGATCTCTTATTATTCCATATGAATATTTCATGTGCGTTTGTTTCAATCATTCTAATCTCGTTCCCACTGCAGAGCCGAGCGGAGACAGAAAACAGAAAAGGGTAGGGGATGAGGGCCACGGAGGGAGGAGGGGAGCGATGGAGAGGGGGATGACAGAGTGGGGGGGGGGGTGTTGGAAACCAGAGAGATGAGAGAGGGGGATAAGATGAAGGAGAGACGGAGCGAGGGAATGGAATGGGGAAGAGAGAAGAGAGGGAGTGCTGAGATTGCTCTGTCAGACTGGGGCCGATTGTAATCTACACGCCTCCCCAGCTATTCTATTAAGACTGCTGTTAAGAAACCATCAAGAAAAGAAATTGTCTCAGCGCTTTTGTTAATCTGATTAGCCCATTATTATGAACCAATAACTTAGTCAACTGCATGCAGACTGTTTTAAGCTCGCATGAAAATGCAAATGGAAACATAAGAGAGTGGGCTGCACAGGACAATAAAATCTTTCAGTCGTCGGGGTGAAGAGGGGGTGGGGTAAGGGTTGCTGACCGTTGCGGCTGTACTGTTTGATAGTGGAGGCTGAGAGCTGAATGGTGCTGTCACTGGCGTAGTTCTGTGGGAAGGACAAGTCCTGCAGGTCCATCTCTGTGTTTAGAACGTGCACCTCGAGATCTGATGGTAGAAACACATTTTATTAACTCTTCCGCGCTGTTACGGATGCAATAAACACACAAGCAAAATGTTTCACAACCCGGAGGTACAACTGCACAAACAGTGGTCCAAACTTCCCTTTATTCATACATCCACCTTCAATTAACACCGTTATTTTCTTACCAATGCTGGGCGCTCGGTCAGAAAAGCGATTCCCATACATGTTGTTGGCCAGAAGGAAAGCTCCTTTCTCCAGTACGTCCAGTAGCATGGTGGCAGTGTGAGCCTGCTCTGTGCTATTCATGTCCTGCCACGACTCCAGAGCCTCGGGACGCAGCAAGTTATCCACTGTCTGCACCACCGCCTGGCACAAAGCATTCATTACTATTGCTGGGAACACTTTACAAAAAGGTACACAAAGCAAGAAACGAGCACCAAACAATCAGGGAACTACCTAATAATTAACGAATAGCTCATAAGTAATTACAAACGTGGTGTGAATATGTATGTAAATCATTTTAAAAGCATTTTAAACATCTTTTTTTTTTAAAATCTGTCTTGGCCTCGTGCCATTCACAAATATTTCATTCCCAGATAGAACTCATTAGCTATTTGTCAGTTGGTTGGAAAGATACTCTAATTCACACGAGGAAATGCAAAAGTGTTAGTAAAGTAAGATGCCTTGCTTGCAACTACTCAGCACGATACTCTACGGTTCATAATTGGGGCAGTAATGATTAGTTACTGGTTTTGTGTGATTTAGCACTTGATTCTGTGTAAAACTGGAAAAAAATTCATTATGAAAGTGTTTAGCATGCAGATTCACAGACATCCAGTAACTAATCATTAGACACTGGTTTATTAACAGTGCTAGCAATCTGTTGTGCTATAAACTATTGATGAGCTATTGAGTAATTATCAGTGAGTTCCTGATTTGTTTCTTACTCTTTCCTTGGTAATTACTCATTTTGTGTACCGCATCGTAACATGTAACCATATCACTTGATCACTTCAAGTATAAAGTCACTACTATTCCACTCTAATATCCTAGAAACTCACCATTCCCCTGCACTACATTTATTACTGTGCTATGTCAGACATATTACCATTTCTATTTCACACTTACAATTCATTTAATGGCAATTTTGATGGTTGTATCAGCTATGCAATTTATTGGAGTAGCGTGCTTGATGATTCATGTAATTCTCTTGCTCAGGACTCTCAAAATGAAGGATTGGCTGCTGTATGGAATACAGAGCATTGCTGTTAATATAATGAATTAAGCATCAGAACAGACTCTATCCGCTACAGAGGGAAGAAAAAAAGAAAAACTTAGGGTGTTTCTGCTTTATCCTCTGATCAGTGTGGTTGTACTGAGCTACCTTGCAGCGAGTGACAAAAATAATGGTCTAGTTACAAACTATAATGCAGCCTTTACATTCATCTTGCACCGACAGAGATCAGAAGATGGGGTGTCATATTACAGTATGCTGCAGACAGGTCAAGACACACAATAGACTGTGTTCTGCAGAGTGCCGCATTTCATCATTACAAAGAAGCATACACAAGGCCTTTTCATGATATTAGATTACAGCTTTCTCAGAACCACAGATATTGCACAAATATTGAAAAAGCACAGAAGGGTATAGTAACACAAACTATTGCCTTTCATACTATTGTCAAATTACATTTTCTCAGAGCCAGAGATATTGTACCTTATTGTGCAACACAATGAGGCCAAGACCAATATTATACAGTTAGGCTGTATCACAGTGCAACAAAGCTAAGATTATGTCAGAGACAGATGACTCCCACATTGGCTGAAGCCATATTTAAAAGATATGTACACCATGAGCAATAGAAAAACGACAAATCAGCTTTCACTGCTCTGGGAAATACTACACCAACATTTAAATACTGTACCTGCTGTCTGCTGGGACTTATACCAAAACGTACTCACACTGCTCTTCAGCACAAACCAGAAATTCTATAAGTGATGATTCCAAAGGCAATATAAATCATAATACAGAGCACTGAGCCAAAGGAATCTCATCCACAAACCTAGACTACCCAAGGATTTATCTTCCCTCAGTTATTCCAAGTCACAGAGCATTCCTACTCCACAGGCATGTAAAGCAGGCAGATAAAAGAGAAAAAGTACCTGGATGTAGGCCCGACAGGTCCGCTCTCGCTTCTGGAGCTGGAAGGGAAAAAAACAAAGCCTGGAATTAAGTAGCTAAACAAAAAAACTGTAAATTAAAAACTCACTGGTCCTTGCATGTGCACTAGGGGGGTAAATTCGCATTAACCGCAGCATTCTTTTCTAATCCTTCAAAAAAATAATAGCATGTGTGTACTTATGCGTGTGTTTACACTTTCTTCTACCTTGTTGTAGTTCCGTGCAGCTGACTCTTTGTTTCCAGGCCTCAGGGCCTGAAGCTGGGCATCCAGTATGTCCAGAAGTTGCTCTATCAGTCGCACGGAGGAGCTGACATCTCCAGCCTGGATCCGACCCCGCGTGTGGTTCACCAGCTCACCGGCTATGTTGGCAGCATTCTCGCCGCTCTTTATCTGCACATAAACACACAAACGCACACATCTTTACACAAGGTGATAATATAACGATGAAAAAGCAGATCAACTCTGATTAGTTAACATTCAAAGCAGTTGGAAAAGTCTGATAAATGTTTACATGCGCACTAAGAGCAAGGACACAGAAACCACATGTTTTGTGTTAGTCTCAATACTAAAACTTTCCATGCTCTTTGTTCAATAATCAGTTTTCCCCAGACCTCTTCCAAAGAAGGAGCTTTATTATCAGACCCTCTTGCATCATTGTAAACAAACATGGACCTTGTAGAACACATTGTGAAGTTTTTATCCTCCCTAGTGCAGTTTCACTTGCAAATCACACCCTTAGCAACCACTTTCCAATTACAATTGATTTTTGCCAAAAGGAGATAGTATAATAGATTCTTCCAACGATGTAACTTTTCAGTGTGATACTACTTACCCTTACAGGCACATACACACACTTAAAAAAAAAAAACCTTTAAGAAAGCCAGACAAGGGTATGCACGGCTGAATAGTCGGGGTTTTCTCCAGCAGAAATGTAGCTGCCTGAAACCGTTTACAGCACTCTTGATCTGCATTAAGAGTATGCAACTTTTATGAAATCTGACAGCCAAATTTGGGGAATGATCAGATTACTACAGTATTAATAGTAATACAGTTTGGTAATTTAAAGCAGTGAGCGGAATTAAAATAATTGTGCATCATCTAGTGAACATGATGTTTAGCTACTGCACAGGTGTAATGCATTATATGAGACTATGATGGAGAAATTGAAGTGGCAGAATACTTTACAAGCTGTTAGGCCCTAAGCCTGGTTTTAAAAAATAATTGAACCTAGCTGTAATTAAAGTATATTAGTGAAAAAAGAGAGTTAATTAAGTATTAAGAGCAGATGCCTTGTAATGAAGGGCCAGTTGAAATGAGTCTGTATTTTAATCAGGCCTGTCTTGGAGATATGTTAATGTGTGTGAAGAGGTGGACAGGGAGGATGGTCAGGCAGTGGGGCAGAGGACTGGGACAGACCCACGGCCAGGAGGCACGGCTCCAGGTCTCACCTTCTGGGCCACCTGGTTGACCCACGGGGAGGTGCAGTTACTCAGGTCAGGACCCCGCGGGTTCCACATGACCTGCTCCGCCAAGCACTGGAACGAAGCGATGCCTGGAGACCAGCAGAGGGAGAAGAAACAGGGGAGGGGGGAGTAATGAAAAGATAATAAGCGTTAGGTGTCTGCAATTAAAGGGGAAAGTGTGGAGGAGAGGGATAAGCACAAAAAAGTGCGACCGATTTTTACACTTTTTTTTTTTTTACGCAAGAAAAATGGAATGAAATGAATTTTAAAAATGCAATACTCAAAGTGTTTGAAGATGAGATGGAGGAAGGAGGGAGGAAGTAGAGTAAAAAGTCTGAGAGAAAATGGGTCAGAAGTGGAAAAGGTTAAATAATGGAGTGCAGGGCAGTGAAAAAGTGAGAGAAGAGAAAGGGGGGAAGAAGACGGCAGGGGCGGAACAGGCTTTCATGCTGTAAAAGGAACGGTTTAAAAGGAACATATGCACACACACACCACATAAATATTACTCTGTGCACACAGACACACACCAAAGACATCAGGTATGATCCCTCACTGTCAAATAAAAACACCTAAAGGGAAGCACCTTCCACCATCCCTCATTTCCAGCTAGGTTTTTCTGTTTAGTTGTGAGGGTTCAGAGAAAGGACACCATACAGGGATAAAACCAGAGAAGGGTCTATTCGCTGCTGCAAACACAAATAACCAACGTCAAGTCACAAAGACAAGGTGGAAAAAAGAGAGAAGAGAGACCACAGAGAGGGAGAGAGATAGAAGCAGAACGGAAGAGTAGAGACGACAGAGACAATGCAGCAAGGCTTCACAGTTGTAGAAGGATCAGAGCAGATGCGGTGTTGCATTTCATTCCCCCTTTTTCTCTCTCTCTCTCCCACTGATTTTTTTTTCCCGGCTCTCCCGCTTTTCTCTATACTCTCCTCCATCGAACACAGATTGGGCTTGAGAGCTCTGCCAAGACGCGGCAATTAAGCCAGCTGCTAATTTAATGTTACTGCCATTTTCACAGATAGAACATACAGAAACAGCAAAAGGCGCTGGAGAGGAAGATGGAGGGAGATGCCTTTTTTCTGTGACTAAAGAGAGCTTTTTGATGGCTGCATGTTTAGAGGTATAGAAACTAGCAAAAAGGGAGGTGAAGCCTCTGTTGTCTAGCCTTTCATTTCATTATTCGCCACTTTCAATCAGCTCTGTTTCTGTGGGAGATGAGCCTTTCATTTGTGGAGGACGGGCTTTCATCTGCGAGTCCTAGGGGACTGTGCCTGCTGGTGGGACCAACGCAGGGACAGAAGAAGACAACAGTGGAAAAAAACAAGCGTGAGAGCACAAACATGCTGATCACTTGGGCACAAGCACAGAGATATACTGCACGCACAAACACTCACAGGCATGGAGGACATACAGAGGGAGTACATGAAACATATGTTGTTTCTTTCATGGAGTGGAAAAAAATGCACACGTTTAAAAATATACACATGCAGATGTCCTCACCAAGAGATCCTTTGGGACACGGGCGGTCTACTGTTTCTCCTCTCTGTGTGGTGGGCCACTGGACACCGCGGACCATCTTGGCCTCACAGACATGGGGCTCTGGGCCTTGAGGAGGGCGCGGTGGCCGGCGGGTGACAGGCACAGTGGCTGTGATTGGTCGAAGATCAGGGTGCTTGTTGATGGAGCCGATCGGGCGTGATGTGGGGGCCAGGGGGCGGGCGGTAGAGGGGCTGGTGCTGGAGGTGAACGGTCTGGCTGGAAGAGTGGTGGTCACTTGAGTAGTGGTCAGAGGACCTGAGGAAACCAAGAGTAGCATGGAGAGAAGGGAAGACAGAGTTAGAGGCAACAAATGAGACACAGAGTGACAGACAGACATTTAGAGAGTTGTGAGAGGATGTAAATAGTTTTGTTAGAGAGCAGCAAACTCTGACAAAAAAAGGAAAAAAAAAAAAAGAAAGAGATCAAGAGAGTGAAGGACAGACATGTGAATGTAAGATGTCTCTCAGAAGTTGAGTTCAAAAGTGAGCCCGACAATAATTGGGGTGACAAATACTTTTTTGAGCCTCTCAAAGTCTGCTCTCCAGAGAGAGGAGGAGAGGCAGGGGAGGAGATGGAGAGAAGGCATCATCACAAGTCAGGAAGGACTTAATAATTGATCAAATGTATCAGAGAAGTCACCATCACTAACAACCAAACCTAATGTGAAGATAAAAGCAACACATCACAACTAAAAAATCCAACTAAAAACAGATCAAACGCAGAGTCAGTGTACAACTCTGTGAGAGCCGCTGCCCGTCTGTCTCTGCCTCGTCTCTCTCTGGGCCTAATCCGAGCTTTATGCAGGCCTTTATACGGCTCAGATATACAGTACATCCAAACCTCCCTCTCATATTGATGGACTGCCAAAATGCAGTGTGATTTTCTCATTTCATCCTCCCCCTTATCATTTCAGAATGACTTTTTCATTATCCATGACACAGAGAATTTGATATGAAGTGCTACAGCAGTTATACCTGAGAGGCTGCTCTTTACTGTAACTATGGCTGTGGATGGAAATATAATGATTTGGTATCTGAGGCACCCAAATGTCAGATAAGATGACAAACACATACTGCGTGGGCTTTTTGAAGTGTTCCCTGATCAAGCAAAGCACATCATACTGTATGTATTATTGCATAGTAAATTATATACAGGATATCAGTCCGACTTAAATCAAACCAAAACTCTAATTTGTAAAACAAAAGGTGTTTCTTCATGTTCTATAAATATGAATTTACATAAATCTGTAAATTTGTAACCAAATTCTATTCTATTCATGATATTTGCTCATAATACCTCATTACCAACTTTACCAGTGTAACAACAAAAACCAACAAAAACGAAATAATCTACTCAGTGGGACTACTTTTTGTGACAACCTTACCTGTGGTGGGGTCTGGTGGTCCAAACTCCAGAGGGTAGCGCAGCACGTTATAGTTGTTCCATACATAAAGCTGGTTGTCTCGAGGGTTGTAGTCCACAGAGGAAATATACTGATAGGGGTTTGGGAAAGGGATGTTGACAGGCTCCTCACGGGCATGGTTGGTATTGTAGGCATACATCACCAGGTCACCACCTGCTTCGCTGTCATCGTCCTGGTAGACGGACCGCACTGCGTAAAGCACGCCACACGCCATGAAGGCGTTGGACGCCATCCTCTTGTCGAAGCTGGTCTCCCAGGTGCCTTCAAAGCGCAGGGTGTACGGGTTCACCTGTAGGCACAAAAGAAACGCTGAATTCGACCAAGGCTTACTTTATAAGGCACCAATCATACTGTAGGTTACAGAATTATATAAATGTACGAAGTCAAAGGTCTTAAAGTCCCTAATTTAATTTAAAATAACTTCAGTCTGTTCAGTTCAAACATTTGTAGTCACTGACTATGCAGTTTGTTTCACCTTTTTTCCGAAGCGGTCTGTAATGAACACCTCTATTACTGTACAAAAGCCCACAGCAGCACAAATAGTACTTCTCAACAATAATGTAAATAATTGTTGCTGTATTAATACACACTCTCATAGCTAATGCAGGGTTTGATACTTTAGATGGATAGTTTAGCTTATACAGCTTGAAATACAATTTCCTGGTAAGGTCAAAGATAGTGATAATAAATGGGAGCTGTCTATCTGAACAACACACTCATTCAAACTCTGTTTATGTGGGGATTTCGGCATAGTTTGTTAAAAAATAGCCAACTGGTATTAAAATATGAATGCTCCAAAGTTCACGGTGATGGATCATGTTGAGTTTGATATGTTTAACACAAAGTGTACAATAAAAACAACGATTGATATACAAATGAGTCACCGACCTAACAAGGTTGCATTTTTATGATTTTAAGCCATGAAGCACACACACTGTTTAACACTAGAAACAAACTGGTTTTGGTGCTCCTACAAAACAAAACAAATATTTAGCTTCCTTCTGAAGATTAGTTTTTTGGATATGAATGGATTTGAAATTAGGCCTAACCTTTTGCAAAGGATGTTTATGTGACTCTTTTTCCTGACCAACAATATCTCCGTATCTCATTTGGCAGTGCGCTTGTGTAATCTCAACGGTAAATCATTCATTGTGACATATGACCTTTTGCCTGACTAGTTAAATGAGATTTCGACATAATCCACTCCTGCATTTATAATCCCCATCTCATCCCCTTCTGTGCAGCGCTGCTCTCCCACCTGGCTGACCACGAGTCGTCCGTTGTTGGCCTCGGTGGCATAGATCACCCAGAGGCCGTTCTCATCCACAGCCAGGTCAATGTCCGATTTCCCTCCCCAGCGGTAGGGTGAGGTGTCATGGTAGTTGGCATTTGTGATAATGGCCTCACCGCTTTTGATGCGTGTCCTTAGGTCATATTTGACTATGTTTCGTGTGCGTTCTTTGTTGTAAAATACCGCACCGTCATACACCACAAAGCCCGTGCCATCAACTCTGTTGGGCAACCTGTTAAGAGAGAATCACATGAGTGGTGCAAAAATCCAGGAGAACAAGCCAATCCATCTACTCTGCATGACACAGTCCTACAAGACAGCCTCATGGTGAGCAAGCTGACACCACAGTGGGACCATTCTGCTATCACCATCTATATCCACATCAAAAGCCAATAAATCAATACAGCAGCAGATGCTATTTGATCATCCAGGACAGTGGGAGGCGCCCTCACTTGTAGGTGGTGGTGGCTCGGTTCTGTTTGAAGTCTTCCCAGGAGGCGTACTCGTACAGCATGTCGGTGCGATAGGGGGTCCAGGGCATAACGTACAGACGGTCCCCTGACTGCAGCGGGTCCTTACACCATGCCCCCGCCTGGTGCTCTGCCTCCTGCAGAGAGCTGGCCGCCTGCACCCGCAGCAGCGTCCCCGGACACACAAAGACTGGAGCAGAGGAGGGGCGTTGGAGCAGAGAGGAGGAAAAGAAGGGGGAAAAAAGGAGAGATACAAAATCAAAACAAAGCATTGTAAAAATGAAAGATGTCATGGAGATGGCAGGGGAGGGAGAGAGGAAATGGGAAAAGGCCAAAGACCATGGAATATAGAACAGGAGAGAGAGACACAGAGCGGACGGAAGAAAGATGTGAGTTGATAAAAGTAAGTTGAGAATTGAAAAGGAGACAAAGAATAGGAGGAGAATGGACGAGAGGGGGAGAGGGGGGGAGTGAGGTGAGGTACATTATCAGATTTAAAATGAAGGAACATATAAAAGCTCATTTGTAGAACATCAGCATTGTGGTTGGAAAGTGTCTGGATATGATAAATGGGAGATTTCTGGCTGCTGCCGCGGCTTAGATGTGGTCTCTAATCTAATTTATCTTGGCCTACTTTTTATTTGATTGTGCATTTTCTATTTCAAAGGCCTCTGCTTTTCTGCTCTGCTACTGGGTGGTAAAACTGTAATTGTGGAGCTTGTTTTATTAGGACTCAAATTTGGCTCTCAGTCAAGAGTAATGCGTCAAGGAAAAAAGCATCCTGGGGTAAAGATGTGAGGTTGGCCAGGCCTCCCTTTCCTCCGCAGCTGCAACTCACAAACACACACATACAAACGCACAAATACAGACACAAACAATTGTCCCTATTCCAAACAGACATAGACACACACACACACACACACACAGACAATACATGGGAACCCTCACACACTATCCATACACCAAACAAGCACACACACACACACACACACACACATACAGAGGATGTCTACTTTAGGCAGGTGGAGGACGTCCACTGGGGACTGGTGTAAATTGGCTGGTTGACGCAGTGTGTCCCTGCCTGACATAGAAAGTGCCCTGGGACCACCAAGCATGTCAGGTGATCTATGAGGAAAGCTGCTGGCATCCTCCGCGCTCTGACATCACAGTGGTACCGGCAACAGAGAGAGAGAGAGAGAGTGAGAAAGAGAGAGAGAGGGCAGGAGAGAGTTGGAGGCACTACAGAATAAAACAGCTGAGGAGTCCCCACGTCTCCTCTGCCAGCTTATTTATGTGGCTTTCTGGCTTGGGGTTGCGACAGAACCAGACACCTGCTGGTCACCTCATGATTGAACGCATCTCTGAACTAATTGGACGCTGCAGGGGCATTTGGACACAGATGACATACAGCACGCACGGATGCATAGACACACACACACACGCATGCCATCCCAACACACACAAGGATAGTACGCGACATGCATGCACACACCTACACGCATACATACACAGTCGCTGTCACACTGTTAAGAGTGATGGATCAGTCTAGGCTCACACTGTCTTGAATATTGCATGGTGCAGGAGAAGAATCATAATAGATAAATGGAGGAAATGGAGTTACTTCAGGCTTTTGGAAATGCAGCTTTCATGTTTTGCTGTCTGTCGTGCTGTTGTTAATAGCGGCTGGTGATCTGTAGTGTTGGGCCACTTAGGAATTAGCCTGTTCTGTTTGAGGGGGTCCAACAGGGATTGAGACTAGCAGCCAAACAGGAATCTAATCAAGCTCAGGCATAAACAAACACTCTGAATACAGACTCTTCACAGGGAGGAGGATTGTCATGCTCCATTGTCGAACAAAAATGCTCGCTCGAAAGCAGGGACGCCTGAGGTGTTTGCTTTGCAAATATGAACGTGGGTGACTGAAATATGCAAAGTAATGTTCAGAGCAATGGTTAAATACAGCACTTTCAGACAGCTGAACAATGAGCTTTTTTTGCCAAACATCTATACCAACTCTCCCTCACACCACAATCAAATGACATCTTTATCAATCCAGACACACCATGAGTGCACTGCAAATAAGTTGCGCTCCAAAATATTTCAAACACCTCACTCCGTAAAGGGTGAGGTACTATCAGAGCAGAAAGCTATAAAGTGGGGGGGGGAAAGCAACTAATAAAAGTAGGACACTGCCTCAAAACTACAATGCTAGTGTAAATAGAGAAATAAACAGCATGCACAAAGCAATGCAGCGACTCTGCATGTAGGTGACCCATAAACAAAGCCAGGAACACTCTGCCTCAAGGTAGAATAAAGGACAAAGAAACACAAACATGCAAGTCTGTTCTTTACAGTCACAAAAAGGATGACCTACTATAAAAGCAAGTATTAATATGCATGCAAGCATCCAACTCATATGTAGCCGCGATACAGTGAAACAGAGCAAATCAATAATGTCACTATCTAACAATTTGGTTCATGGTCAGTAATCCAATAAAACCCATTTTACAAAGCAGCACATACAAAACTTAATGAACTTGTACAGCAACAGTATGATCTAAAGAGGGCAAATCAGATGGAAAATACATGGCACCTAAGTGTGATATTTAAATTCAGTGTGTTAAGATGTACTATGTTGGTGATTCACCTTTGCTGGTGTTGTCTTTACTGTGATTAGCAATTTGTACAGGTGTGACCAATCAAATTAATTAACATTGCTAAATAGCAGAGAGAATATTTAACCTTTGTAAATGTACTATTTTTTTGTGTTTTATGGCACAATACTGTATATATTAACATCATATTAATAACCATTCATAATTATTATGTCCATATTGAAGCACCTAATAGATCAATAATAAAAGTTTAGAACTGAATCCAGAGCTTTGGAGGAAAGAAGTGCTGATGTACTCAGTCACAATTGGCTGTATTATAAAGGCTAGCGACAGAGAAGAATGCACTACAGTCTAACATATCTCCACAATAGTTGTTGTTGCATGCAATACAATTTACTCACAAAACATCATGCCCGACACAGTGTCCCTCCCAAAATTCTATGTGATTCTGCTCATTATTGCACCTAACCTTTCAGCCCTGTCCTAAATTGGTAACAGTCTGTACTCTATTGGGCTCACAACCACAATAACACTGCGGTGCAGCATGGACTAACAGTCTGTCTGCCTTCCTCCCCCATATTTCTTCTTTCTTCCCTCCTCTCCAGTGCGAACCCTGCCGGCTGCTGTTCAACAAGCCCCGGTTTATTCTAATGAACTGGTCGTTGGGCGGGCCCAGTGTCAAAGGGGCTCATCAACGGCCTCCAGGCTGTAAACGCAGGCCATGAGGACACACATACACACACAAATTCACACACTCACAGGCCAAACAGAAACAGTGGCCACGCTTCACACCCTGCAAACCCTGCCTAGGGGGCTTCATTAACTCTGACCTGCACTCCCCAGCCTTCCCGGCTGCCTTCTTGTTTACCAGCTCTTTTTGCCTCTCCATCGCTCTGCCTCCCTCTTTCTCCCTCTAACCGTGAAGGGTGATTGTAGCAGCGGGAGGCTGGAGCAGCCAAACCCTAGCAGTAGAGTCTTATAGTACAAAAGGCTATTATGACCATAGTATGAATGAAGTATTAGGCATTAGGCATTAAGCATTAGGCGTAAATCTTGAGATTAGGCATTATCCTAGTCTGGCTAGCACAGGTTAGCTAGAGTAAGAGCCATCTGGGATTATGTGAGATAGTTAGATTAATAGATTATTTCCTGTTTGGGTGCAGATGGAAATCTTGTAGTCATGATCAGCCCTCTGAAGTCACCAGGCAATGCAGACACAACACTTCTTTACCCTCCCAACTAGCCAGATGGCTAATGAAACTTACCTTATCAGGGATTAAAACCCAGGCTGTAGCTATCATACTCTAGCATGCCAATTACTGCCACACATAGAGGGAAATACTGCTGTAATAATTGACTATTTATCTCCATAATCCCTTTCCCAGGCACAGGTCAGCTGTTACTTGTCAATATGAGGCTGCAGTATAAAATGATGAAAGCGCCAGAACTCTCCTGAAAATGACAGTAAATATCTCCCATTAGTATCTAGCAGCAATTTGTGATTGACTGGCAACACAATTAAAAGTGGGTGCTGACAGCTGTGGGCTAAATTTAGACTTCTCATTTTAGTTGTCTTCTGCAATTCGTGTGGTTTTCATGTTTGATGTGACAGCATCATGGTGATGGTTAATGTACAACTTTGATGATCTAAACACCCCCTGCCAATGGTTGGCAGCTGTTTCTAAAGTGGCATCCTCATGGCGTTTGTGGGTTGTTTTTTGTATCTACAGGGATCTGAGGGCTCTGCTGGCCTACGCTTTTGCCCAGTCCATAGTCATGGCCTGCTCACAGGACTGACTGCTGAGAGCATGCTGCTCTAATTGAATCCCACACCTGTTCCTGGCAGGTGCAGCACACAGGCAGCAGGGGGCAGAATGGAGCATAGCGTGGTACCCCGCATTCCATGCTGGACAATTAATGGGCTTTAAGGGTTAGTGTTTGTGCATGAGTGCACAGTGAGTCTCCTGATGCTATGCTGATGTGCATTCATCAGCCCATTAGTGTGTGTTTAGGTGTGTTTACTGTGTTTGTATATATATGTATATATATATATACATATATATATGTGTGTGTGTGTGTGTGTGTATGTGTGTGTGTGTGTGTGAGGGCATGCATGTGTGCAGTTCGGAGTGACAAATAGGCAGAGAGAGAGAAGAAAGGGTGAAGAAGGATGTGAGCGTGTTCTGTGTATGCAAACAAGAAGAGAGCGAGAGAGAAGTGGAGTAAGAGAGAATAAATAGGTTACTTCCTGTGAAATGAGAATTAGGCGTGAGTTAATCTGCTGAAGAGTGACATATAGTGACAGAGAGAAGAGGAGAGAAGTAAGGAAGGAGAAGGGAGGGGTTCCCATTGTGTTTCCGCTTCCTTTTAGACTACAAGAGGGTCAAGTCATTGGAGTAAAAACACAATACAGTACAAACAGCCGTGTACAGACATAACACACAGACATACACTCTTAGGACACACACACACAGACTCTCAAACAATGCACACAAGCACACACTGTCCAGACAGTGGAAGAGGCAGGTGTCAAACTGGCACCTTTATCAACCCAAACATTCACCCCAGAGAATACCCTTCACTGAGACCAAAAGCTGGCAACAGCTAGAGATATCGTCTATTGAAAGCAAAGTCTTATCTGCCTTGGAGTGAAGCTGACACTGAGTGACAGGAAAGTTGGTGGGGACACGGCTGCAGATACAGTAGACGACAGAGGGGCATACTCTACGCTGACTGACACTTAAGCGGTGGGGGAACAATAAGCCTGCATGGCTGTAACATTAGCCTAGCTTAGCCTGCCACTGGCCTGCATGTCCCTCCCTCCCACTTCCTGCTCTGAATCGGGGCTTCCCAGAGGTGCTGTCTCTCCATAAAGGTCCTGAAACCAGCTTCTGCGATTTATATTCATGACCACCTGCCTCACCCACTCACCTCTCTGTTCCTTGGCTCTAACAATGCAATGATGTCTGCATGTACAGTCAATCCCTATACTCTACCCTATCTCCATGTGCCACTGAATAGGGTGTCTGCACTGCCTTGGTCACATGACTGTGCTTGTGTGTGGTGGGTCATTCCTAATGAGGCGATGCTGCCTGACTCATCGTCTCTATAGCGACTGCTCTTTCCCTTTCTCTCCATTCGCAGCCATTCTTTGTGTTTTCCTGTCACACGATGCAGTGGTTTGTCACTCATTCCCTCTCACTTTTTTCCAAATCACAGGTAGAGAGAGCTGTTTGTTTGAGCGATGGTTCTGTCCCCATATGCTCTAATACTGCTTCCTTTTCTTGCCCCTTTTCCTTTAGAAGCAAACAGACTGGAGGTGAGAAAAATATAGTGGACACTTGTTTGGTCCTGTCAACAATGATAAAGGGAATACTGTAATGATGTGGGTAGTGTATTCTGCAAGACTGTCAGCAAAAAAGGTGAGAAAAGGGACAGAGGGAGTGATGAGAAGAAGTAGAGGCGGCTGACGCTGGCGTGGTCTTAAAATAGCCTGACAGTAGGTAGGGTGACAAGTATTGGACATTCATTGAACAGGATCTCCAGCATGTGACATCACCACACGGTGCACCTCATCCCAATCCCAAATCTGTCAATCAGCGGATCAATCAGTAAGGATTAATTTGACAGACACGGGCAAGACACACGTCTGGAATGTTAATTCAGCCATAAACAGAGAAAGGAAGTGTGTTTAGCAGCAGTGGTGGGATGGATTAAGGTGGGTAAGGGCAGGAGTGCAGACGAAGGAAAAGGGGTTTTCATCTTAATGTTAGTGGGAGGAAGAGTAGTAAATAAAAATAACCAGTTGGGTGAGGCGGAAGCAGGAGGACGAGGAGGAGGAGGGTTTTGCAGCTTTCTATTCCACTGCAAGCAGGGAGAGAGAGCTAAAATGGCCGCTTGCAGTGGGAGAAAAATGTGGGACAATGATCTATGTTAATGAAAAGCCATGGACACAACGACAGACAAAAGGGTCCATAAACCAGTTAATGGCAACCTCTATAAGAGTTAATTCCTCCAACATATGGATCTAGCCATGGGGCCAGACAGGGGAATGGCTGAGGCTGAGACAGATGTGAATGGTGGGGGTTCAGAGAGTTGAGGAGGGTGGGGACCTGAGAGGGAGAGTTAAGGCTCACTAGGAAGCTTGCACTGATGGCCACTGCTCTCACCATGACCTTGGATATGGGTCAGATCTATCTGTTCGAGGAGCTAGTGATTGAGGTGCCTGGCCATGCTGATTGGGTCTCTTTAGGAGCGCTTGTGCCGAGGCTCTGCTACATCAGAGAGGCCATTACAAGGAGCTGGAGCACTCCCTACAGGGGATACACCCCCCTCCCCCATCCCCTCTCCTCCCCCTCCGGAGCCTCATTGAACACATAGGGAACCAGGAGGGATTGACTCGTGGACGGGTAAAGGGGGGCACAAGTTCACAGTGCATGTGCAATAAAGAAAATAGAGAGGTGGCAGTGACAAACTGTAGAAAGAGAGGGAGAGAGAGAGAGAGAGAAAAGAAAGGAGGAGGAAGAAGAGTGTAAGAGATGCTCAAAAGAGCCTGCGGCTGCTTGTGATGGCCAGATGTGATCTGAGAGATAAACCAATCAGAGGAAGGCGAGAGAAAGAGAACAAAAGAAAGGGAGGATGAGAAACATAACAGAGAAAATAAGCAGAGACAGTGAGTAAGTAAGGGGACAGTGAGAGTAAAATAGTTAAATGAAAGTGTGATTAATTGAGAAAGAAAGAGAGACAGAATGAGAGAAGGACACTGAAGCACCTGGAAATGGGATACTGTAAAAATGATCTGGGTGAAACTTTGGCCAGTTACTGTGTTATTCTTAACACCATGTTTCTGCTTTGAGATTACAACAGCAACAAACTGAATTGTTCCTGAGAAAATAAAAAAAAAAGAGGGGAAGAGATACACTATGGAGAAAAGGAGCAGCTGAGTAATGTAAAGAAAGAGAAGAGAGGATTTTTTTCATAGGTCTGGAGGGACAAATACATCGCAGTAGCGAAATGAGTGAAACTTGATGAGAAATGTGAATCATCAGGTATGTGTGAGGCAACGGTGTGAAGAGGAATATGGTTTTTGAAAGGGATGGTCAAAAGAGGAGAGATTTGCCATCCATGAGATGATATGAATGTATGTTGTCTGTAAGTTTAGGCTGAGATGTGCTACTTCTTACAGGAAAGGAATGAAGTGTATCTCTAGTTTATCTCTCATAGATACTGGACTGACCTCCCGTGATGCTTTTTTGCAGAGTTGATGTGCACGTGCATGTTTGTATATGCGTGTCTGTGTGAGCGTGAGTGTGTATGTGTGTGTGTGGGTGTGTGTGTGCGTGCGTGCAGGTCAGGCTGGTGTCATCAGAACCAAGGAGGAAATCTAGAAGGATTTTAGAGTTTTGGTTATAAGTCAAATAGAGATAGAAAGAGAAGGGCATAGGAGGCGATTAGAGATCGAGAAAGAAAAGGGAGGGATATCAACATCAAACATGACCACTACACAAGGTGCTGGGTTAGGAGGGAGATATGGGGGGAGGGAGGGAGACAAGGGCGGAGTAGGAGGAGGAGGAGGGGGAGGAGGAGGAGGAGGAGGAGGAGGAGGAGGAGGGAGGAAGGGGCGAGCTGTGGTTGTTATGTTCATTGTGGTCTTTACCTTTTTGATCCACTTCTATTCAAGCATCGGAAAAAGGAGAAAGAAGAAGATAGAAAGATAAAATAGAAAGACAGCAAGGAAGAGAGAGAGAGGGAGAGAAAGAGAGAGAGAGAGAGAGGGAAAGTAAAGAGAATGAAAGAAAAACAGGTGCAGGAAA
Source organism: Scomberomorus guttatus (assembly GCA_038419695.1). NCBI lineage: Eukaryota > Metazoa > Chordata > Actinopteri > Scombriformes > Scombridae > Scomberomorus > Scomberomorus guttatus. The sequence continues at coordinate 863,153 of CM076459.1, forward strand.
AAAGAGAAAATTGAGATTAAATAAAACGCTGTCCTTTCTCTCTCTCTCTCTTTTAAAGCAAGTTATCTGTCTGTGTTATGGTTGGCTACTCAGAGAAAGGATGGCTCAAATGGAAAACGAGGAGGGGAAAATGGCCTGACCTGGGTTTAAATCCATTTCCATTTCATTTCAGCTTTATCAATAATCCCCCAACAACACAATCCACCCTCAACCACACACTCTCGACCCCACCTCCACCCCTCTTATTGCCACATCCCTCCCTCACTCCCTCCCAGTTACCCTTACGCCCAAACTCCAGCTCTAGGAACCTGTTGGAGAGAGAAACAGTGCTGTGGTCCTCTTCGGCTGTGGAAGTAAACAAAGAATGGAAAAGGTAAAGAAAGAAATGAGGGGATGGTAGATGGAAAGGTGGCAATGAGGACGTCTCTATCTGTGGCTAGTTGCCTTCGGAGGGATCCTCTCTCCTCTCCTCTCTCCGAGTACAGTCGGTGTTGACATTAGAGCGGTCCCTTGATCTAAAGAAAGCGATGCTTTTGGCTTTGCTCAATTTACAGAGTCAGGAAGCTCGCTATAGAAGCCAGCAAAAACACTCAACCCATCGACCGTCCAATCAATGGGGAGCTGCCGGCTTGCCTGGCCAAGGCTGGCTCATCAAAGAAAAAGAGAACAAACAACAGGGGAAAGGGAGCGCTTGACAGAATGGAACGCCTCAGAAACATAGAGAGAAACCAAGAGACACGGTTGGGGGAGGGGAGAAAATAAAGAGGGTAGAGACAAAAGAGAGATGAGACAAATGTCTACAGCGGGCTCATCACACAGGAATCAATAGGTTGGTGTGTTGAGTACACCAAGGCCTCTGCTGACACGAGCAGGTAAGGCGTGGCTCCCCAGACATCCGTGATGCTATTTGGTACCTGCTCGTATCGCCTTATCTAGGGAGGTCCGTGAGCAGCTGAAGACTCGAGGAGGAGCGAGCAAGGATCTGCCTTTCGCATTACAGCGCTGGCATGCGCCTGTCCTAAGCGCACAAGTGGTGTGCGAGCGGATCGGCATGTCTCTCGGGAAAAGACGTGTCAAAAGGCACATGGCTAGTGGATCCCTGCTGCGAGTGTGATTGTCATGTGTGTGTCGCGGGAAGTCTGACGTCCCCGGAGAGCCCTGTGAAATTGTCACGACACCTCGCAGGGTTGCCGGTAAAGGAAAAAAAAAAAGGGAGGCGAGAGAGAGAGAAAGAAAAGAGAAAGAGAGAAAAAAAAAGAAAAAACGAAGGGAGCATCTTGGCAGCAGTACAGCAGAGGCAACATCAGTATCAGCAGCAACACTGACCATTTATCATCATATGCCAAGATCAAACTGGACAAACAACCTCCATGAAGACCTGGGGAATGGTAGCCATTTTCAGCCTAGAGGGGTAAACATGGCAAAGCTATGAATACGAGTCCTGTGAAGCTGGGGCAGGGGGCAAGAAAGCATTACATCCCCACCACCAACTGTGAGTGCAATCATTAGCTCCAAGGTTAGGAGAGGGAGAGACTGTCCTGAGAGTATCCAGAGCTTTCATCCTCTCTGTGGCAACTGCAGGGGGCATTTATGGGGACACCAGAAGAGCAGAGCTTCTCTCCTTTGTGGAAGTGTGAGGTTACAGTCCTCAAAAGATGGCACACTAAATGCAATGTTGTAAATGAACCTGTGAGTACGTTTTCCTAAACAGGAGGAACATGATGTGAGTGATTCACACTAATGTCATGTAGAGAGAGAGAGAGAGAGAGAGAGAGAGAGAGAGAGAGAGAGAGAGAGAGAGAGAGAGAGAGAGAGAGAAGAAAATCTCTTCAATGCTGCGGAAAGGGAGAAGAAGAATAGGGGAAATGGAAGACTTCTGTTGACTCCATTTTCTTCTGCTCTTGGCTGTCCTGAAAAATAGACACTAAGCACAAACACACACAAGATCATCACACATGCCTGAGGACACACACACACAAACACAGAGAAAAGAGACAGAAACTCATCAAAAACTGTCCTCACAGTGAACAGGAGGTTAGTTTAAGGCCACCTTGGCTGTTTGTCTGATTCATTCAGCATTTCTCTTTCAGGGCCCTTTTGAGAAATAAGCCACTGCCCTCTCTCCCCTTAATCACTCTGCTCAGCGCTCTCTATAACCCTATCAATTACTCCCACACTAATGAGTACAGCGAGAAACACACACTCTCAAATACACGCACACACACATTGTTGGAGTACTGCGGGACAACTTAGCCTCCTCTGTCTCCTTCACCGTGCTGAGAGATAGTGCGTCCTCTCCAGCTCCGTCCGTCCTCTCCCCTCTCTGTTTTCTCCTTCTCTCACTTTACATTTTTCACAGTAAAAACTCGGCCTGAGTAAAGCCGCCTGCTTCTCATTCACCAAACATTTATGAGCCCCACGTCTAATGGTGCCCCTATACATATTAATAGAATTTCATTTTCTGCTACATCAAAGTGTTTCCTCTCCTCCCCTGAAAACTTGTCATATTACAATGCCATTATTCCTTCTACTGACAAACTCTTCCTGACAAGTCAACTATCATTTCCAGCGGCTTTGTGTCCAAAAAGCGATGTCTCATAATGAATAGGCTGTGCTGACTACATTTGTGGGGAAGAATCAATTTTATAAAGTTAAACAAGGCAGAGCCACAAAATAAATGAATGAATGAATGTAAAAGTGGAGAATAAGAAGTTACCTAAGACGCTCTGTAGAATCTCTACTGTATAGCCTGACTAGGCGCTTTTAAAGCTGGTTCTTCAGCGACCTGCTCTGTGCATATTAACAAGATAAATCACAGCTGATGAAATAGCAGAGGCACAACGCTAGGTCTAATGACTCTGGCATGGCTAGCATGGATAGCCCCAGTGGAGAGCATTAGGAATCAATAATGATGTAGCACTCTGTCCGGGAGGAGGAAGGGGGGACAGGTAGAGTTTTCTCACAGGGTGGATTTACTGTGACTTTGTGTACATCTGTGTTAAGACTGCAGTGTAGGGTTTCCATGGCAGTAAAAACACGCTGCAGCTGTGTGCATAGATCTGTGATGTCTTAATGGAATCCAGCAGCCAACAGCAGGCTGTGACAGTGTGAAATGAGAGTTCAGTTGAGCCGTTTTGTCTTGTTCTGTCCCGTTGGCAAAAACAATGCTATGTGGCGGGATGGCCTCGCAGGGCCTTTTGGCTCGATGAGATATGATTTGACATTTTGGAGGATGTTGTATTTTGCCAAGGAGATGCCACATGCAGCAACAGACACACTTTCCGAACCCTTGCCTGAGCTAAGCTGTCAGAGGTGTGTGTGTGTGTGTGTGTGTGTGTCAACTCGGCTCTGGCTGTCACCTCACCATTTCAGGTGACTGGTAACATGGCGCCTGTGTGACACGCACATAGAGGACCCTGTCAGACGCAAACATCACCCACAACCATCAACATGGCTGCACACACCATCTCGGCTGCTATGACACGCAACCTTTACATATCATCTCTCTATCGTTCACCTCTTTGTCGAGACAACCGACGAAAAAACATGCGTCAGCCTTGGATGATGCCAGAGTGCCCAGCGTTCCCAGCCAGACGTGAACGATGGGGCATTACCAGAGCGATTAGCAGCAGCAAATTCAATTAATCTTGACAAATCTCTGCTGAGGCAGAACTGAAAAGAGCGACGCGCCCCCTCTCCTGGTAATTAAAAGTGGCCGAGTTGAGTGGCGTGCGGTGCGACGGTGACTAGGTTTTGGGATGAACAGTTCCAGCTCTGAATCTGAATGTGTCAGGTTGTATTTAGTTTGTCAGACGGGCACAAACACGTAGAGCAGTCTGCAGTGTGAGTTGTGTGCGTAACATGTGCGTGCGTACTTGTTTCTATTTCTGTGTGGGTGTGTGACTGGGTGTAGCGTGGCTGTGTTTCTCCAGCGGAGGAGAGTGGCAGAGGACAGGGGTAATTGGCTCTTCTTTGTCACCTCAGACAGGCGGGACTTTTCATCATAGAGGGATCAGCTTCCAATTTTCTAAGCCGTGCCATACTTCAGATGCAATCAACAAAGTTTTTTCCCCAAACGGGGAGGAAAAATGCAAGTTAGCAGCTATTTAATCATCCCTTTGATTGCCTTGCGGAGAGAGAACAAGCTCCCTTGTGCAGTCAGAGGGAAAAAGACAAGGTTAAAATGCATGAGGAGGAGAAGGCAGGTACAACTAGGCAATGTTACCATGACCCTCTATGGACAATACAATACAAAACACCATGCTTCAGCACAGGACTACCAGAGGACTAACAAACAAAGTCACGTCATTGGAGAGGGTCAATCTGACCGCAGTTAATATCGACTAAAAGGCAGGTGAACAGAGGCCAGAGGAGACTCTAGAGGAACACTTGTTGCCACCCTGAGGCTGTGAAGAAAAGATCCACACTAGAGAATAATCCCCTAGCACAAGAAACCCAGCTAACTTCTTCTTATCAGCAACTGTGGCTGCAACCTGACTCCAAAAAGTCTCTCAAAAAGTAAACTGAGGGCACAAAATCACTGAGCAGAGGAAGGGCAAAGACTGAAAAGAGGTGCTTGGAAGTCCCTGAGTTTCACTGAGCCTCCCCATCGGAGCTGGATGGTTGGGTATTTTCATAATTTGTCCCACCTGTAAAAGAAAAAAACAACAGAGACAGCGAAAGAGACAGAATAGAATGATAAGACACCGTGGCAGATTGATGGACAGAGAGCAAAAATAGAAGAAGAATGAGAGAAATAGGATGATGGATGAAGATTAAAGACCTTGTAGTGCAGACTGGAAGTGAAAGAAAGGCAGACGACAGAAAGAGAAGATTTAAAAGAGATGAAAAGAGGTGATATTGACTGTGAGAGATAATAAGCAGAGGTAGGATGAGTGAGAGACCTCAGAGAGAGGAGATGAGAAGGAGTAAGCAGAAGAAGAGAGCAAAGGAGGTTAGCGGCTTGGCGTCGACTTTATCCTGTGGCTTGCCACAACATCTGCGCCTGAGGAAAAAGCACAGAGAATCACCCATATCCCCAGCCTGATCAATCAAACAGCCCTTGCACCCCAGTTTCCCCCTGACCCCAACACCCTTAAATGTCCCTCCACCCCCTTCTTGCACCCCAATTCTGCTTCTACCCAGTGGAGGGGAGCACCAGTGCTCCTCCCCTCCAGCCAGGTGCTCCTGCACAGTGAGGGGATCAATGCTGAGAGTAATAATACATGAGAGGGAGGAGGGGAGACTGAGCAGAGATTTTCACATGAGCGAGGATCAACACAACACCATATAATCCTCGCTGTGCCTGCTCCTTTGGCTGGGTGAGTGCGCTCTTGTTCGTGTGTATCTGTGTGCATGCTCGCTCAGAAGAGGAAGAGTCAGAGGGAGAGAGAAAGACAGCAACTGTGCGTGCCCCCCTTCAGCGAGTGCGAGGTAGACTTGTCTGTGTGTATGTGCAGGTGTGTGTGTATGTCACACCTGCCACGGAGCTCTGAGCAGTGCCGTGAGGAAGTCAGCCGTTACCATGGGGACATTAAAATGTGTGGCGCTCCAGGTCATGTGGTCTAAAATAAGCCCTTTGCTGTTTGTGTTAACATTCCTATTGTGACGTGCGGCATACACACAACGCCCCCCTGCCTCCCAGTCTCACTGCGCCCCAATTTTAATTTTTATTGGAAATCAGAGGGACAGCAAAGGTGTTTGGCACCAGATAAAGGCAGTGGCATGCCCCTGGGTCAATCAGTGTGTGAGTATGGGGCGGTGTGTGTTACACTGCTGTGAATGCCAATAAGGGCTGACCCCATGTTTGCAGTGGGTGTGTGTGAAGTGCTTATCAGTCCCTGTGTTTGTGGAGCACCTTCCCCCATGTGAAAATCCCTCTCAGATACTGGTGCATCACTCTGTTGATGAAGAAAAAAAAAAGGTTTAGCGCTCTGTGTGAGTGTGTGCACGTGTGTGTCTGTGCAGTGTAAGTGTATGAGAGAGAAAGAAGAGAGAGAACGATAGAGAGAGCAGGAGAGGAATGACTGTCTGTCTTGTTTTGTTTGTGTTGGGAAAAAAAGCCAGAGAGAGCAAGTGTGCACGTCTGAGTGTAAGAATGTCATTTGTCGAGGGTTTTCAGGGGGTTGAAGAGCGGGTAGGAGGTTCGGGTGGAGGGGTAGAGGGAGGGATGGGAGGGGCGGTGAATGGGGTGCGGGGAGTGGGAGGAGGTGGGAGGAGGTGACAGGGTCTCAGTACTCACTGTAGGGAACACACTCGTACTGGATCTCCAGGTACTTATAAGTCCCTGGGCAGGGGTCTGGGAACACATCCGACCCCGCTACCACCACACACTGGGTGCGGTTATTACACCTGCGAGAGGAGACAGACGGAGGAAGGAAGGAAGGAAGGAAGGAAAGAAGAAAAGAGAGAGAACGGAGGAAGTAAGTGATTGCAGTGCCATTGTAAGAAAGACAAAGAGGAGTGGGTGCAAAAAAAAAAAAACATCTTCAGGGTCTAAAAGACGGAAAGAACGGTAGGGAAGGGAGTAATTTCACACTAGACTAGATCATGTGACAGCTGCACCCGAGGGGAGGTGGGGGACAGAGGGAGGGAGGAGGAAAAGGAGTGGGTTGAAGGATAGAGAGAATGAAGGAGGGAGGGAAGAGGCAGAGAGAGGGCAAGTGACGTAAGAGGCTACCCTCCTGGGGGATTGTGAGTGGGAGCAATTAGAGGTGAGAGAACAGGGAAGGACGAGGGGGGCTAAGGCAAATACTCTACACTACACACACAGGGAAAACGTTTATATGCACATAATACCTACATCTAAATCACATCTCTGCATGCCTTCTCACGTTTGCGCACCCCGGGAAAAACACAGGCACACACACACACACACACACACAGAAGAAAAGATACACACACTCATGTACTCACTCATTCTCATCACATAATCCTTCTCTATCCAGCTTTTAGCATTCTCTCACTTCATATCTCAAATCTCTGCTGCACTCACTCTATCATCCCATCATTTCTACTGGTCTCTCTCTTTCCTTTACCCCCTCAATTCTCTCCTCCACCCCTTTGCCACTTGCCTCTCTCTCTTGCTCTATCCCCAAGCTAGCACCCCGTGCCTCCATTACATGCGTGATGGATGGCTGGGAGAGGGCTTCCATTGATCTGAGCTCAGAGGAAGCAGATGCTGAGCACAAACGCAGAGAGCAGCTGTAGGAAGCACTACAAATACCCTACAATCCAAAACATACCCATTCACATACACACATTCATGCAAACACACACACGCACCACTGTATACATGCACGTCAAGATTCAGAAGTGTTTTGCGCGAGGATGCTAACTTCAGTATTCCACACAAGATATCAACACCTCAGGAGGAAAAGCAGGGAATTGCGGACAAATTATGTTGTGAAATAGTATCTTGTTTTCCTGGCCAATAACAGGCTCTGACTCTGACTGAGTTCCAAACAGATCAATAGTTACCTCTGTGACATTATCTTGAAGGCGTCGGGCAGGTAGCACTGCACATTCTCCATCTGGAAGGGGTCTGCGTCACAGATCTTGTCATCAGTGCGGCCGTAGTTGGCCGTCTCAATCATGATGACATCACTCCCAGGGCAGCGCAGCTCGATCGGGTAGCCTTCGCACGCCAGCTCACGACGCATCAAGCCGAAGGGCATCATTGACCGGCTCAGAGCTGGAATGGAAAGAGAGAGAGAGAGGTAAAGTTATTGATAATTCAATGAACCTTAATACTTTTGGGAGGCACTTTATTATTGGACCACATTGTAAATATGATGCGTAGTATTTGACAAGAGCAGGTGGAAAGAAAGTGGCTCCTATTGTCCTCATGTAAAACACAAATGAGCTATTATCGACCCCACGTCACTGAGTAGTAATATTTCAGTACGGTTGATGCACAGCCTGGCAATCCAGTTTTCACATTGGAACACCACAGATCACACATTGGCATGAAAGATTTGCAGCCATACCAGCTTCTCCAATGAGATATTGCACCACTTGTGAAACAAACTGTGAGAGTTTCAAGTGTTAACAAACTCCTACACACACGCAGGCAGCAGCTTATAATACTCATCCCCACAGCTCCTCTGGGAAGAACTGTATCCTTCCCAGCATCCTTTAGTCTATTCCACCTCAACTAGATGTCAAAGTAGCACCTTAGAGAGGAAGTAATGGTAAAATAAGCAACAACAAAAAACAAATTAGTCTGTGTACACCTTCACCTCTGGTGTGTACAGTAGTTGCGCATTCACTGCTGTTAATCAGCTGTTTAAGAGGCATGCCAATGTACTGTGGCCAGCAGCGGGGCTCTGTGTGGAGAAGGGTCAGCAGAGACAGCGGGGTACTCAGGGTTAATCGCTGAGCCAGGCTGAGAGGCATGAAAGAGGGCTGCGAAGAGGCGCTGAGAGAGACACACTCTACAACTGCATACCTTTCCAACTGCCTCTACATTCAGCCTCACACTCAAAAAATATAAAATGGCTGCTGGCTTCCTTTACAGTCCAGGTGGAAACAGGGGCACACAAACAGAATAGCAATAGAGAAAGTGTGAGTGAGTGATCTGGCAGCAAAGTTTTTTGTGGTGTTGAAGGACAGCCAGTGTTCCTCTGTGCCGAAAGCTCTGCCAGTGACTGTGAGCTGCTGTCCATGGTCCTGAACTGACAACATTTCTTTTGGGAAAATAATATCCAAAGTGTTGGAGCTGCATCAGACACTGCTCAACTGCTAGGTATGGAGCTGTCCGCTGTCCTGAAGGAGCAAAACTCTCCTCTGCATTGTCAGTAGGGAGGACATGGCAGATATTAAGCTGATGGTGGGCATACTGTCAAATCTAAACAGGGCAGTGCTAGCTCTACTTAAGCAGGCTAGAATTTAGAAGCTGTTAAAAAAACAGATGCTCTCACTGCACAGCATTTCCCCCTTCCAGACAGGCTCAGCAGCAGGTGAGGGCACTGAGTCAGCCCCTCTCCCCCACTACTGTTAGTGGTGAAACCCACAGAGTGGGGCTGTTTTCCCTGCCTGACACTGAGCTAGCACTGCTTAGGTTTCAGCCGCTGTCCATTCAGGAGGAGTGCCCATTTGGGTCAATGTCAATGTCAGTCATCCCAGACATGCTCTGCAGTGGTGTGCTACATGATTCACTGCCATTGGACTTGCTCATATTTCTAAATGCCACCCATTGATGCAGTGGGGACTTGAGTTCAGTTGTGTAACTAACGCCATTAAGGCTGAATGACTAGCACAGACAGACTTCAAATCTTTTATGCCTCGCCAGCATGCAGCGCCAGTGCCAAATCACAAAGGCCTAGATGCAAAAGCGCATACTAATTAAAGCACACAGAGATGCAAACAGCAGGCGAGGCCAGACAAACAAGTCCACACACAAATGCAAAAAACCCACACAAGTAAATTAGCACACACACGGACGTACTGAGCAGACGAGTGTGCACATTCACAGTCAAGCACACACATAGTTGCCTGCATGTATACACACACAGAGTCCTGGTGTCACAGTGGGATTACAATGCCTAGTGTCAGTGTGTGGCCTTGTTCGCTTAACTACCCTGTGGTGTAAGTACACAGCAGTGTACATCTGGCCAGTGATTAGAACCACACAGTGAGCCAAGAGGAGAGTAAAAACTGAAGGGGGCCAACAGGAGTGATAACACTCAGTCCACTCACACTGTGGACCAACACAACAGGAACATTAGCCCCCACTGGAGGGGGCAGATCATACGTTAAACCCACTGTACATACCAAACATACTTTACATGGTGAATATTACTGCAATGCCGCTGATCGCTAATACAAATATCTACAGTGGAAAAGCTCAGCTCAGCTCCTGGACAAAACAGTTTGTTTAATTATTTGACTGTTGGTTGAGTTAGTGCTAGGCTGTTTTGACTGATAATAGGCCATTTCATTGCCAGTACTTATGCTGATCAGCTTGTGTTTGTGTAGATAATTCAGTTTATTACCATCACTGTTATGTTTGCTACAGTATATCACCTGTCTCTCACTGACTAGGTGGTGACATTAAGTGTTTATTTTGTCAAACGGAGCCACCAGTCCAATTGTATGCAGAATTTAATGTATTAACCTAAACTTATGACCTTTTTCAGGTATTTCTTTTTCTGGCCTGGCTGTTACAGTATATATTTAGCCATTGATCCAGTACACTTCACTGATGGCAGCAACCATGATAACTAGCCCATTTCTGGCACCACTGCAAATCTCTACCTCTGCCGTATTGTATCGTATTTCACACCTATATATTTCCCCGTTTAAGGTGGATTTGACCATGTAAAGATTTTTGAATGGCATATCCACAAATAAGTGTGGGACTCAACTTCAGGGACTCTGTGTATGTGTGTGTGTGTCTGTTATAGAGTGTGTGTGTGTATGTGGTCGTGTGTCAGCCAGATGGCCTGAGGCCTAGCTGGAGCCGTGGCTGGCTCTGAGCTGAGCTGAGATGAGATGAGCAGAGGATAAGCTTGGACTGGCCATGGGCTACGATTGTCCTTCACTCTGCAGGAATCCATTAAGGTTTCAGGGTCTCTTCAGCCAACATACACACAGACACACACACACATACACACATGGCCATTTAGTCGTGCCTGTCAGACTCATAATAGCTGGATGACAAAGTGTCTTTCTCAACAGCAGCCATATGCATAGGTGGATCTAATCCCTCGCAGTGAGATTATGACTCATCTCCTGTGGTATATAAAACTGTGTTAATATCTGTTGTCTGCAAGAAATGGTTACCAGTTATCACACATACTAATAATGATATGAGCCGGTTCAATAATTACATGAGTTGATTTGCGTGGACGTAGCAGTGAGCGAGAGTCAGACACACACACACACATGCACTCACACAAGCACACAGGGGCCTGGTGTCACTCCAGGGCAGCTGGTGTGAGGGGCTGAAGCGGTTGGCTTCATAATAGAAGCTCCATACAAATTAAGAGCAAGAGAGAGAACTGATTGGATTTGACTCATTATCCTCACACAGTAATTAAAGCCTGAGGGTGGATAGATGCTTGGACCCTCAGACAAGAACATAATTTTGCACAAGTCAAGCTAGTCTTTGTACACACTCATTCTTTCTCTATCATTGTGGCTCTCCACATCTGTTCTCAGTGTCATGCACACGCACACGATTGCAAAGATTCAGCTTAATTTGGAGATGAGGAGACATGACCTCCAACCAAGAGTCATGATCAACACTTGAGAAAAGTTAAAAGAAAATCTGGTTTGTTATATCGAGACCGACTCAGAGTATTCCGAAAAGTACACAGTACGAACAGACAGAAGACTTGTCTTCATTGAAACATTACCAACAACTTTCTATCATCAGCAGTGTGCTTTCAGACATAAAAGTGCTTTAATTTCATCTTCAACAATTTGACCCTGGACTTTGTTATCACAGACGTTCTATAGGGTTTTTTTTCAGAAATACCTGAGTGAGATGGTTTGGCCTTGCAGGTAGCCAGAGACTGTGATAGCGACTCTGAGCCAATTGCCAATTGAGCCACAATAGGAGATTATACTTGTGGAGTTCTGTGGCCCAATGGCTGACTTGTTAGCTGGATGGGTGACTGTCTTTCAGGGGCCGAAATGTGATCAGCCCCTCTTAGCCCCTCTGTCTGTTCCAGCAGTCATCTCTTAATGCTACTCATTAGCATAGCAGTGAAGCATAGTGCCAGAGGACATTCACGCCAAGCAGGATTTGTTAGTTGAGGAACTGGGCATGCTGCTGATGAGGTGGGATTCTTTTTATATCACCGTCCTTAAAATGAACTTTCAGCGGCATTAAGGTTAACAGGTGAGTATCACCTTTTCACCCAGAGATAGCAGGGGAATATTAAAAGTATATTGCATACATCTACATATGCCCTCAACCTCAGCACTGGCACAAAGAGCTAACTCCCTCGTGAGTTTCAGGTTAGTTCCTTAGTAAAGCTGGTGAAGAAGAACAAGTAATTTTACAGTCATTGGACAGAACTGAGAGGTCTCAGTGATGGGAGTCCCTCCCTAGCAGATAATCATCCCTACCAATTTCTCCAGTACTTTATCAGCTTAGTGCTGTATCTTAGCAACTCATTTAGCACTGCAAGTTAGCGTAATGACTCGCTGGAGCATGGCCTGTCACCACAGACAAGCTGAGGCGGTGCGGCCAGAACTGTCACATCCAGGCAGCCTTCAAGCTGAGGAGTTGTGACAAAGTGACATCCTGAGACAAACCTAAAGGCCTTACATGAGGGTGTAAGGGATGGGGGCTATGTGAGCTCGTGGGACTGTGTGTGCGCGAGTGTGTGTGTGTGTAGATGGGAGGGGGGGCGATGCTGGCCTCAAAGCTAGGATGCTATCTCATCTCCTGTGACTCCTCCGCCTGTCTCCTACAGGCGAGGGAGACAGCGGAGATGAGACGAGGAGCGAGTGTATGGGGAGTCACCAGTCGCACTATAAGGTCAGAACACAAAGCAGCGCCAAAATGACACAGATCCACGGTGATGGAGCTGATTCAAGCCAACACAGAAATGGAACAGAAAAGCAAATGAGACAGGGTAACAATAGTAAAAAAGAAACCATCAACCAAGATGCTGGCAGAAGATGAACATGAGGAGCATTCTTTGTGCAAGCACAAGGTCACCGACATAAAAGGATTGAGGCAGACAGATTCATGGGAGAGAGGTCCTCAGCACAGACAGCCTCTCGCCTCAGCAGCCCAGTCCTCTAACTGAACTGAATTACAGCACAGCCCATAACATTACATCATTCATAAGAGAATTTAACAGTGCCCCCACTGGAAATGGGATACACACGCCCCCATGCAACACATACTCATGCATTTGCAATGATGCACACACACACACACACACACACACAAACACACACACACCAAAATTCTTCCAGGCAGACAAATAGACACACACAAGCCCTAACCCTCATCCACCCTCAACCTCGAGAACTCTCAGTGTGTGTTGACAAACTTTGCTGTGGGGGGAACTAGCAGGCATAGCAGAGAGATTAAGACAGGCGGTTAAAAAGCCACTGAGACACAGAGCAATAGACACACACACAAACTTGAGGAGGGAGGCGAGACGGGACGTGCTCATACTGTCAAACCACTTCATTGCTGGCCCTGGCGCCTAATTATGCAATAAAAGCGCCTCAGCAGGGGGAAACGGCATAGCCCAAAATAAAAATCAGCCTGCCTAAAAAATATGAGATTCACCCGGTGTAAAATATCCTCCTTCTCCCCAGGGAGGGGAGCAATGCTACAGGCTCAATACAACTCTGTTCTGTTCTGTTTCCAGCACATATAACAAGAGGCAGGCCAGTAGACAGTGAGTCAGACCTAGATTCATATAAACACAGTGGTGGAGTAAACTGCAGGTGCTGCAGGGAAACAGCCACAGGGAAGAAGAGAGAACGGAGCAGAAACAGAGGAGCTGAGAGAGTAAAGTGAGGAAGATGGTGAGAAACTGAAGAGAAGAAAGTGAGAAAAGGACAGAGAGTGAGAGATAATGTGTAGAGGAGAAAGGGGAGACTGAGTACCATGCAAGGCCCGCTGTCAGAAAGATGTGTGTGTGTGTGCATTTGGAAGAGTTGCAAGTCGCATCCAGAGACCTGTTAGGAAAGATGAGTGTCAAAACCCAGCCCTGCCGCTGCATTAGACACTTAATTAACCTCCTTATACGCTAAGCCAAAGGCTTGGACATGTGGCTAGTGTGTGTGTCTGAGTGTGTGTGTCTGTTTGCGTTTTTACTATGCATGTTTATAACTCGATCGTCTCTGTTTACAAGTATGTAGTTACAATTTACAGCATTTCCAGAGCTCCTATATCTTAATTTTTCATTTATGTCTATGACTTAAAAATAGATGCAGCTGTAAAACGTGACTCAATCCCTCCCATTTTTTAATGCCATCTTGTTCACCTGTAATGCAGTAAATATATACTGTATGCCCCGCCCCCACACCCCACCCCCGCTCCCCCACCCCCCTCGTTATTTTTTTCTTTTCCAGCCCAGCACCATCCCTCGATCCCTCGACCAATTTCATCCATCCGGAAACTCTCTCATTTACCCGCCCCACCCATCCACTTCACCCTCCTCTCCTTCTTTTCATGTCTTTATTCCTCCCTCTCATCCTGACCTTTCACCTCTAGTTTTCCCTTCTTCCCTTCCCATCCTTTTCTTTACCAGCCTCTCCACTCATCCTCTCTCATCCCTCTGGTTCTCTCCTCTCTCCCCCTTCCTACTCTCTCTGCCCTTGGCTGCCAGCCGTAAAGCTGCTACTGGTAATTATCAATCTGCAGTCCACAAAACACACAAAAAGCAAATACACGCATTCTCAAACACGACATGCTTGGCACATACACACCAGCACTTCTGCATACACACACACACACACACACACACACAAACACATACACACTAGCACTACCGGATACACACACACACACACACAGTCCTTCACGGCTACAAAGCCTCAAAGTTACGCAGCTAGGCCCTGAGAGAAAAGAGGCAGCTATCACACGACTGCACAAACAGGAACACAGTCCCCAATCCTTTATGTAGGAGCTTGTTTGCAGTACACAAATCAATGTACACAAACTAACATACCCCAACACACACGACTACAAGCAAACACAAACACACAAACAAAATGGGCACAAACACACGTACACCAACACTGTGAACGAATGAATAAACAAAAAGGCACAGCTCCTGTACACAGGCGCAGACACATGAGAGAGGCGGGCGTCATCTTCAAAGGGAGGTTTGAAAGAACACACCGTCACTCTGCCCCGGCCTCTTCCTCCTTCTCCTGCCCGCCCCCGACTCCCAATATATGTTCAAAGGCCATCCATTAACCTTTCACTCACACAGGCCTCTCTGTGATCTACTGCTCTCAGCCAAGGGCTTTGAAGAGCACAGCAACCCCCAGCACCGGGGAGGGAGCGAGGGAAGTGGCAAACGAGAAAAGAGAGAAAGACAGAAAGAGGCAGGGAAAGGGAAAGGAGGACATGACAATGAGAAGAGATGTGCATTGTTTACAGATAGCAGCCAGGGGGTAAGGGAAGGAAAACCGAGCTAGGGGAGTGATACTGAAGGAGGGAAGCTGGAAAGAGAGTGGAGTAAGGCGAGAGGTTGGAGAATAAGAAGATGGGAGAGAAAACATGGTGGGGATAAAGGAGGAGAGATAAATGAAAGTGTTAGCGGGAATAGGAAGAGGGGCCAGGAGAGAGGGAAGGCCAGTAAAACAGAGGGATAGGTGGGGGTGAGGACATCACGACGCACAGAAAAAAAGCAGGCCTAATAGCTGAGGTGTTAGGGGAGAGAAAGCAGAGAGATTGGATGAAAATGAGGGGCAAGTGTTAGGAGTGAGAGGAGTGAGAAGCACCGACTGTTGCTAATAAGATGGGGAGGCAACGAAGGCTTGAAAACACACACGCGAGGCAAAGAGGGAGAAACAGGGGAAAATAGGCTTTACAGCAGTTCTTTATTGCAAAATCCAGATGATACGCGGCAATATTCACAAGCCGCTAGATTAGCAATTAGTGTCAGTGAAGACTGTGGATTGCAGCTTTATGGCAGAGAGAAACATGGTAAAACATTCAAAGGTCATTTTCAGACAAAATGAGAGTGTTTACTTGTCTCTATAAACGCATACACAAGCAGCCGGTTCTGACTGGCCTTGGTCTATAAAACAAAAAGCTATTAAATGTAGAATCTTTAAAATGCAGCTTGTCCGTATATACTATATACTATGTATAATATACTATAATACTTATGTCACAGGAAATTGGGCCATTTGTAGCAGCACATGGTTGCGCTGTTGTATTTGTTGAAAAAACTACTCTGGAGGATACTTCCCATATGAATTAAAACAGCATGTGACTGGCTTCTGTTAGCATAAACAGAAGATATCAGACACATATTACAGAGATGTGAAATATACATAACTGATTCTGATCATAAAGCTCAAGGCACCATGTATGATTAACAAGAAATGAAAGAATTCAGCACAACCTTACCGGCAGCAGTCACAGCAGGTAGCAGCAATGAGAGGAGTGAGTGTGAGCCTGCCGGATTATAAAGTTCACCTCTGTGACTTGATGCGTGGATGTAAATGGTCATGTGTAGTGTCACCTAAATCTGATCAGCTAATAGCATGCACAACTTCAGCACAACGTTTTTCAGTCCTGTCTCGCAGCAAAAGAAGCGCAGAACTAAGAATTTGCTAAACACATATTAAGGCAATACAATTCATTGTTCGGCAAATTATACAACAAGAAGAAGTCAACTGCACATAGCAAGGTTAGCGGCACCACTGCTTTATTGCCTCCTCTCAAAATATTATTGCTACAAGCCTGTCTGAGAATCAATTCTTATGAATTAGTGAGTAGGTCGCTGTTCTGAAATTAGCATTTTAATATTATAGTATTGCAGGACTGAAAGTCTACTCTCTCAATTCAATATTGGATGTGGTTTCAGGTCAAGTATTTTTTAGATCTTCACTCAGAATTTTAAATCTAGGGTTGTGCAACACTTAGACCCAATATGACTGTTTGGCTGAGTCATAAAAAAAGCATCTGGCTTGCAAAGGCATAGGGAATTCTTCGTGTGGCCCTCCATGAAAAATAACTATCCACCTCTGCATTATAGTAAGAAAAATACTGCATTGAGATCAGTCCCCATTCAGACATTCTGTCATCATCCAAGGACAGTCGAGAGACACTTTGTTGAGAAGATGTATAAAAACAGCGATTCCCCTATCCTTAAATAATCGCTACTGTTCAGGGGAAAAGGCACAGAAGAAAAAAAAAGCAGGGGAGAGGAGGAGAAGACAGATAAAAATGTCTGCGTGTGCGCTAAAGGACCAGGGGCCTTTCCACGCGACTGATTTGAGAGCAAAGGCTTAAATACAGGGGAGATGAGAACAGATTCCACCAGTCAGCTGGCACTGGAATCCTGATATGAGTGGCACACACACTTACACGAATGCTCTCTCTCTCACACACACACACACACCCATCTGGACATGTGAATACACTCATGTAAACACAAAAAAACCCACACAGACTCTGGCACATAAACACCACTATGCACTCATGGACATACTGTGCACACATGCATATGCAGTACTGTATGTGCGTGCTTGCAAATACGCACACGTCGCATGCATTACAAGCTGAAAGGACCTACAAATAACCTTATAATGGTCTGGCTGCCACCACTGGTGCACATAAATACACACACAGGCACACACATACACTGATGCTTGCACTGTGCTAAATGGAAGCTCTGTGTCAGGGTTTCATCACGTACGGCGCAGCTGCCTGCAATGCCTGCCACATTAAGCAAGCCTAATGGGCTTTCAGAGCAACTACACTGCATATGAAGGGTTGTACATTCTCGAGCATTCTGTGGAATCAGCGGGACATTCTGTTTGTCAGGGTACGCATGTCAGTCTGTCTGGGAGCCTGCCAGGATGGATGGGGGGGCTTTTGCCTAGGTTAGTATGGGTTTCTCTTCGCTGATGAAAATATAGCTTGTGTTTCACACAGCCACTGCATCTCATAGAGAAATGGAAAACTGCAGAGTGATTTAGCAGGATAAATATTCACCGTGTGAGATGATTGTGGGACAGAGCAGGGAAGTGGTATGTGTACATAGCTCATGCTGGTGAGGAACATTTGAGTTAAAAAGCTGGTTCCAGAGGAGAATAAATGTGTGAGCGTTAGGGGTAAATATTAGGATGTGCAGCCAGGAGTAGAGTGAGGTTAAAGCATGGCAGATTAGTCTGGACGCCGAGGAGGAGTGGGGGTACACATTAGACTGTGAAGCCATGTGTGATGATCCTGCAGGTTTCCAAATGAGCTCTGATTAGCCTGAGAGTGATTTCAGCAGCTCTCATCACATCAAAACTCTGCCCTCTTCCTTTGTACTCTATCTCCCTTGCGCTCTTTTCTTCTTCTCCCCTGCTCCTCTGGTCACACAACAATAGAGAGAAAACATTTAAGCCAGCACCTGGCTGCCAAAATTATGAGCACTAAAACGATGTCGGTGTGCATGAGCATGTATCTAGGTGCATGACTGTGATTCCATTAGAAAAAAAAAAAAAGGTTTTCTTAATTTCATCAAATGCTCTGCCTGTGCTTTAGGGCTGAATACAGATAGCAGTCAATTGATTATTAATGCATTATTAATACTCCCCAAATGCCAGGTCACACAGATAGTTGGAAGCTCATTCTCACCCAAATACACACACCCACACATGCACAAACACAAAGCAACACAGCGCCAGAGGCCAAATGTGTCTGACGGAACAGAACGTACGCTACACAAATCCAATGTTACCAAAGCGTCCAAATTAAGATGGAAAAAAAACAGCACCTACTCAAATTAGAACCGCACCTGGCCAATCAGAGCTGACACAGAGGGAATGCTAAAACCAGTGCTGACACAGGCGAACACAAACACGTTTTAATTTTACCCTCCCTCCCTCAGTTTTTCCAACTTCTCCTGCTTCACCACTAGCACCTCCCTGTGGCGACCGTGCCTCTCCCCCGTGCTCCTCCTCCACCTCGTCCTAGCTGTCCATCACCCAGTGGCTCGTTGGCACAGAGCTGACTGCGAGCATACAGCAGATGGTGTGCTGCTGTCTGTGTGGCAGGCCACTAGCAGGACACCCAACAGCCCCTCCTTTCTCTCCTCGGCCCTCGGCCTCCCCTTCGCAGTCCCTGCTCCCTCCCTCCTACACATCTTCCAACATACACACACACACACACACGCACAACCCCTCCAGCATCACTTCAGCCCAACCAGGTCACCTGCTGCCAGGCGTATAACAGCTAGCACACACACAAATACACACAAACAAAGAAATGAAATATCGTATGGTACATGGCATGTTCAAGAAGGTCACACATATGGCAACATTACATGCACGGATTCCCCCTTACACTGTTGCCACGCTCCAACTAACATCGAGATGACAAGAAATTTTATTGACATTCACACATACACTCTCCACCTCACTCACGTTCTCTCTCCCTCTGTCTCCTGTAGAGACAGCCTGGTTAATCAAGTGCAGTGTTTCTCGCCTGGTCAGTAAGTCAATACACTTACAACCTTCATCACGTAGCTGAGGTATAAATATTACATCCTCATTTGCAATAACCTGATCAGGCCAGTTACAGGGCACAGTGAAACTGACAGGAGCTTACGAGCAACATTACAGGCTGATTCAGTGAAGCAACGCAAAACTATACATATTGCATATATTGTATATAAACAGTGAATACAGCATAAAAACTGTACACAGAGTCTAGTTATTTGTAGTGCAGTGTAATAATATTTAAAATACCGTACGATGTTAATATTTATTACATACCTTGCGAGGATGGAGTAATGTTACTGAAAGCCACTGCACAGGTGAAGACGATCCAGACTGCAACAGCCATGTTGGAGGCTGACCGGGGGCCAGGGCGAGGGACGGGGCTAAAGCGTAGAGGCGGTCAGCAGGCACAGGTGAGTGGGGCGGCACTTCCTCAGCTTACGCCCTCCCTGAGGGTGATCCTGTAGGCAAAGAGGGAGAGAAATAACAGACAGGTAAGTAGTGCTTCATGAATATTTGTATGTAACTGTATGCCCATAAACAGGAATAATTCTACTGTTTTGTTTTTCATTCGTTCCCCTCTCAGTGTGGCATTTGAATTAGACAGTGTTGACTAATTTATTCTGCATTTATCACTGGAATATGTGATAATAACTCAGTGGCTCACAACTGGTATAGCATACTAAACGGTATCAGAGAGGAGACAGAGATGGAAAGGAGAGGAGAGGAGGGGAGGGGAGGGGGGAGAAGAGGAGAGGAGAGGAGAGGAGAGGAGAGGAGAGGAGAGAGGCTCCCCCTGTGGTGGTCAGGTAGAATGATCAGACAGGGAGATCTGAGGCCATTTTGTGCAGCATGGCATGGCAACAGCTGTTGCCACCACCAGCTCCTCACTCTACAGCGTTTGAACGCTTGATTGAATCAGACATGCTACATATGTTTTGGGGCTGTTAACGGAGCTATATTCAACATGTGAAAAATACATGTGTGTGTGTGTGTGTGTGTGTGTGTGTGTGTGACAGTGAATAGCAGTGACTCAGTCAGCAGCGCCGTAGGGCTCGCACATCTCATTTGCTTAATGAAATAAATCACAATCTGGAACTTTAGCTCTGATTTTTTGACAGTAAAGCCTGCTCCACCTCTCCAGGGGCTGAGAGACAGAAAACAGTAGAGGCGATATTGCTGAAGCCCACTCTTGCTTGCTTGCTGAGACTGTCTCTATCTGTGTGTGTGTGCGATTGTGTGTGCAAGTTGCTCTTTTGGTTGGTGATGGTGGGGGGGTGGGGGGTGGGGGGTGAGAGGATTTTTTTTTTTTATATCTCTAACCCTCTACCCCCTTTATTTGATTGCAGCCCAGTCGCCAGAAAAAAATGTTGGCATTGCACGTTTCTGCCACGGATACATTGAATCTCTATGTTTCAATGTGTTTAATACGTATCATATCAACATTTCTACAATATGTATCATAGGGAAAGTGACGTCGTTCAGATGACACTTATACGAGCTGACTTTCATGTCAGGAGAAGGCGGGTTGGGCGGTTGGCTAGAAAGTTAGTTGCATGGCACAAAGTTGCAGAAGCATCAAAGCAGCAGAAACCACCTGCTGTCATTGTTATTAAAATATACGCCATTATCCCCGTATTTAAACAACATCGCATCTTCACCATCCCCCTGCCCTCTCTGTGACGGTCGGCTAGAGGGCTACACGTGTACTCATAGAATTGGAGTTACATCCAGGTAACTGCTAGTTATACATAACAGGCATGCACATTATATAACAGGTCTGTTTTTGGGCCTAGCCTTTATTTGTTCGTGTTGACCACACCACTATCATCTTTTATTTGAGGAAATATGGTATTTGAATAGCATTTTTTGTAAATTTTCATTCAAGTATGTTTGCACAACAGCATGCAGGCATGGCAAAGCATTCTTTTCCTGGTAGGTAGTGAGTGACTGGTTGGCTTCACCTCCCCTCTTCATCATCACTGATTTGGCTTCCACTCCACCTCTCCAGCCCCTCCTCTCCCTGACCTTCTCTGATATTTACCCGCCTCCCCAGTGGCAACGCCCAGCCCACAGCAACCGACCTGCCTGGGTGTCGCTGTGTGGATTAGTGAGTTGGAAGTCGTCGAGTATAAGCAAGACCGAGAGAGAGAGAGAGAAGGAGAGGACAAACAGCGAAGAGGAAGAAAGAACAAAAGCGGAACACAGAGTATGAAGCACATCCGCAGCAGAAGTTTTTTATTCCAGCAGTTTTCTATTATACGCACAACACACACACACACGCACACACACACACACACACACACACACACATACACACAACCTCTGCACTAGTGCAGCCTGGGCCTTAATTTGAGTTTGTTTGTGACCACCCTCTATGACCAGCAGCTGAGAGAAAAGGACACGCTCAGAGGGAGAGCAGGAGAGATAAAGAAAGAGCAGAAAAGCGGTAAACAAATAGCAATAGATGTGTGATGTGGTACTGTGGAAGCCTTGGTCTCTCTCTCTCTCTCTCTCTCTCTCTCTCTCTCCCACAGCTTTTCCTCTCCTGCCCCCCCCCCCTCGATCTCACTGTATTATTAATGGTCAAAAAGTGATCCCCTCCTGTGCGATGACAGGCATTGGGTTTTTTTTTCTCTCTAACTTTTGTGGTTTTAATAAGAAAAATGTGTCTTCCCTCTTGTTTCCTTTGACTGTTCTGTCTGTACTTTTTAACAATAGCTCTCCTGTGGTCTCAGAAGATGAGGAGGGCCAGAGAAAGAAAGCAGGGAGGGAGGGCAGGTTGTGCATTGAGGGAGGGAAGGAGAGAAAAGTGCAGGGTGGATAAATTGATTTTATTTTGTGACAAAAAGAAGGCTAACATTACGCAACACTCAATTTGAATATGGTCGGAAGGAAGGATAGAAGGAATGAAGGATGGGAAGCCAAAACGAAGGAAGGAAAGAAACAAAGCAATGACAGAACAAAGGAGCGAGGGAACGAAAGAACAGAAAAAGAGAGGAAGCAACTGACAAAGAAAGCATGATGCAGCCATGAGTCACCAACAAACAAGGAACAGAAGGAGCAAAGGAAGTAAGGAACAAACAGAGTAAGGAAGGGTGACTTTCTGTATAACGAGAATAAATAAGAGAGTGGGAGGGGAAACTGCTGAAAATAGCCAAGTGAGAACAGCAAAGGAATAGTAAGAAAACAGGAAGTAATGGCAAAGGAGAAAGTATTTCTTCTGCCTGTGTTTATGAGTCAGTCTCCCTCTGGGTGGAGGAAGGTTAGGAGTCTTTGGAGGGTGTGAGATGGGTGTCTTCGCCCTCCGTGCTCTCCCTACTTGGAGGATGTTACGCGCCCGAGGCCAGACGCTGACCTTTTGCACTGATCACATCTACCATTATTATCATCACTGTTTCTCTTCTAATAGAGCGGAAAACATCATATCCCTATGAGACCAGGGCCGACAAAATGGGAGAATGGACAGCAATTTCACTGCACTGGTGGAAAGGTTAGGAGGGTGAGGGCGGGAGAAAGTGGGAGGCAGTGCAAATGACAGTCAGTTGTATCAACACAAAGAAAGACATGTGGCTGTTTAAATGGAGAGGCAGCGGAGTTACACTTAAGCACACAGCTCTGTCATTTTGTTTCAAATGCTACCCTCTGTTTCTTCAGCTATTAATTTACAGGGTGCTTTGATCTAAAGCAAATAACCTCATTATCCACTTCTATTGGATCATTACGATAATCACCATGATCATTAGGATCTGTTTGTTTCAGCAGACATGCTCATCAAGAACAGGGTGTCACAAGTCCTTTTTATTCGGGGTAGGGGGTACAGTTAAAGGCTGTGTGTCTGTCATGAGAACCATTCATGTTTACCCCTTTCTGTACAGAAGAAAGAGGCATTTAGGAACATTACTGGGCCAGAATCACAAAGAAGGGGAACAAAGAGTTTACGTAGACAGTTTTTGCTGCATAATTAGAAAAGCTGGTGCGACTCTCAGAGCTGCTACAGCTTCAGGTTTTCTCTCTCCAGTTCTTCCCCCACTGACGGGAATCTGATATCAAGGTGAGAGAGACAAGTATGATAAGTGAGTCATTGCAGTGTGTGTGCGTGACCGGACAGCCTGTGGTGAAAAGGCTATAGATCTACACCGCAGATTGGAGTAACACTGCAGTTTTTCAAAGTAAATTTCCAACTGAGAGCTTGCCAAAGATGCTTTGCGCACATAAAGTGCTACAGCAACTGCTAACATCTTAATTAGCATTTCAATACATTTTAAGATGAGGTAGGTTGTATGACCAAAGCGGCGAGCGGGAAAACACAAACACACAAATGTATTCAGTTGGGAAAACACTTGTGATTGATTTAAAGATTTGACAGTCATAAATTATGACGGTCAGTTGCGCCATGCAAAAAGAAGCCTTTGCATCTTAAGATGAAGCACCAGCATTTCCCATGCTATTAGGATTGATGTTTATGCCTCAGATGCTTCAACAACAAATAGTTGGTTCAGTGGCAACGCTCCCGCTATGAAGGAAGTGATTACCTCCTAGCAACCAACACAGTCTAGCGTGCAAATGAACGGCAATCACATCTCACTTACAAATCAGAGAATGATGCAAACTGCTGCATATTTGTAATCAAGTAAAAAATTTAGTTCAAATAATCTTCCACTTAAATTGGAATAAACTGAAAACAACTACATTGTTTTACTCAGTGGTCAGGTCTGCGACAGGCACTTTAGTTCAGAGGAAAGGATTACTACACACAATGAAGGCTAGCCATGTATTATCAGAGTTTGATGAGACTGCAGAGAACGACAAAAACGTATGCTTTGCCTGGGGGCCTCTAAGTAATTCTCCCTCTGACTCATCGGTGCTGACGCTTTGTCACACTCGATACTACTTTGTACTCTCTTGAGTTAGGCAACAGGGAGCAATACAAGGAAGTGTAACAATAAATGAGGATGAGATAGAATTCATTAATTACTTCTTCACCACCATAAAACTAATCACTCGCAAAAGTGAATATAATTATCCTACTTTTCCTTTTGAAACGTAACAGACATACCATGAAATATCATTGCCATCACCATCTGCGATCGAGCTTTGCTGAGTGGGAGGCTGTGTTGTTACTGTCAAACCTGCCCTGCAGGAAGCTGAGGTATGACAGTCGAATTTAATTCAATGATTATTCAAATTAGCCAAAGTGATGATTTGGACACACTTCTACTTGCAGTGCGTGTTTCAAAATCCCCCATTAACAGAGCGCACTGAATCAGATCACTCTGATAATGAGAAAGAGTTTGCTTCAATCACTGTGCTAAAGTGACATCAGGGGGTAGGGATGCACAATCCCACACCATTATCTATAAAATTCAAAACAACAGAAAACTATGCATGTCAGTGTTTAATGTCCTACACCCCCAAACTTTAAAATAACTCTCAGAAACATAACTTAAACACAATTTTGTACAAACCATCCCATCTCTACACTTGGCAGCTGCCGAAACAAGATTGAATCCATGTCACTGCATAAGAAATATGATACAGCTTGTATAAACCGCCGCCCTCCCACCCCCTTCATTGTTATCTTCCAGTTGGGCCTATCACTAATCTCCATAATCCTTTTTGGTGAGGCTATCGCTAGCAAAGACAACGTAATAGCATTAGATATGATTCCTTCAAAACAACCTGATTCTATTACATTTGCATTGATGCTCAACAGCCCGCACTATCTCCACCATAGTGAGAACTGATAGCCTGCTGTAATGTTAACACTACAGCATTCATGGAGGATGGATAATGTTGTTAAGCTAGTAGCGACACAAGCACATTCAGGTCAGATCATCCCAACACTTCTCTATTTACTAGGGTAGGTCAGTTAAGGCCGGAGCTCTGGTGTGGTAATATCTCGCTGGCTGCAACAGCAGGGCTGTTTATATAATGACACCATTGTGCCGACTGTGTGCAGATGGAACATCAGAGCTCTTGTAATGGCCTGTGTATTAGGGCCAATGTGTTTGATTACTGACTCAGGGAGAGCGGGGATAGGCTGTGTAGTCAACAGGGAATAAGGCTCCTTCCAAAACAGCAACCCAGGGAAAAAAAAGACCTATTTGAAGAAACAGAAGGAAAGAGGGAAGAGACAAAAAAAAAACAGGGAGAGACTTTAATGGAAGTGTGCTTTAAGGGAATGTAAATGAGACAAGGGAATCTGCAGAGCTGCAGAACACAGCGGAGGGATATCAAACAGGGCTAGTGTGGCTGTCAAAGAGGTAAAGGGAAGGGGGAGAAAGAGAGAGCCCTTCTCACTTTATTCAATAGACACTCCTGTACCACTTTCTCCTGCTTCAGCAACCGCCCTCAGCTGCAGCTCTCCACAAACCCCAACCCACACACCTCCTCATCTCTAGAGTCTACACTTTAACTATTATATGTTTCCGAAACACTAGTAGTTCTCCAAAAAAGGAAAAAAAATCCTCACTGCCTATAAAGCAGCCAGTAAGAGCCAAATATTCCTGAGTGACAGTAGTACATGCTAATCAGAGTGCACGAATATCTGAGTAACTGCATCTATGAATGAGCGAGATAGTCTGCCCCAAGCCAGACAGCCAACCAGTCAGTCTATTCGTCAGCGCTGACACCACACAGCAGAGAGAGCATACTCCCCGGCCTGGTCTTCAGTGTCTCCAGTGTGCCCTGTGATCTATTGTGGCGGCGCAGAGCTTGTCACTGTTCATTATTACTGATGCAACAGGAGGCAATGCCACCACCCATCAATGCTTGCCCTGTGATGCCCGCTACAGCTGCCAGAGGAAGTGACCTCAGCACCCACCTGTCTCCTCAAACAAACACTGGCTACAGCCTCGCTCTAATGGGCTCTAATATCTTGCAGGGACGGAACCTCTGACCTAATTTGGCAGTCACTTCTTAACCAATCGCTAACCATTAGAAGAATTATACATTAATTCATTCTGAAAATTGGAATTTTGAAACGATGAGAGGCCTCAATTTTATAATATAAATGCATAGAAATCTGCTAATTAAAACACCTAGAAGGCAAACAAAGTTGATTAGCACAGTTTATTCCACATCTGTGTCTGCGCTGTGACATATAACTTCAGCTTGTTCCTGGGTTTTGACTTTTTCTCTTGTGCTTTCTACTTTATTTCACCCTGCTTCCCAACCTCACAGTCAAATTAGATATACTCCGTATCAGTCAACCTGTGCTGTCAACTTTGTCGGCATGAGTTGCGTTGCAAATCAATAGGAGGAAATGAATAATTCACTGTGACCATTAAGTCTAAACAACAAGAGTGATAACTGCCGGCCCTGACATTAATCTTGTGAGCCACCAACAATGGATTATGATATAACATGATAATGTTATGAAATTGTACTCTCTAGTGAATCTTGCTCCCTCCCGCCCTTTGCATTGAGCTGTTCCCAGATGTCACTTGGCTGTGACTGGCAGACTGCCACCCTGAGTGCCTGTGCACTGCCTGGCCCGGCTAGATCCATCTTCATTAAGGACAGAAGCGCTGTGAGTTGTGTGTTATTATCAGTGTCTATTAATCTGAAAGCTCCAGTGGGGCAACCCCCGCCTCACTGTTGCACCACAGTACGCCATAGTCAAGCATACGCTTTGTACAAACACACTACTGACACACAACAAAGATGCATCACAGGCACATTTTCTATGCACTTACACAAACGCACAATCCTGTTACACGCCAGCCTATCCACAGCTCCCTCTCTAATAATGAGCACCACAACAGACTTAAACAATTTGCAGATAATGCATTCTCACTCCTAATTGGGGAAGATAGACAATAATTACTTGTGGAAAAAACTAATTCATAATTGTTTAGCAAACCTTTAGGATTCACTCAAGGCAAACTGGCACCAACTGTCCCAAGTGTTGGTGTCGTGTATGGTAAGCGTTGGTGTCGTGCACGGTAAGACGCGCATGATCATGACTTGAAGCATTCACACACATGTTCACGCACACACATATGCACACAGAAGAGCCCACCGGGGCGCCACATGTGATGTTGACCCAGTTTAGATCTGTGGCACAAAGTAGAGCAGGGATTCAGAACAAAAAGAGACAGTGACATTTAAAAATAGGTTGACTTTCTTTTCATCTCATTGCTGAGACCCATACAATGGAAGTATCCGTCTTTTGTGTCAGTGGCACCGTCAACTAATTATTCTGTCACATCTTCGACTTTGCCATTTTAGAGATCCACTCTTTGCACTGGCATGGGTTTGCTTAAAGTGAAGCTAGTTGGAGTCAGGAGGATCCAACAGACTACAGAACTAAGACTTATACATTTTACTTTTGAGAACAGTTCAAACAAACCCATCATTCTTTGCTTTGTCTTTGTTGACAACAACTATTTTTTTTCTCTAGTTCATGGTGAAATGTATGAAGTGGTGCAACCATGAGGCGAGTCGGGTAGCTGGGACATCTGAGTGTCCTGTTCTGATGTTGTGTTTTGTATTTAACCTCTCCGATGCTGCTAAACACATGGCTAGAGGGTGCATTCTGTGCCTCCTCCTCCTTACATCTACATAATGGGTTTTGACATCCCTTTCACTGCATTTATTGCTCATTGAATATGAAGTTGACATTGTTGCGTTCAAATTTTTTAAGTATGTTCTGGATCCAAGTCTTGGCAGCCTTTTTATTGGCAAAAACGACAGTACCGAATCCCTAATATCCTTTTGAAAACATCAATGTTTGATGAATTATCAGGTTTATGTTTGTTTTCAGGGTGTAGTTTTCTGTCATGAAAGCTTTAGAGTGCTGTTTATTGGCAACACTCCACATTTAAGACCGTTACACTAGTATGTAAATGACCCACACACAAAGCGCAGAGCAGTTTGCATGCAGAGCGCTTCCTGAGTGTATGCTTCTAGCCTTTAATGTGAGCGAACATAAATCAAACCTTGGATGAGTGTATCGGGACTTTTATCAACACAGTGCATTCTGGGCAGTAGAGTAGCCAATTTAGAAATTTTTAGCAATTCAACCAAACTCCAACTTTAAAAAGTACAGTTTCCTACCCCTTACCCCCTAACCCCCCCACCCCCTATTCCTGTCTGGAGTTATCCAGATGATTTTGTTGTGCATCGCAAGAGCACAGCGAGTGGGTGTTTGCCTGTTTATATGGATGCAAACATGTCTACCTTTTCCAAATGCACATGTCCAAGTGATTTGTGTTGTGCAACAGCGTGTGTCTGTGTGTGTGTGTGTGTGTGTGTGTGAGTGATGTATCTAATTTGATAGTAGTGACCCCAATCTGCCTGCCAAGGTTATCCAGCTTTAGGATGGGCAGAATGGGCATCAGGAGATACTGACACAGCAGGCTTGGCTGACATGCCCCAATTCCAAAACATGGCTGTCACTCACTTCCTCTCTCGCTTCCTCTCTATGTCTACCTTTGTCAAACACACATATGCAGCCCCCCCCACACACACACACACACATACATACATGAAGGCACGTTGACACTGTCCCACATACAGCACAGTAGCAGCCTTCATGGCTGCTCAGGAATAATTGAGGAGAAATAAATGTCTATGCACACGCAAACACACACACGCAGCCATCTTGTCCTGCAAAAATCTCAACTTAATGCTGAAAACCCTGATATATTCATTTGTGTCTATATTTTAAACAATACAGTTGGTGACAGAAAATTTGC
Source organism: Scomberomorus guttatus (assembly GCA_038419695.1). Lineage (NCBI taxonomy): Eukaryota > Metazoa > Chordata > Actinopteri > Scombriformes > Scombridae > Scomberomorus > Scomberomorus guttatus. The sequence goes on from CM076459.1 coordinate 892,009, forward strand.
TGGTGTTTATAAATAAGTAAAAATAAGCAGAAATAGACACATTCACACTAGGAGGGTAAAATCGAGTCTCCAGCACTAAAATGGTTGAATCATCACATGGCAGCCTGTGCGTTTGTTCATTGAGCAGCTGTCTAGAAACAGGGACAGGTAAATGTTTGCCACTAAAACGCATATTTACTGCAAATAATGCTCAGAACAAGACAGAGAGCCTCAGGCTATGTGCAGAACCAACATTACTACTGTAATTATTGTAAAATCTCTCCTGCTTTGTCCTCGCCTCCTCTTAATCTGCTTCAATTTCCTTGTTTTAAACAACACAGTTAATCACACAAACTCACAAGTGCATACATTCATGCTTTGAGGTCCCGGAGGAGGGATGGGCGTTGGTGGTGGTCTGATTATTAGAGAGGAGCAGTAGAAGACACAGCCCAGAGCCCAGAGCTCAGGGCCTCAGTCAGTCAGGCTGTAACAGGTGCTGCTTTCCACTGCTTGCTTCTGTTAATTACCAACAGCATAGCGCTGGAAACGCTTTGCCGGAATCCACACCAGGTGAACACCCATTAGTGCATGGAGAGCATCCAGAGAGTCTGTGCCGACTGCCTCCCCCACTACCATTCATAGACTGAGGCAAGAAGTTAGTATACGCACATATGTGCACAGACAAAACACACATGCAAACACACGTTCACTGCACATGCATTTGTATGTTTTTGTGTTGTCCTGAGCTGGTGTAATGATTATGCCTTGAGACATGTACACCCACACACACACACACACGCCTTCAAATATGCACATACACACACGCGCGCGCACACACACAGCTCTGCCTCTACCCACTCTCTGTTTTTCTTTTCAAATACTCATTTTTCCCTCCATCTCCTCCTGTCCCTGGAGGCCTGAGTACATCAGTTCATCGACACATTTCGTTCTGGTCGGTGGTCTCCATGGAGCCTCCTGTTTCATGTGACCTTTCTCCCCCTCCGTTCCGGGAGTCTCGGGCGTCTGGTCACTCTGAATCACTCCCTCCGTCTGCTTTTGTTCGGTTAAAAAGGTTCGGCAGAGAAAGGGAACCAAGCGCATAAAGGGAGATGAATCAACAGACATCTCATGGCTCCTGCTGTTATCCAAGTGAAGGATGGTACTGTTTGTACTCTTCCACCTTATCACCCCTCCCCCTCTACATATCTCGCTTCAACCTCACGTCTCTGCCCCTCCATACCCCCCACCGCCCCTGTTTTGTACTCACATACTCCCTCCATCCCTCTGCAGTTCTCATCCTATTTTCACATCTCATCATCAGATCCCAGTTTGCTTCATTCCCATCAATAATTGAAGAGTTTTTGACTGGTTGAAAATAAATAACTCTCAGCCAATCAAGGGGGGACTTACAGGCATTCCACGAGCCACTGTCAGCCAATGGGAACGGAGCTTTGGTGGCTCAAATGAGATCAGAAGTGAGTTTGTGCTCTGATACCATTAAAAGGAAAAGTAAATTATTCAGGTGACACTCTTTTTCTGCAAATTCTCCCTAAACCAGCACAGCCATCTTTCCTCTGTGGGGGAGGCCGGTGCATCAGAAGAAAAAGTGTTTTTTCCACACAGTGAAAGATTTAAAATGCAAATAGGCTTTCACTGACAGTAACACTCCGTCATAAATTGAAACGCCCTTAAAGATAACTAGACACATGCAAATGAGCTGATTAGCTGAATATGCAAATTAATTCATTATTTATAGCAGGCATTTATATGTTAATTGACATACTGGTTCACTGTAGATTAATTATATATATTATACATTAAGTACACAATAATCTATAGCAATGGATACAGATCAAAAGATAAGGATAACAATTAGTTGCCGTAAGTATGTTTCTTTCTCTCCCATTGATCTGACATATGGCACTGACCCAAGTTACAAATTGAAGAAATCTCATCTCTAGTGTTTATGAAGCCGAGCAGAGCTTCTCTGAATATCCACATCAAAGCAGAACGCTGGCTCTGCATTCAGAAAAGATGGGTGTGGGGGGTAATGCTGCTAGCTGTAAGCTCTGTATGTCTCTCTCTCTCTCTCTCTCTCTCTCTCCCTCTCTCTCTCTCTCTCTCTCTCCTCTCTCTCTCTCTCTCTCTCTCTCTTACTGTCTCTCATCCCTTCTGTCTCCTGGCCCTCTGACCTGTGCAGGTCTCACGTTCCTGACTCCTCTCTCAGCAAGCAGCCGATCGATAGATGGATCTGACTTTTCCCTGACTCAATAACCCCTCATGCACATCTTCTTCCTCTGAGGAGCGAGTGTGTGTGTGTGCGTGTTTTAGTGTGTGCACCAGCGTGGAGAGCGTATGGGTCTGCATGTGCGTGTTTGTGCTTGCAAAGCATGGTTTGGGGTTTTTTTTTGGCAGAGCCGTGCATGTGTGTGTGTGTATGTGTAGGTCTGTGTCTGCCAGCTCCAGTCTCTCACCCCAGGGCCTAGAAGTCACGGCAGTGAGAAAACAGATTGATTTCTCCCCTCCCACGCACAAACAATTAACTACACAGCGCTCAATTAGACACACGCTGGAGACGCCTTCAGACAAGACTTTGCCTTGACCTGGGATCTGTTTCCTGCAAACCAACTTACAGTACTTCTTCATCCCTCCAACCAGGCATCAGAGGTGTGGAGAGTGGTGGGAGACAGTGAGATGATAGCAGGGAGGTGTTTATGTGCCCTGCGCTGGAAAAATTAGCACTTTCTGTTGTTTGCGGCATTTTCCTAGGATTATGTGTCCCAGCACAAAATGAGCCAACATTATCTTTAATGATGTCGACGGTGTGCAGTTTCATTATCGCCGGTGTTCACACACCGCTCCACAGCTTGTGCCGCTAGCTGAGTAAGCAGAGTTAGGATGCTAATTTAAAGGCAGGGGAATTCCAGTGGAGCGTGGAAACCCTCTGTATCAGCCGCCCGATGTCCACCTTGGAGACCCATATCCGCGTAACACATGTTGATCATCCAGTAAAGGACAAACAAGGTTGTCATCCCTCTGTCAGCTCTCTGTCACTTTTCATTTTTCCATGTGAAACACTCCAGTAAGCATGTCTCTCTCTGTATCTCTCCCTTTCCTTGAGCCAAGACATTTGTCAGAATTTCTACAGTGTCCTCCTACTGCTTCAGTAAAACCGAGCGCTGTTTGTTGGCTGTCTCAAAAATAGATGTCTATTGTCTCAGCCTATTCAAGGAAAGAAAATGCAACTTATTATCCTTGATTTGGATCCTAGTCGGATTAATCCAACTGTGAATGTAATTAATTTCACATCTATCACTCCATTTTCACCTTGTTTTTTTGGAAAATACTGTAATTAACAAATGATCCTTGCAATTCTAATAATTTATCAAATTTGCAACAAATGCAGTGAACAAATGGATAATCCTATGTATAAAAGATGATAAATCAAAATGACTATATCTTATTAAAAGTACAAAAAGCAGGCCATCAATACATTAAAATTGAGCTGTGACAATTATTTCCACAGATGCTGGTGTTGACGTTAATTGTGATCCACCGCCGCATGGCCAAGTCATTCCAGGCTTTAAGTGTGTCATTCATAACACGGGCTAAGGGAGATAATAGAATTTGGGTGTGTATGTGCGCGCGCACGTGTGTGTGTGTGTGTGTGTTTATGAAAGAGAGACGGGGGAGCAAATGAGAGAGAGCGAGAAAGAAACTGAGAATTCATAGAAGTATAGAAGTACAAGCTCCAGTGAGTGTTAACATTTCTAATTATCTCAGTGTCACGTCTGGAGGCTAAGAAGATAACACCTGAAGTCACCAGGGCGGCAGAGCAGGCATACACACATACAAGTATACACACAGACACACAAACAGTCCCACAAGCTCACACACCTTGCACCTCCTGCACCTCCATGCTAGGCCCTCAAATTCGTCTCTCTGCATGATTGCCTCCCCTTCTCACTCCTCTTTTTCTATCTTTTCATAATTTTTTTTGTTCTTCCTCTTTGTTGCACTCACACTCTCTGTGTGAAGTATATGTGAGGTCCAGCTTGTGGACTCTCACCTGTTTATTTACGTATGCACTGATGTCAAGACGCTGCACTCGTCTCACCCCTGCTGCCCTTGTACGCAGGCAAGGCCAGCAATACGTTGCGTGTTCCCACTGATGTTTATCCTTGTCATGCCTATTGAACACGGCTTATGGCCTGTGTTTGATATTAAATCCCATGCTGAGGGGCTAGCTGGTTGCTTGACTGATCAGATAAGCACCAGAGGGAAGGAGGGTGGATTTAACTGCTTTTAGTAATCACAACAGTCCATCCCCCCTCCTCTATCCATGCTATACTGTACATCCCAACTGAGGGATTTGCATTAATACTGTAGGGCTAGTTTGGACTCAGCTACCATATAAATGTAAACCCCCTTTTCCTATATAGCCTGAGAAAGAATATATGACTTCAGAGTATGTACCATCATCACCAGCTATATTCTACAACTTGCTTAAGGGCTGATGAAATATTCACAGGCCTGAGTGTTACAGCAATATCTGGTGCTGTGAAGCTTTTTAAGGTCAACTTTCGCTCAGACTCGCTCTTGCCAGCCTGTCCTGTTTCCCCTCTGATGCCCTTGCAGAGGGCCTTTCGGTAGTGACAGTAGCCATTTTCCTGTGACTTCTTTCTCTCTGTCACACTGCCATCACACACACACACACACACACCTCTGTCTGGCCTGCTAACCGCAAGTGGTGCGAAAGCTGGGAAGATTTCCACTGTCAGGGTGACTCACTGGGTGCTAGAGACCTGGCTTGTGCTCTTTGAGACTGTTTTACATTATAGACGCATTCACATGGAGGACAGCCTTGAAATATTAATCACATTAGAATTAACAGAGCTGTCAATCACACCAGATAGTGTGTCCTCGTGCCCTAACTGCGTGGGCTCCAGTGTCACCTCCATCGTCAATGTTAAACAAAGACAGAAATGCCAAGTTTCTCCACAAGGCATCTACAGTACGTAAAGTAAGGACATGCGGACTAGACTGCTTGACCATGAATAGAGAGGGAGCTTGTATACAAGTCAACAATGGCTGCTTGTCAGCGAAACAAACACAACCACATAAACAGCCACACAAATCACAACAGCCTGGTTTCAGTGACCCAGCATCCTGGTCAGCAGCACAGTTCACCCCCTCACGCCCCATCATCCGGTCCATTGACACTCGCATAGCTATGGCCAGATAGCGTGCTCTCTGGCCCAACTAGCCAGCGTTACCAGCACAGAGATCCAATGTGATTCATGGCATTTATCCCTCCCTGCTCCCATGGAACTCAGAACTCTGTTGCTGTGACATCACAGCCAGGGCCCTGATTGGTCACCAGATGGCTGCCCTGATTGGATTCTGGCCCAAACTGTGCGAGCTGAATCACTGGCTCAGTGCTGCTCTGGATACTGATCCAGCCCACCTGCGCTGCCCAGCAAACACACACACACGCACGCACGCGCACACGCGCACACATAAACACACACACACACACACATACATCCCACACTTGGATACATGCACATAAGCAAAGACACACGCACAGAACAAGTATCACTGACATGCAATTAAACATGTTCATTCATAAAAATGAGTCACTTAACTGCCAACAACTACACCTTCCTCCTCTCAATCTGTCTTTACCTTTTATATGTCTTGTCAATTGATTTTAAAGCGCCCCTTTTTGAAGATTATGGCCCTTTAAAATCTAAGTGCCCTTGTTTAACTTAGCTTAAACGACTCTCCCTCTTTGCTTCGTGGGTTAGGCCCCAATTCAACATTTCTGAGCACTGTCCTGGGAGACATAAAGCGAATGAGAAAGCAAGGGCATGCAAAGAGAGAAAGAGAGTGAGAGAGTGAAAGAGGTTTGCTGTGCTATGTGTCAGCTTCTGAGTGTACCGAGGCTTTTTACGCATGTATCTACTTTCGCTCACTGTCTCTTTTAGGCTACGTGAGGCAGTAAGTAGCCCTTAAGTGCAAGCATTCTCTTTTAAATACACTACAAATGGACGTTAGCCTCTACTTGAGCCTTGAGAGGCACTCCTGAAGCTTTCCTGATTGAGACATGAAACCAGAGCACTCCTCTATTCCCTCCCCTTCCCGCATTCCCAAAGGGATGCCTGCAGCGTGCCTCTCTAAAGATACCCCTGGCACACACATCCGCACCAAATACTGTTCCCCGAGGACAGCTGCAGGCATACTGCAGTGTCCATCCCTACAACCAGACCTCCACTCCATATCTGGTGAGTCCCAGAGCTGCACAACACTTTTGAAATGGTCGCACCACCATTGTCACACATTCCATCCCTGCAAATTGCTCACAGAATTTTTTCTTTTGGATTGTTTCATTTCCTCTGTTTTCTTTATGTACTTAAGTCTCATTCTCTCCCCTGTTTCTAGTTGTATCGACAGGCTGATCAAACACTTGCATCTGCAGCTTTTTAAATCCCTCCAGAAGCGAAAGAGAGAGCTGCACAACCCTCCCATAAGCCCAAAGGAAACAGAAGCACAACATTTGGCAGTGGGACAGACCCCCTGCTGCACCTGTGCTCGTTCAGGCAGATCAGTATTTAGCTGGGGCCTCCTGCTGCCCCGGGGACAATGAGAGGGGATGGACGGATGGACTGAGGATTTGAGAGGAGGACTTGGATACCATTCCCCTCCCTGTGTGCCAGCGTTATGGGTCGAGTGGACCAAATGTCTACTCGCTGGCACTAACACACAGCTGTTTGGTGATCTGCCTTTGGGCCAGCCCCACACAGACACACACATATGTGAAGAGGAACACATTTGATGTCTTTTACAACACTGGTTTGTACTTTCTTTCTCTCCACAATAAAATAGAAGACAGGGGGGGGAAGGGTACAGGGAGGGATGGGACTGACAGCCACAGTTAAACACAGTAAACTGTAACTTTGCAACTGTCCCTCCTTTCACACCACCTTGTTTTGCATTTGAATACATGCTCGCGAGGCTTCAGAACTGTCTCATGCTCTTTCCCCAAGGTCGTCAAACAAGCTTGCTCTAAATTCAGAAAGAAACCATCCCTCCTGTGCCAAATGCTCCCTCACCCCTCCTCTCTAATATTTAAGAAAGCTGTTGATCACACCTGTTCCCGCTCCATCCTTAGATGTGGGAATCACGATGAAGGGAATGGCACTGAATGTGTTATCTGCTTAGGAGCTGTGATGCTGCGTTTCTATGGCAACACTCCACCCGGTGTTACAGTCACTTTGCTGTCTTTTCTTTCACTGCCAGCTATTCTCTGAGACAGTCTGGGTCTTGTAAAAAGGGCCAACAAGATTGGACTCCGGAAAGTGAGATAGGAAAAAAGGGCAGGCTCAAGTCTCTTATGTAGGCACTGATATGGTTTTGTATGGGTATATTTTCCCCTGTTTCCTTTCTCTCGCTCTCAGCTTAGCTATTAAGAACATGAAGAATTTGGGGATGCTTCCGCACTGTTCGATAGCCACATTTAGAAGTTATTATTCAATAAGGAAGATTCGTGAATCCATTCTCCTATTGACTAAGAGTTATGTTTACCTAATTATGTACAAGACAGACATTCATCGGAGTGGCATTTGTTTTTGCCCATGTTTCCTCTTGAATAAATGAACATAGGAGCCTGTGGTGAGGCAGTAACACCCTCCCCTGGGAGCCGGGTGTCTTGCAGGGACGTCAATCTGCATGGTGACAAACTGTTGTTCCGATCGATACGGCCCATTATTGATCGTTCGCTGATGATCAATGTCTCCTCTGTGTCTGTATCATTATTGCAATGAGTGACATTAATGAGCCCTGGTGCTCCCATTATCCCTGCCTATATATACTCTCACTCTCTCGCACCTTGTATTTTGCACTCACACATACTGTATGCACTGAAGCACACAGAGGGAGCTATAATGCCTAATGTGTCATTTACTTAATTAGATCATGACATGTGCAAGAAAGCACAGACACATGCATGTACACACACACACACACAATTGCACAAAAGCCAGAAATCTTGCCGTGGAGCCTGTGGCGGGAACGATAAACTGGACCTCAGTCCACACAGGAGAAATGGAGACTGAGAGCAGCAGAAGGAGAGGCAAGATGAGAGGGAAGGCTAGAGAATAAAAGACCAGTGGAGATGTACACTAGCCATATCACTCTCTCCCTCTTTCCCTCTGGCTCTGGAGCTTTGCTGGAGAGAGAGGAAGGAGTGTGAGTGAGAGTCAGAGACTGACCAGTCTCTGAGGCTACAAAGAAGGACTAAAGGGGGAGTGGGGGGTGCTGTAAAAAGGCAAAGCTGGGCACAAGCAACCACCTCACCAACTCCTTTCCCCTTATAACTCCACCACTGCATAGAACCACAGATACACAGACATACCGAGGGAGGAAAACAGACAGTAATGGAGACATGTGGAGAAAAGACAAGAGAGACAGCAGCGCAGAGGGGAGCCTGATGGGAAAAGACAAAGAGGAGGGGAGGAAGGGAGGGATGAGGAGGGAGATCGCGCACATAAAAGAGTTGTCATTTGCCTAACGAAAGAAGAGAGTGACAGATAGTAGAAAATGAGTATGTTGAGGGGAGGAGAAAATGATGGGCTAGGGAGCGTGTTGGTGGGTTGGAAAAGGTTGAAGGAGAAACAGAGCGCCGATCAAAATGGGAGAAGGTCAGTGATGCAAATGCGAGAGGAGGCAAAGAAAGTGAGAATACAGTAGTGTATGAATAAGAGAGCCGCTGGGCCTGGAAGGACATAACCAGGGGGATAGAAAGATGGCGGTGCAGAGTGAAAGGGGAGCTGATAAAGATGAAGGGGGTCGGGGTGGGGAGAGTGGTCTTTAATCAAAATGTTTTTCAATTAATTTTACAATTAGGGCGCTGCTCGTTAGCTTTGGCACACACAAGAGATGACATTGCTAGCAGTGCAATGCGTGTCATTAATATAATGATGACAGATTGGTGCTCCTGTGGGACTGCCTCTGCTCTGTGACAGCTGGGCCCTCCAAACAACGTCACCTGACTGGCATGACATGACCTAAACTCATTCAACATGGCTGCTAGTGGCACAAGGGACAGGGCCAGTCCACAACAGCTACCGCACACCCACTTGGCTCTGCCAGGAAGGGCAATGACACAGGCCGAGAAGCTGCTTCTTTTCCTTCTCCCTCCTTCCATCCCTCTGTTTGTCATTCACACAAGGACATACGACCAAACAAACAGAGAAAGGAAATAAACTCCCGCCCACCTTTTTACAAAAAATGCCCAAGGTGCGCTTGTGTTACGGCATTGTGGTGTATATTGTCTCACAGACAATCAATCACTTGAGGAGCAGAGCACGCGCACACAAATTCACACACTTATACACATACCACACACTCTGCTAGAGCCTGACTCTCTTATACACTGTTGTCATGGCAACCCCATTAAGGGAGGACACTCAGGCTGCAACTCTGGTGAAATCAGCCTGTCTCTTCTGCCCCCCTCTCTCTCCCTTTCTTTCACACACATACCTTTCTTTTCTTTCACTGCCAGCCATTTCTATTTGTCTCCCTCCATTACTTTCTGTTCCTCCCCCATTGTGCTTCTGCTCTCCTTGCATCACCCTTGGCGCACCTCTCTGCCCATCTCTCTCCATTACTGTGCTACCTTTTCATCTTCTCACCTCCGGCTTCCCAGGCGAATGTAAATATGTCATCTCACTTCACAAACCCTCATCGTGTTTATGTCTCTGACTTTTGTTTGGTCTCCACCCACAGGTTCTAAGGACTTCTGTCTCTCTCCCCGTCCGTCTCTCTGCCTCTATCTTTCTCTCCCCCATCCATCCTCGGAGACGCAGAATACATTTGACTGAGACTGCACCTCTCTTCTTGTGCCCTCTCCAATTAAAGGAGAGATTTACAGGGGGAATCAGTCAGAGGGCAGCCTTGGAGGACAGCTTTAATAAGGGCTCCATGCTGCACCGCTCTCTTTTTCATGCTCTCTCTCCCTCTCTCTTAGGAAGATGACTTGCCATTTAGCTATTGCGAGGACAGGAGACAGGAGAAACAGGCTACAAGATAACCCCTCCATGACAGGAACATTAAACAGTGGCCCAGCTGTTAAAAGCCAGCCAACCAGCAATGATCGATGCCAATTTGCAGGTGCCCCAACGCAGTTAAAATAATCACACAAAAGCAAGCTCTAGAACTTAACTACTAAGCCAGATATTATTCAGGCTCATGCCTCAAGACTCAGCTGCCACATTAGTTCCAGCAGCCATCCCATCCATCTTGCAGCTCACTAGCGGTTGGTGGGCCCACTGTGTAGCTTCACAACTTCATGATATTGATGGCACGCCTTAAATAATGACTTGTTGTTTAGAAACCATGCCAGTTCCAAACAGATCGCTATAGAAACACTACCATCCTCCCATGCTTTCGTACTTATCACTGTTAGTGCTTGTCCCTATGGGCCACCTGTTTGCCACAAGCCAGAGCATCAAGCCTCAACCCCCACCCATCCTGATCCACTCCAACCCACTTGATGAGCTAGATAACACAGTATGGTGGAGAGCACACACAAGATGCCCCCCAGAGAAATAATCTGGAGATACAACGAGTGAATACGGAGGATAAGCAGCGGGACCCAGAGCTAGCAGGCGGCCTGCATGATGAGAAGAGATGGAGAATAAAAGAAAGGACAGAAATGGAGAGAAAAGGAGAATTGGAGACAACATAGGGAGTGAGTGAGGAAAGGGGAGGTGGCTGAATGAAAGGGAGATTGAGAGGGAATGGTAGAACAAGTGGGGGGGCAGTCTTCATTAAAGGAGAAAGGAGAAAGCAAGAGAGAGGGATGTGAAGTGTTAGGAGTGAGGAGGTGGTACGATGTGAGTGGAGAGGAAGGGAGGAGCGGGCATTAGAGGGAGACGGAGGCATCTGCTGCTGCTCCAAATGGATGTTTATCCAGCCTGTGGCTTCCTGAGAGACACATAGTAGAACTTCTCTCCCCGGAAGCCGCCTCTCACATCACTCTGTGGGCCTACGTGTTCGTGCGTGCAGAGAAGTCCGGATAAATTTCTTTGCCTAACAGCCTTTGCATGTATTACGCACTGGCCCAGCATGTGTGCCTGTGGTGTGCCTGTGCCTGTCTAAGTATAGCATCGGTGTCTCTTTTGCATGTGTGCTAGTTTGCTCTTCCCCGACTCCAGTTGGGTTTCAATGTGGCGTAAAGCAGCACGACCCCTTTAGCAGGCTGGTGGTTGTGCTCAGCCGTGGGTGAGGGGGAGAGTTGAGAGTATAAGGAGGGATGGCGGCAAAGAGAAAGGATGAGTGTTTATATTTAGCTCCATGCACAGTCAGTTGGGAGGCCAGACTGAAGAGTCAAAGCGCTGCTTAATACTTATAGTATAGTTAACACACACACTGACCACAGAGTAGTTGACTCAGAGCAGCGAAACCATGTTCACACTAACAGCAGCTACAGCATGAGAATTGCCTCTCAAAATGGAGGGGAGGAGAGAGCTCTGTGTTGCTGCGTGGCTGTTATGAATATTTGAAGCAGCCATATCGCTAGGCTCCTGGTTGTTGCTCGAGGGGGGAAACATGGGCGCGGGCACAGAGTGGTTGGCAGTGCAGAGAGGCCAGGATGGAGGGGGGTGGCAGGCAGTGGCGGAGGCAGCGGCCCATCCTGGGGCTGGCAGCAGGCGTTCAGTGAATGAAAGCAGGGCAGGTCATGTGTGGGTGGGGAGGCGGGACTCTCCTGCTGCTGAGACAGATGCCACGGTTGTTAGGCTTAATTTCTTCTGCCAAGCACCACCCAGCACTGGCCAAAAACAAACTCAAATGCTTGTGGCCAGTGTGTGTGTGTGTGTGTGTGTGTGTGTGTGTGTGTGTCTATTTGTGTTTGTGTGTGTGTGTGTGTCAATAGAGAGAAACAGCACTGTTTGATTCGGTATCAGGCTCTACCAGGAGCACACACAGAGCAGTAATCGTTTGCTGTTCAATCCCGTCCACCTTCCATCTCCTCCTCTGTTCTCAGAGTCTCTTTCTCTTAGTCCTATCTCCATTTCTCACCATCCATCTTCCCGTCTCTTTCTAGTCTGTCTCTCTCTCTCTCTCTCTCTCTCTCTCTCTCTCTCTCTCTCTCTCTCTACATCTTTCCTCAATCTTTCCCGCTGCAGCAAAGCTGGCACCCACTGCAGTGAAAAGAAAAAAAGGCAGAGAGAGGGTGGAGGGCACACAGAGACAGAGAGAGAGAGAAAGAGAAATGAAGAAAGAGCAATGTAGTATTTGGCTCAGTGTTGCACTATTGGCTCTAGTTGATCTGATCTGAGCAGATTACAGGAATACAATACTCACAAATCACCGTTCTGCCTCTTGAGCCTCACACCCTGTCACTTGCACGCAAACACAACACACAAACTCTCTCTCTCTCCCGCACATACACTCACGCCCTCCCCTGAGTCGACACCCACACCTGTGGCCTGTCTAGCCATTCTGTAGTCACTGCTCTTTATACCTAACATACACCCGAAACACTTCAGCGCACATGTCATTCACCACACCGCTGCCTTCCTTCACAAGAGGCATCACCCATGCAGCAAGACATAATTACTTCTCGACTAATAATTAGTAAAATTGATACAGCAGCAAAAAAGACAGATTCTAAAAGCTGAATGCATTCCAGTTTACCCCCATAATGTGTTCATTATAAATGAATACTTATTTCTTCTCCTCCCCACGCTCGGTTGCTCTTTCTTTCTCTTCACTCCTCTCTTGACTTAACTAAGCCCAGCTGCATTGGAGGCTGTCGGGGAGGGGGGGGCAGCCTGTGCTAAGGCCAGTGCGACATGTTTTGCCTCTTTACTTACTCATTAATTCAAGTATTGATCATGTTTGTGTTAAGGCTCACGGAAAAAGAGAGAAGGGAAGTCAGAAAAACACGGAATTCATCAGAAAAAGGCAGCCCCTGTTGGCATTGAGAAAACAAATACGCTGATTGCACACTAGCATGCACACACACGCCTCAACTTCCGAGGAAAAGCACATCATACATACACTTATACGCACCTATACGGGTTGAAGACAGATTCAAAGCATCTCGGCAGCCTCCAAACCCAGCTCCTATCCCACCTTACTGACAAACACACACACACTGACACATAAACACACAACCACCATTCATTTCATCTGCAGCACAGCGGGTCTTTGGATGCCAATCCATAAACATTGATTCACATTTCAACAGCTTATTCATTTATCTATTTACTCATTCATTCGCTTATACATTTCATGTCAAAGAAGTACCAGCTGCTGTGGCTGAAGTCTGGTAATTGATTGGCTTGCGAAGGGTTTTTTTTTTTTTACTCATTGGACACAAAAATGAGAGTTAAAGAGATGAGTGAAACTTCCTAATGTTTGTTATGTGCTGCTCCTGTGTGTTTTTTTTCCAAAACACAATTACAAACATCTTCTGCAGTATTATAGACTGAGGCATTGACATCTTACAGTCTCAACTTGTCAATGCGAGACTTTCTTGAATAAAACCGAGGGATACTGCTGCACAGTTAAATGACAGTGCTTTACAAAAATAAGACACAGTTGCACATGTGCATCACATTACAAATGCTACAGTAGTCCTAATCTCTCTCTCACAAACACACACGCGCACACACACACACACACACAACACACACTGGTGAAAGCACTACCGAAGCGCGTCATGGTGTCTGGGTGGTAGACAGGCTTCGGAGACAACGACGGTGAAAATTAAATTCCATTTAAGGCTAATCCCATTTCCAACCTCTGCTGAGTCTCGGTGCTATTGTGACAGTCAGGGAAATCTGTCTCAATTGTTCCATTGCGGGAATTGATGGCGAAACACGATACAGCATGAATAATGGAGCTTGATCACCAAGACACAGGCCCTGAAGGAGACTACGACAGGGTCAGACAAGCATGCTGCAGCCAAGGGTGGTGGAGAGAGCATGAGACAGAGCCGTGGCAGACAAGAAGGTGAGGGAGACAGGTGAGCAGAAAAAGTGAAAGGCCGGGAGAGAAAGGGAGACAGTAAACAATGTGTGTGCATTTATGCCATGCTAATTCTCTTGACATTTTACGGGCCGTATTGTTTCGCCACTGCTGTTACTGAACAGAGACGAGGTGAGAGGGGGAAGGATGTGAGTGTACAGTAGCACAAGCTGCACGACAGACAATAGCCTCGTCCCACCACACATCCCTACATCAACCCGCCACTAGTGTCACACACATACTGTAAACAAACGTATACACACATATCTTGGCGTGGAAAGTGAATCGGCCATTGGCATCCCAAGGGAAGGAGAGCAAGAATAAATTATCTTGCTGCTCTCTAGTAACAGCTCCTCTCTAATCGAGCACTGGCATCGCTTAGTGTGCCTCTCCCTACGAGAGTAAATATACTCATCTATTACATGAAACAAAATGGTTCCCAGTTACAGCGTGCCAGGAAGGCTGGGATTATTATTTAATAGATTTTAATCTATGAATTAAAAATACAAGCCTTGATTTTGGTACCCTGATGATGATGACAAGGGGAACCTTCCCTGAAAAACGAAACACAGATCAATCGCACTGGCTATAATTACATAGGAGATGAAACAAGGTGTTCAAATGTAGCTACATCTATGCGCCCAAGAGACTGGGGGGATGCTCATCTCCTAGGCTCATCTAAAATGATATAGAAACGACAGGAGACTGACACATAGAGATAGATGCGCAAACACCATCCACCTACTTTTCCTATTTGCATTCATTTCACATCCAACTCGAAATTCAGATCCAATTTTACAGTCAGTTCACGTCCAAGCTGGCACTCAAATTCAGCCACTTGTGCATGCAGCCTGTATTCGCGGGTCAGTGTGGTTAAAGCTGACACTTTCTGTCAACACACCCATCACTAACCCCCATTACTCGCTCACTTAGTCTCTTCCATCATGCCTCACTCATTCATTTGCCCGCATGTGCACATCCTGCCCAAACACACACAAATACACAGTCATCACCCACTTGTTTGTTTAGCAATTTGTTCATTTGCTCAGGCCTTCACTTGTTCACTGTATTCACACCCACTCATTCCACATTCGTTCATTGTCCCAGCCACTCGTGCTCTCATCTGGTCCCCCGATCTCTGCCACCACTCCTCAGTCACATGCTCTCTCTTCGCTCGCACCCACTCGCTCCTTCTACTTCTCACCCATTGTTCCCAGTCACACACTTTCTCTCTCTTTCTGTCTCCCTCGCTATCTCCGTCACACACTTCTCATCCAGTCTGTCCCTCCCCTTCATTAACCCCCTGGATGACACAGTCCCTCACCTCATCCTCCATAACTCTCTCCGACTAAGACTGCTGTCTCCCTCTCTATATAGATTTCCTCCACCCATTGCAATAAAAGATTTAAGAGCTCCTTTAAGTACTAATCAGGTTGTCATCCGTGCAGCCAAAATCAGAGGCTTGATAAATAAAGGCTTGTCTCAGTTGGCTAGCGGCTCACTGTGTTTAAATAGGTGACACCGGAGTGCATTCTGAGCACACCGGATCGATGCCAGAACCCCTGGGGTCCCCTGAAACGGTGAACAGAGACAAAGCTTAGCGCTCGATAATAACGCAGGGATAGGCAGCTTGCTCCCTATTTTCAGAAGAACTCTCTCTGGGCTTGTCCTCCACTCCCCTCGCTCTTTTTTTTTCTCTTCCTCTCATCACGACAGGCCTTTTCAACTCGCCAGTTGGCAGAATTGCATAAACATAGAGACTCAAAACCTTTATTTTCGTACATTGCACAGAGGGTTAAGCTGCTGCACAGGGGGAAGTGCATTAAAAATACCAACAAACACAACAATCATTCCTATCTTCAATCCTCGACCAGCACACTCGCTGCTGTCCAATCATCACATCCCACTATGGCCAATTTGCCGCTATGCCCAATCTCTCCTCCGCAGTCAAACTGTTCGCCATCACTCGAAACAGCATATCACCAGCCCTCACTGTCACCCGCAATGCCATATCACCAAAACTCCCACCCTCATCCAATATATCCAGCACTAAGCCTGGCTCGAAAAGACATGTGCTTTCACTGACCCATGCCTACACACCACTACAACACAAACTCTCAGAAGCCCCCTACCTCATCTCACCTTGCATCCACTTACGTTCCCTCCCATTAAAGCTCTACGCCCAGCGATGGTGATATAAAGGTCCACCTCTCCCTCTGTGGCTCCTTTCCCTCACTTTGATTTTCTGTCCATCAAGGGGGCGTGGATTAGCGCTCTCTTGTTTATCTGCTCGTCAGTTTTATCTATCTATCACTAAGCCATCCGCTGTGCTGCAGCGGCCTCAGCACTGCATTAATCCCCTATCAGCCAGCCAGCCATCCATCACCCCGCTGTCTATCACGTCAGATCCATCATCCGCCCATCTGTCTCACACTGCCCATGCTCGGAGATGATCTCCTCAGAGAGACCCACTGGCGAGTCACAGAGGGTGGAAGGGACAGCCGGGCAGGAGAAAATTAGAGGGAAAAGCAGAAACAGAAGACAAGGGAGAGGGAGAGAAGATTATACCCTGCCCTTCTCTCCTTCCCTCTCCCTCTCTCAGCCTGCATCCTGCTGAAAGCGTTCTCTTCATGTCACTACATGCTTATTAGCTGTTGTGTTTGTTTCCTTGTAATTTGTTTGTTTTCCTCGCCTGCTAATTCTAGCCAGTGGGAGAAGTGCCAGTGGAGGGAAAGATAGCTGCTGAGGACGGGGGTCATAAATCCCATAAAACCCCGATGTAGCAAGAAACCCTGGCCCCTCCTTCACCAGCACGTTGGAGCAAGGAAGGGATATTATCTAAAGCCTCTAGCTTTAAAACAGCTCAATATCTGGGTTCATCAGGGGTCATTTGTATTTCCATCCATATCTGCCAGCATCGGAAGGTGAGTGAAAGGGGCACATGAGCAGGAGAGAAGGTGAGTGTAGGGCAAACGTTAGTACACTCACAGAGGAAGGATAGTCCATACAAGTGCATGCAAGTGCAGAGTGCAGGGGCAAGAGAGTGTAAACGGGCACATATTGGAGAACCAGTGAGCACATAGACATTTAGGTTTGTGAACTGCAAATGGTAGGTGAGCAAACAGGTATGAATGTGGGCTGAAGCACCGTAATTATTTAGACTAGTCGACAAAGAGAGTCTGTGAGGGCAGAACAAATTGTTTAGAGAGTAACAGAAAGAGCACAGAAAATAGGTTAATGTAGATACATTCAGACTGTTAGTACAGAGGAAGAAAATTCAGGTTTAGAGGAGAGGAAGTTAAATATGCAGTCTAGCAGCTTCCCAGGGACCTAAAGTAGTAGGTGGGAAATAGTTTGTGTAAACACACGCATTTAACCTGTTTTCACTGAATAACTCAATTATACAATTATTATTTGCATTAACTCGATTTGCCTGGTTTACATCATTTGTTTGATGCAAAGGAGCCAATCAAAACATCTTTTTAGCACGAGGAAAACTGAGGGACTTTGTGCCTATGTTTTGTTGTGATGTCACTCGCAGAGTTAATTGCAGCATGACAGTCATTTCGCCGTCGCCCCCAAAAATGTGTGTGTTGCTTTGTTTTCCACCGTTAGCCATGTCGCCGTTTGTGCAGAAACACCGCTTTGCACAGAATCAAAACACCGAAAGAAATCAGGACGGAGGTGTGTGCCAGAGTACAGAAAACGGCTGATTACGGGGTCAGTCAACTGAGTTATCCTTTCTCCAATTCTGCCGTTAATTCAACTAAGAAAATCCAGTTAACATGTTTACATGGCAGCTGCAATAATTTGAGTACAGCCTTGATCTGGTTCTAATTAAATTACTGGCATTCATGTAAAGTGTAAAGTAGTGCTGCAGTACAAAAAACATTCCATGAAAAATGTTGCAGTAGTATTGAAGGTTAATGTTGCCTTGTGTGTCTTCAATGTGGCAAGTGGATAAGGAATCTCAGGCATTCGCAGATGGCTCCTTTTGAAAACCTCACACAATACAGCACAGAGCATAATAAATTTCATTAAATTTGTATTTTTTACAAAATGGAACTAAGCCACACCCTATTTTCCTGTAAGCCTAAAGATCATTCCTACAGTATATCTTCAGTCATTCATCTTATTAACTATATACAGTGTAACATAATGCACAGCAGAAATGCCAGAAGAATATAGAGTGCTGCCCTTTGCATTTGTTTGAACTTATATGGTAATTATGACCTGAGCTGTGGTCCGCATCATATGATTAATTAAACATGTGGGGTAGTAGTTTTCATTTCTGCTGTATTTCATTACATGGCAGGGTTTACCCTCAGTATAGCTCACAATTGCTCTTGCTGGGCTTCTCTCCTAAAATCTACAATAGCTTACAGGATGTGCAATAACATCTACAATAGCTTACAGTCATAGAACGTATATGTCAAGCTGCAAAGAAATCAAAATTTTCTTCGCTGATGATCTCTAATACAGTCAGATGTCTTTGCCCAAGTGTACTCAAATAACCTTGTAGGGTTACAGCTAGAACTGCACAATATATTGTGAACAGAGCGAGCTCTATAAATGTGGGCATCCAATTGACAGCTGAGATTCTCTCCTGTGTAATTTCAACATCGGTGGCCCTCCATTACACATGGAATAGGAGGAAAGAGACGTGTGAAGCCTCTGCTTTTATCCATAATGAGCCTAAACAAACATCTCCAAACAAATGTTCTTCTTCCACAGGCAGCCGAATCAGATGAGACAGCTGTCAGAAAGCATCCATATCCATCCTGAGTTAGCTCTAATTAGAGAACTACTCTCCCTCCTCTGGCCCTCTTTGACAGATACTGCTCAATCATCACACCAGTGCTGAACACGGCTCCAGTTCTACATTACATACATTACATTTCATACTGCTGTTACATAACGACACCCCACATACTGCACTCATCCGGGCACAGCGCTCATACATGTATATCCTGTGCTTTTGTGTGCATGTGTGCGCATGCATGTTCACGTGTGCATTGATGCTGAGCTTGCATGTGATGTGTCATTTTATGGCATACAGCAAAAGCGTGCTTTTGCATGTACGGGAAGAGGAAAGGTGTAAATTGTAAATGCTGCTGCTCCAATAAAAGGTTGAAACCTGCAGTCCATAACAGACGAAATTACCAGGGAGAGAGAGGGAGAGACACACAAACATAAACACTCGCACAACCTCATAAACACATACCTACATTATTTCGTACACACTGAATTAATCAGCCCTTAGACAAATAGCTGAATAAATACTGTGGATAACCAGATCAATATTGTACACTCAATTCATTTGAGTTCACAGAGATGCCAAATTCTGCATAGTTCCATAGCACACTGATTAAACTGGCACCATATTAATTCAGTAAATCAATAAAACCAATCTTTCAAATAAATCAAGTCGCATGGACGACTAGAGCCAATTGGAGGGCACATTAAAATTCCCTTGCTCCAACTGCATATCTATGTCAAGCAGGCAGCACACTGATTTGCTATGTGGATTCCACAATTTGTGGAATGAAAATGATTAATCCATGAAACAATAACCAGGGTGCCAAGAAGGCACATGGTAATTCTATAATGATCAAAGACTCAATTAAATCCTTTTCCATTCTGTTCTCTAAATGCCTAATGTCTGTGGCTGCAGAGCAAGTGTGTGTGTGTGTGTGCGTGTGTGTATGTGTGTTTTTTTTTTTCTTTTTAGTGGTCAGTTCATGTTGTGTGTGTTGTGTTGGAGCTGTGAGGTGGCCATAGGTTAAGTTGTGGTCTGGCAAGTGTATTCTGTGGTCAGATGATGTATGATGTGTGGTTCGTGTTCATTCTCTAATAGCACTACAGGATGGGAGCGCAAGTGGTGTGATAGTAATCGTTACTGGATTATAAGCGCATTAATATCCTGACAGACGAGCCAGTGTATTTTATCAGAAATGTGTCCTTCACCGTGCAACATGTAGTCATGATTCCCATCATTTTGTTGCTTGTTATTATTTTTTCCTCAATTTATGTCCCTATTTCAAATGAAAGTAGCAGTTACTAAAAACTGCTGCACTGCACTGTAGTCTTTAGAAACAAACAAATAAAAAAAGACTTCACATAACCAGGGAAGATTTGCTGACCTCGCAGTCATTTTTAGCAGCACCTTATTTCACATTGATACTGTTAAATCCACACCTGGGTGCTAGTTGTTGATCACTGCGCAGCCACACTGGGCTCTAGTTCCTAAATGATACAAAAGGGACATTACAACCTCAATACTATCTTTGTAATGTAGGGAGGACACGTGGAAAAATTCCCTCCCCTGCCTGTGTCTCCGGAGCATGTCACCCCCGCCGAGTACAGCTGCGGTTTGGCTTGAATCACAGTCTTTATTTTCTTATATTTAGCAGTCCAAACTCCAAGGAAGATCCAAGATGTCTCTAAAATCAGACAACCGAGAAATCGCTCACCCATCTTGTTTTCACGCTAGTAGCGGAAGGTAGCTGATAGACAATGTGCCTGATAATGATATTCCGTAGCATATGGACAAAAATAAGACAATAATAAGACATTCAGAGATGCTCCACAACAATGAGCGCTCTGCTATAAATTCCGTACTGCAATGTTTGTAACAAATACGTGGTATTGTGGGAAGCAGTCTTGAAAATAGGTGGTAAACTTTGTTTGTATGTTTTGGATTTTAACTGTTTTGCTACAGTTTTACAGCTCTCAGCAACCCCGTTTCCAGCTTCGGTAGGTGTTTTCAGAGAAAAAGCTCGAAAAATCACCCATGCTGCCTGCTCAGCACCAGACTGCAGACAGACAAAATTAGCAACTTGCTGGTGAACACAGTGTAATATATAGCAGATAAACAGCCAGATATTTCTACAGGAGTTGACAGAGACCAAAATACAGAAAGTGAGTGAATATTGGACTGACATTTTGTCAGGTGGCCAGACACGCAACTCTAAATGAATGTTAAAGTTGCTCGTGTATACTGGATGTGTAAATAGGAAACTACCTACTTGTTTGCCATATCAACTATTTACAGTGATATCAATGGTGTGTTTACAGCTTGTTCCGTTGCCCATAAGTGGCAAGAAATAGTTAAAAAGCTTAAATAGAAAATTGCAAAATTGCTCTTTAATGCCAGTTCTTGTGGATACCACGATTAACTTAGTTTCCACAACCAAATTTGTACTTGAAGGTAACACTTTCCAGTACACACATAAACTCGATATATTTACTGCATGAACACAGAGACTAACACTTGACATATTATTTTTTGTTGTGGATTGAAAAAAAAAAGCAGCAAAGATGTTAATATGCTATGGCGTTCATTCACTTTCTGCACACAGTGTCAGAGAGGTGAACCTATGATACCACAAGCTTGAGTAGTATTTTCCTGTGGTTTGTGTCCGTGTGTGCAGAGGAGCAGTGGGCATGAGGATTGGAGAACAGTGGCACAGGGCAGTCTCAGGTGAGACATGCATAGTCCCAACATAATTATAATCCTTAATTAATCCACTCCGGATGCACTCTCTCACTCTCTCTCTCTCCTGAAGTTCATTGCTCTAGGTGTTTATGGACTTTTTCCATCAAGGTGCACCTTCCCCCTTTGTCTCATCTGGCATCTGCCTACTGTATGTATTATGCTCTAGGTGTTTTTGCAGCTGTTTATGAATATACGTGCCCTTTCACACCTCTTTCTAGGAGCTCCATCTCCCTCCTCCAACCCCTCCTCCCCTTCCTCCTCTCTCTTTTCTCTGCCTGCTTCACTCCAACTCCCATCTTGGCAGACAGGCAAACAAACAGCTTCTTTTGGTCCCGTGTTGTTTCTTGGTGTTGCTTCTTCTCACAGCTCACAGCATGGACACGCACACACACACACACGAACACACAGACGCACAAACACAAACATGCTCACACCGGTCCAACACCATATACTCCAAGGGAAGCGCTGCTGACACAAATACAAATCCACCAGAGCTGTCCTCTGTGGAATGACTCAGGTGAGTCTCAGGTGAACATGTAAGGGCTAGACCGGCAGACACACACACACACACACACACAGTTCCTGTTTATACACATGTCGCTCCAAATTCTGCTGGCTGACTGAATGCGTTGATAGCTTAGACGATGTTGAGTAACTTCTATATTAGTCATTGAGTGTGAGGGGTCAGTGGCAGAAAGTGAGAAGTGAGTCGTGTAAACGGGGGTGTAATGAAGGAACATCGGAGTCCTTCAGCGGCAGATGAAGGGTCTGTACATGGCACTAAGCTGAAGGTAATGAGGACAAAGGTGTCAGTGTATTGACGCTATGAGAGTGCCAGGTGGGAGGAGGAGTGACGACTACTCCTGCCATTACCACTCAGCCTCCCGCTCTGCTTGCTCTGGCCGAGCCAATTACAGGGGCTCATCAGCCACTCTGGTCCGTACACCCTCCGTCAAGCTATCAGAAAAACATAAGGATTGATTGGACAAGCTATTAGGTCAATTGATCCCTGTTTCCTTTCATCTGTGGGCTCCTCCTTTTTCAGATGGACAGATTGAACGTGGAAAGCTACTTCAATTACCTGAGGACAAGGCTTTAACTAAGATGGACCCTCTCTCCATCTTTCTCCTTGTGTGCAAGGCTTTTTTCCCCCTTTCCACCCTACAGTGATTTCAGTTTTTGTAAATTTAACACTCATGTTGTGTCAAAAAATATCATAATTTGGCCCAAACAAAGCTGTTCTTGTGTGTTGTGTTCAGTATTGGGCAAGTTACTGAAAATTAGTAATTAGTTACAGTTACTTCTCTCAGAAAGTAATTGAATTACTGCATATAAAAAGTAATTAGTGACTAGGGAAAGTTACTTTTGCGTTACTTTTAATGCAAAAGTTTAACTCGTCCCAACATCTCAGAATCCACTCGGTAAAGGGTCCATTTTGTTTTCCCCACGACCACGAAGAAAAACAACTCAAAAGTCCGCTCCAGGATTTACCGCAGATCTACAACTCAAACCAGGAATAGTAGCGGCAGTTCAGTAACAGGTATTATTTACAATATATAAGATTATATATATTATAAATATTATATAACAATATATCTGACACACGGTAAGGTCGGTTTGTGTTGTGTGTGCGTTTATCTGCTATCCTTTGCAGCTGTCCGCTTTATGTAATTGCATTATTTACTTTGAAAAAGTAATTCGTTACATTACTAGTTCCTGCCAAAAGTAGCGGAATTACAGTAATGCTTTACTTTGTAACACGTTATTCCCAACACTGGTTATGTTTCCTTTCTGCATGTCCCTTGACATATATAGTATGAGTTGTATTATATTGACTGTGGGGTTTGCTATAGGTGCAAAGGGATCACAATCGATCTCACAGTGTTAAGAGCACCATTGCCATTACACACCTTTGGTAGGAGCTGCCATAACTGATTTCCTCAAATGCCAGACAACCAGTAGGGCAAGATTATATTGATTTGTGATCATTATTCTCAAGTGCCTTCAAAATTGGATCATGGCACGGGGCCTTGAAAACCCATTAAATACATGTTAAGGTATAGAAACTGACAAACACAGAGTGAGCTGATAAGTGTTATTTGAAGTTGCTTTTAACAACATGAATAGGAAAAGGAAGGCTCAAAAGGGCAATCAAAGGCGGTCATTACAAGCAGCGGTTTGAATTTGGTTGTCGAAACTGCAGTGATGCATTTTTTAAACACCAATTCAGAGTCCCCTTCCTCTTGACAAATCTGTGTAAAACTGAATGAATTGCTGGAGAGGCTGATTGGTCACATTGATTGAGCATCACTGAGTCTTTTCACTGCTGTACACCAAGTCGTCTCTCAGTCGATAGATACAACCCAAATACACCAGGCACTCAATCCAATGTGTTGCTACATGGGCCCATCCAGCTAATTTAACACCCACTCCATTTATGAAAAAGAGTCCTCATCGATTTTTTCTGTTCATGTGCTCTTGTTCATTTTCGCCATGCTGGCGCCTACACGTGCTCAAGGCTGGCAGCAATTGAATTGAATTAGTGTGTGGTAGGGTTGCTATAAGATTGGCTCCTCAAAGCCCACACCTCAAGCTTTTCTCCAGATGTAGCAGAGCCGGGCTGCAGTTACCGGCTGCTGCGTGCATGGCAACATTCACAGAGAACTCCACAGCACAAAGGCCATGAGCTTCAAAATGGACGCACACTGCCCATCGCTTTTGCACCTCTGCACTACAAGACCATTTCTGCTTGTTGCCCATTATGTACCACTCCCCCTCTGCTATTGCACTCTCTACTCTGCACCCTCTTCTATTTTCTTTCCCTCTCTTGTCCTCTCCTTATCCCTCTCTTTCCAATCCATTAATACATGTCCAAGCTCCCAAAATGTAATCTAGCATTTAAGGGGAAAACAGCCAACACATTACAAATTGCCTTAGAAAACATAATAGGGTATTTTTGATTGCAATAATTAGTCCAACAACAGCTGTTTAAAACCATTTCCAGCGAGTTTTGTCAGCGGTGGTAAAACATTGGACCACAATAACTGTCATTACCATCATAATGGCTTTCCTGTCATGACAAGTCTTATCAGGCTGGTGACAACCACAGAGCTGCTACTGCCAGGTAAACAGCACTGCCTACGAGGGGAAGCAGTAAGGAAAAGCTACCTGGCACTACACAATAAACAGCTTCTAGATCAGTCCAGTGAAAAACTAGCCTACAGAGACGTAGCTTTCTGACATCAACTGAAAAGGGCATAAAAGATTACCCTTTACCAATGCACAAGAGGTATATTGGTACATGGTAGCTCCTCCTGAGACACTATAAAAAATTGCATGCATTCCAGCACAGCCATCCATCATTGCATACCTCCACCCTAATGAGATAGAATTGGTTGAGGACCGCTCACTGATCACCAAAAGTATACCACCAAAGCGTATCAATTTTGTTTCAAATGTCAGCAAATATGTAATGATGGGGTGACAAATGCTGCTGCCAAATTGTTGTGGTAAAGGTCGCAACTAGTCAGCCAGTTATCAGAATGACTTTGTGTGCTATGTCAAAATGTCATTTTGGAAAAGAAGGTCAAAAATTGACATCCAGATTCAATCTTGCAAAGGGTTGTTTTGAATGGATTACAATTGCAAACAATCTTCAGAATTACAATAAATCAATATAGAGCATGAACATGATTATTAAAAATAAATTCCTCTATTCAATGCACCATGCAAGGTCTGGCAAACTAGCTTGCAAGGCTTGTAGTTCTAATCAGATATCAGATCTGGGGGCCTTTCATCATCAAAAGGCAATAATAAGATTAAGTTTATCATCAGAATATACTGTAGTGCCGCTGTAGAGCTCGTCTGTTCTGGACTGGCATTAAAGGTTCTTCTACCATTTCCTGCTGGAAGTTGAGAAAGCTTACAGCGTGTGTACCGTATAGTGTGTTAAGACTACATCAGGACAAATCTGGATATAGTCATAATAAAGAGGTGCAATAATTTTGACTTCATATTAAAAACAGATTTTTTTTTTTTATCGGTATAGGTGAAAAACGACTGCAATCCTTAACAAACTCATGCAAGTTTTCTCGCAAGAAGAACAAAAAGGAAACATGTAACGGCTACATTTTTTATATTTATTGTCCCTTTTAAATTTAACTGGAGAATGAAAATGTTGTATTATTGTGCATAAGAAATCCTTGTTATTTCCCTTATCTATGATGGTTTGTGTAGGGGCAAATAAATAATTGTGTTACATTTTTTGATAAATAAAAACTGATACGTTAACAATAGTTACAATATTTTTATCGTCTGTTGAATTGGGGGGCAAAATAGAAAATTGAAGACAATTTTAATCTCAAAATAGAAAATGTAATTGAATCGTGGATTTGGTGAATTCTCCCACCCGCAGCATATAGTCTGTTTTTATCTGTATTTTCAACAATGTTATTTGTTACCCCAAAGCCCATTGCAACTGCACAATAACGTGCTGCCAGTAAAAGCCGCACTCATTTTCATTTCACACCATCCTATGCGTGAAAAGGATGTCAGTGTCCTTCACAGGTTACGGACAAATCTCGATATAGCGTCAAAATCAAGAATCCCTTATTGACATGTAGCATTCAATATGTGTCCCGTGCTATAATTAATAGCGATGCTGGGAAACATTTATACATTGAGAAATGCTGAAAAATCTGAAAACCTGGTGAATGTTATTCTCACACTATTCTTTAGCATATATGTAATACATTTAAATGGCCTGAGGATATGAAACATCATAGGTCATTTTCTGAAATTCATATTAGTGCTCTATCTTTCTGCTTATTTTCTATTAACATATTCATTTAGTCAGCCTTGTCAGAGAGCTGTAGGGGGTACATACATATTACACATAGGAGAGAGACACAAAAAAACAGAGTACTCACTATGGGGACATGTTCCTATTTTTCTTATTCATAAAAACAGTATGTCTGTGGGTGTGTGTGTGCGTGCATATACACACATGCTGTGTAAGGGAGCATGTGAGTCTGTGCATTTGTTGTGTGCACACGGGCTTGGGCACACATACGGAATACAGAGAATACATGTTTGTGTAAAGTAAATGCATTTAATAAATCCAAATAATTCAGTCCTCCTGTGCAAATACCGTCAGGCAGGTTCCACATAAAGCATTTCATTCACAGCTGGTACTTTCAGCAGAATACTATGGTTGTCCAATCCTGACCACAGTATCGTAGAGCCTCCCAAAATGCTGAACTCACGCTGAAATAAATCTAATTATGATTAGTGACTTATTAAAAGTCTGACGATCATTAATGCCATGCTAATGTATGATTATTATTCACCCATTGAAAGCCGAGAATAATTTTTCTGATGGTGATGTGACACACAGACAAGGGGGAAATAAATCCTTCTGTCTTCCCGGGGAGAGTGTTTGGCAGTAAACCAATTCCAAGTCTGGCTTCTTGAATGCCCAGATAATGCAATCAGACAGTTGCAATATTGCTGTTTTACCACCTGAAGAATTTGAATTTCATTCAGCCCCTTCAGAATAGTAGACATGCCAATTTTTCCCCAAGAATTGGACAAACACAATGCACCCCGGTGAAATGAGGAAAAGGCTTACCAGCAGAAAATAACTGTTGCCTCCGCAGGATCAATTTTATCATAATAACACACAAAGACAAAAGGTTTAATTTCTTCCATCATAACTACAATGCAGGCTGTCGGTGCCTTTTTATTAGATGTTTTATTATATTGGGAATTATTTCAGCAAAGTACAATATAAAGTCTTCTCAATTTTCATGATATGAGCCCCTAAACATTACGGGGCCACACTGGAAATCTGGCTATATGCGAGGATCTTTTCCTGCTGTGGTTTTATACTGTAATTAGGTGACATTTATTATTTATATTTAAGACATGAACCTATCAGGGGTAACATACATACTTTTTAATTGGGATTTCAGACAAGTTAAATTCAAAGGAAATTAAAGTACACCTCATACTGAAACATTCCTCAAGGACTCCTGGGGCTCCACAGACCCCTCTGAGAGCAGCTGGCCTACGTATAGGTAATGATTTGACAAGGTAGAGTATTAATGGTTTACTCTGGGACATGGGAGGATGGAGAGAGCAGTTCACTGTGAGGCTCTCTGGACTTTGCTCTGATGCATTTATTCCTCTGATAGCCAATAAACTACTTAATTTCTTTCTCTCACAAGGAACTTGTGCTGAGATTAAAAAAGGAGGAGACATGGTGAGAGGGATGTCTGCTTAAAACACATATGTGCCAAATATCCCAGGACATCTCTTTTCCTTATTGGACTTTCTCCTGGAAGAGATGACACTAGGAATAAAAAATTAGTTCATCACTCACTTTATTGTTATAGTGGCTATTTTCACAGTTTCATAATCCACCTCGGTCACCATTTAGCCAAAAATTTCCTCCACCACGTTGCTTTAATAGGACAAGCAAGCAGTCATTTTCCCTGCTCCCAGACTGTATGTATTAATTAAAATTGCTTGAAATCTATTAGTGTGCAGGCCACGGTGCAATGCATAGGCCCACGAACGGGAGCACTCTCAAATCCGACTAATTTAGAGCATCCAGCACGCATTTCAAATATGAAGCGACTGCCGTTAACGCAGCGTAAAAACTCCGTATTTGTCAAAGCAGAAAATATCAATAAATAAATCGGCTTACACGCCTGAACACCTCACGCAGCTTATACGGGAAGCCTGGGTGGTGCACATTACATGCTATTAATGTCGCACTGGTATCACATGTATTAAGGACATATAACATGAAAACAGCTTCGTTCCTACCTTGATTCCTCCAATCTCCTTTTCCTTGATTGCTCAATGTGTCTCATTCATTCTCGCTTCCCTCCTCACTTGCCTCCTTCTCCTTCTCTCCCCCTCTGGTTATCACTCGTTCTCTCCTCTCTGGTCCCGTCTTCGTGCGGATGCATAAGAATTAAAAATTAATAGCCTGCTATCTTAAAGACAAACCAACGGAAAAACGGGAGAGGGAACAAAAATCCACCCCGCTAAAGGATATGATAGAGGCAGTGTGGGGAAAATCCTCACGGGCAGAGAAGATTCTCACGAAAATGCGCCCGTGTGGGCATCAAAATAAATAACGACGACACCATTGTCCTGCTTAAAAACAACAATGACTTGGCGAGTTATTACAACGTCAAGCGGTGACGGCAATGTGACACTGTGGTGGAATATTGACAGAATTGAAGTTGCGATCGTTTTGTCCCTCCGTCGCTGGTTAGATGGTGAGCATGTGAGCAAATGTGCCACCGTTGAAAAACGTCTGCGTAAGGCAAATCAGACTCTTGGATGTCCGATGCGTATCTGCTCACAGGACGCTTCTGTTTTTTCCCCCCCTAAAAGTGTAGACTCTTGCATGCGGTCTCAAAAATATACGGTTTGAAATCATCCGTTTGAACTGGGATAGTCTGCCATCTGCGGTTATCTTGTGCGTCCTGACGCACCGAGCGGTTCACTCGTCTAGCCTATAGTTTCCCTCTTCATCGGCAGGCAGCGCACACTCTCATCAGGACCATTCACAAGGTATTTTCAACCACTGCAGTTCTGCATCAGGCCTATTACAACCTAGCGCATTCATCACTGGCTTTCACATTTAGTTTGGTAGCCTAAAGACAGTTTAAACAGTTTTTAAAACCCACCCTGACTCAGGGCAGGAAAAATGTGACACTTCTGCCCGCCCACTAGTTAAATTGTTTCCCCTGTATATCCAGCACTGTTTTTTTCAGTTGCCTATCCCACGTCCTTGAAATGGTGTTTGGTTACTCTGCAAAATTTAGTATAGGCTAGTTTAATTTCACTGCTGTAATTCCACACAAGTACATATATGCACGAGAAAAAAGACTGAATAATTGATTTACAGATTTACTGGTCCCATTATCTCCCCACTGGCTGTGAGACATTTTACTGTCACAGTCATTTCTGACAACTTAACTCTTCTCAGAAGTGATTTATTTAGAGAAGAGTTTATGAGATGATGTCAGTCTTCTAATGCATAATTGTTTACTACATCTGTTCTTTCACTGCATTAATTTTAAAGGTATACTATGTAAGATTTGTTGGTTGGCGACAGCATTCAAAGTTGGCCCCTCCTCCCCGGTTCAACCAGCGAGTGAGAGAGGCTGGTGGTGGTCGAGTGAGCCAGAAAGTGAATGAAAAGAACAAGCGGGGCTGGTGAATCAGATAAATAAAACATTTTCTGATTGTTTCATGGTGGTTACGTTCTAAAGCACAAATAAACACGCCCACACCTCCGCACAACCCTGCGGGAAGGTGCCGCATTGCCGGATTATGTGTGAATGCAGAGCTTCATCCTGTCCGCTGTGGCCTCTCTGCTCTGCGTGTGTGTAGCTCAGCCCCGCCCCTCGGTCAAGCAGACACACAGACCTGCAGCTCTTTATACATCCATGACACAGAGACAGAGAGCAGAACGGAGCAGAGGAGAGAGACGGAGACAGCGATGTAACCTGGTCGCTACGCTACGAGTTCTGACCTCACACCCTGCATACTGTTATAGGCTGGGGGCTACACACCCACTGAGCCAAGGGCTGATGCCCAGAAGCAACCAAAATAATAAGAAAATAAGAAAATACAGGCAGAGGGCAGAGTCTCTGCAGATAAATATACTGCCACACAATTCCAGTGGGTCATAAGTGATGATTGAGAGGGATTACTTTTGTATGTATACATTGTTCTTTAGGAAAAATCTGCATAGTATACTTTTAAAGATGTGTTTTGCAGGAAAAAGTCTTCAAGTTCACCATTTCATGAGAGATGAGTTTGTTTTTCCTGTGACAGCATGCAATCAGCATATTATTCAACCTTGTTGTGTAAGAGCTCAAACTCATCAGTTTGATATGAAGCTAGAGCTGAATCCTTAGTGTATTTCAGGTAATATTTTCTAAATGAGCAATAAAGATTTATTTTAAAAGATCCAAGATTTTTCTTACTGTAGCAAATTAATAAACAAAGCTGAAATAACCATGTGAGGGAATCACTCACATGCAAACCTAACAATAACTGTTATGAGACTGGATTCTTCTTAAGTGCACCATCTTGAATTTAAATGCATCTCAAAGGCCTTTTATTGCATTTTGTATTATTAGTTTCACAGCGTAGAAGACAACAGGTTTAATGTCAAACACTGATTCTCAGATTCCTTATACGATAGCAGTTTGCTGCCTCTGTGCACAGACACAGGAGGATTTTTAGCCATGCTAACAACATGGTTCTAGGAATGGCAGTGGCGGTCTGTAGGTCGGTCCACCACTTTGGTCCAAACTGAAATACAATACTTTTATTGTCAGTTTACACTGAAATTTATTGTGCATCCTTAGGCAGAGATTTACCCACAGATTAAACATGGAGTTACACATATGACACTTTTCATAGACATATAAAACACATCAAAAAGTCATGACAGTCTTACATATCACATTATATCCTCTGGATTCAGGTCTCAGTTAGCAGCACATTGATTTTGGTTTAGCAACAGGATAGACTGATGCATAAAAGATGTACTGTTTGAGCTCGCTTTTGTTGTGAGTAACTTAAAAGGAGTGTGTCACAGGTTGGCCAATAATCTTCACACAAATTTGGATTTGATTATATAGTTTAGTTTTAAGTTTCACAGATTGACTGCTGAGCCAGACCATACTGCAGTACAGCATGACACTGAATAACTGATTTAAAAAACAGAAAAATTATCTGGCTACTGGCTCCAAAAGATCTGAGTCTACGAGGAAAGTAAGTGCACTGCTGTATCTTCTTACATATAAATTCTATGTGAGGAGTCCATGACAGGGTGGCATCTATCATAACACCCAGGTATTTGCATGAAGAGACTAATTGTGAATTGTCACTGGAGGCAGCTGACAATTAGGGGGAAGGCCAAAAATAATTCCCTCTGTCTTCTTAGTATTGATGATAAGAGCATTTTTGTCACACCATTCAATTAGCCAGTCAAAATTACACTGGTACAGTCTGGGGTCATCGCTGTCAGTCAGAGATAGTAAGGTGGAATCATCAGAGTATTTTAAAAGAAACTGGTCAGGCACACTGACCAGTGTACAATGTAAACAACGCAGGTGAGCTAATGCAGCCTTGAGGTGCTCCAACATTTACTAGCTGTATTCTGTTTGTGAGAAAAGAGATGTACCAGTAAATGAGGTTTGGATTGAACTGTAACTGAATCATTTTGGACAGGAGTAAATCAGGCTGGATTGTATTAAATGCAGATGAAAAGTAAAGGAAAAGAGCTCTGGCATATGTTTTATGTTTGTTGAGGTTTTTTGTAGATGAGATGCACAAGCTTGACAATTGCATCTTCAATTCTGCAACCTTGTTTGTAGGTAAATTGAAAAGGATCCTGTGGGTTACCTATTGCTTTGTTGAGGTGTTGGACCATAATCTTTTCCAGTGATTTCATAATAACAGATGTAAGTGCTATTGGCACTGTACTCTGTAGTCTTTACTCTTTACGACATTGTTTTTTTTGGAAGAGGTTTAATATGAGATGTCTTCCAAGCTAGTGGAATGGTATGAGTGTCGGCGGACAGTTGAAAGATAGGTTTCCAGACAGGGGCCAATTCCCTGGCAAAGGATTTTAAAACAAGAGCACTGCTGGAGTCAGGGCCAAGGACTTTCCGTGAGTTGGTACACTGGAAGATGCACCTGACTTCATCCGCAGTAATTACAATCCTATCTGCACTAGTGGGTGTAATTGGTCTTAAGTAGATCTGCACATTTCTCAGGGTTGTCAGGGAGTCAAAACGAGACAAGAAGCGATATAGATCATTTGCAAACACGAGTTCATTGTCTGTCACAATAGGTTTGTTCAAAGATAAGATTCCTGTCATCCTCTTAGTGCCCTAGAGTTTTTTGGGGTTGTTTGCTTTAAAGGTCAATTTATTCATTATTTATTATTTATTATTTGGGTAGATCTTTATCTTTTTGGTAGGAATAACCAGCTGTACACAAAAAATAGTCACTAGTTACAGTGGGGGTTTCATTTAGGGAGCTATTATGAAACGTTTCCCAATCAGTCCAATCAAAACATGTTTTAAGCTCTTCCCTACTCTCAGGGGACCATATCCTGATTTCTCTCTCCTCTGGCTTTCTACTCTTTAGTTTTCTTTTGTAAGTTAGAATTAAATACACAACATTATGATCAGAGTTTGCAACAGGAGGTCTGATTCTGTTTTCATGAGCCATTTTAACATGTACATAACATTTATGCAGGATCTTATCCTTCCTTGTCTGTGTTTTGACACAATGACAGAAGTCAGACAATATACTGTCCATATTATAATGATTTAAGTCTCCCAGAACTATGGCTGGTGCATCAGGGTGTTTTTGCTGCAGTTTATTTACACGTTCTGCTGTGGTGGCGGCCGCTTACGCAGCTTTGCCACTGGGCAGCACATACGCCACACACAGCAGGAAATTCCTGCGGAAAGTAAAAAGGTCTCAATGTTATGCAAAGCATCTTAACATTGGGATCGCAGATTGTGTCTCTTACAGTAAACTGAAGAGTAAATTGTGGTTTTCATATACACAGATCCCACCACCTTTGCATTTCCCCGAGTTGGCTCTCTGTTGGCACACACCAGAGTGAATCCACTTATCTCAAAGAGGGAGTCGGGCATGTCCGGTTGAAGCCAGCTCTCTGTTGAACATAGTAAGGATTCTTCACGGAATTCAAAACAGTACCTTGCATAGGCTCGGATCTCATCCACATTGTTGTTCAAAGAGCGTAGGTTGCTAAAGATGATAGATTGGAGTGGCGGCCTGGTGTACCTTCGGCACAGGCGGTTACGGATCCCACCCCGTCCTCCCCTATTTCCTTCGCCCGACTGGCCTTCGCAGTACGGGGGGGATGTTATCCAAAATCATCGGGGATATTTGGTGCTTTTTGTCCTCCGGGGTCACTTTTGCAAATTCAGGAATTAACTGTAAACAAAGAATACATATATGTACACCAGTCTTCCTCTAATTCAGTAATGATCAAAAAATTGCATTTGTTCTAATCCAAACTCTATCCTGAACTGAGAGAATGATTTCATCACTGGTCCATCACAAAGATCCTTTATATTAATTATCCCTGGGTTGACATTTTTGATTCAGAGTGAAACATCGTGGGATGGATTGCCATGGAATTTTGTGCAGACATGTCATGGTTCCCAGAGGATGAATCCTGTTGACTTTGGTAATCCTCTGACTTCTCCTTTAGGTTGACATTTTTGTTTTTTATTGAAATATCTGTCTATCAACTATTGGATGGATTGCTGTGAAATTTTGTACAGACATTCATGGTCCCCGCAGAATTAATTGTAAAAACTTTGATCCTGCCTGTTGTTTTACCTGCTTCCAGACAGAGATTTTGTGTTGTTATTTTCCTTATTTGTTGTCAGTTTCTCTCCTGACAGTTAGTTTGGAGGTTTGTTGGGGAACTTGGTGTCATCTAAAGGGATTTTCTTCACCTGGAGCGGTGATATTGGGGCTTTAACTGGCAGAATAATCAATTAGAAAACCAATTTAAAATAACCCATCCTGTGTGAGGAGCATATGTGGCTGACACAGAAGTAGCCCCAACCAGACCCCACCATTTTCATGGGATTATACACTAATTAAAACATACTTATTAATATTATATTCCATTTCTGCAAAGTCCATTCCGCTAGATGTCACTAAATCTTACATACTGGTCCTTTAAATATTATTTTTCTGGTTCCTTCACCGACAAACGAGTTGCTGAAAAACCAAGATAGAGTCCTGCACTGGGCTGAAGGAATTGGCAGTTCAGGGGCTATTTAGGATGTTCATACTGGAGGTGAGAACAAAAAAAAAAAAAGAAAACCATCTGAGGAATACAAAACTAAGAACAAGTTAAAATCCTTTAGTGGAACATGGTTCAGCTACTGTTACAGCACATACAAGATGCTCTGCAGGGTGAAAGTGAGTCAGGCGGTGACGCACAGCAAAGTGCAAGCTGAGTTGAACGCACATGTTACTCCTCAGTCTGCTGAACTGCAGCATGCCCTACAGATACCAGTCAGTTTCTTACTTGTAGCTTTATCCTGGAGGCATGAATAGAATATTTGCCAGAAGCTACTACAGTCTAACTACAGTGAAAGTTGGTCCGACTATATCAACTATATTGATAC
Source organism: Scomberomorus guttatus (assembly GCA_038419695.1). Taxonomy (NCBI): domain Eukaryota; kingdom Metazoa; phylum Chordata; class Actinopteri; order Scombriformes; family Scombridae; genus Scomberomorus; species Scomberomorus guttatus. The sequence continues at coordinate 926,755 of CM076459.1, forward strand.
ATCAGTTATTCACCCACTATAGCCAGTAGACACTTTACATAATATATTGTATATTGTGGGTTTACATGTTAAATACCATAACATATGATGCTACACATACAAGCTACATACTGTATACTGTATATGTTAACTTCCACTGACATGTTATATACTCTATTATATTATATACAGTTTATGTCATGTACTGTATGTGATCATGCTTATAATATACAGTATCATACATCATCTCACAGCAGTATTTGGTCAGTTTAGAGTCGAAGTTCACTTAGCCTGCATGTCTGGACTGTGGGAGGAAAGGGCAGCACCAGGACTGAATTCACGGTACCTCATACATACACATACAGTACCAGTCAGAAGTTTGGACACACTTTCTCATTCAAGGGAATGAAACATCCACACATTCACCTATAACAGACATATTTTCCCCTTAAGGCAGATTCATTGATTACCTTTTTTATGTGGAAATAAACGATTTTGCTACATTTTTAGCACTAACTAAGAATATCTTGGAACCAATAACCCAAAATATCCAGACATATAATATATGATATTGTTTTGTTTAATTTTTTCAGCTAATCCTTGCCAAGAGTGCTAATAATTCAGGATTAATCCCGGGCAGTCTTTGGTCTCCATGAGAGCACAAGATAGGTTACACTGCCAGACGATATTATGTAACTTCATCACATGCAATAATTGCAACAGTGCACAGTGCATGTTGCAATTTTTCTGGCTCCTCTGAAAATGCCTTTGTCAGTTTCTATTATGATAGCTAATATTGGGCCCTATTGAATGAGCTCTACACGCCTTTCCCACTTAGCCTTCTGTCACACAGTACCTACTCAGTTATACTGCTCTCAAATCCAGTCAATTGACCTTCATGGGCCGCCTGACTCATTGCGCCAATAAACAGCTAGCATAATGTAGTTTGTGTTCCATGGCAGTCACACACTCTATCAGTTTTCTTTTTAAGATCAAATGTTATTCATACAAAGTCACAGTGCTCTGTGTAATCAGAACCGACTGTTGGCAAACCTCATCACCTACTGTGCAGTAGGACTTGTAACCCACTAAGGACCAAATGCGGACAGATTTACAGTGTCAACTCATGCCTTGCACAGTCTGAGCAGTTGTTCATCGCACCCCGGTCTCTTAGCAACAACAATAGTGACTACACATGATTAAGTGCTGATTGGCCTACTAAACACAAGCAGCGGTCCCTTGTTACAAATACTGCAGTCCTTACAGCATGATCACTTTACTCATAAATAATATAATCTTATAAAGTCAAGCGTTCTAAATGAGAAAATGCTCTATACTTGGTTAATAAAAGGTGGATATCATTATATTAGATAGGCTAGTTGTGAGAATGAAATATTGTCTATGGTAATGCAGGCTAAAAATCTTGTGTGCAATGGTCTTAAAATACAGTATAAGCACAATTATTAGCTTACCTGAAAACCTCTACATGTCTTCTACATATATGGATTGTACATGTACAGTAAACTTTTTTTCCAATGCAAAGTTCACTGTCCTCGAACATCATCATCATCTGCTTTCCATCTTTCTAAGATTACTGTCATTTTGCAGTGTGGTCAAAATAAATATTATACAATGATCAATGTTAAGACAACATGAACAATGCATTTCGGTATTCATTGTGTGAAGAGGCTCTCACATAAATAGATATCTTCTTCAATTTTAAAACGTCATAATTAGTTTCCTGCTTTTGCCCACATAAAATGATCCAGATACGTGTTGATAAACGCACACAGGGGGTGGGAGAAAAAAAATGAAAGAAAACCGCAGATAAGAACCTGCCACTGTCTTGCATTGTAGTAGTTTTATTCTGGTGTGTGGGGACGTTCTAGCGCTGAATAAATTCATTCAGATTCGATCATGACTGTGAAAATTTCAGTCATTGTTAATAATAATTCTTTTTGTTCACTTGTGTTCCATGTTGCATTTATATTCTCAATACAGCGATGTCGCCCGCGATAAGACAGACTTTATCAACAAAGCATCAGTAGTCCTGTTTGCCTGCCTATTTCTTGTTTTCTTCTAAAAAAAAAAAAAAAAAGGAAGAAAATGGACTCATACAGCTGGCATATTTTAATTTGTTCTGGCTCATGTTTGATTAATGCCAATTTTTCCTAGTTAGGGCTCATATTTATGCGGCACCATTATTTACATAACACCTTGCCCTATTTGCAAATAGCTCCTATTTTCACAGTGATACAGCTTCTCGTTTTTGCACTGATTGACAAATTATCTCCTTCGCCACAACACAGAATCACATTTTTCTTGTTACAAGACTTGTTATGAAAGTATATTCTGTTTTCCAACGTGCTGTATAAACTACTCAGCAGGATAGTTTAAAACTTGTATTGGTTGAGATCAAATTATTGAATGAAGGATGATGAAAGAAGAATATAAAAGTTATCTTGATAATGACACACGAATGATTAGTTACATATTAAAAGCTGTGATGCATTACTTTAAAATGCATCTGTTTCATAGAAAATGGCCATTTTGCTGTGTGTGTGTTATATTGTGGGGCATTTATCAACAAAATACCTGCATTGTTTTGCTGTTGTTAAAACATGATTAAATATAGATTTTCATAATATAAAAATCAATATCCTATTTTTGATATGTGTTGGTAAATATATAAACAAAAGCATTTTACTACAGAAGTACTGTCACTGGAGGAAGTCTTTGTGGTCTTTCATGCATGCCCTGTATATACAGCGTAGTGGAGGAGAAGACCTGTAGGCGTAGATATGAACACAGTAACTCTATAGTATTTCCAGTAGTGAAAGGGGAGGAAACCAATGAAAAGGGTTTAAGAGTCCAACAAAGCCAAACACACATCAGTATTTGGAGCCGGCAAAGCGTTGGTGTAACACCTCAGCTTTTATATAGCAACCCTGTGACCGCCGGAGCGCTCTCTTCCCATCGTGCTCTTTCCATTGGATGGATGTTCACAGCAAACGCAGCATTTCAACATTTTCAGAGACCACATCCATAAAGATACCGCCACCACCCCTCTATCTCTCTCCCTTTCTCACTCACCCTCTCAATCTTGCTCTCTTTTTCTCTTTTTTCACTCGCTGGGTGTCTGTGTCTCTCTTTCCCCTTTTGCAATATGACATAGTCCATTATCTGCTCTTAGTACTAATTGGTGTATTAACGCCATGCTGTGGGTGACACAGTGAGAGAGCGGAAGAGATAGAGAGAGAGAGACACAGAGAGCGAGAGAGAGAGAGAGAGAGACGCAGGATGAATATGGATGAGGCAGAGGCAGGGCGGGAGCGAGACTCTGGGGGAGGCAAGTACAGAGTGATTCTGCAGGAGTAAGAGAGAATGGGAGGCCAAGGTAAATCTTTTCAGTTACACAAGTGGTTAAGAGCAGCATGGCAAAATGACGAGTGAAGGGGGGAAAAAAAAAGAAAACCATCCTGTAATGGCTTGTTTTTTTTTTTTTTTCAGTTGGCCTTCTCTGTATCCCTTTCTATCCTGCTCTCACCGTCACCACTTTCAACCCAATTATCCACTCTCCCTGGCGCCACTGGCAGCATATGGAAATGTAAATTGCAGGCGAGATGTTTTTTTTTTTTTCAAAGCTGTGGAAGGTAAGCAGCTCTTGAGGATGGGGAGAGTAGGAGGAAGAAAAGGAAGAGATGACAAACAACTGAAACTGAGGGGCCGCCTTTGGTCCCAATAGCTTGTCAGTATTGCTACTCTATCAGATACACAAATCCACCCACAGAGGAAAATTTAGTAGACTTAAGTTGATTTATGCTGCTACACACACGCACGCTGTAAGTTTGTATGTAAACCGCACACATCAGCCATGATATTATACATTTACAAATGTGACTTGATGTTGGACACTTTCAGAGTCATTAAATCAAATTGACTTGTAAAAATGTTCCACATATGGACACACACACACTCTCTCACTCTCATTCTCAGGCTCACACATGCCCAGTGCTGAATTCACACATTTAATTATATGCAGACACTCCAACACAGTTGCACCACAGAGGTACACTTCCTCTGTGCTTGAGGGGCTTTTTCAGACCGGGGCCAGGATGTAAACCCTCAGGCTGGTGAATAGATGCTGAAGCTCAGGATGCAGAGATCAAAGGTGCTCATCTTCTCCCATGCATGTGACATTGAGACATGTATGAGCTGATTATTCAGATAAGCAGATCTATCCTCGGGGGTGGAGGCAAAATGGAGGCGAGTGTTTTGTTCATTATCATTAAGAACTGGCTTCTCCTCTGTTCACCTCTCCTCTCTCCACATGCTCATATTCCGCCCCCGCAGTGCTGATGAAGCCAAGTTCTCAAATCTGCAATTTCCTCAATTATTTTCAATTATCCCGCCATCAATGCTTCTATCATTCCCCTTAGTTCAATTGTGAACAGAAATCACTTGCTGATTGACAGCAAAGGCCAATTAGAGGTGGGAGGAAAACTCAAACCCTATGGTAATTACAGCTGATTGGTGTCTCACAGACATTTTACAGACTCTACCCACAGAACTGAAATCCTTGTGTTGATAAATGTGCGTTTTACTGCGCAGGAACTCTTGCTTTATCACCAGCATACTGTACATATAAAATGGGTTCCTTCTAGTTCGGTAGTTCTAAGTTTGCAGAATTATAAAATGATATGCCTTAAGATTTCTTTACACGCCTAAGGAAAATGGTGCACTGTGAGAGCTTTCAAAGGGAGTGTTGAGATAGTATGAATTTCGGTCTACCAAGAGCACCATGTCTCTGTGCCTTTAGCACATTAACTTCAAGGTAGTGCTGTCTCAAGGTTTTAGAAAAACTCTTCAGCAGCGGGCACGGGAATCAATGATGAACTGCTTCTGAGCACGACAGAGAGACCCTCAAATTCAATATTCCTTCAGCACTTTTGCTGTCTGGGTTCGTTCAACATTTTTTTTCCAGGCTTAATGGTGGGGTAGTTCAGGCAAAACAGAAAATGAGCTACTTCATATATTTTCATTTTGTTGTGCATCTGTGGTTATTTTATGTTTTATTAGGTTTTGTAAGCAGTAATCCATTTATTTGTTTATTTTGCAGTCAGTGAGTTTAAAATTTGACCTTGCCACTGCTTTTTTTTTCTAGTTGTGTTATAGAAGTGCCATGAACTACTGCGTTATTGATTCTTTGAGCAAATTTATACAGACAAATACACATAAGTTCTAATTTTGAACCATTTATAGTGTATATCTGTGGGTCCAAACAATAATATTGAATACTAAATATTGTTGTATTCACTACCTAACTACTTTACTCTAATACACAACAATACTGTACATGACACTATTCAAAGAGTCAATGTTGATATTTAAAAAAGTATTCCTTTAATATACTGTAGCTCTGTTTTGTTACAACAGAACATCTGACTACAGGTTAATTGAAGTTTGGAAAATGTGTACCTGCTTGGCTACATCACATGTCAGTACTGGAGATTGTCACAATTTAAGTGCATTTATAGACTTTGAGACTAAAATTATGTTGAATACAATATTGAAAATGACTAACACCGTGATATATCCTATAAACACTGAATTATCACTGCTGAAATGCTGTCATAGCTCCTGGTATTTTCTTTCACATCAAATGACACGTTTGTACGTTTGGCCCCAAGTTCGATGTTTTTATGCATGCCTGTAAGAATTTATAAAATTCCAATTCCAAAGACATTTTTCCTTATACTTAACCTGCTTATCTGCCTCCTTTAAAACACCGTTAATACACTGCTCTGCTTTATATTACAAAGGACTGTACAGAAGGGTCACACTATTTCATTCATATTTCATGAATAATATGTTGTAATGAACACAGGCAGACAGCTGTGATTATCCTGTGATGTTACTACCAAAGCCTCTCAGTTTACACTGAACAACAGAATGACTTTGACCCATGCAGTGTCTTTTCACATTTAAATAAGCCTCATTCTATAGTTGCAAGGTCACAACCGTACAATTAAGAGTAGAAAGTCGTCCTGTTATTGCCAACATTTCCATGTTAAATTATTCTGACAGGTGCAGGATTGAACTTCTGTTTTTCTCTAGTTTGAGATTTCTTCACTAAAAGTGACTCATCAACAGTTGTCTATGAGAATTAGTTTATTGAGTTTGTTGTATAGGTTTGTTTATTTCATTTTATTGTTATTCTTGTTTTGTTTTTATCAGTTTTTTTATTTTACATGTTTGAAATTAAAAAATAGACCCAAAAAAAAAAAATTTAAAACCTGAACTTTTTCTCCTCAATGCGACCTTTTAAAAAACAGTTCACATGGGCCAGAGCCACTGAGTTGCACTGTTGTTTGTGATGAGTGGGCTGCCTATGCAAGCAGTGGTTACTCAAGACTCCCCTAATGATATTATAGGCCTAATGAGTTTTAATTGGGAGGAGATCTTAACTTGCAGGCCTAATTGCATCTGATTAAAGACAATATTAGTTTTACTGCTGGCAAATTGGTCGGGGAGGGTGGGTAAGGGGGTTTGAAGGGATTGATGCTGTCCTTGTGGAAATATCCAAAATGTCCTCCAAATGTCAATGAAGAGATGGAACAAAAGCATAAGAGTCAGGTGAAGAAATTCTCAACATGCAGCGACAGTGTGCTAAGAGAACGCTGTGGAGGGGAAAGGAGGAGAAGGGATAAGATGAGCAGGAGCGAAGGTTAAGAGCTCGTCCAGAGCAACTGTTTGTCTGACCTTTCTAACTTTTGAGGACATACTCTGTGATTGTGTGAGAAAGCACACTTTCTGACTGAAGATGTTCTAACTTTCACTTCCCACTAGCTGAACTGTTATAGCCTCATACTTCTATATGTATTTTTGGATATTACTTGGATCTGTAATTTGTGTGATCTTCGGCAGGTAAATCAATATTTGAGAAAACGAACAGCTACTGTAGCTCTCAAAGCTGGGAAACTGGAGAACCCGTGTTCTCATCTATGCAGCCATCTATCTTCACGGACTCAGAATGTTTCTTTGAGATTTAATGTTTAAATAGCTTCTTTCCTATAGAGCTAACTGGCCTGAATCTAAAAATATGGCCATATCTCTAGTGAATTTCATTAGGCAGTGCATCTCTCTCAACAAAGTTGGCTTCTTCCGTTCCTAAATCCTCCAGGACTTATTGGTCTTTGATGACATCATCTTACCTCCTGAGGCGAAATGCTTCTTCACAGAATCAGGCCCAAACAGTTCAAAATCATCACCAAGAATACTGTTCAGGGAAGGTTTATCATGGTTTCACTGGGCGAGCAGACCTACTGTTTATGGACCTTGCAGTGACATTATTAAAGAATTCAGTAATTTGCATTTAAGTAACTGATTAAAACTTACAGTGCAACCACATCAATGTAAATTTTATGCATAAATATACATATTTACATCAATACAACCATAAGAAATCATGCATATTTGCATGCACACAAACATGCAATAAGAAGGCAAACAAAAACACATACAGCGCTTATTCCCTCTTTGCGCCACCATAAATACTTGCCCTGGATCAGCTGTGATTTAAAGCCAGACACAAGAGAGTATAGTAAATTATGCGTGAGTGAGGCTTCATTTCCTCCTCTTCTTAAGCACTTGCTTAATTGCCATTCTCACCTGAGCAATTGTATAATTTCCTTTATTTTTCTCCTCCTCTTCCCAGAATATGAGTCTATAATGAGCTGTGGGTGTCCCCCAAAGCTAAGCCTGGCGCCTTGAAATAGGTTTCACTAATTTACCAATTAGTCATAAGATACAATTAGTGTGCAAGTTCCCCAAGTCTATGAGTGCCCCCACCACCGGCCTCCCCACTTTGATTGTTCAATCTCTGCAGTGATCATCACTCCATTACTCGGCTCATGCTCTCGCCCCGCTTTGTTCAGCCTCGGTACGAACGCAATGTCCCACCTGCACTTTGGATATTACTCTAACCCTATGTGCCTCAGAGGGAATCGGCGAGGGAGCGGGAGTGTGTGAATGTGTCTACGTCCGCAGCTCTGAGTTTCTGTTTAAGTGCAGCTGGGACCAGTTTCACTGACCAGGAGGATGAGTGTTGGGGAGGGGAGGGGGGGGCTGTCTAGAGACTAGAAAACTTATGAGAACTGAGACAAGTTACCAAGTAGCAAGTGAAAGTTTGCTGGAGGTGCAAATCTAATTTATGGTTGGAGAATACCATGTAGTGTTTCTCTCCTTGGTCTGCTCAGCCATTAAAACTAATCCTGAGGACAAATAGGAAATATAAAAAACGCAACAAATATCAACGCTACTGTGCTCACTGTTGGTTGTTATTATGCTGTACGTGAGGCTCTGGGTGAACAGCAATCAATATGTGAGAGGTCATTTTTCAGTGCCTTCTTCGGTGCGAGGATAGTTTTTTTCTTTATGGCAATACAGTTCTCCCATATTGGATTTCTTGTAATTGGCAGTAAATTCCCTTCTGTTTTCATATTAGTGCAGGGTCTTTGCATGCATGCATGTCTGTGAGTAGTTTGGCTCAAGATAAAATAGAATTACTAACTGATCCGACACCAACTGTGATGTAATAAATAAGAAATACTTAGGATAAAAGATAATGGCATTATCAAATAAAAGGAATTCTCACTGTGTTGACCTTTGGCAGATTGAGAAAAGTTAATACATTACGTTAGATTTATTGACCATTGCAAGAGCCCCAACACAAAAAGACACAGGCAAATTCATTTGATATTCACATTGTCAGATTTATGGAATAGATTAACTGTGAGTCTTTATCTATTTAAGAAGCATAAGCTAGATGGGGCAAGTTATCAATTAGCTAATCACAAGTTTGTAAAGGGAAGAATGCCCATCTAGAAATATATACTGCTAAAGAACATGAGTCATTTGTATAAAATAGTGTGAACAGGCTTATCTTCAGCACCCTCTCAATGAGCAGGGACTGAGGCAGGAGTTTTTGTGCCTTTTGTAGTCAGGATGAGGGGACAGTTAGAGTGGGATCACCCCAAACATGTTTGGAGCACTTTATTGGAACTGTGGAACAGTTACTGTTTCATTTAGGTGAGTTAGAACAATGCTATTCGATCCCCAAATGACAGCAAATAACTGCACTGAGACTGGGGTAGGGATAACTGTGAGGCAGAAGGAGACACTCTCTTTAACCCTACTGACAGGTGGCTAGAGACTTCCAACAGACATGGGTAAGTTGAATATCATTACATTACATTACGTTGCTTTAGTCTTACTGATGATGATTCACTTTGCATCACACAATGACGCTCTCTTTTGTACCCTTTTACCTTTTTTGTAGGACATTAAAGCTGTAATCCTTAAGATTTCGGTCCTTGTCGATTTGCCAACACCCATTGTAATATCAGCAACTGTGTTTAATACTATAGCAAACACTCCTTAAGCTATTTTGTCGGAAACACAATAGAAGAGCAACTGTTGTATGAGTTTTTTTGTCTGTTTACAGTACAGCCAAACAAACCCACGTTTATCAAGGACACTATCGCTTTAAAGCACCTCTCTGAGCAGGATGGATCCAGGGGAGATCAAAACTAGGTACTGATAACAATATCAAGGTTTTGCTGAGTTAAACTCTAGCCTGTACATAGCCCGAGTCTGTCTCCAGGTTTGAAAATGTTCCTTTACCAGTGGAAAAACCTTAAACCCATGGGTAATAGGGTATAATTAAAGCAAATAATTTAGTCAATTAAGCTGCAAAGTAGTTTGAATTAAAGAAAAATGTCCTATCCCATCGGTGCATATCAAATATGCATATGCATTTATTTACTTGTCATTCGTTTCACAGTGTCTCTGACAATTCTTTATCTCAGTTTCTCTCTCTCTCTCTCTCTCTCCTTCCCTGTACCTTTCTCTCTCACTCACATCCTCTCAGAGGTTCATTCCCCTCATGCTAATGGACAACCCCCCCTCCTCATGTCTATCTAATCAAAAATCAATTAAAAACACCTCGCCGCCGAGTCTCCAGAGCCAAGCCTAGGTTGAGGGTGGAACAGAAAAGCTTCCCGCACGCTCTCGATCACTCCCTGACACTCTTCCTCTCTCTCTCTCGCTCTCTGCCTTTCCCTCCCTCTTCCTCCTATGATCTCTCTCTCTCTCCCCTAAGCTCCGCCCTCCTGTCTACTGGAAGTTGGCAACATGATTTACGAGAACGGAGAACTTAATTTATATATTTTTTTCCTCTTGCATCCTCTCATTTATTTATTAGATTTTTCTCCCAGCCGCCTCTTCCTGTCTCTGGCGTGGAGGGGAGGCGGAGGATAGAGGGAGAGAGAGGATAGGATTAGATGGAGAGTGGTCTCGGGGCAGACCAGTAGACTGGCAGGCCTGCAGACATGGAACAGATCTGTCCCACACTTAATGGCATTAGTGCCGTCCCTGAAAGGGGGAGGGGAGGCCAGCAGGGAGACAGGCTAACATATTAAAACTGCTTCTATACCAGACGCTTGTCTACTCCACTCAAACTTCAACTCCAACTCCAACTCTTTTTCTTTTCGGGTGTGTGTTGTTCAATTGAGAACGTGTCAGTTGTTCTGTGAAAACTAAGCCATTAGCAGAGACTGTTCTCTTTTCAAATACATTTAAACATTGCACCACATCAGACTTAATTTTTCTAAATATGCATACACACTGCACAACCACACACCCACACACATAGCACAAATAATAGGTCCTTTATCTTGCACACATGTGGATTCAGGCAGAAAACTCTCTCTCCAGTCGTGTCAGGTGCAAATGGACTTCAGCTCAAAAGCTAACATGGCCCTCGTGTGTAAAGTGACATCTCTGTCGACTCTGTCTATGTGGATAAAACTACAATCACTCCTTTCCTTTCACTAGCTCCTTAACTCATTTACACTTACCCTCTTCCCTCCAGGATTTTACACATCTTACTGATCTGTGCGACTTTGGTGTGATCAGTGCTGGATTGCTGACTGTCAGCACACCTTCCAAAACTAGATCCAAGCCCCACGGCACCCTCAGAGGCTCAAATTACCCTCTCTAACCTGCTTGGACAGCACACTCATACTACACACTACTTCTGTTCCTGGAGCTTTGGGAAAATGCATACAGGAGTCGGACAAAAAAAGGAGGGATAAAGAGGAGGGAAAAGACAGTGAGAGGTGGAAGATTGGAGTCAGCAACAAAAGACCAGCGACAGAAAAGAGTCTGGGAAGACAAAGAGGAGAGTGCTCCTCCTTAAACATGCACATATCAAGTGTAGGAGACCATAGAGTGGCCGGGGGAGAGGAAGTGGCCAGGGAATGTGAGAGGACACTGATAGACAGGTGGAGCCAACATGCTGTGTCTTGTGATGGATTGAGCAGAGAGTTAGTAAATATACATGGACCCCGCCCTCCAGCTCTTTCAGCTGTCTCAGCATAGCCCGGCATAGGAGGGATGAAGGGATTTTTTTTCCCTGCCTTTAAGAAAAGGTTAAGTCACGACAATATTGCTGTGGATCATAAAAATACTAGCAATACTCTGCGCTCTGTCATGAGAGTTTGATTTATCCATCTTCCTCTGTGCGGGTGGAGGAGGAGGAGGAGGACGGAAAACAGGGACAGGAGGAGATTGGCAGACACTAACAGCCTGGGGAGTGTTTTCTCTTTATCTCTGTGTCACAAAGGCCACCCCGGGTACTGCAGGTGTGTCTGGGAGCAGCTTTAGAGAGAGCTATTGATCCCACTGAGTACTCCTACTGTATATAGCTGAGCCCTGCCCACATCCTCGCACCCTGAGGAAAACTATACAGGAACAGGCCATGCTAAAGGTTACCTTCTGATGGAGATAGGGTGCTGCAACTGGCTCTGCATACCTATTTAGTGTCGTAACTGCTTGAAACCTTATTACTAAGTCAATCCACATGCTCAGCTCTTTCATTACAAAGCAGCAGTTTTTATATTAATAGTTATTTACAGAATACAAAAATGTACAATTACAAGCATGTACCTGCAGAGTCAGTGATTATTTGTATCATTTATTGCATGTTTCAGCTATTATTTTAATTTGTTGCATTATCAAGGCTGTTCCGTTACTTAACCAGCATTATACCTCTCATAGTTTTCCATTTTTCGAGATACTCCAGTAATGTGACCTTACTTAGGAAATTATCCTTTGTTCTGCTAATAGATAACGACAAGGCACCAGTGCTACTAAATAATAAAAAAAAAAACACTTTTTGCAACAAAATGAACAGTTTAATTTTATTTCTAATTATGAATTAAAAATTTCTGTTCCTAAGGTCGCAACATTACATGAAAAATGTCCTCTTTAATGAGCAAATTAATATTAAAGTACATTTTTTCCAGTTCAGTTCAAAACAAGGCCATAACACAGCAATACCATCGTAATTTGTATTGGAGATACAATTTTCCCTGAAAAACATTTCATATCTAATTCACTGAGGTCCCACACACTCTGTTTAGCATTTGCTGCACATCCTTAAAATTTATATGTAGGCTTTATTTGAAAAAGCTGGATTGAATAAATAGATTTTTATTGCACTGAGCTGACAGTCCAGGGTATAGTCCTCATCACTCCACAAAAACAATATTCACTATAGACCTTATTGTGAAAATTGTAAGTAATTTCATTTATCTTTGTGTATTTCTTTAAACACTGGACACTGAATTGGATTGTTGGACGCCATGTTATATGCACAGCTGTATGTGTTTAGCCTGCAGTTAATTCTGGATGGGAGTGAATGTCCATTAAATGTAATCTTGTTTTTCAGTCCAGCGCTCAAACCACAACTTCAGAGAATTGGCCACCGATGAAGACACCATCCATCATCCCACTGACACTCTGCCAGAACACTTGGAGATAAATATGGAGGCTTTTCAAGTTGTACCTGTTTTTGAAAAACCACACAATCATAAACATGCATAGAGTAAGCATACACAGACTCATAATTCCCATCCATTTCTGCAAATCAAAAGTGTGGAGAAAAAAAAAAATCTCTTTCTCGTGCCTATTCATCAACCACCGCTCACTCTGTCAGCAGCAGCTTCGCCGCCTTTTATCCTGCATCATTATTTCACATCTTGATGGCGGCTGCTGTATGTCTTTGTGTGCCTGCGCATGTGTGTGCATGTACGCAAGCTTCTCTACCCCAGCCCACCACCTTAAAAACATATGAAGAAACCCAAAATGATCCACTCAGAAATTTGAGTTCTTGGTTTAATGAAATAGTGCTTTTAGAGTTGATCTGAGGAGCCCACTAGAACACTTATCTCAACATCAACAGTGCTGCAGAAAAAAGAGCTGCCTTAATCGGATTGCTGGAGCTCTAAAAGGTTTTCTGCACATGGGTTCCTCTGCAGGCCGCTGGGCTCCAGGGCCAGGCTGGGCACTGAGGCCTGACTGCCAGCCCGACTCTGTGGCTGGACTGGCTGATAAAGTCCAGAGACTCATTGGTGTCTTTGTTAGCCGCTATGAGCCTACGAGTAAGACGATACTAATTAGAGGCTTTGAATATGTGATTCAATCAGTGAACACTACACACAGATGGATGCAGAAGCTCACAGATACACAACACCCACACCTTTTCTGTACTAGAAAGATACAGTATGTAGATATTATGGTATGTGTGCATACACACACGCACACACACACACACACATTTAAACTCTGTGATTTGCTTTTGTTCTCTTTTTTTCCTCACTGTACACCTACACATCAGTCCATGGACTCACACAGAGGAATTCATCTATCAGTGGTTCACTGTGCCCTGAAGCAAGTGAGAGCTGCAGCAGACATTGATCAAACTGACTTCTAACATGAAGAAGTTCAAAATCGCACTTTTGAAATCCCTTTACTGCCAGAAACCTTCCACTACTGAAATAAAAGAAGACACACACACACACACTCATGCACGCACATTATTACACCCTGTTGTGTGTACTCTAGCACAGAGACACAAAGATCCCCGTTAACAAAAGCTGTCTCTTACACAATGCAACATAACCCTGACATTTTTAGCTCACACCCATACAAAAATGGCATCACTGCCTTTCACATTCCTCAGCTGAATGACTGAGAAAATATTTCAGTATTAACAAAAGGTATTTCAAGAGTGACAGTGAAAACAATTCAAAGACTCGATGCACCGCTTTCTAAGGAGCCAGGAAGGTGCTGTGGTGATTTTTTTTTTTCATGAATTGTTCCCTCCAATCAGCACACTGTGCCCTGCACATACAAATCATCCCCTCAAATTACTAATTTGTGCACTAATATCTCCTATCATTCCCTCAATTTTGTAATTTGTACCCTGGAATTACTTAAATTGCTCCCTTGAATGAATAATTCCTGCCCTCAAATTTCTGAATCATGCACTCAAATTCTCCCCAATTATCACCTTCCTTCCATTTGTCCTTGTTCCCCTGACACTCTCGCTATGGACGCTTAGATTATACCGTTTTATCAGGTTTTTGGCTCTTAAACACAATGTTGTATTATCTGTGGCATTCCTTTAACTTATTTTACAGTAGAACAGATGAACTCTGCCGAAAGAAAAGAAATACGCAAGAGTGAAGGCTAAGTAGCTTCAAATTCCCCCCGGTCTGAGACTGAAAATCTCTCCCCATGGTTCAGATAAGCGCTCTAGACAACTCAAAGAATAACAGAAACCTGTGTTCCTCGTCCAAACGATACACAAGCCTGTTTGGCTTCCACAAAAGTCAAGGAAATGTACCATCTTTTTGCACAGCAGCTCCAGAGTTATTAGCCTTTGTTCCAACTGTTTTGCATATTCAGCCTCCCTTCCAGCCCACATAGATGTTAATGCACTCCCACACAAACAGATCGGTGTGAACAGGGCAAACATATTTTCCAACTCGCTCCCTCTCTCTCTCTCTCACTCTCTCTAACACTGTCTCAACTGTCTTTCACTGCTGTCTTTTTCTAAAACCCACTCACATCATATGCAACCAGGCACACACATGTGTCCACATACACACACACAGATGCACAAAGTAAGTTTTTTGCAAGTCTCTGGCAAACACCTCTCAGTGTGCTGGATCAGCTGAAATAGGATCCGTCCCTCAGATCCCGCTGTACCTCTCACACATACTGATGTAGCCTGATCTCCTGTCAGTGAGACAGCCTGCGGGGAGCGAGTCTGGGGCTTATAGCACGGCCTCCGGAGACCATCTTAGCCAGATGCTCAAAGAGCTGGAAAGCCAGGAAACAATAGCCACTACAGGCAACCAGGGATATTATAGGACCAGGGCTTTCTGCACTCAGTGGTGGAAGAAGTATTTAGATACTTTACTTAAGTAAAAGTACCAATACATCAATGTAAAAATACTCTATTACAAGTAAAAGTCCTGCATGAAAAATCCTACTAAAGTAAAAGTATTGTCAACAAAATGTACTAAAGTATTAAAGTAAAAGTACTCGTTTCATCCCTCTGACTGATATATTATTATATATGACATCATTAGATTATTAATATTGAAACATCAGTGTGTAAGCAGCATGTTACTGTTGTAGCTGCTGGAGGTGGAGCTCCAGTTAGCTAGTTTAGTTACATACAGTTAGCTAGTTTAGTCCACCACTGGTTTAAATTTTAACAATGTGTTGTATTTTAAAAGCTTGTTATTTTATCCATTGTGTCAAATCTTCATCTTAAAAGTAACTAAAGCTGTCAAATAAATGTGGTGGAGTAGAAAGTACAAAGTAGCATCAAATGGAAATACTCAAAGTACAAGTACCTTAAAATTATGCTTAAGTACGGTACTTGAGTAAATGTGCTTAGTTCACCACTGGCTGCACTGTAGGCCATTGCTGCTATAGGCTACTTTATACCAAACAGCTCACATTTGGCAAGTCACCGCTGTTTTGACATGAGACGAGTGCAGTATAGTGATACCGCTCACGCAAAAACACACTTGTGCACACTTATACAAAGGCAGACACGCACACTTAGTTCCCTGTGTCACAACAGCGGGCATGAAAACACACCGTGTGAAAGCGAATCTACTGTACAAAGGCTGCGTGTCACTGCATGATAGCTGCAAATGAAACCATAGCCACAGCTCTAACTGCAGTGGCTGGTTTAGGTGTTTAAAGAAAAATTGTGTGATTTTACAATCTGGGTCTTGTTTAAGTTTGTTTTGGCCAACAATGATCTATCTACTAAAGGAAGGAATCTCTGTCTGTATGTCTGCGTGTCTGTATGTCTGTATATCTGTGTGTCTGTATGTCTGTGTGTATGTCCTTTGCGTATCTCTTGAACCATTCATCTGATCGACTCCACCCTTGGCAGGTGTATGGCTGGGGAACAAAAGGAGTGCAGTTTTAAATTTGGTGCAATTTGGATACGCGATACATTTAATATTCATAAACTTTGAATAAACTAGTGATCAGTGAGCTGCTCCGCTCTGTGCAGGTGCAGGGCGGAGCTTCAGGCCTCTGCCGATTGACTCCAGCAGGGAGAGACCAGAAACAAGGCGTGACAAGAGTCAGAGAAAAGTGCTGTAAAGAGAAAAGTAGACAGCAAAAACAGTGCTTTTAATCAAGAATGGATACTCTTAGCAGCACGTTTAGCAGATCAGCAGCAGCAGCAAGTGATTATACAAGAGACAGTCAGGTAACATTGAGCGCTTCGGCATTTTGGAAGCACTCAGAGCCCAATACACAATGACTGTAGTTATACACATAAAACAACAGAAATACTTCCACGGACAAAGCACAAATCTTTTGAGCAAACATATTTATAACATCTGTGTATAATAGAATGTTGGTTTCTTTCATGTTGTTGGTGTACAGGTATATAGCCTACTCATTCACACCTCACATTAACTGTATTCATTTTTCTATGCATTGAAGGGGGCCAAGCAATCACCCCGTTCCAAACAGGCACATTTTGAACGGGCACCGCACTAGTACTAGTTAAAGCATTTTATTTAGCAACTTAATGGTTGCGATCTGGAGATGTAAATCACAACAATTAAGTTTGTCTATTTGTAGCTTTTATTTGTTTGTGGATGCACAAAGTAAATAAAAAGAAAGGCTAGTCTATAAAATGTCACCATGATCAATATAAATAATGGCCAGTATAGCAAATATAAGGTGGTAATGTAAGGTTATAAACAAAAGTAAGGCTATTCACTATTTTGGAATTATTGCTGGATTACAGTGAGTCATCAGTGATTATGAATTAATCAAAACTCTCAACAACAGCACTGATTTCTTTACACAGAAGGACATGTCATTAATATAAAATAGCAGACTCATCTCATTGTGGCAATGTTGCATTTACTTCTTCACATTCACTACAATACTGTTCTTTTTTTCTCGTGGGAGATGAGAATGTGTAAATATGGAATTATTGAGAAATTGATTGTTGCTCTCTTCTGTCCAGTGTGGCATTCTTCCCATTAATCTCTAATGCCGGCAGAAGAAGCTAAAAATCCATCTGGGGCCCTCGCTGCAGACAATTGTCTGAAAGACCCATTCCATCCAAATTGAATTAGAATCAATGTGGAACATACACAAGCAAGAGCATCATTAGATCAACAGACATAAGTAAAGAGAGGGACAGTGAAGGAGAAGGAGACGAAAAGCAGCTGATTGCTCTCCTCCTTTTTAGGCCATGTTATTAAGCCTTCAAATGAGATCAGATGATTCTTTCTTCTGTTCAAGTGTTCATCTCCGCGTCTGCCTGTCGCTTGCTTTCTCGCGCTTCCGCACACATTCAGTACTGGATGCACGCACACACACACACACACAAAAAAAAAAAACTCACAACTTTTCCAAGTGACTGTTGAGCCCAGTCTTGAGCCTTCAAGTCTTGATGTAAGCGTCGCTTTCTCTCTGCAGAGAAGAAGAAGAGGGGAGTGCAGAGTTAGAAGAGGAGGGGGAGGAGGTAGGAGTGCTAGGAGGAGGAGGTGGCGGCGGCGGCGGTGGTGGAGAAGGAGAGCACTGCAAAGGAGAGAGGAAGCGACAGTGAGTCATGTGCAAAGACACAGCTGGTGTGACTGGGCTGCCTGAGTGAGAGCAAGATGGGCGACAGAGACTGGGAGAAAGATGAAAGGCTGTGGGAGGGTACAGTGGAAGAAGAAGAGGCGTATTAAAGTGAAGCTGAAAGCAGGTCAGCAACAAATGGAAATACAAGGTGATTGATATGCTTGTCACAGTGCTAAAAGGTAGAGATATGAGTTAGGGAAATGTGGTACAGAACCTAGAGAGGATTCAGCAGGAGATTAGTGAGTGTTAGCGAGATTTGGTCGACAGGAGATGAAGAGATACTTTAGAGAGAGCAAAGCTAAAAAGCTATAGAGGATGGGGTGGGCGGACGATTTAAGTAATTTTGAAACTGATACAATTTGTAGGCAGGGGAGAGTTGCGTGAGGGGGTTGAGACGGGGAGAGAGGAGATATGGTGTGAAAAAGAGAGATACAGAGAAAGCAAGATATGAGAGGGGGGTGAGATAGAGATAGATAGGCCGGCCTGGAGTGAGACAGAGTTATCGGCCATGATCGATCTGGCCGGCTGATGCCAAATGGGGGGTGTAATGATGGGTAATGATATGAGCCTGGAGAGGGAGCACAGTGTGTTTGTGTGTGTGTAGATATGTGTCCTGGATCCATGACCACACAGTGGTTCACACTTTAATTAATAGAGCCAATTCATCGCACCTCACAGGGAGGGTTTTAATACATGCCCCCATTGCAATCTATACAGTATATACTGTACATACATGTCACAACTAGAATCTCTTTATATCCCAAGCTTTCTCTCTTTGTCCATTCATCTGTCTTCTTCCCCCGACTCTGTCTTTCTGCCCATTCAGACTTTGCCCTCCCGCCTTCTTTCGCCTCTCTTCGTGCATCTTTCTCCCTCGTCGTCTGTCCTTTTCTTTCTCCTCCGCTGTTACTTTTTCATTTCTTTGTCGCCCTCCATGAATCTCTGGGAATCTGTTCATCTGTTTTTCAAATTAACCCGTCAAACACGCATTGCCGCCAGCTAGTGCAACGTTTCAATTGATAAAACACATAGTATGCCAAGCCACACAAACACACACACACACACACACACACACACACAGAGAATGACATGTTTATCTGTACACCCTTGGCAGACCTACTGACTCTTAAACAGTTTCCACAGCAACATGAAGTGGCTAAGAATAATGTATTCTGTTATGGCTGAGGATGATTTGCATTATCCTGTTCTGTTTCAACATCAGTGTTAGACTACTCGTCTCATGCTGATGTTTTAAAAGCAACTCAGAATTGATTGCAACCTGTTCAATAAAATAATAACAACACAAAAGCCACTGGGCAAGCTATACGATTAAAATTAGGACCGGTTATGCTTGTGTCAGGGACAGAGGATGCAAAACTATACAGACTGGCTTAATAGTCATAAAACGCATGTCCACTGGCACCATTCAAGGGACAAACTAGTCTGTGGCCATTACTATGGAAACAAAATCCAATCCAATTCAGAAATTCAGGCCAAGATCACATCTTTCAGAACTGACTATTTTCCAGCAACAACATTTGACCATACTGATAGTCACACACAAGCAGAATAATAAATAGTTTTTCAATCGCAGCAGCTTCACATGATTTTAAGCCGTTACAAATTAGTACATCATAGTATTCTTGTTTCTAATTCAACACAGTTTCACTGAATGTAAATGTCACTGATTGATTTCATGTTTTTCTTAATTGTAAATTGCAGCATTTATTATCAGATTTTAATCATGCAATGACTGGATGGTGAAAGTATTTCCAACAAGGACACATAGAAAGTTCAAGCTCTTTCAATTAAATTATGAAAACATGTTTCAGATGAGGAGTTTAAGCCAGAAGCAATTAAAGTCAAAAAAACGTCAGCTGAGTGGAGGGCAGAAGGTGCTTGCAACACCGCACACCCTGCTAAACTCTGGCCACACAAAACCAAAGATCGATGCAGGGTAAATTTGATGGTCGTCTTATTAAAAATCAACAGCCAAATCATGGATTCGGGAAGATAGATATTTAATTCTGCATGGGGAATTTGAAACTTTGTGACTTTGTCTAAGTCCCTTAATGGTGTGCCAAATACTGTAGATTCATCTCTTCATCACAATGCTGCAGATACAAGACTAATGGAGAATAAATAGAAGAGGTGACATAAAACCTTGTCATAATTAATTGAATAATACGGCTGTAATAGCTTGTGTAAGGAGGTGAGACTTTCTATCAGGAGCTAAATCAGTCAGTCAAATGCAGCTCTCTCCTTCCCTCACTGTTGTTTGACAAAATATATTTATTACAATTACTGCTAGCAAAGTTGTTTTGTGTAGAGGTGGATTTTAGTTTGTCCACAAAATGGCAGGCAGAGTGGATCACTCATATTCAGTAATCATTGTTCATACTTCTAACTAAAAAGCTACTGTGTTTCAGTAATGAGAGAAAGTTACCTAATCAGCATAGCAATGAGTTAACACAGATCTAATCTCCCTGACAACACATTAGTGAGCGATTGAAAAAAGGATAATAACGGTATAATTTTACATTTTTTCATGTTGCCATGTATGTGCATGAAAAGCCTAAATTGACCAATGTAGTCCTGAGCTTTCAGCTCTCAGGGAAACACACACATCATATGGTGCCATCAAAAGACTGTGAATAAAAATCTAATTTAGGAGACACAGAAACTAAATGTGGATACAATATGTTGTCAGATTTTTTTTCAGAGATCCGGGCTCCATTGAAACAAACACATCAATTCACCATTGCATGTGAGATTTGCTCCGTGATGTTTAAAGTGACGTAAAACTGAAGATTCCAACATAAGACAAGTGGCTAAATTATTTGCTGTTATAATATATGGTGTGTCAGGTACTGCTACAGAGAGTTTGAACTAAAATTATCTTGAACATACCTCTATCAAAAATATGAAATATATTTTATGTGAATTCATTGTAAATGACTCCAATGATGTCTTGTAATCTTTAAGAAAGATCTAACTAGAGCCAAACTGTACAGACGGAGCTGAAGATAAATGAATGTTGGCCCTCTCAGTTTTTGTTTTTCTTCAACCACTGATTTGCATTTTTGTTTGAAATAAAGCTCATTAGCCTAATGGTATTTTTTATAGAAATACCTGACTGGTAATTTTCTAAAAAAAAAAAAAAAAAAAGTTAGAACCCTCTTTTAGAGTTTAAAAAAGTCATTGAACCAACTTGGTAAAAGTTTTTGATGGAAACTGCTATATCAGTTAGGGTTAGGGTTATTCTGAAACTTATTTTATTCATATTTTATTCAATTATTCATGGCCAAGGCCAGCCTTAGCACATTTGGTGCGAGGGCTGGCCCAGCCCCCCCGACCCCCTGGAAAAATGAAATAGATAAATAGATGAATACATGTGCAGCGATGGTTCTAAAGACACAGCTTTCGTTTATTACAATATTTACTAAAACAAATCTAATTGCAATTACAATATATGACTAAAACAAAAACAACAAAAAACACACGCAAAAAAATTCACACTAGGGAAACATAAATAGACAATATAGAACTAAATGTAATTTAAATAGAACTTTAAATAGAACAGAAATGTGCAAATTGTTTGGAAACATACAAAGTACACGCAAAGGATTCATGAATAATATCCAACATAAGCCTCAAAATGTGTAGATTCTTTTGAAATGAATACACAACTAATAACTGAAACCTTTCACATGACATAATTTAAAACTGAAACATATCAATGCTCCGGGCAGGCGCCACAAAGCCGGTGCATAGGGATGCTGAAGTAGGCTTGTTATATCGGCTATAATGGCTTGTTATAGGCGGTTGCCTAGGTTGCCTATAACTAGGACCACGCCAAGTTCAAAACTGTCAGTTTCAATGACTAAACTGGCTGATTCATTCAAATTGTGCAACTTGATTTCACAAAAGCCTTTTCACAGTCGATCATTCAAATGACGATGAGTTCCTGATGAAAGCCTGCTGAGGACCGACTCTAGGAAGCAGTACACGGACACCAAGCATCGGCCCATTATCTTTTCTCCAGCAACTCCTCTTCACAACTTCACAAGCTGTGCCTAAAAAAACACTCGTGGACAAACTGGCAAGTGAGGACGAGGAAAATAAATGAGAGGGAAAGGCTGGTTAATGAGAAATGCTATTTTTACTGCTTTGATGTCCCCCATCCACATAAGCACACAGCTTAGACAAAAACAAATTAGAGATGTCGACTGCATCCCAAAGACATTAAAAACATATTAGCACAACAACCATTTGAGGCTGTGGCCACACATATGCACATGTGGTGTGTGTGTGTGTGTGTGTGTGTGCGTGTGTGCGTGTCAGAAAAAGTATTCTCCGTGTATTTCTTAGCGCTTGTCCACACTGGCTGGCATTATGCATATCACTGTGAGCAGTTGTTCCTTATGGCTAATAGTAGACAAAATATCAACATAATGACACCATAGTTTCTGCAAGGCTAGATGACTCAGAGGCATAGTACCATGATTAATTTCCCCACTGAGTTCTGTATAGAATACAGATCACCAACACTGAAGAGGTGATGAACACATCCAGAAGGATCTAAAGGCACTTTGTCTAACTTTTGAAAGGAATACTGATTGTCAATCGTCTGTCTTCTCCTCCGTTGCCGTCCATCTTCACATGAAGCAAGGATTGATGAGAAGTTGGAGGTCAGCCAGCGGAGATGCAGAACCACGGGGAGATTGAAAGGCCGGCCAAACAAAAAGAGCAAGGAATGTAGAAAAAGCGAAAGGCTTTAAGAGTTGCCCGAGTACAATATTCTTACATGATTTTCATTACCGTGAAGAACCAATAGCACAACATCACCTCTGCCACCCTCTTGCTTGCCGCTTTGGGCGTGTCAACACTCATAAGCTTCAGCAAACCTTGCCTGTGGTGGGTTGCTTATTTATTTAATGCTTTGGCAAATATTAAGTAAATAAGCAATCCACCAGTTTTGTTTTTTTTTTCGAGGAATTTGCGCAACTCTGTGCCAAGCAGCACTTATTTTTGGTGGCAAAGATAAAACTAAAGATGAAAAAGATAAAACTTCCTCACACATCAGTTTATTGACAAATCACTGCAGCACCTCAAGGCAAAGTTTGCCCTTTTTGGATGAAGTTTAAAAAAAAAAAAATTAACTTTCAACCTTCATTTATTCTAACATCAAGGGCCAATCCTGCTCTGGCTGCTATCGCACAATGCCTTAAGAGGAACATTGTATTCAAAATAGAGATGTCCCTCAGGATCGGCATCAGGCCGCTCCAGGCATACTTTAATGGATCACTATTGGCTAAAATGAACCCAATCAAATGCTGATCCTTTCTTAACTATACTCTTCTTATGTGGTGGCCCATTTTAACCACAGGGCCAGCTGTTATTTTAGAGGGGCCGGTTATATTAACTGTAAAACTAAGAGCTCATTTTAACAGTGGAGTCGTTCAGAAGAAGCCAAGTCAGACAGGTCATCGAAAAAAAGAGTATAAATTAGGACAATTTGTCATTTTACCAACAAAGTGACTAACTTCAAATGCATAATATCGTTCTATTGCAATGACAAATTTATGTTGCCTATAAGAGACAATACACATCATAGATGGATGATTTACACTTGGTTCCTACATATTTTCTTAGTATACAGTCACATATACAGTATCAGTGCTGAATACTAAAAAGATTGAACACTAAATATTCACAGATCTAAAAGTTTATGCTCACATCAAAAAGTAATCATGAATGTCTGACTTACACACTCTTATTTAAATGCATGACATACAAAAAACAGCCTACAAAGCTTACAGTGTTCATCATTATACAGCACAGAGAAAAAAAAAAAACCTAACAGGCAACCACACCTTCTGCACAGGCTCGTTTACAAAATCACACCACATCAATAGGTGACTGAACAACCAATAAATTAAAAACTGGATAAATTAAATCAGGCTCTGTCCCTGCTGACTGACTTAATGTAGACTGCTCAGTGTAACACAACAGCTTCAGTGTCCAGGCAAACAACCTGCAGCACGTTACGCGATTTTGTTGCTGCATTCTCGTTAAGGAGATAAATACACACAACAGCCCCAGAGAGACATTTAACCATCAGAGAAGAAACAAAGCGACCAAAGGGACAGAGAGACAGAGGGAGATGGTGTATCTGACTCACATTATTTGACGTCTTCTTCTTCTTTCTTTCATGGAGATGAATTCATATTTAATGTGCCGACTGCATTTGTTGCTGTATCGGTCATCTTGTTTGTTTGTTAACCGCCGCTGCTGATATCATTAGCAACACTGACAAACAAGCTTTACGTTGTTAACTCTCTATTGTTGTGAGGACAGAGTATGACTGGCTTCATGGTTCATTAAAGAGTTTCTTTTCCAGCTTCTTATCCATTCACAGTCTCACAGTTGACATAACAGTGACCAGTTCTGGCTTTTTAAGGCTTGATTATTTTTAAATCAAAGGAAGGAAGCAAACTTCTTTTGTGTTTGACCACTAGGAAAAGTGTATACTATTTGACAAAGAAATGTGTCAATTAATACACACTGCATTTTAGGGGGGGTACACGGGGGTCCAGGCTTGTTTCAGCATGCTGATGTTACAGTGCTGCTCTCCTTTTTGACTGCCTACATTGTGAGTATTTCACTGCATAAATAAGTCATGGACAGATTCACAATTTTTCAAGTCTGTCTTAAAACAATAGTCAGGTGCCCAAATGAACATTAAAATAGGTTTTTCTTGCCACAATCAATCCCTTCTGTTCATACTGGCCATTAGAAGATCCCTTCATAATGCCCTTACAATGTAATGCATTAGAGTAATGTGGGACAATTTCTGCAATTGGCACTTCAGCAATATATTTGAATATGAAGCTAATACACTATATCTGGACCCAAAACCATTCTGAAATCTCCAAGGTGTTGCCTGATCATAACAGAAAAGAGAAGGCAAATATCACACTCGGAGTAGAAATGGCATATATAAAAGTGTTCTTTGTACCAAAGTGTCCCAGATTATGTGCATTTCCTAATGTTGGATGGTTCAGGCTGAAATCTGGGACACATTGGGAGGCTGAAAAGCCTATGCTGAAATCACCTTAATTCATATAATAAAAACATCTCTGGTCAGTAACACTCAAAGCCAAAGTGCATTCCCACATTTGGTCATTTCAGTGATTGCAATGTTTTTGCTTTTACAGACAGTATAGTAATGTATTACATTATGTATTAATATTAGTTATAATATAATTTGCAATCTGCCTAAAATAAGTAAAAAAATAAGCATTAGAAGACTAAGAACCCTGAATAACTATTGGTATTGCACATTTACTAAAATGCATATTTCACCAATTCAATAACATATATGACTGCCGCACATTAGTAAAACCATGCTGTCCTACATTTCAAACCATATTTTCTAAAGTGGGACAATGAAAAATATATGAAAAATAAACATGTTTTCACCATATTAAAGCATATTTTTGATGCATGAATATATCATACACACTGATAACAATTGTCAGCATTGCTTCATTCATGACAAATTTATATCCTTAACATTAAATTAAATCCTTTGTGAATGACCTTTGACTGGACTTCACAGCAAGTATTTCTTGTTGGAAGATTGCCCCGCCCCAATCTATGGCATCACATGTGTGGAGTCATGTGATTTCAATTACATCACACCCCAGGTTTAATTTGACAGCAGTCCTGATCATTAGTATTTGATAGAAAAAGAGATAGATGCAATCAAGCTCAGGTGTCCCATATTTGGCAGTGTCCCACATTACACTAATTCATCCTAAATGATGGGGACCAAAATCCACAGTCCTCCTTCTGTGCAAAAATGTATTTAAAAGTTTATCTGAAGCTCATATGAAGCTTCCAAATTGTCCAAATTAGTAAAATCAAGTAGATATCCTTCAACATTACAGTCTTTTTAGTGCTGAAGTCCCTCTTTTTGTTACTATACTTGCACCGCAGCTGAATAGGGAAACACTGTCCGAGGAAACGAGGGAATTTTATGCTAAAAAGACTGTAAATGTGACAGATATCCACTTGACATGACTAACTCAGACTGCTGAAGCCTCTTATAAGCTTCAGATAAACTTTTAAATGCATTTTTGCACAAAATGACTGTGTGGACACACTCTGGATTTTGGCCCCCATCACTTACATTGTAAGTGCATTTGAAGGGGATCTTCTAATGGTCAGTATGAACAGGAGGAATGATTACAGCGAGGAAAACCTCTTTCAGTGTTCATATGGGCACCTGACTGTTGTTTTAAGACAGACTTGAAAAATTGTGAACCTATCCTATGTGGGCCTTTCAATATTTATCAAAAAGCTTGTAAAAAAAAGTTTTTAAAAAAAGTTAATAAAAATAAGGTGTGCCAATTTTAGTAGGTTACACTTGTTATTTAAATCTGCCAGATACATCAACAAATATTGCTTCGGAATCAGCTGATACCCAATATTAAAGGACTCGTATTGGGATCTGGGCCAAAAAACTTGATCAGGACGTCCCTACAAAATAGTTAGTAGCAAAGATGTTGAAGTGGGACTTTTTGTTTCAATTTTTGTCTCCCTAAAACTGGTTCAAATAGCCTACGGTAGGGTATTAGCCAAGATGATATACCTGGTACTGACTTCACTGAATTTAATCTTTAATCTGTATTTGCAGTGGAACTAACCATTCTCCTTTAAGCGTAGTAACATGAATACATTTTATGAATTTGCTTAGTCTAATTAAAAATGTACTAGACGTTTGTCAGTACTTCCCAAACTCAAAAAAAAAATCATAGGTCTATGACTGTGAATGAATGAAATGTAAGAATGAAAAATGATTCACATGGCTGTTGTTGTGATCTGCCACTACTATGGCTAAGATTTGGTTAGGTTTAAGCACAAAAACTACTTGGCAAAGGTTAGGGTCATTTGGTTTTTAAAAATCTAAGGTGAGGCCGGAGAGATAATGTCATAAAAGAAAATGATGATGACAAACTGACCTTTTTATTAAAACTAGTGCAATGCCTGTTTGGGGCGTGGTCGTTCACAGCGCGTGGCCATTCGGAACGTGTACCCGTTCAGGACAGGCCGACTGCTCGGCTCCCTTTATTGTTCCTTGCAGCGTTGTCAGGGGGCGCGCCCATTCGGAGCACGTGGCCATTTGGAATGCGTGCCCATTCGGAGCGGGCCGATTGCTTGGCCCCCGGAAGTGCTGCTTGCAGCGTTCTCAAGAACCGCTCATCCAATCGACATGGCAGGTGTATTGTTGAGGACCTGAGGGAGTGCAGTGTCAAGTGTGAAGTCGATCGGATGAACAGTTCCCGAGATATGCGAAGGACAATCATACATACATACATACATACATGCGTACATACATACATGCATGCATAAATACATACATACATACAGGCAGACAGACAGACAGATTCCTTCCTTTATAGTTAGATGATGCTGCAACAGTGCCACCTATTGGCCAAATTGCACCAAATTTGTCATGGTCACTCAGACATCATATCTACATATGTCCACCAAATAAGGTTGCAATAGCACAAAGCATTCAGGAGATATGATATTTTTTGTAATAAACGCCCTGCCCAAAGCAAACTTTGAGGGCCAGCTATATAAACTGAATGGAATATCAAAAATTCGAAAAAGTAACTTTTTCCATCTTGGTCCAGAGATGTTCTGTACCAAATTTGATGACGATTGTTCAAAATTTGATCGAAACGCAAATGGGCATGGCTTATATGGATAGACCCACAAAATCCAGGAAAAAAAAATTTTGTCTCTTAGACTTACGGTTCAAATGTTACAGGCCAAAACATAAAGTTCATTGTTCCCCAAGGGAATGCCACCACTGCACTCCCTTGGGTGGCCCATAGCAATACACCTACCAAGTGTGAAGTCAATCGGATGAACGGTTGTGGAGAAAAGCGGAGGACAGACAGACCGACATACAGAGATTCCTTCCTTTATAGTTAGAAGCATTTTAGATTTGATACCAATTAGATCACTAATTTGCATGAAAATCTTTAGGATTGCAACATAACACTCAGTGCATGAAACAACGGGGAGAGCAGCACGCAGACTAGTGAAAAGGAGAAGAACGGGAGCGGGAAAACAATAAAGGAAGGAGGGTTGAGGGTGTTCATGACAGTAAAGGGAACGGTAATGAGTGACACTGAGAACTCGCACTGTATCTCAGGGAAAATAGAGGATACGGGCAAGATGGGGGAAGATTGGTTAAAATTAGGAAAATAGAAATGGCTGCAATAACTGACCACTGAGTCTAGACCACAGTCAATATATCTAAGTGGATTTTAGCTCTGGCACGGTAGAAGAAATGCTTTAGCACGCCCACAGTGTACGCACACACTCACAATTACATCTAAACACACACACACAAAAACAAACAAACTCAGAATTGGTTTAATTCCACCAGCTGGGTTTGAATGTGAGAATAGAAAGTGACATTATACACACACAGTGCTACGGTTTCCCGCCTGCCTGCAGCTTCATTGGGTAGGTGGGGGCAGCAAGGTTGCAGGCTGCAATATTAAACCATCAATCACCCCCCAAATTAGGCATTTTACATCACACAAGCACTTACAGCTCTCTCTCCTTCTCCCACAGGTGGGGTCCAAGCCAGGGGAAAAGAGATTACATCACAAAAGCAATGATGGTGCAGCAAGACCCATGAATACATTACACCATCATATATACGCAGAGTGAGCGGAAGGTAGCAACACAATAATAAATCATAATGAATAATATCAAATTAACTAGTTATTTCTTTACTCTGAACGTTCAGTATGGTGTGTCTTTGTTGCAAGAAGCTGGCACTAATCATAGAAAATGGGAACAAGTGATTTCTATTAGTTGTTCACAGTATTCCATATCATTACAGGATACATGTTTTGTCTTGCGCCCATGTTAAACACAGCAACCAGCTCATTTCAATCACCCATTGAGGAGAAAATGTCATGTCCACTCGGCCGTTTCTTATGTCTTGATTACAAAAAACATCTGCGGTATCAATGAGCCGGGAAGATATTAACAAGCACCGAGGAGGACAAGCAAAGAGAGCATTAGAAGACAGAAAGGGGGGGAAAGACAAGGTTAAAGTAGAAGCAAAGGAGGTCTGAAGAAAACGGGAGGGGGAAAGACAGAAAGGAATAGAGAGAGTGAGGGTAAATGAAGCATGGAGTTGCATTTATCCCAATTAGCTACTGCAGGGGTCTTGGGTGAGAAGAGAGAGAGTGTCCACCCCTATTAACAGTGTTTACTGACATGGATGCTGATTACATACTGGGTTAGAGAAACTGATTGCACAGCCCCCCTCTCTTTGCAAACAAGAAAAAGAAAATGCCGCTAACACTCAGGCCATGCACAGAGAGACACACACACAGACACAGTGAAGGGATGGTTTTTGTCAACTAAAACTGGTTTTCTTTCCTGCTGCCGCCTTCCTTCTCATCCTCTTTCCTCTCACCGCCCTACTCCGACTCCCTCACTCTCTCAATTTGCCAATGTGCACGAGTTAAAGTTAGATTTCGCATGTCACATTGTGAGCCCCCTCAATTCTCGTCTTCCTCGTCTCTGTCGCTCTGTGTTGTGTGGCGGTGATAATGGAAGTAATTACACTAGCTCCATGTCTGTTCCACAGCACAGCAGCAGCAGCACAGGCAGGCTGTGGCTCCATGACGCCCGCTGCCCGGCCACATCCTCACACGCTCTGGAGAATCACTGTTGATGGGCCTGCACGCCATCAAACGAAAACACAGACACCGGAGAATAAAAGGGTGTTTGTCTTTATTTTTTGCACAGATATAAGAGTATAGCAAATGTGGCGAGAGGTGATAGAAAGCCTATGGATATTTTTGTGCTGTAGTTTTCACTCCCTATTCACTCTGCAAGTATTTCACCGCTCAGATATATTATGCAGTTTTTGTGGGATTTTCTGGAATGTAGTCCAATGGCATTGAGATAAGCTGCCCGTGGGCGAATATTCTGCTGCACTCCTGACCCAGCAATACAAAACGATAGCGCAGGATTGCAGTTGATTCAAGGGAATAGAAGAGCAGACAATAAAGAGCATGGAGGGAATATGTGAGTTCCTGTTGAAGAGGAGGAGGGACAAAGGAATGGAAATGCAGAGCAGCATATCTCAACAAAACCAGAAAGGAAGAGAAAGGGAATGTACATTTGGCCAAACGAAAGGCCCGGGGAGGTGAAAAAGGAAGATAAATAACAAATACAAAGTACTTGTTGGGTAAATGAATACATGAAAAAAGAGACATTTCATTCACTGGCTTCAAGATTTTAAGAACATTTTATCTCTGCAGAATTTTTAGGCAACAGTTCTGCATTCTGCATTTTACATCACAAATGAGTGAAGGCAGAAAGGTGAGCAGAATGCACCTCAAGGATTGTTCTGAAAAACACAGTTCGACAGCTAGGCACTAAGCCTTTATGGCTCTCCAGGCAGCAGAGAAAACAGTCGTGTCTGTGTACAAACAAGGGCACAAAGAGAAGTAGACTTGCCTTGGACTCTTTCCTCTCCTCTCCTTTCTGTTCCCTTTCTACCCTCTTCTCTGGGTCTGACCTCTCTCATCCCCTCTGTCAGCTCCAAGCCCAGACTCTAGCCTATCTGAAGAGAGACACCTAGTGGTGCAGAACAAACCCCCCATCTACCCCTGGACATGGACAACGCTCTCTATCCCAATTGACTTAACTGCACATCACTGTTACACGTTCCCCTCTCTTAAAGGACCCTTAACGAAGCCACATTAATCAAACTGAACCACTAACTACAGCAATTATTGGTGTGATTTGCACATTGCTTGCTATCACCCTCAGATGCCTTTCTCAAGGAATGGGGGTGGGGGCTCTCTGTGAGGTAGGACAAAATCGAGAAGAGTTGGTTATGGATGAGGTGCCAGCTTTTGTGGCTGATCAACGTAGTGTGTGGTACATAGGAGGAACGAGACTCATATTACTGACCAAGGATGATTAAAAGCCACCCTTCACGTAGGCGGCGTAATTAGAAATCAATTAAATTCAGAATGGAGAAGCCTGATAGTGGCACTGCTCAAAAGTTAACATTTACTACAAGATTTTCTTTTCCTTTTATTGTATTCTGTAACCAAACAGACACCAAACAATTTCTGGTGGCTTTAAATAAAACCCAGCTGCTATGTGCACACCATGGATATCAAAGTGAAATTAAAAATATCTCCCGTCACATGTGCTGCAGGGAACTGTGAGAATTATTCAATCACACTTCTCAAGTTGGTAAAGGGCCTGTTGAAGGGTTAATAAGCATGTTAAAATTAATGTGACAAGTTGCATTCTGGGTGTCATTATTCTCCCCAAGAAGGGGTAGTCATGACAATTATGATTGGACGGTCCCTTTAAAATACCTGTCTCACCTTATAGGTCTGATACTAAATCAGCTGACATGAACACCAGGACACTCCCTTCCAGTCAAAAATCTGTTGAATCATGAAGCTCTTGAAAAGCTGATCTGCCTTGACTGCTCAATGGGCTCCTCTGATAAAGCCAGACAAGGTGGTATTACACTAGCGAACCCCAATCAGAGAGGCTGCAGTCGATCTATCATGGTGTTATCTGCGGAAGAGGTATATTACCTGGAGCCCAGACAGCCCTGGGCATGCGTGGATGTATGGGGCCGATAGCAGAACTGGCTGTCATCCCTCTGGGCTGATTAATGAGGAGCTCGGCCCAGTGTTTAATGTGTTTAATATGGGCCGCTGACGAGGCCGTCACACTGACGGAACCCACCCGTCTCGCTGACTGATGAAGTCACCCGCAGCGCTCCCTCCCTTGCTCTCTTTCACAGATACAGTAAAATAGAAACACACACACACACACACACCAGCAAAAATCACCCCTTCCATCCCTTCCGCTGCATAATCTCTGCCCTGTTTACCAACATGCAAAGAACATTTTAGTTGAGTTGAGGCAATCAGAGATATGCGTATCCTTTTGTAATCTCACTTACGATACCGAGAACAGAATGACATGTCACCTTTTTTCAAAATAGACGGATGTAAACTGATGCATTAAATTCACAGACAGCTGAACACACACACACACACACACACAAGACAGGACTCACCGCTGTGCTGCATGTGACCCTGCTTTCATGGTGAATGGGAGGGAAAATAAGGGCCAAATGGAGAGCTCTGTTTTGGGTGTATTTTGGGAGCCGGGGCACTCTAATGGAAGATACTTACACCTTTCTGTGTGGGAAGATCCAGGCTCTCTTTCACTGTGTAATGAAACAGCTAATATACTTGTACCGTCTCTGCCCAGCAATCAGACTCTTCTCCTCCTTTCCTCCCTCTGCTCCATGATCTGTCTATTACTTTCAGCCCGCCTCACTCTCTTATTTCAGCTCTCCTACTCCCACCTGCTAATTTTCACTTCTTTCTGCCTTATTCTCTCCCTCACTATCCGCTGTCTTCCCACTCCTTCTTCCCAGCACATTTCTATCTCTCTCTTTTCATCTATCACCTCCTCTGCAGTGTTCTCATTTAATCATCCCCTCAAGAAATATATTCACCTCCGAACAACTGGGCTCCTATTAGATCATATACTGCTGTTGTTACAGCTGTTATCGTGGCCAATTCCTGTGCTCTCGGGGTGGCTAGGAGCTGCCATGTAAACAGTTCACTTCAGGAAATGCACACACAGAGAGGAGCAAAGATGCATACAGTAGGATGCAACCTATTTAAAGGATAATGGCAGACGACTGTCAAAGCCATGTGAGTGTGATGGTGGTTTAGCTCACAGCAGCACATATGCAACACAGGCACAAATGTGTTGTCATCTCAGTGTTTACAACATTCTCTTGCTTTACTTACACACTTTGTCATCTTTTACACCTTTTTCACAGCTCACATCTCTCACTCTCACGTGCGAATCCAGGGCTAAAAGTATTCAAATCTACCTGGTAGTAATTTGGCGCGCTGATATTCATAGCAGCTGGTTTGGATAGGATTTTTTTTTCTGGAAAGCAGTAACATATAACATGTTTAGAATGGTACAGGACCCACGTGCTAAGTGCTTGTTGAGTCACCCTTACACGTGTGGGTTGGATTGAAAATGTCATTTTCCAGTCTAGAGTCCAATGCGGAGCCGCGTAGTATGGACTATTCTCCCACAGGGAGTTTCCAGCACTCCATGAGGCAGGTACAGATCAAGCCTGGGAGGTGGGGCAGGGTGAGGGTGGTGAGGGGTGGGAGAGCACTCAGTCCCTCCAGACTGGAGTAATGAAATATCAGCTCTGTGAGAGGCTTGTTCTGCCCTCAGGGTGGTTAGGTAAGGCCCAGTTTAGGTTTACATTATGGAGAGAATCCTAATGGTCCCTGGCCCAGTCCCCCTACCATGGGCTTTGCTGTTTTTAATATATATGGATCTGCTTTTTTAATTATCTTCATGTCATGTTACACTTCCTTTGCACCGCCTGTGAGAGGAAAGACATGCAAAGCATGGCTGCTACTCCCACTGCAGCCTTCCCTGCTCTAGCCACCCGAATCCCATCTGCGCATATTATATTATTCACACAAGCATAATTTGCACTCAGCACACACATGTATTGTAGAAACAGAAACAAATGCACTTTCATGTGAGCATACAACCACGCACAATTGCATATGCAAGAGCAGAGGAACATATGTAAATCAAATAAATATCTATTGTAGTTTATGCACGGTGGAAAACCTGGTGAACATTAGACAGACACATCAGGCACATGCAGTGAACGAAAACAACATGATCTACATAGAGGAAAGAAATCAAATCACAAGATTCAAACATAAATATACCTGCTGCTTACAAACAGGCAAATACAGATTTTAAAAAGGTCTAGATTTTGTAATACATCTATTATAAGTGGCTAATCCAAGTATACAAACACATAGCATATTGATACGGTATGATACAATGTAAGGAATGTTTTCAGCTCTCAGTTCCCAAGTGATGTATCATAACAATAATCACTGTCAGGCCCAGAATGAAGGGGGATGAAGGCAGAACTGTGGTAATTATGCAGCCGTAATGGAGTCGGTGCCTAGTGAGAGCCTAATGAGCTTACTGGAGTCTACCATTGAGAATTGATTCCTGGGAAGAAAAAAAAAAAAAGAGAGAACAGAGAACAGTTGTGCTTGTAGGAGAGGGCCAATGGAGGTGAGCTTGTCTCCATTGTTGTGCACTTAATTGACAGGGAACCAACATGCAGAGAAATTCCCCAAGAGCAATTAATAATAATGAAAGCTGCAGAAAAATCTTTATACATGGAATACCCTGATCCGGAGCCTTTTATTGTACTGTCACCTGTCGGGAAGAAGGTGTCTAATCACACTCTTAATATGTGTGTGTGTGTGTCAGTGCGTTTTTTTTTTTTTTTTTTCCTTTTTGCTATGCTCTGCCTTAATGTACAAAATAAGATAAAACTGTCCATATCAGCAGGGGAAATGGAGATGTCTTTCCTGGGCTGGCAGAGCTGTCATAGAGCTACTGCAGAAGAGGATGAAAAGAGAAGCACTTAACCCTGAAAGCAATGAAAATTAATCTAACCTCTTTGTGCTGCCCAGAGAACTGGTAAATAGATACATGTTCTGGTGTGTGTGTGTGTGTGTGCTGCAGGTACACACCAATGAATGCATGTATGGGTTCATGTCAGTGTTTTTGCACTGATATTGTACTTACTACAGTGGATCATATCCTCTAATAATCATATTGCAGCTGTACAGAAAGACAAAACTATCATATGACAGTACAATATCCTCATTTTCTATGTTTAGGCTGTGACATGGTCCCGCTGTGTTTTTCACCTTCCCCCCGAAAAAAACAAAAAACAGACTAGTCTATTAGTATGACGAACAAGCTCCCTTTCAACACATCTGCCAGCCACAGACAAAGCTTTCAGACTCAATTTTCACACATACTTCACTCAATAAGTGCTCCCTCAGCTTTTTACACTTTTCCTTCATTACCAGCCTTATCTTTTTGCCTCTCGCTTGTCCTGTCTCATCATCTCTCCCACCACTAATGTTTATCCAATTTACTTACAATTACAGCAAGAGAAACAAAAATATTTATTTTAATTAAGAAAACTAAGTTATGAAGGGACTGACTCTGGGTGGCAGTGACCATATGGACACTGGTGATGCAATTCTGGCAAGTAGGCTGGTAACAGATGCTACAGACCAGTTTATTTTCCCTGGAAGCAGGGATTCAAAGTAAACTTAGTCTATTCTTGTGAGGGATATGCTTAATTTTGAGAGACAATGTGTTAGCGAAAGAAGCATTTCACTTTGGGGAGAAAAACAGGTGTTGATTGCCCAAATGGGACATAGTCCTTGTGAGTCCCTTCACAGTTGTTTACTGAATCAACTGACTTTGTTTGTCTTGAGCCAATATGGGCATTAAAAAGTGGGAGTTAGCCTTGTAACAGTTTTTCAGCTACCAAGGCTATAAATTAGTCCCAGATGACATGTTTTGGGGTAAACGTGAAGCTTAAGAAGTATTTTAGTGGTTTTATCAGAAGCTTTGCTGCACAAAGTCACATCCACATCCCCCCCACATGCTCCTTGCCTGAAGCTCAGAAATTTCAAATATGCATAGCAGCAAAAATAACTCAATGAACGTGTGTGTGTGTGTGTGTGCGTGTGTGTGTGTGTGTGTTTGTGTGCGCGCGTGCGTGTGTGTTTGAGAGGCAGTGTGTGAAGGAGAGAGAGTTTGACAGAGTTTGTGTGTACAATCTGTCCATCTGCCAGAGACAGAAAATGTGTTTTCCACGTTCCACCAATATTCCACATTCAAGGCGTAGAAGTGACCATGTGGCGGTGGGACCAAACGTGCAGCAGCTAAACATGCAAGCTGTCTAATGAGTGAATTTCAGGAAACTCATTTGACAGCCCCGCTGCAAAAATATCCTCCGCTCTGGGAGTCTTTTATTGCACATAGTGAGCTGATATTTGGCCACTCACAATGCAACTGAGCGTGCTTTAGCAATCTCTTTCCATGAGAGACACCAAAGCACGACACATTTTAAAAGGGCAATAAGTGCAGTCTTATTCCCATAATATGCACAATATGGCCAAAAATAATATCCACCGGGGGTCTTATATGGTTTTTGATCAATACCAATGACGCAATGGTCATTTCCCTTGGTGGTATGGCTTTCAAACCTTACATTCAACTCATACCCTCTCTAGGAAAAGGAGCTCCTGTTTAAACTCCCACCTATATTCTCATTTCAATTGCTAAATGATGGAGGACAGTGCTACAAGCAAACAAACAGTTTTTCAAAACATTTCAGCCACAAAGGCTGAAAAGCCTTGTGCTCAAGCCAAAAAAGCAAATGACACAGCAGTATTATTATTGCAGTGTTTTGTATTTTGCATTGTGATGTATTACCTTTTTGTAGGCTATTTCTGTTGGATCTCTGGTCTAATTAGCTACCTTATTCATCTCACTTGTGAATATATGACTTCATTGTTTGTTGCAGTTACAGACCACCTTGGATCAAGGGAGCTGAGGCAGTTGGGGTGGGGGGCGTTGGCTGTGTAGGAGGAGATGAGTTCTATTAATGTCATTGCAATTCCTGCTGGTTGCCAATAGAGGTCGATAGAGGTCACAGATTACTTAACAGCCCTTTAAATCATTCTACTGCTGCCTAAGGGGGGGGGGGGGCATTTATCATAATACTGAGGAGTTTTTCTTTGTTTTGTTTTTTTTGCAAAGGGTTGCAACTGTAAATGCACAGGTGGAAGTGTGTTTCGGCAAACGTAGCCTACAAATTAGCTCTTGCACAAGCAATTTCAGTGTCATAATGAAATGACAACAGAGCAGAAACAGTAGCTCGAGCACAATGGAGTAGAGTGTTATTATTTCTGTTAAGTGAAGGAGAGTGGGAACACTTGAGGATGGTGGCCATCAGAAAGCATGCAGAGCTGAGTTTACACATTGGCGCATCGAGCCACAGAGGCGTGTTGCTATAGAAGCAAGGGCAGGTTTTACAAAGGGACATTACACACCTACACACTAAAGAACTGTTCACTTAATGTGCTCCTGAGGGACTAGCTCACTGCAGCACACTCTATTCAACCCTTCCCCCTCTGCCTTTCAATCATCACCTCTCTCTCTCTTCTTTTTCACTCTCTTTTCAGGGTGTAGGTGTCTAATTCTGTGTATTAAAAACTGCCTGCGGTCTTAAACTGTTGAATATTTTATGCCTTTTAATTTTTTCGCTGGGCACTCAGAATAACTTTTACAATGTCTTTCCCTCCCTCTCTCCTTATATCTCCATCTTTATTTCTCACTACTCAACAGATATCTGCTGTTACTGTGGTAACATTGTCAGTGTAGGTCCACTCTACATTATCATTATGAAACGAACTCGCCCTAATATTTTATATTGAATAATGTAAGCCAACAACAACACATATCTTCCCGCGTCCTCTCCTCATCCTTCCAAATGAACCACATTCATAGCAAAACTGGGGACTTCAGCACTAACAGCTATGACAGTGACATACTTTTTCATGGTATTTCAAATCTACATTGAGGTGATTAAATAGTCGAATGGAAATCCCACAATGGCTTGACTTAACCATTGAGGTTTTCTACGTGTGGGTGTGCCAAGGCCAAACATTCATAATGACCAGAATGATTAAAAGCAGTGAAGAGCCGGCGCTGAATATTAATCATGCATAAGAAATGACACAGGACGCAACAGCTTTTACAGTCTAGCCTCATGCAGCTTCAAGAAGATGGAAATATACCAATCAAATGAAAAGGCTTTTGAAAATGCAATTAAACAGTGACCCTGACTTAATTAGGTTGCCTGTAGATACCAATGGTTTTCATTAGGCATTTCATTGAATCTCTCCTCCATTTTCAGTTTGACCCTGACTATTCGAAAGTGGACATTTTAACCTGCAGATAAAGTCTGCTATTCATGAGCCTTTTCACTTTTCCATTTATAGAACCACTTTGCCCCCTCAGGTATTCTACAGTCCAGCTCTTGGCTTCAATTCCATCCCTCCACTTCCATCAGGCGGGGGGAGGGGGAGGAGGGAAGGGACGGCAAGGAGGGGAAAGAAGAATGAGGTCTGGGGAGTGCATGCCCCTGTTGAGTCAAACTGGCCCAAACATTTCCAGGCATGCATCATAGGACCCTGCGGGACCACTGTGATTAAGACCTGAATGAGACGAAGGGGTCGTGGGTTGCAGTCAATCTCTACAGGTCTCTGGGTCTCTCATTACTCATTACTCATCGATTGGTCATCTGGTGCAGCAGCGTCATTCTGCAGTAAGTGCACTATATAATTACACCACAAAAAAATAATACTTTCAACAAACACCAAATCATACACATACATCCACAGGCAACACCTGGACTCTGGAGATATCCTGAGAGAGCACAGAGAAGGAAATAAACGCAGTAAAGTGTGTGAATAAATTCTATCTGAATAGAAATAATGTACTCATCTGTCACAGTGGGTACCAATACCCCCTTCCCCTTGGAGCTTATGTTGTTTTTTATTTTTTATTTTTTGTGTGTGGTGTTGTGTTTTGTTGTCTCTTTTTGGCTTTCATGGTAGAGATACTGTACATTGTCATGACTATGTTTTTTGAGGTTGTCACGACCGAGATTATAATTGAGAGACCGTGTGCTCTTGTGTTGTGTTTTTGAAAAACACTAATTACACTCATTAGAAGATAATCAAGGATAAACCCGGTATTTAGCTTAAATCGAGCACTGATGGGGATACATCTTCCACTTTAAACATATTATTACCATAATTAATACTGTTAACATTAGCCCTTTGAGTCAGGGAGCTCTTTTATTTCAAATGGAGTGAAGTCACAACAGATTTTGATAATTACATAAGGAGAATTACAACAATAAAGAATGTTTCTGATTACTTATTTTTGTGAAATGAGTTGGATAATTTACATGTAATTTCATTTTGTAACGTCTAAACCTCTGGCAGACTTTTTCACTTCGCAGCTCATGAGATTTTTAGAAGAGGTGACGCATATCCATTATTAATGAGTGGCCTGTACAGCTACAATACATCACCTGTGCCCTGAACATGGCTAATTACGCATTCATAGGCCATAAGTAAGCAGGACAAATGAACTGTCTGCACTTGCATTGCTTCAATTACCACAATAAGCCAGATGCTAATTAGTTTTATTACCATCCATATGGTTAGTTTTAATTTATCACAAAACTGGCAAATCTGTGTTTTGTCATCATGATCTGATCTGATATAATTACAATATATATGATTACAAGATATATTTTAAGTCTAAGAAGTTGTTTTCAGCTATCACAGCGGTTAAAGACATATTAGAGGCCAGAAACAAGATTTCTGATTCATTATAATTCAATTAGGCCGGGGTCATGACAGATGCTCTCCTGGGCAGCTCCTTGTGGCGCAATAAACGTCAGCCAGTGACAGACTCACAGACAGTGGTCTCTAAGAGCACACAACCTGCAGAGATAGAGGTCAGCCATGTTAACCGGATCCTTGGAGAGCAGAACAGATCCATACCCCATAGGCAGGCTGGGAGACCACCAGCTGCGATAGGAGCCAAGTATTACAGCAGTCATTGCGCTATCATACAACATGAAATAAACTGTGTGCTGCTACTGCACACAGGGATTTGTGAGCTGTGTTAGGTATGTGGATGGTGGACATAGAGGTGATAGGATGCCCAGCATGCACGGTGACCTCTGCCCAGCACAAAATTACAGAGATCGAGTTGTTCTAACCATGTTGATAACAATAGAAGTCACCCAGTGCAATGTTCTTTCATCAGTGGGGTTCTACAACATGGAGGCATAAGCTACATCAGGCTGTGAATACAAAGACAAAGCTCTTTAGCAGTATAAATTTCTTGTTAGTTGTTTATTTGAAAGAAAAAAAAAGAATTCTGCCAACCTTAAAGCAATATGTCATATATATATATTCACTGTCAGCTTTTTTATTGGCCATGTTGCCATTTGAAGATGATAACCACATATATATTCTACAAAGATGAAGGAACTGCTAGGTGTTAAGATAAGTGAATTTATCATATAGGAGGTTAGTTTCAGGTCATTAGTTTTCATAGTAACAGACACAAACTTTCAATAAATCTAGTCTGTGGAACAAAGGTTTTTGTGCCCTATTCTTGGAACAGAAAAAGCTCCATCCAACCATCCATCCATCCATCCATCCATTTTCTGCTGCTTATCCGGCACCGGGTTGCGGTGGCATCAGACTGAGTAAGGAAAAAAATGCCCCCCCCCTTCCCCACCCACCTCCGGCGCATTGCTAGAATTAATTTGTCTCCCCTTACAACCAAAACTTTGTAATAAATATTGGCTGCATACCACACAGAGACAGCTATCAAGATTTGATGCGATGCCAATGCCTTTTGTCCTTTGTCATCTGTAATATTTGTCCTTTAGTGCAAGCGCCACTCTAAAACCCTGCAGACCACATTTTGAGATGTCATTGTCTAATACTGTGACATAAAAACATTTCAGTCTATTTATCATAGTGGGTTCATTGTTATTAGTTGCAACAGAATGATTCACTCTAATGATAATTTTCTGTATTTACATTTGTATTTAGCTCCTCAGTGAGCAAGACCAGCTACTATTTGTTAGACAAACATTTGAGGTCATTCGGGTTAGCGAGCTGGCACTCGCTATGAAAACAGAATGCTAACATTTAGCACACTGAGAAGGACTGAACAGCATCCATGGCGATAAATAAAACATTTGTCAGGTTCAGAGAAACTGTTGGACACCGGAGCACCTGACAGAAACATTTCTATATTGCTATACAGGAGGACAGGAGGACAGCAAACATTAATTCTGCTACTGTATATATAGGTATGATATGAATAATGTATTAAGATTGTGGACCTTTCCTTTAATTATTCTGCATAATCATCATACACAACATGGCAAATATTACCTTGCGAGGCACCTGGATAGATCGAACCACCGGTGGTTCGGGCCAATCAGCATCGCAAATCCAGCTGCCTCGCAAGGTAAGACGGTGATAGACAGTGATTAGCAGATGGTTCATCCAATGAACTTGCCAAGTAATTTTTGAAAGTGCCTGCCCTTTTCCAAACAGTTTCCAAAGACAACTTCTCAGGTGGTTCTGTGTAACAAACCATCTGGCGTGTCAGGTTATGGCAATTAGTTAGCTCAGTTTAACAATCCTGAGGTAGCATACTGCTTTGTTCTTTAATAATCAGCTGCACTATTCATCGTAGTGTGATCCTTATCGTGGTTAACCTGGACTTTTGTGCAATTAGTTGCAAGTTTTTTTTCATGAGATATATACTATAGTTCTTCTAAAGGAATTCAACAGATCTATAGCATTAAAGCTGCATTATGTACAGCCAACCTTACTGTCAGGAAAGGACAGTAAGGATGAGTGTTGAGCCACCCTGGACTTGAGGGATAAGCATAGCTCCAGGTGAATCGGGCCAAATTAGGTAGTAGATGGTGGAATCAGGACAGCTCTGAGGGATGCTGAGTCCTGCAGGCCCCCTGGTCCTCTGCCATCTCCCTGACGGAGGCTCAGCTCTGAACACCGGCACTCTAATTAAAGGTTATGCAGATTTCTCCACATTCCATCCAGAGAGCAGGGCAGGACAACAGGGATACATAAGTAAAGAGCCACGGTAATTACTGGATTTCAGCATGCAGTCATGAGGACAAGATGATATGAGAGACATTGAGCGTGTGCGCAAGCCCACATAATGTTGAAAGGGAAAAAAGGGATGTAAGGAGATTTTTATCTCACTTTCATTAACTTGTGTTCAGCGTTTTTTCTTTTAATCTTTTTCATCTATGTTTCCTCCAACTGCCATGTGTGACAGTCCACCATACCAAAACAACTCTGAAAATCAGTTAGTATGAATGATACCTGATTTATAACATTCAAAGTCCTGCTGTGTCACTATGGCTGTGTATTCATTTTTCTTCTGCTGAGGCCATAGAACTGTAAAAGTAGCTGCTTTTCCAGGGTTTAGGGTGCCTGTTAATCCCCTGCCTGTGTGGTTATGGAGGTAAAACACATTTCCGTCCTCATGCTCTGTAGCACCCTGCACTGGTGTGTGGCTTAAGCTCCGAGCAACAGGGAAGGGAAGATTCAGCCATTTTTTCCTTGGGAGAGATTTTTTTTTTTTTCTAGTGTCGTGCTGTTGGACGCGTGTATTTTGGGGATTAGTGGCTTAATCGACCTTGTAATGGGGAGATCAGAGTGGCATGCAGGCATGGAGAGAAGTGCACGCACACATGCTGATACACACATATACAGTATTCTCTCACGCACAGTCATATTTAGACAAACACACTTAAGCATACAATCTGCGCAACCTTACTTTATTAAAAACACACACCTGTCGTCAGACGCTCTCCTTTATTTCATAGGCCACTGCGCTGACTGAAACCAACTACAACCTTTTCCTGCAGGGAAATACACACCACACATACACACACTAATAACCTCATACTTCTCCCCAACAGCCAGAAAAAGTGCACTCACACCACATAGTGTACTAGAGTACATTGGACACCTTATCGCTGCTTCCACCCACCGCTCCCTCTGTAATATGCTGCGGCTGTGCGGGTACATTGCACTGCAGACCGAGGGCTCTCCGGGGGGTCAGTGTATTGTCTCAGTGAACAATGAGCACTCTGGCTAATGCTTCTGTGGACTCCAGAGGTCAGCCCTGTGAGTCACCCTCTATGAATTTCCTACAGTACATGTCCATCTCCCTCTCTCTCTCTCTCTCTCTCTTTCTCTCTTTCCCTGAGGGTTTGTTTGCCGTATCTGCCCTGGTCAGTCCTCTTTCTGACTGGTGTGGTGGAGTGGTTTGAGTTGGGGGACTGGAGGGTGGTGTGTATGGGAGTAATCCGTGTGTTATCTCATATCAGCGGCAGTCGTGGAATCCGGTGCAGCGTGGCTGATAAGATGAACAAACAGTTGGGATCATTAGAGCGAAGACATTGTGTAATCACTGCTCTAATCTCCCCCTAATCCCAACATCTCCAACCTGCCAGGGGCTCCAAAGCATGCGGGCCTATACACCAGTCCAACAGCCAGGCCTCTGTACACATACAACAAACACACACACTCATTGCACTCATCACCACACGTAAAGCCACTCAGGCAACATAAACTCTCACACAGAACAAAAACACATGCAAAAAGTGCAGCTAGGCACACACACACACACACACACACACACACACACACACCGGCCAACTCTCTCCACATTCCACTTTTTTTGTTTCTAAACTAATAACAGGCTGTGCGCACATGGCCAACCCAGAGGAAAAAATCAATACTCTCTCAGACAAAATCAAGATTTCTTTTATCCTTCTATTTTTTCTCTTTTGCTTTCCCTTCATCGCTCTGTTTACTCTCTCTCTCTCTCTCTCCCTCTCCCTTTCCTCAATCGACATTGGCAGCTTCTTGATCTCAGTGGAAGTCCTTGGAGCACCAGGCACTAGTCACTCCACTCGCCGATCTTAGGTGGTACTCACCCTCTGAGGTTGATCGATTAAAATAATAAGATATTTTCCCAGGATGCTCATCTTGTCTCCGTGACCCATACCTCTACCCTGGCCCAGTCCATTCCCAGTTCATCTTTGTGTAAAGCCCGCCCTTCCAACAGTAGGTCAAGCCTCCCTATTCCAGCCTCAACATACATTTGAAAGGAACTCCTGGATCAGCTGAAACTCTCTCATCGCCCCAGGACAAAGAATCCAGCCACAAATGATGAGCTGGGACTGAAGCCCGGAGAAGGTGGTAAAATACCCAGACCTGCTACTGTGCACACACACTCTGGACAAACAGAGAGAGAGAGAAAAGGAGAGAGGCCAACTGGGGAAACAGGGAAGCGGGTGGAGAGGAGAAACAAGCAGAGATGTAGACACCATAGAATCCATTTCACCCACACTGGCATATTTTCATCTCTAATGGGAAAGTCAAATAGAATCTCTGTTTCAGGGATCTTACAGATGGACAATAGAGGAAAAATACCCAAACAGAGGAGGGACTGAAGAAGATGGGCAAGGAGGAAGGAGATAGTTTGCGTTTTTTTCTGCTGGCTGCGATGACTGCACACTGGCAGGGAGAGAGCAGGGATGTGGTAAAGCTGGGAAGCAAGGAAGGCACGGAGAGGCAGATATAGCCTGTTTTTTTTTCTCTCTTTTTTGTAAAGCTTTGGCACCATCAAAATGCCTCAGTCATGCCAATAAAGCCTCTTTGAAATTAATTGAATTGACAGAGGCAGCCAGCTTAACAAAGGCGGGGAAGCGAGGGAAAAGAGGGGAGAAAGGTGT
Source organism: Scomberomorus guttatus (assembly GCA_038419695.1). Lineage (NCBI taxonomy): Eukaryota > Metazoa > Chordata > Actinopteri > Scombriformes > Scombridae > Scomberomorus > Scomberomorus guttatus. The sequence continues at coordinate 971,198 of CM076459.1, forward strand.
CAGAACAGGGAAAAGGAAAACTCATTACAACCCTTTTTTTTATAATGTATAGATCCCTCATTTTGTTTCTGCAGTTTGTCTTATTTATTTGAAGTTAGTGGCTTAATGAGATCCCAGTGGTACTACAATAACAACGAACAAGGAAAAGAGAGAGAGACAAGAGAGATGGGAGACAAAAAAAATCTCAGGAAAAGAGGGAGGGAGGAATGCAGGCAAGCAAAGAAACAGGAGAGAAGAGGAATGGCTGTGGATCAGAATAACAGAGGAAGTGTAATGTTGGCCAAACAGGACAGGAGAAATGATATCATAATGCACCAGCTCACTGTTGAGTGCATTACAGGTCTCCTGTTAAGCTCAACAGTTGCTTTTTCTCTTTGTTCCGCACCCGTTCTGATAGATATACATCCAAACTCCTGAGGAAACACAAAGGCATGTTCCGGCTGTTGTGAGCTAGAATGAGATGAAGCCCGTTGCAGATTGCATACCTCAACCCTGACTGAGAGAGATTGGCCACAGTGCCGGGGCAACTGGCCAGCTCTTTGTGCCGAGCAAAGGAATGGAAAACAGATGCCACATAAAATGCCCTGGCATGGGGGCTGTATATTGATTCATTTGCTGTATTTTCTCTCTTTAAACAATGCTGCTTTATTACTTAGCTAAATATGCTGTATGGTTGCATGAGCATGTGTGTGTATGTGTGTGTGTGTGTGTGTGCTAATGCTGCGGTATGTATCTAAGCTTTTTTGTGTGCGTACAAGAGACCTGTTCCAAAAAATTCTCTCTATTGCAGCAATTGAAAAAGTTGAAAAACCTGCAGAGTCACAAGTTTTAAGTGTCTATGATTAAAATCCACACAGTTCCCTTTTAAGATCCGCAGGTAGATATTTCCTACTGTAATTTTTAAGGGTGATAATGCTTCTCTGCTACTTGGCAACATATCTGAGGAATAGGAAACAGGTGAGGAGCCCTCCAGAGACTAGAACTGTGCTATCAACATTCTCCTGAGCTTCAGGTCAGACCTGATCTGCCTGAATTTCTTTAATTTTTTTTTTTTAACTTTTCTCACATAATAAAGAACAATTTCCTCAAGTTATGCCTGATCATGTAGACCAGAACTGTATGACTTTTTTCCTTTGTCAAGAAAATCTGTATCCCCTCTTAACAAGTTTTTTCTCATCCTGAGTAATTGCCTTCCATTTGGCTCTTAGATGATGTCCCACTCGCTCTTATCGCCTGCTTCCACTCTCACACAGTACTCCATCCAAACCGTGTACACTCATTCCCTTCACCATCACCAAGGTTCATAACTGTCTCATAAATGTCAAGCTCTCCATTTTCCAGAGTAGGATATAGTTTGATGCCCGCTGCCTCATGTTGTTTGCAACTCTCTATGACAGGGAGGAGGTGTGGAGGGCTTTTTTTTTCTGTTTTTGCCAGAGTTGGAAGGGGCAGAAGGGGTAATGAAAAGGTATGTGTGACGAATTGAGGCAAAGGGCGAGGAGGCAAGCTGTGTGGCGATGAAGAGAGGAGAGGAGATGAGGGCACAGCAGAGAGGGGGGAAAGTCTGTGAAAAAATGCAGAGTTGAAGGGTTTGGAAGAGCAGAATCAGCACTTATGCAAACACTCTGAGGAGCTAGCCACATACACACACACACGGACACACACACCTGTACACAGCCATCCAGCGAGTTTTGCTGTACCACCGTTATGAATATCTTCCATATCAGGATGTCATACTGGGCAGAGTCGGCTCTTGGAACAGCGACTCCCTGTTGCGCTGTGAGGCTATTACATGGTCTAACAGAGCTCGACTAATAACATGGACCGGATCAGCCACTTCCCACTTCCTCCTCAGATCATCACGTATCAGAAGAGTTGTGGCATTTTTACTACCCACTCATGCCAGAGACCGCTCTTAACCCTAATCCTACTCACAGAAACACACACACACACACACAATACTCGTCTTCTTTTTCTCTTGCTAACCTCCTAACCTCCCATACACTGCATACATCCCACAAAACATGAATCAATTGTTGCCATCGGTCAGCTGGCGACCATCCACTGTCAGTGTTTTATAATGCTTTGTTTGGCTGTTTGTTGCTGTTAATCTGTTTGAATAGCTGTGGGGGGCTTTCCAAAAGCACTTTCCACTAAATTTACTGTCTTGGTGGCTGAGCACACATCTGTCTTTTCCTCAAACAGAATTCACACCCAAATTCACAGTCCAAATCCTACGCACATAAACACCTCCAAACCCCCAATCCCCAAATCCCTGTTTAGTAATTGTGTGAGTATGTGTGTATTTGTGCATTGCAGAGTTGCGAGATGTTTGCTACTGTCAACGTGAATTGTGTCTGACACCAAATGGGTGATTTCTTTTTTTTCCCAGTTTGCGTTCAGTACTTTGCTGCTGATTGAATCAATTCCATTGACTGACCTGAGCGATAAAGAGAGATGACACGTGAAAATCATTGTATTAAACAGTGAGGTCTTATCGACTCTCATAATGTTGCAATTGCACCAAGCCGAAATGTCTCTTTGATTAGGTTTTAGATCACATGTACTACCATTGAAATGGATCCTTAAGGTTTGCTTCAGTGCTTTCTCTGGCACAAAATTGAACCCACAACAACAAAGCAGAGAATAAAGGCATCATTGGTCTCCTTTCTTCAAAGAGCACTGTGCTCTTCTTCCAGTCAGATAGAGGCAGTGATTTGGCAGCAAGGTTAAAATGAGATGCAGTATTATAAACAATTATGTATGCTACAGGGTTTTCACCTGTATATCTGCCAGACAATGCACTTGGCTTCAGCTGGCACAAGATTGCGTAATAAGGCAGTGGAATCTGTGTGTGTGTATGTATAGAAAGAGGTCCTTTGGGAGATTGTAATAAAACACCATTAGCGAAGTCACAAGCATCAGTCTGTATGGCTTTATTACAAGTGGTGGCACACTAACTGCCAAGTGTATTTCACCAGGATGGAGCATTTTACATGAGACACACCCGCAGGCATAATGTCTGTGCTTCTCTCTCTCTTTCTCTCTCTCTCTCTCTCCCCCCATCTCTTATACCAACACGTCCACGCACACACACACTCCTGTCAAGCCCCTCCCTTGCCTCAGTCCTCCATTTTTTCCCTCCATCAATTCAGTGACACCCAGCAGTGGGCCGTGACATTACAGAAAAACAGAGCAAGGGAAGGAGTCTGAGGGTGGGGAGAATGTGGGTGGTGGTGGAGGGGTTGAGGGAAAGAGAGGGAGGAACATTGCTGAAAAAGGGGGATAGAGATTGTAAGGGCAAGAGAGAAAGATTAAAAGAAGGAGTTGGGAGGGCGGGAGCTTGAAAAAAGATTGAGAGGGAGCAAGCGGTAGAGTGAGTGAGAAGTAAGTGAGGGATATGTGAGTGATTTCCTCAATGTCATGAGGCAACATGGGGGTGGCTGCAGCCACGGGTGAAGGAGCGGTGAAGCAAGCTTGATGGCCTACACATCTGATGAGAGGAACTGGTTCCCTTGAAAGAAAGAGCTCAATAATTCAAAGGGAGGTGGAAAAAGAGAGAGTGGAAGAGAGGAAGGCGACAGAATGGGAGCTGCTGGCTGACTGGCGTTTAGAATATACAGTATGTAAAGGGTGGGAGGGTGAGTGTTGATCACACATAGGTCAGAAATTATCAATCAACACCAGCACCACCCCTGCTGCATGTGGACGTCAGATGTGCCAGAAAACACCTTGCCAGTACTTGTGGTCCAAAGGCAGAATTCTTGGCGCCGTTGCAGTGCACTGAAATCTGTCGAGCTTTGTTCCCAGGTAAGCTCTTTGTGCAGGACATCACTTTGGAACAATTCATTCACACTGGCAGCTGCACAGTATGGCCATACACAGAGCTGCCACCAGCCTGCAGTGCAGACACAAGCGCAGGAATTATACTCTTATGAAAACCACAGGGAGTCCATTCAGGGCCCCAATGCTCAATGCATAACTCCATTCTGTACAGCAAACACTGTGTCATTTGTCTCAGCCAGCACAGTATTCAGAATGAAAGTGAAGACAATTTGCTGCAGATATAACATAGTGAACTTCCATTTGCCTTGTGAGAAGTAAGACGCCCGGCGCTTACATAGCATGTAATGAGGGTGACACTGTAAGAAAAAGAATGAAGGGACATTAATTCAGAGATTTTGCTCTTAGCTAAATTAATGTTGAGCAGGATGAGAATTAAAAAGGGGTCATGGTGGGTGAAGCTGTGACAAGAGGACACAGATTAGAATTCTCCTTAATGCAGTGGCTTTAAATTTATTTCTAGGGGCCAAATTCTATTCTCACCATGTTGAAAAGTTTTAGAAATCTGGAATTGTTCCTAAGTTGGATGATAATAGCCAAGCTAATTAGAAGCTGACTTCAATTAAGCATTAAGCAACAAGATAATCTCAGCCATTCCTCCAACCTCTAATTTGAGCGCAGATATTCATTTATGTGAAAAATGGTATTCATTTTCCCACATACATAAATATTCATCTCAGACTCGCTGAAATGGTGCTTTTCAGCTTGTTAGTTTTCCTGACATTAAAGTCGGTGCGTGATGGGGCTGCAGTGCATCCTGCTGGTTGAGTTTAAGCACAACAAGCCTCATACCCTCCCCTTCTGTGTGTGGCCACTTGACCAACTTCTGCCTAATCTACAGTTTGTCATTTACAGCAGGAGCTCTCTGAAAGACTCTGTTCTGATTGAAGCAAGACCAGGAAGCACAGCCTGATTTTGAGCAAAACCGATCAAACTCTAAAGCTCTTTAAACTTTTTCCCAGTTTAGAGACTGAATTAGATATTTGACTTGCAGAGTTTGCAGCATTTGAATTATTTCTGAGTGGCCACACATCATAACCTACCACTGTGCCGTGCTCTGATAAAACACACTGATGAGACTAGAACTGTGCTATTGTTGTTCTTGAGGCAACACCTAAAGCCATTCCTCTGACAAGTGTTGATTTCCAAATGAATTATTCTCTATTAATCCAACACAGAGAAATGTTTATACATGTAGCGCTTGCATAGCAGGGACAATAGAGACAAATGTACACAGCATAAGAACATCAACAAAACTTCATGTCTCAGATGTGAGTTCAAAGGAATTTTAAAATGCTTGTGCATTACACATTTCACATCCGGCTTCCAAACTGAGGTATGGGATTTGGAAGTGCAGCTAGTATACCTATTGTAGTGTCTTTTTGCTTTAATTGGAACAACAGATAAAACAGAATGAATAAAAAAATCACACACAACCTTGTTTCTTTGTTGGTTTGCAATAATGATAACATTAGTTCAGTCAGGCATTTGAAATGGTTATTACAACAGCAGAACATGGTTAGAGTTTGGCATCTAGGCTCCAAGCTAATCACTCCCCACAGATATGTTTCACGTAGAAATATTGGGGAGTGATAATTAAATATCTTCCCCCCTTAGCCTGAGCCTGCGGGTGGATGTTGGGGTGGTGGTGGGGCTAGAGAGCAGGCAGCAAAACTGATGCAGGGCAGCAGCGGCATTGACATGGCAAAGGGAGAGATAGGAAAATTTTCAGCTTAAATAGACCGCCACCAAAACTGCACAGTTTCAGAGCCTGGTGCTACTGAGTGTGAGGATCTTCTATGTCTGGGCCCAGGCACCAGCTGCCTTGTGGCCATAACCCCATGAGCTCCTCAGCCACGAGGGGAATATACTATCTAGTGAACATCGGTCTTGACAACAAATATGTTAAGATAGATGAATACTCTAACCCAGCAAACCATCTGATATGCAACAATAGAATTAGACAGCACAGCAGCTACAAAGATTTATTAATGCATTAAGGGGTGCAAGAGCTCATGAGCTTTTGCACAGACAAGATCTTCTTGTGGAGCCTGACATAGCATTGATAAGCAGAGAATGACCAGCAGCCCAGGGATTTTAGTGTCGAGGTAGGCAGATGGAGAGCTGCAGTTGTAGCTGCGCCAGTTCTTAGGGAATGAGGGGAATAGCGTTCTGGGGATAGGCCGCAGCTCAGGCAGATATCACGAAGAGAACCAAGATCTCATCAAGGGTTTGCAACCACCAGTGATGAACAGGGGTGTCGACCGATGGATCTGGGAGCGATGATGCAGGAATTTCATCATGGAAGAGAAAGGACAAAAAGTAGTGTTAGTCTTAGCAATGATAATTTGGGTGCCTAGATCTATTAGACTTTGAGTGTTTCAGGAATATTGAGTACATGTGCTCTTCTAAGGTTAAATCAGAGAAAGTGAGATCATGCTGAAGATTAAAGGAGAGAGATCTGCTTGTATATCCAAAGCACCCATAGACCATTAGCAGAACTGCTTCCAAAATTATATCAATATAAGGTGAAAAATAACCTTGCCTTAACCCTGACACGAACTTATGCACCAGTGAAATAGTGAGAGGCAGTCTTTTATCATTGCCTGGAGGACGTACTTTTTTAAGGCCATTGAGGAGCAGCTGAACGGAAGGATCCCGGCTCTGGGTTGCTGGGCCTTGGCATCAAACGTGAAACTGAATCCCTGCTAGCATGGCTTTGATACTTTGCATTTGAAGATTGCAGGATTCAAATGAAAATACAATAAATACACAAACTACAGCGATATCTACTGGTAAAGGACTAAGGAGGAGGTTGGTGCAAAAGGAAGAGAAGAAAAACCAAGCTGAATAATAAGCTTTAATTGTGCTTTTGGCTAAACCAAATCTCATTTAATTGGAGGCAGAGTACAAAAGATCCTGCAGGGGCTTGGACATGCTTAATCGAGAGCCATCTGATTGAATGGAGGGCATGGCATGCTGGAGGGCTCTCTGGGGACACAGTTTTGAACTAAGTTAGATTGTTTTTTATTGGTATTTTTGAGCGGCGATAATGTACCCCTAGTTCTATTATCACAGGTGGTCCCCTGGATTCTATGGGTACTACTCCCCTACACATATTCACCCACTGAACTTTGCATAAACGTAGCTGGCCAATCAGGATGTGCCTACCAGAATACATGTGGAGCCCACAGTATATAAGGCAGCGTACCCACTGTCCAACATCCCACAACCTCCTCAGCAGGCGGTGTAGGAGTGGCAGGGGCCATAGGTCGCCCTCCATTGGACTCTATGGATACTGAGGGTAGAGCCCGATGAATGAACACCCTGCTGTGACATAACATCCAACCCAGCTGATCCTGACCGGCTAAAGTTTAGTCGTCGCGTTAGGGCCTAGGCTTTTTCTATTGCTTAGGCTATTTCTATACCAGTCCTGATTGGTTGGCTATGTTTATGCAAAGTTCAATGGGCGAGAAAGTGCATGTGATTGGAAGAAAGTAGTACTGCAGGGAATCCAAAGACTCCATGAAGTCATTATAAAAGAAAGAGATACCATTCCATTCGTCACATAGCAAGGTCCAGAACCGCAGATCTGAGCAACAGTCTTTGTCTAAGACTACAGTGTCTTCTAGATCTTGAACAGAATAAGCCAATACTAGCAAGCATAATACAAATGAACAACCATGAGGGATGATGCACATAACAAAGTTAAGGTGGACTAATAGAGACAAGAGATCTCTTTTAGAGAGAATGGCAGCAGCAGACCAGGATTTGATAGCTGCTCTGATGCGCGACAGCTTGTCCTGTGGCAGTGATGCTTGTATAAGCACACTTATCAAGGGTGATGCTGAGAAATTCCAAACACGTGGAAGGGCCTACGGTCTTCTCTTCTGAAAGAGGTACACCTAACTCATGGAAAAGGTTTTTGACTGTGGAAATGCTGCAAGCTGGTGGGGACGAGGGAAAGTCAGCTACTAAAAAATCATCTATAGGGTGCAAGACGAAAGGGAGTTTGCAGGTGTTGTAGAGAATCCAGCATGCTTCTGACAAGGTGTCAAAAATGCAAGGGCTACTGCAGCAACCAAATATCAATTTAACAGAGAAGTAAAACTTTGAATGCCATTTTACACCGAAAAGATGCCATCATGAGGGGTGGAGTGGCATGACTTTGAAGGCAACTAGGCTATTCATACTCTGAATGGAAGGGATTTTGACAATGGACCTAACATGTATCCCTTTTTGAACTCTTTTGATAGGAGCTTGTATACTACTTCTGGCTCCTTAATGGCAGACTGCAGGTTTTTACAGACATGGGTCACTTTTGGGAGCCAGCATAGACCTGCTAGGAATCCTTGAACTAAGCCGGTGACAAGGTAATTGACAAAGCATCTATTAGGGTGATTTGAGGGCAGCAGCGGCATTGACATAGCAGAGGGAGAGATGGGAAATTAATTTTTGTAGCTGAAATAGACTGCCAAATTGGGAGGGTTGTGTTTGGTAGATGATATGGAGAATGAGGCATGTCACGTGTGTATGTAGCAGTGCAGCTCCAGTTGACTGCCTGAACTAGCATGCAGGCGTCGCACTATAAACAAACTGGTCCAATAAAGTGGATCATAAATCTTTGACATTGAAGGCCAAAGTGCTACAATTTTTATAGAGTAAGCAGAAAGGTAGTCAAGAACTGTAGTGGATCTAAACACTTTTGCACTCATGATTCATAAAAGATCTATGGATGCAACTGGATGCATGCATGGACAGCTAATAGTATGAAGTTGAACATTACAGAGGATAGTGCAATACAATTATCCTAATGTTCTCATATAAAATGGTTTGATCATTTATCCCTGGTGCCACCCTGCAGCTTTCTGTTCATGCACTTAAAAAAAAAAAAACGAAAACACATTTACATTTATACTGTAAACGCTCACAATCAAATGATGGCATAATCAAGTTCAAAAGTGTTTCATACAATATGAAGTACATCAGTCTATGATTATTAACTTAGTGATGCTGAATGGGTCTGGAGAGGCTCCCTTTAAGACAAATGGGCTATCTCGGGTTTGTTGCTGACAGTAGTGAATGCTTAAATCCACATTAGCTACAGACATCAGCAACTGCTGAGCTGTTAGTGGTTCACTCTGGCTTCAAATATAGTACTTATTCACAAAGATCCCCAGTAATATGACCATAATAATATAATAATCACATTAATGTAATTAATTTGTGGTAATTTACTCCATACTTCATAGATAATATTGTAACTTCTAACAATATTTTTTTAGGACTCTGCCCTACACCAAGAACCCGGAGGAAGCCTGGAGCACCTCAGAGACAGAGTATAACCTCAGAGGCTGTACAGTCTCTCTATGATATTGATTTTGTCGTCAGGCACTATCACTCTGTATTCACATTTACAGTCTATCATAGGTGTGAATATGGATGCAGGTTCATACAGAATAGCTATTTTGCTGTATAAACTCAGCAAACAATCAGCAAACAATCCAACAAACCTGGCTGTTGTAAGTGACAAAAGAAGCCTCTCCTTGGCTGTGCCGATAATGACAGCATAGGGCAGGATAATATCTGCAGCGCTTCTCTAATTCATGGTCCGACTGAGCTGATTATTCAGACCAGATTGCACTAGAAGATGATTCAAAATTCATCCACATCCATTTCTGAGGGGGTGGCCATGAGCCTGGGAGCAAATTAGACAAGTCCAGTTCAATCTCTCTGTAGGGAATTAAAAGGGCATCTGCCACTCTGCACAGCTCTCTATTAACAGTAAAATGACAGGTTTTAATGTTGAATCTTGACGTGTAGGAGGACACGCAGTCAAAAAGACTGTTGAAAAGGCCAAAGATCTATTCATTTTAGATGTTGGTAGGTTGTTGAGGACAAGAAGGACACGTTAAGTTAAGCAGCAATGCAAAATCCTCAGATTGCACCTGAATGCACATCAACACATCAAGCACCCAGGAAAAGAAAAAGGTTGCACAACTTAACTGTTAACAGTGCTTAGTTGATGATTCCAGTGTCTACAAGTCTTTTTGTGGTGTCAGTTTTATCATACAGTGAAGCTGGTAACTGGGTCCAGAGTCACTGCTGAATGTCAACACTCTGTTATGCACAGAGAGAGTGCAAAAGAAAGCCTTTGTATATCATTTTTCACACATTTACACACTGTTTTTCATTGTTTTTGCCATTTGCTATTGTTAGTTATGACTAAAATGCAAACTCAGAATGCTTGTCAAAAACTTTACCTGTGATGCCTTACAACATGTCATCAAGGTAAATGTCAGTAATAAACTCATTAAATTGTCTTATGATTTAATTTGAATTGATTAAATAATGTCTTCATGTGCCTGCATGTTTTCAGTTTGTCATTTAATAGACAGTGTTTGATCACACAGAGAAATGTCCACTTGGGTACCAAAATAGTACAGTGGCCTTATAAAAAGCAAGAGCAATTTTGAAATTATCATAGAAAATGTACCATGTGCTGTTTGTGAATTTCAGTGCATACTATCTAATAATCTAGTCCAATAATATCAAAACTAATACAGTCTAAAAGATTCAGTTTTAGACCTTAGGATAGGAAGGTTAAAGAGGCTACTGCAATGCAAGTATTTCTCTGTTAACATAAAACATGGTTTGATCATTTGCCCTGAAGCAGCCCCCTGGCTTTGGTACTGTACATGTAAACCAGCAACGTGTTCAAAACACTAAAGTCAGCATCTTTAAGAGTTTTCCTTAAACTTGCTGAATGTGCTGAGCTAGTGGATCCGTTTCCAACCCAATAACAGGAGGTAAATTGTTGTTCCACATTGCACCTGATAAGAATAATACTCAAGACTGAAAATTATCTTACACCTATTACAGTCTCTACTGAGAAACTTGCTGCCCTAATCTGCACCACCAAGAATAATTCTTACAAATCTGTTTTTTTAGGTAAACAAACATGAATATTGCTCTATACGCAATAAATGCACCATTGCATCTACAGCCATAGGTTGTGAGAATTAAATAACAAGGTGGTACAGAAGGGAAATATACAGAGATTAAAATACCACAATTAAAATAATGTCATCCATTGGACAGCCAATGTTTCCAACATTTGTAGTTTAATTTACAGGGGGATCTCATTGGTGTAATACTCATGTTTGTCCACTAGATAATGCTATTTTACTATGACAAATCAGTGAGTAGCAACAATCCATTTTGTTTTGGCACTTGAGCTAAATATGTGCAGCTTTGAGGCATGTTCTAACACATACTTGATGAAAAGCCTGTTTGAAAATTCAAGTGTTTTTTGTTTCTTGCTTTAAAGGCACAATCTGTGATTCAAATGCAATCAAAAAACGTGGTCCCTCCACAAAAACTAAAAAACACAAGAAGGGAGCTTGGAATTACTCCCAAATGGATTGAAAATATTTTAATACAGAGCTAACACCATGGAAAAACCAACCCTGGGGGCTCGAGATTTTCTGGTGTTTTAAATGTTTTTTTTTCATGATTAATAGTTTAAAGTTGCAATACACGACATTCAGCCACTAGATGTCACACTATAGCATGAACATCTCAGACCAAAACAAACATGTGCGTTGTTTACTCAATAAAGTTGGGGGGAAAAAAGAAAGCCGACAACTTACGAAACTCAGATCAAACTGGCAAACTAGGCAAACGATTCTGTTAATGCATTGCCTATTTCTCACCTCAGATGCTTTAAGAAACATATTTTAGTGGAAACAGACATCGAGGACACAGAGGGGCTGACATGCACTAACATGCACTCACGGTCGGGGCAGCTACCAAAACAAAGAACAGAGAAGCTCAGAAAACAACACACACAGACTGAGTGTGATGTCATTCACTGCTCAGGTCGCCATTACTCCACTATATCCTTATATAGCAAATAGTTGATTGCTGACATCCAATGAGGCTCTTAAGGCTCCAATGAGACCTTTAAGGTTCTATTGTGTAAGATGGTGTAAGTGGCATCTAGTGGTCAGGTTGCAGATGGCAACCAAATGAATACACTTCTCCTCGCCCTCCCCTTCCAAGCATGTAGGAGAACCTACGGTGGCTGCAAAACTTGCAAAAAATGCAAAAGGCCCTCTCTAGAGCCAGTGTTTGGTTTGTCCATTCTGGGCTACTGTAGACACATGGCGGTGCAACATGGCAGCCTCCATGTGAGAGGACCCGCTCACTGTGTAGATATATAGGGCTCATTCTAAGGTAACAAAAACACAACGACTCTTATTTTCATACTAATTAAAACATACTTATGAATATTATATTCCATTTCTGCCCGTCACTAAATTCTACACACTGCACCTTTAAGACTAGAGATACAAAGTGTTAATGTTTAATCTATGAGACAAGTTCTACACTTATATGAAAATACCTGTAGTTTATATGCTCATAAAAATCCTTTAACCCTCCTATTGTGTTCGAAAAGAGTTTACACCCTTAGTGTTCATGGGTCAAATTTGACCCGTGTTTGAATTCATTAACAAGCACTGAAAATAACACAAATTATCATTCAGTAAAATGTTTTAAAATGTTTTAACTTACAATGTACAAATCGTTTTTAGTTTAAAATAGGCAAAATTTATCCTTTTTATTGCTTATGATGACCAGAACAGGCAAATAAGACCATGGGATGTGCCTGTGCGTGGTGTGACGTGAGATGTGAGAAATAAAGCACGAGAAAGCCCCAGCCTATCTAACCCTAACCATAACCACTGACCATGACCACTGACCCAAAAATCATGTTTTTTGTCCAACGTGTGTGTGTGTGTGTGTGTGATGAGATATGAGATCATTTTTTATAGGATTTTATTACTATGATTTTGGTTTCGCTGTAATTTTTGTTATTCATGATGGTTTGGTAACATTTACTATGTATTTCTCTGCATAAACATCCCATAATTACAACCAGGTCAAATTTGACCCATAACACAAAATATTGTAACTTTAAAAAAAAAAAAATTTAGGCATTAAAAAAAGAAAAATGATCAAAATGTGTTTTATTATATTCAGCAGGCCATTGCAGAGGATGTAATGAAGCCTGTTTTGATCAGAAATGAACAGTATGTTTCACACAAATGCAATAAGAGGGTTAAACACTGTGTTAAAATGAGAGGCTACTAATTAAGATCCTTATTCGGTGACAGTTGGTAGATTCTGGGTGTGTTTCCCAGTATTGCACAAAAAAAGCTGAATGGCTTTTTTCACACTAGTCTTAAAATGAAAATATGACTGAGGGTATATTGCACATTACTTCTTTCAACAAATTGCAAAAAATGGCATCCTCCTCCACCCTTGTTACATCCTCTTTTCATTCTACTTACTGTTTTAGGTGATACAGCAGGATCTTCAGTACCTCAATAAAAAATGTACACCGGGGCTGAAAAGGAATCATCCCACAACTTTTTTTGTTGTAATACTTACCTCTGAATTTCACTGAAAGGCCAAAAATTATTATACCAACATTTTATGCATCTAAGAGCAACAAATATCACACAAAACATAGCATTCACTCTGTGGTACGTGTCAAAACAATTAGCTAAGTCATGAAATTGTTAAAAGTTGTCAACATAATGCAACACGAAAAGCCTGCAACACGAAAAGGTGCGATAGGTTTGTCCCCACTTCCCCCAGTGTGAAATTCAACATCATATAAAAGCTCAGCTCGACAGTGTGAGAAAGAAGAGGCAAGCACAGTTCCTCAATACACCAGATCTGTTTTTTCACAGGGAAATGTCATTTAGCACATATTGTGAGAACATTTAGTACAGACGGGCTGAGTGTTGTAGACTGCTTTCACACACATGTTTGGGTTCTGACAACATTTATTCACATAGAAACATTCTCGATGTTAGTAAGATACACAACATAATTGAAAGGAAACTGCAGGGCTAAAGAGAATAGACAGATTAGTCTATCAATCTACATATATATATAAACACTGCGATATGTATGTATATGTAATATGTAGTATGAGCTCCTGTAACCCTGTCTGGATGAGATCATGTGCTAAAATAAATTGGGCTTAAAAATAATAATAATAAATATATATATTTAAAACAGAATAACATCTATAAGACTTTACAAAACATGCAATTTAAATTAAATTTGAAAACATATGAATACTAATAGGATAAACTATTCAGACTTCTGGTCCTAGTCTGCCATCCTAGGACCAGAAGGAGAGAACACGTTACATTTATTTTAAACTCCTTACATTGGTTGCCTGTCAGTTTTTGTATTGATTCTAAAATGACTTTACTTGTCCTTAAAGCACTTCATGGTCTTGCACTTGCCTAATTGAACCGGCACAGGCACAAGTCTTATAGTTGCAGGACAAAACTTTTGGTGAGGCAGCTTTCTGTTTTTATGCCGTCTCAGTCTGCCTGAGATTTGAAAGCAGCTCACAGTGTATAAAGCTAAATGTAAACTTAAAACCCACCTCTTTAGCCTGGATTTTGATTAGAATGTTTTATGGCTAGTATTTATTTCATTTCATTTTATCATTATTCATGTTTTAGGATGTTTTATTCCCTCCCATCTATTTTAGGTTTAGGTACATTTTCACCATTTGCACATTCTCATCTGCATTAGTCCCAAATTGTTTTACTGTCCACATTTGTACTGTCTTATTATCAGTTTATCAGTCATCTGTAAAGTATTTTGAATAGTGCAACCTGTACAAAAGATGCCGTACAAATAAAGTTTGACTGATTGGTTGATTCTTCTCTTGTGAAAAGTCTAACTATGACTTTCTGAGTTTAGGCAAGTATAAAGCACTGTACCTTCTTTCTGGTCTGGGCCCCTTTTACAGTAATAGGAAGGAAGCAGAAAATGAAAAAAGTGGAATTTTGACTATTAAGCCATTTTTATGGTTTTACTTTCCAACAGATGAAAGGTCACCAGGAGACAAATAGGAAAACTGAAAGAAAGTTTAACATTGTCTTTATTTTTATACTGAGGCCATCTATCTCTTTCTCTCTTTCTGCATATTAAGACAAAGAACTACACAGTGAGCTGACAGGATATAACAGCACTGCGACCACAGCCTTATGTGGTTCATAAACTAAAGCATTTTGCTCAACCACCTACTCTACAGTTAATGTTTCACACATGGGGTGGTAGGACAGTACTTTCCAGTGTGTGCCATACAGCCATTTTCAAATCATTCATATATTTTTCAAGCTGGTTTGACCATGACAGCTTGTGCAAGTCATATAAGTCAAAAGTGACTTAATAATTATATATTATTATAATTATTAAGTCACTTTTACTGGCCTTGTAGAGTAGCATATGGAAGTAGTTCAACATATTTGCACAGCAGCACCAATAGTGACATCATCAGTGTGACTGACTGCAGCTTTTTTGAAAGCAGACATACCTAAAATGACCACGCAGCAGTAGTCATCTCTGTAAGACACAGTGGTCGACCAGAGTACTCCATTATGACCTTTTCGTTCAGGGTTTGTCAGGAAGTTGTTGAGACAGCTGGGCCATATTGAGGTCCCTCCTCATTGTTTGAGAATTCAGAAAGAAACCAAAAGAAAACAAACACAGCCAACACAAAACATCCCAAACTCTATATGTACACGATCTTGGTATAGGCAGGAAGAAGGTTGTGAGATAACAGGAGACGCCCTGGATGCTTGCCATGATCATCTATTGGCTAGAAGTCGCATTGGAAAAGAAGCCAGAATTAAGCTGTAGCATGACACTTGTTCAGTCAAACAACTCAAGTAGAACAGATTTATTATTTGAATACAGGGTTTGTACAAAGGGGATATTTGGAGTCTGCGCTCTGACCTCGTCACTTCTGGCAAGGATTCACCAAGCTCAGCACAGCATAGATTCAGGAGTGACAGCTAGATATCTTCTCCCCATAAATTAATTACAAAATGTATTGTAAGAGAGACATTCTGCTGCACCAAATAGAGTCAATTTCTTATTATTTGAGACTTGCTCCCTTTGTTAATCTTTTCTACTAATACTGTAAATAAACTGCATTTACACTTACATATCTGATCATAAACTTTGCACAGTACAATGATTACTTTGTGTGAAAGAGAGTACAGTCATTTTGCAGTATTATATCTGTGGTACTGTACAGCTGGATTATTTATTATTATCATTTCTATCCGTACTGCAGAGCGTGGGCTCGGGGGCTCAAGCTGTCACCAAACAGGAGGGCTTTGAAAATCAGCGCCCCACCTTACGCAGTACATGATTTCCTGCAAGTTAATATGCAATGACAAAGTTTCCAATCTTGTGTGTCTGCTTTTTGCTTATAATGTCTGTATTTGGTAACTAAATATTGTCTTTATGAAAGTGGTGATCGGTGTCTTTGTTTTACGCTGTTATTCATAGCCACTCTTGAAAACAGCTCTGGTTTCCTGTTCACACAATCAGCTTATTTAATTCAGTCTGTGTTTCATTTTGTTATATCTTATATATATATAGATATATAGATAGATATATAGATATATATATTATATCTGCCCAAGCCGACAGCTACACTACAGCTACACAGACTGTAGCATTGAGGACTGAGCATTGCTTACAATTATACAGTTCTGATAATCAAAACATTACATGGTCACTGGATGTTGCTTTATGTTTGTGTAGTGATATTTTTCTTCTAGATCTGTTGTCAGACCTTTAATTCTATCAGTATCTAACAGTAGCAGAGCTAAATTTGTATGTGCACCAGAAAACTAGTGAACACTATATCATGGAACAAATTAGCTGTTTCTTATAAAAAGTAGTTTCAACTCAATGACACATCAGTCTGTCTACTGGCAGGCGTTTCATTTATAGGTCGCGCTAATGTCAGTACATTTCAAGGTCCCTCTGCGAGCACGCTTTGTGACACTAGCCCCTAAAGGCCTACTGTCTGTCCCCCTGAATGTTCCCAGGCCCACAAAGCCCAAAGCCTACCTCATTGTTTAGAAGTGTGAAATAATGCAATAACCACCCTGCCCGTCAGTGGGACAATGTGTTCAGGCCTGGAAATGACCTTGCCACTGTGAGCTGGGCAGAAGAAAAGTCGCCGAAAATTTAACACTTTGTTGTGTTCCACAAGCTTGAGCTCATAAATGCCTACAGCATGAACATCAAAAATGTATAATGATGTGAGGAACATTATGTATCTTCTTGCCACACATTCTCAGGGTTGTACTTCCTCTCAGTGACATGCATTAACTTAATTTGATACTTTTTATCCTCATAACAGAGATCCTGGTGTTTGATAGCAGCTTTCGCTATTTGCTGTTCTTCTGCAAACATTAATCCCTGACCTATTAGCTCTATCTGCAGCTTTTATATATATATAGTTATATTAAATACAAGTGCAGCCAGTTTGTCTTCAGGGAATGAGAAACTCAGCTTAAAAAAACAAACTCAGAACGACATATACATCATTATGTGGGGAAAACAGAGCAGTGGAGGTTTTCTTTGTTCATGTCTCTCCAAATGAAGCTCAACATAGTAACCATTGTTACATTGTCTCAGGAAAACGCAGTCAGAGGCAAAAGCCATATATATGTCATCGTCATAGTTTGCAGGCTGTGTGCCATAACACTGCTGATGGGAGGGTGTACCAGCCAGCAGGACTGTGTAAAACAATGACCCGTCTAAACTCCTCTTGACCCCCATCTGTTCCCTAAAAACAGAGTCCAAGAGGGGGGAAAGATACAGACAGAGAGAGACATTGCAAAAACACAGTTTAGTAACACACTGTCATGGAAAAATAGTCGAGTGAGTTGACGTATCCATTTCCCCTCGCTATCAGCCCATCCCAACCCAACAAGGGCAGAAGTTCCTGAAAGTGGCTCCTGCTTAGGCTGTACTCCCCTACAAACCTTGTGTCAGAGGCGTGATTAGAGCGAGTGAAAACCCCTCCCCAGGAAGCCAGCTAGCCATCTCATCATGTCACCTCAGCAGTAAGAGCAGACAAACATTCAAAGGAGAGGAAGAGACAGAGAGAGGGAGAGAGAAGAGAGGTCACTGTGTGAGATGAGAGACTACTAATTCCTGCTTTTTTATATAGCTGGTGTCAGCATATAGCAGCTTTCTCCACATCTGTAAACTTGACTGGTGGATGCAGATTTGACAGAAGAGAAGAGGAGAGGAGAGAAGAGAAGAGAAGAGATCTGCATTTGGCTGTTTTGAATTTCATTATTCAGATCTGGACAGTGTTTTCCTCTTTACCATGGCAGGCAGGTGGAACCTCCTGGTACTGGGTGAGTCACATCTGTCATCCATTTGCACGGTAGCTGGAATGGAAAATTGTCTGCTTTGAGAAAGTTTAAAAATGTTCTGTTCTCTGTGGAGGGAAACCAACTGGCCGCAGTAGCCTATAAACTTTTCAGTATAGGAATGGATTTCTGTGTGTTGGACAGTACTCCTTTTTCTGTGTGAGTTAAAATCTTGGGTGAAATTTGATACAACTGAACAAAACACATCAAAAAAGATACTTTTAGTATTAAACATACTATACTAGTGCATGTATGCATTTTAAGTGTTCCACTGATATTAAAATCTGCCACAAATCCTATTCAAAGTCTCACTGGCTAAATTAACACTGTGAGAAACTCAAACTGTCACAGTTCTTAATGGCAATCTTTCTGCAGCAGTCAAAGCCCAAGGCTTGAGTGAGGGAACGAGCCCAAAGAAATTAGGAGAAAAGGAAGAGTAATGTTGAACACAGCAGCCTTTCTTCAAACAACTCACTGCACAGACAACATCTGTCCCTCTGCTTTTAAAGTGATATTTATACACTATGACCTCATCATAGCACCCACATTGCTTGCCGCATGAGAGTGCCCACAGTCAATCACATCTGCCCTTTAGGGAAAAAAACTTCATGTTCCCACGCAACAAGGTAACAACACTGAAAGACACCCGCTTCTCACTTCTGCAAAACTCTGAATTTTTAGAATGTCATAATCGTCACCTTTCCATGACAATTTCTATGCTGATGTACATGTGGGTACGTGTGAGAGAGCTAGTTTCACCTGATGTGAACTGTCCACTCACCCCTAGTGGTACTGTATCTTTTTTTAGATGTTTCTTCCAAAAGTACAACAAATATTGAAACTGTTAAAAGAGAAGTTTTTAAGAAGGCACACAATTCCATTTATTTTACATTGTATTAGTGTGGCAGCAGACATCTAAGCAGCAAATATCTCAAAATGTCAACAAATAAAACAAAATTATCCACATAGCCAGGGGATAAGTAGAAATATGCTAATTGACAGTTAATTAGCTGTTTCTTTTTAAGGATTATGCTTAAAAGACTTAATTCATTATATATACTGTTGTGAAAAATGTGTAACTAGACTGCTTCTTTCAGTTCCCATACACTGTGCATTACACCCATCTGGTGTCATTTAAGCAACCTCAGAGGAGTGACTTTGCATTCTCATAGCAGAGGATGTAATGCTGTTTTGTGCTTGGACCATGCCAGCTGATGTCTCCTCACACATAGGAAGCAGAGTTCTCTCTAGACACCCATGTGCTGTTCATTTTGAATGATGGCGCAGATGCCATTGGAACAATCTGAGGAAATGAGAGTGGAGAATGAGGGCATTTACCTTTTTCGTCTGAGTCTTTTTAAAACTCAGAACATTTCTGGTCTTGTTTATGTAGTCAAACTGATCCTTTAATGTCCCTGTAGCTACAATGAAATATTTCAGAATGGTTAAAAAGGAGTTAGTGTCAGTTTAGCATGATGTAGGAGATGTTGCATTAATGTCAGAAAGTGATGAGCTGTAGACTGACAGTTGCCTGCTTGCCTTTCAGCTCTGTACCTCTCCTTCATCACGGTCCTGTCAAAACCATGTCCTGTAGGATTTAATCTTATCAAGAAACAATGCGTTGGTATGTAAAACAAACTCTTTTTACACATAAGACATGTATGTGTGTTTTTCATGAATATATACACACACAACTAGCGAAATGATTTGTGTGAAGATGTAAAACTAGTTTTTTCACCTGCCCTTTTTTCTCTGAGTCTGCTGTAATTTTTCAAACAGGTTTTGGGTTATTGACATATGGCCATATTTAGTTTTAGATTCATCTCAAAGATATAATGTGTTTATTCTTATTTGTGTAATATTTATTTCCACTTTCTTGTTTTCTTAATTTCGGTTTAAGATATTGATGAATGTGATGATCCTGATCAGCTATGTGGAGAGAACGCAGTCTGCGTCAACACGAACGGCAGCTTCTACTGCCACTGTGCTGATGGTTTCAGATCATCAACACAGACTGTGAGTTTTTCAGCTGGAACATCTGCGACGTGTAAAGGTAAGTCATCTTGTCATATTGAATCACTGACAGCAGATGACACTGTTTCATATTTAAGTTTTACTGCTGGAGTGATCATCAAAATATAAAAGTCTTGTTCTTATCGTTTGTTTTAAGATATCAATGAGTGTGTGGAGTACGACGTCTGTGGACCTAATACCCGATGTGTTAACCACAGTCCACTTTACAGCTGCACTTGTAACAATGGGTTTATCTCTTCTACTGGAGTGACAGAATTTCAGGACAATCAAAATGTTACATGCAGAGGTAAGACTAAGCTTATCAGTACCCTCACCATAAGAAAAAACTGTGGTAGTTTATTCTTAAACAGTGTAATTGTTGTTTTAATGTTGCTCAGTGACACTACGTAAGTGTGAATCCTGTCATCTTTAGGTGAGAAAACGTTGAAAAGAAAAATGTTGGTGGTTTCCTGTGTGAGCTTTTTTTTTTTTTTTTTGAATGTCTTCATCCTGCCATTACAGATGTCGATGAGTGTCAAGAAGAAAATGTTTGTGGCCAGAATGCAACATGCATCAACACACCTGGCAGTTATGACTGTGTTTGCAATAATGGCTTTGGACTGAAATCTGGAAAATTCAACTTCACTGGGAGTCAGGAGCAATGTGAAGGTTAGGACCATGATGCTGCAAAATATTTATTATTTGATAGTTTTACCAGTCACTTAATCTAGTACTTTTTCTCTTATTGATTTAGTAGTTAAAGAGGTTAGATTTAGGAACAACATTGAAACTAAGTTAAAATATCTCATCCCAGTGACTTTATCCTACATTGTTTTTAGGGGGAAAAAGTGATTTTAGGTCTGACTATTAAGTTAGTTGATCCTAAGTTATGATTATTAAGCCTTAAAAAGATGAATATTATTTGTAGTATTTTGTTTTTAAAGAGTTTTCAGAAATTATAAAATAAATTGATGGTTTAGGGCTGTTTGGTTAAATGAATGGCTGTCCTGTGTTTTGGTTATGTCCAGCCTCTTTTATGTTTTTTTGTTCTATGCATTATCTTTAATAACCTACCGTGCACCATTTTCAATGCAAACATTGTATTGGACCAGGATATTTATTGTTCCATTAGCAATGAACGAAACACACAGTGCAACCATTTTCCTCTCACTGATTTGTTTCCATTTCAGACATATGTATGATTGATAAGACAATCTGCGGAAATGGAACCTGCCACCGTGGAGCCAGCGGCCATTACTGTGCATGCCACGCAGGGTTCACTAACTATGGCAACAAAGAGTCTCGCTGCACTGGTAAGCACACAGCGGCACTCAAATTTTTCCAACATCCATTACTGAACCGGTGTTTGTTCAGTAATGCACGTAGTACAAACAGAACATTTTCATGAGTACAGGTATCCCAATGATATGTGTATGTGGTAATCAACAAGCATATTCAATGAAACAAACCTCCTGTTTCCTCAGAGTTAAACTGCGATGCATTCCTCGACACAAACCTTCTGAAACTCATGGTAACTCCACACAACAAACAACTTTATCACTATTTCACTTATATTATAATGTCTACTACCTCCTACTTGGGTTTCATTCACCCTAAATCGCTCTCTCCTAGACATTTCACACTGCACGTGATCTTCTGATGCAGTTGAAAAAGACCTGTCTGGCACTTACAAAGAGTGAGAATCCAACGCCCAACTTGGATGGAGAGGACATACTAGAGGTATTTCTGCACAAAAAATTATTTTAAATGCAATTTGATGATGCAAAAAAAGTTTCCTGTTCTGACAACCAGCACCGAAACAGGAAGGAAGTTCTCCCACCGTCAAGCAGGTGCAGCTGTCACCAGCAGCAATCATCTGGTGCGCACAACCTTGTGTTTATGCTGACTTGAGGTGGTATGCAGTCTGAAAGTCTGCCTCTATCTGACTCTGTCTCCTGTTTCTACTTGTGCATGCTTATGTTGCTCCCTCTCCCCCTCCTCTCCTGTGGCTGCAGAGACTCCTTTCTGTGATCGACGAGCTTTTGTCCAGTGAAGCCTTCAACGATAACAGGAAAATCTCCACCTTTCTGGACATGGTGGAGAAGGTTCTGAGACTGATAGGACCTTTTATAAACCCCCCCAGGACAAAGAAATTCTCCACTTACACAGGTTAAATATACAGCAAAAACAGTATTTGATCATTTACAAGGAAATATGTTCCTCCTTCAGGTGTAACCTTTTTTTTTTGCGTAAGTCATCTATTAACAGACAAGCGAGCATGAACATTAAAAGCTGATCTTTGTGTCTGGGTTCAGATCTGGAGCTGGTGGTACATAAAGGGTCTGTCATACCTAAGGGAGCTGCGACTTTATCATCTAAGCGAGCCAAGGTGGATATGAAGTTTGCGACAGCTGCAGGAGATCCCTCCCTTTACCCAGGTAATGATCATACCTAATTAACACATTTGTAACCACATTCATTAGGACATAGATGAGTTTCAAGTGTAATGAATGTCCACTTAATCTAGTCTTGTCCTGTTGTCAATGTTATAGGCTTTGCAGCAGTGTCCTTGCTGAGCTATGAAAACCTGGAAGACTCTGCGGATGGCTTTTTTAGTGGGATGAAACCACAAAAGAACGAAAGCTTTAAGCTCAACTCAAAAGTCGTGACTGTCACTGTCAGTAACAGAAACACAAGCCACCTAGAAGAGCCAGTCCAGTTAACTTTGAGGCACCTGACCAAGGTATTCAGTTTGACACTAAGGATTCTGCCATTATAATCTATCTCTGCAGGGAAATATTACATCTATAATGGTCTACCACCAACCACATGAGATTACAGCCCTCATAGTATTTGTTTCCCACAATTAATGGTACATTTTGGCTTCAGGGTGAGCTAACAGCAAAATAACAAACAAAAATCAACCTATTATTACCTAATCAAAACTAAAACACACGTTTCTTACTTAAGCTCTTAACTCAAATAAACAGGAGAGAGAGAGAGAGCACAGAAGGGGTTAAAGCACATAATACACAAATACAATCACAATGTTATATGTCGTTGGGTTAATAACATGGTCACTATGTTTTGTTTTACAGTCAAATGAAACTTCCCACACCTGTGTGTTCTGGGATTCCTCAGAGAAGGGAGGCTCGTGGTCTGCTAGAGGTTGCGAAGTGGTGAAGTCCAACCCTGAATACACTGTGTGCTCCTGCAACCATCTGAGCAGCTTTGCCGTGCTTATGGCGCTCTATGAGATTGAGGTTAAAACTCTCTTACATATGATGATTCACAGCAAGCCATGAGTCTGATAGGTCAGAGTTTATCCTTTAAAGTTCAGCTCATTACATTGTACTGTAATGTAACCCTCTCTCTCCCTCTGTTTCTCGCTCCCAACAGAACAAATTTGAGTTGCAGCTGATCACCTGGGTGGGTCTGTCCCTTTCACTAGTTTGCCTGTTCATCTGCATCCTGACGTTCTCGCTGATCCGCTCCATCAAGAGCCCTAGAACCACCATCCACCTGCACCTCTGCATCACCCTCTTCATTGCCATCCTTATCTTCCTTGCCGGCATCTCTCGTACAGAGAACCGGGTAAATACAAGCACATCGGCAACTCCTATTTCTGTAACAGCTTGCGCATTAAAACACCTGCACTGTCCAGATGACAGCAAGAAAAAGTTTCTGACACCTCCAAATGCACAGTGGAACAGATATAAAGTAACAGCAAAGCTACTGAATGATTCATGTGGGTGCTGAAGATTTATAAACAAGAATTCAGCGAGTAGCTTCTCCCTGCTATTTCTCAGCATCCTTTGTCCTTTTTCCCACTGCTGTCATCCTGATCCTCATCTCTCTCTCTTCTGCAATAGGTTGGCTGTGCAGTGGTAGCAGGATTGCTGCATTTCTTCTACCTGGCAGCATTTTGCTGGATGTGTCTGGAGGGCATACAGCTCTTCAGGATGGTAGTCCTGGTATTTAACACCAACTTCAAAACCCTCCACATGATGGCAGGCGGCTATGGAGTCCCAGCTTTAATTGTCGCTGTCTCTGCTTTAGTCAATGCCAAGGGATATGGCACTGAGAGATAGTAAGTTCCCCATACTGATGCCGGGCTTGCTTTTTTAATGAATGCCTCATTCACAGGTTACAGTGGCTTGACATAGTCTGCTCAATAAACTCTCAATGTGTATTGCAGTTGTTGGTTACACCTGGACTTCATTTGGAGTTTTTTTGGCCCTGTCTGTGTCATCATTGCTGTAAGTAAGAAAATAATTATTGAATTGAATGATATACTTAAAACTGACTTCAGTGCTTTTTTTAAAACCTGGTTTTTGTTGCCTTTCAGATAAACATTTGCTTCTTTCTCATCACTGTGTGGAAGTTGGCAGAGAAGTTCTCAAGTTTAAACCCTGACCTGGACAACCTGCAGAAAATAAAGTGAGTCAGCTCTAGTTCAAGTTGTCCGAACAATCAGGAACCTGTATACTGTATGTAATGTGTGTGCGTGTGTGTGTGTGTGTGTGTGTGTGTGTGTGTGTGTAAATATGTGAGCGCATACTGTGTTTGCTATGTGGAACATTCTCGTTATTACTCACCCTCAAGCTATGTAATTACACAAGAGAAGTGGTGATAGAGCGTCTCACCCGTGTGCATCTTTGTTGCCTCCTGCAGGGCGTTCACCATTACTGCAGTGGCTCAGCTGTGCGTGCTGGGCACCATGTGGATCTTTGGTTGTTTCCAGTTTTCGGAGGGCACTATAACCATGTCTTACCTGTTCACCATCTTTGGCAGCCTTCAGGGGGTTATGCTCTTCGTCATGCACTGTCTGTTTTCTAAACAGGTCAGTCACACTCCTCAAGACAGTACAAACGCTGCAGCTTTTCCCGCATTCAAAACTCATTTTGTATTCTGATTTTAGGTGAGGGAAGAGTATGGAAACATCCTGTCCAGGTTCTGTGCACCTCAGAAGAAGAGCTATAAAGAGTTCAGTTACTCCAGCAAAGCTCATGTAAGAACTTAATATTTCACCCAAGTTCTGATTCAGGTGGAATGACAATTATCTTAAACTGTATTAATCAATAATTTAGCAGGAATCGTTGCCACATTCACTCATTTCATCAGAATTCAACATGCCAATGTGCCCTGGTATAATATCTACTCTTAGTTCATTATACAACATTTCAGCTACCACATCTACTTTCATGAAACACATACTGTCTACAGAGCACAACAACAAAGTCAGAAAGTTGGCAGATTTGGAGCAAGATTTTGTTCACACACTGTTAAAGAAGATGCCCTTATTGCTCACCAAGCAGCATTGTTGCATTGATCTGTATTGAGATTGCTAAAGAAACCTAACAGGGTTAAGTCATTGGAAGTTTCGTTTCCAAGAGCAAACATCATTCTTTCTGATGTCGAGGTATAATATACAGTGTGAAGTGAAGCGTGTTGTATCTAATGAAAGAACACTCAAAGTGTCTATCGTGACTGATTGGGTTGTCTCTCCCTTCTGTCATCCTCAGGCATCCAGGAGCACCCAGGACACAGGAGAGTCTCATATCTGAGAGGCTAAACGGCGACTCGGAAGCAAAGTCTGCCATTTCAACTGCTGTCCTCCTGTTAGAAACCAATGCACCAGTTTGCAAAATGCTGTAACCATTGCCATTCTTTATCATGAGTGGTATTTTAAGCTACTGAAATGAAACTGTTGATCATTACAATTTCATACGCATAAAGGATTTCATTCAAAATGAGAAAATGAGATGTGAAATTTCACAGTATTACCATAATACAGATTATTATGTCATCAAAAAAGGAATATTTTGATATTCAAGCAAAGCTTTTAAGATGACCCATGATTCAAAGCTCTGTACTTTCATGCTAGCATTTATTTTATTTGAGTATTTACTTCTGTTTGTAAAAAGAAATCTCCAAATGTTTTTTTTTTTCATTTGTGAAAAAAATGAACCAATTTTGGACCAAAATATAAAAATGATCAAATATGGTTTGTTGTGTAATCCAGGTACTGTAACCAATCAGCAAAGACAATCTGAAAGATTAGATTTCTGAGGCTAGCACTTTTTTCTGCATAACTTGTCACCGTATTTAAATTGACAGTATCTGAATATAACCAAAAAAAGGGGGACAATTATGAGACAGAGATGGATTTTAAATGTATGTTTGTGTATATTTTGCTGTGCAATTCAACATGTATTAAGTTACTGCATTTCTGCTCCATTCATTGTGCTATAATTACATTTTAAATGTATATATAGAGGGTTTTTTTATTTACTTACTATAAGTTCAGATAATAAATGTCTCAAAACTTGAATATTATAAACAACTTTTGTTATTATTGTTTTCTCACAGATGTTGTTTGGTTTTATTATCTTGTTCTGTATTTTTCAATCAAATATTTTCTGTCTTTGGTGTGAATTATTCACAACAGTTTTTGTGTGTGTGTGTGTTTTGCAAGCTTTTTTTTTTTTTTTTACTTCATGTCTCTCCTTGATATTTTAACAAAATAAATATTCTGATGTATCTCATGTTTAAAGGCTCCTTGAGAATATCTTCCCACCACTGGCCTTGAAATATATTTAAAATAGGTAATACATTTGTTTTGAACAGCTGAAGACAAAGTTTTCCTTTACAGTTCTTTATGTCAGAGCTTTTAGATTTTTTTAGATTTAGCGGAAAATCTGGGCTCTAACAAGACATCAGCAGAGTAAGAATAGAGCTAGGAGTTTTGTTAAAGGACAAACAGAAAGTCACTGCCAAACCCACACAATGTTTTTTTTTCCTTTCCACCTTGATAGTACATGTCTGACACTGTTTTGCATAACTCTTTGCTTCCTGCTGGAATACTTATCTAGCTGGATGACTTACAAGATGAAACAGTTATACATACAGAGGAAATGGAAAACTCTCTACTCTTCCTTCCTGTTTATGTGAGATCACAAACACGATGGTCTCAAAAACAACTCTGAAGTCTCAAAAATGGAATTTTAACAAGCAAACAAACCTTAAGTAGCCCCCCCACCCCCCACCCCCCACCCCCAAAAAACAGGTTTTACTGAATATCAGTGCAAATGAAAGAGCGTGTTCCCTCTTTAAACATTTACAAACCTTGGTAAAGTGTTGCATCTTTTGATTTACTCACACCTCCTGGGATTTTTTTTTAACACAGAAGTGTTTGTAATATATGTAAAATATTCTAAAACGTATGTCAGAGAGATGTGAGGGAGCAAAGTACACCACAAGCCCTTGAAGCATGTAATCAGCATCGTGCTCATCCAGACTGCTTTGATATCTGCCTCTGTGCTTTTGTTTACGTGACTGATGGTGGGTAATAATTGTCATGGTCCCGGCTGAATAACAGACGAAAATCTGTTTTTGCTTTGAGGGAATTATCAGCAAGAGTCTAAGAAAGTGAATTATGAAACATTAGCAATAGCTGACTTTGAATTTGGTCTGCTCACCTATTCATCGTGCACTGAATCAATACTACAAAATGAAAATGATGGGTGAGATCACCTCTGATTCAGCAGCAATCAGCAGAGAGGATGAATAGATGGAATGGACTCATCCAAGGAGAATGGGAAATGCAGGTCCAGCGGATGCTAAATAGCTGCCAAGCCTCTTAAGAGAGAGAAGGGCTGACCGGGGAGAGAGAGAGAGAAGCTGTCAAAGAGGCAGGGGGGGAAAGGAAAGGAGGAAAACGAGCGCAAATGACTGTAGACAATAGTGATAACTGAAATCAGGCAGCTCTGCAGACAAGACACACATTTAGCAGGTGGGTAAGACTCGTTCCTCTCTCGTTTATTCGGAAACGTCCCAAACAATCCAGTGTTCAACCGGAATCATCTGAAGGTAAGTTTCATTTATTATTCACAACTATGTTCATCTTCATTTACTTTATAGATGACATACACAGAACGTTCATCTCTGGTGGCAAATTAGTCCAAATAAACCTGAAATATGTGCAAAGAAAATAAGGAATGAAAGGAACGCATGACTAACGAGGTTGGTCCCTAAAACAGATTGGAACCTTCAGTGATTTAATCTATTTAATCCTTACGAATGTGAGATGTGTTAGAGAGAGGTGCGAGGAGTTAAAGAGAGATTTAAACAACCTGATAACTGAGGTATGTGAAACATGTATAGTGTAGGGGCAGAACTAGCGCAAGATTAGCAGGGTGTTCCTTTAATATGCCTGAGTTGTTGAGAAATGTTTTGTTTTGTCTGTTGAAGAACACAGTATTAAGAGAATAATTAAACAGGAGATTCAGAATAACAGCCTTGATGCCTATATGTCTAAAAAAGCTACAGTATGTGTGTATGACGGTGAATGTAACCCCCAGATTCCCTTTAATCAGGCAGTTCCTCTGTAATTTCCTCACACTCTCTCAGGATATTGCTTTCTGTACACTCACCATTGATGAAGTAAGAGAGAGGTAACAAAAAGAGGAAATCATTTTTTTTAAAATCAGATTACAAAACAAACAGACTGTTTGATCTTTTTTTTTTTTTTGCTTATCTTTGTAGGTCTGTAACCTCAGCACTATATGGAGGTTGTTAACAAAGCAGAAAGAGATTGAACTCAAGAGGAGATTAAGAGGATTCTGCCGGTAATGCTATCTTTTTCAGAAGATAGAAAAATGTTGCTGCAGTTTTGACCTCCGTCTTGTCTTCTTATATAAAGACATGTTAGCTCCTGGAACCTTTTGCCTTTAGAGGTCTGTCCTATCCAATGATTTATCCACATACCTAAGAAAGCCTGAGCACACTGTTTATGTATGCCTGTGAAAAGACTGAGATTCTGGATAACGATAATCCAAATATTAAGCCACGTTGTTGCCAACATTTGTAGCATCAGAGTAGAAATGGTTGGTGTGCTAGAAAAGGACAGTGATTTTAAGTTATTGTGTATCCTGTGTTTTAAAACCCATCTCTCTCTCTCTCTTTCCAACGAGACACACAAACCAAAGTTCAAACCAAAGTACTAGCAGAAATGGAGTAATGAGTTAGTGTAACAGGAAAGTGAGGAGTTGTGGAGGAGGGATAGTGAACTCCCAGGCAGGGTAAAATATATTTCTGATCTGAAAAGTGGGAAGAAATGTGTTGAAGAGAAGAACATTTTGTGAAAGAGGCATACACAGTGTCTGAGTCTGAGAGCCTGCTGTGCAAAAATGACAGAAGTCCCCTACATTTCCACATCACAATGACAGTAATGCTTGTTAAAAGTTTGATAATCCTCTTCTCAGGGCGTCGATTTGCCTAAAATGCATACACAGTGCTTAAGTACTAAACCTGGCCAAGACCTTTTTCATTTGTGTTCAAGACAATCTAAGACAAATCTATCGAGACATTAAAAGTAACCTTGTCAAAATTTGCTTTTTTGTAAAATGCATCCATTTGTGTATTCCAGGTAAGCACTTCTGTTTGCTTTTTTATGTATTTGCTTGTATGATAGGTAGAGATGAAAAACACAGGAAAATGGCTCTGGCAGAGTTTCACCCACTCCTCTTCATTATTGCCTGGGCAAAATTAGCTCTCCTAATTAAAATCTAAGTCCCAAGTGTCATTGGCAGGCCACTTGTTGCAATCAGTCTTTGAGCTGCACTGAAGCATGTATCATAGCAGTCATTGGTACACGATTTTGCTTTTTAAGACTCCTCTCTTGTCCCCCTGTCTATGAATAACCTGAGACCTTTTAGATAGCAGAACAGGATGACATAAAGACATTAGCTGAAAAAAAAAAATACATCTTTGTGCATTGAACTAATGCACAAAGACTAACAATTCACCCAGAGTCTGCACATGTGCTGATCATAGAAATCACTTACTTAAAGTATTTTAACTTTACCTGTAATTCTCTGTAGATGACACTGAAGATGAGGACACCATCTTTACTCATGACTCCGTTTTCTTCCTCCTCTACGCCATCCATCCTCCACCAGAACCTGAATATCAACTCCTCTGAACTGCCCAGTCCCTGGCTGAACAGCACCACATGGCCACTCATCAAATTTTCAGGGTTAGGCATGTCCTGTTTCACTATGATATTTGGCACCATCTCCAACCTCACCGCTCTGGGAATCTTGGCCAAATCTCGTGTCCGATTCCGCCGCCAATCCAAAGCCCCATTTCTGCTACTAACAGTGGCTTTGCTGTTGGCTGACCTTGGAGGTCATGTAATCCCAGGTGCCTTTGCCTTGTATCTGCACATGGACCAGAGGTATAAAATGCAGCCCACCAACGCATTCTGCCAAATCTTTGGGGCAAGTATGGTGTTTTTTGGCTTATGCCCTTTGCTGTTGGGTTGTGCCATGGCGATAGAGCGCTGTGTGGCCATCACCCAGCCTTTTTTCCACACTGCAATGATCACAGTGGCTCATGCGCGGGTAGTTGTGTTATTTCTGTCCTCTCTTGCACTCGTGCTGGCAGTTCTACCTTTATTTGCTATAGGAACTTACACTACCCAGTTTCCTGGCACATGGTGTTTCTTGCCTATCCATGGTCCACAGTCTACAGCAGACACCTATCTGGCTTTGGTTTTCTCATGTCTGGGCCTCACTGCACTCACTCTTTCCCTGCTCTGCAACATCCTGAGTGGTCTGTCATTGCTGCAGGCCAGAATAAAATCCTACAATGTTAATATAAAATCAGCAGCCCGCTGCACCCGTCGTGCATCATCCGCTTCATCTTCCTCCTTGTTTTGTTCATTGGATGTGGAGATGATGGCGCAACTGGCATTGATTACTGTGGTTTCCTGCGTTTGCTGGAGTCCCTTCCTTGTAAGTACTACTCTTTAACAACCTTCTCAGATTGCAGATTTTGTTTCTTGAATCATTTTCACCTTCAGTGATCAGGTATCATCATCAACATCTCATGTGTGATTCTGTGTCTCTCCTGTGTTAATAGATCCACATTCTTCTGATGCAGTTCATCCAAAGCACCGGCGGCTCAACCTATGAGCCAGATGAGGTCATTCTTATGGGTTTACGTATGGCCTCCTGGAATCAGATCCTCGACCCATGGGTTTACATCTTGCTGAGGAGAGCAGCGCTTTACAGAGTTTGCTGTGCTTTCGACACACAGCGACCCAAAATAACTGCGAATGGCTCCTGTGCGTTGCGTCTGCACCGGACAAGTCTGCTGTGACCATGTTGCTTTGGAACTGTTCTCTTGTGGACTTTAATAAATTATTTCTTTCACATGTGTCTCGTGAAAAATCTAAGAATGTAAGCTTTGTTATGTTATTTTCAAACAGGGGTTGGTGAGGTTCATATTCAGCAAGCCAAACAAGACTACAAGGTAGCAGTGTGAAGAAAAAACATTTATTTAGTAGTCTGTACCGGTGCTACTATCAATAGCGGCCACCAGCAAATCTAGTGGTTGGGTAACTGGGCGGGGTTAATGTTGTCCAATAAGAAATGAGGGAGAGCTTGACAAGCGCCTAGTTTAACCAATGGCTGAGCTCCTCGGGAGGACTCACACCCGGGGTGGGCGGGGCTTCTTTGGCAATGACTCTAAATTCAATATGGAGTACAGAAAATAGCCTGGACCACTCTGCATTTCCACTGCTTTTATTCAGATTTCGATCAGTTTTGCCGCCCGGACACAAATAATGAAGTCTCCCCTGTAAATGCCAGCCCACAGGACTCGCTCACGTATGTTTGACATATTTCCAAATACTGTCTGAGTGTCAAATAATTAACAACAACCGCGCCGACGAGCAGTAAACTGTAAAACTGTTTTAAGTTAACTCTTAGAAACTACTGGTTTCCTCAAAAAAAAAAAAACCCGTGTCGTGTATCCTCTCAACGCCCTCAACATCCGGAAAAAGGATTTGAATACACGACAGTTTCCGCGAAAGTAACGAGCTAACAGGCTGTGCGAACCGGGGCAGGGTTACCGGGTGAAAGGTGACATCGCTTCAGTCTATTGACTCGTAGGTAAGTTGTGAATAGCCTGAAGCCTAAAGCATTTTATGCTGTACGTTATGTGACCTTGATTGGCATCTGTGTATGTGAGCTGCTTACATGTGAGCTGGTTGATTTGTGATAAACTTTAGTGGTAACCAGCGGTGGAAGAAGTACTCAGATCCTTTAGCAAAAGTACCAATACAGCAATGTAAGAATACTCCATTACAAAAGTCCTGCATGAAAAATACTACTTAAGTGAAAGTACATAAGTATTAGGAGCAAAATATAGTTAAACTTTTGAAGTAAAAGTAGTGGTTTGCTCCCTCTGACTGATATGTTATTATGTATGACATCATCATATTATTAACACTGAAGCATCAGTGTGTAAACAGCATGTTATTGTTGTAGTTGCTGCAGGTGGAGCTAGTCTGAGCTACTTTATATACAGTTAGCTAGTTTAATTTAGTGGTTCCCAACCTAGGGGTCGGGCCCCTCCAAATGGTCACAAGATAATTCTGAGCTGTCATGAGATGATTAATGGGAGAGGAAAAAAACAAAGTTGTGACACACAAATCTGTTTTCAGTTTTTGGACTTTTTCTCTAGTCTTTGATTTTTTTGGTGAAATATTGGATCATTTGAACATTTATTGAAATGAAACCATGTGAGAAGTTTAGAGGGAAAAATCATTATTTGGTGGAGCTGTTAACAACTCGTAGACATCTGAAATGTGACCCTGACTACACACTGCTTTTTGTAAGATGTCAAAAGCCAAAAAGGTTGGAAACCACTGGTTTAATCTTTAATGTATTTTAAAAGCTTGTTATATTATCCATTGTGTCAAAGCTTCATCTGAAAAGTAACTAAAGCTGTCAAATAAATGTAGTGGAGTTGAAGTTTCAAATAGCATGAAATGAAAATACTGAAAATTTGTACTAAAGTACAGCACTTGAGTCAATATACGTACTTATTTTCCACCACTGGTAACCTTATTGTTCAAGGCCTTTATATTATTTTCACTTTAAAAAGTTTCCTGTATTTACTTATGTGTACCAGCCTGCATTACAGTAAGTCAACCTCCTGAGCAAAACCCATGTAGGCTTCAGCTCATGCCCATTCTGTCCTAAAAGCCCATCTCTCTCCATTTCCTCCATGACAGGAATGCACAATGTGGCAAGTGTCTCAGCCTCTCTGGGATCCATGGGACTGCTGCGTCTCTTCGGGGTGTCCTGGTCCTGGAGTCTGGCAGCAGGCCTTGGCATGTATCTGGGCACAAGAACCTGGAAATACTTCTACATCGCAGCACGCACTGCCAAAAGAGACCTCAAGTAAGTAAAATATGTCCAATTAAAGTTCTGTTCATGCTTGTAGGTCTTCATCTTTACTTACCTTTCTAATTTCTCCTCTTATTTCCTTATGTGACCCTCACCAGCGGCCTGTATGTGCTGCTGAGAGTGAAGATGGCTTTATGGCGTTACGTGCGCAACGGAAGCAACATTCCTTCCATCTTTGCCCAGACAGTAAAACTCAACCCAAACAAACTAGCACTGATCTATGAGGCTACAGGGGAAACATGGACCTTCACTCAGCTGGACGAGCTGTCTAACGGCGTGGCCCATTGGGCAAGAGATCAGGGATGGGTCTCCGGGGATGTGGTGGCCCTCTTCATGGAAAGCAGGCCTTTACAGGTGGCACTTTGGTTGGGCTTGGCCAAGGTTGGGGTGGAAGCCGCACTCATCAATTTCAACCTCCGCCATGATTCCCTCCTGCACTGTATTGGGGTGTCAGGGTCACGGGCTATTGTGTTCGGAGCTGAGCTCGCTGATGGTAAGAATGAAAAGCTGATACAGATATTAAAGGACAGGTTCACAATTTTTCCCAGCCTGCCCTAAAACAATAGTCAGGTGCACAAATGAACGTTAAAACAGGTTTTTCTTGACGTAATCATTCCTCCTTGTCATACTGGCCATTAGAACTTCCTTTCATAATGCTCAACAGGGAAACACTGTCTGAGGAAACACAAAGAGGGAATCTGATGCTAAAAAAAGACTGTAAATGTGGCAGATATCCCCTTTATATGACTAACTCAGACTGCTGAAGCCTCATATAAGCTTCAGATAAACTTTTAAATGCATTTTGACACAAAATCATATGGACACTTGAGTGTTGTTTCAAGACAGACTTGAAAAAGTGTGAACCTATCCTTTAACACTCATTCTAAAATTATTCCTCAAATCTTTTTCAGGAAATTATTTAATAAAGCACGATTGCATTTTGATTGCAAGCAAAAGTCGCCAAATACTGATCAACCCCAGCACCAAATATCATGTTACATTAATATTTTGCCTGTAACATCATGTGAGGTGGTCAACATTATGTCCTGGTGTCACACTGTTAATATTCTGTGTGTGTGTGTGTGTGTGTGTGTGTGTTGAACATAAACTGTGATAATGGCTGTGTCTCCCACACGTCATGTGGTCAGGACATGCTGTCAGTGATCACATTGCCAGTAAAATTCTTTCTGTGCCATCTCTTTGTGAAGTTTACATTAGCTCCTCTTTGTTTTTCTGTGACAGCACAAACACTTCACTCCTTTGTCCTTGTGGCCTCTGTGATGACCTGCATTTGTGTGACTACTATATCTAATGTTTTCATTAGCTGATCAACATTAGCTTTTGTCTGGCAACACTATCGTCTCTGCTTTTGTCTCATTGGTTCACACCACTAATATTTAGTTATCAGTATTAATATTCTTGTGCAAACTGCAGCCCTTGAACTGACCTGATTGCTGTCATCTGTTCCCATCTCCCTCTTGTTCTTCTTACTGAATGTCAGCCATATCGGATGTTAGTTCCTCCATCAGCCAGTCCATGGTACGGTTTTGTACAGGAGAGCTCGGTGCAGAACATCTGGCCTGTCTGGGTGCTCAACCTCTGGACCCAATTTTAGCCTCCGCACCTAGACATCCCTGTTCACCTTGTGTTCCCCCCAAAGGCATGAACGGTGAGTACCTTATCTCCCACTAAACTCAACTCTGCCTCTATTTCAGGCTTTCAGGCTTTCAGGCTATCTGTATGTTAATGAGTTTGTTTTAAATAACCCTCTTCAGATTATTTTTTTATACTGTGTTTGACTGATAACTTTTGTGTTTTTTGCTCTGTTATGAATTCCCAAAGTGTATGTCTCACAGTAATTCATTTTCCTCACTCTGTTGTCTCGTTTCTAAACTGAAATTGCTTCCCGGTAATTATGTAACGTGAGCCTGATGAGTTGCCTGTGCAGAACTGAATGAAAACAGACTATATTATCAGTTCTGTCTTTTTTATGGATTCGCAGGTGGCATTAAAGCAGTGACTGAAATGCTGTGAAGACCCCTGCATGTATCTTTAAAATTGTACCGTGCAATTTCAATAATGTGTTGTATTCCCATCTGCAGACCGTCTATTTTATATTTACACCTCTGGCACCACAGGACTGCCCAAGGCTGCCATTGTGGTACACAGTCGGTATGTTTTCTTCAACCACTTACAAAAAAGCTTCACATTACAGTTGCTGCACAGCTAGTGATAGATGTTTGAGAATTTTCCCTTTGTTCTCACAACAGTTACTACAGAATCGCTGCTTTTGGCTATTTTGCTTTTCGTATGCACTCTGATGACATCATTTATGACTGTCTCCCTCTCTATCACTCAGCGGGTATGTGATGCTAGCTTCCACATCTTGATGAATACATTTTTCCCCACTAGGTTTGCATAATTAAAGCGTGAGCTTTCTCCTCCTGCCAGGTAATATCATGGGAGTTGGTCAGTGTCTGATCCATGGCCTCACTGTTGTGGTGAAGAAGAAATTCTCTGCCAGCCGCTTCTGGGAAGACTGCATTAAGTACAACTGCACTGTAAGAGCTAATGCTTAGAAAAAATTGAGAAGTGCCATACTGAAGAAATCAATAACTATAAAACATTCATTTTGAACTAGAACTGCCACAATAACGAGGCCGCTTTCCTCTCGCCCCTCGTAGGTGGTGCAGTACATCGGGGAAATCTGTCGCTACTTGCTGTCTCAGCCAGTGCGACCATCAGAAAAGGGCCACAAAGTTCGGCTGGCAGTGGGAAATGGCTTGCGCCCCAGTGTGTGGGAGGCTTTCACAGAACGTTTTGGGGTGGCCCAGATTGGCGAGTTCTATGGAGCGACTGAGTGCAATTGTAGCATTGCCAACATGGACGGCAAGGTCAGCAATCACAGTGACCACTTGTGTCTTCCCGGATAAAATGTGAATTGGATCAGAGTTAAGCTTATTCTGTCATGCCAGGTGGGAGCCTGTGGATTCAACAGTCGCATTCTCCCCAACGTGTACCCCATCCGTCTGGTGAGGGTGGACGAGGACAGCATGGAGCTGGTTCGGGACAGCCGGGGCCTCTGTGTGCCTTGTCAACCTGGTAACTAATACTAATACTACAACAATTACTTATCATTGTATAGTATATATATGACAGTACTCCATTAGACTCATCTATGTCTTTTAGGGGAACCGGGGCTTCTGGTGGGTCGCATCAACCAGCAGGACCCGTTACGGCGCTTCGATGGCTACGCAAACCAGGATGCTACGAGGAAGAAAATAGCTCATAATGTCTTCAAGAAAAATGATTCTGCATATTTATCAGGTTACCAGTCTTTTTTTATTCATCAAAATACATGTTATATTGCATCATAATTCTGAATATAGCTGGTGATGCTCATTAAAAAAAAATAAACCAGCCATGTAAATGTTCAAGATATTTATAGTTTATTATACTTGAAAGATGAAACCCTGAAAATAATTGGTTGGTTGGTTAGGTTGCCATGCTTCCTAGTAAATTCTTAGTGCAGGCATTGAGTTATGCTTTTTAAGACACTCCTGACCAGAGATTTAATTTTTTTTTTTTTTAAACAATGTTAGCAATTATTTTTCTTTCCATATGTCTACCCAAGGTGACGTGCTGGTGATGGATGACCTGGGCTACATGTACTTTCGGGATCGCGGCGGGGACACGTTCCGCTGGCGAGGAGAAAATGTTTCCACCACCGAGGTGGAGGGCATACTCAGCAGTCTTCTGGGTCAGACTGATGTGGCTGTGTATGGTGTGGCAGTGCCAGGTGAACTTTGTATACACAACGCTTTAAGCATCACATTGGAACTTGTCGTTATCTTTTATTGCATATTGCTTTTAACTGTCCTCACCTGTTTCTATCCTGCTTGACAAGCATCTGTTACCATGTGTCATACTCAGGTGTGGAGGGGAAGGCGGGCATGGCTGCCATTGCGGACACTGCAGGGAGTTTTAACTGCAGCGGTTTCCTGCAGATGGTCCAGGGAGCGCTTCCTCCTTATGCTCGCCCCGTGTTCCTGCGAATCTCCCCGCATGTAGACACCACAGGTTAACTGCCCTAATATCCTTCATAAAAATGTCAACCCTCACTGATGAGTTCATATCAATAAATATTTTTTTTCTGTTTATCTCCACATTCCTGCACAGGCACATTTAAAATCCAGAAAACCAGGCTGCAGAGGGAGGCATACGACCCACGTCTCACAACTGACCAGATCTACTTTTTAAACACTAGAGCTGCGCGTTATGAGGCTGTAGACGAGGAGCTATACAACGCTATAGCGGAGGGAAGGATGTCTCTATGACATGGAGGACCTAGTAGGGCAGTCATCAGTCTCAGCTAAACAGATGCTGTAGAGAAAGAAGATAACGTGTCTACGTCGGCGTCAGTCTTGCTGCACCACCCGACTGGATTTTAACCATTCAGGGAACGGAGTTGAGAGGACTACTTACATAGGCAATACTGTTACAGATGATGTTTTAACACTGTTTGAGTAACGCCAGGACATAATGTGAGGGCGTTCATTCCCTTTAATAACCTTGTGTAATCATTAAATGAACACCTCCAAAAGCCTTTGAGCATCACCGCACATAGAGTGGGCATCCCCCACAAGCCATTTTGAAATAGGATACGTGTTACAATAATGTGGCTAGGACAGCAACGGGTGTTGTCAAGGCAAACTTTGTTACTGGGTACATATGCCCGTTTATGAAATATGCTGCAAGATTAATTCTGTGTAGGTTTAAGCAATACTTGAGTGTGAAGCTGTGGAGTTACTGCTGTGTGTTAGGACCTGGCGTCAACATGCAGTACATGTGGCTACTAGATGAAACGCTAACCATAGTCTTTTTTTTTTTTTTTTTTTTTTTTTTTTAATGCAATGGAGGCAACTAATCCCACTTGTTTGAACCACTGAACAACACTGGCACAGGTTTGCAAATACATAAAGGTTGTTGCTGTATGTGCCTTATATGAAAGTTCAGATCTATGTTTCAGTTTTATGATTTTTTTTTTTTTTTTTTTTTTTTTGGAAAGGAGCTCAAAAGAAATCACAGTAGTGATTTTGTGTCATGCAAAGCTGAGTCACACATAGTGACTGTCATTTTTAACAAATTCTTATCAGTATAGTAATATATATAGGTGTAAGATTTAATTTACAATTTCAGATCTCCCAGACAACATCTGTTTTGTTGTAACTCAAATTAAATATTTTAAAACATGGCTGTGTTTGCCTCATGTCATTTTTGTATGTCTCTAAGGTGAATTAGTTTGTTGACAACAATATCCTAGTGGGCAGGATTCTCAGTGGATGCTCTTTGCAGGCAGTGCAGAAGTAGGGAAAGATTGTGCGTGCAATGATGTCAGTGAAAGTGTAGAGAGGTGTTCTCTCTCTGGGGTCATAAAATGTCACCTTGCCTCGGTCCATGTCTAAAACCACTCTTATCACTTCCGGCTTCTTCGTCATGTTCAGCGGCTCCCACGGTGCCGTGCAGGCCTTGTGCTCTCCATTGCGAAAC
Source organism: Scomberomorus guttatus (assembly GCA_038419695.1). Classification (NCBI taxonomy): domain Eukaryota; kingdom Metazoa; phylum Chordata; class Actinopteri; order Scombriformes; family Scombridae; genus Scomberomorus; species Scomberomorus guttatus. The sequence continues at coordinate 1,010,151 of CM076459.1, forward strand.
CTTATAGTCCAGAATCCCTCTGCTGGTGTCAGCACATGCTTGCCCTTCCTGTTGATGGACTCGCTGGCTACTCCCACCACCCAGTAGGTGTTGTCCTTCACTTCCACATCCCAGCTGTGGCGTCCAGAGGAATAGCTCTCTGCAGCTAGCATCTCAGCACTGATGTCAAAGCGTTCTGGGTTGTCTGGCACCTTGAAAATCTGGGTACAGTTCTGCACCACTGTGAGATCCTCGGACAGGATGAAGCAGCTGGCTGCTGTGTTGGGATCGACAATCACCGGAGCTTGTGAAAGGAAACAGGTAGTTACTAATGTGCCAGAAAAAGAGCTGACCAATAAAACATGACTGATGTTATTATGTGAGGAACTTACTATATCTAATTATACTCTTCATCTTCTCCCACACTTTGTATTTCAGAGAGCCTATATGCTTGGCTACATCAATCAGAGCGCCAGAAATCATTTGTGGCTGGAGGGAATTTTGCCAGGTTCTGAAAAGATATTTGAGGAATTAGGTGCTAAAATTTGTGTCTGCTGTTTCTGTAAAACTTTATAATCCTAAAAATAAGATGAATTGGATCTTAGATGTGGCAAGGACACTTACCTCCTTATTGTTTCTTTGTAATTCTGAAAGCAAAATGGAAGAGAACAACTCTCATCAAGTGTGCATATGAAGGTTTAAAAAAGTCAGGTTAAAATTTGTTATTATCTACCTTAAGAAACGGGATATCTTGACATCGCATATCCTGTTCCACTATTTTGATCGTGTTGGAGAGAGATGCCATTTCATTGCTGATCTCCTCCATCCTCTGGTTTATCATGAGATTCTTCTGATCCTCCTCATCCTTTAAAACAGAAAGCCTGGCAGCCTCCTGCTCCTTCAGGAAATGGTGAAGGGCTTCAAATTCCTCTTTGATCTGTGTTTCGGTATGTTCAGTTTGGTTCTGGAAAGAGACATGATTGATGGATAATCACTGCCTCCACGCCTCGGCTCTGTAGTATGTTCAAAGTAACATTTGGTACTGATGGGGCTGACAGTACCTTGACATGCTCTGCCATTTCCTCACAGACCATTTTCGCCTTCTTGTACAGCTGCAATTTCTCCTTCAAAGGCACTAATGCATTCTTCAGCTCCTCCTATAAAGTCAGGGACAGGGCATCAACACTTTAAAACAAGGTCAGCCTGGCAGGTGGCCGAGCTGTCAGCACAATGTGGCGGGTAGCATTCTCCTGTAAATGCAAAGCTGCACAATACAGCAGCATCAAATGAATGGGACAAATCTATAGAAAACGATCTAATGCCCTGGTAACATCATCATCATGCAACCAATAAATTCATTTCACATTAGTATTGAAGGTTTCCCGTTCTCGAGAGCAGGCCGAGCAGGGCAGGAGTAGAATGAATGCCATGTCAGAGAAACCTTGTGGGAGTCGAGTTTCAGTCCTCTCGGGACGCCAACGGCAAAACCAAAAATATAAATCTATTATTAGAATGCTAATAAAGTCTGCTAAACACCTTCACACATATCAGCATATCAGACTTAAAAAAGCACAAAAGTAGCGAGAAAATCAAAATCAAAACAGGTAAAAAAAAAAAAAAAAACACAATAAACAAAGAATTTTCAAACTTTTAGCAAGTTGTACATTAAAATGATGTCCAGGTACAATGTGACATGTTTTCCATTCATGGAATTATGGATAGCCTTTGAGAATTCATTTGGGGAAATAGCCAGCCAAATTAATCAATTATGACTGTCAAATTTAGTTAATTAAAATTTCCTCAAGCATCTTCCCATTTAAATTCTGAAGTCTCACCCACACTTGTTGACCTCAGGTTCTAGTTTATAAAGATATACATCGACTGTAATCCTAACAAATGTGACAGATCATTTGATACACATTTCGCTGTAAGTATCAATATGAAAGGGAAAGAGAGGGAGAGCGAAAAGCTTGTGATAAAGTAAACATTTCCCAAATAGCTGATGATGATGAAATTTGCTACCAGTGTGAAATACCAGAGTGACCAACCGTGTAACTTGCCTACCTTACAGTCATGAGCACTTTCCCCAATGGGATAGAGCCTGTGCCCTTTGTGTGCCGCTGCTTTCCTACACACTTCACAGACCGGCTCCAAGTCCTCCAAACAGAAGAGTGAGAGCTTTTCTCCATGCTCCTTGCAAGCCCCTGGGTCATTCTTGCTTCTGTCCTCCTTAAAGGATTCACAGGCCTTCTCCAGCACAGTGCTCACCACTATTTGATCCATGGAGGAACAGTGCCAGCACAGAGGACAGTAGTGTGATTCCTCACTGCCTTGTGTCTCCCAGTTGTCTTTCAGGCAGGCTTTACAGAATCTATGTCTGCACGTGAGAATCACTGGCTCACTGAGAATGAGTCCACAAATTGGACAGGAAAGGTCATCCTCTTGACGAGCACGTCTGGTGGCCATTCTTCCTCACAGGGCTTTGATGACAACGAAGCATAGGAGGCCCCTCCCATGTCTATGGAAGGCTACCTCATCTTAACCTTAGAAATAAGTGTTAATACCTCAGCTCCCAAAGGCATATCCCATGTTATGCTGTCTTGTTTGACCGTCCACATTGGGCGTTCTCAAATAAACACCACACCTCTGAATGAAACGAATAGGCTTTTCATATGATACTGTATCTGTGCAGATCAGAGCCTGAATAACCCAGGGATGACAGCAGAGCAAATGATGATGGTGGAATAATTGCACTCAAGATGGTTTTTAGATTACAGTTACGCTATGATCACATCGATGTTATTCGAGAAGTGAGTTGATACAATCTGTCACAGTGTAATTGAAGAGTTTATAGAGAAACAATGTCCAAAATAAGACTCCGGGTGAAGATATAAATAGATGGAAGTTGCTGATTTGGCTAAAGTTATGCGGGTAAAGAAATGTCCTCCTGCTGACCACTGAAACTGTTTTTTCCACAGTCAAGTTTAACATTAGGCAGAAGCCTTTTAAGAATTGATACAAGAATTGAGTCAAATCATTAATCGAACACTACTTAGAGTAAAGGAGTAAAGCTTTTAAAAGCAATTAGAAGTTATTTAAAGGAAAGATGTTAATTTGTTAAGTATTTAACAGTTATCTGACCTTGTTTGTACTGTAATCAAGTATTTTGTTATGGGAGTTAGTTTACTAGAAACAATCTTGCACCAAAAATAGGGCAAGAGTTGTGTAGATAGTGATAGAAAGCATAGGGAACATGATCCTGCCATTGGAAAAAACACTGGTGGCCAGTGCTGCTTCAACTCATGTGTATACACTGGTTGCCCTTACATTTCATGTCTGCTTTCAACCAGGTAGGAGAATTATTACAATGTGAAAAAAAAGCATCCTAACATATCACAACAAGGCATAACGATGTGAACATTATAGAAATTGCAGATAAGCTGTGCAATAAAAGTCATTTAGTCATGAATATATTCTGTGTAGTATGAGTCAAAACTTTATTTTCACTCACCCACACTAGGCACCCGAATAAGTTGTTGTCTTGTTGCCAAGATGCCGAGGTGAAAATTTGATTGGTGGCCTGCGTGCCAGTACCAGAGCAGCGGTTCATAGACATTCATAGTAACAGTAGTCAACAGACCCCCGCACACACACTCATACACACTCCTGCCATGGCAGATTAGTGGTGGCTCTGCAGGCAGTCACTCCTTTAATATGCATTATTTTCCAAATATGTTATTAAAAGTTATTGTTGAAAAGCTCTTCTAATTGAAGTGAAGGTGAATCAAACTAAATTTAATAAGTCTTCAGCTCATTTAAATTTGAATCTAAATGGTTGTGATTAAATTAATTGGGAAAAGACAGATGGATTTCTTTTCTCTGTGGGTTTATATGTTTCCACACATTTGCACACATCTGTGTGTGCATGCAGGCATCATGTACAGATACAGAGACAAACAGAGATAATGAGCAGACTGACAGACTTATTACTACAGTTCATAGCCTACAGAGCCCATTGGGGGGAGCAGGGAATCCTTTTTTAGGTCTAATTCAATGGAATGTGTTTTCATAGTGACTGAGAATAACTTGTCCACTCTAAAGATTATTTTTCATGTTTAAGTACAACCTGCAGACACATTAAGCACATTCTATGCATCAGTGTTTGGACTGAACAACATTTTTTCTACCTATGGGATAACTAAATCTGTAAAGACGCACATATTATCACATTTATGCCCACAATTTTTCATAGAAAGAAAGAAATTCAGCTTACTTTGCGATCCTTGAAGGCCTCTCTTATGGGATACACTCTGTGATTCATATGTAGGCCAGATATGTGGCACATAGAGCAGACAGGTTCCAGATCAGCTGCACAGAGGAGGGACAGTTTCTCTCCGTGCGCTTCACATGATTTATGTGGAAGCCCATTGTTTTCCTTAAAGCAGAGAGGACAGTCTTTAGATCCATGTTGTATCCAGAACTGCTCCAAACAAGAGTTACAAAAGCTACGATCACAGCCAATGCAGCAGAGGACCACTGGGGCCAGAAAGATTTCACCACATATGGTGCAGGAGGACTCGTCCACAACCTGACATGAGATGTCAACCTCCATCTGTGAAATCCAGTGCAGCACTGATGGGTCTCTGCCAGGCAGTAATATCTATATGTTCTCTCTGTATGTATAGTATGTATATGGTATGTATCATGGGTGTTCAACAGAGTGTAGTCCTGCAGCAGAGGGCAAAGGTGAGAGAGCTATGCAGCTACTTTGGTTGCACCATATATCAGCATGGACATCAAAGAATGTGTTGAGCTCAGGTTCAAACCCTGCTAATTAAAACCTGGTAAGGAGCCATAAAACTGAAAAATTTGACTTCAGCCCGTTATGGTGGAAAGAGAAATGTGAGGTATAATGACCAACTATAATTTTGAGCAACGAGCTCTACCACTTTCATACCAAGGCAGGTTATCTTGTAATATTATATTATTTATATGTTTAAAATTGAGTTAAAATTCATTTTCTGGCTCTATGTCCAAAAAGTGCAGTTTTCTTTTTCTTTAACTACAATTTCTTAGTCTTCCTGGTTCAGTAAAATCAGTCTTAAATGCACGTGCTTATAATTTACATATATTTACGTAATTGCCAATACAGTTAAAAATTTAAACATTTAGTGCGTTTAGTGATTCCATTTTAAGGTTTAGGAAGCTTTTAAACAGATATAAAGTAAAAAAATTACTATTTATTTTTAAAAAATCATATTCTAAATGCAATTTATTGTTGCTATTCATTCCCTGAAATAGAGCTTTGTCTGTATTAGAAGCTTGTAATCACTGTAGAAACCTATCTGCAGGGTTAAGAGAACATTCACACAATTTGAAGATCAAATGAATAGTCTACATTTGGAGCCTGGTGTATAATGAGCCTAATTATAGTAATAAATCCAGAGCAAAACGTTAAATAGACTATTTTCAAAAGGCTGTAGGTTACTCAGGATGTAACACAGACAGGAAAAGGTCGCTAGTAATAGCTCTAATGTGTCCGCTTACTTTTTTCCTCCCCTCACACACTTTTTTTAACCAGTATTTCTTGTTTTGCTTGTTATATGGATATGGAAGAAAAGAGTATGTTTTTAATCACATGGTCCACTTTATTGATTTTCAGTGCAATTCTTCTTGAGAATGCTAGACAAACAGACACAGTACAAACAAAGAGAAATGCACATTAGCTGAAGAATACATAAGAAAAGAAATGGAATTAAAAGCTGGGGGTGTGTAAGGTAACAAAGAATGGCAAGAGGTGTAACAACGTGGGCATACCCACAATGTATGCCAGAGTTCATCCATGGCTTCCAAAGTTTTAAATCTCAGCTGAGCTAGGTCAATACTCTACACATGAGATTTTTTTTTTTTTCCTGGCTGACATGAGATTAAGGCAACCCTGAACACATGCTCTGTTCACACTTTACAAGACACACCATGAAAATACTGTGGTTCACATGGACATTAAATGACAGAAGTATGCTATTTAAGATTGAAATGCATGTCCATTTCACTTAAAACACTGTGAATATTTCATTTAGCTGGAAAAAATCTCAGCCACTGACAGGACATGATAGAAACTCAGGATATAGATGATCATATTCTCACTATTAGTTATGATGCATGTATGAGATTTTATGTACATTTAAAAAATCTTCACGCAAAGTTGTTAAGATTCATTTCTGTGTACATAGTCTTAAGTGTAATAAATTTGTTTTCCGTTTGAAATGGTTGATTTCTTACATTACATGACATTTTCATCATTATTAGCAAAGAAATGTACAAATGTCTCAGTTGCTTCTTGACAATGTATACCCAATGCTCCTCTGACAGGACAGTTTTTTATCATACTAACATTATAATACTTTTTGGCTTCAATAGTATCTTAATAATCTTTTCTAGTAAAACTCTATATATCATTTTTGTCCTTAATATTTTTCTTTCACCCTCCTTATGCTCCGGTCACAGTGGCCCAATGATTTCACATCAGCTTCCTGTCGGGGTGATCCGAGGCACGTCCAGAACGTTGGTGTCGGACCTCCAGGTGTTTGCTCTGGACGCGGTCGAAATGCTGCAGCAGCTCATTGTAATCCATGTGGGTGTGAGAGGCACGTTTGGAGACAGCTTTCTGTTTAGAGTCCATATACTTGGACTCGTCCACAGTCCTCATGAGCTCCGGGTTGGGGACACATCGCAAGCGGTGGGAGAGCAGCTGGAAGGCCTGGCTCTGCGGCAGCAGCATCAGCAGGCCATACAGTGCCTTTATCAGGTAAGGGTTGTTCTCCACATCTAGAAGCTGCAAGCGCAAGTAGGTGAAGATGGGGCTTTCTATGAGCTGTACCAGCTTGTCGACCTCCATCAGGAAGTCTACCGTCACCTCCAGATCTCCAAACTTCTGGATGAGATCATAGGCGTGTTTGTAGTTCTGTGTGAGGAAACAGAGCGACACGGTGGCCACGGGGTTGTGGCACCAGGAACGATACAGGCAGCAAAACAGAGCGCAGCTCTCCTGAGTGCGCAGGTCTTTCAGCTGGTTGCGTAACTGGAAGAGCTCGGCAGAGGTGAGCAGGATAGTGTTGAGCGTCTGAACCATGGTGGAGGCAAATTTGAGGTCCTCCTCCTTCAGCAAGATGTCAGCCATGGAGTGGAAGATGTTCTCCGCGTGAAGCAGCAGACACAGCTGCCTGATGATGAAAGCTCCTCTGTTCTCCAGAAGCTTCCTCTCCAGACTGAAGCGTTTCAGCAGGTTGATCATGAACTTGTAAAAATAGGAGTTCATACTGGGGGTGGAGGGGGATGAATCCACTGCTTTGGGGCCTGTGCTGGGCTGCTGTCCTGGCTTGGCACCCTCTGGCACCTTGAGCTCCAGTCTGTTGTCAGTGCTGTCGCAGGAGCCGGTTTGGTCCGTTTGGCCCGCAGGAGATGACGCTATCTCAGCTAACACCTCCAGATCTTTCAGTATCACCTCGTCGGACTCATCAGATAGTGTTTTCAGCAGCATGGGAAACAGGCTGTCTGTGTGGCGGAACATCTTGCGTGGTGTCTTGATGTAGAGGTGATATAGCCATTTGAGCACAGCTATGCGGGTCATCATGCCGGTGGAGGAATCGTGGAGGTGGCGGTCCAACACCTGGACAATACCGTCCAGGTCCAGAGTTACCTGAGGCCTGTCAGCACTCGCTGGAGTGAAGAAGCTGATATTACTGAAACCAACAGATTCTTGTGATGCATTCAGCATATCGTTGCTGTCTGCCTCCGTCTTGGGCTGGCCTTCTTTGCTGGACGGCGACCCTGTGCTTCCACTTTTCTCCTCCTCCTCCTCCTCGTCATCCTCAGGAGTCACGAGCTTCATCAGACTGTGATTACAGGCACTGGCTGCTTCTTTGGTGTTTTTCTTTCTGTCGTCATAGGAGAGGCAAGGCAGCACTGCAGTCAGGATACCAGAGGAGTAGGGGAGCACCACTCGGCCTGCAAGCTGGATAAACTCTCTCATCCAGGTCATAGCCGTCAGCTGGATCAGGTCATTTGTGAGTTTGGTCTCGTCTGCGACCTGGCAGTGGATAACCAGGATGTTGGCCATCTCAGCAAATTTCACGCTGGACGGTGTCTTTTTGATCTCCTTCAGGAACTCTCCCAGCACCACCTCACACGTCCTGCGGATCTCCTTGCTGTTGTCTCCTAGGATCTGGAAGAGCCCGTCCAGGATCTCGGGGAGGTAGTCTAACAGGTTGATGTCCGGCACCGACTCCAGAACATGGATCCAGGAGATAATGAACTGCCGGGCATACTGATTATTGGAGTAGATGCGCTCTCTCAACAGAGGGACAAAAGCCACAAGGTCGAATTTATTGCTTTCTGTCACTATGTCTTTCAGCAGTCTGTCCAGAAGTTCAGAACCGCTTTTCACATTGGGGTCTGGATCTGCTGCAAGCTTGCTGAGCCCATCAAAGAGCAGATTGAAGTGGGGCAGCACAGCTCCCCTGGCCACTTTGACTATATTATAGAGGGCCTCGCAGGCATAGTAGCGCAAGCGGCTGTCTGAGTCATTAAAGCACGTGAGCACAGGCTCAATAAGCTCCTTCAGATACAGACCTGAGTCTTTGCCGAGGGCGATGGAGCAAGCCGCCAGCCCAATGAGCCCTCCCTTACGGCTGTGGGGGTGCTGGGAGAGCGCAAACTCCGAGGCCAGGATCTGGATAACATGCCTGATTTGAGTGGAGTTGTTCTGAGCCACAAACTCCCGCACCAGCTTCTCTATTTCTAAAGCTGCGACTTTCCTCTTCTCGTACAGTTTATCATTCAGAGCCCGGACAATGTTTGGCGTCAGGGGCGAAAAGTCCTTCTCCGTGTTCATGTTGGTAGCTGCGGTTGAGCTGAATCCGGCCTGTGGAAGTCTGCGTTAATACGCGAGAAGTCAGTCTGCATTTATGATTATTTTATTAGAGAAAACAAAACGATTTCACGGGCGAACCAGGAAGCTATGGTAATACAACGCAGCTGACCGGTTGCATCCGCCGGAAACACGTCACGGTTGCTACATTTATTTGGGTCCCGCTTTGCGTGCGCTGTTAGCACAAATTAGCTTAATTTGCTACGTCAACCGCTAATGCATCTTCTCATTTTACACTTGCTCCTTAAATTTTAACCCCACTTTCTTTAATTAGAGAGGGTTGTTACAGCCTGTCTCTGCGATGGTGAGCCGAGCTTCCTTTCACTCCCAGCTCTCCTCCATCATGGAGACGATGGCTCGGACTGCCCTGAGTCAGGTCTGCACTTTGGTGGATAAAGACTCGTCCGAGCTGCGGCTGGAGTTGTCTCGGCTGCTGTTCGCTAACTCAGCTCTCGCAGAGAAAGTAAACAGTCTGGAGAGCGAGCTGACGATCGTGAGAAGCGACGCACCTAAGTTGTGTAAAAGTTACCGCACCGTCGGTGTACAAACTGTCTGTCACAAGGACGGAGATGCTCCTGGTATTTTAGTTTTTGTTTCACAGTAGAAATTAGCTTAGAAATATCTTCTGTGTCTGCTGGTGTGTACAGTCACCTCTTTTTAAAAACTTTTTTCTCAGTTTCTGGGTCTCCAACTATAGAGGGGATCTTTGGGAAGGATTGGTGTATGGATCTGTGGAAGGACAGAGATCCATACAGTCTGGAGAGAGTCACAGACTCACCACAGTCCTCTGATAAGGTGAGAGGAAGGTTTGCAGAGCCAGTAAATGACTGATATCTTTATGGCCCTGAGCAATAAACAACTGTGCATACAGGCGTCCAACTATATATAACAACTATAATAAGTTAGGACTTATGAAACTTAAAGATTTGGTTGAGTTACAGTCATTATTAGTTATGTACGGGGCAAAAAGCAGAAAGTATTGCCAGAAAACTTGAAAAAGTTGTTTGTTTAAGGAAATTTAATTTTAAGCATCAGTATGCACAGACTACTTTACAGACTACTTTAAAGCAGATGTGTATTTCAGTATGTGGTGTCAAACTGTGGGATTCTTTACAGAATGATTTAAAGGGTTGTACAAGTATTTTTCAGCTCAAGTAAATGTATAAAGAAAGAATAATTGGATTGTATGAAGTTGACAGGTAATGGCTTTCCTTAGTTGATGGTAGAGCCCGACCGATATATCAGTCAGCTGATCTTATTGGCCGATATTGGCCTATCACAGATATGTCAGTTTTGCAGATGTTGTCCAATATGCGCCAATTTTTTTTAAGTGATATATGCAGCATTTTATGTATATTTGATCCTTTTTCTTAATTCAAGTTATATATATACGTACATATGTTTTTTTTGTTCTGTGTGTTTTTTTTATTTATAGTAATTTATAATCATTACATTTACAGTGAAGTTTACTGTTTCAATGCACTGATTGATCATTTTGGACAATAAAGTTTATTGTTAAACTGTAAAATATCCTGCCTCCATTACATATCTTTGTCACAAGTGTTTGACATTTGAGGGATCATTGCAAAAAATGTGTTCATGTATATATTCTGTATATATAAGATTATTGGCCAATATATCAATATCAGAATTTTTTTACTCCCTAATATTGGCATCTGGCCCAAGTTGATGGTGAATTATTGTGTATGGCTTTGATTTTTTTCTCATGTAACTGTAAGTAATGTTTGATAAGTAACTGGAATTGACAGACCATCTATTTCTACTGTTTATTAAAATTTTCTTTTCCCTGCTCCTTTTTGGTCATGGAATATGCAAAAGGAAAATGAGTTGTGTTTTGTTTGTGAATCACTTTTTTTTTTTCTGGAGCTGTGCAATATGGAACAAATAAATAATAAATGAAAATATGAACTTTACAAACTTCAGAATACATAAAAAAATGTTCTTAAACCCTGCTTATGCACACTGATAAGTAATAATAATTGGAAAATGGAGTGTATAGATGCCCTGATGCACAGCATGTCTAAGCAAACTATTACTTTTATTACCAATTAATCTATCAATTGATTGGTGATGGATTATGCATAAAAGTTAATAAATCATAAAAATCATTTAGTATAAAAAGGTCTAAAAGTAGTGAAATATGCAGTGACGTTCTTATATTGTGTGTTTTGTCCAACAAACAGTCCAAATACAATATAAAACACGATATAACAATCAGCAAAATCACCACATTTGAGATGCTGGAACCATGATGAATCAATTATCAACTTGTTGCTGTCTTGAACTAGTTTTACATTTGGACTTTTTTTTCTGTTTTGCAGTCTGACCAAATTACTGTCACTGACATCAAAGAGGAAGATTATGAGGAGGATGCTGCCAGCAGCTGCCAGCAGGAAACACTCAGTACAGAAGGTAAGTGAATGAATGAATGCCGGCATTAGGGAGCGTCGTCTGCAGTTGTAGCAGCTCCGGATGCTGTTTGAGTTGTTGTCATTGTATTTCTGTGCAACAGAACATGAAGAATGCTTAGCTGAGGAACCGGAGCGGCTGTCAGTTGGCTACTCGGTTGATGGCAGCACTTGCAGCCTGTCATTCGATCAAGATGAAGAGCAGATTGTGTCGCCAGTTGGTCTTGAAGAACCAGCTATGCAGCCGATATCTGTCAATGACACAGAGGAGGCCTTCAGCACTCATATCATTCCGATCGAAGAGGACGATGACGACGATGATGATGATGATGATGTGCAGTTTGTTCATGAAAGTCACCAGGAGGCAACGACAAATGCTGCAAGTGGGCACAGGCAAACAGTAAATGAGCAGCAAACAGTAACAGCAAACTCAGAAAACAGCAGTGCTCTGGATAAAGACTCACATGACAACTTTAATGTGCTTAAAACCAACAGAGTTTCAAACAGAGACAAATTCACTTGTCAAATATGTAGCAGGGCATTCTTTCACAAGGGCACTCTGACACGCCACCTGAAATCACACAAGTCGAACTTCTGCAACATTTGTAAGCAGCATTTCCCGCACAGGACCAAGTTAAGCACACACACATGCGTGCCTCCAGTCCTCTCTCAGAGAGTCAGCAAGTCATGCGAGCTGTGCGGGAAGACCTTTGCGAACCCGTCGGCTCTGAGGATTCACTACGTTGTCCACACCGGAGAGAAACCCTACAGGTGCAGCTTGTGCGGGAAAGGGTTCACCCAGAAAGGCAATCTGAAATGTCACCTCCGCATCCATACAGGTGAGAGACCGTTCCGCTGTGTTAAGTGTGGAAAAACCTTCACGCAAAAGGTCAATCTCAACCATCATTTAATGGCGCACAGAAATCGTGAGGTCGTAGCGTAGCAGAAGCCTGTCAGTGACTGTTTCTGGTGCAAGATCAGTAGATGTATTTATCTGAAAGCATCTTGTACTATTTCTCACGTTAGTTTAAAGGTAGTTTATGTCATGTTTGTAATGTCTTGTAATCCTTAGCAGGGTGCTAAGAATTCAGGAGTGTGTAGCAAAATGTCCTGTTTTTGTTAGCTGTGTTTTTATTTATGCTTGTGTGTTTCAGTTGCTGTTTCTGTCTTTACAATAAAACACAGTCACAAATGTTCACAATGGAGATCTAAAATTTATTGAATAAAACTTTCCTCTTAAAGTATTTTTTTTCTTGTCTAAATTCAACTTCCCTTGAACTTAAAGAAGGCATGCAGGTGTGAGCGAAAAGGGGGGGGGGGGGGCTGGGTTAACAGCACAGGATTTCTTCAATGGGTTTCACTCACTTGGGTCAGTTTGGTGTGTTCAGGGGTGTCATGTTACAGACGAAACAAGAATTCAGTACAGATAATTGCTCAAATTTGATGAGAATTTCTCAAAGGAAAGTACAGAATAAAAATATTCAATGTGGTTTCATCAACATAAATAATTAACATGTACCAAAACAAAGTTTGGCTTTACTGCATATCGACAACACAATTTGTTTTTCCAACAATAATGAAGCAGCAATACAAATACATTTATTCAGAACAGTAACACCACCTACACCAGAAAAAAAACCCTCTGGAACTCATTTAAACATGTTACTAATTCACATCAACGTTTCTTTTTAACAGTCATGGCTTCCTCACTCTGCTACCCAGTTTAATGCCGAGAAATGAGGTGTGGCATAAAACAGTGGTGAGGCGACGGCGATGAAGCAAACAGTGAGACTCATTTAACTTTGTTGTGAAGAGGTAGTTTTGAAGGTTTATGCTACATGTGTGCAAATGATAGAGCACTTGTCCAAAGAAATTTTTTTTTGTCATTATTTGACACAGACCTTTTGTGACCTGAAATACGACGCTGAGGTATGTATAACATGTTACACCAACTGTGACAAAATGCAATGGATGAAAGGTGAAGTTTTTTGTCATAGTTTCAATGAGCTCCTCACATTAAATGTAAGAATGTGTCATCCGATCCGTGACGTTTTCCTTATCAATCATAACATGAAACCGACTTTAAAGGCTTGTTGAGGAAATCGCTAAATTTGGCAGTGAGCACCTAACCAATCAAATCAACTGAACTGAACTGCAGCATTTTTTCCTGCAGTACCACTTAAAAACAAACCAACTAAGAACACTGTTAGCCACGTGGGCTGTAAAATTAGCTTTTCTTTGACATAGCTGGAGTTTTTTTTTTTTTTTTAAATCTACATTTTTCTTCCATATTTGAGCACTGGCACAAGTGGAGCTACTCTGAGCAATACTGAGAGCACTTACATAGAAAACATCACACTTCTGCTTTGACTTGGTACCAATAACCAGGCTCTTCATGAGGTTTCACCAGGCAAGTGGAAACACTGGTGGTGATTTAAACCATACTTGTATGCATAACATTTCCCACAATCCACGCAGCTGTAAGGCTTTTCACCGGTGTGCGTTCGAAGATGTATGTTCAGAGAGCTTTTCTGGGAAAAACTTTTGCCGCAGTCCGGACAGCTGTACGGCTTCTCCCCCGAGTGCACGCGCTGGTGCAGCTTCAGATACGTTTTCTGAGCAAACCGCTTCCCGCACACCGTGCAGCTGAACGGCTTCTCGCCGGAGTGTCGCCTGATGTGGACTTTTAAACTGCTCAAATAGTTGAATATTTTCCCACAGAATAAGCACTCAAAGTGTTTTGTTGGCTTCACGGGTTTGGGCTCGCTGGTGAGTTCTTTGGTTGCGTTCATGTGGATATTGTTCGTGTAGTCAAAGTATTCGCCAGTGGAAACAGGAGGATTTGTGTTGTCAACTAGAGTGCTCATCGTTGCATCCTCTATTAGCTTGTCCATAATTGTCGGCTGTGTGCGTTGTTGTGTTTGACTGTCAGCCGTCATGGAGAAGCTGTTTAATTCCCCCGGGTGCAGCTGCAGCTCATTGACAGATCTATGAAGCATGCTCTCCGCCTCAAAAATTCCAACACCTGTCACATGAGAATACACAGTTAAATCACAAAAACGAATCAGGATCCTAATGTTTGTTTGTTTTTTTTACTTTTTATCCAAACTTACTTTTTCTGTTATCTGGGAGCCTCATCTGCTGCCCGATGGGATGATCATCATATATTTCCTCCTTGACAAAGATGAGATCAGGTTCTCTCTCCATCAAGTCTAATGCCTACCAAACAAGACGTGACACGACAATCATTCAGTCGTCTCAGCTCACTAAAGAAACAGATTATTCTTGGCATTTCAAATAGGCTAACTTGCAACTGTGCTCACGAAAACAACCCTCAAATTAAAGTTATCGCTCTGATTATTAGCAGTTCATTAAGTAATATATAATGCTAATACTATAAGTGCAGGTAGTATCCTCAGTGGGTGGGTTTTTCCCAGTTACTGTGAAGATGTTGGCAAAAATTTCACTGACCTGGGCTCCCATGCTTGTCATTGCAGGCTCTGGCTCTTTCCTTTGAGAGGGGACTTTCTCTTCTCTCCACAGGTCCATGCACCAGTCCTTCCCAAAAACTCCCTCAATGGCTGGAGGAGGCTGCTGCTGTTCTGGAGGGAGAAGCAGATATGAAACGGTGACCTCCTCTAGATGATTATTACAGGGAAATATTCACCAAGATCAAATAAAACTCATGTTTACTTTTCTGCAGTGGTGGAATACAGCAATGTAAAAATACTCCATTGCAAGTAAAAGTCCTGCATGAAAAATCCTACTTAAGTGAAAGTACATAAGTATTAGCAGCAAAATGTACTTAAAGTATTAAAGTAAAAGTACACGTTTGGTCCCTCTGACTGATATATTATTATATATGACACCATTAGATTATTAATACTGAAGCATCAGTGTGTAAGCAGCATGTTACTGTTGTAGCTGTTGGAGGTGGAGCTAGTTTCAACTACTTTATATACAGTTAGCTTTAGTCCAGTGGTTCCCAACCTAGGGGTCGGGCCCCTCCAAAAGGTCACCAGATAAATCTGAGGGGTCATGAGATGATTAATGGGAGAGAAAATAAGAAAAAACAAAGTTCTGATACACAAATCTGTTTTCAGTTTTGGGACTTTTTCTCTAATCTTTGATTTATGGTGAAATTTAAAAGCTTGTTATATTATCCATTGTGTCAAATCTTCATCTGAAAAGTAACTAAAGCTGTCAGATAAATGTAGTGAAGCAGAAAGTACAATATTTCCCCCTGAAATGTAGTGGAGTAGAAGTATAAAGTAGTATAAAATTGAAATACTCAAGTTAAGTACTTGTACCTTACAATTGTCCCTAATTACAGTACTTGAGTAAAGGTACTTGGTTACTTCCCATCACTGCTTTTCTGAATGTAAACAATGCAGAACAGTATTTCTGGACATAGCCGTAGAGGTGGTTGTAGTCTGTACAAAAGCTAAAGCTCCCCAGCTGTAAACAAACAGGGGCTGGGTAAAGACCCTCCGCTGTGGGAGCCTACAAAGACTATCTGTCCAGATATCTGCCCGTCCTGACCTGCAGGGTGCCGGCGGCTGACACTGTTGGTGTGTGCAGGATAGGTCTGTGCCTCTCTCGCAGCTCTCAGCTGGACCTCCAGTGAGTAACACCTCTTCTTCAGGGCCTCGTTCTCGGTCTTGTGCAGGGATATCTCGGTGTGAAGGACGGAGGAGCATTCGTCTGCAAGGTTTCCTATTTCCACTAAAGCCGCCTTCGTTAGCTTCTCCAGTATAGCGGCTAACTGCGTCCGGAAACTTCGGTTTGTCGTGTCGCACATCATCTCGACAGGAAGGCTGAGTATTTCGAAATTTTGCTAAAATAACCTGTGTAACGACCATGGATATATTAACGTCGCTGCTCCCGAATCAAATATGTGGTTCAGCTGTGCCGAAAGGGATTGTGGGAGCATGGGGAAAGCAACGTTTACGAGGAGAACCTGAACGCAGCACAACCTAAAAAACAAAACGACTGTTTTTTACCTCCTCAGTGGGAATTATAGATATTTATACAAATTATTACAATTTTACAGATACTTTTAACGCTTGCATAGGTTTAAGGAACTGTATTTTGTTTTATACTTTTACCGGAAGTGTAAGTGTGTGTAACGCTTAAGTTCATGACTAACGCTGTTAGTAAAAATATGTGCAAGTCATTATTGGTGAGTATGACAAACGTGGAGAGAGCAGTCTGCCTGCTATGAGTGTTTACTGCCATCCAGTGGTCACTTTGAAAAACTGCAACACAATTAAATTAAACAAGTTTAAAGGGCAGGTTCACACTTTCTTAAAACAATACTCAGGTGCCCAAAAGAACATTGACATAGATTTTTTCTTGCCATAATAATTCCTCCTGTTCATATTGACCATTAGAAGATCCCTTCATAATGCACTTACAATGGAAGTGATGGGGGCCAAAATCCACAAGCCTCCTTTTGTGCAAAAACGTATTAAAAAGTTTATCTGAAGCAAATATGAATCTTCAGCTGTCCAAATTAGACAAATCACCGCACTTCCACCTTTCAGCTCAACAGGGAAACACTGTCAGGTTTTCTACTGGCACGGCTGGTGTCTACAACTCAGCATTCTTCAGTGGGAGTAATACAGATTATTCTACATGTTATTATTATTATTATTATTAGAGCTGTGTGGAGACAACACTACCCTATTAGTGATGTGTATACAATACAACAATACAGACTGAAATAAAAGTAAATAAATATATTTAAAGTTGTTTTAAACCATGTAATGTCACAACATAGTCTGGATAATTCGAGGTGTATGGGACCAAATCATTTTGCATAGCAGTCTAAAGTCAGGTCGCAAGCGCTTAACTTTGAGATCAAAGCTTTGCACCATCTAAATCCCACAATTTTACCTAAGATTTATTATTAATAAGTGAATGTTCTCCTTTGTGTCACAGTGCTCCCAGTGAGGCTTCTACTATTGACTCCTGAGCAGCTCCACTGACTCAGTGCCCTGCTTAATGGCATATTTGCTGTAATTGTGGAGGAGAAAGTGTTATATTTTCTAGCCACTAGATTACTGCAACTTCGCCTGCTTTTTACTTATACAGTATTTATTGATTAGTTTGAGGGGGTTGGTTGAAAATGAGATGTGAAAGGTGAGCAGCAGAGAACACATGTACTGACACATTTTGATCACAACAGAACAGGTGAAAGACAATATCTGCCACTCAAATCTGGGGCAAGTATAGCTTTATTATGCACAAAATATTTCAATCACGCAGCTGAAGAAGTTACATCTGACTGGCTACAGTGTTTTTAAGTGGTTCCATTTATGAACGTCCCGCTAAATGTCGGCGCACCGGATTCACCACCATACACATGCAAATTAGGATCAAGATGTACTGCAAGGTGTTTTTTCAGATTGCAGTTCTTTGTAAAACCCTTGCCGCATTTGATACAGACAAAAGGTTTTTCTCCGGTGTGTGTACGTTGATGCATATCGAGAGTGCATTTCTGAATAAAGCCCTTTCCACAAATAGGACAGCGGTACGGCTTCTCCCCGGTGTGCGTGCGCTGGTGAGTGTACAAGTGCCCTTTTTGTGCGTATCTCTTTCCACACAGCGTGCACCTGAATGGTTTCTCTCCCGTGTGACTTCTCTGGTGTATTTCGAGCTGGCTAAAGCACCTGAAGCTCTTGCCGCACTGCAGGCAGCCGAACCTCTTAGCAGCCGAGTTCCTCAGGTTGTGAATCTTCATATTCCTGAGCACACTTATGCTTTGAGAGGCAACATTCGGAGGCAAGCTTTTCCCGACCTCTACGTTCGTGTGTGCGGGTGTAAGCTGTGGATTCCACTGCGCGTCTCTCCTTCCCGGTTCAGCGAGAGACGACTGGGTGCTCAGGGTCACGAAGCTGTCAGTAAACATGGGCTGCTGATGTTCGGGGACGGGTTTGAGACGCTGGATCACATCTGGACACTTCTGGGTGTCTGTGAGCACTTCCCTTCCTGTTGACAGTACATGAGCATGTTAAAAATTGGAACATTCATGATGAAGGCCACAACCTGGACTCACGTTTGTCTACTGCTGGAGTTTTGACCCTTAAAGAACAATATTTCTAAAACACATTTTATGACATTCTTAACCTTGGCCGCAGTAGTCTGACTCTCACACTTTGCACATACATCTTACACATTGCAGCACAGCCAAACTTTCATTTAAAACTCACTGTTTTCACTTGTCCTATCTTGTTCGGAGTCTCTATTGTCCTCCTCTGACGGCTCCTCCTTTACCACTATCAGCTCAGGCTGCTCTTTCAGTGGATTTGGCAGCTAATGAGGAAACAGTATGGGAATTAAAGAACACAGCACAATATAATGGCCTGATACTGTATGATGATTATAGCGCAAGACTTACCTCAGCTGCAGAATGCTCTTCGCCTTGATGCAAACTGCTTGTCTCTGTGGAGGAACTTATGTTTTCCCATGGACTCTCACTAGGATGCAGAAAACTCAGAATAAATAAAGCAGGCAGGGTGCAGCTGGCAGCAAAGGTTATGATGGAGATATGTATGGTGCCAGCAGCAACACAGACAAGGTATCTACCTACAGGCTACGCACAGGACTTAACAAGCCTACCTTTTTATGGCAGGTCTTGTCCTGTCAGGCTCCAATATTCCGGTTTGTGAATCGTCCCTCAGCACTGAGCATGTTGCTGCGTCCTGTCTGCTCCCCTGCGCGATATAAAGCAATTTCTCCATCAGCTGCAGTTTCTCTGTCAGCGAGGCGATCTCGTTCCGCCCTCGAGTTATCTCTATCTTCAGCATCTTCGACTCGATCTCGACCAGTTTGCTTATTTCCATTACAGCTGTTTTGGATAACGCGTCCATGATGGAGACGAGCTGTGTCTGGAAAGAGAAGACTGTCGACATGTTTTTTTTTCCAGATTTCTGTAGCCTCCTAACACAGCAGATGACGAGTTGTTGCAGTCAGGAGGTCTCAATGTTTCACTGTAAAAAAAAAAAATGTAGTTACAATGTAATAATGCACGACAGCAGCTGTGCGTGCATGCTCGCAGGATGCGTGCAAGGGGTGAGAGAGGAAACACTGTTTCCATCTACCGGGTGGGAGGAAACCTTACAACTTTACTTCAAGCTACAAGTTAAATCTGTAATATTGACAGAACTTCTTCTACTGGCTTCAGTATCAATCGATGTTGTGTAAAAAATCCACCAAATCTTCTTTAGTGTTTTGTTTAATCGCCTTTTTAAACTCGCTAAACTGACTTTTCGTTGTAGCCACTTAGTCGGGGACTCCATGGACCAGAATGCAATGCGATCTAAACACAGAATGTGATTGGCTACTGAAAACTCGTTTCAGGAAGTAGCGCGTCGAATTTACATTTGCCGACTGAAAATCCTCCTCATGACAGCCTACTCTTGAGGGTCTCATTCAGTGGGTAAACACACTTTTTCCCCCCAAAAAAACTGTAGTGTTACAGATTAAATGTCAGGTTTGTTTGAGATGTGAAGAAATGAGCGTCGTTTCTCCCTCATATTTCCGATAGTGGGTGATAGCATACCGCGTTGAATCAGCTGAGGATTGTAGTTTTAATCTCTTGTCCTCTTTTCGCGCTGTCCCAGCCCGCAATACAGAGTTAAATTACCTTTAGTCGATATAGTTTTAAAGTGGGGCTTTAATACAGCAACACAAGCAGTTTGTGTAATTCAGAGCATCAAGTACAAAATATTTGCACACATCATGATGACTTGCAAAACGGTGTGGTAATTGACTTCCTCATGTGTTGCTCAAAAATCCTTTTTTTTTCACTCCCTTTTTCTACCCAGCCACACCTGCATTGAGAGAGCTTTATCATGGCTGGCAGAAGAGTCGTGGTCTTCCCCTCCTCAGCAGAGCTCGGTCCAGCGCTGGCCTGTTTGGTGACCTCTCGGGCTGAGAAAGCCATCGCCTCTCATGGCAGGTTCACCCTGGGACTCTCTGGAGGGAGCCTGGTGTCCATGCTCAGCAAAGAGCTGCTGGCCATGCCCAGCCTGGACTGCAGCAAGTGGGTGGTTGGTTTCTGTGATGAGCGAGTGGTTTCCTTTGATGATCCTGACAGCACCTATGGGCTGTACAAGGTATCTGTTGTTTGTATGCATGCATGGTGGCTACATTTATTGTGTTATATTGGTATAAAATGTAACCTGTTGCTTCTTTTCCAGAGTCATTTGTTTTCCAAGGTCAACATCCCTGACAGTGGGATCTTAACCATCGACCCCTCGCTGCCGGTGAACGACTGTGCTGAGGATTATACCTGCAAACTGAAGAAGGTGCAACAGCTATTAGATGTGTTCAGTTCTGGTTTCTAAAGTCACACATGTATGAGCTGTGTGGGATTTTAACATGTTACAGAATAATTGCAGTATTGTTTTGCTACTTTCAAACACACAGACCTTTCCAGATGATGACTTCCCCATGTTTGACTTGTTACTGCTGGGTATGGGTCCTGATGGACACACCTGTTCCCTCTTCCCAGACCACCCTCTGCTAGAGGTGAGGGCCAATGCTATAATACATTTCTGCCTGTATGTCTATTGAATACTTATGGAAAAAGGATGAGTGTAGAAAGATGCTCCTGCCAATGTTGCTTGTTTGGAATACATTTTTTCATATTTAAGAAAAAAAAAATTCTCATTATGACCCAAACAACAGGCAATCTTGGACCATCAGTCCGGCATCTGTATGTTGAACCATATTGGACAATGTTATTCCTCTTTAGGAATGTCTATAAATTTGCAACAGGTCATTAAATTGCAGGGTTCTGTGCAGTTTTGCATATGTGTCTGTAAATGTTATCTCTCAGTTATGGATTTGTTTCTGCTATAGTCATATGAAGCACATTATTTAATTTAATTCTAGCAGGCCTACTAATTAAGGTCTGGGAGCATGTCAGGGTTTATACTTTGATGTGGTTCTCAACCTGCTAGTTTGAAAGAACAATGTGCGTTCTTGCCCGTTTCAAGACACTCCCTCGACTATGTACGGATCATTGATTTGAGGTTTTGATTTTAGCCTTGGACCTTGTGGTTTTCATTGTCATCTCTCATTACATGTCTGTGAGGCAATCTGCATCATGTTACATCTGATAATTGACAGTTACAGCAGAGTCTTGTGCTGCGGTTCTCACTCACACTTTTAGGCGCCTGTATACATTACACATGATAGATGATTGGGTTTGGTTGTACCCCATATTCAGGAAACCAAGAAGATCGTGGCCCCCATCAGCGACTCTCCCAAACCACCACCACAGCGTGTAACTATGACCTTCCCAGTGGTGAACTCTGCACACTGTGTGGCTTTTGTATCAACTGGAGGAAGCAAAGCACCAGTTTTGAAGGTAACATTCATACATTTTTATTGAACATTCGCATTTCAAATTCCTTAACCCATCTGTATATCTATAAGAAAAAAAAAACTAATAAAAAAAATGCAATAAATAAAAGACATGCACAATATCGCTGAAACGCAGATATGTTCTGCAGGTTAAATTGCAGGGTTCAACACTTTGTACAGTGTACGGTTCAACAGTTGATGGATGACCTGGCAACACAAAAAAAAAAACCAAAGTGAAAAAACATGAACACAAGTACAAATTTATGCCTCTTTTCCAATAGAGATGACTAAAAACAACTAAATAACCAAGGGACCAGCAGTTTCATGATGAGAGTTATGTGAGATTGCTATTGCATTGTTAACACAGTGACTGATTTCTTGCAGGAGGTGCTGGAGGGTAGAGAGGGTCCAGCATTCCCAGCAGCCCGTGTTGTCCCAACTAATGGCGAGCTGTTCTGGCTTGTTGATGACCCCGCAGCTGCCTCCTTAACTATCCAGGTGGAGAGGTTGGGTGCAGGGGCCAAACTGTAGGGCTTTCCAGCTACTGAATAAAGGCAGGAGTGTGGAAACGTGAATGAAGCGACTGGAAAATAACACACTGTACATTCCCACTTTTAACTGAGAGTGTTATTAGTTTATGTAGGCGAGGGAGTGAGATAGGATGTGGTGTGGACAAAAAAAACATTTTCCACTGCTAGATGTAGCACTTATTGGAGGTTGGTGTGTGTATCCAATAGAGGTTTAACAAAAGATTGCGATGTAATTTAGATGTTCATAAAACATAAAAGTAAGTTGGGTTTTTTTGTATTAAGTCCAATAACCTGGAAAAGTAACCTAGCAGCTCTGTGGTTGAGTTGCCTTCACACCCTTTTACACCTGTGACACTGAAAATCAGCCTTTATTTGGAACATGGCTGCTGCTCATCAACCATCCATAACACTTATTTTCATTACTAGCAGTTGAAAAATAAAATGTTAATTGAACCTTTTTTTTGTCGTATGTGTTTACTGTCCGGTCATGCTTAGCCCATCCCCTTTAAGATCGCCCCACCCCTTTAATTCGCAGTGTTGTCACATCAGGAGCTGTAGGTGCAGATTTCGTTTTTCTGTGATGACCGTGCTTATTAAAGAGACAGCTTTTCTATAGCATCAGCCCATCTCGACTTATCTTGTTGTTTTTTTAAAAAACATTTCCTAATTCACCGTTGCAATGGACGGTCTCGCTGGGCTCGTCTGCCTCCCCGCCACCCTGGTCCTCTTGCTCCTATCCTGCTGCAGACCAGCCCGCGGATATTTTGCGGAGGAGCGCTGGAGCCCCGAGTCTCCGCTGCTCGCTCCCCGGGTCCTCGTCGCCCTCATCTGCAGAAACTCCGAGCACTCTTTGCCGTATTTTCTCGGTACTATTGAGCGCCTCAACTATCCCAAGGAACGCATGGCACTGTGGTAAGTCCTCACTAAGTGGACTTATGAGCTATAAAAAAAAAAAGAAAAGCTAAGCAGGGTCAAAAAGTTTTTAAGTGTCTTCCCAAGGTTTCACCCTATAACTATTTTCATAAAACTGCATTTGTGGTCGCGCAGTTGAGGCAGAGTTATAAAAAAAAAAAAAAGGGGTGGACCCGCAGGCAAGGTAAATGGTAACTATGTAGCCAAAAAAAATGTCCAACAAAAGTTAACAAGCAGAAAACCAAAAGCTGCTGCTGAGTTCAGATCCCGCATATAGAGCAAACTTATGTATCCGCTTTATGTTGGACAGAGATGAGAACATCTGGTCATTTATCTGTATACGTGGAGGGGAGGGGACGGTACTACTTTGGCCACGAGGGGAGCTACATGATTTAACATACAAATGCTAACAAAGTGAGTTATTGTTATGTCTGCACAGTCTGTCAGGCTACTTCCAGTTATCTTTGCCTCCAGCCAGCATTACCTCCTGTCTACCAGTTAGCCCAATTACAGGAGAGTGATTGACTCTTTAGTCCCAGGAAAACCCATCTGTGAAAATATTTGATGGCTATGTGGAACCTTGAAATTTCACCCTACATGATTGCAGTGATCATGGAAACTAAAACCTAGTTGCATTATTCAGTTTTATGGCTCCCTTAGTGTGTGTTTCTGTAGGCCATACCCCAGACCTAACGCACCCTATCTGTCATTCTTGACAAACTTGACTTTTTTAAACCAATTACCTTGTGGTTAGTGAAAATTGATGTTACAGACCTTTTAAACATCCAACTAACATGCTCAGGCACAAGCTGCAGGAGGTGAAAGGAAGGTGTTTCCCACATAATAACTAATCAACGTGCTCCAACAGCCCACCCGTGTTCATACCCTCAAAGCTCTGAGCAGTTTGCGGCGGCTGCCTTCAGCAGCTCAGAGAGGTGTGCTCCTCACCCACCAACTTAATGGACAAGTGTCATTTTATTGAGCGTCATTTTATTTTTTTTGTTTAGTTGTCATAAGACATTTTTGTAAATATGTTTAAGGTAAGGGCAGTTTTGTTTGGATATGTTCTGCAAGCACATTAAGCTACATCTGGGGAAAATACAAACAGTAGTGTGATGTTGTAAACACTACACGCTGTATGTATGCTTATTGCTGAAGCTCTTTGCAGCTGCTTGTAAGGACCCCCAAAGAATCCGAATTGGCTAAAGTGTCATTTAAATCTTGCATTTAATCCTGCATGTTTGCTCCACTGGAACAACGTTAAACCAGACGTAAGTAAAACCCCTCCTTTTAAATGTGTGTACATAGTTCAAAACTATGCTTTTAACTAATATTATTTGAGCTGAACATGAAGCGGATGAGTCAGTTGCAATTGAATGTTTGTGGATTTGGGAGGATTTGAGAGGCTGGACAGCTGTTGTGAGGGAAGAAATGGTTTAGCAGGGAGCTGCAGTGTTATCACACGACACTGTGAAATCTGTTAAGAGATTCCAGCTTGGCTGTCATCCATTTGAGCAAAAAAAACAAAACAAAAAAAACAAACTCATCTGACTTTAGCGCAGATGGTCTTTTTGCAGAAAAGCCTGCTGACCTTCAACACAACATGGCTAAAGAGAGGAAGGCTGTGGATGTTGTGTCTTAGCATTGCTCACTTTCTTGCAAGTGAGAGTTTCGGGCAGATGGCAGATGACTCTAAGAATAGCTTGATTTCATTCCTCTGCATAACTTTATCTAACATGCAAGCTGTCGAACTTTTTCATTTCTCTCACACGTGGCTTCAGCCAGGTCAAATGATTTCCTCTTGTTCTGAGCTATTGCGCACAAAAGTTTCACTTCTGTTATGTTGTTCATCAAAACGTGATATGCTATCACCTGGATGAATAATGTGTTTGTTCTGTGATGTTGGTATCATTAACACTTGTGTCAGTTCCCACAGCTGCAGACAATGAGCTCACAAGAAGTGAACATTGTGCTATTGTTACTCGAGTGGTGGTATCGCTTTTCTCTCCCGTTGCTTGAATCAAGTCCGGCACTAGCGCTGCATTCAACCATTGTCACTGTTTTCCATTTAATACTCAACCCGTCTGATGTTGACATTCGTTGTGTTTTAACAGGGTAGCAACCGATCACAACGAGGACAACACCACATATATTCTGCGCGACTGGCTTGTCAAGGTGCAGAAGCTGTACCATTATGTGGAGTGGAGGCCAAAAGAGAAACCCAGGTCGGTTTCTAGTGTGATTGCCAGAGTTTTGTGTTGCTGAAAAGGCTCACAGAGCAAATAAACAGTCTGAAAAATGTCTCTTTGCAGACGCTATGAGGATGAAGACGGTCCGAAGCACTGGACAGATCTCCGTTACGAGCACGTTATGAAGCTTCGGCAAGTAGCTCTGGAGTCAGCTCGTGAGATGTGGGCGGACTACTTTATGGTAGGTTAACATAAGTACTCTTTACAAGCACATAAGAAAGAACTATAACACTGAAAACGCTTCCATCTTAAACACTGAGCCAATGTTCCAACCCAGAGGATTTTTGACCAGTAAAAAGAGTTTTATTGGTCAATAATAGCAGCAGAAGGATAAATACAGGGTCACAGCCGAAGCACAATGACAATTGCAGCTTAAGCGCCAAGAAGGGTGTTGAAAATTGACCCTGTCGTATTTTTCTGTCTCTTTTGGTTAAAGTTTATCTCGTCTGACACAAAGATTGCCTCAACGTGAACCTTATTTTTAAATGCAGCTCTGTGCATGTTTCTATTTGTATTCCCCAGCCCAACCCACATTGTCTAGTTTCAGTGGTATATAATTTTGAAGCAGAGTACATCCAAAATCGCAATCATTTTGCACTACAAATCTTTGGAAATGCTCTTAGCCTTCTCCCTTCAAAATACACTTTGGTCACTGTTATGTAAATGAATAGTTTGTGTATTTTTTTTTTTAGCTATCTCAGTTTCCCCATTTAACCTTCATGGCCTGTTCAGCATTTTCTCTGAAGTCGTTCTTCTTTTCCATGTGCAGTTGGTGGACTGCGATAACCTCCTCACCAATCCCGATGTGATGTGGAAGCTCATGAAAGAGAATAAGACCATTATTGCTCCAATGCTTGAATCCCGTGCAGCCTATTCGAACTTCTGGTGTGGAATGACCTCCGAGGTACTGTTTTGTGTCAAGTGTTTTTCAAAGAGCTTTCTTCCTCTCTGAACTCAACTGTTAATCAACTCCTCCTCTTCAGGGTTACTATAAGCGCACCCCTGCCTACTTGCCCATGAGGAAGCATGTGCGGAATGGGTGTTTTGCAGTTCCCATGGTCCACTCGACCTTCCTGATAGACCTCAGGAAAGAGGCATCCAGGCAGCTGGCATTTCACCCACCACATCCA
Organism: Scomberomorus guttatus; assembly: GCA_038419695.1. Lineage (NCBI taxonomy): Eukaryota > Metazoa > Chordata > Actinopteri > Scombriformes > Scombridae > Scomberomorus > Scomberomorus guttatus. The sequence goes on from CM076459.1 coordinate 1,036,686, forward strand.
GAATACAGCTGGGCTTTCGATGACATCATCGTGTTTGCCTTCTCTGCTCGGATGGCAGGTATAAGAAGGGACACATTTGGCATTAACCGTTTCAACCTAAACTGTGTAACTTTAAGAGTGAGAAAAACATTTCCGTCCTCTGCTCTCTACAGATGTTCAAATGTTTGTATGTAACAAAGAGACCTATGGTTACTTCCCTGTGCCACTGCGATCCCACAATACTTTGCGAGATGAAGCCGACAGCTTCTTGCACTCCGTACTGGAGGTTAACGGTGAGTAGCTTACATTCATAATAAGGCCTTTCTTTTCGCATTCATCTCCTTTTTTTTCCACTGGCTTGACATCGATATTCTACTTTTCTGCTGCTTCAACTCATGATAACTTTCAGCATGGGTTCCTACATATAAATTTTATACCATTTCTGCATCCATCTTCCCTCTCATCGTGTAGTGCGAAATCCCCCAGTGCTGCCTTCCAAATACATACGTGTTCCTAGCAAACAACCTGACAAACTGGGCTTTGATGAGGTGAGTAAGGAGTGATGTGAAGATGGCATCTGCAAAAATGGCTCTCTTTCCATTTCTGTGCTAAAAAATTCCCCCCCCCCCCCCCCCCCCCGCTGTCACAAATGTGCAGTCACATTGACTGGCTCCACTGTTGCTCCACGTGCAGGTGTTCATGATAAACTTGCAGAGGCGGACTGACCGCCGAGAACGTATGCTGAGGGCATTGCACGAGCAGGAGATCACTTGTAAGGTCATTGCGGCTGTAGATGGAAAGTAAGTTCACTCAGTTTAATGAATACTTAAGATTTATTTAGTACCCTGTAATCACTATTATCTGCCCCTTCTCATTACCCTTTTGTCTTTTTCTCTAACTATGTCAGAGCGATGAATATCAGTGAAATTCATACTATGGGCATCCATATGCTCCCTGGATACAGTGACCCTTATCACGGCCGCCCACTAACAAAGGGAGAGCTGGGATGCTTCCTTTCCCACTATAACATCTGGAAAGAGGTGAAACCCAAGAAGCCAGCAGTTGTCTTTCAGCAGATGATGAAATTGAACCAAACATGTGTGAACCAGAGAGACGGCTGACTCATTGAGAAATGTGTGTTTGTCCTAAGATTGTAGAGCGAGGCTTGCACACGTCTTTGGTGATTGAAGATGACCTGCGCTTTGAGGTCTTCTTCAAACGTCGCTTGATGAACTTGATGAGCGAGGTGGAGGAAGAAGGACTGGACTGGGATCTCATGTAAGTTTTTACTTTTTAATTTTACCTCGATTCCCATAAGTATGCAATCGCTTCTCACCTGTCCTTCCTCTTTCTTTCTTCCAGTTATATTGGTCGCAAGAGAATGCAAGTGGACCACCCAGAGAAAGCTGTGCCTAATATACACAACTTAGTGGAAGCTGACTATTCGTATTGGACACTAGGCTATATGATATCATTACAAGGTGCAGAGAAGCTCTTGAAAGCAGAACCATTAAAGAGGATTTTGCCAGTGGATGAGTTTCTTCCTATCATGTACAATAAACACCCTGTGTAAGTGTTTGTACCGCAGTATAAATGCATAAATAACACGTGCTTCTGCTCTGGTGTTTAGCCTGTTTTATTGTTTTCTTACATGACCGTCTCTTCCACAGGTCTGACTACATGGACCAGTTTGAGACCAGGAACCTGAAGGCATTTTCAGCAGAGCCTCTTTTAGTGTATCCAACCCACTACACCGGTGATTCAGGGTACATCAGCGACACAGAAACGTCCACAGTGTGGGACAACGACAAGGTCCGCACAGACTGGGACAGAGCGCGCTCGGGAAAAACTCGGGAGCAAGCTGAGATCAGCACTGAGGCGCAGAACTCAGACGTGCTCCAGTCTCCTTTGGATAGCACAGCACGGGACGAGCTATGAAAGGAACTGAACGAAGGCCTTGGAGGTGATCGGGCAAATCATATTAGTTTTTTAATTATGTTTCATCTTTGATACCTTTGATGATTTTTGCATCACAGCAGGGATGTGACAAGTTAAAAAGGGATCGGGTGTGTTTTCTGTCGAGTCCATTTTTAGTTTTTACTTTAATGAAGGCACTAGACTTGCCATATGGAATGGCATTTGCAGTACCCAACTTCTGTCTGTCATACAGAAAGGAACCTATATATTAGCAAAGAAGTCAATTGGACTGTTACATTTCAGTCTTTGGACAGTTAGCTTCATTGTCATGATTTGACATTACACTGTGAAATTCTATTCATAAAATTCTACAAATGAATTAGGCTACAACTATATGTCACTGAGCAAAATCAAGACTTAGACTGGCACTCATGTCTTCAATCAGCCAGCAATTAGTCTAAGTTCATTGGTCTCTGTTGTGAAAACCGCAAGAGGAGAAATATCTGCATGTCCTTTGTTTTGATCTTTAGTATTTTCTCTTTCTAAACTTCAACGTGCTTGTCATTTGAATAATCATTAGCCAATATTTTAGATGCTTACAGCTGAGCTTTACAAAATGCACAAGTAACAGTTTCTGTTAACCCCTAATTACAGTGCTACTGTAGAGTATAAGCCATTGAAATCCGTTATTCCTGTGTCCCTTGGTGCTACTTCTGGATTGTTTCCAGACCAATACCGCCAAGCAGCTGTTGACAGGGTTACAGACGAGGCAAACAATTGTACACGCCTCAGACTTGGTGGTTTGGGAGGAACGTGGTTACAAATGCCCTTCAAGGTCCCTCAAAAAGACCTCACCCAGGCACATCCAAACACATCAGTCAGTCTCTCCATCTCGTAAATCACACTCCCACTGTAAAAACTGAATTTGAGCATTTTGGGTGAGCAAGACTTGATAAAAGGCCCCTCCAAGGGAGAAGATGTAAAGTTTGGATCACCTTGCTTTTCACAGCTTATTTACTCTGTCTTGGTTTTGACTCACATGGCTACACGAAATCTCCCAAGAAGTTGATTTTTGCTGGTTAATTTATGTTCACCCACAGATCGTACACAACAGTGTTTGTGGTCCATTGTGCCAACAACAAATAATAAAATGTTTTATTTTTAAAAAAAAGTTGAATTTGTGAATACTGTGATTGGATTTGCACTATCACACTGGTGTAAGCAATTGTTCTCTGTTAATGTAGGTTGTGTCTATTTAACTTATGACAGAGGAAAATGCTTTTTCCACTGTCATAAGTATATACTGTGAACACAGGCAGGCATGAGAAACAGTTAACATGACTTTATTCTTTAGAGCGAAAGTTCACTTCATGACAGAAGATTTTGATGTATTGTTGTAGTATCTATTGCAGGATTATTGAGGCTTCATTTACACCTCATGTGCACTGTGACCTGCACGTGGATCTGCACAAGGATGGTGAGCTATCCACTGCATTAACTTTATAATCACTGAGAAACACACTGAGTGGGTATAGTAGCCACTGCCAAGTATGCAGCACTGAGCTTGTTTTCACTTGTTTTATCTAGGTTACCCTCAAGGTGTCATCATTTTACTGACAGGCTTCTTCAACTGTTAATTATTGTTCAGTATAACTAGATGGAGGACATTCTGAGACATGTTTGGTCTTAGACAACCACGCAATAACAATTAATACTCACATGCACCTCATTAGGGGTCTAGGCCCCATTAGGCATAATAGAAAGGGTCCTAGCTTTAATTTTACACCTCAGTAACTCCTTTTTAAGTCACCCCTAATCAAGTATTCACTGCAAAAATGAAATATGTGTGACAAAGTTCATTTCACAGAGTATTAATTGATTTGTTCATTAAGTAAAGAGCTTGATTTTATCATATATATTCTTATGGTCATGTACCTGTAGTCATTTTCCACAACAAGCGACTGAGGTCAGAAGTCTTTTACAAAGACAACACAGTCTAAACACAGTGGAACCTTCTCACTGTATGGTGTGGTAGTGTAGGTGGGGACTAACACTGACAGCAATATACACTTCCTCTTCCTACGGTGGTGAAAACATTAGCCAACCTCCAGAGGAAGATCATTTTGAGAGCACAAACGGAAGAAAGCTTAGAGCTGCGTGCTAATAATTTACCATATGCGTGGTAGTGTGTGTACACACTGCAGTACAGATTTCCTGCCCCATCAGCTATACTGTTCTTCCATGTGTATTGAAGTGTGACCCTCAAGGGCAGATGATGTGTGAGTGGCGTTGGTAGGGTCTGGCTGCTGTGGCGATTGTATAGAAATGGAAGAAGATCAAGCGCCAGTCACGGTTGTCTCTGAACCCAAAGGTGAGCACAAATAAGAATTGTGATGTACTGCATTTGCTTTAAGGATGTTCCACCTTTCACTTAATAAATAGGATGTGTTGCCCATCATGCTTATATGTACTTTTTGTTCCTTTGTGTTTTAAACCCTTCGAGATGTACATTTTTTAGTTAAGATGGTTTTAAATGGGTTAATAGTCTCTTGCTGTATGCTGACATTGCTGTAGTGCCATTATGACATGACAGGTATGCATGTGGGTGTATGCATGTACTGCAAATGTGCCTGGATATTCTTTGTTCATGTGTCTGTCGGGGGGGGTTGTGGTGCTCTGTTGCATCCTCGCAGTCAAAGCAGGATTGGTGAACTTCCTGAAGTCTTTTTTTCATTTTCACACATTCTTGTTCTGAGCTTTTTGGGTGACTTTTATATTTTTATTTAAGATATACTGTACTTTTCCTTAAGCTTTGCAAAACGCCAACAATAGCATGTTAAGATATCATAAAGATTGGTGTGAGGTTTGAGAAACTAGAATTCTTTGAAAGATGCCCATAAGTTCCTACTCAGAAACGTTTCAAGATGTGAGTTTAATTCATGAGTTTAAAATTATTTGCAATTATTGAGAATGTCACAGGTGCAAAACAAGGACTGTGTGGAACTTTCTGGAACATCTTACCTGCCTCTGTTATCACTGATATACTCAAACCTTGCTGATGTGAAAAACAAGGACTCAATGTTCATTATGGGACGTGACACAAATTGCAAGCAGGATGTGGTTGACCGAAATGGAGACGTCGCTTACAGAGAGAGATTGCCTTTTCTCATTTGTTGCACCAGTTGTAAATCATCAGGTTTTTAAGCTTTTAGTGTACATCCCCCAAAGCGAAACATCACATAGATAATTGGAGCACAATAAGTTGAGGTTTTGTTATCAAAAGACACCATATTGTTCATCGTTATATTTAAGTGCACATTCAGTCAAAAGAACATTTTCAGATCCTTTTAAATGTCAGAAATTTAAAGGAAATGCTGTTTTATGTGTGATTTCAGCAGAGGAACTTCGATTTCTGTTGTGTCTTTTAGCAGAAGCATTTATTTTTGCTTATGTTTGCTTATGTTTTTCTCATAAACTATATTATGTTGTATATTTTAGGCATTCGGTTGATGCCTATTGTAAAGCAGTTAAGATGTCGTGCAAAGGTAGAATAAGCAACATCTGAAGTGATCACTAGAAAGCAGGGCAAGGGTCAGAGCTGCATGGCTGATTCACCACTCCAACTACATTTCTGCCTTGTGGCATTATAAAAAAAAATGTAATTAAATTCTAAATCAGTCTTTTAGCATGGGCATAACATGTTTTATTTCATCACCACAACTTTTAAAGAATCTGGTTTGGCCTTAAAGTTTATACATTTCTGTTTATAGAAAGAAAATCTGTATGTTGTCTTGAGATCGTGTCAGTGTGTATGCGTGGTCTGCACTTGTTGGTGAGGATCACGCTTCAGGATCTTGCATCGACAATGTTATGAATGACATAAATAGTAACACCACCTTATTTCTTTAGGAAGCTTAACTTTTCCCTTTCTCATTTCAGATGGGAAGAAGGGGCATCATAAACCTGATACCAAGCGATTCAGTGAGATCTTTAGAGAATTTGATCAACTTAGTATATCTGCACTCCCTTCGTAAGTATTTTACATTTTCAAATAGTGCTACCATGTGCTTCCTTGACTCCTGTAACATACAGGATGAAACTGTTCACAGACATCTTTTTCAACTGAAAGCCATTATCCATCAACAGGAACTTAGCCAGCTATGCATGCTCTCTCGATATAGAATATTTCATGAAATGAGAGCAAGTTCTTTCTTGTGTTTCTTGTAATCTACTAATTTTATGACAACCACTGGAAACCACTTCTTCTGTGGAAGCGCCCGAAATCTGCCCAAACATCTCTTGGAAGTAGCATGTTTCTCTCCCTATACATTAAGTGTACGTTTCTGTGTTCAGTGACGAGGAGAATTGTGAAGACAGTGACCCGCAGTCCTCCGAATCCGAGGAACCTGATGTGCATGTAAGAGATCGACACCTAAAATTGATACAAGAAATGCTTTGAGAGTTAAAGTCTGTGTTTTCTTCCAACAGTATAAAAATGTGTTTTGTCCGTAGAATCGCTCTGTGGCCAATGAAGTAGATGGAAACACATCAGGTATGGTTTGTGTGTGAGTGCGAGCATGTGTGACTGTGATTGAAGGATTCTTGTATGTTCACATGTGTGGGTCAGTTGATATAAACTGTGAAGCTCTGCTCACCGGGAATAAATACAAGCTCCTCTATATGTTACCACCAGTCTGTGAATTAGAGACTTCTTGTAGTGGTTGAGGTCATTGGTTTAGAGACCAGCTCCACCAGGAGTCCATCTTTCTTACCTTAACATAGGCTGCCCGCCCCGTGACTGACATCTGACATCCCAACAGATAATTAGTGATAATGCTTTCAGTCTGACACTTAATATTGCATCTTCAATCTCTACTTGTTTTCGTATAATTAGCCGCGAGTTGTAATTGCCGCGTTGTAACGAGATTAGGATAAAGGGAGAGGATTAAAGCAGGAGACAGCTGCACTCAGTTTTTACCTCAGACATAAGGGGAAGACAGAGGGGTCTGCAGAGAGAGGAGGTGTCAGTGTTATACAGGCTCTGGTAGTAAATACAGGGGAGGCAGAGAAAACAACTACGCTTTCACACAGTCCAAGCAGGGAACGGCTGCCAAGTACTGCAACCTCAGTTTGGCTGAAACTGCAGATCACAGCCCTCAGTAGGAGATTAGCAATTACAGATAGTGTTTAAAGAACACAGTGGAAATAGAAGGGTAGAAAGAGCTCGCCAATTGCTAACGTATTCTTGCAGCATAGAAACTCTTCATCCACTCATCTTGGACTGTAAATATGTCTTGTTATGGTCTTCTTTTGCCTCAAACGTATTTGCACCTGTTGAACAACAGTCACTGACGCTGTAGCCCATTTAATGTAATTCCTGCTTCTACGTAGAGAGTTAATTTGTGTTTGGGTATATTACATATCATGTAAGCAATTTCTAATCAGCTATCTAGGCACCAGGCACATACTAGAACATGCTCTTTGGCAGTCTTGTTTTATGTGTTCCAGTTGGTTGGGATTGGATACCTATCAACCCTTTAACCCCCTCCGTACAGTCACACACCAGGAGGTAAACCTCTCTCGATGCTCCTCTAAATCCTGTCACTCCGCAATCTGTGCTTGGCTGAGCTAATCCTCAATCGTATCACAGGAGGCTATGTTCATAGGGAAGCACAGAATCTGCTTGGAGGTTGATTTCTGCAAATGCTGAGAGATCTCCTTACAAAACAGAGAGGAAAGGCTAACAGAGGTCAACCTTGGCACGCAATCTGGCCACAAATCCGTTCTCTTCTGGAATTGTCGGTTCTTTTTTTTTTTCTTTTTTTTTGGTGAATTTACTTTGAAGACACAGTTAAAAAGGTCACCCTGCTTGGATCTTTTACCACTCTAACTGGATTTGGGGTCTGTGTAAAGAAGAATAGAGCAGAATAAAATCTACATGTCTGAGTGAGGAACTTAAAAAAAGAAGTTGTTTCACGTCAGAAACATCTGAATACTTGGAACTGCTCTGTGGGCCGTTAGAAGAAGTGAAAGTTCTTGAAGTGCATCCGTTTCCTAACCTTTGGCTAAAGGAGACGATGAAGAATTGTTCTAATATGTTTTAACTGTGACATTTATTTGCAAAAGTTGTGGTGGAAGTGGAGCACAGAGAGAAAGAGGAAAAAAGAAAGTGGTGTGGAAAACACGGTTCAGAGACAATGTGATTGTTATGCATACATCATCCACTCTGCGTTGGTGTGAGTCACAGAGGAAGAACCCGAGTGGAGTGGTTGTCATATCAACGCCCTGCAAAACCTCACCGCAATAGAGCTGTGACATGGCGGTTTCTGATACTGCACACTGGCACTAAGTGGTGTTAGTGACTCATTGCGCGGCTTGTCTTGTTGTAGCTGACTAGAAGTGAGCAGGTGTGAGAGGGAGGGGCCAGGCAGAGAGAGGAAGAGGGGAGGAGGGAATTTATTTAGCTAAAGCTGTTGGTGGTTCATTGAAATCCACCTCTCTCAGGTCACATCCCCATTTGTGGCAACTGGGGAATTTATTGGATAGAGATTATCTGCCAGCCAACAATAGTGTACATCCATTATCTGTACATGCAAGTGTTAAGAACAGTGTAGTGAGACCTGCTGGAACTGGAAACTGCTGGGCATTTATTCTGAGGAGCAACTATTACTTGTCATATGCAGTCACTGCTTCCTGTTTTGGGTTCGTGCGTACCTTTTTTAAAGTGGTGTTTGATTTTTGATCATTATTATATTGTCTAATAAAGTCTAGGAGCCAGGGGAGCGGAGGGTGAGGACGGGGGGGGGGATAGGTGATAAGTGAGTAGATAGGTGTTTTCTTTGAGGCTGTTTGAGTCCTCCAGGAGAGCTATGGGGTGTAGCCCAATGGACACAGTGTGATCCCTGGGTACATCTCCTAGTGTGTGGAGCCTGCAGTGATGCTGATGTACTCCCTCTCAGCCCAGGAAGCAGACCTGGCCCTCTGCCGCTGCGAGGATGGAGTGGAGACGGCGCTGCAGTACGCCAAGATGTGGTGCCGTTACGCCAAAGACCTCCTGGCCTGGATGGAGAAGAGAATCGGCTTGGGTAAGTGGATATGCAGCTGAAACAAGGAAATAGAGGTGCTAATGCTAATTATTGTCTGTGGTGTCTTTATCAAGGAATCGGTACTTTCCCTTTTTACAAAATGCAAATCTGTGAATTTGTGAATGAGGATTTGTGAATTTGGAATTGTAATTAGTCGTAGAGACATGGCACACACGAATTACTGGAAAAGTCAGGCATACAAACACATTACTACAGTAAACAATTTGTGACAAGGTCAGCCGACTTCAGGAGAGCAGAGCCCTGCTCCATATCATCCATCAATAAAGAACTAGTGGTATTGGCATGTTTGAGGGTTGACTAGTAGTGGAGCGCCATATCGTAACCTGCCATAACTGATCTGTCTATATTATTTCACTCAGTGAGGACATCTGTGGATGGTGCAGTTACCCCAGTGAGGTACACACTGCGCGCACACATAGAGAGAAAGGATTAGAGGGCAGATTAGCAGGCTAGAGCAGAGTAATGGGGGAGACAGGGTGCCTTTGGAGTACATAGACAGTGATTATCCTGGTATCAGCCTGCACAGGTGCCCAGTGCCCAGATTGGGATGCCACACATGCAAGTGTGTTGATAGAGAGCAACAGGAAAGTCCTCCTGATCATCTGTGTTCAGAGCAGTGTTAGGAAATAGCAACAGATGAGTAATTCTGGGTGGAGGCCAGTCCCAAACTACTGTGGATTACACATAATAGAGCAACACTAAGCAACACAAAACACTAGTAGCAACAGTGTAGAGTCAAGAGCCGCTGTCCAGCCAAATATGCAGTGCAGAGTAGTGCTGGTATCAAGTTGCAAAAGAGCAGTCGGGTAGACCATTTCACAATTTCAGACATAAATATTGAAGACAAAAGCTTCTGATGTAATTTCCTGTCAACAGTTGATGCAAAATAAGTTGATTCCAAACAAATCAGTTTCACTAAAAAGGTCAGAACAGACACGACCAGACAGAGAGTCCAGGTTTACCTGAGCTCCTGGAGCTTTTATGAGCTTTTTAGAAATGGTCAGGATTATCTGAAGGAATGTAGATGCTATATCACCCATTTGGTCCATAATGGAGCTCCAGGCATCATATTGAGGCGACACACTGACAACAATTACCAGTATTATGGATCCAGTTCAATCCATAGTCAAATTGATTTCCTGTGATGCTCCACGTGTCTTGTCTTGATGTACAGCAACTTGTGAATAACAATATGATGAAGAAAAATGACTGAATGAAGATTTTTGTTGACAGAACAAGAATTTGCCAAAAACGTAATGAAGACAGCTGAAGCAGCAAAAGCCAATGTGACGCAGCAGGTACAGCTTATTATCGCTATGTGTGTTACTGGAAGTTGTGTTTTTAACAATGTACCTCTCTCAGCTGTATTTACTATAGAAAAGTTGTCTAAAGTTGTTCTCACCTGTGCAGGAAATGATGCCCCTACAGTACATCTACACCATGGCGCTAGAGCTAGACATCAAGAACAGTGTGACGACGAGAAAGACTTCCGAAATACTACAAAACCGCTGTTACCAAGTATAGTTCACCCACACATACAAAAAATTCGGAGTTTTACCAAATCTTCTCTGTCTTTTGGAGGTTTGTATGTAGCTACGTGTTTAATCCGGTATCTCTGTCCCAAAGGCCTTGGCTGCCAAGAAAAATGAGATGGACAAGTGGCGCCGAGAATTCAAGGAGCAGTGGGCAAAAGAACAAAGGAGGATGGTAAGTGAATTAGGATTCTTGTTTACGACTGTAGCTGAGCTCAGTTTATTGCACTGTCAAAAGCCATTTTCTCAGATTTGAGACATTGCAACTGACTGGATACTTGAATGAGGATTTAATGCTAAATATTTGCCTTTGTAAAAGAATGATATTTCCCTTATGACCTAGTTGATACAGGGCCTAGTTGAATTTATGGTAAGACTGCTCGTGGCACACAGGGTACAACAAACTCACCCGTGTTGTTTTCCCTCTATGTGTCTCACTTGTGTGTTTTCAGAATGAGGCAGTGACAGCTTTAAAAAAGGCTCGGCAGCAATACTTCCAGCGCTGTGATGAGCTCGAGAAAGCTAAAGCCGTCACGGCTAAAGCTGTGGACGACACAGCTGGAATCAAAACACTGGATAAGAGGAAGAAGTCCAAGGATGAAGCCCAGACTAAGGTGCTTTTTTTTTTTTTTGAGGCTTCTAAATGATGAATTACAAGTCTTTGAGAGAGCAGATCAGCCACCTATGACCACTGTTGCATTACACGTTGTATGTTCAAAAAAATTCCCCAAATATCTGTCATTTCTATATTTCTTTCTTGTGTAATAGTTCATAAGACCTAAAATCATTCTGACGTTAAAAGACCTGCCATTACATATTGCAGTACATGTGGTTTTCCTTATGTCGATCTAATGAAATAACAGAAAAATATTGCTTCATACTGTCTTTATGATGTTTCACAGTAGAATTTTTTTTTAAATGCACCTGTTTCTCCAGGCATTGGAGGCAGAACTTCAGTACAAACAGTTAGTGGCTGAAGCCAAGGCCCACCAGGACGTTTTAGTGAAGGTCAAAGAGAAAATTATTTCTCACACTCGGAAGCTCATCTGTCAGGGAGACACTGTGCTGAAGGAGGTTGGTATGATCGAGGAACATCTGTCTTTTGACTGGTACTGTAGGCCTAGACAGATTGTTAAGCGCAGCTGTCTCAACGCATACATGGTCAAACTTGTTTGTGGTATAAATATAAGATGTATGGTAGTAACGTCATGCATTTATTTTAGTTACCAGGTCCAACTCAGTGACCATACATATATTTATAGCAGCATCTACATTTGGATGTGGTCAGCTATAGGGGAAGTTAAAATTGCTAAAGCACATCAGTTTGTGTTTAAAACAATATATTCATGCATATTGTTAAATTTGATTGAATAAAATAATCAACTTAGGCAGTATTTTATGGTTTGACACTTTTCCATCAATAATAAATAAAATAATTACTCTTGCAGAAGTTCTACACATAAGTCATGTTTTACTACATTAAAAACAGCATTCATTTTCTTTTGTGATGTGATTAACACTTCTAGCAATGATGAGGGTGTGAACAGGAAGCTCACTGTTTGTTGATAAATTACCACTACTCTCTCCTCTGTGCATCAGGTCACAGTCAACATGTTTTACTACCAGCGCCAACAGATAGAGCCTGTTCCCCTCGACTATCACAACCTGGAGTTGACATGCAGGTCTCTAGAGCCGGGCGAGCCCTACCTGCTCTACATCCTCAGCAAACGTCGCCCTGAGCAGTCTCTCCAACTCTTCACCTTCCAGGAGTATGTCCCTCAAGGCAAAGGGTGCGGTAAACTGATCAGTGTCTGTTTCTGCTGTAGTGTTTACTGTGGATATCACATTTAAAATAATGTTAGTAATTTTTATTCAAGGTTAGCAATTATGTTTTGAATGCCCATTATAATGGCAGGAGATAAATTATTATATACAACTTAGCTAAAATGTGTGTCACAATCCTTGATTTGACAGGGGCAAACGAAAAACCAGCAACCCTCTCACCTCTCAGAATGATGTCTCACCTATGACAGATGATAGTCCCTGCAGACAACCCAGCGAAGGCAGTAAGGACTCTCCATAACAACAACATAATTCTATTGACAGAGAATCGATTTTCTCTTTCTAATGTGTTTTGATGCACTTTAGGGAAGACAGGGTACAGTGACAATGAGAGTATTGGAGGCAGTTTGGAGTCTCTGTCTAGTCCTGGTAGGTACAACTTTCTGCAACTTTTCCTTCACATGCATTTGAAAACCTTTGCAAAGATAAACATGTTTGATTGCCCCTTTACTCTGTGTCTCTGCTCTGGTGGGATGCATAACTGAAGCTCACATTAATAGGAGGATGCCCAAAACCTCGTCTACTTTGACAGTGTCATCAGACGACCTGGACGAACGAGACAATGCATCAGAATCAGGTTTGTTGCATCCTTTTTATGCCCCTATAAACATATTATTGCACAAGTTTGTTTTTTTTTCTTAACCTAACCCCCCATGGGCATTAATCTTTATGGGTCTATCCTCTCTCTCTCCCTGCAGAGTACATTGATGTTCAGCAAGTCAAAGTGCGCACGCTTTCACGAGCTGCACTGACACACCGACTCAGGAAGACGAAGAGCAAAATGGTCAAATGCAAGCAGTGTGAAAACTACATTGTTGTTAATGGGGTTGAATGCGAGGAGGTATGAGGCCAAACGGCAAACACATACTGTAACATGACAGTTTGAGAAGAACAGCAGCTCTGTCTTAAATAACTATGAATACGAGTGGTTTGAGAAAGATTGTCGATGTCCTGTTCCTGTCCCACTTTCAGTGCGGGCTGGCTATGCACAGGAAGTGTATGGAGGTGTGTCAGCTAGAATGTGAGAACAGAAAGGGGACTGTGTTTGGAGTTGACCTCTCTCTGCTGCTACGTGACAAGCCAGATGAGGTGCCCTTTGTGGTGCTACACTGCACATCTGAGATCGAGAGTCGCGCCCTCTCTGTCCAGGTACTACTTATCAACGCAATGACTTAAATATAGATAAAAGTGTTATAGTTGCGGTCCGATAACTGTTTTGCGTTTTTGTTTTCCTCTAAGGGGGTGTATCGTGTGAGTGGTTCCAAGCCTCGCATCCAGAAGCTCTGTCAGGCCTTTGAGATGCAAAAGGAACAGGTGGACCTCTCCGAACTCTCCCCACATGACATCACCTCTGTCCTTAAGCAGTTCTTCAAGGAGGTACAGGAGCCAAATGAACTTTACCAAATTATAAGATTATATTATTATGATTATAAGAGGAGGTTTCTGACTAAAGATCTGTAATAGCGTTCTTCTCTGACCTCACTATTATCTCTTCCAGCTTCCAGAGCCCCTACTAACCTTTGACCTGTACAGTGATTTCATCGCAGTGGGAAAGAAGATTCAGCACCTGAATGAAAGGGAGCCAACACCAGACACTAACGAGATAATGGACATCATTGACAACCTGCAAAGGCTACTACAAAAACTCCATCCATATTGCTATAACACTTTGAAGTACATGATGGCTCACCTGCAAAAGTGAGCATGCAGCTGGGTTACAGACCTCTCTAGTTACTAGTACTGTCCACCATTGCATGAACTTCCATTTGGCTTCTATATCACACTTTGCCTGAGCTTTCCTTGAATTTGTCTGCTCTCTGTCTTCACAGAGTTTCAGGGAACCAAGAAAACAAGATGTCCCCTAGCAATTTGGGTATTGTGTTTGGCCCAACACTATTGCGCCCTCTAGTGTCTACGGACATGTCGATGATTACCCTGCTAGAGACCAGCTACCAGGCTTTACTTGTGGAGTTCCTCATCACACACCATGACAAGATTTTTGGCCTTCCGCAGAGACCCAATACACCCCCTCCTCCAGTCCCCAGTGCCCCTCTTCCAGACACACCTCCCAGAGCCTCCTGTGCTCTGGATGAGGAGCTTTACTCCAGCCATGAACACCAAACCTCCTCCAGAGAGCGTCCACACTCAGGAGAGGTAAGTTCTGCAGTGACAAAACATTGAGCCCAAACACAGATTTAGTTGTTGCTGCTGAATGCTTGACTGTCATCTAATTCCAAGGGTTCCCTTTTGAATGGTATCCTTCATTTGACTGCTGCTTGAGATTAAAAAGGATCAGTAGCTGTAGTTTGGCATACGTAGGACAGTGAGTTTGCACCTGAGCTACTTTTCCTGATTAATTTACCTGTTGTTTTAAGAGCCTTAGTACCTGGCACCTTAACTTCACCTTTATTCTGTCAGGATTAACACACTGGACGGCTGCTTCGTTTCCACTGCTCTGCCTGCATGGACTCTCCCCTTCTTCCGAGCTTCACTATGTGGACATTTCACTGCTGTTGCTTAAAACCAAAGCAGAGTTTACCAAAAGCACACAAGTAAAAGTGCCTGTCCTCCAGGGGTATAAAGGAGGGTTAATACTGGTAGTTATATAATCTCACAGTTTAAAATCTCCGACACAAGTCTGACATTTTTAACTGATATAAAATGGTCAGAGTCATCCTGTAATATGTGGCCTTCCCCCGTACAAATTAATGTATCATATGCTGAAGTGCTGCAGTATTTCAGGTTTAGACGTGGTCTGAAATCCGCAATTCAACTTATGTCATTCCAGCAGAGTCGAACAATCAAGAGAGATTCAAGCGAGGGTTATATATCTGACAAGTCTTCATCCAATGAAGCAGTGGACCAGCTCAGCCCTGAAGCCAATGAGAGAGCAGGTAGGCGGGTCGTAGAGATAGAGCAGTTACAGGTGAACAAGATAATGATGTAGATAATCAATAGCAGTGATGTTTCATGTAGTTTATAGATGTTGTTGTTGTTGTTAATGAGTTATAAATTATTGTTGCAGCTTGTACCTCTGTTGCTTGAGGACATGTTTTAATTAATCCTGTTTGAGATCGTGTAGGTAGAAGACATACAGCTCCTAAATTGTCTCATAGACAGGTGGTTCATTCCAGCATACGATAACTCAGTATTTCCTAAGCACCAGATACTGTGGGTGCAGAGTGCCTCAAGGGTCTGTTGTAGTTCCTATCTTTTCTGTCATGATACATTTCCTCTAGTTATATTTAGAAATAGGACTTCCTCTTTTTTTCCTTTTTTTTTCATCTGTAAAACTGGGTGAGTCAGAGTCAGATTCAGCCATTGTTGGGGGTTGTGCCAATTGAATTAGGCATGTGATTGACGAAGTGATCATTTCACCTTTGTTTGAAATCTTGGTGTTACTTTTGAGTTTTGGTTAAATGTTGACAACACGTCACAGTGAGAACATTTTGGTTTTTTTTTGCTGCCCTGGTTTCATCTCTTATTCATTTCGCTTGCTTTACTCTTGCTCTCTTCTCTATGGCTACAACAGCACACAGCGTCAATGCTTTTAATCACAACCAACCACATGAATGTATCAACCTCAAATGCATTACAAAGGCTAACAGTTTTAAACTGCTGTTAATCACTTTTAAGTCAGTGCAGAATGTTGTTCCGGTTTGCTTTGTTTGCTTAAACCGCCTGAAAACAATGTGCAGGAAAAGTGGAGCTTATTATAATCAATAACCTGTATTTGTACTACTTTTATGAATCACATGCTTTTTCTCCCTCTTCTGCCCCAGTCCTGGCTATGAGAGGGGCATCAAGCAATATTCAGGGTGAGCCGGTGAGGGAACCAGACTCTGTTTTGGTGACCCAGCCACATTATCGCTTCACCAGACAGCCTGTGAAGTATTACCGCCATCATAACCCAGGAACCCGACCCTCCAACCCAGGTCGTGCTCCTAGACAGCCTGTGGTCTCAGCGAAGGGCCAACCAGGGAGTGCAGACAGCAGCCGCAGCTCCTCTCCGGACCAAGGAGCACAGAGACTTTCGCAAAACTTAGATGTCTCTTGTGAGAACACCCGCCAGCCGCACCAGGACACCATTGCCGCGGAGAACAAAGTGGACAACCCACTAAACCCCGGCAAGGTTGTGCAGTGCTTGCTGGGGTTGGACTCAACATTTACATCAGTTGCGACTGAGACACCCTCTGGTACAACGCAGAAGTCTTCTCGGGAGGCGGTGGCTGGGTGTCATTCTGATGTGAACAGAAATCTGTCCAATAACAGACAGGGTGCTGGACACAGTAGGGCTCTGTGCCAGTCACCAAAGACACTTCCTGTGGAGCACAAACTGACTTCACCTGCCCAGAAGATCTTGTCTGGTCTGAAGCTGAGACGCAGCCACTCGGGGAAGGACGAGCAGCTCTTTGTTTGAGGATAGTGATCTCCAGACAGTCCAGACACACACTGGAGGAAATAAAATAATTCATATAATTAATTAACTGCTACAAGATCAAGATGTCATGATTAAGTGCTCCTATATTTTACACAAATATCTCACCTGCAACACAAAAATTTGTCTTCAGAAAAATGATGAAGATTCACTTACCAAAAAGTTTCAAACTCACAAACAAACAACACACACACAACATTCAAGTCATTCTTTAAGGAAACACAGTTTAAAAGTTCAGACTTGATGCTCACTGGGATGCCACAGCTTTATTACCACTAATCCTCGTTAAGATTTTGATCTGTTGACCATCCAGCTGTCTATCACCCAGACCAGACAAGAGAGGTTAATGTATTTATCTGTATCTAATATTCTTAGTGTATATGAATGTAACAAGCAGTTGTTTTGAGACTGAAGGCGAAGAGATGAAAACTAGCACAAGTATCAAGTTCTCCAGGTTTTGTCGTAAACAAATTATAATGAATATCAGCGAAATACAAATGCCATCAACTATTGTATTTTTAAAATAATTTCATTGTCTATTTGTTGTGCTTTTTTTAAACAGTTTTATAGGCTCTAAATGGAAATTTTGTAGTGCATGATGCCTTAATTGGTGTCATAGTTAACAATTATTTTTTTCTTGCATCTTTCCTGTTTTGCCACAGGGGGGCGATCTTCTCTCAGTGTAATGGGAAAACATGCCAGACACAATAGTAAAAGGCCAATAAACCATTTATTTCTGACTACAAGCACTGTTTTCTGAGATGTCACCTCTTCTACTCCCACGTCAGTCTTTTCATCTTTGGACTTGTTTTGGTTTGCAGTGCAATGGCATTATAAATCGAGGCAACATTTTTCTGGTGTCTAGATGGAGTTATGTTAAATGCAGCTGCTATCATCTTCATTTGCCTTTGTTCTTTTGATAATATCGCACCAGAATCAGGCAATTTACGCATATAATAAGATAATAACGGCCATAATAGGTCGATTCCCAAGTAAACAATGTCTCACCGCAAGTCCTTTCACGTATGAACTGCGCCCTTTAAAGTCTCCGTCTAACCTCGAACACAAATGCAAAAGATCATCCTCATCTGAATTATCAATAGGCTGCATCATCGCTCATCTTCCCTCATCATCTCCCGCACCTTCTCCCTCCCTCTCTGTCTGTCCATCTCCTCCCTCTGCGCCTTTTTTTACGCACAAAACAAGCCAGAGCGCACACACGGCTGGCGGAGAAAACAGGGGAGACAATAGACAATAGTTTGGGTCATCATGGTATTTGGATTTTTACCGTAGGCAACATGCGCGCCGGACTGTGAGGTACAGGTGAACAATCCGTAAACGCTTCTGTTTCATTTGCTGGCCGAAAGTTTCCCCAGTTTTTAATGTTGCCAACCGAGATTTCAGGAGGAGTGTGTTTCACCTCAAGGTAAGACTCCGCAACTCAGGAACAGGTTGTCAGTGAAAGCAGACGCGTGATTTCCAAGTATATGTTTTTATTCTGCATGAAAACTCTTGATTCTTTCTGCTTGAATTGATGTGTGTTTCTTATTCCCACAGCAGCGCCTGCTTAGGTCGGTCTAACGTTAATTGGCACGTTTTGTTAAAAATGCGCAGGTAAAACCGTGGAGTCACAGTGACCTTGCTATCTGATAAGTTATGGTCTTTGACTTGGTATGTTCATCCAACTAGAAAGATCATATACTAGAGGCAGTTTGTAACAGGTCGGGTTTTCAGTTGGTGGTTTAGTATCAAATACGTTGCTTTGGATGGAGGATGTCTGATATCTTATCGTGGATAATAATTCTTTATCATGAGTTTACAGCTGTTTTATGAGTGAAGTGATGATATCCAAACAGTCAGGTGCTCAAGTTTTTCATGTTTTTTTATAAATTTATATTTAATTTGTGAGCGTTGAAAGGTTGGTACCACCTTCAGAAGCTTCTTCCTTGAATGACCATCTTTTACCTTTGCATTGTGTTTTGGCATCAACTTTATAGAACAATATTGATCCTCATATAATATGACAATTACATTCCTTTAATTGTGGCTCCAGGTGACCTGCAGGAAAGTTAATGATTTTTTTTTTAATTTTATATTCATTATGTGAGTGTCAGGCTGTTAGTCTCAACATGTAATTATCGATGCATTACACAAATGTGTCAGTAATGTATTCAGCCCGCAGTTAGGCAAAACACCAAATCAGATTAGTTATATTTACATAATTCATTTGTTTAATTTCATTACTTCATTTTCTGTAGCAATGCGGCAATCACCCAATATTTAATAACGTATTTTATATTTAGCAGAAATCACCGTACAGGCCTCTTAAAAGTTATAGTAAAAATTATAGTATCATCTTCACGTCTTTATCAATATCATAATAAAAAAAATCTAGATAAAATTTAGCATCCAATTAGAATATAAGCTCTAAATATTATGATATTAAAATGCCACAGAATCTAAAGGCCACTGTAACAATCTACATAGTTTAAGGTGCTTGAAAAAAAAAAGGTTACTCGTCAATTTTTCATTTCCTCCTTATTTTTCTCTGGATTTAAAACATTTAAAATGAATTTTGTATGATCCAAAATGCCGTAAACGTCTTTTATGCTTCTTCCATCACAATCCGTTTTACTTTAATGGAGCAGTTGTACAAATAAGAAAGACTAGAATTAATATGATCCAGTTAATATGATTCAATTACTGAATGCAATTCTCAGAAGAAACCTTAAAACTTGTATATATTTTCATGTTCATTTGTGTTCACAAAAATGTTGAAAATTACACCGAGATTATTACAAAGGCAAACACACATAAATAGCTGTTTGTATGAGAAAATAGGCCTACGTCATTTGGGGCATTTTCACAATTTTATACCCTATTTAAATATTTGTATGTGTGTTTTTTTTTTTTTTTACTATGTTAAGTGATATTTAAAGTCAGACATAAACTAAAATATTAGCTGATTAGATTTGTGGCCCATTACTGTAACCTAAATTTAAACTTACATAAAAGGCATAACTGATGTTTGATGCTCATTTCCTTTTATTTGGATTTTCATTATATTCTCAGAGATATATGCTCCGCTTTCTTTTTTTATCATTGTGATTTCTGCTTTTATGAACTTATGAATTAAGTCCAAACTGTGTGTGTGAGTGTGTGTGTGAGTGTGAGTGTGTGTGTGTGTGTGAGTGTGAGTGTGAGTGTGAGTGTGTTGAGTGTGTGTGTGAGTGTGGGAATTCAGTCTAATTTTGTATCTATATCATTTAAAATGTCGTACAAACGTGACTGGTCTTCATAGTGTGTGTGTATAAATCTATATTTTTTCTTACAAATTCCCTTATTTTCAAATGGATTTACTGCAGTGTTTCAGCTGATTTCTTAGAGAGAAACGCATTTTGTTTTGTTGTTTTTTTTTTCTCTCTCTGCAGCAATCACACTGAGGGAAGGAGAGAAGGGATGAAAACGGAGGAGAGCCAGCAGTCCTGTCTGCAGCAGCCTCCATCCTCAACGCCTTTTGGTGAGTGAAACGGACAATTTGTCGCATGAGGCCGCAGAGGAAATAAACTCAATCGCCCAAAATATAGGCCTCTCTACACCTGTGCAGAAATATTAGGACACCAAAGGAGAAAAAAATACAAATCAGGCAAGAGCTCATAATAAACTCACTATTTGTGAATATGAGGAAAAAATATCATAAGAGTAGATCATCATAAAGTCACTGTAACCTCGCTAATTATTATAAAATGATATATAAAAGTATAAATCCCTGCAGGAATAGGCTGTTAATTATACCATCGAGTAGGTCTGTGACAAAATTAGCAGCCTAGAAATATTATTTGAATGATATAGAGAGAAAATAAAACAATAAAACGTGGACTATAAATATAAATTACATTAAAGAGGATTAAAAACAACAACAATGTAAAAGTAATAAGACGTTTTTCAAGACGTATTATCATAGGAATGAAAAAAAAATCATTTTCAATGTTTTTTTAAAGAGTTAACCTACAATAAATCACAAGTAGGCTACACAAAAAGTTCCTGTAGGCATATTTTAATATTCTAGAAACATTTTTTAATCAGAAAGATGAGTTATACTTACTGAACACGGCGGATACAAAAGTAATGTGCATGAGACAGAATGCTTCCTCAGTGTTTTACAACAGTGGAGGGAAATGAGGACTCATACTTGTGTTTTTTTTTTGGGGGGGGGGTTGCATTGCGGGGACTTGGACTCTTGACCTCAGTATTTTGAATACCCTGGCCTCGGCCCTGCCTCGATATGCTCCCTCCAGGTCCGGAGTACACGGGAGGGGGAGAGGTGTGTGCGGGCTGCGACTCTCCCATCGCCGACCGCTTCCTGCTGCGCGTGAACGAGCGCTCCTGGCACGAGACCTGCGTCAAGTGCACCGTGTGTTTGAGCGCGCTCACCGGGACCTGTTACTGCAGGGACCGCCTGCTCTACTGCAAGCTGGACTATGAGAAGTAAGAGCAAAACACACACACACACACACACACACACACACACACACACACACTGAAGTCCGAATCACTGTTTGTTGTTCCTCGAATGAGAGTATATGGCAGCGGTGGAAGAAGTCCTCAAACCCTCTACTTAAAATAATATGATAATGATAATGATAATGTAATAAAGAAGAATTAATGTTTTCTGCAGGTTGATGAAAATTTACTAGTAATAATATCTGAAACAAGACTGTTTTCAAAGTTCATTCATTTGGTGACGCATGATTTTTCTTCCCATGACTACACTGACACTTTCCAGGTTTATCTCAAAAATCTTAATTTTGCAAAGTAACAAGTAACTACAGTCATCAGATAAATGTAGAGGAATAAAAAGCACAATATTTCCTCCTGTGAAGTGGATAAAAATACATTTACTTCCCAAATCAATCAATTATTTTTTGTGATTAACTTTTTGTTGATAAGTTATATACAGTGTATGTACATGTACTGACTTATAACCATACATAAATACATATACACACAATAACATACTCATAAGCATATAGCCTACAAACTAAAGATAACACTGCAAGATAATTACAAATGATTCACAACTTACACATGAACAGAAATCCATTTACAAACCTATGTAAAAAAAATAATTTAAATCACAAAAGACTACAAATGTGGAGACCCCAATAAACCCCCCTCTTCCATTCTCACCCACCTCTCCTCGATCCATTTGACCAGTATAACGACTAACTAATCAATCAATTATTAACAGTGTTGGGATTTAAATTGTTTCAGCTGTAAAACCACAATTTCCTCAAATCAGAAGCAAGTTGAAGTGATGTCACTCCTCATACCTTGTTTCCAAGAAGAAGCTACATTCACACATTCTGTTGATTTTAAAGTTGTGTTACAGTCGTCTTCATCCTCTCTGTGTTTCTGGTTAGCTGCTCGATTTTTGTGACTGTAATTTGAAATCGATATGATAATTTACAAGATTACGTGCTAATGTGGTGATTGGGTGTAGGGGCTGTGCTGTTTTGTCATAGCTGATACTTTGCAGTCAGTTGTAACACACGTTGATGCTGAACTCACTTCTTTCTTTGTCAATCAAGTAAAACTTTGTTGAAGACAGTGTTTAATAGAAAATTAGGAAGAATAAGTCAGAGTTGGAGGTTTAATATGCGATAAACTGATAAATATGTTTCTCTTAACAATAGCATAAATCTGTAAAAATCCAGACTAAACCACTTCTGACTACACCTCATTTGTACATGAATGACGTGTAATACTGCAAAATTTTGAGATGAATATGAGCATAGCTGTAAATTAAAAACTATGGAATATGATCTTTACAGATGTTTAGTAAAACCTTGAGATAATTTTAAATAAAAGTTACAACTGACCTCAATCTCCCCTCCACCCCCCGATCTCCCCTACCTACTATTTTAAATTCAAGGTCAACCCCAACAGTCCCTCATAACAAACGAGAGGGTTGTGCGTAAAATCGGTTGGCTGCAGTGAGATAAGTTTGTCATCAATATTGGATGCGAAAATCTGACTGAACGTGAGTGTGACACTGCTTCATCGAAGTTTTGTAACATGTAGGAATAGAAACTATAATGTTGTCAGACTGTAAACCACTTGGGAGTTTAAGGTTTCAAATGGTTCAGTGATCTACGTTGCGGGTTATATGGCGACACTTAGGAGCCCCTTTCCCCCTCAGAGAATTGTAATAAGATTTTTTTTTCAATAACAACTGTTTGTAGTTGACTGTTGAAAAGTTTGTTCACTCATAAATTCGTTAATAGGACCAATCCCATAGTGTTTATATTCACAATCTCATTTGTACTAACAGCACTTAATACTGTTATTTCATGTTTAATAATTATATACAGCATACAATACATTACACACTACACATACAACATTGTGTGATGATTCAACTCTGTGGTAATTTTTGAGGCTGTACCGTGTGTGTGTGTGTGTGTGCGCGCGTGCGTGTCGCGGTCAGTGGGTATGACTGCGGTGGGAGCTCCAGGGGTAGAAGGCTGAAGGACGAGCCTGCAGCTTGTTATCATTGTTTTGAAAAGTGTCAGACGGCATCCAGCAGCTCCCACTGTACCTGACATCTGGAGGAGAGAGAGAGTGTAAGACACACACACACACACACACACAGAGAGAGAGAGAGAGAGGCTGATGAAAGTCCCATTGTGTGACGTTTATCTGGAAAAATGAGTGGTAATCGTGGAGGCAATAGCTTATCAGAAATGAAGCACCGGGTTCATTTTCAGTGATGGAATGAAAAAGCGTATTTGCTCTCCTCGTGTAATGACCGTAATTGTAGATCCAAATTAATAGTCAGAGGCTCAATCACCGTGGTGTTGATTTAGTCCCCTATACATTGCATATGGATAGTTGCCTTGTTGTGTGAGTCGGTGCCAAACTTGGCACACTGTACTGCTTGTGACCTTCAGCGGATCAGCAACAATGTCTCCCTGTTTTCCCTGCAGTCTGTCCATCAGCGCCTTACACTACACACTCCTCCCACTTAACTAGAGCAGGTGTGTGTGCATTGTAACATATAACCAAGTCCAAGAATTTCAACCATGCATAAGAATTTCAGGGGAATTTATATAATTATTAGAGGATGCTTATTTTATTTCTTTTAACCCTCTGCTTGAAGCCTGGTGCCATCTTAGCTCCAGCTGGTTGAAAGAGGCAGAGGCAGATAAACTGTATGATGCCTATTTACATTGATATAAGTTTTCCAGGTATTAAATTAATCAAATTACTTTTAAAGCATGTGTGGATGAGATGTATACATGCATAGTAAGATGGCATCTTGCAGGCTTTTGTAGCTCGCACTGGGTTATTTTCCATGTCTCCCCTCATGCAGTATCTCTGGCTTGTCCAAATATTTTTTAATTTATCCCTTGCTTTGATCACATCACCCAGCACACACAGACAGGCAGACCTCTCCTCCCTGACTCTCCCTCAGCATAAGCTAAAGGCCACACTGTACTAATTTTACAATGCAGCTACTCTGCTCATCTGTCCGCGTGTGCTTGTTTTCCATAGTTTGCCATCTCCAAAGAAAATCATGAATTAGAAAAAAAAAATGTGTTTAGGGCGATATATCTCTGATTTTTTTTTAGATTTAATGTATTCTGTTGAGGTGGGGACAAAAAGAAAAGCATCAGTTAAAATGAGGAACCAAATCTAATTTTTAAATGTGACCCATCCCCCACCTTGAGTTATCTGGGCTATATTGCCTCAGGGCTAAAGTTTATTTAACATTTTGCATGTTTCTTTTTGAAGAAATTTTGAAAATTATTCTAAATGGACTGCTGTGATTTTTGTGTAATAAATAAGCGATCGCCTCTTTCTCATATCTATACTACTACTCTACTCGTATCAAGCCACTCGTTATCCATGTAAAAAAAAAGCAGGAGGTACGCCTTCAGTTTTGAGTTTCCCTGATCTCAATCTGTTATGGAAATGAGGGGATTTAGACACCATATACTCAAGTGCATCTTGTGGATTCATTTTTGTTTGGAAACCTCGAGAAATTCTCTGGAACGCCACTCTGTTACGGACCAGATGTTCAGCAAGAAGCTTTAGTGTTGAGGTAAGACATCCCTCCCTCTACACTCTAAAGTGCAATCACTATGTTTTTAAGAAAAGGCACAATACATTATTCTTGACAATAAGATGGGCAGAATAATAAAAATGTGGATGGAAAACATTTACTATATCAGAAACATGAGCTGGCTATTAATGAGCAACATTTTTCTTAATGTTTAAATGAACCACAGAAGCACCCAGCACAAGCCTCCAACTGTAAATTAAAAACATTTATTATAAATGAAAGTTACAAGATGATTAAAACCAGCTGATCAGCAGATGGATATGCATGAATCATTTCTACAACCCTCAGCATCCTACACGCAATCATTGTCTTTCACACATTGGGTCAACATTATGGTTCCTTGCCAAACTGAGCGGTATAAGGCCAGTGTTCCCTGGTCAATAGTGCTGAGCCCAGACAGAATGGAGGGTAGCCTGGCTGTGCGGAGCCTGCAAGCTCCCTTGTAAGCCCCATAAAGGCAGCTTCAGCCCTGTGAAAAACAGGTCACCAGGGTGGATATTCACTAAACCTTGGGTTTAATACCTCACTCTGTGGGGTGGAGGGCACTGAGACTACATCTAGGTTTACAAAGTCCGTCTCTCCAGACGGAGAGAGGGAGACCCTGCCGCCATAGTTATGGAATCTCCCTCTGCTGACCGAGTAGCTATATGTGAGTCTAACACCAACATCCTGGCATAGTATCTCCTCAGGTTACTGTGCGTTTATGTGTGTGAACTTCTGAGTCTTACTGCTCTAAAACACTGAGACTGAGGATAGATACATGCATCCTCTTCCCCTCCACACCCCCACCGTACCCACCATTCCTCTCGCTGTCTCTCTATCCGTTACCTCATTCATCACTGTCTGCTTTGTAATAATATTTCTCTATTCCAAACCTCATTTCCTTTTCGTTGAGATTGATAGCAGCGATGACACCAAACAGTTTATCTCCCTGATTATCCCTTGTTTTCTCTTAATCGCACCCCCCCCCCCCAACCCTCAGTGCCTCTTTGTGTCTCGGGATGGGAATGGGAGGAGGAGGAGGGGAGGAGGAGGTGGGGAGGCTGATTGGGTACAGTGCTAATTACACAGCGTTCTCTGGCTGTCCTGTGATGACAGGCCTGACACTGGGCTGTAGGGAAATACTATTAGAGAGAATTATGCAATGACACGTCAGAGGGACAACAAGCTCTTGTCCCTGTCAGCTAGCACCTAAATTCTGAGTGACGATTGAATGCCACATGAATTACCTTTAATACAGTAAGTCTGGATACTGAAGCTATCATAGTTTTAAAAGGTGTGTCACCTTTTGAAATGAACTTTTAAACTAGAACTTACTTGGAGTGGCGTCTCTTGCAGGTAGATAGGGCTTTGAGATATTTAACTTTAAGATTGAATAGGAGGCAAGTGTAATTTTGTTTGTGGTGCTCGCAGTAATGAAAAAGTACATTTACAAATTTACATAACATTTAAAAAAAAAAAAAAAAAACAGCAATGTGTCCTCAGAAACAATATCATGATTGTATTAGGGTGGCAGCAGAAATCTCAGAAACTGACATTTATCTTCTATCTGCATGGCTAGAATCCAGTAAGAAAACATGTTTTTTCTTTTCTTTTTTTTATTAATTTCAGGGAACCCATCTTGAAATAATTGAACATTTCTGCCTACATAATGAGTCTGCAAGTGAAAAGGAAAGTTTGTGGTTCAGTGTAGAGCTGCAATTATTAAATGAATCACCAGTTATTTTGACAATGAATTAATCATTTTGAGTAATTTTTTAAGAAGAAAATTTCCTCAAATGTGAATATTTTCTTTTTTCTTTAGTCCTCTGTGATAATCAACTATTATTAACTCTTATTTGTGGACTGTTGATTGGGACAAAACAAGACATTGAGGACATCATGGGCTCTGGGGAACGGTGATTGACATTTTTCATCATTTTGGACCAACCAACTAATCGATGAATCGAGAAAATAATCAACAGATTAATCGATAAATGAAAATAATCGTTAGTTGCAGCCCTAGTTGAGTGTGAGTTTAGGTGAGTCATGGCTGCACTGACAGCTCAGGACTGTACTATATACATAAATCCCAATGCAGTTCTGAAATGTTCTAACACTCCTCCCTTACCCAGGAGTCGTACATTAGCTAAACCTGCAGCTCAACAGATGATGGAGGTGTGCCAGAGGAAAGAAAAGTGGGGATGGGGGAGTTTTGTGTTGTGATGGTGTGCTGTTGAAGATTTTACGGTATAAATGAAAGAACATCAGGGAGAAATCTCAGTGATGGAGAAAGGGTTAGAAATGGGATAAAGAAGGTAAAGACAAGGTGTCTGAGAGTTTTAGGAAGGGAACAGCCGCAGGGAGGGGTAGAGGTTTGTCTGGGTGTGTGTGTGTGTGTGTGTGTGTGTGAGTGTGGTGGGGGGGGGTGATATTGCCACTGTTTTTGCATAATGTGAGATGAGACCCCATCATCTTTCCTCCCCCACAACAATTTTATAACAGACAGCTAATAAATGTTTCATGGCAGAACAAGCTGCTCGCCTTGGCTTTATTAAATCTGAGATAATAAAAGCAGAGAGGAAGAGGGAAAAAAGAGAGAGGGAGAGAGAGAATAGGGGGTCGCACTACAGAGGGAGAGATAGGGAGATCGGCGTAGACTTTTCTCAAATCGACCGGCTGTATCTCCTGTTTCTGGGGCAACGGGTCCCGCTGTCCCCCGTCACCCCCTCCCCACTGCTTCCCGCTCCGCCAGAGACAGACAGGAAATGAGAAACGGGCAGACAGGATATTGCGTTCTGGTGGCCTGGGGATTATCTAAACTAACACACACACACACACACACACGCACACACACAGTCCCTCACGCACACACAAACACACATCTAGGCTATATCCTCACACATAGCATTCATTCTTGGTAGCATCAGGTGTACGTCGCACACACCCAGAGACACATATCATGCAGGTTTTTAGATGTTACTTTACACAGGTACATTACATTTGGTTTTAAATGTTACAGGCTGCAGTGCTGCTCTCATGTAGAGCTGGTGTTATTACCAGTGTGGGCAATTTACAGCGAGAGTCATGACATGTAACTGTATAACTGTGAGACTGGCTGAGGGTTTGTGCAGAAATGCCTCTGAAGATGTATTCCATACATTGAAGGCCCTCGCGGCCATTAGATAACAACGATTACATGGTTTTTACAAATTTTGGGGAGCATTCATTGAGCAAGAGGACTGTTTATGATGTTAGTTTATTGATGCGTGATATGGCGCACAAATAACAGCATCTGTCAGTGTTTTATTGATGTTTGTACCCAGACACCTTATCTGTGTTTACACAAACTGTGCATATTTGTGTTTATGTGACTGTATATATACCCACGTGTGTGTATGTATGCGCCTGTGTGTGACTGCACTATATATATATGTATTTATATACGTGTGTGTGTGTGTGTGTGTGTGTGTGTGTGTGAGTGAGCGAGCGAGCGGTGGCAGGGGTAGCAAGTATCGTGGGGAATGCTGGGAGATTTTAATAACACAGAAGCAGTGCAGGGAGATTTAATAAAAGGAGATGATGTGATTACTGAACCTTGGCTCTGAGCCATTTTGCTTCACAGAGCAATATCCGCTGAAAGTGCGCACACACACACATACACACACCCTTACACACACATCTAAGAAATGGATACTAAACAGAATACAACTTAAAAGTAAGATTGTTGCATATCATTGGTTGTTTCTGCATCCGTTACATGAATCTTTGGATATACTTTCATTCTCAGGGCAGGTGCAAACACCCACATTTGCATGACTTACATTATGGTCATCCTGAATACATAACATATGTGGGAATCACAAGCTAGTACATGAATACCTCAGCATACTACGTGTTTCAATACAGAAGTGCATCTTAGACTATAGGGAAGGGATCAAAATTAGACATCTGTGGTTCCGGGACCGAGCTCAAATTTGAGCTTGCTAAAGGAGGTAGATTGGAATCTAGAGTTAGTATAAGAAAAACCCGTACCTGCATAAATATTCATCAATTATGAAAGCAAGCACAACAATTGTAATCGCTCTGAGACACATACATATTTATGAAATGATTGTGTTGCAGTCCAGACAATGTCGTGCTTGTCAGAGCTCACAGGCAAAACAATGCCACATGACACAGCTTAGGGAGATGATGAAGATTCTGTTTGTATGCCTAGGATCTAAAATACAGCAAGCAAGAAATGATTATAACCACCCAATACTTACAATACATCACCTTTTTTCTGCTTGTTTACATTTGATCTCATAATCAGCGAGCTTGGAATTAGTCGTGCCCCGTAACCCCTCCAAAATCCACAGGCAATGAACGTGAAGTTGCTCGCGGCCAAGGTTCCTAAGATTTTGTACATCACAAGATCTCAAGGGTTAACTGTTCTCTTCAGTCTTCTGTCTGCACTTATATGTCTATTCTTTGTAATGCTGTATGTATCATGTACCCACTATTACACACATCACTTCATTAAAAGAAAAGCCCTCTAGATCCAGAGTACATTCCTCCTCAAAATATCTTTTCTAATAGATTTGTACACAGCTGGTCTTTTCTTTACACTTTAAATGTTTAGATTTTAATTTCATGTCCGAAAGTTCAGTGTCAGTGCAAAAATCTTTTCCTCCACTAATTCCTGATACAAGCGAGTGATATTCAAATTTTTAAAAATTATGTTTTGTGGTCATGCCATAACGTAATAAAAACTGATTGTTGTCTTTGTTATTCTGTATTTTAACCATACACAAAATATAACAAAAGCTCAAAAACAGAAGCTTCTTTCATTTAGTGGCAGGTGTTTTAGACCTGTGGCCTCTTAGATGTATCTTTAAACAAACATTTTTAATATCTCTGCAAATAACGTTTCTCTAGGAAATACTGGGTAAGTTATAATTCCATCCAAAACATGAATTCTGTGTGGGCGTGTTTGACCAGATAAATTTAGTCTACCTCATCCGTGTGGCTGCTCTTTAACCATTATGTCCATAGTGATTTATTGGAGGCTACACCCTGGTCAGGGCCACTGTGAATGATACTTCTATTAGAGGGATTAGACTGATCTACTTACAGACCCCCCTCTGTGGCAGTTGCCCCAAGTTGCCTTCATTTGCCATGTTGAGTAAATTCCTACCGTGCTGTGTACACCCCGATTAGGGACTGTGGGACTTAACCACCAACATCATCACTCTTATGTCAAGAAATCCTATGACAATTCTGTTGTATTTTGTTCACGGTGAAAGGAAGCGCTTAAGGCTTCGAAGTGTGTATTTGGGTGAAGAGCGAGGCTGCACAGAGCAGTGTGATGATTGCTCTCCTGAATGAAATACATGTTAGATGCCAGATATTATGATGGACATGTGGGTTCTTGCGGAAATGTTTACAGAGGAGAGCATCTCGAAGACGCTATGCAATATTACTATAAGAAAATGGGTTGAGCAACATGTACTTAAACACAAGGGCCTGTCACAATAGATCTATGTAGGGCTGCTTTTACTGTAGGTACACTGGTGTTTTTCGTTATGATGTTAAGTTAGCGACACTGTCATTTGGGGAGTTTGGGGAGCGTTTGGCAGATGGATTGAGAAAGATTAGCCGTAGCAGCTGCGTTTGGGACAGAATCACAGATTAGGAGCTCTAATGTGCAGACCTGGCTCCTTCTTTACACTCCAGATTTGGGCAGCAACACCTTCCTATCACTCAGTCAGGGAGCGACAACACTTCTGTCTTCGTCCCTTCCTCCCCCTGTTTCACTCCCCTCTCATGCTCCCTCCCTCCTTGCCCAGGTTTGTGTTTTGTTCTGGTGCTATATTGCATCTCCATCCACCGACCTTTCTCTTCTTTATGCTCTGACTTCCTAGTAAATCTTCCTGTTGAAGTGATATTCTGATGATCCAACGTATCTATACTTCCTGCTTGTAGGTGTGTTGCACCACCAGCATGATGATGGGTGCTGGTATGGTGAACGTTGGTAACTAGCCAATATCAGACTAGGTATACTGATACTTGGTGAGTGGGTGCGGGCAAATGTCTGTGTGCATGCCTGCGCGTGTGCATGTATGTGTGTGTGTGTGTGTGTGTGTGTGTGTGTGAGAGAGAGAGAGTTTCTATGTTTGTGTGTCTATGTGTGTTTTAGTGTGCATAAGTGAGAGGAGAGAGATTAACCCCATGCTATCCCCAATCCCTGGTTATGAGTTTACAGCGTCTGTCTGGCCATCGCACTGTTTAAACAACAATCTAATTAATCCTGTCTTTATTAGTTTCAGTGAACTGGGGAGGCAGGCTGGGAGGGCGTGAGGGAGAACTGGGAATGCTGGCAGAAAATGCTGGGGAGGGAGGGGGAGGAAACCAAGTGCGAGAGCAGGGATTTGAGAGGAATTTAATGGCAGAGACTTAGGCCCTGTGAATGGAAATAGGGATGTGAAGTGACGATGAGGCAGAAGAGAAATTGAAGGGTTATAACATCTCACAGGAGGAGAGATGGAGGGACAAAAGGAGGAAAGTGGTCATGGGGAAAAGCAATGGACCTGAGAAAGACTTTGTATTAAGCTTTATTCATAATGTTAAATCAGTGCTTTAAGATTGCGGGGGGGATATAGATAGACTGGTGTTCACCCCACCAAACAGATCTCAACATGTAAGGAATTAAAAGGGAAAGACTCACAACAGGCTACTCTCTTATCACAAGCTAACTACTGCCACCTACTGTCATGAAGGAGAAAATAAAATACAATATAAAAATGTAGACTACTGTAATTCCTCTCAGCAGATGTTCACATTGTTGCTCTGTGAATTGGGTAATGTTTATACGACCTTTAATTAAGAGACTATGCTAATCTCCACAATCATTGGAGCTGAGGGTAAATGTGTTGGAGCTCATGGTTTGTGCCTCCATCTTTAATTACTTCACCTTCCTTATCGTGCACTCCTTGACTCCCATCATGCCATGTTTTACAATTTATGTAGGTGTCCCTCCCAAATAAGCCCACGTGTCTCTCTTTGCACCTCCAGGCTGTTTGTAAGGAAGTGCAGCGCCTGCCTGCAGGTGATTGGACGTTCAGAGCTGATAATGCGTGTGCTAGGCCAGGTGTACCACCTGGGCTGCTTCAGCTGCTGTGAGTGTGAACGCCGGCTGCAGAGGGGTGATGAGTTTGTGCTGAAAGAAGGCCAGCTGCTCTGTCGCATGGACTATGAGAAGGAGAGGGAAATGCTCGCTGCCATCAGTCCCACACCAACTGAATCAGGTAAAGTAGGTTTGTTACATGGCTACTCGGCCTGAATCACATGGAACACCAAATAAAAGTTTTTCTGCATGCATTTTATGGAAATTACCTTTCTTTTACATTCATGCATTCACCAAGTTCAGTGAGCTACTGGAGCCACATGAGTGTTAAATACTTCCTCTTCTGTTGCCCAGACTTCCCTGCTTTTTATTTAAGGAAGAATGAAGTTGTACCTTCTCATACGGGCTGTTCTCTTGTCTCCTTACCTTGCTCAGTGAAAAGTGAGGATGAGGACGGTGGAGGGGGCTCGGGTGGGGGGAAGGGTGGCGATGAAGGCAAGGAGCACAAGCGTTCGAAACGACCACGCACTATCTTGACCACACAGCAGCGCCGTGCTTTCAAGGCCTCCTTTGAAGTGTCAGCTAAGCCTTGCCGCAAGGTGGGTGGATCAGCTTCTCTTGTCTATAAGAATGTCTGCCAGGAAATACTCCCTTGCCTTACAAAGTTCATTGTTCTTTGTTAGTATATAACCGTGTTTGACACATAAAGTTTTTTTTTATTTAAAACATTGGAAACTCTAACCTGTAGGTAAGAGAGACACTGGCTGCTGAGACTGGGCTGACAGTGCGAGTTGTGCAGGTGTGGTTTCAAAACCAGAGGGCCAAGGTTAGACTTCACATATTTCTTGAAGTTATGTTCAGTCTCACGGATGAAACGCAGAAAAATCTCACACTGACAGCGTGTCTTTTCGTGCCGTCAGATGAAGAAGATAGCTCGGCGACAGCAGCAACAGCAGCAACAGCAGCAGGAACAAGAACAGCTGGGAGGGACCAGGAGAGGGCCGAGTAGAGGGGGCCGCCAGAGCAACGATGACAGTGAGGGTAAGAACTTCAGTACAAATGCAGGATTAAAGATAGAAGAATTGGCAACCATTAGAAGAACAGATTACAAAATGGTGTGTGTGAAAGTGATTCCTATCTCCACACAGATGGCTCTAGTACTCACGGCATGGATGGGATCCTGGGATATCCCTCTCTGCCACGACAGCAACTACTCACTCTGGACCCCAACATCTATGGTGGAGAGCCATTTCGACATGGGCTTACACCGCCTCAGCTGAGCAACGAGCAGCTCCACTCTTATGGTAAGACAGAAGGTCAAAGCTGCAAGTTTAAAGGAAACAGCCACTTCTTAATGAAAATGTTGTGATTATCTCTTCATTCTAAGGGGAAACTACAAATCAAGGTCATGGGAAGTTAGCCTGTGTAGCTAAATTTCAAAACCACTGGGTTTAATGGGGCTTTGTACGCTATAGTCAAAAAATTGCATTACCCAATATTTTCTTCATTATTTCCTTGGAAAATGTGCAGTGGGAGGCAACTTTAACTCAGAACAGTTGGGTTATGTTGCAATAGATACTAGGAAGATGTTTGAATTACATGTTTGCTTGTTTCCAGTTGTAAAACAGATGTAAGGATATAAGGAAAAGGCTGAGATTAAATGATGGGGCTTACTTACTGCCTGTTTGGTAGACACAGGAGTGTTCATATTCTTCTGTGAGCTCTGGCACTAACTGAAGACTGCTCCACTTCAGCTGTGCACGCTCTCGCTCTTTTTCATCAGCAGACTCAGAGACAGTGTTCCACGACCTGGACAGCGATGGAAGCCTTGGTCACCTTGGCGACTGCCTCCTAGCAACAGGGGAGGGTGGCCTCCTGCCAGGGCGAGTGGGAAACCCCATTGACCGTCTCTACTCCATGCAGAACTCCTACTTCACCTCCTGACCCTTATAAACTCTCACCCTCCCCCTCCTCTTCCACCTCTCACCTCAGAGATGCAGCTAATGGAGTCTGTCCATCAACATGCCTGTGGGACCACTCTCCATGAAACAGCCTACACCCAAACACCCCCTTATCATAGACAAAAATCATCACAACTCAATCATAATAATAATAATACCACTTTACAGCAGATTAGCATAATGTTCCCATCATCTTTCTTAGATAAGAATCACATGCTGGAAATACAGACACTGTAAATGTCCAAAATATGTAAAGTTTCTCCTGTTGTATTTATGTAATGTTCAATGAAATGAATGAGTTACATGGCACTTTTAAACAAACAAAAAAAAACAAAAAACAAACAAAAGACACATATTGATATGTATATCACGAATTACAGCTGATTAATTGGTTGTTGAAAGTGAATTCATCAAGCAAGTTACATGTTAGGAGTCTTGGCAGGTCTTATGAGCAGCTGAGGGTCTAAATTAAATGAGTATATTACAACACTTTTGACAGGACCAGTGATTAGTTATTGTGCGTGAAAGACTGCAGCGTATACAATACTGTATATGGATTGGAGTACAATTTTGCTCTCAGGTTAGTGTGTATGTTTATGTAACCTGAGCCATAACTCAGGATATTGTGCTGGATAGGATTACAATTTAACTTGCCCAATGATTTCAAGAACGTAGACTGGAAAGACAAATTTGAAGTGAACCTCCACATAAAGTGATATTACTACTACATACTTAGTTTTTGGTAATGAAATGCATGACAGGTATAATGCGGACCAAATAAGTAATCACATTTTTTTTTTTTAGCATTAAGACAACACTACAGGGTCATTTGAAGAGCCTTACACGGAAACAGGGTTGTACAAGGGATTATTGCTTTAGCTTTCCCTTTTCTTATATAATATAATCACCAAGAAGCAGCGCAAACAGCAAACAACAACCAATGGATCTATATTGCCCAAAACTTAGGACACTGGGTACATAATGATGTGCTCCAAATGTAAATGTGAGTATGACTGTGTTACAATTAATTGTTGTAGTCACTTTCTGTAATAATTTCTTTCTCGAACATCTCAAATTAGATGTTGTTAGGTAGATATTTTGTACCTTCTTCTGTGATAATCGACAAATATTTAAACTGTAGCATGATATTTATGTGTCACAAAGTAGGTTTAAATAAATAGCCTCCAGACTAAAGTTGGATAGCGAGTCTTGCAGAAAGCATCAGGATCAATTTCACAATTTGGTGCAGAATAAAATAGGATTAGGGTGATACTTGTTTCATTTAGGTGCCAGTGATCGGCTACAGCTTGTGACATTCTTTCATGGCAATATGTTTTGACTCTGATCACCGACTCATGGTATTTTTACAGTGATATTTTTGTGAATGTAACTTATTTGTGCGGTATTAGGCGAGTTTCTATCTTACTTTTATGTTCAGTGACTGCCAGGTGATGTGCTTTGAATGTAATGTTGCCGTATCTTCAATACAATCTGCGGTTTCATCTTTGAAGTAAGCCTGCCTCATTTTTCTCTAAATATAATAAATGATGATACACTGATCACTTTCTCGTCGGGTATAAACAGGATATATTATACTTGAAAGGAAAGAATCTTTTTCCCCTCTCTTACCTCCTTCAAAGTTTTAATAATTCAACCAGAAAATGCCTGTTCTGCTTGGTGGTCACAGGGCTCATAACTCAACATCCTCCCTCTGTCTCTCTCAGTTGTCCCGCTGATTAGAGGTGGACAGCCTCCTCCCTCTCTTTTCTTCCCAGACTCCCTATTTCTCAGTCACTGAGTAGTCAGGAGAGTTTGTGTGGGAGCAATACATTCCAGTTTAATATTTGACTCTGACTCAGAGCAGGAAAGGATGGGAGAGATCGACATGAGCAACAGAAAACAACAGAGGATGACTACACCACATGAGTAATACACGTCTGATGTCAATTTTAATGAAAAGGCTCAATAAAGACCAGTACAAACTTCCTTGCTTACAGGCAAGTATTAATGTAATTTTCCATGAACACTTACATGAGAGGTAAAAGAGCAATACGGTAATTAAATACTCTACACAACTTGTCTAACTCACAGTGCTGTTGCATTCGTCTCTTGTATTTTATAGCAGACATAAGAGTCACTGTACATAACATGGCTGAAAAACATTATAAATCAGCCCATCTGAGCTGCCGTGGAGACAGGTGTAATCTGCAGATGATGGAAGAGGGCTGAATACTACGATGGCTGAGGTGCCGGATTTGTAGCTGAAAAAAGAAATGGAAAATATTGTTATATTGACCATTAGTGTAATACCACGCAAAGATGGTGCAGTAGTGGTACCATTTTGCTGACATAATAACCAAATTAGGGCGTTATTTGTGTGGAATTTTTACCACTGCACGTCTGAAATATTCCAGCATGCACAAATCATGCAGTGTGATTTAAATAGACCCCTGCTTCTTCAAAAGACAAGTGAGGAGACATAATATTCTGCACACTGTGCACATTTCTATCTCTTGTGTTTTATTCACTTCCACTTTCAACTGTTTATACGTGACTTTGAGTCGTGTATAGCTATTTCCTGCATGGACTTACCCACTTCACTGAGGTCCACTGTCTCTGCACAGCCCAGAAAGCGAGCTACATGTGATGAGCAGGAGGTAGGTTTGTCCTGGTTTTCTCTGAGACAGCGCTCAAACTCCACAAACTCCTTGGAACAGTCCTGTCTGATCTTCTGGATCACTGGGCTATCAAAACAAATGGAGGAGTTAGTTTTTTTTTTTTTTTTACACTTATTTATCAATGTGGGTGTGAGGGTGTCGAGGGTCACATAGGAGTGAGTGCACAAGCATGTTGCCGCCTTACTGTGATGATGTGCACTGTGCAACCTTCATCTTCAGTTCCTGACACTTGTCCTGCCATGTTGATGGGTTGGAGGCCACACATGACCCATAGGCTTCCATTTCTTTATGGCAGTACTTTGTCGTGATATCCATAGCAGCCTGCCTGAAGGGCAACAGATGCAAATATTGTCATACATATATGTATCAGTGATTACTGACAAGCCCAACAAGCTATCGTCAACTTTATGAACTTAATATAGCGAGCAGCAAAAAAGTAAGTTAAACTGAATATAACTCAGTAGTTTTATTGAGCATGCAGACATGATTCGAGTAGCAAAGGTCTTTAATTGCAGCATATATCTACTTCACAGATTAGGGAATGTGTTGATATGTGCCGTATTTAAATTTCTTACATGTTTCTCTTTTAGGCTCGTCTCAAACGATGAAGCGGATCAATCAAGGTTACAAAACCAGTATTTCTGCATGTGGTGCCATGTCTGTGCGGCATCCACTGCCGTACACACCCCTTTACCATCCGATAGGATGGACGTAAAACATTCTAAAATAGTACTTTAATTTGATTGGTTCAGGTTTGCGTCAATCACACACTTTGCTCACGCCCCTACAATGACGATACATTTATTAAAGGGACAGCCACTTAATCGCATAAATACAGTATTAAAGAACAAATTCAGTTTATATTTGATCAAAGAAACCTCCTCATACACAAGCCATGTGAAGGTTAACCCAAAAAAGTGTGTGGAAGATGATAAATGTTTGATTTTCTTAGTTCAGCCGTGCTGTACTGAGGGAACATTACGTGTCTTTGCGTGTTTACGTATGCGGAAGCCACGGTCAGAGAAGGAGCGATTCAGTAAACGGGCTGTGAAGGCTGCACCGAGAACCCCTCCGTGTGTTGAATCGTATTTTTACCGGCTACAGCACGACGGGGTGGTGGTGGATGATAGAGGGGGGCAGAGGGGTGAGCAAAGTACGATGAACGACGCTAAGAAAGAGGGGGCTATGGCTGCAGACGGGATGTATGGACCGGATGAGACGCGAATGGCCCCCTCTGTGAACCACAACCAGCATGACAGCGGCACCGGCGACGAGCTGGTGAGCTCGGTGACGCTGTACAGACGCAGGCCTCGGCTGCTACACGGCACCGTCCTCCCGTTTCTGGCTGTTCTCTACCCAGGCTGGCTGTACGTGTGGTTAGGAGTGTACGGTGCCTCGGAGTACCCGGAGGCAGGCCTCCTGGCGCTAGCCGCTATCGGGATCGCGCACGTCCTCACGGCGCTCTCTGGTTATTGGTCCGTGCACGCGCACTGTTGGCTCACTTGTTCCAAGGTAAACATGAGTAATAACAACAATAACACAACTAAAGTATACTGATGTATGTGAGTGACCCACTGTTTAGCCCCCCACCCTTGTACGTAGTGGTCAAAGGCCAGGGTCACTGTGAACCCAGGATTCAGTGTCTTGCTCAAAGGCACTACAGAAGGGCAGGTGTGTGGTTTGAACCCCGCTTAATTGTACTGAGGGATGTCTGTGTAACCACTGCGCTGACCAAGCTTTCACTGCACGTTTGGATCAGCTATGACATTTCTCTGTTAAAAGGACACTTTCAATTCTCACTTCCACATTTTTATCTTCGTTTTAGTTCAGAAAATTAATCAGGATTATTGCAAAAAAGGTTTGCACATACAAGGAATTTGCCTTGGTGTTGTTGCGTAATAGTTGAAAATATACACAAAATTAAGTAGTCCTAAATAATATAAAAACAAGAAATTTACAATGAAAATATGTAAAATATATTCAAAGTGAGAAGATCTGCTACAGATTTAAATTTTAAATTGAAGAGAATGAGATGAAATGTACAAAATGTTAACCAGGAGTAAACGGTATATGCAGTGTGCCATTAATAATACAGGTTGCATTAATGTAACGTGCCATGTTAGATCAAAGATCACAGATGTGCAAAGATTATCTGGAACTTGTGGACATAATATCCAGGATGCATTTATTTAAAACACTTTATTGACATTGGCACATTGCTATGTTTTCATTCTGCCAAGGAGGCGTAAAAACTTCAATGACTTTCTCTGACATGACACTCTCATCTCACCGAGCTTACTTGAAGTTTCAATAGTGGAAGATGATAAAGAAAACAGTGTCTTGCAAGCCTGAAGTCAGATTGCTGATAGATTAAAGATATATGTTGTGTGGAAAATCACCTGTCTAGCATGGTAATGGTTAATTAAACTGAAACTGTTATTTTCAACTAGCATTCCACATTGTGTATTCTGTGTAGTCCCTCTGTAAGCAGTTATACAAGAGAGTATAGATCCTATTTAAAAACACATTTTAGATTTGCATCAACTCTGTCATCAGGGGAATTGTTTCAAAGCAAGCAGTCAAATGAAAAAGTTATGAATGTGCCTGATTTTCATATCAAGCAACTGTATGTCAGGGCATGTCTGGTATGAGAGCAACTAAGCTGCAGAGGCACATAGCTCTACCAAAAATAACAGTGACCTGCCACAGAGTGTGAATTTGTCACCTGTTCATTTGTATACACAGGAACCAGACCCAAACAAGGCTACACTGGCAAAGGTCATACCCACCCCCAATAACGGTTCTGCTGAGCTCGTGGCACTACAAAGGGACCAGGTGAGTTCATATTTTTACTCTGAGCATGCTCCAAGGTATCTCAAATGGGAACATTCAAGATCTCTCATTCTCTGTCTGCAAAGACCAGGTTTTGACATACAAGTTATTCAAATAAAGTTGTTACCAGTTGTTTAAAATATATTAGTTGGTTTGGCCAGGCGTCTGTGCAGGCTGTAAACTATAAAACTGTCATTATTTACTATTCTCATTTGTGATTCGACATGTTGTCTAAAGACAAAATATCATGATTTGCTTTTTCATGTTTTTAGAGGAAATCATTAAGGGCAAATTCAATTTTCTTGAATGAAAGTTACATTTTCTCTCTTTCTCTTCTACTGACCAACAGGACGAGAACGGAGAGGGGACTCTATCTTTTGAGTTTCAAAAGATTCGCTACATCTTTGACCACAAAGAAAAGAAATGTTTCCTTCCAATAGCATTTCCCATCAACCACCCAATGGGCTACTTTCAGTCCTGGCGTGGCTACCAGGAGGAGGCTGAACTCAGAGTGGCAGAAAAGCGTTATGGCACCAACCGCGCTGAGATGGTGGTGCCAGATTTCCTAGAGCTATTCAAAGAAAGGGCCACAGCTCCCTTTTTTGTTTTCCAGGTACGTGTCTGTGTGTGAATGTTTCTTTATAATTTCACTGGTTTTATTGTAAAATTTGACTTTAAAGGTATACTGTGCAGGATTTTTCGGTTGGTGTTTGTAAACACACAGCATTCAAAGTTGCCCCCACCCTCCGGCTCAACGAGTGAGCGAGAGAGAGAGGGCAGCGGTGGTTGAGCGAGCTAGAGAGAGAATGAAGAGAGTGAGCAGCATTGGTGAAAACAAAGCCGTGAATCAGATAAATAAAATGTTATTTTCTGATTGTTTCACGGCGGTTACATTCTAAAGCACAAATAAACATGCCCACGCGCCACACTTCTAGTGGATCATAAGTGATGATTGATATGGATTACTTTTGTATGAGTCTATACATTGTTCTTTTTAGGAAAGATCCTGTATAGTATACCTTTTAAAGTTGTTGACCTATCCATGTGAAGTCATCTATCCTCTGCCATTCAACAGGTGTTCTGTGTGGGGCTGTGGTGTTTGGATGAGTACTGGTACTACAGTGTTTTCACACTGTTCATGCTGGTGGCGTTTGAGGCCTCCCTGGTCCAGCAGCAAATGAGGAATATGTCTGAGATCCGCCGCATGGGGAACAAGCCCTACATGATCCAGGTAGGCTTCATCAAATTTGGTGTTTAGTATAATAAAAAATTATAAACAAACATTTTATCTTGCACCATAAAACTCTACAGTATAATTCCCATGTCTTTAAAGTATTCCAATTAAATTTTGTGTATTATTTGACAGGTGTACCGTAACCGCAAGTGGAGACCTATATCAAGTGATGATCTTGTCCCTGGTGACATCGTCTCAATAGGTGAGTGTCCTGTCAACATTTTATTACTTCTCTCAACACAGTCTAACTCTGTGAGTGTTTCACATGTGTATTCTCTGCTTCACAGGACGTTCGCCTCAGGACAACTTGGTACCCTGTGATGTGCTACTACTCAGGGGCCGATGCATCGTGGATGAGGCCATGCTGACCGGAGAGTCTGTCCCCCAGATGAAGGTTAGAGGCAAACCTACATACATGATAACACTATACAGTGCTGAGGGCAATGACTTTTGAGTGTAAACCTCAATTATTCTAAATGGCATGGGCTTATTGTGGGGTATCATATTAACTGTTGACATTGTGGTGTATGCAGGAGCCTGTGGAGGACTTGGACCCAGAGAGGATCCTGGATCTTCAGACAGACTCTCGACTCCACATCATCTCTGGTGGGACAAAAGTGGTCCAACATAGCCCCCCTTTAAAGGCCAGTGCTGGACTCAAACGTAAGTGAATCTTTTAATCTTTTAATTCAATAGTGCATCTATCTCCCATCTTTTCAAAACGAGGTGCAAGCTCA
Organism: Scomberomorus guttatus; assembly: GCA_038419695.1. NCBI lineage: Eukaryota > Metazoa > Chordata > Actinopteri > Scombriformes > Scombridae > Scomberomorus > Scomberomorus guttatus. Next base: position 1,078,157 of record CM076459.1, read on the forward strand.
TTAATCTTCTCCTTTATGTCATGTGCAGCTGTAGACAACGGTTGTGTGGCCTATGTACTAAGAACCGGATTCTACACCTCTCAGGTGAGGAACTGCTTTAGTGTGTATTTTATATTTAGCTATATTTCTATATTTGAATCAGACAACACGTCATCGAAGGACATGTTGAGTCAGCTGTGAATGTCTACTTACTGTGTGTACAAACTTGCCTGTAGGGTAAACTGTTGCGGACCATCCTCTTTGGTGTGAAGAGAGTGACAGCAAACAACCTGGAGACTTTCATCTTCATTCTCTTCCTCCTTGTGTTTGCCATCGCTGCAGCTGTCTATGTGTGGGTAGAAGGTGAGGTGCACAGGATGGACTCTGATGTAATATTTAATATTTATTTAACACAGACAGAATCATAGTCTAAGTGACAGATGGAGGTGAGGGCGTATATGTAATATCTAATTAGCACTATCTTTGTTCTTCTTCTTCTTACTCCATCAGGGACCAAAGATGTCAGCAGGAATCGCTACAAGCTGTTTCTGGAGTGTACGCTAATCCTTACCTCAGTGGTTCCACCAGAACTCCCCATAGAGCTTTCTCTGGCGGTTAACACATCTCTTATCGCTCTGGCCAAACTTTGTAAGTATCTGTGTGTTCCTGTTTTGCATGTGTGTAGAGAGCTGAAGCGGCCTATAATACAGAGCTTTTGCAACAGCGGTGGTTCATTTGAGTCTTCTTTTTCTCTTCTTGTTCAGATGTATTCTGTACAGAGCCCTTCAGGATACCATTTGCAGGGAAAGTGGAGGTTTGCTGTTTTGACAAAACTGGAACACTGACTAGTGACAGTCTGGTGGTACGAGGAGTAGCAGGCCTCAGGTAAACATTGCCCACCATTCTTAGTGTTTACTAATATAACCTAATTTGTGACGTTGAAACACAAAGCACTCTATGCTGTGGTTTAAGTTAGCTATCATTTTCATACACTTTATGTGGAGAATGTCAACTGACATTTGCATTTATGACAGAGAAGGAAAGGAGGTGATGCCTGTATCTGAGATCCCAGTTGAGACACATCGGGTGGTGGCCACCTGTCACTCACTGGTCACTCTGGATGATGGACAGCTGGTCGGAGATCCACTGGAGAAGGCCATGCTGACCGCTGCTGACTGGACCCTCACTAAAGGTACAAGGAAATTACCTCCACTAAATGTAGAGTTCAGGTCAGTGGCAGGTGTGTGTGAGAGAATATGCTCATTGATGTGTTGGGCTGCATACAGTCATGTGTCCCTCTCGAATTTGCATGTATTTTATGACTTGCAATACAGTCTTTCTGGTTGCATCAAATCTGTTTAGCTTTTTGGTGTAATCCAACCAGTGCATCCTAAAGTAATGCTTGTCTTCAAATATTTCCTCATTATAACTGTATATGTTACACAGTAAATGATGTGTTAGTGGCCTCACTTAAAAAAAAAAAAGAACAAGACTTATCCATTTGGATACATTTTCTCTTAATGGCACAACGCATAACTATGTGTGTGCCTCACTGACTCTTGTCTTGATCAGATGAAAAGGTATTCCCACGTGGCATCAAAACCCAGGGACTTAAGATCCACCAGCGTTTTCACTTTGCAAGCGCTCTGAAGAGGATGTCCGTCCTGGCCTCCTACGAGAAACTGGGATCCACTGAACTCTGCTACATCTCAACTGTCAAAGGAGCTCCAGAGACACTCCGAGGAATGGTACATATGTATACCATCCTTAATACATACTCAGCACTGATTTAGCCTAATTAAGTGTTCATACTTTTGTTCTAACATGGCTGTGATTGTAGTTTTCAGAGTGTCCGGAGAATTATGATGAAGTCCACAAGGAAATGTCGCGAGAAGGGGCTAGAGTGCTGGCATTGGGTTACAAAGAGATGGGACACCTCAGTCATCAACAGGTTCTTACTTTATTTTACTCAAAACTGTTAGAGATCATCTGATCTGTCTGAATAGTTTAGACTGTCGAGAATAGATTTTATTTGAAACTGAGCAGGATCTTTTTGTGTCACGTAGGTCCGGGAGATGAGTCGCAATTCTCTGGAATGTGACTTGACTTTTGCCGGGTTCATGGTTGTGTCCTGCCCCCTCAAGAGTGACAGCAAGGCTGTCATCAAAGAGATCCAGGAAGCATCTCATCATGTAAATAAGCTGCTAACACACACGTGCACACAAACTGAGATTGCTTGATTTTTAAGATGGATGATTCCTCTTCTGCTGTCAGGTGGTGATGATCACAGGCGACAACCCCCTAACAGCGTGCCATGTAGCGAGAGAGCTCCACTTCATCCAGAAAGAACACACACTTATATTGCAGCCAGGCCCCAATCGGGGTAAGTCAAGTCAATGTCAGTATTTAAATTGTAGTTAAACACCACAAGGATTTTTGTAGTGATTCTTTTTTTTTTTTTCCAGGTGAGTGGCAGTGGGAGTCAATTGATGGCACTGTGCATGTACCACTGCCCCCTCCTTCTGTTTCCTCATTCGTGCATCAGTTTGACCTGTGTGTAACAGGGGAGGGGCTGGCCAGACTGTGCTGTGACCCCCGGCTACTCCACACCCTCTTGCCTCACATAAGAGTGTTTGCCCGTGTCAGTCCAAAGCAGAAGGTAGGTCCTAAAGCAGCAGGTGGAAGTCCCTTGAAAGTCGTGTTCTGTACTCTTTAAGAAGAAGCTCGCTATAAAGCACGGCTAAAAAAAATCAACTTTTCGAAACAGATCTTGCATTTCTGGGTCCCATTCGGTGTGTAATGGTGTGTATTTTCACCACAGCCATGGATAACTGGCTAAAAATAGACAACATGACATTAAGTTGAGCTATAATGGACTTCTATTGCAGAAAATGCTGTATTGGTCATTTGGATTTTTGTAGCTAAGTTCACTCAATAATACAGTGATATTCATCACAGAGGAAGTAGAATTAAGAGGCTATAATACAATTGCAACCAAAAACATATAATTTATTTTAAGTAAGGGACATTATTCATTTTTTCTCCTTGGTAATTGGAACAAACTCAAGTATATATCTTTGGCATTGTTCAGAGGCATTCTGGGAAATGTAGGGAATCACTATTTTTAGTATGACAGATTGATGGTATATAAAAAAGGTTTTTAAGGGTGAACTTAAATGGTGTTTTGGAAGTAATAAGTCTATTGTGTTTCAGGAATTTGTGATCACCAGTCTTAAGGGGCTGGGTTATGTGACGCTGATGTGCGGTGATGGTACAAATGATGTTGGAGCTCTCAAGCACGCTCACATAGGTAAGATCTGCCAATCACATGACTGAATTGTATGTCTCAATATACTGTATAACTTGGGTATGAAAATTTTGTTTTTCCTCAGGTGTTGCTTTGTTAGCAAATGCTCCTGAGCGCATGCCTGAAAGAAAGAAACGGGGGAGAGAGAAGGAGACCCCCACAACAGAATCCAGACCTTCACCACCTGTCAGTTCAGGAGGCAAATTGAGCTCCAGGGCAGCCAGGCAGAGGGTAATGGCACAGAGAGAAGAGCAGCTTGCAGCACAAAAGGTGTGTGTCTTTGTGATTTACTGAAAGCAAAAGTGCCTCCTTTCTGATTCTTAGTGGAATAGTTTACCAGGAACTTCTGTCTTCTTCTCCTCACCCAGCTGATACTCAGCCTGCAGTCCAAATTATAGGTCAAAAAGGAGATTATACTTGCCTTTGATTGAAATAATAAAGTAGCAGTGCACTGGTCTAAACGTCAGGGTGTGTTCTTTAACAGGAGAGGATCAGTCAAGTCTTACGAGAACTTGAAGAGGATCAAGTACAAATAGTAAAACTGGGTGATGCCTCCATCGCCGCCCCCTTCACCTCCAAACTCTCCTCCATACAGTGCAGTGAGTAACACACGTTTGTAATTTCAGTCCCTGACAAGATTCAAAACTGCTCCCAGCATCTGAAACTTGTCACTTAATCTTTTTCCCCAGTCTGCCATGTAATAAAGCAAGGCCGCTGTACTCTGGTGACAACACTACAGATGTTTAAGATCCTCGCTCTCAACGCCCTGGTGCTGGCCTACAGCCAGTCTGTACTCTACCTCGAGGGAGTCAAGTTCAGCGATTTCCAAGCGACCCTGCAGGGTCTGCTGTTGGCTGGATGCTTCCTCTTCATCTCTAGGTCAAAGGTGAGAATTTATATAAGGATGTACAGGCACTGCATGTCTGTGATTGAATCAAATTCATATTTACTGACAATGTCTATTGTTTATGATGGAAATCAAATTAATATTTTTTTTTTCTCCTGTTTATGCAGCCACTGAAAACGTTGTCTCGGGAGCGGCCCTTACCAAACATCTTCAATCTTTATACGGTGTTGACTGTACTGCTGCAGTTTACTGTTCACTTCTGTAGTCTGGTGTACCTTTACAGAGAGGCGCAGAACAGAAGTCCTCCCAGGTAAGAGACAGAAAGAGAGGAAATAAGAGTGAACAGTAGCTCTGCCTTTACAAAGTAAAACATCACATTTCTTTTATCCTTTCTCTGTTGCAGAGAGGATCGGTTTGTAGACCTATACAAAGAGTTTGAACCCAGCCTAATCAATAGCACCGTGTATATAATGTCCATGGCCATGCAAATGGCCACCTTTGCCATTAACTACAAGGTACTTGTTCTTAATGCTGTTATTATTTGTTGTTTCTGCATTCTCTACAGTATAATAGACTCACTGCATTTCTTTTTTTATGATCAGCAATTTATTGGCTAGTTGAGCATTGACAAAGTATATATAATTTATTCTTACATTTTATATACTGACTGCATTTCTTGTTGTGTTGAATAGGGTCATCCCTTCATGGAGTCTCTCAGTGAGAATCGACCATTACTATGGAGTATCGCTTTGTCTGGTTTAGCGATTGTGGGACTTCTTACTGGTTCTTCACCAGAATTCAACGAACAGTTTGCCCTTGTAGATATTCCAACTGAGGTGAACTGACATAATGACTCTTTGGACTTATTCTACGATATATTGTTTTGTTGCTATAGCCTTGTAACAATGATGTACCCAGTGAGGTAACCTGCTTCCTATTTATTTCCTTGCAGTTCAAATTAATCATTGCCCAGGTTCTGGTGGTGGACTTTGTCGTCGCTCTGCTGGTGGACCGTGTCCTGCAGTTCCTGCTCGGCAAAGGAACTCTTAGGCTGCCTTCTTGAAATCAGTGCCAACAGTGACCGCTTCCCTTATCAACCATACTGTAAAGGGAGAGAAGACTTTGGAGAAAGAAGAGGATTAAAGCTGTTGTGACAAGCACAAGACAGCTGAGACAGTCATGGCGTGCAGTACTGTACACTCCGTGTATCCCCTCCCTCATCTTACTCTGCCCCTTCCAACCCATCTTTGTTTCTATATTTTTATCAGCTCTGTTTCAATTCTCTTTATCTTCATAAGTTCTTACTTTTTTTCTACACTTCTCTCTCTTTCTTCACCCCCCCCCCCCACCCCCCACTGCTACACAAGGCCATGAAGACAGCAGTATTGAGTGGAGCGCGAGACTGTGCCAGCCAGAGTGAAACATACAGGCACACAAAAGGGGCATTCTCCAAGAGAATTGCAAAGTGTTTTTGTTTTTTTTTTGATTCCTCTCCTTGATTTTGTAAAAAGTGAAAAACATCTTTAACAGACTTATAAAAAGACTTACAGATAAAAAATTATGAAGTCTGTCAAGTGTTTTGTCAACTTACAAGTACTGATGTGTCTGCACATGGACAGGCTGAGCATGTCCAGCTGGTCATGAATTATGTTTACAGAAATAGGTAAGTAAGGAATGATGGGGTAAAATGTAGAAGAAATGAATCTAATGAAACCTTTCATCTCATCGGGCACATGACACAGGCCAACATGAAACATGCCATCTCATTTAATTTATTCATTTATTTTTACAAGGACAATGCACATCGGCCAGATTAACCATTTAAACAACAATAAAATCAGAACAGTAGAAAGCAGACAAAACATAAATCAGCTGAACATAAAGTACTAGTGAGGCAGGAGACATGCAGAGTGGGACACACAATACAAAACAATGTAAAGCAGACACTCAGTGCAAGCAGTTAAAACAACATATAATCACATTACATTATACAAGACAGAGGTATGGCAACATATAAAGTCATTGAGTGGCATTTGGAAGAGCAAATGATGCTTATCACTTTTGTATTTACCTATCAGCTGATCTTCACTGCCAAACATGCTGATCTCAGGAGATCATCCCTAGATAACTGCTTATTATATCTGATATGAGCTTACATAAACCTTTGTTGCACAAACCAGAGCAGCTTAAACAAATTGCGTTTCCCACATCATCATTGGTCCAAAGAGATTCACACTCATTTCATGGTCAGTATGAATTAAAGGAATACCACCAAAAATCAACAACTGTACTGAGGATTCAAGAACTATGGAGCTCTTAAAGGGCCTTTATAGTCTAAAATGTAAATTCTGTCTTCCTCTCAGTGATCTAACTCCCATGTTGTCACTGGACTAATAGTAAGCTGTTGAACATAACCTAGTGAAGCAAATATTCATGGTGACTAGAAGCATAAAATACATCCAGTCAAGAATATACAAGAACCTGTTATGTCACATCAATTTTCAGAGAAATTGCCTCCATCCTCTCATCAAGTTGGGACCACTATTTTGTACTTTGATTGGATCCCCAGAACCCTGTATTGCTGTCTAAGAGGCAATCATAAAAATGTACTTATTAATCAGTGGCATTTTGTCCATTTCCTTTATTATAAACTATGCAATTTCCAGTGCCTCTCTTTTATGAAGCTGTTATGTAGAAGATAACGAGCAAGGGGATGTGCAAAAGGTAAGCCCACAAAATGAAATGATAAACACAAGAAACTAAGTATTGTCACAGGTGTGTGTTTAGTTTCCTGAAAAGCTTGGGTAAGTTGTTGCCAAAAAAAAAATATATATATAACAATCACAAATAGCCAGCAGTTGGCAAATGCCATGAAGGGGGTCAAAGCTGTTCAGCACAAGCTCTTGATTTCTGGAGGCCAAGGCATTAGAGCAATCTTCAGCTAGATATCAGAAATCCAGCTAATGTGAACAAAGAGGATCAGGGCCAAAGGCCCCCCTTTGAACTTGTAAGTCAGCAGTTGCTCTTAACTTGATCCAGGGGGATCAGAACCAGAGGAGTGGATTCCCCTGCCACCAAAGGCCTCCTCTTTATAGAAACATGTTTTTACAGCTCATTCGATATTATAAAGTAGTCAATTACTAAATTATTGTCTCGAGTATATAAATGTATTCCTCGGTGTCATACTGTTTTACAACTTGTAAAACAAAGTTAAACTCAATGAAAGCTTTTTTCTGAGATTGTTAAACTGCCTACAGGCTGGACTGGTGCACATGCATCAAAAAAGGGTCATTTAGCCTACGCAGCAAAACTATGAATCATGCAACTCCACTGGGTGGCTGCCACAGAATCTAATGAATTTTTTTCCTGTGTTACCGGTGAAAAATAAGTATTATTGTAGTCTACTGGAAAGTAAAACTGGAAGATCTTATCACAAAGGTAAAACAATTTTGTAGGCATTCAACAACCATGAGCTTTGACAGCGTATCATCAGCTAATATCCTGTTGCTCTTGGACACTAACAAAATAATTACAGTAATATTTTGGTCAAAATGATAATGTTGACATTTTCCCATCCGGAGCAGTGATAGAAAAAGAACAACAAAAATCACAAACATGGATCAACTTTCCTGAAAAACATGAAAAAAAATGTTTGAAAGCTTAGTTTACATTACAACTTTTACATATTTTTTTCCACAGATCTGTAGATGTAATGTAGATAACAAGATAAACACAGGGCTCCTGTAAATCCCAATAAATATAACCTTGTTACATCTAATAGGCTACTTCCCCCGCACGAGGAGAGGTATTAAAACCATGACTGCTATTTGAACAGTGAATGGTGCTGAAATTAAATCTAGTAAACCTACCAGAAACGACATTTTAATGTGAATTCTAACACTGTCTTAATTCCACAACTTTAGCCTATGCCAACAGATTTGTTTTTCACAAATAAAAATAGGTGGAAGTTGATCATAAATGGGGTGTTGATACCATTTTCTTTCTAAGGCAACAACAGTAGTACTTTCAAACAACCATAAATGAAGCAGGGAACTGTTTATCATGCACAGATAACCAATAAAGTATGTCTCTAGTCTCAAAGTGCAACACAGAACATATATTCGCGAATGATTCATTTTTAAAAGAGTTTAAAATATTAAAATAACTGTTAACCCTCAGTTACCAATAGGAAAAAATGACATCTGCCCTCACATACAATCCTAAACAGTGTTATAAATCAATTATTAAATTAATTAAAAGAAATAAACAAAACATACTGTACAGGTTTGGGTTTCCACTGCACCAGTTAAGGCCCTCAAAATGAAAAATCCTGAAAAATTGTCCCATGTTTGAACCTAACTGCTGACCCCTGGCTCCAGCTCTCAGTATGCCCCTGTATTTTGCTTGCAATCTCTTGACTTGCTCTTGTGTTTCAATTCAATTAAAATGGGCTTTATTGGCAAGGGAAACAGACGTTTACATTACCAAAGCAGGTGTGAAATAAAAACAAAAAATGTACATAAAGAGAAGAATTTTGGATAAGTAAATATAACTTAAATTACCGTCACACTACATTTCCCATAATGCATTGTTCCATAAAGGGGTTTGGCTTGTTGGGCGCGCCGTGAAGAAAACTATTTGAAAGAAAAAATGGCGGAAAAACATCCAGAGATTGAACAAGATGGGTTTGTATCTTTTATTTGAAAGTTGCGACAAGCGAGTGGACAATGTTGAGAAAATACAGGAAAGCGTTTTCAGCTAAATTGTTATTTTTGTCTGAATTTCGCCTAAAGCAATTTACGTCTGTGGTCTGCTCTGTGCTTATTAACATAACGTTAAATGTTGCCAGCGAACAATAACGAAAATGTTTGAACATCTTACACGTATTCTGTGTGTCTAACGTTAAGTCAGGAAATAGCTAAAGTCACAAAATTGTCTTGCAGTTGCGGAAATGTCGCCGTTGCTGATACTCAGAATGAGGTAAGATGTTTTTACTGACATTTAATCTGACGTTAGCTAGATAACAACACCCTAGCTAATCCTACATCCATGAGCTAACGCTTGCTAATCGTGCAAAAGAGTCACTGCTCCTTCGCTCTTTGTTCAATCTTTGTCTACCAAGGTGAACTCAGTGAAACAGACACCCAAAAGGTGCTCATCCACAAGCCCTGACTCAGCCCCTCCGCACAAATCTCCACGTACCGACGTCCAATCACCCACCACACAGACACCAGATGCAGGAGAGGGACATCCAGAGTCAGACAAACAAGAAATGCACACAGAAAACACGGAGGGACCTACAAGTCCGTCTGGCAGCCCCACTGCACGGAGGAAATCCTGGAGGAGAGCTACCCTAACCCGACGCAGTCTCCCTGCCCTTCCCAACCCATATCAGAGTGAGCTGTGTGGCTTTCTTACCTCTTTGTAGTCCGTAAAGAATTCTTAGTGTGCGTTTGTTTTCAGCAGTATAAATATCTATTTGTGTGTTGTTGTTTTTTTGTAGTTTTGTGCAGGAGCATAAGTACATCCTTATCACAGCAAGACAGGCTGGAAAAATTGATGGAGGCTTCAATGAGGGTGAGTTCAAAAGGGTCATATGTATAGTAGTAACTTCACTGGGATAAACATAACTGAAAATGTGAAAAAATAAAGAAGCAGGCTGCTTATAGGTTGCTTTCATCTAACTGGTATTGGCTGTGATGAATTTCTTTTTTCACTGGACTGAATTTCATTGGAAAAGGAAATGAATAACTAACCAGTTGGTGCTCAACAAAACATAATGCTTTAGCCATAATGAGTAAACTGTAAAAGGTCTTATTACAGTAGTCTATAGGGCCACATACAGTTAATTGACATTGGTTATAACTTAAATTTCTAATGGGTCTCTGTCTAATCACTCATCTCTAGCTGGCAATAGAAAGAACTCAAACTTTGCTCCAGTCAGTACCGAATTCCTCACTGGAGTCTTTTCAAAAACAAGGTTAGTGCTTGCACTGCTTAATTTTGAACATATTTCATGAAGCTTTTTACCTCAACTGAATGTCTGTCATAGAAATATTTATTCTAGTAATTTCTGTCTCCTGTATTCTGTGTCTTCCTTGGTGTAGTTGAGCACATGCAGAAGGAGTGGGGTTGTCTGGCCAAAAGCATTCGCAGTGAACCACACAGTCATCAACTTCCTGCTAGTGCGGCAAGGTATTGCAGCTGTTTTATTTATTTTGTACTCTGTCTTATGTTGATTGATTTTTTTTTTTGTTATTTTACATTTGTATTTTATACTGCATTTCTATGTTATTTGATGTCATTTCTAGTGACCCCACAGCGCAGAGAGCCATGGAAAAAATCCAGAAAGCCACCAACAGGTATGTTGGTCTTATTATAACTATAGTTTTTCTTTTCAAAGATTAGTTACCAGGCACAAAAATGGTGTGACCCACCACATAAGGTTCCTTTTTTACTAATCTGTGTTGTGTTTTAGGCTTCAGGCTGAATGTGAATCTTGGGAAGCGCTGTTGAATAAACACCGGAGTAAGGCAGAGGAATTGGAAAGGTGAAAATGTGTACTGTCATTGAGGAATACTGAGTGTGTCAATATTGTCTTCTCAAATTTGTGCCAGTAATGTCTTCTCTATTTATCACAGGAAAGTGGAGCAGGGCCAAAAGAGAGGTGTATCATTAGACTCTACATCTGTGGCCCAGTCCTCACAGTACCAATTCATACAGAGCAAACCTGACTACCACGGTCTCCTCAGTAGACAACAGCCCATGCTTCACACTATGGAAATGATTGTACGTTTGACATTACATTTTTATATCACTACTAAAAAAAAATCATAAACATTCTGATATACCATCTGTATGGTGTTATATGGTCAAACATTAAAGCTAGCACAAAAAACAATGGAGGAAAAACTATTCAATCTATCTGATCAAACAATCACAATTCACTTTGCTTTAAAGGTGAATACTAACAAAGTTGATGAGATAACTAGCACAACACTCATACTTCTCCATTCTATTTGCCATAGTTTGAGTGCAGCAACATGTTCAATGCTTTAAAGGTATACTACACAGGATTTTCCTAAAAAATAATGTATAGACTCATACAAAAGTAATCCCTCTCAATCAGCACTTATGACCCACTAGAAGTGTGTGGCGGTATATTTATCTGCAGAGACCCTGCCCTCTGCCTGTATTTTCTTGTTATTTTGCTGTGTTGGGGACGCTTCTGGGCGTCAACCTTTGGGCAGTGGGTGTATAGCCCCCAGCCGTCTGTCTCCTCTGCTCCACTCTGCTCTCTGTCTCTGTGTCATGGATATATAAAGAGCTGCAGGTCTGTGTGTCTGCTTGACCGAGGCCAGGGCTGAACTACACACACACACACACACACACACACATAGCAGAGAGGCCACAGTGGACAGGATGAATTTCTGCATTTACACAAAATCTGGAAATGTGGCACCTTCCCGCATGGTTGTGCGGAGTTGTGGGCATTTTTTATTTGTGCTTTAGAATGTACCCACCGTAAAACAATCAGATAATAATGTTTTATTATCACAGCTTTGTTCTTGCCAGCGCCACTCACTCCCTTCATTCACTCTCTAGCTCGCTCGATCACCACTACTCTCTCGCTCACTCACCAGTTGAACTGGGGGTATACTATGCAACAAATCCTGTATAGTATACCTTTTAAAGGTCCTGAAAACCTTTTTATAAACTTCTTCCTGTAATTATCAAGTACAACAAGAACACAGTTATGTTTTTGTCCTTGGTGTGGCTCTGAAAGAAGGTGCACCAATCACGGTTTAGCAACATTTGAATCAAAATGTGATGACAGTTGTGGAGGGTTTTGTTTATGTTGCCAGCACTGACAGTTAAATCTGATCAAACCACACAGAGTAGAGGAGCAGAGTAGCTGAGTTTTTGAGTGTTGAACTCTTGATAAATAAGAACTTTTTTTATTGTCAATTATTTTGTCATGAATATTTAATGCTACTGAAAAAATACTTGAGTTTTTAAATCAAGTTTCAGGGGCTTTAAGTACACTGACTACTTCTCAAATTTGAAGTCATCTGACATTTTAGAAAACATTGGACATCTGTTCAGAATTTTTTTTTAATCTGCTCAATCTTGATCGTCCTTTTTATCTGCAGATGGACATTCAATGTAAGATGGTCAGAGAGCTTCTGTCTATCAAGGAGCAGTCACAGTTATTGGTGAAAAAGACCAGCGGTCGATTGGGTAATGATTTTATTTGTCTCTAATTGTTTGTATGAAATTATTTTGGTACTCTAACCAATGATATGACAGTTTAAAATTTAATTTTGTTATTTTTTCCTACCAGCTGCAGAGGCAGGATTCCAGGCTATTTCACCCGACCTCATCAGGAACATAATGGCAGCACCTTTATCGTCTGCAACTACATAGTCATTCCGGCTGGAGGCAAGCACGAGCGACCAACCCTCTATTGGACCATGTTTTTTTTAATGACTTGTATACGAAGCTCATATATGTGTACTTTTTGCTAGTTTCAGTAATTTGAGATTATTTCTTTTCTCTGTCTTTGTTGACTTGTTTTATAACATAATTAAGCTCTAATTTTATGTTTTCCATGTCAACACTTTCTGTCGAAGCAGCAGGACTCATAATAGAGCTAGTTGAGGTAATTCATGCGTTTAACCAGCAGGCGGCAGTGGCTGGCTATAAAAAATTGTAACAAGCTTGGTGAATGGCTGAAGTGGATTTTTCTGTTATGCCTTAATTAAAAGCATTCTCACCTGTATAACCTGAAACTGTCAAGAGAAACATTAGAAACATTTTGTTGATGGCCATCATCTTGCAAAACAAGGGCACTGGTCATTCCTCATTTAAAAAAAAAAAAAAAAAAAAAATCCTCTTGTAAACTAATAATCTGTCCAAAGTGATCTGTTGTCCTTAAATATTCAAATATATTGACTGTTTGAAACCAAAACTGATTTTGTTTTTACAAAATAGATTGTTTAAAATGTGATGTTATGACATATTTGAAATTATATCTTTTGAGTTTGATTAGTTTTGTACTGTAAATGTCCTTAAAAATGATTAGAACCCTGTAAACATACTAGGTGTCATTTAAAACAAACCAAAAGTAACAATATAGTTTTGCATAAATTGATTTCAAATGGCCTTGTACAACAGGAAATCACTAAGTGTAAAGATTAAGATACATGCAAACTATAAAGCAGTTTGACTACTGCTCTTTAGTTTGCCTGTAACCTTTAGTTTATGGACATTCCTTTTTTGTGCTCATCCTCAGTCACGTTTATGCTCTTTTTGGTGCTGCATCTATTTCACTTCATCAGTGTCCCCTGACCATTCAGGAGGAGGCCCCTCCCCCACAGTGACTCACCCCCATCTCTTGCATTTGGCTGGGTCACTGATGCAGAACGAAGCTTTGACATTGTACCAGTCAGTCAAAGCTTTGTTCGCTATCACTCCTATCTCCTGGAACCATTCACTCATTAATGTTTCTACTTAATTTATTTGATGATTGCAGCAGCATAAGAAACCACTTCCAGTGTCAACAGAAAATAAGTGCAAATGGCTTTATGTGCTCTGCTGTTATGATCTCCAACATGGAGTATGGTGAAATTTCCTTGGGATTGTATTCAAGGGAGTGACTAGAGAGCATAGGGACAAGCAAAGAGAAGAAAAGTGGGGTTGTGACCGTGAGAGTTGTGAGTAAGGGAGGATGGTGCACAGCAGGAGAGATCGATTCTTATTTAGATGAAAATGAGGCTTGATGCTTGTGGGGTGAGAGGAGGGCAGCTTTAGCATCCAAATGAATAGAAGTTTCACAGAAATGATCCTTAAATGAATCACCAACAATAAAACATATAAAGAAGTTTACAAAGCCAGTCATTGTCATTTTACTTTTGAGGAAGGCTTCTCTTAACAGTGACAATTTGGGATTAGATGGCAACCCCTGCAGCTTTTCACTTAAAATTGAATGATAAAAGCCTACTTACCAAACAACCTCAATGACCCCAGTAAATGGCATGTTAGAAGTTATTTTTCAAGTGTTTGGTTTGCACATTTGGATAAAGGTGGCTGGGTGTGACCAGGCTCTTCTGATTCCTTGTTTCTAGACTATTATTTGAATGAAAGAAAGGGAGGGTATCTTTTTTTGCTTTTACATTTTTACACATTTCATTTAAACCATGAAGTGTATAAGATTGGAAGTTTGGTTGTAGTATCAATTACTCTCTTTATAATGATTGAAACCCACTGCTTGGTATAACCACCAAGAAGCCTGAATTATGACTTGTATTATATGCACATGCAAAGAACAATCACTGTTTAGGTTTACTGTATTCTCTATTCTTGTTGTCTCCAACTTTAGATTGATTAGCTACAGATTGTAGTAGATGGATGTGTGGAGAGTCAGCATAAACCACTGCCAGTTTGGTCCTACTACCTCATGCACACCCATCATCTCTTCTCAGTACAGCAAGGCTTGCTGCAGCTCTCCTCCACATCCATTCAGCCAGCCATTCGTCTTGGAAAGCTGCCTCTCTGATCTGAGTGATAAACTACAGCAGAATTGCCCAGTTTGCAAAAAACAAGGACACTTGTTTTCAATCTGTGCTGTCAACATTTTCATACTGAAAACTGATGGGATGTTTCATTCATCGGGGGTTAAGGACAGAATGATATTCTTAGGTTGGACTGTTTTGCTTTGAGAATGTATATTGCTCTTGAAATTTACAAATTTTACCCACACAGATGGCTATCACATTCACATTTGGGCACAACTTATGAAATGACAGTGACTTGCAGAGACCATATCAGTACGCCTTTCAATATATCTTTTTTTTCCCCTATTCAACACACTTGCTCATGAGCAGATTTCAAGGTTTTTTATTGTCATTCCAACATATACAGGCAAAGGAACAAAATTAAGATGGGTCGGGTGCAAAACAAACAAGAAACAACACACATTAAAGTTACACAAGTATAAAATAATTACTGAAAAATACAAGGTAATAATAATGAATTATATAATTATTAAAAGTATAAATCTTTTTAAAAAGTACTGAGGTCATAGCAGCAGTAGCAAGAGGCTGAGTGTATGCAGTACCCAGGATACTACACAGCAGTGTAAACAGTAGTGATATAGCTAAGTGACTATATTTAAAGTGACTGTAGTGTAATATACCTCTGCAGCTGCTCAAAAACATGTTTTAAGGAAGTCTGTGCAATCACAGAGGCATGAAGAGGTCTCCTCTTGCCTGCAAGCCTTTTGGCTCCGACGCTTTAGTTATTATTACACAATAAACTATGTTTTCTAATGTTTACAGCTAGCTCGTCATGAGCTCAAATGGAATGAGAACCAGATTTATTCACCAAGTAGCAAGTACAAGGAATTCAATGTGGTCCAGATGTCAACAGAAAGTACAATAAACATAAACACAATCATTATAGTGTAAGAAAGGGACAGTAATTTACATTTCTGTGTAGTGGGGGTGTATGTGCTTGCATAGTCACATTAAAACTGTGTGCAAAAAAGCAGAATATAAATGCAGGTATAAATACCAAAGTAGATATAAATATAAATTTGGGTATATATGTACAATTAAAAATATATATACAACTACACAGTGCAGGACAGAAAGATACAGTATACACAATATGAATATTTGAGATATGAAGTGAAGTTGGTATGTTTACAGACTTTTACTGAGCGCACCACCCCGGTCTTTTAAATGTCTACAAGGTATGTATTTGAAACTTTTGTTCAGCACTCTGTTTTGGTAGGTGATCTCTAACGTGTTAAAGAGGAAAAATAGGTTTAACCAATTATGATAGGACAAGAAATGCTGATGACGTAAGGGGCTATCCATCTGTAAAAGGCCTACACGGTGAGAGTCGTGTCACCTGGAGAAATAAAGTGCAAAGACGCTGTGTTACAAACGTAATATTTTACACAGAGACGCCTACATTAGCTCAGCTAATAAAGAAACGTATCTACATCTGTGTTTTCTATTGTAGTCTGCTGATTAACCCACCCGCAAGCTCGCGTCGTGCGGTGCTATGAGTTCAATGGTCAACGCTACGCACACCGCTCGCGCAGCCTATAACATCCCACATCCTCGCGCGACATCAACAACAATGCAAACCGTCGTCTGTTTTGGTAGCAGATCTCTGATTGGAGCTAGACGGTCCGAAAGCTTAGTCAAGGTGTCAACGTCTTATTTCTTTTAAGAATTGGCGATTTTTATTTTACGTCAAGAGTGTTTTATTTATTGTTATTTTTCGTTTTTTTTTTTTACATTTTTTTTTCAAAAATGTGCGAGGCGCTGTTGGCAAGCTCCCACAGTCTATGCATGTGTGTCCCTGCTGCTTTTCTGCTGGGCTACAGCTACTAACCTAGCTGCTTTTCACTCGGTGGTTAGCTAACATTAGCCTGGCCGCGTTTATTGACTTGAGTGGGGGGAAAACAAGCGAATGTAAAGCGTGTTTGTGCGATCTGTTTTTTTTTTAATGACAACAGCTCTCAACTTAATCGTCGCTGTCGGGATATAAGACGAAGTGTTGTATGATTTGTCGTAGAGAATAGTTTGCTGGCTAGCTAACTGGCTAGCTATTTGTGTGTGTATTCTTCGAATAAGGAAAACGGCGAGTTTTCTTTGAAAGTATGGATGACCAGACCAGAATGATGACGGGTCTCACCGGACTCGGTGGACTACAACAAGCCGATGTAGGAGACCCAGACTCGGTCAGGAAACAGCAGTCCCTCGGTCAGCCTCAACAAGACATAGGGGATATCCTACAGCAAATAATGGCCATCACCGACGAGAGCCTGGACGAAGCACAGGCCAGGTAAGAGAGGCGAAGAGCCATTTTCCACAAATGATGGCTAAGCTAAAGTACGCTGTATGTGTGTCTTATTTTTTGCTTACGGACTCGAGCTTTTCCGTGAAACGATCACGTTAGATAATGCGTAATTGCAACATTAATGCAACTTCACGTTACATTGTAATTAGCTCCCGAACCAGTACGTTTAGTTACAAAAATAACTTGAACACCCACATTACAGTGCTGTTGTAAGAAAGAAAGGAGGTTCTTTGTGTTACTTCAAATCGAGCTTTATTGCCAACTAGTTGGTAAACATACTCACTTGTTTTAAA
This sequence comes from Scomberomorus guttatus, assembly GCA_038419695.1. NCBI lineage: Eukaryota > Metazoa > Chordata > Actinopteri > Scombriformes > Scombridae > Scomberomorus > Scomberomorus guttatus. The sequence continues at coordinate 1,095,459 of CM076459.1, forward strand.
TACGGAGATAATCTTAATTGTTTTAACAGCGAAGTGTTAAATTACAGTTAAGTTTCAACTCCCTATTGAGAATGTGACAATGGTGGCCGTATAAAATATCCAGACCACTTGCCCAACACTTTAGCTGTACTTGCTTTGCATGGATCCTCTGGTTAAACAAATTTGTTTCATCAGGCTACAGCAGGAGTGAGATTTTTCCGGCCTTTCACTAACCTTTGCATTTAGAAAAACACATCTTATATTCATTTCAAGAGAGTTTTTAGTCATATCTTCCCATTGGCGCACAGGACTGTATAAAGTTAGTGACGCAAATTGTTCTTTTAAACCAATTTTCAAAACTATTTAGATGTTTGTCAACAATATTCAAATTACATTTAAAAGATGCATGTTTTTCTAGTCAGAGCTGTCTAAATAAAATCACTGATCATGTTGCCAAAGCTTTCCTATATTTCTAATGTCAGAATAGGCCAAATTAGATTTACTTAATTGTAACAAAATGTATCTGAAGTACCGCTCTGTATCAAAGGAGTGTCGGTAACATTAGTCTCTGAAATGCAAATGAGTGGATAAATTACAGAAAGGACTACTCAGTTGCCCCACGTATCAGTTCAGGGCTGTCTGTGATGACAGCAATCATTCATTCATAGGAGTCGCCACTTAATGTTTGTGTTTGAGGTATTTCTACATATCATTATTGAAGGGAGTATGCACTGCAGTGAGCGAATGGCCCGCACTCATTTGCCATGTGGCTTAAGGAGCATAAGGTCAGTTTCAGATGAAGCGTCAGTATTTCAACAATAGAAAACCGTCCACTGCAAGACTGTGGCCACAGTGTGATGTGTCATTAGCTAGTGATTTTCCACCCAACATTTGACCACCTGGTTCTCTTAATTAATTCACTCCTCTTTCACTCCCTCCCTCCCTGGTGTTCATCCTTTTCATTGTGTGCTGGGTGCAATCAATTCTCCTATAATGTGTACGCGAGTGCAGCTGTCCGCAAATCGAGTTTCTATTAATGAGATGGTGGTGAGGGGGAGGGATGATGCTATACCGCCAGCCAACACTGGGATATTACCTTTTTCAGTACAAGTTTGAGGACTTAATCAGGCCGTAATTCACAGACAACTGCAAATATTTTTGCTTTGGAATATTTGTTCTAGTCCAATATTTTTTCTTCTCCCGAGTTTTTATTTTCCTTGACCTCGTGATTTGTGCTTGTGAATCAAATAATGTGAATTTAAAGGGCCAATTATAGTGTAGGAAATCATGTTGCAGGCCTATTATTAGATGTTAACAGGCTATTCTGAAAAAAACTAATTAAAGGTGTGGCTGCTTCGGAAGTGCCAGAGGTGTCCTTGCTGTATGCTATTATTGATCTGAACTCCCACAGAGCATGTCCTCTTCATGCCATATGTGTGCAGGATTAATACGTAGAAGAATGCAGCCTACTGTAGTTCAGAGGACTTGATGCTAATTGTGTGGCATGTACAGCTCATATCCTCGATGCTGTCATGTGCGTAGTGTGTGTATATAATCAATAAAGGCAAGAAAACTACCATCAGGTACAGCACAATAACGCATGAGAATGTTAAACCAACAGTTTTCTATGCTGCATAGGCTACATGATTCATCAACAGGCTATTGTTAGGTTTGAGTTCACCTTTGCAGAGTTTTTCCAAGATGAAAATCAAATCCAAAACTGTCTACAACTAAAAAAACTATTGAGTGGTATTTGATGTTGGCAAGAAGCTGCTGAGCATTAACGTGGGCCTGCTCAGGAAAAACTGGTGAAGGTTCAGAACACTGAAACAGAGGTGCTGTTTCTGATGATAAAATATTCATCCACTGAATAGTAGGCGTTTGTTGTTAGCTGATAGACTAGCTTGCACTAAATGTACAAGCATTTGGCTGTTAGCTGATTTGCCTCTCGGGTTTACTTCAGGTAAAAGGCCAAAACATAACCAGACTTCAGGGCTACACGCAGCCTGTTGTTATGAATTGGTTTGCTAATGCACAGCAGTTGGTATGACATAAAATGTACAGTCCTTATCAACATCATATCTTACTTCGATCAAGTTTGTTAACTACACATCAGTCATTCCCTCAGTCATGATCTACAAATTAATGTGTGAGGTGGCTCACATGTGAGCCTGACGCCCTTGTTGTGCAGGGTGGCAGTGTGTTGGGATGGGGAGTGGTCAGGGCAGCGCAAGAACTCGGTGTTGCAGAGTACACTTCCTGCACACCATCCGCCCTCATCCTCTCACTCTGTCGCCATATGTTTAGATGCTGGCCAGAGGATTCGCCGGCGCATTGGGGTGGATCAGACGACCCCACAGAGGGAGGGAGAGCAGGGGGGGGCATGGCAGGGGGTGGCCTGCCACTCAACTTCCAGCACAGGTCAGTACAGGACCGCATGAGCACCTCCTTCTCCCCCTCCTGCTCATACCCTCCATGCTGAAGGCAGCCCTCCCCCCAACTCAAATCCAGCAGTGACAGAATTGGTGGACAAAATGATACATTTAATGCCAGACACATAACTCCTTACATCATACTGCCTCAATATTCTCACAAAGAGGCAGTCTTTCGTGGCATATACTTTAGGCGTACTATTTGCTAGTCCCCATAGTCCCTTCATTAATACTGTAGCGGACAATCACAACTGGAATTGGTGTTGAGGTCAGGTGTAGCCAAATCATATTCATCTGTGGTTGTTTTTAATGTGCTGTTGGTTATGTTTTTTGGAAAAAGGAATGCTTTATTTTAGGGCAGTCTTCAGGTTTTTCTTGTCATCTTTTCCAATTCATGCTCATCAGAAACAGAGGCCTCATGCTGGTTTTGTTTTGGTTTCACCTAAATATTAACTGTATGTTGCACTTTTTGAATTACATATTAAAGTTGTTACCATTGAAACATGTTCTATTAATGATGCCTGTTGTGATTTGTAAAAACATCTGCTTGTGTTTGTTTTATCTAAAGGACTAGTCATTAAAAATACAGGGGGTGCACAAAATTACAGGAATATTTTTGCAAGATTATGCAGTATTACAACAGCACTGCAAACTATGGCCACATAGAGCGACACCTCTCTGACAATCTCAGCTACACAGGGGTATCATGTATTGCATGCTTAGTTACATGTCTTTGTTATCTGTGCCTTTTACATGTTTTTGACTCTGAAAAAAAAATACTGACTTTTGAAATGCAGTACCATATGTGCCCAGCTACTAATGCACTACCTCTCTTTTATGTAATTGCTGTGCACTGTCAGTACAGGAGTTAACATTTCAGACAATAGTGTCACATCATTTAGGGTCATATTAGGATCAAGGCTTTGCTATATCATTGCAGTCTTACAAGTTTTAAGACAAAAGTAAGCTGTATGAGTTCATGGATGTGTATTAGCAGGAAATTTAGTTGCTAAGGTGTTCTGATTTGATTACGGTAAACTGTAGAAGTTTTGCCTTTTCTCCTTTTAATTGCCATTAGTCTGTTTGGCAATAAAGATAATGTCTCTGATTAAATTAAAATTGCAACTTAATCCTAATCCTCACTATCAACTCACCATCTACTTTCATGGAACAAGTATTTCTGTAAGAGGTAGAAATTAGATTACCATGTATTAACTGTGGAATCTGGTGCTCAGTAATGATGACCTTGAGGTTTGGCATCATTACCTGTCCCACAGTGCAAAGCATCCAAATGACAACATTACTCTTGCTAGTTCAGATTGACGCATCAGGGATGTTTCTGCACTGACAAAGGCATTTGGCTATTGAAAATGTCTTTTAAACAGCATGGCTCTGTCCTGCTGTGTTGCTCTACACTCTTGAAATGCTGTATGTATAATACATACAGCTCCTACTACCTGTTTTTATGGGGGAGGACATGGAACGACTTGAGATGGAGGTCTGTTTATCGTAATCCTCCTCGCTCTCTCCCCCTCTTATTCCCTCTTCTCTCTTACAGGAAGCATGCCCTGAACTGTCACAGAATGAAGCCAGCCCTCTTCAGCGTTCTCTGTGAGATCAAAGAGAAGACGGGTGAGTTTCTACTTCACTCAGTTTCTTTGTATTCTCCACTATGCACAGGTTGTAACCTAGTCTTGAGATGTAGTGCGCCTTTGCTCCAGTAATTGTTTCTCTGGCACTAAGTTACTCTTTTATTGGCCTCACAAAGAACTCTATTGATTGAATATTGATTGTATTTGTTGTAGAACTGATTACTTTGGTTCAAGCTCATTCTAAATATGCATTACTTTTTGTTGTTTTGGCCTAGTACTATATAGAACCCTATTTTTGGCCTCTGTACAGCTTTCATACTGACCAGCTGAAACTGATCTTAGTGGATCTGTGCCCTTTGAAATTTGAGTCAGACAGCAGAACTTGCTGCTGAACATGCTAACAACTCATTTACTACACATAAAGTACACATACCTATTAATAAGATTGCAGTTCTCCATTCTGACCAGAAGTACCCAAATGCAGAAATATATTCTGCTTAGTTTAACATTTTCGAATTCTGGTCAAAGATATAACAGTATTGTGACAAAATGTATGAATGGTGCAAAACCAGCAGGCTCTTACAGTTGGATGAATTCCACAGCAGCAATTACTATATTAAAACAGGGGAATAAAGACCTACTGCTACTACTACCCCTGCCAATACTACAAACTACCATATTCAAATAATTAGATCAAAAAATAAAACCTAATCCCGACCGAAATTTCATGTACAGCTAGTTGACAGCAGGCATATATGAAAAACTCCACAGAGGTTATTGCTTTACAGTCAAAGTGTTTTGCTATTTCAGTACAAAGAGACGCTCTTTTCTCCCACACTGTTAAACATCTACACTACACAGTGTGGGGTTATTATATATCAGTAATAAATTGTTATGCATATAAATTCGTTGCCTCCATGCCAAGCCACATAAAAAAGAAACAATTCTGACTCTGCCTTAACAAATAACCCTGGATTTCAAATACACACGATCTGATGGAAATTATGGCTTATGTAAATATCTCAGATTTGCTCTTATTCATAACATTATTCAAAGTAAACAAGCTGCTTATTCCCATCTTGTTAGCTATTCGAGTCAGCTATCTGACAGATTCTAGTGTGGTTCAAAGGAGGAGGCCTGGGATGGATGGCAGATTGATGGTTATGGTACTGTGAATGGGGCGGGTTTTTGAATCCTCTCCCTCTGCCAGTCTCTTTGCCTTCTTCTCTTTCTATGCGCTCTTTCACTTGCCTTGTGTATCTTTTAACAGAAAACCTCTCTTGTTCAAATACAATTTGAAAATGCTGCACTGCTGCTTGTTGTGGCCCTCTGTCAATAATGTATTATTGCTCTCCAGTGATTGGAGAAAAGTAAAGGCTAGGCTTGAGTGAGTGGGGCAGGGTACACTGTTTCCCAGGCAACCAGTGGTCTTATTTACCCTAATGCCATACACTTTGATTTTCACATTTAGTCTCCCAGCAAACTAGAGAGAGGGTCTGCGAGTGCTCGTACAGTAAGCTGAGCAGAAAAACAGACAAGGCGCGGAGGTGGTTTAACAATACATTCATGCTTGAAGTGAATATGCCAGCCATGAGATATAGAGATCTTCGGCTTTGCCTGTACTCTGCTGGCCATCTGCCACATAGTGCCCTCCTAACTGCACTGTGTACCTGCTTTGGCATTTCTCTGCTACTCCATCAGACCCCCTGCAGGCCCCATTATGTGCCCCTGGAATGTGAATTGACTTCTCTTCAGTGCAGCTTGTGGAAGACCCAATCAGTAGTCCTCTAGTATCTCCACAGATTTTCTGCAGTCTTTTTTCACTAACAAACATGCACTTGTGTCAGTACACCCACATACACACTCTGTCTCTCTCGCACACATAACGCGCACACACACTGAACAGGGATGAAAGCAAACTCGGTCTTGGGTCTACTCCTACTGCTTCGGTCTTGTCCTCTCCCCCTCCCTCCCTCTGCCTCGCTCCCATTCTTGAAAGAGAAGACTTGCTCTGAACTCGGGGCTTTGATATGGTAATGTAATGGTGGTGGTGGTGGTGGTGGTGGTGGTGGTGGAGGAGGGGAGGTGGGGTGTGGGGGATGGGAGGTGAATTCCTCTGAGTGCTGCAGTTGGTTAGATTGTTTTCATTGTAAAGGAAATGTTCTGCGCAAATGCCAGTGCCCCCCCCCCCACCCCCCACCCATCGTCACCTCCCCAAAACACCCCCCATTTTACAACAGTGCCTGCGTTGTCCTGAGCTCTCACATTAAACATGACCTCCATCTGCGTGAAATTTGATTCTTGTTAATACTTTATTAAAAGATACTCTCCAAAAAAGAAATTAAAGCACATGGAGAGAGAGACGGGAAATGATCAAAGTTGAGAGCCAGTGGCTTTGCTTCAACTCAGTTCTGTTCTCCCTTGCTCTCATGGGTATTTGCTGTAAAAATAGCTCTTGGTGCAATGGGACAGCTTATGCCAAAATCTCTCACAAGCCACTGCAGTTAGTCTCAGAAGTTTTTCATTTAGTTTGGGCATGTTTGAGGTGTTTCTCTTTACTTTTATGCTTTCCTTGTGCTTGCACATGACAACAGTGAATCTGTCACTCACTCTGTTCTGTCACCCAACTCAAGTCCCCTTTTTTTTCAAGCCTGAACATTCCCAGTTGTTTATTTTTGGACAGGTTTTTAAATAAAAATGAAAATTGTCTTTCAAGTGGAATTAAAGCTACAATATGCCGTTTTGTAGCTTGGAGACAGCAAAGTGTTTTTATGAGCCCCCCCCCCCATTGGGCGAGTTCACACCCCAACACTTACCACTCATCTTGATAAGCTGTCTACAACTTTGTGGGATAATGCCGCTAGTTGAAATAGTGGCAAACTGGCTAGTATCCTACTCGTCTAAGGCCCTTTTCACACATGCAGTCTATCCCTGAAATGTTCAGGAACATTTCCTGCATGGGGTCATGTGTGAATGGGAGCAGGGATCACTATTCAGGGAAATCTGTACCGCCAATTTCCCACCTCAAGACCTAGTAACATTTCAGGGAAAATGCCGGTACGGCTGTGTTGTGAATGTAAGCAGTAACATTGCAGGGACAAGCATGTAAAGGGTTACGTCCGTCTGACAAACGACGCTTTCATGTGGAGCGAGCGAACTAATCGCAAAACTCCGCTGATGATGTATTTGAATCCGCAACTTGTTTACAGTTACCTCGCCAATGTTTTTTCGTGGGTGATTTGATAAGCAATACAAGTTCTTTTGTTTGCAAACAAGTTCCCTTTTTCAAGAATGGCTGGACACTGGACAAAAAGAGCTCCTGACCTGCCATATTCCTGAAAATAATAAGAGACATCTTCCACTGCGTACACAGCAACTAGAGTGTGGAAGGTGGGAAGGGGAAAAGGTGGAACTAACAATTATTTGGTTAATCAATTACTCGGTCAACAGAAAAGTAATCTGCAACAATTTTAATTATAGATTGTTTCATTAATTTTATCAAGCAAAAATGGCAAATATGTGCTGGTTCCAACTTCCAGCCTCTTCAAACCATCTTTTGGACATCCCTATCACATTTTTCACTACTTTGTGGACTTTTCATAGGCTAAACTTTTAATCAATTAATTGAAAGAAGTAATCGTTAGTTGCAGCCCCACAAAAAGGACATCGTGGTGGCCTGGAGCCAGTGTGATGTTAACTCGCTCTGCTCTGCTAGGTGCCCAGTTGTGCCAGTGTCCTAACAATGTGTTTTGGGAACTTGTTATTAGCTGTCTGCCTCTGCCAGTAGCCCGCTTCTTCTCTCTGTGCAATTCCTTACCGGCCTCATAGTTGGTCAGAGTGTTTTTTAGAGCAGACACATTGTCTGTATATTGAAATAATGAGGTAATTGTTGGGTTGGAAAATAAGATCAGTCCTGTAATGTTTAATTTGACTTTGATGTCTAACTATGCTTGAAAGCAGTGTCTTATTTTTAAAATTATTAAGAGGCTACAAGCACCAAAATTTTGGTGGCTCACAGTCAATGCTCTTGCCAAGAACCAGCTGTGCTTACCTAGTATGTTGGCAAAGCGGCAGGATGACGACCCATCATCACATCCTATTAATATTTTGACAAGATGGATGAATGATGAGATTTAGCAGACTCAGTGAACTCGCTCTCTTTATGTTTTCCAGTGCTGTTTGTGGTTACAAAAGGTAGAAAAACTTCTCCTGTTTGGCTACGATGTCTTATTAATGAATACAAAAAAGTACTCTTTCTTGTTGCTGTATATTTTACATTTTGTCATGAAGAATTATTTCATATTAGGCTATATGATAAAGACAAAATGATGGCTGCTTTGTAAACTTTCCAGAGTTGTACAATCCTACCTCAAAGAAGTATAAACCACCATGCATCCTTCAGAGTGGTTCATATTTTATCTTCTGCCTGTAACCTGTAGCAACACACCCACACCAGCGCAGCCCCTTTTGTGTTTTGTAGTGCAAGGTTTATCCGAATGGATGCTTGTATTATTTCCTGTTAGCCTGTAGCCTTCCACACGCCCTTTCAGACAGTAACCAAACTACATTTGCACATTAAGTTCTTTGTATGCATTACCATACCATTTCAGCAACCAAATGGCCCCAATTACATGTTAATTGGATTACAGCATGCTTTTAGTTGTAAAAACACCAAAACAAAACACTGTTAAGTCACTCATAGTTGCTATGTGTTTATTCACAGCCAGAATAGACACCTGAGTCTTTAGAAATCTTTTATCTTAGAGGCCATGCATGAAAGTTGACAACAAAACATCACACATCAGAGATTATCCAGTTGGTAAAACTCAATTTTAGTTTGGGAAAAAAAAAACATTCAGCATCACATGATTGATTTAGATATTTGTATTCCATTGACTTTGACAGTACATGAATTCTAGTGAATCACATGCCTCATTAAAGCAACTTAATTATTATTAGTTTTCAAAGAGCCCAATTTGGAACAGAGCTATAAAATTTTATTGCTAAGACCCTGTAGGATGTCGTTATTATATTTTATGAAGAAAGAATACAGAACTCTTTAAACCAAAAGCAGAAATAAGATAAAAAATAAATTGTGGCCATAATGCGACCTGTGTGAAGCTACCAAACCCGTGTTTTCAGTTTAATCAACACTACAATAAGCTTCTCACTTGGTCAAATGCTCTGATTTTATGTATTTAAAAGTCAGTTTTATATTTACACTCGGTATGCTGCGGTGCAGGATTATCTCATTGGCTTTTCAAGAATCTCTGTTGTGTTTTGTGCCTGCCACTCAATTCCTGCCACTCAATCGTTTTTTTCCCTCTCCCCTGCTCCTTTGCAGAAGAGAATGAAAAAAGATAGTGTGTGTGGGGGGGTGGGAGGTGGGGGGGGGGGGGTGCAGGAGTGATACAAGGAGATTGATGAGGCAGTAAGAGCAGGAGTAATTACTCGGTGTCCATTCCCCAAGCCAGATTGGCAGACGGCTAATATCACACAGACCCCTGGCCCTGACAGACACAACGCCCCCCCCCCCCACCCCCCAACTCAAACTGGGGAGGCAGAGCACCCCAACCTTCAGCCTCGGCCTAATGGTGTGTGGGCCAGCTGATTTTCCCCATGTGTTATTATTCCTGTAGGAACTGGGCTTCTGTATATTGACAAGGGGAAACTGCTGTCTGGGATGAGTTGTAGGATGAGAGAAGCTCAATGGAATCGTTCACCTTTAAGACTGCTGCAATATGATTTTGGCCATGATTCAACAAGAGCAGTGATTTGGCGGTTCTGTCACTCAGTATCTGGAGGGGGATCACAAGCCCCTTTCAGACATACACCCCTTTAGGTTAATCTGATGGCAATTTAACATATTGGTCTCATGTCTGAATAAGCGCCTGAGTCACTTTTTATGTAAAAGTCACAACGGCGATCTTACTGGGTTGGACTTAGTAACAAAAAGAACAAAAAACAGTTTTCATCCTCCTAATTATAGCCCAACCGATAAAGGATTTTTAATTCCAGTACCAATATTGATGTTTGTGAGTTTAATAAAAAATCAGAAAATGATATATCAACCAATATTGCTTTGCTTTACACAATTCATAGTATAGTCATTTTTGATCAGGTTCCCTTAAATCTGTTTTTTTTAACAAGAACTAAACTGGGAAAAAATGTAACTTACACACTCTCTTTTAATAGTTGACTAACATTAACAGCATTAACAACTGATCAAATTTACACCTTGATGCCAGAACAGTAGAAGAGGAGCTAAAAACCCAGGTTAGCAGATTACAAAATTAAGTTAGCGTCCACACATAGTTGTACAAAAATCTTGTATGTTTTGGTTCAGGTATGATCTACTTCTGTCTTTCTCTCCTGTTAGACAATTTGCTTCATAGTTGAAAATACTGATGGGAGTAAAAAAAAAAAAAAAAAAAACCAAGAAGGTGAAGCTAAACAGAAAATGACATTTAAATTAATTTACTCCTAATTTCATTAGGGTTACCTATTAAATTAAACAGGGCAGCAGATAAAACTTGGGCACTCATGTTCTGGTGACAGACACTGGAGAATTCATTGGTGAGTGACATGAAAAAAAGCCTTGAAACTGTCAAACATGTGCACTTATGGCTTAATTTTTTTAAATCCACAAATACCCATCCATTTATGCCCAACAAGAAGTAACCAGAAAATATTGAGTGGCTGATCATTATTGGTCCAACATCACCCACAGGGCGGACTCCTACCTCTTCATCTCATCTGCCCTCCCTCTCAGCATGTCTATGCCTCTCACACTGCTTTTAGGCTTTGCTCTTAAAGGAAGGTCTCTTTAATTAAAGATATGTAAATGTGGTCTCAGCTGGATTGCATTAGTTTGGTGGCGGTGGGGTGGGAGAGTATTTGAGCCCAGCTCCTAATCCTGACTAATTAAGGATTAATTACAATTGATGGGAGCCTTCCACCCCTCTGCAGTAGTGCACATTGCTGTCCCAGACAGTATGTTTGTATATTTCACACCATGTCATAAATGCAGGGGAGAGATGGAAACATCAGAGCTGGTGAAGTGTGGGGGGTGGGGGGTGGGGGGTGGGGGGGGGTACTAGCCACCCAAGATTAGCAGTATGTATTGGGTTATTACATATGCTGGGAAGCCCATGCTCCCTTTAAGCTTCTGGTGCTCTTCATTAGTCTGGATGGATTGATGTACTGCTTGCTAATCCAGAAGAAAGCTATATTCTGGGAGGATGATCAGTATTTGTGTGATGTTAGTTTGTTATATATATATATATATTAGTATATTTACTCAGTTATCTATGTACATGTTGGCAATACCCTGCTGTAAAACCACTGGTAAATTGTTATTCCAACCAGCCATACATATTATTGGCACAGTGATTTTATTCCTCACTAAGCTGGTAAATCGGACCTGTGCAGAATAACCATGTAGCCTCAGCTCTCTCTGGCACCATCTGACTGTGTCATAATGCTTGTTCACTTGTTATAAATGGGCACTGCTCTTCTGATCTATCGCTTAATTGCCACCTAATTTGCATAACAGTGCAAATTAACGACCTCTCAAATGAGCGTTCATTTTTCACAAAGTCTTTAGGAGCTCCTTAAGAGTCTGTGCTAATGAGCACAGGAGGCAGCTGGCCTGATGAGAGTTGACTGGGGGAAGATCCTAGCACTGCTATAACAAGCCTCCTGCTTAGGTGCTCTTTGTCATCCTCCTCTTCCTCTTGTGACATTTCAAATTCTTTCTTCCATGTCTCCATCTTTCTCTGTGTGCAGAATTGTACTGGACTGGGGGTAACACATTAGAGATTTAGTCACATGTACTCAACGGTGCTTGATATACCTTCTTTTAAATGTTGTTTGTTACGTATTGACACAGAAATATTTCCTTGAAAAAGATGTTATATTGCTCGGTCACCCACAATAGTGTATCAGTGTGTGGCCTGTTACTAGTTAGGCCAACAGTTTGCTCTGAAATTTCTGTTGAAACGCAGACAGTGAGAACATACCAGTATACTCACTGTGACTCCAGATCTGTTTATTGTTGTCCATGCTTTCTGGAGGAGCTTGCAAGTCAAGATGGGAGCAAACACAACATACAAATTTCTCAAAAAACATGATGAAAATATGGTGACATCTGAAATGTCAGTCTGCCCACACTGTGCATCCATTCTTTTTGGTCACAGGCCCATGACTTTACCAGGGCAAACACACAAAATATGACTTTATTTGGAATATCCCCTCAACCTTATTTTAGGGGATAATTGGTTGTAATTAGTATTTTTTTATTTTGAGTGGTTCACACATTTTCTGTTTTCACTTTTTTATGGGCCCTCTCACTATATTTTTGAAAAGATTTTACTATTCATTTCATAAGGTATATGAATATGTGGGTCAGGTTTTGAAATAAAAAATATTGACTCAAATAATTTTTTTAATTTAGTGTTGTCAGTATTTATATATTTAAGATTTTGCTTTTGTTCTATAAATTTGTTTTTCAGCCTACATTTACTTTTGACTTTTCAAAAATTATTACAACTGCTATCTGGGGAAATCTTGTTAATAATTTGCCAAAACTATGCATATAAATGATAGATAAAAGGCACAGAAGATCCTCTATCGGCTTAAATTTGTGCAGATTAAGTGACAACACAAATTGATCTATCCCTCATTAGTGTTTTGTGTGTGTCTGTTTTGTGTGTGTGTGTGTGTGACAGTGTGTTTGTGTATGACCATTCAAGGGGGGTACACGTAGTCATCGCTCTGGTGTCCAATTCTCTCTCTTTAGTTAATTAAGGGCTGATTAATGATGTGTTGGACTGAAGTGTTGTGTTTGCCAAAGGTGTGAGTTCTCCAATTCACACCTTAATCAGGCCACACTGTGTTTACTCTGAATGCTTACCTCTCTGTGTGTGTGTGTGTGGCTGTGTGTGTGTGTGTGTGTGTCAGAATGGGGGGCTGCGTGCAACAGGGCTCCGGTGAACTACCCAAACAGATGCTGATTATCGTGAGCTGCTTAAAGTAGGCATGGACATATGGATTGGGCTAATTAAGTTGACTGTACTCCACAAAAAAACACCCTTGTAAAAAAAAAAAAAAAAAAAAAAAAAGGGGGGTACATAGTTTTATGTTAAATTTGCAGTCCAAATACACCTTTTTCAAATATCCATTTGGCAGAAAGCCCATCAGGGAAACTATTCATTTTTAATGTCGGCTCTTTAGTTTTAATGTCAGACTCAACACCTAGCCCAAGGCAACATTTTATTCACCCAAAGCCCTTTTTTGAGCAACCCGTATTCTACCAGAATGGCATAGTAAATCAAAATGCTGTAGGCGCAGAGGAACTTGTTTGTAAAAGTTGACATTAATCAATTGTTACAACATATGATTTTATAAAGAAACTGCTATTGTCAACAAGGCTCCTACGCAGATTTACTAATATATACAGTATATATATTATGCATGCATTTGATCAGGTTTTATTTGTTTTTAGGGGGGAAAATATCTGTGTTAAATCAGTGGAAGAGTAGTTTAATAAATGTATATTGTCCGTAGTTCTTATTTTCCCCAGCTGCATTCGTATTGCCCAGATGCTGTTTTATATCCCGTACTTCTTTTACACGGGTTTACCCATCACATCTCCAGAGCTGCAGTTGAAATTTGTTTTTGCAGTTTTTTGTGAGGTAAATTTGCATATTCATGTAGCATATTTTCATTGTGGAAACCATCTTTTCTCTGGCCCATTCTCTTTATCTGAATTCTCTGTCTGTAATGAAAGGAAAAACTGATGTTTTCACAGTCCTATCTTTTTCTCTCTTTCTGGCTCGCTCGCTCTCTGGCACGTCTGTACTCTGGATTCTGTATATTTCTGTAGCCTCTCTCTCTCTCTCTCTGTCTCCTCCTCTCTCGCACACATATCTTCTCCTGTGACTCCTTTTTTCAATTCTCCTTGGTTCTCCTTCTATCCTCTCTCCCTCCTTACCTTTTTTTTCCCCCCCTTTTTTTTTCCTTCTCTATCCTTCTCTCCCTCTCCCGCTCCCTTGCTCTCTCCCAGTGAAAGGCTGAGAATACCCAAGGGAGCTGATGCAATTAAAATGCTAATCCTGTCTGTCTACAGAGAGAGGGAGAGGGGGGGCTGACAGCATGAGGGATTGCGGCTCACATGGAGAACTCGACTGAAATGGAGAACAGAGGGAGGGAGGGGGGCACTGGGGGAGGTGGGTGGGGGTGCGCTGAAAGGGAGAGGGGGGAGGGGATGTGTGTTGGGGGGAGACAGAGTGAAAAAGGGGATGCTAGCAAGGGAAAAGACAGACAAGGATAAAGCTTGTGCTGTGAGCTGAGCAATGATATACTGACTGCGTTTAAGTCTTATCTGTCCCTATGTGTGGAAGGCATTACAGTTAATGTACAGCACTATGCTATTGGTGAGGTTGTTCACCCTTACCTGCACCACTTCATATATTGTGTGTTGTGTCTGCACAGCACACCGCTTCCACATTGGCGGTGCAGAAATGAGAATGATTATGTATGCAGTGAAAGCCCAGCTGGATACCCTGAATATTTCATAGTATGTGTTGCTCGCTTCGTCTCTCAATGCCACACAGCCCAGCTAGGGTGGTAACGTGTGCATAATGGTGTGATTTCCAAGAGCTGTGGATGCAGGCTGTGGCCCTTAAGCTGTCGTCCTATTGAAAAAAGAGGAATTTAAGTATCATTACTTAGAGCACTATGAGTTTTTCGTCTCTCGGTAACTGAACCAGCCTACCAGCGATGTCAGGAGCCAGTTGATCAAAAGGAGACGCTGCTTAGATTTTGGAGCAAAACAGCCAGCGGTATTTGTAGTTTTTAAAGGGGTTCATGGCTGGTTTGTAAGTAAAAGACATTCAGATTACTTTTTTTACCTGCGTCCACGTCGTACAGTCCTTTTCTGTATAGTATCTTAACTCATCTTAACAGCTGCTATAATACCACTAGACCACTAGACTGTGTATGTATGTATGAGTGCAATTGTGGGTAATCACAGCTTAATTGGAGTAATTAGGGGAATGTAGGGGCATTAGGCTACAGCTGGGGGCCATAATGAGGTGGGGGCAAAAGGGAGGGGGGAGCGGTGAGAAGCTTCAAGAGCCACAGTTGCCCTCTTTACTGTAGGTCAGTTGTACTTCTCTGTGAATGGGCAGTGAAGATCAACCTCACACACCGCTACAGACATTCAAAGCTGTGTATGGCAAGACGGCGCAAACTTTGTTAGCACACGCAAGTCTCCAACCGCCATCAAATGGCAGACAAATTATCCAGATGACCATGTAAATTCAGCAGTACAACAGATACAAAACAAATACTTCTGGTCTTTGGTCACTGAATTAGGTGTAGGTTATCTGGCAAAGTAGTGAAGAAATCGTTTGTGAATGACTGAAAGGAAAGAAAAAGAGGAGGGAAAAAGATGGGCGAATCAGGGTCATTAGTTCAGGCGGCTGGGTCTGCTGCATTCCTGAGCCCTAAGATGGGGGAGCAGCAGAGCAGGAATGTGCCTTGGAAAGAGAAGAGACCTAAGCAGAGGGAAAGAAACAGGCAAGAAGGAACAAGAAAAAAAGTGTGGGGGGGGAGTTGGACGCTTTGCTACAAGAGGCCTTAAATGGTGGAACAGACTCATTTATCAAATGAAGTTTGAAAAAGCAAAAACTCATCTGCTCCGTGGCACTTGGAAACTTTAAGCAAAACTGTTTTTGTCCTCATTTCTTTCACATCTGTTAGCCCTAAAGTACAGCTATACTCATTTGTTACCTCTGACTGCTCCATGGCTGCAAACTTGTTTTTCAGTTTGACTCGATGGTGAAACTTTGACATCCACATAAAAAACTCTAGATTAGATTATTAAAGTTTTGAAAGAAGCTCTGAATGACTGAGTTCATGCCCTCCCTAACCTTTGATGACAAGCTTTGACTTACTAGCGTAATCCTTAAGGAGGACAAGCACCTAACCTAAGTTTCCACTGGGATTAATCTTGTCATCCATATTGTCAGTGTCTGTCTCCTTCAGAATACTGTCTGGTTTCACCGCTGTTTAATTTGGCTTTTACCTCGTTCATTTAGTCCCCAGTTATAAAGATCAACATAAATATGGACATAATACTGTGCTTATTTGTGCTATATGGCATATTTGAACATTTTTGCTCATGAGTTTCCATATTAGTGTACAAACATCTACCACAAAATGGTAGATTAATAGCATTATTTTCAAAATGAATCAATTGTTTAGTCTAGAAAATGTTTTTAAAACATGCCCATCACAATTAAAGCTCCAAGGTGACATCTTAGTGTGACCAACAGCCCTAAAGATATTTAGTTTACAGTGATATAAAACAGAAGTGAAACAGAAAGTGGAATCAGTGTTTGGGATTTTTCCTTGAAACTATAACTAATCATTCCAGCCCTAACGTGTTGCAATATTTTCATTTTAAAATTAGCATGAAAAAGAAGAAAAAAATGCAATAAAAGTAAATGTTTCCTGTATGATTAGTTTTAATTTCAATATATTAGTACTGTAATAACAATGTGGTGTCCCATGGTTTCATATCTCATTATTACCATTTACAGAATACACAAACTATTAGTAAATAATGTGCCCAAGATACCAAGTTTCTTCTTACTTTCTGAGGTTGAATAAGGAGAAAATTTAGTAAAGTATTAAACGCTTCAGGCACTGAAGAAAAGATAGTTGTACTACAAACTTTTCAGTAACAGAGTGGTTTCTATATATGTGTGTGTGTGTGTGTGTATGTGTGAAAGAGAGAGAGAGATGAGAGCATGGCTGCAGGCTGACAGAGGTCCTGGTATAATACAGTGGTGGAGAGCAGCGACTGATAACTATACTTATGGCCACTGGGGCTCATAGTGACAGCACATGCACTCCCATTACTGGTTCCATGCCTCATGCCTTTATCTCTGGCAGCCTGCCACCAAGGGACCACACTGCCCTCTGCTGTTGATTTAGAGGAAGTTCAGGCTCATTGAGAATTCAGCCAGGCACTCGTAGCAATGACTCAGGGGAGAAACTTGACTCGGTTTGACAGGGCTGCACTTCTGTGAATTTTAGCAGTGTTAAAGCGTCTTCCTATGCACCCCTAGAACCCATAATATTAGCCTTCTACTTGAAGGGGAAATGTGTGGTCTGTCAATTTTCAAAAACTTTTTAACCAACAGGTTTTTGACTTGGTATATGAAAGTGGTTTTCTGGCTTGGGCACCCTGTAACAAGGAATGGATATTTCTCTAAAACAGGTAAATACTACACCTTTCCTGTCTAAGTCTTTTGCTTTCTCTCTCCTCTCCTGTCCAGTGCTGAGTATACGAGGTGTGCAGGAGGAGGACCCCCCAGATCCCCAGATCATGAGGCTGGACAACATGCTGCTAGCAGAGGGTGTGTCAGGACCAGAGAAGGGTGGAGGATCAGCTGCGGCGGCGGCCGCTGCAGCAGCAGCGGGGGGCTCACCCACCGACAGCAGCATCGAACACTCCGACTACAGAGCAAAGCTCGCCCAAATCCGCCAGATATATCACTCTGAGCTGGAGAAGTATGAGCAGGTGTGAGCTGAGTGCACTTAAATGCTTCAACATATGCTGTTATTCACATATATTAATATGTCGTAAAAAATAAATTCAGGTCAGTCAGTTAGGGTAATGTTGTGTTAAGTAAAAGGAAATACAGACGTGGCCGAAAATATCGGTACCCTTCCACCTTTCTTTAAAAAAAATCAGTTTTTCTCTGTATTATGTTGAAACTGACAGAAGTTACCAAAACTTTGCGTTTGATTTACAACGTAAAACAATTGAAAACGGCATGGCCGAAAATATTGGTACCCTTTATATTTTGTAGTACAGCCTTTGGAGGCAGTAACTGCAGTCAAGCGCTTTCTGTAACTCTGAATAAGGTTTCTACACTTCTCCACTGGTAGTTCAGCCCACTCTTCTTGAGCAACCTGCTCCAGTTCTCTCAGGTTTGATGGCTGCCGGCTCCCAACTGCAAGTTTCAGATCGGGACTTAAGAGCAGTCCCTAATTTTTTCTTCTGTAAATATAGGGTTGGTGTGATTTACCAAAGAGCTCCAATTTTGTTTCAACTGTCCAAAGCACATTCTCCCAGAAGGACTGTGGCTTGTCAACATGCATTTTGACAAGCCACAGTCCTTTGTGTCTCCCTCTTAGAATCAGGGTCTTCTACCATGGAGCCCATTTTCATTCAGACAGCGACGGATGGTGCGACTTGAAACTATTGAAGATCAGTTTGGATCTGTAGTGAAGTCTTCCTTGGTTCTTTCTCGACCATTCGAGCAAGTCTGCTGTTCAATCTCGGGCCAATTTTCCTCTTGCGACCACATACAGAGATGTTGGCTACAGTTCCATGGGCCTTAAACTTCTTAATAACATTGGCAACAGTAGTCATAGGAACATCAAGCTCTTTGGAGATGGTCTTATAACCTTTATGTTGACTATGCTTAGCTATTACCTTTTTTTCTAATCTCTTCAGACCACTTTTTACTTTTCATTCTGTTTTCCATGTTCAATGTGATGCACACAGTGGCACAAAACAGCAGAGTGAGTCATTTTCTCCTGTTAAACTGGCTGCATGAGTGATTATAAGATTGAAAACACCTGTGATACTAAAACACAATAGTCTGCTCAAAGTATCACTCCAAATCAATTATTTCTTACAACTTTTAAAGGGGTACCAATAATTTTGTCCAAGCTATTTTAGAATGTCTTTGTAGAATAAGCATGATTTCAGTTATTTTCACAACTTTTTTGTTTTGTTCCATTGCAAACCAAACATAGAGATGCATTGATAATAAGATATCTTTTCATTTCAACACTGTTCAGGGCGAATGGTGCATTATTTTAATAAAATGCAAGACTACCAATAATTTCCGCCATGTGAATAAGTTGATTTATTGTTAAAATGTAACACAGACGATTTTATTCCAACAATGCAACATTACAAGACTATGTTTCTATGTTTTGGAGGTTTTCTAGTTACTATTATAAGCTGCTGAAGTGTTGTTTGGAATGAGAGTCTGTAGTTATCAGATAGGTAGGTATTCAAACAAAGACTGCCAGGTTCAGCTTTAACCAGTCATCACATAATCAGCGAAATCATCTGAGGAAGTCTAGTTGGAATGAAAATCTGGGTTTTCCTCATTGTTCTTGCGCACTCTAATGGCCTTCACTGTGCTGTAGTCGAAAGTTAACTGCCAAAATTATAATTTAAAACAAGAGTAATGGAGAAAGATACCGAAGAGCGCTTGCCAGACTGATGATGTATTGAATGATGGCTTGCTTAAAAAGCATGAATATTTATTCTGACATTGAGACATTATGTGACACAAATTATGTTCATAATTGGTGGGAACAGACATTTGCAGATCTGACATGATGTTCTCTCCAAGACCATGTTGATAGACGTTAACAAGTATCAAGTCTACATTCTTTGCTTTTGGTTTTTTTGCTCTGCACACTCTTGGTCCTTTATGCCAGCAGGTCCCTCTTTCCTGGTGTTGAGCATGACTGATATAGATTTGAGAACCACTGTTTTATGGTTCAAATGCTGCTGTAACTACCAAACAAAATAACCTGATATATTCTTCTTAGATAGGAAGCAAGAGTCAAAAAGCTGTGGCCTACTGTACGTCGTCATCAAAACTATGTCGTGGCACTGGACAGAATCTGTACTTGGTCTGTCTTTTTATATAACGGCATTCAACTCCCTTCTCTCTCTCTCTCTCTCCTTGGTCCAGGCATGCAGCGAGTTCACCAACCATGTAATGAACCTGCTGAGAGAGCAGTCTCGCACACGGCCCATCTCTCCCAAGGAGATTGAGCGCATGGTGGCCATCATCCACCGCAAGTTCAGCTCCATTCAGATGCAGCTCAAACAGAGCACCTGTGAGGCCGTCATGATCCTGCGCTCACGCTTCCTCGATGCCAGGTCTGTGTGTGTGCGCGTGTGTGTGTGTGTGTTACGTGGCTTGTTATTTTCTTGAGGACTGAAGTCATTGATGCTGTTGTGTCAGATGCACATTCCAAGCATGTTGGACGTTATCTCTTCTTATCTGTGTGTGTGTTAGACGTAAGAGACGCAACTTCAACAAGCAAGCTACAGAGGTGCTGAACGAGTATTTCTACTCCCACCTGTCTAACCCTTACCCAAGCGAGGAAGCAAAGGAGGAGCTGGCCAAAAAGTGTGGGATCACTGTGTCTCAGGTAAATGGCACTAAAACTGCTATTATCCAGGAGAGCGTCCTAATAGGACACTGTAGTTTGTGTAGAAGTCTGTTTCAGTACATACTTGTGAGCAGTTTAAAAAGGCTTTAATTAGTTTTTTCCTGTTAAGTAAAAAAAAATGAAGAAAACTGAAAATCAGAGCAATAAGATGAATTTTCTTTGTTAAACATTTAGCTAAGGGGGCTACAGCAGTGAGGCTACTGTAGCTAAAGGAATACATGCAATATTGCATTCAAATATCTGACATCCATGTATCCCTCAGGTCTCTAATTGGTTTGGCAACAAGAGAATACGTTACAAGAAGAACATTGGTAAGTTCCAGGAGGAAGCGAACCTCTACGCAGTTAAAACAGCGGTGGATGCTGCCAATGTGTCGGCGCAGGCTAGCCAGGCTAACTCTCCGGCAACACCCAACTCAGGTACCACGCGCTCCATCTCACCTGCCCCTAAACACTGCCCCTTCTCATGACCAGGCTTCATTTCCTCTACATACGTACATTTAAGTTCTTACACATAACTGAGCCTGACTGAACCACACAATGGCTGTATGATGGACTGACGTGATTGATTTAAGGAAAGCCCACACTGCACAAGAAATGTGCTTTCATCCAGCTTTCGCACCGTGTTCAGAGCATATGTGAAATTATCTATAATTATATTTATTTTGCATTAAATAATTGGTACAAAATTGTCTTCATCAGCCATGTTTTTATTTAAAAACATGAGTAAAAAGTTGCTAAACAAATTTTAATGTTAAACTTAAATGTGATGCTTGTTTGGTTTTCTATCATTTTAAAGCTGAGTATTGTGCAGTGTGGGCAGCCTTGGTTTTAGCTTGTCAGCCAAGATTTGCATTCATTTGGTGCTGTGTTTTGTGTCTTTTCTCCTGTCAAATGCTTTTCTAACATACTTTTTTTTTTTCAAAACACTTTAATACCACTTGGGACTGTTCTGATGCTCATTGATATCAGTTGGCAGGACTGACCTGATGTCTGCTTCAAGTGCTTTCTGTCATGTCTCATATTTTATTTCTACAAATCATCCCCATTATTTTATTTATTTGCTTGTTTATTTGGGTTTTGTGTGACTTACTTCGATCTTTGTATCTATCTATGAATCACATGGTCTTATTTTCAAACAATTACTCAACACACACAGCATGTAGTATATAATACATAATATAGTGACCCCAATTTGCTAAGGAAGCTGAATGAACCAGGTAGGTGATCATTCAGATGTTTTGATTCATTTAGTCAATTCCCCTCTGAAGGCTGACATGTACTCCAAATGAATGATGACCACATTGGACAGCCAGGTTGTTAAAGTCTTTTCCAAGTGACAAAACTCTAAGGTGGGACAGGACTGTCTCTGAGAGAGAGAGAGAAATATACCCTTTTGTTGTTTGCTATCAATCAAATTTATAAGAAAAAAACAGTGGCATTGCTGCAGCAATCTCAATTGTCACTGCAAAAGTATGTCTGATTAAAAGAATGACAAATACATCCGATTGTCCCGCTTTCAACAAATAAAAGCAACATACATTACTAGTTAATTAACTTGCACCACCATATGATGAAGAGTGTAACATGACTGAAACTGCTTTAAGTACACACCAAATTAATCAACGCACAGAACATGTCGTTAATATTATGAATGCAAAGCGAGCACTCCTATTAATGCTCAGCTCCATTCAATGAGAAACTATAAGGCGATTATGTACCATAGAACATGAAATGGCACATGATCACAAGCCTTTTGACTTTTAAATATTGTTTATAGAAAGTATCAGAGCCAACATGGAACTATGTGACCTGAACAGTTTCATGGCATTATTTGTCAAAAATACACAAGTGAACCATTTCCCGTTTTTTTTTCAGCAAGCATTTCCTGTTGCGTGAGCTGTTTTTGTTTTCTTCCCCCTCCAAATTCACAAAGGTGGAGAGGGACTCAAATGTGGTTAAAGTGGACTACAACGTGAGCAGTGAATCCTTCTGTCAGGAGAGGAGCTTCTTGTCACTATCGGGCACTCTGAACAGCATTTATACCTTTATGCTTCCACAAAGTGAAACCCCTCATGTCCGTCCACTGCTGTCAGACTGCCCAGCTCCACTGGATTGCAGCTCACAGGCAAACAAACACCAACCAATTCTTGGGAACTGAAATTTGCCAGGTCACATTCAGTTCTCACATCACATCACAGTTCTCTTAATGTTTACCAGAAGCCAAGTCTGTAACCCCCTCAGAAGGGCCCGCTTGGTCGGAGAAACCAGGACTACTTTTAGCTAAATGTTTTTGTGTAAAATGTGTGTTTGCAAACATTGGAATTACACAGACCTCTGTTTTAAGTTATGGTTTAATTTTTTAACTGGCACACATATGCCAAAAAGATGACCTATTAAGAATAAGCTGGCTGAGAACAGTGACCCTGAAGCTAGTTATTAGATAGGAATCTACCCGTCAGTGTACATGACCAATGGTGACCTTTTGACCCAAGGCACTGTACTGGAGCTGATTGGCTATTGGCTATATATATTGCCTACAGGGTCACCAGGGTCATACAGTTTGTCTCATACAGGCGACGCCTACCTTGGCCTGCGTTTGCTCAACGGGGAGGGTCTCAACATCGCCCCCTCTCTACAGCCGCAGGTATGCACTGAGGAGAGTTGACCTCAATGCCATCAACCCAGCCACCTAGCATCCCGGGATAACTACCTTTTAGCCTAGCTCCTTTTGTCCTCAACCTCTCCTCAGATCCCGTCCTGGCTTTACCTTTGACCCCAACAACTCCCTCCCCAACACAAACAACACACAAACTGACCCCTCTGTGCTCCATACAGTGAGCTCTGGGGAGCATATGGCCTCATTGTCTTGAAGGTTGTTTAAATTTATATTATCGCATATCCCTCTATAGTTACACGTGCACATAGTCTCTACTAGAGCACAGGGTCGCCCTCAGTGCAGGACCCCTGGAACAGTTCTGGGGCTCCTCAAGACATTGTAATTGTCACTTACAGCTGGAATATGGCCACCTGTCAGTGCAGGGGATTGAACCAGCAGCCCCTCTGGTTAATGGTCAGGTCGTCCTGCACCTCCAACTCCTTCAACAGCCGTCTTTGTTTTTCCCCGCTTCCGAACATCCCTCCATCCCATCTCTCCATATGTTCATCCCCCCCCCCCCCCCCCCTCTCCTGTGTAGACCAAATAGAGATTTCCTAAAATTCAACAGTCCCTGTGATCGTTGTTTGTTCATAGACAGTTTTGTTGTTCTGGAGGCATCTGCAGATCTCTGCTGTTAAGTGCTATGTCATCTAATAATTTAATAATAGACAAAAGTCAGTGAGACAAATGACAAAAGTATAAGATTAGCTTTTGGCTTCAGTTGCAGTTTTTCATTACTTGGGAATGAGAGCAGAAGTCGTTTAATGCAGAGTCATTAAGTTGATGGGTGGGCCATAATGTTTAGTGGTTGCAGTGACCTAAAAGACAACAACTGTAAATGCAGATGGGAGATTAAACGTCAGCACAGCAGAAGGGAAACAGTCAGGAGTAATGTGGAATGGCTCTGGTGCATACAGTAGAGGTCTGTGGACGCTCTCGCTCCGCAGTTCAGCCTGTGGTTTAGTTTGAAAACAGTGTCTGGTAGCATAATGACCTGTTTAGCTGTCTGAATGTTATGCTGACGTCTGCGGGTGTGTTTTGTGTCTGACAGGTGGATACCCTGCACCGTGCTACACACCTGACGGGCGGTTATGAGGAGCTGTCAGGTAGTGGCCTCTACACCCCTCATCGCCTGGATGTGAGTACCAACTGAGAGCTCCTCTTATGGTGTAGCTGGTGACTTACGTTTAGACTCAGTCAGGATGCCTGAATACTATGTTCTCTGCTCTGTTTGCTTGAAATTGATTTAGGTAAATGAGATGTCGCCATAGCTGGAATCTGACATTTACCTCTCATTAGGTGATTCGCAGGTGACAATATGTTGTTTGAACAGCGTTTTGATGATTGTATTTCAATGTGAAGGCTTAACAAAGGCGGAACAATGTAATCAATCAGGATGGTGCTATCATGTTTTAACAGATTGGTAGGATACCGTGCTTGAGGCGACATCATTTAATTTTAAAACTCCCTTTTCACGCAGGTTACTCTCTTCTCTGACTGTTTGCAGGCTAACAGCTGGCAGGACACCACCAACCCCCCCTCGGTCACCTCCCCTCCCGGTCCTCCTGGCAGCGTCCACTCCGACACCTCCAACTGATTCGGTGGCTCTCCCTGCCATCACTTCATTCCCATTGTGGTCTTCTCTGACTACCATCCTCTGTCCCCATTGTTCACTATTCCCTCGTCTCTCAACTCGACAGCCACGCAAGGCTGTGCTCACATTTCATAAACACACACTGTGCTGGAACACAGGACAGCCGAACAGTAGTTAAAGAGGAATTCGCCCTCCACCCCACAGCTCCACTTCAATGCTAGAAGCTCCGTAACTCAGAATGAAAGAGGGATGGAGCTTACTGATGCTGAGACAGATAGGAAACATCTTTACTTATCAAGGACTTTTTGAAAACCACTGACCCAGCTGTGTAGATGATGTCTGTACATTATGTGTATATGCACGTTAACTTCACACAGTATTCACACAGCTTGTCCATGTGCTGTTGACCTCTGCACTCGACCCTTTGCTTTGGAAAACTGTGTGTGATTGCCTGTATCTCTTGAAGCCTTGGCATTTGACAGCCAAACTGTTGATACGGATCACCAGGGAGCTCTGCTCACCTTGCTCGTACCAAAGTGCTGCCCCAGTAGTTGTCAACACATCTGTTCCTCCGAGATCACCCTCTGCCAGCTCAACACAAGACACTGTTGTCGTATCTTCCAGTCCTTATAGCTTGATGTTTCATTCTGTTGGAGATTTCAAAGTGAATAAATGAGAAATGCACACATGTGCATGCACCCCCACCCCACCCCACCCCCCGCCCACCCCTCCCTTACCACAACACACACCTCGCAACTTTTCAGTCGTTTTCATAGTGAGTTGACATAAAAGATGTGTCAAGCACAAAAGTTAGCATCCTTGTTATGGGTGTCTACCTGTGAAAGGGTAGTTAAGGGGATCACTGTTCTAAACCAGGCAGGACAGGTGCTAATAGGGCTGGTGAGGAAGAGGAGGAAAGGGCAGAGAGAGGAGAATATCTTTGGTTGAGTGGATGTAACTAATAGCCCTTTTTGTTGCTAACCAATAGAGGGTGTTGGTAGATGGCTTGTAGACTTAACTTCTTGCTTTCTGTCCACTAGTTTATTTGATTGTAGGCTATTTTCTAATGCTGTTTCACCAAGAATGCACCAGCCACCACCAAAAATTAGCTCAATAAAGCATCTAAATGACGTTAGGAGAAGGGTGGAAAGATTGTGGGGCATTGATGTGTTGTTGGGACAAACGTGACATGAATTTAGAAAACGTGACTGTCTTCCATGCATGTAGGACTTCTAGGCGTGATATTATTGTTTTTCATTTAACCTTCCAAGTTTTTAGCTTCGTTTTTATTAACAAAAAAAATAAAGGGTATAATTATTACAGTCAGACCAAAAAGGAAAAAGTGCATCATGTATTGCTATGATGTGTGTGTCTCTGTGTGGGCGTGTGTACAGTGTTCTTGGGATGTCTTAGTCAAACTGGCCGGTGCCCTCTGACCTTTGTAAGCATTATAGAGACTGGGTGCTTCCACCAGCGGATGACACACTAGGTGGGGTTCAACTGAGATCTCCTCACCATCTTGAAACATTTAAGCTTGTGAGCCCGAGGCAACACACTACAACCTTCTGTTGTACCAAAACCAAAAATACCACGTTCAGCAATGTAATAATGCTACTCTGTGTCTCTCTAACGTTGGTGCACAGCCACCTTTTCAGTTTGAGGAGAGGAGGGAATTATATTTGTATCTGTGTCTCTCTGTGTGGTGTTGTCATGCCTCAAGTTGATTTGATTTTTTTTTTTTTTTTTTTTTTTTGGATGGGGGGGGTTTTGTTGTGGGGCTTCATGGGAGGGCGGGTGGAGTGAGGACTCACATCGCACCTGTAATTCGATTGTGTGCAGTTGAGCACCTGTTTCATGAGAAGTTATGCTCCCCCCCCCCCCTTTACCCATCCTTTTAATACCTTCTGGTAAAAACCACAACTTTATTGTTTTTAGTTCTATGGCCAATTGGGCAAGGGCTTCTCTCTCTCCTCTGTTACCAAAAAAAGAGGCAGCACTGGGTGTAGTAAAACTCTTAAAACGTGTTTAAGACAAACCTACAATGTTTTTGGGGATTTTCATTCTTTGGAACTATTTTATACATTAACTGTTATGTTAATAACAAAGCATTTTGATAGTAAGGTAAAAAGCCTTATGAAGATTTACGTGTCAGTCAAGACTTTGTTGAACCATATGTTACAGAACAAAACTTGAGCTTGTAAGCTGGTCACATGTGATATCCCACATTTAATTACCTGTTTTGTTACTCATCGCAGTTCATACGACTGTATTTTATGAATAATGTTATCGCCACACCAAATTATCATGCCCCCACCCCCCACCCACCCCCCCTCCCCCTTTTCTACCTGTTGTAATGGATGTCACTGTACAGTTTGTGTAATGTTTCAGTATTTTTTTTTTTTTTTCTTTTATAAATTTTGATGTTTGGTTGAGATACCAGTTTTATTTGGCCTTTTGTTTCACAGGATTCACGATAACTCTGTATCAATTTTGAATATTATTTAGGTCTTTTGTTACATAACCGGGTGGAAATGTAGGGTTTAACATTTGCTGCTGTGGAAAGAAAACTGCATCCGTCAGTTCTGTGCTTCAAATCTCGTCTGAAACCTAAACAAATTACTCTGTGAAATTTGGACATTTCTCAAAGCTTCAAATGAATCAGCCCACCGCATCTGCACCTCATGATGCATGTTTGTGGAAAGTTAATCCCAGTAAACCCTTCAAATGAATTTAAGTGGATAATTTTGAAAGCAGAAATACTGTGGGAAAATCTGGAAGCTCTACATTTGCATACAACTAAGAAGAGCTTAAACTTTTTAACTCTCACATTAGAGGAGATGGTGCACTTTGTTCCTGTCATCACGCTACCAGTCACTCACTCAGTGAGTACGGCAAAAACATCCATTCAACATTTCATGCCTAAATAAGTCGATCAACATTTTGTGCTTCCCTGTAATTTCGACCCAGAGCTGCAATTCTAAAAACACAGAACTTAATGTTCTCTTCGACATTTAAATCTTGTTTGGATTCCGCCTGAGACTAAATGACTTCCACAGCATCAAATGGCTTCTTAAACCTTTTTGATTTCTTTGTTTTTATTAGTATATTTGTATCTCCCCTCTTTCCCTTGTATTTACCCCTCTCTCTACCTCTGTCTTTCCATTTCTCTTGTATATAACCCCCACTGTTTTCAGACTTGTGAGTCTGTATGAACTCCTTTTATACCTCAACTTTAGAATTGTTCTAGAAAGAGTAAAACAAAAAGGAAGAATATGACAAATTGTAGTGTTCTTATTAGAAAATTAATAAAAATGATTTAGTGTGATTTTTCAGTATTTGATTTCAGATTTTAGGAGTGTTTCATTTTATAATTTGTCACAAACGCTCTTGTGATAGTCAAATGTAATAAAAGGAGAGATTGCACCATCTGATGATTCATATGTTAATCTTCTATGAAACTTGATACACAACAATTTTGTGAGAAAAACATTTCCGAGAAATGACAGCATTCATCCAACGATGATGAAATCCTTTTTCAGTTTTTCAATACATGCATCTTTATATGGTTTTACATTTCAGTTCACAAATGCAAACATGGAGAAGAGGTAGTTCGGCAGACGTCCGGCAGAAAAAAAACACAGTAAATCAACAAATTTTAAACATGTCCTGCTTAGCTGACAGTAAAAGTCTGTTCTTTTTTTTTTTTTTAAATTGCAGGCCAGCAGGCATCAAACCCCTGGCACTGCCCAACTGTCTTCTTTATCGTTTGTGTCCTGAGGCATACGGAGAGACTTTTCTTCTGACTTCTGGATACAACCAAGACTTTCCTGTGAAAAAGCAGAATTTATTAAATAGGGAAAATTAGTAAAATAATCCAGTTACAGCCCCGATTTTCTACCAACACTTAATTACTAGCCGGGCATTCATGTTAGTGAACTCCAGGATTAATGATAAACGAAACAAGGAAATCAAAAGCAGGAATCTTCAGGTTCCTTCTTGTCCTAGGTACTAGAAAAACAAACATTTTACTCCTGATCTGATACCTTACAATGGAAGTCAGCTTGCGATAAGTGAAAACCTGCCTGACTTATTCACAGGAAAAGTGAGACACCAAAATGTAAGAGCTTGTTGCAGGCAGTGATCTGAAATCAGACTTGCATACCTCTTGTTAATCTACAGGTACTGACACAAACTGACTAGTGCTGACTGTCATTTGAGGTCAAGTTGTATCCTGCACTACCTCGTCAACAACCTCCACCCGAACTTTTACTATCGGAGTGTACCTCTGGCAGCGGCGAGTCGATCTCGAGGGATGAGGGCACTTTCTGCTGTCCAGCACTTCTCCGACACACGCAGCACAGGATCCACTTGAACGTCTGACGCATCTCGTTATCTCGCAGGGAATAGATGACAGGATTGACCAGAGAGTTGCACTCGGCTATTACCAAGCAGAACTTCTCATAGCTGTTGGCGTGGCTGTCTTTACCCAGCAGCCCGTCCAGTAAGAGAGTCACGAGGCCGGGCGTCCAGCAGATGACAAAGGCCCCTACAGAGATGTGGGTCACAAAAGAGTCAACAACAAGGAACTCAAATCAATACACAAAAGCAGCCGTGTAATATGACACCAGTAGTCTCAAAGTGCTATGTCAAGTACCTTGATTGCTTAATATCGCCAACATATTATGAACTTTGACTGAGAGGGGATGAGTCACCTGAGCAATTATTGAAGCAAGGTGGCAAAGTGATTTCAATTTCACTCTGACACTGGAAATTCCAAGGAACCTTTTTTTTTTTTTTTTTTAAATGAAAATAATCAGACAAGATCTGAGACAGAAACAAGACAAAAGTAGAAAAACTGGTTTGTGGTGGAAGTGGGACGCCGCACGTAGCAAGTATCATAACTTAGCCACAAATCTCTGAAAGAAAAACTGAAAGTACAAAGTAATTCAGAAACAAAGTGCTGGCGCGAATTGAGGGAAATGCTACTAAACCTTACTTCTAGAAAAAAATATGTAGATATGGAGGATGTTGAATTTCTTATCTGTGCAAAAGGGGCTGCAACTCAACAACAGGATGTCATGTTGTGTAAATCTTGTTTATCTGGAACAATCTACTATTGCACATGAAATAGTTAAAAGTAATGTAACGCTGTTTCTGATGCTAAAGCAGAGAGGAGAGGGAGTAGTTAATGCCTAAATGTTGCATGTATAACTTACTGGAAGTTAATCAACAGTGTGTGTGTAAGAATACTTTCTATTTCCAACTATCATCACAAAGTCGCCTAATGTTATTCTGAAGTGCAGTGATGGAAAAACAGTGTAAAAGCTGCTGCACACCATCAGAAATATTGTGCTTACTTGCTAACAACTCTTCTTTTTTCTGTCTATTGGTCTGTGGTTTGGTTGTTGACCAGTTTTGATCTGATCTTCTAAATTTAACCTGAGCAGGTTAGCCATGCAGCATAGGTTACTAAGGCTGCAACTAACAACTATTTTCATTATCCATTAATCGCTACAGTTATTTTCTCAATAATTAGTCGTTTGGTCTATAAAATATCAGAAAACGGTGAAAAACATTTCCCAAAGCCCAAGATACAACCTGAAATGTCTTGTTTTGTCCCGACCAACTCAAAGATATTTAGTTTACTATCATAGGAGACTAAAGAAACCAGAAAATATTCACATTTAAGAAGCTGGAACAAGAGAATTTTAGCATTTATTTCTTTAAAAAAAAACACTCAAAATGATTTATTATTATCAAAATAGCTGGCAATTCATTTTATGTCTATTGACTTATTGTTGCAGCTCTATAGGTTACCATGGTGATCTAACGTGGGTAAATGTGAGACAAATTTAGTTGAAGCTCAAACATAAGCCGACTAACCCTCTCATCCCGCTTCGTGGCTTAATTTTGTGGTTAACTAAAAACCAAACCTTATAAACTTGACCTTTGACCCACAACTAACTATCCAGCAGTGGAGAGTAGAACACAAACTCCTCACCCAGTACCATGGAGATTGTTTTCATCAGGTTGACAACAGTCTGGCTGTGCTGCACATCTGAGGTGTGCTGCGACGCGTAGCGGCTCCGGTATCTCACATAGATAAAGATGCGGGTGTACATGGCCAGCATGATGAAGAAAGTGAGCAGGTTGAGAACCGCCCAGAAGATAAGAAAGCGGCGGCTGTAGAGGGGAGCGACGGTGGAGCAGTCGGCCAGATCACACTCGCAGTTCCAAAAGGTGGAGGGCACCAGGCCCATGATGATGCTCACGGCCCAGATGCACACGATCAGCAGCACCACGCGCCGCTTGGTCATGTTCCCGTGCAGCTGCATGGTGATGATGGTCTGGTGGCGCTCCACAGCGACAGCCAGCAGGTTGGCCACGGAGGCGGTCAGGCTGATGTCGATCAGAGCCCCCCGGATGTACCACTTCTCCTTTGTGAGCGTGCTGGTCCAGGGCCCCGTGTTTAACATCAGGTTGGCGTAAGCAACACCTGCAAACAGGTCCGCTGCAGCCATGTTGCCCAGGAGATAATAGATGGGGAAGTGGAAGCGGCGGTTCATGAAGATGGCCACCATCACCATCAGGTTTGCCAGGACTACAATAAGACAAACCGTCAAGCCCAGCACCATCACCACAGAGTCCCGGAGCGTCCACGCCACACTGATCTTCTTACCCACGTAGTTGTAGAAGAAGGTGACATTGTGGCTGTAGTCGCAGGCATTCCACACACTGCTCTCCATAGCCATAACTGCAGACACAAGACAGACATTTAAGGATGTGTCTTCAAGAGATGCAGCAACAGGAGATCAGTAGATGGGGAAGTGGTAGCAAACTTCCTTATAATAAAGGCTCTTCACTCAATATTCACCATGTGCAAGAGTGTTGTGGTAACTATTGTTATTTAACTGACTGAATAAGTGAATGCTATACAAAGGCTCTAACTTTGCTGTCCTGAAAATGCAATTCAATTATGACACAACAGTCTTATTCTGAGGCATGGGGTCGTGTGAGTCAGGACGTTTGCTGTCTACAGGAGATATAAGATATCAGGCCAAAATTCAACACAGTGGTTGGTTGTCAATGTAATCAGACACTCAGATAATCAATAACTGTAGAGAATAAATATAAATTCAGGCCACATGCACAGCTTGTTCCAAAGGTAAATAGATAGCTACGCAGACTCCAATTCAAGGCAGAAAAAAAGCTCAAATTTGAGGAACTGGAGCCATGTATGAATGCTTGCAAAAACTAGTTACAATTTAACGCAAGTTTTTTTTTTTCTTTTCTGAGGAAACGCTTAAAATAACACATACCCGTCAAAATAGTAAATATTTGTCCAAGTGCGTGTTTCCCAGCTCGCCGAAACCTGTGCTACTGATACTGAACATGTCAAGTGAAACTCATGCGGTTAGATTTTGCTTTCTATAAGAAATAGTTTAAAACATACCGCCGTTTTTAAAGCCTTCTCCATCCAGACGGGCACGATGTGAAACCGGGGTTACCAGCTGCCATTTGACGAAAGCTAAAAGGTGTTTGAGCTGCTCTCACCGCCGTCCGTCCGTCACTTGAATCACTTTCACTCAGGTCAGCTGTACTCGACAGACAGGTAGCTGTGATGCCTCCACGCGCAGCCTGAAGTATCGGGAAAAAACATACACACGGTCGGGTGTAGCCTCTTTTTTTTTTGGTGGCGCTAAGTAGGAGATTTGGTTTTGTGTGTTGCTCAGATGGTTTCAGGTCAAACTGGGAGTATTTTTGAAGTTGGCTCTGTAGTACACTACATTTATTTGACAGCTTTAGTTACTTTTTGACACAATGGATAATATAACAAGCTTTTAAAACACAACACATTGTTAACGATTAAACCAGTGGTTTCCAACCTTTTTGGCTTTTGACGTCTTACGACGTCTTGAAAACAGGGTAAACAGGGTGAAGATACTTTGAAATTTTCATCGGGGAAAATAATAACTTGAATTTAACAGTAACAGTAATTTAAAGTGAGCACCTGAAGGCAGCAGGGCATAAAAACCAAAACGCCAAGAAAGATTAAATTCTACCTTTCCAATGGAAATAATGAATATTTACACTGATCATTATTATTTTCAGGAGGTATCAATAGGTGTACTCATAATCATGGTAGTACTAATGTTAATAGTGCTGCTGAATTTATAATATACACATTGTTCTCTAACATATTACACTAAAAATGAGTTGTTCATGTATTATGTATATCTTATATATGATTATATAGATAACTATTACACGTAATATTGATTACTGCTGGTTTCCGATTGTTTATTTTTGATGCTGATCAACATGAAGAGGTTAAACTGGTCTCAAAAACAGAAAAGTATCATAGTAACAGCTCGTCACTAATGCACTTATTACCAGTTATGTTATTCGTGATCATCACAATAATATTGCCTTGTGTATATTGATATTAATAGCAGTTATACTGATATTTTTTATTTAGTGTTGTAGTTCCCACTGTGACCACTGGAGGGCAGTGAGCACTCAAGGTTCTGGCTGCACTCAGTCTAAATGGGCGGCAGTGTTCTGTCCATGTACAGCTGCGCTCAGAAATTTGCATACTCTGGCAGAATTTGTAAGATGTGTAACATTCATAGTGTTTATGGTTGTGACCATAAAGTTCAGTTTTGGTCGCATCACTCCAAATGACTTTGTTCCAGAAGTCTTGAGGCTTGTTTAGGTGCTGTTTGGCATATTGTAAGTGGGCTGTTTTGTGGCGTTGGCGCAGTAACAGCTTTTTCTTTTCTTTTTTTTTTCTGGCAACTCGACTGTTTGTTCAAGTCCCTTTTTTATTGTGCATCTTGAAAGCAGCCACACCGCGTTTTTGCTGAAGAAGCCTGTATTTCAGCTGAAGTTGCATGTGGGTTTTTTTTTTCTTTGCAACCCGAACAATTTTCCTGGCAGTTGTGGCTGAAATCTTTGTTGGTCTACCTGACCGTAGCTTGGTATATACAGAACCCCTAATTTTCCAGCTCTGCTGATTGGCATTTACAAATCTTTGGACAACTTTTTATAACCTTTTCCTGATTTATACAGTTCAACTACCTTTCTCAAACAAGTCACGGGTGTGGAAACATACCCTTCATAGCCATTAAAACCTGTGTGTGTATTATCAAGGGTATGTAAATTTTTAATCAGGGCCTTTTGGGTGATTTCAGTTATCATTATGATTTAAAAAGGGCACACACAATTATGTGAAAATAAATGGCTTCACCTGACCACTATCCTTAAATAAAAGAGACGTTTTCAGCATGATCAGTCATATTTTCCAAAAAAAAGGCCAATATTTCACAAATTCTGTCAACTGTATGTTACAGGACGGGTTTGCAATTTTTCCAAGTCTGTCTTAAAACAACAGCCTTTTCTCGCTGTAATCGTTCCTCTTGTTCATGCTGACCAGATCTCTTCATAATGCACTTACAATGTGAATGATTGGGGGGCCAAAACCCACAAGACTCCTTCTGTGCAAAAATGTTTATCTGAAGCTAATATAAAGCTTCAAATGTCATGTTTATTTCAGGCTATTTGTTGGAATGCAACACACAATGTAGGTGAACGGACATCATTAGTCACATCACACATTTAGCAATGCAACAGCAGAGTTAAGGGCCACGACTCATTTTTCACCTTTCTGTAGAGGAAATGGGCCGATAATAGTTTGTCACTTTACCACTTAAAACCACAACCGGTCAAGAGACGGCAGCAGCAGGTTGGATCTGCAGATGCTGACGTGCACCAACTTCTAAAGCAGTCAAAGCTGTCAAAACTGCAGATGTTATTCTGTTTTTCCGTTTGTTGGTGGCAACGTCATTTATAATTAAAGAGCTGCTGTTATGTTGCGAAAATGACAGAACAGCTACCTCTTAAAAATCTGTCTGTACGTTAAAAAAAAAAAAAAAAAAAAGAGAATAGACAGAATTTTGTTTATTTTTTATTTTCTATAAAAGAGATGAGTTTATTCAATGATCATAACAGACTGAATCAGAGACCTCGATAGACCACTCACATACCAAACGATAATCGAGGAAAATGTTTGAACAAAAATCCCCCAAAAACTGAACAAAATGTAACACAAAATAAAATACCTGAATAAAGCAAACTCTGGGCTGAGCTGCGGGTCAGCACATTCTCTGTGAACTCATGGCACATTATGTCCAACAGTTATTGTGAAAAGAGGAAAAAAAAAAAAAAAAAAAAAAAGCTAAAAAAAGGAATGAAGTTTTTTTTTTTTTTTTTTTTTTACCCTTTCAAAGCCAGTCTAATAATAAAAATTATATATTCATATATGGTGGACTTCATAGAAATTAAAAAGGTGACTTAAGCACAGAAACAAGTTCTCCTGAAGTACTGTTTATCTGTTTATTCTCCTCTTCAATAGAATGCTTATCTACATCGGGGAACATGCCTCCCTGCACCACACTTTTAAAAAAAAAAACAAAAACAGTCACACAGCCATCCAAATTTACACAGTCACGCTCACAGACCAGACTCAAACGCTAGTGTGGCAACGCTGAAACATATCTACCTAAAATCTGCTGATTGAACAAAATGAAAAAGTAGTTGTCAGGTGTGTATACTCATAGAAGTCCAGCTAAAACTAAATTTAAAACCCGAATATTGACAACGGGTAAAATATAAAAC
Organism: Scomberomorus guttatus; assembly: GCA_038419695.1. Lineage (NCBI taxonomy): Eukaryota > Metazoa > Chordata > Actinopteri > Scombriformes > Scombridae > Scomberomorus > Scomberomorus guttatus. The sequence goes on from CM076459.1 coordinate 1,130,678, forward strand.
GCTGTCTTTTCCTTTTTTTTTTTTTTTTTAAATTATTTTTCTTTTTTACACAAACTCTTTCAAAAATCTCCCTCCCCATTCAAATATTACACTACCCATTTCTGACTCGCTCCTTTCTAACCCGCCCCCGCCCCTCCCCTCCCACCCCCCACCTTGAAGTGTAATATAAGCCAACGAGAACTGCAATACAATACAGGCACTGGAGAAAAAACACCATAAGAGACATGAGGAGAGGACGAGATGCCTTTAACCCATCCCCGCTCCGAACGACGTCTCCGAGAACAGAATTATAACTCACATCCACTAGTATCGAACAAGAACAAAGATATAAAGCAAAACTGTTTTTTCAGCGTTTTCCGTTTCTTAACTTGTAATCGTTCTGTCTTTTTATTCTGTACTGCGTGCCCTCAAGTGAATTAGAAGACCAAAAAAACTAACTGGGAGCTCCTTCCGGTCCCTTCAACTATTTTTACTAACCTGATTCAAGTTACAGCTACAGAGAGGTGGTAAATGTTTGTCTTATTCTCCTGATTGTCCCCTTCCTGTCACCCGCCTGATGACATTTCACCTTTAGCTAAGATCGGAGCGCACCAACGCTGTGGTGGACAGGGGGACACAAAGGGGCTCTTCACCTTCTGTTTTCTTAACTGATCCAGTAGTGTGACTGTTGTGAACAGGCCAATGATATGAACATTTCCAACATTATGTCTCAAAGTGTAATACAAATAATGGTGCAACATTTGTAGTGAAATCATATTCCAACTCAAGCTCAGAAACAGCTGACCTTTGCCCCCCCCCCCCCCTTTTTTTTCTGCTAACAAGCTCCTGTCGTAGCTTTACATGGAAAACACAAGGCAGGATGAAAACTTCAACCGATTCTGTCTGTGATAAATACTCGCTGGAACTATGATAATGCATATATTCAGGGTTTTTTTTTTTTTTTTCACTAGCTACCTATGTTTTAGGACAAGAAATTGAGCATAAAAGATAATGGGTCATTTGGCATAGACATAGGTGGTGGAGTGTGTTGGTGTGACGATTCAAAGACCTAAAGAGCAAAAAAAAAAAAAAAAAAAAAAAAAAAAGAACAGAAAAGAAAAAAAACCCCAAAATAAACAGTTATTGTAGTATAAGAAAATACTTCTTTACAGTAGATACTAGATGATGAAAAAAGGTCTGCACTGCTCCTACTCCTGGTTGTAAATGTTATTGGTTTATCCATGTGTGCAGGCCACAGAACATAATGGTCTTTTTAGGAAAGAGGTGTAAGGCAAACTGTACCTTCTCTGCTGAGAAATATACATGATTTACAGTATGGAAGTTGCCCCCCCCACCCCCCCCTCAACCATTTCATGTGTTCACTTACAACAAACAAAAACATAACAAAACACTAAAGACCAGTCTTCTTCACCACCTCAGACATCTGGCAGTTTCAAAACGCCTCTGCACAGTCTGTCAGTACATTATCAGAGCATTTTCATAGTTATTGGGATGTCTTTACTCTCACAATTATTATTGTGCCCCGCGCACACTGTAAGAATAAAGTGTGACAAAGGCAACTGTGCCAACATGGGTCCCCTCTCTCTGGCTGAGATATCACGCAGGCAATGCCAAATTCCCAGGAAATGACATCCGCAACGATGAGACTATTCCCATTTGTTGTGTATGTTCGGTCCGCAGGGGCAAAGCAAGCTGTGACCGACCGTCCAGCGTTTGTACTCAGTCTCCGAGGGCCCGTCACGTCTACATCAACTCCGTGTCCCTCTGATGTGTAGTCGCCAAATCTCTCTAGAGAGGAAGTTTACGTCATCCGAGTTTTTTTCTCTATTTTTGCCTGTTTTTTTTTTTTGTTTTTTTTGTTTTTTTTGCAGTTAGGTTTCAGTCGCTCCTCTCCTCAAAACAGGTTCTCCTCAAAGATAGCCATTAAGTCACTTTGGAAATTCATGTCAATAGTTGCTGCCATCTGGAGAGAGAAAAGAACAAGCATTACATTCATTATTCCTCAGAGTGCATCTTCAACATCTGCAAACTTACAGCTGCAAATGTAAATATAACTATAATTTGTTAATGCTGCTGTATCTTCTGTATTACATGGCAATTAGTATCATATTAAAGAGATCAAAGATGATCTTCTCACCGCTTCTCGCCTCCTCCTCTCCTGCTCCCGGCGGCGTGCTAGCTCCCTCTGTTGGTCTAGTGGGTTCTGTATGGCGGGCTGAGGCGGTGTTGGGGGTTGGGGAGGCTGCTGAATCGCAGCCGGCTGAGGCTCCTGCTGCTGCTGCTGCTGCTGTTGTTGTGAAGGGGCTTGGATGTGCTGCTGCTCCAGACGCCTGCGTGGTTCCTCGTGCACCCTTCTGCTTGGCTCCATGATGTCGTCGTCATCCCGACCTCTGGGAAAAACATTCAGGACAATAATTCAGACCAAGCGAAATCAAATACCTGTCACATTGCTGCTGGGAATTCACAGCTGTGTAGGAAATGTCCTTACAGGTGCCATCCTGGATGTCTCAAGAGAAATGGCTGAGCTAAATATAAAACTACGAGGTAAGAAAAACAAGATCACTTAGATCCTGTTTACACCTGGCATTAACTTGCGTCTTGGGTGATCCGATCACAAGTGGACAGCTCTAAGTATGAGTGCATTCACAGCCGATTGCTCAGACCACATTCGGAGGTGGTCTGGGCTGCATGTGGCCACATTCTTTTAGCAGTGTGAACGCAGTGTGTCCCGGGCCACATTAAAGGACCGCCTACTCAACTGACGTCCTTTATTTTCCAGCAGACGAGGCACAGGAATTGCATTGCTGCCTTCCAGTCTATGTACCCTCTGTCCAAAGTTGTGTTCAACTTGTTTGATAGCAGGATAAACAAATGCATTATTTTGTTTTTCCGTTTATCGCGTCAGTAAAAAAAAAGAAAGAAACAAAGAAATCCACTTCCTGTTTTTTCCTGTTCCCCTAACCTGTTTTCATCTTCAAATTGGCAATTGGAATAGAAATGAAACCAAAACCAGAAAATAACTTTTCACATGTCTGTCTAAAAAAAAAAAACCATATTTCAGAAGCTAAACATTTCATTCTGTTTCTCCTGGATAGTTTCCTCTGTCCTGTCAGGTTGATAACTACAGTTTTTAGTTTTGCAGGACTGCTCGACATAATGAGCTCAGGATTTGTCAGGAAGACGGCTGCTTCACTCTAAACAATTTCACTGTATGAACCTGGACTGTGTGTGTAACAGCTGCCCTTTTGGATCTGTAGAAGAACACAGAACATTAATTACCATTAGATCCTGTCAGTGCGTCGAGAGACTTAAATTATCAATGAAGTTATGCTGCTGTGCCTCATGTGTAAATGTGCACAGCGTCTCTCAATGGGCAGACGCAGCTGTGGGGGGGGGGGGACGCTGCATATAACTATATTTGTTAACACAGCTTTGGACGGAGGGTATGCGGACCCCTGGTCCTCCCGCTGGTTAAAAACATGAAGGACTGACAAGCCCTATTGACTGAAAAATATATTCAATTATAATCTTTTCAGGTTCAAATTTTGGCAAAACCTAACCTTAAGTCCACAACTGAAACAACCCCTCCTGCAGTCCTTAGTTACACTTGACTCTCAGTGGCTGTTGTGGTGCTACAATATGGCCACTAGAGGGTATGATATCACCTTATAGTCCAGGGCTCACCATGTCTTATTTATCATCAGGCAGCCCAACAAAATAAATTAGCAGCCACCCAAGTACATGTTTGTCAGTCTGTCATACCTGTAATTACCTCAGCAGAGATGAACATCTATCAATTTCCATCAATTTAAATGATACACTTTGTCTATACTTTGTCTTCTTCTTGACAAACGTACCGTAGTTTGTCCTGCTCTCTGCGTAGCCGGTCTTTTTCTGCCTGCTCAGCCTGGGCCTTCAGGGCTTTCTCCCTCTCCTCCTTCTCCCGGGCAGCACGGCGGAACTGCTCAAAACTGTCACTCGATGACTTTACTGCAGATAAGGGCGCAGATGTGGACTTTTGTGCCAGGCTGGCCCATGAGCCCATATTCTTCAGTTTCACATCCTGAGAAAAACACACACAGGAACATCAATTGTTAATCAGATCAAAACAAAAATCTTTCAAGATGCAAGTTCATGTGCAAACAGCTGAAAATCGTTTGAGGTGTATGAGATCATTTTAAAAAGTGCACCTTTTTGGGGGCGATGGGCGCCTTGGACTCCTGCTTGAACTTTTCCTTGTCTTGCAGGGAGGAGGGCGGTCCACTGGGCTCAGAGGATCGGATGACAGGCCGTGAGCTGTCCATGGACTTCACATCTGCTCAACACAGGCACACACACACACACACACAGGCATGGTCTCAATATTGCGCAGCTTTTTCTTCTTGCACGTTTTAACCACAGTAAGCCAGAGGAGAAACAAGACGACTCACTCTGTTGGCTGTGGCCTGGTTGAGAAGGCTTGTTATCAGGATGTTTGTGATGGTCTGGTCTCATGGCAGGGTTAAATGGCTCTCCTCTCATCACTGGTGACGGAGGAAGTTTCTCCTCCTTCAACCCACCTTGGATCCCAGGGGCCCTCTGCTGCATGGCAAGCAAATGGAGACAAAGTCAGACACAGACATATGAAGACACAATGTTAGTCCCGCACTAACCCCACTAACTTGTTTCTCACCTTTTTGGGCTGCATGTTGTGAGGTGGAGACTGGTGAGTCACAGGTGGATACTGGGGAAGTTGTGGGGAATGCATCATGAGAGGCGATGGGTTATCCCTCATATGGCCTGTCAACAGAAGGGAATGGTGTAACACAAATCAACTACATGGCAAAGATCTGTCTTGCTACACGATTCTTTCCTGTCTCATCTTTTCAGACTCACCTGGGATGTAAGGGTCAGCCTTGGTCGGGCGAGGGGAGGGCTGTTCTTGCTGCTGCTGGATTATCTGCTGTGCTTTGTTAGTGGGCATGGAGACCTTGTGTTGTGATCCCTGGGGCTGACCAGCTAGTCCAGGACCCTGTTGGTAGTTCAGTTGCTGCTGTTGTGGCTGCTGTGGCTGCTGCTGAGCGTGCTGCATGTGGCGGGCCTGGTGAAGGGAAATCTGTTGGGGTGGGGCTTGATGTGGTGGGGCTGCCTGAGCCTGGGACTGAACTGAGAGCTGAGGAGGAGGCAGCGTGGTCTGAGACGACAGCTGAGATTGCCCCTGGACAGACTGCAGGAGAGAAGTCTGTACTGGCTGTTGTTGCTGCTGCTGACGAGCCTGCGCCTGGAGCGACTGCATGGACTGCTGGGGCTGACGGGTTTGCTGGAACTGCTGCAGGTATAACTGTACTTGGTTCATAGGCGTTGTACACCCTGGCTCTTCATCATCCTCCAACAGCATCTGGGGAGGCTGGGAAGACAGCAAGCCCTGGGGTGTGAGTGTTGGGGGTGACATGGGCCGCTGATGGAGGGGCTGAGGAGGGTGAAGGATCTGAGAGGGGAGCTGGTGCTGTGGAGGTGCTGCTGACTGGGGCTGGAGCTGCTGCTGCTGTTGTTGTTGCTGCTGCTGCTGCTGCTGCTGTTGCTGCTGCTGTTGTTGTTGCAGAGTTGGCTGCTGCTGAGGAGGTGCTGGTTGCTGCTGGGGGGGTTTGGGATGAAGAGGTGCTGCCTTGTGACTGGGTCGAGAAGGCTGCTGAGGCATGGAGATGTGCAAGGCTAACACGTAAACACGAATGGAGGAAGAAACAAAACATATAGTTAATATAAATTTGTTGCACATTCGCTGTCCCCTTCCAGTGGATAATTTTTGTGATTATGATCATTGACGGGACGTCTTTAAAAAACAAAACAGCAGTTCAATTTGCAATATTTGCACATATATTTAAGGAAACTTTAATACATGTGCAAATAACTTAAGGAAAATGCTTCCCACTGGAACACAGTGCTTATTTACATTTCTAAACAGCAAAAAATGGTGAGTTAAAATGACTCTACACAGCTGTACTATAAAATGTTTAATGGTCTAATAAATGTTTAGTTTATCCTAGAAATTAGGAGAATGGTCAACCAATATTAATTGCAATTCTTATTTCGTTATTTATGCAGACATAGTATGTGCCAATTTGGAATACTGCACGGAGAGTGGTTGACTTACTAAGAGAAATTACTAACTGTAATTTGTCAGAGGGACTGCAGGTACACCTGCAAGAACAATGAAAATCTAAGTAGCCATTAGTATAGGACCCGTCAAAAGTGCAGCGGTGTACAGCCTTACCTGGAGATGGGAGGACGGGATGCTGGTTTAGGAAGGGGTGGGTCTCAGGAGACACTGGCCCAGCAGAATGAGCGTTGAGGTGAGGAGGTGGAGGTGAGGAGGAGTTGCCTGTGTGGTGGGACAGATGCATGAGGGGCTGGCCGAAATGCGGCAGGGATTCAAAGCTAGTCTCCAGTATCTGGGAAGATTCCAGAGCAGTCACAGGGGGAGCCATAAGGCCTGCAGGAGATGGCTGGTGCTGCTTCATCTGACTGCTGGATTGAAAGCCTGCAGCTTGGGGATGAAGCCCTGTCTGCACCGGGCCACTCTGACCATGAGGATGTGTCTTCTTCCCCTCCTTCACAGATGGGCCCTTTTTCTTTTGCGGTTTTATTATTCCTGAAAAAAAAAGTGTGGAAAAAGAGATTAGGCACTTCTTTTGGAGTTTTAAATGATGGACATTTCATTTGAGTGGTCAAACTTGGCAATGACCCACCTGCCGCCTCAGCTTCGCTATCTGAGCTGGAGCCACTGCTCTCTGAAGATGATCCAGTCTTTTTGGAGGTAGCCATGGTCTCCACAGGCTTCTCAACTGCAAAACAACAACGTGTTCACACATTTCCAGAATTAAGCACCGAAACAGCTCACTCACTCATGGTATTTTCACATTTCTACATAAACTAGAGTTCACACAGAGTGACCAGTGGCTAACCTGCAACCTTCTTCTTCTTGCGGAGGCAGGAAGACACATATCTCTCCAGCTCACGCAGAGTGGAGGGCTTAAGCGTCTCGAAGTCGATCTCGATCTCATCAGGGTTTGAGTTCTTGAGCGAGGGCTCTCTGGACTGGATAATATGCACCACACGTCCAAGTTTGTCACCAGGAAGCTTGTTGATGTCCAAGCTTAGCTGTCTCTTCTCCTCGTACGTCATAGGCTTGCACTTTTCGCCTGTAGCTGATGACCCAGCTGCGCCTAGATCGTCTTCCAGGCTGGGAACAGGCTGCAGGTTGGAGGGATGATTGCTTTTCATCCCCTCTTTTTTACTATAGAGGCAAAACACAAACGTGTAATGTAACAATATGTAATGATGACAAGCCTCTATTTATACAGCAACTTTCAGGAAACGCAGCTCAAAGTGCTGTACAACTAAAAGCAGACAAAATTATAACAATTACAGGTAAATAAGGACATAATAAACATTACCTACCAATCATGAAACATAACACATTATAAGACTCAGAATTTAAAGAAATCTCAACATACATGAAACTGTGTCAACTAAAGAACACATACCAACCATTTTAGTCATAAACATTTACAGGAACACCTATGTAAAATATGCCCTCAGATGACCGAGCCTTTCAGAATTTACTCTCAACCGTGGTCACAACTAAACAGTAAAGACGGAGAAATGGTAATACAAATACAGTATAATGCACAGCTTAAATCTTGAAACTCAAGTATTTTAAGAAGATGCATAAAAGAAACAAACTAATGAAAGACTTAAGACTGCACTTGAAGCCCCTCAAGTCTCATGAACTGCCATCAGCAGAAAGTTAATACAAGTTTAATGGACCTACCTGGGTTTCTTCTTGGGAACAACCTCTTTGTTGTTATTGTTACTGGTCTTGGTCTTCTTAGACAGCTGCGGAACAGGTGTAGCATCCTGTATCTCATCTACAAGGCCGGGCATGCCTCCTTTTTTCTTATGCTTGTCTTTTTTCTTCTCTTTCTTTTCCTTCTCTTTTCTCTTTGGTTTGCTGGCTTGTGGCTGAGAAAGGGCAGCCAGCTGCTCGTGGACAGCCTTCAACTGTATCAAGAGAAGAGACCAGTTATCAACAAAGGGTAACAATGGCTGGACAACAAATTTACATCCACCCTGAAAATGTCCTGGTCACAGACCTGCTCCTGGAGCTCCGCCAACCTCTGAGCTCTCTCCTCTTCAGAGTCATCTGTGGAAGACTCAGACTCAGAGGACGAGTCACTGGAGCTGTCTGAGGAGGAGGCAACGTGGGCCATGGGAGGCTGGGGTTTAACCGGGGCAGGGTGGTGAAGTGTAGGAGCTGGGGCAGAAACCAGAGGTTTGCTCTCAGGTTCATCTGGCATCTTGGCAAATCGCATCTCAAAGACATCCTGTAAAATGAAAAAAAGCAAATAAGCTAAGCAGAACGTATGTATATGTTTGTAGGAACTAACTCAGAAGCATCACAACAAAATAAGCCCAAGTGAACATAAATTTATAGGATGACAGACTGGGTATGCACATACAGCAAACCTCTGGACAAGTAGCCTTATTGAAAAACAATCAAAACATGTTCTATCTTCAGGTCATCCTAACTGAACTGTGTTCAACTGTCATGAATAAAAAAATAAAAAAATAAAAAAATGTGATCACAATATTTCCATTCTTCTCTTAAAAAATTGTAAGCAAGTGTTGCATACAATCTATTCAAAACAGATGGCCAGTGGCCACTTGCAATTGAAGGTCTGCAAGTTAGCGGACAGACTCACCTGAGAGGATAATTTGCATTCCAGACCCAATTTTCAGTGATGCTGTTATACAAAGTTAATACATTACAGGCATAATGTGGTATAATCACAAAAAAGGGTATACAAACATTATAACTTTCACATTTTCAAATACCAAAGTATATTAATAATATCATTTTGTGATACAGTCCATCCCTGGTATCATAGAAATGATTGATTTTTAAAAAGATTGATGTAAAGGCCAATTCATGCTTTCCAGGTCCGCATGACATAAATGTCGTCATCCGCTCATATCCGCGTAGAAGTCCGCAAAATTTGTGACTGCATGGACTGTATGCATTTGCAAGTGCACCAACTGCACATGTGCTAAAAAAGCAAAAAGGAATGCCTGTCTCGTCTCCTGTATGCATGTACTGTATTCCTATCCTCATTAAGCTGTGGCTTATCTTTTTTTCAACTTTTCTTGTTGTTCAGCAACATACAGGGAATCCTCAGCTGCTTTCAGACTGAAAACAGCCCTGTGTAAAACAATTCAAGGTGCCGTGTTGGTGTGGGCGTGTTTAAAGTGCCGGTGAGACAATGAAATACGATCCAGACAGTCTGGTTGGAGTAACAGATTATTGTATTTAAAGGCTGATCAGAAGAACACAGCACAGCGGTTTGTTATACTCACAGACTGGATTTTACAACTCTGGAAAGTTACCACGCTGTAACCCTGTTTACTAGTGCTCACATGTGGAACGTGTCTGTGTCTGCAGACCCTCCAATTCTAGAATATATGGAACCGCATGTGCGTCCGTGGTCCACGTGCAAATCCGCAGCTGTCTGCGGAACGCGGAAAGCATGAATTGGCCTTAACTGTAGCTGGTGAACCCCCCCCCCCCCTTTTTTTTTTTTTAAAACCAAAGTAGCACTGTTTGGATGTTAGAATAGATTTACCTGTAGCTTGCGTGCCATAGCCACCACCTCGTGGTCTGGTGGATTATATTTGTAGCAGTTGGAAAACATTAATCGCACATCAGCAGCAAACTCCTGTGGTTCCCGGTATTGCCTATTCTCCAGCTTGGCCTATTAAACACATTAAGGATATTAATCATATGCCATGCCACAAATCCTCTTTTCAATTTCTTATGATTCCCCTTTGATAAAATGTGCCGTCTTGAACACACCTTGATGGTGCTGAGGTCCATGGGATGTTTGATGATATCGTGATAATCGTGTAGTCCCAGTGCATCCACATCGACAGGTTTGTAAAATGGCCAGGCGTAAGCAGCATGCTTCTTGGACAGCATTTCCCTAACCAGACTAGCGCAATATCCCAACTGATCTTGTGGTTTAGGGCTACCACCACTTGGTCCGCTCAGTCCCATCCCCATGCCTATGTGATGCTGGGAGTCTGGTGCATCCTTCTTTATTAGTTTGGTGGGCCGGGTACTCTCTCGCCTAGGCAGCGTCTTCCCAGACTTGGACTCGGCTGGTGAAGACTCACTCAGTTGGTCGTTTGCTGTGGGTGTTGTAGTGTCTGCTTTCCTTTTCTGGCTCTTTCTTTGCTAGATAGCGGTAAAAGAAAGCAGAGAAGCGGAGAAAGAGGGTAAGGAAATTAATGATTAGACTGAGGTGCCAAAACTTAACCATACCTGTCTAGAGTTTCCATAGATTATCTAAAATGTGCCCACCTGCCCAAGCATATTTGTCTGTGATGTCTGTTATTGTTTCTGATGGTGTTTGTTTACTGTTTTGTTGGGTGCTCGGCTGTATTCACATGTGTCTTCTTGATCTCTCAATGAGATTGCCTGATTAAATAGAGTTAACAATAATTTCCCGGTGTCACTCACTTTGGTCATGGTTATAGGGTTCTGCAGCATTGGGGCAGTGCTCTGGATGGATGCTGGGGGAAGGGAGGTCTGAGCAGGTGGAGGCACAGAAGTCATGATGGGAACTTGAGGAGCGCAATCTGATTGGCCCAGGGAGTAGGGTGCTCCAAGCTGTGGCGCGTGGCTGGGTAACGTTGGGGGCATGTGGGACGGCAGGGCCTGCATCAAAGGCTGGGGAGGTAGTGAAGGCGGGCCCTGCACTGGTCCTCTGGTCTGTGGTGCTGCTGAGAGGTTTGACAGACCCCGTGTTTGAGGAGTCACGGACGAAGAATCAATGATGGCCCCTGGTTTCAAGCTCAGACCTTGATGAAAGAACAGGACACTTGGATAAATATTCTGTCTCACGGAGGCCAGCTGCATGAAAATGTGTTAACACATCATGTTGTGAATCAGTAAATCACGTACCTCCATCTCTCCGGCCCCGACCACGTCCCTTCCCTGCCATGACAACAATCTCAGTTTCTTCCTGAGGCATTTCTGAGATCTTTTGGAGGAAAGCCTTCTCTAGTGCCTCAGCCATTAAGACTATGTCATCTCCAGGCTGCAGGGAGAGACAAACACTCTTAGCAAAGTGGAGGCATATCAGTCTCTTTGGCACTTTATGGTAACAATGGCTCCAGGGTGGTATTCCAGAAAGCGGGTTTAACAAACTCTGAGCATAACCCTGAACTCTTGAGTTGATGAGTCCAGAACTCCAGAACAGCTGATCAGCGTCAGTTCAGTCAACCCTGAGTATGTTCACTCCGAGTTAAGCGCGTGCGTGGTGAATAAAAAAAGCCATCATCGATGGAACTCTGATACTGCGATTCACCATGGCAACAGGTAAATAGAGATATGCTAATAGAGATATTAATACATGTGTATGTGGACTTTGCACATTTATCTTTAAAAGGAAGAGCCTGAGTCAGAGTGGAGAAAGTGTCAAAGTTAATACAAAGTTTTACTCAGTGTTATCCATTAATTCATAATTTACTTATATTTCCTTAATGGATGATAAAGTAGTGGAATCTGACTGTGTTAGGCTATAGCATACATTACATTTTAATTATATTTGTTCAGCTTTAATCTGACGGGGACAAAACACAGGAGGCAGCAACTGAAGATGAAAAATATAGTTAAAGATTTAAAAAAATATATAGATCAAAGACATAGAGACATGACTGTAAGCTCACAGTCTGATCCAGTAATAATGTGTTTGGTGATTTGTGTTTGAAAAAGTGTTGAGGTTAAAATACAGTAGATTTAAAAATTTTAGACATTTATTTTTATCTTGGCTCAACAGCATTCAGTGATGCTGTTCAATCCTGCTCACTCAGAAATATTACCATATAATCTCCGATATTATAGCAATGATGTTCCATCAGTGCGACCAATCACATCATGAGTGATAGAGATAATTATTCACTGATCCTACGTGTCTAAAGCTTCATACCGAGACACATTATGTGCAATAAATATTTCAATGCAGGAGCTGCTCTGTCAGTGTTATAAAAAAAACAAAACAAAAACAAACTTCCACTCACAAAAAGACATTTGTACAGGGGTTTTATTCTGAACTGAGGGTGAATTCACACTGTTTAAATATTTAAAAAGCTGTTCAGATAAATGACTGATAAAAAAAGGTAAGTCCTTGAGTAACAAACTAATAGCTAACCAGGATTTTGATTCTGACATACAGTAAACCTCCACTAATTAACGCTGCTTTGATAAGCGCTTTGATGTGGACTGAATGAATGAGGAAATGAAACAGCATGTCTGGTTCTGTAAGAGGGAGGAGACAAAGAGAAACTCAGGGTTTGCTGAAGAAAACCTTCCAGCGAGCAGGTTAGCTTCACAGACTCAATTACAGTGGTAACTGACCCTGAGTAAGTTACCTCTCTTTCTGGAACTGAAAACCCAGAGTTTCCCTCATCTCAGGATTAACAAAGTTTACAGAGTTTTCACTAAACCCGCTTTCTGAAATAAATCCCAGTACACAACTATGTTACCTTGTTGTATATGTAGCAGTTGGTAAACATCGTGTTGAAGTCTTGGATACATTCTTGGGCATTCCAGTAGAAACTGTTCTCAAGCCTTTTCTTGATTGATCCCATGTCCATAGGAGTTTTGATTATTGTGTAGTAGTCCTGAAATGGTTACATACAAATATTTAAGCAATGCAAGAAAAGAAAGTCATTGTGTTGAAGCTTTCCAATGGTCTGACATTCTCTAATGGTTTGATAAAACATTCTGCAGTGGTTTGAAGTTATAAAGTATCACATTTAAGTAATAATCTCAAAGATTTTCATTTAAGTTAATGTCTGTTAAGTCACTATCTATCACCGAATGAGGAAACACAATGGAAATAGAGCCTATGGTTCACTGCATTTGCAATATTACGAACTGGGTGTCGGTGGCGACATTCCCGGGAAAAAACACAAGTGGCGCGCAGTTAGTGACGCGTTTTCCATCATCCAGCAGTGATGTCATTACACAGGTGAAGCTGTTTGGATCTCTGGGAGGTGAGGTCCAAAAACACACCTGCAGTGTGTTTTAAGGAAATATTTTATCTTTGTTATTTCCTCTTATGCTAATGTCACAACCAATAGTAAGCAGATATTTAAAAAAGCATGTCAGTGACTGGTGAAAAGTTTTGCATACTCTCTCTGGCCTTAATCTTATCGATCAATAAGCCTAAAACATTCTCTGATCCAAAAAGAGGTCCATCAATGTGCACAATGAGATGAAACACACACACACACACACACACACACACACACAGCATAATAATGAATGCTATCATATGACTTCTAGGAAACTAAGCCTTGACATCTCCAAAAATAAACAAATATGCTTGGGAATTCTTGGGAGATACGTAACCTAGTTGTTTGCACACAGTAATAAAGATAAATCATCACAAATCAACATAAATTTATACATTATGGTAGAGGCGTGTGGCATCATGCACACAAAGAAAAAACTAGGACTCACAGGCAGGTTAAGTTTGACTGCATCCACTGGTGCATGGAAGGGCCAGGCAAACTGGTGCTTCCACAGGGCCTTCACCACCACCTTGAGCAGGTACTGCAGCTGATTGGTCTGGCGCTTGGGCCTGTTGGGATTGATGACCTCTGGGGCAGAGGGGTTGGCCATTTGCTGAGCCTGCCCCTGGCTGCTGCTGCTGCCCGACATCTGCGCTGCATCCAGGCCGTCCCCCATTCTAACAGGGTTGGGCGTGGGCTCGGGCCCCGGAGCGGGAGCTGGAGCTGGAGCAGGGGCAGGAGTAGTGGTGTTGGCAGGACACCAGTTCAGTCTTGGCCCCGGCACAGACTCCACTGACAGAGCACCACTGATCCCATTGCACTCCTCGCTGGACTCTCTGGAGAGAGAAGAGAGCATACCATCATTATCATATCTATCAACAGTCATCAATAACATTTTGTCATTAACATGGTCAGTAACAACTAGGTCTTTTCCATTGGAGCAGCCAAGGCAGCATACAGCACTGAAAGTTTGTCAAGTTTGAATACAAGTAAGAACTCATGTGATTCCATCTCTCCTGGTAGACCAAGACTTCATTAATGTGAAGATAGTTGAATTACAAATCACATCGGTGCTGCAACACGTGCAGCGCCTTCAATATCCATTGTTATTTATCCTTAATGTAAAATAATTGATGGAAAATAAATAATTTTGATTTTGAGTTAAATATCACGGCAAGAAACAACAACTACTTTGAATCAGTGAACATTAAACTAAAGATAAACATAGTGACAGTACTTCTGCTTTATGCTACTGTACCAACTGTCACTGGTGTCACATGGGTTACTTCTGTGACAACAAACCAACTTAAAAAAAAAAAAGGGTGACAGCTTCTCATTTTGCCTGTGGTATGTGGCACTGGTAAACGTGTGACAATACACTCTGAGGTGTCCTAATTTAGAAAATAATGAACCTGGCAGAGTTCCCACCTCTGCCTCGTCTGTTAACCACAGCGAGGAATCAAAGATGTGATGTACATATAGTTAGAGAGATTGTTCCTAACTGGATACAAGCATGGCAGCACAAACCGCCATGCAAAGTAAACGCTGTATGTAGCAAAGTATGTTGCCTAACTGTGGGAACACAAGATTTATTCCTGTACTGTTTGACTTCTCGTTTTAGTTAAGAGACACTCTTGAATTTTGTTGTAGTGACAGCATTTCCCCGAACTGCCCAACCTACAGATGCATATTTTAATTCAAAACACCAACAGTGAGCTGGCAATATGGAGAACTGAGGCTGCTACTGGATGCCATTGTGGCGATTGGGACTTAAAAATTAAGAAAAAGAAAAATAGAGCTGCAACAATTAGTTGATTATTCTATCGACAGACAATTGATCTGCAGCTATTTTGTTAATCGAATAATCATTGTCATCTTTCAAGCTAAAATGCCATTTACTGGTTCCAGCTGTACATGATAGTAAACTGAATGTCTCTGAGTTTTGGACTGCTGGTCGGACAAAACAAGATATACGAAGACATCTCCTTTGACTCTGGGAAATTATAACGGACATTGTTCACTATTTTTGGACATTTTATTGACAAAACGATTGCGTAATTAAGAAAATAATCGGCAGACTAATCAATAATGAAAATTATTGTTTGTTGCAGCCCTGAATAAAATGTTTATCAACTTTGCAAAAAACTATGAACACACACTGTCGGCTCACAAAAAGATTACGACATGAGGTAAAATATAAAAATGTATATGGAATGTATCCAGACGCTAACAAAAGCATGTTAGCTACATGGTGAGCACAAGGCATGTTACAAGAACAGTCATTCAAGGCTGCTGGGAAACTGACATGTCAGATGGAGAAGATGGATGTGATGAGTAAAGGTATGGGAATCTTAGAGGGGAAATATCGTAACACAGGATGTCCACAGGATGGACTAATAAAACAAGGCTTACACCTGTGTTTTTTACCATCATCATTTAGAGCCTCATTGTTACAATCCCCAAGATGAAACCTTTCTGTGCCAAATAGTCTCTGTGTTCAATCTTGTATAAATGTTAACTAATGCAGAAATTAGATCCAAACAGAAGGGCTCAGAGATTGTACAGGTCTAGGTTTGGCTCTAGCATGTGTGTGTGTGTGTGCTTTAAGTGGATGTGTCTTCCCACTCATCTCAGGACCTGGGAGTGTTTAGGGATGTGGGCGGACAGGGGTGGAGGGTGGGGGTAGCTAGCGTCATCTGGCAGCTGAGGGACTGTGTGTTCCACTACACAGCACAGTCAGGAGCAGCAAGGCCAAAAACGAATCTAGAAATACTTGACTAAAAATAGACTGGAGAACAACAACGTTCTGAGGAAAAAAAGACATTGATCATAAGGTTGTGCATTAGGGACAAGTTAGTCTTCCAGTCTCGCACGTTGAAATCCACCCCCACAACAGGGCCTTAAAGGTAAACACACACCACTGTATGGATCTGTGACTAATCTCATTCTTGATGAGTCACTTTCTGAGAAGAGGCAGTTTGCACACCACATGATCATCTTGGCCTCCCTGAGGCACTCAAACGCAGTGGAGAATCTGACTAACTGACCAATATGTAACATAAGAAAAGAAACAGTACCGGTAGGGCTGCGCAATATATTGATATTATATCAATATCATTATATGAGACTAGATATCTTAGATTTTAGATACCATAATATCATGATATGGCGTGTTGTCTTTTCCTGGTTTTAAAGGCTGCTTTACAGTAAAGTGATGTCATTTTCTGAACTTACCAGAATGTTCTAACCGTTTTATTATTTGTCATTATATCCACATTACTGATGATTATTTATTAGGGATGCACCGATCCGATACTGATATCGGATATCGGTCCCATACTGAATAGCTGGATCGGGTATCAGTGACAATGGGGCCGATCTCGGCTGATCTATTATCTACAAAAGGAAGACACACCGGTGGGGCCTGTGGTGCCGTTAGACGCTTTTCTCCTGCCGGAGCGGGTTGCTGCTGTTGTTTCAGCATTGCGAAGCACAAGGCTTAGACAGTACAAAGTGTACGCTAACTTATAACACTAATACCGCCTGATGTGAAGTTGTTTTGGACGCTGGATCTTTAGTAAATATATCAGCTGTCCCGGGGAGGTGGTATAGCCTCTATAAGACCGGCAATTGTAGCTGGCTCAGTTAGCATTAGCTCCACTCTGGGATTACTTTCTTCTCTTGGTTGCATCACCGTCAGTCTGGCACCGCTGAGCCTTCCGGTAAAAAAATATAAGGTCTCAGTGTCACAGTGTTTCTGACGGGGAACCTGCTGTGGTCGATCAACACCACCTATCAGCAGGTTCACTTGACTCAATCCAGAAAATTCCATATTGTTTACATTTACTGTTTATTTTAAACAGATTAGCAGCGACACACACACACACACACGCTCCATTCAGTGAGTATATCCTTATAGCTGTCCTCTTATCAAAACAGTAATGTTAAATGTGTGTGTGTGTGTGTGTGTGTACTGCGCACAGTAATGTAAAATGTTAGCCTATGCATATAATATCAATCTAGATAATGTCATATCTGGATTCGAGTACAAGACAAATGTTGTAAAATTGCTGTAACCAAAGCCCAGCTATCAGTATCATGACTGAAAAAATTGTACTGGTGCATCCCTACTGCCAACTGTTTGTTCTTTTTTTGTTTTGTTTTTTTCTCTTTTGGGATTTATATGTTTTTATCATTTTTAAAAGGAATTTTTAGATATATATCTTTATAATTTCTGTTGTTGCACTGCTGTGGGCTGGGAGGAACAGCATTTTGTTTTTTTTTGTGTATGCAAGCATACAAGAAAATGACAAACTAAATCTTGAATAGTCACAGTGGGTGTTTTCAATCAGCTGTCCAAAGATCATGACACAGTTTGGATGTGACCATCAGTACAACAGGCATGGAAACTAGTTAGACCACTCAAGGATACCACTGCGGTTGATGCATAGGTAATATTCTGTAAATACGAACTGTATGTCGAGTTTGTCTGTTGAGTTTTTGGTTAAGTGCCATAGAAATAACAAGTCATATACTGTATATTTGAATGTTGCAGGTACTCTTATTTCTTACCTAGTATTAGGCTTTTAAGAAGTGTGTCAGCACAAGCTGTTAACAAGGAAAAGTTACCAGCTGAATCAACACCTGACCTCTGACACAATTACTAGACAGCTTCATCAAGATTGATTTTTGCTGGAGATATTTCCATTTT
The DNA here is from genome assembly GCA_038419695.1 of Scomberomorus guttatus. Lineage (NCBI taxonomy): Eukaryota > Metazoa > Chordata > Actinopteri > Scombriformes > Scombridae > Scomberomorus > Scomberomorus guttatus. The sequence goes on from CM076459.1 coordinate 1,148,505, forward strand.
TGTATTTCCAACAACCTTCACTATCAGATCTATGACAACTGATCACTGATTGTCAAATATGTATAAACAGTTACAGAGAGCAGGGCAACTCAAAATGTCCTAGCAACTTGCCGCACGTCATTTCCACGAACATTTGGCTTTTTCAAAGCAACTGTAAGTGTTTAAGAATCTGAATGATCTGAATCTGAATCATTAAAAACCTTTCAAGTTCTTGAGAGGGGTTCATACTCATCCTCCAGTAGCTGCTTTTAAAACAAAAAAAAAATGCAAAAACTGTCCTGGATCAACATCAAGGAGGAAGAGCGCAATTTGTTCAGTGTATGGGAACACAAAAACAGTCAACTCGCCAAACTAGAATGACAACATTTGCGTAAGCTATTAGGAAGTCTGACAAAAGATAAACCTGCCTTCACTGCCAACATGACACACGCTTACAATCAGAACTGCAAAAGGAGAGTGATGTTATAGTAAGTGATATTAGACCATCAATATACTTAAGACTTTATCATTTTTATAAACACCAAATATTCCAGTATTTTATAAATGGACTAAAACAAGAGGACAAACAAAGACAAAGTCTAAAGTGCTTTGAGACAGCTAACGGCTCCCCTAAGCTAGAGGTTTGATATCTATGTCCATTAGCGGTGTGCCATATTGTATCGTTTGCGATGAAAAGCGAAAGCAAAAGTATCATTGCTACTGGTTACACGATGGAGGAGATAGTTCCAAAAAGGGGAGTGACTTCAGTACTGTGCAAGTGGTTTGGTTACAAAAGATCAGATATACAACAAACCACAGTATTATGTAAGAAGTGCAAGAAGACTTTAGTAACCAAAGAGGTCAATACGACTTATTTCACCACCTCAAGCAGAAGCACATGAAGGGAGCCAAAAATCCCACGAGGAGTACTTTGTCATATCGTCAAGAGTATCATTATCGCAGAAATACCCTGAAATGTCGTGATATTATTTTAGGGCTATATCGCCCACCCCTACTGCCCATCCCTCACAGCAAACTACAGATTAAGTTTCCCAGCCTAATATGACAAAGCTTTTTGGCAAAACTGTACATGGTAAGTTTGGCATTGCGTAATTTGATGATGATGAGGACGATAAGGCACTGTATTTCTCAACCCCTTCTCTCCACATCACCTCATTATTCATGCATGGATTTAACTTTAACCTGGCTGTTAAACCCTTCTTTCTCTATATTCTTTATTAACTCTTCGTTTACTTTTTTTCCTTTTTAATGATCCTTATAGGAAACATATTTCAAAGCTTTTTCTATAATAGGACAACAAAGATTTGAATGTTGTCCAAAAACAACAGTCCTACAATAAATACTAGCTTTGTGAAAGTATGATAAATTTTATTCAGAATTATTTTGGAAGGTCTTCCTAATATTATGTGAACACATTTCAATATAATGCAGTCTAATACAACAGCAAGACGAAGTACAGCCTCAAATTGCACCATAAAACTGAATCAACTCACAATTACAATTAACAACAATTAATTAATGATTCTTAATTACTTTTATTTATTTACTGATGCCTTCATTGTAAGGTTTATCAAGACATGCCACAATAATTAATGTTTGTTTTACTAGAAACATAAATGCACTCTTATTCAACGAAAATAAACAAGGTTTATTTAAGGAGGAACATGTTTTTAAATCCCATGTCTTATCTAGCCTTTGTATTAGTTTTAAATTATTTATAAAATAATCTTATGCCAAAAATAACTAAAATAATAAAACATGTGAGTCACTTGACTCAAATCATGTCAATCTACTGAATCAACTCAACTTCTAGTCATTTTCACTATCATGCTGAGTGTGAGGCTGAGGCATAGCGTACATTTTCCTCCCATAACATTGGCCTGTTACTTTGACGACATTACCTGTTTTACATGTGTTTGCAATGCGTCTTAAGATGGCTCTGCTGTAAAAAGTGCAATGTAAATAAAGATAATTCATTCATTCATTCATTAAGCCCATAAATGTCTGTGTGGCGTATATGGAAAATGCAACGCTTTCAGTGGACTTTAATACTTACTGCGCAATCGTCAAGTTGCTGCCACCAGGTGTTTTCCGAAGTAGCCCTTTTAATGAGGATGTCCCCTTCTGTGCAATCAATAGAATTCTTAATGTGTTTTGTCATGAATTATTTTGCTAATATTTGTCAAACACTGAAGACAACTCTCTGCTCGGCAGGACACAACCTCTCAGCTGAGTGCGCGCACACACAAATTCACATAGAGCATGTGGGGGTGGGACTGATACAGACAGATAGGCATGTTTCTCTATCATCATGTTCACATTGTTTTGAAGCAGAAGCCAGTGGTACATGCATAGCAAATCGCAACTAGTTAAAACTATTTTATTAGAATCAAAAATGAATATAATAAAGTAGCTGGCTGGACTTAAATAAGTAGTCGGCTGTTTGGCTGGCAACCGGTGCTTATGGAAAGCTCTGGTAGTACTGCATTGCACTGTATGTATGTCTGTTGCAGTTATGACTTTATATGTTAATTAGAAAGAGCCTTTTGTCACAATTGAAATGCTGGGGTGCAAGATAATACTTATACACAAATTACTTGTTCTTACCAAACACTGCAATGGTTGTAAACTTCCAGATGCAATCCCTGATCATTGTTATAGTCCTGCACAAAATCTGGAAGGATGCAGATTTTAATGGCACAAGCTGGGGGGGAAAGCACATGTTTTGCACAACTGACTCAAAGCCCTTTCCTAAAAAACCTTGTGGGGGCACAGTAGAAGAAAGGTCTGAATCGCAGGCATATACAGTATAGATGGCTAGCAACACCTGACAAATCTGGAGTCAGCTTCCACAAGGACAAAGTCAAAAAAGGCAGCCACAATAGGAGCCTGCTCAAGCTGGCTTCCAGCTCCACGTGGACCAAAGTGTTATCATACACAAACAAATACCGCCAGATGGTCCTCAACAGCTCATTAACATCACTGACAAGCATCCTCACAGCGACAGTCACTGGCATTAAAGCACTGCAACAATGACACGTGTAAGCAAACTTCTGGGAACACAGAGGCAGATGCAAATGTCCTCTTCAGAAATAAATGAGAGAACATGATCTAAACCTCCTGCAGGATTCAGGCATCTGTAGCATAGACGCATAATGCATCTTAACAGGCAGTACTGAAGTGTTTCATAAGGGTTTCTACTTTGTCAGACTTCCATGCGTGTGGTGCCGCTAATAGTAGTCTGGCCTGTTGGTGCCTGCTACTTATTCTTGCTCACAAGCATGCACAAACACATGAACGCTTTGATCCTACTAATCAAGTTTGTGATGTGCATTTTCATGTTGCACACGTTTTGTTTTTGTCTCTATTTATCTGTTCTTCATGTCTACTTGTCTTTCATGCTCCGCAAGGCCATTTGTGAAATAATTAAGAGTTTCAAGACGAGCCCACATTACCTATCATGGCAAAGGAGATAGTAACCTGACCTGATAGCTAAAACCTATCAGGTTACAACATACTTCACTCACCTTGCAACATACAAACTTCATCAAGTGCACGTGTTACTACAACGATAAATTCTTAATGAAGGCACTTGGCTAACCTGGGCCTGCTGGGTTGAAATACCCATTTGAGATTCTCTTTAGAGAAAAGCCATCCATTCTCCCTTTGCCCTTAAAAAACATTATGAAGATATGCATAAGTTCCCACTAATGTTTTATACTAACCAACATGCCAGACAGAGTCAGTGGCAGATTTAGAGGCAAACAAATAAACTTGACCAATACAGTATGCAGCCTGCTTTCTGCCTGACCTCACCCAAACAGTTCCAGCGAATAACACGCTTCATATCTAGGATTTACCTCTAAACTAAAAGCTCCTGTGGTACATTTTTGTTTGCTTTTCCATAAGAAACAAAGATTAAGCAGATTTTTTTCTGATAAATGATTACAATTACAAAAAAAAACATTGGAAAACTTTAAGGTAATTATGTTTTGGTTTGTCTCTTCCTTGTTTTATTTCTTCTGTCGATAGTTGATTATATAAATGTCAAGAAAACATAAATGATAGTGTTGAGTATTTTTCATTGAATAATCAGTTAATTGTTTAGTCTGTAAAATTTTAGAAAATAGTGAAAAAGCCAATCACAAGTGCCTAAAGCTGAAGCTAGAACCAGGAAATTAATGTTCTGTCAATCAACTGATTACACTGTTTCAGCACTGGATACAAACAATGAGTAGGTAAATGCATAACAAAAAGCCAGCATGACATTTTTTGTCCAACTAGTGACTTTCAGTACTGCAAACTACAAACTACAAACCCAGATACAAGCTAAGAAAGTACTCCACAAAAGGCACTTTTGGATGACAGAGAAGAACATTCCTAAAAGTCAATATTTCAGCAGTATGTGTTTAAAAATCCTCACATACACAATTAAATCCAAAATAACTTCACTATTTCATTAGACTGAAATAGTGTTGCAGGTTTGAAAGCATTATCATGATTTTTTTCATTTTAACTAACACCTGCAGTGATATTATATTCAACCAGTCTAAATGATGAATTAGTATAAACCAGTCTCATTGCTCTTACACCGCGACCTGCTGTCCTGGTGTAAGAGCAACGTTGGCATGTGAGACTAATCATGTCTGCAGAAGCCCCAAACAGAGGCCAATCAAGAGGTCCACTTCCTGCTGCTGCATGTCCTACATTGCTCTCAGCTCTGGAATAACTGTTGACCTTTGACCTGGACATACATCACTGCAGGCTGCTGTGGAATGTTTTCAGGGGAGGAAATGGCTCTGGTTACTGAGGTAGGGAGTGCACATCTTACACCAGAATCAGTTTTATTAGCCAAGTATGCAAGCATACAAAGAATGTGTCTAGGCGTGTGCTTCCACAAAAGCAACATAGAAGAATAAAAATAGAACAAAAGTAAGGTAACCATAAATAATGAAATAAAGAAAATATTAAAATAAATCTATTTAGAGAATAGAATAATAATAGTTGTGAAATGGGAAATAGAACTTGAATTTAAATATCGATTGTAAGGAAATATGGACTGTGCTACGGACAAAGAAATGAAGTGAATTAAATATATGAAGGTGACAGGTGCAAAAATTAAATGTGACATGTGCAATGAATAATTAAATTATGTAGCAGTGGAGGTTGAATGCAATGTACAATGTTAAGTCCAGTTTGATGAAATATATGAAAGTGACAAGTGCAAGGAGAAAAATGAGGGATGTGAAATGTAAAGTCCAGTTTGATAACGGTACAATTCAGCTATTTAGTAGAGTAACAGCTTTTGGAAAGAAGAAGCTGTGTCTGCTGGTGGAGGTTTTTTAATGGATCTCAGTCCAGGAAATCTCTTCCTGTGTTCAGCCTCACAGTGACTGTCCTACATGGAAGGGGGAGAAAAAAATAATAGCAAGATGTCTGCATCCCCCCCTGAAAGTAAACTATTAATCATTCATGTATGGGGGTAGGGGTCGAGTTTAGGCAAAAATGTAGGCCTGCAGATCTCACTTGAGGCCCTCACTAAGTGTCAGAATGATGCCCTGTGTTTTTCTTGAAAGCAAAGCAATAAATAATTAATAGACCACAGTGACAAGGCCAAGAACACCACTCCCTGCTTATTCGCCCAGCCTTTTTGCTCTTTCACAAAACCACCTTCAACCCTTCTCCAGGGAGCAGCTCCTCTCTAATTCCACTATGTCTGCCAATACGCAGATATGTATTGACTCCACTGATGATTTTATTCATAGATCTCTTTGCACTCATGTCTTTAAGGTATACTATGCAGGATTTTCCTAAAAAATAATGTATAGACTCATACAAAAGTAATCCCTCTCAATCATCACTTATGACCCACTAGAAGTGTGTGGCGGTATATTTATCTGCTGAGACCCTCTGCCTGTATTTTCTTATTATTTTGCTGTGTTTGGGAAGCTTCTGGGCATCAACCTTTGGGCAGTGGGTGTGTAGCACACAGCCAATAACAGCATGCAGGGTGTGAGGTCGGGACTTGTAGCGCAGTGACCAGGTTACATTGCTGTCCCCGTCTCTCTCCTCACCTCTGCCCTGCTCTCTGTCTGTCTCATGGATGTATAAAGAGCTGCAGGGCTGAGCTACACACATGCAGACCAGAGAGGCCACAGCAAACAGGATGGAGCTCTGCATTCAGAGAAAATCAGGAAATGTAGCACGTTCCTGCAGGGTTGTGCAAAGGTGTGGGCATGTTTATTTGTGCTTTAGAATGTAACCGCCATGAAACAATCAGAAAATAACGTTTTATTTATCTGGTTCACGGCTTTGTTCTCGCTAGCACTGCTCGCTCTCTTCATTCACTCGACCACTGCTTCTCTCTCTCTGCCAGGGAGTAGGGGGCCAACTTTAAATGCTGTGTATTTACAAACACCAACTGCCAAATCCTGCATAGTATACCCTTTAATGTTTCTGTTTTAGTTTTTCCTGTAGAATGGTTAGTAGTAATTTTTGTTATATGAACTCAAACTACACAACTGGGTTCTGGACTCACTCAATTCCAGTAATACATGGACACACTACATGACTTTCAAAGTCGTCAGATCATTGTACTGTTCACATTACATAACTTTCTGTCTTGTAATAAGGAATCTGAAAGTCATTGTGGTTTGCACACTACACAAATGATCAGCAACAGGGGGTCACACATTACAAGATCTTTAACCAGAAGGAATCTTCAACAAGTCTGTCTGGTCTCCAAACTACATTTTGTCACAAAAACACACGTGAGAAGTGACACGAGAAATGACACGTAGGTAGCTGCCTGTTCATACTGTGGTTACAGGGTTACAAATACTGAAAGGATTGCGTGTATGCCAATGTATTCTGATAGAAACTAGGGATGCCACGGTGACAAAATTTTCCCACCGGTTAATAAACTCATGACAACACTGTAACACCGACTACCGTGATAAGGCCAATGGAAACTATATTATTGTGCCCTCCCCATACAAATAGATGCATGATAAGACAGGCAAGACGGATGACAGCAGAGATGTTTGCTGTGATAAAATGTAACTAAACAAGCCGGCTGGAGGATAGCGTCTGGTTACCATGGATATGACTGAAAGCTTTCTCCGAAGAATAAATTGAAAATGTTGAGCGACACTTATCAAAAGTGTTGAGTGACCTACCATAAATCAGCCTTTTGCTTGCTTGATATCTTTCAGGCGTCTGCGAGGCATTGGGGAGCACTTGGATTGCATCTTTGAGCAGTTTACACATAGCGATCGAGCGCCGATTTGTGATTTGCCTCTGATCTGGGGCTTTTGTTGGGGATCTCCAAAAACGAGTCGGCGAGTGGAAAATCAAGGCTAAAACCGTGTAGCGTGAACTCGGCATAAGCTGAGTGGTTTAAGAATGGGTCTAACAGTAAAAAAGTTAAGGATACCTGTTCCTGATCACCACTAGGAATATGAGCCATTTAGGAAATATTAACTGAAACTGCACAAAGATGGGGCAATACTTGTTGTGGGACACCAGCTACCAAAGACTTTTCAGCAGATGGCTGCATCTTACAATGCCATAAACAACTGTAAATTAGAAACCACAATGCGTTTACCATGGCAAGAAGGTTAGGTAAAAGGTGTTGTTTTGACTTGCAATGGCATCATCAGCTTGTGGTCCTCTAACTTGTATAAGAAGAAAAGCAGATAAGTGAAATCATTGTTCACTAGGCTTACCAGCCAGCCACAGAGCTCTATCCCACTGATGCAGTTGGTCAATAGTCAGTCACAGACCCTCAACTATGGCACAATCGCACGGACGACTGTACGTTGAGTGTGTCAAGGCTGTTCATGTTATGCCCTACAACGAAGCTTCTGAAATTTTACCATCCATTTTGTAAATAATGACAGGCTGAGTTTTGTGACAGCATTATTTATTTTATAACCCAAATAATAGTGTTTATTAAATGTATTATTCAAATGTCCAATTTACTTGCTGTGCTTCTAATATAAGCAACTGTGTTAATAACACTTTAATGAAGGCAACATATGTATGTTGTAAGCTTTTAATGATTTATTATTTATCACTAATGTGTCTGATGATTTGTGAAGAAAATTGCTTAAAATTTCAATACCTTCTGGCTAATGTCCCCCGTGCAACTTCAATTATAACTAATCAATTATCCATCTGCCGTGACCCAATATAGCTGGTGACACTAGCAACATTATGATTCAATCTGAACAATCACATCAGCACGTCAATGGAAAACATCCTATCATCCTAAATTATAATCAACAGTCACAAGGTGATTAACTCACTCGGCAACCACAATAAGCTCTCCCCACTTCTAAACATTGTGGTGCTGAGTGCTGCCAAATGAAATCATACAGAAATAATTCCCACACGCATTAAGTATGTGGCAGAGTTAACTATTCTAACTTTGTACAGCTTATACTGTGTGTGATTGGTTTATTGACGTATTATTGGAGTACCACTGAAACTTGACTTAAAAAATGCTGCCAAGGTTTCTATGGTAACACTCCAGCATTTCTTGGCCAGTGCACTGTACTTTTATTCTTGATGGTTCCAAATCCTAGTTTTGGATGCGTACCAAAACAAAAGTAACAACTGGGGTGTACCGGTTAAAACTCACACAAATAGCTTTGATCACAACAGAGTTGTTTTCAATAATCCAGTTAAAAGTTCCCCTACTCATTATTACAAGTACTTGCTGTTTGAGTCAGTGCATGAGCGTACCAACTGACTCATATAGACTACCCATGACTCACAGATTTTAATCCAAGACGACGAGAATCATGCCAGCTCTTTCAGGTTAAAACTTCCGGCTAGTTAGGATAAGCAAGCCAAACTCTAACGGGAATCAGGCAACATTTCTACTATTGCAGCACACACAACCCCCTTCTTCCTCTGTAGTCCCCCTTCCCCCACACACCCCTCTCTCACCAGGAGGTAGGTTCATGGCTTCTGGCTGAAATCTGGATAACAATACTGTCCTCAACACAACACTGGCACACACACACACACACACTTAAAACTGGATTGTTGTGCTGGGCCATGTAAAACTAGAGCTAGTGCTAACCACATGACAGTCCCAAGAACCATAACTCCAGGCTGTCTTTAACATAGCCACATCCTCAGCATTTAACCGTGTATTTCAATTGATAATATTTTGTATGTATGGTTGTAAAGCCTTTGGTGACGCTGTTAAATATCTGAAAAGTTCGGAGGAAGGTTTACTTCACCATTACCTTTTCACAGAGACTGAATGTGCAATTTTTTCCAGAAGGGCATCCAGTTTTTGAAAATCCAGCAAATCGTTTGACTTGGCATGCATCTTGTAATCCATTTATGAACTCCACTAAACAGAAACAGAAACCAAAAACCAAAAAGAGGGTAAAAAAGAGTTAAGAGTTTGTTTTTCCTTTTCTCTCATCCAAAACACCGGAGAGATTTATTCTTCAGTCTTAGTATCCTAAAATCCAACAGAACACGCCGAGTAATCCTTAGTGTAGTCCAAGCGGAGTTGAGAGTGGCTGTTCCAGGAAAAATGCCCCAGCCTGGAAACAGTGGGTCCTGGCGAGGAGGAGAGGCTGTGGAAGCCAACAGCCGGTAGGCTGTGTTAGCTGTGTGAACCGGTCCTCTCTCTACCCCATCCCCCTCTCAGTAGTACAACGGCCCAGTTGCCACAGGCTCTTCGCTCCATTGTGTGTCCTCTCCAGGGCCTCCCCAACTTAAATGGACACCAGCAGCAAGCGAGAGGTGAGCAAGGAGGAGAGGGGAAGGCGAGAGAGGAGAAAGAGGGCTCCGATAAGATCCAGGAGGCACACTTTATACCTCTAGCTCGCTCTCGCTCCCTCTCCCTAGTACAGGCAGACCAGCATGCAGTTACTCAACAGTAAAAATGGCTCTGCTGCTTCCTCATTCAGCGGAGCCTCAGCCCACACACCCCTCCCAGCCCTCCCTCCCTCCCTCCTACGTGCTTGCTCATTCAACCCCTCCCCTCTTTCCCCATCAATAGCTTGAGGTCCTTGCTCTCTCCTCTCTCTCTCTCTCTCGCTCTCTCTCACTGTTACACCTTCAACACCCCACCCCCTTCCTGTCTTTCCTCTGTCCATTTCATCATGCCCCACCCCCACTCACTCTCTTCCTTCAGAGTGATCTTGTATATGGCTTCCCCCACCAATTTAAGGGCTCCCATATCTGCTCTCCATCCTCTCCTTATATACAACTCACATTCATATTGTGGCTGGACTACTCCAATACAAAAGAAGCTGCACAAACAGTTTGTTGTTTTCTCGCAAACTGTCAGTCATCAGTTTTAATGAAATTAACACTTGACTAATAAAGATAAAATCTATTGGAAATTTTATTTTTTGTCAGACATAAACTCGCACCAGGTAAAATAAGGACAGGAAGTGTGTTCTGTGTGGCCAAGTTGCTCCTACAGCAAGTAATTTTGTACCTCATCACCACAATCATGAGCATATTCACTAATTGGTATGAGTGCTGTGCCACCCACAACTTGCACGAAGGCAGAGGCTGCACTTAGAACTCAAGACTGCAGGTAAACCCATCTGAATAATGTAGTGCAGCATAACAGTCACCAGCAAGGGACGTCATGGATCAGAGAGAGTATACAGTATATGAGACAGACAGGGCGCAAAAGAGTGAGACCACCCACTATGCTTTCCTGTAGAAGAGCAGCTGCCAGTAATTATGTTCATGACAGTATGGTGACAACAGTGCAGTGGCGGCAGGAAGTTGAACTCTTTTAATCAGGAGCTGGATTATTTCTAATATTTATCTGTGATGCTTTGTTGTCTAGACAAATTGACTGCGGACAAACGCTTTGGGTTCAGGCAGATTTCATCAAGAGGTATGAATAATTCACACAACTAAAAATCAAGTTCTTAGAAGGGCAGTTTAATACCATTACCATTATTTCCAAAATATTGAAGTGCTCAAAGTAAATGCTGCCTCATAAAATAAATGTTTAAGTGTACTTTAAATTTGTGCACAAAAAAAATGAGTGGAAAGGCCAGAAATGTGAAAAAAGTCAAATTTTGATAAAAGCTTAGCTGAGGTGGAAAAGTTGGTACGATAAAAAGAAAATGCGACAAAGTGCTATGGAAACAGACTTAACGAAGAAATCACAATGTGCAGTACCAGTCAAAAGCTTCGGCTCCACTGAACTGACGAAAAATGCCAGTGGATGAAAACATCTGCCATGAGGAGAGTGTAACGTTCCTCAAACTAATATATAAAACAATCATAAATGCCTTTTCCCCCCCCATCACGTTTTCCACATACTTTTCTATTACTTGAGGTTTGACTGGCACTCTTTTAATTAAGTCATCTCATTGCACCCTCTTCTTCTGCAATAGTTTAATGGCACCGGACCAGAGAATTAGCGCAACTGTTTATCTTGGGTCCAACTCCTAATGTTCGCACATTAGCAGTGCATGAAAAAGCACAATCATTCACTTTTGTTTGCCAATTTTCTGGAAATTCAGTTAAAATTTGTGTTACATTTGTATGGAAACTCAGCCAGTAAGAGACCCAGTTTACTCTGCACCAATAACCCAAGCTGCCTGACAATGCTGCCTCTTAACCCTGCTAAAGAAACACTGGGCTTTTCACCTCCTGTTCAAAACTCACCAGGAGAACATGAGCTAATCCTAGGGCTGGTAATAGAGGAGATTGTTTGGTGGTGAGTGCATACTGCTTGACATTTCACAACTTAATGTAACTGCTTAAAACCTAAAATATTACATTTGAGTCTTGACCCAAATAACGAACCGCATTGCATGTCTCTATTCATAATATACACTACCCGAGGCAAGCTGACCACTGACCTCTCAATCAATCTTAAGTCTAATGTGCATGCAAAAAGGCCCCAAACCCCGAGAGATCAGGTGAGTAAACAGCCACACTGTGAAATGTGTACTTGTCAGGTGACTGGTGAGTCCAATGCACAATGTCTGATTTCCCAAATGAAACAAGCAGCAGCTCCTCTTGCAGCAGCCAGACACCGACAGTGTCCTCACAGACCCATTTCCCTGTCCACGTGCCATATGCACCATTCCCAGAGACAATACAGCAGCTGCCAGAGTGACAAAGCTCCAACCTATAGCAATTCAGAGGAGGCCAAACCGATGGCCCTGTCATTGGAAGGGTGGTGGTGGTTGTGGTGGTGGGGGGGGGTCGTATTCAGACATAAGGAGGCAGGGAGGGAGGGAGGGATGATAGCGAGAGGAAGGGGGGACGTGAAGGGAAGGGTTGCACATAGACTGGGGGTTGGGTCAGAGCGAGAGGCAGTGGTGCACACAGAGATGAGACTCAGCGAGAAAGTCTGAGCGCGCTTCCATTAATCATCAGAGCACTAGAGCAGCCCAAACCTACAGGGACCTGGAGTAGAGAAAAGAGGGAACAGGCAATTTGCCAACTTGACATGGTATAGCATGCACCTGTGTACATTCAGTTATGCATTGAGAAACGAGAAAGAAGAAGGGTGGTGAAAGTAGTGCTTAGTAGTAATAATAACCAAAGCCCATTTTTATTGTTTGAGAAAAAAAACTGGATCTAACAGAGAATTCTACTGCAGTTACACAACTGTGCTTTTTACACCCACAAAATATCATTCAACATCCTGGAAACAGTAACCCAAGCATTTCTCACATCTTGTCCTCTCTATTGTAATATATTGTACACTTGTTTGAGCCAACTAGACCCGTTTAGACTTCAGCTAGTACAAAACGCTACAGTCAGTCTTCTTACTAGATCCAGGATGTGGGGATATGTCAGGTCGATTTTCTCATCTTCACGACTATTACCTATCAGTTTAGAAGTGATTTAAGAGGACATCTGGGGTTTGTTCATGCATTTTTTTTTTTTTTTGCTTTTTAACCTGTGGACATAGACCCCAAGTAATCCATATGTTTACTTTACACTCTGCACTGACATCATTTTTTCTGAATCTGAATCTACCCTACACCTCAGAATCTAAATCAGACATTTTTTTTTTAGCTTTTCCTTTTTAAAAAGGCTAAATTTCTGCAATTTTAAATAGAAATTAGTTTTCAAAAACATGTACTAACAATCTTAATACTAGATAAGGGCTGCAGCTAACAATTATTTTCATTATCGATTCATCCGCAGATTATTTTCGCAAGTAATTGTTTAGTCTACAAAAACACCAAAGACATTCAATTTAATAATACTATAATGTAAGACAAGGGAAAACAGAAAATATTCACATTTGAGATGAACTGGCATTTCTGCTTGAAAACCGACTTCAGCGATTAATCAATTGTCAAAATAGTTTATTATTCTGTTTATTTATTTATTTGATTATTTTTCTGTTGATTGACTGATTAATCGACTAACTGTTGTGCTCCCTACTAGATCTGAGCAGCATAAGGTAAAAAATTGTGTCAACACTTAAGGAGTGCGCAATGCTTTGGATAACACTGTATAATAGGCATGCTAAAGTATTTAAAGGATGCTCAAATCCACCAGACAATGACTGGAATTGGCTGAAAGTCATAATATACAAGTCAATCTATACTCCTTAAATTTACAGACGATCATACAATAGGTGAAGCAAATATATGATCTAATATTAAAACAGTGTTTTCACTGCCCAATCTATCATCTCCAATACACAGGCCTTCACACAGGACGCTTATGTACCACATGAGTAAGTTTGTTGAACAACTGCACTGACTAAAACACTGAAAATATTCAGTCCATGTTCAAGAGTTGAGAAGCTTCCAGGTATTACTCAGCACATTTATTCAGCTAATGTCTAAATCCTGCTCCACAAGACATACTCCCTGCCTTGTGCCATGCAGCCTGACACTGTTGACCATAGTGGAGTCAAGATCTAGAAAGGTCCTAAAAAAATTAACTGGCAACAGAGTGTCAATGTTTGTAATACAATGAATTTTTCAAGCTATTCTGTGATCAGTCATAATGACACGCATGGGAGCGACACCTATTGAGAACTATTGATAAGAAAATAGCGGCTTCTGGGCGATGTAAAGGAATATAAGAAGTTGCAATAAATAACAGCTTCCTTAAAATGGCCTGTTGCTTTTGAAATGCACTACCTCTTGGTATAGGACATTTTTTTTTAGAAAGACTGAGCAATGTTTTGATTAAAACAACTGTATGGCGTCAATAGGAAATTATAATGTGAGAAAGTGTTTGGTCACAGGTTTGAGAGTTGTGACTGCCCTCAGCTGGAATTTATACATAAATGTTTGCTCCACATAAAGATATGACAAATATTGTTGAAAACCTGCATAAATTCAGCAATCGGACAGTATATCATTAAATGGTCCCCGCCAAAACACTATTCTTAATGTTAATGTGTGATTAGATTAGATTATTAGTCATGTAGTTCTCAAAAAATTAATTTATCTCAGCCATATTGTTGAACAGAGAATTGAAAATTATGTCGATGACAGACAAGATAACTGACTTTGACAGTGATGCAGGAGCTTTCTGTAGAAGTGATTAAAACAGGAACCAGTGACTGGTGTTAGATTGGTTCATTCTAATGACATAAGAGCCTTAAACAACATGGCCCTAGCAGAGCATTATTAATGGTAGTAATCGGAAATAAAAATATTCGTATTAGCTAAAACTGAAATAGACATTATTGGTCATCACATAATGATTACAAAAAACAAACAAAAAAAATCAGTATCATCTATACCAACATGCCACAGTATGACAAAGATGCTTCATGTGGCTGAAGAGACCAAAAATCCCATGTTCAATAATATTGTTTTTGTAGTAGAAGCAGTAATATGGTTGTAGTATGTCTCATTCAAAAGTGATAAATGGTGCACATACATATACACACACTCACACACTAAGATTTTGTTTCCTAGCTCATTTCTTCTCAGACCACACTCTCTTTTTCATTCAGAGGTCATTCACAAGTAGGCCAAAGATGGTGTTACCATGGCAACTAAACCAGAGAGAGCAGAACCAAAAAAAGGAATAATAAAATAGAAAAAAAAAACAAAAAAAAAAAACAACAGGGCGAGAAAAGTGTGTTCGACACACGACATGATAAGACATCATAATGATCACAATCTGTGGTCAAAATCACAGCCAGACCTAGTAGGATCTCAGTCTGTAAATCAAGCTGCACACATGCACAGTCTCATTTTTAGACTCCGTGGAAATGTGTTAGGTAGTTGATCAGTTTCATGGAAAAACCAACGCTCATTACACAGTCATTCTGAGGCATGCAATTAATAATTTAGCTCTGTGTGATTTACTGCCTACCTAGTATCTGCAAGCACTTTGATTCAATGTGTTATCTTTATTTACAAACATACACTGTGCAGTTGATCAGTTTCAACTGGGAAGCCCCATTGGGAGTAAAATGATTAAAAGCTCAGCCCTCTGAGCATCTTTTATTTACTGTTTAGCTGGCAACTTCATGCCCTTTGACCCAATTCATCCTCTTTACTCACAAACTTAAGGTGATAACACCTTTTATAACTAACCAGTGACAAGCTAATCTCAAAACTGACCTGTGGCTTTTATTAATACATACACAACTCTGGGCAACAATGTGACAAAACATTGTTTAAGGTAGAATGCAAAGAAATGGCACAGGTAACCATTAACTGTATGCCTAGGGCTTTAAACTGCACCAGTCTTTGTGCACCTTCAGGCAAAGAAGCCTATCCAAAACAAGCATGTGACTGCAGGTAGGCTAGTGTCAGTGCTGTATGTTATCATCACATTGGCTCCCGTGTCTCTAGCTACGATAGCAATAATCAATCATTAAAAGCAAAAACACGTAAAATTAGTAAAATCCTAGTGCAAAGACAACAGCAGAGCCAGTATGCCGAGTAACGGGCCTCTGCATGAGTGATCTGTTTGAACACACCGGTCGGCTGAATGCCACTGCTTTGTCTATCATACCCAGCCATATTAGTCACATATAAACACTACAGACCTAAAGATCTGTCTAGGGCATGGTCTATTACCAGATGTGGTGAATGCAACGATAAATTGCAGAGTAATGACTGCTGGCGAGCGAGCATCGTCGAGGAGCCAAGATCCTAACGTTAGGCCACAGGGCATAGATTATTGCCTGGGTTTCGTAATGGACGTCAGTGCCACACACAGTAGAACTGGAAGCGCGTGAATATAAAAAGGCATTTTGTTTCCAAGTTAATGGCAGCAAGACTTTGGAAAAAAATGAATCTGACACTTGTATTTTGTGTTATCTGCTCCATTGACTGCATTCTCAGCAAACAGCCTCAGTCTGAGTGTGCGCCATCATCACCGTGACGGCGTCACCGTCTCACACAACACAAGACAGTCGACGAGCAAACTAGCACTAGATGCCGAACACGGCGGTCGTAACAGCATTTGGTGGGCTATTTGTAGCGTAATTGTGGCCAACAGTGAGTAAGCCAGGTGCGGGATGTCAGATAGACACACAATGTAAGTGCGGTTATTGTGTCTTTTTTATAGACAACTGCCAACTAGCTTTAGCTCGCAAGCTAGCTATCCAGAACAGGCCGCCGATCAAGTGAACGGTCTCAGTGGGCGCCGGACATTAGCTCTACCTGTTCAGCCTTTGCACCGCTGCCACCGTGTTTCTTGCTGTCTTCTCATACAGTTTACTGACTTTACATGACTAGCAGAATAACGTTGGAAACAACGGCGTTTACCTGGGTTTATCAGGTTGCCAGGGCGCGCGGGATCTTTCTCTCCGAGGATCCTGAACACCTCTCGTCGTCGATGACGTCACGCGTAGGTCTTTTCGTTTAGGACGTAAAGAGCGCGTCACGGACTGCAACTTCAGCGGCAACTGAGGGGAGAAATTTAATCTGTGCGCCAGGATAACTTGCTAAAAACTTTAAATAAACACGACAGGACATTTAGTGACAATGGAAAATATAGCTGAAAAGTAATGTACTTCACTTTGCCAAAGTTACAGACCAAACTATTTAATTTCAGTTATTATATTTTATGGTAGCAATAATAATAATATTAATAAACTTTATTGATATAGTACAATGCATGCATAAAATGCAACACAAATAGCTTAACATAAAAGCAGATAATCATAGCATTTATGATAAAACAATAAAAACAAGGGAAAAAAATAAGATAAGATTAAATTAAAACGACCGGATAACATAACATAAAACAACCGTCAAGTAAAAACATTTGAGGAGAAAGCAATGGTAAAAAGATGTGTCTTAAGATTTCGTTTGAAAGTGTGAACAGATTTAGAGCCCCCTTAGACCCTCAGGCAGACTGTTTTTCATTAACAGTATTTGTCCTTGCTGTTATTTTTCTATCCTTCCCATGAACATGTTACAGCAGTGTCCTCCTAACAAAAGTTGTTCCCAACAATATCAGTGGCCACTCTTGTTGAAAAGTAACACACGTGACTGACTCAAGAGTGGCAATAATTTACCCAAACACACTGTGGCTTCCTTGCAGACTTATCTGTTTCTAATCAGATTAGATAAAATCGTAGTTCCTAAGAGTTAAAGTCCCCTGAGTTAAATGTGTTTTTCTTTTTGTTCCTAAAGTTGAATGTTTGAGCTTCACTGTACAGAATGATGTACAGTATGAGCAGAGTTTGACACTGTAAGACTGTTTTCAAATTCATCTGCTGAAAGTGAAAAGTTTCCCTGTGCTCACTGAAAATCTGATTTTGAGGTGGGCCTACAAGCATGGTTTGTGACATCACAACTAGTTTGGAGCCAATTCTGGTCCAAAATTCAATTTAACATAAGTGTGATGTGGAAACTTGAAGCCTCCAGTGCACATACACTGAGGTTAGACTTTACAAGTAGGATACATCTTGTGTCCAGCAGGAAACTTTTGAGATAAAATATATTTGCATATTTATAGATTCAGGAATTTTTAATGAGGGAGAAGACGGAGATGTCATTTTAAGTATTTTAACAAGATAATTTAACTTTTTTTGTGGAAAAACTATATTAGACACAAATTATTATTCAAAGTAGAGTATTTTACATACATCTTAAAACATGTCTGGGGGATCTTTTAAAGAGTCAAAGAAAAATAAGTGATGAAAAGAGTTGGAAAATATAGAAGAAAATGGGTTTGGTAAAACCAATTAATATATTAGCACCACAAAGACATAATTTAAAAAAAATCTAAGAGATATCATTCACTAGACTGGCATTATTCTGGGGTTGTTGATGTTGTTTTACATTAAAGATTAGTAGACCAGGATCAGCAAAAAGTTCAATACAGTATTCCCTACCTACCCACATTTAACCAGATAAAAATGACAGCTGGACAAATTCAATGGCTCGCAGCACCACTCAGTGGACAACCACTGTCCAAAAAACTTTATTACACTGACGTCGTCTGCGATCCAAAAGTACGCTTTAGATTTCCAGATACCCAAATTTAATTTAATAATAGATAAAATGTTTATTTGAACAAAATACCATATGATTGTCAAATTTCAATTGTGTTAAAATTAACATTTTTCCCCACAAAAACCCGGCGCATGCGTTGTGGCTTTCACGTGACCTTCGAGAAACCCGGAACTAGTGTGAAGGTCTTTGGCTGTGTAGCTGGGGTTTAGATAACACTTCCCGGTGGTAGGTCCGAAGTCGATGTGAAAATGGGTGTTAAAATAGAGATGTTTAGAGTAAGTAGCACCTACTTTAAATCAACAATCGTGGACGTTTATTATGTATTTGTCTTAAGATTTAAATCCGCACAAGTTGGCCTAGGTTTCATGTTTTGATCTAGCTAGTCATTATCAATAAGCTAACAGTGGTCATGAAGACTCACTAGCTGGTGTATTTGTTGTTGTTTTGTGCAGATGATGCTGTATTTGTCCTTTCCGGTGGCTATGTTCTGGGTCTCAAATCAAGCAGAGTACTTTGAAGAGTATATAGTAAAAAGAAAGGTCAGTACTGTATAGTAATGCAGTTTTTATTTTTAAATTTGAATATCACTCCACTCAGTGAAGTTTGGTTCTTCTTGTAATAACAAATGTATGTTTCTCTGCACTATGGTGGCATCTTTTCTGGTCCCCAGAGGGAGATCTTCCCCCCTGATGAGGGACGTCATGTAAGTCTAATCCACATAGCTCATCTGTGTTTAAAAAGTCCATCATTTTAATCAAAAATAACACTACCATAAACACTGGTGATTTATTTTTTCTGACTCCACATTTATCTTGTTATTACCAGCACCTCATACTCTGCACTACAAGCTGTGCGTGAAAAGCTTTTTTTTGTATTTTTCTCCATACAGTCTTTTGCTCACTTTGAAGCAAACAGATAAATGGCACAATCAAACCACACAGAGGCCATCAGAGCTCCTTATTGTGATGCTGCTTTTTTTAATTAAATTTAAGAAAGTCCGATCATGCTGACATACCATACTGTTTTCAAGTTGAATGTTTTTTTTTAAATGATTTATTGAGGTGATCATTTTTTTTGATAGTTTTTTTTTCTCACTTTCCATCACTTTCCATGATTCTCCCCTGAAACCATAAACCAGTGTTGAATAATTTGTCTGTGCCTGCATGCATCTTGGCTGATTTCCTTTTATTTGTTTTACCTAGTCATAAAGATCTGAAGATGCTAACTGACTCAATGCTGATAATTGTGTTATGTTTATTTACAGAGGAAAGAGTTGGAAGACTTCAAAGAACGAATGCGTGTTCGGAAGGAGCAGCGGATATTAAAAGACATTTCTATGGAGTCTGAGAACTGAGGATTATGTGTTGAGGTCTCAGCACAATGATGGAGAAGTATCCGGCAATGTTTTTTGGGCAAAGGAAAACTGGGTGGACTGGAGTAAGAGCATGACACACTGGAAATCCCTGCAAAGTTAACACATCCCAAGTGTTTTCTGGGTGTTTTCCAGAGATTAATCATGCCAGTCGAATTTTCATGTGAGACTTTTTAAATGCCCAGATTTGCCTGATCATTTGAGTTGCTGTGATGGCACAGTCATTAAATCATTTTTGAGTTAAATATCCAGTTGGATCTAATGTTATTATCGTGGTTTATTTTGTGGGACACAGTGCCTTCATACCCTTGGATTTGTTCAGTTTAGTCTTTCCATTGTATCATTATTGTATCATAGTGGAATCAAATGAGACTTTTTTGGCACTGATCAACAGAAAAAATAATATAAAATATAAAAAATATAATAAGAACTGGGTAGCTTTGTCTTTATGTTCTGGTTTGTTATTGGAAAGAAATGTTCCCTCAAGTCGCAATTCACTTACTGCAGCAGGTCGATCTATCTGTATTTTGCTGCATTCATTTTAACCGCTACCTTCACATGCCTCCTGCTATAAATCAGCATCCCCACAGCATGATGCAACCACCACCATCACCAGAAAAGCACTATCTGCATGCTTTTTCTGGTGATGTCTGTTTTTATTGTACATGAACAATAGCCTTCGTATTATGACCAAAGAGCTCATCTTTGCTGCCATTGGATCATGGAGGCGTCTTCCATTTTGTTCCAGACACTTCCTCATGCCTTCTTGCAAACACTAGATCAGATACTGGGAATATTTGTTAACAGTAGCTTTCTTATAGGAGTAGAGTTACTCATTGGATTGTAGGCACGTTGGCTGTTCCTTTATCTTCATGAGTTTTTGCACCTTGCAAATACTTATATGTACAAGCTAAACTCACTTGTCACACCTTGATTACACACAGGAGATCAACTTGTGACATCCAAATACAATTGGCTGCACTAATTATGATTTAGCTGTGTTGGTTGTGTGACACTTTGACATGAAATGATATTTTTCTATTACCG
The DNA here is from genome assembly GCA_038419695.1 of Scomberomorus guttatus. Lineage (NCBI taxonomy): Eukaryota > Metazoa > Chordata > Actinopteri > Scombriformes > Scombridae > Scomberomorus > Scomberomorus guttatus. Next base: position 1,169,343 of record CM076459.1, read on the forward strand.
ACTGTTGTAAAAGCCCAATTACATCCATTTTGCGTGTGTAAAACAGTCAAAGGTAGTGGTGGGGTTAATACTAAAGGCACTGATTAAATGTATTCTTGTAGACGTGTCTGTTTAATCCTGTCATTTGTTGGTTTTGTTTCACAGACTGATAGATTTATTCATTGGATGTGGTTGTATTTGTATATGACATTGTATCTTATGTACACATTTTATGGCCACATCTGTAACCTCAGGTTACCAGAGGATTGCAGGTTTGATCCTCTGGACCAATATTTTTAACAAAAATGTGATATGAATGACAAACACCCAGTGTCTGATTGGCTGGTTTTTGTCAGACTGTGCAGCTCTAAATTGTGTCAATGTGAGCATGTGTTCTCAGTAAACCTCCACAAGTTTTTGCTTGTTCAGAAAGTGCCACTTGTACCTGAGTCTTATCCCTGACCCCATATATTCCCTAATGCTAAATCACATAAGAAACCACATATTTATATTACCAAATATGTCATTCATTGTTACTGAGTTTGCAACAACTTGAGCATTGGCATTGACTATCCATATGAAATGTGACCCAAATGTACATCCTAGAACAAGGCAACATAAAATACCGGACTATGTACTTCAGTAACTTCAAAATGTTTCAACTTCTGAAATAAAACAAAATACTTATCAGGCTTTTACCAATAATTTGTGGGTAAGCTGGTGCTGTCAGTTTAAAAAAGGAATTCCCAGCATACAGTCTCATGTATGCTGAATGTGCATGAGGATATGCATGTTACAGCACAGTATGACACCACAGCGCGGTTGATTGCCCAGCTCCACTTATCTGAATTTGGCCCTGAATGTTACTAGGATGTTGTGTTGATTGGAGTGCAAAGGCAACAGTTGCAAATTAATGCCTTTTTTAAGAGGTAATACTTGTTCTCACATGCTTAAAAGTTCATAACAGTTCATAAGTCATTTTGAATATGACATAGGCAAAATTACACCGTGGCCTTCTTCAGACTACCACAGCTATCTGTGATCTCCCAAATATAAGTCTTGGATGTGTCTGACATGAACCAAAGTAATGAACTGCTGAAATTCTCATCCATCATGACGAAGCGATGACATGTTTTTCCCAAGCCTCATCAAATGTTCCCCTCAAATATATTTGGCAATGAGCAGTGGCCAGCTAGATGTCTCACAGTCTCTCTCCAGAGACACTGGAGAGAGAGAGAGTGTATTTTCCTTCTTGCAGCTGTTTCTTTTTCATAGCTGCCATTCATTTTGAAACTCACATTCAAAATATAGTACTATGTGATACTCTTATAGGCTGATAAATAATATTCCTCCTGTGATAAGTGATGGAAGATTAAGTGTACTGACGGTACATGTAAACCTTGCCTAAGTGATCACATTGTCCTTATCATATTATTATCTTGAGGCTTTAATTATCACAATTCTTGGTGATGACCAGAACCACTGAGAAGCCTCTGAGCACCACACACAACAGTACGCACATTGTTATATTTACTATTTTACTATAGTTATTGTTACATTGAATTTTTAGATAAGCTCAGGAATTGCCAGGCTTTATTTAAGGCTAAAATGAATTGGAATTAATGTAGTTTCACAGATATTTCCGGGATTCTTGCTATTTTTGCTGTGATGTGTTCTAGCGAGATTAATATCAGACAGTAGGGGGCAGTATTTACCTTTGAATAGCCGTGTGCATGGACCATACAGGCTTTAACAACAAGGAAGTGACCACCTAACCAGCAGACTGCTGTCAAGATGGCACCGAGTGGGCTGAAAGCGGTAGTAGGAGAAAGTAAGTGACATATTTGTTGTAAAGTTGTATCATTCATGAAGTTTCGTTCCAACCAGAAGACACGGGTAGTTTAACCGAATTATCTCGTAGCAGCTTAATAAATTGACGCAAAACTTTACACTAAAAACCGTTGGGGACGTCGGTCCTTTAGGTTTCTTCCTGCTCCAGTCACAATTAAAACGCTAACATTACCGAGGAAAATATGTCATCTAACTAACCAAGTTAGGGCTAAAAAGTAGTATTATGGTGTTGAAGGTATTGGTAACAACATTTACTCGGTGGAAATGATGGGTTGTTGTTGTGACATTTGACAGACGTACAAAGAGTAACTTAACGTTAAAAGTCGCAGTGACTGACAGTCCAAGTTGTAGGCTAACGTTAGGCTAACGTTAGCTAACTGAGTTAACCGAAAAGGAAGTTCATAACTTTGCTTGTGATGGACTAGTTAAATTAACAGGAGTATTTATGATTTAAGCAATTTAACACCAACACAATCACAAACTTTTGGTACAATATGTTTTTGGTGTATCTTATGTTTCGATATTAACGCACTTGTCTTGTGTAGGTTAACAAATAACTATTGAACCAGGTGTAAAAGTAGCTTTAACGCTAGCTGTTATTTAAAGTTAAAGATGTTCTTTACATATTCAAATAATTTTATATAAGTCTAATGTTTATTACTTTATTAGGTACACATGTACAATCTGATGCAATTCAATACACCAGCTCAGCCATAAATTTAACTTTTATGTTGCTTATAATGTTCAGGGAGCTGCATTATATTCAGAGGTGTTTCTAATATTCTGCCCCCCTCGTGTATGTAAAAAGGGAGGACAAAAAATTAGAAACACCTCTCAATATATTGTAGTTCAGTACAACAACACCTTTAACTATGACCTCAGTAATAAACATATAATTGAATTTACACATTTTCGACTCTGTCAACAAAAACTGAACATTATAAACTACATGAAAGTAGAATTCATGGCAGAGCTGTTGGGTTGCATTAGATTGTACAGGTGTACCTAATAAAGTGGCCACTAAGTGTATGTTATATAATATTTTAATATTAGAATAAAGTGGTTCAATTATTCTAAACAATTTTGAAACTCTAAACGGTGAAATGTTTTGAATACAGATACAACTCCCGTAAAATATGTAGTATTTCTGCAAGGGTTGTCTGTGACTGTATTTTGATCTTGTACAGATTAGGAGTGTAGTGTGAACACACCCGTCTGTCAGAATTGCTAAAATCTTTAGGTGTATATTGCTAATAATCCTGACCTTGCCCAGGATCAGGCCAACAATGACTTGATATTTGCTTGTACTAACCAATAACAAACAATAATAGCTAATTTCTATGAGTTTTGGAATATCCACTTATTCTTGAGCTGCTACAATATCTGCTGCTCAATTCAATGCCATTATTATTATTTATGATAATCGGAATTTAAAACACACATTTATGAAGTCAACAGAAACAGGTGAAACAGGTGAAAATGGAGGCATGTGGCCAGGTCTTATGAGGTTAACCTGATGCTTGAAACATTGTTGTTTAGTTTAAGCACAGGAGTATGCAGGTCCTCTCCATTTTTGGACATTTTGAAAATGACCAAATACATAGGCTAATCTTGCCAGGTTTGCTTGGAATGGTTGTCTATTTTAATGCAAGTAACAAGTAGTCATCGTTTCCAGTTCCCAGTATAGAAATAGGTTTGGCATTACAAGACAAGACATTTGTCAGTGTGGAATTTTCCACTTGGTTCAAAATCTTAATAAAAAACATATAATTATGAGTGCATAATGTTTATTATATTTACATTTACATAATTTTCAGTTAGTCTACAGTATTTCTGGCAGACAGTTTTATGTTGAATGTGCAAAATGTTGGTACAAAACTAGATCATAGTTCTGCCTGACTCAGAAACAAATGAGATATTCAGCAACCCATCAACACCAAATAATATTTTTTAAGCTGTTCATAACATGGTGATTACAATGACAGATAACAGTAGGAGAAATTCCCATAACTCGCTAATTGTCATTTCAATTTGCAAGTGAATTGATGTGGTAATAAGAATTGAATCAAAGCACTGAATCAAATGTCTTTAGTGAGTCACCACTGCGTTTCTAAATATGTTCAACAAGGAAGTTGAGGAACACGATGACGCCTTTTGTGTAGCTCTTCATTCATCAGTATGTGTCTTCGCACAGTCTCCTTCCTTCAATGCTTCCTTCAAATTGTCAGTAAAGGGGATTTGAGACATAGTTTCACGGTTTCCCCACGGAAATAGTTTTATCGAGGTCATTAGCCACCGAGATCATTTGGAGGAGATAATGGCCACATTAAATGTAATGGCTTTTTGCTACATGAAATAGCGTCTCTGCTCTTTTACCCTGTAGGTTAATGTGTGACTTCTGGGTATTTTGGGCACGTTGGCCCCACCTCCACTGTAAAACACTGAGGTAAACCCTCAGTTTTGCAATTTGTTTCACCAATAGCACCACACCTCAGCTGTCGTGCCTATGAAGTCACTAGAACAACTACGCTGTTGTGTGATCCCCGTAGCCTGTAATCTCAACAGTATAACGCAAGAAGGTTGCACCCAACCGGCCGAGTTGGTAAATACAAATACCAAATATGGATTTGTTTTAAGAAAGTTCCGGGTTCCTGATTTAGAGTTTTAGACACGTAACTGACCTCTAACATTTGCATTGTGTTTATACATGAAATTTAATTAAATTTCAATTGCATATTTAATGCATACTTTCAGTTAAACAACATATGTATTCTTTTACCCTTTTAATCCGATGGTGCACAACAGATTATATGCTGGATTTAGTCGTACTTTATAGAGATTAATTGACCTAAATATGAATTGTATAAATTAAGATAGAATGCTGTAATAAAGATTGGAATTTTTTGAATCATACAGTTTCCTTTTTAGAAAAACGTCACAGAAATGTTACGCTATCACGTACAATATTATTATGGTGTTATGTTGCTTCTGCTTTATAAACAGCATTGCTAAGGTATTGCTGTATTGGAGCCATTGTGACTGTTCCAGCACTTGTTACCCATTTTATCTAACTTCTTCTGTGCTGAGCTAGAAATGTTTTCTTAGAAATCATTGATAGTTCTGTAATCATATGTCAATCTTTGTCTTCTCTTTTACAGAGATCCTCAACGGGGTCATCAAGAGTGTGAAGAAGGATGGAGAGTGGAAGGTGACGGTTGCCAAATAACAATGAAGAAATCCTCTGATTTTGTCACACTGAATTATAACCCCTGTTTATCTCATATTTCTTCAGGTTCTTATTGTGGACCACATGAGCATGCGAATTCTGTCCTCTTGCTGCAAGATGTCTGATATTTTGGCAGAGGGGGTGACCAGTAAGTCCTGTGCATCAGTTGTATACATGATGGTACAGATATCCACACACTTTTTTTTTTTTTTTTAGTTTAGCTCAACTTTTCTCAATCTGGGGGATGTACACAGCATATATACTCAGAGCAGGGTTTTAGGATGAACAAAATGCTCATCCTCTTCCCTACACATTTCACCTTTTCCGTTATAGCTGGATGACAGTAATCTGTTCTAAGTTGTTTCCTGTCCCCAGGACTCTGATTGATTGGATAAAAGAGACGCAGTCCATACAAAGCCACTTCGCTCACAAAATCAAAGAAATTTTAGATTTGCACTTGTAAAAATGTTTTTCACCCACCTTTATAACTCAACTGTTTCCTTCTAGGAGTTCCACTTGTAATTGATGTCAGTACTCACTCACTTCAGTTGTCCTGGCAGCTTGTATCAGCACATTATGTTGCTGTATTTCACATTATATTGATGTTTTATTTGCATGTGGTATTGGTTAATTCAGATTGTTTAAAAATGAAGTAAAATTCCTCTCTTCTCTGCTTTTCAGTTGTGGAGGACATCAATAAACGCAGGGAGCCCATCTCTAGTCTGGAAGCCATATATTTGATTTCACCAGTAGAGAAGGTTAGTGGTCTTCTGTGTTTATTTTCATATTTCTCATATCTCAATATTTGCCATATTCAAAATCTTTTAAAACATTTTGTTTTTTGAATTACAGTCAGTTCGTGCTCTCATTAGCGACTTCAAAGACACTGCCTTTACTTACAAAGCAGCACACATCTTCTTCACTGACAGTAAGTTTGTGTGTGTGTGTGTACACTATACTCTGCTACAGCTACAGAAACCTTTGTTTTCAAATGTAGTGTTCAAAATATTTAAAGTTACAAAATATATAAAATAATCAAATCAAGCTATTGCTATTCATAATATTTGTTATTCCTTTGCTTCTGTAGCTTGCCCAGATGGCCTCTTCACTGAGATTGGGAAATCCAGAGTTGCCAAGGTTGTCAAGACTTTAAAAGAAATCAACGTTGCTTTCCTGCCATATGAGTCTCAGGTAGGGGAATGTGTCTACTTTGCTCCACTATGTTCGACATAAACATGTTATATTTTTTGTTCTGTGAAATTTATAATTACAGTTTTCAGTTTTGCTGCTTAAATGCAGTGTCTCACAATATTTGCTGTAGTGGCATTACTGTGCGCATGGATGCATTTACATATACTGAACGTAGGCTCTCTAATTGTTAAGAGTAAATTGTTAAAGAAATTACATTTTATTGTACCATCATTTATAGTAGTTGTTGCCTCACTGGGCAGATAGGCCTATCATTACCCCAAGACAGGAAGAAAAAAAATGAAGCCCTTGACAATCTTGGCTTAGCCCCAGATCTTTTCAAATCCTAGAAACGCCTCTGGTCATCAACAAGATATATTCAAACTGAGGCAAATCTTAATCCCTGTCACCCCTACAGGTATTCTCCCTGGATGACCCAACCTCCTTGTACTCCTTCTATAGCTCAAAACCCTCTGTAGAAAGAGGCAAAATGATGGAGAATCTGGCTGAGCAGATCGCAACCCTGTGTGACACACTTAAGGAGTACCCTGCAATCCGATACCGCAAGTATGAAAGCCTTGCATCAAAGTACAATGAAATTAGATTGCCTCTGAATTTACTTGCTGATTCCAAATTGTCTGCCACTCTGTCTCACAGGGGACCAGAGGAGAATGCTAGACTGGCTGAAGAGGTCTACCAGCGCCTGAATGCTCACAAAGCTGACAACCCAAGCATGGGAGAGGTTAGGGACCACTAAGACACCACCCACATCAATTTCTATATGCTCTACTGTATTTATTCTTTGACAAAAAATCCAGAACGGGATTCTTACACTGCTTTTTTTCTGCTGAACCAGCTTTTTCATACAAGAAAATAAACTTCCATTGGGATTCTGCAGCTCTTCACCTTTACTGGTTGTGGAAGTTTCTCTGGTTTCAGGGTTGTATTCCCTGTTTATTTCCTAATTTTTCTCATGCTTTGCTGGACCTTTTCTCTTTTTCCCTTCTTCTTTTCTGTCTCTCTCAGCTGACATTTCCTTGCTCCTGACATGGGTCTTAACAGGCATGTATTACTGTTCTTTTCCCCCTATTCATCTGAATTGCATTAAAATACTGTTCTGTATAAGCATTCTCTGTATTTCCTTCGACTGTACTTGACGTGGCATGTTTGCTGAAGGGCTACTTTACGCTGCATCATTCAGACAGTGATCTGTTTTGTTTTTTTTTTATATAGATAAAAGCTGATAACACTTTTAACTGCCTGACAGACTTACAAAAACATAATGAAGGACTTTATACATAATATATATGTGGGAAAAAAACATGTACTGTAGACTAGATGCCAGTTTATTATGCATCTGTGAAGTAATTAATATCTTTCATTTGTATTGGTTCATATGCCTAATCTTTATTGTTTTCAGGGTGCAGATAAGGCGCGATCCCAGCTACTGATTATTGATCGTGGGTTTGATCCCATGTCACCTATTCTACACGAGTTGACCTTCCAGGCAATGGCCTACGATTTGCTTGATATCGAACAGGACATCTATAAGTGAGTAAACATCTGATTTCACTTAAGCTGCTATTCATTGGCTTTGCCAGGTCAGTGTGCTGTATTTGGTGTCCCATTTTTCCATACAAACTTTTGTTGTACATATTTTTTTTTTTTTTAAGATATCAGACAACCGGCATTGGGAATGCAAAAGACAGAGAAGTGTTGCTGGACGAAGATGATGAGCTCTGGGTTCAGCTCAAACATATGCACATCGCAGATGTCTCTAAGTAAGTCCACACGAGTGCTTCTCATGGTCATCCTTCCCAACAAGTGCTGGTCATTGCTTTCACCTGGCTGTATATTACACCTTCTAAACACACACCTCGCTGTGTGTCCCCTCTCAAAAATTAGAAATTGTTACTTTGATATTATGTTGTAATTTTATATTTAATGGAGAGAAATGAAAATAATGGATTCATCTGGTTTTTTTTTTGTCCACTTAAGTCATATTTTAATAAGGAATGGTGGGGCCAAATAAGGTGTGTTCAGATTGCAGTAAGAAAGTTGCCCAAAAGATGGTGTGAAATGCATTGTGTGTGTGTGCATATATAACAGTTGAGTAAACTTTTGATCCTGTAAGTTAAGGTACCTAAATTACAATGTGATTGTTCATTAACAACCATTTCCCAAATTAATTGTTGCAGGAAAGTGACAGAGCTTCTTCGCACCTTTTGTGAGAGCAAGAGAATGTGCACTGACAATGTGAGTGTTTATGTGCAATAATCATTTTTGTTTAGTTATTATTACAAATGTTCCTGATATAACATGTCTTATTGTTGTGATGCAATTTGAGTACAAATGTGTTTTTCCATTTCAGGCCAACATCAAAGATCTCTCTCAGATGTTAAAGAAGATGCCGCAGTATCAGAAGGAACTGAGCAATGTGAGTGGGATGAAGAAAAGCCAGCTGTTAACCTTTTTAGTGTCATCATCCAATAATAATCTTCCTATTATGAAGATGGTACTCTCTACACTGCTCAAGATTGTGACTGTACAAATGGCAACACGATCAGAATTTTGAATGTCTTTTATTAGGAGGTACTTCTGACAGTAAATTAGAGACTATTCAGATTCACAGTGTTTTTTAAAGCTTTAAAGTACTTCTAGGTAATTTGCCCACATTCTAGTTAATTTACCTCATACATTGACTGTCCATTATGACTAAGATCTGCCTTTATTTTTAGTGGAGAAGCTCCAGAATTGTCTGTCTTGCTTCTAGCTTTGAAAAAATAAGTTTTACAGATTTTGGCTGAGCTTCCGTCGGGCGTGTGAATAATATGAAGATAGATAAATAATTAATGCTGCGATATTGTACATGTAATGCTTATTTTTATTTCATTCACAGTACTCTACCCACTTGCACCTAGCTGAAGCTTGTATGAAGAAATTCAAGGCCTCTGTTGATAAGCTTTGTGAAGTGGAACAGGTCAGTACTCTTGTGGAGTGTACATTTGAAATTTATCTCATGTTGTGATGGTATCATCCAAATTTTGACTTAGAAAATCAGAGTTGGCGGTATAAATAGAAACACGATAATGGACTCTTGATCCCTCAAGAGAAAGGCAGCCATAGATTACCACTGAGCCATTGAACTTCTTGGAATTAGTCTGCTCATGTGTTGTTGGCAAAACCTGTCGGACTGTAGTTTTTATCACACGGGATCAACTAGAATGTCCCACTGTGTTAGTTGCTGACAGTAAGTATCTTAGAGAGAATGTCTGACATGGAATTACTCTGTCCCACTCACTCAGCAGACTAAGTGCCCTCAACTTGATAGTGCCTTTATTTATAGCTCCTCTGCGGTGTGTTTAAATGCCACTGGCATGGTCTGGTGATATTTAATGGAGAATCTTAATCGTAATATTGCATAAGAAGCTTGCAACCGGACATCAGCATGCATATATCTACAGAAATACGGAAGAAGCTGTTATGCCATTTCTGCGTGTAAAGGCATTTAATAACATGCACATGCACTACTTGGTAATGTAGAAATCCTTCCAGGCTCATGTATGAGCCAGGCTATATAAAAAGTTGGATAAAGCCAAGGCCCAGACCAGTGCCAAACCTTAGTGTGTTATTTGGATGTGCCAGACATGCTTTGTCTCCCTGAGGGCATGTATTCTGCCACATTTAGTCTTGTATCAAATGAGTCTCAACCACATAGAAAATGATAAGATATGCATGGTTGTGGCATTATGAGATGCAAGTGTTAATGGGGCCTTTTTGTATGACTGAATGACTCAACTGCATTAATGGATTGCCAGCATGTCTGAAAGCTGCCTCTTTAATCCAATGGGCATGTTTTGGCTCTGTGATGGACTGTGTGATCCAAACAGCAATAGCTCTCTGTCAGCTGTCATTTGTGGAAGTGTTTTACATTGTCTGGACAAGCAGTTACAAATGTATGTGTATAACATAAAAAAGTACTATATTTAGATGTGCTCTTCTTGCCATTTTCTAATTTTAGTTGGTCATAAAAAGCTTTGTTGTTGATTGGCCCTAACAAGGCTTAGTCCAAATTCATCATAAAGCTTAGCAAGAGTTTTTAGGGAGGTCACCCAGTGCCCAGGATGTCATTAAAGGGAAATCTCAAAGCTAGATGTAAGTATAAAAGCCCAGTTAAGTAGCCAGTATTTGTCATTATTTTTGACTTGGATGATGGATTACAAATGCAAGTCTGGAAGTTTACTGAATAATCTAGGATAGTTTCTTTCATTAGAGAGTTTTTTTTTTTTTACTGTTCAGTGAAAACTTTGTAAGTATAAAGAGTTGTTCCATGTTTTGTAACACCAACATTAACTTAAAGTAGTTTAGGGAAAGGGTCAGAGCAGTAGTGCCATTGCCTAAATTACAGCGTGGTCATGAGCATAAGAATTGAATTGAGAAGACATATAAAGTGTCACCTGCCCTGTGAGTCAGCTGTCAGCTGACTTAAGGTGTGATTGGTAATTCAGATTCCAATAATAGTTAATAGTTAACCACAGGCATCTTCCACAGGACCTTGCAATGGGTGCAAATGCAGAGGGGGAACCTCTAAAAGATGCCATGAAGAGCATTGTTCCTGTGCTCCTCAACAATGAAATTAAGGCCTATGACAAAATCCGCATCATACTGCTCTACATATTCCACAAGAAAAAAGGTGGGCCCTTGACACAACTGTGTCTGTTTTTAAGTAATACCCATGTGACATTTTAAAACCAATATTTTTGTGCAAAAAAGCATCAAGTGTTATCATTGGCCTCACTGTTTTTAAATAAAAGAGTTTGGTTATCCATGCAGGTATCGGGGAGGAGAATCTCGCCAAGCTCATTCAGCATGCAAACATACAGGCAGACAGCAACATCATCACCAACCTGCAGAACCTGGGCTGTAACATTATAGCTGAGGTAAATTTCTTGATTTCAGTTTGGCCATGGTCTTAATGGTTGTATGTGAGTATTTCTTACATGTGCTATGTTTGTTTAGGGCCGCAATGCCGGTAAAACACTGCCAGAGCGGAAGGTGCGCACAGAGAGCACATACGATCTCTCTAGATGGACACCCATCATCAAAGATGTCATGGAGGTATTAAAGCCAAAGTGAGATTTCAGATGTTGCTGGCACACCTGCTCAATTTTGGTTTCAGCTGTTTACACCATCTGTGTTTCTGTGTCCCAGGATGCCATAGAGGATAAACTGGACAGAAGGCAGTGGCCATTCATCTCTGATCCTGCTCCCATCAATACAACCCAGACTGCAGTCAGGTGGGAACTAGAAAAGAGGACACTTTCATTTTATCAGAGTTTGCAATGTATATAAAGAAATTATTAAATGAAAGCATGCCATTTTTCTGATGTTCCAAGGAAATTTTAGTTTGGAAAAATGTCCATTCTTTTTGTTTGTTGAAGCAACACAACTATTAAGTGGGGTAACAGGCAGATTATTTTTGTAAAATGAAAGCTTTTATCCTTGTAACTGAGATTGAGTCAAGCTTTTGACAAAGTGAGTTGAAGTTGAAAGGGTGAAATTAAGCCAGTTTTGCTTTGAATACTGAATATAATCCCCCAGGGAATTCCCATCATGATGATGGTGCTTATACAAACCACTCTGATGGACCCGGGTTCACTCATAATCTGTATAATGCACAATGCCTGTCTCCATCCTTTCCTTTTAGCAAAGTGCAGAATTAAAGCTGAGTAGTCATTAATATTAACACTAGAATACAGGCTAGCTATACAGGGCTGTATAAAACCAGACATGGCAGTCGAACTTTTGTAACATTATGAAACTGATTAGCGGAGGTAGTAAGCAGAGAATTACAATAAAATATAATATCAACTTGAACTTAAGTTCTCTCACATGTGCTGTCACTTATTCCTCACATGTCCCCAGCTGATTGTGACTGTGAGCTGTTGGCTTCCAGATCGCTTCGTGACATGCTTTATTTTTTAGGATTTTCACATTAAATCATCAGGGTCAATTTCTTGTTAATACTGTATCAAAAGGAAGTATTCCATGATATTTTGAGTAGTGTCATTTAATTGAAATTGAAATTATTAATGATGGATCATGTATGTGTAATGAAACTGACTGCTCACAAACAGCCCTTCATTTAGTTACTTGTTGCTTAATTATTCTTTTAATTCTTTTACAGCAGTGCACGTTTTGGACACTGGCACAAAAATAAAACTCCAACAGAATATCGTTCTGGCCCACGGCTTATTATTTTTGTGATTGGTGGGGTGTCGCACTCAGAGATGCGCTCTGCCTATGAAGTCACTCGAGCTACTGATGGGAAATGGGAAGTGCTGATCGGTAAGCAATTACTGTTGTGAAGTGGCATGATTTTTGTACCTGTTTCCTCCCAAAAATGTAGCATTCAAGAGGTTTTGCCTTTATTCATTATATAATTTTCTCCTTGACAGGGTCATCTCACACCCTGACTCCAACCAGCTTCCTTAATGACCTGAAGAGTCTGGACCAAGTTCCTAATCCTGATTGTTAGACCCTGAACAGGGAAGAGCACATTGGAATAAGGGTTTAGTCTTTCCTTTGAGATGATTGGTTGCTGGTCTTCTGTCACAGCATCTCCGACATCTGAAGTGAAACATGAAGAGAAATTTTAGATGTAGATGGAAGGAAATATTTGTGATGCTTTATTTTATTTTAGAAGGTTCTTTTTATTGGTTCTGTATACTTCTGTGATTCAAATTATGTTGAAAATATTTAATTTGAATGTAGGCATTATTAACATTTTGATTATTGTACTATTCTCATTCAAATTCTTATTTTTGTTACTATATATATTTGATTTCCTTAGTTTTGTACTGAAAAGATTGCATCATTTCCACAAAACTGATCATCTCACACCAAAAATCTTATTCAAGTCTAATCTAGATGTATATAAGTCAATAAGTATGTGCCTTATATCCAGGGACATTAAGTGTGTGATAACCTGTTTTCTCTAGGTACCTTTTTCTCCCTCATCTGGGAAATTTCATCTCAGACAAAACGTCTCACCTGCTGTTTTATGAAATCTTGCACATTTACCTTTTACTTTAATATATTGCTGGGAGCAAGTGTGGTGGGTGTGTGTTTCTTGGTTGTTAAAAATAAGTAATAAAGAAACATATTCACTCTAAGTTGTGGTTTTAAATGTTTGACAAAACATCTCAAATCTCAAGGCCCACTCACTAGCTTTTCTGAGCTTCTATCAATGTATCAGACAGCTCAATTTGCCATGAATTTGAATATTTACACCTGCTCTCTACAACCAGAACCAAATTTTATTATCAAAATGTGTGTATTATACTGGTAAGTGTATCACAGCAGGGGCAGTTTTGTTCATCTCAATACTGTGTGACCTGGGCATATGCCTTCTTGCTATATATAATGACAACGTGGAAGCATTTGTCAATGTGGAAGTTCATGTTTGCAAAATGCAAACATGAACTTTAAGTACAGTGTTAGGTCAAAGGGGAGTCATGTACACCTACCAGTGAAAAAGATCATCTCTCTCCATGCTGAGGATTATGTTTTCATCTGGGATTACAGATGGTAATATTAAGAACGGGACACTGGCTGGGGTCTTAATGGCAATGGGTTAATACTCCGGACTTAACTCTGTTTAAAAGCCTTCCACCAAGCCATATCCAGTACACATTTGGAGAAACATCGAACAGGACCATATTTTCCATTGCACATACACCCAATAGATCCATTCAAGAAGTATTGACTGGGATCTCGATCAATAGTACTTCTGTGCAACTTTCTTGACTTTTTGCATTTTACCTGGTTTTCAGTTAGGGACTTTTTCCGTTTTTGGATTATTTTTCATGATGGCAGCTGCTGGAGTGGACTCAAAATCAGAGGCTGCAGACACTGTGCCGGTAAGTCATTTGTACTGTAACAACAATTATTAATCCTTGAAAGTTTTTACATTTTGAGGTATTTTGATTCTTTATATTTTTGATCAATAATTTGGTTCTTTTTAGTGTTAAATGTACATTTTTCAGATGTTTTATGCAGATTTATATTATTTCTCAATTACCAAAAGAAGTAAATATTTTAAGTTATTACATTTATGCTTTCCCCTTAGAAGTATTTTATCACAATTTGTTGACAATGTAATATGCTGTAATTGGTTACCTTTTAATATGATGCATTGATGTTTTAAATTGATCCACAACATGAGTTCCAAGACTTTCATTGTGATATGGAGACATTTATATAGGATGACAGATGTCTATCAGTTCTGATAGTTCATACTATTTGCCCATTCGTTTGGCCTATGTTCAATAGGAAACCCCTGAACAGGAGCAGATCTTCAACATACTGAGTTACTCACAGCGTGGACGAATGGACGATCAATGTTGCGCCTTGAGTCCTTCTAAACCTGCACAAACCAAAACCTCACCTGCAGGTTGGGACACTAAACACAAAGATACCCTCTGCATTGTATATGTCCTTTTGTAGATTTATTCTTGATTGTTTCACCCCTGCTCCTCACAGGTTCGTACAACAAGAACTTCCTCCATACCGTTGACAACATGCAGGGAGGCTTTAGTGACCAGCAGGTGTCATTACCAGAGTTAAACTATCAGGTACTTAAGTACAGGTTGTAAAGGGCTGACTGCATGTACCTGCACAGGTGGTGTGATGAAGAAATGTCTGACCTCCAAAATGTGACTTTTTCTCAGGAACCAAGGAGTAATGGCTGTCATGGCTCTGCACCTCAGATCTCTGTGACAGAGAGTACTCCAGATATGAACAGGAAGCTCCTGTTAGCGCCAGCCGACCAATTACAGGTTCCCCCTCAGCGTGACCGCTCCAGTTCCATAAAGGTCTGTTCTCCCACTGTGTCATTATGGTTGCTTTATCCATTATAGATTTGTTTTACTGACTTGTTTGATCATGTGTTATTAAATGTTGATCATTCTCATTTTGGTCAGATCATTATTGCACTGTTTTTGTCCAATAGAAAGAGACACCTGATGAACAACAAAAGTTCATGAATATGATCAGCCATGGCCAACGTGGACGCATGGATGACCAGCGCTGTTCCTTGAATGTTTGCAGGAGTGCTCCCTGCACACCCAAACACACAGACAGAAAGCCTGTTACAAGTACACTAAACACTGGTGAATGATAAATATAACTGGCTGTATTCATAAATATTTCTGTAAACATTAACAGAATTGTGTTGCAATTCTTGCAAATGCCTCTTGCTTACCACCTCTTTATGACATATCCTGGTTCAGACAAGTTATATTGCCTAAATACTTAACTATTACATATGTTTTCACATTTCATCTTCCCAGCTCCAGATTCTGAAATGTTATTCAGCCTCTTGGCCAACACTCAGAGCCAACGGCTCGATGACCAGCGAGTATCTCTTCCGTCATTACCAGGATTACAGAAAGAAAATCCTAAATCTATGGCCGAAGAAGATTCAAACAACTTGAGTTACCTGGTCTCTAAAGTTCAGGTTAGTCCTTCCTACTTTTCTTATAAATATCTAATATTTTTCACACCAATGGATGTCGGATGGCACATAAGGCCAAACAGCCATAAATTTACAGCAAGCAGTATAACTCTTCCCCATGTTTTGGATGTATAGTGCTTCAAAGTCTGTTTTCATGGAAATGTCATGTTAAAGCATGCCATCAACCAACAGCTTGTAGCTTTAAGAACAGTTGACAATGACAGTTTTGCACAGTTGCTGAAAGCTGTGATATATCATTTGTAAAATTCAAACCAGTTGACATTCATTATCTTTTGCTTGTTGTGCTGTGGAACTGTATGCATTAAAGAAGTCTGCATCTAAATTAAAAAATGGCGGGAAATGGTCTAATTAATTTTCAGGGTTCCAGAATGGAGGACCAAAGGTGCTCCCTACCCAAGATCCTGACCCCAGAGGCCCAGTGTTCATCACAAAAGGATAAGTCAGGACCTCCACGTTCATCCTCCTTCAGCCCCGGCTCAGACATAGAACGTTTAAAGAACAAAGATAAAGCATCTTCAAAACAGGTATATGCAGAAGTGACGGCTTTAATTTTTAGCACAGGGAGGTAAAGGCATCCACATTTAAAACAATGATGTTTTAGATCTGCAATCTTAATCTTAATGCCTTTTTTTTACCATCTAGGTCTTGACTTCAACTGAACAGAAGGATTTTTTTTCCTTGATGAGTCATGCCCAGCGTGGGCGAATGGACGAACAGCGATGTGTCTTAAATGTTAGCCCGACTCCCAAGTCCACACCCAAACACAAGCCCACTCAGAGTACAGTGCCCAAAGGTTAGAGGTTTGCTTTCCACTCTTGTTTTAAAATTTTTTGATGATAATTTAATTGCTCTTTTTTGTTCTTATGTAACAACTCTTTACACATTTGATCATACAGCTAATATGTCTCTTTTGTACTGTCCCAGGTCCAGATTCTGAAAAGTTGTTCAGCCTGCTGGCCAACTCTCAGGGCCGACGGCTTGATGACCAGCGAGTATCTCTTCCTTCATTGCCAGGGATACAGAATGGAGGCACAACATCAGCTGCTGCAGAGAAGGATGCAAGCTTCTTGTTTTACATGGTCTCCAAAGTCCAGGTTAGCCCCATATGTAACATGGTGTAAAGACCATTGTGAAAAGTTGTTGACTGTTTGTCATTTTCCTCTTCACACATTTAATTGAAAATATAGCATATCTTTAATAATACACCCAAATGTTTTGATACAAGACTGCAGTTAATCATATTTTCCTCCCACAGGGCTCAAGGATGGATGAACAGAGATGTTCTGCACCCCAAATCTTACAGACTACGGGTACCCCATCTACTCAGCGCAAAGACCATCCTATTTCAGACACATCTGATAAATCTCCCGGAAGGACTGCCTCCCTACGTTGTGCCAAAATTGACCAACATCAGCAGGTGAGACTTCATGCTGCACAATGCACAGCTTAGAGTTTCGCCTGTACTTCTACTGTCCTGTAATCTCGTGTTCTTTTAAGTAAGACAATAAAATAACATCCCACTTCTCATTGCTTTTCTCTCTTTAAATCTTTTTTTTTAGGAGGCATCTCCAGCTGAGCAGGAGCAGTTCTTTAAAATGATAAGCCATGCACAAAGTGGACGTATGGAGGAGCAACGTTGCTCTTTACAACCGAGCAGAAGCACACCTGCCACACCCACACACAATGGAAGTGCTTTAAATAATGTAACCACAGGTCAGAAAAACACACAGGGCTCAGAGGGTCAAGTATGTGTTCTTTGTCTTTGAGATGCCACAAAAATAACACTTGACTCTCTGTAACAGGTGCAGAAGCTGATGCATTCTTTAAAATCCTTGCCTCCAGTCAGGGTAGACGGCTAGACGATCAGCGTATTGCGCTTCCTGCCCTGCCGGGGATATGTGGGAATTCTGAAGGAAAGCAAACTAAGAGTCACGCAAAAGCTGCAATCCCAGTAGGTTACACCCTATTTAAATAATTAGTGGTGTGAACAAAAAGAACATTGCCAACCTAAATGTATTTCCTTGTTATTTTTGTGATTTTCCACCCCCAAGGTGAATGGTACGCAGTACATGATGCACAGACACATTCTTGTGACTACAGTGCTGTAACTTGAGAACTATTCATGGCAGAAATGTCATACTTGAACCCAAGGTTCCCCCTATAGAATAGTTGAGCAGAATAGATTTTGGTACACCTTCATGACTCCTCAGTTCTAGATATGGTGCATATTTGTACCATCTGATCACTGGTGTTATGAAGGAATACTTGACAGCTCGTCTGCCTTTTTTCTCATTTTTCTTCTGCAAGGCTTCTGCCCCGCACATCACTGTGGCTGAAAGTACACCAACAACATCAAGGAAGGACTGTTCCAGACCTTCCTCTCAACCCCAAATTGCAGAATCTGGCTCCCCCAGAGCCCTGCCCAAGTCTGCTTCATTTAGCCCCGAGACAGAATATCAGAAGCTAAATTCCCCAGGACAGGTAAAAAGTTCCCCTCAAATGCAAAACTATTTTCATCAAGTGTGACTGCTGGAAATATGAATATGCAGAGGCCATATAAAAGGGTGTCAGTATAAAGCATGTATTTACCAATCTGGTTGATCTTTAGTGCTTTGCACATAAGTACATCAAATCGATGAGAGTGAAAAGATTTAACTTGCATGTGTCCAGCAGATGCTGTTTGTTCACTCTTAATGATATGAATCATTGCTACATGTAAGCAAACTGACCATACCCTATCTCAGATAGTGGTTTCAGTTAGGGAGAAGGAATGCTCCTCTCTTGGAGCCTCATGTGTGAGTTTTGCTGAGGTGGGTCTCTTGCCCTTCCCGTGATTTTAAAGTTTTATCTTAATGCAAGACTACAGAGTCACTGAAACACTTCGTATAGAACAATGACGTGATGTTTCTTTACAGCTTACATTGAAGGTGTCTATGAGCTTCACACCACAGCAGGTAAGCTGTGCCACAGCTTGTGCTAATAGTGAGCTATTTGCCCAAGGATGTGATAATAGATGTGTGCTTTTATCAATCCTTTTTTGACTCTTTTATCTGTCAAAGGGACATAAGAATATCGACAAGCCATGTACATTCCCAGAAGTCTTCCTTACTCTAGGAGCCCCAGGAGAAAATCTTGTGATCCCTCTGAGCCCAGCACCTGGCAGACCCCTTTCCTTCAACTTAAACCTTGTGCCAAAAGAAGATGTTACATCCAGGCGCTGCTCTTCAAGCCATGCCAGTCCCCGGAAGGCCCAGTCAAGGCCATCATCGCCCAACCCAGGAGCAACCAATAAAGAACAAACTATAACTTCGTGCCCTCATGAACAGGGGAAGCTTGTGACCAGCCCTATCAGTCCAGATGACGACTGCTTCTCTCTGATTGAGAAGGTTCACACAGCCCAGCTGCAGAAGGGGATGGCTCAAGGAGAGCAAAAATGGAAAGGGGATCCTGGAAAGGGGAGGGAAAAGGCAGAACAAGGAAAAGGAAAGGGGGGTGGAAAGAAAGATAAGAAGGATGGTGGAAATAAACAATAGGCATGAGAAAATGAAATATGAAGTGTCAGTAATTGGTAAAAAAAAAGTTTCAGACAGTTTTTATAAAATTGTAGTTGTCATAAACCCAAAGTAAGCTGGGTAAACCATTTGTTGAGGCATTTATTTATTTGTTTTTCCTCTTTGATAGTTACATGTTCAATAGATGTACAGTATATTATTATTACTATTTTGTTTCGAGCTCAGTTGTGTAGGTGAGAACTCATTGCTTTACTTTTTTAAACAAAAACTGTTAAAGATACTGTACTGTTAAAGATAATACTGCAGTATTGATATTAGCTGTTCATCTAAAGAGAAAGATTGTAAGCTGGTTGGAATAACACCCATAACTCTGGCAAACTGTGTGAAATGAAGAAAAACAGCAAAACAATAAACAGAAATTGCTAAATTAAATGTGATCACCAATTCATATTTGCTCTTGATTAGTTGAACCACATGAATAATAAATGAGCCTAGAGCCTATATTGTAAGATCCTGTTTTATTCATTGGTGCATCTCAGCTAGAGCACATGATGAATGGGAACCCAGAATGGGTGTAACGTTTGATCTTAACTGACATTGCAGCAAAAAGTTCCGCAATAATTTGCCAGTTTGGTCTTCTTATTGACACAGTGTTATAATATAGTTTCAGGTAACTATTATCTAAGCTAGCTTGGGTATCTAAGGTTGAATATGACAAGAAGTAAAAAAAAAAAACAGGACACAATAGTTTTCAACATTTATTAAAGATTTACAGAAGAGAATTCTCAAGCAGCTCATATTGTATGAACTCTGTTGAAATGATGCAGCTGGATCTTTTATCTTATTCAGCAGAGTCACTTCCCTGAAAGTAAAAGAGATAATTAGTTACTTGCTTGCAGTGTTCAGAATGTAGTATAGTACGAATACAACAAGCATTCAGTAAATACTGATGGAAAAAGCAATGAAACATTTAATGGGATGATAATTTGTTAAAGGCCTGTTTTCAGTAATAGTGTTTGTGCAGTGGGACACTAACTAGCCATTCTTTTGAGAGTTAATTATGTATATAGTTGTTGTACATGGATATATGGATGATGTATATGCATATATTTGATACATGACACTGTTAAATCGAATGAGATAGTTACCTTTCCAGCATCACGGCTCTTGGCTCTCAGCTTGTTGACCTGTGACTCAGCGATGTCAGCGCGCTCCTGAGCTTCCTCCAGCTCATGCTGGACCTTCCTCAATCTGGACATGTGAGTGTTGGCCTGTTCCTCCTGTAAAGTAATGGGAGTTGTATTAATTTAGTTAGAAGACATTTAATGGTGATATTATTAAAACAACTGTAGATGATTGGTCACATCAATGTATTTGACTTACAGCCTCCTCAGCTTGTCTCTTGTAAGCCTTGACTTTGAGCTGCAGCTTATCCACCAGATCCTGAAGTCTGTGCACATTCTTCTTGTCCTCCTCAGTCTACACAAAAAAAGGATTGTTACCAATGGAGCGTAGAGAAAAAAAATAAGAAATCAGGATAGTTTTTAGTTACATCACAAATTACCTGGTAGGTCAGCTCCTTCACTCTCCTCTCATATTTGCGGACTCCTTTAACAGCATCAGCTCCACGTCTCTGCTCGGCTTCAACTTCACCTTCCAGTTCACGGACCTGTAATGTGTTGATAAATAATCAAAGTTTTTCAAAGTTTTGCACGAAGATTTCAGTGCAGAGAAAGAAAGGCAGAATTTGTTTGATGAATTGAAAGTATGATTTTTTAATGATTTTTATCCTTAAACTGATCTGTGAGCATTTACTGTAAATACAGTACATACCCTTGACTCCAGTTTCTGGAGCTGCTTCTTGCCACCCTTCATGGCGAGGTTCTCAGCCTCATCCAGACGGTGCTGCAGGTCCTTGACTGTGATCTCCAGGTTCTTCTTCATCCTCTCCAGGTGAGCACTGGTGTCCTGCTCCTTCTTCAGCTCCTCAGCCATCATGGCAGCCTGAAATGATGGGCATCAAGCATAAACAATTATAAGTTTTCTAATTCAAATTTAAGTAATAATGAGGTTATTATATTATCAGTGTATGGCAGTATACAAAAATATTAAATTATTCATAAAATTAGAGTCAGAGATGTAAACTCACATCAGTGATAGCCTTTTTGGCTTTCTCCTCAGCATTTCTTGCTTCCTGAACTGCATCGTCCACTTCACCCTGAACCTGCACAAAGTCACCCTCCAGCTTCTTCTTGGTGTTCAGAAGACTGGTGTTCTGCATATTTAAGAAAAGTTATATTTAATATGATATTTATAATGCCTTTTCAAAACATTAGGGTCTTATGTATTAATGAAAACAAACCTGAGAATGAAGCAGTCCGACACGCTCACTAGCATCAACCAACTCCTGCTCAGCCACTTTGCGTCCTCTCTCTGTTTGCTCCAGAGCGGCTCTCAGCTCCTCGATCTCAGCCACCATCAGGCCATTTCTGCGTTCCACAATGGCAACCTGCTCCTTCATGTCTTCCTGTCCTCTGACAGCTTCATCAAGGTGCAGTTGGGCATCCTGACAACAAATAAAATAAAGAGATGTTATGTTAACTTTCATTACTCTTAAACTGGTTCTTCATTCTGTGATCATACTGTATGAATCTCACCTTGAGTTGTCCCTGGACATTCCTCAGTTGTTTCTGGGCCTCAGCAGCCTGCCTGTTGGCATGGCTCAGCTGAATCTCCATCTCATTCAGGTCTCCCTCCATCTTCTTCTTGATTCTCAGGGCATCATTCCTGCTTCTGACCTCAGAATCAAGAGTGCTCTGCATGGAGTCAATCACCCTCTGGCTGTTCCTCTTGATCTGCTCCATTTCCTCGTCCTTTTCTGCAAGCTTCCTGTCTACCTCACCTTTGACCTGGTTGAGCTCAAGCTGAACACGGAGAATTTTGGACTCCTCATGCTCCAGCGTACCCTGCAAGAAAAAATCATCTTAGTATAGCTAAGTACCAAAATGGCTGTTCTGTCACAGCAACAAAATGGATTTGAAATTAGTTAAAAAGCTAATGGCACCATTATGAGAGATTTCATTAAATTACAAAGTTAACCGAATTATTTCAATAACAAACAAACTAATAAAAAAAATACCTCTGCCTCCTCCAGGGCAGTCTGAATTTCAGCCTTTTCACTTTCTACAGCCTTCTTGGCTTTTTCGAGCTCATGGATGTTTTTTCCTGTCTCCCCAATCTGTTCAGTCAGATCTGAGATCTCCTCTTCAGGGTTAAAAAAAGAGATACACATTCTTATATGCTTCATAACTGGTAATAAATGATTATTTTCCTCAAATGTAAATTGTAATTGACTTACGCTGCAGGTTCTTGTTCTCTCTCTTCATGGTCTCCAGCTGATCCAGAGCCTCCTCATAAGAGTTCTTCATCTTGAACAGTTCAGTGCTGAGAGAGCGAGCCTCCTTCTGGGCTCCTTCCAGCTCTGACTGGCCCTCCTCATATTTCTGTTTCCATTCTGCAAGGACCTAGAATTATATAGATGAATAACAATGATTAATTACTAAGATATATTTGGGTTTCACTTGAATCAGTGTGGTTTCGATTTCCTCTTACCTTATCAAAGTTCCTCTGCTTCTTGTCAAGGTTGGCAGCCAGAGCATTAGCTCTCTCTACATCAATCATGAGGTCCTCCACCTCACCCTGTAGCCTCTGCTTGGTCTTCTCCAAAGAGGCACACTTTGAGTTCACAGCCTCAATGGACTCCTCAGCATCCTGCAGACGCTGGGCAAGCTTTTTCCTGTAGTGAAGAAGTATTTGTTTACACTTAATTGCATATTGATAGCAAAATATGTGGAAGGTTATCTGGAAAAGCAAGTAGTTGAAATAAAAACTAATTAAAACTCTGAAAAGGTAGTGACTTACTTGGCTTCCTCCAGCTCCTCAGTGCGCTGGATAGCATCAGTCTCATATTTGGTTCTCCACTGAGCCACTTCGCTGTTAGCCTTGGACATTCCTCGCTGCAGCTCAGCTTTAGCCTCTTGCTCCTCCTCAAACTGCTCTCTGAGCAGATCACAGTCATGGCGGGCTGACTGAACAGCATGGGCCAGGGCATTCTTGGCCTATAAATTCATAATAGGAAGCATAGAAGTCTTAATTGTCTTAAAATATTGTAGCACATACACAAACATAGAATGTCTTTACATTAACAAACTACCCAATTTCCTCATGGGTATTATTAAAAGTGGATCTATATCCTTAACAGGGTATAGATCCATTATTCATCCAGTGTTGTTAAATAGACCAGTATCACCTGAGATATAATATATCTGATGAATTGACAGACAGCCCAGTTACGCTTCATTATATAGTAGTAGACAATGCAAATATAAGATTTCCTACCTTCACTTCCTCCTCAATGTGTCTCTTAAGCTCCTCAATCTGCTGAGTGTAAGCCTGCTTGCCCCTGGTCAGCTGGGAAATGAGAGCTTCCTTCTCCTCAAGCTGCCGAGCAAACTCACCTGCACAAATAAGAACAAGGATAAGATTTGGATAACTTCTTCCATACCTGAATATAGCTTAAAGTGTTTTACTTTAAAAGAAAACAAACTATTTGAAACTATTACACTACACACAAGTAGAAAAATTATACACATGGAAATGGAAGTTTTAAAAAGAAATAGGACTATAGTCAATACATGACAATAGGTAACAAAACCTAGATCATCGTGGATTAAACATATCTGTACAAACACTGATTTATATAGTATTATACATTTCACATCTTTGGGTACACACCGTTCTCTGTTTGCAGTCTTGCCCTCTGTGCACTAATGTCATTCAGCTGGCGAACATTCTCGTCGTTTTTGGACTTAATTTCATTTAATTGGTCTTCAAGAGTTCTGCACATTTTCTCCAGATTGGCCTGTAATTGTACAAAAGTATATACAAATATCTGTACATGACACAAATAAAGTGAACATGGAACTTGCTGGTGAGGTATTCTTTATTTATTCTAAACTTTTTTCTATTTGGATATTTGCTGAAATCTTATGTAATTGTGTTTTCCTGAAAAACAGTGCATACCTTTGCTTTAGCAACAGCCTCCATGTTACTGGAGAGGTCATCAATCTCCATCTTGTACTCGCTCTTCTCCTTCTCCAGCTTCTGCTTGACTCGCTGCAGGTTGTCGATCTGCTCTCCCAGCTCTGCAACACTGTCGGCCTGCTTCTTGCGGAGAGCTGCTGCGGTAGCTTCATGCTGCAGGGTTGACTCTTCAAGGTCACGGCGCAGCTTCTGGAACTCAGCCTCACGCTTCTTGTTCATCTCAATCTGAGCGGCTGTTGCTCCACCAGCTTCCTCAAGCCTCTCACTGATCTCCTCAAGTTCCCTGGAGAGGTCAGCCCTCTGCTTCTCCACCTTAGCCCGAGCAGCCCGCTCAGCCTCAATTTCTTCTTCCAGCTCCTCAATACGAGCCTAAGTTTGATGATAGTAATATCCAGTAGTAGTAATAATAATATCAAGAAGGCTTGTTAACAGGAACTTACTGTAACAAGATGTTTTTCAGTCACTGAGTATAATATTCATGTCAAATACTAACCTGGAGTTCCTTGATCTTCTTCTGAAGCTGAGCACCAAGAGACTGTTCATCCTCAATCTTGCTGAGCAGCTGGCTGGTCTCAAACTCCTTCCTGGAAGAGGAAAAAAAAACAAACAGTTATTACTGTTATGGTTTTAGTTTTGACTCAGGATCATTATGTTGCATTATGGCAATAGTTCAATGTAAGGGTTAAAGATGAAAAAGAAAACTTGCTTCTTGATTTTCTCCTCAGATTGCTGCTTGTCATTCTCCAGATCCATTATGGATTCCTGGGCCAGTTTCAGATCTCCCTCAAGCTTCCTCTTGGCTCTCTCAAGGTCCATACGGAGCTTCTTCTCTTGCTCCAGTGATCCCTCAAGCTTTTGAGATAATATTATAATGTTGACATAAACTAATATTTTGTATATTTATCATGGAATGTCAATTCTAACACACAAGCTAATAATACAAACATGTTATCAAAAGCAAGGTTTTCTCACATCGTCCACTTGCTGTTCCAGCTTTGTCTTGGCCTTGGTCAGAGTGTTGACTTTGTCCTCCTCTGCCTGGAGATCATCCAGTGTTTGCTGATGAGCCTCTTGGAGGGCTTTCTTCTCCTTGGTTAACTTGGCAATAGATTCATCTTGAGATGCCATCTCTTCTGTCAGGTTTTTCACCTGAAAGTGTAGGCAAGATGCATTATTTCCATCACTTTATATCAATATGTTTGAAAGCTAACTTCATATACTTTCTCATTTTTTATAAATATATGTTTAAAATCATTCTAACCTTGTTTTCAGTTGCATGTTTCTCCTTCTCCACTTTAGCCAAGGTGAGCTCCAAGTCATCAATATCTTTCTTCAGCTCAGAGCATTCATCCTCCAGCTTCCTCTTCTTGGCAGTCAGCTCAGCATTGATTTCCTCTTCATCTTCCAGTCTCTCAGTTGTCTCTTTGAGTTTGGCCTCGAGTTGGATCTTGCTCTTAATCAGACCTTCACACCTTTCCTCAGCATCTGAGAGATTCTCAGTTTCCTAAGTTTTGAACATACATGTGGTATTAGTTTGAATGAGAAATATTTTAAAACTTGTATTTAGGAGATTGTTTTAGTGTAACTGCTACATCATTGAAAATAATGGAGAAAAGACTTATACTACCTTATCTCAGCAAAACATCTAAAAATTTGCAAATAGAACATGATGTCTGTTTTTGCATTTTACTCACAGCTGCTACTTGCAGTTGCAGGTCATTCTTTTCCTGCAGCAGGGAAACCATCTTCTCCTCCAGCTCCTTCTTCTTGGCCAGAGCAGTAGCCAGGTCTGTTGTCATCTTCTCATAATTCTCCTTCATCTTCATCAGCTCCTTCTCAGTCTCAGCACTCTTCAGAAGAGGCTTGATCTTGAAGTACAGATGCATCCATGGCCAGTTTTTCACATTCATAAATGAGCGGATGTTATACTGGACAGTGAAGATTGCATCTCTGAAAGAATAACATCATTTGGTGTATTGATATTTCTGGTTTGACATCACACTGGAATTCAAGGGATAATTCAGTGTACTGTATGATAATCCTACCTCCTCTCCATCATCTTAACAAACTCTTTCCTCATGAGGAATCCTCTGCAGAGAGCCTGAGTCATGGTCACAAGTGCAGCCAGTTTGTCATCTCTCATCTCCTCCAGGGTACCCAGCAGACCAGCTTTGAAGAACACCTGTGATGTGAAGTGAAGTAAATCAGTTACTAGCAGACATGGCTACAATGGGACTTATGTACAAGTTAAATGTATTGATATTGTTCAAAGAAATGCACCTTAGTGTGTCCAAACTTGTACTGAGTGTGATCCACATCAATGGAGCCGAGCAGCTTCTCTGAAGCTTTCTTGTTGTCAATGAACTGTCCCTCAGGGATGACGCTGGCATTCAGTACTTTGTATCTGCAAGGGAAATTTTAGGATCTCATATTGTTAGTGATAGTTGTTCCACTGCCATCGCAATTTCTTTAGTGACATAAACCTGAATTTGCTATACGTTTTTTGAAAATGGAGTCACCTCTGCTTGAAGTCACCGTAGAGGATTCTGCTGGGGAAGCCCTTTCTGCAGATTCTGATGCCTTCCAGCACACCGTTACACCTCAGCTGATGGATGACCAAGAAGTTCTCCATAAGACCTGCACATTGTACAAAATAATTCAGTTTAATTACAATTCAGGCATACATTTTCAGTGGTTATGTCTGAGGAAAAAAAGACAAGCACAAAAACACCAAACCTGGAGTCTTTGTTTCATTGGGAATCAGGCAGCGCACAAAGTGAGGATGAGTGCTCCTCAAGTTGGTCATAAGCTTGCCCAAGTTCTCCTGGGGGATGAAGTGTTGTCATTTTAATGTCAACTTCAAAACATTGATCAATCAGGTTAAACTTAATTTGTATTTTCGCAAATGTTAAACTTACCCTGAAAAGAGCAGACACAGTCTGAAAGGAACCACCCTTCTTCTTTCCACCACCCTTCTTGCCACCGCCACCAGTCTCTGTTTTCCAAAACAGAGTTCCACAAAATTTTTAACTCTTTATTAATTGTTCAGGTTTTTATGTTCAAGGAAACCAAATTTGAATAAACTGAGTAGATGAATTAGCACATTGCCATGCATTAGTTACAGTATTAGCTTCATACCTTCAGCTGAAGCATGGGTTGCATACAGGAAGGACAGAAGTTTGTTTGAGGACTTCTGGTAGAGCTGGACAACTGAGTCATTCAGGGGGTCCTTGTTCTTGTCCAACCAGCCAGTGATATTGTAGTCCACTGTACCAGCGTAGTGAACCAGGGAGAAGTGAGCCTCAGCCTTGCCCTTTGCAGGTTTTGGCTTCTCAAAGGCCTTGGTCTTGCCAAGATGCTGATCGTGCAGCTTGTTCTTGAAAGAAGTGTCTGTAGCCTTGGGGAACATGCACTCCTCTTCAAGGATGGAGAAGATGCCCATTGGCTGAGGGGAAATTATGTCATATTTAAAAGAAACAATTATTTAGCCTGTACTCAGAAAGCAGCAATTCAGTTCTACCTGGCTTTGTCTTACCTTCTCAATAAGCTCAATGCAGGCAGCCAAGTCCATACCAAAGTCAATGAATTCCCATTGAATTCCTTCTTTCTTGTACTCCTCTTGCTCCAGGACAAACATGTGGTGGTTGAAGAACTGTTGCAGTTTCTCATTGGTGAAGTTGATGCAGAGTTGCTCCAAGCTGTTGAACTGTGATTATGGTGATATAATTAGTCATAGAAAAACATTGTTGATGTGATGCAACTCAAATGCTCTTCAATTCACTCACATCAAAGATCTCAAATCCAGCGATATCCAACACTCCAATGAAGAACTGTCTTGGCTGCTTTGTGTCCAGCATCTCATTGATTCGGATGACCATCCACAAGAACATTTTCTCATAAACAGACTTGCACAGGGCCATAACAGAATTGTTGACCTAGAAGAAGAGGTAAAAGACTGTGAATGACCTTTTTTTTGATGCACATTGCTTCTAGTGCTCAAACAATTAATCAATCGACAGAACAGAAAATTAATCAACAACTATTTTGATCATGAGTTAATCATTTAAGTCATTTTTTTCTGGTGAACATGCCAAACATTGGCTCCAGCATCTCAATTGTGAACATTTTCTGCTTTTCTGTTTTACATCATTGTAAACTGAATATATTTGGGTTTTAGACTTTTTGGTTTAGAGGCATTTTCCAGTATTTTCTGACATTTTATAGAGCAAACAATCGTAGAAAGTAGTGGGCTGACAAATGGATAATGAAAATAATTGTTAACTGCAGCACTAATTGCTTAATTTTCAAACATTTAAGTTTTTGATAGTTGTTTTACCTGTGGAACAGTCTGACCTTTGGTCACAAACTCATTTCCAACTTTGACTCTGGGGTAGCACAGAGCTTTCAGCATATCAGCTGAGTTCAGGCCCATGAGGTAGGCGATTTTATCAGCCACTGATTAAAAGACAAAGAGGTTTCCATTAATCCAAAGAAATGCAGTTTAGCACTTTATGAAGCAAGAAAAAGACCATTAACAATGTATGCGATATTGTATGTACAATGCTGGCAGTTCTTTTGTCGCTCCCTGTGTTTTGTTTACAATATCCTTAGTTACAGCTTGTGACTGCTTTTTCTCTTAATTGGAGCACTTTGTTTATGTTTGGGATATCTTGTCACTGATGCACCAACAGTTTCGGCATGGATGACTTGGACTGGGTGTTGATTGCCAGACCTCCTTTGTAGCTGAGAAATGCTGCTAATTGGCATTCAAGCAATATAGCCCACTGTTATTGCAGTGTGATGAATCAAGTTTATGCAAAAACAATTTCAGTGCTGTGTTTGTATTATTTTGTGTACCTGCTGCAATGTGCTGTGATGTAAAATATCACAATATTATCAGAATTACCCTCAGTGCCATCAGGTTCAGCCTGCTCCTCACGCTGCTTCTGCTTGAATTTCATGTTGCCATGATGCATCACAGCACCAGTCAGCTTGTAGATGCCCACCTTCTCCTCAGCAGTGAAGCCCAAGATGTCAATAGCAGTCTGCAATTTATGTAAAGCAAATCCTTTCAGAAATTTAGTTATTCTGACAATAATTTACTATTATTCTACAAATTACAATGAACTTACATCTGTTGCAATGAATTCCTCCACATCATTGATGCTTTTGACCGTAATTTCACCCTGACTGATCATATGGTAGTCATAGGGGTTGGTGGTGATTAGAAGAGCCTCTGAAAGAAAGTAGAGGAAATGCATACGTCTACACCTATTCTTTTTTTTAATTATTTGATTATTTTGTCATAACATACCCAGGAGCTCAGGCTTGTGGCCAGTCATCAGCTGATAGAAGATGTGGTAGCTTCTCTCAGCAGACAGCTGGAAGGTGACACGGGACTTCTCCAGCAGATCTGTGAGTATTTGTTAGACAAGAATTGATTATAAATGATTATCAAACAATAGTTAATGCAAGACACTACATTTGTACACTACTCGTGTTGTCAACTACAAAAAGAAACTTTTTACAGTAAGAAACTATAACTCACATGTTTCAATATCAGCTGAGGCCAGCTTTCCAGTGGAGCCAAAGTGGATTCTGATGAAT
This sequence comes from Scomberomorus guttatus, assembly GCA_038419695.1. NCBI lineage: Eukaryota > Metazoa > Chordata > Actinopteri > Scombriformes > Scombridae > Scomberomorus > Scomberomorus guttatus. The sequence continues at coordinate 1,199,347 of CM076459.1, forward strand.
TTACCCTAGACATTCACCAGAAATATGTCAGTTTGACTCTAAGTAACAATAAGTATAAGAAAGTTATACATATCTCTATAATTTGAATACTTACAAAACGAGAGGAGTTGTCGTTCCTCACAGTCTTGGCATTACCATAGGCCTCCAGCAGAGGGTTGGCTGCAATGATTTGATCTTCCAGCGAACCCTACATAGAATGGTTATTAGGCCATATAAAAAAATCCAAGAACAATCAATTGTGGCAAAGAAGAAAGAAGAAGCAGACAACAATTTTACCTGCATCTTGCTAGACTCTTTTTTAGCTCCAGTCACTGCAATTGTTGCAAAGTACTGGATGACACGCTTGGTGTTGACAGTCTTTCCTGCACCAGATTCTCCACTGGGGAATTAAAGTTATGATAATGTTGAGTACTTAGCTATACAGTAATGAAGTTTCTAAAGAATTGTCTTGAGAAGTTGTGTTACACTCACGTGATAAGGACAGACTGGTTCTCACGATCTGAAATGTATGCAATCAGACTCAAGTTAAACCTATACTAGTTGCTGCAGTTAGATTCTTCTTTGTCTCAGTTTAATTATTAATTATTATTTTTATTATTCAGTTTAATACTAAGTTTGATCTTACCAGTGAGCATGAACTGATAGGCATTGTCAGAGATGGAGAAGATGTGAGGTGGTGCCTCAATCCTCTTCTTGCCTCTGTATGCTACCACAACCTGAGAATCGTACACAGGAAGCCACTTGTAGGGATTCACGACGACACAGAACAGGCCGGAGTAAGTCTGTAATACCAATGAGAGAAACATTAGCACATTTGATGCACAGGCTTTACAAATACAACCACACTGTTATAATAAGGAAGCTTACGTAGATCATCCATGATGCAAAACGCTCTTTGAGGTTATACAGCACAGCAGGCTCGTTGAGGTGGGTCATCATGGCCATGTCCTCAATTTTATCGAACTTGGGAGGGTTCATGGGATGGATGTCATCTTCTTTTACAGTGAGAGTCTGAATAGGAAATACAGTAAAGTTAAAATTTGACATTTATTAAATATCAACAAGGTTTAATCAATTTAATCATTATTTTTTGCGAGTCTATAAAATAAAATAGCAAATATGTATATATTTTAGATACTGTGATTCTGTGAACTTTCTTTAGTTATTTGTAGAGGGTTTAACATGAGGCATTGTTACACCTACCTTTCCTGTAATTGTCTCAACCGTGGCTTTGCCACCCTCTCTTTTGATGAGTTTACCCTTGAGATACATCTCTTCAGCATCAGCCACAAAGTAGGCTGTTTTGGCATCAAATGGAGCAGTCTGAGCCTCAATCCTCTCCTTCTCAGGCTTCCGGAGGTAAACGGCTGCCGGGCCGTAGGCCTCCATCTCTGCGTCTGTGCTCATGATGGCACCTCACAAGAGCCTGAAAATAAGGAGAGCTCATACATATAGTATTTTTCTTGTATTTCTTTTAATAAATGTTAACTTGCTGCTGGTAGGCTCATCAGGTAAGGTGTGTTTTGAAAATGTGGATATCACCTGAAATAAACTATAATTTACCTCCTTTAGTCCGCACAGAAGATGGAATACAGTCAGGCCTGTTCTTGTGATCCTATTAATAGATGGTCAAGCATGAGTACATAAATCAAAATGTGTGTATCATATTCAAAAACAAAAGGTATCACACTGTGTATCACAAAACTTGTGAAAAATGCTAGAAAATACAATAAAAAAAATCCATGATGCTATTTAACACAATTGTACATATGTCATTGATTTAATTACCTTTTGGCGATACTAACCACTTGAAGTCAATGTACTCACCTGAGTTGGAAGCCTACCAGTTATTGACAAAGTGCTAAGCAGCCTCTTTTATAGAGGGAGGACTGTCTCCTCAGTAGGTGTGCCCTGCTCAATTTGGTCATGTATTCTTGTCATGTTGCCGCTAATCCTGTGACATTGACATTTACAGCGATTATATTGCCTTGTGTTTTTTGTAGCAGTATATATATTTTTACCTGGCATCCCCTGTGCCAAAGCTGAATGGTCAAAAAGCAAAGTGTTAGTAAAATTATCTAAAAATGACCCATTAATGTAAACAATGACTTTTCAACTTATGTTTATACCAAGTTATGCGTTAGATTTTTTAACATATGACTTACAAGCTTTTACATTACACATCTGTTAAGACATATGCATACAAAACATTTTATACATCATTTTATTAAATTATAGGATCTATGTTAAATTTGAACTCCTATAGAATAAAATATTAATACAATATTAATACAGTTTTGTTAATGGGTGTAATGGAGCTATAGGGCAGATTTTTTCTCAGCTTTGGAGAAGCACCAAAATGTCACTGGTGTATAGTTGCCAAACATACATATCAACTATTGCATAAAAAGATTTTAGTTAAGTTAGGACATATGACTCATGTTTTCTCTGCTCTAAAATGTATTATTTATTTATAACTTATTATTTTACTTTTAATTTCATTTCATTATTTTATCATCTCACAGTACAAGTGTATGCTTGATTGATAACAGATCTGTCACCTACTTGTTTCAATAATAAAATGTAATTTCCATAATGATCTCCAGTGTTAGTGATAATAATCTTAGAGTTGTGTGTAATGGCAGGCACAGGCTGTGGTTTTGGAGAAGCATGTAAATGTCACTGGTATACAGTTGCATGACAACCACACATCTCAGATGTCTGAAATAAAATTGAGGCTGAGCGCCATTCCAAAAAAGCTGAGGAGGGATTACATATCGCCTTGGAATGGAGTGGATGAACAGTTGCCATCTAGGCTGGGATAAGACCCAGAATAAGTCCCATGCCAATAAACAAGATGTTAGAGATGCCATAACTGTAATGGAACCAAGAATAAAAAGTGTATCCAAGACTAGTGTAACATTAAATTTCCATGTATAATAAATGGGAGAAAATAAATGTGTACTTTTAACTTTTTTTCCCCAATTACCTTTATGTTTGTTCATATGGATTGTTGAGTGTAGCTGCTACCGTTTATATTTACCTAACCTTCTTTCTTCAGATGACCTTGAAGCATGTCACCCATGTGACCTCAATAGGTAGTTGGGCTATTGTGCAAACATGTGTTGCACACATGCTATTCAAGTGAGGTCAAAAGTCTTGAGTTTTTTTCAGCCAACCCGAATAGCACGTGTCCAGTATGCTATTCAAGTAAAGTCAAAGGTTCTCAGTAGTTTTTTTTGTGTCAACTTGTTTGAGGGAAGCCTTGTTGTGCTCAAATACATTAGATGCTGTATTTGCACCACAGAGCGAGATGATTTAAATATGTATAGTTTTTCATTTAGTACTACGTCTCAGTCAGCATGTATCATGCAAAGATAATTCTTTCCTTCAACTACATTCATCTAGTAGTCAATTGTTTCCTGAAGCTGGAAGTTTGTTACAGATAGTCTGTATGGCTATTTCCTGTCACCTTGAATACAATGCATGTTGTGGCCCATTTTTGAACTGTCTCATCTCTGGTGACAAAATGTACCAGCTGATTCAAGTTGTAATGGTAAACTTAAACAGTGATATTCCAAACTAAATTGAATCCATTTAATTAGTCTAGTTCTAACCTACAAGAAAAAATATTTGATATATTAATGTGTATGTTGTGCTTCAGGATGAAATCAAAATTATTAAATGCTTACAGTGTAAGAGATGGATGTACAGTATATGATAAAAAAATTCACTCTGCACAGCTGTTTCGGTTACACCCGTGTGATTGCCATTATACAACAAAAAGACTGTAAACCACTGTGTGTGTACTTTCAGCTTGCTTCTACTTCCGGTTTTATGACTGCACATTTGACTTGAGCTATGAATAGAAAGTCACTATTATTTACATGTGCCGAGTACTTATTAGTTGACAAAGTGACACATGAATGATGTCATTTTTGTTTTTTGTTGTAATGACTAAGGGCTAAAATTGTTCTGCGTTTTGTGTCATTATTTTAAACTGTAAACTTCAATATGAGTGAGTTTCGTAATTAAGCTATAATCCAGTGAATGGACCAAGCATTTTTTTTTAGAAAGTGGAGAGAAGACATACACAAGTGGGGACAGACTGTCCTGACTAACCCTCCCCTTTGTATGCCCTTGAGACTGTAGATGGTTATAGATGAGTCTCTGCGCTAATCCCTTGGACTGAAATAAATCATGCCAAACACGTCTGGCGAGGAGGAGCCTGAGAAGTTTTAAAAGACCACGACAGACAGAGTAGTAACACTGGGGGAACCAAAGGTGGTGTAGGTTAAGCTCTCTCCATTTTCCTTTGTTTGGTTTTGATTTATGCTTTCAGAATAAAGAGCACAGACAGAACATGAGGGGATCTACTATGTGCTTACTTAAAGGCTGAGTTTTCAGGATGTATGTATTTGACAACTTAATCTACAATATAATAATTTAGGTGTTTATCTTTTAATTTATTATCTTAAATATGAAAGCGCAGTAATTAACTGAAATATTCTTGTGAACCATAAACACTCGTTGTCACCTCCATTGCACTTTGTTCAGAAGGAGGTATGGCATAAATTGGAGCAACTCTCACCAAAACTCCTTAGCAACTGTGTTATGGGTGAGACATGAGACAGTGTTAAACTGTAGGTTTTTTCCCCACAATTTGAACATATCATTCTCACAAGCCAAATCAGTCAATCATTCATGTAAGAAAATAAAGACAGCTGTGGTGTAAGGGAACACCATGACTTCAATCAGACATACGATACTGCCTTTGTCATTTTAAACAGAGGAAATTGTCTTTACATCAGATGCCTTTGTGGCCACTCCCCTGCAGTTGTCTATGAGCACAACAAAGCCAAAGTTAACTTCTAAAATATCATGGCACACAAATGGACAACCAGTTAGTGTGCAGTGTCTATATAAATAGCATCTGTTCCAGGGTACAACAACACCTGTGCTTCCTATACACACTGTAAGAGTTTGGTGCTGCAATTAATTAATCCTTCCTGTTTGTAACAATATATAGCCTACTGTGTACAGTATTAGTTACATTCACGTCCTTCAAGAGGTGATTTTGTATAATAGTATAAAATAGCATAATATAACAGGGGCCACCCCAGCTGTGCTGAATAACTAAATAAATGGGCAAGAAATCCTACCTCACTCTTCAAAGATTTTATAATGTAAAGCGGAAAGAATTATTAAATTAAATGTGATAAAGTTGCACTTGTTCACATACTGTTGCTCAAAATAAGCACCCCCAAGCAAAAAGTGCACCCAAGTTTCAATAGTAGGTTTATTTTTTATGGTGAGAATCCCTGTGATATCCTCTGAAGACTCCTGGCAGATGCTTCTCCCTCACACTAAAACTGCTCACTTATTCCAGTTGTGCTGCAGTGATGCATTAAGTTTGGCTTTGGAATTAAAAAAAAGGGTAAAAAGCCACAGTTCCGAAAATCTTTAATTAATTTGTACATATCACCACAGATTGTTCATAATTTATGAACCACTAAATGTTGCCTCTCACACAAAATTATTAATGGTGTCAGCAGGCAATAACAATTTACAACACTTGAGTTACTGCTGCTGGCTGATGTGACATGAGCCTGGTATCATTTCAAATAAGGCAGCAGGCCCTCCTGGCTGGACTGGTCATAAATTTAGAGCGCTTTTAGGATTCCTATTAATTTATACTGACTGTCACCTCTCTGAATATTTAGTGCGTGGCGCACTATAGCCAACAAGTAGGAGCAGGATAGTTCTTAAATTCCTACAATGTTTTTGAGATTATATTAAGCCAATTGTCATTCCATAACTGTGTGTCGCACTGTCACTGATTCACTGTTAAGTCCTAGCATAATCTGTCACTCTGTCTGTCCCCATCACTAACGTTAGTTTCTTGATCTGTCTCTGCGATTGTTGTGTGTAACATTATCTATTTCCATAACAAGAATGCAGCTCACATATAATGTACTGTAGGTTGTTTGCCTGTCATGGCCTCAGTCAGCAGGCAAAATCAGTCATTTAATTTTTTTCTTTATATCAGTACACCTCTGACCATACTACCTAGATTTCTGAGGAGTCCTAATAAAAAAATGAAAATGGAGGTGAGTTTTTGTGGCCATTAGCAGTTAAAAGGTCAGTCTGAAATGCAGGTAAAATCCACTTTATTCCCAAAGTGCTTTGTTTACTGTATGAGCCAGGTGACAATATAGCTAAGATATTCTTGCATTTCTTTGAAAGGAGACATTATGTCATTGTGGGACATGTCTGGTGGGAAACAAAGTTGGACTGAAGGCCTGTGAAATCATGAATGGTAAGCTAGAGATGGTTGTTATTTGGCTTAATGCTAGAACTCTTACTACTACGCTTCATTATGAGCCTGGTATCATTTCAAATAAGCCAGCAATGAGATTATGTTTATGGATAGGCCCTCTTGGCTGGACTGATCATAAATTTAGAGTGCTATTAGGATTCCTGTTAATTTATACTGACTGTCACCACTCTGAATATTTAGAGCATTGGGCACTCTAGCCAACAAGTAGCAGCAGGAGAGCACTTAAATTCCTACAATGGTTTTGAGCTTATATTAAGCCACTTGTAATTCCGAAACAGTGAGTGTCTCACTGTTACAAGTGTCACTGACTCACTGTAAAGTCCTAACATAATCTCAGACATCAACTTGCCAGTGGTTTCAGTTTTACATTCAAAGTGATTTGTGTTAGCTTCTGTGGTGGTTCTAGGTGGGGGCCATGGGAGGAGGGGGCAGTGCCCCTGCAGCAACAAACCTGGCCCCTGTGTCACCCCCCTGAATTGCAGTGTGTATTATGTGACAATTTTCTTTGACAAATAGTAGACACTTATTTCCAGTGGTGGAAGAAGTACTCACATCCTTAAATAAATAAAAGTACCAACACAACAATGTAAAAATACTCCATTACAAGTAAAAGTCTTGCATGAAAATTCCTACTTAAGTAAAAGTATTAGCATCGAAATGTACTTAAAGTATTAAAGTACTCGCTTGATCCTTCTGACTGATATATTATTATATATGACATCATCGTCACTGTCTCTTCACTTTTTGGATAAGCTAGCACAACAGTAACCTAAAAAGTTGTTTATTAACCTAATCTTTGCCTTAACCTGCAAGATTAAACCTACAGGACACTTCATGCCTAACTTCAAACAGAGATTGTTCAGTTTAGTTTTCCTAATTTTCCGGGTGAAAGATACATCCTCTGGATGCGCTGGGATGCATCATCAGTGATATTTCCTGGGTTCATTGGGTTTTTGGGTCTCACAACATCATACACCTTCGCATAGGCGACCCAGCCGAGATTGATCAGGCCCCAACTTGCGTCCCAGCAGCATTAGTCCACAGATCACCCCTCTTTATCCACAGCCATCTGGAAGTTCTCTCTGCTACCTCCATTGCAGCCCTGATGGCTGTTCTCTTCAGATGCCCACTCATGCTCAGCAGGGTGCGTGCTGCTGTCACTTCTTCCTGGACAAGCAGCCGCCTCTCCTTGCCCTGGACCTTTGTATTGAGACATCGGAAAGCTGCCCAAGCCTGTTCTTCCAATCGCCTGATTTGATGGGTAAGTGGAACTTGTCAGAGACTCTGTCTTTCTTCAGAACAAGTGACCTGGACTTGCCAGGCTTGAAGCTCATCCTTGCCCACTTGATAAGCCTCTCCAGTCCTTGGAGGATCCATCTGCTGCCTGGTACAGAGGATGTGGTGACTGTGTCATCCATGTAGGCTCTGATGGGGGGCTGTTGCACGCCAGACTTGGTTAATGGGCCACTGCACTCCACCTCTGCACCTTTTACGACTATGTTCATAGCAAGGGTAAAGGGGTGACTGATATTCTACATCCAGTGATGATGCCTTTCTCCAGCCGATGCCAACTTGATGTTACTGGCCCAGAAGTGACTCTCAATCTGAGGTTATAGTAATCCAGGATGAAGTTCTTAATCTTACTGGGAACATGGTGCCGGTTTAGTTGATGCCTCTCTTATCAGCTGGGTGACTACCCCTGTATGTTCAAGGCAGCCCAGCAGCAAGTGCCGGTTTAGCTGATGCCTCTCTAATCAGCTGGGTGACTACCCCTGTATGTTCAAGGCAGCCCAGCATTCCTGGAGTCCCACCTTTCTGCACTGAGGTGTCGTTATTCTTTAGCAGAAAGTCTGTTTTAAGATGCTCAAGAAAATCTTGCCTTCAAAGCTGAGCAGTAAGATAGGTCTAAACTGCTCAATGTTTGTGGAATTCTCTTTCTTGGGAATCCACACCCCTTCAGCATATCTCCACTGCCAAGCAGTGGAGATATGGTATTTCCAGAGGAGTTTGAGTAGCTCTGGACAGCACTTGTAAACCTTGTAAGGTACTCTGCTCGGTCCAGGGGCTGAGCTAGCTCTAGCTGCTTTCACCACCTTCTGGATCTCTTTCAGGCTCGGCTCCCTCATGTCAACGTTGACTTTTGGGGCTGGTTGGTCAAGAAGGACTCTCTGGTGTTCCAGCTCCTGGTCTCTCATGGGATCATGTAGGGTGGCGTGGAGAAAGTGATCTACTTCCTCCTTTGAGCATATGAGACGTCCACTGCGCTTGCTACCAACCAAACACTTTGTGAAACCAAAGGGGTTGGCTATAAAAGCAGCTCCTGGCTTCCTCCCTGCCCCGTCTCCTGTGCCACTCTGCCCTCTGCAGGGTCATGAGCTTCCTCCTGATGATGTTACAGAGTCAGGAAAGTGGTGGTTTCTCCTCCTCCTCTGTGCTCTTGTACTGCTAAAGATTTCTGTTCTATCTGCTTGAGGGTCCTTAGCATGGAAAAGTTTGGGAACTCCTCACCAAACTACATTCCACTTGGTGCAATCACCAGAGGCAGTGCATGTTACAACTCAAAATGTGGTTCTTCACTCAATGTGTTACTGGAAGCTAACTTCTCTTGGCTGCCAAATTAACTGTAAATCATATAATTACTTGTCTGTGTCCCAAATATATCATTTCAAATAATCAGTTTTAAGACTAACTTAACACTTGGTGCCCTTTCTGGTTGAAGGTTTCAAGCCTGTTTCACCTCTGACCACACCCAGCAGTGATGTTGGGAGTGATCAGTAGGCTCCTGAGGTTCCTCCAGCTCATGCTGGACCTTCCTGAGCCTGGACATATGAGTGTTGGCCTGCTCATCCTGTGAAGTGCTTGGGGATGGGGTTATATTGAATTAGTTGCAAAACAGTTAATGGTGATGATGTGAATTCTGCTGTAACTGATTAGTCACATTAATGTAGAAGACTCATAGCAGTTAAATATTTTATTAAATAATGTAATTAAATAATAATTAAATATTTGCCTGCACTCACCTGTATCAGATGCCTATCAGTTAGGGCAAGCCTCCAGAGCTGATGCCATTATATACTTGATTCTGCCTGATCAGCATGTGCAAGTGCATTACTCAGTTTGGTCAAGTACAGTATGCTTGTCACCTTGTTGCTTGCATGTGAGTAAATGTGTGAGTGTCATATGTGAGTAAATCACTTGTTGGGTTAAATATTAAATAGTAATAACCGTACAATATAAAATTTAAGTGACTATTTTATAGGCACTCTATAGATAGCACAGTAGAAAGCACAGTAAGTACTGTATTAGTTAAAATATGTAAAATATATCTATTTTAATCCATATCATAAATTTGAAAGTAATTACAATTCTTTAGTTCTCCATCCAAACAAGCTTTGTCCAGCTTTGTCTTGGTGGCCATCCATCCTTCCATTTTCTGTTGCTTATCCGGGACCGGGTTACGGTGTCATCAGACTGAGTAAGGGAACCCAGACATCCTTAACCCTGGCAATGCCCTCTAGTTCCTCCTGGGCAATCCCAAGATGTTCCCAGGCCAGAGGAGATAATGTTAGGCATCCTAACCAGGTACCCAAACCACCTCAGCTGGCTCCTTTTGATGCAAAGGAGCAGTGGCTCTACTACGAGCTTCCCCAGGTGTCCGAGCTCCTCACCCTATCTCTCAGGCAGAGCCCAGACACCCTCTGGAGGAAACTCATTTTGGCCGCTTGTATCCGCAATCTCATTCTTCACTACCCAACACTCATGACCATAGGTAAGGGTTGGGACATAGACTGACTGTAAATTGAGAGCTTTGCCTTCTGGCTCAGCTCTTTCTTCACTACAACGATCTGGTACAACGCCCGCATTACTGCTGATGCTGCACTGATCTGCCTGTCAACCTCATGCTCCACCTTACCCTCACCTGTGAACAAGACCCCAAGATACATGAACTCCTTCCTTGAATTCTTTAGTTCTTTTATTGCATAAATGCCAGTGAGTCAAGCTATACATTTTTGGAATTCACATTTATTTTAAAGATACTTAAAAATGATAATATAATATCAGTAATGCATTTCCTAATAGTAATTGTTAAGCTGAACCTTCAATTGACACATAAATATTTACTATGCCAGTAATGTTAACAGTTTAGTCAATACTAAATAGTGTACAGAGTGCATTGCATGGTTTGTGAAGCATTTATTCCAATAAATAATAATAATAAATAAATAATAAATAATTTATTTAAAGATCTGATTTTCAGTTGACAAAGTTTATGACAGGCAGTCGTGTCCATTTAATTTTGAATATTACAGCCAGCACTGAGTCTTAATGTTGGAGAAGTGTCAAAATATCATTGGTGCATGGTTGGAGCATACACATGTCTCAGATATCTGATACAAAATTCACACTGCTGTTCTTTCCATTGGTGTTGGAGGGGTGTTATATGCCTTCTGCAAATATAATATAAGAAGACCAAAAATAACAACCACACTGTATGGTTTACGTGCTTTTTTTGTGTTAAAAATGCAGATTTTGGGGGCAGTGGACAATATAGTGTCTGATGTTCATAGCGATTTTGAAGGTAAAGTTTAGGATCATTGCCAGTATCCACTTTCATTACATAGTTGTGTGCAGAAGTGGCTTATTATTTGCCATCTTACCCACAGATCATGTGTTATTATTATGGTCACAAATAAAAACAGCCAAGCCACAGAGTCCTGTTTGGCAGAGAGAGAAGGCTATATTTATCAAATAGTAAGGTTTATGTTACAGATGTTTTCCTCATGCAATAAAAAGTTACTATCGTGTACATAGAATATTCACTCCAGTGAATCCTTGTCAACTTGATCTGTGTAACTGCTCTACTAAAAAAATTACATGTTTATGGTCACAGTAGAAATGGTAGTTTTAATTGACTTGGAAGCAAATGGTGTGCTTTCACACGTTTTTAAAAGTTGCGCTTAACCTGAGGAAAAAAAAAAGAAGTCTGATTACTTACTTCAGTTTCTTATTGTGCTTTAAGACACTTTCCTTTTGGCCTTAGACATTGCTTGCTGCAGGTCATCATACATCTCAACTCTCAGAATCAGCATTTTTTCTGTTGCTTTCTTTTCAGCATTTACATCCATGGCTTCAGGGGTTTAATAGGTCAATAGGTTTACTGCATGTTAATCTCATCAATGATGTTGATCCTGTCAGCGCTAAAGAATGAAAAGGCCCGGCTTGCCTTGGACCAGCCCCTAATTATGCTGCTATAGGCCTAGACTGCTGGGGGACTTCCCATGATGCACTGAGCTCCTCTCTCCTCCTTTCCCTCTCCATCTTTACGCATTCATGCCCCATTAATGCATGTTACCAACTTGGCATCTTCCCCATAGTTTTGTGCTTTCTCATTTCGCATGTGACCTTCAGTTGTGGACCGCCTACTGCCTGTGGCTGCGCACCGCCTGCTGTCCCCATGGTCCAGCTTGACACCCACTGCTACTACTATTATTATTAGTCATATTTCCATTATTATTATTATTATTGTTGTTATTATTGTTGTTGCTGTGCTTCTCTCTGTGTCTCTCTCTGCCCTCTCCCCCCTCCCTTTTTCTCTCTAAACCCAACCGGTCAAGGCAGATGGCCGCCCACCTAGAGCTTGGTTCTGCTTGAGGTTTCTTCCTGTTAAAGGGGAGTTTTTCCTTGCTGCTGTTGGTGAGTGCTTGCTTATGGGGGAATGTTGGGTCTCTGTAAATTAAAGAGTGCTGTCTAGACCTGCTCTATGTGTAAAGTGCCCTGTGATGCCTTCTGTTGTGATTTGGTGCTATATAAATAAAAATGACTTGACATGGCGTGACTGGATAATACATTCAGATTATTGAAATCACCAGTTTCCAAAATTTTTCCCCATTTACTTTTCTTTTCAGAAAGTAAATATACTCACTTGTACCTCTATTTTGGTGTATGTAGATTTGTTGGTACACCAGTAAAGTTGACTAGAAGCTATTGGTGGAGTTGAGTGCCTTTATCAAACTATAGGCACTGTTTAGCCTTTCTCACAAGAGAAGAGGACCATGAGAAGTCCTTGGTAATATGAACTCTGAAAATTAAAGCTAGAAATCCATTCTGGTGTTACCTCCATTGATGTAGATAGGGGAGTGATCCGTGCTAGAGCTGGAATACTAAGGATGTAATGCTTGAAGGAGGGCTTAGTAGTGGCAGTAGTAGAAATAAAAGTACTTCAGTTTCCTAATTTCAAATTTACAGACAGTCCATAGATGGCAACATTTTAAAAAACAATTCCAAAATCTTAATTATACATTGATCTGACAAACAAAAATACACTTTTAGAAAATATAATTGAATTTTTCCAATTTTCTATTATGTGGAACTGATAATATTTACATCTTTAGAGTTTTGTGCATTCCCTAATTAAAGACATGAACTACAGTTTGAATTAACAGAAAGGACAGAGTGATGACTGCCATCTCAACTGAAGGCAAAATCATTGAGTTTTATGGAATTTTGTCTAAATATTGTACTTCTTCTTTTGTCTCCTGGTTAAAAATCTGAAATTACTTAGGCATGGCTTTTTGGCAGTGTGAAAAATTAAGTTGATTTTGGAAAGCTAATCACACTTTCACCAAATCAATGTTTATTTCAATGATATTGAAATTAATATTACTCCATGTCTGTATCTTTTAAACGCCAGATCTTGTTCTAGATTACAGAAAATGCAGGATACCAATTATGATTAATTACTTCTCAAAGAAATTTATTTGTTATCTTGGAAGGAAAATACTCCTCCAATATTTAAGTTGATCCTTGATCAGCTATCAGTTTTTGCCATTAGAGAAACTAACTCTAGAGAGAAAAAAAAGGTGAGTTCTAAATCCCTGGATTTTTTTTTGTTTAAATCTGACTCTGGATTACTGTATTCATTTGTAAATTTGTTTAATAGTTTTTTTCTTAATTAATGCCCATTAATGAAATACTCAGTACTTTAGTGTATTTAGTTATGGATTAATTAATTCATTTGTAAAATCTTTTATTAAATCCTGTTTTTTTATTGTCCAATTAGATATTGATTAATGGAATGCTATATAACCATTTTTATGACAACTGTGGTCCTCTTCAGGCTTTGATTTAGACCCAGGACCTTATTGCTGTGAGATGACCTAGCAACTGGGCTGCTGTTAGTGTTGAACAGTCTGAAACTATAAAAAATATTGATAATGTAGGTAAAATGTTTTTTTTTTCAGATTTGAAGCCAAACTATCAAAGCTCCATTATGTAATATCACTTAAAAAAAAGTTTGTTTTCAATTTGTTGTAAACATTATTTGAACATTATTGAATTTTCTGAACCTGACATGTGTGTATACAGTATGTGGCTACACAATGTGCTATGAAACAATATCAGGTTTCAGGAATCTCTCTGATGACTGCACATATCTTCCAAGGGGGGAAATTGATACAGCATCAAAAGAGGAAAGGCATTTGGCAGCCTGGGCTCATGTAACAGAATTAATCCACATCAGAGACTACAAGAGTCTCTAGTGGTACTTCCATAAGATGTTTTATGTCTTATGTGGAGTACAATTTGTTCAGAACTGTATACAGTATGTACAGCTATATACTATACTATATTCTCTTGCTCTAGGAATTGTTTGGGCTAAAAGAAAATGTAATATCACACTGAGTGGTAGTTTAGTAATTCCATTGTTTCAAAGATGATATTCCTAAATTTGCATTTGTTAGTTTGTTTGTGAATTGCAATGTCAGTTGCAAAAATCAAAACAATACTGAGATTACTGGTGTGTCTACACATGTTGGATGACCCACAATATTTAGAGTTAGATTTTGTTAGTCTGTTTTAGCCCTAATTGGATACCAGCACTTAGGCCCCATTTATAGTTATTAACATGTGATCTGTATTTGGGTACATTATCTGGATAATGACATCCAATCCATGGATCTTTGCATTTACACCTGGTATTAAAATGTGTTCTTGTTTTTTGATTGGATCTCAATATGCGAATTAGCTAGGTGGAGCTGGTGGAATTATCAACAATCATGTCCTGTCTCAGGTCAAGGAAACTGCTGCCACAAACAGACCTCATTCATTTCTAAATCAGTTGTGGTACTTGCTTTAGCTGGCAGGAAGATGATGGAGCTAGGTGACCTTTTAACTTACTGGGCTGATCTTTTTCTTATGAATATGGTCACAGTGTGCAGATTGCATTTACACCTGGCTGACATCCGATCATAATGCAAGCCTGACCACCTCCAAATGTGGTCTGGCCAATCCAATTGCATTCTGATCACAATGCATTCTGAGTGCTTTTACATCTTGTATTAACATGCATTTTCCCATATCTAGATAACGTATCCAGATACAGATCACATTTTAATGACAAGTGTAAATGGGGGTAAATGGGGTATCAGAGAGAATGTAGGCATGAGGACCACTGTCAGATAAGCATGTGGTGTTATTGTAGCACAAGTTGGTTGGGGAATACAGTCAAATTGTGTAATTAAATAGAAGACTGTCTCATTTTAACTTTTGCTTTCAATGTGTTTATCTATGCAAATGTATACATTATTATTGCACAGGTTTCTGTTGATGGTACTTAAAACATTATATCCCATAGGGTCCATGTAATGTGTTTCTGTTAAATTTTCCATATAAAAATGTCAATAATAGAAAACTGGTAGATCTAAGTACTTTCTATTCATTCCTTGGGTTGTCTGAGTGAGTGGGATCTAAGTGCCTGACTGTCAATTTTATAGTAATAACTCATTTCTATCATCTAAATCTGGGGTTGTTTTCTATTTTATTTAGCGCCAGCTGCTGCGCCTGCAAGTGTTTATTTGGTATGGAAACACTGTATGCATATCCCCCATAGCACAAGTAGGACATTTCTTTGTAGTGATGAGACAATAATTAACTACAATCTGTTAGGACGGCGAGAGTTTAAAAAAATCCTTTTTAGTCTTTGTTAAGATTAGGTTGGCATCACAAAACACACAATGATGGTCAGAAATAGGTAATAAAAAACATTATCACTCTGTCTAGAGTGTTACCATGCTGATGAGTGGCTTCATTTGCATGTTAGGTGAGTTCAAAGCTGTCCAGTAAATTCACAAGCTTTGGAGTTGAGTCATTTTTATTAATATGAATATTCAAGTCTCCCTTCAGGAGAACCATATTTAATGATACCAAGTGAGATCAGCTATAAGAATTCCTGTAGATATTTACCCAGGTCAATATCATTATACACAAACTGTTATAAGGGCCTGTGTGTTTGCCCCGTTCAGCGTCTGTCCACAGAAGCAGCCATCTGTCAGCTGCAGCTCCTTGGGAGCTGAGAGGACAGGGGCCAGCCAGACTGACAGCAGAAATATAAGAATGTAATGTAGAGAAATGTAAATATAGAGAATGTAAAAACATTCTTTGTCTTAATAGAATTAGATATTTCGTATGCCGAGAATAATCAATATTTGCTATTTATGATAGCACCTTGCGAGGTGCAGTCAAATAGGGCCACATTTAACCATACAAATGTATTGTTTCGCAACCAAATGCAACTACCTCTTGAGAACCCACACATTTTTTGGGACTGATACATTATTAGAAGATCTGAATTAAAATAAATAAATAAATGTTCCCCCAAAAAACACAATTCATGCAGTTGAGGATTAAAACAAATGGGGGGAATTAAAGATCTCTGTTCTACATAATCAAGACCGGTGGTGAGTCTGTGTCCATTGGGAAAAGTGAGGTTTTGTTATGCTTATAGCTTCAGAGACCTAGGCGCCAATTTACAAATTGTGTACACAGAGTTTTTGCTTATTAAGTCTCAAATTACCACCACTGAAGTATACATTCTATGTATTGTATTTTCACTTTATTTTATCTTATGTTTATTAATATTGTCAAGTGGGTATTATTTTCCATCTTATATACATTGAGATGTTTTTATGTTCATTTTGTCTTTTGATGTGAAGCACTTGCTGTATGTAATTTCTTTTGTTGTAAAGCACTTTAAGCTGCAATTTTTGTATGAAAGATGCTATACAAATAGTTATTATTATTATTACATAATGATCACATAAGAGACACATTAAACACAATCTGTATCCTTAAATAAAAATATTTAACTCTATGTTATATAGAATGCTGTACATGTTTTTGTTAATGGTATGGTGTAACAAAGTTCATTATCCATCAGTTTGGATAACTGACATGGTAATAGTAATTAATTGTGTCTCTAAAGGTTATATTTTGCCTGTGATGCTGTATTTATGTTTAAGTTATGCCTCTTAATTTCTGCCTCTGTAAAATGTGAAGGTGGCTTTTAAGCTTGAACCTGACACTGCTATCACTCTTCCAAAAAGTGATGCTAAGTGGAAGACTCATTTTATTCGACCTCCCCAATTTAGCCAACTAAATAAGTGATGTACTGCCATGCACATTCTAGCCAGTTAACTGATGCAGCTCCAACTAGCTACTGTGTTGTGTGCTCAAGCGTAACTTAAAGAGAAACTAGAGAGTGAATAATACAGAGTAAATATTAAATTATGAGGAAAAAAAGTTTATTGAATGAATACATTGTAAGAAGAAATTCAACAGCTAGTTCATATTTTATGAACTCTGTCGAAAGGCGCCAAAAGGATGTCTCTTATTCAGCAGCATCAGACTAGAAAGAAAACAAGAAAAAAAGATTCAGAATGTATTCTTACAATAAAAAGCAAATAAAAGATAGTATAAAAATATTGAGCTTATAGATAAACATAACCCCATTACACTAAGGTGCCCACATAATAATTTTTGTAAAATATTATCAGGTGGTTACCTTTCCATGATCACGGCTCTTGGCTCTCAGCTTGTTGACCTGGGACTCAGCGATGTCAGCACGCTCCTGAGCTTCCTCCATCTCATGCTGGACCTTCCTGAACCTGGACAAGTGAGTGTTGGCCTGTTCCTCCTGTAAAGGGTTTGGAGTTGAAGCACGTTGTATTTTTTAATATTACATCATATTATTATGGTTTCTTTTTGTAGTTACTGATTTGTGCTACACTCCTATAGGAAAATTACAAAACATTTGACTTACAGCCTCCTCAGCTTGTCTCTTGTAAGCCTTGACTTTGAGCTGCAGCTTATCCACCAGATCCTGAAGTCTGTGCACATTCTTCTTGTCCTCCTCAGTCTATACAAAAAAAGGAGTGTTACTGATGGAGTATAGAAAGAAAATTACAAAATTAAGAAATCAGGATAGTTTTTAGTTAAAGCAGAAATTACCTGGTAGGTCAGCTCCTTCACTCTCCTCTCATATTTGCGGACTCCCTTAACAGCATCAGCTCCACGTCTCTGCTCAGCTTCAACTTCAGCTTCCAGTTCACGGACCTGTAATGTGATGTTACACAGTTTATCAAAACCTTGTAAAGGAATTTTAGTAGTGACAAAGGCTTAATTTATTCCGCACATTGAAAGTGTGATTAACATCCTGAAGTGGATATATTATGAGCATACCCTTGACTCCAGTTTCTGGAGCTGCTTCTTGCCACCCTTCATGGCGAGGTTCTCAGCCTCATCTAGGCGGTGCTGCAGGTCCTTGACTGTGACCTCCAGGTTCTTCTTCATCCTCTCCAGGTGAGCACTGGTGTCCTGCTCCTTCTTCAGCTCCTCAGCCATCATGGCAGCCTGAAATTATGGGCATTTTGAAAGTATAATTTTAAATGTCTTGACATTAGTGGTCAAGCATAAAAAAGTAGTTTAAGTAAGTTAACAAGTAAGTTAAGTTGCCTTTTATAAAAAGAAGACTGATAAACATAAACTCACATCAGTGATAGCCTTTTTGGCTTTCTCCTCAGCATTTCTTGCTTCCTGCACAGTATCATCCACTTCACCCTGAACCTGCACAAGGTCACCCTCCAGCTTCTTCTTGGTGTTCAGCAGACTGGTGTTCTGAATATTAAAAAGTCACATTTAATGAGATTTGTTATGTTTAACAAAGCTGGCATGTATATTTATTCTGTATAAAGACATTTTCTTGTGAATTATTGAACAGAAACCTGAGAGTGAAGCAGTCCGACACGCTCACTAGCATCAACCAACTCCTGCTCAGCC
Organism: Scomberomorus guttatus; assembly: GCA_038419695.1. NCBI lineage: Eukaryota > Metazoa > Chordata > Actinopteri > Scombriformes > Scombridae > Scomberomorus > Scomberomorus guttatus. The sequence continues at coordinate 1,217,798 of CM076459.1, forward strand.
ACTTTGCGTCCTCTCTCTGTCTGCTCCAGAGCGGCTCTCAGCTCCTCGATCTCAGCCACCATCAGGCCATTTCTGCGCTCCACCATGGCAACCTGCTCCTTCATGTCTTCCTGTCCTCTGACAGCGTCATCAAGGTGCAGTTGGGCATCCTGACAACACATGGAGGAAAAAAAGAGTTAACTTTCTTTGCTCTTCAACATTTGTTTATTCATTGATCAGACAAAGCTCACCTTGAGTTGTCCCTGGATATTCCTCAGTTGTTTCTGGGACTCAGCAGCCTGCCTGTTGGCATGGCTCAGCTGAATCTCCATCTCATTCAGGTCTCCCTCCATCTTTTTCTTGACTCTCAGGGCATCATTCCTGCTCCTGACTTCAGCATCAAGAGTGCTCTGCATGGAGTCAATCACCCTCTGGCTGTTCCTCTTGATCTGCTCCATCTCCTCGTCCTTTTCTGCAAGCTTCCTGTCAACTTCACCTTTGATCTGGTTAAGCTCAAGCTGAACACGGAGAATCTTGGCTTCCTCATGTTCCAGTGTGCCCTAAGGAAAAAATTGAACATTTACCTAAAGGTTACCAGTCCTCTCACAAAAATGAATCAAACAAATACATGTCATTATCACATAAGTGGTCTAATATTGTAATTAAGACTTTTACCTCTGCTTCCTCCAGTGCTGACTGAATTTCAGACTTCTCAGTCTCCACAGTCTTCTTGGCTTTCTCCAGCTCATGGATGCTCTTTCCGGTCTCACCAATCTGTTCAGTCAGGTCTGAGATCTCCTCTGTAGAACACCAAAAGCCAAAATCCAGTTTAGAGAAACTTAGACTATGCTGTATACATTATATCAAGAAAATTAAATTTTAACACCATAAAACCTCATGACCTACACCTTTAGGGGTCAAGGAAGAACCCTTATAATCACAAATTATATTAAATATTGCGGGATTGACATACGCTGCAGGTTCTTGTTCTCTCTCTTCATGGTCTCCAGCTGATCCAGAGCCTCCTCGTAAGAGTTCTTCATCTTGAACAGTTCAGTGCTGAGAGAGCGAGCCTCCTTCTGGGCTCCTTCCAGCTCTGCCTGGCCCTCCTCATATTTCTGTTTCCATTCTGCAAGGACCTAGAATTATATAGATGAATAACAATGATTAATTACTAAGATATATTTGGGTTTCACTTGAATCAGTGTGGTTTCGATTTCCTCTTACCTTATCAAAGTTCCTCTGCTTCTTGTCAAGGTTGGCAGCCAGACCATTAGCTCTCTCTACGTCAATCATGAGGTCCTCCACCTCACCCTGTAGCCTCTGCTTGGTCTTCTCCAAAGAGGCACACTTTGAGTTCACAGCCTCAATAGACTCCTCAGCCTCCTGCAGACGCTGGGCAAGCTTTTTCCTGTAGTGAAGAAGTATTTGTTTACACTTAATTGCATATTGATAGCAAAATATGTGGAAGGTTATCTGGAAAAGCAAGCAATTGATATAAAAACTCATTTAAACTCTGAAAAGGTAGTGACTTACTTGGCCTCCTCCAGCTCCTCAGTGCGCTGGATAGCATCAGTCTCATATTTGGTTCTCCACTGAGCCACTTCGCTGTTAGCCTTGGACATTCCTCGCTGCAGCTCAGCTTTAGCCTCTTGCTCCTCCTCAAACTGCTCTCTGAGCAGATCACAGTCATGGCGGGCTGACTGAACAGCATGGGCCAGGGCATTCTTGGCCTGATGAACATGGCAAGAGGCATTTTAATGGATCTATTATGTGTACAAATATCATCTAAACTTTATTTGAATACATAATTTGTCATGGTGAAACATATTGATTGAGTCATTTAGTTTTGGATAATTTACTTTTACATCTATCAGATTTGCTGTTTAGTGTAGTATGTCGGACTTAGAATTCAGGATTTCAGGTGGAAGGTGCTTTAAGAGGAAGGAGAAACAGGAGTGTTAGCGGGAGGTGCTTAAGTCATAAAAGACAAGACTGAGGTGTAGCAGCAACGCTGCATGAAGAGGAATAGGTCCAATTCCCACAAATCCCCTGATCAGTTAAATGGTAAAATGGTAATAACATTTCTAAACAGGCAGCCCAACATTCACAGCCATAGTTATTGGCCACGTATGGTGGTAGGAAATTAAGCAAGGTTTGAATTTCTCTCTCAGGCTCTTTTTTTTTGCCTACTAAAATGGTTGGACGACATGGTTTAAGAATTTTCATGCATAACAGCCAGGAGATCTGGTGGGTTAGTAGTAGGTGGTAGGTGAAGGTGGAGAAACAAGTGACTGACTACATTTGAAAAGGAAGGCTCAATTCATCCCTTGTTAAAAGCTAATAATGGTACATAGTATAGTAACATGTAAACTGGTTATACCTTTACTTCCTCCTCAATGTGTCTCTTCAACTCCTCAATCTGCTGAGTGTAAGCCTGCTTGCCCCTGGTCAGCTGGGAAACAAGAGCGTCTTTCTCCTCAATCTGGCGAGAAAACTCACCTGAATGACAAAATGTAAATATGTTATTTATCAAAATGATCATTAATGATTTTTATAACTAAACTTTATCACAGTTGACTCACCATTCTCTGTCTGCAGTCTTGCCCTCTGTGCACTTAGGTCATTCAGCTGGCGCACATTCTCATCATTTTTGGACTTAAGCTCACTCAGCTGGTCCTCAAGAGTTCTGCACATTTTTTCCAAGTTGCCCTATCAAAAACAAAACATGATGTATTTAAAAACATTTACATGAACAAAGCAAATGTTGAGCATTTATCTAAGATGAAAGCTACTGCCATATCTATCCATTATTGTTCATATTTCTAAGCATAATGAAAGGTCAATATTTCACTTATAAACAAAACACTCACTTTGGATTTAGCCACAGCCTCCATGTTGCTGGAGAGGTCATCAATCTCCATCTTGTACTCGCTCTTCTCCTTCTCCAGCTTCTGCTTGACACGCTGCAGGTTGTCGATCTGCTCTCCCAGCTCTGCAACACTGTCGGCCTGCTTCTTGCGGAGAGCTGCTGCGGTAGCTTCATGCTGCAGGGTTGACTCTTCAAGGTCACGGCGCAGCTTCTGGAACTCAGCCTCACGCTTCTTGTTCATCTCAATCTGAGCGGCTGTTGCTCCACCAGCTTCCTCAAGCCTCTCACTGATCTCCTCAAGTTCCCTGGAGAGGTCAGCCCTCTGCTTCTCCACCTTAGCCCGAGCAGCCCGCTCAGCCTCAATTTCTTCTTCCAGCTCCTCAATACGAGCCTAAGTTTGATGATAGTAATATCAAGAAGGCTTGTTAACTGGAACTTACTGTAAAAAGTTGTTTTTCAGTCACTGAGTATAATATTCATGTCAAATACTAACCTGGAGTTCCTTGATCTTCTTCTGAAGCTGAGCACCAAGAGACTGTTCATCCTCAATCTTGCTGAGCAGCTGGCTGGTCTCAAACTCCTTCCTGGAAGAGGGGGAAAAAAACAGTAATTGCTGTTATAGTTTTAGTTTTGACTCATCATTGAGGATCATTGTGTTGCATTATGGCAATAGTTCAATGTAAGGGTTAAAGATGAAAAAGAAAAAGAACTTGCTTCTTGATTTTCTCCTCAGATTGCTGCTTGTCATTCTCCAGATCCATTATGGATTCCTGGGCCAGTTTCAGATCTCCCTCAAGCTTCCTCTTGGCTCTCTCAAGGTCCATACGGAGCTTCTTCTCTTGCTCCAGTGATCCCTCAAGCTTTTGAGATAATATTATAATTGTGACATAAAATAATGTTTTGCATTTTTACCATGGAATGTCACACAAGCTAATAATACAAACGGGATCAAAAGCAATGTTTTCTCACATCGTCCACTTGCTGTTCCAGCTTTGTCTTGGCCTTGGTCAGAGTGTTGACTTTGTCCTCCTCTGCCTGGAGATCATCCAGTGTTTGCTGGTGAGCCTCTTGGAGGGCTTTCTTCTCCTTGGTTAACTTGGCAATAGACTCATCTTGAGATGCCATCTCCTCTGTCAGGTTTTTCACCTGAAAGTGTCAGGCAAGGTGCATTATTTCCATCACTTTATATCTATATGTTTGAAAGCTAACTTTATATACTTTCTCATTTTTTATAAATGTAGGTTCAAAATTATTCCAACCTTGTTTTCAGTTGCATGTTTCTCCTTCTCCACTTTAGCCAAGGTGAGCTCCAAGTCATCAATATCTTTCTTCAGCTCAGAGCATTCATCCTCCAGCTTCCTCTTCTTGGCAGTCAGCTCAGCATTGATTTCCTCTTCATCTTCCAGTCTCTCAGTTGTCTCTTTGAGTTTGGCCTCGAGTTGGATCTTGCTCTTAATCAAACCTTCACACCTTTCCTCAGCATCTGAGAGGTTCTCAACTTCCTACAGTTTATTTTGAACATATAGTAAGTCAATAAGTTAGTTATTCTCTGAATGTACATGAATATTTTCAGAATTCATAAGAAGATACAAATATTATTATACATATATTCATTAGTATTTGTCAGTCTACATCTTTGGTAAGGCACATAAAAGATGAGATGACTAGAAGAGTATGTGGCCTCTTTAAATTTCACCTAGATATCTGAAAATCTTATTCAGCAACAATATTCAGTTAGTGTAGTGTGGATGTGACAGAATCACACTTGCTTTTGCATCCGACTTACTGCAGCCACTTGCAGTTGCAGGTCATTCTTTTCCTGCAGCAGGGAAACCATCTTCTCCTCCAGCTCCTTCTTCTTGGCCAGGGCAGCAGCCAGGTCTGTTGTCATTTTATCATAGTTCTCCTTCATCTTCATCAGCTCCTTCTCAGTCTCAGCACTCTTCAGAAGAGGCTTGATCTTGAAGTACAGATTCATCCATGGCCAGTTTTTCACATTCATGAATGAACGGACATTGTACTGAACAGTGAAGATAGCATCTCTGGAAAATTAATATAAATAAAATGTCATTTTTACTGCAAGGCGACTTAACAAAAACAGCGGTATTTATTTCATTGGGCAGAGCAGTTCAGTGTACTGTATGATAATCGTACCTCCTCTCCATCATCTTGACAAACTCCTTCCTCATGACGTATCCTCTGCAAAGAGCCTGAGTCATGGTCACCAGACTAGCCAGTTTCTCATCTCTCATCTCCTCCAGGGTACCCAGCAGACCAGCTTTGAAGAACACCTGTATGGTTGTTTGAAGGAACTTAGTCATCAGCACACATTGATACAAAAGGACATATGTACATGCCATATCTATTGACATTGTTCATAGAAATTAACCTTAGTGTGCCCAAACTTGTACTGAGTGTGATCCACATCAATGGAGCCTAGCAGCTTCTCTGCAGCTTTCTTGTTGTCAATGAACTGTCCCTCAGGGATGACGCTGGCATTCAATACTTTGTATCTACAAGAGAACATTATGTTGTTACTTATAATGACCCCACATCTTGGTCGTCTGTTTTAACTCAGCTGAAATCAACTTGACTTGCTTATATTAAAAATTGCATCACCTCTGCTTGAAGTCACCGTAGAGGATTCTGCTGGGGAAGCCCTTTCTGCAGATTCTGATGCCTTCCAGCACACCGTTACACCTCAGCTGATGGATGACCAAGAAGTTCTCCATAAGACCTGAAAGTTGAAAATTTATATTGTTTAAAATCATCACTGTGTCACTAAGTGTGCAAAGCTGGGCTATGTGCTTCTTACCAGGGGTCTTTGATTCATTAGGAATAAGGCAACGGACAAAATGAGGGTGAGTGCTCCTCAAGTTGGTCATCAGCTTGCCCAAGTTCTCCTGTGGATCAGGAACACAAGATAAATGGTCAACAGTATTACGAGATGAAGTTTTTAATTGGTATCTGAAAAATATGAAACATTACATACCCTGAAAAGAGCAGACACAGTCTGGAAGGAACCACCCTTCTTCTTTCCACCCTTTTTGCCACCACCACCAGCAGCAGCCTCTGTTTCCCAAAACATTAAATTGAATTAATTAACTAAATAAATAACTTTGTAGAATCTCTTTAAGTTTTCTTCTCCGTGGAAAGAGTATTTTTCAATTAAGTCACATGCATGAATATATTACCACAGAGTAGTCATCAGCTTTATATTAGGCCTGAACGAAGTGTAACAGGCACACAGTTTCTTACCCATCACTACAAACGTACTGCATGTTGTATAACATCATGAATTTCTACTGATTAAGCTGCTAATAGCCAATATAAAGAGAGCAATCTCAACCATGTTGTTCTCTTTCTTGTACAATTAGTAGTAAAAAAATAGTTCTGAAAATTGGGGTTAAAAAATGTAAGATGTTTCTGACACCATGGATAGTTCTGCAGTATATGGGTTTTGCAAGATAAAACATATCATCTGTACTGATACTCAGAGTTTCTGATCACTCTGCTCAATCTTATTTCTCACCATCTGCTGCACCGTGGGTTGCATACAGGAAGGCCAGAAGTTTGTTTGAGGACTTCTGGTAGAGCTGGACCACTGAGTCATTCAGGGGGTCCTTGTTCTTGTCCAACCAGCCAGTGATATTGTAGTCCACTGTACCAGCGTAGTGAACCAGGGAGAAGTGAGCCTCAGCCTTGCCCTTTGCAGGTTTTGGTTTTTCAAAGGCCTTGGTCTTGCCAAGATGCTGATCATGCAGCTTGTTCTTGAAACTTGTGTCAGAGGCCTTGGGGAACATGCACTCCTCTTCAAGGATGGAGAAGATGCCCATTGGCTGAGGAAAAAAAAAATTCACATCATAAATTAAACTGTGGATGCAAACATTTGCACATGAATCAAGAAATTACTTCAACCTGATTGACTACTCACCTTCTCAATAAGCTCAATGCAGGCAGCCAAGTCCATACCAAAGTCAATGAACTCCCAGACAATGCCTTCTTTCTTGTACTCCTCTTGCTCCAGGACAAACATGTGGTGGTTGAAGAACTGTTGCAGTTTCTCATTGGTGAAGTTGATGCAGAGTTGCTCCAAGCTGTTGAACTGTAATTACAGAAATGTATTCAGTTGCATGTCAAAACATTGTTGACCTTTGAATTGCTCAGATATTTTTCAACCACTCACATCAAAGATCTCAAATCCAGCGATATCCAACACTCCAATAAAGTACTGTCTTGGTTGCTTTGTGTCCAGCATCTCATTGATACGGATGACCATCCACAAGAACATTTTCTCATAGACAGACTTGCACAGAGCACTGACAGCATTGTTGACCTAGAAATAAAGATTTTAGAATGAGAATTTCACAATCATATTTTCATGTCGAAATACAAATATTGCCCTTTTATTTTTTCAAACATCAAATTTCCTTTATCTTACCTGCGGCACAGTCTGACCTTTGGTCACCATCTCATTTCCGACCTTGACTCTGGGGTAGCACAGAGCTTTCAGCATATCAGCTGAGTTCAGGCCCAGGAGGTAGGCGATTTTATCAGCCACTGATGGAAAAACAAACCTTTAGCTATCTATGAACTGGGACATGTTTAGAAATATATGTTACATACTAACCCATGGTAGATTTCCTAAAAGATATTATCAGAATTACCCTCAGTGCCATCAGGTTCAGCCTGCTCCTCACGCTGCTTCTGCTTGAAATGCATGTTGCCATGATGCATCACAGCACCAGTCAGCTTGTAGATGCCCATCTTCTCCTCAGCATTGAAGCCCAAGATGTCAATGGCAGTCTACATTGTACATGAAGCAAAGTTATTGGTATTTGAAAGATTTTCCCCAGTTGTCTTAACCATGCAAGATCTATTTAACTAAAATGTTTTCTTACATCTGTTGCAATGAACTCCTCCACATCATCAATGCTTTTGACAGTGATTTCACCCTGACTGATCATTGGGTAGTCATAGGGGTTGGTGGTGATCAGAAGAGCCTCTAGAGGAGCACAGTAAAATAGTTATTATTGTTTAGCATTGTCTCTGGTATTGTTTCAATGTCAATTTCAAATGTGCATAATAGTAACATACCCAGGAGCTCAGGCTTGTGGCCAGTCATCAACTGATAGAAGATGTGGTAGCTCCTCTCAGCAGACAACTGGAAGGTTACACGAGACTTCTCCAGCAGATCTAAGAAAAACAAATTTAACTAGACATTGTGAGATTACTCAATTATATTGTAATACTATTGTTTTATCAAAGACCAGATCATAGTCCAGATGAATCTTGATTCACACCATGGTTGAAACTTACATGTTTCAATATCAGCTGAAGCGAGCTTTCCAGAAGAGCCAAAGTGGATTCTGATGAATTTACCCTAGAGAGCCAGATCATTGATAACATCAGTTTTTGTAATTTAGCAACAAAATATCTTGAGATGTTCTCTGGATTACTTACAAAACGAGAGGAATTGTCATTCCTCACAGTCTTGGCATTACCATAGGCCTCCAGCAGAGGGTTGGCTGCAACAATTTGGTCCTCAAGGGAGCCCTGCAAGAGAGGATTTAAGTTATATAAGCTAAACATTCAAATTAACTCTCCTCCGACAAACAGTTTTATCTTAAACAACCAATTTACCTGCATCTTGCCAGGTGTTGGCTCAGCCTTCTTGGCTCCAATAGCTGCAATTGTTGCAAAGTATTGGATGACACGTTTGGTGTTGACAGTCTTTCCAGCACCGGATTCTCCACTTGGGTATAAGAGACACATGTCAAGATTCTGCTTTATCATCATTATATGGTTGATTGCACATGCATTATGGTTGCTGTTATACTTACGTAATCAGGACAGACTGGTTCTCACGATCTGAAATACAAACATAGACATTTGACATGAATTCCGGTTTTGTAATTCCTTCAATAAGCTTATGTTTAAGTTCAATTCTACACAATTTAACACTGCTAACTTTGACCTTACCTGTGTGCATGAACTGATAGGCATTATCAGAGATGGAGAAGATATGAGGTGGTGCCTCAATCCTCTTCTTGCCTCTGTATCCTCCCACAACTACAGCATCATACACTGGAAGCCATTTGTATGGATTCACAACAACACAGAACAGCCCAGAGTAGGTCTGTAACAGCACAAAAAGAAAATATATAGAGTGTTAACATTTAGATATGCAGATATGAATGCACATTACATTAGTAAAAGTGGAAACTCACATAGATCATCCAGGATGCAAAACGCTCTTTGAGGTTATACAACACACAGGGCTCGTTGAGGTGGGTCATCATGGCCATGTCCTCAATTTTATCAAACTTTGGAGGGTTCCTGGGAAAGATGTCATCTTCTTTCACAGTGACTGTCTGAAGAGATACAGTAAAGATACAGTTAAAATGTTTTTACTAAGATTTAATCAGATGGATGTCTTTATTAACCACTATGTCAGTATGAATTTAAAACCACTAAATAATTTACTAAGATATACTTTTAAATAAATGTAAATGGAAAGAATGGCATTCCTCCTACATAGAGAGGGTCTTCAATGGAAATAGATGGGAAAATTTTGTTAAAAAAGTAAAATAATGAATTGCCTACCTTTCCAGTGGTTGTCTCAACTGTGGCTTTGCCACCCTCTTTCTTCACAAGTTTACCCTTGAGATACATCTCCTCTGGATCAGTCACAAAGAAGGCGGTTTTGGCATCAAAAGGAGCAGTTTGTGCTTCAATCCTCTCCTTCTCTGGCTTCCGGAGGTAGATGGCCGCCGGGCCGTAGCACTCCATCTCCGCGTCTGTGCTCATGGTGGCACTTTAGTGGAGACTGAAAAGAGTAGTGTTAAATAGTGTTAAAATATCAACATGATGTAGTAATGGTCTTGTATCCATCTGATCTTGGAGATTTTGACATCCTTTACCTCAGCTAGTTCCAAAAAATGATGAGTATCTGGTGGAGTCTCAAGATGCTATAAAAAAGATGATTAAACATGAGTACAATAACCTTTTTCAGTTCGGTTTTTAAATCTTCCCTCCAGAAAGTCAGTTTGAGAGCAGTCAAGCGTGAAGGTGGTAAAATATATTCAGACTTAACTAATAAGTGCTAGCTGTATTCAGGTGAATCATCAAAGTTCAATAGTCTCCCATTCCCTCAACTGCCCTCTACAACAATGGAAAAAGTACTGCTCTTAATGATCACTTAGTATACAGTATGTGTTGAGACAGGACGTGTACTGGATGTCAACACAACGTAATTAATTGTGTAATTTCTGGAAAAACTACTTAAATGTTTTAAGAGTATTTCATGGAAATTGTTCTGGAATAATGTTGTCTGCTCAAGATTACTTTAATATGACATGAAATTTCACCTGAATGTCACCTGAAACAAAGAAAACTCTGACAAAGAATCATGGACAATATGCATTAGTAATTAGCAACACATCAACTTTACTGACTGATCAATAGGAATTCAAACTAAGATCACAGACGATACACTGACCTGTGTTGGGTGCCTACCAGTTCATGCAGAAGTCCAGGGCTGCCTCTTTTATAGAGGGTGGGAGTGCTTGGTCAGCTGTAGTCTCTCACTCAGTTTGGTCATGGCCTCCTCCTGTTGCTTATTTTGTGGCAGTGATGTTTATGCAGCTTGTCAGCATTTTTATTTGTAACTATAATTTGAAAACTACATAATGCAGTATGATGTACCAATTGATTTGATTTGATCACAAACATGAATGTGACATACGAAATAGGTGTTAAAATAGTGAATAAAATGTTATTAAAATCTGAGCATTGTTTAGTAGGAAAATAGAGTTAGGACTACATTGCTAATAAACTCTATTTAAATTATACTGAAAGCAAATACCTTCCTCACCGCTAAACTAATTTTAATTTACTTTCAACATGCTTGCTTTCATCAGAAATGTTGACTATGAACACATTCTCTTAAAAGAAACAAAAGAGACATTGTAGAGTAGGACAAAGACTGTCAGACATACACACATACGTAAGACTTCAGTATACCAAATAGGACTCAAGGGTCTGCTTATTCATTTGTCCCCTAGATTAACTCAGCGAGTTACAAACTTGCTATTATAAATGTTGGTCCAGTTGGTCCAAATGCAGGCATGGAACGATAGCCAATATTTATCATTCATGAAATAGTGCAGAATATGGTTTGTGTACAATTCCAATAAATGTGGTTCTTGATTTAAGGTCATGAAAGTTGAAACATGTAATTAACACCAACAATCTTTTTTTTAATTCATTGGCAGCTCTGGGGTTTGGTTTTGGAAACGCATCCAAATACCACTGGTATTCAGTTGCAGGACACATGCGTATTTGAGATCTTTGAAAGTCCACCCTTAAATGACACTAATATAAGACAGTTGTCAACACAATTTAATTAAATGTTTATATTCACCTTTAATATAAACTATATATTAAGCCTGGGGGAAAATTATGTGGTTGTGCACTACTTGATCTTATAAATCTTGTAAATGTAAACGTGCCAATTTGAAAATCAAAGTACTTTATTAATTGATATTACATTACATTAATGTTTTTAACGGGCCATGTCAGATGCATGAATGGAGCTTAGTTTTGAAAATGTGCCAAAATGTTTGTTGTATACAGTTACTGGACTCTGGCACATCTCATATTCCTGTAATAAAATTAAAGATGAAGTACTATCCATAAAAGTTCAATCACCTTTTATGTATCTCCCTAAATGGACACGAACATGTTGGCAACTCATTTGAGATCAAGCCCAAAATAAGTTTCACATGCCAAATGAATATCAGCCAGTTGCTACATTTGATACTAAAGAAGTATGATACAAGTGTCCTGGCTGATCTTGAAGGCTTATGCCCATTATGGCATGTTTGAGTCAATTTGGCTCACCACAGAAAATATATAAATATAGAAACACAAACCCATATCATTAAGTGGGTTAACAGTTGTAACTTCTTTCTTAACTGATTTTGACTCATTTCAAGCTGGCTCTTGGGACTGATTCATTTCAGCAAATGGTGGGAGAACTTAGAATGACATATGATTATTTTCCATCACTCTTCATAGCTTATTTGCTGCTGATACTGATTGCAAAATCCCAAATCATCACTTCATTATGTATATTTTTATACATCTAAGAATGGATATGTAGTGTTTTATGTGCACATAGAGAGATTACACCTGCTTACCAGGGCAACTACCTTTAGCCTTTGTCTCTTGTTAGATATTTCCTCACACAGGCTGCTGAAGAATGAACTGTAATTTGATAATGGGATTTACTTGCAGAAGTAAGTGATCATTACAGTGGCCCATGAGTTCTATCTTTTGTTCTAAGGACGTTTGGGATTCTGCTATGAAAAAGAAATCCACTTTGATGTATTGGCGGTGTTGTTTTTTTTTTGTTTTTTTTTGCTGCTTATGTGACATGGACATGTTTAGCCTGTCACCATACAGTATATTCCCTTTAGCAGGATACTCTTGCAGCATAAAAGTGACGTGGGATCTAGGCACCTTTCACCAAAAAGTCCTCAGGACTAGCAGATGAAGGGTTGCCAAATGTGTGAATAGAGATGACTCGTTCTGCTCCAAGATTCCAAGTCAAGCTTTGATTTCTTCCAGGGGACTTAGTGCAAAGACTTGCATGACTTGGCAGCCCACATCTATTTGTCGCCTGTGACATCCCGATTACAACATTGCATGGATGCAGGGAAGGCCTGAGTCTAAGTAGAATTTTATTTGATAATTGTATTAATCTAAGAGAAAAAAAAATGTTTTTTTATTTAAATTAGTAAATTTTCTCATAATCGTTTATCATAATCTTGATAAATCTGGATTATGAAAGTCAAAAAATGCATTCATTCATAGGATGTTTGGAACTCACAAAATATGAATAATGTAACCAGCTGCATACAGTATGATGGAAGAAAAATGTGATACAAAATCATATGCAATAATCTACCAACAATGGAAGAAAATTAATCAATAGTTAATCTCTGCATGAGTGTCTGAACTTTACCAATCTGTTAGATCCATGTCATTTCAGCTATACTGGAGGATGAGTGAGGAGGCTCAGGAAAGGTTTATTTCAGCTCTTTGTGGGCATTTCTTTGTCACCCTATACATTAACATTACAAAACTGCAGCAGCATTAACAGCCCAACCACTCTTCCCAGCACCTTACACAGCCATCCTTTATATACTTTCACAGGTAGTTGACACAGGTAATTCACACTAATTGTGTGGACCTATCCACAATTAAGTGAAATATACCGTATATATTTACAATTTATACAAAATTGTATTTATTATTGACCTGAACCACAGCTGACCTAATCATGGAGCTGAATGGTCATAACAGTGTGTCTCAAGGACTGCAGCAATACCAGTGTCTGCTTCACCCTTTCATTTATACTTGGCAGTCTTAGCTTTACACCATCCTTTTTTGACACTTTCTCAAACTAAAATATAGAATTACAGGGAGCTAAGTTTTCAAAAGCAATACCGATTTAACAAAAGCTAGATTAATTCTAAACTTAATGCTATAAAAACCTCTCAAGGTATTATTCTTGCACTATAATACAAGTCTCAAGTTTACACTTGTATGCTCAGTACACGCCAAACAATAGTGCAAAATCAATCAACTCCACAAAATCCTCTCATGTCCGCCTCCATCTTGCTAGTTGGCCAACAATAATTAATAAAATTAGTTAGTTTTTTAAAAGAGTAAAATAAGGCGTTCTAAATTGAAACTGAGTGAAGCTGCTGTGTTGCCAGAGAGAGAGAAAACTGCTAAGCTGCAGAGTAGCTGTAAAAAGAGAATCTTTAGGAGAAACTCCGGTGATTTCCTTCCAAATTAATGGATTATCCTGGTGAGTTAGCCACCCGAGGTTAGCAGGTTAGCATTTAGGTTTTGTTATAATAATTGTGTGTTATTTTACCTTGAAAGGTATGGCAAAGCAAAAAAACAGTCAGGATATATGAATATATGAGGCGGGATATGTGAATTCATTTGAAATGTATATGTACAAAAAAAAAAAAAAAGAAAAGGAAAGAGACAATTTAGTTCAGTAATGTTTATTATAGTCATTGTAAGGGTTGTTTAATTCTGTGCGGGTGCAGATTTAATTCTTGTAATTCTAGTGTGATGGACAATGAAACAAGGAAATTTAGACTGTATAACTGTTCTGCACACTTTTGTGCAGGCTGTTTTTTTTTTTGTTTTTTTTTTTGAGGGAGGATTCTATCTGTGACATCGTGAAGCTGCTTCGTCTGCCATCCAGATCGCGGATGCCTTCATCTTATCGGGATGCTGACATGTGGATGTTGCGCCGTTCCAAGGGGGCAGTAGGAACCAAATCAAAGGAAACCTAACTAAGAAGAATTCTATTTTATTTTTGTGCTTTGTCCTGAGATCTCAGCTTATTTTTTGTACGGATGTCAAGAAACTCAAGGTTGACAATCAAGTTTAAAGGAACATTCAAAGCAAATGAACTCAACCAAATAACCAACCAAACCAAATAAGAATGATAACCTTAAGGGACCTTAAGGAAGTGTTTAAAGGGAAAACAAAGACTATCAAGAAATTTATCCAACAAAGGATACATTTAATTCGTGTATGAAGCCGTGAGGGTTGAACATTTCCTAATTTCTAATTTACTACAATTGTGGTTGAACATTCATTCTTTTGGGTTTAATTTTATTTCTGTCATAATTGAGTTGAAGATTTGCATCAAACAAATGAATTTAGTTTTTTTTCCTAAAGTGATGCTTTGAATATATAAAAATAAGCTATCAGAAAAGAAATGAAACAGGACAGAATGCCTTCATAAATATATTTTCTATTATTTTTCCTAAGTCAGTGGTTGTGTGCTTTGTGTTGATTGGAAGTCTTACTTCTCTGTTTGTAGGGTCTGCTGATGTCAATCTTCTTACTGAGCCCAGTGAATTTACTGAACCTAGAAAACTGAGTGAAACTGTGCTCATACTGCACTATAAGATCTTGGGTCTAAGATACTTTAGAGAACCCCAGATTTAGATACTGTTTATACTCTACCCAGGATCAGCAGCATAGATTCCCTACCACAAGGTGAAGGTTACACACAGGTTACACAAAAGTTGTGAGCCAGCCAGGAGATTGGTCATTATAGCCACTAGGGTTGGGTACCAAACTTGGTACTTGTAAGGGTACCAACCAAATTACATCGGTAACCGAGTACTGTTTCACATTAGATCAATTGGTGCCAAATTTCGGTACCTTGCAGGACCGAAAATGAGCACAGTCCCAAAAAAAGTTTTAAAAATACACATTTACTGAAGTGTCTCACATGGAGGGTCCTAAACTGACAGGAGCACCAACCTGCAGATACAAACAGATGCGACGGATCCATTTTACCCCGCCAGCACGGCGGCTATCAACTAGTTAGCATGGCTAGTTAGAGTGAGTGCAGCCCCAAAATAAGCTTTAAAAACACACATTTACTGACCGATTTACTGACATCGTTAGTGTTGTATAGTGCTGTGTGTAGCCTATAGACTGTATAAAAATAAGGTGTAGCTGCAATGTCTCGTTTAATAGCATCATGCTGGGCAGGTGACAGGTGTCTTTATAGTGTTATTTACAGTGTTTCTTAGCTTGAACCAAAACAATGGAGAGAAACCCTCAGCATACTCGAACAGGCATCACAGCCTCCTCACGAGGGAAATTTCCAGAGGGGGGGCCTCAGCTGAAAATTCCAATGTCCAGTTAAGGCCAAACGAATTGAAAGTGATAATTGACATGCCTCATTTGACACATGTCAATTGATGCTCCTATAGCGTACTGCAGGCATCAGACTTGACATGCCAACACCATAGAACCACATTTTTGATACACTGTCCTATGATTGTGAGCCTGTCCCATCACCCAACACAAAGCAAAATGAGGCATCAAAGCTTGAAAAGAAAGTGACTGAACTAACTAAACAAGTGGAAAAGTTAAGCCAAAAGTCACAGAACCCCACTTATGATAGTAAGCCTCTCCCAGTGCCGAAACCAAAACAAGATGAAACCTTTAAGCTTGGAAACAAGATAGTTGAGCTAACAAAACAAATTAAAAGACTGTCTTGTGATTAGCAGCAACAGGATAAAGAGACCTTTCAGAGTCTCTAGCATGCCAAGGGCGTGGTTCTACTTTAAGTGTGGTGAAGAAAATCATATTGCTGCTCATTGTTCAAATGAACCAAACCCCATACTAGTTTGCAGTAAAAATGCAGAACTCCGAGAGAGGCAAGATAAGTTTCTAGCTTAGCAGGCTGCTTCACCTTTTGCTTTAAACTTGTAGCAGCTCCTGCTGTGGGACACCAAGGAACTGTAACTGCAGAAACCCTTGTCCCAACAAATTAGTCTACAGTGCTGAAGCAAAAGAAACACACACAATGGAGACTGACAATAGCACAGAGCAACCCTTACCCCCAGGACTTATGGGTCCTCGTTGCACATCTTCAGTGTTCCTTGAGGGTGTCCCATGTGAGTCCATCATGGACACTGGGACACAAGTCACAACAGTTTCTGAGTGTTTCCATAGGAACCATCTATCTCACATACCCATCCAACCAATTCATGCCCTTCTTGAAAGTGAGGGTACTGGCGGGCAGCGTGTTCCCTTACTTGGCTACATAGAAGCTCATGCCACTTTTCCCCAAACCATCACTGGCAGGGAAGAGGAGCTAGTTGTATTAGCACTTGTAGTTTGGGAGCTTCTGTGGGTCGTGGCTGCGGACCCCATGCTGCCGTGGTCCTGCTTGGTGGACCTGCTAATATTAATATTAATCATATTTCTATTCTTATTATTGTTTTTATTGTTATTATTGTTGTTACTGTGTTTCTCTCTCTCCCCTCTAGCAGCACTTTAAAGAACTGCTTGATGCAGGAATCATCAAACAGTCAGAGAGCCCCTTTATGTCACCAGTAGCCTTGGTGTGGAAAAAGAGCGGCTTGATCAGGCTATACATCAACTATAGGAAAGTTAAATGCACGAACCATCAGAGATGCATATGCCCTCCTGAACACTGAGGATTAGCAGCCCTCAGTGGTGCCAAACGGTTTTCGGTCATGAATCTCAAATCTGGTTATTACCAGGTTGAGATGGCTGAGGAGAATAATTCTAAAACTGCTTCTGTGTGTCCCCTAGGCTTCTTTGAACTTAATCGTATGCCACAGGGTCTCACAAATGCTCCAAGCACTTTGCAACGCCTCATGGAGAAGTGTGTCAGTGACCTGCAACTAAATGAGGTATTTGTGTTTCATGATTAATTAATTGTGTTCTCAGACATGTAGGAGGAGCACAAAGTATGGCTCATGAAGGTGCTGAACCATCTTAAAGATTACGGCTTAAAGCTATTCCCAGAAAAGCCTTGAGTGACTGGCCTCGAACTTCAACCAGGAAGGAGGTGAAATGTTTCCTAGGCTTCACTGGATACTATCAATGTTTTGTCAAAGGGTACTCTCAGATAACCAAGCCTCTTAAAAGCCTGACAGCAGGCTGCTATCCACCAAAGAAAAGGGGCAAAGTGTACAAGAGAGACCACTCCAAACCTCTTGTGAGTCCCAACGTACCCCTTGAAGAGGAGTGGACTCCCAAGTGTGAAAGTGCATTCAGAACTCTAAGACTCAACTCTCAGAGTTGTTGCGTATGCCAGTCAAGGTTTTTCCAAAAGTAAAAGAAACCACCCCACTCACAAGCTTGAATTCTTAGTCCTAAAGTGGGCTGTTTATGAGAAGTTTAATGACTAACTTTATGGCACATTTTCACTGTACTTACTGACAACAATCCCCTCACATAAGTGTTAATATCTGCCCAGCTAGATGCTTGATCGCTGGTTAGCTGCTCTTTCTACCTACCAGTTCACCATTAAGTACAGAGCAGGGCAAACTAACCGTGATGCAGACAGATTATTTGTGAGGATGAAGCTTTCATTAAAGAGAGGGAGAATTATGGATATGAAAAGATAGCTCTTGGATGTAAGAGATGACATCCAAGACATCCATCCTCCTAGCTCCTCCTGGAACCTTAAAGGTGAGTTGGTCATCAATCATGACACCCAAGTTTCAGGCAGACTTTGTGGGCATGAGTTAGGTTGACTTGAGCTGGATACTGATCTGTTGTTGTATAGAGGGACTGGCTGGGATGACAAGGAGCTCAGTCTTAGAGAGGTCAAGTTGAAGGTAATGTTCTTTCATCCATGCTGAGATATTGGCTAGGGATGACGAGATCCAAGCCGAGACTGTGTGGTCTTCTGGTGGGAACGATAGGAAGAGCTGGGTATCGTCAGCATAGCAATGGTGTAAGAAACCATGGGAGTGGATGATTGCAGCAAGTGAGGTGGTGTATATTGAGAAGAGAAGGGGACCGAGCACTGACCCTTGAGGAACCCCTGTGGTTTGGACACTTCTCCACACCAAGATACTTTAAAAGATCTCCCTAGAGGTAGGACATGAACCAGCGGAAGGCAGATCCTAAGATACCAAACTCAGTGAGTGTGGAGAGGAGGATTTGGTGCTTAACTGTGTCAAAGGCAGCTGACAGATCTAGTAGCAATAGAGCTGAGGATTGACCAGCAACTCTAACTGAACTCAATGATTCCATTATCGACAGGAGTGCAGTCTGAGTAGAGTGACCCCGCTTAAAGCCAGACTGATTCGGATCATACAGGTTGTTCTCAGAAAGGAATTCAGAGACTTGATTAAAGACTATACACTCACGTATTTTTGAGAGGAAGGGCAGGAGTAAGTTTTCAACCTGGGCTGGGTTGAGTGTAGGTTTTTTGAGCAGCTGGGTGTCCTGAGCTTGCTTAATGCGGTGTGGAACACACCCATTGTAAGCAAGGAGTTGATGATGTGTGTCATTTAAATGAAACAACCGGGAGGGTTAGCTTGTTTGTCATTGTTGCTAATGATATCAGACTGGTTAACCAGCAGCAAGGGGGGCATGGACCAGAAACTATTTATTCACTAAATTTACAGAAAATGTGCTATATCGGGATATGTATTGTTATCGGGATATGAAATGACCTATATTGGGGCTAGAGATTTAGTTCATACCTCACAGCCCTATGCTGTAAGTAGTTTGCCTGTTGAAGAGTTACAGTGGACTCACATGGAAAAAGCCTGATTTATTTGGAATTTATCCTGTTTTTAATTGAGTGGTTGTTCAGTCACCTGTTGATGTGTAATTTGTGAATGTGCAGGAGGTCTGGCTGCTTGCTTGTGACAATTTCTTCATTGTTAGTTTTTAATAAGTAATAACCTAAATCATTTTAATAAGTAATAACCTTAAAGTGACTAAAATTAAGACTTTTTAAATAATAAAAGTAACTAGAACAAGTGTTAGCACTGTCAGCTTTGTAGGCTATTTTTTGTATGTCTTGCATCGCTAAGAGTTTTTTATTGGCATATAGAATTGCCCCCCCCCTCCAATTTCATTGGGTGGTGAAAATTTATATAGTATGATGCAATTTTATGTTAAATTCTGTTTGAATATGGGTTGATATAATTCAGCAGGTTATGCTATAAATTATGTTGGTGTATGGTGTTTTAAATCACCCCCCCCCACCCCCCCACCCCCCCACCATCACACACACACACAAAGGTCTCTGTACAGCCCTGCATTTGAACATAAGAACATAACATAACTTGAACATAAGAAAGTAGAGATAAGTAGCCAACTAGGGTAAAATAACATGATGCCGTGAGTTGGTAATAATGTATATGATGGATTTAGGAGCAGTGCAAGTGTTAGAAAAACTGAAAATAATGATAAATTGGGATGGGGCGGTTTGGATTGTCTTTAACTTCTATTAGCTAGTTGTGCATAAGTGTAAATTGTTTTATTTTACCAAAACAAAAGCAATAGTGCATGAAAGTAAGCCTATTGAATATATACATGAAACACATTCTTTGTGTTTAAATGTGTTTAATGCTTTCCAACATTAGGATTTATGTCACTATTAGAATTTTATTCAAACTCTAGTAAGCTCCATCTTGTAATCCTTCTGTCACTCTGCTATGTAAAATATTTGAATGTTCTGCTTTGTATTTTGTTCATTTTAATTATTTGGTATATGTATTTTTTATTGAAATGGATCAGATTTTAATTTTGTGTAGGGTATTCTTAATATAGGTATTAGATGTGCTGTGAGGGAGATGTGATGCTGTGAGAGTAAGGTTATACAGCATGATCAAAAATAGAAATGCATTTGGAAGTCTGGCCATATGTGTTGCCGAGAAAACTGATGACAGAGACTCCTGGAGTACATATAAGTTGGTACATAAGGTGTTATATGCCTGTGTAGTTGTATGATTTCATCAGTAATGTATGACTTCTATTTCAACCACAACTACACGTCCTGCTTTACTACATGTCAGATACAATGATGTGTATAGCCAGTAAATTTAGCATGTGTTGCTCATACAGTAAGTGTTTGAAGAGGACTTTGCACAATTTATGCACAGATGTTTTCGCTTTGTTTTGCTGTGATAACTGTGAAATGGTATTTCCGATCATTTCAGTCAATAAGAGAGTTTATAGGTCTTTCTGTGCAGTTCACGATTGCTGACAGTTTTGAAATTGCTTTGGTTTAAAGGAGATGTAGTATGGCATGCTTAGCTTACTATAAGAGAATAGAGGTGGAACGTTATTACTGCCAAGGTTAAAGGAGCTCATGTGTTGTTCCAGAATTTTGCAATAGATTGCTTGATTAGTATTTTTGCTGTGAAATGCAAAAAGCAAAACTGCATAGAGGAGTCAGTATTTTCATAGAGATTTTTAGAGTCTTCACATGAATGTTTCAGTTTTTTTTGTTTCGTTTTTTTTACAGTAATTACATAAGCTCTTTTTTGTCGCACTTTTAACACTTGTGCATACATTCATAATTAAAGACTTCACCAAAATACAATTTACTGTTTTTCATTTGTTAGGTCCTCACTTGGACTACCCAGATTAGCAACTTTCAAAAACTGATGTTGGATTTTGTCAGTTTACCTATTTTAGCATTAACTGGATACCAGCTCTGAGTAAGAATTTAGGGAAGACTGTACCCCAAAAAATGTCGTGTTACTGAGGCACTTGTTGTTGGATGTACCCCTTCAATCTGTGTAATAAAATTCAGTCATATTTTTAACATTTTACACTGAACATGTTTATTGCTTTTGTAATGCTAAATTGATGCAGAGTAAGTGGTCAAAGTCTGCTGACTGGACTGTCTTCAGCCTAATCTGCAGTATGTACTATAGTATAATGTAATTTTTAATTTCACTGAAAAAAGTAGGACGTCTCTAGGCACAGCATTCCAAAATCCATACACAGACATAATCCTATATGCTGTTCCATCTAGAGCAGTGGCTCTCAAAGTGGGGCCTGAGGACCCCCAGGGGACCTTGCGGTGGTTCCAGGGGGTCCCCAGCAAAAAGGGGGATCATTTATTTTCACTATGATTCCATCCATAAGTAACACAATGACAAAATGTATGACTATTTTGGTAATGGGTTTTATACACTTTCTGTAATAAAACATCTAAAAGCAAAATTCTTATCAGATGAATGAATGAAAATGTGGCCACATAAATTTCAGGTGCTAAAATGTGATGATGGAGATTTTCTTTATATTGAATAGATTATAGTCAGATGAGAACATATGGACATTTTTAAGTAAAAAAAAAAAAAAAACAATTAAACACAATCTGTATTCTTAAATAAAATATTCAACTCTATGTTCTATCTCACACAGGCTCCGCCCTCTACTGGACTCTATGGCTAATACTCTCCTCCAATTACACACACATAATTGCCCACTGAAATGTGCTTGTACGTTGCCAGTCAATCAGGATGGGCCTACTGATTACGTGTGTCTCACCAAGCAGATAAGGAAGTGCTTCACTGCCTCTCTCATCCTCACTTCAGCAAGCTCGTTCCTGCCCGTTGTGCCCTGACCTCATCGCTGCTGCTGCTGACTGACATCTCTTCTGCTTTGAGTGCCTTGGATCAGACCATGCAGAGAGTGGTATGATGCAGCCACCTCCCTGCATTCACTGCTGAGCACTTCCTCCGATTCAAGGCCGGCAATGGTGGGACCATTTTCGGTTGCTTTGCTGTGATGAGAGCAACATGGAGCTCAAGATAGATCCCAGAGTTGATGACGAGTTCCCTGCTTTGTCACCTGCCACTACCGCCACCACTACCACCACTACCACCACTGCCACCATCGCCACCGCCTCTCATCTGTGTCTGTGCCTTCAAAATCCACCTTCAACTTCAGTTTGCCATGATTTCCCAAAGATTATGGCCATGGCAGTGGAGCGTGTAAGGCTCACACTGCCCCTGACTATCCCGCCCCAGCTGGTTAGCTGGTTATGTGAAGGCTTTTACAACCAACCTTTGTTTCACCTCCTCTCCTTGACATTTGGCATTGGAAAATGAAGTCACCAGTCATGGGACTGATTTCCTTCCTGAGAGTGCAGGGCCACATGGAGACAGGCTGTCCTGGTATGCCCCCCCTGGAATAGGCCCTTGCAGCCCACCTGATTCCTTACTCAGCTGGCTGGTCAGTGAGCAGGAAGCTGCTACCTCTGCTGGTGCAGGATAGGGACATGCTTGAATAATTAAAAAATTGTTGGGCGCAGCAGCTAACAACCTGGAAGTGTTGGGCATTACTGCGGCTAATACACCACTAAACACCCCCACACCCCCCCACCCCCAGCAGCAGAACAGGTCAACTTCCTGAGTCGCATCATTGGCCAGATGAATAACCTGATTCTGGAAATTGCTACTGCCTCAGGGCATGTGATGTCGCTTGCCACAGTGGGCTCACCTCACCTGTGGCTGGGACTCACCACACTACAGAGAAAAGGAAAGAGAAGACCTCCTGGGAGCACCGATAGCTCCAGATGGCTTTTCGGGTCCATTTTCTCTGTCACTCAGTGCTTTAAGAGGTTGGAACAGGAGAAGATGCAGCTGAGCCGCCATCTGACACTCGCCCCTTCTTCTAGCCAGAGGAGACGAGGTGCATCGCCGCAACACCACGGTGAGGAGGAGAGTGTGCAGGCAGGGCAAAGTGCAGTCAGCCCCCGCTGCATCAACCACCTCCTAGACCACCTCAATGGAGACACCGCAGCACCAGCCCTCCTGTGACCGTAGCCATGCCACGCCGGCAGACCCCCACAGAAGCCAACCTGCACATGGGGGAAGTCTGCGGCACTGAAATGACTGTCAGCAGGAGAGAGTGTCACATCGGCACAGGCTATGTTCAACAGCCCCCCTGGATGTGCTGGCGGAGTTCACTGCCCCCTCCCACCACTGTTCGTGTTCATGTGTTCTGCTGTGTTGAATATGTTTTAATAAAAACAGATTACATTTTTTTTTACAAAATCATCCATCCTCCCCTCTTCCACCTCTCCAGCCCTCCATGACACTGTGATGCTAGCGGCCCTGCTTCATCCAGCTGGTCACAAAGGCTGTGTAATGCAGAAAGCACTCGCTCAACTGGCGCCCCTGCCTCTCTTCCCACAGTTAGGGAAGCAGATGGTGAGTGGCCTCATTCAGCTACATGCTATGCTAGCTGGAAAAAGCTCAGCACTGAGAGCGATACGTCATGTGTGGCCTTCAGGGGAAAACCAACACACCATCTTCCTCAAACTTCAGGTGGTGCTCTTAATTCCCCAACACTTTGTGATCCAGGTTCAGGGGAGACGTGTTGGTGAGAACAGGCAGGGGTGACTCAGGACTTGGGGTGACTCAGGACTTGTGAAAAGGGTGGTGTGCTGTGGTACACTTGGGCAATATGCGTCTGCCTTCTCCCGTGATCGATGATGACTCAGGGAATGAGGTGTGCAGGGTGTCTGTTATATGGTTTTTCACCCCTGCAAGGTTAGGCCATGGTTACACCTAGTTTCATGTTCATGTTAATTGGGCTGGGCCACCTACCGCTTCGCTGAAGTGGCTTGAATTATAAAGTAGTAGAAGCGCCGCAGTGATTAACCTATAGCTGGTCAGGCTCGGTGAGGCAGTCTGATGACATGTCGTGGCAGGGGAAACATTCATCAGGCTCTGTTCACTGTATCCATAGAGTCTGTTTGAAATAAAACGAAGGTTACGATATTGTAACCCTAGTTCTGTACAGGTGGAGCCCTCTACCTATGGACCCTGCCGCTCATACACCATCCGCTAAAGTGCTTTCTGGATGAGGACAGCAGTGAGGCATTGCCTTATATACTGTGTGAGACACGTAATTGGTAGCCGTGTCCTGATTCACTGCTATGTACATGCAAATTTCAGTGGGTGATTGCGTGTGTGTGATGTGAGGAGAGTATTACCCATAGAGTCCAGTAGGCGCCACCCCTTCTTATAGAACCAGGCTTACAATATCGTAACCTTCGTTATATAGAATGCTGAGCATATTTTTGTTAATGGTATGGTGAAAAGTGTAAAAAAGTTCATTATCCATGGGTGTGGATAATTGACATAGTAAGGGGAATTAATTGGCTCTGAAAGTTATATTTTGCCTATGATGCTGTATTTATGTTTAAGTTATGCCTCTTAATTTCTGCCACTGTAAAATGTAAAGGTGTCTTTTGAGCTTGAACCTCGCACTGCTACCACTCCCCCAAAAAAGTGATGCTAAGCAGAAGACAGTTTCATTTTACCGGACATTGCCATGTGGGTATGAATCATGATTATTTCTAAGGAAAGAACTCCCCATCCAGCCAACTAGATAAGTGGTGTACTGCCATGCACATTCTAGCAAGTTAACTGATGCAGCTCCACCTAGCTACTGTTTTGAACACTGTGTGCTCAAGCGTGTCTTAAAGAGAAACTACAGAGTAAATAATACAAAGTAAATATAAAATTATAGGGAAAAACAGTTTATTGAATGAATACATTGTAACAAGACAATTCAACAGCTAGATCATATTTTATGAACTCTGTCGAAAGGCGCCAAAAGGATGTCTCTTATTCAGCAGCGTCAGACTATAAAGAAAACAAGAAAAGAAGGATTCAGCATGTATTTTTATAATAAAAACTAAATAAAAAAATGGTATTTAGCTTATAAATAAACTTAAATAACCCCATTAAACTAAGGTGCCCATGTAATAATTTTTGTAAAATATTATCAGGTGGTTACCTTTCCATGATCACGGCTCTTGGCTCTCAGCTTGTTGACCTGGGACTCAGCGATGTCAGCACGCTCCTGAGCTTCCTCCATCTCATGCTGGACCTTCCTGAACCTGGACAAGTGAGTGTTGGCCTGTTCCTCCTGTAAAGGGTTTGGAGATGAAGTATGTTGTATTTTTTAATATTACATCATATTATTATGGTTTACTTTTTGTAGTTATTGATTTGTGCTACATTCCTATATGAAAAATTACAAAACATTTGACTTACAGCCTCCTCAGCTTGTCTCTTGTAAGCCTTGACTTTGAGCTGTAGCTTATCCACCAGATCCTGAAGTCTGCGCACATTCTTCTTGTCCTCCTCAGTCTATACAAAAAAAGGTGTGTTACTGATGGAGTATAGGAAGAAAATTACAAAATTAAGAAATTCAGGACAGTTTTAGTTAAATCAGAAATTACCTGGTAGGTCAGCTCCTTCACTCTCCTCTCATATTTGCGGACTCCCTTAACAGCATCAGCTCCACGTCTCTGCTCAGCTTCAACTTCAGCTTCCAGTTCACGGACCTGTAATGTGATGTTACACAGTTTATCAAAACCTTGTAAAGGAATTTTAGTAGTGAGGTTTAATTTATTCCACACATTGAAAGTCTGATTAACATCCTGAAGCAAATATATTATGAGCATACCCTTGACTCCAGTTTCTGGAGCTGCTTCTTGCCACCCTTCATGGCGAGATTCTCAGCCTCATCCAGACGGTGCTGCAGGTCCTTGACTGTGACTTCCAGGTTCTTCTTCATCCTCTCCAGGTGAGCACTGGTGTCCTGCTCCTTCTTCAGCTCCTCAGCCATCATGGCAGCCTGAAATGATGGGCATCAAGCATAAATAAGTATTTGGTGAGGTGAAGTTGAATTTTATAAAAAGAAGACTCATAAACATAAACTCACATCAGTGATAGCCTTTTTGGCTTTCTCCTCAGCATTTCTTGCTTCCTGAACAGTATCGTCCACTTCACCCTGAACCTGCACAAGGTCACCCTCCAGCTTCTTCTTGGTGTTCAGAAGACTGGTGTTCTGAATATTAAAAAAAGTCACATTTAATTTAATATTTGTTATGTATAACAAAGCTGGTATGTATATTGTATTCATTCTGTATAAAGACATTTTCTTTTGAATAACTGAAGACAAACCTGAGAGTGAAGCAGTCCGACACGCTCACTAGCATCAACCAACTCCTGCTCAGCCACTTTGCGTCCTCTCTCTGTCTGCTCCAGAGCGGCTCTCAGCTCCTCGATCTCAGCCACCATCAGGCCATTTCTGCGCTCCACCATGGCAACCTGCTCCTTCATGTCTTCCTGTCCTCTGACAGCATCATCAAGGTGCAGTTGGGCATCCTGACAACAAATGGAGGAAAAAAAAGTTGACTTTCTTTGCTCTTCAACATTTGTTGATTCATTGATCAGACAAAGCTCACCTTGAGCTGTCCCTGGACGTTCCTCAGTTGTTTCTGGGACTCAGCAGCCTGCCTGTTGGCATGGCTCAGCTGAATCTCCATCTCATTCAGGTCTCCCTCCATCTTCTTCTTGACTCTCAGGGCATCATTCCTGCTCCTGACCTCAGCATCGAGAGTGCTCTGCATGGAGTCAATCACCCTCTGGCTGTTCCTCTTGATCTGCTCCATCTCCTCGTCCTTTTCTGCAAGCTTCCTGTCAACCTCACCTTTGATCTGGTTAAGCTCAAGCTGAACACGGAGAATCTTGGCTTCCTCATGTTCCAGTGTGCCCTTAAGGAAAAAATTGAACATGTACCTAAAGGTTACCAGTCTTTCTCAGAAAAATTAGAAAAACCAAATGAATACATGCCATTACATAAATGCTTTTGTATTTTATCACATAAGTGGTCTAATATTGTAATTAAGACTTTTACCTCTGCTTCCTCCAGTGCTGTCTGAATTTCAGACTTCTCAGTCTCCACAGTCTTCTTGGCTTTCTCCAGCTCATGAATGCTCTTTCCGGTCTCACCAATCTGTTCAGTCAGGTCTGAGATCTCCTCTGTAGAACACCAAAAGCCAACATCCAGTTTAATAAATGGTATACATTATATCTAGAAAATTAGATTTTAACACCACAAAACCTCATGACCTACACCTTTAGGGGTCAAGGAAGAACCCTTATAATCACAAATTATATTAAATATTGCGGGATTGACATACGCTGCAGGTTCTTGTTCTCTCTCTTCATGGTCTCCAGCTGATCCAGAGCCTCCTCGTAAGAGTTCTTCATCTTGAACAGTTCAGTGCTGAGAGAGCGAGCCTCCTTCTGGGCTCCTTCCAGCTCTGCCTGGCCCTCCTCATATTTCTGTTTCCATTCTGCAAGGACCTAGAATTATATAGATGAATAACAATGATTAATTACTAAGATAGATTTGGGTTTCACTCGAATCAGTGTGGTTTTGATTTCCTCTTACCTTATCAAAGTTCCTCTGCTTCTTGTCAAGGTTGGCAGCCAGACCATTAGCTCTCTCTACATCAATCATGAGGTCCTCCACTTCACCCTGTAGCCTCTGCTTGGTCTTCTCCAAAGAGGCACACTTTGAGTTCACAGCCTCAATAGACTCCTCAGCCTCCTGCAGACGCTGGGCAAGCTTTTTTCTGTAGTGAAGAAATATTTGTTTACACTTAATTGCATATTGATAGCAAGATATGGGGAATGTTATCTGGAAAAGCAAGCAATTGAAATAAAAACTCATTTAAACTCTGAAAAGGTAAAGGTAGTGACTTACTTGGCCTCCTCCAGCTCCTCAGTGCGCTGGATAGCATCAGTCTCATATTTGGTTCTCCACTGAGCCACTTCGCTGTTAGCCTTGGACATTCCTCGCTGCAGCTCAGCTTTAGCCTCTTGCTCCTCCTCAAACTGCTCTCTGAGCAGATCACAGTCATGGCGGGCTGACTGAACAGCATGGGCCAGGGCATTCTTGGCCTGATGAACATGGCAAGAGGCATTTTAATGGATCTATTATGTGTACAAATATTATCCAAATTGTGTTTAAATACATAATTTGTCATGGTGAAACATGTTGATTTAGCCATTTCGTTTTGGATCATTTACTTTTACATCTATCAGATTAGTGTAGTATGTGAGACTTAGAACCTAAGACTTCAGGTGGAAGTTGCTTGGTGAGGAAGGAGAAACAGGAGTGTTAGTGGGGGGTGCTTAAGTTATAAAAGACAACACTGAGGTGTAGCAGCAACGCTGCATGAATAGGAATAGGTCCAATTCCCACAAATCCCCTGATCAGTTAAATGGTAATATGGTAATAACATATCTAAACAGGCAGCCCAACATTCACAACCATTTTGCGCAGTGATTGGCCAGGTATGGTGGTAGGAAATTAAGCAAGGTTTGAATTTCTCTCTGATGCTCTTTTTTGCCTTCTAACATGGTTGGACAACAGGTTGTAAGAACTTTATTTTATTTTTTCATGCATAACAGCCAGGAAATCTGGTGGGTTAGTAGTAGGTGCTAGGTGAGGGTGGAGAAACAGGTGAATGACTACATTTGAAAAAGAAAACTCAATTCATCCTTTGTTAAAAGCTAATAATAGTACATAGTATAGTAACATGTAAACTTGTTATACCTTCACTTCCTCCTCAATGTGTCTCTTCAGCTCCTCAATTTGCTGAGTGTAAGCCTGCTTGCCCCTGGTCAGCTGGGAAACAAGAGCGTCTTTCTCCTCAATCTGGCGAGAAAACTCACCTGAATGACAAAATGTAAATATGTTATTTATCAAAATGATCATTACTGGTTTTTATTACTAATTTTATCACAGGTGACTGACCATTCTCTGTCTGCAGTCTTGCCCTCTGTGCATTTATGTCATTCAGCTGGCGCACATTCTCATCATTTTTGGACTTAAGCTCACTCAGCTGGTCCTCAAGAGTTCTGCACATTTTTTCCAAGTTGCCCTATCAAAAACAAAACATGATGTATTTAAAAACATTTACATGAACAAAGCAAATGTTGAGCATTTATCTAAGTTGAAAGCTACTGCCATATCTATCCATTATTGTTCATATTTCTAAGCATAATGAAAGGTCAATATTTCACTTATAAACAAAACACTCACTTTGGATTTAGCCACAGCCTCCATGTTGCTGGAGAGGTCATCAATCTCCATCTTGTACTCGCTCTTCTCCTTCTCCAGCTTCTGCTTGACACGCTGCAGGTTGTCGATCTGCTCTCCCAGCTCTGCAACACTGTCGGCCTGCTTCTTGCGGAGAGCTGCTGCGGTAGCTTCATGCTGCAGGGTTGACTCTTCAAGGTCACGGCGCAGCTTCTGGAACTCAGCCTCACGCTTCTTGTTCATCTCAATCTGAGCGGCTGTTGCTCCACCAGCTTCCTCAAGCCTCTCACTGATCTCCTCAAGTTCCCTGGAGAGGTCAGCCCTCTGCTTCTCCACCTTAGCCCGAGCAGCCCGCTCAGCCTCAATTTCTTCTTCCAGCTCCTCAATACGAGCCTAGGTTTGATGATAGTAATATCAAGAAGGCTTGTTAATTGGAACATATTGTAACAAGTGGTCTTTCAGTCACTGAGTATAATATTCATGTCAAATACTAACCTGGAGTTCCTTGATCTTCTTCTGAAGCTGAGCACCAAGAGACTGTTCATCCTCAATCTTGCTGAGCAGCTGGCTGGTCTCAAACTCCTTCCTGGAAGAGGAAAAAAAAACAGTTATTGCTGTTATAGTTTCAGTT
Organism: Scomberomorus guttatus; assembly: GCA_038419695.1. Taxonomy (NCBI): domain Eukaryota; kingdom Metazoa; phylum Chordata; class Actinopteri; order Scombriformes; family Scombridae; genus Scomberomorus; species Scomberomorus guttatus. Next base: position 1,247,551 of record CM076459.1, read on the forward strand.
TTGACTCAGGATCATTGTGTTGCATTATGGCAATAGTTCAATATGAGGGTTAAAGATGAAAAAGAAAACTTACTTCTTGATTTTCTCCTCAGATTGCTGCTTGTCATTCTCCAGATCCATTATGGATTCCTGGGCCAGTTTCAGATCTCCCTCAAGCTTCCTCTTGGCTCTCTCAAGGTCCATACGGAGCTTCTTCTCTTGCTCCAGTGATCCCTCAAGCTTTGGAGATAATATTATAATGTTGACATGAAACAATGTTTTGAATTTTTATCACGGAATGTCAATTCTAACACACAAGCTAATAATACAAACACATTATCAAAAGCAATGTTTTCTCACATCGTCCACTTGCTGTTCCAGCTTTGTCTTGGCCTTGGTCAGAGTGTTGACTTTGTCCTCCTCTGCCTGGAGATCATCCAGTGTTTGCTGGTGAGCCTCTTGGAGGGCTTTCTTCTCCTTGGTTAACTTGGCAATAGACTCATCTTGAGATGCCATCTCCTCTGTCAGGTTTTTCACCTGAAAGTGTAGGCAAGGTGCATTATTTCCATCATTTTATATCTATATGTTTGAAAGCTAACTTTATATACTTTCTCATTTTTTATAAATATAGGTTCAAAATTATTCCAACCTTGTTTTCAGTTGCATGTTTCTCCTTCTCCACTTTAGCCAAGGTGAGCTCCAAGTCATCAATATCTTTCTTCAGCTCAGAGCATTCATCCTCCAGCTTCCTCTTCTTGGCAGTCAGCTCAGCATTGATTTCCTCTTCATCTTCCAGTCTCTCAGTTGTCTCTTTGAGTTTGGCCTCGAGTTGGATCTTGCTCTTAATCAGACCTTCACACCTTTCCTCAGCATCTGAGAGGTTCTCAACTTCCTACAGTTTATTTGGAACATACAGTAAGTCAATAAGTTAGTTATTCATTAGTATTTGTCAATCTACATCTTTGGTAAGGTACATAGAAGATGAGATGAGCAGAACAGTATGCAGCCTCTTTAAATTTCACCTAGATATCTGAAAATATTAGCGACAATATTCAATTAGTGTAGTGTGGATGTAACAGAATCACACTTGCTTTTGTATCCTACTTACTGCAGCCACTTGCAGTTGCAGGTCATTCTTTTCCTGCAGCAGGGAAACCATCTTCTCCTCCAGCTCCTTCTTCTTGGCCAGGGCAGCAGCCAGGTCTGTTGTCATCTTCTCATAGTTCTCCTTCATCTTCATCAGCTCCTTCTCAGTCTCAGCACTCTTCAGAAGAGGCTTGATCTTGAAGTACAGATTCATCCATGGCCAGTTTTTCACATTCATGAATGAACGGACATTGTACTGAATACTGAAGATAGCATCTCTGGAAAATTAATATAAATAAAGTTTTTACTGCAAGGTGACTTAACAAAAACAGCTGTATTTATTTCATTGGACAGAACAGTTAAGTGTACTTTAGGATAATCATACCTCCTCTCCATCATCTTAACAAACTCTGTCCTCATGACGTATCCTCTGCAGAGAGCCTGAGTCATGGTCACCAGAGTAGCCAGTTTCTCATCTCTCATCTCCTCCAGGGTACCCAGCAGACCAGCTTTGAAGAACACCTGTGTGGTTGTTTGAAGGAACTCAGTTATCAGCACACATTGATACAAAAGGACATATGTACATGCCATATCTATTGATATTGTTCATCAAATTAACCTTAGTGTGCCCAAACTTGTACTGAGTGTGATCCACATCAATGGAGCCAAGCAGCTTCTCTGCAGCTTTCTTGTTGTCAATGAACTGTCCCTCAGGGATGACGCTGGCATTCAATACTTTGTATCTACAAGAGAACATTATGTTATTACATACAATGACCCCACATCTTGGCCAGCTGTTTTAACTTAGCTGAAATAAACTTGACTTGCTTATATTGAAAATTGTATCACCTCTGCTTGAAGTCACCGTAGAGGATTCTGCTGGGGAAACCCTTTCTGCAGATTCTGATGCCTTCCAGCACACCGTTACACCTCAGCTGATGGATGACCAAGAAGTTCTCCATAAGACCTGAAAGTTGCAAATTTATATTGTTTAAAATATTTCTTACCATCACTTTGTCACAAAGTGTGCAAAGCTTGGCTATGTGCTTCTTACCTGGGGTCTTTGATTCATTAGGAATAAGGCAACGGACAAAATGAGGGTGAGTGCTCCTCAAGTTGGTCATCAGCTTGCCCAAGTTCTCCTGTGGATCAGGAACACAAGATAAATGGTCAACAGTATTAGAAGATGAGGTTTTTAATTGGTATCTGAAAAATATGAAACATTACATACCCTGAAAAGAGCAGACACAGTCTGGAAGGAACCACCCTTCTTCTTTCCACCCTTTTTGCCACCAGCAGCAGCCTCTGTTTTCCAAAACATTCAATTGAATTAACTAAATAAATAACTTTGTAGAATCTCTTTAAGTTTTCTTCTCCATGGAAAGAGTATTTTTCAATTAAGTCACATGCATGAATATATTACCACAGAGTAGTCATCAACTTTATATTAGGCCTAACCAACAGGCACACAGTTTCTTACCTATCACTACAAACGTACTGCATGTTGTATAACATCATGAATTGCTACTGATTAAGCTTCTAATAGCCAATATAAAGAGAGCAATCTCAACCATGTTGTTCTCTTTCTTGTACAATTAGTAGTCGAAAGTAATTCTGAAAATTGTCGTTAAAAAATGTAAGATATTTCTGACACCATGGATAGTTCTGCAGTATATGGGTTTTGCAAGATAAAACATATCATCTGTACTGATATTCAGAGTCAATCTTATTTCTCACCATCTGCTGCACCGTGGGTTGCATACAGGAAGGCCAGAAGTTTGTTTGAGGACTTCTGGTAGAGCTGGACCACTGAGTCATTCAGGGGGTCCTTGTTCTTGTCCAACCAGCCAGTGATATTGTAGTCCACTGTACCAGCGTAGTGAACCAGGGAGAAGTGAGCCTCAGCCTTGCCCTTTGCAGGTTTTGGTTTTTCAAAGGCCTTGGTCTTGCCAAGATGCTGATCATGCAGCTTGTTCTTGAAACTTGTGTCAGAGGCCTTGGGGAACATGCACTCCTCTTCAAGGATGGAGAAGATGCCCATTGGCTGAGGAAAAAAAAAATTCACATCATAAATTAAACTGTGGATGCAAACATTTGCACATGAATCAAGAAATTACTTCAACCTGATTGACTACTCACCTTCTCAATAAGCTCAATGCAGGCAGCCAAGTCCATACCAAAGTCAATGAACTCCCAGACAATGCCTTCTTTCTTGTACTCCTCTTGCTCCAGGACAAACATGTGGTGGTTGAAGAACTGTTGCAGTTTCTCATTGGTGAAGTTGATGCAGAGTTGCTCCAAGCTGTTGAACTGTAATTACAGAAATGTATTCAGTTGCATGTCAAAACATTGTTGACCTTTGAATTGCTCAGATATTTTTCAACCACTCACATCAAAGATCTCAAATCCAGCGATATCCAACACTCCAATAAAGTACTGTCTTGGTTGCTTTGTGTCCAGCATCTCATTGATACGGATGACCATCCACAAGAACATTTTCTCATAGACAGACTTGCACAGAGCACTGACAGCATTGTTGACCTAGAAATAAAGATTTTAGAATGAGAATTTCACAATCATATTTTCATGTCGAAATACAAATATTGCCCTTTTATTTTTTCAAACATCAAATTTCCTTTATCTTACCTGCGGCACAGTCTGACCTTTGGTCACCATCTCATTTCCGACCTTGACTCTGGGGTAGCACAGAGCTTTCAGCATATCAGCAGAGTTCAGGCCCATGAGGTAGGCGATTTTATCAGCCACTGATGGAAAAACAAACCTTTAGCTATCTATGAACTGGGACATGTTTAGATATATATGTTACATACTAACCCATGGTAAATTTCCTACAAGATATCATTATCAGATTTACCCTCAGTGCCATCAGGTTCAGCCTGCTCCTCACGCTGCTTCTGCTTGAAATGCAAGTTGCCATGATGCATCACAGCACCAGTCAGCTTGTAGATGCCCACCTTCTCCTCAGCAGTGAAGCCCAAGATGTCAATGGCAGTCTACATTGTATATGCAAAAGCAAAGTTATTGGTATTTGAAACATTGTCCCCAGGTGTCTTAAGCATGCAAGATCTATTTAACTAAAATGTTTTCTTACATCTGTTGCAATGAACTCCTCCACATCATCAATGCTTTTGACAGTGATTTCACCCTGACTGATCATTGGGTAGTCATAGGGGTTGGTGGTGATCAGAAGAGCCTCTAGAGGAGCACAGTAAAAATAGGTATTGTTATGCATTGTCTCTGGTATTGTTTCAATGTCAATTTCAAATATGCATAGTAACATACCCAGGAGCTCAGGCTTGTGGCCAGTCATCAACTGATAGAAGATGTGGTAGCTCCTCTCAGCAGACAACTGGAAGGTTACACGAGACTTCTCCAGCAGATCTAAGAAAAACAAATTTAACTAGACATTGTGAGATTACTCAATTATATTGTAATACTATTGTTTTATCAAAGACCAGATCATAGTCCAGATGAATCTTGATTCACACCATGGTTGAAACTTACATGTTTCAATATCAGCTGAAGCGAGCTTTCCAGAAGAGCCAAAGTGGATTCTGATGAATTTACCCTAGAGAGTCAGATCATTGATAACATTAGTTTTCTAATTTAGCAACAAAATATCTTGAGATGCTCCCTGGATTACTTACAAAACGAGAGGAGTTGTCATTCCTCACAGTCTTAGCATTACCATAGGCCTCCAGCAGAGGGTTGGCTGCAACAATTTGGTCCTCAAGGGAGCCCTGCAAGAGAGGATTTTAGTAACATAAGCTAATCATTCAAATTAACTTTCCTCTGACAAACAGTTTTATCTTAAACAACCAATTTACCTGCATCTTGCCAGGTGTTGGCTCAGCCTTCTTGGCTCCAATAGCTGCAATTGTTGCAAAGTATTGGATGACACGTTTGGTGTTGACAGTCTTTCCTGCACCGGATTCTCCACTTGGGTATAAGAAACACATGTCAAGATTGTGCTTTATTGTCATTACATGATTTAGCATTACAGTTTCTGTTATACTTACGTAATCAGGACAGACTGGTTCTCACGATCTGAAATACAAACATAGACATTTGACATGAATTCCGGTTTTGTAATTCCTTCAATAAGCTTATGTTTAAGTTCAATTCTACACAATTTAAACTGCTAACTCTGACCTTACCTGTGTGCATGAACTGATAGGCATTATCAGAGATGGAGAAGATGTGAGGTGGTGCCTCAATCCTCTTCTTGCCTCTGTATCCTCCCACAACTACAGCATCATACACTGGAAGCCACTTGTATGGATTCACAACAACGCAGAACAGCCCAGAGTAGGTCTGTAACAGCACAAAAAGAAAATATATAGAGTGTTAACATTTAGATATGCAGATATAAATGCACATCACATTAGTAAAAGTGGAAACTCACATAGATCATCCAGGATGCAAAACGCTCTTTGAGGTTATACAACACACAGGGCTCGTTGAGGTGGGTCATCATGGCCATGTCCTCAATTTTATCAAACTTTGGAGGGTTCCTGGGAAAGATGTCATCTTCTTTCACAGTGACCGTCTGAAGAGATACAGTAAAAATACAGTTAAAATGTTTTTACTAAGATTTTTTTATTCAAATTTAGAGTTAATCAGATGGATGTCCTTTTTAACCACCATGTTAGTATACATTTAAAACCACTAAATGATACAGTTTTACTATGATACAGTTTTAAATAAATGTTAATGAAAAGAATGGCATCCTCCTACATAGAGAGGGTCTTAAATAGAAATAGATGGGAAAATGTTGTTAAAAAAAGTAAAATAATGAATTGTGTACCTTTCCAGTGTCTGTCTCAACTGTGGCTTTGCCACCCTCTTTCTTCACAAGTTTACCCTTGAGATACATCTCCTCTGGATCAGTCACAAAGAAGGCAGATTTGGCATCAAAAGGAGCAGTTTGTGCTTCAATCCTCTCCTTCTCTGGCTTCCGGAGGTAGATGGCCGCCGGGCCGTAGCACTCCATCTCCGCGTCTGTGCTCATGGTGGCACTTTAGTGGAGACTGAAAAGATAGTGTTAAAATATCAACATGATGTAGTAATGGTGTTGTATCCATCTGATCTTGGAGATTTTGACATCTTTTACCTCAGCTGGTTCCAAAAAATGATGAATATCTGGTGGAGTCTTAAGATGCTATAAAAGAGATGATTAAACATGAGTACAATAACTTTTTCAGTTCAATTTTTAAATCTTCCTTGCAGAAAGTCAGTTTGAGAGCAGTTTGAGCGTGAAGGTGGTAAAATATATTCAGACTTAACTAATAAGTGCTAGCTGTATTCAGGTGAATCATCAAAGTTCAATACTCTCCCATCCCCTCAACTGCCCTCTACAACAAATGAAATGAAGTGAAATAGTACTGCTCTTAATGATCACTTAGTATACAGTATGTGTTGAGACAGGATGTGTACTCGATGTCAACACAAACTAATTAATTGTGTGATTTCGGGAAAAAAGACTTAAAGTAAATAATGTAAGAGTATTTCATGGAAATTGCTTTGGAATAATGTTGTCTGCTCAAGATTACTTTAATATGACATGAAATTTCACCTGAATGTCACCTGAAACAAAGAAAACTCTGACAAAGAATCATGGACAATATGCATTAGTAATTAGCAACACATTAACTACTGACTGATCAATAGGAATTCAAACTAAGATCACAGTTGATACACTCACCTGTGTTGGGTGCCTACCAGTTCATGCAGAAGTCCAGGGCTGCCTCTTTTATAGAGGGTGGGAGTGCTTGGTCAGCTGTAGTCTCTCACTCAATTTGGTCATGGCCTCCTCCTGTTGCTTATTTTGTGGCAGTGATGTTTATGCAGCTTGTAAGGATTTTTATTTGTAACTAGAATTTGAAAAATACATAATGCAGTATGATGTTGTATGTTAAAATATTGAATAAAATGTTATAAAAATCTGACCATTATTTAGTAGGAAAATTGAATATTCACAGTAGAATGGACGACATTGCTAATAAATTCTATTTATTTAAATTATACTGGAGCAAATACCTTCCTCACTACTAAACTACTTTTAATTTACTTTCAACTTGCTTGCTTTCATCATAAATGTTGACTATGAACACATTCTCTTAAAAGAAACAAAAGAGAAATTGTAGAGTAGGAGAAAGACTGTCAGACATGCACACATACTTCTGTAAGACTTCAGTAAACCAAATAGGACTTAATGGTCTGCTTAAAGAAGCATAAATATAAAATTATTTGGAGTGAAAGAAGGAGGTGCTTATTCATTTGTCTCCTAGATTAACTCAGTGAGTTACAAACTTGCCAATAAATCCAATAAATGTAGTGCTTGTTTTAAAGGATTTGAAAGTAAGAATGTAGTTAACATCAACACTATTTTTTTTTATTCATGGACAGCTTTGGGGGTTGCTTTTGGAAACTCATCCAAATTCCATTGGTATTCAGTTGCAGGACACTTGCATGTTTGAGATCTTTGAAAGTTCACCCCTAAATGACACTAATAAAAAGCAGTTGTCAACACAATTTAATTAAATGTTTATATTCACCTTTAATATAAATTATATACTAAGTTTGGGGGAAAATTATGTATAATGCTTAATAATACTTGACCATGGTAACGCTATATTTACCAAAATGTTTTTATTGTTTTTATAAAAACTTCTGTGTTCCTTTGTGTTCCAGTAATACAGAAATAATAATATTAAAAAATATACCATAACGCATAGCTGTGTTTGTGCACTATTTGATCTTATAAATCTCATAAATGCAAATTTGCCAATTTGAAAATCAAAGCACTTTATTAACTGAGATTACATCACATATACACACGTAATGTTTTTAAAGGGCCATGTCAGATGCATGTATGGAGCTCAGTCTTGGAAATGTGCCAAAATATTTGTTGTATACAGTTACTGGACTCTGGCACATCTCTTATTCCTGTAATAAAATTAAAGATGAAGTACCATCCATAAAAGTTCAATCACCTTTTATGTATTTCCCTAAATGGACATGAAAACAGTTGGCAACTCATTTGAGATCAAGCCCAAAATAAGTTTCACATGCCAAATGAACTTCATCCAGTTGCTACATTTGATGCTAAACAAGTGTCCTGGCAGATCTTGAAGATTTATGCTCATTATGGCATGTTTGAGTCAATTTGGCTCACCACAGAAAATATATAAATATAGAAACACAATCATTAAGTGGGTTAACAGTTGTAACTTCTTTCTTAACTGATTTTGACTCATTTCAAGCTGGCTCTTGGGACTTATTCATTTCAGCAAATGGAGGGAGAACTTCGAATGACTAACACGAGTATTTTTCATCACTCTGTGCTTCTTAGGTAATTTATCTTTATCTTAATCAGTCACTGCTGGCAAGGAGTTCTGTTCAGTCATAAAGTGTCTCATATAGACTAACTTGATTCTACATTGTCAAAGGGTGAATGATTCTGATACTGTACCACAAGAACTTACAACATGGTTAGTGGCTCTACTTTGTTGCATCTCTGTCTAGAAGTAACTGTTTCAAACAGGGAAAAAAGACAGAATTCAGGATAGTGATGACAGTTATCATCTTTATTGAAATGTTAAAGAGCCCTCAACCATATGTTCATATTTTATGAACTTTGAAGTTTTATGATGACACGACCTGGGACTCAGTGATGTCAGCGCGCTCCTGAGCTTCCTCCGGCTCATGCTGGACCTTCCTGAGTGAGTGTAGGTCTGCTCCTCCTGTAAAGGGTAAAGGGAGTAATATTGATATAGTTACAAGACAAATTATATCATTATTGATTAAACTGTAAATGATTGGTCACATCAATGTATTTGACTTACACAGATATGTCTACACAGATAAAGGCTTATTAGTGATGAGAAATAAAGAATTAAGAGATATTAAAGTATTTTTTATTAAAATAGGAAATACCTGGTAGGTCAGCTCCTTCACTTTTCTTTCATATTTGCAGACCACTTTGCAGGTCCTAAATTTAAGTTATAATGAGCTTAGTGTATGGCAGTATGGAGTTAGAGGTGTAAACTCACATCAGTGATAGCCTTTTTGGTTTCCTTGACTGTGACCTCCAGGTTCTTCTTCATCCTCTCCAGGTGAGCACTGGTGTCCTGCTCCTTCTTCAGCTCCTCAGCCATCATGGCAGCCTGAAATGATGGACATTAAACAAGTATTTGGTGAGGTGAAGTTGAATTTTATAAAAAGAAGACTCATAAACATAAACACATTCACTTCCCCCTCTGATGTAAGCCTGCTTGCCCCTGGTCAGCTGAGAAACAAGATCTTCTTTCTCCTCGAGCCGGTGGGACTTTTAAAAAAAAATTTCATTTGCTGAACAATACAGAACACAGGTAAAAAGTTCTTTCTTTGATCCCCAAGCATTGCTTATCCCTCCCTCATTAACGCCACTGAGGTGCCCCTGAGCAGGTCCTTTAACCCCAACTGCTCCAGTGGAGCTGCTCAGTGGTCAGAAGGTCACTCTGTGGTTGCACTGAGCAACTTCCAAGTGTGAATGTCTATAACTGTGTGAGTGTGAGCTAAAGTGAGCTAAAAGGATATGGATATCCATATGTTTACGTTTAGTCTCTCTATTATAACAAAGCAGTATTTCTTTGTTATTATGAATTACTTTGTTGTTACAGAGAGAGTAAAGTACCGAAAAAAGGTATCGTTGGGCTTGAACTGATACTGGTACCTGGAATTCAGTATGGTTCAGTATCAGTTCAAGCCCAGCCCAGTTCATGTGAGAATATCTAACCCACCTTAGATCCAAAAAGCGATTGTGGAACATGTCATCCAAAATTAGTCAACCACTTCATCATCCACACAAATCAGGATGTGCACCTTCTCTGGCTGGATGCCAAGGCCCAATGGTGAGGTTGACCATGACACCTGGCAAACTGAAGTTGAAGTCCTTCTTGGTGATCCTTCCTTGAATGATGCTCACAAGGTGAGAAGAATCCTTGAAAGCTTATTGAATCCAGCTGCTGATGTTGTGAAACCTCTTGGAATCTCTTCACCAGCACTCAGCTGAAAATTCCAACGACCTGTTAAGACGCAGGCGCATAATTGACGTGTCAATGTGACACGTGTCAATTAATGCTCCCATGGCACACTGCAGGCATTAGATTTAAAATGCCAACACCACAGAACCAACACAGATTTGTCCTGTTGTTCTTTGTATTTACTGCTGCAGTAGTTGGATGTAACGAATGAATGAGAAGGAGAAATGCAGAGGAGGAAAATGAAACTAAGAGCGTCTGTTTCCACAGTAAGCCATCTGTTGAGCGTTTGATGGTTATTTATTTGTGCTTTATAATGTAAGCACCATGAAACAATCAGAAAATAACGTTTTATTTCTCTCATTCACCAGATTTGCTCTCGCTACCACTAGCTCTCCTCGCTTAACTGCCACTGTGCCGGTGCTCAGCTAGCTTGTACTATCTATCTTTTTTGGCTGCAGAAAAAACAGCTTTGGTCGCTGGGTCCTCATTTGACACCCCAAAATCAAAATAAGGTCGGATCCGCAAACAGAATTTCATTGGCATCCTGTGTATGTCAAGATGCTACAGAAGTTTTAGGTAGTCAAATCTATTTTTCTTATTTGTTTGTAAATTGATAATTCCAACAATAAACATAACACACAAGACCTAAAATTAAACAATGGTCAAAATTAAGCAAAGTAATTGGAAAGTGAAACCTGTAAATATGCATTCAACAATTAACAGGGACATGCTATAGGAAGAGTTGACTGCACTCATCTGTCTCAGATGCCTGTCAGTTAGAGCTAGATTCCAGCTCTGAGCCTGCATCCTCATTAGTGCTCTGCTGAATTTGGTCATGAATGCTTGGCACCTTGTTGTGTGATAGAGATATATTCAGTGTGTATAAGTTAATAAGTATGTTGTTCGATGGAGCAGAGCAGGTGGACCTAAATGCAGGAGACAGCAGCCAGTATGAACCAAAGAATTGTCTTTATTTAGCCTCATGAGCAAAGCAAAACTGAACTGGACAGAAACAACAACAACACTGAACTGACGAGATGAGGTGCAGGTGGAACAGGAGAACAGGAAAGGAGCTGGTAAGCTGGGGAAGACACGGGGAGCAGGGCAGGGCTAACAAGACTGATGCAGGGCATCCAGAATATACATGAAGAAACTTAAATACACGTTATTTACAATTTCATGATGATGCAGTTCTAACATGGCACACAGAGGCTGTAAATGCTAATTATGCAATACAGAAACAAATGTTAATAAACTCCTTTTTTCATAATATGTTGAGGATGAGTTAAAGAGAGTTGAGCCATTAAACAAACACCTGTCAACCTCTGGATAAGAACGTCCGCTAAATGCTCTGAATGTAAATACAGAAGACATGTAGAATGAACTGGTGTATAAATTGCATCTTTGACATCTAACTAGGTGTATCAAGCTCCTGTCACATTTCACAACTAGTATGAACGCAAACTTCAGTTTTACTCAACTTCTTTTACTCAGTCCTGTTGAACAGGCAGGGAAAAAGTCTGAGGGCTTCTGGTGGACTGGTGGAGGAACATACAGTAGAGCCAGACTGGGTCATTATTTAAATAAAAAAACAGTATAAAATCATCTAAATATTTAGAGATATTGGATTTAATTGAATAGGCAGTCTAATAATGTGTACCAAAATACACCACCAATGCATTACATTTATTAGATGTTATTCATATTACATTTATATTCACATTGTCCATATGTAACTTAAATCCTTTATTCTGATACAACATAATTTATAACTCAGTCTTCAAAATGAATATAATTGTACACCAGGTTGAAATTACTGCCAGTAACAGATGACAATATTATGAGCTTGACATATTTTGGAACTTGATTGTGCTTATAAATACTGAGTAAACCAGTTATGTCTACAGTGTACCCAGTAGTAAATTGTAAAAGTGCACTGCGTTGTTTGTGGGTTTTTTATTCCAATAAATCTAGAGGTTGAAATCATTTCAAGTTGACACAGTTTATGATAGGTACTTGTGTCCTGTTCATTTTGACATCACAGCCAGTAATTAGTTTTAAATTTGGAGAAGCATTGAAATGTCACTGGTGTATAGTTGCAGCAGGACATAAATCTCAGATATCTGAAATAAAACTCAGATGGATGGTCTTTCCATGAATGCTGAACAGGTGTTATATGTCTCCTGCAAATAGACTTTAAGAAGGATTGCCAACTCAGATAATTTAACACCAGATATATGTTCCTCACAAACATCATTGATGTTTTGCTTTAAGGAATAAAAAAGATGCAGTTTTTTCAGTAAAAGGGGTTGATATTTTGACATAAGTTCAAATGACGCCTTTGGAAAAAAGTTTGGGATCATCTCCAGAATCAACTTTAATTTTCCAAGTTTTGCACAGATATGGCTCATTATTTGCCATCTAATAAGCAGATCACAAGGTATTACCACGGTCAAAAATAAGTTCAGCTAAGGGAGGGAGCAGTGATTTACATTTGGCATAGAGAGATGGATATATTTTTAGGACACATTTAGATATGTTGTTAACAACATATCTCAAGTTTGAAGATATTTATCTTTTCAAATAATTTATTTCTGAAATGTATTAATTAACTTGATTAATCAAGTACAATATAATATGTATATTTAATGTAGTTTTCCTGGGGTCAGGTAGAATTGCCAGAAAAGTGCAGAGATGACACACACCATTAAGTAGCCACAACCAAAAAAAGAAAATTACTGACTTGCTCTTCTTGTTTCTAGCACAGGTATAGAATAGTAGTAGGTACAGTAGAGTGTCTTAATGCCAATGTCTTAATGTCCTGTCTAATGCCACAGTGTGTATCATTAAGTGTTGCTGTAGTTGAAGTTCATGTAGTCCTGGAATAATAAGTCCTTAGTTATCTGAGCACAGATGAAGCTCACCTAAGGACTCCACAGGCCTGCTGTCATCTTTGTGGTGAAGTACACTGAAATTTGTACATCAGTCAGGGTTGACCCACCAACCCCTCCCAGTACACACATGGTTGTTGTGCCTAAACCTGGCATTTGTGGTGGTTCCTGACAAGCACACAGGATAGGGTTGATCCAGCTCCCATCTTTCTCTAAAATGCTAAAATAAGCCAAATATTGCCTGATCTTATTTATCCCACATGTAGGGATAAAAGGGAAAACTGTCAATAAAGGTTTCAGTATGATTGAAACAAACTGTTTTGTGCAACATATTGTCCAACCACGTCTGAAGGCAAAAATGTTTATAGTTGTTCCAAATGGCCCCTCTTGAGGGCGGGGTGAAGAGCCTGCCGTAAGATAGGCGTAAGACCATAGACTGTATATAAAGATGGATGACTGTCGGCGGACTGAAGGCTAACTTACTGAAGACGCCACTAAACAGCCTGCCTACCAGCTACCTAACTGCAATAGGCTACTGCTCTTCATAAAATCCCACCATCAAGTGCAGGTAATGTTAACAATTCATTGTACTGCTGATCTGACTGAATAAACATAAACTCTTGTAACAGTAGCTAATGCATGTAACAACATTTGTGGAACTTTTGGCTTTTAGCCATCATGCCAATTATTTGTTAATTATATTAGCTGCATCTACCTACTTGCTGAAATAATTAATTGATGTGAATATTTTTACCCATTTCTCCTTATAGAACAGTCTCAACTTGGGGATGTTGGTGGGCTTCTTTGCATGAACTGCCCGCTTCAGGCCCTTCCACAGCATTTCTATAGGAATATAGGCCATCCCAAAACTTTAACCTTCTTCTGCTCTAACCAGTCTTCGGTAGAGTGACTTGTGTGTTTAGGGCCGTTGTGTTACTGCATGACCCATTTTCTGTTGAACTTCAGTTCACCGATAGATACCTTGACATTTTCCTATAGAATTTGCTGGTACAACTCAGAACTCATAGCTCCATCAATGATTGCAAGTCGTCTTGGTCCAGAGGCAGCAAAGCAGGCCCAAACCATGATGATGCCACCACCATGTTTCACAGATGGGATAAAGTTCTTACCCTGGAATGCAGTGTTTTCTCATTAACATGATGCTTCTCATTCAAGCTGAAAAGTTGATTTTGGTCTCATCTGTCCACAGGCCTTTAGTTTCCTAGACATTACCCCGTGGTCCCTTGTGGCTTCCTGGACTATTACACGCCTTGCTCTTGGTGTGATCTTTGTTGTTTGAACACTCTTGGGGACGGTAACAATGGTCTTGGATGTCTTCCATTTGTACACAATCTGCCTAACAGTCAACTGGTGAAGTCCAAACTCTTTAGAATTGGTTTTGTAACCCTTTCCAGCCTGGTGAGTATCAGCAACTCTTCTTCTAAGGTCCTCAGAAATCTCCTTTGTTTGAGCCATGACACATTTCCACAAACCTGTGTTGTGAAGCTCAGACTTTGATAGTGAAGACCCAGATTTCTCTTCTTTAAATACGACAGGGCCTCCCAGACTCCCATTGATGGAAACACCGAACTCTAATTTCCCCTTCAAATGAAATAATAATCCTAGAGGTTCACATACTTTTACCATGCACAAATATGTAACATTGTATCATTTTCCTCAATAAATAAATAAACAACGGTAAGGTTTTTGTCTCATTTGTTTAATTGATGTCTCTTTATCTAGTTTTAGGACTCATCATGTTTTAGGTGAAATTTATGCAGAAGTAGAGTTAATTCTAAAGGGTTCACAAACCTTCAAGCAGCACTGTATATACATTTATGTATGGATTTTTATTTGAACTGCTTACATTCTGATTATGAAACCAAGCATGAGAGTAACTTCAAAATATATATTCTGTGATTTATCAAATACCAAAACTCTCAATTGTAAAATATATGATAATGTATATGTAGCCAGGTGAACAAGGGGTAGAGAGTGTTTTGGGTTCTCTTTGCTATTTCTTTCTGTTGAGGCAGCGCTGTCACTTTAAGACTAGCTTAAGGGTAGATCTCGCGAGAGTGCAGAACTCCAATGAGATTTTGCGCACCGGGAAGCTGTAGTGCCGCGAAACTAGTGACCTCAAGGTGTGTATTTTTCACCTATCTGTCGGAAAAATATCCTGATAAACCTTGTTCAGATCTAACAATGGTTTGCAGCATCAGTAGATGAGAGTATAATTAAGCTAGCAGACTAAGTTTGATGAATGATGATTCTGTATTCTTGCTGATTTTTGTAGATTGGTAAAACGTGTTGTGTGTGTGTGATATCCCCGCCACGCTGAGGGCAAACACTGAACAGCAGAGCAGCGAAGGGGTGATACAGTAAACTAACAGATAGAGTCATAGCATCATAGGGGTATATGCTAACTATTTTCACTAAAATGTGCCCTTTTGTATGCTTCTGCTGAGTTTAGAGGGGAGATAAAAGTGCTGTGTTGGCCTCCAGGTGTGTGTGAGCACGCAGGTTGCACAATGGAGTGTGAGTGAGTTCATAGTTTTCTTCTAAAAATGTATTTTGAAGTTAATGTAAAAGTATAAATATGTTATATATATGTATATACAGTATGTATATATGTATGTATGTGTGTATATATATATATATATATATATATATATTTTTTTTTTTTTAAGTGGTCTAATCTACTGTCTAGTGTAATCTATTTTTTTTAATTTATTTATTTAGGAAGTAAGCCACTACTGTTGTCTATAGATACTTGATGTCTAGAGTTCATTAGATTTAGTTTTCTGAAGAAACTCTTGAGTGAAACGTTACTGTAAGCATTAATGTACTATGATACTCCAGGTGACCTATCTGCACCATTGTTATTAGCACTATAGTAGACAGTCAGGAGCTACAAGCCAATGTCAAGCTTTTATTAGGGAAGGTGCTTCTAGAAAGGTTGTTCATTTGAGAAATACCTGCTTCCTTATTGGTTTCACTGATGTTAGTTGAGAACAAAATGAGGGAAAAGGAATATTGTTTTGTTATCATTTTGGTTATCCTAGACCCTCAAAATTACAGAATTAATGCTGTTCTTCATTGAGTGCAGTCGGGGAATTGAAAGACCCACAACAAGAATTTTGCTGTGTCTGGTCCTGTCATTTATGACCAGGCTACATATATGATGGATTTAGGAGCAGTTGTCAATCCAGTTTGGAAGAGAATCAAAATAAGTCCCATTTTCTGAATCACTGGTTGGTGAAATGAAAATGTTGTAGGGGCTTGAGGCTTAAGATAAAATAAAAAAGTATTAAAAGTGTTAGAAAAACTGAAAATAATGAAAATTGGGATGGGATGGTTTGGATTGTCTTTAACTTCTATTAGCTAGTTTTGCACAAATGTAGATTGTTTTATTTTAAGACATAAGCATTAGTGCATGAAAGTCAGCCTATTAAGTATACATGAAACACATTCTTTGTGTTTAAATGTGTTTAATGCTTTCCAACATTAGGATTTATGTCACTATTAAAATTTTATTCAAACACTAGTAAGTTCAATCTTATAATCCTTCTGTCACTCTGCTATGTAAAATATTTGATTGCAGTACAGTACATTATACAAACTACCAGAATACAATGTTCTGCTTTGTATTTTGTTCATTTTAATTACTTGGTATGTGTATTTTTAATTGAAATTAATCATATTTTAATTCTGTGTTGGGTAAACATACTTAATATGGGTATTAGATGTGCTGTGAGGGAGATGTGATGCTGTGAGGGTAAGGTTATAGAGCATGATCAAAAATAGAAAGGCATTTGGAAGTCTGGCCATATGTGTTGCCGAGAAAACTGATGTCAGAGACTACTGGAGTACATATAAGTTGGTACATAAAGTGTTATATGCCTGCGTAGTTGTCTGATTTCATCAGTAATGTATGACTTCTATTTCAATCACAACTACACGTCCTGCTTTACTACATGCCAGATACAATGATGTGTATAGCCAGTGAATTTAGCATGTGTTGCTCATACAGTAAGTGTTTGAAGAGGACTTGAAGAGCACAATTTATGCACAGATGTTTTGGCTTTGTTTTGCTGTGATAACAGTGAAATGGTGTTTCCAATCATTTCAGTTGATAAAAGAGTTTGTAGGTCATTCTGTGCAGTTCATGATTGCTGACAGTTCTAAAATTGCTTTGGTTTAAAGGAGATGTAGTATGTCATGTTTAGCTTACTATAAGAGAATAGAGATGGAACGTCATTACTGCCAAGGTTTCAGAGCTTGTGTATTGTTCCTAAATTTTGCAATAGATTGCACGATTGGTGTTTTTGCTGTGAAATGCAAAAAGCAAAACTGTATTGAGGAGTCAATGTTTTCATAGAGATTTTTAGTGTCCTCACATGAACGTTTCAATTTTTTTTTTTTTTTTTTACAGTAATTACATAAGCTCTTTCCTGTCGCACTTTTAACACTTGTGCATACATTCATAATTAAAGACTTCACCAAAATACAATTTACTGTTTTCATTTGTTAGGTCCTCACTTGGACTACCCTGATTAGCAACTTTCAATAACTCATGTTGGATTTTGTCAGTTTGCCTATTTCAGCTTTAACTGGATACCAGCTCTGAGTAAGAATTTAGGGAAGACTGTACCCCAAAAAATGTGGTGTTACTGAGGCACTTGTTGTTGGATGTACCCATTCAATCTGTGTAATAAAATTCAGTCATATTTTTAACATTTTACACTGAACATGTTTATTGCTTTTGTAATGCTAAATTGATGCAGAGTAAGTGGTCAAAGTCTGCTGACTGGACTGTCTTCAGCCTAATTGTAATAATTGTAATTTTTAATTTCACTGAAAAAAGTAGGACGTCTCTAGGCACAGCATTCCAAAATCCATACACAGACATAATCCTATATGCTGTTCCATCTAGAGCAATGGTTCTCAAAGTGGGCACCAGGGACCCCCAGCAAAAAGAGGAATAATTTATTTTCACTATAATTCCATCCATAAGTAACACAGTGACAGATTGTATGACTATTTTGGTCATGGGTTTTATACACTTTCTGTAATAAAACATCTAAAAGCAAAATTCTTATCAGATGGGGGTCTGTGGTCTAAAAAAAATGAAAATGTGTCCACATAAATTTCAGGTGCTAAAATGTGATGATGAAAATTTCTGATATATTTAATTGATTACAGTCAGTTGAGAACATATAGACATTTGTAAGGTTTATTTACTTTTTATTTTATTTTATTTTTTTGCACCATCAAGAAATTAAGCTAATCTCAGTGCAAAACCATAGCCACCTACATTAATTATAAGTTTCATACATGGATTTAATTAGGCCAGATGAAACCTTAATGCTGTTCAGTGGGAAACTGTTGCTGTACATTACAGTTAAAGATCATATTAACCCTTTACTGCTTTTTGTCCTTCAGACCCTCCCATATTTTGATGTTTAAAATTTTAAATGAATCAAATGAGGAGCTGAGATGGGTATTATGTTGCATTTTTGGGGTGGGAACACCTTTTCTTGTGCTATGCCACACAAGAATAGGGTACAATAAATTTGACTATTTAAAAAAATCATTAAGGAAGGTAGTTTATATAAATATTCTATTTTTATATAAATTTAGCACAAAAAGTAAGGCAATTTGTGTTTGGTAGATTATTTCTTTGTTGTAACAATGCTTCTTGGCAATAAATCTTATACCGTTGGAAAGCCTGTTTATTTCCCTTTTAAATGGTGCCACATTTGTAAGGAAGATGCATTTATGGGATGAGCAGCAGAGCTGAGTATGTGAGTTGCGCCCATGAAATATTTGCCAAATCTTCTCTGCCATTGTCAAACAGCTTATTTTGCTGTTGCTATTGACACTTGTTTTG
Organism: Scomberomorus guttatus; assembly: GCA_038419695.1. NCBI lineage: Eukaryota > Metazoa > Chordata > Actinopteri > Scombriformes > Scombridae > Scomberomorus > Scomberomorus guttatus. Next base: position 1,266,447 of record CM076459.1, read on the forward strand.
AGCTTCTGGTACCCCCAGGTGCTGCCAATCAGGTGCCAATCAGGCACCTGTTTGGCAGCACCTGTGAGCATGGGCCCTGCTACAGTGGGCCCGTGCGATAGGGCGACTTCAAGCTGGTGTTCTGCAAAACCAATTTTCGACATTATTTGGAATGAGCCCTAGTACCATCTCCAAAGTGAAGGCCAAGTTCCATATAACGGGGGATGTCAGAGACAGGCCGTGAAGTTATTAGATATGGCCGATGGCTCTCTGCCCAGACAATCCGGAACAGACTACACACAGCCAATCTCTGGTCTCATAGAGCTGCCAGAAGGCCTGCCATGACTGCCCTTCACCGTCAGGCCCATTTGCGCTGGTGTCGGCAACACGTGCACTGGAACCTGAACATATGGAGGAACGTCATGTTCAGCAATGAGTCCAGATTCTGCCTACGACAGTTGGATAGTAGGGTCAAAGTGTGGAGAAGATGCAGAGAACGCTATGCTGATTGCTGCACCGATAGAGTAACATCTTTTGGTGGAGGCAGTGTGATGGTGTGGGGCGGCATTTCCCTCACTGGAAAAACAAAGCTTGTTGTCATTGGAAGCAATCTCAATGCAGAGAGATATCAAAATGAGATTCTGCAACCAGTGGCAATCCCATATCTCCACAGTCTGGGACCGAACTCTATCCTCCAAGATGACAACGCTCACCCCCACAGAGCGGGGTTTATCAGAGACTGCCTCCAGAATTTGGGAGTGGAGAGGATGGAATGGCCTGCCACCAGTCCTGATCTCAACCCTATTGAACACTTGTGGGATCAGCTTGGGCGTGCTGTTCGTGCCAGAGTGACCAACACAACCACGTTGGCTGACTTGCAACAAATGCTGGATGAAGAATGGGATGCCGTCCCACAGCAGTGTGTGACCAGGCTGGTGACCAGCATGAGGAGGAGGTGCCAGGCTGTTGTGGCTGTGTATGGTTCTTCCACACGCTACTGAGGCTCCTGTTTGTTAAATGAATAAATTGTTAAATTGCAAATATGTCTTGTTTCTTCAAACTTCAGTCATCCAATCCACCAAGCACCAAATGAGTCAATGGCAGAATAAGCTGTTTGGCATTTGCAGAGAAGATTTGGCAAATTTTTCATGGGAGCAACCCACATACTCAGCTCTGCTGCTCATCCTACAAATGCATGTTCCTTACAAATGTGGCACCATTTAAAAGGGAAATAAACAGGCTTTCCAATGGTATAAGATTTATTGCCAAGAAGCATTATTACAACAAAGAAATAATCTACCAAACACAAACTGCCTTACTTTTTGTGCTAAGTTTATATTCCTAAACTGGGATTCTGTTTGTTGCCTTAGTCTACTTGTCAGGACAACCCGATGTTCAATGATGAAGATGTATTATGATGTAAAATATAGAAAATGTACAAATATTCTCGGTCTTTATAGAATTAGATATTTTTTATGCCTAGAATAATCAATATTTGCCATTTATGATAGCATTTTGTGAAGTGCAGTGGAATATGGCCACATTTAGTCATACAAATGTATTGGTTCACAACCTAAAGCTAGTACTTCTTGAGAGTTCTATACATTTTTTTGGGAATGATACATTATTTGAAGATCCTGTCACAAGTGGTGTGTATCAGGCAGCAGGGGTAGGATCCAAATGCAGACTATAGTGGTAGGACAGGAGCAGTTCAGTGAGTTTATTGTCAAAGGTGCATACATACAAAACATACAAAAGCTTACAGATATGGGTGTCAAGTCCAAACTGTCTAAACAGCAGTGGTATTAGACAGAGTTGCAGGGACGAGATACTGTCTGCACAGGTGATCCAGACTATCCAGGTGGTGAGAGCAGGATCCACTGTTGCTTGCTACAAGGAGAAGTGGTTGGGATTCTAACGCTGTGCAAGAAAAGGAGATTAGACCCCCTGATATGTGCAGTCTCTCCTTTCTATAGTATTTGGTGTGAAAGGGGGCTGTCTTTTAAAGACTGTTAAAGTGTATGCAGCAGCTTTTTCCTCCTGTCATGAGGGTTTTGGCAACAAACCTGTCTTTGCCCACCCCTTCATGAAACATTTCTTACAGGGGGTTAGGAGACAACACCTGGTGACGCATGTATCCACCCCCCAGTGGGAACTACCGTTGGTGCTCAACTCCCTAGTGAGTGATTCCTATGAGCCTCTGGAGTGCTCCTCTCTGAAGGCATTGTCATTAAAGACAGCTTTGCTGCTTGACTTCAGCTAGAAGAGTGAGTGAGCTGTGCACCCTGTTGGTTCACCTTAGCTGTTTACTACTTCGTGGTGACCACAGCGGTGCTACTCTCAGATTGAACCCCTCCTTTGTTCCCAAGAACAGGAGTTCATTTAGGTCGAGAACTATTCAGCTAGAGGTATTTTGTCTTCCACCCTAAGGGCATGTCAGGGAGGCAAAAAGGCATCTATTGTGCCCAGTACGTGCGTTGGCATGTTATGTTGAATGCACAGCCCCCATTTGGCACATTGAACAGCTGTTTGTGTGCTATGGAGAGGGAGTGGCCAGTAACGCCCTATCCAAGAAGCGCCTAGCTAGTTGGCTTTGTGAGTGCATCTCCCAAGCCTACAGGCAGGCAGGTGAGAACCCCCCCCACCATGGCCAAGCGCATTACATATGTGGTGTAGCAGTGCTGACTGTCTTATTCATTGGGGTGAGTTTCGAGGACATATGCATGGCAGCGTCTTGGTCTATGCCTTGTCTGTTCATAAGGTTCCATCTCCTGGACATGACAGGTTCCTTTTCAAGGTCCATGCTCGCAGGGGCGACTCAGGACTTGTGAAAAGGGTGGTGTGAGTGTCAGTTGTGGTACACCTGAACCCCCCCTGGGCAATATGCGCCTGCATTCTCCCGTGATCCATGATGACTCAGGGAATGAGGTATGCAGGGTGTCTGTTATATGGTTTTTGACCCCTTTGAGGTTAGGCCATGGTTACACCCAGTTTCATGTTCATGTTAACTGGGATGGGTTGGGCCCCCTACTGCTCCGCTGAAGCGGCTTGGATTATTAGGTAGTAGGAAGGCCGCAGCGACTAACCTATAGGCAGTTGGGCTCATTGAGGCTGTCTGATGACATGTCGTGGCAGGGCAACCATTCATTGGGCTCCACCTACTGTACCCATAAAGTCCAGTAAAGGGATATTGCAACCCTAGTTCTATAAGCACAGGCAGAGCCCTCTAACTATAGACCCTGCTGCTCCTACGGCGTCCACTGCAGTGGTTTCTGAATGACAGCAGCAGTGAAGCACTACCTTATATACTGTATGAGACACACATAATCAGTTGGTGCGTCCTGATCGACTGGCTACATACATGCAAATTTCAGTGGGCAATTGCGTGTGTTATTGGAGGAGAGTATTACCCATAGAGTCCAGTAAAGGGCGCCGCCCATTCTTATAGAACTAGGGTTTCAATATCGTAACCTTCATTATATAGAATGCTGAGCATATTTTTGTTAATGGTATGGTGAAAAGTGTAAAAAAGTTCATTATCCATGGGTGTGGATAATTGACATGGTAAGGGGAATTAATTCTGGCTCTGAAGGTTATATTTTGCCTATGATGCTGTATTTATGTTAAAGTCTGCCTCTGTAAAATGTGAACGTGTCTTTTAAGCTTGAAACTGACACTGCTATCACTCTTCCAAAAAGTGATAGCATTTTACCGGACATTACTGTGTGGGTATGAATTATGTTAATGTTGAGCTGAAAGAACTCCCCATCCAGCCAACTAAATAAGTGGTGTACTGCCATGCAGTCTAGCCAAGGTAACTGATGCAGCTCCACCTAGCTACTGTTTTGAACACTGTGTGCTCAAGCGTGTCTTAAAGAGAAATTACAGAGTAAATAATACAAAGTAAATATGAAATTATAGGGAAAAACAGTTTATTGAATGAATACATTGTAACAAGATAATTCAACAGCTAGATCATATTTTATGAACTCTGTCGAAAGGCGCCAAAAGGATGTCTCTTATTCAGCAGCGTCAGACTATAAAGAAAACAAGAAAAAAAGGATTCAGCATGTATTTTTATAATAAAAACTAAATAAAAAATGGTATAAAAATATTTAGCTTATAAATAAACTTAAATAACCCCATTAAACTAAGGTGCCCATGTAATAATTTTTGTAAAATATTATCAGGTGGTTACCTTTCCATGATCACGGCTCTTGGCTCTCAGCTTGTTGACCTGGGACTCAGCAATGTCAGCGCGCTCCTGAGCTTCCTCCATCTCATGCTGGACCTTCCTGAACCTAGACAAGTGAGTGTTGGCCTGTTCCTCCTGTAAAGGGTTTGGATATGAAGTATGTTGTATTTTTTAATATTGCATCATATTATTATGGTTTCTTTTTGTAGTTATTGATTTGTGCTACACTCCTATATGAAAAATTACAAAACATTTGACTTACAGCCTCCTCAGCTTGTCTCTTGTAAGCCTTGACTTTGAGCTGCAGCTTATCCACCAGATCCTGAAGTCTGTGCACATTCTTCTTATCCTCCTCAGTCTATACAAAAAAAGATGTATTACTGATAGAGTATAAAGAAAATTATGAAATTAAGAAATCAGTTCAATTTAGTTCAATCAGAAAATGACCTGGTAGGTCAGCTCCTTCACTCTTCTCTCATATTTGCGGACTCCCTTAACAGCATCAGCTCCACGTCTCTGCTCAGCTTCAACTTCAGCTTCCAGTTCACGGACCTGTAATATGATGATACACAGTTTATCAAAACTTTGCAAAGGAATTTTAGTAGTGAGAAAGGTTTAATTTATTCCGCACATTGAAAGTGTGATTAACATCTTGAAGTGGATATATTATGAGCATACCCTTGACTCCAGTTTCTGGAGCTGCTTCTTGCCACCCTTCATGGCGAGGTTCTCAGCCTCATCCAGACGGTGCTGCAGGTCCTTGACTGTGACCTCCAGGTTCTTCTTCATCCTCTCCAGGTGAGCACTGGTGTCCTGCTCCTTCTTCAGCTCCTCAGCCATCATGGCAGCCTGAAATGATGGGCATCAAGCATAAACAAGTATTTGGTGAAGAAAAGTTGAATTTATAAAGAGAAGACTCATAAACATAAACTCACATCAGTGATAGCCTTTTTGGCTTTCTCCTCAGCATTTCTTGCTTCCTGAACAGTATCGTCCACTTCACCCTGAACCTGCACAAGGTCACCCTCCAGCTTCTTCTTGGTGTTCAGAAGACTGGTGTTCTGAATATTGAAAAAGTCACATTTAATTTAATATTTATTATGTATAACAAAGCTGGTATGCATACTCTATTAATTCTGTATAAAGACATTTTCTTTTGAATAACTGAAGATAGACCTGAGAGTGAAGCAGTCCAACACGCTCACTAGCATCAACCAACTCCTGCTCAGCAACTTTCCGTCCTCTCTCTGTTTGCTCCAGAGCAGCTCTCAGTTCCTCGATCTCAGCCACCATCAGGCCATTTCTGCGCTCCACCATGGAAACCTGCTCCTTCATGTCTTCCTGTCCTCTGACAGCATCATCAAGGTGCAGTTGGGCATCCTGACAACAAATGGAGGAAAAAAAAGTTGACTTTCTTTGCTCTTCAACATTTGTTGATTCATTGATCAGACAAAGCTCACCTTGAGTTGTCCCTGGACATTCCTCAGTTGTTTCTGGGACTCAGCAGCCTGCCTGTTGGCATGGCTCAGCTGAATTTCCATCTCATTCAGGTCTCCCTCCATCTTCTTCTTGACTCTCAGGGCATCATTCCTGCTCCTGACCTCAGAATCAAGAGTGCTCTGCATGGAGTCAATCACCCTCTGGCTGTTCCTCTTGATCTGCTCCATCTCCTCGTCCTTTTCTGCAAGCTTCCTGTCTACCTCACCTTTGATCTGGTTAAGCTCAAGCTGAACACGGAGAATCTTGGCTTCCTCATGTTCCAGTGTGCCCTAAGGAAAAAGTATAACATGTACCTAAAAGTTACCAGTCGCCTCAGAAAAAATTGAAAAATCAGATGAATACATGTCATTACATAAATGCTATTGTATTTTATCATATAAGTGGTCTAATCTTGTAATTTAGATTTTTACCTCTGCTTCCTCCAGTGCTGACTGAATTTCAGACTTCTCAGTCTCCACAGTCTTCTTGGCTTTCTCCAGCTCATGGATGCTCTTTCCGGTCTCACCAATCTGTTCAGTCAGGTCTGAGATCTCCTCTGTAGAACACCAAAAGCCAAAATCCAGTTTAGAGAAACATAGACAGTGCTGTGTACATTATATCTAGAAAATTAGCACTTTAGCAATTTAAAACCACAAAACCTCATGACCTTCACCTTTTAAGGGTCAAGGAAGAACCCTTACAATCACTATATTAGTTACATTAAATATTGTGGGATTGACTTACGCTGCAGGTTCTTGTTCTCTCTCTTCATGGTCTCCAGCTGATCCAGAGCCTCCTCGTAAGAGTTCTTCATCTTGAACAGTTCAGTGCTGAGAGAGCGAGCCTCCTTCTGGGCTCCTTCCAGCTCTGCCTGGCCCTCCTCATATTTCTGTTTCCATTCTGCAAGGACCTAGAATTATATAGATGAATAACAACGATTAATTACTAAGATAGATTTGTGTTTCACTTGAATCAGTGTGGTTTCGATTTCATCTTACCTTATCAAAGTTCCTCTGCTTCTTGTCAAGGTTGGCAGCCAGAGCATTAGCTCTCTCTACATCAATCATGAGGTCCTCCACCTCACCCTGTAGCCTCTGCTTGGTCTTCTCCAACGAGGCACACTTTGAGTTCACAGCCTCAATGGACTCCTCAGCCTCCTGCAGACGCTGGGCAAGCTTTTTCCTGTAGTGAAGAAGTATTTGTTTACACTTAATTGCATATTGATAGCAAAATATGTGGAATGTTATCTGGAAAAGCAAGCAACTGAAATAAAAACTAATTTAAACTCTGAAAAGGTAGTGACTTACTTGGCCTCCTCCAGCTCCTCAGTGCGCTGGATAGCATCAGTCTCATATTTGGATCTCCACTGAGCCACTTCGCTGTTAGCCTTGGACATTCCTCGCTGCAGCTCACCTTTAGCCTCTTGCTCCTCCTCAAACTGCTCTCTGAGCAGATCACAGTCATGGCGGGCTGACTGAACAGCATGGGCCAGGGCATTCTTGGCCTGATGAACATGGCAAGAGACATTTTAGTTGATCTATTATGAATACAAATATTATCTAAATTGTGTTTAAATACATACACATTTGTCATGGTGAAACATGTTGATTTAGCCATTTCATTTTGGATCATTTACTTTTACATCTATCAGATTAGTGTAGTATGTGGGACTTAGAACTTAAGACTTCAGGTGGAAGTTGCTTGGTGAGGAAGGAGAAACAGGAGTGTTAGCTGGAGGTGCTTAAGTCATAAAAGACAAGACTGAGGTGTAGCAGCAATGCTGCATGAATAGGAATAGGTCCAATTCCCACCAATCCCCTGATCAGTTAAATGGTAAAATGGTAATAACATTTCTAAACAGGCAGCCCAACATTCACAGCCACTTTGTGCAGTTATTGGCCACGTATGGTGGTAGGAAATTAAGCAAGGTTTGAATTTCTGTCTTAAGCTCTTTTTTGCCTTCTAACATGGTTGGACAACATGTTGTAAGAACTTGTATATTTTTTCATGCATAACAGCCAGTAGATCTGGTGGGTTAGTAGTAGGTGCTAGGTGAGGGTGGAGAAACAGGTGACTGACTACATTTGAAAAGGAGGACTCAATTCATCCCTTCTAATCTAATAATAGTATATAGTTTAGTAACATAAACTGGTTATACCTTCACTTCCTCCTCAATGTGTCTCTTCAGCTCCTCAATCTGCTGAGTGTAAGCCTGCTTGCCCCTGGTCAGCTGGGAAACAAGAGCGTCTTTCTCCTCAAGCTGGCGGGAAAACTCACCTGAATGACAAAATGTAAATGCATTATTTATCAGAATGATCATTACTGTTTTTATTAATACTTTTTATCACAGGTGACTCACCATTCTCTGTCTGCAGTCTTGCCCTCTGTGCATTTATGTCATTCAGCTGGCGCACATTCTCGTCATTTTTGGCCTTAAGCTCACTCAGTTGGTCCTCAAGAGTTCTGCACATTTTTTCCAAGTTGCCCTATCAAAAACAAAACATGAACAAAGCAAATGTTGAGCATTTATCTAAGTTGAAAGCTACTGCCATATCTATCCATTATTGTTCATATTTCTAAGCATAATGAAAGGTCAATATTTCACTTATAAACAAAACACTCACTTTGGATTTAGCTACAGCCTCCATGTTGCTGGAGAGGTCATCAATCTCCATCTTGTACTCGCTCTTCTCCTTCTCCAGCTTCTGCTTGACACGCTGCAGGTTGTCGATCTGCTCTCCCAGCTCTGCAACACTGTCGGCCTGCTTCTTGCGGAGAGCTGCTGCGGTAGCTTCATGCTGCAGGGTTGACTCTTCAAGGTCACGGCGCAGCTTCTGGAACTCAGCCTCACGCTTCTTGTTCATCTCAATCTGAGCGGCTGTTGCTCCACCAGCTTCCTCAAGCCTCTCACTGATCTCCTCAAGTTCCCTGGAGAGGTCAGCCCTCTGCTTCTCCACCTTAGCCCGAGCAGCCCGCTCAGCCTCAATTTCTTCTTCCAGCTCCTCAATACGAGCCTAGGTTTGATGATAGTAATATCAAGAAGGTGTGTTAACTGGAACTTTCTGTAAAAAGTTGTTTTTCACTCATTGAGTATTCATGTCCAGTACCAACCTGCAGTTCCTTGATCTTCTTCTGAAGCTGAGCACCAAGAGACTGTTCATCCTCAATCTTGCTGAGCAGCTGGCTGGTCTCAAACTCCTTCCTGGAAGAGGAAAAAAAAAACAGTTATTGCTGTTATAGTTTTAGTTTTGACCTAAGGTCATTGAATTATGGCAATAGTTCAACGTACGGGTTAAAGATGAAAAAGAAAACTTACTTCTTGATTTTCTCCTCAGATTGCTGCTTGTCATTCTCCAGATCCATTATGGATTCCTGGGCCAGTTTCAGATCTCCCTCAAGCTTCCTCTTGGCTCTCTCAAGGTCCATACGGAGCTTCTTCTCTTGCTCCAGTGATCCCTCAAGCTTTGGAGATAATATTATAATGTTGACATAAAATAATGTTTTGAATTTTTATCATGGAATGTCAATTCTAACAAGCTAATAATACAAACACATTATCAAAAGCAATGTTTTCTCACATCGTCCACTTGCTGTTCCAGCTTTGTCTTGGCCTTGGTCAGAGTGTTGACTTTGTCCTCCTCTGCCTGGAGATCATCCAGTGTTTGCTGGTGAGACTCTTGGAGGGCTTTCTTCTCCTTGGTTAACTTGGCAATAGACTCATCTTGAGATGCCATCTCCTCTGTCAGGTTTTTCACCTGAAAGTGTAGGCAAGGTGCATTATTTCCATCACTTTATATCTATATGTTTGAAAGCTAACTTCATATACTTTCACATTTTTATAAATGTAGGTTTCAAATTATTCCAACCTTGTTTTCAGTTGCATGTTTCTCCTTCTCCACTTTAGCCAAGGTGAGCTCCAAGTCATCAATATCTTTCTTCAGCTCAGAGCATTCATCCTCCAGCTTCCTCTTCTTGGCAGTCAGCTCAGCATTGATTTCCTCTTCATCTTCCAGTCTCTCAGTTGTCTCTTTTAGTTTGGCCTCAAGTTGGATCTTGCTCTTAATCAGACCTTCACACCTTTCCTCAGCATCTGAGAGGTTCTCAACCTCCTACAGTTTATTTTGAACATACAATAAGTCAATAAGTTAGTTATTCTCTGAATGTATATAATTATTTTCAGGATGAATACTAATTAAATTAGTGTAGTGTGGATGTGACAGAATTACACTTGCTTTTGTATCCTACTTACCGCAGCCACTTGCAGTTGCAGGTCATTCTTTTCCTGCAGCAGGGAAACCATCTTCTCCTCCAGCTCCTTTTTCTTGGCCAGGGCAGCAGCCAGGTCTGTTGTCATCTTATCATAGTTCTCCTTCATCTTCATCAGCTCCTTCTCAGTCTCAGCACTCTTCAGAAGAGGCTTGATCTTGAAGTACAGATTCATCCATGGCCAGTTTTTCACATTCATGAATGAACGGACATTGTACTGAATAGTGAAGATAGATTCTCTGGAAATAAATAAATAATAAAGTGTCATTTTTACTGCAATGTGATTTAACAAAAACAGCTGTATTTATTTCATTGGACAGAAGAGTTCAGTGTACTGTATGATAATCGTACCTCCTCTCCATCATCTTAACAAACTCCGTCCTCATGAGGAATCCTCTGCAGAGAGCCTGAGTCATGGTCACCAGACTAGCCAGTTTCTCATCTCTCATCTCCTCCAGGGTACCCAGCAGACCAGCTTTGAAGAACACCTGTGTGGTTGTTTGAAGGAACTCAGTCATCAGCAGAAATTGATTTAAAAGAACATATGTACATGCCATATCTATTGATATTGTTCATCGAAATTAACCTTAGTGTGCCCAAACTTGTACTGAGTGTGATCCACATCAATGGAGCCGAGCAGCTTCTCTGCAGCTTTCTTGTTGTCAATGAACTGTCCGTCAGGGATGACGCTGGCATTCAATACTTTGTATCTACAAGATAACATATGTTTTTACTTACAGTGACCCCACATCTTGGCCAGCTGTTTTAACTCAGCTGAAATCAACTTGACTTGCTTATATTAGAAATTGTATCACCTCTGCTTGAAGTCACCGTAGAGGATTCTGCTGGGGAAGCCCTTTCTGCAGATTCTGATGCCTTCCAGCACACCGTTACACCTCAGCTGATGGATGACCAAGAAGTTCTCCATAAGACCTGAAAATATGCAGATATTTATTGTTTAAAATATTGCTTCATATCACTGTCACATTTAGTGTGCAAAGCTGGGCTATGTGCTTCTTACCTGGGGTCTTTGATTCATTAGGAATAAGGCAACGGACAAAATGAGGGTGAGTGCTCCTCAAGTTGGTCATCAGCTTGCCCAAGTTCTCCTGTGGATCAGGAACACAAGATAAATGGTCAACAGTATTACAAGATGAGGTTTTTAATTGGTATCTGAAAAATATGAAACATTACATACCCTGAAAAGAGCAGACACAGTCTGGAAGGAACCACCCTTCTTCTTTCCACCCTTTTTGCCACCACCAGCAGCAGCCTCTGTTTTCCAAAACATTCAATTGAATTAACTAAATAAATAACTTTGTAGAATCTCTTTAAGTTTTCTTCTCCATGGAAAGAGTATTTTTCAATTAAGTCACATGCATGAATATATTACCAGAGTAGTCATCAGCTTTATATTAGGCCTGAACCAACAGACACACAGTTTCTTACCCATCACTACAAACTTACTGCATGTTGTATAACATCATGAATTGCTGCTGATTAAGCTTCTAATAGCCAATATAAAGAGAGCAATCTCAACCATGTTGTTCAATTTCTTGTACAGTAGTAGAAAATAGTTCTGAAATTTGTGGTTAAAAAATGTAAGATGTTTCTGACGTCATGGATAGTTCTGCAGTATATGAGTTTTGCAAGATAAAATACATCATCTGTACTGATACTCAGAGTTTCTGATCACTCTGCTCAATCTTATTTCTCACCATCTGCTGCACCGCGGCTTGCATACAAGAAGGCCAGAAGTTTGTTTGAGGACTTCTGGTAGAGCTGGACAACTGAGTCGTTCAGGGGGTCCTTGTTCTTGTCCAACCAGCCAGTGATATTGTAGTCCACTGTACCAGCGTAGTGAACCAGGGAGAAGTGAGCCTCAGCCTTGCCCTTTGCAGGTTTTGGTTTTTCAAAGGCCTTGGTCTTGCCAAGATGCTGATCATGCAGCTTGTTCTTGAAACTTGTGTCAGAGGCCTTGGGGAACATGCACTCCTCTTCAAGGATGGAGAAGATGCCCATTGGCTGAGGAAAAAAAATAAATCTCACATTAAAAATTAAACTGTGGAAGTAAACATTTGCACATGAATGAAGAAATCACTTCGACCTGATTGACTACTCACCTTCTCAATAAGCTCAATGCAGGCAGCCAAGTCCATACCAAAGTCAATGAATTCCCAGACAATACCTTCTTTCTTGTACTCCTCTTGCTCCAGGACAAACATGTGGTGGTTGAAGAACTGTTGCAGTTTCTCATTGGTGAAGTTGATGCAGAGTTGCTCCAAGCTGTTGAACTGTGATTATGGTAATATAATCAGTCATAGAAAAACAATATTGATGTAATAGAACTTAAATGTTCTTCAAATCACTCACATCAAAGATCTCAAATCCAGCGATATCCAACACTCCAATGAAGAACTGTCTTGGCTGCTTTGTGTCCAGCATCTCATTGATACGGATGACCATCCACAAGAACATTTTCTCATAGATAGACTTGCACAGAGCACTAACAGCATTGTTGACCTAGAAAAAAAAGATTTTAGAATGAGAATTTGTCACAATCATATTTTCATGTCAAAATGCAAATACTGTATTATTTTTTCAAACATTCAATTTTCTTTATCTTACCTGTGGCACAGTCTGACCTTTGGTCACCATCTCATTTCCGACCTTGACTCTGGGGTAGCACAGAGCTTTCAGCATATCAGCTGAGTTCAGGCCCAGGAGGTAGGCGATTTTATCAGCCACTGATGGAAAAACAAACCTTTAGCTATCTATGAACTGGGACATGTTTAGAAATATATGTTACATACTAACCCATGGTAGATTTCCTAAAAGATATTATCAGAATTACCCTCAGTGCCATCAGGTTCAGCCTGCTCCTCACGCTGCTTCTGCTTGAAATGCATGTTGCCATGATGCATCACAGCACCAGTCAGCTTGTAGATGCCCATCTTCTCCTCAGCATTGAAGCCCAAGATGTCAATGGCAGTCTACATTGTACATGAAGCAAAGTTATTGGTATTTGAAAGATTTTCCCCAGTTGTCTTAACCATGCAAGATCTATTTAACTAAAATGTGTTCTTACATCTGTTGCAATGAACTCCTCCACATCATCAATGCTTTTGACAGTGATTTCACCCTGACTGACCATTGGGTAGTCATAGGGGTTGGTGGTGATCAGAAGAGCCTCTGGAGGAGCACAGTTAAAAATGCACATTATTGTTTAGTGTTGTCTCTGGTATTGTTTCAATGTCAATTTCAAATGTGCATCATAGTAACATACCCAGGAGCTCAGGCTTGTGCCCAGTCATCAGCTGATAGAAGATGTGGTAGCTCCTCTCAGCAGACAACTGGAAGGTTACACGAGACTTCTCCAGCAGATCTAAGAAAAACAAATTTAACTAGAGACTGTGAGATTACTCTATTAGATTGTAATACTATTATTTTATCAAAAACCAGATTATAGTCCAGATGAATCTTGATTCACACCATGGTTGAAACTTACATGTTTCAATATCAGCTGAAGCGAGCTTTCCAGAAGAGCCAAAGTGGATTCTGATGAATTTACCCTAGAGAGCCAGATCATTGATAACATCAGTTTTTGTAATTTACCAACAAAATATCTTGAGATGTTCTCTGGATTACTTACAAAACGAGAGGAGTTGTCATTCCTCACAGTCTTAGCATTACCATAGGCCTCCAGCAGAGGGTTGGCTGCAACAATTTGGTCCTCAAGGGAGCCCTGCAAGAGAGGATTTTAGTAACATAAGCTAATCATTCAAATTAACTTTCCTCTGACAAACAGTCTTATCTTAAACAACCAATTTACCTGCATCTTGCCAGGTGTTGGCTCAGCCTTCTTGGCTCCAATAGCTGCAATTGTTGCAAAGTATTGGATGACACGTTTGGTGTTGACGGTCTTTCCTGCACCGGATTCTCCACTTGGGTATAAGAGACACATGTCAAGATTGTGCTTTATTATCATTACATGATTTAGCATTACAGTTTCTGTTATACTTACGTAATCAGGATAGACTGGTTCTCACGATCTGAAATACAAACATAGACATTTGACATGAATTCCAGTTTTGTAATTCCTTCAATAAGCTTAAGTTCAATTCTACACAATTTAAACTGCTAACTTTGACTTTACCTGTATGCATGAACTGATAGGCATTATCAGAGATGGAGAAGATGTGAGGTGGTGCCTCAATCCTCTTCTTGCCTCTGTATCCTCCCACAACTACAGCATCATACACTGGAAGCCACTTGTAGGGATTCACAACAACGCAGAACAGCCCAGAGTAGGTCTGTAACAGCACAAAAAGAAAATATAGTGTTAACATTTAGATATCCAGATATAAAATGCACATTGCTTTAGTAAAGTGTAAACTCACATAGATCATCCAGGATGCAAAACGCTCTTTGAGGTTATACAACACACAGGGCTCGTTGAGGTGGGTCATCATGGCCATGTCCTCAATTTTATCAAACTTTGGAGGGTTCCTGGGAAAGATGTCATCTTCTTTCACAGTGACCGTCTGAAGAGATACAGTAAAGATACAGTTAAAATGTTTTTACTAAGATTTTTTTATCCAAATTTAGAGTTAATCAGATGGATGTCCTTTTTAACCACCATGTGAGTATAAATTTAAAACCACTAAATGTTTTACTACGATACAGTTTTAAATAAATGTTAATGGAAAGAATGGCATCCGCCTACATAGAAAGGGTCTTAAATAGAAATAGATGGGAAAATGTTGTTAAAAAAAGTAAAATAATGAATTGTGTACCTTTCCAGTGTCTGTCTCAACTGTGGCTTTGCCACCCTCTTTCTTCACAAGTTTACCCTTGAGATACATCTCTTCGGGATCAACTACAAAGAAGGCGGTTTTGGCATCAAAAGGAGCAGTTTGTGCTTCAATCCTCTCCTTCTCTGGCTTCCGGAGGTAGATGGCCGCCGGGCCGTAGCACTCCATCTCCGCGTCTGTGCTCATGGTGGCACTTTAGTGGAGACTGAAAAGATAGTGTTAAAATATCAACATGATGTAGTAATGGTCTTGTATCCATCTGATCTTTGAGATTTTGACATCCTTTACCTCAGCTAGTTCCAAAAAATGATGAGTATCTGGTGGAGTCTCAAGATGCTATAAAAAAGATGATTAAACATGAGTACAATAACTTTTTCAGTTCGATTTTTAAATCTTCCTTTCAGAAAGTCAGTTTGAGAGCAGTTGAGTGTGCAGGTGGTAAAACTTATTCAGACTTAACTAATAAGTGCTAGCTGTATTCAGGCGAATCATCGAAGTTTAATACTCTCCCATCCCCACAACTGCCCTCCACAACCAGAGAAATAGTACTGCTCTTAATGATCACTTAGTATACAGTATGTGTTGAGACAGGATGTGTACTGGATGTCAACACAAACTAAATAATTGTGTGATTTCTGGAAAAACTACTTAAATGTATTAAGAGTATTTTATGGAAATTGCTTTGGAATAATGTTGTCTGCTCAAGATTACTTTAATATGACATGAAATTTCACCTGAATGTCACCTGAAACAAAGAAAACTCTGACAAAGAATCATGGACAATATGCATTAGTAATTAGCAACACATCAACTTTACTGACTGATCAATAGGAATTCAAACTAAGATCACAGTTGATACACTCACCTGTGTTGGGTGCCTACCAGTTCATGCAGAAGTCCAGGGCTGCCTCTTTTATAGAGGGTGGGAGTGCTTGGTCAGCTGTAGTCTCTCACTCAGTTTGGTCATGGCCTCCTCCTGTTGCTTATTTTGTGGCAGTGATGTTTATGCAGCTTGTCAGCATTTTTATTTGTAACTATAATTTGAAAAATACATCATGCATTATGGTGTGTCAATTGATTTGATTGCAAATGTGAATGTGACATACACAATGTGACTTAAAATATTGAATAAAATTATATAGTAGGAAAATGGAATATTTACAGTAGAATGGACTACATTGCTTATAAATTCTATTTAAAATACACTGAAAGCAAATACCTTCCTCACTACTAAACTAATTTTAATTTACTTTCAACTTGCTTGCTTTCATCAGAAATGTTGACTATGAACACATTCTCTTAAAAGAAACAAAAGAGAAATTGTAGAGTAGGAGAAAGACTGTCAGACATGCACGCATATTTAAAAAAGACTTAAGTAAACCGAATAGGACTTAAGGGTCTGCTTAAGGAAGCATACATATAAATTTATTTAGAGCAAAAGAAGGAGGTGCTTATTCATTTTTCCCCTAGATTAACTCAGTGAATTACAAACTTGCTATTATAAATGTTGTGTACACATATGGTTTGTGTACAATTCCAATAAACGTAGTTCTTGATTTAAAGGATATGAAAATTGAAACATGTAGTTACCATCAACAATCTTTTTTTTTATTCATGGACAGCTTTGGGGGTTGCTTTTGGAAACTCATCCAAATTCCATTGGTATTCAGTTGCAGGACACTTGCGTGTTCGAGATCTTTGAAAGTTCACCCCTAAATGACACTAATAAAAGACAGTTGTCAACACAATTTAACTAAATGTTTATATTCACCTTTAATATAAACTATATACTAAGTCTGGTGGAAAATTATGTATAATGCTTAATAATGCTTGACCATGGTAACGCTATATTTACCAAAACTTTCATTGTGCTCATAAAAACTTGTGTTCTTGTGTGTGCCAGTAATACAGAAAGAATAATATGAAAAATATGCCATAATGCATAGCTGTGTTTGTGCACTATTTGACCTTATAAAAGTAAAGTGTAAAGTATAAAGTGTAGAGTTGCCAACTTGGAAATCAAAGTACTTATTAAATGAGATTACATCACATTAATATTTTTAAAGGACCATGTCAGATGCATGTATGGAGCTCAGTTTTGAAAATGTGCCAAAATATTTGTTGTATACAGTTACTGGACTCTGGCACATCTCATATTCCTGTAATAAAATTAAAGATGAAGTACTATCCATAAAAGTTGTAATGCCCAAAATAAGTACCAAACGCAAAATGAACATCACCCAGTTGCTACATTTGATACTAAAGAAGCTATCAAGGAAGCATGATATAAGTGTCCTGGCAGAAAATATATAAATATAGAAACACAAACCCATATCATTAAGTGGGTTAACAGTTGTAACCTCTTTATTAACTGATTTTGACTCATTTCAAGCTGGCATAAAATGACTAACATATGAGTATTTTGATGATATGAGTATTTTCCATCACCCTTCGTAGATTCTTTGCTGCTGATACTGATTGCATAAGCCCAAATCATCACTTCATAATGTATATTTTTATACATCTAAGAATGGATATATGTGGTGTTTTACGCACATGTAGGGGGTTACACCTGCTTACCAGGGCAACTACCCTTAGTCTTTGTCTCTTGTTAGATATTGCCTCACACAGGCTGCTGTAAAGAATAACCTGTAATTTGATAATGGGACTTACTTGCAGAAATAAGTGATCATTACAGTGGCCCATGAGTTGTATCTTTTGTTCTAATGACGTTGGGGATATCTGCTATTAAAAAGGAATCCACTTTGGTGTATTGGTGGTAGTGGTTTCTTTTGCTGCTTATGGGTCATGAACATGTAGCTGTCACCATATATTCCCTTTAGGAGGATACAACTTAAAAGTGAGATCCAAACAACAACATTCACCAAAAAGTCCTCAGGACTAGCAGATGAAGGGTTGCCAAATGTGTGAATAGAGATGACTCGATTTGCTCCAAGATTCCAAGTCAAGTTTTGATTTCTTCCAGGGGACTTAGTGCAAAGACTTGCATGACTTGGCAACCCACATCTATTTGTCGCCTGTGACATCCCGATTACAACATTGCATGGATGCAGGGAAGGCCTGAGTCAAAGTAGAATTTGATTTGATAATTGCATTAATCTAAGAGAAAAAAAGTATTTTTGTTCTTTATTCAAATAGAAAGATACGTCTGGATTATGAAAGTTAAAAAATGCATTCATTCATAAGATGTTTGGAACTCAAAATAACCATCCTTTATATACTTTCACAGGTATTTGACACAGGTAATTCGCACTAATGGCTCATGGCTCTTAGCTCTCAGCTTGTTGACCTGGGACTCAGCGATGTCAGTGCGCTCCTGAGCTTCCTCCAGCTCATGCTGGACCTTCCTGAACCTGGAAAAGTGAATGTTGGTCTGCTCCTTCTGTGAAGGGTGAAGGGAGTAATATTGATATAGTTACAAGAGAAATTATATAATTATTGATTAAACTGTAGATAATTGGTCACATCAATGGATTTGACTCACAGCCTCCTCAGCCTGTCTCTTGTAAGCCTTGACTTTGAGCTGCTGCTTATCCACCAGGTTCTGAAATCTGTGCACATTCTTCTTGTCCTCCTCAGTCTACACAGATAAAGGCTTATAAGTGATGAAGAGAATTAAGAGATATGAAAGTATTTTTTATTAAAATAGGACATACCTAGTAGGTCAGCTCCTTCACTTTTCTTTCATATTTGCGGACTCAGCATCAATTCCACGTCTCTGCTCGGCCTCAACTTCAGCTTCTAGCTCGCGGTGAGGTTGTATCAGTGTATGGCAGTATATAAAAATATTAAATTATTCATAAAATTGAAGACTTGTAAACTCACATCTTGACTATTAAAAAAGTAACATTTAATGAGATTTGTTATGTATGACAAAGCTGGTATGTATATCTTTTTAATTAATGAACATAAACCTGAGAGTGAAGTAGTCCGACACGCTCACTAGCGTCAACCAACTCCTGCTCAGCGACTTTTCACCCTCTCTGTCTGCTCCAGAGCAGCTCTCAGCTCCTCAATCTCAGCCATCATCAGTCCATTTCTGTGCTCCACCATGGCAACCTGCTCCCTCATGTCTTCCTGTCCTCTGACAGCATCATCAAGGTGCAGTTGGGCATCCTGACTACACGTGTAGAAAAAAAGAGTTACCTTTCTTTGCTCTTCAACATTTTTTCATTGATCAGACAAAGCTCACCTTGAGTTGTCCCTGTACATTCCTCAGTTGTTTCTGGGCAAATGAATGCACCTGCCAATGTGCCAGTGAGCCCAGTTTACAAGAGAATATCTTTAACCCACCTTACATCCAGATTGTGGAACATGTCATCCAAAATGAGTCAACCAGTTCATCATCCACACAAATCAGGATGTGCACCTTCTCTGGCTGGATACCAAGGACCAAGTGCTTATGTCACTCATCTTGATTCTTCTGCTTTTGGTGTGGTGGAGGATGGAGAAGAGTTATTTGCAGTGTTTCTAAGCTTCAACCAAAACAATGGAGAGAAACCCTCAGCATACTTGAACAGGCATCACAGCCTCCTCACGAGGGCAATTTCCAGAGGGGGGGCCTCATCTGAAAATTCCAACAACCAGTTACTCAGACAGTTCTGTAGGGGTTGTTGGGATCAGAGCATCATCATAGGTCTGCAGTTAGAGTACAAAATGAGCAATCTACCATCATTCCATGAAATCCTCCTCATGTTGAGAACTGAGGAAGCTTCAAAAGCTTGAAAATAAGATAGCTGAGCAACCAAAACAAGTTGAAAAGCTAGCCCAGAGTCAAACAGAGAGTGAGAGTTCCCAAAAGAAAGACTGTCTTGTGATTAGTAGCAATAGCATGAAGAGATTTTTCAGGGTCCCTAGCATGCCAAGGGCGTGGTTTTACTTTAAGTGCAGAGAAGAAAATTATATTGCTGCTTGTTGTTCAAGCGAACCAAATCCCACACTAGTTTGCAGTAAAAATGCAGAATCCTGAAATGAAGAGAGAGGCAAGACAAAACAGGCTGCTTCACCCTTTGATTTAAACTTGTAGCAGCTCCTGATGTGGGACACCCCAGGAGCTGTAACTGCAGATAACTCCTATCCCAACAAATTAGTCTGCAGTGCTGAAGCAAAAGAAAGCATTATGACACAGTGGAGACTGACAATAGCACAGAGCAACCCTTACCCCCAGGATTTTATAGGTCCTTGTTGTGCAGCTTCAGTGTCCCTTGAGGGTGTCCCATGTGAGTCCATCATGGACATCGTTCACAGGTCACAACAGTTTCTAAGTGTTTACATAGGAGCCATCTATCTCACCTACCCATCCATCCAGTTCATGCCCTTTTTGAAATTGAGGGCACTGGTGGACCTGCACCTGAATGAGGTATTTGTGTTTCTGCGTGACTTAATCGTGTCCTCAGACATATTGGAGGAACACAAAGTATTTCTCATGAAGGTATTGAACCGTCTTAAAGATTATGCATTAAAGCTATCCCCAGAAAAGTGTAATTTCTTTAAGACCTCAATTAAGTCATGTGGTTGACGCTGAAGGAGTCCATACTGACCCTGACAAGATATATGTCTTGAGAGACTGGCCTCATACTTCAACCAGGAAGGAGCTGAAATGTTTCCTATGCTTCTCTTTTGTCAAAGGGTACTCTCAGTTAGCCAATCCTCTTAACAGCCTGACAGCAGGCTACTATCAACCAAAGAAAAGGGGCAAAGCATACAAGAGAGACCACTCCAAACCTCTTGTGAGTCCCAAATCGAGAAATTGATGCCTGCGCCCATCCTCGCCTTTGCAGACCTACAACTACCCTATGTCGTACATGCTGATGCTTGTCGTGAAGGCTTGGGGGCTGCACAATACCAAGAGCAGGAGGGGAAGTGTCAGAGTTGTCACGTATTCCAGTTGTGTTCCAAATGTGAAAGAAATTACCCCACTCACAAGCTTGAATTCTTAGTCCTAAAGTGTGCTGTTTATGAGAAGTTTAATGAGTACCTTTATGGTACAAGTTGTACTGTACTTACTGACAACAATCCCCTTACATACGTACATCGCTGGTTAGCTGCTGTTTTTACCTACCAGTTCACCATTAAGTATAGAGCAGGGAAAACCAATCATGATGCAGACGGGTTATCCTGATGGCCTCAAAACCTGCCTTGTGAGGATGAAGCTTTCATTAAAGAGAGGGAGAATTGAGGATATGAAAAGAGGGCTCTTGGATGCAAGAGACAACATGGGTCATGAAGTGTCAACGTCATCTTGTGACATTTAGAGGTGAACACCACCACCACCCAGAACAACTTGTTGTTGGGGAGTCTCTTGCCATCGACCCCTCATTAATACCTGGTGTTTTTGTGAAAACACGTTACCTTCCATGACAGACTGGTGCAATGCTCAAAAAGACAATCCATCTATCTCACATGTCATCACCTTTGTGAAGAGAGCTTTGAAACCCAGCTTCA
This sequence comes from Scomberomorus guttatus, assembly GCA_038419695.1. Classification (NCBI taxonomy): domain Eukaryota; kingdom Metazoa; phylum Chordata; class Actinopteri; order Scombriformes; family Scombridae; genus Scomberomorus; species Scomberomorus guttatus. The sequence continues at coordinate 1,287,645 of CM076459.1, forward strand.
GAGAGACAAATCATGACCATCCAGATGTCAAACCAGATATCCTTCTCAGGGAATGGAAAAGACTCAAACTCACAGATGGCATATTGTATAGGAGGTGGATTGACCGAGACAACCTTGTCTACCAGTTGGTCTTACCTGAGCAGTTCAGAGAAAGTGCACAGCAGGACATGCATAATGATGTTGGCCACTTTGGTTTCGAGTGTGCACTACACCTTGCTTGTGCCAGATTCTACTGGCGAAGAATGGCCACAGCCATTGAGGAAAAGTGCAAAAAATGTCAATGCTGTTTCAGGAGAAAGGTTCTGCCCCAAAAAAGACACATCATAAAGATTATAAAGATTTAGCATGATATTATGTACCATACTTACGTAATCAGGTCAGACTGGTTCTCACGATCTCAAATACAAACATACACACTTCACATGAATACTGTTTTGATCATTTCATCAATAAGCTTATGTTTAAGTTCAATTCTACACAATTTAACACTAGTTACTTTGTTCTTGATCAGTGAGCATGAACGGATAGGCATTGTCAGAGATAGAGAAGATGTGGGTTGGTGCCTCAATCCTCTTCTTGCCTCTGTATGCTGCTACACATACAGCGTCATACACAGGAAGCCACTTGTAAGGATTCATAACAACACAAACCAATCCAGAGTAGGTCTGTAACAGTAGAAAATAAACACTGTTTGAACATTTGCATATGTAGACCAAAATAATATTTATATTACATACACATTGAATCAAAGTAACAACTTACATAGATCATCCATGATGCATAATGCTCTTTGAGGTTATACAGCATGCTGAAGTGGGTCATCATGGCCGTGTCCTACATCTTATCAAACTTTGGAAGGTTCCTTGGATGGATGTCCTCATCTTTTACAGTGACCCCAGCTGATGCAAACAGAATTTCATTGGTATCCTGACACAGGACACAGGAGGAAATACACAGGGCACACAAGAAACCCAAAAACCCAGAAACACAATCCTCTTATATATCCACTAAGCCAAAAAGTCCAACATTTAGAAATATTGGATTTAATTGAATAGACAGTCTAATGATGTGTATCAAAATACACCAATTACACTGTCAAATTAATTCTACTTAAAATATGTTAAATGTTATTGCAATACATTTATTAGATATTATTCATATTACACTTACATCCACATTGTCCATATGTAACTTAAATCCTTCATTCTGATACAACACAACTTATAATTTATAACTCAATCTTCAAAATTAATATAATTGACACCAGGTTGAAAATTACTGCTAGTACCAGATGACAATATTATTAGTTTGACATATTTTGGAACTTGATTGTGCTTATAAATACTGAGTAAACCAGTTATGTCCACAGTGTACGCAGTAGTAAATTGCAAAAGTGCACTGCGTCGTTTGTGGGTTTTTTTATTCCAATAAATGTAGAGGTTGAAATCATTTCAAGTTGACACAGTTCATGATAGGCACTTGTGTCCTGTTCATTTTGACATCACAGCCAGTAATTAGTTTTAAATTTGGAGAAGCATGGAAATGTCACTGGTGTATAGTTGCAGCAGGACATAAATCTCAGATTTCTGAAATAAAACTCAGACGGATGGTCTTTCCATGAATGCTGAACAGGTGTTAGTCTCCTGAGAATAGACTTTAAGAAGGATTGCCAACTCAGATAATTTAACACCAGATATAAGTTCCTCACAAACATCATTGATGTTTTGCTTTAAGGAATAAAAAAGATGCAGTTTTTAAGTGAAAGGGGTTGATATTTTGACATAAGTTCAAATGATGCCTTAAAGAAAAGGTTTGGGATCATCTCCAGAATCAACTTTCATTTCCAGGTTTTGCACAGACGTGACTTATTATTTTCCATCTTATAGGCAGATCACAAGGTATTACCACAGTCAGAAATAAATTCAGCTAAGGGAGGGAGCAGTGATTCATGTTTGGCATAGAGAGATGGATATATTTTTAGGACACATTTACATACGTTGTTAACACCATATCTCAAGTTTAAAGATATTTATCTTTTCAAATAATTTATTTCTGAAATGTATTTTAAATTAATAGTATAATGTCAGTGAAGGTAAGGTAAGACCATTGCCAGGGATTAATCAAGTACAATATAATATGTATATTTATTTTAGTCCTGGGTCGGGTAGAGCTGACACAAACCGTTAAGAAGTAGCCACAGCCGAAAGAAGAAGATTACTGACTTGCTCTTCTTGTTTCTAGCGCAGGTATATAATAGTAGTAGGTACAGTAGAGTTTCTTACAGATAGTCCTGTCTAATGCCACAGTGCTTAGTCAGATGTGCAGTATCAAGTATTGCTGTAGTTGAAGTTCATGTAGTCCTGGAATAATAAATCCTTACTAATCTGAGCACAGATTGAGCTCACCTAAGGACTCCACAGGCCTGCTGTCATCTTTGTGGTGAAGTACACTGAAATTTGTACATCAGTCAGGGTTGACCCACCAACCCCTCCCAGTACACACATGGCTGTTGTGTTGGTTCCTGTCAAGCATACAGGACAGCTTCTATCTTTCTCTAAAATGCTAAAATAAGATAATATAGCCTGATCTTAATTCATTATCACATTTGACTGTTTTGGTTAAATTAGGGATAAATAGGAAAGCTGACACAATAGAGGTTTCAGTATGATTAAAACAAACTATTTTGTGAAACGTGTTGTCTGACCACATCTGAAGACAAAAGTGTTTATAGTTGTTCCGAACAGCCCCTCTCAATGGTGGGGTGAAAAAAATTCAAAGCAAGTTCATTAAATTAATAAAAAACAAAAATCTGGATGCTGTTTTCTGTGACCACATATAAGAAAATAGACACTGACACCACATCTGTGAACACTTTTTTGGGGACTATCCCTTTATACAGCCAGTCGACTTTTACCTCACTTATTGGTGAGATAAGAAATAATTAGTACAGTCCAAACAGTTAATTGAATCAAACAGTTAAATGTTGGGAAAAGCCCTGGTCCTGACAGCCTGCCCACTTTTATCAGTTCTGTATGGATGAAGTCATAAACCAACTCACTTCCATGTATAATGAAGGTCTGCACAGTGGCTGTGTGGGGGACTCTTTTTATGAAGGTGTTCTTTGCTAATTGGATAAAAAAGGTGATGAATCTAATATAGATAATTATAGACTTCTTATTATGAATACTGAGTATAAAATATTTGTAAGATAATTATGAATAGACTTAATGATATATTAGAGGAAATTATAGATAAAGAACAAATGTTCAATTAAGGGACAGGTAATGTGGGACAACCTTAGTATTTTAAGAGAAATTTTACACAAACCTGAAACAACAAAAGGTTTTTATATTATTGGTCTTGATTTTTAAAAAAAAACTACATTTCCATAGATTATCTCTGGGCTGTGATTAAAGTATACAGCTTTCCTGATGGCTTTATTCACATGGTAAGATGTTGTGTAAATGTCAATGGGTTTTTAACTGAGTCTTTTGAAGTGGTGAGAGGTGTGAAGCAGGGATGTCCACTGAGGGCAGCTCTTTACATTTTAGCCATCAGCCATTAAACATTTAACAATGTCATTTTGCTGGAACATGTGTAGGCCATGCACACAAAGTCACTGCTATTGCTTACGCTGATGACATTACCATCATTATGAAAAACAGTCAACACACTGAACCCATTCAAATGCATCACAAATACTGTACTTGAAGTCATTGTGATGAGTCTTTCTTAGCTCTTTTTAATTTGGAGAATAGTGCAAGTGTTAGAAAAACTGAAAATAATGATAAATTTGGATGGGACGGTTTGGATTGTCTTGGATTGTCCTCTATTAGCTAGTTGTGCATAAGTGTAAATTGTTTTATTTTACCAAAACACAAGCATTAGTGCATTAAACCTGCAGTGCAGAACTTTTGCATATAAAGGAATGTCTGTTACATTCAAACCCTTGCCAAACGACTTCACACAACGCTGATTAAGTCTATCACGGCCACATAAATCTCTCTTTTACAGTATATGGAGATTTTAAATCTCATGTCGGGCGTGAACATTCCTGTGCTGACTGTTTGGCCGTTAATTGTGCTGCTGTTCTAGACTTTCCAAATGTTATTGGACCAAATGGATCAAATTCTGATTGTGAAATAAATTATTTTGCAGGGGTTGTGTGGTGTTAAAAAAATGTATCCAAATGTATCCAGCTGCAACAGTAGGTTATGGCCAGTGGTGTACTGGCCATCGAGCATACTGGGACAAATCCCGGTGGGCCAGTGGACCATCGAAAAATGCATTTTTGGGCATGTGGACGGTCAAAACATATCTGTTTTCACTGGCCCTCTCTGTGTACCTGTCATTTGGGGTGCACATTAGAGTGTGCTGCATGCCTGTGTCAGGCTGAGCGCCCCCATTTACTCTCTCTCCCAGAAGGGGGAGACAAAAATCCCACACTCCAGCTTTAAAATAAGCCTATTAAGTATACATGAAACACATTCTTTGTGTTTAAATGTGTTTAATGCTTTTGAACATTAGGATTTATGTCACTATTAGAATTTTTTTTCATACAATAGTAAGATCCATCTTATGTCACTCTGCTATGTATATTTGATTGCAGTACAGTACATTATACAAACTACCAGGATACAGTGTTCTGCTTTGTATTTTGTTAATTTTAATTACTTGGTATATATATTTTTTATTGAAATGAATCATATTTTAATTCTATGTAGAGTAAACATACTTAATACGGGTATTAGATGTGCTGTGAGGGAGATATCAGATTTTATTAGCGGCATGTGCAATTTATTTGATGACTGCATACATTTTCAGTTAGGGTAAGGTTATATAGCATGGTCAAAAATAGAAAGACATTTGTAAGTCGGACCATATGTGTAACTAAGGAAACTGATGTCAGAGACTACTGGAGTACATATAAGTTGGTACATAAGGTGTTATATGCCTGCGTACTTGTCTGATTTCATCAGTAATGTATGACTTCTATTTTAACCACAACTACACGTCCTGCTTTACTACATGCCAGATACAATGATGTGTATAGCCAGTGAATTTAGCATGTGTTGCTCATACAGTAAGTGTTTTTTTTGGCTTTGTTTTGCTGTGATAACGTGAAAAGGTGTTTCTAATCATTTCAGTTGATAAGAGAGTTTGTTGGCCATTCTGTGCAGTTCATGAATGCTGACAGTTCTGAAATTGCTTTGGTTTAAAGTAGTATGGCATGCTTAGCTTACTATAAGAGAATAGAGATGAAACGTCATTACTGCCAAAGTCTCAGAGCTCATGTATTGTTCCTAAATTTTGCAATAGATTGCATGATTGGTATTTTTGCTGTGAAATGCAAAAAGCAAAACTGCATCATGGAGTCAGTATTTTCATAGAGATTTTAGAGCATTCTCATATGCACTTTTTAGTTTTTTTTTTTTTTTTTTTGAGTGATTACATAAGCTTTTTTTTGTCGCACTTTTAACACTTGTGCATACATTTATAATTAAAGACTTCACCAAAATACAATTTACTGTTTTTCATTTGTTAGGTCCTCACTTGGACTACCCTGATTAGCAACTTTCAAAAACTGATGTTGGATTTTGTCAGTCTGCCTATTTTAGCATTAACTGGATACCAGCTCTGAGTAAGAATTTAGGGAAGACTGTCCCCCCAAAAAGTGTGGTGTTACTGAGGCACTTGTTGTTGGATGTACCCATTCAATCTGTGTAAACAAAATTTTTATCTGATGGGGGTCTGTGGTCTAATTTGTGTCAGTTTAGGGGTCCTTAATGTGAAAAAGTTTGAGAACCACTGATCTAGAGCATTCTTGAAATAACTTTCAATGAAAATGTGTCCACATAAATTTCAGGTGTTGATAAATGTGTTGATACATTGAATAGATTATAGTCATTTGAGAACATATGGACATTTTTAACATTTTTTGTTTCTTTGTTTGTTTGTTGTTTGTTTGTTGCACCATCAAAAAATTAAGTTAATCTCAAACCATAGCCAGATACATCAATTATAAGTTTAATACATGGATTCTGTTAGGTCAGATGAAACCTTGATGATGTTCAGTGGGAAACTGGTTTTGTACATTACAGTTAAAGATCATATTAACCCTTTACTGATTTTTGACCTTTATGCCCTCCCATTTATACATTTTTTGTTTTTTAATCTTTCTGATGAATCAAATGAGGACCTCAAATGGATAAGAAAGACAAAACAAGAAAGACAAAACAAGACTGCAAGAAAGGGAATACCCCAGACCCTGCACTATGTCAGACAAGAATAGGGTACAATAAATTTGACTATTTTAAATCATTAAGAAGGTGGTTTATATCCATATTCTATTTTTATATATATTCCTAAACTGGGATTCTGTTTGTTGCCTTAGTCTACTTGTCAGTACAACACCATGCTCAATGATGAAGATGTATTATGATGTAAAATATAGAGAATGTAAAAACATTTTTGGTCTTAATAGAATTAGATATTTCGAATTCCTAGAATAATCAATATTTATTAGTAATAATAATAATAATAATAAACATAATGATAATAATGATAATAATAATACATGATACTTGTATAGTGCTTTTCAAGAACTCAAAGTCATTCTACACTATACACTATACACTAAGGGGTGGTGTTAGTGAGACAAACAACAGACAAACAACACAAAAACACAAGGATGGAGGGGGGGGGGGGGGGGCGCAAGAGAAGGCAGTCGAAAAGAGATGGGTCTTGAGGCGGGATTGGAAAACAACGAGGGACTCTGACTCTCTGATGTCTTGGGGGAGGGAGTTCCAGAGCCTGGGAGCTACCCTAGAGAAGGCTCTGTCCCCAAAACTGCGAAGGTTGGACCTGGTCTGTGAGACATGGGGGCCAGGTGGTGAACTGGAGCTTTGTAGGTGATGACCAGGATTTTGTAGTTGATCCGGAAGGAGACAGGAAGATAATGGAGCTCTTTTAGGACTGGGGTGATGGGAGTAAATTAAGGTGTAGATGAGTGTTTCAGCAGCAGGACGTGCAAGAAAGGGCCTGATCTTTGCAGTATTGTGAAGGTAGTAGAAAGAGGATTTGACAATTTGGCAGATGTGGGGATCAAGGGAGAGGGTGGGATCAAGGATCACACCAAGGTTCAGTTTTGTCACTGTTAAGTTTGAGGAAATTTTGTTGCATATTTGTAATATTTGCCATTTATGATAGCATTTTGCAAAGTGGAATATGGCCACATTTAGCCATACAAATGTATTGTTTCACAACCAAAAGCAACTACCTCTTGAGGGTCCACACATCTTTTTGGGACTGATAAATTATTAGAAGATCCTGTCACAAGTATGTGTATCAGGCAGCCTGCCTCTATGCAGACTATAGAGGCAGGACAGGAACAGTTCAATGAGTTTATTGTCAAAAGTGAAGATACAAAAGCTTACAGGCATGGGTGTCAAGTCCAAACTGTCCAAATAGCAGTGGTCTTAAATCCACAGGTCAGGTCCAGGTAACCAAGAACAGAAGCTTAGGAACACTGACAAAAAGCAACATCACAACAACAATGATCTGACAAGGGAAAAAAGGATCTGGGCCAGTATATGAATTGAGTGGTTGCAGGTGAGGAGTGAGCGGAGTAGGCCAGGTAGCTGCAGGACTGATTAGAAGTGGGAACAGGTGTGTAGATGGCGAAAAGAGTCTATTGTCAGGTCTGGGGAGTTGGATGAAAGAACATGGCCTGGGATAAGCGAGCAGGGCCTGGAGACAGAGATTAATGCAGAGGGCTGGGGATGAAAGAGTAGGGCTGCAGAGAGGGACTGAGGAGCAGATTGTGAAAGAACCCCCCCCCTCAAGGGATGGACACAGATGTTCCACCAAGCTGATTAGGAACACCAAGCAGAGGTGGACGGCCTGGGGCTGGACAGGGGAATAACAGATCTAGAGGGTAACCAGGATGCAGGACCAAAGGGCAGAGCAGGTCTGGAAGGCAACCAGGAGGCAGGGCTAAAGGGTGGAGCAGCTGTGGACAACAACCGGAATGCTGGTGACATAGGCAGAGCAGTTCTAGACGATGGGTAGGAGGATGACCAGATGTGCGGAGCCACTCAGGAGGATGACCTGGAGGCTGGCGACAAAGTTGGAACTGCTCTGGAGGCTGGTGACATAGGCGGGACCATTTTGGAGACAAGTGACATAGGTGGGACCACTCTGGAGGTCGACCAGGACTGATGAGCAGTGCCGCTCTAGTGTTCAAAGATGTAAACAGGACTGCTCTGGAGGTTGATGACGCAGGCTGGACTGCTCTGGGGGTCGGCGATGAGGGCTGGGCCACTCTGGGAGTTGGCGACAAAGGCTGGGCTGCTCCTGAGTTCGGTGACAAGGCTAGAGGTCAGGAAAGGCAGGTGGCACCTGAAGTTTGGGCTGCAGGTCAGGACAGATTGCTGGATAAGCATCCGGCATCTGGAGTACAAGACCGGAGACCGGCGGCTGGAGTACAGGACCGGTGTCAGTGGTAATCGATGGCTGAGGGTTGGGGTAGGGTGCAGGACAGGCTGACCGCTGGAGTACAGAGCAGGAGGCAGGCAGCTGGAGGTCTGGTTGGGCATCTGCAATGACAGCTAATTGGAGGTCTGGCTTGGCATTGGCAGGGACTGCTGACTGTAGGTCTGGCAGGATTGTTGGTGGAGGTGGCTGACTGCTGAAGATCTGGCAGGGCATTGGCAGAGACAGCTGACAGCTCAGGAACAGGCTGCTCAAAAGAGCTGTGTGAGCTGGGAGACAGTCAGGTGAGTCAGTGAAGCCAAGGAAACAGGAGGCTGCAGAAACTGGTGACAGCTGCAGCTCAGGCTCAGCGGATTGCTGTAGCTCAGCAATAGGGGACTACTGCAGCTCTGGAACAGGGGACTGCTGCAGCTCAACAGGAACAGGGGCCTGCTGCAGCTCAACAGGAACAGGGGACTGCTGCAGTTCAGCAGGAACAGGGGACCACTGCAGTTCAGCAGGAATAGGGGACCGCTGCAGCTCAGCAAGAACAAGGTCTAGGAGACTGAAGTGCAGGTGGAGGGCTAGCAGGCCAGAGTGCAGGCCAAGATGCAGGCTGGAGGTTTTCATACTGGTGGCTATCATGCTGCAGGTTAGCTGACTGAGGTGCAGCCTGGGATTCACGAGTGGGATTCACGAGTGCCACCTCTGTCCTCACTATTACAGGTGTATTTCCAGTCATTACAAAGGCACAAAAGGTTATAAGTCACCTCACGTAGTCCCAGCGAAAAACACAATTCATGTAGTTGAGGGTTAAGACAAATGGGGGAATAAAAAGGCTCTGTTCTACATAATGATCAGATAAGAGATACATCAAACACAATCTGTATCCTTAAATAAAATATTTAACTCTGTTATATAGAATATGGAACATGTTTTTGTTAATAATATGGTGAAAAGTGTAACAAAGCTCATTATCCATCACTTTGGATAGTTGATATGGTAAAGGAATTTAATTGTGGCTCTGAAAGTTATATTTTTCCTATGGTGCTGTATATATGTTATGCCTCTTAAATTCTGCCTCTGTAAAATTTAAAATCCAAAATGAAATGTAAAATAAAAACTGTGCTCAAGTGTGACTTAAAGAGAAACTGGAGAGTAAATCATACACAGTAAATATTATTAAATTATGAGGAAAAAAAACTTTATTGAATGAATACATTGTAAGAAGACAATTCAACAGCTAGTTCATATTTTATGAACTCTGTTGAAAGGCACCAAAAGGATGTCTCTTATTCAGCAGCATCAGACTAGAAAGAAAACAAGAAAAAAAGGGTTCAGCATGTATTCTTACAATGAAAATTAAATGAAAAATAGTATAAAAATATGTAGCTTATAAATAAGCTTAAATAACAACATGAAACTAAGGTGCCCACAGAATAATTTTTGTAAAATATTATCACGTGGTTACCTTTCCATGATCACGGCTCTTGGCTCTCAGCTTGTTGACCTGGGACTCAGCGATGTCAGCGCGCTCTTGAGCTTCCTCCATCTCATGCTGGACCTTCCTGAACCTAGACAAGTGAGTGTTGGCCTGTTCCTCCTGTAAAGGGTTTGGAGTTGAAGTATGTTGTATTTTTTAACATTACATCATAGTATTATTGTTTCTTTTTGTAGTTATTGATTTGTGCTGCACTACTATGAAAAATGACAAAACATTTGACTCACAGCCTCCTCAGCTTGTCTCTTGTAAGACTTGACTTTGAGCTGCAGCTTATCCACCAGATCCTGAAGTCTGCGCACATTCTTCTTGTCCTCCTCAGTCTATACAAAAAAGGAGTGTTACTGGGTATAGAAAGAAAATTACGAAATTAAGAAATCAGGATAGTTCTTAGTTTAATCAGAAATTACCTGGTAGGTCAGCTCCTTCACTCTTCTCTCATATTTGCGGACTCCCTTAACAGCATCAGCTCCACGTCTCTGCTCAGCTTCAACTTCAGCTTCCAGTTCACGGACCTGTAATGTGATGATACATAGTTTATCAAAACCTTGTAAAGGAATTTTAGTAGTGAGAAAGATTTAATTAATTCCACACATTGAAAGCGTGATTAATATCCTGAAGCAGATATATTATGAGCATACCCTTGACTCCAGTTTCTGGAGCTGCTTCTTGCCACCCTTCATGGCGAGGTTCTCAGCCTCATCCAGACGGTGCTGCAGGTCCTTGACTGTGACCTCCAGGTTCTTCTTCATCCTCTCCAGGTGAGCACTGGTGTCCTGCTCCTTCTTCAGCTCCTCAGCCATCATGGCAGCCTGATGATGGTGGGCATTAAACAAGTATTTGGTGAGGTGAAGTTGAATTTTATAAAAAGAAGACTCATTAACATAAACTCACATCAGTGATAGCCTTTTTGGCTTTCTCCTCAGCATTTCTTGCTTCCTGAACTGCATCGTCCACTTCACCCTGAACCTGCACAAGGTCACCCTCCAGCTTCTTCTTGGTGTTCAGAAGACTGGTGTTCTGAATATTAAAGAAGTCACATTTAATTTGATATTTGTTATGTATAACAAAGCTGGTATGTATACTGTATTCATTCTGTATAAAGACATTTTCTTGTGAAATATTGATCATAAACCTGAGAGTGAAGCAGTCCGACACGCTCACTAGCATCAACCAACTCCTGCTCAGCCACTTTGCGTCCTCTCTCTGTCTGCTCCAGAGCGGCTCTCAGCTCCTCGATCTCAGCCACCATCAGGCCATTTCTGCGCTCCACCATGGCAGCCTGCTCCTTCATGTCTTCCTGTCCTCTGACAGCATCATCAAGGTGCAGTTGGGCATCCTTACAACACGTGGAGAAAAAAAGAGTTAACTTTCTTTGCTCTTCAACATTTGTTGATTCATTGATCAGACAAAGCTCACCTTGAGCTGTCCCTGGATATTTCTCAGTTGTTTCTGGGCCTCAGCAGCCTGCCTGTTGGCATGGCTCAGCTGAATCTCCATCTCATTCAGGTCTCCCTCCATCTTCTTCTTGACTCTCAGGGCATCATTCCTACTCCTGACTTCAGCATCAAGAGTGCTCTGCATGGAGTCAATCACTCTCTGGCTGTTCCTCTTGATCTGCTCCATCTCCTCGTCCTTTTCTGCAAGCTTCCTGTCTACCTCACCTTTGATCTGGTTAAGCTCAAGCTGAACACGGAGAATCTTGGCTTCCTCATGTTCCAGTGTGCCCTTAAGGAAAAAGTTGGACATGTACCTAAAGGTTACCAGTCTTTCTCAGAAAAATTAGAAAAATCAAATGAATACATGCCGTTAATTAAATGCTTTTGTATTTTATCATATACGTGGTCTAATATTGTAATTTAAATGTTTACCTCTGCTTCCTCCAGTGCTGTCTGAATTTCAGACTTCTCAGTCTCCACAGTCTTCTTGGCTTTCTCCAGCTCATGAATGCTCTTTCCGGTCTCACCAATCTGTTCAGTCAGGTCTGAGATCTCCTCTGTAGAACACCAAAAGCCAAAATCCAGTTTAGAGAAACTTAGACTATGCTGTATACATTATATCTAGAAAATTAGGTTTTACCACCACAAAACCTCATGACCTACACCTATGGGGGTCAAGGAAGAACCCTTACAATCACTATATTAGTTACATTAAATATTGTGGGATTGACTTACGCTGCAGGTTCTTGTTCTCTCTCTTCATGGTCTCCAGCTGATCCAGAGCCTCCTCGTAAGAGTTCTTCATCTTGAACAGTTCAGTGCTGAGAGAGCGAGCCTCCTTCTGGGCTCCTTCCAGCTCTGCCTGGCCCTCCTCATATTTCTGTTTCCATTCTGCAAGGACCTAGAATTATATAGATGAATAACAATGATTAATTACTAAGATAGATTTGTGTTTCACTTGAATCAGTGTGGTTTCGATTTCCTTTTACCTTATCAAAGTTCCTCTGCTTCTTGTCAAGGTTGGCAGCCAGACCATTAGCTCTCTCTACATCAATCATGAGGTCCTCCACCTCACCCTGTAGCCTCTGCTTGGTCTTCTCCAAAGAGGCACACTTTGAGTTCACAGCCTCAATGGACTCCTCAGCATCCTGCAGACGCTGGGCAAGCTTTTTCCTGTAGTGAAGAAGTATTTGTTTACACTTAATTGCATATTGGTAGCAAAATATGTGGAATGTTATCTGGAAAAGCAAGCAATTGAAATAAAAACTAATTAAAACTCTGAAAAGGTAGTGACTTACTTGGCCTCCTCAAGCTCCTCAGTGCGCTGGATAGCATCAGTCTCATATTTGGTTCTCCACTGAGCCACTTCGCTGTTAGCCTTGGACATTCCTCGCTGCAGCTCAGCTTTAGCCTCTTGCTCCTCCTCAAACTGCTCTCTGAGCAGATCACAGTCATGGCGGGCTGACTGAACAGCATGGGCCAGGGCATTCTTGGCCTGATGAACATGGCAAGAGGCATTTTAATTGATGTGTTACATATACAAATATCTAAATTTTGTTTAAATACATCATTTGTCATTGTGAAACATGTTGATTTAGCCATTTCATTTTGGATTATTTACTTTTACATCTATCAGATTCGTGTCGTATGTGGGACTTAGAACCTAAGACTTCAGGTAGAAGTTGCTTGGTGTGGAAGTAGAAACAGGAGTGTTAGTGGGAGGTGCCTAAGTCATAAAAGACAAGACATGAGGTGTAGCAGCAACGCTGCATGAAGAGGAATAGGTCCAATTCCCACAAATCCCCAAATCACTTAAATGGTAATATGGTAATAACATTTCTAAACAGGCAGCCCAACATTCACAGCCATAGTTATTGGCCACGTATGGTGGTAGGAAATTAAGCAAGGTTTGAATTTCTCTCTCAGGCTCTTTTTTTTGCCTTCTAACATGGTTGGACAACATGTTGTAAGAACTTGTATATTTTTTCATGCATAACAGCCAGGAGATCTGGTGGGTTAGTAGTAGGTGCCAGGTGAAGGTGGAGAAACAGGTGACTACATCTGAAAAGGAAACTCAATTCATCCCTTGTTAAAATCTAATAATGGTACATAGTATAGTAACATGTAAACTTGTTATACCTTTACTTCCTCCTCAATGTGTCTCTTCAACTCCTCAATCTGCTGAGTGTAAGCCTGCTTGCCCCTGGTCAGCTGGGAAACAAGAGCGTCTTTCTCCTCAATCTGGCGAGAAAACTCACCTGAATGACAAAATGTAAATATGTTATTTATCAAAATGATCATTAATGATTTTTATAACTACTTTTTATCACAGATGACTCACCATTCTCTGTCTGCAGTCTTGCCCTCTGTGCATTTAGGTCATTCAGCTGGCGCACATTCTCATCATTTTTGGACTTAAGCTCACTCAGCTGGTCCTCAAGAGTTCTGCACATTTTTTCCAAGTTGCCCTATCAAAAACAAAACATGATGTATTTAAAAACATTTACATGAACAAAGCAAATGTTGAGCATTTATCTAAGATGAAAGCTACTGCCATATTTAACCATTATAGTTCATATTTCTAAGCATATTGAAAGGTCAATATTTCACTTATAAACAAAACACTCACTTTGGATTTAGCCACAGCCTCCATGTTGCTGGAGAGGTCATCAATCTCCATCTTGTACTCACTCTTCTCCTTCTCCAGCTTCTGCTTGACACGCTGCAGGTTGTCGATCTGCTCTCCCAGCTCTGCAACACTGTCGGCCTGCTTCTTGCGGAGAGCTGCTGCGGTAGCTTCATGCTGCAGGGTTGACTCTTCAAGGTCACGGCGCAGCTTCTGGAACTCAGCCTCACGCTTCTTGTTCATCTCAATCTGAGCGGCTGTTGCTCCACCAGCTTCCTCAAGCCTCTCACTGATCTCCTCAAGTTCCCTGGAGAGGTCAGCTCTCTGCTTCTCCACCTTAGCCCGAGCAGCCCGCTCAGCCTCAATTTCTTCTTCCAGCTCTTCAATACGTGCCTAGGTTTGATGATGGTAATATCAAGAAGGCGTGTTAACTGGAACTTATTGTAAAAAGTTATTTTTCACTCACTGAGTATTCATGTCCAGTACCAACCTGCAGTTCCTTGATCTTCTTCTGAAGCTGAGAACCAAGAGACTGTTCATCCTCAATCTTGCTGAGCAGCTGGCTGGTCTCAAACTCCTTCCTGGAAGAGGAAAAAAAACAGTTATTGCTGTTGTAGTTTTAGTTTGGACTCAAAGTCATTGTGTTGCATTGTGACAATAGTTCAATGTAAGGGTGAAAAAGAAAACTTGCTTCTTGATTTTCTCCTCAGATTGCTGCTTGTCATTCTCCAGATCCATTATGGATTCCTGGGCCAGTTTCAGATCTCCCTCAAGCTTCCTCTTGGCTCTCTCAAGGTCCATTCGGAGCTTCCTCTCTTGCTCCAGTGATCCCTCAAGCTTTTGAGATAATATTATAATGTTGACATGAAATAATGTTTTGCATTTTTATCATGGAATGTCAATTCTAACACACTAGCTAATAATACAAACGCATTATCAGAAACAATGTTTTCTCACATCGTCCACTTGCTGTTCCAGCTTTGTCTTGGCCTTGGTCAGAGTGTTGACTTTGTCCTCCTCTGCCTGGAGATCATCCAGTGTTTGCTGGTGAGCCTCTTGGAGGGCTTTCTTCTCCTTGGTTAACTTGGCAATTGACTCATCTTGAGATGCCATCTCCTCTGTCAGGTTTTTCACCTGAAAGTGTAGGCAAGGTGCATTATTTCCATCACTTTCTCATTTTTTATAAATGTAGGTTCAAAATGATTCCAACCTTGTTTTCAGTTGCATGTTTCTCCTTCTCCACTTTAGCCAAGGTGAGCTCCAAGTCATCAATGTCTTTCTTCAGCTCAGAGCATTCATCCTCCAGCTTCCTCTTCTTGGCAGTCAGCTCAGCATTGATTTCCTCTTCATCTTCCAGTCTCTCAGTTGTCTCTTTGAGTTTGGCCTCGAGTTGGATCTTGCTCTTAATTAGACCTTCACACCTTTCCTCAGCATCTGAGAGGTTTTCAACTTCCTACAGTTTATTTTGAAAACATACAGTAAGTCAATAAGTTAGTTATTCTCTGTATGTACATGAATAATTTTTATGAATATATTCATTAGTATTTGCCTGTCTACATCTTTGGTAAGGCACAGATGAGATGACCAGAGGAGTATGTGACCTCTTTCACCTAGATATCTGAAAATGTTAGCGACACTATTTAATTAGTGTAGTGTGGATGTGACAGAATCACACTTGCTTTTGTATCCTACTTACCGCAGCCACTTGCAGTTGCAGGTCATTCTTTTCCTGCAGCAGGGAAACCATCTTCTCCTCCAGCTCCTTCTTCTTGGCCAGGGCAGCAGCCAGGTCTGCTGTCATCTTCTCATAGTTCTCCTTCATCCCTTGTAGCTCCTTCTCAGTCTCAGCACTCTTCAGAAGAGGCTTGATCTTGAAGTACAGATTCATCCATGGCCAGTTTTTCACATTCATGAATGAACGGATATTGTACTGAATGCTGAAGATAGATTCTCTGGAAAATTCATATAAATAAAGTGTCATTTTTACTGCAATGTGATTTAACAAAAACAGCTGTAATCTGTTTCATTGGACAGAACAGTTTAATGTATTATATGATAATCCTACCTCCTCTCCATCATCTTGACAAACTCCTTCCTCATGACGTATCCTCTGCAAAGAGCCTGAGTCATGGTCACCAGAGTAGCCAGTTTCTCATCTCTCATCTCCTCCAGGGTACCCAGCAGACCAGCTTTGAAGAACACCTGTGTGGTCATCAGCACACATTGATACAAAAGGACATATGTACATGCCATATCTATTGATATTGTTCATAGAAATTAACCTTAGTGTGCCCAAACTTGTACTGAGTGTGATCCACATCAATGGAGCCAAGCAGCTTCTCTGCAGCTTTCTTGTTGTCAATGAACTGTCCCTCAGGGATGACGCTGGCATTCAATACTTTGTATCTACAAGAGAACATTATGTTATTCCATACAATGACCCCACATCTTGGCCAGCTGTTTTAACTTAGCTGAAATAAACTTGACTTGCTTATATTGAAAATTGTATCACCTCTGCTTGAAGTCACCGTAGAGGATTCTGCTGGGGAAACCCTTTCTGCAGATTCTGATGCCTTCCAGCACACCGTTACACCTCAGCTGATGGATGACCAAGAAGTTCTCCATAAGACCTGAAAGTTGCAAATTTATATTGTTTAAAATATTTCTTACCATCACTTTGTCACTAAGTGTGCAAAGCTGGGCTATGTGCTTCTTACCTGGGGTCTTTGATTCATTAGGAATAAGGCAACGGACAAAATGAGGGTGAGTGCTCCTCAAGTTGGTCATCAGCTTGCCCAAGTTCTCCTGTGGATCAGGAACACAAGATAAATGGTCAACAGTATTACAAGATGAGGTTTTTAATTGGTATCTGAAAAATATGAAACATTACATACCCTGAAAAGAGCAGACACAGTCTGGAAGGAACCACCCTTCTTCTTTCCACCCTTTTTGCCACCACCAGCAGCAGCCTCTGTTTTCCAAAACATTCAATTGAATTAACTAAATAAATAACTTTGTAGAATCTCTTTAAGTTTTCTTCTCCATGGAAAGAGTATTTTTCAGTTAAGTCACATGCATGAATATATTACCACAGAGTAGTCATCAACTTTATATTAGGCCTGAACCAACAGGCACACAGTTTCTTACCTATCACTACAAACGTACTGCATGTTGTATAACATCATGAATTGCTACTGATTAAGCTTCTAATAGCCAATATAAAGAGAGCAATCTCAACCATGTTGTTGAATTTCTTGTACAATTAGTAGTCGAAAGTAATTCTGAAAATTGTGGTTAAAAAATGTAAGATATTTCTGACACCATGGATAGTTCTGCAGTATATGGGTTTTGCAAGATAAAACATATCATCTGTACTGATACTCAGAGTCAATCTTATTTCTCACCATCTGCTGCACCGTGGGTTGCATACAGGAAGGCCAGAAGTTTGTTTGAGGACTTCTGGTAGAGCTGGACCACTGAGTCATTCAGGGGGTCCTTGTTCTTGTCCAACCAGCCAGTGATATTGTAGTCCACTGTACCAGCGTAGTGAACCAGGGAGAAGTGAGCCTCAGCCTTGCCCTTTGCAGGTTTTGGTTTTTCAAAGGCCTTGGTCTTGCCAAGATGCTGATCATGCAGCTTGTTCTTGAAACTTGTGTCAGAGGCCTTGGGGAACATGCACTCCTCTTCAAGGATGGAGAAGATGCCCATTGGCTGAGGAAAAAAAAAATTCACATCATAAATTAAACTGTGGATGCAAACATTTGCACATGAATCAAGAAATCACTTCACCTGATTGACTACTCACCTTCTCAATAAGCTCAATGCAGGCAGCCAAGTCCATACCAAAGTCAATGAATTCCCATTGAATTCCTTCTTTCTTGTACTCCTCTTGCTCCAGGACAAACATGTGGTGGTTGAAGAACTGTTGCAGTTTCTCATTGGTGAAGTTGATGCAGAGTTGCTCCAGGCTGTTGAACTGTGATTACAGAAATGTATTCAGTTGCATGTCAAAATATTGTTGACCTTTGAATTGCTCAGATATTTTTCAACCACTCACATCAAAGATCTCAAATCCAGCGATATCCAACACTCCAATGAAGTACTGTCTTGGCTGCTTTGTGTCCAGCATCTCATTGATACGGATGACCATCCACAAGAACATTTTCTCATAGACAGACTTGCACAGAGCACTGACAGCATTGTTGACCTAGAAATAAGAAAAGACTTTAGAATGAGAATTCCACACAATCATATATTCATGTCAAAATGGAAATACTGCCCTTTTATTTTTTGAAACATTCAATTTTCTTTATCTTACCTGTGGCACAGTCTGACCTTTGGTCACCATCTCATTTCCGACCTTGACTCTGGGGTAGCACAGAGCTTTCAGCATATCAGCTGAGTTCAGGCCCATGAGGTAGGCGATTTTATCAGCCACTGATGGAAAAACAAAGCTTTAGCTATCTATGAACAGGGACATGTTTAGAAAAATATGTTCCATACTAACCCATGGTAGATTTCCTACAAGATATCATTATCAGAATTACCCTCAGTGCCATCAGGTTCAGCCTGCTCCTCACGCTGCTTCTGCTTGAAATGTATGTTGCCATGATGCATCACAGCACCAGTCAGCTTGTAGATGCCCACCTTCTCCTCAGCACTGAAGCCCAAGATGTCAATTGCAGTCTACATTGTACATGAAGCAAAGTTATTGGTATTTAAAACATTGTCTCCAGTTCTCTTAAGCATGCAAAATCTATTTAATGAAAATGTTTTCTTACATCTGTTGCAATGAACTCCTCCACATCATTGATGCTTTTGACTGTGATTTCACCCTGACTGATCATTGGGTAGTCATAGGGGTTGGTGGTGATCAGAAGAGCCTCTGGAGGAGCACAGTTAAAAATGCATATTATTGTTTAGTGTTGTCTCTTGTATTGTTTTAACGTCAATTTCAAATGTGCATCATAGTAACACACCCAGGAGCTCAGGCTTGTGCCCAGTCATCAGCTGATAGAAGATGTGGTAGCTCCTCTCAGCAGACAACTGGAAGGTTACACGAGACTTCTCCAGCAGATCTAAGAAAAACAAATTTAACTAGAGACTGTGAGATTACTCAGTTACATTGTAATACTATTGCTTTATCAAAAACCAGATGTTGAAACTTACATGTTTCAATATCAGCTGAAGCCAGCTTTCCAGAAGAGCCAAAGTGGATTCTGATGAATTTACCCTAGAGAGTCAGATCATTGATAACATTAGTTTTCTAATTTAGCAACAAAATATCTTGAGATGCTCCCTGGATTACTTACAAAACGAGAGGAGTTGTCATTCCTCACAGTCTTGGCATTGCCATAGGCCTCCAGCAGAGGGTTGGCTGCAACAATTTGGTCCTCAAGGGAGCCCTGCAAGAGAGGATTTGAGTTACATAAGCTAATCATTCAAATTAACTTTACTCTGACAAACAGTTTTATCTTAAACAACCAATTTACCTGCATCTTGCCAGGTGTTGGCTCAGCCTTCTTGGCTCCGATAGCTGCAATTGTTGCAAAGTATTGGATGACACGTTTGGTGTTGACGGTCTTTCCTGCACCGGATTCTCCACTTGGGTATAAGAGACACATGTCAAGATTCTGCTTTATTGTCATTACATGATTTAGCATTACAGTTTCTGTTATACTTACGTAATCAGGACAGACTGGTTCTCACGATCTGAAATACAAACATAGACGTTTGACATGAATTCCGGTTTTGTAATTCCTTCAATAAGCTTAAGTTCAATTCTACACAATTTAACACTGCTAACTTTGACCTTACCTGTATGCATGAACTGATAGGCATTATCAGAGATGGAGAAGATGTGAGGTGGTGCCTCAATCCTCTTCTTGCCTCTGTATCCTCCCACAACTACAGCATCATACACTGGAAGCCACTTGTAGGGATTCACAACAACACAGAACAGCCCAGAGTAGGTCTGTAACGGCACAAAAAGAAAAAATATATAGTGTTAACATTTAGATATGCAGATATAAATGCACATTACATTAATAAAAGTGGAAACTCACATAGATCATCCATGAGGCATAACGCTCTTTGAGGTTATACAACACACAGGGCTCGTTGAGGTGGGTCATCATGGCCATGTCCTCAATTTTATCAAACTTTGGAGGGTTCCTGGGATGGATGTCATCTTCTTTTACAGTGACCGTCTGAAAAGAAAATACAGTAAAAAGTTTTATTTTTCAAATTCAGAGTTCATCAGATGGATGTCTTTGTTAACCACCGTGTCAATAAAAATTTAAAACCACTAAATGTTCAAATGTTAATGGAAAGAATGGCATCCTCCAACATAGAAAGGGTCTTAAATGGAAATTGATGGGAAAATGTCGTTAAAAAAGTAAAATAATGAATTGCCTACCTTTCCAGTGGTTGTCTCAACTGTGGCTTTGCCACCCTCTCTCTTCATAAGTTTACCCTTGAGATACATCTCATCGGGATCAACCACAAAGAAGGCGGTTTTGGCATCAAAAGGAGCAGTTTGTGCTTCAATCCTCTCCTTCTCTGGCTTCCGGAGGTAGATGGCCGCCGGGCCGTAGCACTCCATCTCCGCGTCTGTGCTCATGGTGGCACTTTAGTGGAGACTGAAAAGATAGTGTTAAAATATCAAAATGATGTAGTAATGGTAATAATCAGTAATCTGATGTTGGACATTTTGACATCTTTTACCTCAGCTGTTCCAAAAAATAATGAGTGGGATAGTTTCTGGTGGAGTCTCGAGATGCTATAAAAAAATGATTAAATGTGAGTACAATAACTTTTTTCAGTTTGATTTTCTCATTTTAAATTTTCCTTCCAGAAAGTCAGTTTGAGAGCAGTCGAGTAAAACTTATTCAGACTTAACTAATAAGTGCTAGCTGTATTCAGGTGAATCATCAAAGTTCAATACTCTCCCATCCCCACAACTGCCCTCCACAATCAGATAAATATTACTGCTCTTAATGATCACTTAGTATATAGTGTGTGTTGAGACAGGATGACAATATGCATTAGTAATTAACATTAACTTTACTGACTGATCAATAGGAATTTAAACTAAGATCACAGTTGATACACTCACCTGTGTTGGGTGCCTAACAGCTCATGAAGTAGTCCAGGGCTGCCTCTTTTATAGAGGGTGGGAGTGCTTGGTCAGCTGTAGTCTCTCACTCAGTTTGGTCATGGCCTCCTCCTGTTGCTTATTTTGTGGCAGTGATGTTTATGCAGCTTGTAAGCATTTTTATTTGTAACTTGAATCTGAAAACTCCATAATGCAGTATGATTTTGTACCAGTTGATTTGATTCGATCACAAACATGAATGTGACATACACAATATGGGTGTTAAAATATTGAATATAATGTTATAGACATTTTACCATTGTTTAGTAGGAAAATTGAATATTTAAAGTAGAATGGACTACATTGCTAATAAATTCTATTTATTTAAAATTATACTGGAGCAAATACCTTCCTCACTGCTAAACTCATTTTAATTTACTTTCAACATGCTTGCTTTTATCAGAAATATTGACTATGAACACGTTCTCTTAAAAGACACAAAATAGAAATTGTAGAGTAGGAGAAAGACTGTCAGACATGCACACATACTTCAGTAAGACATCAGTAAACCAAATAGGACTTAAGGGTCTGCTTAAGGAAGCATAAATATAAATTAGGGCAAAAGAAGGAGGTGCTTATTCATTTGTCCCCTAGATTAACTCAGTGAGTTACAAACTTGCTATTATAAATGTTGGTCCAGTACTGCCTCCAAGTGCAGGCATGGGATCATGGCCAAATTTTCTTCATTCATTAAATAGTTTAGAATATGGTTTGTGTAAAATTTCATTAAAGGTAGTTCTTGATGTAGTTCTTAAAGGACATGAAAGTTGAAACATGTAGTTAACATCAACAATTTGTTTTTTTTTAATTCATTGGTAGCTTTGGGGGTTGGTTTTGGATACTCATCAAAATTCCATTGGTATTCAGTTGCAGGACACTTGCGTATTTGAGATCTTTGAAAGTCCACCCCTAAATGACACTAATATAAGACAGTTGTCAACACACTTTAATCAAATGTTTATATTCACATTTATAATAAACTATATATTAAGTCTGGGGGAAAATTATGTATAATGCTTAATAATGCTTGACCATGGTAACGCTATATTTACCAAGACTTTAATTGTGCTCATAAAAACTTGTGTTCCTGTGTGTGTCAGTAATACAGAAAGAATAATATGAAAAAAACCATAATGCATAGCTGTGTTTGTGCACTATTTGATCTTATAAATCTTATAAATGCAAACTTGCCAATTTGAGAATCAAAGCACCTTGTTAATTAAGATTACATCACGTTAATGTTTTTAGTGGGCCATGTCAGATGTATGAATGGAGCTTAGTTTTGGAAATGTACCCAAATTTTTGTAGTCTACAGTTACTGGACTCTGGCACATCTCTTGTTCCTGTAATAAAATTAAAGATGAAGTACCAGCCATAAAAGTTCAATCACCTGTTATATATCTCCCTAAATGGACATGAACATGTTGGCAACTCATTTGAGATAAGCCCAAAATAAATTTCACACAACGCAAAATGAACTTCATCCAGTTGCTACATTTGATACTAAAGAAGCCATTAAAGAAGCATGATACAAGTCTCCTGGCAGATCTTGAAGGCTTATGCTCACTGTAGCATTTTTGAATCAATTTGGCTCACCACAGAAAATATATAAATATAGAAACACAAACCCATATCATTAAGTGGGTTAACAGTTGTAGCTTCTTTCTTAGCTGATTTTGACTCATTTCAAGCTGGCTCTTGGGACTGATTCATTTCAGCAAATGGTGGGAGAACTTAGAATGACTAACATATGAGTATTTTCCATCACTCTTCATTACTTCTTTTCTGCTGATACTGATTGCAAAATCCCAAATCATCACTTCATAATGGATATTTTTATACATCTAAGAATGGATATGTGGTGTTTTATGTGCATATAGAGAGATTATACCTGCTTACCAGGGCAACTACCCTTAGCCTTTGTCTCTTGTTAGATATTTCCTCACACAGGTTGCTGTAAAGAATGAACTGTAATTTGATAATGGGACTTGCAGAAATAAGTGATCATTACAGTGGCCCATGAGTTGTATCTTTTGTTCTAATGACATTTGGGATTTGGGATTCTGTTATGAAAAAGAAATCCACTTTGGTGTATTGGTGGTTCTGTCACCATACAGTAAATTCCCTTTAGCAGGATACTCAGGCAGCATAAAAGTGATGTGGGATCCAGGCAACTTTCACCAAAAAGTCCTCAGGACTAGCAGATGAAGGGTTGCCAAATGTGTGAATAGAGATGACTCGTTCTGCTCCAAGATTCCAAGTCAAGCTTTGATTTCTTCCAGGGGACTTAGTGCAAAGACTTGCATGACTTGGCAGCCCACATCTATTTGTTGCCTGTGACATCCCAATTAGAACATTGCATGGATGCAGGAAAGGCCTGAGTCTAAGTAGAATTTGATTTGATAATTGTATTAATCTAAGAGAAAAAAATATTTTTCTTCTTTATTCAAATTAGTAAATTTTCTCATAATCCTTTATCATAATCTTGATACGTCTGGATTATGAAAGTCAAAAAATGCATTCATTCATAAGATATTTGGAACTCAAAATATATTAATAATGTAACCAGCTACATACAGTATGATGGAAGAAAAATGTGATACAAAATTGTATGCAACAATCTACCAACAATGGAAGAAAATTAATCAATAGTTAATCTCTGCATGAGTGTCTGAACTCTACCAATCTGATAGATCCATGTCATTTCAGCTATACTGGAGGATGAGTGAGTAGGCTCAGGAAAGGTTTATTTCAGCTCTTTGTGGGCATTTCTTTGTCACCCTATACATTAACATTACAAAACTGCAGCAGCATTAACAGCCCAACCACCCTTCTCAGCACCTTACACAGCCATCCTTTATATACTTTCACAGGTAATTGACACAGGTAATTCACACTAATTGTATGGACCTATCCACAATTAGGCCAAATATACTGTATATATATTCACAATTTATACAAAATTGTATTTATCATTGACCTTAACTACCGCTGACCTAATCATGGAGCTGAATGGTCATAACAACTCTATAAAAACCTCTCAAGATATTATTCTTGCACTATAATACAATTTGCAAGTTTACACTTGTATGCTCAGAATAACCCAAACAATAGTGCAAAATCAATCAACTCCTCCACAAAATCCTCTCATGTTCTTGGCCAACAGATGTGGAAAGTACTTTCAATTTTTGTGGAGCTTTATATATTTACTTTACATCAGTTCAGACAGGCTTTTAAGCTCGACTGGAAGTAATGAATCTTTTTTTTTTTGTGAAATTTTAATGTTGCAACACACTGAGCATTCAGTTGGGCAGTGGATTTGAGTGCTTTGAGAAGTCTCTGTTGATAGTTTTATACTCTTTTGTACTTGAAAAAAATTGAAATCACTGGTATCCAATCAATAAATTCAAACTGACCACAGCCACTGTCCCTATACATATTACAGCTACCTCTCAATCCCACTGGGAATGAGTGTAATCAAAAGATATATTTGGTGAAGGTGGAGTGTCACTTTAAGCAAAATTTTGAATGCAAGACAGAATGTATTTTTAGACCGTGCTGCTTAGTTAATTTAAGGATCTTAATCAGGCACTGCTGGCAAGGAGTTCTGTTCAGTCATAAAGTATCTCATATACCCTGACTTGATTCTACACAGTCAAAGGGTGACTGGTTCTGATACTGTACCACAAGACCTTACAACATGGTTAACTGCTCTACTTAGTTGCATCTCTGTCTAGGAGTAACTGTTTCAAAAAGGAAAAAAAATACAGAATTCAGGATAGTGATGACAATTATCATCTTTATTGAAATGTTAAAGAGCCCTGTAGCAGCCAATAATGTAATAACTACCATTAATATAATAACTGCCAATAATGTAATAATTTTTTCCATTCTCAATGTGATAAAAGTCGATAATGTAATAACCTCCCCATAATGTAATAACATTTCTAAACCAATAACCAATATTACATTATTGGCTGGTTATTACATTATTAGCTGGGTAAAAAAAAATCATAAAAAAATTTAATAACTGGAGCTGATAATGTAATAATAAACTTATTTAAGTTTTATTTATTGGTTATAAAGTGTCAAATTTCCATGACACTTACCATCACTGTTGCCTCTTTCAAATAGCTGCTCAAAAACCTGACCACACACACCCACCCAAACACCCACCCAAACACCCACCCACACACACACACACACACACACACACACACACACACACACACACACACACACCTACTCTGTCTGTAGGAATTATGGCTATTTATTTGTTTGTGGTACTTGATGGTTTGACTTATCTCCAGCGCTGCTTTCCACTCATTAACCATTTGAGAACCAAATGAAGTGCGAGCACACTTTTGCAAACACAGACAATTAGTCTTATGTCATATAATATGAAATCTATACCTCTTTGAAGATGCTTTGTCCTCCAATACAAAGACCTTTTTTTGTGTGAAAAATGTCATCTTTAATTAAACATATTTAAATTACTTTTTTCAAGCAAACTGTTCCAACCACACTATTATAGCTATTCATCTCTCTCTCTCCCTCTCTCTCTCTCTCACTCTCTCTCTCTCTCTCTCTCTCTCTCTATGTATATATAACAAACTGACTCCTGAAAAGTTACATGAAAATGTATTACCATCAGAATCCTTGCCCTATTTACATCCCTGGCTATTTGAATACAGTCATGACATGCTCGACAAAGGGTCTAAAGCTGAAGCAAGTGATATCTTTAGTTCATTCTTGAAAATGTGTATTTTTTGGCAGTCCCCATAACTGACCACTAGATGGCTGTTGATTGACAAGTTATCCAGTCATGTGACTCTGACATTAGGCTTTCTTCTTTGTCTGCAAACTTCTGTCTTCCTTATCACACATGTTGAAAGGTAATCAGTGATTTAATTTAATTTAGTAAATACAGTTTATTTAGGTGATATTAATGCACATAGATTAACATTTCTTATATATTTAGTGTTAGAGGATATACAAATTTGTGAGATCAGACAGACAGACATGCCAATTTTATGCTAATCCCATGCAGTGTTGGGAAAAAATCATGCAGTTTACTATGACTTTTAAGAGACATTCAAGTTTTTATGGAATTGATGTGTGTTGATTCAGTTTTAGTCAAAAACTGGAAAGTGGCACCAGGCAAGCTAG
Source organism: Scomberomorus guttatus (assembly GCA_038419695.1). Taxonomy (NCBI): domain Eukaryota; kingdom Metazoa; phylum Chordata; class Actinopteri; order Scombriformes; family Scombridae; genus Scomberomorus; species Scomberomorus guttatus. The sequence continues at coordinate 1,314,008 of CM076459.1, forward strand.
CATGACATGGTTGGTACCAATTGATGTCTTAGGTCTTCTAGTTTCTTGTGATACCAGTATCTTCATTAGCTATAGCTAAATTCAATTTAGGTTATAATGAGCTTATTATATTATCAGTGTATGGCACTATATGAAAATATTAAATTATTCATAAAAGTGAAGAGAGTCACATCAGTGATAGCCTTTTTGGCTTTCTCCTCAGCATTTCTTGCTTCCTGAAGTGCATCGTCTACTTCACCCTGAACCTGCACAAGGTCAGCCTCCAGTTTCTTCTTGGTTTTCAGCAGACTGGTGTTATTAAATATTAAAATATTAAAAAGGTCACATTTAATGAGATTTGTTATGTATAACAAAGCTGGTATGTATATTTATTCTGTATAAAGACATTTTTTGCGAATTATTGAACATAAACCTGAGAGTGAAGCAGTCCGACATGCTCACCAGCATCAACCAACTCCTGCTCAGCCACTTTGCGTCCTCTCTCTGTCATCATCAGGCCATTTCTGCACTCACAGTGTCATCAAGGTACAGTTGGGCATCCTGACAATATGTGGAGAAAAAAGAGTTAACTTCCAGGCAACGGACAAAATGAGGGTGACTGCTCCTTAAATTGGTCATCAGCTTGCCCAAGTGGATTAGCAACACAAGATAAATGGTCAACAGTATTTTAAAATATGTTTTTTAACTGTTATCCAAAAATATGAAACAATATATCTGAAAAAAACACAGTCTGGGAGGAACCACCCTTCTTCTTTCCACCACTCTTTTTCCTTCACCAGAAGCCTCTGTTTTCCAAAACATTGAATTATTTTATTTTAAGTTATTTTTTGTAGCTACAAATTACAGATATCCTCTAAACGCCTCACATGCAGGCTATTGGTAGATGCTAGTTAGGTGACTGGGTACAGAGAAGCCAGTAGTTGCCCCTCGCAATTCTTTTCTTCCTAGGATGGTGACGGAAAGACCTGCCCTACTCTGCCTCACTCTGCCTCTGATTGGCTAGTACTCGTTTCCTTGGTTGGTTAGGTTTTGGCATGAGGAGTGAGATGGTTAGGTTTCAGGTAAGAATATCAGGTCAGAGCCAATCAGAGGCAGAGTAGTAGCTGACCTTCACAGAACTTCACCATCCTAGGAAAATAAATATCGCTCCCCCCCTCAGGTACTGCAGCGCATGCGACTCAGACAGGCATGTGGCCAAAAATTAGTTGGTTTGAAAAGAGTAAAATAAGGCATTCTAAATTGAAACAGAGTGGAGCTGGTGTGTTGTCAAAGAGGGAAAAAACTGCTAAGCTGCAGAATAGCTGTTGAAAAAGAATCAAGTAAAATTTATTTATGTAGCGCTTTTCAAAGACATTAGTCATAAAGTGCTTTACATGAGCATGACGCCACAACGAAATACAAAGAAATAAAGAAATACACAATCTGTAACAATAATACACAGTAAAAACATAGAAACATAAAATGCCAACTTCTTACAGGTTACCCAAACGTCTGTCTAAACAGGTGTGTTTTTAGCTGCTTTTTAAATAAATAAACAGAATCGGCAGACCTTAAAGGTGCAGGAAGAGCTTTCCATAGCTTAGGCGTCACGGCCTCAAAAGCTTGATCACCATGGGTCTTAAGGCGGGTGCGTGGAACAGAGAGCAAGTTTTGCATGTTTGACCTAAGAGAGCGAGCCGATGTGTATGGGAGTAGTAGATCAGCCACATAGGCAGGAGCCTGACTGTGCAAAGCTGTGTAAGTAAGAGTGAGAATTTTAAACTAAATCGTATATGGTTAAAAACTCATAGTTAAAACAGCCAGTACCTAAAAGTATAACATAAAATGTGGCTTAAAAACTGGATGAACTGTTGAATTATGACATAGCTTCTGATGGGTACACACAACGCCAACAATGCCGGAAACGGGAACCTGCTAAACATGTTAGCATAGTTAGCAATTATTGGATTATCCTGGTGAGTTAGCCACCTGAGGTTAGCCGGTTAGCATTTAGGTTTTGTTATAATAATTTAATTGTGTGTTATTTTAACTTGAAAGGTATGGCGAACCAAAAAACAGTCAGGGTATAACATTTATGTGATGTGAAGAGAACATAACTGATGGTACTAAGCTTTTTAGCCACTCACCACTTTTGGCTTAATGCCGGCCTAGAAGCTAGGCTAAGTGCAACATGAATAGCTGCTGTTGTAGCCCTGGGAAAGCATGTCAGGCAATTTTTGCCTATCTGAAATGTGTTTAAAAGCTAATGTGTATATACTATACAATGTAAAAAGCCAGATATGTGCATTCATTTTAAATGTATATGTACAAAAAAATAAAAAGGAAAGAAATCGTTTATTTCAGAAATGTTTATTATAGTCATTGTAAGGTATGTTTAATTCTGTGTGGGTGCAGATTTAATTCTTGTAATTCTAGTGTGATGGACAATGAAACAAGGAAATTTAGACTGTATGATGACTGTTCTGCACACTTTTGTGCAGGCTGGTTTTTTAGGGACGATTCTATCTGTGACATCGTGGAGCTGCTTCGTCTGCCATCTTGACGGGACGCTGACATATGGATGTTGCAACGTTCCAAGGGGGAACCAAAGGGAACCAAATCAAAGGGAACCTAACTGAGGAGAATTCTATTTTATTTTTGTGCTTTTTTCTTTTCTTTTAGATTATTTTTTGTTCTTGGGCCCAAGACAGACTAAAAACTGACTAGAACTGATGTCATAAAGGAACTCAATGTTGACAAACAACGTTAAAGGAACATTCAAAACAAAGGAACTTAAGACCAAATAAGAATAATAGTAAGTAAGATCTATTAAGAATAATAACCTTAAGGGATTAAAGGAATTTAAGGCAGTGTTCAAGGGAAAACAAAGACTGCCAAGAACTGATAACTGATAATAAGTGCATTTTGGTCCAACAAATGATACTTTTAATTTGTGTAGGAAGCACTGAGAGTTGAACACTTTCTAATTTCTAATTGTTGTAATTTTGGTTGTACATTCATTTGTGTTTAATTTTATTTAATAAGATTTGCATCAAACAAATTTTTTATTCTAAAGAGATGCTTTGAATATATAAAAAGAAGTTATCAGGAAAATGAAACAGGACAGAATGCCTTTATTAATATATTTTCTATTATTTTTCCTAAGTCAGTGGTTGTGTGTGTTTTGTGTGGGTTGGAGGTCTCTCTTTGTCTGCTGATGCATATCTCCTTACCGAACCTAGTGAATTTACTGAACCTAGAAAACTGAGTGAATCTGTGCTCATACTGGACTGTAAGATCTTGGGTCTAAGTTACTTTAGAGAACCCCAGATTTAGATACTGTTTATACTATACCCAGGATCAGCAGCATAGATTCCCTACCACAAGGTGAAGGTTACCCGCAGGTTACACAAAAGTTGTGAGCCAGCCAGGAGATTGGTCATAAGTAGCCACTAGGGTTATGTACCGTACTTGGTACTTTTAAGGGTACCGACCAAATTACGTCAGTACCACCGAGTACCTTTTCACATGAGATCAATCAGTGCAAATTTTTGGTAACTTGCAGGACTGAGAGTGTGTGTGGCCCCAAGCGCAGCTCACTCTCAGCAGGACTCTGAGTCCCTCTGTGGGATTGAGAGTCCCAAAATAAGTTTTAAAAACATACATATACCGACTGAAGCATCTCACATGGAGGCTTTGACACTGACAGGAGCACCAACCTGCAGATACAAAGAGATGTGATGGATTCATTTTACCAGCCTGCACGGCGGCTATCAGCTGGTTAGCATGGCTAGCATCATTAGCACAGCCGTGCCGTGCTATGTGTAGCCCATAGACTGTATAAAAATAAGGTGTAGCTGCGGTGTCTAGGTTACAGGTGTGTTGAAGGTGTTTGTACGCCTTCACGGTGCAGATAAAAAGTCACACGGCTGACGGACTGTTTAAGAGTAAAGTTACGGAGAAATGGTACCGTTGGGTATCGGTCCCGGTGTTGGTTCAAATGTAAATGGTACCCAACCCTAGTAGCCACCTGATCTTCCATCCCACAATACACAACTTCTAAAGTGAGTTTAGATATGGATATTTGCAACCAGTTTGATGTTGATGGTCAGAGCCCCCTGTATGTAACAGGTATTGAAGGAGCTTACACAGAAATAGCTAATGTATTTGAAGTCAACTGGAACATTTCCAAGATGGTCAGGATCTCTGATGAGTTAAGACAGCCAGACGGTAGAGCCCTGGTTGAGTATGCATCTGACAGGTCCATCTATAGAATAGACCCCAGTACCTTAAGCACCTTACCAAGTCCCAAAGACCCTGCTGTGGTGTGGTCTGTGATAACCACTGTAGATATCTGTAAGGAAGAGATAGGCAGGTAGATAGCCCGCAGGTACTTGGGTGAACTAAAGTCTGACACACAGCTACATGCAACTCAAAATAGTAACACACCCGATAATGACATCACAAGAGATGACCAGAAAGAACCTGCAGAGCCCACACATGTTTATAGTGCACCTAACAATGTGCCAGTTTAACTGAGGAAGATTGCTGTTCAGCAAAACTAGACAGAATTTTAAAAAAAAGCATTTAGGTGCTACAAAAGCTACTGCACATGCCAATTACATTTTTGATACACCTTCCTATGATTGTGAGCCTGTCCCATCACCCAACACAAAGCAAAATACATCAAAGGCATCAAATCTGAAAAGAAAGTGACTGAGCTAACTAAACAAGTGGAAAAGTTAAGCCAAAAGTTACAGAACTCCACTTATGACAGTAAGCCTCTCCCGGTGCCGAAACCAAAACAAGATGAAACCTTTAAGCTTGAAAATAAGATAGCTGAGCTAAAAAAACAAGTTGAAAAGCTAGCCCAGAGTCAAAAAGAGAGTGAGAGTACCCAAAAGAAAGACTGTCTTGTGATTTGCAGCAATAGCTGTAGTCTATGGTGCTGAAGCAAAAGAAAGAGTTTTGACACAGACAATGGAGACTGACAATAGCACAGAGCTTCCGTTACCCCCAGGACTTATAGGTTCTCGTTGTCCAGCTTCAGTCCTTCTTGAGGGTGTCCCATGTGAGTTCATCATGGACACTGGGACACAAGTCACAACAGTTTCCATAGGAGTGTTGTGAGAGTGTTTCCATAGGAACCATCCATCTTACATACCAATTCATCCAATTCATGCCCTTCTTTAAATTGAGGGTGCTGGCAGACAGTGTGTTCCCTAACTTGGCTACATAGAAGGTCATGCCACTTTTCCCCAAACCATCACTGGCAGGGAAGAGGAGCTAGTTGTTGCTTCCTGTTAAAGGGGAGTTTTTCCTTGCCGCTGTTGAAAAGTGCTTGCTCATGGGGGAATGTTGTGTCTCTGTAAAATAAAGAGTATGGTCTAGACCTGCTCTATGTGAAAAGTGCCCTGAGATAACTTATGTTGTGATTTGGCACTATTTAAACAAAACTGAATTGAATTGAATTGAATAGTCCCAGAATGTCAGTTCAGTAACAGACCCCTTGTCTTGAATGACAATGCCTTTAGAGAGGAACACTCCAGAGGCTCATAGGGATCACTCACTAGGGCACCACCAGCAGTCCCCACTGGGGGGTGGAGACACTCATCACCAGCCGTTGTCTCCTAACCCCCTGCAAGCAACTTTTCACGAGGGGGTGGGCGAAGACAGATCTGCCCCTAAAACCCTCATTACAGGAGGAAACAGCTACTGCATACACTTTAACAGTGACATGAAACAGCCCCTTTTCCACCAGATATTGTAGAAAGGAGAGAACCTCTCCCACTGCACATGTCAGGGGGGCCAAGTGTCCTTTCCTCGCACCAGTGTCTGAACCCCAATCACTTTTCTTTGTAGCAAGCAATGGTGGATCCTGCTGTCATCACCTAGATAATCTGCACCACCTGTGCAGACAGTCCAGCCTGCATCAGCATATCCCTCTCAGGAGCCAAGCCTGGAGAGGTTGGCCTAACGTGGTGTTACAGCTGTATGTGTTGCCTGTGTTTTTCTTGTCTTTTTCCTCCCGTCTATTGCTCCGCCCAGGTCATCTCCATAATCAGTCCACAATGAGGTGCACCTGGCCTAGGGAGGAAAGGGTAATAAATGCTCCAGGTTCCTGTTCGCCCCAGGAGGCTTCTTGTTTGTGGACTGCTGTTCTTGCTGCCTCTCAGCTTGGGATTTTTATGTTATTTACTTTTTCTGTTGTATTTTCATTATTTATAGCATTTATTAAGTGTCTTGGTTGTTTTGTACGTTTTTGTTAATAAATCCCATGGCTTGGGTGTTTTTTTAAAAGGTGTTACTTTGTTAAAGAGTTTTAATTTGGTGGACTGTTGTTCGCCCCATAAGGCCGACCAAGGGTGGGGCGTAACAGCATGCCTATTGAGCCAGCCCCCTGGGACAGAGCACCCCACACTTGGGGAATGGACCAGGGCTGGGTCACCAGCACACCACCACATTTGGGTCATCTCTACATACCATAATGCTGAACGGTGTTCTGGGGCTATAAGGATGACCGATAGCTGCTCTTGTCTCAATCTCTCCAGCAGCGGGGGAATGAGACGAAGAGGGGGAAAGGTGTAAAGCAGCCTCCTTGGCCATGGCATGTGTGCAAATGCGTTCACCCCCCAAGGATGGATCGTTTTGCAGCATCAGGGAGAACCAGAGCGGGCAGTGGGTGTTGTTTCGACTGGAAAACAGGTCCACTTCCGCTTTCCACACCACCTATTGCTCTTGTGAGCGGGCCTGAGGCCTTACTCTCTAAGGAGTAAGTAATGCCTCCTTAGAGACTGAAGTCGGCGGCAGATTTCCGAAGGTCAGCAAAGTTGCAGAGACAGATGAAAAGTTGTCATCATCCATCGGACAGGCCTCCAAGAGCCTCAGCCGAGGTAGCGAGCCAGATTAAGCAGTGAGCTTCATCTTCGCCACGGAGATCAATCTCAAGCTCCAGTTCCCTCTCGTTGCAGTGGAGTGAAACATCACACAGCCGAAAATGTTCCCACTGTTTCTCTTGAATGAACTCCCATGTGTATAAATTGCTACATCTTTGACGTCTAACTAGGTGTGTCAAACTGCTCATTTCACAACTAGTATGAAAGCAAACTGCAATTTCCTGTACAAGAGCCTTCTCTTACTCAGTCCAGTTCAACAAACAGGGAAAAAGTCTGAGGGCATCTGGTGGACTGGTGGAGGAACATACAGTAGAGCCAGACTGTGACAGAACCATGACATATATTTTATTATATCTATTTTTCTAGATATATAATTAACATTTTACAAAATCATTTTAGTACATAATATTATTTAAGTAACAAACACAGTATAAAACAATCTAAATATTTAGAAATAGTGGATTTGATTGAATAGACAGTCTAATGATGTGTACCAAAATACACAAGTACAGTGTCAAATTAATTCTACTTAAAATATGCAAAATGTTATTGAAATACATTTATTAGATATCATTTATTCATTACATTTACATCCACATTCTCCATATGTAACTTAAATCCTTCATTCTGATACAACATAACTTATAACTGCCAGTAACAGATGACAATATTATTAGTTTGACATATTTTGGAACCTGATTGTGCTTATAAATACCAAGTAAACCAGTTATGTCCACAGTGTACCCAGTAGTAAATTGCAAAAGTGCACTGCATTGTTTGTGGGTTTTTTTATTCCAATAAATCTAGAGGTTGAAATAATTTCAAGTGACACCTTTTATGATAGGCACTTGTGTCTTGTTTATTTTGACATCACAGCCAGTAATTAGTTTGGGGAAGCATTGAAATGTCACTGGTGTATAGTTGCAGCAGGACATAATTCTCAGATATCTGAAATAAAACTCGGACAGATGGTCTTGCCATGAATGCTGAACAGGTATTACATTTCTCCTGCAAATAGACTTTAAGAAGGATTGCCAACTCAGATAATTTAACACTAGATATAAGTTCCTCACAAACATCATTGATGTTTTGCTTTAAGGAATAAAAAAGATGCAGTTTTTAAGTGAAAGGGGTTGATATTTTGACATAAGTTCAAATGATACCTTAAAGAAAAAGTTTGGGATCATTTCCAGAATCAACTTTCATTTCCAAGTTTTGCACAGACGTGACTTATTATTTGCCATCTTATAAGCAGATCACAAGGTATTACCACAGTCAAAAATAAATTCAGCTAAGGGAGGGAGCAGTGATTTACATTTGGCATAGAGAGATGGATATATTTTTAGGACACATGTGGATATGTTGTTAACACCATATCTCAAGTTTAAAGACATTTATCTTTTCAAATAATTTATTTCTGAAATGTATTTTAAATTAATAGTATAATGTCAGTAAAAGTAAGGTAAGATTATTGCCAAGGATTAATCAAGTACAAAATAACCCAACTAAAAAAAAGTGTGACAACCTAATCTGGGGAACAACCAGGGAAGTCACCAAGAGAGAATTAATATACAAAAGCAAAGAATATAGTGGTTTGGGTGCTGTAGAGCTTGGTGACAGATTAAACATAACCTTTGTAAAAAGCATATCTGCTGCCATCACCAGAAATGCTATCTGGGAGCTCTCCATGTGGAAAAAAGACGAGGCAGGGCAAGGCATGGCCTTTGTTATAGATTATTATACAGTGGTTTTATTACACAATTACAACATTTACAAATTGACTGAGGTGTTTACCCAGCAAAATGATTTATGATAAAATAAGTGATTTAAATATAGGGGATTAATTAAGTATCAAAATTTAACTTAATGAAAGCACAGAGGTGATACAAAATCTAAAAAATATTAATCTTTCAGAGAGCATAAGTTTTGCTTGTCTTCATGGTCGCGCACTCCCATCACTCTCTCATTCATACAGACCTGGTCCAACATAGATTTTGCAAAGAATTCAAATGTCACTCAGAAGGCCTTTGGAGCTCAGCTATCAGTCAGGAAATATGATCAATTTATGAGACTTTTTCAGACCTAGTAAATATTTTATGTCCTGTTAGTGGTGGCTGTGGAAATGTATGACAGCTTTACCAGATGTAAAACTGTATAAATAAGAACCCATGTCTAATAAGAAATGTATACACTGTTTAGGACCCCTTGAATTGTAAATCTTGTGTAGCAAACTATTGGACACACTGAACCCATTAAAACACATCACAAATACTCACAAATACTTTCTTAACTCTTTGTAATTTGGAGACACACCATAAAACCTATATATATATATAATACCAAAGATCTCAATTGTAAAATATATGATAATGTATATAATGGACTTAGGGACAGTTGTCAATCCAGTTTGGAAGAGAAATATATCAAAATAAATCACATTTTCTGAATCACTGGAGTTTGGGTTGGGGAAATGAAAATGTTGGGGTTGGGGCTGAAAGTGAAATAGCGCAAGTGCAAGAAAAACTGAAAATAATGATAAATTGGGATGGGACAGTTTGGATTGTCTTCTATTATAACTTCTATTAGCTAGTTGTGCACAAATGTAAATTGTTTTATTTTACCAAAACACAAGCAATAGTGCATTAAACCTGTAGTGATGAACTTTTACATATAAACAAATGTCTGTTAGATTCAAATCATTGCCAAACAAGTTCACACGACTTTCCAAATGTCATCAGACCGAATGGTTCAAATTCTGATGGTGAAACGAATCATTTTGCAGAGGTTGTGTGGTGCTCAAAACAATTTATCCACCGTTTTACAGTTGCAGCAGTAGGTAATGGCCGTTGGTGTACTGGCCATCAGCCATACTGTGACAAATCCCAGTGGGCCGATGGGCCATCAAAAAATACGTTTTTGGGCCCGTGGACTGTTTTTAATGCCGCACTCTGTGTACCTGTTATTTGGGGTGCGCATGAGAGTGTGCTGCATGCCTGTGTCAGGCAATCACAGCTGAGCGCCCCCCTTTACTCTCTCTGCCAGAAGGGGGAGACAAAAGTCCCACACTCCAGCTTTAAAATAAGCCTGTTAAGTATACATGAAACACTTTTTTTGTGTTCAAATGTGTTTAATGCTTTCCAACATTAGGATTTATGCCACTATTAAAATTGTATTCAAACACTAGTAAGCTCAATCTTCTCAAGCTTCTGTCACTCTGCTATGTAAAATATTTGATTGCAGTACAGTACATTATACAAACTACCAGAATACAATGTTCTGCTTTGTATTTGGTTCATTTTAATTGCTTGGTATATGTATTTTTTATTGAAATTTATCATATTTTAATTCTATGTAGAGTAAACATACTTAATATGGCTATTAAATGTGCTGTGAGGGAGATATCATATTTTATTAGCGGCATGTGCAATTTATTTGATGACTGCATACATTTTCAGTTAGGGTAAGGTTATACAGCATGGTCAAAAATAGAAAGACATTTGCAAGTCGGACCATATGTGTAACTAAGGAAACTGATGTCAGAGACTACTGGAGTACATATACGGTGGTACATAAGGTGTTATATGGCTGCGTAGTTGTCTGATTTTATCAGTAATGTATGACTTCTATTTCAACCACAACTACACGTCCTGCTTTACTACATGCCAGATACAATGATGTGTATAGCCAGTGAATTTAGCATGTGTTGCTCATACAGTAAGTGTTTTTTTGGCTTTGTTTTGCTGTGATAACGTGAAATGGTGTTTCTAATCATTTCAGTTGATAAGAGAGTTTGTAGGTCATTCTGTGCAGTTCATGATTGCTGACAGTTCTGAATTGCTTTGATTCAAAGGAGATGTAGTATGGCATGCTTAGCTTACTATAAGAGAATAGAGGTGGAACGTCATTACTTCCAAGGTTTCAGAGCTCATGTATTGTTCCTAAATTTTGCAATAGATTGCACGATTGGTATTTTTGCTGTGAAATGCAAAAAGAAAAACTGCATAGAGAGTCAGTGTTTTCACAGAGATTTTAGAGCATCCTCATCCTCAAATATTTCAGTTTTTTTTATTTATTTTTTTTACAATAATTACATAAGCTCTTTTTTGCCGCACTTTTAACATTTGTGCATACATTCAAAATTAAAGACTTCACCAAAATACAATTTACTTTTCTCATTTGTTAGGTCCTCACTTTGACTACCCTGATTAGCAACTTTCAAAAACTGATGTTGGATTTTGTCAGTTTGCCTATTTTAGCATTAACTGTATACCAGCTCTGAGTAAGAATTTCATACACTTTCTACATAAAGCAATAATAAAATAAAACATCTAAAAGCAAAATTCTTATCAAATCGTGGTCTGTGGTCTAATTTGTTTAGGGGTCCTTAATGTGAAAAAGTTTGAGAACCATTGATCTAGAGCATTCTTGAAATAACTTTCAATGAAAATGTGTCCACATAAATTTCAGGTGTTAAAATGTGATGATGAAGATTTTCTTTATATTGAATAGATTATAATCAGTTGAGAACATATGGATATTTTTAAAATTTTTTGTTTCTTTTTTTGTTTGTTGTTTTTTGTTGCACCATCAAGAAATTAAGATAATCTCAGTGCAAAACCATAGCCAGATACATCAATTATAAGTTTAATACATTGATTTAGTTAGGTCAGATGAAACCTTAATGCTGTTCAGTAGGAAACTGGTTTTGTACATTACAGTTAAAGATCATATTAACCCTTTACTGATTTTTGACCTTTACTCTCTCCCATTTATAGATTTTTGATTTTTAATCTTTCTGATGAAAGATCAAATGAGGACCTCAAATGGATATAATGTTGCATTTTGGGGTGGGAACAGGAATAGGGTGCAATAAATTTGACTATTTTAAATCATTAAAGAAGGTGGTTTGTATACATATTCTATTTTTATATATATTCCTAAACTGGGATTCTGTTTTTTGCCTTAGTCTACTTGTCAGGACAACACTGTGCTCAATGATGAAGATGTATTATGATGTAATATATTGAGATTGTAAAAACATTTTTGGTTAATAGAATTAGATATTTCGTATGCTTAGAATAATCAATATTTAATAATAATAATAATAATACATGATACTTATATAGTCCTTTTCAAGAACTCAAAGTCATTCTACACTATACACTAAGTCTCTGATGTCTTGGGGGAGGGAGTTCCAGAGCCTGGGAGCTGTCCCCAAAACTACGAAGGTTGGACCTGGTCTGTGAGACATGTGGGGGCCAGGTGGTGAACTGGAGCTTTGTAGGTGATGACCAGGATTTTGTAGTTGATCCGGTAGGAGACAGGAAGATAATGGAGCTCTTTTAGGACTGGGGTGATGTGGTACCAGGATTTTACGTGAGTAAGAAGGCAACTGCATTCTGAACCAGTTGGAGTCTATTGATGGAGCTAGCACTGATGCCGTAGAGAAGTGAGTTACAATAGTCAAGATGAATGTTTCAGCAGCAGGACATGCAAGAAAGGGCCTGATCTTTGCAGTATTGTGAAGGTGGTAGAAAGAGGATTTGACAATTTGGCAGATGTGGGGATCAAGGGAGAGGGTGGGATCAAGGGTCACACCAAGGTTGCGTGCCTGGGAGGACGGGGAGATAGTGGTGCTATCAGTGGTTCTGCTGAGGGTGGACTTGGAGCCGATGAGGAGGAGTTCAGTTGTGTCACTGTTAAGTTTGAGGAAATTTTGTTGCATATTTGTGATATTTGCCATGATAAATTATTAGAAGATCCTGTCACAAGTATGTGTATCAGGCAGCCTGCCTCTATGCAGACTATAGAGGCAGGACAGGAACAGTTCAATGAGTTTATTGTCAAAAGTGAAGATACAAAAGCTTACAGGCATGGGTGTCAAGTCCAAACTGTCCAAATAGCAGTGGTCTTAAATCCACAGGTCAGGTCCAGGTAACCAAGATCACAACAACATCACAACAACAATGATCTGACAAGGGAAAAAAGGATCTGGGCCAGTACATGAATTGAGTGGTTGCAGGTGAGGAGTGAGCGGAGAAGGCCGGGTAGCTGCAGGACTGATTAGAAGTAGGAACAGGTGTGTAGATGGTGAAAGGAGGGAAAGTCTGAGGGCATCTGGTGGACAGCTTGAGGATGGAAGGTCTGGGGAGTTGGAGGAAAGAACATGGCCTGGGATAACTGAGCAGGGGCTGGAGACAGAGAGTAATGCAGAGTGCTGGGGATGAGAGAGTAGGGCTGCAGAGAGGGGCTGAGGAGCAGATTGTGAAAGAACCCCCCCCTCAAGGGATGGACAAAGATGTTCCACCAAGCTGATTAGGAACACCAAGCAGAGTGGGTGGAGGGAGTGTGGAGGAGGGATTAAGGGGCAAGTGGCCTGGGGGTTGAAAAATGGAGCTGGGGATCTTAGGTGGATGGCTTGGGACTGGGCATAGCAGATCTGGAGGGTAACCAGGAGGCAAGGCTAGGGCAGGAGGATGACCAGATGTGCGGAGCCATTCAGGAGGATGACCTGGAGGCTGACGACATAGGTGGAACTGCTCTGGAGGCTGGCGACATAGGCGGGACCATTTTGGAGACAAGTGACATAGGTGGGACCACTCTGGAGGTTGATCAGATGGCAGGACTGATGAGCAGTGCCGCTCTGGTGCTCAAAGATGTAGACAGGACCGCTCTGGAGGTTGACAACACAGGCTGGACTGCTCTGGGGGTCAGCGATGAGGGCTGGGCCACTCTGAGAGTCGGCGACAAAGGCTGGGCTGCTCCTGAGGTCGGTGACAAGGCTGGAGGTCAGGAAAGGCAGGTGGCACCTGAAGTTTGGGCTGCAGGTCAGGGCAGACTGCTGGATAAGCATCCAGCATCTTGAGTACAAGACCGGAGACCGGCGGCTGGAGTGCAGGACCGGTGTCAGTGGTAATCGATGGCTGAGGGTTGGGGTAGGGTACAGGACAGGCAGACCACTGGAGTACAAAGCAGGAGGCAGGCAGCTGGAGGTCTGGTTGGGCATCTGCAATGACAGCTAATTGGAGGTCTGGCTTGGCATCGGCAGGGACTGCTGACTGTAGGTCTGGCAGGATTGTTGGTGGCGGTGGCTGACTGCTGAAGATCTGGCAGGGCGTTGGCAGAGACGGCTGACAGCTCAGGAACAGGCTGCTGAACGGGCTGTGTGAGCTGGGAGACAGACAGGTGAGCTTGTGAAGCCAAGGAAACAGGCTGCAGAAACTGGTGACAGCTGCAGCTCAGGCTCAGCGGATTGCTGTAGCTCAGCAATAGGGGACTACTGCAACTCTGAAACAGGGGACTGCTACAGCTCAGGAACAGGGGACTGCTGCAGCTCTGGAACAGGGGACTGCTGCAGTTCAGCAGGAGCAGGGGACCACTCCAGTTCAACAGGAATAGGGGACCGCTGCAGCTCAGCAGGAACAAGGGACTGCTGCAGCTCAACAGTAACAGACTGGACATCTACAAATGCAGCTGACGGCTTGTGAACAGGCTGGATGCCGGCAAGGGCGTCTGATGGCTCAGGAACAGGCTAGGCCTCAGTGGTGGCACTGGGCAGAGGAAAGAGCCAGTAGCGTCAGGAGCCATGCGGTCCACACTTCCTTTTGGAGACTCCATGGTACCCTTTGAGAATGTCAAAGTGAGTCTATTCAAAGGGTGACTGCTGGACATCAGGGTGACTCCTCAGTTGTTCCATATAAAGCTCCTGGGGTTCAGGGACTGCAGGATCAGGACAGGCAGGTAGCGGGCTAGCCGGCTCAGGACAGGCAGTCTGCAGGTTCACAAACCCGAGCCTACTCAACTGGAGTGAAGGCTAGGAGACTGAAGTGCAGGTGGAAGGCTAGCAGCCTGGAGTGCAGGCCAAGATGCAGACTGGAGGCTATGCTGCAAGTTAGCTGACTGAGGTGCAGCCTGGGATTCACAAGTGGGATTCACAAGTGCCACCTCTGTCCTCACTATTTCGAGTCATTACAAAGGCACAAAGGGTTATAAGTCACCTCACGTAGTCCCAGCGAAAACAATCCATCAAAAACATAATTCATGTAGTTGAGGGTTAAGACAAATGGGGGAATGAAAATGCTCTGTTCTACATAAAGATCAGATAAGACACACATCAAACACAATCTGTATCCTGTAGTATGTATAAATAAAATATTTAACTCTGTTATATAGAATACAGAACATGTTTTTGTTAATAGTATGGCGAAAAAGTGTAACAAAGCTCATTATCTATCACTTTGGATAATTGATATGGTAATGGAATTTAATTGTGGCTCTGAAAGTTATATTTTGCCTATGATGCTGTATTTATGTTTAAGTTATGCCTCTTAAATTCTGCCTCTATAAAATGTGAAGGTTTTTTTGAAGCTTGAAACTGACACTGCTATCTCTTCCAAAAAGTGATAGCATTTTACTGGACATTACCATGTGGGTATGAATCATGTTAATGTTGGGCTGAAAGACATTCCTATCCAGCCAACTAGATAAGTGGTGTACTGCCATGTACGTTCTAGTCAAGTTAACTGATGCAGCTATATCCAGCTACTGTGTTGAAAACTGTGCTCAAGCGTGACTTTAAGAGAAACTGGAGAGTGAATAATACACAGTAAATATTATTAAATTATGAGCAAAAAAACTTTATTGAATGAATACATTGTAAGAAGACAATTCAACAGCTAGTTCATATTATACGAACTCTGTCGAAAGGCACCAAAAGGATGTCTCTTATTCAGCAGCATCAGACTAGAAAGAAAACAAGAAAAAAAGATTCAGCATGTATTCTTACAATGAAAAGTAAATGAAAAATAGTATAAAAATATGTAGCTTATAAATAAACTTAAATAACAACATTAAACTAAGGTGCCCACAGAATAATTTTTGTAAAATATTATCAGGTGGTTACCTTTCCATGATCACGGCTCTTGGCTCTCAGCTTGTTGACCTGGGACTCAGCAATGTCAGCACGCTCCTGAGCTTCCTCCATCTCATGCTGGACCTTCCTGAACCTGGACAAGTGAGTGTTGGCCTGCTCCTCCTGTAAAGGGTTTGGAGTTGAAGCATGTTGTATTTTTTAATATTACATCATATTATTATGGTTTCTTTTTGTAGTTATTGATTTGTGCTACATTCCTATATGAAAAATTACAAAACATTTGACTCACAGCCTCCTCAGCTTGTCTCTTGTAAGCCTTGACTTTGAGCTGCAGCTTATCCACCAGATCCTGAAGTCTGCGCACATTCTTCTTGTCCTCCTCAGTCTATACAAAAAAAGGAGTGTTACTGGGTATAGAAAGAAAATGATGAAATTAAGAAATCAGGATGGTTTATAATTAAATGAGAAATTTACCTGGTAGGTCAGCTCCTTCACTCTCCTCTCATATTTGCGGACTCCCTTAACAGCATCAGCTCCACGTCTCTGCTCAGCATCAACTTCAGCTTCCAGTTCACGGACCTGTAATGCAATGATACATAGTTTATCAAAACCTTGTAAAGGAATTTTAGTAGTGAGAAAGGTTTAATTTATTCCACACATTGAAAGTCTCATTAACATCCTGAAGTGAATATATTATGAGCATACCCTTGACTCCAGTTTCTGGAGCTGCTTCTTGCCACCCTTCATGGCGAGGTTCTCAGCCTCATCCAGACGGTGCTGCAGGTCCTTGACTGTGACCTCAAGGTTCTTCTTCATCCTCTCCAGGTGAGCACTGGTGTCCTGCTCCTTCTTCAGCTCCTCAGCCATCATGGCAGCCTGATGATGGTGGGCATTAAACAAGTATTTGGTGAGGTGAAGTTCAATTTTATAAAAAGAAGACTCATTAACATAAACTTACATCAGTGATAGCCTTTTTGGCTTTCTCCTCAGCATTTCTTGCTTCCTGAACTGCATCGTCCACTTCACCCTGAACCTGCACAAGGTCACCCTCCAGCTTCTTCTTGGTGTTCAGAAGACTGGTGTTCTGAATATTAAAAAAGTCACATTTAATTTAATATTTGTTATGTCTAACAAAGTTGGTATGTATACTGTATTCATTCTGTATAAAGACATTTTCTTGTGAATTACTGAACATAAACCTGAGAGTGAAGCAGTCCGACACGCTCACTAGCATCAACCAACTCCTGCTCAGCCACTTTGCGTCCTCTCTCTGTTTGCTCCAGAGCGGCTCTCAGTTCCTCGATCTCAGCAACCATCAGGCCATTTCTGCGCTCCACCATGACAACCTGCTCCTTCATGTCTTCCTGTCCTCTGACAGCTTCATCAAGGTGCAGTTGGGCATCCTGACAACAAATGGAGGAAAAAAGCATTAACTTTCTTTGCTCTTCAACATTTGTTGATTCATTGATCAGACAAAGCTCACCTTGAGCTGTCCCTGGATATTCCTCAGTTGTTTCTGGGACTCAGCAGCCTGCCTGTTGGCATGGCTCAGCTGAATCTCCATCTCATTCAGGTCTCCCTCCATCTTCTTCTTGACTCTCAGGGCATCATTCCTGCTCCTGACTTCAGCATCAAGAGTGCTCTGCATGGAGTCAATCACTCTCTGGCTGTTCCTCTTGATCTGCTCCATCTCCTCGTCCTTTTCTGCAAGCTTCCTGTCTACCTCACCTTTGATCTGGTTAAGCTCAAGCTGAACACGGAGAATCTTGGCTTCCTCATGTTCCAGTGTGCCCTTAAGGAAAAAGTTGGACATGTACCTAAAGGTTACCAGTCTTTCTCAGAAAAATTAGAAAAATCAAATGAATACATGCCGTTAATTAAATGCTTTTGTATTTTATCATATACGTGGTCTAATATTGTAATTTAAATTTTTACCTCTGCTTCCTCCAGTGCTGTCTGAATTTCAGACTTCTCAGTCTCCACAGTCTTCTTGGCTTTCTCCAGCTCATGGATGCTCTTTCCGGTCTCACCAATCTGTTCAGTCAGGTCTGAGATCTCCTCTGTAGAACACCAAAAGCCAAAATCCAGTTTAGAGAAACTTAGACTTTGCTGTGTACACTATATCTAGAAAATTAGGTTTCACCACCACAAAACCTCATGACCTACACCTATAGGGGTCAAGGAAGAACCCTTACAATCACTATATTAGTTACATTAAATATTGTGGGATTGACTTACGCTGCAGGTTCTTGTTCTCTCTCTTCATGGTCTCCAGCTGATCCAGAGCCTCCTCGTAAGAGTTCTTCATCTTGAACAGTTCAGTGCTGAGAGAGCGAGCCTCCTTCTGGGCTCCTTCCAGCTCTGCCTGGCCCTCCTCATATTTCTGTTTCCATTCTGCAAGGACCTAGAATTATATAGATGAATAACAACGATTAATCACTAACATAGATTTGTGTTTCACTTGAATCAGTGTGGTTTTGATTTCCTCTTACCTTATCAAAGTTCCTCTGCTTCTTGTCAAGGTTGGCAGCCAGACCATTAGCTCTCTCTACATCAATCATGAGGTCCTCCACCTCACCCTGTAGCCTCTGCTTGGTCTTCTCCAAAGAGGCACACTTTGAGTTCACAGCCTCAATGGACTCCTCAGCATCCTGCAGACGCTGAGCAAGTTTTTTCCTGTAGTGAAGAAGTATTTGTTTACACTTAATTGCATATTGATAGCAAAATATGTGGAATGTTATCTGGAAAAGCAAGCAATTGAAATAAAAACTAATTAAAACTCTGAAAAGGTAGTGACTTACTTGGCCTCCTCCAGCTCCTCAGTGCGCTGGATAGCATCAGTCTCATATTTGGTTCTCCACTGAGCCACTTCGCTGTTAGCCTTGGACATTCCTCGCTGCAGCTCAGCTTTAGCCTCTTGCTCCTCCTCAAACTGCTCTCTGAGCAGATCACAGTCATGGCGGGCTGACTGAACAGCATGGGCCAGGGCATTCTTGGCCTGATGAACATGGCAAGAGGCATTTTAATTGATCTGTTACATATACAAATATCTAAATTTTGTTTAAATACATCATTTGTCATTGTGAAACATGTTGATTTAGCCATTTCATTTTGGATCATTTACTTTTACATCTATCAGATTCGTGTAGTATGTGGGACTTAGAACCTAAGACTTCAGGTAGAAGTTGCTTGGTGTGGAAATAGAAACAGGAGTGTTAGTGGGAGGTGCTTAAGTCATAAAAGACAAGACATGAGGTGTAGCAGCAACGCTGCATGAAGAGGAATAGGTCCAATTCCCACAAATCCCCAAATCACTTAAATGGTAATATGGTAATAACATTTCTAAACAGGCAGCCCAACATTCACAGCCATAGTTATTGGCCACGTATGGTGGTAGGAAATTAAGCAAGGTTTGAATTTCTCTCTCAGGCTCTTTTTTTTTGCCTTCTAACATGGTTGGACGACATGTTGTAAGAACTTGTATATTTTTTCATGCATAACAGCCAGGAGATCTGGTGGGTTAGTAGTAGGTGCCAGGTGAAGGTGGAGAAACAGGTGACTGACTACATCTGAAAAGGAAACTCAATTCATCCCTTGTTAAAATCTAATAATTGTACATAGTATAGTAACATGTAAACCTGTTATACCTTTACTTCCTCCTCAATGTGTCTCTTCAACTCCTCAATCTGCTGAGTGTAAGCCTGCTTGCCCCTGGTCAGCTGGGAAACAAGAGCGTCTTTCTCCTCAATCTGGCGGGAAAACTCACCTGAATGACAAAATGTAAATATGTTATTTATCAAAATGATCATTAATGATTTTTATAACTACTTTTTATCACAGGTGACTCACCATTCTCTGTCTGCAGTCTTGCCCTCTGTGCATTTAGGTCATTCAGCTGGCGCACATTCTCATCATTTTTGGACTTAAGCTCACTCAGCTGGTCCTCAAGAGTTCTGCACATTTTTTCCAAGTTGCCCTATCAAAAACAAAACATGATGTATTTAAAAACATTTACATGAACAAAGCAAATGTTGAGCATTTATCTAAGATGAAAGCTACTGCCATATTTAACCATTATAGTTCATATTTCTAAGCATATTGAAAGGTCAATATTTCACTTATAAACAAAACACTCACTTTGGATTTAGCCACAGCCTCCATGTTGCTGGAGAGGTCATCAATCTCCATCTTGTACTCGCTCTTCTCCTTCTCCAGCTTCTGCTTGACACGCTGCAGGTTGTCGATCTGCTCTCCCAGCTCTGCAACACTGTCGGCCTGCTTCTTGCGGAGAGCTGCTGCGGTAGCTTCATGCTGCAGGGTTGACTCTTCAAGGTCACGGCGCAGCTTCTGGAACTCAGCCTCACGCTTCTTGTTCATCTCAATCTGAGCGGCTGTTGCTCCACCAGCTTCCTCAAGCCTCTCACTGATCTCCTCAAGTTCCCTGGAGAGGTCAGCCCTCTGCTTCTCCACCTTAGCCCGAGCAGCCCGCTCAGCCTCAATTTCTTCTTCCAGCTCCTCAATACGAGCCTAGGTTTGATGATAGTAATATCAAGAAGGCTTGTTAACTGGAACTTACTGTAAAAAGTTGTTTTTCACTCACTGAGTATAATATTCATGTCAAATACTAACCTGGAGTTCCTTGATCTTCTTCTGAAGCTGAGCACCAAGAGACTGTTCATCCTCAATCTTGCTGAGCAGCTGGCTGGTCTCAAACTCCTTCCTGGAAGAGGAAAAAAAACAGTTATTGCTGTTATAGTTTTAGTTTTGATTCAGGATCATTGTGTTGCATTGTGACAATAGTTCAATGTAAGGGTGAAAAAGAAAACTTGCTTCTTAATTTTCTCCTCAGATTGCTGCTTGTCATTCTCCAGATCCATTATGGTTTCCTGGGACAGTTTCAGATCTCCCTCAAGCTTCCTTTTGGCTCTCTCAAGGTCCATACGGAGCTTCCTCTCTTGCTCCAGTGATCCCTCAAGCTTTTGAGATAATATTATAATGTTGACATGAAATAATGTTTTACATTTTTATCATGGAATGTCAATTCTAATACACAAACTAATAATATAAACGCATTATCAGAAGCAATGGTTTCTCACATCGTCCACTTGCTGTTCCAGCTTTGTCTTGGCCTTGGTCAGAGTGTTGACTTTGTCCTCCTCTGCCTGGAGATCATCCAGTGTTTGCTGGTGAGCCTCTTGGAGGGCTTTCTTCTCCTTGGTTAATTTGGCAATAGACTCATCTTGAGATGCCATCTCTTCTGTCAGGTTTTTCACCTGAAAGTGTAGGCAAGGTGCATTATTTCCATCACTTTATATCTAAATGTTTGAAAGCAAACTTCAAATACTTTCTCTCTTTTTTTTTTATAAATGTTTCCAATTTTTTTTAAATGATTCCAACCTTGTTTTCAGTTGCATGTTTCTCCTTCTCCACTTTAGCCAAGGTGAGCTCCAAGTCATCAATATCTTTCTTCAGCTCAGAGCATTCATCCTCCAGCTTCCTCTTCTTGGCAGTCAGCTCAGCATTAATTTCCTCTTCATCTTCCAGTCTCTCAGTTGTCTCTTTGAGTTTGGCCTCGAGTTGGATCTTGCTCTTAATCAGACCTTCACACCTTTCCTCAGCATCTGAGAGGTTCTCAACTTCCTACAGTTTATTTTGAACATACAGTAAGTCAATAAATTAGTTATTCTCTGAATGTACATAAATATTTTCAGAATTAATAAGACATCAATTTTTTTATGAATATATTCATTAGTATTTGTCAGTCTACATGTTTGGTAAGGCACATAGAAGATGAGATGATCAGAAGAGTATGCGGCCTCTTTAAATTTCACCTAGATATCTGAAAATGTTAGTGACAATATGTAATTAGTGTAGTGTGGATGTGACAGAATCACACTTGCTTTTGTATCCTACTTACCGCAGCCACTTGCAGTTGCAGGTCATTCTTTTCCTGCAGCAGGGAAACCATCTTCTCCTCCAGCTCCTTCTTCTTGGCCAGGGCAGCAGCCAGGTCTGCGGTCATTTTCTCATAGTTCTCCTTCATCCCTTGTAGCTCCTTCTCAGTCTCAGCACTCTTCAGAAGAGGCTTGATCTTGAAGTACAGATTCATCCATGGCCAGTTTTTCACATTCATGAATGAACGGATATTGTACTGAATACTGAAGATAGATTCTCTGGAAATAAAAAAATAATAAAATAAATAAATAATTAATAAAGTGTCATTTTTACTGCAATGTGATTTAACAAAAACAGCTGTAATCTGTTTCATTGGACAGAACAGTTCAGTGTACTGTATGATAATCGTACCTCCTCTCCATCATCTTGACAAACTCCTTCCTCATGACGTATCCTCTGCAAAGAGCCTGAGTCATGGTCACCAGAGTAGCCAGTTTCTCATCTCTCATCTCCTCCAGGGTACCCAGCAGACCAGCTTTGAAGAACACCTGTGTGGTCATCAGCACACATTGATACAAAAGGACATATGTACATGTCATATCTATTGATATTGTTCATAGAAATTAACCTTAGTGTGCCCAAACTTGTACTGAGTATGATCCACATCAATGGAGCCGAGCAGCTTCTCTGCAGCTTTCTTGTTGTCAATGAACTGTCCCTCAGGGATGACGCTGGCGTTCAATACTTTGTATCTACAAGATAACATATGTTGTTACTTACAATGACCCCACATCTTGGTCGTCTGTTTTAATTCAGCTGAAATCAACTTGACTTGCTTATCTTAAAAATTGCATCACCTCTGCTTGAAGTCACCGTAGAGGATTCTGCTGGGGAAGCCCTTCCTGCAGATTCTGATGCCTTCCAGCACACCATTACACCTCAGCTGATGGATGACCAAGAAGTTCTCCATAAGACCTGAAAGTTGCAAATTTATATTGTTTAAAATATTTCTTATCATCACTATGTCACTAAGTGTGCAAAGCTGGGCTATGTGCTTCTTACCAGGGGTCTTTGATTCATTAGGAATAAGGCAACGGACAAAATGAGGGTGAGTGCTCCTCAAGTTGGTCATCAGCTTGGCCAAGTTCTCCTGTGGATCAGCAACACAAGATAAATGGTCAACAGTATTACGAGATGAGGCTTTTGGTATCTGAAAAATATGAAACATTACATACTCTGAAAAGAGCAGACACAGTCTGGAAGGAACCACCCTTCTTCTTTCCACCCTTTTTGCCACCACCACCAGCAGCCTCTGTTTTACAAAACATTAAATTGAATTAATTAACTAAATAAATAACTTTGTAGAATCTCTTTAAGTTTTCTTCTCCGTGGAAAGAGTATTTTTCAATTAAGTCACATGCATGAATATATTACCACAGAGTAGTCATCAGCTTTATATTAGGCCTGAACCAACAGGCACACAGTTTCTTACCCATCACTACAAACTTACTGCATGTTGTATAACATCATGAATTGCTGCTGATTAAGCTTCTAATAGCCAATATAAAGAGAGCAATCTCAACCATGTTGTTCACTTTCTTGTACAGTAGTAGAAAATAGTTCTGAAATTTGTGGTTAAAAAATGTAAGATGTTTCTGACGCCATGGATAGTTCTGCAGTATATGGGTTTTCCATTCTCTGCTCAATCTTATTTCTTACCTTCACCTGTACTGCGGGTTGCATACAGGAAGGCCAGAAGTTTGTTTGAGGACTTCTGGTAGAGCTGGACAACTGAGTCATTCAGGGGGTCCTTGTTCTTGTCCAACCAGCCAGTGATATTGTAGTCCACTGTACCAGCGTAGTGAACCAGGGAGAAGTGAGCCTCAGCCTTGCCCTTTGCAGGTTTTGGCTTCTCAAAGGCCTTGGTCTTGCCAAGATGCTGATCATGCAGCTTGTTCTTGAAACTTGTGTCAGAGGCCTTGGGGAACATGCACTCCTCTTCAAGGATGGAGAAGATGCCCATTGGCTGAGGAAAAAAAATAAATCTCACATTAGAAATTAAACTGTGGAAGTAAACATTTGCACATGAATCAAGAAATCACTTCGACCTGATTGACTACTCACCTTCTCAATAAGCTCAATGCAGGCAGCCAAGTCCATACCAAAGTCAATGAATTCCCATTGAATTCCTTCTTTCTTGTACTCCTCTTGCTCCAGGACAAACATGTGGTGGTTGAAGAACTGTTGCAGTTTCTCATTGGTGAAGTTGATGCAGAGTTGCTCCAAGCTGTTGAACTGTGATTACAGAAATGTATTCAGTTGCATGTCAAAATATTGTTGACCTTTAAATTGCTCAGATATTTTTCAACCACTCACATCAAAGATCTCAAATCCAGCGATATCCAACACTCCAATGAAGAACTGTCTTGGCTGTTTTGTGTCCAGCATCTCATTGATACGGATGACCATCCACAAGAACATTTTCTCATAAACAGACTTGCACAGAGCACTGACAGCATTGTTGACCTAGAAATAAAGATTTTAGAATGAGAATTTGTCACAATCATATTTTCATGTCAATATGCAAATACTGCCCTTTTATTCTTTCAAACGTTAAACTTTCTTTATCTTACCTGTGGCACAGTCTGACCTTTGGTCACCATCTCATTTCCGACCTTGACTCTGGGGTAGCACAGAGCTTTCAGCATATCAGCTGAGTTCAGGCCCAGGAGGTAGGCGATTTTATCAGCCACTGATGGAAAAACAAACCTTTAGCTATCTATGAACTGGGTCATGTTTAGAAAAATATGTTCCATACTAACCCATGGTAGATTTCCTACAAGATATCATTATCAGAATTACCCTCAGTGCCATCAGGTTCAGCCTGCTCCTCACGCTGCTTCTGCTTGAAATGCATGTTGCCATGATGCATCACAGCACCAGTCAGCTTGTAGATGCCCATCTTCTCCTCAGCAGTGAAGCCCAAGATGTCAATGGCAGTCTACATTGTACATGAAGCAAAGTTATTGGTATTTGAAACATTGTCCCCAGGTGTCTTAAGCATGCAAGATCTATTTAATGAAAATGTTTTCTTACATCTGTTGCAATGAACTCCTCCACATCATTGATGCTTTTGACTGTGATTTCACCCTGACTGATCATTGGGTAGTCATAGGGGTTGGTGGTGATCAGAAGACCCTCTAGAGGAGCACAGTAAAAATACGTATTATTATTTAGTGTTGTCTCTGGTATTGTTTTAGTTTCAATTTCAAATTTGCATAGTAACATACCCAGGAGCTCAGGCTTGTGGCCAGTCATCAACTGATAGAAGATGTGGTAGCTCCTCTCAGCAGACAACTGGAAGGTTACACGAGACTTCTCCAGCAGATCTAAGAAAAACAAATTTAACTAGAGACTGTGAGATTACTCTATTACATTGTAATACTATTGCTTTATCAAAAACCAGATTATAGTCCAGATGAATCTTGATTCATACCATGGTTGAAACTTACATGTTTCAATATCAGCTGAAGCCAGCTTTCCAGAAGAGCCAAAGTGGATTCTGATGAATTTACCCTAGAGAGTCAGATCATTGATAACATTAGTTTTCTAATTTAGCAACAAAATATCTTGAGATGTTCTCTGGATTACTTACAAAACGAGAGGAGTTGTCATTCCTCACAGTCTTAGCATTACCATAGGCCTCCAGCAGAGGGTTAGCTGCAACAATTTGGTCCTCAAGGGAGCCCTGCAAGAGAGGATTTGAGTTACATAAGCTAATCATTCAAATTAACTTTCCTCTGACAAACAGTTTTATCTTAAACAACCAATTTACCTGCATCTTGCCAGGTGTTGGCTCAGCCTTCTTGGCTCCAATAGCTGCAATTGTTGCAAAGTATTGGATGACACGTTTGGTGTTGACAGTCTTTCCTGCACCGGATTCTCCACTTGGGTATAAGAAACACATGTCAAGATTGTGCTTTATTGTCATTACATGATTTAGCATTACAGTTTCTGTTATACTTACGTAATCAGGACAGACTGGTTCTCACGATCTGAAATACAAACATAGACATTTCACATGAATTCCGGTTTTGTAATTCCTTCAATAAGCTTATGTTTAAGTTCAATTCTACACAATTTAACACTGCTAACTTTGACCTTACCTGTATGCATGAACTGATAGGCATTATCAGAGATGGAGAAGATGTGAGGTGGTGCCTCAATCCTCTTCTTGCCTCTGTATCCTCCCACAACTACAGCATCATACACTGGAAGCCACTTGTATGGATTCACAACAACACAGAACAGCCCAGAGTAGGTCTGTAACAGCACAAAAAGAAAATATATATAGTGTTAACATTTAAATATGCAGATATAAATGAACATCACATTAGTAAAGTGGAAACTCACATAGATCATCCATGAGGCATAACGCTCTTTGAGGTTATACAACACACAGGGCTCGTTGAGGTGGGTCATCATGGCCATGTCCTCAATTTTATCAAACTTTGGAGGGTTCCTGGGATGGATGTCATCTTCTTTTACAGTGACCGTCTGAAAAGAAAATACAGTAAAAAGTTTTATTTTTCAAATTTAGAGTTCATCAGATGGATGTCCTTGTTAACCACTGTGTCAGTATGAATTTAAAACCACTAAATGTTTTAGTAAAATATAGTTTTAAATAAATGTTAATGGAAAGAATGGCATCCTCCTACATAGAGAGGGTCTTAAATGGAAATAGATTGGAAAATGTTGTTAAAAAAAGTAAAATAATGAATTGCCTACCTTTCCAGTGTCTGTCTCAACTGTGGCTTTGCCACCCTCTCTCTTCGTAAGTTTACCCTTGAGATACATCTCCTCTTGATCAACCACAAAGAAGGCGGTTTTGGCATCAAAAGGAGCAGTTTGTGCTTCAATCCTCTCCTTCTCTGGCTTCCGGAGGTAGATGGCCGCCGGGCCATAGCACTCCATCTCCGCGTCTGTGCTCATGGTGGCACTTTAGTGGAGACTGAAAAGATAGTGTTAAAATATCAGCATGATGTACTAATGATGTTGCATCAATCTGATGTTGGACATTTTGACATCTCTTACCTCAGCTGGTTCCAAAAAATGATGAGTGGTACAGTATCTGGTGGAGTCTCAAGATGCTATAAAAAAATGATTAAACGTGATTACAATAACTTTTTTCAGTTTGATTTTCTCATTTTAAATCTTCCTTGCAGAAAGTCAGTTTGAGAGCAGTCGAGCATGAAGGTGGTAAAACTTATTCAGACTTAACTAATAAGTGCTAGCTGTATTCAGGTGAATCATCAAAGTTCAATACTCTCCCATCCCCACAACTGCCCTCCACAATCAGATAAATATTACTGCTCTTAATGATCACTTAGTATACAGTGTGTGTTGAGACAGGATGACAATATGCATTAGTAATTAACATTAACTTTACTGACTGATCAATACGAATTCAAACTAAGATCATAGTTGATACACTCACCTGTGTTGGGTGCCTAACAGCTCATACAGAAGTCCAGGGCTGCCTCTTTTATAGAGGGTGGGAGTGCTTGGTCAGCTGTAGTCTCTCACTCAGTTTGGTCATGGCCTCCTCCTGTTGCTTATTTTGTGGCAGTGATGTTTATGCAGCTTGTAAGCATTTTTATTTGTAACTTGAATCTGAAAACTCCATAATGTAGTATGATGTTGTACCAGTTGATTTGATTTTTCACAAACATGAATGTGACATACACAATAAAATATTGAATATAATGTTATAGAAATCTTACCATTGTTCAATAGGAAAAGTGAATATTTAAAGTAGAATGGACTATATTGCTAATAAATTCTATTTATTTAAATTATATTGGAGCAAATACCTTCCTCACTGCTAAACTCATTTTAATGTACTTTCAACATGCTTACTTTTATCGGAAACGTTGACTATGAACACATTCTCTTAAAAGAAACAAAATAGAAATTGTAGAGTAGGAGAAAGACTGTCAGACATGCACACATACTTCTGTAAGACTTCAGTAAACCAAATAGGTCTGCTTAAGGAATCATAAATATAAATTAGAGCAAAAGAAGGAGGTGCTTATTCATTTGTCCCCTAGATTAACTCAGTGAGTTACAAACTTGCTATTATAAATGTATAAATACTGCCTCCAAGTACAGGCATGGGATCATGGCCAAATTTTCTTCATTCATTAAATAGTTTAGAATATGGTTTGTGTAAAATTTCAATAAAGGTAGTTCTTGATGTAGTTCTTAAAGGACATGAAAGCTGAAACATGTAGTTAACATCAACAATTTGTTTTTTGAAATTCATTGGTAGCTTTGGGGGTTGGTTTTGGAAACTCATCCAAATTCCATTGATATTCATTTGCAGGACACTTGCGTATTTGAGATCTTTGAAAGTTCACCCCTAAATGACACTAATATAAGACAGTTGTCAACACACTTTAATTAAACGTTTATATTCACATTTATAATAAACTATATATTAAGTCTGGGGGAAAATTATGTATAATGCTTAATAATGCTTGACCATGGTAACGCTATATTTACCAAGACTTTAATTGTGCTCATAAAAACTTGTGTTCCTGTGTGTGTCAGTAATACAGAAAGAATAATATGAAAAAAACCATAATGCATAGCTGTGTTTGTGCACTATTTGATCTTATAAATGTAAACTTGCCAATTTGAAAATCAAAGCACCTTGTTAATTAAGATTACATCACATTAATGTTTTTAGTGGGCCATGTCAGATGTATGAATGGAGCTTAGTTTTGGAAATGCACCCAAATTTTTGTAGTCTACAGTTACTGGACTCTGGCACATCTCTTATTCCTGTAATAAAATTAAAGATGAAGTACTATCCATAAAAGTTCAATCACCTGTTATGTATCTCCCTAAATGGACATGAACATGTTGGCAACTCATTTGAGATAAGCCCAAAATAAATTTCACACAACGCAAAATGAACTTCATCCAGTTGCTACATTTGATACTAAAGAAGCCATTAAAGAAGCATGTGTCCTGGCAGATCTTGAAGGCTTATGCTCACTGTGGCATTTTTGAATCAATTTGGCTCACCACAGAAAATATATAAATATAGAAACACAAACCCATATCATTAAGTGGGTTAACAGTTGTAACTTCTTTCTTAGCTGATTTTGACTCATTTCAAGCTGGCTCTTGGGACTGATTCATTTCAGCAAATGGTGGGAGAACTTAGAATGACTAACATGAGTATTTTCCATCACTCTTCATTACTTCTTTGCTGCTGATACTGATTGCAAAATCCCAAATCATCACTTCATAATGTATATTTTTATACATCTAAGAATGGATATATGTGGTGTTTTATGTGCACATAGAGAGATTACACCTGCTTACCAACTACCACTAGCCTTTGTCTCTTGTTAGATAATTCCTCACACAGGCTGCTGAAGAATGAACTGTAATTTGATAATGGGATTTATTTGCAGAAATAAGTGATCATTACAGTGGCCCATGAGTTGTATCTTTTGTTCTAATGACATTTGGGATTCTGTTATGAAAAAGAAATCCACTTTGATGTATTGGTGGTTTTGTGTGTTTTAAATTTGTTTTTTTTGTTTTGTTTTTTGCTGCTTATGTGACATGGACATGTTTAGCCTGTCACCATACAGTATATTCCCTTTAGCAGGATACTCAGGCAGCACAAAAGTGATGTGGGATCCAGGCAACTTTCACCAAAAAGTCCTCAGGACTAGCAGATGAAGGGTTGCCAAATGGGTGAATAAAGATGACTTGTTCATCTTCAAGATTCCAAGTCAAGCTTTGATTTCTTCCAGGGGACTTAGTGCAAAGACTTGCATGACTTGGTAACCCACATCTATTTGTCGCCTGTGACATCCCAATTAGAACATTGCATGGATGCAGGAAAGGCCTGAGTCTAAGTACAATTTGATGTGATAACTGTATTAATCTAAGAGAAAAAAAGTATTTTTGTTCTTTATTCAAATTAGTACATTTTCTCATAATCCTTTATCATAATCTTGATACATCTGGATTATCAAAGTGAAAAAATGCATTCGTTATAGTTGATATAGATATTTGGAACTCAAACTATATTAATAATGTAACCAGCTGCATACAGTATGATAGAAGAAAAATGTGATACACAATTATATGCAACAATCTACTAACAATGGAAGAAAATTAATCATTAGTTAATCTCTGCATGAGTGTCTGAACTCTACCAATCTGTTGTACCAATCCATGTCATTTCAGCTATACTGGAGGATGAGTGCTCAGGAAAGGTTTATTTCAGCTCTTTGTGGGCATTTCTTTGTCACCCTATACATTAACATTACAAAACTGCAGCAGCATTAACAGCCCAACCACCCTTCCCAGCACTTTACACAGCCATCCTTTATATACTTTCACAGGTAAATGACACAGGTAATTCACACTAATTGTGTGGACCTATCCACAATTAGGTTAAATACACTGTATATATTTACAATTTATACAAAATTGAATTTATTATTGACCTGAACCACAGCTGACCTAATCATGGAGCTGAATGGTCATAACAGTGTGTCTCAAGGATTAAAGCAAAGCCAGTGTCTGCTTCACCCTTTCATTTATACTTGGCTGTCGTAGCTTCACAACATCCTTTTTTGACACTGTCTCAGACCAAAATGTAGGATTACAGGGAGCTAAGCTTTCAAAAGTTATACTGATTCAAAAAAAAGCTAGTTTAATCATATATTAACTCTATAAAAACCTCTCAATATATTATTCTTGCACTAAAATACAATTTGCAAGTTTACACTTGTATGCTCAGTATAACCCAAACAATAGTGCAAAATCAATCAACTCCACAAAATCCTCTCATGTTCTTGGCCAACAGATCTGGAAAGTACTTTCAATTTTTGTGGAGCTTTATATATTTACTTTACATCAGTTCAGACTAAGGCTTTTAAGCTCGACTGGAAGTAATGAATCTTTTTTTTTGTGAAATTTTGAATGTTGCAACACACTGAGCATTCTGTTGGGCAGTGGATTTATGTGCTTTGAGAAGTCTCTGTGGATAGTTTTATACTCTTTTGTACCACAAAAACTGGAAATCACTGGTATCCAATCAATAAATTCAAACTGACCACAGCCACTGTCCCTATACATATTACAGCGACCTCTCAATCCCACTGGGAATGAGTGCAATCAAAAGATATAGTTGGTGAAGGTGGAGTGTCACTTTAAGCAAAATTTTGAATGCAAGACAGAATGTATTTTTAGACCGTGCTGCTTAGTTAATTTAAGGATCTTTATCAGTCACTACTGGCAAGGAGTTCTGTTCAGTCATAAAGTATCTCATATACCCTGACTTGATTCTACACAGTCAAAGGGTGACTGGTTCTGATACTGTACCACAAGACCTTACAACATGGTTAACTGCTCTACTTAGTTGCATCTCTGTGTAGGAGTAACTGTTTCAAAAAGGAAAAAAAAATACAGAATTCAGGATAGTGATGACAATTATCATCTTTATTGAAATGTTAAAGAGCCCTGTAGCAGCCAATAATGTAATAACTACCATTAATATAATAACTGCCAATAATGTAATAATTTTTTCCATTCTCAATGTGATAAAAGTCGATAATGTAATAACCTCCCCATAATGTAATAACATTTCTAAACCAATAATGTAAAACTTTTTGCACATTATGTAATAAGTTTTACATTATTGGCTGGTTATTACATTATTAGCTGGGTAAAAAAATCATTAAAAAAATGTAATAACTGGAGCCGATAATGTAATAATAAACTTATTTAAGTTTTATTTATTGGTTATAAAGTGTCACATTTCCTTGACACTTACCATCACTGTTGCCTCTTTCACATAGCTGCTCAAAAACCTGACCATACACAACACACACACACACACACACACACACACCTACTCTTTCTGTAGGAATTATGACTATTTATTTGTTTGTGGTACTTGATGGTTTGACTTATCTCCAGCGCTGCTTTCCACTCATTAACCATTTGAGAACCAAATGAAGTGTGAGCACACTTTTGCAAACACAGACAATGTCATATAATATGAAATCTATACCTCTTTGAAGATGCTTTGTCCTCCAATACAAAGACCAACCTTTTTTGTGTGAAAAATGTCATCTTTAATTAAGCATATTTAAATCACTTTTTCAAGCAAACTGTTCCAACCACACTATTATAGCTATTCATCTCTCTCTCTCCCTCTCTCTCTCTCTCACTCTCTCTCTCTCTCTCTCTATGTATATATAACAAACTGACTCCTGAAAAGTTACATGAAAATGTATTACCATCAGAATCCTTGCCCTATTTACATCCCTGGCTATTTGAATACAGTCATGACATGCTCGACAAAGGGTCTAAAGCTGAAGCAAGTGATATCTTTAGTTCATTCTTGAAAATGTGTATTTTTTGGCAGTCCCCATAACTGACCACTAGATGGCTGTTGATTGACAAGTTATCCAGTCATGTGACTCTGACATTAGGCTTTCTTCTTTGTCTGCAAACTCTGTCTTCCTCATCACACATGTTGAAAGGTAATCAGTGATTTAATTTAATTTAGTAAATACAGTTTATTTAGGTGATATTCGTGCACATAGATTAACATTTCTTATATATTTAGTGTTAGAGGATATACAAATTTGTGAGATCATTCTAATTAACTCTCAGAGACCCGTGGGGGAGTCTGTGCCGTCGTCTTCTTGGGACGCCCACTTCGCGGCCTGTCTCTGACATCCCCCATTATATGGAACTTGGCCTTCACTTTGGAGATGGTACTAGGGCTCATTCCAAATAATGTCACAAATTGGTTTAGCAGAACACCAGCTTGAAGTCGCCCTATCGCACGGGCCCTACCCAGATCAGTCAAAGGTGGCATGCCGATTCTTGGAGCAGACACCTACTGACCACTGTAGCAGGGCCCATGCCCACAGGTGCTGCCAATCAGGTGCCTGATTGGCAGCACCTGGGGGTACCAGAAGCTCAAAACAAGTGTCAATAGCAACAGCAAAATAAGCTGTTTGGCAATGGCAGAGAAGATTTGGCAAATATTTCATGGGCGCAACCCACATACTCAGCTCTGCTGCTCATCCCACAAATGCATGTTCCTTACAAATGTGGCACCATTTAAAAGGGAAATAAACAGGCTTTCCAACGGTATAAGATTTATTGCCAAGAAGCATTGTTACAACAAAGAAATAATCTACCAAACACAAATTAGGGTTAGGGTTAGGAAAGAGTAAGTGTGTGTGTCTGTGTGGGGATGTGTGTGTGTGTGTGTGTGTGTGTGTATGGTCAGGTTTTGAAAGAGGCAACAGTTGAGGGTAAGTGTCATGGAAGTGTGAAACTTTATAGCCAATAAATAAATCTTAAATAAAGTGATAAGTATATTATTACATTATCAGCTCCAGTTATTACATTTTTATGATTTTTTTAACCCAGCTAATAATGTAATAATCAGCCAATAATGTAATAATTTATTACATTTTGTGCAAAAAGCTATTATGTTACATTAGAAATTTTATTACATTATGGGTAAGTTATTACATTATTGACTTTTATTACATTTAGAATGGAAAAATCATTACGTTATTGGCAGTTATTACATTATAGGTAGTTATTACATTATTGGCTGCTACAAGCCCTCAACCATATGTTCATATTTTATGAACTTTGTTAAAAGGCCTAAACTTGATGATGAGTCTTACTCAGCAGAATCAACCTAAAAAAGAGAGAAAAATAAATAAGAATAGCAAAAGTTCAAATTTATGAAACAAACTACCTTATAAGTTATTTTCTCTCTTGATGTGGAAGTATATAATCACTTGAGTACTATAAGGTGGGATATTGATTTACAATATCAACAAGTGCACAGCATCAAATCAATCTACTAGCTTCGCATTTCAAAACAATTGATATTGTGAACATGCAAACAACCTATAACAAATTTACCTTTCCAGCCTCATGGCTCTTGGCTCTCAGCTTGTTGACCTGTGACTCAGTGATGTCAGCGCGCTCCTGAGCTTCCTCCATCTCATGCTGGGCCTTCCTGAACCTGGACAAGTGAGTGTTGGTCTGCTCCTAGTGTAAAGGGTGAAGGGAGTAATATTGATATAGTTACAAGACAAATTATATCATTATTGATTCAACTGTAGATGATTGGTCACATTAATTTATTTGACTTACAGCCTCCTCAGCTTGTCTCTTGTAAGCCTTGACTTTGAGCTGCAGCTTATCTTCCAGGTTCTGAAATCTGTGCACATTCTTCTTGTCCTCCTCAGTCTACACAGATAAAGGCTTATAAGCGATAAAGAGAAATAAGAGATATTAAAGTATTCTTCAGCTCCTCAGCCATCATGACAGCCTGAAGTTTTCTAATTTCAATTTAGGTTATAATGAGCTTATTATATTATCAGTGTATAGCACTATAAGAAAATATTAAATTATTCATAAAAGTGAAGAGAGTCACATCAGTGATAACCTTTTTGGCTTTCTCCTCAGCATTTCTTGCTTCCTGAACTGCATCGTCCACTTCACCCTGAACCTGCACAAGGTCAGTCTCCAGCTTCTTCTTGGTTTTTAGCAGACTGGTGTTCTGAATATTAAAAAGGTCACATTTAATGAGATTTGTTATGTATAACAAAGCTGGTATGTATATTTATTCTGTATAAAGACATTTTTTTGTGAATTATTGAACATAAGTAGAGTGAGAGTGAAGCAATTGACATGCTCACCAGCATCAACCAACTCCTGCTCAGCCACTTTGCGTCCTCTCTCTGTCTGCTCTCAGCTCCTCGATCTCAGCCACCATCAGGCCATTTCTGTGCTCACATTGTCATCAAGGTGCAGTTGGGCATCCTGACAACACATGGAGGAAAAAAGAATTAACTTTTTTTGCTCTTTAACATTTGTTGATTCATTGATCAGACAAAACTCACCTTGAGTTGTCCCAGGGCATTCCTCAGTTGTTTCTGGGCCTCAGCAGCCTGCCTGTTTGCAAAGCTCAGCTGAATCTCAATCTCATTCAGGTCTCCCTCTATCTTCTTCTTGACTCTCAGGGCATCATTCCTGCTCCTGACCTCAGCATCGAGAGTGCTCTGCATGGAGTCAATCACTCTCTGGCTGTTCCTCTTGATCTGCTTCATCTCCTCGTCCTTTTCAGCAAACTTCCTGTCTACCTCACCTTTGATCTGGTTAAGCTCAAGCTGAACATGGAGAATGTACCTTAAGGTGTTACCAGTTTTTGAAATGAAAGAACATTTTAAATGAATACATACCATTACATATATGGTGTTGTATTTTATCATATAAGTGGTCTAATATTTAATAATTTAGATTTTTACCTTTGCTTTCTCCAGTGCTGACTGAATTTCAGTCTTCTCAATCTCCACGGTCTTCTTGGCTTTCTCCAGCTCATGGATGCTCTTTCCGGTTTCACCAATCTGTTCAATCAGGTCTGAGATCTCCTCTGTAGAACAACCAAGGAAACTTAGACTGTGCAGGATACATTATATCTATAAAATTATTTATATTAAGTTTTTGCCACCACAAAACCTCATGACCTACACCTATAGAGGTCAAGGAAGCAGTCCTGCAGCTCAGCTTTAGCCTCCTGCTGCTCTTGAAGCTGCTCTCTGAGCAGATCACAGTCATGGCGGGCTGACTGAACTGCATGGGTCAGAGCATTCTTGGCCTGCTTAAAAAACAGGCCATGTCAGAGCGTAAATACTTAAAACTCGAAAGACCTACTGTATGTTAGGGAGTGATGTCTCTGAGTGACTCCTTTTAATTAAATTGTATTTTTATGTTCAGCATCAAGACACATCTGAGGGAGTGAGTGCCGTTTTTTCTTTTCTTTTTCTTTTCCAGTCTCTACTGTCTGCAGTCTGCAGTCTTGCCTTCTCTGCATTAATATCATTCAGCTGCGAACATTATCATAATTTGTAACTTTGAGCTCACTCAGTGGTCTTCAAGAGTTCTGCGCATTGTTTCCCTGTCACCAAAAAACATAATTTATTTAAAAACAATAAATTCAGCAATTCCTTCTTAATGCGATGCAACAATTAAACATAGGGGTGAATAATTTTATTTGAACAACTATTTTACACCTGTAGGTTATATTTCTCAACTTTCCTGAGATGTTAAAAAGGGCAAATCCCTCACTTATAAACAAACCACTTAACTATGGATTTAGCTACAGCCTCCATGTTGCTGGAGAGGTCATCTATCTCTGCAACACTGTCGGCCTGCTTTTTGCGGAGAGCTGCTGCGGTAGCGTCATGCTGCAGGGTTGACTCTTCAAGGTCACGACACAGCTTCTGGAACTCAGCCTCACGCTTCTTGTTCATCTCAATCTTAGCAGCTGTTGCTCCACCAGCTTCCTCAAGCCTCTCACTGATATCTCTTCTCCTCTTAGCCCGAGCAGCCCACTCAGCCTCATTTTCTTCTTCCAGCTCCTCAGAATGAGCCTCTATTTGATGATGATAAGGCTTATTAATTTCAACATACCGTAACATGTTGTTTTTCATTTGTTGAGGATAATATTCATGTGTAATACGTTACCTGGAGTTCCTTGATCTTCTTATGAAGCTGAGCACCAAAAGTGTTTATCCTTAATCTTGCTGAGTAGCTGGCTTGTCTCAAACTCCTTCTTGGAACAGGAAAAAAAAAACAGTCATTGCTGTTGTAGTTTTAATTTTGAGTCAGGATCATTGTGTTCCATTATGGCAATAGATAAATGTAAGAAATAAAAAAAAAAAAGAAAGAAAGAAATACTTACTCAGATTGCTGG
Source organism: Scomberomorus guttatus (assembly GCA_038419695.1). NCBI lineage: Eukaryota > Metazoa > Chordata > Actinopteri > Scombriformes > Scombridae > Scomberomorus > Scomberomorus guttatus. Next base: position 1,350,486 of record CM076459.1, read on the forward strand.
TTGTCATTCTCCAGATTCATTATGGATTCCTGGGCCAGTTTCAGATCTCCCTCAAGCTTCCTCCAGCTTTGTCTTGGCCTTTGTCAGAGACTTTGTCCTCCTCTGCCTGGAGATCATCCAGTGTTTGCTGGGAAGCCTCTCGGAGGGCTTTCTTCTCCTTGGTTAACTTGGCAATAGACGCATCTTGAGATGCCATCACCTCTGTCAGGTGCATTATTTTCATCACTTTATATCTATATGTTTGAAAGCTAACTTCATGTACTTTCTCATTTTTTATAAATGAAGGTTCAAAAATATTCCAACCTTGTTTTCAGTTGCATGTTCCTCCTTCTCCACTTTAGCCAAGGTGAGCTCCAAGTCATCAAAATATTTCTCCAGCTCAGAGCATTCATCCTCCAGCTTCCTCTTCGTGGCAGTCAGCTCAGCATTGATTTCCTCTTCATCTTCCAGTCTCTCAGTTGTCTCTTTGAGTTTAGCCTCGAGTTGGATCTTGCTCTTGCTAATTAGACCTTCACACATTTCCTCTGCATCCGAGTTTCTCCACTTCCTACAGTATGTTTTTAACATACACAGTATTTGGCATAAATATACAATGATGTAAATATACATCAGATTACCCATGTTGAAGAAATTAATATTCAGTAGATTAATTTGTTTCACCCCAACAAACTTTGCAAGGCACATTGACAAATGACAAATGACATTATTGTATGTGACAGTAATCACTTCTTCGTCTATAGGACAAATACAGAATTTAAAAAAAAAAATCACGTTTGCTTTTGTTTTCTACTCAAAGCTGCCACTTGCGGTTTGGTTATTCTTTTCCTGTAGCAAGGAAACCATCTCCTCCTCCAGCTCCTTCTTCTTGGCCAGGGCAGCAGCAGCTCCTTCTCAGTCTCAGCAGTCTTTGGAACAGGCTTGATCTTGAAGTACAGATTCATCCATTGCCAGTTTTTCACATTCATGAATGAATGGATATAGTACTGGAAGGAATAGATGAATTATCTGGAAAATTAATATAAATAAAGTTTCATTTTTACTGCAATGTGATTTACACAAAAAACAGTTGTAATCTATTTCATTGGACAGAACTGTTCAGTATACTGTATAATAAACCTACCTACTTTCCATCATCTTAACATACTCCCTCCTCATGAGGAATCCTGCACAGAGAGCCTGAGTCATGGTCACCAGAATAGCCAATTTCTCATCTCTCATCTCATCCAGGGGGTACCTAGCAGACCAGCTTTGAAGAACACCTGTGTAGTTTTATTGAAAAATAAATCTGTGTAACACATACATCAGAACAAGCCCAAAGGTAATGTAGTCTGTGATAATGTACCTTACTGTGCCCAAACTTGTACTGAGTGTGATACACATCAATGGAGCCTAGCAGCTTCTCTGCAGTTTTCTTGTTGCCAATGAAATGTCCCTCAGGGATGACGCTGGCATTTAATACTTAAGAGAAAATGATGTAATTTCCTATAGTGACCTCACATCATGGCCTGGCGTTTTACATAATAATAACTCAGCTGAAATCAACTTGACTTACTAAAAGTTGCATCACCTCTGCTTGAAGTCACCATAGAGGATTCTGCTGGGGAAAACCTTTCTGCCGATTCTGATGCCTTCCAGCACACTACCTCAGCTGATGGATGACCAAGAAATATTCCATGAGACCTGAAAATTGCAAACTTACAGTGTTAAAGATAATTCTTTATAATACATTATTACACAAAGGTGCACAAAGGTGGGCTATCTGCTTCTTACCTGGGGTCTTTTATTCATTGGGAATCAGGCAACGGACAAAATGAGGGTGACTGCTCCTTAAATTGGTCATCAGCTTGCCCAAGTGGATTAGCAATACAAGATAAATGGATAAATGGTCAACAGCATTTTAAAATATGTTTTTCAACTGTTATCCAAAAATATGAAACAATATATCTGAAAAGAGCAGACACAGTCTGGGAGGAACCACCCTTCTTCTTTCCACCACCCTTTTTCCATCACCAGAAGACTCTGTTTTCATTGAATTTCATTAATGGCACATGTAACCCAGGTTATTTTTTGTAGCTACAAATTACAGCTGTCCTCTAAACGCTTCACATGCAAACTATTGGTAGACGCTACAATTTCCCGATGTTCCTTAAACGCCTCACATGCAGGCTATCGGTAGATGCTAGTTAGGTGGCTGGGTACAGAGCAGCCAGTAGTTGCCCCTCGCAATTCTTTTTTTCCTAGGATGGTGACGGAATAACCTGCCCTACTCTGCCTCTGATCGGCTAGTATTGCCCCTAAATTGTGCAGGTTGGAGTGGACAGCAGAGGAAAGAGGCCCAGTACTTTTTACAATCACAGGGGTGACCTTTTCTGGGGGAAAAAACAGAACCTCTGTCTTATCAGCATTGAGCTGTAGAAAGTTTTCTGCCATCTAGTCTTTAATAGCGTTACGATAGTCCAGGAGCCTGGATATCCTAAAAGCCTCACTAGGTTTGAAAGAGAATTGGAGTTGGATTTCATCTGCATATAAATGATAAGCAACATCAAATCTGTTGATGATCCGTCCCAAGGACAACAAATATAGAGAGAATAACAGGGGCTCAAGAACCGAACCTTGTGGGACACCACAAGACAGTGGAGAGGAATCAGACACAAAGTCACCAATAGAGACTGTAAAACTTCTGTCAATGAGATAAGATAAAATCCAGTCCAATGCTATGCCTGATATGCCCACACAATCACATAACCTCTTTATCAGGATATGATGGTCTACTGTGTCGAATGCAGAACTAAGGTCAGGTAGTACTATCACAGAACTCAGTGGAGTGCTGTTTCCAAAGCCCAGACTGACACTTATAAATACTATGCCTCACCAGTGCAGCAATGAGTTGATTAGCCACAACCTTCTCTAAAATTTTTGACAAGAATGGGAGTTTAGATATGGGACAATAATTATATTCTTAGGCAGAGTAGGATCTAAGTTAGGTTTCTTTAATATGGGCTTGATAGTGTCATGTTTAAGATAGGAAGGAACACATCCTGAAGGCATTGATGAGTTGACAATAGCTAATATAGCGGGGCTAATAATTGGCAAAACTTGTAAAAGCAGAGAAGATGGCATTACATCCATTCGACTAGAGGATAACTTAATTTTCAATGCTCAGATCAGATCTTGTAAGCTGATTGGTTGGAAAGACTCCAGAACCGGAGGAGATAGAGTGAGGCTAGACCTGGGCGGGCAAGTCTTAGGATGAATGCTGGACCTAAAAGCCATTACCTCATCCACAAAAAAAGGTAAGGAACTTGTTGCACTCATTGCTAGAGAAAGATGGTAATATGGTGAAACAATGTTATTTATAGTGTCAAATAAAATCCTAGGATTTCTTCTTAATGAAGAAAATAAGTGGCAACATAAGCAGTCTAGGCTTCCTTAACTTGTGCATTGAAAGAGTAACAGAGATCTTTAAGATGTAGGCGATGCACCTCTAGCCCAGTGGCTTTCCATAGTCGTTCTGTCCTGCGACACTTCTGCCTCATGCAGCGGACAGCATCGGTCATCCATAGAGAGGTGTTACAGATAACTCTAGTCTTAACCTTAAAAGGTGCCACATTGTCCAGCAACGTGGAGAAATGCTCATTAAAAGACATTAAAAACTCTACTCATTAAAATTTGCGTTGAGAACTGATCAACTGTACTCTGAGTGATGATTCGGGAATGCAACAAGATTCAGTAGTATAAATAAATTCAGTGGCTACATGATCAGTGGCATTATGATGTGTAGGTTAAAATCACCAACCAATAAAACCATGTCCAGCTAAATAATGGTGATGGAATAATTATGTAAGTTATCTCATATCTGCTGTGTATTATCATTATTGTGTTGTATTTGATGCTGTCCCACTAACGGTGGGACAGCACACTGTTCTATGTTTGAATTGTTCTCAGGGAAGATAACAACCGACCAAGGACTCAGCATACGCGGCACTATCGGTGTGAAGCGGAGACATTGGGAGGAGCTGGAGCCAGTCCGGACTGATTCCATCCAGCACTTCATGGACAAGAAGTTATCCTACACAAACAAGGACGTCACCTTTCTTGATAATGTATCTGAAACACGTCAGTGCTACTGCTGCTTTCCCCTTTCCCTTAGAGCAGTAGTACTCATGTAACTAGGGATATCTCACTCCGGTGAGATATGCCTCAGAGCGGTTGGAGATTGTAACTGAGCATATCTCTGTCCGTTCTCCTTGCAAGTTTAAACTCTAACGCTGTGTGTCTTGTCCTCCTTTGTCTAGTATTTTACAATGTTTTAGGTTGCCTGAACCTGACAAATGGAAGTTAAAAAATCTGTAAATTCAGATAAAAAATGGCCTGCTGCACCAGGAGGTCGATAAATTAAAACACAATAAAATGGCTTTAGTCTGTAGGAGTTCAAAGTGGTGAAATGTTCTGTGCTCACTAATTGGCAAGAGAAACAGTTTTTCCAGACCATAGCAAGAACAAGAGCAATGAACAGTCAATAGGACACAGTTCATTTCAATGGAAAAATTACATATTTCATTGCCAGGTTTCAGTCAGAAATATGAAAGACAAATTTTTCCCTTTAAACAAGTCACTGAGTATGTGGGCCTTGTTTGACACAGAGTGAGCATTAATCAAACATATTTTGATTGAGGAAGCCATGAGGAAGTCATCAGCACAAGGGGCTTTGGGGGTGCGAGCAAGTGGATGGATCACTTGCGCACCATGGCGATCCTGACCATGACAGGAACGTGAGTGGACTAGGGACTAGGGAGATAACATTAGGAAGCCCACCTAGCTCCAGGGGGGAGCTAGTGTGGCTTGTAGAGGAGGGAGAGGTTTGCAGGTGCAGACCGGAAGTGACCAGGAGTGAACATGTGGTGCAGGGTAGTCAGGATGAGGGGGAGTTCCAGACACTGTAGAGTAAGTAGTCCCTAAAGGTGCGTGAGCACAGACCGTGGAGGTGAATACCATCCCTACTGAAGAAAGCTGTGAGCTCCCAAAAAAGGTTAAAATTTTCAATAAAAGCTATGCTGCGGGCTGTGCAGGTAAAATGAAGCCAGGTATGAAAGTTAAGTGTGCGGTTCAAGCGACCCACACCAAGGTTGAGGGGGGGGGGGGGGACCGGAGATGAAGATCTGTTTGTTTTGGACCATGAGGGAATCAAGGAGATTAGTGAAGTCACGTTTTAATATTTCTGACTAGGAAGGACTGACTAGGAATATCATTATAGCCTACATGAACATTTTGGGCCAATGGGTTTTCAGCCAGGATGCTGGGGATTTTTCCCAGAATATCCAGAATAATAATGGTGAGCGTGGATGGGGGCCGGTGGAGAAAGCTGCACCTGTGGCGACAAAGTGGATAGACCAGGCTGGACAGAGCACTGCTGCAAAGTGTGGTATGGAGCAGTGAGCCCCAGTGCGAGAGGAGCGTCTTGGTAGAGAGATTGGAGGTGACAGAGAGCTGCGGGACCCATGAGAAGGCAGAGGGGATGGAGGAGGAGAAGGCCGGGACTCCGCAGCCAAAGAAGGAAAGTCATGAAGGTCCAGGATGTCATACTTATTCTCCAGCTGGATGTTGTATTGCCATGCACACTGACCAGTGACCAGGGCTCCTGGTGGGATGAAGTGGCACTGACCAAAGTTTTAGGTCTAGCACCAAGCCATGTCCAAGAGTCATCCAAGACAGTGACCGGAGGAGGAGCAGCAGTAGCAGGACAGTGTGCAGTGATAGGCTCTGGAAGAGAGGCAGCATCAGCAACCTCAGCGGCAGGATAAGGGGCAGTAACAACAGGCAGTCGTACACAGGCTGTGTCGGTATGTGCTGGACTGAAGATGATAGTGTCCATGAATTTCTCGACTTCGTGGATTTGGTAAAGTGTGGAGATTTGTCCTTCCAGCTCAACGATCTTCTCAGCCAGGTGAGCGCAGCTGACACAGCCGGACGGGGAGGTAAGTGATGCCATAGATAGTAGATGTGGTGGCTAGGGAGAAGAAATAAAAAGGAGGCCAGTACAGGGCTAAAAGTTTTAAGAGATAATTGACCAGCAGTGGAGTGCATGGTAACATCCACAGACAGGGAGGTTACAGGCACTTACATGCAGGGGCTCCAAATCGGAGCACACAGCACTGGTATGGCTTTAGCAGTAGCGATTAGTGAAACCACAGGGAGACAAGAAGCAAAATTTACCTACACAGGTCCAACAAGTAGACCTGCTGCTGTGATTAGGCTTCAGTTTGCTGTCTATCGCATGTCTTGACACCCGTTGACTGTAGACTCTTGCTGAGTTAGCTCCCAGTGTTAAAAATGCTAAAAACAAGCCAGATTTGCACAGGCCTTGGCCAGCTGTCCCAACTGACAACATAATTTAAAATCCAACCACTTGACTACTTAAACCTTGTGCCTGGTTAAAAACTCAGTTAAAACAGCCAGTACCCAAAAGTATAACATGAAATGTGGCTTAAAAACTGGATGAACTGTCGAATTATGACATAGCTTCTGACAGGTACACACAACGCCAACAATGCCGGAAATGGAACCTGTTAAACATGTTAGCATAGTTAGCCATCAATGGATTATCCTGGTGAGCCACCTGAGGTTAGCCAGTTAGCATTTAGGTTTTGTTATAATAATTTAATTGTGTGTTATTTTAACTTGAAAGGTATGGTGAGCCAAAAAACAGTCAGGGTATAACATTTGTCTGATGTGAAGAGAACATAACTGATGGTAATAAGCTTTTTAGCCACTCACCACTTTTGGCTTAATGCCGGCCTAGAAGCTAGGCTAAGTGCAACATGAATAGCTGCTGTTGTAGCCCTGGGAAAGCATGTCAGGCAATTTTTGCCGATCTGAAATGTGTTTAAAAGCTTATGTGTATGTACTACACAATGTAAAAAGCCAGATATGTGCATTCATTTTAAATGTATATGTACAAAAAAATAAAAAGTAAAGAAATCTTTTAGTTCAGAAATGTTTATTATTGTCATTGTAAGGTATGTTTAATTCTGTGTGGGTGCAGATTTAATTCTTGTAATTCTAGTGTGATGGACAATGAAACAAGGAAATTTAGACTGTATGATGACTGTTCTGCACACTTTTGTGCAGGCTGGTTTTTTAGGGACGATTCTATCTGTGACATCGTGGAGCTGCTTCGTCTGCCATCTAGATTGTCATTGCTGCTTGTGGATGCCTTCATCTTGACGGGACGCTGACATGTGGATGTTGCAACGTTCCAAGGGGGAACCAAATCAAAGGGAACCAAATCAAAGGGAACCTAACTGAGGAGAATTCTATTTTATTTTTGTGCTTTTTTCTTTTCTTTTAGATTATTTTTTGTTCTTGGGCCCAAGACAGACTACAAACTGACTAGAACTGATGTCATAAAGGAACTCAAGGTTGACAAACAACGTTAAAGGAACATTCAAAACAAAGAAAGAATAATAACCTTAAGGGATTAAGGGAATTTAAGGCAGTGTTCAAAGGGAAAACAAAGACTGTCAAGAACTGATAACTGATAATAAGTGCATTTTGGTCCAACAAATGATACTTTTAATTTGTGTAGGAAGCACTGAGAGTTGAACACTTTCTAATTTCTAATTATTGCAATTTTGGTTGTACATTCATTTGTGTTTAATTTTATTTAATAAGATTTGCATCAAACAAATTTTTTTTCTAAAAGAGATGCTTTGAATATATAAAAAGAAGTTATCAGGAAAATGAAACAGGACAGAATGCCTTTATTAATATATTTTCTATTATTTTTCCTAAGTCAGTGGTTGTGTGTGTTTTGTGTGGATTGGAGGTCTCTAATTCTCTCTTTGTAGAGTCTGCTGATGCATATCTCCTTACCGAACTTAGTGAATTTACTGAACCTAGAAAACTGAGTGAATCTGTGCTCATACTGGACTGTAAGATATTGGGTCTAAGTTAATTTAGAGAACCCCAGATTTAGATACTGATTATACTAATAGGTGTACTTCAAAATGTGTGTCAGACGCTTTCAGTGTGTTTGGGCCTTTACTCACACAGTTCTGTAGGGGCTGTTGGGATCAGAGCATCATCATAGGTCTGCAGTTAGATTACAAAATGAGCAAACTACCATCATCCCCTCAATTCCTCCTCATGTTTTTAACTGAGGAAGATTGCTGTTCAGTAAAACTAGACAGAATAAAAAAAAGCATTTAGGTGCTACAAAAGCTACTGCACATGCCAATTACATTTTTGATACACCTTCCTATGATTGTGAGCCTGTCCCATCACCTAACACAAAGCAAAATGCATCAAAGGCATCAAATCTTGAAAAGAAAGTGACTGAGCTAACTAAACAAGTGGAAAAGTTAAGCCAAAAGTCACAGAACTCCACTTATGACAGTAAGCCTCTCCCGGTGCCGAAACCAAAACAAGATGAAACCTTTAAGCTTGAAAATAAGATAGCTGAGCTAAAAAAACAAGTTGAAAAGCTAGCCCAAAATCAAAAAGAGAGTGAGAGTACCCAAAAGAAAGACTGTCTTGTGATTTGCAGCAATAGCTGTAGTCTATGGTGCTGAAGCAAAAGAAAGAGTTTTGACACAGACAATGGAGACTGACAATAGCACAGAGCATCCCCCACAACAGTTTCCATAGGAGTGTTGTGAGAGTGTTTCCATTGGAACCATCTATCTTACATACCAATCCATCCAATTCATGCCCTTCTTTAAATTGAGGGTGCTGGCAGACAGTGTGTTCCCTAACTTGGCTACATAGAAGGTCATGCCACTTTTCCCCAAACCATCACTGGCAGGGAAGAGGAGCTAGTTGTATTAGCACTAGTAGTTTGCAAGCTTCTGTGGTTCATGGCTGCGGACCCCGTGCTACCATGGTCCTGCTTGGTGCCCACGCCTGCTTTTATTAATATTAGTCATATTTCTATTATTATTATTGTTGTTATTGTTATTATTGTTGTTATTGTGCTTCTCTCTCTCCCCTCTCTTTCTCTCTCGACCCAACTGGTCAAGGGAGATGGCCGCCCACCTAGAGACTGCTTCTGCTTGAGGTTTCTTCCTGTTAAAGGGGAGTTTTTCCTTGCCGCTGTTGAAAAGTGCTTGCTCATGGGGGAATGTTGTGTCTCTGTAAAATAAAGAGTATGGTCTAGACCTGCTCTATGTGAAAAGTGCCCTGAGATAACTTGTGTTGTGATTTGGCACTATATAAACAAAATTGAATTTAATTGAATTGAATAGTCCCAGAATGTCAGTTCAGTAACAGAACCCTCCCTGTTGAGGGAACATGTACTTGAATGAGATGGCCCAGAGTTCATTCTCAAACTTGAAGGACAAAATGCCTCTATCTGAAAAGTTCTTGACCTAAATGAGCTCCTTATGTTCTCAGGAACAAAGGGGGTTTTCGGTCTGAGAGTAGCACCACTGTGGTCACCACGAAGCAGCAAATGGCTGGGGTGAAGCGACAGGGCGCCCAATTTGCTCACTCTCTTAGCTGAGGTCAGCGCAAGCAGCAAAGCTGTTTTGAATGACAATGCCTTTAGAGAGGAGCACTCCAGAGGCTCATAGGGATTACTCACTAGGGCCGTGAGCGTCACCAGCAGTCCCCACTGGGGGGGTGGAAACACTCATCACCAGCCGTTGTCTCCTAATCCCCTGCAAGAAACGTTTCATGAGGGGGGGGCGAAGACAGATCTGCCCCTAAAACCGTCATTACAGGAGGAAACAGCTACTGGCCTGGAGAGGTTGGCCTAACGTGGGCAGCATGCCTATTGAGCCAGCCCTCTGGGACAGAGCACCCCACACTTGGGGAATGGACCAGGGCTGGGTCACCAGCACACCACCACATTTGGGTCATCTCTACATACCATAACGCCGAACGGTGTTCTGGAGCTATTAGGATGACCGATAGCTGCTCTTGTCTCACTCTCTCCAGCAGTGGGGGAATGAGACGAAGAGGGGGAAAGGTGTAAAGCAGCCTCCGTGGCCATGGTGTGTGTGCAATTGTGTCCACCCCCCAAGGATGGATCGTTTTGCAGCATCAGGGAGAACCAGAGCAGGCAGTGGGTGTTGTTTCGACTGGCGAACAGGTCCACTTCCAATCTCCTGAACCGGTTCCAAATCCCCCCAGGGTGCAGCACTCACAGAGGGCCAGCCCTCAACATGAGGTCGATGCCCCTGTTCTCCAGACCTGGAATGTGGAGGGCTGTTAGAAACAGCAGGTGTTCTGAGGCCCACACCAACAGATTCTCTGACATTTTCAACAGGGCTGATGTAGGCAACCATGGTGCGGTTGTCTGTTCTCACAAACACGTGTCTCCCCTGAGCCAGAGTCAGAAAGTGTTGGAGAACCAGTTCGAGGAGGTTGATGTGTTGGTTTTTCCCTGAAGGCTAACACATCACCTATTGCTCTTCCCAGACAGGTGCCCCCCCACCCTGTTAGGGATGCATCTGTGAACACCGCTATGTAGAAGTTCACTCGACCCAGCAGTATTCCTGCCAACAGATGCTGTGGGGACCCCCAATAAAGCAGGTCCTCCTGCACTGATGAGGGAACCTTCACCAAGCGGTGCTGGTAAAACAACTCGGTGCCTCCTCTACTTGGTCCGTGAGCGGGCCTGAGGCATTACTCTCTAAGGAGTAAGTAATGCCACCGGCCGCGCTAACGTAACCCTAAGTGGCGAGCTGCATACGTCGGTCCCGAGCAGGGCGGTGCAAACAGCGGGAGACAGTGCAGACACTAAGCAGACATGAAGTGTCCTCGTTCTGGTCAGTGTGTGGACACGAGGCATTATTGCCACATCATCGTTTCCCTGGGAGACATGCTGGCTGGTCCGAGAAATAATGGTACCAGCGTGCACAGTGAGACACAGATCTGCTTTGGAATGTTGCTATGTCAGCGTGTTTGTGTGTTTTTCTCACCACATCACGCTTAACATAGCACTCATGAATGCACTCAGCACTAGGTTTTTTCGGCTCACACCGTCTGCAGCTTTTCAACATTTTGTACACATACACAGGGGGGGGGGGCGGTCGGTGCTGCTGACTTTCCCTGAATGTAAGCCAGCTTCAGTGCAAGTCTGTCTGCGCTCCTTGATGCATCAAGGGCACGCCCATCGGAATTTTCTCTCAAAAAATTCCAGCGTGCCTCTTTCCTGCATCAGTGGATGCTGCGGTTTTCTGTCCACCCAGCCGAGTGGGGAATCAAGAGGGCTGCAAGGGCCTCGTCCGGGGGGGGGGGGGGGGGGGGGGGGGGCACACCAGGACAGTCTGTCTCTGTGTGGTCCTGCACTCTGGATTTGGGGCAGGGCAATGAAAGCCCAACACGCTCCTCCGCCATGGCCATAACCTTCAGGAAATCTTGGCGAACTGAAGTCGGTGGCAGATTTACGAAGGTCAGCGAAATTGCCGAGACAGATGAAAAGTTGTCGTCATCGTCCATCGGAGAGGCCGCTCCGAGAGTCTCAGCCAAGGCGTCCGGCGGTGGCAGTGGAGGGCCAGATTAAGCAGTGAGTTTCATCTTCGCTGCGGAGATCAATCTCAAGCTCCAGTTCTCTCTCGTTGCAATGGAGTGAAACATCACACAGCCGAAAACTATTTTTGTTGAATGAACTGCCAGGTGTATAAATTGCTGCATCTTTGACGTCTAACTAGGTGTGTCAAACTGCTCAGTCACATTTCACAACTAGTATGAAAGCAAACTTCAATTTCCTGTACAAGAGCCTTCTCTTACTCAGTCCAGTTCAACAAACAGGGAAAAAGTCTCAGGGCATCTGGTGGACTGGTGGAGGAACATACAGTAGAGCCAGACTGTGACAGAACCATGACATATATTTTATTTTCTAGATGTATAAAACATTTTACAAAATCATTTTAGTAGATAATATTATTTAAGTAACAAACACAGTATAAAACAATCTAAATATTTAGAAATAGTGGATTTAATTGAATAGACAGTCTAATGATGTGTGCCAAAATACACCAAGTACAGTGTCAAATTAATTCTACTTAAAATATGCAAAATGTTATTGAATTACATTTATTAGATATTATTTATTCATTACATTTACATCCACATTCTCCATATGTAACTTAAATCCTTCATTCTGATACAACATAACTTATAACTGCCAGTAACAGATGACAATATTATTAGTTTGACATATTTTGGAACTTGATTGTGCTTATAAATACCAAGTAAACTAGTTATGTCCACAGTGTACCCAGTAATAAATTGCAAAAGTGCACTGCATTGTTTGTGGGTTTTTTTATTCCAATAAATCTAGAGGTTGAAATAATTTCAAGTGACACCTTTTATGATAGGCACTTGTGTCTTGTTTATTTTGACATCACAGCCAGTAATTAGTTTGGGGAAGCATTGAAATGTCACTGGTGTATAGTTGCGGCAGGACATAATTCTCTGAAATAAAACTCAGACGGATGGTCTTTCCATGAATGCTGAACAGGTGTTATATTTCTCCTGCAAATAGACTTTAAGAAGGATTGCCAACTCAGATAATTTAACACCAGACATAAATTCCTCACAAACACCATTGATGTTTTGCTTTAAGGAATAAAAAAGATGCAGTTTTTAAGTGAAAGGGGTTGATATTTTGACATAAGTTCAAATGATGCCTTAAAGAAAAAGTTTGGGATCATCTCCAGAATCAATTTTCATTTCCAAGTTTTGCACAGACGTGGCTTATTATTTGCCATCTTATAAGCAGATCACGAGGTATTACCACAGTCAGAAATAAATTCAGCTAAGGGATGGAGCAATGATTCACATTTGGCATAGAGAGATGGATATATTTTTAGGACACATGTGGATATGTTGTTAACACCATATCTCAAGTTTAAAGACATTTATCTTTTCAAATAATTTATTTCTGAAATGTATTTTAAATTAATAGTAAAATGTCAGTAAAGGTAAGTTAAGACCATTGCCAGGGATTAATCAAATACAAAATAAAGTGTGCCAACCTAATCTGGGGAACAACCAGGGAAGTCACCAAGAGAGAATTAATATATAAAAGCAAAGAATATAGTGGTTTGGGTGCTGTAGAGCTTGGTGACAGAATAACCATAACCTTTGTAAAAAACATATCTGCTGCCATCACCAGAAATGCTCTCTGGGAGCTCTCCATGTGGAAAAAAAGACGAGGCAGAACGAGGCATGGCCTTTGTTATAAATTATTATACAGTGATTTTATTACACAATTACAACATTTACAAATTGACTGAGGTGTTTACCCATCAAAATGATTTATGATAAAATAAGTGATTTAAATATGGGGGATTAATTAAGTATCAAAATTTAACTTAATGAAAGCACAGAGGTGATAAAAAATCTAAAAAATATTAATCTGTCAGAGAGCATAAATTTTGCTTGTCTTCATGGTCTCGCACTCCCATCACTCTCTCATTCATACAGACCTGGTCCAACAGATTTTGCAAAGAATTCAAATGTCACTCAGAAGGCCTTTGGAGCTCAGCTATCAGTCATGAAATATGATCAATTTATGAGACTTTTTGAGACCTAGTAAATATGTTATGTCCTGTTAGTGGTAGCCAGATGTAAAACTGTATAAATAAGAACCCATGTCTAATAAGAAATGTATACACTGTTTAGGACCCCTTAAATTGTAAATCTTGTGTAGCAAATGTATCATGACTATTGGACACACTGAACCCATTAAAACATATCACAAACTGTCATTTTGATGAGTCTTTCTTAACTTAAAACACAAGCAATAGTGCATTAAACCTGCAGTGATGAACTTTTACATATAAACAAATGTTACATTCAAATCATTGCCAAACAAGTTCACTCAACTTTCCAAATGTCATTGGACCAAATGGATCAATTTCTGATGGTGAAACAAATCATTTTGCAGGGATTGTGTAGTGTAGTGGACTTTCAAAATATATCTGTTTTTAACGCCCCACTCTGTGTACCTGTTATTTGGGGTGCGCATGAGAGCGTGCTGCATGCCTGTGTCAGGCAATCACAGCTGAGCGCCCCCCTTTACTCTCTCTGCCAGAAGGGGGAGACAAAAGTCCCACACTCCAGCTTTAAAATAAGCCTGTTAAGTATACATGAAACACATTTTTTTGTGTTTAAATGTGTTTAATGCTTTCCAACATTAGGATTTATGTCACTATTAAAATTTTATTCAAACACTACTAAGCTCAATCTTATAATCCTTCTGTCACTCTGCTATGTAAAATATTTGATTGCAGTACAGTACATTATACAAACTACCAGAATACAGTGTTCTGCTTTGTATTTGGTTCATTTTAATTACTTGGTATTTTATTGAAATTAATCATATTTTAATTCTATGTAGAGTAAACATACTTAATACGGGTATTAGATGTGCTGTGAGGGAGATATCAGATTTTATTAGTGGCATGTGCAATTTATTTGATGACTGCATACTTTTTCAGTTAGGGTAAGGTTATACAGCATGGTCAAAAATAGAAAGACATTTGCAAGTCGGACCATATGTGTAACTAAGGAAACTGATGTCAGAGACTGCTGGAGCACATATAAGATGGTACATAAGGTGTTATATGCCTGCGTAGTTGTCTGATTTCATCAGTAATTTCTTCTATTTCAACCACAACTACATGTCCTGCTTTACTACATGCCAGATACAATGATGTGTATAGAGAGTGAATTTATTTGAATTGTGTTGTTCATACAGTAAGTGTTTGAAGAGGACTTTGCACAATTTAAGAACAGATGTTTTGGCTTTGTTTTGCTGTGATAACATGAAATGGTGTTTGTAGGTCTTTCTGTGCAGTTCACGATTGCTGACAGTTCTGAATTGCTTTGATTCAAAGGAGATGTAGTATGGCATGCTTAGCTTACTATAAGAGAATAGAGGTGGAACGTCATTACTGCCAAGGTTTCAGAGGTCATGTATTGTTCCTAAATTTTGCAATAGATTGCACAATTGGTATTTTTGCTGTGAAATGCAAAAATAAAAACTGCATAGAGGAGTCAGTGTTTTCACAGAGATTTTAGAGCATCCTCATCCTCAAACATTTCAGTTTTTTTTTTTTTACAGTAATTACATAAGTTCTTTTTTTGTCGCACTTTTAACATTTGTGCATACATTCATAATTAAAGACTTCACCAAAATACAATTTAATTTTTTCATTTGTTAGGTCCTCACTTGGACTACCCTGATTAGCAACTTACAAAAAGCGGTCTAGGGACCCCCAGGGGTCCTTGAGGGAGTTCCAGGTGGTCCTCAGCGAAAAGAGGAATAATTTATTTCCACTATAATTTGATCCATAAGTAACACAGTGACAGTATGACTATTTTGGTCATGGGTTTCATACACGTTCTGTAATAAAACATCTTAAAATTCTTATCAAATCGGGGTCTGTGGTCTAATTTGTGTCAGTTTAGGGGTCCTTGGTGTGAAAAGGTTTGAGAACCACTGATCTAGAGCATTCTTGAAATAACTTTTAATGAAAATGTGTCCACATAAATTTCAGGTCCTAAAATGTGATAATGAAAATTTCCTATACATTGAATAGATTATAGTCAGATGAGAACATATGGACATTTTTAAAAATGTTTGTTTGTTTGTTTGTTTGTTTTTTGTTGCACCATCAAGAAATTAAGCTAATCTCAGTGCAAAACCATAGCCAGATACATCAATTATAAGTTTAATACATTGATTTAGTTAGGTCAGATGAAACCTTAATGCTGTTCAGTAGGAAACTGGTTTTGTACATTACAGTTAAAGATCATATTAACCCTTTACTGATTTTTGACCTTTACTCTCTCCCATTTATAGATTTTTGATTTTTAATCTTTCTGATGAAAGATCAAATGAGGACCTCAAATGGATATAATGTTGCATTTTGGGGTGGGAACACCATTTCTTGCACTATGTCACACAAGAATAGGGTACAATAAATTTGACTATTTTAAATCATTAAAGAAGGTGGTTTATATACATATTCTATTTTTATATATATTCCTAAACTGGGATTTTGTTTGTTGCCTTAGTCTACTTGTCAGGACAACACCATGCTCAATGATGAAGATGTATTATGATGTAAAATATAGAGAATGTAAGAACACTTTTGGTCTTTATAGAATTAGATATTTTTTATGCCTAGAACAATTAATATTTAACAATAATAATAATAATACATAATAATAATACATGATAATTATATAGTGCTTTTCAAGAACTCAAAGTCACTTTACACGATACACTAAGGGGCGGCATTAGTGAGACAAACAGCAGGAAGGCTAAGAAAAGGCGGTCGAGAAGAGATGGGTCTTGAGACAGGATTGGAAAACAACGAGGGACTCTGAGTCTCTGATGTCTTGGGGGAGGGAGTTCCCTGGGAGCTGACCTAGAGAAGGCTCTGTCCCCAAAACTGCAAAGGTTGGACTTGGGGGTGGAGAGAAGGCTAGCAGAGGTGGATCTGAGGGACTGAGAGGGTTGGTAAGGAGAGAGGAGGTCTGTGAGAATAGTGTGGCCAGGTGGTGAAGGGCTTTGTAGGTGATGACCAGGATTTTGTAATTGATCCAGTAGGAAACAGGAAGGCAATGGAGCTCTTTTAGGAGTGGGGTGATGTGGTACCAGCATTTGATGTGAGTAAGAAGTCGGGCGGCTGAGTTCTGGACCAGTTGGAGTCTATTGATGGAGCTAGCACTGATGCCATAGAGGAGTGAGTTGCAAAGACGGGAGGAAATGAAGGCATGGATGAGTGTTTCAGCAGGATGTGCAAGAAAGGGCCTGATCTTTGCAGTATTGTGAAGGTGGTAGAAAGAGGATTTGACAATTTGGCAGATGTGGGGATCAAGGGAGAGGGTGGGATCAAGGGTCACACCAAGGTTGCGTGCCTGGGAGGACGGGGAAACAGTGGTGCTGTCAATGATGAGTGTGAGTTTGTTGGTTCTCCTGAGGGTGGACTTGGAGCCGATGAGGAGGAGTTCAGTTTTGTCACTGTTAAGTTTGAATACATTTTGTTGCATATTTGTAATATTTGCCATTTATGACAGCATTTTGCGAAATGCATTTGAATATGGCCACATTTAGCCATACAAATGTATTGTTTCACAACCTCTTGAGGGTCCACACATTTTTTTCGGGACTGATACATTATTAGAAGATCCTGTCACAAGTGGTGTGTATCAGGCAGCAGGGGTAGGAATAATAAGGACTATAAATACAGACTATAGAGGCAGGACAGGAACTTTTCAGTGAGTTTATTGTCAAAAGTGAAGACACAAAAGCTGTCCAAATAGCAGTGGTATTAAATCCACAGGTGCAGGTCCAGGTAACCAAAAACAGAAGCTCGACAGCACTGACAAAAAGCAACATCACAACAACAACAATCTGACAAGGGAAAAAAGGATCTGGGCCAGATCTGAGGATGGCAAGTCTGGGGAGTTGGAGGAAAGTACATGGCCTGGGATAAGTGAGCAGGGGCTGGAGACAGAGAGTAATGCAGAGGGCTAGGGATGAGGGAGTGTGGCTGCAGAGAGGGACTGAGGAGCAGATTGTGACAGAACCCCCCTTCAAGGGATGGATACCAGATATTCCACCAAGCTGATCAGGAACACCGAGCAGAATGGGTGGAGGGGGTCTGGAGGAAGGATTAAGGGGCAAGTGGCCTGAGGGCTGAAAAATGAAGTTGGGGATCTTAGGCGGACGGCCTAGGGCTGGACAGGGGCATAACAGATCTAGAGGGTAACAAGGATACAGGACCAAGGGGCGGAGCAGGTCTGGAAGGCAACCAGGAGGCAGGGCTAAAGGGTAGAGCAGCTGTGGATGACGACCAGGATGCTGGTGATATAGGACGGTTTTGGAGGATGGGCTGGAGGACAAACAGATATGTGAAGCTGCTCAGGAGGATGACCTGGTGGCTGGTGACATAGGTGGAACTTCTCTGGAGGCTGGCGACATAGGTGTGACCATTTTGGAGACCAGTGACATAGGCGGGACTGCCCTGGAGGTCGACCAGAGGACAGGACAGATGGATGGTACTGCTCCAGATGTTGACCAGATGGCAGGACTGATGAGTGGAGCCGCTCTGTTGTTTGAAGATGTAGACATGACCGCTCTGGATGTCGATGACGCAGGCTGGACTGCTCTGGAGGTCGGCAACAAAGGCTGGGCCACTCTGGGGGTCTGCAATGAGGGCTGGGCTGCTCCTGAGGTTGGCGACAAGACTGGAGGTCAGGAAAGGCAGGTGGCACCTGAAATTTGGTTATCAGTGTTAATCAACAGTAGGGCAGGGCAGGGTGCAGGACAAGCAGACTGCTGGATTGCAGAGCAGGAGGCAGCAAGCTGGAGGTCTGGTTGGGCATCGGTGAAGACGGCTGACTGGAGGTCTGGCTAGGCGTTGGCAGGGACTGCCGACTGGAGGTCTGGCAGGATTGTTGGCAGAGGTGGCTGACTGCTGAAGATCTGGCAGGGCATCGGTGAAGATGGGTGACGGCTCAGGAACAGGCTGCTGAGCAGGCTGTGTGAGCTGGGAGACAGGCAGGTGAGCCAGGGAAATGGGAGGCTGCTGAAGAACAGCCACAGGACACACTTACAGTTCAGAAACTAGTAAAAGCTGCAGCTCAGGCTCAGCGGATTGCTGCATCACAGGAACAGACTACCACTGAAACACAGGAATAGAGGACCGCTGCAGCACAGTTACTGGTGACTGCTGCAGCTCAAGAACAGGGGACTGCTGCAGCTCTGGAACAAGGGACTGCTGCAGGTCAACAGGAACAGGGGATTGCTGCAACTCAGCAGTAACAGGCTGGGCATCTACATAGACAGCTGATTGCTTGGGAACAGGCTGGATGTCGGCAGGGGCGTCTGACGGCTCACAAACAGGCTGGGCTTCAGTAGCGGTGCTGGGCAGAGAAAAGAGCCAGTGACGTCAGGAGTCATGGGGTCCACACTTCCTTTTAGAGAGTCCATGGTACCCTGTGAGAATGTGAAGGCGAGTCTATTCAAAGGGTGACTGCTGGACATCAGGGTGACTTATCAATTGTCTAATTGACTGGAGTGCAGGCTGGTTGTGAGTAGACCAGGGTGCAGACAGAAGGCTAGCAAACCGGAGTGCAGGCTGAGATGCAGGCTGGAGGCTTTCATGCTAGTGTATAGCATACTGGTAGCTATCGTGCCTGTTGGCTAGCACTACTGGAGGTGTATTTCCAGTCATTACAAAGGCACAAAAAGGTTATAAGTCACCTCACATGGTCCCAGCGAAAACAATCCATCAAGAACATAATTCATGTAGTTGAGGGTGAAGACAAATGGGGGTAATGAAAGGGCTCTGTTCTACATAAAGATCAGATAAGAGACACATCAAACACAATCTGTATCCTGTAGTATGTATAAATAAAATATTTAACTCTGTTATATAGAATACAGAACATGTTTTTGTTAATAGTATGGTGAAAAGTGTAACAAAGCTCATTATCCATCGCTTTGGATAATTGACATGGTAATGGGAATTAATTGTGAAAGTTATATTTTGCCTATGATGCTGTATTTATGTTTAAGTTATGCCTCTTAAATTCTGCCTCTGTGAAATGTGACGGTGTCTTTGAAGCTTGAAACTGACACTGCTATCACTCTTCCAAAAAGTGATAGCAGTGATTTACCGGACATTACCATGTGGGTATGAATCATGTTAATGTTGAGCTGAAAGACATCCCCATCCAGACAACTAGATAAGTGGTGTACTGCCATGCACATTATAGCCAAGTTAACTGATGCAGCTCCATCCGGCTACTGTGTTGAAAACTGTGTACTCAAGTGTGACTTAAAGAGAAACTGGAGAGTAAATAATACAGAGTAAATATTATTAAATTATGAGGGAAAAAACTTTATTGAATGAATACATTGTAAGAAGACAATTCAACAGCTAGTTCATATTTTATGAACTCTGTTGAAAGGCCCCAAAAGGATGTCTCTTATTCAGCAGCATCAGACTAGAAAGAAAACAAGAAAAAAGATTCAGCATGTATTCTTACAATGAAAAGTAAGTGAAAATAGTATAAAAATATTTAGCTTATAAATAAACTTAAATAACCCCATTAAACTAAGGTGCCCACATAATATTTTTTTGTAAAATACTATCACATGGTTACCTTTCCATGATCACGGCTCTTGGCTCTCAGCTTGTTGACCTGGGACTCAGCGATGTCAGCACGCTCTTGAGCTTCCTCCATCTCATGCTGGACCTTCCTGTACCTAGACAAGTGAGTGTTGGCCTGTTCCTCCTGTAAAGGGTTTGGAGTTGAAGTATGTTGTATTTTTTTAATATTACATCATATTATTATGGTTTCTTTTTGTAGTTATTGATTTGTGCTACATTCCTATATAAAAAATTCCAAAACATTTGACTCACAGCCTCCTCAGCTTGTCTCTTGTAAGACTTGACTTTGAGCTGTAGCTTATCCACCAGATCCTGAAGTCTGCGCACATTCTTCTTGTCCTCCTCAGTCTATACAAAAGAAGGAGTGTTACTGATGGAGTATAGGAAGAGAATTCAGGACAGTTTTTAGTTTTAAATCAGAAATTTACCTGGTAGGTCAGCTCCTTCACTCTTCTCTCATATTTGCGGACTCCCTTAACAGCATCAGCTCCACGTCTCTGCTCAGCTTCAACTTCAGCTTCCAGTTCACGGACCTGTAATGCGATGATACACAGTTTATCAAAACTTGTAAAGGAATTTTAGCAGTGAGAAAGGTTTAATTTATTCCACACATTGAAAGTCTGATTAACATCCTGAAGTGAATATATGAGCATACCCTTGACTCCAGTTTCTGGAGCTGCTTCTTGCCACCCTTCATGGCGAGGCTCTCAGCCTCATCCAGACGGTGCTGCAGGTCCTTGACTGTGACCTCCAGGTTCTTCTTCATCCTCTCCAGGTGAGCACTGGTGTCCTGCTCCTTCTTCAGCTCCTCAGCCATCATGGCAGCCTGAAATGATGGGCATCAAGCATAAACAAGTATTTGGTGAAGAAAAGTTGAATTTATAAAGAGAAGACTCAAAAACATAAACTCACATCAGTGATAGCCTTTTTGGCTTTCTCCTCAGCATTTCTTGCTTCCTGAACTGCATCGTCCACTTCACCCTGAACCTGCACAAGGTCACCCTCCAGCTTCTTCTTGGTGTTCAGAAGACTGGTGTTCTGAATATTAAAAAGTCACATTTAATTTGATATTTGTTATGTATAACAAAGCTGGTATGTATATTGTATTCATTCTGTATAAAGACATTTTCTTTTGAATAACTGAAGACAAACCTGAGAGTGAAGCAGTCCGACACGCTCACTAGCATCAACCAACTCCTGCTCAGCCACTTTGCGTCCTCTCTCTGTCTGATCCAGAGCGGCTCTCAGCTCCTCGATCTCAGCAACCATCAGGCCATTTCTGCGCTCCACCATGGCAGCCTGCTCCTTCATGTCTTCCTGTCCTCTGACAGCGTCATCGAGGTGCAGTTGGGCATCCTGACAACATGTGGAGAAAAAAAGAGTTAACTTTCTCTGCTCTTTAACATTTGTTGATTCATTGATCAGACAAAGCTCACCTTGAGCTGTCCCTGGACATTCCTCAGTTGTTTCTGGGCCTCAGCAGCCTGCCTGTTGGCATGGCTCAGCTGAATCTCCATCTCATTCAGGTCTCCCTCCATCTTCTTCTTGACTCTCAGGGCATCATTCCTGCTCCTGACCTCAGCATCAAGAGTGCTCTGCATGGAGTCAATCACCCTCTGGCTGTTCCTCTTGATCTGCTCCATCTCCTCATCCTTTTCTGCAAGCTTCCTGTCTACCTCACCTTTGATCTGGTTAAGCTCAAGCTGAACACGGAGAATCTTGGCTTCCTCATGTTCCAGTGTGCCCTTAAGGAAAAAGTTGAACATGTACCTAAAGGTTACCAGTCTTTCTCAGAAAAATTAGAAAAATCAGATGAATACATGCCATTACATAAATGCTTTTGTATTTTATCAAATAAGTGGTTTAATATTGTAATTTAGATTTTTACCTCTGCTTCCTCCAGTGCTGACTGGATTTCAGTCTTCTCAGTCTCCACGGTCTTCTTGGCTTTCTCCAGCTCATGGATGCTCTTTCCGGTCTCACCAATCTGTTCAGTCAGGTCTGAGATCTCCTCTGTAGAACACCAAAAGCCAAAATCCAGTTTAGAGAAACTTAGACTATGCTGTATACATTATATCTAGAAAATTAAGTTTTATCACCACAAAATCTCATGACCTACACCTATAGAGGTCGAGAAAGTACCCTTATAATCACTAATTACATTAAATATTGTGGGATTGACTTACGCTGCAGGTTCTTGTTCTCTCTCTTCATGGTCTCCAGATGATCCAGAGCCTCCTCGTAAGAGTTCTTCATCTTGAACAGTTCAGTGCTGAGAGAGCGAGCCTCCTTCTGGGCTCCTTCCAGCTCTGCCTGGCCCTCCTCATATTTCTGTTTCCATTCTGCAAGGACCTAGAATTATATAGATGAATAACAACGATTAATCACTAACATAGATTTGTGTTTCACTTGAATCAGTGTGGTTTTGATTTCCTCTTACCTTATCAAAGTTCCTCTGCTTCTTGTCAAGGTTGGCAGCCAGAGCATTAGCTCTCTCTACATCAATCATGAGGTCCTCCACCTCACCCTGTAGCCTCTGCTTGGTCTTCTCCAAAGAGGCACACTTTGAGTTCACAGCCTCAATGGACTCCTCAGCATCCTGCAGACGCTGAGCAAGTTTTTTCCTGTAGTGAAGAAGTATTTGTTTACACTTAATTGCATATTGATAGCAAAATATGTGTAATGATATCTGGAAAAGCAAACAATTGAAATAAAAACTAATTAAAACTCTGAAAAGGTAGTGACTTACTTGGCCTCCTCCAGCTCCTCAGTGCGCTGGATAGCATCAGTCTCATATTTGGTTCTCCACTGAGCCACTTCGCTGTTAGCCTTGGACATTCCTCGTTGCAGCTCAGCTTTAGCCTCTTGCTCCTCCTCAAACTGCTCTCTGAGCAGATCACAGTCATGGCGGGCTGACTGAACAGCATGGGCCAGGGCATTCTTGGCCTGATGAACATGGCAAGAGGCATTATGATTGATCCAATATGTATCCAAATATCCAAATTTTGTTTCACTACATAATTTGTCATTGTGAAACATGTTGATTTAGCCATTTCGTTTTGCTATTTAGTGTAGTATGTCGGACTTAGAATTCAGGATTTCAGGTGGAAGGTGCTTTAAGAGGAAGGAGAAACAGGAATGTTAGCGGGAGGTGCTTAAGTCATAAAAGACAAGACTGAGGTGTAGCGGCACGCTGCATGAAGAGGAATAGGTCCAATTCCCACAAATCTGTGATCAGTTAAATGGTATGGTGGTAGGGAATTAAGCAAGGTTTGAATTACTTTCTCAAATTATTTTTTTGCCTTCTAACATGGTCGGACGACATTTTGTAAGAACTTGTATATTTTTTCATGCATAACAGCCAGGAGATCTGGTGGGTTAGTAGTAGGTGCTAGGTGAAGGTGGAGAAACAGGTGAATGACTGCATTTGAAAAGGAAACTCAATTCATCCCTTGTTAAAATCTAATAATGATACATAGTATAGTAACATGTAAACTTGTTATACCTTTACTTCCTCCTCAATGTGTCTCTTCAACTCCTCGATCTGCTGAGTGTAAGCCTGCTTGCCCCTGGTCAGCTGGGAAACAAGAGCGTCTTTCTCCTCAACTTGGCGAGAAAACTCACCTGAATGACAAAATGTAAATGTGTTATTTATCAAAATGATTATTAATGATTTTTATAACTACTTTTTATCACAGGTGACTCACCATTCTCTGTCTGCAGTCTTGCCCTCTGTGCACTTAGGTCATTCAGCTGGCGCACATTCTCATCATTTTTGGACTTAAGCTCACTCAGCTGGTCCTCAAGAGTTCTGCACATTTTTTCCAAGTTGCCCTATCAAAAACAAAACATGATGTATTTAAAAACATTTACATGAACAAAGCAAATGTTGAGCATTTATCTAAGATGAAAGCTACTGCCATATTTAACCATTATAGTTCATATTTCTAAGCATATTGAAAGGTCAATATTTCACTTATAAACAAAACACTCACTTTGGATTTAGCCACAGCCTCCATGTTGCTGGAGAGGTCATCAATCTCCATCTTGTACTCGCTCTTCTCCTTCTCCAGCTTCTGCTTGACACGCTGCAGGTTGTCGATCTGCTCTCCCAGCTCTGCAACACTGTCGGCCTGCTTCTTGCGGAGAGCTGCTGCGGTAGCTTCATGCTGCAGGGTTGACTCTTCAAGGTCACGGCGCAGCTTCTGGAACTCAGCCTCACGCTTCTTGTTCATCTCAATCTGAGCGGCTGTTGCTCCACCAGCTTCCTCAAGCCTCTCACTGATCTCCTCAAGTTCCCTGGAGAGGTCAGCCCTCTGCTTCTCCACCTTAGCCCGAGCAGCCCGCTCAGCCTCGATTTCTTCTTCCAGCTCCTCAATACGAGCCTAAGTTTGATGATAATATCAAGAAGGCTTTTTAACTTCAACTTACTGTAAAAAGTTGTTTTTCACTCCCTGAGTATTCATGTCCAGTACCAACCTGCAGTTCCTTGATCTTCTTCTGAAGCTGAGCACCAAGAGACTGTTCATCCTCAATCTTGCTGAGCAGCTGGCTGGTCTCAAACTCCTTCCTGGAAGAGGAAAAAAAAACAGTAATTGCTGTTATAGTTTTAGTTTTGACTCAAAATCATTGTGTTGCATCGTGGCAATAGTTCAATGTAAGGGTTAAAGATGAAAAAGAGAACTTACTTCTTGATTTTCTCCTCAGATTGTTGCTTGTCATTTTCCAGATCCATTATGGATTCCTGGGCCAGTTTCAGATCTCCCTCAAGCTTCCTCTTGGCTCTCTCAAGGTCCATTCGGAGCTTCCTCTCTTGCTCCAGTGATCCCTCAAGCTTTTGAGATAATATTATAATGTTGACATGAAATAATGTTTTGCATTTTTATCATGGAATGTCAATTCTAACACACTAGCTAATAATACAAATGCATTATCAGAAACAATGTTTTCTCACATCGTCCACTTGCTGTTCCAGCTTTGTCTTGGCCTTGGTCAGAGTGTTGACTTTGTCCTCCTCTGCCTGGAGATCATCCAGTGTTTGCTGGTGAGCCTCTTGGAGGGCTTTCTTCTCCTTGGTTAACTTGGCAATTGACTCATCTTGAGATGCCATCTCCTCTGTCAGGTTTTTCACCTGAAAGTGTAGGCAAGGTGCATTATTTCCATCACTTTATATGTTTGAAAGCTAACTTTATGTACTTTCTCATTTTTTATAAATGTAGGTTCAAAATGATTCCAACCTTGTTTTCAGTTGCATGTTTCTCCTTCTCCACTTTAGCCAAGGTGAGCTCCAAGTCATCAATGTCTTTCTTCAGCTCAGAGCATTCATCCTCCAGCTTCCTCTTCTTGGCAGTCAGCTCAGCATTGATTTCCTCTTCATCTTCCAGTCTCTCAGTTGTCTCTTTGAGTTTGGCTTCGAGTTGGATCTTGCTCTTAATTAGACCTTCACACCTTTCCTCAGCATCTGAGAGGTTTTCAACTTCCTACAGTTTATTTTGAAAACATACAGTAAGTCAATAAGTTAGTTATTCTCTGTATGTACATGAATAATTTTTATGAATATATTCATTAGTATTTGCCTGTCTACATCTTTGGTAAGGCACAGATGAGATGACCAGAGGAGTATGTGACCTCTTTCACCTTGATATCTGAAAATGTTAGCGACACTATTTAATTAGTGTAGTGTGGATGTGACAGAATCAC
The DNA here is from genome assembly GCA_038419695.1 of Scomberomorus guttatus. Lineage (NCBI taxonomy): Eukaryota > Metazoa > Chordata > Actinopteri > Scombriformes > Scombridae > Scomberomorus > Scomberomorus guttatus. The sequence continues at coordinate 1,376,330 of CM076459.1, forward strand.
ACTTACTTTTGTATCCTACTTACCGCAGCCACTTGCAGTTGCAGGTCATTCTTTTCCTGCAGCAGGGAAACCATCTTCTCCTCCAGCTCCTTCTTCTTGGCCAGGGCAGCAGCCAGGTCTGCTGTCATTTTCTCATAGTTCTCCTTCATCCCTTGTAGCTCCTTCTCAGTCTCAGCACTCTTCAGAAGAGGCTTGATCTTGAAGTACAGATTCATCCATGGCCAGTTTTTCACATTCATGAATGAACGGATATTGTACTGAATGCTGAAGATAGATTCTCTGGAAAATTCATATAAATAAAGTGTCATTTTTACTGCAATGTGATTTAACAAAAACAGCTGTAATCTGTTTCATTGGACAGAACAGTTTAATGTATTATATGATAATCCTACCTCCTCTCCATCATCTTGACAAACTCTTTCCTCATGACGTATCCTCTGCAAAGAGCCTGAGTCATGGTCACCAGAGTAGCCAGTTTCTCATCTCTCATCTCCTCCAGGGTACCCAGCAGACCAGCTTTGAAGAACACCTGTGTGGTCATCAGCACACATTGATACAAAAGGACATATGTACATGCCATATCTATTGATATTGTTCATAGAAATTAACCTTAGTGTGCCCAAACTTGTACTGAGTGTGATCCACATCAATGGAGCCAAGCAGCTTCTCTGCAGCTTTCTTGTTGTCAATGAACTGTCCCTCAGGGATGACGCTGGCATTCAATACTTTGTATCTACAAGAGAACATTATGTTGTTACTTATAATGACCCCAGCTGTTTTAACTCAGCTGAAATCAACTTGACTTGATTATCTTAAAAATTACATCACCTCTGCTTGAAGTCACCGTAGAGGATTCTGCTGGGGAAGCCCTTTCTGCAGATTCTGATGCCTTCAAGCACACCATTACACCTCAGCTGATGGATGACCAAGAAGTTCTCCATAAGACCTGAAAGTTGCAAATTTATATTGTTTAAAATATTTCTTATCATCACTATGTCACTAAGTGTGCAAAGCTGGGCTATGTGCTTCTTACCAGGGGTCTTTGACTCATTAGGAATAAGGCAACGGACAAAATGAGGGTGAGTGCTCCTCAAGTTGGTCATCAGCTTGCCCAAGTTCTCCTGTGGATCAGCAACACAAGATAAATGGTCAACAGTATTACGAGATGAGGCTTTTGGTATCTGAAAAATATGAAACATTACATACCCTGAAAAGAGCAGACACAGTCTGGAAGGAACCACCCTTCTTCTTTCCAGCCTTTTTGCCACCAGCAGCAGCCTCTGTTTGCCAAAACATTAAATTTAATTAATTAACTAAATGAATAACTTTGTAGAATCTCTTTAAGTTTTCTTCTCTGTGGAAATGGTATTTTTCAATTAATTCAAATGCATGAATATATTACCACAGAGTAGTCATCAACTTTATATTAAGCCTAAACCAGGTGTAACAGGCACACAGTTTTTTACCCATCACTACAAACTTACTGCATCATGAATTGCTACTGATTAAGCTGCTAATTAAGCCAATATAAAGAGAGCAATCTCAACCATGTTGTTCACTCTCTTGTACACTTAGTAGTCAAAAATGATTCTATAAATTGTGGTTAAAAATGTAAGACGTTTCTGACACCATGGATAGTTCTGCAGTATATGGGTTTTGCAAGATAAAATATATCATCTGTACTGATACTCAGAGTTTCTGATCACTCTGCTCAATCTTATTTCTCACCATCTGCTGCACCGTGGGTTGCATACAAGAAGCACAGAAGTTTGTTTGAGGACTTCTGGTAGAGCTGGACAACTGAGTCATTCAGGGGGTCCTTGTTCTTGTCCAACCAGCCAGTGATATTGTAGTCCACTGTACCAGCGTAGTGAACCAGGGAGAAGTGAGCCTCAGCCTTGCCCTTTGCAGGTTTTGGTTTTTCAAAGGCCTTGGTCTTGCCAAGATGCTGATCATGCAGCTTGTTCTTGAAAGTTGTGTCAGAGGCCTTGGGGAACATGCACTCCTCTTCAAGGATGGAGAAGATGCCCATTGGCTGAGGAAAAAAATACATTTTTACATTAAAAATTAAACTATGGAAGCAAACATTTGCACATGAATCAAGAAATCACTTCACCTGATTGACTACTCACCTTCTCAATAAGCTCAATGCAGGCAGCCAAGTCCATACCAAAGTCAATGAATTCCCATTGAATTCCTTCTTTCTTGTACTCCTCTTGCTCCAGCACAAACATGTGGTGGTTGAAGAACTGTTGCAGTTTCTCGTTGGTGAAGTTGATGCAGAGTTGCTCCAAGCTGTTGAACTGTGATTACAGAAATGTATTCAGTTGCATGTCAAAATATTGTTGACCTTTGAATTGCTCAGATATTTTTCAACAACTCACATCAAAGATCTCAAATCCAGCGATATCCAACACTCCAATGAAGTACTGTCTTGGCTGCTTTGTATCCAGCATCTCATTGATACGGATGACCATCCACAAGAACATTTTCTCATAGACAGACTTGCACAGAGCACTGACAGCATTGTTGACCTAGAAATAAAGATTTTAGAATGAGAATTTGTCACAATCATATTTTCATGTCAATATGCAAATACTGCCCTTTTATTCTTTCAAACGTTAAACTTTCTTTATCTTACCTGTGGCACAGTCTGACCTTTGGTCACCATCTCATTTCCGACCTTGACTCTGGGGTAGCACAGAGCTTTCAGCATATCAGCTGAGTTCAGGCCCAGGAGGTAGGCGATTTTATCAGCCACTGATGGAAAAACAAACCTTTAGCTATCTATGAACTGGGTCATGTTTAGAAAAATATGTTACATACTAACCCATGGTAGATTTCCTAAAATATATCATTATCAGTTACCCTCAGTGCCATCAGGTTCAGCCTGCTCCTCACGCTGCTTCTGCTTGAAATGCATGTTGCCATGATGCATCACAGCACCAGTCAGCTTGTAGATGCCCATCTTCTCCTCACCAGTGAAGCCCAAGATGTCAATGGCAGTCTACATTGTACATGAAGCAAAGTTATTGGTATTTGAAACATTGTTCCCAGTTTTCTTAAGCATGCAAGATCTATTTAATGAAAATGTTTTCTTACATCTGTTGCAATGAACTCCTCCACATCATCAATGCTTTTGACAGTGATTTCACCCTGACTGATCATTGGGTAGTCATAGGGGTTGGTGGTGATCAGAAGACCCTCTAGAGGAGCACAGTAAAAATATGTATTATTGTTTAGTGTTGTCTCTGGTATTGTTTCAATGTCAATTTCAAATTTGCATAGTAACATACCCAGGAGCTCAGGCTTGTGCCCAGTCATTAGCTGATAGAAGATGTGGTAGCTCCTCTCAGCAGACAACTGGAAGGTTACACGAGACTTCTCCAGCAGATCTAAGAAAAACAAATTTAACTAGAGACTGTGAGATTACTCTATTACATTGTAATACTATTACTTTATCAAAAACCAGATTATAGTCCAGATGAATCTTGATTCATACCATGGTTGAAACTTACATGTTTCAATATCAGCTGAAGCCAGCTTTCCAGAAGAGCCAAAGTGGATTCTGATGAATTTACCCTAAAGAGCCAGATCACTGATATTAGTTTTCGAATTTAGCAACAAAATATCTTGAGATGCTCCCTGGATTACTTACAAAACGAGAGGAGTTGTCATTCCTCACAGTCTTGGCATTGCCATAGGCCTCCAGCAGAGGGTTGGCTGCAACAATTTGGTCCTCAAGGGAGCCCTGCAAGAGAGGATTTGAGTTACATAAGCTAATCATTCAAATTAACTTTCCTCTGACAAACAGTTTTATCTTAAACAACCAATTTACCTGCATCTTGCCAGGTGTTGGCTCAGCCTTCTTGGCTCCAATAGCTGCAATTGTTGCAAAGTATTGGATGACACGTTTGGTGTTGACGGTCTTTCCTGCACCGGATTCTCCACTTGGGTATAAGAGACACATGTCAAGATTGTGCTTTATTGTCATTACATGATTTAGCATTACAGTTTCTGTTATACTTACGTAATCAGGACAGACTGGTTCTCACGATCTGAAATACAAACATAGACATTTGACATGAATTCCGGTTTTGTAATTCCTTCAATAAGCTTATGTTTAAGTTCAATTCTACACAATTTAACACTGCTAACTTTGACCTTACCTGTATGCATGAACTGATAGGCATTATCAGAGATGGAGAAGATGTGAGGTGGTGCCTCAATCCTCTTCTTGCCTCTGTATCCGCCCACAACTACAGCATCATACACTGGAAGCCACTTGTATGGATTCACCACAACACAGAACAGCCCAGAGTAGGTCTGTAACAGCACAAAAAGAAAATATACATTGTGTTAACATTTAGATATGCAGATATAAATGCACATTGCATTAGTAAAGTGGAAACTCACATAGATCATCCATGAGGCATAACGCTCTTTGAGGTTATACAACACACAGGGCTCGTTGAGGTGGGTCATCATGGCCATGTCCTCAATTTTATCGAACTTTGGAGGGTTCCTGGGATGGATGTCATCTTCTTTTACAGTGACCGTCTGAAAAGGAAATGCAGTAAAAAGTTTTCTTTTTCAAATTTAGAGTTCATCAGATGGATGTCCTTATTAAGCACTATGTCAGTATGAATTTAAAACCACTAAATGTTTTAGTAAAATATAGTTTTAAATAAATGTTAATGGAAAGAATGGCATCCTTCTACATAGAGAGGGTCTTCAATGGAAATAGATGGGAAAATTTTGTTAAAAAAGTAAAATAACGAATTGCCTACCTTTCCAGTGGTTGTCTCAACTGTGGCTTTGCCACCCTCTTTCTTCATAAGTTTACCCTTGAGATACATCTCATCTGGATCAACCACAAAGAAGGCAGTTTTGGCATCAAAAGGAGCAGTTTGTGCTTCAATCCTCTCCTTCTCTGGCTTCCGGAGGTAGATGGCCGCCGGGCCATAGCACTCCATCTCCGCGTCTGTGCTCATGGTGGCACTTTAGTGGAGACTAAAAAGATAGTGTTAAAATATCAACATGATGTAGTAATGGTGTTGCATCCATCTGATGTTGGAGACTTTGACATCTTTTACCTCAGCTGGTTCCAAAAAATGATGAGTGGTACAGTATCTGGTGGAGTCTCAAGATGCTATAAAAAATGATTAAATGTGAGTACAATAACTTTTTTCAGTTTGGTTTTTAAATCTTCCTTGCAGAAATTAGTTTGGCAAAACTTATTCAGACTTAACTAATAAGTGCTAGTTGTATTAAGTCAAATCAAAGTTCAATATTCTCCCATCCCCACAACTGCCCTCCACAATTAGAGAAATATTACTGCTCTTAATGATCACTTAGTATACAGTATGTGTTGAGACAGGATGACAATATGCATTGGTAATTAACATTAACTTTACTGACTGATCAATAGGAATTCAAACTAAGATCACAGTTGATACACTCACCTGTGTTGGGTGCCTAACAGCTCATGAAGTAGTCCAGGGCTGCCTCTTTTATAGAGGGTGGGAGTGCTTGGTCAGCTGTAGTCTCTCACTCAGTTTGGTCATGGCCTCCTCCTGTTGCTTATTTTGTGGCAGTGATGTTTATGCAGCTTGTAAGCATTTTTATTTGTTACGAGAATTTGAAAAATACATAATGCAGTATGATGTGTCAATTGATTTGATTACAAATGTGAATGTGACATACACAATATAGGTGTTAAAATATTGAATATAAACTTATAGAAATCTTACCATTGTTTAGTAGGAAAATTGAATATTTACAGTGGAATGGACTACAGTGCTAAAAAATTGTATTTATTTAAATTATACTGGACCAAATACCTTCCTCACTACTAAACTAATTTTAATTTACTTTCAACATACTTGCTTTCATCATAAATGTTGACTATGAACACATTCTCCTAAAAGAAACAAAAGAGAAATTGTAGAGTAGGAGAAAGACTGTCAGACATGCACACATACTTCTGTAAGACTTCAGTAAACCAAATAGGACTTAAGGGTCTGCTTAAGGAGGCATAAATATAAATTTATTTAAAGCGAAAGAAGGAGGTGCTTATTCATTTCTCCCCTAGATTAACTCAGTGAGTTACAAACTTGCTATTATAAATGTTGGTCCAGTACTGCCTGCAAGTGCAGGCATGGGATGATGGCCAAATTTTATAATTCATTAAATGTGTAAAATTCCAAAAAATGCAGTTCTTGATTTAAAAGATATGAATGTTGAAACATGTAATTAACATCAACACTTTTTTTTTTTTTTTAATTCATTGGCAGCTTTGGGGGTTGGTTTTGGAAACTCATCCAAATTCCATTGGTATTCAGTTGCAGGACACTTGCGTATTCGAGATCTTTGAAAGTTCACCCCTAAATGACACTAATATAAGACAGTTGTCAACACATTTTAATTAAACGTTTATATTCACCTTTAAAATAAACTATATATTAAGTCTGGGGGAAAATATGTGTAATGCTTAACAATGCTTGAGTATGGTAATGCTATATGTACCAAAACTTTCATTGTGCTCATGAAAATGTCTGTGTTCCTGTGTGTGCCAGTAATACAGAAAGAATAATATGAAAAAATATACCATAATGCACAGCTGTGTTTGTGCACTATTTGATCTTATAAATCTTCTACATGTAAACGTGCCAATTTGAGAATCAAAGCACCTTATTAATTAAGATTACATCACGTTAATGTTTTTAGTGGGCCATGTCAGATGCCTACATGGAGCTTAGTTTTGGAAATGCACCCAAATTTTTGTAGTCTACAGTTACTGGACTCTGGCACATCTCTTGTTCCTGTAATAAAATTAAAGATGAAGTACTATCCATAAAAGCTCAATGACCTGTTATATATCTCCCTAAATGGACATGAACATGTTGGCAACTCATTTGAGATAAGCCCAAAATAAGTTACACACAACGCAAAATGAACATCATCCAGTTGCCACATTTGATACTAAAGAAGCTGTTAAAGAAGCATGATACAAGTCTCCTGGCAGATCTTGAAGGCTTATGCTCACTGTGGCATTTTTGAGTCAATTTGGCTCACCACAGAAAATATATAAATAAAGAAACACAAACCCATATCATTAAGTGGGTTAAGTTGTTAAGTTGTAACTTTAACTGATTTTGACTCATTTCAAGCTGGCTCATAGGATATATACTGATTCATTTCAGCAAATGGTGGGAGAACTTGAATGACTAACATATGAGTATTTTCCATCACTCTTCCATCACTGATTGCATAAGCCCAAATCATCACTTCATAATGTATATTTTTATACATCTAAGAATTGATATATGTGGTGTTTTATGTGCATGTGTATGAGATTACATCTGTTTACCAGTGCCACTTAGCCTTTGTCTCTTGTTAGATATTTCCTCACACAGGCTGCTGTGAAGAATGAACCATAATTTGATAATGGCACTTACTTGCAGAAATAAGTGATCATTACAGTGGTCCATGAGTTGTACCTTTTGTTCTAATGACATTTGGGATTTGAGATTCTGTTATGAAAAAGAAATCCACTTTGGTGTATTGGTGGTGTTGTGTTTTGTTTGTTTGTTTGTTTGTTTTGCTGCTTATGTGACATGGACATATTTAGCCTGTCACCATACAGTATATTCCCTTTAGTAGGATACTCAGGCAGCATAAAAGTGACGTGGGATCCAGGCAACATTCACCAAGAAGTCCTCAGGACTAGCAGATGACAGGTTGCCAAATGTGTGAATAGAGATGACTCGTTCTGCTCCAAGATTCCAAGTCAAGCTTTGATTTCTTCCAGGGGACTTAGTGCAAAGACTTGCATGACTTGGCAACCCACATCTATTTGTCGCCTGTGACATCCCAATTAGAACAATGCATGGATGCAGGGAAGGCCTGAGTATAAGTAGAATTTGACTTGATAATAATAATAATATAATAAGTTTATTATTGAATAATAATAATAAACTTGATAATTGTATTAATGTAAGAGAAAAAAATCTTTTTCAAATTAGTAAATATTTTCTCATAATCTTTTATCATAATCTTGATAAATCTGGATTATAAAAGTAAAAAAATGCATTCATTCATAAAATGTTAGGAACTCAAACTATATTAATAATGTAACCAGCTGCATACAGTATGATGGAAGAAAAATGTAATACACAATTGTATGCAACAATCTACCAACAATGGAAGAAAATTAATCAATAGTTAATCTCTGCATGAGTGAATTTTACCAATCTGATTGAGCCATGTCATTTCAGCTATACTGGAGGATGAGTGAGGAGGCTCAGGAAAGGTTTATTTCAGCTCTTTGTGGGCATTTCTTTGTCACCCTATACATTAACTGCAGCAGCATTAACAGCCCAACCACCCTTCCCAGCACCTTACACAGCCATCCTTTATATACTTTCATAGGTAAATGACACACATAATTCACACTAATTGTGTGGACCTATCCACAATTAGGCCAAATATACTGTATATATTCACAATTTATACAAAATTGTATTTATTATTGACCTGAACCACAGCTGACCTAATCATGGAGCTGAATGGTCTTAACAGTGTGTCTCAAGGACTGCAGCAATACCAATGTCTGCTTCACCCTTTCATTTATACTTGGCTGTCTTAGCTTCACAACATCTTTCTTGACACATTCTCAAACCTAAATGTAGGATTACAGGGAGCTAAGCTTTCAAGAGTTATACTGATTAAAAAAAAAAAACATAGATTAAATCATATCATACTCATACTCATATCATACATACTATCATATAAAAACTGCTGAAGGTATTATTCTTGCACTATAAGTCTCAAGTTTACACTTGTATGCTCAGTACATCCGAAACAATAGTACAAAATCAATCAACTCCACAAAATCCTCTCATGTCCGCCTCCATCTTGCTAGTTGGCTACGAAAACTTGAAATCACTGGTATCCAATCCATAAATTCAAACTGACCACAGCCACTGTCCCTTGTGAGGGAACAAAACATATTACAGCTACCTCTCAATCCCACTGGGAATGAGTGTACTCAAAAGATATATTTGGTGAAGGTGGAGTATCTTTAAGTAAAATTTTGAATTCAAGACACAATGTATTTTTACACTATGCTTCTTAGTTAATTTAAGGATCTGAATCAGACACGGCTGGCAAGGAGTTCTGTTCAGTCATATAGTATCTCATATAGACTAACCTTATTGTACACAGTCAAAGGGTGACCAGTGAATGATTCTGATACTGTACCACAAGACCTTACAACATGGTTAGTGGCTCTACTTAGTTGCATCACTGTCTGGAAGTAACTGTTTCAAACAGGAAAAAAGACAGAATTCAGGATAGTGATGACAATTATCATCTTTATTGAAATGTTAAAAAATTGCTCAACCATATGTTCATATTTTATGAACTTTGTTAAAAAGGCCTAAACTCAATGATGACTTTTACTGAGCAGAATCAGCCTAAAAATGAAGGGAAAATTAAAGGAAAAAGTTCAAATTTATGAAACAAACTACCTTCATTTGGAAGTATGTAATCCCTTGAGTACTATAAGGTTTGATATAGATTTACAATATTAACAGTGAAAGTGCACAGCATCAAATTAATCTACTGGCTTCTCATTTCAAAACAAATTATATTATGAACATGCAAACACCCTATAACAAATTTACCTTTTCAGCCTCATGCCTCAGCTTGTTGACCTGGGACTCAGTGATGTCAGCACGCTCCTGAGCTTCCTCCAGCTCATGCTGGACCTTCCTGACAAAGACAAATTATGTCATTATTGATTAAACTGTAGATGATTGGACACATCAATTTATTTGACTTAGACTCCTCAGCCTGTCTCTTGTAAGCCTTGACTTTGAGCTGCAGCTTATCTTCCAGGTTCTAAAGTCTGTGCACATTCTTCTTGTCCTCCTCAGTCTACACAGATAAAGGCTTATGAGTGATGAGGAATAGAGAATTAAGAGATATTAAAGTATTTTTTATTAAAATAGGAAATACCTGGGAGGTCAGCTCCTTCACTTTTCTTTCATATTTGCCTCCACGTCTGGTGGTGTCCTGCTCCTTCTTCAGCTCCTCAGCCATCATGACAGCCTGAAATGATGATAAGTTTTCAAATTTCAATTTAAGCTATAATGAGCTTATTATATTATGAGCAATATACAAAAATATTAAATTATTCATAAATTTGAAGAGTTAGAGGTATAAACTCACATCAGTGATAGCCTTTTTGGCTTTCTCCTCAGCATTTCTTGCTTCCTGAACTGTATTGTCCACTTCACCCTGAACCTGCACAAAGTCAGTCTCCAGCTTCTTTTTGGTTTTCAGCATACTGGTGTTCTGAATAGTAAAAAAGTCACATTTAATGAGATTTGTTATGTATACTTATTCTGTATAAAGACTTTATAATTAAACATAAACGTAAACTTGAGTGAAGCAGTCCGACACGCCCACTAGCATCAACCAACTCCTGCTCAGCCACTTTGCGTCCTCTCTCTGTCTGCTCTAGAGCAGCTCTCAGCTCCTCAGTCTCAGCCACCATCAGGCCATTTCTGCACTCCACCATGGCAACCTGCTCCTTCATGTCTTCCTGTCCTCTGACAGCATCATCGAGGTGCAGTTGGGCATCCTGACAACAAGTGGAGGAAAAAAGAGTTAACTTTCTTCAACATTTGTTGATTCATTGATCAGACAAAACTCACCTTGAGTTGTCCCTGGACATTCTTCAGTTGTTTCTGGGCCTCAGCAGCCTGCCTGTTGGCATGGCTCAGCTGAATCTCCATCTCATTCAGGTCTCCCTCCATCTTCTTGATTTTCAGGGCATCATTCCTACTTCTGACGTCGGTATCAGGAGTGCTTTGCATGGAGTCTTGATCTGCTCCATCTCCTCATCCTTTTCTGCAAGCTTCCTATCTACCTCACCTTTGATCTGGTTAAGCTCCTACCCAAAGGTGTTACCAGTTTTTGAAATGAAAGAACATTTTAAACTAGAAATGCATTTCCTGAGGAAAATATGTGTGAATGCTGAAAGCTGAAGTAAATCGCAAAAGCATTGCTGAAAATACTACAGACTTGTTCAGCATCTCCATCTGTTATATATTATTATTATTATTATTATTATTATTAGAGACATTCACCCACAGTATTGCATGAACACATGCTAACACTCACACAGTTTAGACATGAGGATGAAAGGATTGTTTTTAGTACAATCCCAAAAGTTAAGACACATTACAGCACCTTAATGGAAAGCTGCTTGTTCTTTTACTCTGTATGTACTGATCATCACTGTCTGTCTCTCAACCCTCCTCTCCCTTCCACTCCCAAAGAGACGATTGACGAGATAGGAAACAAGAAAAATGAAACATTTCTGCAACCCCTTCTGGCTTTTTACAATTACTTGCTGTTTTACTGTAAAATAAAGTTTTACCTGTGAGGAAGCTTTGCCAGAGTGTCAAGAAAGTTGATAGGAGACAGACTCAGAGACTACCAAATGAAATCAAGCATAATCAAACCTAAAATAGACCCCAGTACCTTAAGCAACTTACCAAGTCCCAAAGACCCTGCTTTGGTGTGGTCTGTGATAACCATTGGAGATATCTGTCAGGAAGAGATAGGCAGGTAGATAGCCTGTAGGTACCTGGGTGAACTAAAGTCTGACGCAAAGCTACATGCAACTCAAAATAGTAACACACCCAACAATGACATCACAAGAGATGACCAGAGAGAACCTGCAGAGCCCACACATGTTCATAGTGCACCTAACAATGTGCCAGTGAGCCAGTTCACGTGAGAATATCTTTAACCCACCTTAGATCCAGAAAGTGATTGTGGAACATGTCACCTGTAATGAGTCAACCCCAAATTGCTCCTGATGGCTGTGCCAACACCCTGCATGGTAGCTTGCCACCTGTGTGTGAGAGTGTGTGTGAATGGGTGAATGTGGCTTGTAGTGTAAAAAGCGCTTTGAGTGGTCGGAAGACTAGAAAGGCACTATATAAGTATAGTCCATTTACCATTTACCATATCAGTCCATCATGGACACCGGGACACATGTCACAACAGGAGTGTTTCCATAGAAACCATCTATCTCACATAGCTATCTATCCAATTCATGCCCTTCTTTTTGAGGGCACTGGTGGAAAGCATGTTCCCTAACTTGGCTTCATAGAAGCTCATGCCAAGCCATCACTGGCAGGGAAGTGGAGCTAGTTGTTTTAGCACTTGTAGTTTGCAAGCTTCCGTGGGTCATGGCTGCGGACCCCATGCTGCCATGGTCCTCCTTGGTGCCCACGCCTGCTATTACTAATACTAGTCATATTTCTATTATTATTATTGTTGTTATTGTTATTATTGTTGTTATTGTGCTTCTCTCTCTCCCCTCTCCCCCTCCCTTATTCTCTCTCAACACAACTGGTCAAGAATGATGGCTGCCCACTAGGGATGTGCCTGAATACAAATACGTTATTTGGCAAAGCACAAATAGTGGGTTTTTTATGAACATTTATTTCATACAAATATTTTAAAAATTATTTGTTTTCAGGAAGAAAAAAAAAGTCAAATACCAGCACACAGGGTGATTACATCGCTATGTCAGTCCCTCCCCTCTGCTCTGCTGTTACGTCTATCAGCAGGTCTCAACAAGGGGAGTCACATCCATCTGCTACATGATGCATATTTCCTTATTCGGACATCACTCCTAGAGCTGGGGGTGTTCCCCAGAGATAAAGCTGAGGTACTGACACAAGCAAACTGCTCTCAAGGGACTCTCTATAACCTGTTGTTCCCCTTCTCCTTTCCACAAAGTTAGGTTGTAAAAAATAGGCAATAAATGAAAAGTGCAAAGCAAGAATTGTTCGGGACCTCCTATGTAAGATAGTTTATTCATAAACACTTATTCTAACACTTTAATATCTTGAAATTAAAAAGCATAATAAAAACAAACTGGATTTTTATGCCTATTTCCACTTTTATTCAAATACAAATAAAAATATTAATTTGCTCCCTCAACAAATATATACAAATACTGGGTTCTCTGCACATCCCTACCACCCACCTGGAGACCAGTTCTGCTTGAGGTTTCTTCCTGTTAAAGAGTAGTTTTTCCTTGCTGCTGTTGTGTGGTTGCTCATGGGGGAATGTTGGGTCTCTGTAAATTAAAGAGTGCTGTCTAGACCTGCTCTATGCGAAAAGTGCACTGAGATACCTTCTGTTGTGATTTGGCACTATATAAATAAAATTGACTTGAATAGTCCCAGAATGTCAGTTCAATAACAGAACCCTCCCTGTTGATTGGTACTAATGTATATTAAGACTCTACGAACATGTACTTGAACAAGATGGCCCAGAGTTCATTCTCAAACTTAAATCCAAAGACTATGCAATGATATTCCAGCACATTGCCTGGACACATGAAATTGATGCATCCACACATGTTCTGTCAGGTTACATGGAAGAGATCCCATCACTATTCCTGCAAAACAAAAGTGCTGTATCATGGGTGATGTCAGACTGTAAAAGAACACAATATTTGTGCTTGAACCCCACAAACACAGTGGCATATTCCTTGTAGCTGCTCTGACAGATATTCCATTTAGAACCAGCAGCAAGGTCCTCATTGTCCTGTGTAACCTGAGTGAACACAGTGTCATGCTGCAGCTGAAATGCATCATTGCCCAAACATGTACAGCTCAGCACATCACACCACTTGGAGGTGAACAACATGCACCTCATCAGGACAAGCCTGACAGTGACAATCTCAAGCTCAACCTTGATAATTTGCCAATATCTGAACAATGGAAAGAGTGCATCATCACCAAGTTTGAGTCCATTCCAGAAGTCTTTGCTGTGGATATCCTGTCATACCGTCACACCACTGCTGTGAAACATCACATCAGGCTGCATGACGAAACACCTTTTAAGGAGAGGCCAAGGCCTATTTATCCCCATGACAGAGAGGTAGACAAGCAGCACTTCAAAGAACTGCTTGATGCAGGATTCATCAAAGAGTCAGAGAGCCCCTTTGCGTCACCAGTAGCCTTCGTGTGAAAAAGAACGGCTCGATCAGGCTATGCATCGACTACAGTAAGTTAAATGCATGAACCATCAGAGATGCATGTGCCCTCCTGAACAATGAGGATTAGCAGCCCTCAGTGGTGCCAAATGGTTTTTGGTCATGGATCTTAAATCTGGTTATTACCAGGTTAAGATGGCTGAGGAGAATAAGCCTAAAACTGCTTCCGTGTGTCCAGTAGGCTTCTTTTAATTTAATCGCATGCCACAGGGTGTCACAAATGCTCCAAGCACCTTCCAATGCCTCACAGAGAAGTGTGTCGGTGACCTGCACCTAAATGAGATATTTGTGTTTCATGATGACTTAATCGTGTTCTAAGACATGTTGGAGGAGCATGAAGTATGGCTCATGAAGGTGCTGAACCATCTTAAAGTTTATGGCTTAAAGCTATTCCCAGAAAAGCCTTGAGAGACTGGCCTTGTACTTCAACCAGGAAGAAGTTGAAATGTTGGCTTAAATGGATACTATCAATGTTTTGACAAGGGGTACTCTCAGATAGCTAAGCCTCCTAAAAGCTTGACAGCAGGCTACTATCCACCAAAGAAAAGGGGCGTACAAGACAAGTACATGTGTACAAGAGAGACCACTCCAAACCTCTTGTCAGTCCCAATGTACCTCTTGAAAAGGAGTGGACTCCCAAGTGTGAAAGTGCATTCAGAACTCTAATTGAGAAATTGACTCTGCCCATCCTTGCCTTCACAATCCCACAACCACCATACATTGTACATACTGATGCTTGTCGTGAAGGCTTGGGGTTTGCACACTACCAAGAGCAGCAGGGGAGCTCAGAGTTGTTGCGTATGCCAGTCAAGGTCAAAAGCAAAAGAAACCACCCCACTCACAAGCATTAATTCTTAGTCCCAAAGTGGGCTGTTTATGAGAAGTTTAATGACTACCTTTATGGCTACCTTTTTTCACTGTACTTACCAACAACAATCCCCTCACATAAGTGTTAATATCCACTAAGCAAGATGCTGCGAGACATCACTTGTTAGCTGCTCTTTCTACCTACCAGTTCACCATTAAGTACAGAGGAGGACAAACCAACCATGATGCAAACGGATAATCCCACCGGCCTCAAGACCCGCCTCGTGAGGATGAAGCTTTCATTAAAGAGAGGGAGAATTGAGGATATGAAAAGACAGCTCTTGGATGCAAGAGATGACATGGGTCATGAAGTGTTCTCCGCCTTATGTCAACGTCATCTTTATGACGTTGACATTTAGAGGTGAACACCACCGCCATCCGAAACAGTTAGGGTAGTTCTATAAGCACAGGCAGAGCCCTCTACTGGACTCTATGGTTAATATTCTTCTCCAATCACACGCACACAATCGCTCACTGAAATTTGCATGTACGTAGCTGGCCAATCAGGACGTGCCTACTGATTACATGCATCCTGAACCCTATATAAGCAGCGTCTCGCTGCCACTCACCATACAAAACCACTTCAGCGGACAGCGTGGGAGCGGCAGGGTCCATCAGTAGAGGGCTCTGCCTGTAATTATAGAACTAGGGTTACAATATTGTAACCTTCATTCTATCTCAAACAGGCTTCACCCTGTACTGGACTCTATGGGTACAATAGACAGAGCCAGGTGAATGTATGACCTGCCGCGCCATATCATCAGACTGCCTCACTGAGCCTGGCCACGCATTTGCTAAACGTGCAGGGAGCCAGGGAGGCTATCCCCTGGAAGGCAAAGTGCAGAAACTTCTTGTGTTTCAGCACCACCTCGACATGAAAAGCATCTTTCAGGTCAATGGTAGTGAACCAGTCACCTGGTTGAATGAGTTCCAGCAATCTCCTGATGGTCAGCATGCAGAACATCTTTCTGGTGATGTATTGGTTCAGAATGCTGAGATCCAAAATGGGTCTGAAATCTCCCGTCTTCTTAGGAACCAGGAAGTATGCGGAGTAAAACCACTTCTGTCTGTCGTGAGTGGGAACAATTGAGGCAGCCTGTTTCAAGAACAGGTCCTGGATCCCTTCAGAGAGACAATTTATCTCCTCTTGGGAGGATAGATTTATCTCCATGTCTGAGAATGGAAGAGGAACATGGCAGAACTGGAGAGAATAACCCAGTCTCAGTGTTTTATCCATCCACTCCGATAACACATGGCTGTGATGCCATCCCTCATAAAACTGTGTCAGAAGACGGGCAGTCAGCTGGGGGGCAGCAGCCAGGAAGCTGTGATATTTCAGCCCTCTCTGTCACCAAACCTTTCATAAATGGAAGATTAGCCCAAGGGGGGCCGATATCAAAAGGCTTGAGCTGACGGAGCAGTCCGTGAATGCATCACCATCAGCTGTCTCAACCCAGCTTCAGATTTTGTGTGGGTGCGTCCGTCACCCTCCATTTTTCACAGAAATAACCGGAGGGGAGCGGAACAGACTCGGTGTCTCCTCTCCTCAGTCCGTGAGCGGGCCCCAGGCATTACTCTCTAAGGAGGAAGTAACGCTGCAAGCCGTGCTAACGTAACCCTGAGTGGCGAGCTGCATATGCCGGTCCCGAGCAGGGCAGCGTGAACAGTGGGAGATAGTGCAGACACTAAGCAGACATCCTTGCTCCTGTCAGTTTGTGTGTGCAAGGCATTATTCCTGTGTAGGATATAACGGCGCTTGCTGCATCACTATTTCTCAGGGAGACATGCTGCGCTGGCTGGTCCGGGAAACAACGGTACCTGTGAGTACCGCGAGACAGATCTGCTTTGGAGTGTTGCTATGTCAGGCAGGACGTGTGTTTTTCTTACCACATCGTGCCTAACATAGCGCTCATGAATGTGCTTTTTTCAGCTTGCACCTATACATGAATAAACTCAAATACACATGTACACTATGACCTGCAAACTCTCTTATTTACAATTTCATTACGATGCAGTTCTTCTAACATGGCACACAGAGGCTGTAAATGCAAATTATGCAATACAGAAACAAATGTTAGGAAACTCCTTTTTTCATAATATGTTGAGGATGAGTTAAAGAGAGTCCAGCCATTGAACGAACACCTGTCAACCTCTGGATAAGAACGTCTGCTAAATGCTCTGAATGTAAATACAGAAGACATGTGGAATGAACTGGTGTATAAATTGCTGCATCTTTGATGTCTAACTAGGTGTGTCAAACTCCTGTCACATTTCACAACTAGTATGAAAACAAACTGCAACTTCCTGTACAAGAGCCTTCTCTTACTCAGTCCTGTTCAACAAACAGGGAAAAAGTCTGAGGGCATCTGGTGGACTGGTGGAGGAACATACAGTAGAGCCAGACTGGGACAGAACTATGACATATGTTTTATTTTCTAGATATATAATTAAAATTTTACAAAGTTTTAATACAATACAAATATAATTTTAGTACATAATATTATTTAAGTAACAAACACATTATAAAACCATCTAAATATTTAGACATATTGGATTTAATTGAATAGGCAGTCTAATGATGTGTACCAAAACACATATAAGTACAGTGTCAAATTAATTCCACTTTAAATATGCAAAATGCTATTACATTACATTTATTAGATATTATTTATATTACATTTACATCCACATTCGCCATATGTAACTTAAATCCTTCATTCTGATACAACATAATTTATAACTCAATCTTCAAAATTACTATAATTGACACCAGGTTGAAAATTACTGCCAGTAACAGATGACAATATTATTAGTTTGACATATTTTGGAACTTGATTGTGCTTATAAATACTGAGTAAACCAGTTATGTCCACAGTGTACCCAGTAATAAATTGCAAAAGTGCACTGCGTTGTTTGTGGGTTTTTTATTCCAATAAATCTAGTGGTTGAAATAATTTCAAGTTGACACAGTTCATGATAGGTACTTATCTCCTGTTTATTTTGATATCACATCCAGTAATTAGTTTTAAATTTGGGGAAGCATTGAAATGTCACTGGTGTATAGTTGCAGCAGGACATAAATCTCAGATATCTGAAATAAAACTCAGACGGATGGTCTTTCCATGAATGCTGAACAGGTGTTATATTTCTCCTGCAAATAGACTTTAAGAAGGATTGCCAACTCAGATAATTTAACACCAGATATAAGTTCCTCACAAACATCATTGATGTTTTGCTTTAAGGAATAAAAAAGATGCCGTTTGTGAAAGGGGTTGATATTTTGACATAAGTTCAAATGATGCCTTAAAGAAAAAGTTTGGGATCATTTCCAGAATCAACTTTCATTTCCAAGTTTTGCACAGACGTGGCTTATTATTTGCCATCTTATAAGCAGATCACAAGGTATTACCACAGTCAAAAATAAATTCAGCTAAGGGAGGGAGCAGTGATTCACATTTGGCATAAAGAGATGGATATATTTTTAGGACACATTTGGATATGTAGTTAACACCATATCTCAAGTTTAAAGATATTTATCTTTTCAAATAATTTATTTCTGAAGTGTATTTTAAATTAATAGTATTATGTCAGTAAATGTAAGGTAAGATCATTGCCAGGGATTAATCAAGTACAATATAATATGTATATTTATTGTAGTTGTCCTGGGGTCAGGTAGAATAGCCAGAGAAGTGCAGAGCTGACACAAACCGTTAAGAAATAGCCACAGCCAAAAGAAGAAGATTACTGACTTGCTCTTCTTGTTTCTAGTACAGGTATCGATAGTAGTAGGTTTGGTAGAGTTTCTTACAGATAGTCCTGTCTAAAACCACAGTGCTTAGTCAGATGTGCAGTATCAAGTGTTGCTGTAGTTGAAGTTCATGTAGTCCTGGAATAATAAGTCCATAGTTATCTGAGCGCAGATGGATCTCACTTAAGGACTCCACAGGCCTGCTCTCATCTTTGTGGTGAAGTACACTGAAATTTGTACATCAGTCAGGGTTGACCCACCAACCCTTCCCAGTACACACATGGCTGCTGTGTCTTAACCTGGCATTTGTGTTGGTTCCTGGCAAGCATACAGGATAGGGTTGATCCAGCCCGCATCTTTCTCTAAAATGCTAAAATTAGATGTTTGGTTAAGACTGTTTTGGTTAAATTAGGGATAAAAAGGAAAGCCAACACAATAAAGGTTTTAGTATGATCAAAACAAACTATTTTGTGAAATGTGTTGTCTGATCACATCTAAAGGCAAAAGTGTTTATATAAAAACCTCAAAGCAAGTTCATTAAATTCATAAAAACAAAGATGGGGATGCTGTTTTCTGTGAAAAAATAAGCAGAGAAGTTATTAGAGATTTATGTGCAACCGCATATAAGAAAATAGAAACTGACACCACATCTTTTTTGGGGCCTATCCCTTTATACAGCCAGTCGACTTTTACCTCACTTATTGGTGAGATAAGAAATAATTAGTACAGTCCAAACAGTTCATTGAATCAAACAGTTAAATGTTGGGAAAAACCCCGGTCCTGACAGCCTGCCCACTGAGTTTTATCAGTTGTATATGGATGAAGTCATAAACCTGCTAACTTCCATGTATAATGAAGGTCTGCACAGTGGCTGTATGGGGGACTCTTTTTATGAAGGTGTTCTTTGCTTATTGGATAAAAAAGGTGATGAATCTAATATAGATAATATCACAACAAATGGGAAGACAAAGATACTAATTACAAAACAAGAGAAAATATTGTCAAAACCTTCATCCTATCGAAGCTCCTTTTTTCTAGCGAATATTTTTCCTCCAGCCAACAAAATAACCCAACTAGAAAAAACAGTGTGCCAACACAATCTGGGGAATAACCAGGAAAGTCAGCAAGAATGAATGTATAAAAGCAAAGAATATGGTCGTTTTGGGTGCTGTAGAGCTTGGTGACAAATTAAACATTGCCTTTGTAAAAAACATATCTGCTGCCGTTAGCAGATATACTCTCTGGGTTGGAGAGCTCTCCATGTGGAAAAAAGAAGAGGCAGGGCAAGACATGGCCCTTATTATAAATTATTATACAGTGATTTTATTACACAATTCCAGCATTTACAAATAGACTTTGGTGGTTTACCCAGCAAAATGATTTATAATAAAATAAGTGATTTTAAATATGGGGGATTAATTAAGTATCAAAATTTAACATAATGAAAAAAAATCTAAAAAATACAAATCTGTCAGAGACAATAAGGGATGTCTGCTGGCTGATATCTGTGGGGAGACTTCCTGTTAGAGTTGTTATGTCACAACAAAAGAATGTCCTGTGATTTACTGGAATGAAGATGACACACAGCAGCATCTTCTAATGGACTGTTAATTGAAAGCGCTTGGTGTACACTTTGATGTATGTTATAAATCTGTCATGTATTGTGTTATGGAAGATAAACTGCCATCCAAACATACAGAACTGATAAAGATAATTATATGTATTGTATGTTTAAAACTATGGAAAACAAGATGTGTCATGATAATACAACAGACTGTAATCAACAGTGACACTGTAAGTAAACAGATACTTGCTGACCTCCAGAGGAGGAGAGGTCTGGACAAATCTCGGCGCCTCCTCTGGAACATACTGGACTTATGAACTGACAGAACTTTATACAAGATCACTGGACTCTATGCACTTTATAAATGTTTGCACTTTGGCGCTGGTTGCACTTTATTGCTTGATGTACTGTATTTGTAATTTTCTAATATGAAATTCAATAAAGATGTTTTTAGAAACACAAAACTTCAGAGGGTGGTGATAATGCACCTCAAAATGTTTGGTAATGGCCAAAAAAGGGTTTGACAGTTCATCAAGCTAGGTAATTACCATCCATTCACTAACACAAACAGATGGATGGCTCACATTGATTACCTAGATAGACACAAAGGTTTTGCTCGTCTTCATGGTCTCACACTCCCATCACTCTCTCATTCATACAGACCTGGTCCAACATAGATTTTGCAAAGCATTCAAATGTCACTCAGAAGGCCTTTGGAGCTCAGCTATCAGTCATGAAATGTGATCAATTTATGAGACTTTTTGACACCTAGTAAATATTTTATGTCCTGTTAGTGGTGGCTGTGGAAATGTGTGACAGCTTTACCAGATGTAAAACTGTGTAAATAAGAACCCATGTCTAATATGTATACACTACAATAATGTATACACTGTTTAGGACCCCTTGAATTGTAAATCATGTGTAGCAAATGTATCATGACTATTGGACACACTAAACCCATTCAAATGCATCGCAAATACTGTACTTGAAGTCATTGTGATGAGTCTTTCTTAGCTCTTTGTAATTTGGAGACACACCATAAAACCTGTGGGACATCAAATATATATATTTATGTATGGACTTTTATTTGATGAACTGCTTACATTCTGATTATGAAACCAAGCATGAGAGTAACTTCAAAATATATATTGTGCAATTTATCAAATACCAAAGCTCTCAATTGTAATATATATGATAATGTATATGACGGACTTAGGGGCAGTTGTCAATCCAGTTTGGAAGAGAATCAAAATAAATCACATTTTCTGAATCACTGGAGTTTGGGTTGGTGAAATGAAAATGTTTTGGGGACTTGAGGTTTGAGGCTGAAGTTGAAACTGAAAATAATGATAAATTGGGATGGGACAATTTGGATTGTCTTTAACTTCTATTAGCTAGTTGTGCATACGTTTAAATTGTTTTATTTTACCAAAACAAAAGCAATAGTGCACTAAACCTGCAGTGATGAACTTTTACATATAAACAAATGTCTGTTACATTCAAATCATTGCCAAACGAGTTCACACGACTTTCCAATGTCATTGGACCGAATGGATCAATTTCTGATAGTGAAATGAGTCCTTTCGCAGGGGTTGTGTGGTGCTTTTACAGTCACAACAGTAGGTTATGGTGGACTTTCAAAATATATCTGTTTTTAATGCCCCACTCTGTGTACCTGTCATTTGGGGTGCGCATGAGAGCGTGCTGCATGCCTGTGTCAGGCAATCACAGCTGAGCGCCCCCCTTTACTCTCTCTGCCAGAAGGGGGAGACAAAAGTCCCACACTCCAGCTTTAAAATAAGCCTGTTAAGTATACATGAAACACATTTTTTGTGCTTAAATTTCTTTAATGGTTTCCCACATTGGGATTTATGTCACTATTAAAATTTTATTCAAACACTAGTAAACTCAATCTTATAATCCTTCTGTCACTCTGCTATGTAAAATATTGGATTGCAGTACAGTACATTATACAAACTACCAGAATACAATGTTCTGCTTTGTATTTGGTTCATTTTAATTACTTGGTATATGTATTTTTTATTGAAATGAATCATATTTTAATTCTGTGTAGAGTAAACATACTTAATACGGGTATTAGTATTATGTGCTGTGAGGGAGATATCAGATTTTATTAGCGGCATGTGCAATTTATTTGATGACTGCATACATTTTCAGTTAGGGTAAGGTTATACAGCATGGTCAAAAATAGAAAGACATTTGCAAGTCGGACCATATGTGTAACTAAGGAAACTGATGTCAGAGACTACTGGAGCACATATAAGGTGGTACATAAGGTGTTATATGCCTGCGTAGTTGTCTGATTTCATCAGTAATGTATGACTTCTATTTCAACCACAACTTCACGTCCTGCTTTACTACATGCCAGATACAATGATTTGGATAGACAGTGAATTTATTTGAATTGTTTTGCTCATACAGTAAGTGTTTGAAGAGGACTTTGCACAATTTATGCACAGATGTTTTGGCTTTGTTTTGCTGTGATAACGTGAAATGGTGTTTCCAATCATTTCAGTTGATAAGAGAGTTTGTAGGTCTTCCTGTGCAGTTCATGATTGCTGACAGCTCTGAAATTGCTTTGGTTTAAAGAAGATGTAGTATGGCATGCTGTGAAATGCAAAAACTGCATCACGGAGTCAGTATTTTCATAGAGATTTTAGAGCATCCTCATATGAACGTTTCAGTTTTTTTTATTTTAGATTTTTTTACAGTAATTACATAAGTTCTTTTTTGTTTTACTTTTAACATTTATGCATACATTCATTATTAAAGACTTCACCAAAACACAATTTACTTTTTTTCATTTGTTAGGTCCTCACTTGGACTACCCTGATTAGCAACTTTCAAAAACTGATGTTGGATTTTGTCAGTTTGCTTATTTTAGCATTAACTGGATACTAGCTCTGAGTAAGAATTTAGGGAAGACTGTACCCCCAAAAATGTGGTGTTACTGAGGCACTTGTTGTTGGATGTACCCATTCAATCTGTGTAATAAAATTCAGTCATATTTTTAACATTTTACGTTGAATATGTTTATTGCTTTTGTAATGCTAAATTGATGCAGAGTAAGTGGTCAAAGTCTGCTGACTGGTCTTCAGCCTAATCTGCAGTATGTACTATAGTATAATGTAATTTTTAATTTCACTGAAAAAAGTAGGACGTCTCTGGGCACAGCATTCCAAAATCCATACACAGACATAATCCTATATGCTATTCCATCTAGAGCAGTGGTCCTCAAACTGGGGTCCGGGGACCCCCAGCAAAAAGAGGAATAATTTATTTTCACTATAATTCCATCTAAAAGTAACACAGTGGCAGTATGTATGACTATTTTGGTAATGAATTTCATACACTTTCTAAAAGCAAAATTTTTAGGGGTCCTTGACATGAAAAGGTTTGAGAACCACTGATCTAGAGCATTCTTGAAATAACTTAATGAAAATGTGTCCACATAAATTTCAGGTCCTAAAATGTGATGATGAAAATTTCCTATACATCGAATAGATTATAGTCAGATGAGAACATATGGAGATTTTTTTTTGTTTGTTGCACCATCAAGAAATTAAGCTAATCTCAGTGCAAAACCATAGCCAGATACAGCAATTATAAGTTTAATACATGAATTTAATTAGGTCAGATGAAACCTTAATGCTGTTCAGTGGGAGACTGGTGTTGTACATTACAGTTAAAGATCATATTAACCCTTTACTGCTTTCTGACCTTCACAGCTTCCCATTTATAGATTTTTTATTTTTTATTTTTAATCTTTCTGATGAATCAAATGAGGACCTGAAATAGGTATAATGTTGCATTTTGGGGTGGGAACGCAATTTCTTGCACTATGTCACACAAGAATAGGGTACAATAAATTTTACTATTTTAAATCATTGAAGAAGGTGGTTTATATACATATTCTATTTTTATATATATTCCTAAACTGGCATTCTGTTTGTTGCCTTAGTCTACTTGTTAGGACAACACCATACTCAATGATGAAAATGTATTATGATGTAAAATATAGAGAATGTAAAAAACATTTTTGGTCTTTATAAAATTAGATATTTCTTATGCCCAGAATAATCAATGTTTAATAATAATAATAATAATAATAATAATAATAATACATGATGCTTATATAGTGCTTTTCAAGAACTCAAAGTCATTCTACACCATACACTATACACTAAGGGGCGGCATTAGTGAGACAAACAGCAGACAAACAACACGGACACACAAGGATGGATGAGGGGGCTAAGAGAAGGCGGTCGAGAAGAGATGGGTCTTGAGGTGGGATTGGGAAACAGCTAGGGACTCTGAGTCTCTGATGTCTTGGGGGAGGGAGTTCCAGAGCCTGGGAGCTGACCTAGAGAAGG
Organism: Scomberomorus guttatus; assembly: GCA_038419695.1. Taxonomy (NCBI): domain Eukaryota; kingdom Metazoa; phylum Chordata; class Actinopteri; order Scombriformes; family Scombridae; genus Scomberomorus; species Scomberomorus guttatus. Next base: position 1,400,998 of record CM076459.1, read on the forward strand.
CTCTGTCCCCAAAACCTTGAAGGTTGGACTTGGGGGTTGGAGAGAAGGCCAGCAGAGGTGGATCTGAGGGACCAGGAGGGTTGGTAGAGGGAAAGGAGGTCCGTGAGATAGGAGGGGGGGGTGCCAGAATTTGATATGAGTAAGAAGTCAGGCGGCTGCGTTCTGGACCAGTTGCAGTCTGCTGATGGAGTTAGCACTGATGCCATAGAGGAGTGAGTTGCAATAGTCAAGACGGGAGAAAATTAAGGCGTGGATGAGTGTTTCAGCAGCAGGGTATGTGAGAAAGGGCCTGATCTTTGCAGTATTGTGAAAGTGGTAGAAAGAGGATTTTCTACACAGCCAGGTTTGTGCTACACCTAACCTGTTTTGCCATCAACTGGAAGAAGAGTGCCCCCCAGCCATGCCAGCAGGTGGTGAGCAGAGTGGGTGGAGGGGGTCTGGAAGAGGGATTAAGCGGGAAGTGGCCTGAGGGCTGAAGGATGGAGCTGGGGATCTTAGGCGCATGGCCTGGGGCTGGACAGGGGCATAATAGATCTGGAGGGTAACCAGGATACAGGACCAAAGGGTGGAGCAGGTCTGGAAGGTGACCAGGAGGCAGGGCTAAAGGGCGGAACAGCTGTCCACAATGACCAGGATGCTGGTGATGTAGGCAGTGCAGTTCTGGAGGATGGGCAGGAGGACGGCCAGATGTGCAGAGCTGCTCAGGCGGATGACCTAGAGGCTGGCAACGTAAGTTGGCTGCTCTGTAGGCTGGCAATGTAGGAGGGGCCGCTTTGGAGACCAGTGACATAGGTAGGACCACTCTGGAGGTTGACCAGAAGACAGGACAGATGGGTGGAACTGCTCTGGTGCTCAAAGTTGTAGACTGGACCCCTCTGGAGGTCGATGCCACATGCTGGACTGCTCTAGGGGTCAGTGACAAAAGCTGGGCCACTCTTGGGGTCAGTGACAAAGGCTGGGCTTCTGCTGAGGTTGGTGACAAGGCCGGAGGTCCGGAAAGGCAGGTGAAACCTGAAGTTTGGGCTGCAGGTCAGGGCAGGCTGCTGGCATCTGGAGTACAAGACCAGAGACTGGCAGCTGGAGTGCAGTGGTAATTGATACGGGTTGGGGTGCAGGACAGGCAGACCACTGGCAGCTGGAGGTGTGGTTGGGCATCGGCGAAGAGGGACTGCCGACTGGAGGTCTGGCAAGATTGTTGGCGGAGGTGGCCAACTACTGAAGATCTGGCAGGGCGTCAGTGGAGACATCTGACAGCTCAGGAACAGGCTGCTGAGCAGGCTGTGTGAGCTGGGAGACAGGCAGGTGAGCCGGTAGAGCCAGGGAAACAGGAGGCTGCTGAAGAACAGCCACAGGACACACCTGAAGTTCAGGAACTGGTGACAGCCGAAGCACAGGATCAGGAGACTGCAGCAGCACAGGAACAGAGGACTGCTGCAGCACGAGAACTGGTGACTGCTGTCAGGAGCCATGGGGTCAACACCTCCTTTTGGAAACTCTACGGTACCCTGTGAGAATGGCAAGGTGAGTCCATTTAAAGGGTGACTGCTGGACATCAGGTTGATTCCTCAGTTCAATGCTCCTGGGGTTCAGGGAATGCAGGATCAGGACAGGCAGGTAGTGGGCTAGCCGGGACAGGACAGGCAGGCTGCAGGCTCACGAACCCGAGCCTAATCAACTGGAGTGTAGGCTGGTTGCGAGTAGTCCGGGGTGCAGACTGAAGGCTTGCAGACCAGAGTGCAGGCCGAGATGCAGTCTGGAGGTTTTCATATTGGTGGCCAGCATGCTGCAGGTTAGCTGACTGAGGTGCAGGCTTGGATTCACGAGTGGGATTCACGAGTGCCACCTCTGTCCTCACTACTGGAGGTGTATTTCCAGTCATTACAAAAGGCACAAAAGGTTATAAGTCACCTCATGTAGTCCCAGTGAAAACAATCCATCAAAAACATAATTCATGTAGTTCGGGGTGAAGACAAATGGGGGAAACGAAAGGGCTCTGTTCTACATAATGATCAGGTAAGAGACACATCAAACACAATCTGTATCATCTAATCTGTATAAATAAAATATGTTATATAGAATACAGAACATGTTTTCGTTAATATTATGGTGAAAAGTGTAACAAAGCTCATCGATAATTGACATGGTAATGGGAATTCATTGTGGCTCTGAAAGTTATATTTTGCCTATGATGCTGTATTTATGTTTGAGTTATGCCTCTTAAATTGACTGTAAAATGTGAAGGTGTCTTTTAAGTTTGAAACTGACACTGCTAGCACTCTCCCAAAAAGTGATAGCATTTTACCGGACATTACCATGTGGGTATAAATCATGTCAATGTTGAGCTGAAAGACATCCCCATCCAGGCAACTAGATAAGTGGTGTACTGCCATGCACATTATAGCCAAGATAACTGATGTAGCTCCATCCAGCTACTGTTTTGAACACTGTGTGCTCAAGCGTGACTTGAAGAGAAGAGTAAATGATACACAGTAAATATTATTAAATTATGAGGGAAAAAACTTTATTGAATGAATACATTGTAAGAAGACAATTCAACAGCTAGATCATATTTTATGAACTGTCGAAAGGCGCCAAAAGGATGTCTCTTATTCAGCAACATCAGACTAGAAAGAAAACAAGAAAAAAAGGTTCAGAATGTATTCGTAAAATAAAAAAAAATAAAAAAACAGTATAAAATATTTAGCTTATACATAAACATAAATAACAACATTAAACTAAGATGCCCAGATAATAATTTTGGTAAATATTATCACATGGTTACCTTTCCATGATCACGGCTCTTGGCTCTCAGCTTGTTGACCTGGGACTCAGCGATGTCAGCGCGCTCTTGAGCTTCCTCCATCTCATGCTGGACCTTCCTGAACCTGGACAAGTGAGTGTTGGCCTGTTCCTCCTGTAAAGGGTTTGGAGTTGAAGTATGTTGTATTTTTTAATATTACGTCATATTATTACGGTTCCTTTTTGTAGTTATTGATTTGTGCTACATTCCTATATGGAAAATTACAAAACATTTGACTCACAGCCTCCTCAGCTTGTCTCTTGTAAGCCTTGACTTTGAGCTGTAGCTTATCCACCAGATCCTGAAGTCTGCGCACATTCTTCTTGTCCTCCTCAGTCTATACAAAAAAAGGAGTGTTACTGATGGAGTATAGGAAGAAAATTACAAAATTAAGAATTCAGGATAGTGAATTAAATAAGAATTTACCTGGTAGGTCAGCTCCTTCACTCTCCTCTCATATTTGCGGACTCCCTTAACAGCATCAGCTCCACGTCTCTGCTCAGCATCAACTTCAGATTCCAGTTCACGGACCTGTAATGCGATGATACATATGATACAAAGACAAGGAATTTTACTAGTGAGAAAGTTTTAATTTATTCCACACAGTGAAAGTGTGATTAACATCCTGAAGCAGATATATTATGAGCATACCCTTGACTCCAGTTTCTGGAGCTGCTTCTTGCCACCCTTCATGGCGAGGCTCTCAGCCTCATCCAGACGGTGCTGCAGGTCCTTGACTGTGACCTCCAGGTTCTTCTTCATCCTCTCCAGGTGAGCACTGGTGTCCTGCTCCTTCTTCAGCTCCTCAGCCATCATGGCAGCCTGAAATGATGGGCATCAAGCATAAACAAGTATTTGGTGAGGTGAAGTTGAATGTTATTTTTTTTAAAAAGACAAACATAAACTCACATCAGTGATAGCCTTTTTGGCTTTGTCCTCAGCATTTCTTGCTTCCTGAACTGCATCGTCCACTTCACCCTGAACCTGTACAAGGTCACCCTCCAGCTTCTTCTTGGTGTTCAGAAGACTGGTGTTCTGAATATTAAAAAAGTCACATTTAATTGGATATTTTTTTGTATAACAAAGCTGTTATGTATACTATATTCATTCTGTATAAAAACATTTTCTTGTGAATTATTGAACACAAACCTGAGAGTGAAGCAGTCCAACACGCTCACTAGCATCAACCAACTCCTGCTCAGCCACTTTGCGTCCTCTCTCTGTCTGCTCCAGAGCAGCTCTCAGCTCCTCGATCTCAGCCAACATTAGGCCATTTCTGCGCTCCACCATGGCAACCTGTTCCTTCATGTCTTCCTGTCCTCTGACAGCGTCATCGAGGTGCAGTTGGGCATCCTGACAACAAGTGGAGAAAAAAAGAGTTAACTTTCTTTGCTCTTCAACATTTGTTGATTCATTGATCAGACAAAGCTCACCTTGAGCTGTCCCTGGATATTCCTCAGTTGTTTCTGGGACTCAGCAGCCTGCCTGTTGGCATGGCTCAGCTGAATCTCCATCTCATTCAGGTCTCCCTCCATCTTCTTCTTGACTCTCAGGGCATCATTCCTGCTCCTGACCTCAGAATCAAGAGTGCTCTGCATGGAGTCAATCACCCTCTGGCTGTTCCTCTTGATCTGCTCCATCTCCTCGTCCTTTTCTGCAAGCTTCCTGTCTACCTCACCTTTGATCTGGTTAAGCTCAAGCTGAACACGGAGAATCTTGGCTTCCTCATGTTCCAGTGTGCCCTTAAGGAAAAAGTTGTACCTAAAGGTTACCAGTCTTTCTCAGAAAAGATAAACAAATATAAAAGCAATACATGTCATTACATAAATGCTTTTGTATTTTATCAAATAAGTGGTTTAATATTGTAATTTAGATTTTTACCTCTGCTTCCTCCAGTGCTGTCTGAATTTCAGTCTTCTCAGTCTCCACAGTCTTCTTGGCTTTCTCCAGCTCATGGATGCTCTTTCCGGTCTCGCCAATCTGTTCAGTCAGGTCTGAGATCTCCTCTGTAGAACACCAAAAGCCAAAATCCAGTTTAACAAACGGTATACATTATATCTAGAAAATTAGGTTTTACCTCCACAAAACCTCATGACCTACACCTTTAGGGGTCAAGGAAGAACCCTTACAATCACTAATTACATTAAATATTGTGGGATTGACATACGCTGCAGGTTCTTGTTCTCTCTCTTCATGGTCTCCAGATGATCCAGAGCCTCCTCGTAAGAGTTCTTCATCTTGAACAGTTCAGTGCTAAGAGAGCGAGCCTCCTTCTGGGCTCCTTCCAGCTCTGCCTGGCTCTCCCCATATTTCTGTTTCCATTCTGCAAGGACCTAGAATTATATAGATGAATAACAATGATTAATCACTAAGATAGATTTGGGTTTCACCCGAATCAGTGGGGTTTCGATTTCCTTTTACCTTATCAAAGTTCCTCTGCTTCTTGTCAAGGTTGGCAGCCAGACCATTAGCTCTCTCTACATCAATCATGAGATCCTCCACCTCACCCTGTAGCCTCTGCTTGGTCTTCTCCAAAGAGGCACACTTTGAGTTCACAGCCTCAATGGACTCCTCAGCATCCTGCAGACGCTGGGCAAGCTTTTTCCTGTAGTGAAGAAGTATTTGTTTACACTTAATTGCATATTGATAGCAAAATATGTGGAAGGTTATCTGGAAAAGCAAGCAACTGAAATAAAAACTAATTAAGACTCTGAAAAGGTAGTGACTTACTTGGCCTCCTCCAGCTCCTCAGTGCGCTGGATAGCATCAGTCTCATATTTGGTTCTCCACTGAGCCACTTCGCTGTTAGCCTTGGACATTCCTCGCTGCAGCTCAGCTTTAGCCTCTTGCTCCTCCTCAAACTGCTCTCTGAGCAGATCACAGTCATGGCGGGCTGACTGAACAGCATGGGCCAGGGCATTCTTGGCCTGATGAACATGGCAAAAGGCATTTTAATTGATCTATTAAGTATATAAATATTATCTAAATTTTATCTAAATACATAATTTGGCAATTTTCCATATTGAAAAATATTGATTTAGCCATTTAGTTTTGGATCATTTACTTTTACATCTATCAGATTTGCTATTTAGTGTAGTATGTGGGACTTAGAATCCAGGAATTCAGGTGGAAGGTGCTTCAAGAGGAAGGAGAAACAGGAGAGTTAGCGGGAGGTGCTTAAGTCATAAAAGACAAGACTGAGGTGTAGCGGCACACTGCATGAAGAGGAATAGGTCCAATTCCCACAAATCTGTGATCAGTTAAATGGTATGGTGGTAGGGAATTAAGCAAGGTTTGAATTACTTTCTCAAATTATTTTTTTGCCTTCTAACATGGTCGGACGACATTTTGTAAGAACTGTATATTTTTTCATGCATAACAGCCAGGAGATCTGGTGGGTTAGTAGTAGGTGCTAGGTGAAGGTGGAGAAACAGGTGAATGACTACACTCGAAAAGGAGGACTCAATTCATCCCTTGTTAAAATCTAATAATAGTACATAGTATAGTAACATGTAAACTGGCTATACCTTCACTTCCTCCTCAATGTGTCTCTTCAACTCCTCGATCTGCTGAGTGTAAGCCTGCTTGCCCCTGGTCAGCTGGGAAACAAGAGCGTCTTTCTCCTCAACTTGGCGGGAAAACTCACCTGAATGACAAAATGTAAATATGTTTTTTATCAAAATGATCATTACTGGTTTTTATTACTAATTTTATCACAGGTGACTCACCATTCTCTGTCTGCAGTCTTGCCCTCTGTGCATTTACGTCATTCAGCTGGCGCACATTCTCATCATTTTTGGCCTTAAGCTCACTCAGCTGGTCCTCAATAGTTCTGCACATTTTTTCCAAGTTGCCCTATCAAAAACAAAACATGATGTATTTAAAAACATTTACATGAACACAGCAAATGTTGAGCATTTATCTAAGTTGAAAGCTACTGTCATATCTATCCATTATTGTTCATATTTCTAAGCATAATGAAAGGTCAATATTTCACTTATAAACAAAACACTCACTTTGGATTTAGCTACAGCCTCCATGTTGCTGGAGAGGTCATCAATCTCCATCTTGTACTCGCTCTTCTCCTTCTCCAGCTTCTGCTTGACACGCTGCAGGTTGTCGATCTGCTCTCCCAGCTCTGCAACACTGTCGGCCTGCTTCTTGCGGAGCGCTGCTGCGGTAGCTTCATGCTGCAGAGTTGACTCTTCAAGGTCACGGCGCAGCTTCTGGAACTCAGCCTCACGCTTTTTGTTCATCTCAATCTGAGAGGCTGTTGCTCCACCAGCTTCCTCAAGCCTCTCACTGATCTCCTCAAGTTCCCTGGAGAGGTCAGACCTCTGCTTCTCCACCTTAGCCCGAGCAGCCCGCTCAGCCTCGATTTCTTCTTCCAGCTCTTCAATACGAGCCTAGGTTCGATGATAGTAATATCAAGAAGGCTTGTTAACTGGAACTTACTGTAAAAAGTTATTTTTCACTTACTGAGTATTCATGTCCAGTACCAACCTGCAGTTCCTTGATCTTCTTCTGAAGCTGAGCACCAAGAGACTGTTCATCCTCAATCTTGCTGAGCAGCTGGCTGGTCTCAAACTCCTTCCTGGAAGAGAAAAAAAAGACAGTAATTGCTGTTATAGTTTTAGTTTTGATTCAAAATCATTGTTTTGCATTACGGCAATAATTCAATGTAAAGGTTAAAGATGAAAAAGAAAACTTGCTTCTTGATTTTCTCCTCAGATTGCTGCTTGTCATTCTCCAGATCCATTATGGATTCCTGCGACAATTTCAGATCTCCCTCCAGCTTCCTCTTGGCTCTCTCAAGGTCCATACGGAGCTTCCTCTCTTGCTCCAGTGATCCCTCAAGCTTTTGAGATAATATTATAATGTTGACATGAAATAATGTTTTGCATTTTTATCATGGAATGTCAATTCTAATACACAAACTAATAATATAAACGCATTATCAGAAGCAATGGTTTCTCACATCGTCCACTTGCTGTTCCAACTTTGTCTTGGCCTTGGTCAGAGTGTTGACTTTGTCCTCCTCTGCCTGGAGATCATCCAGTGTTTGCTGGTGAGCCTCTTGGAGGGCTTTCTTCTCCTTGGTTAATTTGGCAATAGACTCATCTTGAGATGCCATCTCTTCTGTCAGGTTTTTCACCTGAAAGTGTAGGCAAGGTGAATTATTTCCATCACTTTATATCTAAATGTTTGAAAGCAAACTTCAAATACTTTCTCTTTTTTTTTTATAAATGTTTCCAATTTTTTTAAATGATTCCAACCTTGTTTTCAGTTGCATGTTTCTCCTTCTCCACTTTAGCCAAGGTGAGCTCCAAGTCATCAATATCTTTCTTCAGCTCAGAGCATTCATCCTCCAGCTTCCTTTTCTTGGCAGTCAGCTCAGCATTGATTTCCTCTTCATCTTCCAGTCTCTCAGTTGTCTCTTTGAGTTTGGCCTCGAGTTGGATCTTGCTCTTAATCAGACCTTCACACCTTTCCTCAGCATCTGAGAGGTTCTCAACTTCCTACAGTTTATTTTGAACATACAGTAAGTCAATAAATTAGTTATTCTCTGAATGTACATAAATATTTTCAGAATTAATAAGACATAAATTTTTTTATGAATATATTCATTAGTATTTGTCAGTCTACATGTTTGGTAAGGCACATAGAAGATGAGAGGATCAGAAGAGTATGCAGCCTCTTTAAATTTCACCTAGATATCTGAAAATGTTAGTGACAATATGTAATTAGTGTAGTGTGGATGTAACAGAATCACACTTGCTTTTGTATCCTACTTACCGCAGCCACTTGCAGTTGCAGGTCATTCTTTTCCTGCAGCAGGGAAACCATCTTCTCCTCCAGCTCCTTCTTCTTGGCCAGGGCAGCAGCCAGGTCTGCTGTCATTTTCTCATAGTTCTCCTTCATCCCTTGTAGCTCCTTCTCAGTCTCAGCACTCTTCAGAAGAGGCTTGATCTTGAAGTACAGATTCATCCATGGCCAGTTTTTCACATTCATGAATGAACGGATATTGTACTGAATACTGAAGATAGATTCTCTGGAAATAAAAAAATAATAAAATAAATAAATAATTAATAAAGTGTCATTTTTACTACAATGTGATTTAACAAAAACAGCTGTAATCTGTTTCATTGGACAGAACAGTTCAGTGTACTGTATGATAATCGTACCTCCTCTCCATCATCTTGACAAACTCCTTCCTCATGACGTATCCTCTGCAAAGAGCCTGAGTCATGGTCACCAGAGTAGCCAGTTTCTCATCTCTCATCTCCTCCAGGGTACCCAGCAGACCAGCTTTGAAGAACACCTGTGTGGTCATCAGCACACATTGATACAAAAGGACATATGTACATGCCATATCTATTGATATTGTTCATAGAAATTAACCTTAGTGTGCCCAAACTTGTACTGAGTGTGATCCACATCAATGGAGCCGAGCAGCTTCTCTGCAGCTTTCTTGTTGTCAATGAACTGTCCCTCAGGGATAACGCTGGCATTCAGTACTTTGTATCTACAAGAGAACATTATGTTATTACTTATAATGACCCCACATCTTGGCCAGCTGTTTTAACTCGCTGAAATAAACTTGACTTGATTATCTTAAAAAATGCATCACCTCTGCTTGAAGTCACCGTAGAGGATTCTGCTGGGGAAGCCCTTTCTGCAGATTCTGATTCCTTCCAGCACACCGTTACACCTCAGCTGATGGATGACCAAGAAGTTCTCCATAAGACCTGAAAGTTGAAAATTTATATTGTTTAAAATGTTTCTTATCATCACTATGTCACTAAGTGTGCAAAGCTGGGCTATGTGCTTCTTACCTGGGGTCTTTGATTCATTAGGAATAAGGCAACGGACAAAATGAGGGTGAGTGCTCCTCAAGTTGGTCATCAGCTTGCCCAAGTTCTCCTGTGGATCAGGAACACAAGATAAATGGTCAACAGTATTACAAGATGAGGTGTTTAATTGGTATCTGAAAAAATTGAAACGATACATACCCTGAAAAGAGCAGACACAGTCTGGAAGGAACCACCCTTCTTCTTTCCACCCTTTTTGCCACCACCACCAGCAGCAGCCTCTGTTTTCCAAAACATTAAATTTAATTAATTAACTAAATAAATAACTTTGTAGAATCTCTTTAAGTTTTCTCATCTCTGAAAAGGGTATTTTCTAATTAAGTCACATGCATGAATATATTACCACAGAGTAGTCATCAGCTTTATACTAGGCCTAAACCAAGTGTAACAGGTGCACAGTTTCTTACCCATCACTACAAACTTACTGCATGTTGTGTAACATCATGTATTGCTACCGATCAAGCTGCTAATAGCCAATATAAAGAGATCAATCTCAACAATGCTGTTCACTTTCTTGTACAGTTAGTAGTAGAACCTAGTTGTAAAAAAATTGTAAGGTGTTTCTGACACCATGGATAGTTCTGCAGTACATGGGTTTTGCAGTATAGATAAAACATATCATCTGTATTGATGCTCAGAGTTTCTGATCACTCTGCTCAATCTTATTTCTCACCATCTGCTGCACCACGGCTTGCATAGAGGAAGGCCAGAAGTTTGTTTGAGGACTTCTGGTAGAGCTGGACAACTGAGTCATTCAGGGGGTCCTTGTTCTTGTCCAACCAGCCAGAGATATTGTAGTCCACTGTACCAGCGTAGTGAACCAGGGAGAAGTGAGCCTCAGCCTTGCCCTTTGCAGGTTTTGGTTTTTCAAAGGCCTTGGTCTTGCCAAGATGCTGATCATGCAGCTTGTTCTTGAAAGTTGTGTCAGAGGCCTTGGGGAACATGCACTCCTCTTCAAGGATGGAGAAGATGCCCAGTGGCTGAGGAAAATAATACATTTCACATTAAAAATTAAACTATGGAAGCAAACATTTGCACATGAATCGATTGACCGATTGACTACTTACTTTCTCAATAAGCTCAATGCAGGCAGCCAAGTCCATACCAAAGTCAATGAATTCCCATTGAATTCCTTCTTTCTTGTACTCCTCTTGCTCCAGGACAAACATGTGGTGGTTGAAGAACTGTTGCAGTTTCTCATTGGTGAAGTTGATGCAGAGTTGCTCCAAGCTGTTGAACTGTGATTACAGAAATGTATTCAGTTGCATGTCAAAATACTGTTGACCTTTGAATTGCTCAGTTATTTTTCAACCACTCACATCAAAGATCTCAAATCCAGCGATATCCAACACTCCAATGAAGTACTGTCTTGGCTGCTTTGTGTCCAGCATCTCATTGATACGGATGACCATCCACAAGAACATTTTCTCATAGATAGACTTGCACAGAGCACTAACAGCATTGTTGACCTAGAAATAAAGATTTTAGAATAAGAATTTGTCACAATCATATTTTCATGTCAAAATGAAAATACTGCCCTTTTATTCTTTCAAACATTACATTTTCTTTATCTTACCTGTGGCACAGTCTGACCTTTGGTCACCATCTCATTTCCGACCTTGACTCTGGGGTAGCACAGAGCTTTCAGCATATCAGCTGAGTTCAGGCCCAGGAGGTAGGCGATTTTATCAGCCACTGATGGAAAAACAAACCTTTAGTTATCTATGAACTGGGACATGTTTAGAAATATATGTTACATAGTATCCCATGGTAGATTTCCTAAAAGATATCATTATCAAAATCACCCTCAGTGCCATCAGGTTCAGCCTGCTCCTCACGCTGCTTCTGCTTGAAATGCATGTTGCCATGATGCATCACAGCACCAGTCAGCTTATAGATGCCCATCTTCTCCTCACCACTGAAGCCCAAGATGTCAATTGCAGTCTACATTGTACATGAAGCAAAGTTATTGGTATTGGTTACTGGTTTGGAAGATTTTCCCCAGTTGTCTTAAGCTTGCAAGATCTATTTAACTATGTTTTCTTACATCTGTTGCAATGAACTCCTCCACATCATTGATGCTTTTGACTGTGATTTCACCCTGACTGACCATTGGGTAGTCATAGGGGTTGGTGGTGATCAGAAGACCCTCTAGAGGAGCACAGTAAAAATATGTATTATTGTTTAGTGTTGTCTCTGGTATTGTTTCAATGTCAATTTCAAATTTGCATAGTAACATACCCAGGAGCTCAGGCTTGTGCCCAGTCATTAGCTGATAGAAGATGTGGTAGCTCCTCTCAGCAGACAACTGGAAGGTTACACGAGACTTCTCCAGCAGATCTAAGAAAAAACAAATTTAACTAGAGACTGTGAGATTACTCTATTACATTGTAATACTATTACTTTATCAAAAACCAGATTATATTCCAGATGAATCTTGATTCATACCATGGTTGAAACTTACATGTTTCAATATCAGCTGAAGCCAGCTTTCCAGAAGAGCCAAAGTGGATTCTGATGAATTTACCCTAGAGAGCCAGATCATTGATAACATCAGTTTTTGTAATTTAGCAACAAAATATCTTGAGATGCTCCCTGGATTACTTACAAAACGAGAGGAGTTGTCATTCCTCACAGTCTTAGCATTACCATAGGCCTCCAGCAGAGGGTTGGCTGCAACAATTTGGTCCTCAAGGGAGCCCTGCAAGAGAGGATTTGAGTTACATAAGCTTATTCAAATTAACTTTCCTCTGACAAACAGTTTTATCTTAAACAACCAATTTACCTGCATCTTGCCAGGTGTTGGCTCAGCCTTCTTGGCTCCAATAGCTGCAATTGTTGCAAAGTATTGGATGACACGTTTGGTGTTGACGGTCTTTCCTGCACCGGATTCTCCACTTGGGTATAAGAGACACATGTCAAGATTCTGCTTTATTGTCATTACATGATTTAGCATTACAGTTTCTGTTATACTTACGTAATTAGGATAGACTGGTTCTCACGATCTGAAATACAAACATAGACATTTCACATGAATTCCGGTTTTGTAATTCCTTCAATAAGCTTATGTTTAAGTTCAATTCTACACAATTTAACACTGCTAACTTTGACCTTACCTGTATGCATGAACTGATAGGCATTATCAGAGATGGAGAAGATATGAGGTGGTGCCTCAATCCTCTTCTTGCCTCTGTATCCTCCCACAACTACAGCATCATATACTGGAAGCCACTTGTAGGGATTCACAACAACACAGAACAGCCCAGAGTAGGTCTGTAACAGCACAAAAAGAAAATATATATAGTGTTAACATTTAAATATGCAGATATAAATGAACATCACATTAGTAAAGTGGAAACTCACATAGATCATCCATGAGGCATAACGCTCTTTGAGGTTATACAACACACAGGGCTCGTTGAGGTGGGTCATCATGGCCATGTCCTCAATTTTATCAAACTTTGGAGGGTTCCTGGGATGGATGTCATCTTCTTTTACAGTGAGAGTCTGAATAGGAAATACAGTAAAATGTTTTCTTTTTCAAATTTAGCGTTCATCAGATGGATGTCCTTATTAAGCACTATGTCAGTATGAATTTAAAACCACTAAATGTTTTAGTAAAATATAGTTTTAAATAAATGTTAATGGAAAGAATGGCATCCTCCTACATAGAGAGGGTCTTAAATGGAAATAGATGGGGAAATGTTTTTAAAAAAGTAAAATAATGAATTGCCTACCTTTCCAGTGTCTGTCTCAACTGTGGCTTTGCCACCCTCTCTCTTCACAAGTTTACCCTTGAGATACATCTCATCGGGATCAACTACAAAGAAGGCGGTTTTGGCATCAAAAGGAGCAGTTTGTGCTTCAATCCTCTCCTTCTCTGGCTTCCGGAGGTAGATGGCCGCCGGGCCATAGCACTCCATCTCTGCGTCTGTGCTCATGGTGGCACTTTAGTGGAGACTGAAAAGATAGTGTTAAAATATCACCATGATGTAGTAATGGTGTTGCATCCATCTGATCTTCGAGATTTTGACATCTTTTACCTCAGCTGGTTCCAAAAAATGATGAGTGGTACAGTATCTGGTGGAGTCTCAAGATGCTATAAAAAAGATGATTAAACATGATTACAATAACTTTTTTCAGTTCGGTTTTTAAATCTTCCTTGCACAAAGTCAGTTTGAGAGCAGTCGAGTGTGAAGGTGGTAAAACTTATTCAGACTTAAAGGTCCAGTGTGTAGAATTTAGTGGCATCTAGCGGAACAGACTTGGCAGAAAAGGAATATAATATTCATTAGTATGTTTTAATCAGTGTATAATCACCTGAAAATAAGAATCTACTGGCTGTAGAGAGGGCCCTTCGCTTTTTCGCGAGTTTCGCGGCCACCATAGGTTCTCCTACACACTTGGAAGGGGAGGGTGAGGGGAGTGGTATTCAGTTGGTTGCAATCTGCAACCTCATTGCTAGATGCCACTAAATCCTACACACTGGACCTTTAACTAATAAGTGCTAGCTGTATTCAGTTCAGTCATCAAAGTTCAATATTCTCCCATCCTCTCAACTGCCATCCACAACAATGGAACTATTACAGCTCTTAATGATCACTTAGTATATAGTATGTGTTGAGACAGGATGACAATATGCATTAGTAATTAACATTAACTGTACAGACTGATCAATAGGAATTCAAACTAAGATCACAGTTGATACACTCACCTGTGTTGGGTGCCTATCAGTTAATGCACAAGTCCAGGGCTGCCTCTTTTATAGAGGGTGGGAGTGCTTGGTCAGCTGTAGTCTCTCACTCAGTTTGGTCATGGCCTCCTGCTGTTGCTTATTTTGTGGCAGCGATGTTTATGGAGCATGTGATGATTTTTATTTGTAACTAGAATTTGAAAAATACATGCTGCAGTATGATGTTGTACCAGTTGATTTGATTCGATCACAGACGTGAATGTGACATACACAATATGGGTCTTAAAATATTGAATATAATGTTATAGAAATCTTACCATTGTTTAGTAGGAAAATTGGAATATTTACAGTAGAATGGACTACATTGCTAATAAATTCTATTTATTTAAATTATACTGGACCAAATACCTTCCTCACTACTAAACTAATTTTAATTTACTTTCAACATACTTGCTTTCATCATAAATGTTGGCTATGAACACATTCTCCTAAGAGAAACAAAAGAGAAATTGTAGAGTAGGAGAAAGACTGTCAGACATGCACACATACTTCAGTAAGACTTCAGTAAACCAAATAGGATTTGAGGGTCTGCTTAAGCAAACATAAATATAAGTTTGTTTAGAGTGAAAGAAGGAGGTGCTTATCAATTTCTCCCCTAGATTAACTCAGTGAGTTACAAACTTGCTATTATAAATGTTGGTCCAGTACTGCCTGCAAGTGCAGGCATGGAATGATGGCCAAATTTTATAATTCATTAAATAGTGCAGAATATGGTTTGTGTTTGTGTTAAATCAATAAAGTTTAAAGGATTTAAAAGACATGAAAGTTGAAACATGTAGTTAACATCAACAATTAGTTTTTTTAAATTCACTGGCAGCTTTGGGGGTTGCTTTTGGAAACTCATCCAAATTCCATTGGTATTCAGTTGCAGGACACTTGCGTATTCGAGATCTTTGAAAGTTCACCCCTAAATTACACTAATATAAGACAGTTGTCAACACATTTTAATTAAATGTTTGGGTTTTTTAACCTTTAAGTATATAAGTCTAGGGGAAAATTATGTATAATGCTTAATAATGCTTGACCATGGTAATGCTATATTTACCAAAACTTTCACTGTGCTCATAAAAACTTGTGTTCCTGTGTGTGCCAGTAATACAGAAAGAATAATATTAAAAAAATATACCATAATGCATAGCTGTGGTTGTGTACTATTTTATCTTATAAATTTTATAAATGTAAACTTACCAATGTGAGAATTAAAGCACTTTATTAATTGAGATTAGATGACGTTAATGTTTTTAAAGGGCCATGTCAGATGTATGAATGGAGCTCAGTTTTGGAAATGCACCCAAATTTTTGTAGTCTACAGTTACTGGACTCTGGCACATCTCTTATTCCTGTAATAAAATTAAAGATGAAGTACCAGCCATAAAAGTTCAATCACCTGTTATATATCTCCCTAAATGGACATGAAACAGTTGGCAACTCATTGAGATAATCCCAAAATAAGTTCCACACAACGCAAAATGAATTTCATCCAGTTGCTACATTTGATACGAAAGAAGCCGTTAAAGAAGTATGATACAAGTGTCCTGGCAGATCTTGAAGGCTTATGCCCATTATGGCATGTTTGAGTCAATTTGGCTCACCACAGAAAATATATAAATATAGAAACACAAACCCATATCATTAAGTGGGTTAACATTCATTTCAGCAAATGGAGGGAGAACTTAGAATGACTAACATGAGTATTTTCCATCACTCTTCATAGCTTCTTTGCTGCTGATACTGATTGCATAAGCCCAAATCATCACTTCATAATGTATATTTTTATACATCTAAGAATGGATATATGTGGTGTTTTATGCACATGTAGGGGGTTACACCTGCTTACCAGGGCAACTACCCTTAGCCTTTGTCTCTTGTTAGATATTGCCTCACACAGGCTGCTGTAAAGAATGAACTGTAATTTGATAGTGGGACTTACTTGCAGAAATAAGTGAGTTGTACCTTTTGTTCTAATGACGTCTGGGATTTGGGATTCTGCTTTTTTTATTGTTTATGTGACATGTTTAGCCTGTCACCATACAGTATATTCCCTTTAGCAGGATACTCAGGCAGCATAAAAGTGATGTGGGATCCAGGCAACTTTCACCAAAAAGTCCTCAGGACTAGCAGATGAAGGGTTGCCAAATGTGTGAATAGAGATGACTCGTTCTGCTCCAAGATTCCAAGTCAAGCTTTGATTTCTTCCAGGGGATTTAGTGCAAAGACTTGCATGATTTGGCAACCTACATCTATTTGTTGCCTGTGACATCCCAATTAGAACATTGCATGGATACAGGAAAGGCCTGAGTCTAAGTAGAATTTGACTTGATAATTGTATTAATCTAAGAAAAAAAACATTTTTGTTCTTTATTCAAATTAGTAAATATTTTCTCATAATCCTTTATCATAATCTTGATAAATCTAGATTATGAAAGTCAAAAAAATGTTTGGAACTCACAATATATTACTGATCTAACCAGCTACATACAGTATGATGGAAGAAAAATGTGTTACAAAATTGTATGCAACAATCTACCAACAATGGAAGAAAATTAATCAATAGTTAATCTCTGCATGAGTGTCTGAATTTTACTAATCTGTTAGATCCATGTCATTGCAGCTATACTGGAGGATGAGTGACTAGGCTCAGGAAAGGTTTATTTCAGCTCTTTGTGGGCATTTCTTTGTCACCCTATACATTAACATTACAAAACTGCAGCAGCATTAACAGCCCAACCACTCTTCCCAGCACCTTACACAGCCATCCTTTATATACTTTCACAGGTAATTGACACAGGTAATTCACACTAATTGTGTGGACCTATCCACAATTAGGCCAAATATACCATATATATTTACAATTTATACAAAATTGTATTTATTATTGACCTGAACCACAGCTGACCTAATCATGGAGCTGACTGGTCATAACAGTATGTCTCAAGGATTACAGCAATACCAGTGTCTGCTTCACCCTTTCATTTATACTTGGCTGTCTTAGCTTCACAACATCTTTCTTGACACCTAAATGTAGGATTACAGGGAGCTAAGCTTTCAAAAGTTATAATGATTTAACAAAAACTAGATTACATATACTTAACTCTATAAAAACCTCTCAAGGTATTATTCTTTCACTATAATACAAGTCTCAAGTTTACACTTGTATGCTCAGTAAATCCCAAACAATAGTGCAAAATCAATCAACACCACAAAATCCTCTCATGTCCACCTCTATCTTACTAGTTGGCCAACAGATCTGGCAGGTACTGAGCTTACAAACAATTTTGAGATTCTGGTATTTCTGGTGTTTCAGTTTTGTGCAGCTTTATATATTTACTTTACATCAGTTCAGATGAAGGCTTTTAAGCTCGACTGGAAGTAGTGGATGTTTATTTTGTGAAATTTCGAATGTCGCAACACACTGAACACTCAGATGGGCAGTGGATTTGAGTGGTTTGAGAAAGTTTCTGTGGATATTTTTATACTTTTTTGTGCTATGAAAACTTGAAATCACTGGTATCCAATCAATAAATTCAAACTGACCACAGCCACTGTCCCTATACATATTACAGCTACCTCTCAATCCCACTGGGAATGAGTGTAATCAAAAGATATTTTTGGTGAAGGTGGAGTATCACTTTAAGTAAAATCTTGAATGCAAGACACAATGTATTTTTACCCTGTGCTGCTTAGTTAATTTAAGGATCTGAATCAGTCACTGCTGGCAAGGAGTTCTGTTCAGTCATAAAGTATCTCATATAGGCTAACTTGATTCTACATAGTCAAAGGGTGACCAGTGAATGATTCTGATACTGTACCACAAGACCTTACAACATGGTTAGTGGCTCTACTTAGTTGCATCTCTAGGAGTCTAGGAGTAACTGTTTCAAACAGGGAAAAAAGATAGAATTCAGTTGAATTTTATTAAAAGGCCTAAACTCGATGATGACTCTTAGCAGAATCAGCCTAAAAAAAGAGGGGAAAATGAAGGGGAAAAGTTAAAATTTATGAAACAAACTACCTTATAAGTTATTTTCTCTCTTCATGTGGAAGTATGTAATCATTTGAGTACTATAAAGTGGGATATTGATTTACAATATCAACAGAGAAAGTGCACAGCATCAAATCAATCTACTGGCTTCTCATTTCAAAACAATTGATATGGTGAACATGCAAACAACCTATAACAAATTTACCTTTCCAGCCTCACGGCTCTTGGCTCTCAGCTTGTTGACCTGGGACTCAGCGATGTCAGCGCGCTCCTGAGCTTCTTCCAGCTCATGCTGGACCTTCCTGAACCTGGACAAGTGAGTGTTGGTCTGCACCTCCTGTAAGGGATAAAGGGAGTAATATTGATATAGTTACAAGACAAATTATATAATTATTGATTAAACTGTAGATAATTGGTCACATCAATTTATTTGACTTAGACTCCTCAGCTTGTCTCTTGTAAGCCTTGACTTTGAGCTGCAGCTTATCTTCCAGGTTCTGAAGTCTGTGCACATTCTTCTTGTCCTCCTCAGTCTACACAGACAAAGGCTTAATAGTGATAAATAATAGAGAATTAAGAGATATTATGGTAGTTTTTATTAAAATAGGAAATACCTGGTAGGTCAGCTCCTTCACTCTTCTTTCATATTTGCCTCATAATTGACTCCTTTAACAGCATCAGCTCCATGTCTCTGCTTGGCCTCAAGAGATGCCTCTTGCCACCTTTCATGGCGAGGTTCTCAGCCTCATCCAGACAGTGCTACAGGTCCTTGACTGTGACCTCAAGGTTCTTCTTCATCCTCTCCAGGTGAGCACTGGTGTCCTGCTTCTTCTTCAGGTCCTCAGCCAACATGGCAGCCTGGAATGATGAGTTTGGATAACAAGCTTTCTAATTCAACTTTAAGTTATAATTAGCTTATTATATTACCAGTGTATGGCTATATACAAAAATATTAAATTATTCATAAAATTGAAGAGTTAGAGGTGTAAACTTACATCAGTGATAGCCTTTTTGGCTTTCTCCTCAGCATTTCTTGCTTCCTGAACAGCATCATCCACTTCACCCTGAACCTGCAGTCCGACACGCTCACTAGTATCAACCAACTCCTGCTAAGCCACTTTGTGTCCTCTCTCTGTCTGCTCCAGAACGGCTCTAAGCTCCTCGATCTCAGCCACCATAGCACCCTGCTCCTTCATGTCTTCCTGTCCTCTGACAGCATCATCAAGGTGCAGTTGGGCATCCTGACAACACATGGAGGAAAAAAGAGTTAACTTTCTTTGCTCTTCAACATTTGTTCATTCATTGATCAGACAAAGCTCACCTTGAGTTGTCCCTGGACATTCCTCAGTTGTTTCTGGGCCTCAGCAGCCTGCCTGTTGGCATGGCTCAGCTGAATCTCCATCTCATTCAGGTCTCCCTCCATCTTCTTCTTGACTCTCAGGGCATCATTCCTGCTCCTGACCTCAGCATCGAGAGTGCTCTGCATGGAGTCAATCACTCTCTGGCTGTTCCTCTTGATCTGCTCTATCTCCTTGTCCTTTTCTTCAAGCTTCCTGTCAACCTCACCTTTGATCTGGTTAAGCTCAAGCTGAACATGGAGAATGTACCTTAAGGTGTTACCAGTTTTTGAAATGAAAGAACATTTTAAATGAATACATACCATTACATATATGCTGTTGTATTTTATCATATAAGCGGTCTAATATTTAATAATTTAGATTTTTACATTTGCTTTCTCCAGTGCTGACTGAATTTTAGTCTTCTCAGTCTCCACGGTCTTCTTGGCTTTCTCCAGCTCATGGATGCTCTTTCTGGGTTCACCAATCTGTTCGGTCAGGTCTGAGATCTCCTCTGTAGAACAACCAAGGCCAAAATTCAGTTTGGAGAACCTTAGACTGTACAGGATACATTGTATCTAGAAAATGATTTCTATTAAGGTTTTGCCACCACAAAACCTCATGACCTACACCTATAGAGGTCAAGGAAGCACCCCTGCAGCTCAGCTTTAGCCTCCTGCTGCTCTTCAAACCACTCTCTGAGCAGATAACAGTCATGGTGGGCTGACTGAACTGCATGGGTCAGAGCAAGTGCTTAAAACTCTAAAGACCTACTGTATTGGGAGGGATGTATACTGTATAGGGAGGGATGTCTCTGAGTGACTCTCTTTAATTAAATTGTATTTTTATGCTCAACATCAAGACACATCTGAGGGAGGAAGGCAACATTTTCTGTCTGTAGTCTTGCATTTTGTGCATTAATGTCATTCGGCTGCGAACATTATGATCATTTTTAGTGTTGAGTTCACTCAGCAGTCTTCAAGAGTGCTGCACATTTTTTACAAGTTTCCCTATCACCAAAAAACATAATTTATTTAAAAACAATAAATTCAGCAATTCATACTTAATGTGATGCAATACTTAAAAATGGGGTGAATAATTTCACTTGAACAACTGATTTATATCTTTAGGTTATAGCTCTCAACATTCCTGAGATGTTAAAAAGGGCAAATCCCTCACTTAAAAACAAACCACTTAACTTTGGATTTAGCTACAGCCTCCATGTTGCTGGAGAGGTCATCAATCTCCATCTTGTACCCTCCTTTTTGTGGAGAGCTGCTGCGGTAGCTTCATGCTGCAGGGTTGACTCTTCAAGGTCACGGCGCAGCTTCTGGAACTCAGCCTCACGCTTCTTGTTCATCTCAATTTGAGCAGCTGTTGCTCCACCAGCTTCCTCAAGCCTCTCACTGATCTCCTCAAGTTCCCTGTTCTGTTTGATGATGATAAGGCTTATTAATTGCAACATTCCATAACATGTTGTTTTTCGTTGACTGAGTATAATATTCATGTGTAACAGATTACCTGGAGTTCCTTGATCTTCTTCTGAAGCTGAGCACCAAAATCTTTAATCTTGCTGAGTAGCTGGCTTGTCTCAAACTCCTTCCTGGAAGAGGAAAAAAACTGTTTTTGCTGTTGTAGTTTTAGTTTTGAGTCAGGATCATTGTGTTCCATTATGGCAATAGATAAATGTAAGAAATAAGAAAAGAAATAAAAAAATAATTCCAGATCCATTATGGATTCCTGGGCCAGTTACAGATCTCCCTCAAGCTTCCTCCAGCTTTGTCTTAGCCTTTGTCAGAGACTTTGTCCTCCTCTGCCTGGAGATCATCCAGTGTTTGCTGGTGAGCCTCTTGGAGGGCTTTCTTCTCCTTGGTTAACTTGGCAATAGACTCATCTTGAGATGCCATCTCCTCTGTCAGGTTTTTCATCTGAAAGTGTAGGCAAGTTGCATTATTTCCATCACTTTATATCTATATGTTTGAAAGCTAACTTTATATACTTTCTCATTTTTTATAAATGTAGGTTCAAAAATATTCCAACCTTGTTTTCAGTTGCATGTTCCTCCTTCTCCACTTTAGCCAAGGTGAGCTCCAAGTCATCAATGTCTTTCTTCAGCTCAGAGCATTCATCCTCCAGCTTCCTCTTCTTGGCAATCAGCTCAGCATTGATTTCCTCTTCATCTTCCAGTCTCTCAGTTGTCTCTTTGAGTTTGGCTTCGAGTTGGATCTTGCTCTAAATCAGACCTTCACACATTTCCTCTGCATCTGAGATTTTCTCCACTTCCTACAGTATGTTTTTAACATGCACAGTATGTGGCATTAAATATACTTCAAATTATCCATGTTGAAGAAATTAATATTCAGCAGATTAAATTGTTTCACCCCAACAAACTTGGCAAGGCACATTGACAAATTACAGATATTATTGCATGTGACAGTAATAACTTTGTCTATAGGACAAATACAGAATTAAAAAAAAAAAAAAGATCACATTTGCTTTTGTATTCAACTGACAGCTGCTACTTGTAGTTTGGTCATCCTTTTACTGTAGCAAGGAAACTTCTCCTTCAGCTCCTTCTTTGCCAGGGCAGCAGCAGCTCCTTCTCAGTCTCAGCACTCTTCAGAAGAGGCTTGATCTTGAAGTAAAGATTCATCCATGGCCAGTTTTTCACCTTCATGAATGAATGGATATAGTACTGGATAGAATAGATGAATTCTCTGGATAAATAAAGTGTCGTTTTTACTGTAATTTAACAAAAACAGCTGTAATCTGTTTCATTGGACAGAACAGTTCAGTGTACTGTATGATAATCCTATATCCTTGAGAGAGGAATGATGTTATGTCCTATAGTGACCTCACATCATGGCCTGGCATTTACATTACCATAATGCAGCTGAAATCAATTTAACTTTCTTACACTAAAAATTGCATCATCTCAGCTTGAAGTCAGCATAGAGGATTCTGTTGGGGAAGCCCTTTCTGCTGTTTCTGATGCCTTCCAGCACACTGTTACACCTCAGCTGATGGATGATCAAGAAATTCTCCATTAGACCTGAAAATTGCAAACTTACAGTGTTAAAGAAAGTTCTTTATAATACATTATTACACATAGTGCACAAAGCTGGGTTACAGTATGTGCTTCTCACCTGTGGTCTTTGATTCATTAGGAATCAGGCAATGGACAAAATGAGGATGGGTGAGTGCTCCTTAAGTTGGTCATCAGCTTCCCCAAGTGGATTAGCAACACAAAATAAATGGTCAACAGTATTTTAAAATATGTTTTTCAACTATTATCCAAGAATAAGAAACAATATATCTGAAAAGAGTAGACACAGTCTGGGAGGAACCACCCTTCTTCTTTCCACCACCCTTTTTCCATCCCCAGAAGCCCCTGTTTTCCAAAACCTTGAATTTCATTAATGGCACATGTAACCCAGGTTATTTTTTGTAGCTACAAATTACAGATGTCCTCTAAAGGCCTCACATGCAGGCTAGCAGTAGCTGCTAGTTAGGTGGCTGCGCACAGAGAAGCCTCTAGTTGCCCCTCGCAATTGTTTTTCCCTAGCATCACAACAGAATGACCCGCCCTACTCTACCTTACTCTGCCTTTGATTGGCTAGTACTCGTTTCCTTGGTTGGTTAGGTTTAGGGATGAGGAGTGAGACGGTTAGGGTTAAGGTAAGAATATCAGGGTCAGAGCCAATCAGAGGCAGAGTAGCAGCTGGTCATTTTGGTCCAACAAAGGATACTTCTAATTTGTGTATGAAGCACTGAGAGTTGAACACTTTCTAATTTCTAATTTACTGCAATTTTGGTTGTACATTCATTTATGTTTAATTTTGTTTCTGTTATAATTGAGTTGAAGATTTGCATCAAGCAAAGTTTTTTTTCCCTAAAGAGATACTTTGAATAGGAAAATGAAACAGGACATAATGCCTTTGTAAATATATTTTCTATTATTTTTCCTAAGTCAGTGGTTGTGTGTGTTTTGTGTGGGTTGGAGGTCTTACTTCTCTCTTTGTAGAGTCTGCTGACGCATATCTCCTTACCAAACTGAATTTACTGAACCTAGAAAACTGAATGAACCTGTGCTCATACTGGAGTGTAAGATACTTTAGAGAACCACAGATTAAGGAATGGTAAGGAATCTATGCTGTTGTGGTGTGGTCTGTGACAACCAGTGGAGATATCTGTCAGGAAGAGATAGGCAGGTAGATAATCCGTAGGTACCTGGGTGAACTAAAATCTGACGCAGAGCTACATGTAACTCAAAATAGTAACACACCAAACAATGACATCAGAAGAGATGACCAGAGAGAACCTGCAGAGCCCACACATGTTCATAGTGCACCTGCCAATGTGCCAGTTCATGTGAGAATATCTTTAACCCACCTTAGATCCAGAAAGTGATTGTGGAACATATCATTCGTAATGAGTCAACCACTTCATCATCCACGCAAATCAGGATGTGCACCTTCTCTGGCCGGATGCCAAGGCCAATGGTGAGGCTGACTACGACACCTGGCGCACTCAAGTTGACCTTCTTGGTGATCCTTCCTTGAATGATGCTCACAAGGTGAGAAGAATCCTTGAAAGCTTACTGAGTCCAGCTGCTGATGTTGTGAAACCTCTTGGAATCTCTACACCATGTGCTTATGTCACTCAGCTTGATTCTGCTTTTGGTGTCGTGGAGGATGGAGAGGAGTTATTTGCAGTGTTTCTCAGCTTCAACCAAAACAATGGAGAGAAACCCTCAGCATACTTGAACAAGTGTCACAGCATCCTC
Source organism: Scomberomorus guttatus (assembly GCA_038419695.1). Lineage (NCBI taxonomy): Eukaryota > Metazoa > Chordata > Actinopteri > Scombriformes > Scombridae > Scomberomorus > Scomberomorus guttatus. The sequence goes on from CM076459.1 coordinate 1,425,528, forward strand.
ACGAGGGCAATTTCCAGAGGGGGGGCCTCAGCTGAAAATTCCAATGACCAGTTAAGGCCCAAACGCATTGAAAGCAATAATTGACGTGCACCATTTGACACGCATCAGTTGATGCTCCTATGGCGCACTGCAGGCATCAGACTTGCCAACACCACAGAACCAACACAGATTTGTCCTGTTGTTCTTTGTATTTACTGCTACATTTGTTGGATGTAATGAATGAAAGAAAAGGAGAAATGCAGAGGAGGAAAATGAAACTAAGAGTGTCTGCTTCCACAGTAAACCATCTGTTGAGTGTTTGATGGTTATTTATTTGTGCTTTATAACGTAACCACCATGAAACAATCAGAAAATAACGTTTTATTTCTCTCACTTACCGGCTTTGTTCTCGCTACTGCTAGCTCTCCTTGCTCGACCACCGCCGTGATGTTTCTCTCTCTTACTCATTGATCTATCTTTTTTGGCTGCAGAAAAAACAGCTTTGGTCACTTGGTCCCCATTTGACACTCCAAAATTGAAACAAGGTCAGAGTAGGGGCATCAAGGAAGTTTGACACACCTCATAACGCTTTTGGTGTGTGTTCAGCTATTTAAAACAATCGGTGTACTTCAAAATGCGCTCTCAGTGCATTTGGGCATTTACTCACACAGTTCTGTAGGGGTTGTTGGGATCAGAGCATCATCATAGGTCTGCAGTTCGAGTACAAAATGAGCAATCTACCATCATTGCCTGAATTCCTCCTCATGTTGAGAACTGAGGAGGATCGCTGTTCAGCAAAGCTAGACAGAATGAAAAAAGCATTTAGGCGCTACAAAAGCTACTGCATATGCCAATTACATTTTTGATACACTGTCCTATGATTGTGAGCCATCACCCAACACAAAGCAGAATGAGGCATCAAAGCTTGAAAAGAGAGTGACTTAGCAAACTAAACAAGTGGAAAAGTTAAGCCAAAAGTCACAAAACCCCACTTATTAAAGTAAGCCTATCCCAGTGCCGAAACCAAAACCAGATGAAACCTTTAAGCTTGGAAACAAGACAGCTGAGCTAACAAAACAATTTGAAAAGCTTGCCCAGAGTCAAAAAGAGAGTGAGAGTACCCAAAAGAAAGACTGTCTTGTGATCAGCAGCAATAGCATGAAGAGACCTTTCAGGGTCCCTAGCATGCCAAGGGCGTGGTTCTACTTTAAGTGGGGAAAAGAAAATCATATTGCTGCTCATTGTTCAAATGAACCAAACACCACACTAGTTTGCAGTAAAAATGCAGAACTCAGAGAGAGGCAAGGTGAGCTGTAACTGCAGATAACCCCTGTGCCAATAAATTAGTCTTAGTGAAGCAAAAGAAAGAGTTATGACACAGACAATGGACTGACAATAGCACAGAGCAACCCTTATCCCCAAGACTTAAAGGTCCTTGTTGTGCAGCTTCAGTCTTTTTTGAGTGTTTCCATAAGAACCATCTGTCACATACCCATCCATCCATTTCATTCCCTTCTTGAAATTGAGGGTGCTGGTGGACAGCGTGTTCCCTAACTTGGCTACATAGAAGCTCATGCCACTGTTCCCCAAACCATCACTGGCAGGGAAGAGGAGCTAGTTGTATTAGCACTTGTAGTTTGCAAGCTTCCGTGGGTCATGGCTGTGGACCTCATGCTGCTGTGGTCCTGCTTGGTGCCCACACCTGCTATTATTAATATTAGTCATATTTCTATTATTATTATTTTTGTTATTGTTATTATTGTTGTTATTGTGCTTCTCTCTCTCCCCTCTCCCCCTCGCTCTTTCTCTCTCAACCCAACTGGTCAAGGCAGATGGCAACCCACCTAGAGCCCCGTTCTGCTTGAGGTTTCTTCCTGTTGAAGGGGAGTTTTTCTTTGCTGCTGTTGCCAAGTGCTTGCTCATGGGGGAATGTTGGATCTCTGTAAAATAAAGAGTACGGTCTAGACCTGCTCTATGTCTAAAAGTGCCCTGAAATAACTTCTGTTGTGATTTGGCTGAGGAGAATAAGCCTAAAACTGCTTCCGTGTTCCATAGGTTTCCTTGAATTTAATCACATGCCACAGGGTGTCACAAGTGCTCCAAGCACCTTCCAACGCCTCAAGAAGTGTGTCAGTGACCTGCACCTAAATGAAGTGTTTGTTTCATGATGACTTAATCGTGTTCTCAGACATGTTGGAGGAGCACGAAGTATGGCTCATGAAGGTGCTTAAAGCTACCCCCAGAAAGGCCTTGAGAGACTGGCCTTGTACTTCAACCAGGAAGGAGTTTAAATGTTTCCTAGGCTTCACTGGATACTATCAATGTTTTGTAAAGGGGTACTCTCAGAGAGCCAAGCCTCTTAAAAGCATGACAGCGGAGAGACCACTCCAAACCTCTTGTGAGTCCCAACGTACCCCTTGAAGAGGGGTACGTTGGGACAAATTTACCCATGACACATACATCAGGATCAGTCACAAAGTCGGCGGTTTTCGCATAAATTGAGCTGTCTGGGCTTCAATCCTCTCCTGTGGTTTTCGGGGGTAAGTGGACACAGGGCCATACTGCTCCATCTCCATGTTTGTGCTCATGGTGGCACTTTAATAGAGATTGTACAAATGAGAGTGTCAAATACAGTATATCATAATAATTTTTTTTTATAATGAAAAATTTACCTCAGCTGATGGAAACAGAATTTTATTGGTATCCTGTGTATGTCAAGTTGCTACAAAACAAAGTTTTAGGTAGTCAAATGTATTTATTGGTTTGTAAAATGATCTATAATTCCAACAATAAACATAACATACAAGACCTAAAATTAACCAATGGTCAAAGCTAAGCAAAGTAATTGGAAAGTGAAACATGTAAACATGCATTCAACAATTAACAGGGACATGCTATAGGAACAGTTGACTGCACTCATCTGTCTCAGATGCCTGTCAGTTAGAGCTAGATTCCAGCTCTGAGCCTGCATCCTCATTAGTGCTCTACTCATTTGGTCATGAATGCTTGGCACCTTGTTGTGTGATAGAGATATGTTCACTGTGTATAAGTTAATAAGTATGTTGTTAGATGGAGTGGAGCAGGTGGACCCAAATGCAGGAGACAGCAGCCAGTATGAACTGAAGAATTGTCTTTATTTAGCCTTGGGAGCAAAGCAAAACTGAACCAGACAGAAAAAAGGATCCAACAACACTCAACTGAAAACCAGGACTTAAATACAAACTAAACTGACAGGGTAATGAGGTGTAGATGGGACAGCCAGACTGGGACAGAAATATGATATATGTTTTATTTTCTAGATATATAATTAACACTCTACAAAGTTGTTACATTACAATACAAATCTAATTTTAGTACATAGTACAATATTATATAAGTAACAAACACAGCATAAAACCATCTAAATATTTAGAAATATTGGATTTAATCGAATAGGCAGTGTCAAATTAATTCTACTTAAAATATGCAAAATGTTATTACATTACATTTATTAAATATTATTCATATTACATTTGCATCCACATCGTCCATATGTAACTTAAATCCTTCATTCTGATACAACATAATTTATAACTCAATCCTCAAAATTACTATAATTGTACACCGGGTTAAAAATTACTGCTTGTACCAGATGACAATATTACTATTTTGACATATTTTGGAGCTTGATTGTGCTTATAAATACTGAGTAAACCAGTTATGTCCACAGTGTACCCAGTAGTAAATTGTAAAAGTGCACTGCGTTGTTTGTGGGTTTTTTTATTCCAATAAATGTAGAGGTTGCAATAATTTCATATTGACACAGTTCATGATAGGCACTTGTGTCCTGGTCATTTTGATATCACAGCCAGTAATTAGTTTTAAATTTGGAGAAGCATTGAAATGTCACTGGTGTATAGTTGCAGCAGGACATAAATCTCAGATATCTGAAATAAAACCCAGAGGGACGGTCTTTCCATGAATGCTGAACAGGTATTAAATTTCGCCTGCAAATAGACTTTAAGAAGGATTGCCAACTCAGATAATTTAACACCAGATATAAGTTCCTCACAAACATCGTTGATGTTTTGCTTTAAGGAATAAAAAAGATGCAGTTTTTAAGTGAAAGGGGTTGATATTTTGACATAAGTTCAAATGATGCCTTAAAAAAAAGTTTGGGATCATCTCCAGAATCAACTTTCATTTCCAAGTTTTGCACAGACGTGACATTACTTTCCATCTTATAAGCATATCACAAGTTATTACCACAGTCAAAAATAAATTTAGCTAAGGGAGGGAGCAGTGATTCAAACTTGGCATAGAGAGATGGATATATGTTTAGGACATATTTGGATATGTTGTTAACACATATCTCAAGTTTAAAGATATTTATCTTTTCAAATAATTTATTTCTGAAATGTATCTTAAATTAATAGCATAATGTCAGTAAAGGTAAGGTAAGACCATTGCCAGGGATTAATCAAGTACAATATAATATGTATATTTACTATAGTTGTCCTGGGGTCAGGTAGAATTGCCAGAAAAGTGCAGAGCGGACATACACCATTAAGAAGTAGCCAAAACCAAGAAAAGAAAATTACTGACTTGCTCTTCTTGTTTCTAGCACAGGTATCGATAGTAGTAGGTTTGGTAGAGTTTCTTACAGATAGTCCTGTCTAATGCCACAGTGCTTAATCAGATGTGCAGTATCAAGTATTGCTGTAGTTGAAGTTCATGTAGTCCTGGAATAATAAGTCTTTACTTATCTGAGAAGAGATGAAGCTCACCTAAGGACTCCACAGGCCTGCTCTCATCTTTGTGGTGAAGTACACTGAAATTTGTACATCAGTCAGGGTTGACCCACCAACCCTTCCCAGTACACACATGGCTGTTGTGCCTTAACCTGGCATTTGTAGTGGTTCCTGGCAAGCATACAGGATAGGGTTGATCCATCTTTCTCTAAAATGCTAAATAAGACAATATTGCCTGATCTTAATTTATTATCACATGTAGACTGTATTGGTTGAATTAGGGATAAAAAGGAAAGCTGACACAATAAAGGTTTCAGTATGATCGAAACGAACTATTTTGTGAAATGTGTTGTCTGACCACATCTGAAAGCAAAAGTGTTGAAAGTTGTTCCAGAGCAAGTTCATTAAATTCATAAAGAATAAAGATGGGGATGCTGTTTTCTGTGAAAAAATGAACAGAGAAGTTATTCGAGATTTATATCTGAAAGTCACCAAGAGTATAATGTACTCTTATACTTAATGTATAAAAGCAAAGAATATAGTGGTTTGGGTGCTGTAGAGCTTGGTGATAGATTAAACATTGCCTTTGTAAAAAACATATCTGCCACCATCACAAGATATACTCTCTGGGTTGGAGAGCTCTCCATGTGGAAAAAAGAAGAGGCAGGGTCCTTATTATAAATTATTATACGGTGATTTTATTACACAATTCCAACATTTACAAATAGACTGTGGTGGTTTACCCAGCAAAATGATTTATAACAAATATAATAAATGTGTCATGTATTGTGTTATGGAAAATAAACTGCCATCTAAACATACAGAACTGATAAAGATAATTATATGTATTGTATGTTTAAAACTATGGAAAACAAGATGTGTCATGATAATACAACAGACTGTAATCAACAGTGACACTGTAAGTAAACAGATACTTGCTGACCTCCAGAGGAGGAGAAGTCTGGACAAATCTCGGCGCCTCCCCTGGAACATACTGGACTTATGAACTGACAGAACTTTATACAAGATCACTGGACTCTATGCACTTTATAAATGTTTGCACTTTGGCACTGGTTGCACTTTATTGCTTGATATACTGTATTTGTAATTTTCCAATGTGAGATTCAATAAAGATGTTTTCAGAAACGCAAAACTTCAGAGGGTGGTGGTTTTGGCCATTACCTTTGGTAATGGTAAAGAGTTTGACAGTTTATCAAGCTAGGTAATAACTATCCATTAACTAACACAAACAGATGGATGACTCACATAGATTACCTAGATAGACACACAAGTTTTGCTCGTCTTCATGGTCTCGCATTCCCATCACTCTCTCATCCATACAGATCTGGTCCATACAGATCCAAACCACATGACAATACAATTTTTGAAAAAGATAGCTTTACAATGTTTTAATTTTGAAAATTTAATATTGTGTATTAGGCTTCAAACATAGATTTTGCAAAGCATTCAAATGTCACTTACGTTTTAGGGCAGGGACAGGTCAGAAGGCTCCTGGAGCTCAGCTGTCAGTCATGAAATATGATCAATTTATGAGACTTTTTAAGACCTAGTAAATATTTTATGTCCTGTTAGTGGTGGCTGTGGAAATTTGTGACAGCTTAGGAGATGTAAAACTGTATAAATAAGAACCCATACCTAATAAGAAATGTATACACTGTATACATATACATAACCGACAAAGCCACTGGTGGTGCAAACACAACAGTCCCGAGTGGGACAAACACAAAAACAGTCTAGCGTGGTGAACACAACTAAACAGGCAGCAAGCTTCGAATACTTCTCGGAGTATAGCAGAAAGGGATTCAGGGTCCATCAATTCACGACAAACAACAGTAATAAAGCTGAAAATAACACACACTTTCATAATTTATCTCTGCCCAGACTTAACCTTACTTGTAGCAAAAAGTTCAATGGGCCACTTCTCAAAGACTGCACCCAAAGAAGATCCTAATTAACCAATGAGAGACTGTTCTGTGTATGGAGGAGGGTATTTTTCAACTTTATTTTTCAATCCATGCCATTACTGTTTGACTCTGATGAAGATGCAGTGTGTGTTGAAACGTTAGTCGTTTGCACCTGAATAAATTGCTGTGTATCGTGTGCTCCAGCATCTTCTTTGGGTGCAGTCTTTGAGAAGTGGCCCATTGAACTCTTTGCTATAGTTTGTCCTGATATATGAGTACCGACCGCTGCCTGTGGAGTCAACAATCATGACCCATTTAAATTAAAAGCTGACACATTCAAATTCTTCCGTTCTCTTTAACATAAGCATTTTTTCTCCCCTAAACCTAATGTCTTGACTAATGGTGATGTGGTATTGAGAAACTCAAGTACTAAGCATACAGGCTTGCCTGTTAGAGAGGCCCCACCTTTTAAAAAGAAATCACATTTTATTCCCTATTCTAATCTTAATCCCTCAATCATTACTTACAGTGATTTGGTAGAAAATGATTTATTAAAAAGATAAAAAAGGTACATCATAAGAAAATTAACCTTTGTTGAAGTAAAATGTCTAAATTAACTGGAAAAGAGAAAGGACATTATTATTCACTCCGCTGACAAAGAGGGCTCTATTGTAATAATGAATGTGGAAAAATATGACAACAGCATTAAGTCCCAGCTCAGAGACATAGAGTGCTCCACCCCCCTAACTCGTAACCCTATGGATGAATATAAAGCTGAGATAGATCAAGTCTTGGAGTCAGGGCTCTCAAGAGGTTGGATTACAGAAACAGAAAAATAGTTTTTGACTGTACAACATCCAATAGGTCCCGTGTTTTATGAGCTTCCTAAAATCCACAAATCACTGACTAATCCACCCCTCAGACCTATTGTATCCAGTATCGGCTGTCTCACAGAACCCCTATCACAATATCTGGATTTTTTTCTTAAGAAATTTGTTCCCAATCTTCCCTCCTATTTACAAGACATGACAGATATTTTGAAACTATTGGATTATTTTAAGAGTGACAAAGATTTCATTCTTGTAACATGTGATGTCCAAAGTCTTTACACCGGTATCCCTCATGATGTAGGCATTGAAGCACTGTTATATTATTTTCAAACATACCCTATTGAAGTGCTACTGCCTAATGAATTCTTGTTGCCACTCACAGAAATAATCCTATCTAAAAATTATTTCCAATATGCAGGAGCTTATTATCTGCAGAGGCAAGGTGTAAGCATGGGGAGTTTCTTTGCGCCATCATATCCGTGCTTAGTAACAGGGTTTTGGGAAGACAAGTTCATTCATAACTCAGCCAACAACCCACTCCTCTCCAAAATTTTGTACATTTTTAGATTTTTAATGTTACTGATGAATCAAATGAGGACCTGAAATAAGTATAATGTTGCATTTTGTGGTTTGAACACTCTTTCTTGCACTATGTCACACAAAAATAAGGTAAATTATTAATACATTTGACTATTTTAAATCATTAAAGAAGGTGGTTTATATATATATTCCATTTTTATATATATTCCTAAACTGAGAATCTGTTTGCTTAGTCTACTTGTCAGGACAACACCATGCTCAATGATTAAGATGTATTATGATGTAAAATATAGTGAATGTAATTCTTTATAGAGTTAGATATTTCTTATGCATAGAATAATCAATATTTATTATTATTATTATTATTATTATTATTATTATTATTAACAATAATAATAATAATAATAATAATAATGGCAATGTTAATGAGACAAACAGCAGACAAACAACACAGACACACAAGGATGGATGGATGGAGGGGGGAGCTAAGAGAAGGCGGTGGAGAAGAGATGGGTCTTGAGGCAGGATTGGAAAGCAGCGAGGGACTCTGTGTTTCTGATGTCTGATGAGAGAAGGCCAGCAGAGGTGGGACCTGAGGGACCGGGAGGGTTGGTGGGGGAGAGGAGGTCCATGAGATATGGGGGGGGCAGGTGGTGAAGGGCTTTGTAGGTGATGACCAGGTTTTGTAGTTGATCCGGTAGGAGACAGGAAGCCAATTGAGCTCTTTTAGGACTGGGGTGATGTGGTACCAGGATTTGATGTGAGTAAGAAGTCGGGCGGCTGCGTTCTGGACCTGGTGGAGTCTGTTGATGGAGCTAGCACCTATGCTGTAGAGGAGTGAGTTGCAATAGTCAAGATGGGAGGAAATGAAGGCATGGATGAGAGTTTCACCAGCAGGGCGTGTGAGAAAGGGCCTGATCTTTGCAGTATTGTGAAGGTCGTACAAAGAGGATTTGACAATTGTTTGTTGTGGCGGATGTGGGACTCAAGGAAGAGGGTGGGGTCAAGAGTCACACCAAGGTTGCATGCCTGGGAGGACGGAGAGACAGTGGCACTATCAATGATGAGTGTAAGTTTGTTGGTTCTGCTGAGGGTGGACTTGGAGCCGATGAGGAGGAGTGGAATATGGCCACATTTAGCCATACAAATGTATTGTTTCACAACCAAAAGCAACTACCTCTTGAGGGTCCACACATTTTTTTGGGACTGATACATTATTAGAAGATCCTGTCACAAGTGTGTGTATCAGGCAGCAGGGGTAGGATCCAAATGCAGACTATAGAGGCAGGACAGGAACAGTTCAGTGAGTATATTGTCAAAAGAGAAGATACAAAAGCTTACAAGTATGGAAAGCAACCAGGAGGCAGGGCTAAAGGGTGGAGCACCTGTGGAAGATGACCAGGATGCTGGTGACACAGGCAGAGCAGTTCTGGAGGATGGGCAGGAGGATAGCCAGATGTGCGGAGTGGACCGCTCTGGAGGTTGACAACGCAGGCCTGACTGCTCTGGGGGTCGGTGAGGAAGGCTGGGCCACTCTGGGGGTCGATGACGAAGGCTGGGCTTCTCCTGAGGTTGGCGACAAAGCTGGGGGTCAGGAAAGGCAGATGGCACCTGAAGTTTGGGCTACAGGTCAGGGCAGGCTGCTGGATAAACAGCCTGCTGGCTTATGCAGCTTATATCCGGCTTATAGATCTGGCTTATCTGGAGTACAAGACTGGAGACTGGCAGCTGGAGTGCAGGACCGGCGTCCAGTGATAATCGACGGCTGAGAATCAGGGCAGGGTGCAGGACAGGTAGACCGCTGGAGTACAGAGCAGGAGGCAGGCAGCTGGAGATCTGGCTGGGCGTTGGCAGGGACTGCCAACTGGAGGTCTGGCAGGATTGTTGGCGGAGGTGGCTAACTGCTGAAGATCTGGCAGGGCATCGGTGGAGGCGGCTGACGGCTCAGGAGCAGGGAGCAGGCTGTGTGAGCTGGAAGACAGCCATGAGAGCTGATGGAGCCAGGGAAACAGGAGGCTGCTGAAGAACAGCCACAGGAGACAACTGCAGTTTAGGAACTGGTGACAGCTGCAGCTCAGCCCCAGCAGATTGCTGCAGCACAGGAACTGGGGACCACTGCAGTTCAGCAGGAACAGGGGACCACAGCAGCTCAGCAGCAACAGGTGTGGCATCGGCAAAGGTAGCTGATGGCTCAGGAACAGGCTGGACATTGGCAGGGGTGTCCGACAGCTCGGGAACAGGCTGGCCGTCAGTAGTGGCGCTGAGCAGCACAAAGAGCCAGTGACGTCAGGAGCCATGAGGTCAACACCTCCTTTTGGAGGTGTGAGAATGGCAAGGCGAGTCCATTCAAAAGGTGACTACTGGACGTCAGGATGACTCGACTTCCCAGTTGTTCCATATAAAGCTCCTGGGGTTCAGGGACTGCAGGATCAAGACAGGCAGGCAGCGGGTTAGCCAGCTCAGGACAGGCAGGCTCCAGGCTCACAAACCCAAGCCTAATCAACTGGAGTGCAGGCTGGTTGCGAATAGTGCGGGGTGCAGACTGAAGACTAGCAGACCGGAGTGCAGGTGGAAGGCTAGCAGGCCAGAGTGCAGGCAGAGATGACCCTGCATCTCGGCCAGGCTTTCATCCTGGTGGCTAGCATGCTGCACATTAGCTGACTGAGGTGCAAGCTGGGATTCATGAGTGGGATTCATGAGTGCCACCTCTGTCCTCACTACTGCAGATGTATTTCCAGTCATTACAAAAGGCACAAAAGGTCACCTCACATAGTGCTAGCAAAAACAATCCATCAAAAACATAATTCATGTAGTTGAGGGTTAAGACAAATAGGGGGTAATGAAAGGGCTCTGTTCTACATAATGATCAGGTAAGAGACACACTAAACACAATCTGTATCCTTAAATAAAATATTTAACTCTGTTATATAGAATACGGAACATGTTTTTGTTAATAGTATTGTGAAAAGTGTAACAAAGCTCATCGATAATTGACATGGTAATGGGAATTCATTGTGGTTCTGAAAGTTATATTTTGCCTATGATGCTGTATTTATGTTTAAGTTATGCCTCTTAAATTCTGCCTTTGTAAAATGTGTCTTTTAAGCTTGAAACTGACACTGCTAGCACTCTTCCAAAAAGTGATAGCATTTTACCGGATATTACCATGTGGGTATGAATCATGTTAATGTTGAGCTGAAAGACATCCCCATCCAGGCAACTAGATAAGTGGTGTACTGCCATGCACATTCTAGTCAAGTTAACTGATGCAGCTACATCTAGCTACTGTGTTGAACACTGTGTGCTCAAGCGTGACTTAAATAGAAAATAGAGAGTAAATAATACAGACTGAATATTATTAAATTATGAGGGAAAAAACTTTATTGAATGAATACATTGTAAGAAGACGATTCAACAGCTAGCTCATATTTTATGAACTCTGTCGAAAGGCGCCAAAAGGATGTCTCTTATTCAGCAACATCAGACTAGAAAGAAAACAAGAAAAAAGGGTTCAGCATGTATTCTTACAATGAAAAGTAAATGAAAAATAGTATAAAAATATTTAGCTTATATATTAATTTAAATAACCCCATTTAACTAAGGTGCCCACATAATAGTTTCTGTAAAATATTATCACATGGTTACCTTTCCATGTTCACGGCTCTTGGCTCTCAGCTTGTTGACCTGGGACTCAGCGATGTCAGCGCGCTCCTGAGCTTCCTCCATCTCATGCTGGACCTTCCTGAACCTGGACAAGTGAGTGTTGGCCTGTTCCTCCTGTAAAGGGTTTGGAGTTGAAGTACGTTGTATTTTTTTAATATTACATTATATTAGTATGGTTTCTTTCTGTAGTTATTGATTTGTGCTACATTCCTATATGAAAAATTACAAAACATTTGACTTACAGCGTCCTCAGCTTGTCTCTTGTAAGACTTGACTTTGAGCTGTAGCTTATCCACCAGATCCTGAAGTCTGCGCACATTCTTCTTGTCCTCCTCAGTCTATACAAAAAAAGACGTATTACTGATGGAGTATAGGAAGAGAATTCAGGACAGTTTTTAGTTAAATCAGAAATTACCTGGTAGGTCAGCTCCTTCACTCTCCTCTCATATTTGCGGACTCCCTTAACAGCATCAGCTCCACGTCTCTGCTCAGCTTCAACTTCAGCTTCCAGTTCACGAACCTGTAATGTGATGATATATAGTTTATTAAAACCCTGTAAAGGAATTTTAGTAGTGAGAAAGGTTTAATTTATTCCACGCATTGAAAGTGTGATTAATATCTGAAGCAAATATATTATGAGCATACCCTTGACTCCAGTTTCTGGAGCTGCTTCTTGCCACCCTTCATGGCGAGGCTCTCAGCCTCATCCAGACGGTGCTGCAGGTCCTTGACTGTGACCTCAAGGTTCTTCTTCATCCTCTCCAGGTGAGCACTGGTGTCCTGCTCCTTCTTCAGCTCCTCAGCCATCATGGCAGCCTGAAATGATGGGCATCAAGCATAAACAATTATTTGGTGAAGTAAAGTAAAATTTTATAAAGAGAAGACTCATAAACATAAACTCACATCAGTGATAGCCTTTTTGGCTTTCTCCTCAGCATTTCTTGCTTCCTGAACTGCATCGTCCACTTCACCCTGAACCTGCACAAGGTCACCCTCCAGCTTCTTCTTGGTGTTCAGAAGACTGGTGTTCTGAATATTAAAAAAGTCACATTTAATTTGATATTTGTTATGTATAACAAAGCTGGTATGTATATTATATTCATCCTGTAACAAGACATTTTCTTCTGAATTATTGAACATAAACCTGAGAGTGAAGCAGTCCGACACGCTCACTAGCATCAACCAACTCCTGCTCAGCCACTTTGCGTCCTCTCTCTGTCTGCTCCAAAGCGGCTCTCAGCTCCTCGATCTCAGCCACCATCAGGCCATTTCTGCGCTCCACCATGGCAACCTGCTCCTTCATGTCTTCCTGTCCTCTGACAGCGTCATCAAGGTGCAGTTGGGCATCCTGACAACAAGTGGAGAAAAAAAGAGTTAAATTTCTTTGCTCTTCAACATTTGTTAATTCATTGATCCGACAAAGCTCACCTTGAGTTGTCCCTGGACATTCCTCAGTTGTTTCTGGGCCTCAGCAGCCTGCCTGTTGGCATGGCTCAGCTGAATCTCCATCTCATTCAGGTCTCCCTCCATCTTCTTCTTGACTCTCAGGGCATCATTCCTGCTCCTGACTTCAGCATCAAGAGTGCTCTGCATGGAGTCAATCACTCTCTGGCTGTTCCTCTTGATCTGCTCCATCTCCTCGTCCTTTTCTGCAAGCTTCCTGTCAACCTCACCTTTGATCTGGTTAAGCTCAAGCTGAACACGGAGAATCTTGGCTTCCTCATGTTCCAGTGTGCCCTTAAGGAAAAAGTTGAACATGTACCTAAAGGTTACCAGTCTTTCTCAGAAAAATTAGAAAAAGCAAATGAATACATGCCATTACATAAATGCTTTTGTATTTTATCTAATAAGTGGATTAATATTGTAATTTAAATTTTTACCTCTGCTTCCTCCAGTGCTGACTGAATTTCAGACTTCTCAGTCTCCACAGTCTTCTTGGCTTTCTCCAGCTCATGAATGCTCTTTCCAGTCTCACCAATCTGTTCAGTCAGGTCTGAGATCTCCTCTGTAGAACACCAAAAGCCAAAATCCAGTTTAGAGAAACTTAGACTATGCTGTATACATTATATCTAGAAAATTAGGTTTTACCTCCACAAAACCTCAAGACCTACACCTATAGGGGTCAAGGAAGAACCCTTACAATCACTAATTACATTAAATATTGTGGGATTGACATACGCTGCAAGTTCTTGTTCTCTCTCTTCATGGTCTCCAGATGATCCAGAGCCTCCTCGTAAGAGTTCTTCATCTTGAACAGTTCAGTGCTGAGAGAGCGAGCCTCCTTCTGGGCTCCTTCCAGCTCTGCCTGGCCCTCCTCATATTTCTGTTTCCATTCTGCAAGGACCTAGAATTATATAGAAGAATAACAATGATTAATTACTAAGATATATTTGGGTTTCACTCGAATCAGTGTGGTTTTAATTTCCTCTTACCTTATCAAAGTTCCTCTGCTTCTTGTCAAGGTTGGCAGCCAGACCATTAGCTCTCTCTACATCAATCATGAGGTCCTCCACCTCACCCTGTAGCCTCTGCTTGGTCTTCTCCAAAGAGGCACACTTTGAGTTCACAGCCTCAATGGACTCCTCAGCATCCTGCAGACGCTGGGCAAGCTTTTTCCTGTAGTGAAGAAGTATTTGTTTACACTTAATTACATATTGATAGCAAAATATATGGAATGATATCTGGAAAAGCAAGCAATTGAAATAAAAACTAATTAAGACTCCGAAAAGGTAGTGACTTACTTGGCCTCCTCCAGCTCCTCAGTGCGCTGGATAGCATCAGTCTCATATTTGGTTCTCCACTGAGCTACTTCGCTGTTAGCCTTGGACATTCCTCGCTGCAGCTCAGCTTTAGCCTCTTGCTCCTCCTCAAACTGCTCTCTGAGCAGATCACAGTCATGGCGGGCTGACTGAACAGCATGGGCCAGGGCATTCTTGGCCTGATGAACATGGCAAGAGGAATTTTAGTTGATCTATTATGTATACAAATATTATCTAAAGTCTGTTTAAATACATAATTTTTCATAGTGAAACATATTGATTTAGCCATTTAGTTTTGGATAATTTCCTTTTACATCAATCAAATTTGCTATTTAGTGCAGTATGTGGGATTTAGAATCCAGGAATTCAGGTGGAAGGTGCTTTAAGAGGAAGGAGAAAAAGGAGTGTTAGCGGGAGGGTGTAGCAGCAATGCTGCATGAAAAGGAATAAGTCCAATTCCCACAAATCCCCTGATCAGTTGAAATGGTAATATGGTAATAACATTTCTAAACAGGCAGCCCAACATTCACAGCCATTTTGTGCAGTTATTGGCCACGTATGGTGGTAGCAAATTAAGCTCTCTCAGCTCTTTTCTCTTTTTTTTTTTTTTGCCTTCTAACATGGTCGGGTGATATTTTGTAAGAACTTATTTATTCATGCATAACAGCCAGGAGATCTGGTGGGTTAGTAGTAGGTGCTAGGTGAGGGTGGAGAAACAGGTGACTGACTACATTTAAAACGGAGGACTCCAGTCATCCCTTGTTAAAATCTAATAATAGTACATAGTATAGTAACATGTAAACTTGTTATACCTTCACTTCCTCCTCAATGTGTCTCTTCAGCTCCTCAATCTGCTGAGTGTAAGCCTGCTTGCCCCTGGTCAGCTGGGAAACAAGAGCGTCTTTCTCCTCAACTTGGCGGGAAAACTCGCCTGAATGACAAAATGTAAATATGTTTTTTATCAAAATGATCATTACTGGTTTTTATTACTAATTTTATCACAGGTGACTGACCATTCTCTGTCTGGAGTCTTGCCCTCTGTGCACTTAGGTCATTCAGCTGGCGCACATTCTCGTCATTTTTGGACTTAAGCTCACTCAGCTGGTCCTCAAGAGTTCTGCACATTTTTTCCAAGTTGCCCTATCAAAAACAAAACATGATGTATTTAAAAACATTTACATGAACAAAGCAAATGTTGAGCATTTATCTAAGATGAAAGCTACTGTCATATCTATCCATTATTGTTCATATTTCTAAGCATAATGAAAGGTCATTAATTCACTTAAACAAAACACTCACTTTGGATTTAGCCACAGCCTCCATGTTGCTGGAGAGGTCATCAATCTCCATCTTGTACTCGCTCTTCTCCTTCTCCAGCTTCTGCTTGACACGCTGCAGGTTGTCGATCTGCTCTCCCAGCTCTGCAACACTGTCGGCCTGCTTCTTGCGGAGAGCTGCTGCGGTAGCTTCATGCTGCAGGGTTGACTCTTCAAGGTCACGGCGCAGCTTCTGGAACTCAGCCTCACGCTTCTTGTTCATCTCAATCTGAGCGGTTGTTGCTCCACCAGCTTCCTCAAGCCTCTCACTGATCTCCTCAAGTTCCCTGGAGAGGTCAGCCCTCTGCTTCTCCACCTTAGCCCGAGCAGCCCGCTCAGCCTCAATTTCTTCTTCCAGCTCCTCAATACGAGCCTAGGTTTGATGATAGTAATATCAAGAAGGCTTGTTAACTGGAACTTACTGTAAAGTTGTTTTTCACTCACTGAGTATTCATGTCCAGTACCAACCTGCAGTTCCTTGATCTTCTTCTGAAGCTGAGCACCAAGAGACTGTTCATCCTCAATCTTGCTGAGCAGCTGGCTGGTCTCAAACTCCTTCCTGGAAGAGGAAAAAAAACAAACAGTTATTGCTGTTATAGTTTTAGTTTTTACTCAAGATCATTGTGTTGCATTATGGCAATAGTTCAATATAAGGGTTAAAGATGAAAAAGAAAACTTACTTCTTGATTTTCTCCTCAGATTGCTGCTTGTCATTCTCCAGATCCATTATGGTTTCCTGGGCCAGTTTCAGATCTCCCTCAAGCTTCCTCTTGGCTCTCTCAAGGTCCATACGGAGCTTCCTCTCTTGCTCCAGTGATCCCTCAAGCTTTTGAGATAATATTATAATGTTGACATGAAATTATGTCATCATTGAATGTCAATTCTAATGCACAAACTTAAAGAAACGTGTTATCAAAAGCAATGGTTTCTCACATCATCCACTTGCTGTTCCAGCTTTGTCTTGGCCTTGGTCAGAGTGTTGACTTTGTCCTCCTCTGCCTGGAGATCATCCAGTGTTTGCTGGTGAGCCTCTTGGAGGGCTTTCTTCTCCTTGGTTAACTTGGCAATAGACTCATCTTGAGATGCCATCTCCTCTGTCAGGTTTTTCACCTGAAAGTGTAGGCAAGGTGCATTATTTCCATCACTTTATATCTATATGTTTGAAAGCTAACTTCATATACTTTCTCATTTTTTTTTATAAATGTAGGTTCAAAATGACTCCAACCTTGTTTTCAGTTGCATGTTTCTCCTTCTCCACTTTAGCCAAGGTGAGCTCCAAGTCATCAATATCTTTCTTCAGCTCAGAGCATTCATCCTCCAGCTTCCTCTTCTTGGCAGTCAGCTCAGCATTGATTTCCTCTTCATCTTCCAGTCTCTCAGTTGTCTCTTTGAGTTTGGCCTCGAGTTGGATCTTGCTCTTAATCAGACCTTCACACCTTTCCTCAGCATCTGAGAGGTTCTCAACCTCCTACAGTTTTTTTTGAACATACAGTGAGTCAATAAGTTAGTTATTCTTTGTATGTACATGAATATTTTCAGAATTAATACTAAGACATACATATTTTTTATAAATATATTCATTAGTATTTGTCAGTCTACATCTTTGGTAAGGCACATAGATGATGAGATGACCAGAAGAGTATGTGGCCTCTTTAAATTTCACCTTGATATCTGAAAATGTTAGCGACAACATTCAATTAGTGTAGTGTGGATGTGACAGAATCACACTTGCTTTTGTATCCTACTTACCGCAGCCACTTGCAGTTGCAGGTCATTCTTTTCTTGCAGCAGGGAAACCATCTTCTCCTCCAGCTCCTTCTTCTTGGCCAGGGCAGCAGCCAGGTCTGCGGTCATCTTCTCATAGTTTTCCTTCATCCCTTGCAGCTCCTTCTCAGTCTCAGCACTCTTCAGAAGAGGCTTGATCTTGAAGTACAGTTTAAGCCATGGCCAGTTTTTCACGTTCATGAATGAACGGATATTGTACTGAATGCTGAAGATAGATTCTCTGGAAAATTCATATAAATGAAGTGTCATTTTTACTGCAATGTGATTTAACAAGAACAGCTGTTATCTATTTCGTTGGACAGAACAAATCAATGTATTATATGATAATCGTACCTCCTCTCCATCATCTTGACAAACTCCTTCCTCATGACGTATCCTCTGCAGAGAGCCTGAGTCATGGTCACCAGAGTAGCCAGTTTCTCATCTCTCATCTCCTCCAGGGTACCCAGCAGACCAGCTTTGAAGAACACCTGTGTGGTCATCAGCACACATTGATACAAAAGGACATATGTACACGTCATATCTATTGATATTGTTCATAGAAATTAACCTTAGTGTGCCCAAACTTGTACTGAGTGTGATCCACATCAATGGAGCCAAGCAGCTTCTCTGCAGCTTTCTTGTTGTCAATGAACTGTCCCTCAGGGATGACGCTGGCATTCAATACTTTGTATCTACAAGAGAAAATAATGTTGTTACTTATAATGACCCCACATCTTGGCCAGCTGTTTTAACTCAGCTGAAATCAACTTGACTTGATTATCTTAAAAAATGTATCACCTCTGCTTGAAGTCACCATAGAGGATTCTGCTGGGGAAGCCCTTTCTGCAGATTCTGATTCCTTCCAGCACACCGTTACACCTCAGCTGATGGATGACCAAAAAGTTCTCCATAAGACCTGAAAGTTGCAAATTCATATTGTTTCAAATATTTTTTTTCATCACTATGTCACATGTAGTGTGCACAGCTGGGCTCTGTGCTTCTTACCTGGGGTCTTTGATTCATTAGGAATAAGGCAACGGACAAAATGAGGGTGAGTGCTCCTCAAGTTGGTCATCAGCTTGCCCAAGTTCTCCTGTGGATCATCAACACAAGATAAATGGTCAACAGTATTACAAGATGACGTGTTTAATTGGTATCTGAAAAAATTGAAACGATACATACCCTGAAAAGAGCAGACACAGTCTGGAAGGAACCACCCTTCTTCTTTCCAGCCTTTTTGCCACCAGCAGCAGCCTCTGTTTTCCAAAACATTAAATTTAATTAATTAACTAAATAAATAACTTTGTAGAATCTCTCTCTAAGTTTTCTCCTCTCTGAAAAGGGTATTTTTTAATTAAGTCACATGCATGAATATATTACCACAGAATAGTCATCAGCTTTATACTCAGCCTGAACCAACAGGCACACAGTTTCTTACCCATCACTACAAACTTACTGCATGTTGTGTAACATCATGTATTGCTACCGATCAAGCTGCTAATAGCCAATATAAAGAGATCATTCTCAACCATGCTGTTCACTTTCTTGTACAGTTAGTAGTAGAACTAAAAAAAATGTAAGGTGTTTCTGACACCATGGATAGTTCTGCAGTACATGGGTTTTGCAGTACAGATGATAAAACATATCATCTGTACTGATACTCAGAGTTTCTGATCACTCTGCTCAGTCTTATTTCTTACCATCTGCTGCACCACGGCTTGCATACAAGAAGCACAGAAGTTTGTTTGAGGACTTCTGGTAGAGCTGGACCACTGAGTCATTCAGGGGGTCCTTGTTCTTGTCCAACCAGCCAGAGATATTGTAGTCCACTGTACCAGCATAGTGAACCAGGGAGAAGTGAGCCTCAGCCTTGCCCTTTGCAGGTTTTGGCTTCTCAAAGGCCTTGGTCTTGCCAAGATGCTGATCATGCAGCTTGTTCTTGAAAGTTGTGTCAGAGGCCTTGGGGAACATGCACTCCTCTTCAAGGATGGAGAAGATGCCCATTGGCTGAGGAAAATAATACATTTCACATTAAAAATTAAACTATGGAAGCAAACATTTGCACATGAATCAAGAAATCACTTCAACCTGATTGACTACTCACCTTCTCAATAAGCTCAATGCAGGCAGCCAAGTCCATACCAAAGTCAATGAATTCCCATTGAATTCCTTCTTTCTTGTACTCCTCTTGCTCCAGCACAAACATGTGGTGGTTGAAGAACTGTTGCAGTTTCTCATTGGTGAAGTTGATGCAGAGTTGCTCCAAGCTGTTGAACTGTGATTACAGAAATGTATTCAGTTGCATGTCAAAATATTGTTGACCTTTGAATTGCTCAGATATTTTTCAACAACTCACATCAAAGATCTCAAATCCAGCGATATCCAACACTCCAATGAAGTACTGTCTTGGCTGCTTCGTGTCCAGCATCTCATTGATACGGATGACCATCCACAAGAACATTTTCTCATAGATAGACTTGCACAGAGCACTGACAGCATTGTTGACCTAGAAATAAAGATTTTAGAATGAGAATTTGTCACAATCATATTTTCATGTCAATATGCAAATACTGCCCTTTTATTCTTTCAAACGTTAAACTTTCTTTATCTTACCTGTGGCACAGTCTGACCTTTGGTCACCATCTCATTTCCGACCTTGACTCTGGGGTAGCACAGAGCTTTCAGCATATCAGCTGAGTTCAGGCCCAGGAGGTAGGCGATTTTATCAGCCACTGTTGGAAAAACAAACCTTTAGTTATCTATGAACTGGGACATGTTTAGAAATATATGTTACATACTAACCCATGGTAGATTTCCTAAAATATATCATTATCAGAATTACCTTCTGTGCCATCAGGTTCAGCCTGCTCCTCACGCTGCTTCTGCTTGAATTTCATGTTGCCATGATGCATCACAGCACCAGTCAGCTTGTAGATGCCCATCTTCTCCTCAGCACTGAAGCCCAAGATGTCAATTGCAGTCTACATTGTACATGAAGCAAAGTTATTGGTATTTGAAACATTGTCCCCAGGTGTCTTTAGCATGCAAGATCTATTTAATGAAAATGTTTTCTTACATCTGTTGCAATGAACTCCTCCACATCATTGATGCTTTTGACTGTGATTTCACCCTGACTGATCATTGGGTAGTCATAGGGGTTAGTGGTGATCAGAAGACCCTCTAGAGGAGCACAGTAAAAATACGTATTATTATTTAGTGTTGTCTCTGGTATTGTTTTAGTTTCAATTTCAAATTTGCATAGTAACATACCCAGGAGCTCAGGCTTGTGGCCAGTCATCAACTGATAGAAGATGTGGTAGCTCCTCTCAGCAGACAACTGGAAGGTTACACGAGACTTCTCCAGCAGATCTAAGAAAAACAAATTTAACTAGAGACTGTGAGATTACTCTATTACCTTGTAATACTATTGCTTTATCAAAAACCAGATATAGTCCAGATGAATCTTGATTCACACCATGGTTGAAACTTACACGTTTCAATATCAGCTGAAGCCAGCTTTCCAGAAGAGCCAAAGTGGATTCTGATGAATTTACCCTAGAGAGTCAGATCATTGATAACATTAGTTTTCTAATTTAGTAACAAAATATCTTGAGATGCTCCCTGGATTACTTACAAAACGAGAGGAGTTGTCATTCCTCACAGTCTTAGCATTACCATAGGCCTCCAGCAGAGGGTTAGCTGCAACAATTTGGTCCTCAAGGGAGCCCTGCAAGAGAGGATTTGAGTAACATAAGCTTATCATTCAAATTAACTTTACTCTGACAAACAGTTTTATCTTAAACAACCAATTTACCTGCATCTTGCCAGGTGTTGGCTCAGCCTTCTTGGCTCCAATAGCTGCAATTGTTGCAAAGTATTGGATGACACGTTTGGTGTTGACGGTCTTTCCTGCACCGGATTCTCCACTTGGGTATAAGAGACACATGTCAAGATTCTGCTTTATTGTCATTACATGATTTAGCATTACAGTTTCTGTTATACTTACGTAATCAGGATAGACTGGTTCTCACGATCTGAAATACAAACATAGACATTTCACATGAATTCCGGTTTTGTAATTCCTTCAATAAGCTTATGTTTAAGTTCAATTCTACACAATTTAACACTGCTAACTTTGACCTTACCTGTATGCATGAACTGATAGGCATTATCAGAGATGGAGAAGATGTGAGGTGGTGCCTCAATCCTCTTCTTGCCTCTGTATCCGCCCACAACTACAGCATCATACACTGGAAGCCACTTGTATGGATTCACAACAACGCAGAACAGCCCAGAGTAGGTCTGTAACAGCACAAAAAGAAAATATAGTGTTAACATTTAGATATCCAGATATAAATGCACATTGCTTTAGTAAAGTGTAAACTCACATAGATCATCCATGAGGCATAACGCTCTTTGAGGTTATACAACACACAGGGCTCGTTGAGGTGGGTCATCATGGCCATGTCCTCAATTTTATCGAACTTTGGAGGGTTCCTGGGATGGATGTCATCTTCTTTTACAGTGAGAGTCTGAATAAGAAATACAGTGAAATGTTTTTTTTTTTTTTTTTAAATTTAGAGTTCATCAGGTGGATGTCCTTGTTAACCACCGTGTCAGTATGAATTTAAAACCACTAAATGTTTTAGTAAAATATAGTTTTAAATAAATGTTCATGGAAAGAATGGCATCCTCCTACATAGAGAGGGTCTTCAATGGAAATAGATGGGGAAATGTTTTTAAAAAAGTAAAATAATGAATTGCCTACCTTTCCAGTGTCTGTCTCAACTGTGGCTTTGCCACCCTCTTTCTTCACAAGTTTACCCTTGAGATACATCTCCTCTTGATCAACCACAAAGAAGGCAGTTTTGGCATCAAAAGGAGCAGTTTGTGCTTCAATCCTCTCCTTCTCTGGCTTCCGGAGGTAGATGGCCGCCGGGCCATAGCACTCCATCTCCGCGTCTGTGCTCATGGTGGCACTTTAGTGGAGACTAAAAAGATAGTGTTAAAATATCAACATGATGTAGTAATGGTGTTGTATCCATCTGATGTTGGAGATTTTGACATCTTTTACCTCAGCTGGTTCCAAAAAATGATGAGTGGTATAGTTTCTGGTGGAGTCTCAAGATGCTATAAAAGAAGAGGATTAAACATGAGTACAATAACTTTGTAATGGTTTTCTCATTTTAAATCTTCCTTGTAGAAAGTCAGTATGTCAAGTGTGAAGGTAGTAAAACTTATTCAGACTTAACTAATAAATGCTAGCTGTATTCAGTTGAATCATCAAAGTTCAATATTCTCCCATCCCCAAAACTGCCCTCCACAATCAGAGAAATATTACTGCTCTTAATGATCACTTAGTATACAGTATGTGTTGAGACAGGATGACAATATGCATTAGTAATTAACATTAACAGACTGATCAATAGGAATTCAAACTAAGATCACAGTTGATACACTCACCTGTGTTGGGTGCCTAACAGCTCATACAGAAGTCCAGGGCTGCCTCTTTTATAGAGGGTGGGAGTGCTTGGTCAGCTGTAGTCTCTCACTCAGTTTGGTCATGGCCTCCTCCTGTTGCTTATTTTGTGGCAGTGATGTTTATGCAGCTTGTCAGCATTTTTATTTGTAACTAGAATCTGAAAACTACATAATGCAGTATGATGTACCAATTGATTTGATTTGATCACAAACATGAATGTGACATACACAATATAGGTGTTAAAATACTGAATACAATGTTATAGAAATCTTTCCATTGTTCAGTAGGATGGAATATTTACAGTAGAATGGACTACATTGCTAATAAATTGTATTTATTTAAATTATACTGGACCAAATACCTTCCTCACTGCTAAACTCATTTTAATGTACTTTCAACATGTTTGCTTTCTTCAGAATCTCTTAAAAGAAACAAAATATAAATTGTAGAGTAGGAGAAAGACTGTCAGACATGCACACATACTTCAATAACACTTCAGTAAACCAAATAGGACTTATGGGTCTGCTTAAGGAAGCATAAATATGAATTTATTTTGAGCGAAAGAAGGAGGTGCTTAATCATTTCTCCCCTAGATTAACTCAGTGAGTTACAAACTTGCTATTATAAATGTTGGTCCAGTACTGCCTGCAAGTGCAGGCATGGGATCATGGCCAAATTTTCTTCATTCATTAAATAGTGCAGAATATGGTTTGTGTAAAATACCAGTAAATTAAGTTCTTGATTTAAAGGATATGAAAGTTGAAACATGTAGTTAACATCAACAATTTGCTTTTTTTTAATTCATTGGTAGCTTTGGGGGTTGGTTTTGGAAACTCATCCAAATTCCATTGGTATTCAGTTGCAGGACACTTGCGTATTCGAGATCTTTGAAAGTTCACCCCTAAATGACACTAATATAAGACAGTTGTCATTACATCTTAATTAAATGTTTATATTCACCTTTAATATAAACTATATATTAAGTCTGGGGGGAAATTATGTACAATGCTTAATAATGCTTGACCATGGTAATGCTGTATTTACTTTCATTGTGCACATAAAAACTTCTGTGTTCCTGTGTGTGCCAGTAATACAGAAAGAATAATATGAAAAAATATACCATAATGCATAGCTGTGTTTGTGCACTATTTGATCTTATAAATCTTCTACATGTAAACATGCCAATTTGAGAATCAAAGCACTTTATTAATTGAGATTACATCACGTTAATGTTTTTAGTGGGCCATGTCAGATGCCTGCATGGAGCTTAGTTTTGGAAATGCACCCAAATTTTTGTAGTCTACAGTTACTGGACTCTGGCACATCTCTTGTTCCTGTAATAAAATTAAAGATGAAGTACTATCCATGAAAGTTCAATCACCTGTTATATATCTCCCTAAATGGACATGAACATGTTGGCAACTCATTTGAGATAAGCCCAAAATAAGTTCCACACAAAACAAAATGAACTTCATCCAGTTGCCACATTTGATACTAAAGAAGCATGATACAAGTGTCCTGGCAGATATTGTAGGCTTATGCCCATTATGGCATTTTTGAGTCAATTTGGCTCACCACAGAAAATATATAAATATAGAAACACAAACCCATATCATTAAGTGGGTTAACAGTTGTAACTTCTTTCTTAACTGATTTCGACTCATTTCAAGCTGGCTCTTGGGACTGATTCACTTCAGCAAATGGAGGGAGAACTTAGAATGACTAACATATGATTATTTTCCATCACTCTTCATAGCTTCTTTGCTGCTGATACTGATTCAATAAGCCCAAATCATTACTTCATAATATATATTTTTTTATACATCTAAGAATGGATATGTGGTGTTTTATGTGCATGTAGAGAGATTACACCTGCTTACCAACTACCCTTAGCCTTTGTCTCTTGTTAGATATTTCCTCACACAGGCTGCTGAAGAATGAACTGTAATTTGATATGATGAGTTGTATCTTTTGTTCTAATGACGTTGGGGATATCTGCTATTAAAAAGGAATCCAATGGTGTATTGGTGGTAGTGATGCTGCTTATGTGACATGGACATATTTAGCTGTCACCATATATTCCCTTTAGGAGGATACAGCTTAAAGGTGATGTGAGATCCAGACAGTCCTCAGGACCAGCAGATGAAGGGTTGCCAAATGTGTGAATAGAGATGACTCATTCTGCTCCAAGATTCCAAGTCAAGCTTTGATTTCTTCCAGGGGACTTAGTGCAAAGACTTGCATGACTTGGCAGCCCACATCTATTTGTTGCCTGTGACATCCCAATTAGAACATTACATGGATGCAGGAAAGGCCTGAGTCTAAGTAGAATTTGATTTAGTAATTGTATTCATCTAAGAAAAAAACTGTTCTTTATTCAAATTAGTAAATTTCTCATAATTCTTTATCATAATCTTGATAAATTCGGATTACGAAAGTCAAAAAAATGCATTCTTTCATATGATGTTTGAAACTCAAACTATATTAATAATGTAACCAGCTGCATACAGTATGATGGAAGAAAATTGTAATACAAAAATTGTATGCAACAATCTACCAACAATGGAATAAAATTAATCAATAGTTAATCTCTGCATGAGTGTCTGAACTTTACTAATCTGTTAGATCCATGTCATTTCAGCTATACTGGAGAATGAGTGAGTAGGCTCAGGAAAGGTTTATTTCAGCTCTTTGTGGGCATTTCTTTGTCACCCTATACATTAACATTACAAAACTGCAGCAGCATTAACAGCCCAACCACCCTTCACAGCACTTTACACAGCCATCCTTTATATACTTTCATAGGTAAATGACACAGGTAATTCACACTAATTGTGTGGACCTATCCACAATTAGGCCAAATATACTGTATATATTCACAATTTACACAAAATTGTATTTATTATTGACCTGAACCACAGCTGACCTAATCATGGAGCTGAATGGTCATAACAGTGTGTCTCAAGGATTACAGCAATACCAGTGTCTGCTTCACCCTTTCATTTATACTTGGCAGTCTTCGCTTCACACCATCCATTTTTTGGACGGTGTGGACATTTTTTGACACCTTCTCGAACTAAAATATAGAATTACAGGGAGCTAAGTTTTCAAAAGCAATACCGATGATTTAACAAAAGCTAGATTAATTTTAAATTTAACTCTATAAAACCCTCAAGGTATTATTCTTGCACTATAAGTCTCAAGTTTACACTCGTATTCTCAGTACATCCCAAACAATAGTGCAAAATCAATCAACTCCACAAAATCCTCTCATGTCCACCTCTATCTTGCTAGTTGGAAAACAGATCTGGCAAGTACTGAGCTTACAAACAGTTTTGAGATTCTGGTATTTCTGGTGTTTCAGTTTTGTGTAGCTGTATATGTTTACATCAGTTCAGACTAAGGCTTTTAAGCTCGACTGGACGTAGTGAATGTGTTTGTGAAATTTTGAATGTTGCAACACACTGAGTATTCAGTTGGGCGGTGGATTTGAGTGGCTTGAGAGGTCTCAGTGGTTATCTTTATACTTTTTTGCGCTACGAAAACTTGAAATCACTAGTATCCAATCCATAAATTCAAACTGACCACAGCTACTGTCCCTTGTGAGGGAACAAAACATATTACAGCTACCTCTCAATCCCACTGGGAATGAGTGTACTCAAAAGATATATTTGGTGAAGGTGGAGTATCACTTTAAGTAAAATATTGAATGCAAGACACAATGTATTTTTACACCATGCTTCTTAGTTAATTTAAGGATCTGAATCAGTCACTGCTGGCAAGGAGTTCTGTTCAGTCATATAGTATCTCATATAGGCTAACTTGATTGTATATAGTCAAAGGAGGACGAGTGAATGGTTCTGATACTGTACCACAAGACATTACAAAATGGTTAACTGCTCTACTTAGTTGCATCTCTGTCTGGAAGTAACCGTTTTAAAACAGGGGAAAAAGACAGAATTCAGGATAGTGATGACAATTATCATTTGAAATGTTAAAAAGCCCTCAACCATATGTTCATATTTTATGACCTTTGTTAAAAGGCCTAAACTCTTACTCAGCAGAATCAGCCTAAAAAAAGAGGGCTTCTCATTTCAAAACAATTGATATTGTAGCCATGCAAACAACACAAGAAATTTACCTTTCCAGCCTCATGGCTCTTGGCTCTCAGCTTGTTGATCTGGGACTCAGTGATGTCACTCCTGAGCTTCCTCCAGCTCCAGGACAAGTGAGTGTTGGTCTGCTTTTCCTGTAAAGGGTAAAGGGAATAATATTGATATAGTTACAAGACAAATTATATCATTATTGATTAAACTGTAGATGATTTGTCACATCAATGTATTTGACTTACAGCCTCCTCAGCCTGTCTCCCAAACCTTGACTTTGAGCTGCAGCTTATCTTCCAGGTTCTGAAGTCTGTGCACATTCTTCTTGTCCTCCTCAGTCTACACAGATAAAGGCTTATAAGTGATGAAGAATAGAGAATTAAGAGATACTAAGGTAGTTTTTATTAAAATAGGACATACCTGGTAGGTCAGCTCCTTCACTTTTCTTTCATATTTGCCTCATAATTGACTCCTTTAACAGCGTCAGCTCCATGTCTATGCTTGGCCTCAACTTCAGCTTCTAGCTCACTCATTCTAAAAGTGATGACAAATTTTACATCAGTATTATATACAAAGATCAAAATTCAGTTTAGAGAACCTTAGACTGTACAGGATACATTATATCTAGAAAATGATTTGTGTTAAGGTTTTGCCACCACAAAACCTCATGACCTACACCTATAGAGGTCAAGGAAGAACCTCTGCAGCTCAGCTTTAGCCTCCTGCTGCTTTTCAAAATGCTCTCTGAGCAGATGACAGTCATGGTGGGCTGACTGAACTGCATGTCAGAGTATTCTTGGCTTGTTTTAAAAGACAGTAAGTACTTAAAACTCTAAAGACCTATGGTATGTTAGGGAGTGATGTCTGAGTGATTCTCTTTAATTAAAATTTATTTTTATGTTTAGCATCAAGACACATTGAGGGAGAGGAGAGTTTATCTCTCCCTGCACTTCATCCCATCTTAAACCAGTCTCTACTAAATCATGTTTTTCTAAAGGAGAGTGCTCTTCATTTTTTGACAATACCGTAATTCAAGTAATTCAGTAATTCAAGTAAGTTAGTTAAGTAAGAAGTTCTGGACTGCTCTTCATGTTTTGCAACAACATTAATGTCTGTAGGGAACTTTTTGACTATCAACTTTTTTTTCAAGTAACTTGATAGCAATTGGAAATCTACTCAATTTAACCCCTGTAATGATCTGAAAGTAGGAGAAGATAAAACTTCCTACATTTATTTCCCCCTCAGAGTGTCTCTTAAACTACTCAATATGCTGAGTGTAAGCCTGCTTGCCCAGCTGGGAAACAAGAGCTTCGCTCTCCTAAAGCCGGTGGGATTTTTAAAAAGTATTCATTTGTTGAACAATATAGAACACGGGCAACAAAAAGTTAGAGAAGCAGGCTTTTGACAGGCCAGTTCAACCCCCAAGCAGCGCTTGTCTTTCCCTCACAGTACTGAGGTGCCCCTAAGCAAAGCCCTTAACTGCTCCAATGGAGCTGCTGAGTGGTCAGAAGGTCAGACTGTAGTTGCACCGAGCAAGTGTGAATGTGTATAACTGTGTGAGTGTGAGGGCTAAAAGCGAGGCTGGAGTGACCCTGAATAAATAAAGGTTGAAAAATAAGAAAATATGATAAAACCCACTGAAAGAGTGGTTTTAATTTTAGGCAACTCACCATTTTCTCTCTGCAGTTTTGCCTTCTGTGTATTAATTTCATTTAGCAGGCAAACATTCTGATCATTTTTAGCTTTGAGCTCACTTAGCGGTCTTCAAGAGTTCTGCACATTTTTTCCAAGTTGCCCTATTAAAAACAAAACATGAACAAAGCAAATGTTGAGCATTTATCCAAGTTGAAAGCTACTGTCATATATGCCCTTATAGTTCATATTTCTAAGCATAATAAAAGGTTAGTATTTCAGTTATAAACAAAATATTCACTTTGGATTTAGCTACAGCCTCCATGTTGCTGGAGAGGTCATCAGTCTCCATCTTGTACTCGCTCTTCTCCTTCTCCAGCTTCTGCTTGACCCGCTGGAGGTTGTCGATCTGCTCTCCCAGCTCTGCAACACTGTCAGCCTGCTTGTTGCGGAGAGCTGCTGCGGTAGCTTCATGCTGCAGGGTTGACTCTTCAAGGTCACGGCACAGCTTCTGGAACTCAGCCTCACGCTTCTTGTTCATCTCAATCTGAGCAGCTGTTGCTCCACCAGCTTCCTCAAGCCTCTCACTGATCTCCTCAAGTTCCCTGGAGAGGTCAGCCCTCTGCTTCTCCACCTTAGCCCGAGCAGCCCGCTCAGCCTCAATTTCTTCTTCCAGCTCCTCAGTATGAGCCTCTGTTTGATGATGATAAGGCTTATTAATTGCAATATACCCTAACATGTTTTTCATTTGTTGAGTATAATATTCATGTGTAATACATTACCTGGATTTCCTTGATCTTCTGAAGCCAGGCACCAAAAGTGTTCATCCTCAATCTTGCTGAGCAGCTGGCTGGTCTCAAATTCCTTCCTGGAAGAGGAAAAAAAACAGTTGTTATAGTGTTAGTTTTGACTCAAAATCATTGTGTTGCATTGTGACAATAGTTCAATGTAAGGGTGAAAAAGAAAACTTGCTTCTTGATTTTCTCCTCAGATTGCTGCTTGTCATTCTCCAGATCCATTATCGATTCCTGGGACAGGCAAACTTCCTCTTGGCTCTCTCAAGGTCCATACGGAGCTTCCTCTCTTGCTCCAGCAATCCCTCAAGCTTTTAAGATATTATAATGTTGACATGAAATAAAGTCATCATTGAATGTCAATTCTAACACACAAGCTACTAATACAGACCCGTTATTAAAAGTAATGTTTTCTCACATTGTACACTTGCTGCTCCAGCTTTGTCTTGGCCTTGGTCAAAGTGTTGACTGTCCTCCTCTGCCTGGAGATCATCTAGTATTTGCTGGTGAGCCTCTTGGAGGGCTTTCTTCTCTTTGGTTAACTTGGCAATAGACTCATCTTGAGATGCCATCTCCTCTGTCAGGTTTTTCACCTGAAAGTGTCAGGCAAGGTGCATTATTTCCATCACTTTATATCTATATGTTTGAAAGCAAACTTGTATACTTTCTCATTTTTTATAAATGTAGGTTCAAAAATATTCCAACCTTATTTTCAGTTGCATGTTCCTCCTTCTCCACTTTAGCCAAGGTGAGCTCCAAGTCATCAATATCTTTCTTCAGCTCAGAGCATTCATCCTCCAGCTTCCTCTTCTTGGCAGTCAGCTCAGCATTGATTTCCTCTTCATCTTCCAGTCTCTCAGTTGTCTCTTTGAGTTTGGCCTCAAGTTGGATCTTGCTCTTGCTAATCAGACCTTCACACCTTTCCTTTGCATCTGAGAGTTTCTCCACTTCCTACAGTATGTTTTTAACATACACAGTATGTGGCATCAAATATGCTTCAGATTATCCATGTCGAAGAAATTAATATTCAATAGATAAAATTGTTTCACCCCAACAAACTTGGCAAGGCACATTGACAGTAATCACTTCGTCTATAGGACAAATACAGAATTTAAAAAAAAAAAAAAAAATCACATTTGCTTTTGTATTCTACTGACAGCTGCTACTGTAGTTTGGTCATTCTTTTCCTGTAGCAAGGAAACCATCTTCTCCTTCATCTCCTTCTTTGCCAGGGCAGCAGCGGCTCCTTCTGATCTTGAAGTACAGATTCATCCATGGCCAGTTTTTCACCTTCATGAATGAATACATATAGTACTGGATAAAATAGATGAATTCTCTGGAAAATTAATATAAATAAAGTGTCATTTTTACTGCATTGTGACTAACAAAAACAGCTGTAATCTATTTCATTGGACAGAACTGTTCAGTGTACTGTAGGATAATCCTACGTCCTCGCCACCATCTTACACTCCCTCCTCATGAGTAATCCTGCACACAGAGGGTTTGAGTCATGGTCACCAGAATAGCCAGTCTCATCTCCTCCAGGGGGTACCTAGCAGAGCAGCATTGAAGAACACCTGTGTAGTTTTATTTAAAAATAAATCTGTATAACACATACATCAGAACAAGCCCAAAGGTAATGTAGTCTGTGATAATGTACCTTAGCGTGCCCAAACTTGTACTGAGTGTGATCCACATTAATGGAGCCGAGCAGCTTCTCTGCAGTTTTCTTGTTGTCAATGAAATGTCCCTCAGGGATGACACTGGCATTCATTACTTAAGAGAAAATGATGTAATTTCATATAGTGACCTCACATTATGGCCTGGCATTTTATGTTATAGTAACGCAGCTGAAATCAACTTGACTTTCTTATACTAAAATCTCATCTCAGCTTGAAGTCACCGTAGAGGATTCTGCTGGGGAAGCCCTTTCTGCCGATTGTGATGCCTTCCAGCACACTGTTACACCTTTTCCATGAGACCTGAAAATTGCAAACTTAGTGTTAAAAGATAGTTTTTTATAATATAAAGTGCACAAAGCTGGGCTACAGTATGTGTTTCTTACCTGGGGTCTTTGATTCATTGGGAATCAGGCAACGGACAAAATGAGGGTGAGTGCTCCTCAAGTTGGTCAAGAGCTTGTCCAAGTGGATTAGCAACACAAGATAAATGGTCAACAGTATTTTAAAATATGTTCTTCAACTGTTATCCAAAAATATGAAATATATCTGAAAAGAGTAGACACAGTCTGGACACACCCTTCTTCTTTCCACCACCCTTTTCCACCACCAGAAACCTCTGTTTTCCAAAACCTTGAATTTCATTAATGGCACATGTAACCCAGGTCATTTTTTGTAGCTACAAATTACAGATGTCCCTTAAACGCTTTATATGCAGGTAGGTATCAGTAGATGTTACTTGGGTGACTGCACACAGAGAAGCCTCTAATTGTCCCTCGCATTTTTTTTTCCTAGGATGGCGACTGAATGACCCACCGTACTCTGCCTCACTTTGCCTCTGATTGACTAGTACTCATTTCCTTGGTTGGTTAGGTTTAGGCTTGAGGAGTGAGATGGTTAGGGTAAGAATATCAGGGTCAGAGCCAGTCAGAGGCAGAGTAGCACTGGTGGACAGCATGTTCCCTAACTCTTCTATATCGAAGCTCATGCCATTTTTCCCCAAACCATCACTGGCAGGGAAGAGGAGCTAGTTGTATTAGCACTTGTGGTTTGCGAGCTTCTGTGGGTTGTTGCTGCAGACCCCATGCTGTCATGGTCCTGCTTGGTGCCCACACCTGCTATTATTAAAATTCTATTAATATTATTGTTGGTGTTGTTATTATTGATGTTATTATGCTTCTCTCTCTCCCCTCATCAACCCAACCGGTCAAGGCACCCTATAGAGACCAAGTCTGCTTGAGGTTTCTTCCTGTTAAAGGGGAGTTTTTCCTTGCCGCTGTCCCCAAGTGCTTGCTCATGGGGGAATGTTAGGTCTCTGTAAAATAAAGAGTACATTTTAGACATGCTCTATGTGAAAAGTGCCCTGAGATAACTTCTGTCGTGATTCGGTGCTATATAAATAAAACTGAATTGAATAGTCCCAGAATGTACCTTCAATAACAGAACCCACCCTGTTGATTGGTACTAATGTAATATTAAGACACTGAAAATGTACTTGAACAAGATGGCCCAGAGTTCATTCTCAATCTTTAATCCAAAGACTATGCAATGATATTCCATCACATTGCCTGGACACGTGACACTGATGACACACACAAAGACACCAGGTGGCATGTTCCTTGTAGCTGCTCTGATAGATATTCCCTTTAGATCCAGCAGCAAGAAAGAAAAAGAACAGCCAGATCAGGCTATGCATCAACTACAGGAAGTTAAATGCATGAACCAACAGAGTTGCATATGCCCTCCTGAACACTGAGGATTAGCAGCCCTCAGTGGTGCCAAATGGTTTTTGGTCATGAATCCCAAATCTGGTTATTAACAGGTTGAGATGGCTGAAGAGGATAAGCCTAAAACTGCTTTCATGTGTCCCCTAGGCTCCTTTGAATTCAATCGCATGCGACAGGGTGTCACAAATGCTCCAAGCAGCTTCCAACGTCTCGTGGAGAAGTGTGTCGTGACCTGCACCTAACTGAGGTATTTGTGTTTCCAGATGACTTAATCATGTTCTCAGACATGTTGGAGGAGCATGTATGGCTCATGAAGGTGCTGAACCATCTTGAAGATTACGGCTTGAAGCTATATCCCCTGAAAAGTGTCAATTCTTTAAGACCTCAGTTAAGTACCTTAGTCATTTGGTCAATGCTCAAGGAGTCCATACTGACCTTGACAAGATATTTGCCTTGAGAGACTGGCCTCGTACTTCAACCAGGAAGGAGTTGAAATGTTTCATAGGCTTTGCTGGATACTATCAATGTTTTGTCAAGGGGTACTCTCTTAAAAGCCTGACAGCAGGCTTTTAAGAGAGTACCCCACCAAAGAAAAGGGGCAAAGTGTACAAGAGAGACCACTCCAAACCACTTGTGAGTCCCAGCGTGCCACTTGAAGAGGAGTTGACTCCCAAGTGTGAAAGTACATTCAGAACTTTCATTGAGAAATTGACGCCTGCGCCCATCCTCTCCTTTGCAAACCCATAACCCCCGTACGTTGTACATACTGATGCTTGTCATGAAGCCTTGGGGGCTGCACACTACCAAGAGCAGGAAGGGAAGCTCAGAGTTGTCATGTATTCCAGTTGAGGTCTTTCCAAGCGAAAGAAACTACCCCATTCACAAGCTTGAATTCTTAGTCCTAAAGTGTGCTGTTTATGAGAAGTTTAATGAGTACCTTTATGGCACAAGTTTCACTGTACTTACTGACAACAATCCCCTCACATAAGTATTAATATCTGCCAAGCTGACAAATCATGAGCATCCAGATGTCAAGCTCCTTCTCAGGGAATGGAAAAAGAGACTGCAGCCAGGCAGGATCAAGTGCAGAATATTTAATTAATACCACCGGAACAGGACACTGAAGTGCAGACAGACAACCAAACAGAACAGATCAGACTGAACATAACAGATGATTCATCAATGACTGAACTGAAAACTGAACTTAAATACAAACTGAACTAATTAGACAACAGGGAACAGGTGGCAATGCACAAGCTCAGGCTGGGAGTGATTGGCTGGGAAAGACACTGGGAGCAACGTGGGGCTAACGAGGACATTGCAGGACAGGTGTGAAGGGAAAGTGTGGAGGGAACAGAAGAACAGAGACAGACTCAATAACAGTAAAGAACTAGAAATAAAGACACACAGAGAACACAGGAACCCAAAAGAACAAAAACACAAAGAGTCCAAATTCATGAGACCATGAAATGGTGTGACAACCTTGTCTACCAGTTGGTCTTACCGGAGCAGTTCAGAGGAAAGCAAAGCAGGGCATGCACAATAATGTTGGCCAGCTTGGTTTCAAATTTGCCCTACACCTTGCTCGTGCCAGATGCTATTGGCCAAGAATGGCCGGAGCCATTGAGGAAAAGTACAAAAAATGTGAACACTGTTTCAGGAGAAAGGTTGTGCCCCAAAAGAGACACATTGTCAAGATTCTGCTTCATTATCATAAAGTTTATAAAGATTTAGCATGATATTATGTGCCATAGTCACGTAATCAGTCCAGATTGGTTCTCACGATCTGAAATACAAACACTTCACATGAATTAATTCCTTCAATAAGCTTATGTTTAAGTTCAATTTTACACAATTTAACACTAGTTACTTTGATCTTACCAGTGAGCATGAACTGATAGGCATTGTCAGAGATGGAGAAAATGTGGGTTGGTACCTCAATCCTCTTCTTGCCTCTGTATGCTGCTACACATACAGCGTTATACATAGGAAAACACTTGTAGGGATTCACAACAACACAAAACAATTCAGAGTAGGTCTGTAATAGTAGACAATAAACACTGTTTGAACGTTTGTATATGTAGACCAAAATAATATTTACATTACATACACATTGAATCAAAGTGAAAACTGACATAGATCATCCATGATGCATAACATCTTTGAGGTTATACAGCACAGATGGCCCGTTGAGGTGGGTCATCACGGCCATGTACTCCATCTTATCAAACTTTGGAAGGTTCCTTGGATGGATGTCCTCCTCTTTTACAGTGACAGTTTTAATAGAAAATGTAAGTAAAAGTTTTTGTTTTACCAAGATATTTCATATAAAGATGTTTTAGTTTGATGTCATTTTTCACAGTTAGGGTCTGTGAATGAAAGAGATTAATACAATGATTATGAATGAATGAAATTAATATAGTATTTGAAACAATTATTCACCTACCTTTCCCTGTCTGTCTCAACTGTGGCTTTGCCACACTCTTTTTTTGATGAGTTTACCCATGACACATACATCACATCAGTCACAAAGTTGGCGGTCTTGGCCTCAATCCTCTCCTCTGGTTTCCAGAGGCAAATGCCGCAGGGCCATACTGCCCCATTTCTGTTTGTGCTCGTGGTGGCACTTTAATGGAAATTGTAAAAATGAGAGTGTCAAATGTATATCATAATAATTTTGTTATAGAATGTACAGTTTAATAATTTACATTATTCTCACTTTTTATAATGAAAAATATTCCTCAGCTGATGCAAACAGAATTTCATTGGTATCCTGTGTATGTCAAGATGCTACAAAACAAATGTTTAGGTTGTCAAATGTATTTTTATTATTAGTTTGTAAATTGATCTATAATTCTAACAATAAAAATAACATACAAGACCTAAAATTAAACAATGGTCAAAGTTAAGCATAATTGGAAAGTAAAATATGTAAACATGCATTCAATAATTAACAGGGACTATAGGAACAGTTGCCCACACTCATCTGTCTCAGTTGCCTGTCAGTTAGAGCTA
This sequence comes from Scomberomorus guttatus, assembly GCA_038419695.1. NCBI lineage: Eukaryota > Metazoa > Chordata > Actinopteri > Scombriformes > Scombridae > Scomberomorus > Scomberomorus guttatus. The sequence goes on from CM076459.1 coordinate 1,461,472, forward strand.
AAGTTCAGTGTGTGTATAAGTTAATAATAATGTTGTTAGGTGGAGCAAAGCAGGTGGACCCAAATGCAAGAGACAGCAGCCAGTATGAACTGAAGAATTGTCTTTATTTAACCTCAGGAACAAAGCAAAACTGAACTAGACAGAAAAAAGTGTCCAACAACACTGAACTGAAAACCAGGACTTAAATAAAAACTAAACTGACAAGGGGATGAGGAGCAGGTGGAACAGGAGAACAGGAAAGGAGCTGATAGCCTGGGGAAGACACAGAGAGCAGGGCAGGGCTACCAAATGCAGATGCAGGGCAGGTGTGGAGGGAAGTGTGGTGGGGAAAGCAGCCTGGGGACACAGGAAGAAACACAGGACAAACAGAAAACCAAAAACCCAGAAACACAATCCTCTTATATACCCAATAAGCCCATCTAAGAATATACATGAATAAACTTAAATACACATGTACACTATAACCTGCAATCTCTTTTATTTACAATTTCCTGATGATGCAGTTCTTCTAACATGGCACACAAAGGTTGTAAATGCAAATTATGCAATACAGAAACAAATGTTAATAAACTCAATATTTCATAATATGTTGAGGATGAGTTAAAGAGAGCCATTAAACAAACACCTGTCAACCTCTGGATAAGAACATCTGCTAAATGCTCTGAATGTAAATACAGAAGACATGTGGAATGAACTGCCTGGTGTATAAATTGCATCTTTGACATCTAACTAGGTGTGTCAAACTCCTAAGTCATATTTCACAACTAGTGTGAACACAAACTTCAATTTCATGTACAAGGGCCTTCTCTTACTAAGTCCAGTTCAACAAGCAGGGAAAAAGTCTGAGGGCATCTAGTGGACCGGTGGGGGAACACACTGTAGAGCCAGACTGGGACAAAAATATATCATATGTTTTATTTTCTAGATATATAATTAACGCTCTACAAAGTTGTATTACAATGCAAATATCATTTTAGTACATAATATTATTTAACAAACAGTAAAAAAATCTAAATATTTAGAGATATTGGATTTAATTGAATAGGCAGTCTAATTATGTGTACCAAAATACACGTACAAGTACAGTGTCAAATGAATTCTACTTAAAATATCCAAAATGTTATTACATTACATTTATTAGATATTATTTATATTACATCCACTTTGTTCATATGTAACTTAAATCCTTCATTCTGATACAACATAACTTATAAATGCCAGTAACAGATGACAATATTATTAGTTTGACATATTTTGGAACTTGATTGTGCTTATAAATACTGAGTAAACCAGTTATGTCCACAGTGTACGCAGTAGTAAATTGCAAAAGTGCACTGCGTTGTTTGTGGGACTTTTTATTCCAATAAATCTAGAGGTTTAAATAATTTCAAGTTGACACAGTTCATGATAGGTACTTGTGTCCTGTTTATTTTGACATCACAGCCAATAATTAGTTTTAAATTTGGGGAAGCATTGAAATGTCACTGGTGTATAGTTGCAGCAGGACATAATTCTCAGATATCTGAAATAAAACTCAGACGGATGGTCTTACCATGAATGCTGAACAAGTGTTATATTTCTCCTGCAAATAGACTTTAGGAAGGATTGCCAACTCAGATAATTTAATAAGTTCACAAACACCACTGATGTTTTGCTTTAAGGAATAAAAAAGATGCCGTTTTTAAGTGAAAGGGGTTGATATTTTGACATAAGTTCAAATGATGCCTTAAAGAAAAAGTTTAGGATCATCTCCAGAATCAACTTTCATTTACAAGTTTTGCACAGACGTGACTTATTATTTGCCATCTTATAAGCAGATCACAAGGTATTACCACAGTCAAAAATAAATTCAGCTAAGGGAGGGAGCAGTGATTCATGTTTGGCATAGAGAGATGGATATATTTTTAGGACACATTTGGATACATTGTTAACACCATATCTCAAGCTTAAAGATATTTATCTTTTCAAATAATTTATTTCTTAAATGTATATTAACAGTATAATGTCAGTAACGGTAAGGTAAGACCATTGCCAGGGATTAATCAAGAACAATATAATATGTATATTTACTATAGTTGTCCTGGGGTCAGGTAGAATTGCCAGAAAAGTGCAGAGCTGATATACACCATTAAGAAGTAGCCAAAACCAAGAAAAGAAAATTACTGACTTGCTCTTCTTGTTTCTAGCACAGGTATCAGTAGTAGTAGGTTTGGTAGAGTTTCTTACAGATAGTCCTGTCTAATGCCACAGTGCTTAGTCAGATGTGCAGTATCAAGTCTTGCTGTAGTTGCAGTTCATGTAGTCCTGGACAAATAGGTCTTTAGTTATCTGAGAACAGATGGATCTCATTTAAGGGTTTCAAAGGCTTGCTCTCATCTTCGTGGTGAAGTACACTGAAATTTGCAGGTCAGTCAGGGTTGACCAACCAACCCTTCCCAGTACACACATGGCTATTGTGTCCTACCCTGGCATTTGGTTCCTGACAAGCATACAGGACAGGGTTGATCCAGCTCCCATCTTTCTCTAAAATGCTAAAATAAGATAATATTGCCTGATCTTAATGTTTTATCACATGTAGACTGTTAAATTAGGGATAAAAAGGAAAGCTGATCGAATCAAACTATTTTGTGAAACGTGTTGTCTGACCACATCTGAAGACAAAAGTGTTTATAGTTTTTCCGAACGGCCCCTCTCAAAGGCGGGGTGAAAAACCTTCAAAGCAAGTTAATTAAATTCATAAAAAACTAAAACGGTGATGCTGTTTTCTGTGACCACATATAAGAAAATAGATAGAGGCATTGCATCTATTTTTGGGGACTATCCCTTCGAACAGCCAGTCAACTTTTACCTCACTTATTGGAGAAAAGATGAGGTAGTACAGGCCATCAAACTTCTAATTAAACATATGAACAATGACTGTTGTTTTGCTGGAACATGTGTAGGCTATGCGCACAAAGTCACCGCTATTGCTTACATTGATGACATTACCGTCATTATAAAAAAACAGTCAAAGATGGATATTTTAACTAAGAAGTTTGGATCAGAGCCGAAAGTGACAGACAAAACATTAATATTGATGATTTTATTACACAATTCCAACATTTACAAATAGACTGGGGTGGTTTACCCAGGAAAATTATTTATAATAAAATAAGTGATTTTAAATGTGGGTGATTAATTAAGTATCAAAATTTAACTAATTTAAAATACAAATCTGTAAGACAGCATAAGGGATGTCCGCTGGCTGATATCTGTGAGGAGACTTCCTGTTAGAGTTGTTATGTCACAACAAAAGAATGTCCTGTGATTTACTGCAATGAAGATGACACACAGCAGCATCTTCTAATGGACTGTTAATTGAAAGCGCTTGGTGTACACTTTGATGTATGTTATAAATCTGTCATGTATTGTGTTATGGAAGATAAACTGCCGTCCATACATACAGAACCGATAAAGATAATTTTATGTATTGTATGTTTAAAACTATGGAAAACAAGATGTGTCATGATAATACAACAGACTGTAATCAACAGTGACACTGTAAGTAAACAGATACTTGCTGACCTCCAGAGGAGGAGAGGTCTGGACAAATCTCGGCGCCTCCCCTGGAACATACTGGACTTATGAACTGACAGAACTTTATACAAGATCACTGGAATCTATGCACTTTATAAATGTTTGCACTTTGGCGCTGGTTGCACTTTATTGCTTGATGTACTGTATTTGTAAATTTCTAAGGTGAGATTCAATAAAGATGTTTTCAGAAACCCAAAACTTCAGAGGGTGGTGATAATGCACCTGAAAATGTTTGGTAATGGCCAAAAAAGAGTTTGACAGTTTATCTAGCTAGGTAATAACCATCAATTAACTAACACAAACAGATGGATGACTCACATTGATTACCTACATAGACACACAAGTTTTGCTCGTCTTAATGGTCTCACACTCCCATCACTCTCTCATCCATACAGATCTAGTCCATACAGATCCAAACCACATGACAATACAATTTTGAAAATCATCCTATTTATTATGCTTTTCATGATAGCTTTACAATGTTTTAATTTAGAAAATTTAATATTGTGTATTAGGCGTGAAACATAGAGTTTGCAAAGCATTTAAATGTCACTTAAGTTTTAGGGCAGGGACAGCTTAGTAGTCATGAAATATGATCAATTTGTGAGACTTTTTGAGACCTAGCAAATATTTTATGTCCTGTTAGTGGTGGCTGTGGAAATTTGTGACAGCTTTAGCAGATGTAAAACTGTGTAAATAAGAACCCATACCTAATAAGAAATGTATACACTGTATAGGTCCCCTTGAATTGACAACATAGTTTCAGTTGTACAAAATTGTTTTATGTCTGTGTTTGTCTTTTTGTTGTTAACATTGTAAATCATGTGTAGCAAATGTATCATGACTATTAGACACACTAAACTCATTAAAATGCATCACAAATACTGTCATTGTATGTCTTTCTTAACTCTTGGAGACACACCATAAAACTTGCAGAACATCAAATATATATATTTACGTATGGATTTTTATTTGAACTGCTTAAGTTCTGATTATGAAACCAAGCATGAGAGTAACTTCAAAATATATATTGTGCAATTGTGCAAAACCAAAGCTCCTAGTTGTATTATCAGAGATAATTATTAATTTCTAAAATTAATAAAATTATTCATATTCATTAATAAAACGGGGCACCACCCGGAAACCAGGACCAATAACCAAACAATAAAGTCGTCTCATAAACAAGGTTCACTGAAGAGTGTTAATATCTGGGGATATCAGCAAGAACAATAGCAAGATGGTGCGGACTGGCGTTTCTGTGCTCTACACTCGCCCGAGTCAGTGTGCGTTACCAAGTTACACGTCTGATGATAGATGACGAGGGGCAGAGCGTTGTTGTGTCCCATGTAGCTAGGGTACGAGTGTTGTTTCACTTGCAAGGACCACACCATCAACAAGATGCATTTAAATGATTTAGTAAGAAAAACAATCATTGTGCGTAGATCTTCTGCTTAATGACTGCGTTGTGGGGAAGCTCATAGGGAATCCACCGTAGCACCCAGGCAATGACGGACCCCCTCAGGACCCTATGAAGGAGAGGAATAATCAGGGAAATAGGGTGGGAGGGAGGGGCGCAGAATACGAGAGCGGAAGAGGATGAGAGGGTTAGGTGCCATTTATAGGAATGCAGGAAGGGACACAGTTGAGGTGTGGTCCTGCTCTTGAAACTTCGCTAAATAAGCTTCAAATGTGGGTGTGTGTGCGTGTGTGAGTGTTAGTAACGAGAGAGAGAAAGAAAAGAGAAGACACGCCGGCTCACGGAGATGTCCCACGACCGTGGGAAGAGAGCAGCAGCTGCTTTGTCACATAGAGAGTGCATGTACGGACGGCAGTCTGCAACGCACATTGTCTGGTCTGTTAACTGACAAAGCCACCTGCTTTCTCACTCGCGGTGGCGCAAACACAACAGTCCCGAGTAGGACAAACACAAAAACAGTCTAGCGTGGTGAACACAACTAAACAGGCAGCAAGCTTCGAATACTTCTCGGAGTTTAGCAGAAAGGGACTCAGGGTCCATCAATTCACGACAAACAACAGTAATAAAGCTGAAAATAACACACACTTTCATAATTTATCTCTGCCCAGACTAAACCTTATTTGTAGCAAAGAGTTCAATGGGCCACTTCTCAAAGACTGCACCCAAAGAAGATCCTAATTAACCAGTGAGAGACTGTTCTGTGTATGGAGGAGGGTATTTAACTTTTTCAATCTATGCCATTACTGTTTGACTCTGATGAAGATGCAGTGTGCGTTGAAACGTTAGTCATTTGCACCTGAATAAATTGCTAAAGTGTATTGTGTGCTCCAGCATCTTCTTTGGGTGCAGTCTTTGAGAAGTGGCCCATTGAACCGTTTGCCACAATTTGTCCTGATCTGTGAGTACCGACCTCCGCCTGTGGAGTGGCTTAAGCGCAAGAGATTCCTTCAACTTAGTCTTACTTGTGTCACTTAAGAAAGTGAGTAGGGTGTGTAACAGTCCGTCTTTCGGGTCCGGCTCGGTTCCTCAGCTTGGATGTTGACAGGGCCGTCTTCACACTCTGTCGGCGGGTTTGACACCAGCGGTCTGTTTCTCGGATCTGGTGATTGTGTTTGGTTGGACACAGGGAGAAGTCTCAACTTATCTTGCGAGGGGAGGCACTTCAAACTTGGAGAGAGGGAAGATACGGTAGTTGGTTACCTCCATAGTAAGCTGGCTCACAAGGAAGCAGCTACTGTGGAAAGGCAATGGGTGTTGATGTGCGGCTGGTACTTAAAGCTGCAGTGACGTCACAACTGCGTCGCTGTGACTCCCTCTGGTGTTGGAGCACCTCTGCCAATGAGACACAAGTGTTTGGGGTTCTCTCGGATTTCACACCAAGGTGCAAACTGCTGGGCAGGCTGGGAGATGGAGGCTGGAGCAGCCTTTGGCGCTCTTCCTTTGTTTTAAGGGGTTGAAAGACAAAAGACAGTCTTGTGGTCAGGCTTCAGAGTTTACAAGTAGGCCTGCCTCTGTCTGACCACATGGTTGAGGCCCAACAATTGTTATGACCCGGTTGGAGTTTGGGTTGGTGAAATGAAAATGTTGTGGGGACTTGACGTGTGAATCTGAAGTTGAAATAGTGCAAACTAAAAATAATGATAAATTTGGATGGGACGGTTTGGATTGTCTTTAACTTCTATTAACTAGTTGTGCAGTGTAAATTGTTTTATTTTACCAAAACACAAGCATTAGTGCATTAAATCTGCAGTGCGGAACATTTATATACAAACAAATGTCTGTTACATTCAAGCACTTGCCAAACGAGTTCAGTACATTACAGTATATGGAAATTCCCAGCCCTCTCTGTGTACCTGTCATTCGGGGGGGCGCATGAGAGCGTGCTGCATGCCTGTGTCAGGCTGAGCGCCCCCCTTTACTCTGTCTGCCAGAAGGGGGAGACAAAAGTCCCACACGCCTGTTAAGTATACATGAAACACATTCTTTGTGTTTAAATGTCTTTAATGCTTTCCCACATTAGGATTTATGTCACTATTAGAATTTTATTCAAACACTAGTAAGCTCCATCTTATAATCCTTCTGTCACTCTGCTATGTAAAATATTGGATTGCAGTACAGTACATTATACAAACTACCAATGCAATGTTCTGCTTTGTATTTGGTTCATTTTAATTACTTGGTATATGTATTTTTATTGAAATGAATCATCTTCTACTTCTGTGTAGGGTAAACATACTTAATATGGCTATTAAATGTGTTGTGAGGGAGATATCAGATTTTATTAGCGGCATGTACAATTTATTTGATGACTGCATACATTTTCAGTTACAGTAACATTATACAGCATGGTCAAAAATAGAAATGCATTTGCAAGTCTGCCTATTTGTGTCACTAAGCAAACTGATGTCAGAGACTACTGGAGTACATATAAGGTGGTACATAAGGTGTTATATGCCTGCGTAGTTGTCTGATTTCATCAGTAATGTATGACTTCTATTTCAACCACAACTACACGTCCTGCTTTACTACATGCCAGATACAATGATGTGTATAGCCAGTGAATTTAGCATGTGTTGCTCATACAGTAAGTGTTTGAAGAGGACTTTGCACAATTTATGCACAGATGTTTTGGCTTTGTTTTGCTGTGATAACGTGAAATGGTGTTTCCAATCATTTCAGTTGATAAAAGAGTTGTAGGTCATTCTGTGCAGTTCACGATTGCTGACAGCTCTGAAATTGCTTTGGTTTAAAGGAGATGTAGTATGGCATGTTTAGCTTACTATAAGAGAATAGAGGTGGAACGTTATTACTGCCAAGGTTTCAGAGCTCATGTATTGTTCCTAAATTTTGCAATAGATTGCACGATTGGTATTTTTGCTGTGAAATGCAAAAATAAAAACTGCATAGAGGAGTCAGTGTTTTCACAGAGATGTCCTCACATGAATGTCTCAGTTTTTTGTTTTGTTTTTTTACAGTAATTATGTAAGCTCTTTTATGTTGCACTTGTGCATACATTCATAATTAAAGACTTCACCAAATTTTCATTTGTTAGGTCCTCACTTGGAGTACCCTGATTAGCAACTTTCAAAAACTTTTGTCAGATTTTGTCAGTTTGCCTATTTCAGCTTTAACTGGATACCAGCTCTGAGTAAGAATTTAGGGAAGACTGTCCCCCCAAAAATGTGGTGTTACTGAGGCACTTTTTGATGGATGTACCCATTCAATCTGTGTAATAAAATTCATATTTTCAAAAGTCATATTTTTTAACATTTTACATTGAACATGTTTATTGCTTTTGTAATGTTAAATTGATGCAGAGTCTGCTGATTGGACTGTCTTCAGCCTAACTGCAGTGTGTACAATAGTACTATGTTTTAATTCCACTATAAAAAAGTATGTACTTTTTAAAAAATATGACATCTCTGGGCACAGCATTCCAAAATCCATACACAGACATAATCCTATATGCTGTTCCATCTAGAGCAGTGGTCCTCAAACTGGGGCCCGGGGACCCCCAGGGGTCCTTGAGAGGGTTTAAGGAGGTCCCCAGCAAAAAGAAGAATAATTTATTTTCACTATAATTCCATCCATAAGTAACACGGTGACAGTATGTATGACTATTTTGGTCATGGATTTCATAGACTTTCTGTAATAAAACATCTAAAAGCAAAATTCTTATCAGATGTGGGTCTGTGGTCTAATTTGTTTTAGGGTTTAGGGTCAGTTTAGGGGTCCTGATCTAGAGCATTCTTGAAATAACTTTTAATGAAAATGTGTCCACATAAATTTCAGGTGCTAAAACGTGATGATGAAAATTTCCTTTTTTTTTTAATAGATTAGTCAGTTAAAAAAATATGGACATATTTTTGTTTGTTTTTTGTTGCACCATCAAGAAATTAAGCTAATTTCAGTGCAAAACCATTATACGTTTAATACATAGATTCAATTAGGTCAGATGAAACCTTAAACTGTAAACCCAAATAAGTTAACAGAACTAAAATAAATTAAGGCAACTGATTGCCTTAATTTTTAAGCTGATGAACTTAAAAGTCAACTGTTTTCAGAGCTCAAATATTTTATTATTACATATTAAGCATATTACATGCTACATGTACCTTTTCATTACAGTAAAATAAAAGAGCTTATTAAGTCAACTCAAATATTTTCAGTTAATGAGACTTGAGAAGTTTTCATTCACATCTATAGGGTTAAGTTAACAGAACTTAAAAATAAATAACTACACAAACAAACGCTTTTGTGTAACTAAACTCAATATTTATTAGTCACTTTTGTATTTTATTTAATTACACAAGTCAAACACATTGAGTCATTAAACTCAAAAGCATGTGATTCAAAACTTAAAAACTTTGTGGAAACACATTGCCTCAATTACAACTAACTTCAATGGCTTGAGTAGATGTCTTCTATTGCAAAGTATTTTCTTGCCCCTTTCCCATTTAACATATTGCACTGTTAACATTCAAAAGCTAGGAAATAAATTAAATAAATAAATAAAAGAAATATTCATTTTAAAAAAGTACATAAAATGCAAAGGCAATGTGTACTTTTTGCTTTTTGACAGGGCAGCAATTTTTCAGTAATGCCACAAACAGTCCAGTAATGCCCCACCCCACACCCCTTTTTCAGATTAATTTCTACACATGTATCATAAAGTCATTCTTGAGAATCTGCAACTTGGGCAACAGTTTACCATCTTCAACACCAAGTAAAACCTTTTGAGTGAATTCAAAAGTGTTGGTCAGTCCTTTGGGATAGCTGAGGTGTAGTGCATAAATTAGTCCAAACATTACCAGGAAGGAGACTGACCATAATGTCACTTTCAGTGATGATAGATTTTCACAGGCTGGTAGTGAACTCATAGCAAGGTAAGGGATTAGGTACTTGTAACAGGTCATCACACACACATCTGAGCAGGTGCTGGGTTGAAAAAGTTCCAAGTAGTACAAGGGCACACACTTTACCAGGGATTAAAGCAAGAAAAAACTTGTGAGCCTGAAAAGTTGTCCAGGAGGAAATGGGTACAATGCATTGATTTAAGTATTATATGAATTTAAAACTGCTCTATGCCTGAAATCAGGCATGGTGCCTGAGAATTTTAACCCCTGCTTTACTACACGGTACCTTTACTGAGTATAGAAAAAGCAACGGGAAAACTGCACACATCTCTGTTCCCTGTTGCTGCAAAATGTTGGTGGTAAAAAAATAGTCCAATAGTTTAAACTTAAAATATAGAATTTTGGTGTTTTTCTCTTGCTTTTCCTGTGCTTTTGAGCCGATGACGTGCACCTTGTTGGGTGTGTTCTTATTGGCTGGACCAGCCCTATAATCTTGAATGTCAGTCCATCACTGACTGACTGACTGACTGATGAAATTACACTATTGGCGCGGCCAGCCCAGTGTTGGAGTTTCCCCATTGGCCGTTGCTCTTTCAAAATGAATTGGCACAAGCAGTCATCACAAACAATGTTACGTTCTCAGGGGGCGTTTACAGCAGAGCTCGAGTACAGCTCAGTGTCAGTGGGAGGCTCCAACACTGACAGGAGTATCAACGAGGATACAAGATGAGATGTGACCGATCCATTTTACCAGCCTGCATGGCCGCTAGCAGCTAGTTAGCATGGCTAGCATTGTTAAGATAGGCGTGTCGTGTGTAGCCCATAGACTGCATTAAGATAAGGTGTAGCTGCAGTGTTTCTGGTTTTAAAAGCAAAGTGCTGGGCAGGTGGCAGGTGTGTTTACTATGTTTGTGTGCTCTGAAAGACATCACGCCGCAGATATAAAGTCACACAGCTGAGGGACTGTTAGCCTAGCATGCTAATCCTACGTAAACATATGGATGAGACCATATAATTACAGACATCCACCGATAGAAAGAGATGAAAGAGCAGGGGGAGTTAACAAATAAATAGAATAATTATAGTTAAAATTAAAATAAGTTCTCTTTCAAATCAAACATCCAAATATATGAGTGGAAAGTTTTGTTCATGCAGCTGCATTTATAACCTTTTTTTATACTCAAACGTAGCTTAACGATGTCATGTGATATGCTACTTCAGTATAACAAATATTACTAGGACCACTACAGAAAAATGCAGATGAACATTTAATATCCATGAATTCATATTATTAAAAAAATTATACCACCTCTTCCATTTGACACTGATTGAGTTATAAAGAATAGATGTCAGCCACTTGATTCAAAAAATTCAAAAATGTCAAAAAATCTTGCTGCACACCAACAAAGCTCTATCCAAAAGGATTTTGTGTGGCAATATTTTTTTTTAATCCATCTCTTCGAGTTATGTGTGTAAGTTGTTCATATTTTAGTTAGAACTATGTTTTTGAGGTCTGTTTTGTGAACACACTACACATGAAAGTTTTTTTTTCCTATGATGCTGTATTTATGTTTAAGTTATGCCTCTTAAATTCTGCCTAATAAAATGTGAACGTGTCTTTTAAGCTTGAAACTGTCACTGCTAGCAGTCTGCCAAAAAGTGATAGCATTTTACCAGATATTACCATGTGGGTATGAATCATGTTAATGTTGAGCTAAAAGACATCCCCATCCAGCCAACTAGATAAGTGGTGTACTGCCATGCACATTATAGCAAAGTTAACTGATGCAGCTCCATCTAGCTACTATGTTGAACACTGTGTGCTCAAGCATGACTTAAAGAGAAACTAGAGAGTAAATAAACACAGTAAATATTATTAAATTATTAGGGAAAAAAATTTATTGAATGAATACATGTAAGAAGACGATTCAACAGCTAGATCATATTTTATGAACTCTGTCGAAAGGCGCCAAAAGGATGTCTCTTATTCAGCAACATCAGACTAGAAAGAAAACAAGAAAAAAGGGTTCAGCATGTATTCCTTCAATGAAAAGTAAATGAAAAATAGTATAAAAATATTTAGCTTATATATTAATTTAAATAACCCCATTTAACTAAGGTGCCCACATAATAGTTTCTGTAAAATATTATGAGATGGTTACCTTTCCATGTTCACGGCTCTTGGCTCTCAGCTTGTTGACCTGGGACTCAGCGATGTCAGCGCGCTCCTGAGCTTCCTCCATCTCATGCTGGACCTTCCTGAACCTGGACAAGTGAGTGTTGGCCTGTTCCTCCTGTAAAGGGTTTGGAGTTGAAGTATATTGTATTTTTTAATATTACATCATATTAGTATGGTTTCTTTCTGTAGTTATTGATTTGTGCTACATTCCTATATGAAAAATTACAAAACATTTGACTCACAGCCTCCTCAGCATGTCTCTTGTAAGACTTGACTTTGAGCTGCAGCTTATCCACCAGATCCTGAAGTCTGCGCACATTCTTCTTGTCCTCCTCAGTCTATACAAAAGATGGAGTGTTACTGATGGAGTATAGGAAGAGAATTCAGGACAGTTTTTAGTTAAATCAGAAATTTACCTGGTAGGTCAGCTCCTTCACTCTTCTCTCATATTTGCGGACTCCCTTAACAGCATCAGCTCCACGTCTCTGCTCAGCATCAACTTCAGATTCCAGTTCACGAACCTGTAATGCGATGATACACAATTTATCAAAACCTTGTAAAGGAATTTTAGTAGTGAAAAGGTTTAATTTATTCCACACATTGAAAGTATGATTAACATCCCGAAATGGATATATTATGAGCATACCCTTGACTCCAGTTTCTGGAGCTGCTTCTTGCCACCCTTCATAGCAAGGCCCTCAGCCTCGTCCAGACGGTGCTGCAGGTCCTTGACTGTGACCTCAAGGTTCTTCTTCATCCTCTCCAGGTGAGCACTGGTGTCCTGCTCCTTCTTCAGCTCCTCAGCCATCATGGCAGCCTGAAATGAAGGGCATCAAGCATAAACAATTATTTGGTGAAGTAAAGTTGAATTTATAAAAAGAAGACTCATAAACATAAACTCACATCAGTGATAGCCTTTTTGGCTTTCTCCTCAGCATTTCTTGCTTCCTGAACAGCATCGTCCACTTCACCCTGAACCTGCAAAAGGTCACCCTCCAGCTTCTTCTTGGTGTTCAGAAGACTGGTGTTCTGAATATTAAAAAAGTCACATTTAATTTGATATTTGTTATGTATAACAAAGCTGGTATGTATACTGTATTCATTCTGTATAAAGACATTTTCTTGTGAATTATTGAACACAAACCTGAGAGTGAAGCAGTCCAACACGCTCACTAGCATCAACCAACTCCTGCTCAGCCACTTTGCGTCCTCTCTCTGTCTGCTCCAAAGCGGCTCTCAGCTCCTCGATCTCAGCCACCATCAGGCCATTTCTGCGCTCCACCATGGCAGCCTGCTCCTTCATGTCTTCCTGTCCTCTGACAGCGTCATCAAGGTGCAGTTGGGCATCCTGACAACAAGTGGAGAAAAAAAGAGTTAACTTTCTTTGCTCTTCAACATTTGTTGATTCATTGATCGACAAAGCTCACCTTGAGTTGTCCCTGGACATTCCTCAGTTGTTTCTGGGCCTCAGCAGCCTGCCTGTTGGCATGGCTCAGCTGAATCTCCATCTCATTCAGGTCTCCCTCCATCTTCTTTTTGACTCTCAGGGCATCATTCCTGCTCCTGACCTCAGAATCAAGGGTGCTCTGCATGGAGTCAATCACTCTCTGGCTGTTCCTCTTGATCTGCTCCATCTCCTCGTCCTTTTCTGCAAGCTTCCTGTCTACCTCACCTTTGATCTGGTTAAGCTCAAGCTGAACACGGAGAATCTTGGCTTCCTCATGTTCCAGTGTGCCCTTAAGGAAAAAGTTGAACAGGTACCTAAAAGTTACCAGTCGCCTCAGAAAAATTAGAAAAATCAAACGAATACATGTCATTACATAAATGCTTTTGTATTTTATCAAATAAGTGGTTTAATATTGTAATTTAGATTTTTACCTCTGCTTCCTCCAGTGCTGTCTGAATTTCAGTCTTCTCAGTCTCCGCAGTCTTCTTGGCTTTCTCCAGCTCATGGATGCTCTTTCCACTCTCACCAATCTGTTCAGTCAGGTCTGAGATCTCCTCTGTAGAACACCAAAAGCCAAAATCCAGTTTAATAAACGGTATACAGTATATCTAGAAAATTAGGTTTTACCTCAAAAACTCATGACCTATACCTATAGGGGTCAAGGAAGAACCCTTATAATCACTATATTAGTTACATTAAATATTGTGGGATTGACATACGCTGCAGGTTCTTGTTCTCTCTCTTCATGGTCTCCAGATGATCCAGAGCCTCCTCGTAAGAGTTCTTCATCTTGAACAGTTCAGTGCTGAGAGAGCGAGCCTCCTTCTGGGCTCCTTCCAGCTCTGCCTGGCTCTCCCCATATTTCTGTTTCCATTCTGCAAGGACCTAGAATTATATAGATGAATAACAGTGATTAATTACTAAGATATATTTGGGTTTCACTCGAATCAGTGTGGTTTCGATTTCCTTTTACCTTATCAAAGTTCCTCTGCTTCTTGTCAAGGTTGGCAGCCAGACCATTAGCTCTCTCTACATCAATCATGAGATCCTCCACCTCACCCTGTAGCCTCTGCTTGGTCTTCTCCAAAGAGGCACACTTTGAGTTCACAGCCTCAATGGACTCCTCAGCATCCTGCAGACGCTGGGCAAGCTTTTTCCTGTAGTGAAGAAGTATTTGTTTACACTTAATTACATATTGATAGCAAAATATGTGGAATGATATCTGGAAAAGCAAGCAATTGAAATAAAAACTAATTAAGACTCTGAAAAGGTAGTGACTTACTTGGCCTCCTCCAGCTCCTCAGTGCGCTGGATAGCATCAGTCTCATATTTGGTTCTCCACTGAGCCACTTCGCTGTTAGCCTTGGACATTCCTCGCTGCAGCTCAGCTTTAGCCTCTTGCTCCTCCTCAAACTGCTCTCTGAGCAGATCACAGTCATGGCGGGCTGACTGAACAGCATGGGCCAGGGCATTCTTGGCCTGATGAACATGGCAAAAGGCATTTTAATTGATCTGTTAAGTATATAAATATTATCTAAATTTTGTCTGAATACATAATTTGTCATAGAGAAACATGTTGATTTAGCCATTTAGTTTTGGATCATTTACTTTTACATCTATCAGATTTGCTATTTAGTGTAGTATGTGGGACTTAGAACCTAACACAGGTTCAGGTGGAAGTTGCTTGGTGAGGAGGTAGAAGCAGGAGTGTTAGTGGGAGGTGCTTAAGTCATAAAAGACAAGACTGAGGTGTAGCAGCAACGCTGCATGAAGAGAAATAGGTCCAATTCCCACAAATCCCCTCATCAGTTAAATGGTAGTATGGTTATAACATTTTTATATAGGCAATCCAACATTCACAGCCATTACGTGCAGTGATTGGCCACGTATGGTGGTAGTAAATAAGGCAAGGTTTGAAATTCTCTCTCAAGCTTTTTTTTTGCCTTCTAACATGGTCGGATGAACACAGCCAGTAGGTGCTAGGTGAAGGTGGAGAAACAGGTGAATGACACACAAAAGGAGGACTCAGTTCATCCCTTGTTAAAATCTAATAATAGTACATAGTATAGTAACATGTAAACTTGTTATACCTTCACTTCCTCCTCAATGTGTCTCTTCAACTCCTCAATCTGCTGAGTGTAAGCCTGCTTGCCCCTGGTCAGCTGGGAAACAAGAGCGTCTTTCTCCTCAACTTGGCGGGAAAACTCACCTGAATGACAAAATGTAAATATGTTTTTTATCAAAATGATCATTACTGGTTTTTATTACTAATTTTATCACAGGTGACTCACCATTCTCTGTCTGCAGTCTTGCCCTCTGTGCATTTACGTCATTCAGCTGGCGCACATTCTCATCATTTTTGGCCTTAAGCTCACTCAGCTGGTCCTCAAGAGTTCTACACATTTTTTCCAAGTTGCCCTATCAAAAACAAAACATGATGTATTTAAAAACATTTACATGAACAAAGCAAATGTTTAGCATTTATCTAAGTTGAAAGCTACTGCCATATCTATCCATTATTGTTCATATTTCTAAGCATAATGAAAGGTCAATATTTCACTTATAAACAAAACACTCACTTTGGATTTAGCTACAGCCTCCATGTTACTGGAGAGGTCATCAATCTCCATCTTGTACTCGCTCTTCTCCTTCTCCAGCTTCTGCTTGACACGCTGCAGGTTGTCGATCTGCTCTCCCAGCTCTGCAACACTGTCGGCCTGCTTCTTGCGGAGAGCTGCTGCGGTAGCTTCATGCTGCAGGGTTGACTCTTCAAGGTCACGCCGCAGCTTCTGGAACTCAGCCTCACGCTTTTTGTTCATCTCAATCTGAGAGGCTGTTGCTCCACCAGCTTCCTCAAGCCTCTCACTGATCTCCTCAAGTTCTCTGGAGAGGTCAGCCCTCTGCTTCTCCACCTTAGCCCGAGCAGCCCGCTCAGCCTCAATTTCTTCTTCCAGCTCCTCAATACGAGCCTAGGTTTGATGATAGTAATATCAAGAAGGCATGTTAACTGGAACTTACTGTAAAAAGTTGTTTTTCACTCACTGAGTATTCATGTCCAGTACCAACCTGCAGTTCCTTGATCTTCTTCTGAAGCTGAGCACCAAGAGACTGTTCATCCTCAATCTTGCTGAGCAGCTGGCTGGTCTCAAACTCCTTCCTGGAAGAGGAAAAAAAACAAACAGTTATTGCTGTTATAGTTTTAGTTTTTACTCAAGATCATTGTTTGCATTATGGCAATAGTTCAATATAAGGGTTAAAGATGAAAAAGAAAACTTACTTCTTGATTTTCTCCTCAGATTGCTGCTTGTCATTCTCCAGATCCATTATGGATTCCTGGGACAGTTTCAGATCTCCCTCAAGCTTCCTCTTGGCTCTCTCAAGGTCCATGCGGAGCTTCCTCTCTTGCTCCAGTGATCCCTCAAGCTTTTGAGATAATATTATAATGTTGACATAAAATTATGTCATCATTGAATGTCAATTCTAATACACAAGCTAATAAAAGAAACGTGTTATCAAAAACAATGTTTTCTCACATCGTCCACTTGCTGTTCCAGCTTTGTCTTGGCCTTGGTTAGAGTGTTGACTTTGTCCTCCTCTGCCTGGAGATCATCCAGTGTTTGCTGGTGAGCCTCTTGGAGGGCTTTCTTCTCCTTGGTTAACTTGGCAATAGATTCATCTTGAGATGCCATCTCCTCTGTCAGGTTTTTCACCTGAAAGTGTAGGCAAGGTGCATTATTTCCATCACTTTATATCTATATGTTTGAAAGCTAACTTCATATACTTTCTCTTTTTTTTTTTATAAATGTAGGTTCAAAATTATTCCAACCTTGTTTTCAGTTGCATGTTTCTCCTTCTCCACTTTAGCCAAGGTGAGCTCCAAGTCATCAATATCTTTCTTCAGCTCAGAGCATTCATCCTCCAGCTTCCTCTTCTTGGCAGTCAGCTCAGCATTGATTTCCTCTTCATCTTCCAGTCTCTCAGTTGTCTCTTTGAGTTTGGCCTCGAGTTGGATCTTGCTCTTAATCAGACCTTCACACCTTTCCTCAGCATCTGAAAGGTTCTCAACTTCCTACAGTTTATTTTGAACATACAGTAAGTCAATAAGTTAGTTATTCTCTGTATGTACATGATTATTTTCAGAATTAATACAAATATAAACATATTTTTTATAAATATATTCATCAGTATTTGTCAATCTACATGTTTGGTAAGGTACATAGAAGATAAGATGACCACAAGTATGTGACCTCTTTAAATTTCACCTAGATATCTGAAAATGTTAGCGACAACATTCAATTAGTGTAGTGTGGATGTGACAGAATCACACTTGCTTTTGTATCCTACTTACCGCAGCCACTTGCAGTTGCAGGTCATTCTTTTCCTGCAGCAGGGAAACCATCTTCTCCTCCAGCTCCTTCTTCTTGGCCAGGGCAGCAGCCAGGTCTGCTGTCATCTTCTCATAGTTCTCCTTCATCCCTTGCAGCTCCTTCTCAGTCTCAGCACTCTTCAGAAGAGGCTTGATCTTGAAGTACAGATTCATCCATGGCCAGTTTTTCACATTCATGAATGAACGGATATTGTACTGAATGCTGAAGATAGATTCTCTGGAAAATTCATATAAATGAAGTGTCATTTTTACTGCAATGTGATTTAACAAAAACAGCTGTTATCTATTTCGTTGGACAGAACAAATCAATGTATTATATGATAATCGTACCTCCTCTCCATCATCTTGACAAACTCCTTCCTCATGACGTATCCTCTGCAGAGAGCCTGAGTCATGGTCACCAGAGTAGCCAGTTTCTCATCTCTCATCTCCTCCAGGGTACCCAGCAGACCAGCTTTGAAGAACACCTGTGTGGTCATCAGCACACATTGATACAAAAGGACATATGTACACGTCATATCTATTGATATTGTTCATAGAAATTAACCTTAGTGTGCCCAAACTTGTACTGAGTGTGATCCACATCAATGGAGCCAAGCAGCTTCTCTGCAGCTTTCTTGTTGTCAATGAACTGTCCCTCAGGGATGACGCTGGCATTCAATACTTTGTATCTACAAGAGAAAATAATGTTGTTACTTATAATGACCCCACATCTTGGCCAGCTGTTTTAACTCAGCTGAAATCAACTTGACTTGATTATCTTAAAAAATGTATCACCTCTGCTTGAAGTCACCATAGAGGATTCTGCTGGGGAAGCCCTTTCTGCAGATTCTGATTCCTTCCAGCACACCGTTACACCTCAGCTGATGGATGACCAAAAAGTTCTCCATAAGACCTGAAAGTTGCAAATTCATATTGTTTCAAATATTTTTTTTCATCACTATGTCACATGTAGTGTGCACAGCTGGGCTCTGTGCTTCTTACCTGGGGTCTTTGATTCATTAGGAATAAGGCAACGGACAAAATGAGGGTGAGTGCTCCTCAAGTTGGTCATCAGCTTGCCCAAGTTCTCCTGTGGATCAGGAACACAAGATAAATGGTCAACAGTATTATAAGATGAGGTGTTTAATTGGTATCTGAAAAAATTGAAATGATACATACCCTGAAAAGAGCAGACACAGTCTGGAAGGAACCACCCTTCTTCTTTCCACCCTTTTTGCCACCAGCAGCAGCCTCTGTTTTCCAAAACATTAAATTTAATTAATTAACTAAATAAATAACTTTGTGGAATCTCTCTCTAAGTTTTCTCCTCTCTGAAAAGGGTATTTTTTAATTAAGTCACATGCATGAATATATTACCACAGAATAGTCATCAGCTTTATACTCAGCCTGAACCAACAGGCACACAGTTTCTTACCCATCACTACAAACTTACTGCATGTTGTGTAACATCATGTGTTGCTACCGATCAAGCTGCTAATAGCCAATATAAAGAGATCATTCTCAACCATGCTGTTCACTTTCTTGTACAGTTAGTAGTAGAACCTAGTTGTAAAAAAAATGTAAGGTGTTTCTGACACCATGGATAGTTCTGCAGTACATGGGTTTTGCAGTATAGATAAAACATATCATCTGTATTGATGCTCAGAGTTTCTGATCACTCTGCTCAATCTTATTTCTCACCATCTGCTGCACCACGGCTTGCATACAAGAAGCACAGAAGTTTGTTTGAGGACTTCTGGTAGAGCTGGACAACTGAGTCATTCAGGGGGTCCTTGTTCTTGTCCAACCAGCCAGAGATATTGTAGTCCACTGTACCAGCGTAGTGAACCAGGGAGAAGTGAGCCTCAGCCTTGCCCTTTGCAGGTTTTGGTTTTTCAAAGGCCTTGGTCTTGCCAAGATGCTGATCATGCAGCTTGTTCTTGAAAGTTGTGTCAGAGGCCTTGGGGAACATACACTCCTCTTCAAGGATGGAGAAGATGCCCATTGGCTGAGGAAAATAATACATTTCACATTAAAAATTAAACTATGGAAGCAAACATTTGCACATGAATCAAGAAATTACTTCAACCTGATTGACTACTCACTTTCTCAATAAGCTCAATGCAGGCGGCCAAGTCCATACCAAAGTCAATGAATTCCCATTCAATTCCTTCTTTCTTGTACTCCTCTTGCTCCAGGACAAACATGTGGTGGTTGAAGAACTGTTGCAGTTTCTCATTGGTGAAGTTGATGCAGAGTTGCTCCAAGCTGTTGAACTGTGATTACAGAAATGTATTCAGTTGCATGTCAAAATATTGTTGACCTTTGAATTGCTCAGATATTTTTCAACAACTCACATCAAAGATCTCAAATCCAGCGATATCCAACACTCCAATGAAGTACTGTCTTGGCTGCTTCGTGTCCAGCATCTCATTGATACGGATGACCATCCACAAGAACATTTTCTCATAGATAGACTTGCACAGAGCACTGACAGCATTGTTGACCTAGAAATAAAGATTTTAGAATGAGAATTTCTCACAATCATATTTTTATGTCAAAATGCAAATATTGCCATTTTATTCTTTCAAACATTAAATTTCCTTTATCTTACCTGTGGCACAGTCTGACCTTTGGTCACCATCTCATTTCCGACCTTGACTCTGGGGTAGCACAGAGCTTTCAGCATATCAGCTGAGTTCAGGCCCAGGAGGTAGGCAATTTTATCAGCCACTGATGGAAAAACAAACCTTTAGCTATCTATGAACTGGGTCATGTTTAGATATATATGTTACATACTAACCCATGGTAGATTTCCTAAAATATATCATTATCAGAATTACCCTCAGTGCCATCAGGTTCAGCCTGCTCCTCACGCTGCTTCTGCTTGAAATGCATGTTGCCATGATGCATCACAGCACCAGTCAGCTTGTAGATGCCCACCTTCTCCTCAGCAGTGAAGCCCAAGATGTCAATGGCAGTCTACATTGCACATGAAGCAAAGTTATTGGTATTTGAAAGATTTTCCCCAGTTGTCTTAAGCTTGCAAGATCTATTTAACTATGTTTTCTTACATCTGTTGCAATGAACTCCTCCACATCATTGATGCTTTTGACAGTGATTTCACCCTGACTGACCATTGGGTAGTCATAGGGGTTGGTGGTGATCAGAAGACCCTCTAGAGGAGCACAGTAAAAATACGTATTATTATTTAGTGTTGTCTCTGGTATTGTTTCAATGTCAATTTCAAATTTGCATAGTAACATACCCAGGAGCTCAGGCTTGTGGCCAGTCATTAGCTGATAGAAGATGTGGTAGCTCCTCTCAGCAGACAACTGGAAGGTTACACGAGACTTCTCCAGCAGATCTAAAAAAAAACAAATTTAACTAGAGACTGTGAGATTACTCTATTACATTGTAATACTATTGTTTTATCAAAAACCAGATTATATTCCAGATGAATCTTGATTCACACCATGGTTGAAACTTACATGTTTCAATATCAGCTGAAGCCAGCTTTCCAGAAGAGCCAAAGTGGATTCTGATGAATTTACCCTAGAGAGCCAGATCATTGATAACATTAGTTTTTGTAATTGCAAATTGTAAATGGAACAAAATATCTTGAGATGCTCCCTGGATTACTTACAAAACGAGAGGAGTTGTCATTCCTCACAGTCTTGGCATTACCATAGGCCTCCAGCAGAGGGTTGGCTGCAACAATTTGGTCCTCAAGGGAGCCCTGCAAGAGAGGATTTGAGTTACATAAGCTTATCATTCAAATTAACCTTCCTCTGACAAACAGTTTTATTTCAAACAACCAATTTACCTGCATCTTGCCAGGTGTTGGCTCAGCCTTCTTGGCTCCAATAGCTGCAATTGTTGCAAAGTATTGGATGACACGTTTGGTGTTGACAGTCTTTCCTGCACCGGATTCTCCACTTGGGTATAAGAGACACATGTCAAGATTCTGCTTTATTGTCATTACATGATTTAGCATTACAGTTTCTGTTATACTTACGTAATCAGGATAGACTGGTTCTCACGATCTGAAATACAAACATAGACATTTCACATGAATTGCGGTTTTGTAATTCCTTCAATAAGCTTATGTTTAAGTTCAATTCTACACAATTTAACACTGCTAACTTTGACCTTACCTGTATGCATGAACTGATAGGCATTATCAGAGATGGAGAAGATGTGAGGTGGTGCCTCAATCCTCTTCTTGCCTCTGTATCCTCCCACAACTATAGCATCATACACTGGAAGCCACTTGTATGGATTCACAACAACGCAGAACAGCCCAGAGTAGGTCTGTAACAGCACAAGTAGAAAATAAACATAGTGTTAACATTTAAATATGCAGATATAAATGCACATTACATTAGTAAAGTGTAAACTCACATAGATCATCCATGAGGCATAACGCTCTTTGAGGTTATACAACACACAGGGCTCGTTGAGGTGGGTCATCATGGCCATGTCCTCAATTTTATCGAACTTTGGCGGGTTCCTGGGATGGATGTCATCTTCTTTTACAGTGAGAGTCTGAATAAGAAATACAGTGAAATGTTTTTGTTTTTTTTTTCAAATTTAGAGTTCATCAGGTGGATGTCCTTGTTAACCACCGTGTCAGTATGAATTTAAAACCACTAAATGTTTTAGTAAAATATAGTTTTAAATAAATGTTCATGGAAAGAATGGCATCCTCCTACATAGAGAGGGTCTTCAATGGAAATAGATGGGGAAATGTTTTTAAAAAAGTAAAATAATGAATTGCCTACCTTTCCACTGTCTGTCTCAACTGTGGCTTTGCCACCCTCTTTCTTCACAAGTTTACCCTTGAGATACATCTCCTCTTGATCAACCACAAAGAAGGCAGTTTTGGCATCAAAAGGAGCAGTTTGTGCTTCAATCCTCTCCTTCTCTGGCTTCCGGAGGTAAATGGCCGCCGGGCCATAGCACTCCATCTCCGCATCTGTACTCATGGTGGCACTTTAGTGGAGACTGAAAAGATAGTGTTAAAATATCAACATGATGTAGTAATGGTCTTATATCCATCCGATGTTGGAGATTTTGACATATTTTACCTCAGCTGGTTCCAAAAAAGGATGAGTGGTACAGTATCTGGTGGAGTCTCAAGATGCTATAAAAAAGAGGATTAAACATGATTACAATAACTTTTTATTTTCTCATGTAGAAAGTCAGTATGTCAAGTGTGAAGGTGGTAAAACGTATTCAGATTTAACTAATAAGTGCTAGCTGTATTCAGTTGAATCATCAAAGTTCAATATTCTCCCATCCCCACAACTGCCATCCACAATGAGAGAAATATTACTGCTCTTAATGATCACTTAGTATACAGTATGTGTTGAGACAGGATGACAATATGCATTAGTAATTAACATTAACTGTACAGACTGATCAATAGGAATTCAAACTAAGATCACAGTTGATACACTCACCTGTGTTGGGTGCCTATCAGTTAATACAGAAGTCCAGGGCTGCCTCTTTTATAGAGGGTGGGAGTGCTTGGTCAGCCATAGTCTCTCACTCAGTTTGGTCATGGCCTCCTCCTGTTGCTTATTTTGTGGCAGTGATGTTTATGCAGCTTGGCAGCATTTTTATTTGTAACTAGAATCTGAAAACTACTTAATGTAGTATGATTTTGTACCAGTTGATTTGATTCGATCACAAACGTGAATGTGACATACACAATATAGGTGTTAAAATATTTAATATAATGTTATAGAAATCTTACCATTGTTCAGTAGGAAAATTGAATATTTACAGTAGAATGGACTGGTGGAGTCTCAAGATGCTATAAAGTACATTAAAAAGTACATTAAAATTAGTTCAGCAGTGAGCAAATACCTTCCTCACTGCTAAACTAATTTTAATGTACTTTC
The DNA here is from genome assembly GCA_038419695.1 of Scomberomorus guttatus. NCBI lineage: Eukaryota > Metazoa > Chordata > Actinopteri > Scombriformes > Scombridae > Scomberomorus > Scomberomorus guttatus. The sequence goes on from CM076459.1 coordinate 1,485,285, forward strand.
AACATCCTCGCTTTCATCAGAAATGTTGACTATGAACACATTCTCTTAAAAGAAACAAAATAGAAATTGTAGAGTAGGAGAAAGACTGTCAGACATGCACACATACTTCAGTAAGACTTCTGTAAACCAAATAGGACTTAAGGGTCTGCTTAAGGAAGCATAAATATAATTTTATTTAGAGCAAAAGAAGGAGGTGCTTATTCATTTCTCCCCTAGATTAACTCAGTGAATTACAAACTTGCTATTATAAATGTTTGTCCAGTACTACCTGCAAGTGCAGGCATAGAATGATGGCCAAATTTTATAATTCATTAAATAGTGCAGAATATGGTTTGTGTACAATTCCAGTAAATATAGTTCTTGATTTAAAAGATATAAAAGTTGAAACATGTAGTTAACATCAGCAATTTTCTTTTTTTTTAATTCATTGGCAGCTCTGGGGGTTGGTTTTGGAAACTCATCCAAATACCATTGGTATTCAGTTGCAGGACACTTGCGTATTCGAGATCTTTGAAAGTTCACCCCTAAATTACACTAATATAAGACAGTTGTCAACACATTTTAATTAAATGTTTATATTCACCTTTAATATAAACTATATATTAAGTCTGGGGGGAAATTATGTATAATGCTTAATAATGCTTGACCATGGTAATGCTATATTTACCAAAACTTTCATTGTGCACATAAAAATGTCTGTGTTCCTGTGTGTGCCAGTAATACAGAAAGAATAATATTTAAAAATATACCATAATGCATAGTTGTGTTTGTGCACTATTTGATCTTATAAATCTTCTACATGTAAAATTTGCCAATTTGAGAATCAAAGCACTTTATTAATTGAGATTACGACGTTAATGTTTTTAGTGGGCCATGAGCTTAGTTTTGGAAATGCACCCAAATTTTTGCAGTCTACAGTTACTGGACTCTGGCACATCTCTTATTCATGTAATAAAATTAAAGATGAAGTACTATCCATAAAAGTTCAATCACCTGTTATATATCTCCCTAAATGGACATGAACATGTTGGCAACTCATTTGAGATAAGCCCAAAATAAGTTCCACACAAAACAAAATGAACTTCATCCAGTTGCTACATTTGATACTAAAGAAGCCATTAAAGAAGCATGATACAAGTGTCCTGGCAGATCTTGAAGGCTTATGCCCATTATGGCATGTTTGAGTCAATTTGGCTCACCACAGAAAATATATAAATATAGAAACACAAACATTAAGTGGGTTAACATTCATTTCAGCAAATGGAGGGAGAACTTAGAATGACTAACATGAGTATTTTCCATCACTCTTCATAGTTTCTTTGCTGCTGATACTTATTGCATAAGCCCAAATCACTGCTTCATAATGTATATTTTTATACATCTAAGAATGGATATATGTGGTGTTTTATGTGCATGTAGAGAGATTACACCTGCTTACCAACTACCCTTAGCCTTTGTCTCTTGTTAGATATTGCCTCACACAAGCTGCTGTAAAGAATGAACTTTAATTTGATAATGGCACTTACTTGCAGCAATAAGTGATCATTACAGTGGTCCTTTTGTTCTAATGACATTTGGGATTTGGGATTCTGCTCTGAAAAAGAAATCCACTTTGGTGTATTGGTGGTGTTGATTTCTTTTATTGCTTATTATTTTATTGTTGTATTGTTGAAAGCATGTTAGGCAATTTGTGTATATTTGAAATGTGTTTAAAAGCTAATGTGTATACACTGTAAAAAAAAAAAAAGGTAAAAAAACGGTAATAAGTCTGGCAGCGAAAAGTTGCCAAACACTTACCGTCAAATGACAGTAAAAAACCTTTAGTTATTCTACAGAGATTTTTTTTTTAAAAATACGGATATTTACTTTGGACATTGTCTGTATTTTTGCAGTCCAACTGTTGTAAAATAAAATTCAATTCAATTCAATTTTATTTATACAGCACCAAATCACAACAAAAGTTATCTCAGGGCACTTTACACATAGAGCAGGTCGAGACCGTGCTCATTAATTTACACAGACCCAACAATTCCCCCCATGAGCAAGCACTTGGCGACAGCGGCAAGGAAAAACTCCCCTTTAACAGGAAGAAACCTCAAGCAGAACCGGGCTCTAGGTGGGGGGCCATATGCCTTGACCCTGGGTTTACAGAAAAAGAAGGAGGGAGGGGGACGGGGGAGGGGGAGAGGAGGGGTGGGGTGGAGAGAGACACAACACAGAGAAGCGTAATAACAACAACAACAATAACTGCAACAACAATAATAGTAGTAGAGATATGACTTGTAATAAAAATAGCAATAATAGCAGTAGCAGAAATGGAAGCGGGACATCCACAGGACCACGCCACAGTCCCCACAGCCATGGCCCACCATTCAGGCGCTGGATCTTGAAGCTCATTATAAAACATCACCAGAATGTTAAATAAATGTATAAATCTACATATAAAATGAAAAATTTTGCAGAAATACCTTAAAATTACCAAATTTAAAGACTGTTGTTTTCATACAGTAATCTTTGGTAAATTCATAGGATTATCCAATCCATCCATAAGAACTCCCCATCAAAGTACAGATTTCTGGATGTAAAAAACAGGGAAAAAGGGTGTAAAATTACATTCAAATTACCCCCTTTAACACGCATTAATGGTATCTTGAGAGCATTAGGCTTTAATATTATGTGATTATCCAATCTATTTACAGTAAATTCCTGGTAAATATTGGTTTTATACGGTACAAAAAATAAGATTATGTGATAACAGCTTACAAAAACAATTTTAATAATCATTACTTTATATAAACATTATTTGACAGCAGTTACAACCTATTCTCCAATATATTTACAGGCTTTTCCCATAAAAGTATGGGGTATACTTTATATAAACATTATTTGATAGTAATTACAAGCAACTCTCCAATATGTTTACCGGTTTTTCCCATAAATGTATGGAGTTTACTTTACATAAACATTATTTGATAGTAATTAAAAGCAAGTATCCAATATATCTACATACATTTCCCATTAATGTATGAGATTAACTTTATATAAACATTATTTTACAGTAATTACAAGCAACTATCCAATATATCTAAATACTTTTCCCATTAATGTATAGGGTTTGCTTTATATAAACATTATTTGACAGTAATTGCAAGCAACTTCCCAATATATCTGTAGACATTAATGTATGGGGTTTTGTATGTACAAAAACTATAAAGTCTATGTAAAAGTACTCTTTATATCAACTTTTTTTTTACACTGAATTAATATATACATTTTTCCGATGACATGACATACAATATTGTCCAATCCATTTAATGCAGATCCCCATTTGAGATGTATAAGATTTCAAGATGTATAATAACCAGAATGTATCATAAAATTACCTTTTACTGCTTGCTTTACAAAGTAATTTACTATTTTTAAAGTGTTATCCTTAAGTTTCAAAATTAATAAATCAATAAACAACCATATCAAATTATAATGTGAGTCTGAAGCTGATCAACCCAATAAGAGCTCAAACAGAATATTTTACTAGAATGTCTTTATTTTTTTCTCTTTCAGATTACTTCAACAGACATCAATGGAAGCGAAAACAGTTTTGTACATTGGATCAGTACAATGTCTTGTATGTTGCATTATAGCAAAAGGGGAACTACGGCCAAATTAGGAATTCATACGTGTTATTTCTATGGTCTAAGATGGTTCAAAAATGTTAGTGAACTTTAACAAATCTCTCCCAAATCCAAAAATTATTTTGTTAAAATTCAAATTTGTGATGTCATCTGATATAATGTCTGGAGCTTTTCCAAAAAGAATGAACTGAGAAAGATGTTATAGATACATTTTCTGTTTCAGAAATGAAAGGCTACAATATAATAAAGCTCATTTGGGTATCAAAAAATATCTACAAAATTAGTTTTACATTTATTGTCTATGAAGCAGCTTCAGACTTTATGCCTAATGACATTACAAATTTGAGTCTTACCTCTTTGGTTGTGGGAGTGAGTAGTTCATGATCACAAATATCAGAGGTGGGAGTAAGTTACATATGTGCAAGTCACAAGCAAGTCTCAACTCTTAACTTTAAAGGCTCAAGCAAGTCCTAACTCACTGTGTTTAGACTCAAGCAAGCCAACTGCCAAACCAGCAAGCAAGACAAGTCAAGTAAGTCACAAGTCAAGTCACCATGAAAGAAGTGCTTTAAACACGAGAGAAAGGGGTACAATGGCAAGCCATGTCATGAGAAAACTGAACCTGTTAGTTAGTCTCTACAACTAGGGATGGTTATGGTTAGGATTTATAAATACCACTATTGATTAGGGGTGTAATTCTCCAAATCCATGTTTTGGTTCATACCTTGGGGGTATTAAACAAACTACAATTTGGAATATCAACCTAACAGTAAAGAATATTATGAAGGTGGATTAACTTTGTAAATTAACCTTACATTAATTAACTAAGTAAACAAAAATAAATAACCTAACATGTTTTCTAGGATCCAGTGTTCATAATTGTGTATTTTATATGTTTGTGGATGTGTTGTATGGCTTCCGAGTAAGGTGATAGTAGAAGTAGGAAAAGAAGAGGAACTTCCTCCAGTTGCAGTAGTTAGCACAAAGCTAGAGGGTCTTAGCAGCAGCAAAAATATGCTGGTGGACTGTAAGCTACATATACTGCTTCGTTGTGGTTGTAAAGGGCGTAAATAAAAAAAAACTGCAAATTATACTACAGCCCAGTGTCAGCCCGAGTCTCTGGCTGCAACACCATGACTATTTTGGTACATTTACTCGCCAAATGGAAAATCTACCTGCATTTTCCATTTGCACAACGAAACATAGTATTCTATCTGATGATTACTTTTTTCTGCTGTGGATTGTGTAGACTAATACATCTATTAATTTAGAACACTTTTTGGCAATTAAGATCAATTGTAATCCTCATCAAGGAAAAATACCATCTTGTTTGCCTGATCTCGTAGGATTGCATTTGTCACATAGTTGATTAGAGAGAGGGAGAGACCATTCTGCTGTGGTTGAGTTACATTGACTTTGAACTAGTTAGGGACCACCAACAGAATGATGAAGCTCTGTCATGAAAAATTGTCAATTCATAAGCTGTCTTGTCTGAAAATCAGTACAGGTATGGGAAAATGCTTTCAACGAGCTTTCAGCTCGATCCTGTCTTGCATTGTTTTCCAGGTCCTGCTAGACACTGTCTTTAAAGCCTGAGTACACTGCACTAGAAGTCACCCTATCATGTCTCAAACGGTAACTGTTCATGCTCAATATCTACAATAATACAAATAGGCAATTCAGCTAAATAAAAACTGTCAAGTCTTTTCGAGTCATCTGCCTCAAGTCAAAGTCAAGTCAAGTCTTATCAGTGTTAGTCAAGCAAGTCACAAGTCCTCAAATTTACAACTCACGTCAAGTCATGTGACTTGAGTCCCCCACCTCTGACAAATATTGATTGCACTTTCCTTGGCCATGGAAATAGGGGCTAAATCCAAAAACAGGGGCTAAATTCTTTCCAGTAACAAACAAATAAGCTAATACATAGTCAGTATTAACATACAGATGTGAATCTGCATGCTAAAAAAAAGCCTCAAGTTCAAATGGCAGATTGAAAGTCACCCATTTCCTTTCAGATGGCTATGATCCTCTGCAGTGATCCTCACCAAGCCTTGTCCTGAGAATACAAAAATAGAAAATATGTATCATGCTCTTAAAAGTGCTTGCACACCGACAGGTGGCAACGTTGTTGCCTGTATTGTTTTCAATGTACTCACAATGGCAACTTCGCCTCCTGACTGCCGCTCCAAAGGAGTGCAGAAACTGAGCATGATCAAACTTTGCCTCTTTTAGTGCAGGGACGTTAAGGGTTTTAAAAGGTCTGGAATTAAGGTTGGGGCCAGATCAAGCTATTCTTTAAATGTGATCAACAAAATCTTAAAACCATTTGTAAAACTGGCTGGTATCCCGTGTCGGGATGCTTAATTTGGAGTGATGTAGTGGTCTCTACATCTGGAACCAGTTAAAACCTTAGGTGCAGTATTTTGCACAAGCTCTAGGCAAGAGAGTGAGTTTTTGTTGAGTGGCTAACTTCCAGTTAGCTCTCAGCTAACTTGAATGAGGATAAAACAATTTAATCGTGCGGCTCTTCTAGACTTTCAAATGTTTGGACCAAATGGATCTGAAATTCCCACAGTTGGGCTTTAACTGTACTAATACATGATATTTTTGAAGGTATATCAACTGTGTATAATCTGTCACAATTATTACATTGATTGATCCAACTATACTTAGAAGAGCCCTTGGTTGTGGGTTGTCTAGTTGAGCTGTGGAGTGGTTGAGGCCATGCAGTGACAGTGACATGTTCAGGCTAGTTGAAAGGCTCATACAGTGCTTAAACAGGCATGGCTAAACCTACATGTCTCCGTACCGCTGATAACCCCTCTTCAAATAACTGCTAAGCTAAACATAATACTACTCTACTGCCAGGAGTTGGCAGACCACTATGCCAACATCTGTGATTTATTCATGTCTACATAAACAGGCAAGGGACATAATTGTAAATGTCAATCATTAAGAGGTCTTTCAGGCTCAAAACCAGGATGGAACATAGGATACAACAAACACTCATTTTATAACCATTTGATTTTGATATATAGCTCAACCAACACCAATGTACTGTGCATCAAGACCTAAATACAACAATCAGAAAATAACGTTTTATTTTTCTCATTTACCAGCTTTACCGCTACCGCTAGCTCTTCTCGCTCAACCACCGCCACGCTGTCTCTCTCTCTCACTCGCCGGTCACTGGGTCCTCATTTGATGCTCTAAAATTGAAACAAGGTCAGAGTAGGGGCATCAAGGAAGTTTGTGTTCAGCTATTTAAAACAATAGGTGTACTTCAAAACGTGCGTCAGACGCTTTCAGTGCATTTGGGCCTTTACTCAGACAGTTCTGTAGGGGCATTTGGGATCAGAGCATCATCATAGGTCTGCAGTTAGAGTACAAAATGAGCAATCTACCATCATTACCTGAATTCCCCCACATGTTGAGAACTGAGGAAGACCACCGTTCAGCCAAACTAGACAGAATGAAAAAGCATTTAGACACTACAAAAGGTACTGCACATGCCCATTACATTTTTGATTGTGAGCCTGTCCCATCACCCAACACAAAGCAAAATAAGGCATCAAAGCTTGAAAAGAAGGTGAATGACCTAACTAAACAAGTGGAAAAGTTAAGCCAAACATCAGAGAACCCCACTCATGACAGTAAGCCTCTTCCAGCGCCGAAAACAAGATGAAACCTTTAAGCTTGAAAATAAGATAACTGAGCTAACAAAACAAGTTGAAAAGCTTGCCCAGAGTCAAAAAGAGAGTGAGAGTACCCAAAAGAAAGACTGTCTTGTGATCAGCAGCAATAGCATGACCACACACACGTGGCCACACACACAAGGGCAGGCTGGGAGTGGCTGGGAAAGACATGGGAGCAAGGAGGGACTAACGAGGACAATGCAGGACAGGTGTGAAGGAAAGTGTGGAGGGAACAGACGAACAGAGACAGACTCAATAACCATAAAGAACTGGAAATAAAGACACACAGAGAACACAGGAACCTAAAAGGACAAAAACACAAAGAGTCCAAAATCATGAGACCATGACAGGACCCCTCCTCCCACTCAAGGGATAGCTCCAGACATCCAGGATAGAAGACAGGGGGAGGAGGAGGCCAAAACTGACAGTCCATAGACCAGGGCACTGGGAACCAGGGAGGCAGCACTCAGGTGGCCAGCCTGAGGCAGAACAGGGACGGAGCAAGACAGTTTAGGTGGATGGCCCAGGGCCAGACAGAGGCAGAGCCAGAAAGTTCAGGGGGATGGCCCGGGGGCTGGACAGATGGAATGCCAGTAGCCCCAGGCAAACGGCCTGGGGGCCAAACAGGGGTACAGCAAAAAGTCTTAGATGAGCAGACTGGGGCAAGGACCAAGGGAAAGCTGAGGACCTCTGGCGAGCACACGTGCCAAGCCACTCTGGAGGTCGGGCAGGGGGCCGGTGGCAAAGGCGGAACCCCTCTGGAGGCAGGGCAGGCCTAACGAGACTGATGCAGGGCAGGTGTGGAGGGGAAAGCAGGCTGGGGACACAGAAGGAAAAACACAGGACAAACAGAAAACCAAAAATTCAGAAACACAATCCTCTTATCTATCCAATAAGCCCATCTAAGAATATACATGAATAAACTTAAATACACTTGTACACTATAACCTGCAAACTCTCTTATTTACAATTTCATGATGATGCAGTTCTTCTAACATGGCACACAAAGGCTGTAAATGCAAATTATGTAATCCAGAAACAAATGTTAATAAACTCCATATTTCATAATATGTTGAGGATGAGTTAAAGAGAGTCCAGCTATTAAACAAACACCTGTCAACCTCTGGATAAGAACGTCTGCTAAATGCTCTGAATATAAATACAGAAGACATGTGGAATGAACTGTTTGGTGTATAAATTGCTGCAACTTTGACGTCTAACTAGGTGTGTCAAACTCCTGTCACATTTCACAACTAGTGTGAAAGAAAACGACAGATTTCTTGTACAAGAGCCTTCTCTTACTCAGTTCTATTCAACAAACAGGGAAAAAATCTGAGGGCATCTGGTGCACCGGTGGAGGAACACACAGTAGAGCCAGACTGGGACATATGTTTCATTTTCTAGACATATAATTACCACTCTACAAAGTTGTATTACAATACAAATATCATTTTAGTACATAATATTATTTTATTAACAAATGGTATAAAACCATCTAAATATTGAGAGATATTGGATTTAATTGAATAGGCAGTCTAATGATGTGTACCAAAATACGCCAAGTACAGTGTCAAATTAATTCTACTTAAAATATGCAAAATGTTACATATGTAACTTAAATCCTTCATTCTGATACAACATAACTTATAAATGCCAGTAACAGATGACAATATTATTAGTTTGACATATTTTGGAACTTGATTGTGCTTATAAATACCGAGTAAAACAGTTATGTCCACAGTGTACCCAGTAGTAAATTGCAAAAGTGCACTGCATTGTTTGTGGGATTTTTTATTCCAAAAATCTAGAGGTTGTAATAATTTCAAGTTGACACAGATTATGATAGGCTCTTGTGTCTTGTTTATTTTGACATCACAGCCAATAATTAGTTTTAAATTTGGGGAAGCATCGAAATGTCACTGGTGTGAGGTTGAAATAATTTCAAGTTGACACAGATTATGATAGGCACTTGTGTCCTGTTTATTTTGATATCACAGCCAATAATTAGTTTTAAATTTGGGGAAGCATTGAAATGTCACTGGTGTATAGTTGCAGCAGGACATAAATCTCAGATATCTGAAATAAAACTCAGACGGATGGTCTTTCCATGAATGCTGAACAAGTGTTTTATGTCTCCTGCAAATAGACTTTAGGAAGGATTGCCAACTCAGATAATTTAATAAGTTCACAAACATCATTGATGTTTTGCTTTTAGGAATAAAAAAAGATGCCGTTTTTAAGTGAAAGGGGTTGATATTTTGACATAAGTTCAAATGACGTCTTAAAGAAAAAGTTTGGGATCATCTCCAGAATCAACTTTCATTTCCAAGTTTTGCACAGACGTGACTTATTATTTGCCATCTTATAAGCAGATCACAAGGTATTACCACAGTCAGAAATAAATTCAGCTAAGGGAGGGAGCAGTGATTCACATTTGGCATAAAGAGATGGATATATTTTTAGGACACATTTAGATACGTTGTTAATACACCATATCTCAAGTTTGAAGATATTAATCTTTTCAAGTAATTTATTTCTTAAATGTATATTAACAGTATAATGTCAGTAACGGTAAGGTAAGACCATTGCCAGGGATTAATCAAGAACAATATAATATGTATATTTACTATAGTTGTCCTGGGGTCAGGTAGAATTGCCAGAAAAGTGCAGAGCTGACATACACCATTAAGAAGTAGCCAAAACCAAGAAAAGAAAATTACTGACTTGCTCTTCTTGTTCCTAGCACAGGTATCGGTAGTAGTAGGTTTGGTAGAGTTTCTTACAGATAGTCCTGTCTAATGCCACAGTGCTTAGTCAGATGTGCAGTATCAAATCTTGCTGTAGTTGCAGTTCATGTAGTCCTGGACAAATAGGTCTTTAGTTATCTGAGAACAGATGGATCTCATTTAAGGGTTTCAAAGGCCTGCTCTCATCTTTTTGGTGAAGTACACTGAAATTTGCAGGTCGGTCAGGGTTGACCTACCAACCCTTCCCAGTACACACATGGCTATTGTGTCCTACCCTGGCATTTGGTTCCTGACAAGCATACAGGACAGGGTTGATCCAGCTCCCATCTTTCTCTAAAATGCTAAAATAAGATAATATTGCCTGATCTTAATTTATTATCACATTTGACTGTTTTGGTTAAAAACTATTTTGTGAAATGTGTTGTCCAACCACATCTGAAGAAAAAGGTTCCGAACTTGTTCCTAACATCCCCTCTCGAAGGGGCGGTGAAAAACCTTCAAAGCAAGTCAATTAAATTCATAAAAAACTAAAACGGTGATGCTGTTTTCTGTGACCACATATAGGAAAATAGAAAGAGGCATTGCATCTGTTTTTGGGGACTATCCCTTCGTACTTTTATTTCACTTATTGGTGAGATAAGAAAAGGTGAGGTAGTACAGGCCATCAAACTTCTAATTAAACATATGAACAATGACAGTTGTTTTGCTGAAACGTGTAAGCTATGCGCACAAAGTCACTGCAATTGCTTACACTGATGACTTTACCGTCATAAAAAAACAGTCAAAGATGGATGTTTTAACTAATCATTTAATTTTATATGAAAATGCTTCTGGGGCAAAACTAAATCACAACAAAACAAGGAGTTTGGATCAGAGTGGAGAGTGACAGACAAAACATTATTATTGAAGTCAAAAAAGAAATTAAAATACTTAGTCTGAACATTTGTAACAGTGAATGTAGAGAAAGAAACTGAAATTAAAGAAGAGGTACAGAAATGGGAAAACAAAGATACTAATTACAAAACATGAGTAAATATTGTCAAAACCTTCATCCTATCCAAGCTCGTTTTTCTAGCAAATATTTTTCCTCCACCCAACAAAATAACCCAGCTAAAAAAAGTGTGCCAACCTAATCTGGGGAACAACCAGGAAAGTCACCAAGAGAGATGAACGTATAAAAGCAAAGAATATGGTGGTTTGTAGAGCTTGGTGACAGATTAAACATTGCCTTTGTCAAAAAAAACATCTGCTGCCATCAGCAGATATACTCGCTGGGTTGGAGAGCTCTCCATGTGGAAAAAAGAAGAGGCAGGGCAAGACATGGCCCTTATTATAAATTATTATATGATGATTTTATTACACAATTCCAACATTTACAAATAGTACGGGGTGGTTTACCTAGCAAAATGAAATAAAATAAGTGATTTTAAATGTGGGTGATTAAGTATCAAAATTTAACTTATAATAAAAAAAATCGAAAAATACAAGTCTGTATCCAAACATACAGAACTGATAATTATATGTATTGTATGTTTAAAACCATGGAAAACAAGACGTGTCATGATAATACAACAGACTGTAATCAACAGTGACACCGTAAGTAAATAGATACTTGCTGACCTCCAGAGGAGGAGAAGTCTGGACAAATCTCAGCGCCTCCCCTGGAACATACTGGACTTATGAACTGACAGAACTTTATACAAGATCACTGGACTCTATGCACTTTATAAATGTTTGCACTTTGGCACTGGTTGCACTTTATTGTTTGATGTACTGTATTTGTAATTTTCTAATGTGAAATTCAATAAAGATTTTTTCAGAAACGCAAAAAATCAGAGGGTGGTGATAATGCACCTGAAAATGTTTGGTAATGACCAAAAAAGAGTTTTACAGTTTATCAAGCTAGGTAATAACCATCCATTAACTAACACAAACAGATGGATGACTTACATTGATTCCCTACATAGACACACAAGTTTTGCTCGTCTTCATGGTCTCACACTCCCATCACTCTCTCATTCATACAGACCTGGTCCATACAGATTGTATTGGGCATGAAACATAGAGTTTGCAAAGCATTCAAATGTCACTTACGTTTTAGGGCAGGGACAGCTCTCAGAAGGCTTCTGGAGCTCAGCTGTCAGTCATGAAATATGATCAATTTATGGGACTTTTTGAGAACTAGTAAATATTTTATGTCCTGTTAGCTTTACCAGATGTAAAACTGTATAAATAAGAACCCATATCTAATAATAAATGTATGCACTGTTTAGGACCCCTTGAATTGACAACATAGTTTCTGTCATACAAAATCATTTTATGTCTGTGTTTGCCTTTTTGTTGTTAACATTGTAAATCATGTGTAGCAAATGTATCATGACTATTGGACACACTGAACCCATTAAAATGCCTCACAAATACTATACTTTAAATCATTGTGATGAGTCTTTCTTAACTCAAGATTTGTAATTTGGAGACACACCACAAAACCTGTGGGACATCAAATATATATATTTATGTATGGATTTTTATTTGAACTGCTTAAATTCTGATTATGAAACCAAGCATGAAAGTAACTTCAAAATATATATTGTGTAATTGATCAAATACCAAAGTTCTCAATTGTAATATATATGATAATGTATATGATGGACTTAGGGGCAGTTGTCGATATAGTTTGGAAGAGAATAAAAATAAATCACATATTCTGAATCACTGGAGTTTGGGTTGGTGAAATGAAAATGTTTTGGGGACTTGAGGTGTGAGGTTGAAGTTGAAATAGTGCAAGTGTTAGAAAAACTGAAAATAATGATAAATTGGGATGGGACGGTTTGGATTGTCTTTAACTTCTATTAGCTAGTTGTGCATTGCAGTGTGAATTGTTTTCATGTTAACAGAACACAAGCGTTTGTGCATGAAAGTCAGCCTATTAAGTATACATGAAACACATTCTTTGTGTTTAAATGTGTTTAATTCTTTCCAGCATTAGGATTTATGTCACTATTAAAATTTTATTCAAACACTAGTAAGCTCCATCTTATATGCTATATAAAATGCTATATGCTATATAAAATATTTGATTGCAGTACAGTACATTATACAAACTACCAGAATACAGTGTTCCACTTTGTATTTGGTTCATTTTAATTACTTGGTATATGTATTTTTATTGAAATGAATCATATTCTAATTCTGTGTAGGGTAAACATACTTAATATGGGTATTAGATGTGAGGGAGATATCAGATTTTATTAGTGGCATGTGCAATTTATTTGTTGACTGCACACATTTTCAGTTACGGTAACATTATACAGCATGGTCAAAAATAGAAAGACATTTGCAAGTTTGACCATATGTGTCGCTAAGCAAACTGATGTCAGAGACTACTGGAGTACATATAAGGTGGTACATAAGGTGTTATATGCCTGCGTAGTTGTCTGATTTCATCAGTAATGTATGACTTCTATTTCAACCACAACTACACGTCCTGCTTTACTACATGCCAGATACAATGATGTATAGCCAGTGAATTTAGCATGTGTTGCTCATACAGTAAGTGTTTGAAGAGGACTTTGCACAATTTATGCACAGATGTTTTGGCTTTGTTTTGCTGTGATAACTGTGAAATGGTGTTTCCAATCATTTCAGTTGATAAGAGAGTTTGTAGGTCTTTCTGTGCAGTTCATGATTGCTGTTCTGAAATTGCTTTGATTCAAAGCAAATATAGTATAGCATGTTTAGCTTACTATAAGAGAATAGAGGTGGAACGTCATTACTGCCAAGGTTTCAGAGCTCATGTATTGTTCCAGAATTTTGCAATAGATTGCACGATTGCTGTTTTTGCTGTGAAATGCAAAAAGCAAAACTGCATAGAGGAGTCAGTGTTTTCATGGAGATTTTTAGAGCGTCTCCACGTTTAACACTTGTGCATACATTCGTAATTAAAGACTTCACCAAAATACAATTTATTGTTTTTCATTTCTTAGGTTTTCACTTGGACTACCCTGATTAGCAACTTTCAAAAACTGATGTTGGATTTTGTCAGTTTGCCTATTTTAGCATTAATTGTATCGATACCAGCTCTGAGTAATAATTTAGGGAAGACTGTCCCCTCAAAAATGTGGTGTTACTGAGGCACTTGTTGTTGGATGTACCCATTCAATCTGTGTAATAAAAATCAGTCATATTTTCAACATTTTACATTGAACATGTTTATTGCTTTTGTAATGCTAAGAGTAAGTGGTCAAAGTCTGCTGACTGGACTGTCTTCAGTCTAATCTCCAGTGTGTACTATAGTACAATGTAAGTTTTAATTTCAGTAAAAAAAAAAAAAAAGTATGTACTTTTTAAAAAATATGACATCTCTCTTTTTACCTGATGGGGGTCTGTGATCTAATTTGTGTCAGTTTAGGGGTCCTTGATGTGAAAAAGTTTGAGAACCACTGATCTAGAGCATTCTCTAAAATAACTTTTAATGAAAATGTGCCTACATAAATTTCAGGTGCTAAAATGTGATGATGAAAATTTCCTATACATTGAATAGATTATAGTCAATTGAGGACATTTTTAACTTTTTTTTTTGGTTGTTTATTTATTTTTTTGTTGCACATCAGCTTATCAGTGCAAAACCATAGCCAGATATGTCAGTTATAAGTTTAATACATAGATTCAATTAGGTAAGATGAAACCTTAATGATGTTCAGTGGGAAACTGGTGTTGTAAATTACAATTAAAGGTCATATTATCCCTTTCCTGCTTTTTGACCTTTACGCCCTCCCATTTATAGATATTTAGATTTTTAATCTTTCTGATGAATTAAATGAGGACCTGAAATTGGTAAATGTTGCATTTTGGGGTTGGAACACCCTTTCTTGCACTGCCACACAAAAATAGGGCACAATAAATTTGATTATTTTAAAAATTAAAGAAGGTGGTTTATATACATATTCTATTTTTATATATATTCCTAAACTGGGATTCTGTTTGTTGCCTGTCTACTTGTCAAGACAACACTGTGCTCAGTGATGAAGATGTATTATGATGTAAAATGTAAAGAATGTAAAAACATTTTTGGTCTTTATTGAATTAGATATTTCTTATGCCTAGAATAATCAATATTTAATAACAATTTTCATGTATAATAATACATGAAACTTATATAGCACTTTTCAAGAACTCAAAGTCGCTTTAAACTATACATACATACATACACTAATGGGTGGCGTTAGTGAGACAAACAGCAGACAAACATAACACAGACACACAAGGATGGATGGGGGGGCTAAGTGAAGGTGGAGAAGAGATGGTCTTGAGGCGGGATTGGAAAACAGCGAGGGACTCTGATGTCTTGGGGGAGGGAGTTCCAGAGCCTGGGAGCTGGCCTAGAGAAGGCTCTGTCCCCAAAACTGCAAAGGTTGGACATGGGGGTGGAGAGAAAGACAGCAGAAGGGGATCTGAGGGGCTGAGAAGGTTGGTAGGGGGAGAAAAGGTCTGTGAGATATGGGGGGGGGCCAGTTGGTGAAGGGCTTTGTAGGTGATGACCAAGATTTTGTAGTTGGTCCGGTAGGAGACAGGAAGCCAATTGAGCTCTTTTAGGACTAGGGTGATATAGTACCAGGATTTGGTGTGAGTAAGAAGTCAGTCTGTTGATGGAGCTAGCACTGATGCCATAGAGGAGTGAGTTGCAATAGTCAGGATGGGAGGAAATGAAGGCATGGATGAGTGTTTCAGCAGCAGGACGTGCAAGAAAGGGCCTGATCTTTGCAATATTGCGAAGGTGGTAGAAAGAGGATTTGACAATTTGGCGGATGTAGGGCTCAAAGGAGAGGGTGGGATCAAGGGTCACACCAAGGTTGCATGCCTGGGAGGACGGGGGGACAGTGCTGCTATCAATGATGAGTGTGGATTTGTTGGTTCTGCTGAGGGAAGACTTGGAACCAATGAGGATGAGTTCAGTTTTGTCACTGTTGCGTTTGAGGAAATTTTTTTGCATATTTGCAATATTTACAATTTATGATAACATTTTGTGAAGTGCAGTGAAATAGGGCCACATGTAGCCATACAAATGTATTGTTTTACAACCAAAAGCAACTACCTCTTGGGACGGATACATTATTAGAAGATCCTGTCACAAGTGGTATGTATCAGGCAGCAGGGGGAGGACCTAAATGCAGACTATAGAGGCAGGACAGGAACAGTTCAGTGAATTTATTGTCAAAAGTGAAGATACAAAAGCTTACAGGCATGGGTGTCAAGTCCAAACTGTGCAAATAGCAGTGGTATTAAATCCACAAGTGCAGGTCCAGGCAACCAAAAACAGAAGCTTGAAAGCACTGACAAAAAGCAACACCTGACAATCTGACAAGGGAACAAAGGATCTGGGCTGGTGTATGAATTGAGTGACTGCAGGTGAAGAGTGAGCGGAGTAGGCCAGGTAGCTGCAGGACTAATGAGAAGTGGGAACTGGTGTGTAGATGGGGAAAGGAGGGAAAGTCTGAGGGCATCTGGTGGACAGCCTGAAGATGGCAGGTCTGGGGAGTTGGAGGAAAGAACATGGCCTGGGATAAGTGAGCAGGGGCTGGAGACAAAGAGTACTGCAGAGGGCTGGAGATGAGAGAGTGTGACTGCAGAGAGGGACTGAGGAGCAGATTGTGACAGGACCCCCCACTCAAGGAATGGATACCAGATGTTTCACCTAAGCCGATCAGGAACACTGAGCAATGTGGTTCAAGGGGGTCTGGAGGAGGGATTAAGGGGATCTTAGGCGGACGGCCTGGGGCTGGACAGGGGCATAACAGATCCGGAGGGTAATCAGGATGCAGGGCCGAAGGGCGGAGCAGGTCTGGAGGGCGACCAGGAGGTTGGGCCGAAGGGCTACCGCTTTGGAGACTGGAAACGTAGGTGGGACCACTCTGGAGGTCGACCAGAAAGCAGGACAGATGGGTGGAACCTCTCCAGATGTCGACCAGATGGCAGGACTGATTGGCAGAGCTGCTCTGATGTTCAACGATGTAGACGGGACTGCTCTGGAGGTCGATGATGCAGGCTGGACTGCTCTGGGGGTCAGCGACAAGGCTTGAGGTCAGGAAAGGCAGGTGGCACCTGAAGTTTTGGCTGCAGGTCAGGACAGGCTCGATAAGCATCCGTCCTCTGGAGTACAAGAATGGAGACTGGTGGCTGGAGTGCAGGACTGGTGTCAGTGGTAATCGATGGCTGAGGGTTGGGGAAGGGTGCAGGACAGGCAGGCAGCTGGAGGTCTGGTTGGGCTTCGGCAAAGACAGCTGACTGGAGGTCCAGCTGGGTGTCGGCAGGGACTTCCGACTGGAGGTCTGGCAGGATTGATGGTGGAGGTGGCCAACTGCTGAAGATCTGGCAGGGCATCGAGATGGCTGACAGCTCAGGAACAGGCTGATGAGCAGGCTGTGTGAGCTGGGAGACAGGCAGTTGAGCCAGGGAAACAGGAGGCTGCTGAAGAAGCCTACAATTCAGAAACTGGTGACAGCTGCAGCACAGGAACAGAGGACTACTGCAGCACAGTAATCCACACATCCTTTTGGAGACTCCATGATACCCCATGAGAATGGCAAGTTGAATCCCTTCAAAGGGTGACTGCTGGACGTCAGGATGACTCCTCAGTTGTTCCCTATAAAGCTCCTGGGGTTCATGGAATGCAGGATCAGGACAGGCAGGCAGCGGGCCAGCCAGCTCAGGATAGGCAGGCTGTAGGCTCACAAACGCAAGCCTAATTGACTGAAGTGCAGGCTGGTTGCGAGCAGTCCAGGATGCAGACTGAAGACTAGCAGACCACACTGCAGTCAGAAGGCTGGCAGGCCGGAGTGCAGGCCGGAGTGCAGGCCGGAGTGCAGGCCGAGATGCAGGCTGGAGGCTAGCGTACTATTGGCTATCATGCTGGTGGCTAGTATACTGCATGTTAGCTGACTCAGGTGCAGGCTGAGATCCACAAGTGGGATTCACGAGTGCCACTTTTGTCCTCACTTCTGCAGGTGTATTTTCAGTCATTACAAAGGCACAAAAGGTTATAAGTCACCTCACATAGTCCCAGCGAAAACAACCCATCAAAAACATACATTCATGTAGTTGAGGGTTAAGACAAATGGGGGAAATGAAAGGGCTCTGTTCTACATAATGATCAGGTAAGAGACACATTAAACACAATCTGTATCCTGTAATCTGTATAAATAAAATATTTAACTCTATGTTATATAGAATACGGAACATGTTTTTGTTAATAGTATGGTGAAAAGTGTAACAGAGCTCATTATCCCTCGCTTTGGATAATTGACATGGCAATGGAAATTAATTGTTGCCCTGAAAGTTATATTTTGTCTATGATACTGTATTTATGTTTAAGTTATGCCTCTTAAATTCTGACTTTAAAATGTGAAGGTGTGGAGATGTGAAGATGTGGAGGTTGAACCTGACACTGCTATCATGCTTCCAAAAAGTGATGCTAAGCAGAAGACATCTCATTTTACCGGACATTACCATGTGGGTATGAATCATGTTAATATTGAGCTGAAGGACATCCCCATCCAGCCAACTAGATAAGTGGTGTACTGCCACACACATTCTAGCCACGTTAACTGATGTAGCTCCATCTAGCTACTGTGTTGAACACTGCGTGCTTAAGTGTGACTTAAAGAGAAACTAGAGTAAATAATACAGACTTAATATTATTAAATTATGAGGAAAAAAACTTTATTGAATGAATACATTATAAGAAGACAATTCAACAGCTAGTTCATATTTTATGAACTCTGTCGAAAGGCGCCAAAAGGATGTCTCTTATTCAGCAACATCAGACTAGAAAGAAAACAAGAAAAAAAAGGTTCAGAATGTATTCGTAAAATAAAAAATATATTTAAAAAAACTATAAAATATTTAGCTTATACATAAACATAAATAACCCCATTAAACTAAGATGCCCACAGAATAATTTTGGTAAATATTATCACATGGTTACCTTTCCATGTTCACGGCTCTTGGCTCTCAGCTTGTTGACCTGGGACTCAGCGATGTCAGCGCGCTCCTGAGCTTCCTCCATCTCATGCTGGACCTTCCTGTACCTGGACAAGTGAGTGTTGGCCTGTTCCTCCTGTAAAGGGTTTGGAGTTGAGGTACATTTTATTTTTTAATATTACATCATATTAGTATAGTTACTTTCTGTAGTTATTGATTTGTGCTACATTCCTATATGAAAAATTCCAAAACATTTGACTTACAGCCTCCTCAGCATGTCTCTTGTAAGACTTGACTTTGAGCTGTAGCTTATCCACCAGATCCTGAAGTCTGTGCACATTCTTCTTGTCCTCCTCAGTCTATACAAAAGAAGGAGTGTTACTGATGGAGTATAAAAAGAACATTATGAAATTAAGAAATCAGGATAGTTCTTTGTTAAATCAGAAATTACCTGGTAGGTCAGCTCCTTCACTCTTCTCTCATATTTGCGGACACCCTTAACAGCATCAGCTCCACGTCTCTGCTCGGCTTCAACTTCAGATTCCAGTTCACGGACCTGTAATGCAATGATACATAGTTTATCAAAGACTTGTAAAGGAATTTTAGTAGTTAGAAAGGTTTAATTTATTCCACACGTTGAAAGTGTGATTAACATCCTGAAGTGAATATATGAGCATACCCTTGACTCCAGTTTCTGGAGCTGCTTCTTGCCACCCTTCATGGCGAGGCTCTCAGCCTCGTCCAGACGGTGCTGCAGGTCCTTGACTGTGACCTCCAGGTTCTTCTTCATCCTCTCCAGGTGAGCACTGGTGTCCTGCTCCTTCTTCAGCTCCTCAGCCATCATGGCAGCCTGAAATGATGGGCATCAAGCATAAACAACTATTTGGTGAGGTGAAGTTGAATTTTATTTTTAAAAAAAGACTTATAAACATAAACTCACATCAGTGATAGCCTTTTTGGCTTTCTCCTCAGCATTTCTTGCTTCCTGAACTGCATCATCCACTTCACCCTGAACGTGCACAAAGTCACCCTCCAGCTTCTTCTTGGTGTTCAGAAGACTGGTGTTCTGAATATTAAAAAAAGTTACATTCGTTATGTTTTACAAAACCGGTATGTATATTTGTTACATATAAATACAGTTTCTTGTGAATCACTGAAGACAAACCTGAGAGTGAAGCAGTCCGACACGCTCACTAGCATCAACCAACTCCTGCTCAGCAACTTTCCGTCCTCTCTCTGTTTGCTCCAGAGCGGCTCTCAGTTCCTCGATCTCAGCCACCATCAGGCCATTTCTGCGCTCCACCATGGCAACCTGCTCCTTCATGTCTTCCTGTCCTCTGACAGCATCATCAAGGTGCAGTTGGGCATCCTGACAACAAATGGAGGAAAAAAAAGTTGACTTTCTTTGCTCTTCAACATTTGTTGATTCATTGATCAGACAAAGCTCACCTTGAGTTGTCCCTGGACATTCCTCAGTTGTTTCTGGGCCTCAGCAGCCTGCCTGTTGGCATGACTCAGCTGAATCTCCATCTCATTCAGGTCTCCCTCCATCTTCTTCTTGACTCTCAGGGCATCATTCCTGCTCCTGACCTCAGAATCAAGAGTGGTCTGCATGGAGTCAATCACTCTCTGGCTGTTCCTCTTGATCTGCTCCATCTCCTCGTCCTTTTCTGCAAGCTTCCTGTCAACCTCACCTTTGATCTGGTTAAGCTCAAGCTGAACACGGAGAATCTTGGCTTCCTCATGTTCCAGTGTGCCCTTAAAGAAAAAGTTGAACATGTACCTAAAGGTTAGTAGTCTTTCTCAGAAAAATGCTATTACATAAATGCTTTTGTATTTTATCATATAAGTGGTCTAATATATTGTAATTTTTACCTCTGCTTCCTCCAGTGCTGACTGAATTTCAGTCTTCTCAGTCTCCACAGTCTTCTTGGCTTTCTCCAGCTCATGGATGCTCTTTCCACTCTCACCAATCTGTTCAGTCAGGTCTGAGATCTCCTCTGTAGAACACCAGAGGCCATAGGCCAAAATCCAGTTTAGAGAAACTTAGACTATGCTGTATACATTATATCTAGAAAATTAGGTTTTACCACCACAAAACCTCATGACCTACACCTATAGAGGTCAAGGAAGAACCCTTACAATCACTAATTACATTAAATATTGTGGGATTAACATACGCTGCAGGTTCTTGTTCTCTCTCTTCATGGTCTCCAGATGATCCAGAGCCTCCTCGTAAGAGTTCTTCATCTTGAACAGTTCAGTGCTGAGAGAGCGAGCCTCCTTCTGGGCTCCTTCCAGCTCTGCCTGGCTCTCCCCATATTTCTGTTTCCATTCTGCAAGGACCTAGAATTATATAGATGAATAACAGTGATTAATTACTAAGATACAATTGGGTTTCACTCGAATCAGTGTGGTTTTGATTTCCTCTTACCTTATCAAAGTTCCTCTGCTTCTTGTCAAGGTTGGCAGCCAGAGAATTAGCTCTCTCTACATCAATCATGAGGTCCTCCACCTCACCCTGTAGCCTCTGCTTGGTCTTCTCCAAAGAGGCACACTTTGAATTCACAGCCTCAATGGACTCCTCAGCGTCCTGCAGACGCTGAGCAAGTTTTTTCCTGTAGTGAAGAAGTATTTTCTTGTACTTAATTGCACATATAGAATGCAAACTGTCTGAAAAGTAAAAAATGTGATTAAAAATTTTTTATTTATGAAAGAGTTTTATGTACTTGGCATCCTCCAGCTCCTCAGTGCGCTGGATAGCATCAGTCTCATATTTGGTTCTCCACTGAGCCACTTCGCTGTTAGCCTTGGACATTCCTCGCTGCAGCTCAGCTTTAGCCTCTTGCTCCTCCTCAAATTGCTCTCTGAGCAGATCACAGTCATGACGGGCTGACTGAACAGCATGGGCCAGGGCATTCTTGGCCTGATGAACATGGCAAAAGGCATTTTAATTGATCTATTAATATACGTAATTTTTCATAGTGAAACATATTGATTTAGCCATTTAGTTTTGGATAATTTACTTTTACATCAGATTAGTGTAGTATGTGGGACTTCGAACCTAAGACTTCAGGTGGAAGTTGCTTGGTGAGGAAGGAGAAACAGGAGTGTTAGTGGGAGGTGCTTAAGTCATAAAAGACAAGACTGAGGTGTAGCAGCAATGCTGCATGAAGAGGAATAGGTCCAATTCCCACAAATCCCCTCATCAGTTAAATGGTAATATGGTAATAACATTTTTAAACAGGCAGCCCAACATTCACAGCCACTTTGCACAGTGATTGGCCAGGTATGGTGGTAGGAAATTAAGCAGAGTTTGAATTTCTCTCTCAAGCTCTTTTTTTGCCTTCTAACATGGTTGGATGACATGTTGTAAGAACTTGTTTATTTTTTTAATCATAACAGCCAGGAGATCTGGTGGGTTAGTAGTAGGTGCTAGGTGAAGGTGGAGAAACAGGTGACTGACTACATTTGAAAAGGAGGACTCAATTCATCCCTTCTAATCTAATAATAGTATATAGTTTAGTAACATAAACTGGTTATACCTTCACTTCCTCCTCAATGTGTCTCTTCAACTCCTCAACCTGCTGAGTGTAAGCCTGCTTGCCCCTGGTCAGCTGAGAAACAAGAGCGTCTTTCTCCTCAACTTGGCGAGAAAACTCACCTGAATGACAAAATGTAAATGTGTTATTTATACAAATGATCATTACTGTTTTTATTAATACTTTTTATCACAGGTGACTCACCATTCTCTGTCTGCAGTCTTGCCCTCTGTGCATTTACGTCATTCAGCTGGCGCACATTCTCGTCATTTTTGGCCTTAAGCTCACTCAGCTGGTCCTCAAGAGTTCTGCACATTTTTTCCAAGTTGCCCTATCAAAAACGAAACATGATGTATTTAAAAACATTTACAAGAACAAAAGCAAATGTTGAGCATTTATCTAAGTTGAAAGCTACTGCCATATCTATCCATCATAGTTTATATTTCTAAGCATAATGAAAGGTCAATATTTTAATTATAAATAAAACACTCACTTTGGATTTAGCTACACCCTCCATGTTGCTGGAGAGGTCATCAATCTCCATCTTGTACTCGCTCTTCTCCTTCTCTAGCTTCTGCTTGACACGCTGGAGGTTGTCGATCTGCTCTCCCAGCTCTGCAACACTGTCGGCCTGCTTCTTGCGGAGAGCTGCTGCGGTAGCTTCATGCTGCAGGGTTGACTCTTCAAGGTCACGGCGCAGCTTCTGGAACTCAGCCTCACGCTTCTTGTTCATCTCAATCTGAGAGGCTGTTGCTCCACCAGCTTCCTCAAGCCTCTCACTGATCTCCTCAAGTTCCCTGGAGAGGTCAGCCCTCTGCTTCTCCACCTTAGCCCGAGCAGCCCGCTCAGCCTCAATTTCTTCTTCCAGCTCCTCAATGCGAGCCTAGGTTTGATGATAGTAATATCAGGAAGGCATGTTAACTGGAACTTACTGTAAAAAGTTGTTTTTCACTCATTGAGTATTCATGTCCAGTACCAACCTGCAGTTCCTTGATCTTCTTCTGAAGCTGAGCACCAAGAGACTGTTCATCCTCAATCTTGCTGAGCAGCTGGCTGGTCTCAAACTCCTTCCTGAAAGAGGAAAAAAAAACAGTTATTGCTGTTATAGTTTTAGTTTTGATTTAAAATCATTGTTTTGCATTACGGCAATAATTCAATGTAAGGGTTAAAGATGAAAAAGAAAACTTACTTCTTGATTTTCTCCTCAGATTGCTGCTTGTCATTCTCCAGATCCATTATGGATTCCTGGGCCAGTTTCAGATCTCCCTCAAGCTTCCTCTTGGCTCTCTCAAGGTCCATACGGAGCTTCCTTTCTTGCTCCAGTGATCCCTCAAGCTTTTGAGATAATATTATAATGTTGACATGAAATAATGTTTTGTATTTTTATCATGGAATGTCAATTCTAACAAGCTAATAATACAAACGTGTTCAAAAGCAATGTTTTCTCACATCGTCCACTTGCTGTTCCAGCTTTGTCTTGGCCTTGGTCAGAGTGTTGACTTTGTCCTCCTCTGCCTGGAGATCATCCAGTGTTTGCTGGTGAGCCTCTTGGAGGGCTTTCTTCTCCTTGGTTAACTTGGCAATAGACTCATCTTGAGATGCCATCTCCTCTGTCAGGTTTTTCACCTGAAAGTGTCAGGCAAGGTGCATTATTTCCATCACTTTATATGAAAGCTAACTTCATATACTTTCTCATTTTTTATAAATGTAGGTTCAAAATGATTCCAACCTTGTTTTCAGTTGCATGTTTCTCCTTCTCCACTTTAGCCAAGGTGAGCTCCAAGTCATCAATATCTTTCTTCAGCTCAGAGCATTCATCCTCCAGCTTCCTCTTCTTGGCAGTCAGCTCAGCATTGATTTCCTCTTCATCTTCCAGTCTCTCAGTGTTCTCTTTGAGTTTGGCCTCGAGTTGGATCTTGCTCTTAATCAGACCTTCACACCTTTCCTCTGCATCTGAGAGGTTCTCAACTTCCTACAGTTTATTTTGAACATACAGTAAGTCAATAAGTTAATTATTCTCTGCACGTACATGAATATTTACAGAATTAATACTAAGATAAAAATATTTTTTATAAATATATTCATTAGTATTTGTCAGTCTACATCTTTGTTAAAGGCACATAGATGATGAGATGACCAGAAGAGTATGTGACCTCTTTAAATTTCACCTTGATATCTGAAAATGTTAGCAACAATATTCAATCAGTGTAGTGTGGATGTGACAGAATCACTTTGTATCCTACTTACCGCAGCCACTTGCAGTTGCAGGTCATTCTTTTCCTGCAGCAGGGAAACCATCTTCTCCTCCAGCTCCTTCTTCTTGGCCAGCGCAGCAGCCAGGTCTGCTGTCATTTTCTCATAGTTCTCCTTCATCCCTTGCAGCTCCTTCTCAGTCTCAGCACTCTTCAGAAGAGGCTTGATCTTGAAGTACAGATTCATCCATGGCCAGTTTTTCACATTCATGAATGAACGGATATTGTACTGAATGCTGAAGATAGATTCTCTGGAAAATTCATATAAATGAAGTGTCATTTTTACTGCAATGTGATTTAACAAAAACAGCTGTTATCTATTTCGTTGGACAGAACAAATCAGTGTATTATATGATAATCGTACCTCCTCTCCATCATCTTGACAAACTCCTTCCTCATGACGTATCCCCTGCTTAGAGCCTGAGTCATGGTCACCAGCTCAGCCAGTTTCTCATCTCTCATCTCCTCCAGGGTACCCAGCAGACCAGCTTTGAAGAACACCTGTGTGGTCATCAGCACACATTGATACAAAAGGACATATGTACATGCCATATCTATTGATATTGTTCATAGAAATTAACCTTAGTGTGCCCAAACTTGTACTGAGTGTGATCCACATCAATGGAGCCTAGCAGCTTCTCTGAAGCTTTCTTGTTGTCAATGAACTGTCCCTCAGGGATGACGCTGGCATTCAATACTTTGTATCTACAGGAGAACATTATGTCGTTACTTATAATGACCCCACATTATCATATCATTATATCATATCATGCTTATCTTAAAAAATGTATCACCTCTGCTTGAAGTCACCGTAGAGGATTCTGCTGGGGAAACCCTTTCTGCAGATTCTGATTCCTTCCAGCACACCGTTACACCTCAGCTGATGGATGACCAAGAAGTTCTCCATAAGACCTGAAAGTTACAAATTGATGTTGTTTAAAAAATATTGCTTCATATCACTGTCACATTTAGTGTGCAAAGCTGGGCTATGTGCTTCTTACCTGGGGTCTTTGATTCATTAGGAATAAGGCAACGGACAAAATGAGGGTGAGTGCTCCTCAAGTTGGTCATCAGCTTGCCCAAGTTCTCCTGTGGATCAGCAACACAAGATAAATGGTCAACAGTACTTTAAGATGAGGCTTTTAATTGGTATCCAAAAAATATGAAACAATACATACCCTGAAAAGAGCAGACACAGTCTGGAAGGAACCACCCTTCTTCTTTCCACCCTTTTTGCCACCACCACCAGCATCTGTTTTTTTCAAAAACATTTAATTTAATTGTCACTAAATAAATAACTTTGTCAAATCTCTTTTAAGTTTTCTCTCTGTGGAAAGGGTATTTTTTAATTAAGTCACATGCATGCAATGAAATACTGATATCATGTTAATAATACACAAATGATAATATCATGTAAATAATCCAGCGCCTCTTAAAACCCCTTAACGTTCTGATGGCCCATCCATGGGCTGTCACACTGTTAGTCCAAAACTATGTTATGTACACAACTGCTATGTTTAAGTGGGCACATCTTTGGAAAGTTAAGATTCTTGTGATTCGATTGATGCAAACCATTTCAAGATACAATCACAACAGCAGATACAATCAACGCCTCTGTCAGACCTCCAACAAACAATTAAAAACAGTCTTGTTACATTGGCAAAGGTCCAGTCGAACCGATCCAGTGATATATTTAATCCAAAACACATTATTACATCAAATTCAAATTAGCCAGCAGATATCCTAATCTTCCAATGTATTCTAACTTGCGTTAGCATGTAAACATTAGCCACATCTTGGTATCAAAATGGTGGCTGCACTCTGACCTTTCGATTGACACCTCATTTGGTCCAATAGGAGCTTCCTTTTCCTGTCCACAGCCTACAATAGCCAACGAGAGTCCACATTGAAAGGAAGTCCCTGCCCCTCTTCTTTTGTGTAAAGATCGAGCCAATAGGAACAGATTCTGCCAATAACTTCAAATAGCCAATGAAATTCCAAAAATGACTATATGCTGTGTTTTTATGTGCTTTTTATGCAGCCACAACATGGAAATTATGTAAATATAAATAGTTTGCTGTGATTTACTTTATATAGGAACTGCTTTTCTACCATAGCACTTGTTTTGACTCTTTTATATGCACAACATTTAGTTTCAACAAGGGAACAAAGCACTATAATGTGTTTATGCTTCAGTTACTCTGGAGCAGTGGTTATTTGGTGTCTCTAAATGGCCTTTTTTCTGGAAGATGCCTAGACATACCCTCAGAAAAACATGTAAAATATTCATTATCTGTGGTATTGTTATTAAATTTGAACTTGGACTAGGTAAGGCTCCATGCTGTGGTCCCATTGTGTTTTCTAGCTAATAAGTCACAGCTATAGGTCATCTGCAGGAATCTGTTTGCAAAAAAATTATTCAGGCGGAAATAAAAACCTTATACTTCAGTGTGTTTTCAAACTTTGTACAGTTATGATTACTGACGCTCTCTCTACCTCCCTACATTCGTATTTTGAGTGTGATTCATTTGCCAGAAAAGAGGCAAAACACACAATAAACAAATGATCATTTGACTGATAGCATTATTTTTTTTTATTTTTCAAATTTTCTATATATATCGCAATAATATCTTTATTGTGAATTCTTTTGGCCACAATAATCGTGTTGTGAAAATCTGATATCGTGATAGCTCTAACACAGAGTAGTCATCAGCTTTATAATAGGCCTGAACCAAGTGTAACAGGCACACAGTTTCCTACTCATCACTAACTTAATCTCTGCTCAATCTTATTTCTTACCGTCGCCTGCACCGCGGCTTGCATACAGGAAGGACAGAAGTTTGTTTGAGGACTTCTGGTAGAGCTGGACAACTGAGTCATTCAGGGGGTCCTTGTTCTTGTCCAACCAGCCAGAGATATTGTAGTCCACTGTACCAGCATAGTGAACCAGGGAGAAGTGAGCCTCGGGCTTGCCCTTTGCAGGTTTTGGCTTCTCAAAGGCCTTGGTCTTGCCAAGATGCTGATCATGCAGCTTGTTCTTGAAAGTTGTGTCAGAGGCCTTGGGGAACATGCACTCCTCTTCAAGGATGGAGAAGATGCCCATTGGCTGAGGAAAAAAATTAATTTCACATTAAAAATTAAACGATGGAAGCAAACATTTGCACATGAATCAAGAAATCACTTCAACCTGATTGACTACTCACCTTCTCAATAAGCTCAATGCAGGCAGCCAAGTCCATACCAAAGTCAATGAATTCCCATTCAATTCCTTCTTTCTTGTACTCCTCTTGCTCCAGGACAAACATGTGGTGGTTGAAGAACTGTTGAAGTTTCTCATTGGTGAAGTTGATGCAGAGTTGCTCCAAGCTGTTGAACTGTGATTACAGAAATGTATTCAGTTGCATGTCAAAATATTGTTGACCTTTAAATTGCTCAGATATTTTTCAACCACTCACATCAAAGATCTCAAATCCAGCAATATCCAACACTCCAATGAAGTACTGTCTTGGCTGCTTTGTGTCCAGCATCTCATTGATACGGATGACCATCCACAAGAACATTTTCTCATAGATAGACTTGCACAGAGCACTGACAGCATTGTTGACCTAGAAATAAAGATTTTAAAATGAGAATTTCTCAGATTTATATTTTCATGTCAAAATGGAAATACTGCCCTTTTATTTTTTCAAACATGAATTTTTCTTTATCTTACCTGTGGCACAGTCTGACCTTTGGTCACCATCTCATTTCCGACCTTGACTCTGGGGTAGCACAGAGCTTTCAGCATATCAGCTGAGTTCAGGCCCAGGAGGTAGGCGATTTTATCAGCCACTGATGGAAAAACAAACCTTTAGCTATCTATGAACTGGGACATGTTTAGAAATATATGTTACATACTAACCCACGGTAGATTTCCTAAAATATTATCAGAATTACCCTCTGTGCCATCAGGTTCAGCCTGCTCCTCACGCTGCTTCTGCTTGAATTTCATGTTGCCATGATGCATCACAGCACCAGTCAGCTTGTAGATGCCCATCTTCTCCTCAGCAGTGAAGCCCAAGATGTCAATAGCAGTCTGTGTTGTACATGGTAGAAAATAATTATGAGTTGCAACAATTTCATTGAAGATTCTTAATTTTACATTCTTAAAATAATTATGAATGTACACTTTACATCTGTTGCAATGAACTCTTCCACATCATCAATGCTTTTGACAGTCACTTCGCCCTGACTGATCATTGGGTAGTCAAAGGGGTTGGTGGTGATCAGAAGACCCTCTAGAGGTGCACAGTAAAAATACGTATTATTATTTAGTGTTGTCTCTGGTATTGTTTGAGTTTCAATTTCAAATTTGCATAGTAACATACCCAGGAGCTCAGGCTTGTGCCCAGTCATCAGCTGATAGAAGATGTGGTAGCTCCTCTCAGCAGACAACTGGAAGGTTACACGAGACTTCTCCAGCAGATCTAAGAAAAACAAATTTAACTAGAGACTGTGAGATTACTCTATTACATTGTAATACTATTACTTTATCAAAGACCAGATTATAGTCCAGATGAATCTTGATTCCTACCACGGTTGAAACTTACATGTTTCAATATCAGCTGAAGCCAGCTTTCCAGAAGAGCCAAAGTGGATTCTGATGAATTTACCCTAGAGAGCCAGATCACTGATATTAGTTTTCGAATTTAGCAACAAAATATCTTGAAATGCTCCCTGGATTACTTACAAAACGAGAGGAGTTGTCATTCCTCACAGTCTTGGCATTACCATAGGCCTCCAGCAGAGGGTTGGCTGCAACAATTTGGTCCTCAAGGGAGCCCTGCAAGAGAGGATTTGAGTTACATAAGCTAATCATTCAAATTAACCTTCCTCTGACAAACAGTTTTATTTCAAACAACCAATTTACCTGCATCTTGCCAGGTGTTGGCTCAGCCTTCTTGGCTCCAATAGCTGCAATTGTTGCAAAGTATTGGATGACACGTTTGGTGTTGACAGTCTTTCCTGCACCGGATTCTCCACTTGGGTATAAGAGACACATGTCAAGATTCTGCTTTATTATCATTACATGATTTAGCATTACAGTTTCTGTTATACTTACGTAATCAGGATAGACTGGTTCTCACGATCTGAAATACAAACATAGACATTTCACATGAATTGCAGTTTTGTAATTCCTTCAATAAGCTTATGTTTAAATTCAATTCTACACAATTTAACACTGCTAACTTTGACCTTACCTGTATGCATGAACTGATAGGCATTATCAGAGATGGAGAAGATGTGAGGTGGTGCCTCAATCCTCTTCTTGCCTCTGTATCCTCCCACAACTATAGCATCATACACTGGAAGCCACTTGTATGGATTCACAACAACGCAGAACAGCCCAGAGTAGGTCTGTAACAGCACAAAAAGAAAATATAGTGTTAACATTTAGATATCCAGATATAAATGCACATTGCTTTAGTAAAGTGTAAACTCACATAGATCATCCATGAGGCATAACGCTCTTTGAGGTTATACAACACACAGGGCTCGTTGAGGTGGGTCATCATGGCCATGTCCTCAATTTTATCAAACTTTGGAGGGTTCCTGGGATGGATGTCATCTTCTTTTACAGTGAGAGTCTGAATAAGAAATACAGTGAAATGTTTTTTTTTTTTTTAATTTAGAGTTCATCAGATGGATGTCCTTATTAACCACTATGTCAGTATGAATTTAAAACCACTAAATTTTTTAGTAAAATATAGTTTTAAATAAATGTTAATGGAAAGAATGGCATCCTCCTACATAGAGAGGGTCTACAATGGAAATAAATGGGAAAATGTTGTTTAAAAAAGTAAAATAATGAATTGCCTACCTTTCCACTGTCTGTCTCAACTGTGGCTTTGCCACCCTCTTTCTTCACAAGTTTACCCTTGAGATACATCTCCTCTTGATCAACCACAAAGAAGGCGGTTTTGGCATCAAAAGGAGCGGCTTGTGCTTCAATCCTCTCCCTCTCTGGCTTCCGGAGGTAAATGGCCGCCGGGCCGTAGCACTCCATCTCCGCGTCTGTGCTCATGGTGGCACTTTAGTGGAGACTGAAAAGATAGTGTTAAAATATCAACATGATGTAGTAATGGTGTTGTATCCATCTGATGTTGGAGATTTTGACATCTTTTACCTCAGCTGGTTCCAAAAAATGATGAGTGGTACAGTATCTGGTGGAGTCTCAAGATGCTATAAAAAAGAGAATTAAACATGAGTATAATAACTTTTTTCAGTTTGATTTTCTCATTTTAAATCTTCCTTGCAGAAAGTCAGTTTGAGAGCAGTCGAGCATGAAGGTGGTAAAACTTATTCAGACTTAACTAATAAGTGCTAGCTGTATTCAGGTGAATCATCAAAGTTCAATACTCTCCCATCCCCACAACTGCCCTCCACAATCAGAGAAATATTACTGCTCTTAATGATCAACAGTATGTGTTGAGACAGGATGACAATATGCATTAGTAATTAACATTAACTGTAAAGAATGATCAATAGGAATTCAAACTAAGATCACAGTTGATACACTCACCTGTGTTGGGTGCCTAACAGCTCATGAAGAAGTCCAGGGCTGCCTCTTTTATAGAGGGTGGGAGTGCTTGGTCAGCTGTAGTCTCTCACTCAGTTTGGTCATGGCCTCCTCCTGTTGCTTATTTTGTGGCAGCGATGTTTATGCAGCTTGTCAGCATTTTTATTTGTAACTAGAATCTGAAAACTACTTAATGCAGTATGATTTTGTACCAGTTGTTTGATTTGATCACAAACATGAATGTGACATACACAATATAGGTGTTAAAATATTGAATATAATGTTATAGAAATCTTACCATTGTTTAGTAGGAAAATGGAATATTTACAGTAGAATGGACTACATTGCTAATAAATTCTATTTATTTCAATTATACTGGACCAAATACCTTCCTCACTTCTAAACTCATTTTAATGTACTTTCGACATGCTTACTTTCATCAGAAAGGTTGACTATGAACACATTCTCTTAAAAGAAACAAAAGAGAAATTGTAGAGTAGGAGAAAGACTGTCAGACATGCACACATACTTCAGTGAGACTTCAGTAAACCAAATAGGACTTAATGGTCTGCTTAAAGAAGCATAAATATAAATTTATTTAGAGCAAAAGAAGGAGGTGCTTATTCATTTCTCTCCTAAATTAACTTAGTAAATTACAAACTTGCTATTATAAATGTTGGTCCAGTACTGCCTGCAAGTGCAGGCATGGAATGATGGCCAAATTTTATAATTCATTAAATAGTGCAGAATATAGTTTGTATACAATTCCAGTAAATGTAGTTTTTGATTCAAAGACATGGAAGTTGAAACATGTGCTTAACATCAACAATTTGTTTATTTTTTAAATTCATGGACAGCTTTGGGGGTTGGTTTTGGATACTCATCCAAATACCATTGGTATTCAGTTGCAGGACACGCGTATTCGAGATCTTTGAAAGTTCACCCCTAAATGACACTAATATAAGACAGTTGTCAACACATTTTAATTAAATATTTTTATGTTTATTTCACCTTTAATATAAACTATATACTAAGTCTGGGGGAAAATTATATATAATGCTTAATAATGCTTGACAATGGTAATGCTATATTTACCAAAACTTTCATTGTGCTCATAAAAACTCTTGTGTTCCTGTGTGTGCCAGTAATACAGAAAAAATAATATTAAAAATATACCATAATGCATAGCTGTGTTTGTGTACTTTTTGATCTTATAAATCTCATAAATGTAAACTTGCCAATTTGAGAATCAAAGCTCTTTATGAATTGAAATTACATGACGTTAATGTTTTTAGTGGGCCATGAGCTTAGTTTTGGAAATGCACCCAAATTTTTGCAGTCTACAGTTACTGGACTCTGGCACATCTCTTATTCCTGTAATAAAATTAAAGATGAAGTACTATCCATAAAAGTTCAATCACCTGTTATATATCTCCCTAAATGGACATGAAAACAGTTGGCAACTCATTTGAGATAAGCCCAAAATAAGTTCCACACAACACAAAATGAATTTCATCCAGTTGCTACATTTGATACTAAAGAAGCCGTTAAAGAAGTATGATACAAGTGTCCTGGCAGATCTTGTAGGCTTATGCCCAATATGGCATTTTTGAATCAATTTGGCTCACCACAGAAAATATATAAATATAGAAACACAAACCCATATCATTAAGTGGGTTAACAGTTGTAACTTCTTTCTTAACTGATTTTGACTCATTTCAAACTGGGTCTTGGGACATATACTGATTCACTTCAGCAAATGGTGGGAGAACTTAGAATGACTAACATGAGTATTTTCCATCACTCTTCATTACTTCTTTGCTGCTGATACTGATTGCATAAGCCCAAATCATCACTTCATAATGTATATTTTTTATACATCTATGAATGGATATATGTAGTTTTTTATGTGCATGTAGAGAGATTACACCTGCTTACCAGGGCAACTTAGCCTTTGTCTCTTGTTAGATATTGCCTCACACAGTCTGCTGTGATGAAAGAACTGTAATTTGATAATGGCACTTACTTGCAAAAATAAATGATCATTACAGTGATCCATGAGTTGTATGTTTTGTTCTAATGAAATTTGCGATTTGGGATTCTGCTCTGAAAAAGAAATCCACTTTGGTGTATTGGTGGTGATTTCTTTTGTTTCTTTTGTTATTTGACATGGACATGTTTAGCCTGTCACCATACATTCCGTTGAGGAGGATAACCAAGCAGCACAAAAGTGATGTGAAATCCAGGCAACCAAAAAGTCCTCAGGACTAGCAGATGAAGGGTTGCCAAATGTGTGAATAGAGATGACTCGTTCTGCTTCAAGATTCCAAGTCAAGCTTTGATTTCTTCCAGGGGATTTAGTGCAAAGACTTGCATGATTTGGCAACCCACATCTATTTGTTGCCTGTGACATCCCAATTACAACATTGCATGGATGCAGGAAAGGCCTGAGTCTAAGTAGAATTTCATTTGATAATTGTGTTAATCTGAGAAAAATAAAATTAAAAAAAAATTCTTTACTCAAATTAGAAAATATTTTCTCATAATCCTTTATCATAATCTTGATAAATCTGGATTACAAAAATCAGAAATGCATTAAGTCATAAGATATTTGGAATTCAAACTATATTTATAATGTAACCAGCTACATACAGTATGATGGAAGAAAAATGTGATACAAAATCATATGCAACAATCTACCAACAATGGAAGAAAATTAATCAATAGTTAATCTCTGCATGAGTGTCTGAACTTTACTAATCTGTTAGATCCATGTCATTTCAGCTATACTGGAGGATGAGTGAGGAGGCTCAGGAAAGGTTTATTTCAGCTCTTTGTGGGCATTTCTTTGTCACCCTATACATTAACAAAACTGCAGCAGCATTAACAGCCCAACCACCCTTCTCAGCACCTTACACAGCCATCCTTTATATACTTTCACAGGTAAATGACACAGGTAATTCACACTAATTGTGTGGACCTATCCACAATTAGGCCAAATATACTGTATATATATTCACAATTTATACAAAATTGTATTTATTATTGACCTGAACCACAGCTGACCTAATCATGGAGCTGAATGGTCATAACAGTGTGTCTCAAGGATTACAGCAATACCAGTGTCTGCTTCACCCTTTCATTTATACTTGGCTGTCTTAGCTTCACAACATCCTTTTTTGACACTTTCTCAAACCTAAATGTAGGATTACAGGGAGCTAAATTGTCAAGAGTTATACTGATTTAAAAAAATAGATTAAATCATATCATACTCTATAAAAACTTTTGAAGGTATTATTCTTGCACTATAAGTCACAAGTTTACACTTGTATGCTCAGTACATCCCAAAAAAGCAAAATCAATCAACTTCACAAAATCCTCTCATGTCTGTTATAAGAATTTCTTTTATCAACTTAAATAATGAAGACTGGATCCGAAGAGTCAAAGTAAAAGTTCAATTTATTCACTTGTACAAGGAGGAGCGTTTAACAATGCAACATCAAGTGAGGTTACAAAGAAAAGGCTCCTCCTTGTACAAGTGAATAAATTGAACTTTTACTTTGACTCTTCGGATCCAGTCTTCATTATTTAAGTTGATAAAAGAAATTCTTATAACATTTGGCGCCCAACGTGGGGCCCCAATATCTGTTCTCCTCTAGAAGCAACGGGACTGAAAATCCTGCAGGAAAACAACCAAAAGACCTCTGCCACGAGGTTCTTAAAATCTCGTTTTGGCCAAAAGAGGCCAGGACCAGCTGAGAGAGGAGACGGTGACGGGGTCGGACCAAAGAAAAGACGGACCGAGGAACTCGAAGAAAAAGGGTAGGCCTACATTTCAATTACTGATCAGCTGAAGTTATCTAGGTCAGGGACCTAGATGAAGTCATCCTAGGTCCGGGACCTGGATGAAGTTATCCTAAGTCGGGGACTTAGATGGGGTGATCCTGAAGTCGGGGACTTGGGAACCAATGTCTTTGGAAGGACAATTGGAAAAACTAATCCCTCAGGCCTGAGAAACCAAAAAGACGTCCAGAGAGGTCCGGGACCTCGTAGTATGTTGTTGTTTGTGGGTCTGGGGCTCGACAGATAACAACGGGAGTCTGGGACTCCGATAAATCATGATTAGTGTTTGTTTCTCAGTGTTTGTTTGTTATGTGTTAGAATATAAGGCCTAAAAGTATAATCCATACACATATACATATAAAAATATATAATAAGTAAAGTGGGATTAAAGGACTTACTGCATATGGTAGTTATTAACAGTGTCTCAGTGAAATATGAAAACCAGACAAGGGTAACCTCACGGTGTCAACAAATTGTCTGGGGACTGAAACCTAACGGTGTCAACGAAAGTCTATACATTTCACTGAATGGACCAGTTGCTCGGGTGAACTCCATACAAACTGGTTGGCTGTTAAGGGGAATAAATAAAAAAAAAAAATATATATATATATATATATATATTACACATAATGGGTAATTGCTATAGTTGCAAAAAACAAGTAGAGCAATATAGTGGGGATGCCAAGCGTATGAAAACACTACATCCTGATAATGTTAAATATCTTAGAAGATGGCAGGAGAGGTATGGCTTTGAGGGAAAGTTAGATGGCTTGTGAAGAACTAGTAAAAGCTATTTGTGAAGAGACGAAGAGGAAGAAGGGTAGAATAAAGAAAGAAGGTCTGTTACAAGCCAAATTGTGGCTGATAGAAGCAAGGGCCAGACAAGCTGGCGTTCAGAGAAAGAAAAGGGAAGAATTAATTACCCAAGAGCTCAGGATTGTGGCCAGTCATCAGCTGATAGAAGACGTGGTAGCTCCTCTCAACACACAACTTCCAGAGCAGATCGAATAATAACAAATTAAACTGCAGACTGTGATATTATCTCAATACAATACAACCCTGTTAATATATAAAACCAAGTGTTACAACCAACTGTTGCCTTCATAAAGTTATATCTTATTTTTCTACTTGTCACCCCAGTGATTGCAGTATCTAACTATATTATCCATCCCATATGTTGCATAATTTTTGCATATGGTTGTGGGGAGCTGGAGTATGTTCTCACACATACCATATATACACAAACAAATGCACACATTCACACCAAAATTACATTTAATGGTAGTACAGCCAGACCAATAGATTGTAATTTGAATGAATAAATACAAAGTTTTTCCTTTTTGGACTTGAAATTGCAATTGAAATTTCAGGTTGGCACACTTTTTCCACCTCATGTATAGAATTGCCACCAATTAAGCTATCAGATAACTGTCAATAAACATTTTTGTTAAAACTATACAATAAGAAAAAGAATGAGAGGAGTTGTCATTCCTCACAGTCTTGGCATTACCATAGGCCTCCAGCAAAGGGGTGGCTGCAATGATTTGGTCCTCAAGGGAGCCCTGCAAGAGAAATTTGTAGTTACATAAGCTAAACATCTAAATTAACTATCCTCTAACAAACTGTTTTATCCTAAATAATCAATTTTACCTGCATTTTGACAGATGACAGATGTTGACATTCTTTCCTGCACCGGATTCTCCATTGGGGTATAAGAGACACATTTTTAAGATTCTGCTTCATTATCATAAAGTTTATAAAGATTTAGCATCATATTTTGTGCCATACTCACATAATCAGTACAGACTGGTGTTCATGATCTGAAATACAAACATACACAGTTCACATGAATTTTTGATCATTCCTTTAATAATTCCTTATGTTTAAGTTCAATTATACATAATTTAACACTAGTTACTTTGATCTTATCAGTAAGTATTAAAATACAAATATAATTTTAGTACATTATATTAGTATAAGACACAGTATAAAACTATCTAAATATTTAGAGATATTCGATTTAATTGAATAGGCAGTCTAATGATGTGTACCAAAATACACCAAGTACAGTGTTAAATTAATCATACTTAAAATATGCAAAATTATTACATTACATTTATTAGATATTACCTTTATATCCACATTGTCCATGTGTAACTAAAATCCTGTATTCTGACACAACATAATATAATTTATAACTCAATCTTCAAAATGAATATAATTGTACACATTACTAAAAATTACTGCCAGTAACAGATGACAATATTATGAGGTTGACATATTTTGGAACTTGATTGTGCTTATAAATACTGAGTAAACCAGTTATGTCCACGCCGTACCCAGTAATAAATTACAAAAGTGCACTGCATTGTTTGTGGATTTTTTATTCCAATAAATGTAGAGGTTGAAATAATTTCATATTATATTCACAGTTCATGATAGGCACTTGTGTCCTGGTCATCAAGCAAACTACTGGTCACAGCCAGTAGTTAGTTTTAAATTTGGAGAAGCATTGAAATGTCACTGGTGTATAGTTGCAGGTCATACAAATCTCAGGTATCTGAAATAAAATTTAGACAGATGGTCTTGCCATGAATGCTGAACAGTCTGAGAATAGACTTTAAGAAGGATTGCCAACTCAGATAATTTAACACCAGATATAAATTCCTCACAAACATTATTGATGTTTTACCGTAAGGAATAAAAAAGACGCCGTTTTTAAGTGAAAGGGGTTGATATTTTGACATAAGTTCAAATGATGCCTTAAAGAGAAAGTTTGGGATCATCTCCAGAATCAACTTTCATTTCCAAGTTTTGCACAGACGTGACTTATTATTTGCCATCTTATAAGCAGATCACAAGGTATTACCACAGTCAAAAATAAATTCAGCTAAGGGAGGGAGCAGTGATTCACATTTGGCATAGAGAGATGGGTATATTTTTAGGACACATTTGGATACGTTGTTAACACCATATCAGGGATTAATCAAGCACAATATAATATGTATATTTATTGTAGTTGTCCTGGGGTCAGGTAGAATTGCCAGAAAAGTGCAGAGCTGACACACACCATTAAGAAGTAGCCACAGCCAAAGAAAGAAAATTACTGACTTCCTCTTCTTGTTTCTAGCGCAGATATAGAATAGTAGTAGTTATGGTAGCGTGTCTTACAGATAGTCCTGTCTAATGCCATAGTGTGCAGCATCAAGTGTTGCTGCTGGAATAATAAGTCCTTAGTTATCTTAGCACAGATGGATCTCACTTAAGGGCTCCACAGGCTTGCTCTCATTTTTGTGGCGAATTACACTGAAATTTGCAGTTCAGTCAGGGTTGACCCACCAACCCTTCTCAGTATACACATGGCATTTGTGTGGTTCCTGACAAGCATACAGGACAGGGTTGATCCAGCTCCCATCTTTTTTAAAATGCTAAAATAAGATAATATTGCCTGACCTTAATTTATTATCACATGTAGTGGTTTGGTTAAATTAGGGATAAAAAGGAAAGACGATACAATAAAGGTTTCAGTATGATCGAAAACAAACTATTTTGTGCAACGTGTTTTCAGACCACATCTGAAGGCAAAAGTGTTTATAGTTGTTCTGAACAGCCCCTCACGAAGGCAGCGTGAAAAGCCTGCCGTCATAGAGAGGCGTAAGACCATAGACTGTATATAAAGATGTTTGATGTTTGTTGACCTTTACTCTTTAACACTGTAGGCCATATACCATGCAGGGATGAAACACTTTATGTTTCAGAAAGAGTATACTGCTATCATTACATGAACTTGTAGACGCCTCTTACTAAGGCAAATGCTTTACTGTGGGTGCTTCGTAACAACTCAAGCCTTTCACACTCTGAAATAACACCCCGCTTACGGCAGACTGGAGGCTAGCTTACTGAACACACCGGTAAACAGCCTGCCTGCCAGCTTCCTAACTACAACTACTTCTCTTCATAAAATCACACCATCAAGTGCAGGTAACGTTAATAATTCCTAATGCCACGTACTGCAGTGATATGACTGAATAAACATAAACTCTTGTAACAGTAACTAATGCATGTAACACAACATTTGTGGAAACTTTTAGCCTTACTTTTAGCTTTTTAGCCAACATGTTATTTATCTGTTAATTATGCCTGTACTCAAATACTTAATTGATGTGAATAAATTTATGGTGACTGACTCTGTCTGTGTCAGTCAGCTATTAAGGAAGACATGGTGTCAATTTGTCCTGAAAAAAAGTCTGTTAG
Organism: Scomberomorus guttatus; assembly: GCA_038419695.1. Lineage (NCBI taxonomy): Eukaryota > Metazoa > Chordata > Actinopteri > Scombriformes > Scombridae > Scomberomorus > Scomberomorus guttatus. The sequence goes on from CM076459.1 coordinate 1,524,788, forward strand.
TACCCTTGGTATAGCTCAATAAAATTATATTCTATTTTATTTATTAGCTTTCAAAATACTGCATTATACTGTAAACACTGTATTTTGTATTCACAACAAACCTCTGGGATGTAGGAGACAGCTGCATCCAGATTTGTGCTACAGCAGAGACCATGTAGACCAACCTCAGTGAAAGAACATCAATAAGCATCTGTTGATTTGGTTATGTTGCAGATTTAACTTATCCTCAAATTAACACAGACAAGTGTAAACCACATACCACCAACACGGGTGGAAAGGACCCTTCAGGTACAACCATGTCTCTTAGAAATTACCTTTGTATACTTTTCCTTTTCAAGGAATTGTAATTGCAGGCTGGATTATGTTCAATGGAAATGTTTTTTTTTTTTTTTCAGTACAGAAACTGCTATATTTTAGTACCACATGCATAGGGTAGGGTTGACTTTGTCAATATTAAACCAAGACCATTATCTTTTACTTATCTTAGCCATGTGCTATGAGTGCTCCAGTTAGGGGCACAGTAAGTGCTGTTCCCTCCAGGGTCACTGGGTCTTTGTTGACCTTGAGGACTTTAGTTTTCCCTTTATGGATATTGATATCACATGCTTTACAATGTTTTACTTTTGAAATTTTAACATTGTGTATTAGGAGTTGACCATAGATTTTGCAAAGCATTCAAATGTCACTTAGGTTTTAGCTCAGAAGGCCTTTGAAGCTCAGCTATCAGTTGTAAAATACAATCAATCTATGAGACTTTTTGAGACCTAGTAAATATTTTATGTCCTGTCAGTGGTGGCTGTGTATGACAGCTTTACAAAATGTAAATGTAAATGTAAAAAGTTTGGGGAAAGCCACAAAATGTACAGCCCCACAGAATCTCTCAATGATGACACGGATAACAGAGTTACCTTGGAAAGGTGGCAGACCAATGACAAAGTCCAAGGCAATGTGAGACCATGGTCTACCCAGAATAGGCAGGGGGCAGAGCAGACCAGGATCCTCTGTCCGAGATGATGTCCAAAGGGATGTCATGGAGATGGTACACGTGGTGTAGGCGGAGGTCCGCAGTTTCCAAAGCTGTAGAGAGTTTGGGAAGAGCCACGAAATGCACGGCCATAGAGAATCTGTCAATGACAGCACGGATAACAGAGTTACCTTGGGAAGTTGGCAGACCGGTAACAAAGTCCAAGGCAATGTGAGACCATGAATAGACAGGGGACGGAGCAGACCAGCAGGTGGTTACATACAGTGCAAGAGGACACAAAGGCATGGGTGTCTGCCTCCATACCACTAGAAATGTCACTTCAGGAGGGACAGAGTGTGACTGATCCCAGGGTGACAGGCAAACCAGTAACGTGCCCACTGGAGGACCTGGGAATGGACAAATTCAGGTACAAAGAGATGATTAGGAGGACCAGTACCTGGGTCTGGTTGAGTCTGTTGGGCCTACTCAACAAGGAACTCTATCTCCCAAGTAACTGCTGCCACAACACAGGATGAGGGAAGGATGGTGTCGAACTTGGTAGGAGCTTCATCAGGAATGTATGGTACGTTAGCAAATCCAAGGAACCACTGAAGCTGTTTAAGGGACGAAGGTTTGGACCACTCTGCCACTGCCTGAATCTTCGCAGGGTCTGTCTTCACTTGCCCACTGTCAAAGATGTACCCCAGGAAAAAAAAACGGAGTTGACATGAAATTAACATTTTTCTGCCTTCACAAACAACTTGTTGTGCAAGAGTCAAGGGCATGACTAGGTATATTTAGAGTGGCCAAGGGGGGCGTTAAAGGCCGTTTTCCACTCATCTTCTTTGATCCTGACCAGATGGTAAGCGTTCCTAAGGTCCAGTTTAGAAAAGATGGTGGCTTCCTGAAGTCGCTCAAAAGTAGAACTGATAAGGGGCAGAGAATACTTGTTCTTTATAGTAATGTTATTGAGTCCATGGTAATCGATGCAAGGGCCAAGGGTCTTATCTTTCTTGGAGACAAAGAAGAAGCCTGCACCAACAGGAGAGGAAGATGGTCTGATACCAGCAGCTAGGAAGTCATGTATGCATTTCTCCATGGATTCTCTTTCAGGACGAAACAGGTTATACAAATGACTGGAGGGCAGTGGACCTCCGGGAAGAAGGTTGATGGTGCAGTCATAAGGATGCAGGGGCATCGACTGGGGCAAGAGCAGACTGAAGACAAGAGGAATGACAAAATGAGCGATGGTTGCTGGAGATCAAAAGGTGCAGAGGTTCAGTGCGATGAGTAACATGGGCGAGGAGTTTCCCATTCAAGGCGTTTGCATCTAGGGGAGTGGGAAGCGGTTCCACCACAATACCAGCCTGAGAAAGTCTCCAAAGTTCTCATCAGCTCCAGAGTCCACCAAATCTAGCAAAGGAAGAGATTGGTGATTAGCTGCTAGCTTAGCTTCCAACTGTATGGGTGTCCAGGGTAATGAAGGAATAGTAGATTAGCTCACCAGGACCCTGACTGTTACTAGTGAGCCTCCTCTTTTGGCCCAGTGGAGGCAAGAGGTTGTGAGGCTGAAGTTGAACTAGTGCAAGTGTTAGAAAATAATGATAAATTGGGATGGGACAGTTTGGATTGTCTGTAACTTCTATTAGCTAGTTGTGCACAAGTATAAATTGTTTTATTTTACCAAAACACAGTCTATTAAGTTACATACATGGAACACATTCTCTGTGTGTTTAAATGTGTTTAATATTTTCCAACGTTAGGATTTATGTAATTATTAGAATTTTATTCAACCTCTAGTAAGCTCCATCTTATAATCCTTTTGTCATTCTACCATGTAAAATATTTCATTGCAGTACAGTACATGATACAAACTGCCAAAATACAATGTACTGCTTTGTGTTTTGTTCATTTTAATTACTTGGTATATGTATTTTTTATTGAAATGAATCATATTTTAATACAACGTAGGGTAAACATATTTAATATGGGTATTAGATGTGCTGTGGGGGAGATGTGATGCTGTGAGAGTAAGGTTATACAACATGGTCAAAAATAGAAATGCATTTGCAAGTCTGGCCATATATGTCGCTAAGCAAACTGCATCAAGGAGTCAGTATTTTCATAGAGACTACTGATGGACTGTCTTCAGCCTAATCTGCAGTATGTACTATAGTACAATGTAAATTTGAATGTCACTGAAAAAAAGTATGTACTTTATGAAATATGACAACTCTGGCCATAGCATTCCAAAATCCATGCAGAGACATAATCCTATATGCAGTTCCATCAGAGCATTCTTGAAAAAACCTTCAATGAAAACGTGTCCACATAAATTGCAGGTGCTAAAATGTGATGATGATGATGATGTTTTGTTTTGTTTTTTTAATTCATGGACAGCTTTGGGGGTTGGTTTTGGAAACTCATCAAAATACCATTGGTATTCAGTTGCAGGACACTTACATATTTGAGATCTGTGAAAGTTCACCTGTAAATGACACTAATATAAGACAGTTGTCTTATATTGTCTGCTTCACCCTTTCATTTTTACTTGGCTGTCTTAGCTTCAGACCATCCTTTCATGACACTTTCTCAAACCAAAATGTAGGATTACAGGGAGCTAAGCTCTCAAAAGCAATACCATTATTATTATATACCATAAATTTAACAAAAAAATTAACCCTATAAAAACTTCTCAAAGTATTATTCTTGCACTATAACATGGGTCTCAGGTTTACACTACTCAGTATAACCCAAACAATAGTGCAAAATCAATCAACTCCACAAAATCCTCTCATGTCCGCCTCCATCTTGCTAGTTTGCCAACAGATCTGGAAAGTACTTTCAATTTTGTGCAGCTTTATATATTTACTTTACATCAATTCAGACTAAGGCTTTTAAGCTCGAATGGAAGTAATTGATGTTTTTTTGTTTGTGAAATTTTGAATGTTGCAACACACTGAGCTTTCAGTTGGGCAGTGGATTTGAGTGCTTTGAGAAGTATTTGTGGATATTTTTATACTTTTTTGTGCTATGAAAACTTGAAATCACTGGTATCCAATCCATAAATTCAAACTGACCACAGCTACTGTCCCTTGTGAAGGAACAAAACATATTACAGCTACCTCTCAATCCTACTAGGAGTGAGTGTACTCAAAATATATATTTGGTGAAGGTGGAGTATAACTTTTAGTAAAATTTTGAATTCAAGACACAATGTATTTTTACACTATGCTTCTTAGTTAATTTAAGGATCTGAATCAGTCACTGCTGACAAGGAGTTCTGTTCAGTCATAAAGTATCTCATATATGCTGACTTGATTCTACATAGTCAAAGGGTGACCAGTGAATGATTCTGATATTGTAGCACAAGACCTTACAACATGGTTAACTGCTCTACTTAGTTGCATCTCTGTCTAGAAGTAACTGTTTCAAACAGGGAAAAAAGACAGAATTCAGGATAGTGATGACAATTATCATCTTTATTGAAATGTTAAAAATCGCCCAACCATGTTCATATTTTATGAACTTTGTTAAAAGGCCTAAACTTGATGATGACTCTTACTCAGCAGAATCAGCCTAAAAAAGAGAGAAAAATAAATAAGCAAATATATAGCAAAAGTTCAAATTTATGAAACAAACTACCTTATAAGTTATTTTCTCTCTTCATGTGGAAGTATGTAATCATTTGAGTACTATAAGGTGGGACATTGATTTACAATATCAACAGAGAAAGTGCACAGCATCAAATCAATCTACTGGCTTCTCATTTCAAAACAATTGATATTGTGAACATGCAAACAACCTATGACAAATTTACCTTTCCATGATCACGGCTCTTGGCTCTCAGCTTGTTGACCTGTGACTCAGCGATGTCAGCGCGCTCCTGAGCTTCCTCCAGCTCATGCTGGACCTTCCTGAACCTGGACAAGTGAGTGTTGGCCTGTTCCTCCTGTAAAGGGTAAAGGGAGTAATATTGATATAGTTACAAGACAGACTATATCATTGTTGATTAAACTGTAGATGATTGGTCACATCAATGAATTTGACTTACAGCCTCCTCAGCTTGTCTCTTGTAAGCCTTGACTTTGAGCTGCAGCTTATCCACCAGATCCTGAAGTCTGTGCACATTCTTCTTGTCCTCCTCAGTCTATACAGATAAAGGCTTATGAGTAATGAAGAATGGAGAATTAAGAGATACTAAGGTAGTTTTTATTAAAATAGGACATACCTGATAGGTCAGCTCCTTCACTCTTCTTTCATATTTGCGGACTCCTTTAACAGCATCAGCTCCACGTCTCTGCTCAGCGTCTACTTCAGCTTCTAGCTCACGCACCTGAAAAGTGTTGATAAATGATACATCAGTATTATATACAAAGATCACAGTCAGTCAAAATAAACATAGAATTTATTTCACACATTGAAAGCGTGATGCACCTTCAGAAAGTGATCTGTAGTAAGCATTTATATAGTACAGCACATACCCTTGACTCCAGTTTCTGGAGCTGCTTCTTGCCACCCTTCATGGCGAGGTTCTCAGCCTCATCCAGACGGTGCTGAAGGTCCTTGACTGTGATCTCCAGGTTCTTCTTCATCCTCTCCAGGTGAGCACTGGTGTCCTGCTCCTTCTTCAGCTCCTCAGCCATCATGGCAGCCTGAAATGATGGGCATCAAGCATAAACAACTATTTGGTGAAGTTAAGTTGAATTTTATAAAAAGAAGACTGATGAACATAAACTCACATCAGTGATAGCCTTTTTGGCTTTCTCCTCAGCATTTCTTGCTTCCTGAACTGCATCATCCACTTCACCCTGAACCTGCACAAAGTCACCCTCCAGCTTCTTCTTGGTGTTGAGAAGACTGGTGTTCTGAATATTAAAAAAAGTCACATTTGTTATGTTTTACAAAACCGGTATGTATATTTGTTACATATAAATACAGTTTCTTGTGAATCACTGAAGACAAACCTGAGAGTGAAGCAGTCCGACACGCTCACTAGCATCAACCAACTCCTGCTCAGCCACTTTGCGTCCTCTCTCTGTCTGCTCCAAAGCGGCTCTCAGCTCCTCGATCTCAGCCAGCATCAGGCCATTTCTGCGCTCCACCATGGCAACCTGCTCCTTCATGTCTTCCTGTCCTCTGACAGCTTCATCAAGGTGCAGTTGGGCATCCTGACAACAAGTGGAGAAAAAGAGTTAACTTTCTTTGCTCTTCAACATTTGTTTATTCATTGATCAGACAAAGCTCACCTTGAGTTGTCCCTGGATATTCCTCAGTTGTTTCTGGGACTCAGCAGCTTGCCTGTTGGCATGGCTCAGCTGAATCTCCATCTCATTCAGGTCTCCCTCCATCTTCTTCTTGACTCTCAGGGCATCATTCCTGCTCCTGACCTCAGAATCAAGAGTGCTCTGCATGGAGTCAATCACCCTCTGGCTGTTCCTCTTGATCTGCTCCATCTCCTCATCCTTTTCTGCAAGCTTCCTGTCTACCTCACCTTTGATCTGGTTAAGCTCAAGCTGAACACGGAGAATCTTGGCTTCCTCATGTTCCAGTGTGCCCTTAAGGAAACAATTGAACATGTACCTAAAAGTTACCAGTCTTTCTCAGAACATTTAAAGAAACATTCAAATGAATACATGCAGTTACATATGTGCTGTTGTATTTTATCATATACGTGGTCTAATATTGTAATTTAGATTTTTACCTCTGCTTCCTCCAGTGCTGTCTGAATTTCAGACTTCTCAGTCTCCACAGTCTTCTTGGCTTTCTCCAGCTCATGGATGCTCTTTCCGGTTTCACCAATCTGTTCAGTCAGGTCTGAGATCTCCTCTGTAAAACACCAAAAGCCAAAATCCAGTTTAGAGAAACTCAGACTGTGCTGTATACATCATGTCTTGAAAATTAGGTTTTACCACCACAAAATCTCATGACCTACACCTTTAGGGGTCACTATATAAGTTACATTAAATATCGTGGGATTGACTTACGCTGCAGGTTCTTGTTCTCTCTCTTCATGGTCTCAAGATGATCCAGAGCCTCCTCGTAAGAGTTCTTCATCTTGAACAGTTCAGTGCTGAGAGAGCGAGCCTCCTTCTGGGCTCCTTCCAGCTCTGACTGGCCCTCCTCATATTTCTGTTTCCATTCTGCAAGGACCTAGAATTATATAGATGAATAACAATGATTAATTACTAAGATATATTTGGGTTTCACTCGAATCAGTGTGGTTTTGATTTCCTCTTACCTTATCAAAGTTCCTCTGCTTCTTGTCAAGGTTGGCAGCCAGAGAATTAGCTCTCTCTACATCAATCATGAGGTCCTCCACCTCACCCTGTAGCCTCTGCTTGGTCTTCTCCAAAGAGGCACACTTTGAGTTCACAGCCTCAATAGACTCCTCAGCCTCCTGCAGACGCTGGGCAAGCTTTTTCCTGTAGTGAAGAAATATTTGTTTACACTTAATTGCATATTGATAGCAAAATATGTGGAATGTTATCTGGAAAAGCAAGCAATTGAAATAAAAACTAATTAAAACTCTGAAAAGGTAGTGACTTACTTGGCCTCCTCCAGCTCCTCAGTGCGCTGGATAGCATCAGTCTCATATTTGGTTCTCCACTGAGCCACTTCGCTGTTAGCCTTGGACATTCCTCGCTGCAGCTCAGCTTTAGCCTCTTGCTCCTCCTCAAACTGCTCTCTGAGCAGATCACAGTCATGGCGGGCTGACTGAACAGCATGGGCCAGGGCATTCTTGGCCTGATGAGCATGGCAAGAGACATTTTATTGACCTATGTATCATAGAAATACTCTGTAAATAGGTTCTTTAAGTTAAAATAACTGCTTACGGTACAAAGAATAAAAGTATCTTAATGAATGTTCTTCATAATCTTTGTTGTTATGATAATTTTAATTATGTTATGGTGCATTTCATTAAAAGAATGAGCTTTCTGACAACAGATTTTTTTTCTCTACTCACAACTATCAACCAACCCCTTTAACCATCCCATGCCTGTCTCTGTAAAATCCAACCTTTAACAGGGCATTTTCTCAAAAGACGTTACTTGGCCAAAAATTAATGAATTTGAAAAAACAGGATCTATTAATATTATAATGCTGGAAAGCAAATTTTAATAAAAAAAAAACAAACAATTAACATCAATTTAGTCTCTCTTGTGGTTAAATATAATTTCTAATATATGGAAATAATGAATCATCCCATAGCTGTTTATCATTACTTTCCTTTCATGCTGATTGTTTCTGATATTTTACAACAATGTGGTCATGTTTGGATGATTTTTCTAAGGTATTCAGATTTTGAAGATGATTGTTTGCACTATATGTGGTTACAATTACTTAAAAGGAAATGGAGTACTCAGTTCCACCAGTATTAAAATCTAATAATAGGAGATATAAACATGTTATACCTTCACTTCCTCCTCAATATGCCTCTTGAGTTCCTCAATCTGCTGAGTGTAAGCCTGCTTGCCCCTGGTCAGCTGGGAAACAAGAGCGTCTTTCTCCTCAAGCTGGCGGGAAAACTCACCTGAATGACAAAATATAAATCAATCTGTGAAAACGATGGACTCGCCCACCACAGATGGTCTTATTGTAGGTGACGCACCATTCTCTGTCTGGAGTCTTGCCCTCTGTGCATTTATGTCATTCAGCTGGCGCACATTCTCATCATTTTTGGCCTTAAGCTCACTCAGCTGGTCCTCAAGAGTTCTGCACATTTTTTCCAAGTTGCCCTATTAGCAATAAATATATTTTAAGAAAGCATTTATTATAACACAAACATTCACTGCATTGCAAAAGATGCTTTTTGTGAACTGGCATACTCATCTGTTGACAGTTTGTTTACATGTTGATATTTTTAAACATAAGAGCTAAAAACTAAACACTTACTTTGGATTTAGCCACAGCCTCCATGTTGCTGGAGAGGTCATCAATCTCCATCTTGTACTCGCTCTTCTCCTTCTCGAGCTTCTGCTTGACACGCTGGAGGTTGTCGATCTGCTCTCCCAGCTCTGCAACACTGTCGGCCTGCTTCTTGCGGAGAGCTGCTGCGGTAGCTTCATGCTGCAGGGTTGACTCTTCAAGGTCACGGCGCAGCTTCTGGAACTCAGCCTCACGCTTCTTGTTCATCTCAATCTGAGCGGCTGTTGCTCCACCAGCTTCCTCAAGCCTCTCACTGATCTCCTCAAGTTCCCTGGAGAGGTCAGCCCTCTGCTTCTCCACCTTAGCCCGAGCAGCCCGCTCAGCCTCAATTTCTTCTTCCAGCTCCTCAATACGAGCCTAAGTTTGATGATAGTAATATCCAGTAGTAGTAATAGTAATATCAGCTTGTTGACTGGAACTTACTGTAAGTTACTTACTTTTTCAGTTTTTCAGAGTATAATATTCATGTCAAATACTAACCTGGAGTTCCTTGATCTTCTTCTGAAGCTGAGCACCAAGAGACTGTTCATCCTCAATCTTGCTGAGCAGCTGGCTGGTCTCAAACTCCTTCCTGGAAGAGGAAAAAAAAACAGTTATTGCTGTCATGGTTTAGTTTTGACTCAAGATCATTGTGTTGTATTATGGCAATAGTTCAATATAAGGGTTAAAGATGAAAAAGAAAACTTACTTCTTGATTTTCTCCTCAGATTGCTGCTTGTCATTCTCCAGATCCATTATGGATTCCTGGGCCAGTTTCAGATCTCCCTCAAGCTTCCTCTTGGCTCTCTCAAGGTCCATACGGAGCTTCTTCTCTTGCTCCAGTGATCCCTCAAGCTTTTAGGATAATATTATAATGTTGACATAAAATTATGTCATCATTGAATGTCAATTCTAATACAGATGCTAATAATAGAAACGTGTTATCAAAAGCAACGTTTTCTCACATCGTCCACTTGCTGTTCCAACTTTGTCTTGGCCTTGGTCAGAGTGTTGACTTTGTCCTCCTCTGCCTGGAGATCATCCAGTGTTTGCTGGTGAGCCTCTTGGAGGGCTTTCTTCTCCTTGGTTAACTTGGCAATAGACTCATCTTGAGATGCCATCTCCTCTGTCAGGTTTTTCACCTGAAAGTGTCAGGCAAGGTGCATTATTTCCATCACTTTATATCTATATGTTTGAAAGCTAACTTCATATACTTTCTCATTTTTTATAAATATAGGTTTCAAATCATTCCAACCTTGTTTTCAGTTGCATGTTTCTCCTTCTCCACTTTAGCCAAGGTGAGCTCCAAGTCATCAATATCTTTCTTCAGCTCAGAGCATTCATCCTCCAGCTTCCTCTTCTTGGCAGTCAGCTCAGCATTGATTTCCTCTTCATCTTCCAGTCTCTCAGTTGTCTCTTTGAGTTTGGCCTCGAGTTGGATCTTGCTCTTAATCAGACCTTCACACCTTTCCTCAGCATCTGAGAGGTTCTCAACTTCCTACAGTTTATTTGGAACATACAGTAAGTCAATAAGTAGGTTATTATCTGATGTACATGAATATTTTAAGAATTAATAATGAGACATAAATATTTTTATGAATATATTCATTAGTATTTGTCAGTCTACAGCTTTGGTAAGGCACATAAAAGATGAGATGACCAGAAGAGTATGTGGCCTCTTTAAATTTCACCTAGATATCTGAAAATGTTAGCAACAACATTCAATTAGTGTAGTGTGGATATGACAGAATCACACTTGCATTTGTATCCTACTTACTGCAGCCACTTGCAGTTGCAGGTCATTCTTTTCCTGCAACAGGGAAACCATCTTCTCCTCCAGCTCCTTCTTCTTGGCCAGCGCAGCAGCCAGGTCTGTTGTCATCTTCTCATAGTTCTCCTTCATCTGCTGCAGCTCCTTCTCAGTCTCAGCACTCTTCAGAAGAGGCTTGATCTTGAAGTACAGATTCATCCATGGCCAGTTTTTCACATTCATGAATGAACGGATATTGTACTGAATAGTGAAGATAGATTCTCTGGAAATAAAAAAATAATAAAATATAAAATAAAATATAAAATAAATAAATAATAAAGTGTAATTTGTACTGCAATGTGATTTAACAAAAACAGCTCTATCTATATATTTCGTTGGACAGAACAGTTCAGTGTACTGTATGATAATCGTACCTCCTCTCCATCATCTTGACAAACTCCTTCCTCATGACGTATCCTCTGCAAAGAGCCTGAGTCATGGTCACCAGCTCAGCCAGTTTCTCATCTCTCATCTCCTCCAGGGTACCCAGCAGACCAGCTTTGAAGAACACCTGTATGGTTGTTTGAAGGAACTTAGTCATCAGCACACATTGATACAAAAGGACATATGTACATGCCATATCTATTGATATTGTTCATAGAAATTAACCTTAGTGTGCCCAAACTTGTACTGAGTGTGATCCACATCAATGGAGCCAAGCAGCTTCTCTGCAGCTTTCTTGTTGTCAATGAACTGTCCCTCAGGGATGACGCTGGCATTCAATACTTTGTATCTACAGGAGAACATTATGTTGTTACTTATAATGACCCCACATTATCATATCATCATATCATATCATGCTTATCTTAAAAACTGCATCACCTCTGCTTGAAGTCACCGTAGAGGATTCTGCTGGGGAAGCCCTTTCTGCAGATTCTGATTCCTTCCAGCACACCGTTACACCTCAGCTGATGGATGACCAAGAAGTTCTCCATAAGACCTGAAAGTTACAAATTGATGTTGTTTAAAAAATATTGCTTCATATCACTGTCACATTTAGTGTGCAAAGCTGGGCTATGTGCTTCTTACCTGGGGTCTTTGATTCATTAGGAATAAGGCAACGGACAAAATGAGGGTGAGTGCTCCTCAAGTTGGTCATCAGCTTGCCCAAGTTCTCCTGTGGATCATCAACACAAGATAAATGGTCAACAGTATTTCAAGATGATACAGGTGTTTAATCTGTATCGAAAATATATGAAACATTACATACCCTGAAAAGAGCAGACACAGTCTGGAAAGAACCACCCTTCTTCTTTCCACCCTTTTTGCCACCACCACCACCAGCAGCCTCTGTTTTCAAAAACATTTATGCATGAATATATTACCACAGAGTAGTCATCAGCTTTATATTAGGCCTGAACCAAGTGTAACAGGCAGACAGTTTCTTACCCATCACTACAAACTTACTGCATGTTGTGTAACATCATGAATTGCTGCTGATTAAGCTTCTAATAGCCAATATAAAGAGATCAATCTCAACCATGTTGTTCACTCTCTTGTACAAATAGTTGTAGAAAATAGTTCTGAAAAATGTGGTTAAAAAATGTAAGATGTTTCTGACACCATGGATAGTTCTGCAGTATATGGGTTTTGCAAGATAAAATATATCATCTGTACTGATACTCTTATTTCTTACCGTCACCTCCACCGTGGGCTGCATACAGGAAGGCAAGAAGTTTGTTTGAGGACTTCTGGTAGAGCTGGACAACTGAGTCATTCAGGGGGTCCTTGTTCTTGTCCAACCAGCCAGAGATATTGTAGTCCACTGTACCAGCGTAGTGAACCAGGGAGAAGTGAGCCTCAGCCTTGCCCTTTGCAGGTTTTGGTTTTTCAAAGGCCTTGGTCTTGCCAAGATGCTGATCATGCAGCTTGTTCTTGAAAGTTGTGTCAGAGGCCTTGGGGAACATGCACTCCTCTTCAAGGATGGAGAAGATGCCCAGTGGCTGAGGAAAAAAATACATTTCACAATTAAAAATTGAACTGTGGAAGCAAACATTTGCATATGAATCAAGAGATCACTTCAACCTGATTGACTACTCACCTTCTCAATAAGCTCAATGCAGGCGGCCAAGTCCATACCAAAGTCAATGAATTCCCATTGAATTCCTTCTTTCTTGTACTCCTCTTGCTCCAGGACAAACATGTGGTGGTTGAAGAACTGTTGAAGTTTCTCATTGGTGAAGTTGATGCAGAGTTGCTCCAAGCTGTTGAACTGTGATTACAGAAATGTATTCAGTTGCATGTCAAAATATTGTTGACCTTTGAATTGCTCAGATATTTTTCAACCACTCACATCAAAGATCTCAAATCCAGCGATATCCAACACTCCAATGAAGAACTGTCTTGGCTGCTTTGTGTCCAGCATCTCATTGATACGGATGACCATCCACAAGAACATTTTCTCATAGACAGACTTGCACAGAGCCATGACAGCATTGTTGACCTAGAAATAAAGATTTTAAAATGAAAATTTCTCAGATTTATATTTTCATGTCAAATTGGAAATACTGCCCTTTTATTTCAAACATTACATTTTCTTTATCTTACCTGTGGCACAGTCTGACCTTTGGTCACCATCTCATTTCCGACCTTGACTCTGGGGTAGCACAGAGCTTTCAGCATATCAGCTGAGTTCAGGCCCAGGAGGTAGGCGATTTTATCAGCCACTGATGGAAAAACAAACCTTTAGCTATCTATGAACTGGGACATGTTTAGAAATATATGTTCCATACTAACCCATGGTAGATTTGTTACAAGATATTATTATCAGAATTACCCTCAGTGCCATCAGGTTCAGCCTGCTCCTCACGCTGCTTCTGCTTGAATTTCATGTTGCCATGATGCATCACAGCACCAGTCAGCTTGTAGATGCCCACCTTCTCCTCAGCAGTGAAGCCCAAGATGTCAATGGCAGTCTACATTGTACATGAAGCAAAGTTATTGGTATTTGAAAGATTTTCCCCAGTTATCTTAAGCATGCAAGATCTGTTTAACTAAAATGTTTTCTTACGTCTGTTGCAATGAACTCCTCCACATCATTGATGCTTTTGACAGTGATTTCACCCTGACTGACCATTGGGTAGTCATAGGGGTTGGTCGTGATCAGAAGAGCCTCTAGATGAGCACAGTAAAAATACATATTATTGTTCAGTCTTGTCTTTGGTATTGTTTCAGTGTCAATTTCAAATCCAAATAGTAACATACCCAGGAGCTCAGGCTTGTGGCCAGTCATTAGCTGATAGAAGATGTGGTAGCTCCTCTCAGCAGACAACTGGAAGGTGACACGGGACTTCTCCAGCAGATCTAAGAATAACAAATCAAGGTCAGATTACAGTATATTGCATACATGACAGCCAAGTGTCATACCTAAGTGTAAATACAAAGTTCCCTGCACAAAATGTAAAAATGACTTACATGTTTCAATATCAGCTGAGGCCAGTTTGCCAGTGGTTCCAAAGTGAATTCTGATGAATTTACCCTAGACATATCAGATTAACGTTAAGATTCTTAATATGTAGCCCAATATGATTCTGTGAGGCTTGTTTTTGTCCCTTTTAGCACTTACAAAACGTGAAGAGTTGTCATTCCTCACAGTCTTGGCATTACCATAGGCCTCCAGCAGAGGGTTAGCTGCAATGATTTGATCTTCCAGTGAACCCTACAAGAAGACATACATATAATATAGACCATAAACAGCCAATTCTCCAACAAACGTTTTGAGTAAAGGTAACTAATTTTACCTGCATCTTGCCAGGTGTTGGCTCTGCTTTCTTAGCTCCAGTCACTGCAATTGTTGCAAAGTACTGGATGACACGCTTGGTGTTGACAGTCTTTCCTGCACCGGATTCTCCACTGGGGGAAGAGAAAGATACCTTAAGTGTTTGGTTTTTTTTTCCATAACTGTAAATGTCCTTCATAGTTATTCAGTTATTTGTATATTACTCACGTAATAAGGATAGACTGATTCTCACGATCTGAAATGAAAAAATGCTCATTAAGTACCTTATATGTTACAAATAGTCATATTTTATGTCATATCTGCTGCATCTCGTTTTGTGTCTCATAAAATATATTACCAGTGAGCATGAACTGATAGGCATTGTCAGAGATGGAGAAAATGTGGGGTGGTGCCTCAATCCTCTTCTTGCCTCTGTATGCTACCACAACCTGAGCATCGTACACAGGAAGCCACTTGTAGGGGTTCACAACAACACAGAACAGGCCGGAGTAAGTCTGAAAAGAGAAGAGAATTCACTCTAAACTTCATTAAACACATTGCCTCTACATTTGAAAAATATATAATTTGAATTTAGGCTTCATTTAGAGTAATGGCTGTAGAAAAAAGAAAACATTACTGGTAAAAGTTCATTTATTGATGACCTGTGTGTATTCATCTATGTGTTAAGTTAAACACTCACATAGATCATCCATGATGCAAAACGCTCTTTGAGGTTATACAGCACAGCAGGCTCGTTGAGGTGGGTCATCATGGCCATGTCCTCAATTTTATCGAACTTTGGAGGGTTCATGGCATGGATATCATCCTCTTTTACAGTGAGAGTCTGAATGGGAAATAAAAAAAATAAAAAGTAGCATTTTATTAGGACAGTATTTCAAATTATCTTTTTTGGGATGGATGTCATCTTTTTTCACTGTTAGGGTCTCATAACAAATGGTGTAAAAAGTCTATCAAGGTTTTGAATGGACTGTATTTCAAGTATTTCGAATAAAGTATTTATTCACCTACCTTTCCTGAAAGTGTCTCAACTGTGGCTTTGCCACCCTCCTTTTTGATGAGTTTACCCTTGAGATACATCTCATCAGGATCAGCCACAAAATAGGCTGTTTTGGCATCAAATGGAGTGTTCTGAGCCTCAAGTCTCTCCTTCTCTGGCTTGCGGAGGTATATGGCTGCAGGCCCATAGGCCTCCATCTCTGCGTCTGTGCTCATGATGGCACTTTAGTGGAGACTGAAACCAGGAGGAGTTTGAACTATGTTAAATATATTTAATTCTGGATTTGCATGTAGTCTTTGTATCTGATGTGATGTGTTCTTGATCTTGTGTTGTTTCTGACATCTTACCTCAGTTTATCCCAAATGAGCAGCACAGTATCTGTTGTAGTCTCGGGATACTATTAAAGAAAGATTGAGATGGTCATTGCACAGGCCTCAAAATTAAAATATTTCCCACTGCCTAGTGCCTATATCAGTAAACAATAGTCACACTACATAAATTTAAACCAATTATGGAAACATTAATGGGTCCATAAACGTTTACAGTTACCTCTGTTAAATGAGTACCTACACCGCTATGACTATTTTCATAGCCTCTCCAATCATTTCAAAATATTTTGATTGTTAAAAGACTCTAATCTCATATCATATCACACTTAAAAACATGATGACAAAGTGCCGCATAACATTCATGTTGAATTTAATTTGAAGTCAAAGTAAATAGCACTAACCTGGGTGAGATGCCTGTCAGTTCTCAGAGGAGCCTAAAGCTGCTGCTTATATAGAGGCTGGAACTGCCTGGTCAGCAGCAGTCCACTACTCGATTTGGTCAAGCATCCCTGTCATCTTGAGACCCATTGACATAGCAGGTTTAGTAAGCTTCTTTGTGTCTAATATATGTCATTGCTAAACTGTAAAAATAACATTAAAACAAGTAAACTGAGAAATTCTATATTAAGCAAGCTAACAAGGATCAGAATTTGCTAAAACTAAGAATGAAAAGGAAGAAAATATCACAAATACATATTTAAGTAATCTATTAAAGGGGTTGTGCCTTGACATCCATTTCTGAACCTATAAACTCTCAGTGAGATGCACAGCAAATGTCATTGGTATCGAGTGTCAGGGTTTGCCTACACTTCAGATATTTGAAATACAGTAAAATTCAGTTTCAGGGCCATAGTATAATCACTATATAACATCAGGACAACAAAGTAACATTGTAACTTTAACTTTAACTTTAACTGTAACTTTGAAACCCTAACACGAAGTATGTAAGTGATATGTAAGTAATTTCAAGCAATATGTTTTATAGAGATGCGTTAAACTTATATATATTCTGCTCATAAAATGTAAGTGTCTTGGTGAGTCCCAAAATAGATGCTGTAGGAAAACATACTCTTGTTTTTGAAATACTAATTTGCTCAAATTTTATCATTTATTCCAATAAATTTAGATTATGAATTACTTGGGAGGGTTTTCATCATTTCATATTACAAGACTGTCTTTACTTACCCTTGCAATACCGAGCCAGAAATGGAACATAATTTTGGAGAAGCATCCAAGTCGTGCTGGTATATAGTTGCAGGACACTGACACATCTCATATTCCTCTAATAAAATTGTATGTAAGGCCTTTTCCATAAAGTTCAAATGGTATTATACCTTTCCTTAGAAGGACTAGAAGAACATTTGCCACCCGGGTGAGGTAAGACCTATAATAAGTCCCACTCAGATATCAAAGATCTTTATCCTCATGCTACATTTGATTCTAAGGATGTTGCTGTTATGGAAAGTGTCCTTGAAAAACTATGTGACTCTGGTTTTGAGACATTACTGGCATTGGCTCACAAATAAAATGACCTACATAGTCCTAAAAATAATTGTTGTCCATGTGTCTTTTAGTAGTAGTAACATTGAATTAAACAAGAATAAAGTTTTAAAAAATTGTTTTAATGTTTTTAACTTTACAACCTTATAACTTTAAAGCTTATTTCACAACCTAATTATAACTTCACAACCTTTTTAACTCTCTGTCTCAAAGTCATACAAACCTGGTGCTGTACACTTTCACTGCTCACAGCTGGTTTATTCAGTTTGATGATATATGTTATATTTTATATACAGTATTTTATATACAAAAAAGCGCTCACAAGGTGTTGGTTACTTCCTGAACCCCCCACAATGCACGAGTGGATAGATTTAGTTAACAACATTTTATGTTACGAAAAAGATTACTTATTCTCTTCGTCTTCAGAAAAATGTGTTCATTAAATTCTGGACCAAGTGGATTAAATATGTCAGATTTTGTGGTGGTATTGAATAAATGACCCTTTAATGTTGTTTTACTTTTTTTTAATGACCCTGAAAGAATGACACATGATTTTTTATTTTCTCTCAAGTCCCCCCCCCATATACTTTTCATTGCTCTTATGTACACATTTTATACACAGTCAGAGAGCCCGCACACCCTCTCTTTCTACCCTCCCACACCTTTTCATTTACCACACATTCACATTCTCTACCTCTTTTCACACATTGAAAGACCACTCACACTCTCTCTATCACAGACTGAGAACACTCACATCACCTCTCTCCTGTGTAGACTCTTATGTACGCACTTTACCTATCCCAAATATATATATATACATGAACTATTAAAGTATTATTAAATATTTTAAGTTTGATATTTTTTTGAAATCTGCTTAAATTCACCTATAAATGCTCCTCAGATGCTCAGTGGCCTGGTGGTACCTCTCAGGGTTTCTGGCTCAGTAACATAACATGCGCCTACTAGGAATTGTAAGGCGCCCTTTCGTAAATCCTCACTTGGACAGATGGCTTTTTCTGCTCAAGGGATCAACATGTGGAACTCTTTACCTACAGAACTCAAAATGGATTATGACTGGGAACATTTTAAACTGTTTTAAACTGTGTTTTATGAAACTTTTGTGGTATGTTTGTTTATGAGTTGTTTGTGTTTTTTTTCTGTTTCATGTTGTAACATATGCATATGACTTGTGTTTTATACTTAAATGTATGTATATGTATTGTTGAGTCTTGTGCAGTTTCACGTGTATTTTAAAAATCCATCTAGGGACAGACATTGCAAACTAGCTCAGGGTATAAATGCTGTGGAATGTGGCATAAGTTCATGCTATATACTTGTCCCTATACAAATAAACATTAAATGAATAAATTTTTTTTTTTAATTTAAATCAAAGGGAAATATCTGGAGCTTGTGGCAATAATCTAAATTATTGACTCATTTGGAACATTGGGAAACAACAAAAACTGTTATAAATTTTCTCCCTGAAGGCCCTGGACAGCTCCTTCAGTGACTGTTTCATTTATCTGCAATGCTTCGAGGAGCACTACTGGCGATCCTTCATTCCCTCTGCTGTGAGGCTTCACAACAACCTCTGCTGTCAGCAGACCCCACAGTGACTCATAGTGCAACATACTACCCCCTTCACAAGTACCATACTTAAGTTCTTGCACTATACGCTGCCAATTGCACTTGAACTGTTCCTGGTTCTTCATCGGTTTTGCACTACACTCCCTTTTTCATTTGCACTGTTATTTATTAGGTTGTGCAGTTTTTCTTTAGGTTCACAGTTTTAGGTTTTACAGTTTCCTTTCTGTTCAATAGTGTTCAACAATGTTCCATTAGTTCATTGGCTTTGCACTTCAATGCCACTTGTACTGAAATCTAGGTTGTATGGCTGTATTGTTCTGCTCTGCTCATGTACTTACCCATTATGACATTTTATTCTTATACTCTATTTTTATTTATTTATTTTATTATTTCCCTATTCTATCTTATATTCTGATGTTACTTTCTGCTGCTGCTGTAACACCTGAATTTTCCCCCTGGGGATCAATAAAGGTTATTTTATCTTATCTTGTCTTATCTTATCCATCACTCTGGTCTCTACATGAGGATTTAGCTCATTCAATGGAGTTCTGCAAATGACCTGTGGAGTCCAGCAATACGCCTTCGCTGTGTCTAGTCA
The DNA here is from genome assembly GCA_038419695.1 of Scomberomorus guttatus. Taxonomy (NCBI): domain Eukaryota; kingdom Metazoa; phylum Chordata; class Actinopteri; order Scombriformes; family Scombridae; genus Scomberomorus; species Scomberomorus guttatus. Next base: position 1,544,220 of record CM076459.1, read on the forward strand.
AAAGATGCTTCGGGGGTGCTGGACCATGGATGTATTATAATTTTAATTAAATATAAATATTATACATCTGTGCACCATACTCATCCATGGTGATTCATGCATTGATGTACTGTATCACTGTCATGGATGTAGTTACTACTACTACAATTTTCATTTTGTGTTGACTTTAGCGGCCCCTGTGGACAAAAGCAGTAGTGTTTCCCAGAATGAAGACTGTTTCCCATGAGCACCACCGCTTCCTGATGTCTTATTCTATCACTGGCACAAATTTGGTAACATTTTACTCCACCAACTTTGAGAAGCTTCATTACACAGAGAGAGAGAACTAAAGTAAAACGTACTTAATGCAGCAGCTCAGTAAGTTATCCATCAGCAAACATGTTAGTTTAACAATTTTAGTGATTGAAACATTCTGTGAAATAGGCTACCGTTATTACCATTACACTGCAAAAACAATTAGATTATCTTCATAGCCTACAATCAAGGGTGTTCAGTTAGTTTATTATAAGAGGTGACAGAAATGGGGTGCAAAGGGCAGAGTTTTGAGTGGTCTCCCCTCCATCAGAACATTTAATCACACTATTATTATTATCCAATAATGTCAGTTATTGGATCACACATAATAGTTTGATAGTTTAGACGCTATAACCTAAACTAAATACCATTATGTTCTTTTTAAACAAGCACGTTCCTGCGAATGCAGTCTGCTGGGGAGGTCCTGGACTGCTACAGAAGATTTTTGGCCCCCTAAGCTTTGTGTGGACTTATGTAAGTTTTATTGATTGTGGATGATTTCAAATCAACTCAGAACTCTCCATTCACATTTGTGATGGGGTCTTTCAAGATAAACAGTATATGCATATGCATCTTCAGCTTTTTTTGCGCATTAAAAAAGTTGTGTTGCTTCTGTAAACAAGTTGCTGGGTCACGTCTCCAGGTGTTTTTTTCTCTAGGTTGTTTTCTTCTATGTTGGGTCATTTCACTCAAATACAGAGCTGGGTTAGCTGCTGGGTTATGTTCAGTAACCCAGCGACTGGGTCAGTTCAACCAATTCAACCCTGCTGTATGTTTGTTTTATGGAATCCAACCAGTTTGGTCTGGTTTTTGAACATTCAGTGGTTTTTCCCTCTGCACCACTGCAGAAGCCAAAAGGAAATTCTTTCTTCCAAAAGGTTTGTATCAACACACTCGCAAATAAAATGTATACTTAACATCCACAACTTTAGTGAGAGTATACTGTAATGCCGCTACCAGAGATAAAGTTGTGATAATGTGTGAAATAACTGAGAAGAACAGCTAGTTTACATAGTGTGGGTTAGCTGGGTTAGCTTCAGTGTTCTTCCCAGCCAATGTGTTCCTTGCCTGTTCTCCTGTCTAGTCACCTGTTCCCTCTTCTCTCGTTAGTTCAGTTTGTATTTAGATCCTGTGGTTCAGTTCAGTTTTTGTTGGATCATTTGTTTTGTTCTGTTTGCCTGCACTCCTAAGTCCTGTTCCTGTGTTGAATGAACAAATATTGATTCTTCAGTTCCTACTGCCTGCTGCCTCCTGCATTTGGGTCCGTCTGCTCTGCTCCACCTACCATATACAAGACCATCCCCTTATGTGTTGTGGCTTGGAGAGCACACCACTGACAGTGGGTTAATTTAAAACTTATATTTTTTTAGAGTTAAGGTTTACCAATATGGCCACTAACTCACTTCCTTATGCTTCCCTTCTAGTCTCGAATGGTTGCTCTCCGGTGACTACCCACACTTCAATAAAACACATTAATCGTGAGAAAGTGCTGCCTGGCTCCCTCATGGTCTCTGTGGGCGCTCTCTGGGGTGCTGAAGTGTTAAGGCAGCCAAATGTGGCCAGGTAGAGAAGTTCCACTTTCAGTTAAAAATAAATAAATACATACATAAAAAGGTCAAATTTAGTCGAAATAAGTCCGAACACTCCCAGGTCAGCCACGCACATTTGTAACGGTGTTGTAACTCACCAACTGAGGGAACTGTAACCTTCACTTCTTTTTGCTGATTTCTCAAAGGTGGTAAGGAAAGATGTTTCCAAATTTAAAGTAGGAAGTTGAAACCATAACAAGAATAAACCAAAGTATGAAGGAAATTATTAAATGAATGTCTATACTTTAAAAAATAAGACTAAGTATACAGATTGTTTATTACAGAATTCTCCAAACAAACCGCATTTCTAATTTTTATCATCTTGGTGGACAAATTGAATTTGTATTTCTCATAGTTGCTGCAGTAAAATGTTACTAAATTTGTACCAGCAATAGAATAAGACGTTAGGAAGCAGATGCCATGACAGTGGTGAACTAACCTATTGAGGAGGTTAAGAGAAATGTATGTGTTTGTGTACGTTTTGGTCTTGGAGGGCATTTTGAAATGGGATTTCTCCCAGTCGGTGCAGTGAAATGTAACCAAATTTGTACCTGTGATAGAATAAGACATTAGGAAGCAGATGCCATGACAACGGAGAACTAACCTATTGTGGAATTTGTTTGGTGAAAGGACATCTGTGCTGGAAACCAAAAACCCAACAGGGACATTTGTGCACAATCCTGTATTCTCTCTCTCTATCAATTCAATGTTCAGTTCAAAGGGGCTATATTGGCTTTATTTGCACGGGAAACATGCGTTTACATTGCCAAAGCAAGTGTGAAATAAAAACAAAAAGAATTGTGATTTTGCTCTCTGTTAGTTTTGTTTTTATTCAAAAAAATGCAGCTGCAGTTGCACCAATCTGCCACTTGGTGTCGCCGTCCGACCGCTCTGTAGCGGGCGATCAGGGGCGCTACTGGGTAGCGTTTGAATCCAGAGAGACAGACAGGCAGGCAGGCAGACAGGCAGGCAGGCAGACAGACAGACAGACAGATAGACAGACAGAAAGACAGGCAGTCAGACAGACAGATAGATCTTAATTTATCACCGTGGGGAAATTTCAGTCTCACAGCAGCAGAGATATGAAGGACTCTAAAAGGAATAAAAAAATAAGGAATAGATAAGAACTTGACTCGTTGTTTGTAAATGCATTGTTCAATAAAGCATTAAAAAAAGAAAAGTAGCACTTCCAAACTACAAACTAGCTTATCCCCTTACGTACATGTTACATCTGATTCAAAACCTCAGAAAGACAAAAGTACACTTTGATCTAATAGATATTCTACAAAAGAACTCAAGAAATGAGTGTTATCGAATCCTATTTCAGTATCTTAGACTAATTTGATTGAGAAGATATGAGTTTTTTATGAATATTGTAAATACTAGACATTCTGATCCACACACCAAACCAGTTGGTGGCGATAATGCACCAATTCGTGGTTTGCCAACCACCAATAAAGCTCAAAGAAGAAGAACGTATATTAAAAACGCGATAAACAAGAGAGACAGACACTCTAAAGGAATCACACAACACTAGATATTAGAGAAATGTTGCAGGGGAGTTCAGGTGATGTAGGGTACATGGCTATTTTCGGATTTTTAGAAAACACAGGACTTTATAGAAGAATTGAATGTAATAGTATTGTAACCGTTCCGATCCCCACTCCAATCCACAAGGTGGCGGTAATGCCACCTTGTGGATTGGTAGCCGTTTGCCAACCGCCATTAAAACAACAAAAAAAGAGGAAGAAGAAGAAGAAGGCGGAAGTAGCTTTGTGGGCTACACGCTTTGAGAAGTCTGCAAGCTAGCGTTAGCTAAAGTTATTACTATTTTATCTTGGATCAGTCAATTTCTCGAGGAAGAAATGCCGTCGCTAAACGGAAAAACGGATGTTATGTTTGTAAGCTTACCTCTACATAACCATACAGTATAATGTTATCTAATGTATTATCTAGCTAACTCGTTTGTTTGACGAGTGTACGTTAAGCTAACGTTAACGTTTGCTGGAGTACTAGCTTGGTGTAACATTGTTGAAGTTAGTGACTGTAACGTTGTTTTTCAAGTTTGTCTTAAAGCAATATTCAGGTGCCCAAATGAACATTTGAAGTAGTTTTTTTTGCTGTAATCATTCCTCCTTTTCATACTGACCATTAGAAGGTTCCTTCATAATGCATATACAATGTAAGTGATGGGGAATAAAATCCAAAGTCCTGTTTCTGTGCAAAAATGTATGTAAACGTTTATCAGTCCCTCCAGGATTTCGCGTAGTTTTTTGTGATTATTGCCACCAAAAATGTCTGATTTTGCAGCGTCTATTCTAAGAAGTTGCGATACAATTTGCGATGTTTTATCTGCTCCTTTTGCGGTAAAATTGCGGGAATTCAGAAAAATTGCAAGCAGAGGAAAATAATGCAAATCTTTTAAACTACTACCAATGAAGAGTCATATGTAATCACTTCCTTTGGTAAAAAAACATATTGCACATCACAAAACAATGATATTTCAGTGCTTATTTTTAAATGTATTTTCTGAACGTGAGAGCCATGGACTCAAAGTTATGTAAAAAAGGAAATACTGTACTTGAGTTCCATTTATAAGCCTTTATTAAATAAACTTTCACCTCAACATTAGCAGCAAATAAAATCTGTCAATGATGCCATTAAAATTAATTCATTTACATAAAAATATAGTTTGATTACCTGCAATGACATACATTACACGAAATGTGACAGTTGGACCAAATCACAAGTGTCTCAAGTCTGTTGATGTGGCCATTTCATGCGGAAAAGTTGCAGTAATTTAGTAAAATTTCAAGCTCTCGCAAATATTGTGGAGATTTCTTTAATTATTGTGATTGCAAAATCGCAATTTCCTGGAGAGACTGGTTTATCTGAAGCTAATATGAAGCTTGAGCCGTCCACGTTAGTCAATTCATGTAGATATCTTTTAAAGTTAGTCTTTTTAGTGTCAAAGTCCCTGTAAAAAGACTGTAAATATGGCAAATATCCACTTAATATGATTAACTGAGACCACTGAAGCCTCATATAAGCTTCAGATGAACCTTTAAATGCATTTTTGCACAAAATGATTGTGTGGACACAATGTGGATTTTGATTTGAAGGGGATTTTCTAATGGCCAGTATGAACAGGAGGAATGATTACAGTGAGGAAAACCTCTTTCAGTGTTCATATGAGCATCTGATTGTTGTTTTAAGACAGACCAGAAAGATTATGAACCTATCCTTTAACGTTATTACAGCTGAGCTTGAAGTGTTACATGCTGTGATTTCTGGCTCTTTTAGGAAAACGATGATCTCCCTTATGAGGAGGAGATTATCAGGAACCCATACTCAGTCAAGTGCTGGATGCGTTACATCGAATTCAAACAGAATGGATCCAAATCTACCCTCAATATGATATATGAACGGGCTCTGAAAGAGCTGCCTGGAAGGTAACTAATATCAGAGCATTGACATTGTACTGCTGCTGTGATGATGAACATCATTCATCACTGGACAAAATATCTTACTAGCAGCATTGTGCCTTGTTGGATAAATACGCTGACTTTTATTTAGGTGATGTCTATGTCAAGATGGATTTTGTGGAACACATATTTGCTCATGATCTGACTATTTTTAAATTTTTATTTTCTCCTCTCTACAGCTATAAGCTATGGTACAATTACCTGAGAGAGAGAAGGAAACAAGTCAAAGGGAAATGTATCACTGAACCAGTCTATGAAGAGGTCAACAATTGCCATGAAAGGGCACTGGTGTTCATGCATAAGGTGATACTAATATACAAAGTATATACTGTACCTCTTGATGATACAAAATAACCTTACATTGTGGTTTGAGTAAGTTGTGCTTGAAATTAACAATCTATTTTTCTTCAAACTAGATGCCCAGAATATGGCTTGATTACTGCCAGTTCCTTGTATCTCAATGTAAGATCACAAGAAGTCGGCGAACATTTGACCGAGCACTCAGAGCTCTACCCGTCACTCAGCATCCACGTATCTGGCCCCTGTATCTCCGCTTTGTACGCAACCTGCCCCTGCCCGAGACAGCCATCCGGGTGTACCGCAGGTACCTTAAGGTGAGGACATAGTATACAGCTTAGTCCTAGACAGCAGCTGTCATTTAGGATGTCACTTCAGAAGGTTTCTGATTACATTGATGATTACAGTATATGTACACACCTCTCTATGACAGCTTATTAAAATGGATGTGGTGTGGTTCGATGTCACTGTTTGGTGTGATAGGTCTGATTATTTGATTAATTTCTTTAAATGTCTGAAGATTCTCAGCCATCCATGAGCACTCACACAAAGGTCACTGGATTTGCTGTTGTATTCTTAAAGATATTTCACCAATTATCCAATTCATTTAACAATGAATAACGAGCAAAACATATTTCTTAAAAATGGTATTCATACAACTGGATAAGATTACTGTTCATAGATGAAATTACTGTTTAAACGGATTGCTGTCAATCAATTATGATGTTGTTAAGTGAAAATTTTTCTCCATATATGAAAAAGTCCTCAAAATGTGTTATATGCTCTTTGTGCCATGTAGCTTTCTCCAGAGAATGCAGAGGAATACATCGACTATTTACGGTCTGTTGGCCGCTTGGATGAAGCAGCTGTGCGGCTTGCAGCTGTTGTCAATGATGAAAGCTTTGTGTCCAAAGAGGGCAAGTCTAACTACCAAGTAAGATTTTCTTCTAATCCCCTATCAAGTAACTTGTTTTCCAAGCTGCAACATAAAAATTGATTAATTTTTTGTCCCCTACATTTATTTCTTGTGACAGCTGTGGCATGAGCTATGTGACCTGATCTCGCAGAACCCTGATAAGGTGACCTCTTTGAATGTAGGAGCCATCATCCGGGGAGGCCTCACTCGCTTTACAGACCAGCTTGGCAAACTTTGGTGCTCCTTGGCTGACTATTACATCAGGAGTGGCCACTTTGAAAAGGTGCTCTTTCTCTGAACAGCTTCCATGTCTATGCACATCATAAATCACTTAACATGTTGAAAGTGATATATCCAAAATGCTCTACACTAAGTAGATAGGCTAGGCTACATTACCACCTATTTACTGTATGCCAGTTTGACTGACTATATTAAAGAGAAACTCCAGACTAAATACTTTTTTCATGCTGTACACATAAGTAGTGATGGGGCAAAAAAGATTTTCTGAAGCACTGGATTGATATGAAGCAACTGTATTGAAAATGGTTCACTGGTTTGAAGCATTTGATACAGTCACAAGGGTGACATCTGCTGAGCAACTATAGGTATTGCATTTGTATGGATGGATTAAATCTGAGACTAAAATGAAACAGTTAGTCAGAATATAAGTGATCTTATTGCTTTCATTATTATTTTGTTCAATAAAGTTTCTAATATTAAAACTGATCACTTTCATATGGAGTCTACAGCTCTATTTTTAAACAGATTTTTGTATCCAAAACCAGTGCGACACCTTTCTGATAAGTGTGGCATAACGAGGCCTCGTTGGGGTAGTCATGCGATTTTTGGCGTGGTATATGCTGGTAGGGAGGTTTCTAGCATACGTATTTGAGGGTGTACTTACTCTTTGACATGTCTTGTCTTTCTTAGGCCCGTGATGTATATGAGGAGGCCATCCTTACTGTGGTAACAGTAAGGGATTTCACACAAGTGTTTGATAGTTATGCCCAGTTCGAGGAGAGCATGATCGCTGCCAAGATGGAGACCACCGCTGAGATAGGGCAGGATGAAGAAGGTTTGTGCAGATTCAATAAAATAGAATGTGTGCTTAGTTTTCAATTCTCTTTGTCACACATGTCTTACTGTTTGTCCTTCACCTCTCAGATGACATCGACCTGGAGCTTAGACTGGCTCGCTTTGAGCAGCTGATAGCACGGCGGCCACTCCTGTTGAACAGCGTACTGCTGCGGCAGAACCCTCATAATGTCCATGAGTGGCACAAGCGGGTGAAACTGTATGAGGGCATTCCACGGCAGGTGAGTTTTAGGCCCTCTGATTGTTTGTTTGTGTTTTTCGTTTCTTTGTTTTAGCTTTTTTGGCCAGGGACTGTGAACAATGTGTATTTTGAACCCGACACACACAAACATACATACACTTAGTAACACTTGATTTATGTAGTATGTTACTAACAAATTCATGCTCACCGTATCCTCTTCAGATCATCAACACATACACTGAGGCAGTACAGACTGTGGATCCAATGAAGGCCACGGGGAAGCCTCACTCTCTCTGGGTTTCTTTTGCTAAATTCTACGAAGAAAATGAGCAGCTGGATGACGTAAGTCACTGAGATCTTTCTTTAAGAGTACTGCATGCATCCATTTCATGTGTTTTTTGTTTTTGATATGTCTTACAATTGCTGCCTGTCGCTCAGGCCAGGACTATCTTTGAGAAGGCTACCAAGGTGAACTACAAGCAGGTGGATGACCTTGCCACAGTGTGGTGTGAATATGGAGAGATGGAGCTGCGCCACGAAAACTATGAACAGGCACTGCGCATACTCAGGGTGAGATGCTTGTATCATGTCTGCATTCATTATTACAGGTGTAATCGGCTGTGGGAAAATACAACATTGTCAATTTTTTTGTACAAAACATATTCACTATTGAGATTTTTAAGATAAAGCTTCACCTGTTGATAGGATAGTCTGTAGGTACAGTAAGACCTGAAGCTGCATGTCATAATAATGATTATATAGACGTTTGGCATTAAACAAAGACACTAGCTTATGTGGCTAACAAAAACAGGACATACTGTTGGTTGCTTTGTCCAAAGCTCGCTCCACCGTTCAAATGTTGCACCAATGTTCACTTGGGTCTTGGGGAAAGAGCCAAGTGCGTAGAGCATGCTGGGTAATATGGGGGCCTTGGAGATTTTCATTCATGACAAAACACATTCTCAACAGAACTGCCTGTTTGGAAATCTCTGTAACAGAGAAATGATCAGCAGCACTTGCAAGTCCTTGCTCATGAATTATGAGCAATTTTTTAGCAAATTGTAAGATACATATAACATATATAAGAACACTTATTTACTTGTTTATGAATGTTTTGTGGATATTATTGAGACATTTCTTTTAATAATTTGAATATAGAAAGCTACAGCCATCCCATCCAAGAAAGCAGAGTACTTTGATGCATCTGAGCCAGTCCAAAACAGAGTCTACAAGTCCCTGAAGGTCTGGTCTATGCTGGCAGACTTGGAGGAGAGTCTTGGCACTTTCCAGGTATGTTCATTGTATGTCTGTGGATTTTGTTTGTTAGTGCATATGAGCCAAAGATATGCTGTAGGTATAAATCACATGGCAAATAAATGCTCAGATATGTAGTCTTGGTCCACCATGTGCATGTCTTTAAAATCAGAATCGTCACCCCTCTTCACAGGTGATATTTAGTCTAATTCTTTCTCCATTTTCCTTTCTTTTTTCTCCTCAGTCTACAAAAGCAGTTTATGACCGTATTATTGACCTCCGCATTGCCACACCACAGATCATCATCAATTACGCCTTGTTCCTTGAAGAGCACAACTACTTTGAGGAAAGCTTCAAAGTAATAATATTCCACTTAAATAACTAAACATTTAATGTCAGTATGGATTCTTGCCTTGCTCAGTGTAGCACCCATTTAAACAATTCTTTAACCTCTCTGTCAATACCTTTCAAATCTTTCTAGTCATATGAGCGGGGCATCGCTCTCTTCAGGTGGCCAAATGTTTACGACATATGGAACACTTACCTCACCAAGTTCATTGATCGTTATGGGGGCAAGAAGCTGGAGAGAGCCAGAGATTTGTTTGAACAAGCCCTGGATGGCTGTCCTGCCAAGTTTGCCAAGAGTAAGTGGCTTTGTTAGAATTTTATTGACAACTTGTATATATTCCACATTGTTTCCACTAATCTTTGAGATTAAATGTACTGAAGCCTATTGTGCTTTGCTTTCCAGCCATTTACCTGTTGTATGCCAAATTGGAGGAGGAGTATGGATTGGCACGACACGCCATGGCTGTATATGAAAGAGCAACGGAGGCAGTAGAAACTCAGGAGAGACATCACATGTTCAATATCTACATCAAGAGAGCAGCTGAAATATATGGAGTCACATATACTAGAGCGATTTACCAGAAGGCTATTGAGGTACATGGTATTATTATGATAGGACAAGTACATATTACACTGCAACAATGAAAGCTGATATGTATAGTATTTCATACATCCAGACTATCCTAACTCACCATGAGGATGGCTCAATCAGTTTTTTGTCATACCTGAAAACTGTTTCAAGACTCACCTGGGATATTCTAAATATTGTATGCATTATGATAATTTGTTCTATTCAGTATTGAAATAACTAAAATCTGAAATGTACCTTTTTCTATTTATCAAGGTCCTTCCTGATGAGCATGCCAGGGACATGTGCCTGCGATTTGCTGACATGGAGAGTAAACTGGGTGAGATTGATCGGGCCAGAGCAATCTACTCCTACTGCTCCCAGATTTGTGACCCCAGGGTGAGATAAAGCACCTACTGCCATTACCTTTGTCTCAATGAAGTGTCAGATTTTCATCAATATGCACATCTTTCACACACAAATTTCTCTGATATACTTATGACTTTTCTTTCTCAGGTGACAGCTGAATTCTGGCAGACCTGGAAAGAATTTGAGATCCGCCACGGAAATGAGGACACTATTAGAGAAATGCTGAGGATCAAACGCAGTGTCCAGGCTACATACAACACCCAGGTCAATTTCATGTCCTCTCAGATGCTGAAGGCTACAACAAGCTCCACAGGCACAGGTGAGAGAGTTTTCAGTAACTCATTAGCTTCTGGCAAGTATTTCCCATAACCGGTTAGTAACAAAAATGCGCCAAATGGGCAATATGGTGTCTTTGTTGGAATATATGAAATTATATTGATATGGTAGCTACACATGCCCCCAATAAGCTATTGCCTAAAATCCTGAGGTAACACAGTACAACAGCACAAGAAGTGATGCACAAATATGATTTACTAATGTTTTCGTTTTCATCCATCCATTGGTGTTTGTGTCCAGTGTCAGATCTTGCTCCAGGCCAGTTGGGCATTGATGACATGAAGATGCTGGAGCAGAAAGCACAGCAGCTTGCTGCAGAGGCAGAGCAGGATAAACCCAAGCCAAAAGAAAAGATTCTCTTTGTCAGGTCTGTTGTACTTTTTTTTTTTTTTACTCTAGAGAAAAGTAGCTGTGGAATGTTCCACTAATAAAATTGGATTATGTGTGTGTATGTGTGTCTTATTATCTGCATGTACTTATGCAGGAGTGACACTTCTCGCAGTGAGTTGGCTGAGCTTTCCAAACAAGCCAATCCTGATGAGATTGACATTGATGATGAGGATGAAGATGATGAAGATCAAGGACCAGATGGTGAGTGATACAACTGGCCTTGCCTCAGCAGTAAAACAGAAAATGTGATGTTTAAACATTAATGTAGGCATATTTTATTCATGAAAAAGCATGTGCTAATTGCTTTCTCCTCTTGGCCTTTACAGAGGTGCAGCTTGAACAGAAGAGTGTCCCCACAGCTGTCTACGGAGGGCTTAAAGATGACTGAAAGATACCTAGCAAGACCATTTACTGACTTTTTCAAAGATGCAGTCCTCAGATTTCTCATGTAGTCATAAAAAAGACTAAATACTTTTGTACAAATGCTTAATTGCATCCCTTTTACATTAATAGAATGTATAGAAGACATGTACTTAAGTGAAAACAGTCAGAAAGGAAACATTTGTACCTTACATGTATTTTTAGAACAGTATATAAAGATATGAGCTTGTCAGTATTGGCCACATGGTGTCAGTCTTTCTCAAGTATGAAGTTGAAGATAATAGAGTGAATAGAGATATTTGGCTAGATGATAATTATAACTTAAGTCAGGTGTAGTTTGACTTCATTTTTCTAAAAGCAGGGGTTAACAGGGAAAACACTTTTGTACACCTAATAAATACAGAGATCTTTGTCTGACAGGAAGCTCTGACTGAGAAAACAGGAGGAGCATAGATTCTTCAACGGGGAGCATTTATTTGAAGGTGGAGCTGAAAGTGGTGTATTCAGGCCTCACATTGTTGGCTTGAGGATCACTAACTGTTGGGTTTCTTGAAGAACCTTTGTTTTTGAGATTTCACAACTTGTATACATATGTCCCTTTGCAAATATTAAGATCATGCTATAGTTGTACGTGTATTGCACAAGTACACTGGGAGAATTGAATATAATAAACGGAGGCTGTATGAAATGATAACTATAGAAGCACTGCAGTAAATGCCAATGTGGTTAGGGTACTCGCAGGTGTTTTCTCAGCTTGCTGGTCATTTTTAAGGCTGTGGGTAACAGTGCAGTGGAAATGTGTCTTTCAAACATTGTTATACAAAAAGATTTTTCCTATTGCCACATTGCATCGGTTTCCAGTGTTTGTGACTCATGCACTGCAGTGACAGGCTCTTTGAACCTCTGCAAATTGCTTTACATTGTTTTTAAAAAGGTGCTTATAATAAAAATTTGTATTTACACTTGTAAAATGCTGCGTAGGTGGGAAGGAGTTGGTTTCATTTAAAAGGATTTCATTGATCCGGGAGCAAAGCATTCAAGTCTCAAATTGTTGGTGTGATGTTTCCTGTACAGTGAATGTCTTCCAAAGCGGACTTCACTGATGATTCATGTGCACTTGAATGAATTTCAAGACTGTATAAATACTGTATTATTTAGATCTACTTCAGTGTTTGATGGAAAGGCCTTGTGCTTTTCCATTGTTGCCACCCCATCATAAGAGTTAAATTGACAAAAGACTGGGAAAAGTACTGACTGGGGAGAAATGTTTTCATAATTAGATTAAAATGGCTGAGAGGTAATCCTCTTACAAAGTTACTACAGATGGGTGCTTGGAGAGCTCTTTGAGCAACATCATGTGATGAGTCACTCTTGAGATTTGTTTTCCAATGTGGATGGTGCTCCTGGAAACGAGTTCAAAAACAACTGGAAAAACTGTCTCGAGTCACAATAAGTACATAATGTACATAAAATACAAGAATGCTTACTCCGGTCCTGTCGTTGCAGTTTTATTCTGTATACTGCAGGGTGCTTAAAGGTATATAAGCAGCTGACCATAGCTGCTGATCAATACTGGCAAGTAACTCAATGATTATTTAATCAGAAGCTGATATGAATAGGTCTGCTTTAATTACATCCTTCCTTCCTTGTTCATCTTGTACTTTAACTCCCTACCTACTGGCATGATTTGTGATGTCACAACTAATTCAGAAGCTAATCATGGTCCAGTATGCAACTTACACAAGTGATGTGGAAACTTGAAGCCTCCAGTGAATATGCACTGAGAATGGACTTTTCAGCAAAGTGGGAGACATCTTGCATCCAGCAGTTCAGCTTTTGAAATGAATATTATTATATGTCTTAAAACATGTCTGGGGGGACTCTAAAGTATTTACTAATACAGGCATTCTCAGGGTGTCACAGTTATGGTGGTTTCTAAATGTCTCAACAGTAAATAAGAAAATTCTGAAATTGTGTTTTCCATCTTCAAAGGGTCAGTGGTCAGGGTCAGCTACAGAGCAGCACCCCTGAATCTGAAGGGAGTTTGCACAGGTCACTGCAGCAGGTCTGATGTTTTATGGTGTTGAACCAGGGTCCATCAACCTGACAAAGTCTATAACCAAGAAGGTAAAAGCCTAATTTTTACAGGCCATGACAGTGAGAGAAACTATAATGAGATATTGTGTTTTTTAAAATGTAAATGTATTTTCCATCTATGTGTTTTTAACAGCCATTAAAGTTCATTACCAATATCATTGCATTACAGACAATGCAGGTATGGTCAGCATAAGTTGCGGAAAGAAACCTAAACTTACTCAGTATACTTGCATACAAATGAGGTAATTGTACTTTGAGTATTTCAATTTATGCTGCTTTATACTTCTACTCCACTACATTCCATAGGAAAATATTGTACTTTTTACTCCACTACATTTATCTGACAGCTGTAGTTACTGGTTACTTTGATTTTACACACAAAACATAAGATCAACTTATAAAGTATGATGCATTATTATACAGTAGATTAAAGGCCCTGCATACCCCATACAGGGGTTTTCTGGCTGAAATTTGCTCAGGTTGGAGTTGTGCAAAGCTATGCTGGAATTTACATGAGGTCACCAACCAAACTCCATGTATTATAATGAGTTTGATAAAGGTATAACTTGCCCTGCAACAAAAGAACAAGGGAGTAAGAGCGATATCAAGCAGTTTGAGCATGCCCACCCATTCCTGAGAAAATTTCTTATCTGGATAAATAAATGAAAATATATGTGGGGGTGGACCATGCTGTGCAAGTTGAACCACTCAAATAATAAAATTGTGTGAATTAGTTCAACCTTAACCAGCTGTTAAAATGCGGCTTACATTTTCAGTTATAATAATCCCCAAATGTAACATATTCAACACTAACAGTCTGCTACTGTAGGCTACTTTTACTCAAGTAAAATCCAGATGTTAACTTGTAATGGAGTATTTTTACATTATGGCATTGCTACTTTTACTTGGGGCCTAATAAAATGATCTAAATGCTTCCTCCACCACTTGTCAGCATTTATGTATAAAATAAAAAATGTGTAAAATTGCTGTCACGGTAAATATTCCTATTATAAGAGCACGTTTCGCTATTTGGCATTCCCAGTCAAAATGTGCCCTCTCCAGTAAAGGGCACCTGTAGCAAGGCACACCTCATCTCTACCTGCTGTTTGCATTCACACAGGGAGATCCCGCCCCTCATTGCCCAAGCTCAATTCCTATTGGACGGCGGGATGAGTGAGCGATGCCAGTGTGGAGCACCTGGTAGTCAATCGGCCAAGCTCTCAGTGGAGCTGCGTACTACACAGCAATGCGGACGAAGAAGGGTAAAAACGAGGGGAATAGTCCGGTTTGCTGTAATATCCCGGCGGGTCGGGGCATCGTTTGGTCGTAAGGCGTAATTCAAGAGGAATTTCGTCTCCATAACTGCGCAGAAAAGGACATTAACTGGCTTGGAAGCAGCTCCGGGGCGGATATTTTCCCGACAAAACCTTTACCCACATCCGTATTCCCAGCCCTGGTCGTGTGGGATAGTCCACTGAAAGAATGATTGCTTGAATAATTTATACTTGTCTTGTAGCCTCTTTTTTGCCAGCACCGCTTCCTATTTTTTACAGACTCGCCATGGTGGACTCCGTGAAGAAGACTTTTGTGGTCCCCGACATAAAGCCATTGGATTTGTATGACTGTACTAGAGCAAAAATATGCGCAAGTGTCGGATGGCTATTGGCAAAGTCCTACGGCAATGCAGGTAGGTTGTAGTTTTGGCTGCAGGCCTGGTGAGTTATAGAAATATTCAGAGAGGTCGTTTGAAGACCACATCCTTTTGTTGTCCAGCAATATGTTTATTTTCTGTCCAGCAGTGCAGCGAAACGCATATGCATGTAGGTGAACTGCAGTGTGTGTAACGCTCAGCGATTTTCAGCACAAAGAGCAGCATATGAAAGGGGGACCATGCACTGTATGCATTTTTTTGACTCTGACACATGTCATTTGTTCTCAGTCAATGGGTGGTCACATTTTATAGGTGTGTGTGTGCGTGTGTGTCAGAGAAACGGGCCTCCTCCCTAGGCCTTATCACGCTAACCCATTTTGTCGTATTTCTAGCCGCCAGGCTTCAGTCAGAAATTGCAGACTGCTGGGTATGTTTTTAATCCTGTTGACATGGCACATGGGGCGTAGATAATTTTCAGTACCATTCTTCACTCTCAGGGCTGACAGCCCTTACAGTAGCCAATGTGAACAGTAGTTTCCTCTGCAGTTCAGTGAATAGAATATACAGACTCTTATACCATCACAATTTATCAAGGTTTTCTTCCAATGGCCTTGGTCACCAAACGTCACAATGCGCCTCTGAGAAACACCCAGCCTCTATGAAGCAAAAACACACCCACCTAAAGAAAATAATTTTCTTGCATAGAGCATACGTATCATAAGACATTGTCTTGCCTTAGGTTTCATGAGCCAAGTCTTACAACAGCGTCAGCTTTGACCCTCAGGTGATAACAAGCCTCTTTGTTTTAGAGTCCATTCTGGGAAAGATTAGATCTCACAAAGAAGACACCAAAACAGTCCTGCTTCAGAGAGACTTGATTTTATTTTACCACTAGTCTAATGATAGGGCAGCTGTTTTCAAGTAATCTTGTGTACATTTACTTCAGCAACCCAGACAAAAAAATAAAATAAGAACACATTCACATTCCTGAGATGTGCACGTAAATACGAAGCTCAGTTGAAGGTTAATGCTCAAGGTTTTAATCACAGACTTCACCCAGTTTGTGCTGGAAAGGGTGCTGGAAAGTAAAACTCTGTTTTACTTTAACAACATGACTTGCGTGTTACACAATCCCAGGCAGGCCCTGGGTCCACCTCTCCAGACTGCTGCAGCCTCTGTGTGCTCCTCAACCACGCCCTCTGGTCAAAGTCACTCTGCTTGCCAAGCTACAGGAATATGAGGGCTGTATTTATGTTAAGCTTTTGTCTTAATCAACCTAATGGCCTTGCTGAGATGGGCCGATGTCTTTTTGCAAAGTCAAGATGACATCATCAAGTCCCTTTCGAGAAAGCGGTGTAGAACAACAGCAGGAACCAGACCAGGTCATCTGGTTCTCAGCTCTTTCAGGTCAATTAACCTAATGATGACAATAGGCGACATTTTTAATCTCTGAGTCTTTGCAATACAAAGGGGACTTTCACATCAACCACGTATACATCTCAAGTCTTTATTTAGATAGATGACTGTTAAGAGCTGGACAGTAGCTTTTATTGGAGTTGGTGAGGGGCCTAATAATGTTAAAACAATGCCTAACCATAACAGTTTGAAACACAGCACTTAAACCATGTCAAATTCTCTAAATGCCAAAAAAAAAGAGCTGCAGCACTTACTTTTCCTGTCTCCTTTAGACAAGGAAGCACGCAGCCATCCATATGAGAGGAAGGCAATAATGCCATCTCCACAGTTCTGTGCTCTAGCAATTGACAACACACAATGCGGGTGTTCCCAATAGACTCTGTGATCCGCCCAGTAACATTGCATTTGGAGTTCCATAATATTATTAAGCAAAGCAAAAAATCTCATGATTACATCACATACTGGAATGAATAAGAGTTAATGCTGGATTATGTATGTTGGATTACAAAATGTACTTTTTAAATTCTACGTGGCTATTTTTTCATGCGCAACATACAGGCCTGTATATCTTTTATTAGGCTATATGTATTTTAAGTGTTACATACTAGATATTTGTTATGCCTTAATATATAATTTATGTAGAATGTTTTTCATCAAGGTGAAGGAAAAGTGATTAGGCGAGAATGTAATTTATGATCTGTCTATGATCTAAGTTGCTGTGACAGATGATGTATCATTTGAGGGCGACTCAAACCAGTTTGTGTCTTTACATTGGAATGAAACCAGAAACTCTTGATTCACCAGTTTGAAGGCAGGGGAGAAACTAGCTCATATAAACTGACAAGTTCATAGGGGTGATATATGTGTAGTCTGTTTTTCAGTTTTCCTTTTGAGTACATACTACTTATGTAATTTGTGCTTGTTTGTAATCCATCTGTAAACAACTTAATTAGTACTTTGAAAACAGCATATAGCTCAACTTATCCAGTCCCAGTTTCAGTCATCAGTCTCTTTGGTATCCTGACATGATTTGTTTTTGTATTAGCGTAACCAAACCACCTTTGTATCTGCATGTTTCAAAACCTGTTTCTTTTTCATGTGAGCTCCACCTAGCTATAAAGGTACTTGGATAATATTGAAATCCTATTGGAATGATTACTCATCATCTCCCAGTCATTGTAACTATGGTGAGTAAACAGGGGACAAGGACCTGAGGAGGATGTTAGCTTGCTATTAGTGTTTACTCAAGAGGTGGGAGGAAGTCCTGTCATATGCTATTTGAAACTCTTCCAGACTTAAATAAACTCCATGCTACAGTTATTGAGTTGTACAGTGTGTTTCAAGATAATGTGATACTTTTGTCTCTATTCAATTGCCACACTACACAGGGAGGTCAAAGGTCAGAGTAAGCTACAGAACAGCGCACAAAGATCTTGTTTTGAGTTGGTGTGTAACGTGAGGATACTCCTGCAGGGTGGGTACCTGCCAGGATGAATGCTTCCTGCATATTTTGTCACTCTGTCATCCAACTTTGTCCTGTTAGTCTCTCAAGCACCCATAATGTAATCACACTCTGTCTATAGGACGTGCTCCTGTGCCCACCAGCCCTTTAATGCAATTTAAGGCTACTTTGCTTATGTCATACTAGAGCGCTGTCTGTGGTGATGTGTTACAGGATACACAGGGCTGTTAGGGATGTCATATTTATGATGAGTGAACCTGTGAATGTGTAGGGTTGACTCCTTGTGTAGTGCTTGAAGTGTTCCTTTTCCTGATCTGTCAGAGGTTGGTGCATTGATCAAATACATGATCATTATTAAGTGCATGCATGTATATTTCTCAGCTTCAGTGCTTGATCAAATTAAATTGAACATATAAATATAGTCACATAGTTAGTGCAGTTGAAGTTCTTGTTGGTTTTTATGATAATTTGAGATATTTATTCCAGCTGGAAGAAAATATATGCACCATCTGATAAATACATCATGCATTATTGTTGCAATAATGTCTAATGATTGTCTAATGACAATCTCTTGCAGTATTGTTTAAGAAGCTGCATTTTAACATTTATATTGGCATTAGCATATCACTCAGAACTAGTGGTCACATGTAGGGTAGGGTGTTAACACAGCCTTTCTTACCCCTGCTAGATTTTGGGGCAACAAAACAGTACCTGCTTTGTTCTGAAAATGAGAGCAGATAATCATCTGTGTTTGAACTTTTGCACCACATGATGAGAATGTTTATAGCTCAGTTTTCTACAGAGGGTTTTGAAGGTACAACCAACGGCCTTGTCAAAACACACATAATGCAGAGTTATTCATCTTCTTCAATTTTAACAATTTCCAGAAGAGGGATAGTAAGAAAACATTGCCACCAAACAGGATTTTTGATTGGGCAGGTGTGCACAGATGCTTCACATAGGCTAAACATCCCTTAGGATGGAAATTGAGATAACTTTGGCTAATCTTGTTATTTGAACTTCCTTCTCGTACCTTGCACACTTCTGCGTATCTGAGCTCTTACAAATTATTTATTCCTTGCCAGGGTTCCAGTAAGCAGCTTGAGGGTTTAGATTGTCAAATCCAGCAGGTTTTGCAGACTGCTGTGCCATGTTATTAATAGAGAGAGCTACTTAATGTTCACTGTTACTGTGACAACCTTCTTGAAATTCAATGCTGATTGTTCCACTTAAATGTAAGGGTCATGTCTAACCTCTTTCTCCCAAAGGAGCCAGCTTGGTTTAAACTGCGGCAGATTTTAACCAACCTTTGTTTGGATGTGTTTGTGTTGCTTTGTGTCTGTTGATTACTGTCAGACACGTGTGGTAATGTCTATGACATGACCAGCAGGCTAGCTCAATCAGTCAATGAGGTAGAAAGACACATGGCTCCTGTTATCAGCAGGTTATCAAGCAATGCAGGTCAGTACAGATAGGAGCCCAACACAGCAGAACTGACTACAGGCAAGCTGCAGGAGGGTCAGGGTCAGTTACCTCACAGAGCTCTTTGAGGGGGGGTAGGGGTTAAGTCTCTTGGTCAAAATCTCCTCTGTAGATGGCAAATGCTTGCTTGAAACACTCTACTTGAAGAGTGATCTCTCTGCTCACCCACTGTGATAATGTGGTTATGTGTTAATAAACTTTGCATACATTTGATAGGTGCCTTCTTACCAAAACCAGTAGATATGGCCTGACCCTCATGACCTGTGAAAGTGAGAGAGAGGCTGTTGCGCCAGTTTATTCAAACACACCGAAGCTTGTGTTTTTAACCTGAATGTTTTCACGGAGGTGTATTGATGTCAACATTATGGAGGTACCACATTCCTTTTTGCTTGGGCTTAGTTATGCTTATGGCTGCTGGCTTCTTATTTGTTATTTCTTCCTATTCCTTTTGGGGTTTTTTTTACATTAGCTGTGTGTGTGCGCCTGTTGAAGGATTTTTACTATGTTTGGTGTGCAGGTGCATTGTTTTGGAAAATGATGCATGGATTTGCAACCTAACATTTGTACCCAGCTTGTTTCTGTGATATGTGACACACAAAGTCATCATTCATGGCCAGACTGTCTCTTAGGGAAATTATGCTAATGTCTATCTTTCTCATCTCACTGAGTTGTGGCATTTGCATCCTGCTTTGCCTTCTGGGGAAGTTTTCTTTTTCTTTACATGTCCTCATGGGAAGACCTTATTTTATTTTTTTACATATACAGTAGTATGTAACTACATGGAAGGTGTGAATTTGTTTTGCCGTGTCACAGTGTTTACAGCAGTAAAGTGGACATTGTAGTTTTGGCACATAGGAGCATATTCACGACGAACAGGACCATGTGGCGTGACTCACACAATATTGTTTGACAACTATAGTCATCATGGAGTGAGAGTGAGAGACAGAGAACAGAGCATTGTCTAACCTCTAAAGCTGGGCGTTTTGTTGTCTGATGTCAGTGGATCCATTACATGACTTTATAATGACACAACAACATAGTGACACCTCCCTTGTAATAACCCCCTTTGTTTCTCTGGTAGGCACAATCATAGGCACTCAAACACAACACACATTACTTTTAGTTTATCCATTCTCTTTTCAGGTATTTCAGCTTGTCAACTTTTTTTTTTCCTGAAGGCCCTTTTAAAACAGTGAGGTGCTTATTCCAGTATGTTTGTACAGAGACACAGTCTGTTGAGTTTGCTTCTGTTTTGGTCTAGATGTAGAGAAACCAGTTTCTCAGAGGGTGTGTCAAGTGTGTGTTTTGGGGATAATGTTTGCTGTGAATGTACTTGCAGAAAGACCAATCCAAAGAGATTATTTAGCTATCTTCAGCTAGCCACTAATAGTGCTACATATTGCCTTGCTACACTTTCTGAGTTTTTTCCTCATTTGCTTTTTATAATTTGGAGGCTGTAAGTTTAGATTCTTTGATTACTGCTTCTGTGGTTTGCATCATCTCTGTGAAGATCTGAAAGAGCAATTTTCACAGAGGCTTTACAGACATGATCTAGAGGTTTAAAAAGAGGGAAGAAACAAGTGGCAGAGCATCTTGTAATCTGCAGATGCCAACCTCTGAGCTCATCGTGCCCCACTGACCTTGATACTTGCTCTGCTCTACTCACTCTAGGGTATACACCAGCTAACAGAACAGCTCATGATGATCTTTTACTGAAGAAAAGAGGGGACTGGTGATGAGAGAACTTTCTCTTATTTCCAGGGCATTCAGAATGTCTTCATGTTTCCCTGGACATACTGTTTGGTAATTTTGCACCCAGCTCTCTAGTAGCACCGCTGCTCCAGGGCCTTATCTAACTGTATTTGTATGTTTTGTCTCTTTTTAGAGAATGTCCCTGCGGAGCTGCGTGACCCCTTCTACTGTGACCAGTATGAACAGGAGCACCTTAAACCACCAGTCACGCGCCTCCTGCAGTCCTCAGAGCTTTACTGCCGCACCTACACCCTGTTAGTGGGGGGCACCGGAGTCGAGGCACAGCCCAAAGACAACGTTGCCCTGCTGCAGCTTCTCGCTGAAAGAGGCATAGTCTCCAAAGATCAGGACACACCAGTGACTGATACAGACCTCCGACATAAGCCCATCAAAATGGTAAAGTTATTGTGTTTATATAGGGACTAACTGTTTTTAATTGGTTATGGGAAGAGTAAACCCATAACTGATGACACCAGACCAGTCTGCCAGACAATTTTGTGGCTAGTGGCCCACATGGATTGATTCAAGGAGATAACAGAACTGTTGTTGGGCTAGAAATGACGTTTGTCATGTTTGTCAATCAGTGTACAGATTGAATGTCTCCTCTTGCAGAAGCAGAGACTGTGCTATCCAGGCAGAAGGGGTTGAGTGGGCTCGGCTGTTGATATAGGGGCTTGCTTTGATTCAAGGGATTAAAGGATATCAAAAAGACCCCCACTCATCCAACACCACCCCCACCCCCCTATGCTGCCCCCAGCTGATCCCAGAGAATGAGTGGATCCAGCTGCTAGGACTAGGACAGTCATTGTGACACAAGGGACGACTACTTTAATTCCTGGGTGTGAGAGGGAGGGAGAGCCTGGATACAATAGATGCTCCAGATCAGTTGCAGGACAATGGCTAAACAGTTCTCGTGAAACTTAAGATAGTGTGTTGAGAGAATACTCTGGGCCGGCTCAGTGAGTTAAATCAAGAGAAACTGGTTTGTCCTCTTAGCCTATGACAAGGATTCTCTCCCTCTCTCTCTCTCTACGCCTCGCTGTCTCTCTTCAGCACACACATAATATAGTCTGTATAGTTTCTCAGCCTGAAAACCTACAGATGGTTAAGTTTGTTTCCAAATGAGGAATCATAATAGTCTGCATGTGGAGGGGTGGTTTTAGGTCTGATGGAACATCTACCGCTTCTCTGTTTCAGCTGGCACAACAACAACTTGCTGTAATTGAATTTTAAAGTATTTAATACCTCCCTTTATACAGATTATTATCTTCTTTACAAAATGACATACAACTGCATTTCCGCAGCCTTCATGGTTCACGCACATACAGGCTGTGTTTTTAAGCTAAGTGGAGAGTCTCCAGGGATCTTTAGAAATGGTGTTGTTAGGTGAAAGCTGTTTGTTCCACTGGCACTGCACTGCTGGTGCTATAGTGATGATGAGCTTAATTGTATGCTTGAAAAGATGTGCATGCATCTGTGACATTTTCTAAGCCAAATAGCATAGATGTTGTGTGACCATTCACAGTAGAGTTGATTGAAGTGAGATTTTAGATCTTTGTTAATTTATGGTTCTTTATATTTCTAATATGACACTATAATGTAAATACTGAAAAGGTTTTACTTTGGAAATTGACAGATGGTTGTTGTTTTTTGTACAGACTTAAATGAAGGACATAACACAGGACAGAAAGCTGGTAAATACAGAATGGAGACGGTTCCTTTAATCGTGATTTAAAAAAAACAATTTTATTATTGCTTTATTACTATGTTATTATTACCTGGTGTTTTTACTTCTGTCTCCACAAGTAATATACAGTACTCTAACAATGTAGGTGTCCGTGTCTATTTCAATGTTCTGCCATCAGTACTGCCATCCATTCCAGTACTTTCAGTGCAGTATTTTGATCATATAGTACTAGAGGTCGGTAGGACTTCTGACAGTTACCACCTGCACAGACAGATCTTACACCATAAGGCACCAATGAGACATTCAGTGGCAAAAATATTTAAAAAACACAAGTAAGAAGAGTTAAAATTGAATTTATAGGGATAATGACCACAATTTAATCATCAGCAGCACTATAGCACCAGAAATAATGGCCTAATGACACCGTAGGTCTCTATCATGCATAGTGCTGCTGTAAATTGTGTGTGCATGAATTTGTCAGCTTGCGTGTATCTCATCTCTGTGTGATGCTTCTCAGCTATAAATCCTGATCACTAAACTCTTATTTTGGCTGTGACTCTTAATTTGGCTATAATGCTGCATTTGCTGTTCACTGCTTTGGTATATGAGCTGCTTGGTCCTAGGCTGCCCTCTGAGCTTGTCTGCTACTGACTGGCACTGAAGCTACAGTGTGGCAAGCAAGGAAAGTGGGTCATGCTGCAGCAGCATAAAGGATGGAGCATCAATGTGGGTCTTGGCCAGTAAACGGCTTTGGAGCAGCAGCAATCTGCTGCAGCACTGCTGTATATTAATGCTTTACGTATCTATGTCAAACAAGAGGATAACATCAAGTGCATGTACATAAAAGTATGTAGAGTCGTGCTTGTTGGTGACAGGTAAACACAACTGTCAGGTAAACTGCTAAGCTGTTGATGACTTTCTGCTTTGTTATTGATACCTCACACATTTTACATCACTGCTGATCATTGTGGCATTGTTTGGCTCATGTATATAAAAAAAAGCAGGATATAGGTTTATCCTAGCCCATAAATATTCTAGTACTGGCTTGGGATGCTGCACCAGTGCCAGTATGGAGCACCAGTGTCTGTAAAACTACACACTTGGTGCTATGATCAAAGTAGGGCAAAAACAGACATACCATTGCACGCTGAAAAAATACAAAACTGTACCACAGTAATCATTCTCTTCATTAAACTGTAAGATGAAGCTACAGAATGAAGAGCTATTTGCTGTTTGTCCCTGCTTCTTGACCTTGAAATTCCTTAGTTGGTAGTTAGTCAAAAATATTCAGGAGGAAAATGGATGGCATGAGTCATGTGATCTGGAAATACAAAGGGATTCCCAATTTTGTCTGAATTTAATGTACTATATAAGCTCAGAAAAGTAGACAAAACAATTTATTTACTTAATATTCATCTTGTTTTTTGTGTGTATAAATGCTTTAGCTGTGGAAAATTAATTTAACTGGAAACATGAAGGTCTGAAAGTCTAACTTTAGAACTTATGTGAAATTTGCAATCTTTATTTATTTTTGGTGTTCGGCATTCTGGATCTAGTTTATACTAAGGTGCGGCGTCTTGTAAATCCATGCAGGCTGGACATATTTGTACACGGTATAGGGAGTTTCACATATGTTCGGTGAGTACTGATGGTTTTTCCCTGCTTTGATCATATGATAAGGTGTGCACCTTTTGAAACACCAAGTCAGTGGCAACTCTCCCAAGCATTGTGGATTGGAAGTCCTTAGACCTCTTTCTAGTGGGGCTAAGCAATGGAGCCTCCAGCTGCCTCCGTCCTCTACTTGCTGTATGTGTGTGTGCGTGTCCTCTACCGGTAACTGTCCTTCTGGTGGTGGCCCAGCCCCCATAACTTCTCAGATTGAGGATAAAGATCTGTGAAGATTAGAGATAATCTGCCATGCAGACTGAACGTCATCGTCCATGATTGGTTGACACGCCAGAGATGACCACTGACTCATCATGCACCTACCCACCAACATCAAACTGATTTGTTACATTTATTGCTGGCTGAGACCATAATATATGACCATAATTATCCATTTCAAACATATGTATGCGATATTGATTACATTAGAGATGAGGTTAAGCATTTGTTCCCACAGTGACAAAGTAAATCATATAGCCATAATGCAGCTAACCCTTCCCAAGCCCCTGTTGGTTTTGGATTGGCACTGAAACTTAAATCATACTGCTGTGTTGGCAGGTTTCTGGTCAAGTGAGCATCAGTCAGGAGCTTAGTTGAAAATAGAAGTGGCAGACTATCAGAAACACTAACCATCATCTTACACCATTCTGCTTTGGGCCTTCGCTAATGGGAAACTAATATGGGTTAGTAATTAAACTTATCTCCGGCTAACACAGGTTCTGTAAATAAATGAATAAATAATAATAATAATAATAATAGTAACAACAATAATAATAATATAAAATATATATACACACACACACACACACACTCAGAGCACTTTATTAGGAACACCTGTGCAATCTAATGCAATTCAATACAACAGCTCTGCCATAAATTGTACTTTAACAAAGCTTTTACATTTTCAGTTTTTGTTGACATTGTCAGAAAGGTGATAATTCTACTTTATGTTTATTTTTGAGGTAGTAGTGGCTGGTGGTGGGGGTGTACTGGAGTGCATTATATTGAAAAGTGTTCCTAATATTTTGTCTACCTCATTAACATACATGAAGGGGGCAAAATATTATGAACACTTTTCAGTATAATGCATTCCAGTACTATGACCTCAATAATAAACCTTTCTGACAATGTAAACAAAAACTGAAAATGTATCAACTTTTGTAAAAGTCAAATTTATGGCAGAGTTGTTGTATTAGATTGCATTTGATTGCACATGTGTTCCTAATAAAGTGCTTGATGAGTGTACATATCGGTGTTCATATAGCTATGTCCTTTAAGAGAGCCTTCTGCCTAAAATCCCCTGCTGGGCCCCAGACCTGCCTGATCCCTGTTTGTCTCCCCCTCAGTCGGCACTAAGCAGGGTAGGGGGATGGGGTTAAGTCATATTTGAGACATAATCAGATTTTGCCCACATCATAATCTCAATGATCCACAAAATGCCTTAGCATTCTTTGTTTGGCTCTGTTGTTGACACAAGTATGCAAGCAGATTTGCCAAATAGAGCTGTAAAGATTTCATGTTGATGGGGTTAATTGATGGGGTATTCATTTTTCTTCTCTATGTCACATCGGTTTGAGGGATGCTAACTGTTTGCTGGGTGGATGTTTCAGAGCGGGGAGCCGGTGCTAAGCCAGGAGCACAGAGCAGTGCTGCGGTCAGGCTTGTGTTGAGATGCATTGTGGGTCAGCTGGTTGGTTGTTATGGTGATCTGGCAGGCTCTTTGCTGTGTGCTCTAGAGTTGCTCCTCTCTCCCCTCTCATTAGGGAGACTTGTGATTTAGCTTAGCGAGCTCTCCTGGGTCGGCAACGGGAAATCCACCAGCAACCCCCCTTCTTGTCCTTTCATTCTGCACTTTTTGTCATGAATTACCCTCTACTCTCTCCTCTGAATAATTACTGTACAGCATGACAACAGGGTTGGCCACTCTCACTAAAAGTCTGTCCTTCTCTTTTGTTCATTTCCTCTTTTTCTCTCTGTCATCTTGTCTTCTGTCACACTGTGACCATAGCTGCATCCTATGATTATACTTTGTGGGTAAATGCAAAAATATGTTCCCACCTTAAATCACTTTGTTTTGATACAGAGTGTTTGAAATACATCTACCGACAGAATTTAGCTCGACATCAGCCTGTGTTGCAGGGCTGGGCAACATTTTATTTAATCAGGTAGTCTCATTGAGATCAAGATCTCTTTTTCAAAGTGACCCGAGAAGAAATTGATTCAAATCAACATCACAACTTAGTTTTTTAAAAATATTGTTATATCACAATACGACAAATGTATGAAAAATCACATATAAAATATGTGATTGTATATGATGACAATATGTGAAAATATAATTATGTTGATGATTTTTAATGCAATGAATTAAACTTGAATTTATAATGTGTCTAGTTTAAAATAAAAAATGTTCATGAATCATTATTTTGGACTACAGTATTTTGTAAAACAATAATACAATATGTTAATATAATCACAGTATGAAAGTAGATATGCTATTTAATTGAATTTGTGCCCAGTCCATGTTTTGATGATCATTGCCAAGTAATAGTGCTTTGAGAGGATTATTTTTCATCAGGCGCCTCGGCCCTAGTCCCTGTGTCACGCCATTTGTCCAACCATTCTTTGTTTGCAGACATTTCCCCCTGAACAGAAATGTAATTTCTCACAGACATATAAGCAGCAGCCCTACTCTTGGCAACAGTGTTAGGAGGGCAGGCCAGTCAGGGCTACACAGCTCCCAGTGACCGACTGCAGCACATCCAGAGAGCTTGTCCCAATGCTATCCGACAAGCCTTTGCTGGCATAGCCCGCCCTGCCCGCCCCAGCACAGGGCCTGCTCAGGTCAGCACTTTACATCAGGGTTGAGTAGGCAGACATGCAGACAGGGCTCATGCACGCAGCTGGACTGCAACCAGCCCCCATCTGGGGCAACGTAAGAGGTTAGAGTAGGAATGTCTGTCCTCTAAAGTTAAATTAGTAAGTAGTAAAAGGGAGCAGGCACTGATTTTCCCGGATTAGGCTCAAAACTGAAGATTGGTAGATTGAAGGAATGGCCCCATGATAGGAATGTGTTGTTTGTGACCTGCCTGTCCTCTCTGTTGGCCAGAATGACTTATAACAACGAGATCATTGCAGTTAGTTAGTAGTTAAGAGTAATTTTGTTGGATTGCAACTAAAAGTGATACATATAGGAGACAAAGGCAGAAGGATCACACATTTACTAGGTAAGGAGGAAGAGTTGTTTATAGAACAGCCCCACAGGCTAATCATTTCCTCCTCCAGTCTCGTTTTTTTTTTTTTTTTTCTTCTAAGTTGTTTTCTAACCCTACAGTTGTGACTTTGTTAATGAATATGATCCAGTATAGGCGGATAAAACCTGAAAGTACTTTTTGGCTGCTATTGTGATGATCTTAAGACTTTCAAAAAGAAAGAAAACTGGATGGAAAACTGGACAAAGGACAGAAGTGTTTGATTCTTTCTGAAAAAACAAAGTTAAATGCACTCATAGTTATCTAGAATATCTGAATCATTCACAGAAATATAAAGGTTAGACACATAAAGCACTGTTGGTTTCAGCCCCGTGGCACGAATGAAGCACAACTTCTAATGAGCTAACAGGTTTATAGAGTTAAGGCGCTCTCTCTGACTGAGCTGATGATGTTGGTGGTGCATTTTAATGGGCTCTGGCCATTAGAAAGGCCTCTGTAATGGGGTCTCAAGTATGAGGAAATGCTCTTATGCATGTTGGATACAAATGCTTAGGAATGTTAAATATGTGAAATTAAGAGTGTTATGTAGTTATATTTGTATGGGGGAAAAACAACATTTGAAGTAGGTTTTATATCCACACCAAAACTGCAGAAAAGATGCAGAACACCTGCTTCTTAAAGAGAATGCTGTTTTTGTTGTGCTTCCTGGAGATCTAGTTACATTCCCTCATTTTATCCTGCAGTCTGCTGCGTGAGTCATAAAGGGATATTTCACTGTGCAAAAGGGAAGGGAAGTAAGCTGAAGAGAAGGCAAATAAAGGGAAAGCAGCTAAGGAATGACAGTCCTGGGACACACGTGTTATCATATTACAGGTCCATTGCCTATTTAATGATTTAATGATTGTACAAACATGAGTCCAAAGTTCAACCATTCTACTGTGTTTGCTTGCTGAGAACTGCTGTCAGTGTTTCTGCTGACTCACAGCTGGCTTCTGGTGACCCCTAGAGGATGCTGCTGGTAAATAATTCTTTTGCTGCAGCAGTGAGTGGTGATCTGTTCTGCAGTAAGCAGTGCCCTGTCAGAGCAGTGGAAATGTCAATGTCCAGCATTATTGTGTTAGCTGTAATTGACTGATGCTGTCTGGGCTCTCGCTGTTAATGGTCCCACCTCTGACAGTTCCTCGTCTTTCTCCCGTGTGGTTGGTGCAGAGTGCTCACCTGGCAGTGATAGATGCCCTGATGGCTGTGGGAGCCATGGAGACGGTGACTGCGGTGAAGACATGTGGTTCTGCTGAGCTACTGGGCGGAGCGTCTAGCTGGGAGGATGCTCTCCTTCATTGGGTTAATGGGGTAAGTAGCAAGCCAGAGAGAAACAATGTCTATCGAGGAGACCTCTGTATTATATCCTGTTAGAATGACTCAGTGTGATCTCTTCAGATTTTTAGCTTCTGTAGCTCTATGTTGTAGATGAACCAGTGTCTGTTTAGCTACAAAAAAAAGAATGCTGTAATTCTTTAAGCCACTATTTCCTAAAGAGGTGACAACACATTATACTTTCAGATCTGTTATCAATGTTTTTTTTTTAACTATTTTGTCTTTGTGGCATGCTCTCAGTTAAACCAGAAGCTGAGAGAACTTACTGAAGGAGCCCATAATGACACATCTCAGGCCATCACAGAGCCCCAACCTGTTCAGCCTTCTGTGAGTATTGCATTAAATGCCCAGTGTATTTCTGTCTCTTTCCACACATCATCATATCCAAACACAGATGATAATCTGTCTGGGATTATGCACTAAAAACTAAAAAAGCACAGTGCAGTGTATTATGCTCATATTGTTGATTCTGCTGCACTTGCAAGCCCTTACTCAGTCTTACTGTACAAGCACAACAGATATTGGTTGACACACAATAAAAAAGGCCAGCGTCATTGCTTTGTCAACAAGGTTGTCTTGTACCATCACCACAACCCTTTCTCTTGTTTGTCTAGTTCTTCCACTGTATGCTTAATACCTCTCCTTGTGCTCCTGTTCTCCATTTCCCTGTCTTTCTCTATTTCCTGTACTTCCTCCTTTCTGACAGTGTCCTACTCGCTGGTACTGGAAACTTGTTCCTGTAAGTTCCCTCCTTTCCTCTGCTTCTTCCCCCTGTCCCTCCATCCTTCCAGTGTCTTCATCAATTTTATCAGCAAATATCTGATGGTCAGGTGTGTTTTTTTTTTTCTCCATATGCTGGTGTGAGAATGCTAGTGTGCATTACATATGGTATCCCTGTATTAAATAGCACGTCAGCATCAATGTCATAGGGCAGGGTAGGACAGGGACGCGAAACGCATTGACACAGGTGGTGCATGAATCATAATCTGTACTCAAGCAAGCCTTGAAACTGCCAAGTACAACCTGTTCCTCTGGTCCTCTGTGAGACAGAGGTGCTTGTTTATGTGTGTTTATTGTGAATGGCTATGGGGGTTAACAGAGACAAGCTTCTTGTCAATGTGTCCCTGCTCACAGTGGGCTGTTTGTCCATATACTGTAGTTTCATCTGAAATATTTTATTAATTTTCTGTTACTCTCTCTTGCTTTCTCTGCCTCCTGAGACCCTTACTTGTCCCACTTTCTCCTGACAAAACGTTCCTTCTTTCTGCTCTGATTAAATCTCTCCCTTTGCATCTGCCTTTTGTTCACCTGTGCTCTCTCCCGAACACATCAGCATGACTTTTATTTGTCCTCCTTCTCACATTAATACTGTAATTCTTTTTAACAGGTTTTGTTGTGTATCACAGTGCATATAGATTTGTTTGGAAAATCCTGTCTTTGATGGTTGTTTTAGCATAAAATAATATGTCAAATATTTTTAACGTAAAGATTGACAGCGTACCATTGAGCTCACTCTGCAGTATTTGATTGTCTTGTTTGTTTTTCTTTGTTTGTTTTAGCTCCGCTATAGAAAGGATAAAATTCAGTCCAAACAAAAGCCCATCTTTCCAGCAGTCAATGAAGTCAAAGACCTATCCAACGGTTGTGCTGTTGCTGCTGTTATACATTATTATTGCCCTGGCCTGCTAAGACTTGAAGGTACCAAGCAATATTATAACAATGTTCTGTAAGAGTGATACCCACAGGCTTTTTAGTACTCAATGTGTTTATGTCAGTTTAACACTTCATTCTCCTGTCTCTGTAAGATGTTTGTATGAAGGAGTCCATGTCTGTAGCTGACAGCTTGTACAACCTGCAGTTCATCCGTGAATTCTGTGACAGCTGTCTGAAGAGCTGCTGTCACTTGGCACTAGAGGACATGCTATACACATCTCAGGAGCTTCAGGTACTGACATTCACACTCCCGATCATTAGTCGACTGATTGACACATTAACCAACATATTTACTTACCGTATTGTCTTCTTAATGCCTGATTTATTCTGTGTGATTTGTTTAGCTCAACTTGCTGAGCTTCCTAGCAGAACTGCTTTGCTGGTTTGAAGTACGAAAGCCAGAATTTGTTCAGCCCATAGACACATTAGGTAAGTGCCACCAATTTTGTGGTCTTGTGTAAATACAATCCTACCAATAAGAACATGCATTCAATATCTGTTACAAAGTCTTACTGGTTGTTTTCTTTTTCATTAGATGGATCCACACCAGCAACACCAAGTAGCTTGAGTGGTAACAGGTACAGGACATCTCTGAATCTCTGGCACATTCTTCAGATAAAGCAGTTGTTTGAACTGAAAGATTTTTTTCTCTGCTTTACAGTACCTCTCCTTCTATCTTCAAGAAGCCCTTTCTCCCTATCTCCTCCCCTGTGTCAGGTAAGCTGAAGACAGTGTGTTTATATCATTTTACAATGTGGTTCACCTATTTCCTTCAGTGCTTGTTTGTCTTTTAGTTGTGTATCATGTTGTATCGTGGTGTTGTTTTGCTATGTGGATATTAATGGATATTCGCAAACTTTTTGTTCATATTTTTCCATTTATTGTTGTGGTTGATATGTGCATCCCTGTGTGGTGTGCATGCCTTTAAATGTTTGTGTGTGTCCCATTGTACTCAGGATCTTTGACTCAGTCTACCTCAATGTCTCATATAGAAGGAGTTGGAAAGACATGGAGCAAGAAACCTCTCAGGTAGGGCCCATATATTAACTACCATTTAAACACTGTGTTTATCTTTGGATATTTTTTTGTATTTACACTCACTTTCTTTTTTACTTAGCCGCCCCTTGTCGGCAGTATCCTTCAGCATTCCTTTTGG
Source organism: Scomberomorus guttatus (assembly GCA_038419695.1). NCBI lineage: Eukaryota > Metazoa > Chordata > Actinopteri > Scombriformes > Scombridae > Scomberomorus > Scomberomorus guttatus. The sequence goes on from CM076459.1 coordinate 1,576,390, forward strand.
CCTGGACAGTGATGTGGACATTGTGATGGGCAACCCTGTGATAACCCGCTCTGTGAGCTCAGACCAACTAAACCCAACAGGCCAAAACATGACTCGGGTGCACTACACCCCTCCAGAAGACCTCAGCCATTTGCTTGGCAAACCCTCCGGGCAAAATGGTCCCCAGAGAGCTTCCTGGGCTACCCAGACTCCCAGTATTCCAAGGTTGGCAGAGGAGAATGGCCTTGGAGCAAATGAAACAGGAGAGTTGCCAACCATTGAAGAAGCCCTTCAAATCATCCACAATGAGAGCAAGATGGAGCCGCGTTTACACCCTGATGGTGCTCCTGATGGTTTCTACCTCCACTCTCCTGACGATCCTGCTAGTTCTAGACATAACAGCAACTTAGCACCCATCAGCTGCTCTGCCCCAACACGCTCAGGAATGATGTACCGGCCCACAGAAGAGTCCAAGGAGCCCACTCGCACCAGAAACGCTTCTGAATGTTCACGAGATGATGACTCTGTCTTGAGAGATGGCAGTGTGGACTCAGATGCATCAGAAGACATGCCTAAGGCCCAGTCCACTCCAACCACACCTGCTGCTGGTGCACACTCTGTTAGAGGCCATGGTAAAGAGGTATCTGACAGTGGTGTGAAGATGACCAGCTTTGCAGAACGCAAAAAGAAGCAGAGTATGGATTCTCCCAAAGCCAGTGACCCCTCTGCTTCTCAGATGACCACATGGGCACAGAAGTCTGAAGAAAGCCCCAGCAAGAGCCCACAACTAAACAATGAAATGTCTGAGCTAGGGGTTCGCCTTGAAGAAAAGCGCAGGGCTATCGAAGCCCAGAAAAAACGCATTGAAGCCATTTTTGCAAAGCACCGGCAAAGACTGGGCAAGAGTGCCTTTATGCAGTTGAAGAGGGAGCAGCGTGAAGAGGAAGGTGAGGGGGAACGAGTGGATGGCCAGTTCAGCACCTCATCCACAGAAGAAGACCTCTCCCGTTTGACACTGGAAGAAAGGCTAGCTCGAATGGAGGAGGAAGAGCAGCAGGAGCAAGATGAACAGCACCCCTCTGTGGAGGATGAGGGTAATATCAAAGGAGGATTTCAGCTCAACAAACAGGTCAGTCAACCCAAAGAGAAGGCAGGTACACCAGGAGAGAAGGGCTCTGGGACACCCGGGGAGAAAATGGTAGCTCCACTAGGGGACTACAACAATGCTGTGTCCAAACTGACTGCAGCTCTTAGCTCCCTGCAAAGTGACATGCAGCGGCTCACCGAACAGCAGAACCAACTAATTACGAAGAAAGGTATACCTTCCAGCAACAAATCCTGGGTTATTCCAGCCAGCCCTAAAACCTCTACCCCAGCCGCTCCTTCTGCACGCCTGTCGCGAGAATCCACCAGAGATTTAAATTCAGCCTCGTCCTCTCCATCTCCATCTCGCAAAATCTCAAACCACACCACTCCTCCAAAATCTCCTGTGGTCCATCGTAGAGCCCAATCTGTGCCCCCTAAAAGCCCCAAACACCACCAACACAGTCGTTCCTTGGACGTTAAGGTACCAACCCTGTCGAGGGTTCTCAACCCACCACAAAACGTTGACCGCATTCCCCACCTTCGTCGTGTAAATCCCTGGCAATCCCAGGTCCAGACTTCATCCTCATTCTCCATTGGTGACTCTGATCGTTTTGATGAACTGCGCTCATCTGGACCAACTCCTATTCCCACACCTACAGTGACCCCAATACCAACTCCTACCCAGACTCCCCATCCTGCAGCAGATGACACCCTGTCAGAGGTAGGCTCCAATGACTATCAAAGTATATTTAGCATGGACCTGGAACCAGGGCCCTTGCAAGGTCCTCTGGCTAAGAAGGAAGGGCCTGCAGGTGGAGGCTGCAGCTCTGGTGCCCCATCAGAGTGCTCCTTTGAGAGTGATGCTCCTGCAGTGGTGTTGAATGGCAAACGCAGTAGCTTGATAGAGATCTCACTGTCTGCTCTGCAAGGAGATGCAGAGGAGGATGACCAAGTACCTGATGCTTTCTCTGACTCAATGAGTGACAGGACAGAGCCAGAGATGAAAGGAGGGGTTGGTTTCTTTTTCAAGGTAGGTGACTGATTATTATTGTGTCCTGTTCTAAAAAAATGTTTGTATTTAGAAAGGTCAATTAAGTCTTGCCTTTTTAAAATGTGTCTTTATTATCAGGATGACAAGGAGCGAACAGAGGATGAGATGGCTCAGCGAAGAGCAGCCTTGCTGGAGAAACAACAGAAGAGAGCAGAAGAGATGAAAAGACGCAAACTTGAGCAGGAAAAAGAAAAAGAATCCAAGTGAGAGCCTTTTTTAAATCCAATTAGCTGCATTCATAACAAAATGGAGACTTTAATATTTGATTCCTTAATTTAGTCAGATTAGTAAAATTTGTATATTACTGCAGTCAAGCTTTTGCAGCAAATAACTGATGATGATTAGGATTTTGAATTAATTGAATTAAACAAATTGTTCCCATTACTTGTCTGATACATCAATGTTTTCATCACTGGTTTTGCTTTTCTTTATATCTTTAGCAAGCCCCAGTGGATGATCATCGAGGGCTGGGGGAACAAGAGTGAGGACAGACCCCAGACCCCAGGCAGCCCTCCGGCATCACGCACCCCACCAGTAGAGGGGACACCCCAGCGCAGAGGAGACTTCACTAGGCAAGAGTATGAACGGAGACAGCAACTGAAGATCATGGAAGACTTGGACAAGGTGCTGAGACAGAAACCCACCACAGTTCGTGGTGTCAAGAAGCAGAGACCCAAGACTGTGTTCAGAGATGACTCAGCCCTCTCTCATAGCCCTGTCAAAGGTTTCATGGGTAAATAGTTCCAGTATGTTTCAGACACTGGTTTTTGTCTTTATATGCTTCCTTCATAGACATGCCTTTGTTTTCTCAATATAATTTCTTTCTCCGTATTTCTTCCTCCTACTAGGCACCAGGCTGAACAAGGTGTACTCCCACTCCACCATGAACCTGTCTTCCATGGCTAATGACTCTGGAGGCTTGACTGTTAGGAAGTCTCCCAGGTAACCTGCACAGTGACTTTGGCTGGTATTTTCCTAATAAATGCTTTAATGAATGTTGGGAGGCGCATAATTCCTAAGCTTGAAACAGGACAATGTTCTATAATCAAGTAGAGCTGGGCAATATATCATGATAATATTGATATCATCATATGACACTAAATTAGAAGTGGGGTGTACATATTTTCTGCCAAAACCAAATGCCTTACCCAAAATATTGGCAGAATATTGATGTTAAGGTATTACACATGTAAGTGTATTTATATATGATTTTATACAAACTACCGGTTTTCATTGAGTCACTGAGTAAGGGGGGGGGGGGTTACTCGAGTAATGGTGAAAATGAGTTTGTGGGGGGGGGGGGGGGGGGGTGTGTAACTTGAAAAATTCGTAAAATGAATGGGGGGGGGGGTTACTTGAAAAATGGTGAAAATGAGTATGGGGGGTGGTGTGTTACTCGGAAAATGAGGAAGTGGGGGGGGGGGGGGGGGGGGGGGTTTACTCAAAAAAGCCTAAAATGAAGAAAGGGGGGGGTGTTACTCGAAAAATGGGTGAAAATGGGTGCAGCTGTTATCAGTATTACCAGGGACAAAGGTGCATGTAACATACAACATGTACACACGACCTCAAGGTCTATGACTGACTTTCCTCACTAAACTCTTCTTTGCCTCCCTCCAGCCGCTCACACTCCCCCTCCCGGCTAATGTCACCAGGACGAAGGAGCACTCAGAATGGAGAGAAGGACTGGGAGAATGGCTCCACTGTTTCCTCCCCTGCCTCAGTCCCAGAATACACAGGTCAGTGATGTGTTCCAAACTAAGAGATTATATAAAAAATTAATCCAATAAGCATGATTTTGTTGGGTATATGACATTTGGAAATGTTGTGTCTTCCAGGACCAAAGCTGTACAAGGAGCCTAGCTTTAAGTCCAATAAGTTCATCATCCATAATGCTATCACTCGCTGCTGCCTGGCTGGCAAGGTCAATGAACCACAGAAAAACAAGATTGTAGAGGTGAGCCATCCTGCTGTGTCAGAGTCCAACAGATAGTTCCACCCTAACTAGGCTATAAGTGACTGTGAGTTCTGTTGTCAGCTGCACTTACCTTGTTTTATTTTGTCTTTCTCTTTTCTTTCCTCTTCAGGAAATGGAGAAGAGCACGGCTAATCACTTCCTCATCCTCTTCAGAGATACCAGTTGTCAGTTCAGAGCGGTTTACACCATGAACCCTGAAACTGAGGAGATGGTACGGCTCACAGGCATTGGCCCCCGTATCATCACACCTGAGATGGTTGAGTCCATTTACAAGTACACCTCTGACCGCAAGCAGTTCACTGTCATCCCGTCCAAAACCATGTCCATGAGTGTTGACGCCTTCACCATCCCCGGTCACTTTTGGCAAAAGCGCCCAGGAACTCCTAAGAAGCTTGGCACCCCCAAATAAACATGTACCCAAGATGGGTAGAGATGTTACAATTCAGGGAACCAACTCCCAGCTTGACTCCCATCGTCTTCTGTTTTGGCCATCGTGGCACTTCAGATTGTTCATTACCAAGTTAGACTAGCAGTGGACAGCATGACTGATTAGATTTTTGACCAGCTATCCAACCTGGACCCTGAGAACAATCCAGTCACCTCTACATGCCAAGAGAAAGGGCCAACCACTCTCTCCTTCAGCCGATGTAGTTACAATAGTTTCTCTCCCGAGAGCTTCTGATTGGCTCCGCCAGGTCTACCTAGATTGTAAAATGTGATGTGAACTGATTCTGTCGGGATGAAGAATTCTCTTTCCCTTGCACCCTGCCTCCTCCTGCCTTGCCTTACCCTGCCCCTGGAGTCATTTTCACGACTCTTAGGTAAGAAAAAGAGGGGACAACCACACTGCCTTTGCCCGCACAACAGTATTGTGGGCCAGAGTAGTTCCCACCCCTCTCAATTCTGCTTACTTTTCCTTTTGCTGCCTTTTCTTCTTCTTCCAGGGCTCTCTCTCCAGTCTGCTGAGATGAGTGGCTCAGCTCTCAGTTCAGATAGGATATCTCAGCTGACAATTAATTGCAGGTAACTCTGCTCTCATATGAATGTAGGGCACACACTAACCACTCATCCCATTCAGAGGTGTTTTCTCTGGTTGTCAGGACCAGAAAACACAGTAGTGAGTGGTTCCTCTGTGGGCTGAACTGGTAGTGTCTACTGTGGTTGTCAGTGGACTTGCACACCTAGAAACTGCCTGTGTCCCCACAGTTAGTGCACTCCACTCAGCTCCAACTCTCCTTCAGCTGTAGACATCTGGATGTTTTTTTTATACTATTTTGACATTTTTTGCTGGACAAATCGCTTCAGCCTTTGAGAGCTAAAAGAAGAATGAAATTTCATGTGACTTGTTCCTCTTAACTTGCTTTTTCATTTTCAATATGTGATGAATTGAAATGTTATCTGAGCTTATCTTGAAAAACAGTACTGGAAACATGAAGGAGGGCTTTATCATATTCATCATTACTTGGATACAGCTCTGTGTGAAAAAGATAATCAATGCTGATTTAATATATACTGAATGCTGATTACTTTGATTTTTTGACAATGATTTGTAAAAAGTAAGTTGACCTTTGTAAGCTACGAATAAGCTAGCCTGCTGCTTAAGCATTAGTGAGATGTATGTTTGAGATGAGAACGAGTGAATGAGAATGAATAGAAACTGTCAAACAGCTGAAAAGTGCTGAAACCTTTTGTCTAGGGATTAAAAAATCCTTTAAGTCACAAGTGTGTTTCCTATTATATGATTCCCTGTTGTGTGTCCAGACATAAACAGTAGGTTTCTTGATGAAGGATCATTCCGGACTGTAACAGCCCTCACCTACCCCACAGTCTCTAGACTCCTTTGTGTAAAACTGGGGGAATGTAAATCGCCAAACTGTTTTTTGCCAGTGTGTCCATGCTATTAGGAAAAACACTTGACCCTGCAGTTGCTAGTGATCAGGTCAATGTTGCCACAAAATCTGTGGGAAATTGGCCCTCTTATCTTCCTTTGCGGTCTTAAGCACTACAGCAGCTGCCGCGGTGCAGATGTTTTCTTTCAAATCACTGACTGCCTCCAACAAATGTGTTGTTTGAATGAGATTCAAATACAGATGTGAAGAAAAAAAATGTCAAGAGGAGCTTTCAGAAAAATGTTATGATTGATTGAGAGTGTGTGTGTGTGTGTGTGTGTGTGTGTGTGTGCGTGTGTGTGTGTGTGTGTGTGTGTGTGTGGAGGAGTGAGTATGGAATTAGTGAATGTTTGTATTTATGTATTTTGTCAAGAGTAGTATGTGGTAGTTGAACACTATATTTTGATTCTGTGCAATTCTCCCCTAGAAATCCCTCTCACCCAGAGGTGTATTTATTTGGTTTGCATTAGATTGTGCATTTTATGTTTAGTTTCAGGTTCTACTTATGTCTTTTTTTGGTTAAGGTGGTAAGTCGCTCATTCATTTCATAGAAGTTGTCATAACATTTATGTTGTTTTTTTTTTTTTTCCTCTCCTGTCATCAATGTGTGCCAGCACATTATGTATGTTCATTTCATAAATTGACTATCCTTGGCAACTGGACCAGACAAATAAAAATCCTTTTTAAATCATTGCCATCTATGTTTTTTCATTCCCATGTTATTTTTTTCTCCATTTTCTGTTTGTCTTTTCTTTTTTTTTTCTTTTTTTTGGAATTTTGAAAAGTTGATATGAGTCATTGTCACTAGCTTGTTAGTGTAGGCAAAATATTCCTGCAGAAACAGTGAATCTACAGAAAAGAGCTCTTCTGGCAAACAGTGAAAAGGTGAAATTATGTTATAATGTTAAGATGCTCTTAGTTAAATTCATTTATGGGTTCTGAGTACACAGGCATATCCAAAAAACATTTCTTTATTCAGTGATGTATTTCAGTTCAGCTCTTCCTGCTTATATGAGCTGTATGGTTGTGGTAATACTGTTAATAATACACATTTGGGCAAAACTTGGCACAGGTTAAATACTTGCTACAATGTTGATCTGGAATCACAAATTTTCACCCTCACTTCTGTGATTGAAGCCTTGGGGGCTGTTAAAAGAGAGTACATGTTTACTGTTTGCAACAATCAAAAGTAAGGAGGACCGTGGTTCTGAAAGGCAGAAAAGGAGGTACAAAAATTCACAGCAACAAACTGGTGCCACTAGCGCTTGAAGATACAGCACTGTCGTTTCAGGTGTGCTTGGTGTGCAGCATCTCGGTAAGCAAAGAGTTGCAGGGCAGATCTCCCAGAAGATGGCGCTGGTACAAATACTCCTCAACCTGCAAGCTAATGCTACGCACTTCAGGCAGCCTGAGCAGCAGCTGGCCAAACTTGTCTGAGTGTCCTGGATGACTCCGCTGGGTGTGCTCCATCAGGGCTCTGTTCACCCTCTCTTGAGTGTGCTCCACCTGCCTGCGACTCTGCACTGACTTCACATCTACAGAGAAGAGGCATGCACATTCATCATCAACACACAATACATAAGTTCAACACCACGTAACATAAAAAAAAATCCACAACTACAAAGTCGCAAAGTTGATTAAAATGCTACATCTGATTTATATGTATAAAGGGTCTAATCACAAGACTTTTAAAAGGAAAAGCTCACCAGGGTTGAATAGCACCAAGTATTTGAGACAGACAAACTCATGTCTGTCAAACTGGAGTGCCTTTAGTTTGGACACCAGGTCCTGGGTCCTTGACACCAGGCTACTCAATGTCACTCCTGCCTGAGAGATAACAGTCGCCACCTCAATCTGCATGAGAAAGAAAGAACTAAAGTTGATGTATATGTGCAACCCAATTAAATACTGTATATGTCCATTTGGTGCAGTTAGTGGTAAACTTCACCTGTTGTCCTGTGACCAGATATATGCAACCCTCTTTGCCATAGGTCACCTGTCTACAGAGGTGGTCCAGGACCAGCAGCTCACTCCAGCAGCTTTGCAGCAGCACCATCTGGTCCTCCACCTGTGGAACATTAAAAGTTGATCTAAATGTAGTGGCTAATTAAAGTCAATGTTCTATGAACCCCAGTCAGCAACCATTACATAGCAAAGAGTAAATGCCATACGCCTGCTTACACAGCTAACTAGAGATTTCAATTGCTGTGAAAGGTTTTAAGTGACATTATGTCCCATGATTTCATGATTCATCACCTTGAGCTCTTTGAAGAGTGCACTGTTTCTGGCCCACTCCACAAGCCCAAACAGAGTCTGGTCAGCCATTTTGCACATGATGCTGAAAGTATTTAAGCGGTCATGTTTGCCTCGGTTGGCCTGTTCTCTTTGCAGGCTGGCCACAACCTTGGCAGATAACTGGCTCTCATCCTGCTCTCCCGCTAGGAGTTGGCTAAGGAAGTTGGGTGTTAGCGTGGCTGATGAGGGGGTGATGAGGGTTTGGGCAGGAGCCTGGGTGAGAGGGGTGGTTGAGCTTGGTGTTGAGCAGGGGGATGATGCTGGTGTGCTTCTTGGTCTGAATGAATTGTTAGGGGTTGGGTGCGCTTGATAGTTTGCAGGAGCCAGGCTGTAGCTAAACGGCATTTCTGCTTTCTCCTGGAGGTATACAGGGACAGTGTGGTGGTACAGTCCAGGGTAGGGTAGTGATGGAGGAGTGATCACCCTGTCTGCGTTCGCTGTGCAATCCAGCGGCATGGGCGCACACGACTGCCCCGTGCCAGAGGGATACATGTGGGACTGATGAAAAGTATCAGAAGACAATGGAGCACTTGTGTGACTGCCCACAAGGTGAAGGTCATTTGGAGCTGTGGGCCAGTGTGTTTGTGTAGCTTCCATCTTAATCCTGTAGGGAGCAGTATTTGCCTGGTGATGGACCTTTTGCTGTTTCATCTGCCTGTCCTGTCGGTACAGAGGGCCAAATTTATTCCTGCCACCTCTCATACGATCTGCTCTTACCGCTGTTGACAGAACATGAAACAAATGTTAATGGTTTTGGTCATTGCCAGAGATTATTATTGGAAAACTGAAAATATACCTACCACACTTTTAGAGCTCAGATTAACTCTGCTATACAAAGTCATCATACATAAACTGGGTCATTACAGGCAATACTTGCACTAATTTATGACTTCTTAGATAAGTCATTTGGCAGAAAAGAGCATGCATGTCAGTGGAACACAATGGATGTTGCAATGGAGCAGAATACATGTCCATAGGCCTGTATGTTTCTATGTGGGGGATGGGGACTATTTACTGTACCTTCTTTCTTCATGCCCACTGCCAAACACTTCTGGAAGCGACAGGAAGGACAACGTTTCCTCTGGGAAGGGTTCATGGGGCAGTTCTGTTGTTCTGCACAGGTGTAAAGCTTGTTATTCTGCACTGACCGTTTAAAGAAGCCCTGCAGAGAAAAAAGCGAGAGAGAAAGACCATTAGCCTGTTGCTTTCCTTCTCTGCAAATTATGAGACAATCCTGACTGGTAAATATAAAATATGCATCATCATAGTCTCAAAAACAAATATATACTTTTATTCTATAGTAGGTCATAACTATGGCTTTATGGTATGTATGAGAAAACCATAGCACCACAGTGCCTTGAGAGACTTGTTTTTATCGACTTTCCAAACTTTGTCCCGGTCCACCAAGTTTACCTTGCAGCTCTCACAGGTGAGCAGTCCATAGTGGTATCCTGACACTTTGTCTCCGCACACGGGGCAGCTCTCATCTGACACCTGTCTAGTGTCCGGCTCTGTCTTTAGCTCCTGAGCTGAGGAACGACACGGCAGTTAAAGTTAAGTCAAATGCAAAGTATGACACAAACTTTAGCTGATGAAGTTGGCCTACGTGGCACAGGGTGAGATAACAAGTGCTGGTTGTTAAACTGAGATTGTCCTGGTGATGTGCCAGGCTGGTCAAAGCAGATAGCGTACAGTATATGCTCCTACTGGCTTAGGAGCCAATCATGCTCCAGCCCTCTTTCCTGTTTCCATTTTTCTCCTTTAGTTTTAATAATAATACAGAGATGCCAAAGGTAAGGGGATGTCCCCCTCTATTGTATTTGTTTTGTTGAGGATGATGAGTGTTTGGCACTAATACAAACAATAATACAACACCATATTCTAGTTTTGCACCAATGCAGGTCGTATCTTGAGTCAGCCAGAAGATAGACTTTGAATTAATATGTCCAGCAACATAATGTCATATTTAAGTACCAAGTGGTTGGAAAAACTGGAGTACTGTGTCACAAGTGTGTCAGACTGAGATTTATTGGTCAGCTGTTCAGAGAGTAGCGAGAGTACAGGACCATCCCTCTGTTGCAGACAGTACCTTATCACTCGGTTTGATTTCCTTGATCACAGATATGACCCTTACATAATTCCTAGAGATTACTGGTTACTTCCACAGGACCCAGTCTCCCAAATGAGAAACCCGAACACAACAGCGAACCACTTTTATACCTTTTCTGTAAATGTGGACAATCATATGAAGCTAATGAATGTCATTTATATTGAATAATAGCCTACACATTTCCTCACACTCAAACTTTCAAAACGTGACTTTTGACACCTTTATAACACTGTACAATATTTTCTGGAACCTGCCTACAAGAGCAATATTTACCCCCATGGTGAACTTCCAGCTTGTACTCACATGTTGATGATCCTTCTAAAGTTAATAGATCCTCAGGGTAGTTGCCAGATTGGTGGGCAAGAGCTTGGGACTGCTCTGGGTGATAATCAGCTTGGTCCATCCTGGCTGGTGGGACATGAACTCCACTGTTAGTCCAGTCTGAACTTCATTGTCACAGAGATCAGGAGACCAGACGGACACTGCAGGAGAGCCAGAGAAAGGCCAACAGGCAGCCCCAGCAGTCCCGGTGGACTGACGGTTGTTTAAGGCCCCAAAATGGACTTCGATCTGTAGTGAGTGTCATAAAACCTCTCCTGACTGGCACTCCTACCCAGTCAGTCAGTCAGTCAGTCAGCAACCCCTCTATGGTGGACAGTCAGATAGCCACCTGCTGGAATGTTACTGTAGTGAAATCGCTCCAGTATTATTGAGCCATCCTGGAGCTCAGCTGATAAGATAAGTATCTACTAAAAAGTGCTGTTAAACTGCCATTCAGATTTCATACATTAGTTTCTTCATTAGTATTCTGTATTGTAGCATTGGAATTTACGTAGTGGTGGAAGAAGTACCAGTACAACGATGTAGAAATATTTAATTATGAGTATTAGTCCATTATTCAAAATCCTACTTAAGTAAAGGTACAGTGTCAGCAAGTACTTGTGCAGCAGACAAATGAGCCCTGTGAGTGATATATCATTATATATTACATTATTAGATTGTTAATACTTATGCATCAATGTATAAGTAGCATTTTCTTGTTGTAGCTGGTTGAGGTGGAGCTCATTTTAACTACCACACCTATTGGTCGGGCCCCTCTGAGGGGTTGTGATGTGTTTAATGGTGCATAAAATAAAAAAACAAAATTCTGTCCTACAAATGTTATTTTTTTTTTAATTATATAATCTTTGCTTTTTTGTGAAATATTGGATAACCTCCTTGGGTCTTGAGCAGTTATTTAAATAAAACCATCTGAGAAGTTTAGAGAGGAAAGTGTAAGTGTAACTGCTAGCAACTCATGACCAAGGACCCCAATCAGACACTACTTTTTTTGTAAAGGGTCACAGGCCAAACAGTTAATCTTTAGTAATATATTGTGTTTTATAACAGATATAATGAATCATCTTTTTTTTTTTGGTAAAATCTTAACCTGCAAAGTAACTAGTAACTGTAGCTGCCAAATAAATGTAGTGTCCTAAAAAGTATTTCCCTCTGACATGTGATGGAGTAGAAGTATAACTAAGCAGAAAATGGAAATACCCAAGTAAAGTACAAATACTAAACAATATTGTACAGTGTTTGTGTAAATGTACTTAGTTACTTTCCACCAAATAATTTATGTGTAGTCCCTTTAGGTAAACATCAGTTGTTCATTCTTGAGTAAAACATAATTTATTCACCTTAACAATGCATCCAAGGAAAGGAAAATAAAATCTGAAAAATGTTCTTTATTCAGTGTAATGCAAAATTAGCCTATCAGAGAAGTTAGACTATTGTCCCACATTGCCAGGCAGTGCTTGATATGATAAGGTGCCATTCAGCAGTCTGAATGGCACAGGTTGCTTTGATGAAGCTCACGGTGACGTCAAAGTGATAGGGCAGTTCAAGGGTGGATGGTTATGACACCTGCACATTAGCTTGTAAATGGATTATGACATTCATCAATAAAACAGTCTCCCTGCTATTTTCACCAGTCTGTTTAGTATCTGACACTTGACACTGTCTGCACACTCTCCAACTCTCAGAAGGTGAATCTTCGAGAAGTGAAAAATATTAACAAATCCTAATGCATGTCAGTGAAAAGCCGTTGGTGCTGGGATGTAGGTGTTTTGTTGTGTAGTCATGGGCTTGCTGACCTTTGTAGTGCCATCTGGTGGTGTTACAGAATAAAACTGTGGGATTGGATCACCCTCTGCAGGATACATCTAACTTTAAACCAGATGCTTTAGACACACTTTGAGGGCAGGTCCAAAGAGTTCTTTGATTGGTTAAGAACAACGAAAAGAAATCACTGCAAATAGGAAACTTTATTGAATTTTTAAAAAAAAAGAAGAAAAAAATCAAACCATCAGACAAGCCAGTGGGTAAATCATCACAAGTACCTAGTACATGGGTCTCACTGGCCGGTTATTTAAATACCACATTATGACTTGAAGCAATATCCAGCTATAACATATACAGCTCTCCATATATAATGTCAGCTGTAAGCTGTCATTGCAAAGGGTTCACAGTATTCAAGAGAAAAAAGAAGACTCCAATTCCTCGCTGCTGGAACACACCGGGTCATCCTCAGCGACAAACCAGACCTCATTATGCCTGTTGAACATCGTCATTGGACTGCAAGAAACAAATGCACACACACACACACACACACACACACAATAAGTTATTGCAGAATATAAAATCATCATCAAACACTGAAGTTGTTTTTTGGATACAATCTGATTATCACTGAGAAAAACACCTGTTATATCCAACAGCGTAGTGGAATCCTGTTTTGTATTCTGCACTAGCTGAGTTGAGGGCAGAGGAGAGACTTTTAGCTTTGTTACTGTCGGACAGAGACGTCATCCATCCTCCGTAGCTCTGCACATACACCTTCATGTCTGGCATCGCCTGGATGTACACCTGTAAGTCAACAGATTTTCATTATCAGCCGGACTTCAGAGAAAAAATTCATTCTAACTAAACGACTAAATAAAGCTTGATGTGGTTTTTTTTCTGTCATTTTTTGTCAGAGGAGCTTGCCTTATCGTCAGTAGGTTGGGGGGGATTCTTCTGATGTTCAGCTGGCAGCAAGAAACTCATCGTGTAGACACCCATTTCCCAGAATCTCTTGTCAGTCATTTTCACAACAACAGGAGCTGTCATGTCAATTTTTTTTGCTGAAGGTAAAAAAAGAGATATTTATATAGATAGATATATCACAAAATTCCCAGATAATATCAGCAAGTATATATCTAATAGAATATTAAGTGAATATAAACACACACCATCCTTGTTGGCACCAGTGATGTAATTAAACAGTCTTTTGAAGGCTCTCATTGCTGCTATCTCCATGAAGAGGGATGTCTCGTCAGTTGAAACCCATTTCACAGAGTCGTAGTGACGGACCTGAACAGGCACGGCAGAGTGGGCTTTTTGAAAAAGTTTCTTGCACCTGAAACGTGTGCAAGGTTTCTCTCTCGTTCAGACACACTCACCTCATAGTCTGCAGTCTCACAAACGAGATCAAACAGCAGACACTGTTCTGTCTCAGTACAGAACTGCAACTGAGAGGAGTTTCTGTGAAATGAGAGAGGAGGCTATTAAAGAAGACATTGTATATTGTGTTAATAATTTGACTTATTCATATATGCATCAATCTACTTCATGAACTGACTAGTGATTTTCGTTTTCTTCAACACTTTTTCTACTCTGTAATTTTGGTCAAATGCAGCAGTCTTTAAGGGGGATTAAACTCATGTTTCTTACCCAACTCTGGCCTCAGCTGTTAGCAACAGCAGAAAGCCGACAAGCCCTGAAATATAAATCCTGAGAAACACACATGTATTATATTTTCACTCAGCATTAAGTAGCAAAACTTTTCAGGCCGTTTTTGTTCATCCAGTGAAAAGAGGGTGCTTTTCATACAACATGTAGGCACCAAGAAAATGATAAAGATTTCAATTCAGTGCGTTTCATCTAAGACAATCTGGAAAGTAAAAATGTACTTACATCCTGACAGAATGTTGGGTTCCGTGTTTTTTGAAATTTGGATCTGTACAGTCTGTTCAGCAACTATTTATCCTAACTCGAGTTATGAAAGAAAAGCTGGCCACTCCCTGAACCCATAACATGAACCAGACAATGCACTGTCACGACCAATGGGAGCCTAAAGCAAAAGCAAGGACAACTGGGCAGAATCATGAAAAAAAACAGAGAGACACGTTTAACTGTCAATTACATGTTTTGTAACCTCTGCAACCACAGCCTGTTGTTAAAATGAAATCTACTGCAACAAATACTACCCATACAAAGCAATATTCAATATTAAGTTTTGGTTGAGACTGCCAGAGAGGTGTTAATGTATATTGCATTCTGCTATAAACTACAAATGCCATTTTGTGCGGGTGACTGTAAGAAGAGACATATAGGTGAGTGTTAAGCCAGGTAATCCTCTCTGGCAGGCTGCATTGTACTGCAGGTTCTCTATTTATGCATATATCTGAAATCACTATGAGAAAATGTAGAACAACTTTCATTGACAAAAAAAAGTGTTCTCTGGCATCTTTTTGGGACTTTCCTAAATACTGGGAGCACATGCTATTTTTGTATTTTGCTACTTTGTGCCAAACTTCCTCTGGAAAATTGTTTGTTTTGAATCATGGTAATCCTTAAAGTGAAACCCTTAAAGTGCAATCCTTAAGGGAAATGCATAAATAAACTTCATGACCTACGTGTTGATGTTGACCTTTATGTTAGATGTTGCTCATTCTTACAGTCTGTTACCTGTCATACCAACAGACAAGCACATATGATAGCAGAAAGAAAAAAAGGGAGCACCTGTAGATTGTGACTTCTCTCTCACACACTCAATTCTTGGCCAGGGAATACTTGCAAATATGATTTCCCCCTCTGGCCCCCTATTCTAATAATTAGGATTCACACTTTTTAAGTTAAATAATAAATTAAGAGCTTAGTTTGTGCTGTTATAGAACATCACGTGAGGCGGTGGTTCATTTTGTTCCTCTCACAGTGAAATGCCTCGTTCCCAGGCAATATTATTTACCATCACATTGTATTGAATGTCCTAAATGACTACCCTGGCTTGGGTATACACAGTCAACAAGAAGCTCAGACAGAAATGATGGACTTTGTATGTTAACATTTATGTCACAAGAGAATTACTTACATTGTACCTTTTGTTAGCAGAGTCCACACGATACCTTCTTTGCATCCGCAGAACATCAAATCCCTGGAGTTTCTTCCCATTCTAGTCGCAGTTGTGTTCCTCGCATTCAACCGTAGAACAAAAGGTCCAACGATCACACCCATATGTACAATAGACAGGAGAACTTTGGTGCACAATCAGGCTTTGTGGAAAATTCATCACGTGACGAATTCGCTACAATTTATTATGAAATCCGGACCTGTTACAATTGTTTTTTTGTTTTTTTTTGAAGGTGATAGTAAATGCATGATTTAAATTTTAATCCTCAGTATTAATTCAATTTGAACTGACTGCCATAACTGAACCACTGTGAACAAAGATATTAAAAAAATATGAAACACTCTTTAACAAACCTATAAAATGACAAAATATTAACGCACTCATTTTCTCGAAAGACATTTTGGCACATTTCATTTCTGTTTATCAATGAAAAACAAAAGCTGCCATCTCTTTAGTGAATTTAAGTAACCTAAGTATTTGTGCTCTGGTGCGTGAAAAATAATTTTGACATTGATGATTGTTTTAAGTGGTGTGCATGAACAAGTGTGCAGAATATTTTTCTATTTTTACATAAATCAAATTAAATTCTTATGTAAGATTGACAGTAATGACTCAAGGTCTAATTCAATTTAAAATCTGAATTTAAGGCATTTTTTTTAGACCTGCAGACATCCTGTTCACTAAACTCACTGAAGACAGTTCATTATCAGTCCTGTTAAAACAGGGCAGCTTTGGGTTAGCCTCTCAAGATAAATTGTTTTGACTGATATTTCATTTTCAGTTTTTAGACAGTAGTTAATAATATGCACAAAGTATAATTAAAACAAACTCCAGCTTTGTCATTTTAGATTCAAAGTTGTAATATATGGTACGTAACAGAAGGAAAGGTCTAGACATTTTGTGTGAATTTCTATAAAACTTTCTGCACATTCTTATATTAGCCTTCTAGCATTTCAGATATTGTGCTTGAAATCCTACTATATCATCAGCACATAATTCGGCACCTTGATTGTAATGCCAGTCTTAACCACTGCACATAATGTCACAATGGAAATAACCTCCACCCCCCCACCCCGCCGCCTTTCATCTCTTCAAGCCCAACAAAGGCTTTTATTAGCATTTTATGTGAATAAACACTAAGTACAGGTTATGCAATCGGAGTTTTCCTCTTTTTGTGTGGGACAAAGGAAACACTCCCTCAGGCCTTAGTCCAGCTCTCACGCATTCTCAAGTATTAAGACACAAACAAGTCTCCTTTCATAATAACGTTGTCTGGAAATAAACTATTTTAAACATGCTTGTAAAAATATTCAAAAAAAATTATTAATTATATCACCATATTGATGTTTTGAGTCTTGTCACAATAAGGGAACAACACTCAACATAAAAATAATGCATCTTCTTTTGATAAATTAATGGTTAACAGCAACGTGTTGAATAATATTTGTAATTATGGTATCAATTCTGTCAACAATAAAACAAATGAATTAAGACCTTAATTGTTACATCCTGGGCTGAATGCAAAGAAATAAAAATTATATTAATCTTCTCCACTAACAATAACCACACGGTCAACTTATTACTGTATGCAGCAGTCGAATCGTAATAATATCGATCAACTCAGTATTAGTGTTATTATTACAAATAACAACAGTAACATAGTATAAAAAGACATATGTGCGTACTACTTTGTTATTAATATGAACCCCTACACCTATGATGCATTTAAAAAAAAGCTCAAACCAGCTTCATGCGTCGTTTCTCCAAAAATTCATTCACATACTTGGCGGTGGAAAGAATATAATAAACACTGCTTTATCTTTGAAAAGTGAGGCCAATGCGGAAGTGCCTTAAACCTGCATTCTCTCTAATGACCAGCAGGGGGAGACTCCACTGGCTCCAAAAAGAACTGATTGTATAGAAGTCTATGAGAAAATGACCCTACTTCTCACTTGATTTATTAACTTAGTAAACAGTTTCCTAATGCCTTTATGGTCTCAATCTCTAGTTTCAAGTCTTCTCTAATACAGCATCATTGTTTTCTTTGTAAATTATGGTTCTATTTAAAGTAAAATAGACCAAGTTGGTTAGGTATCGTCACCATGGCGTAACCTAAGATTGAGTATAGGCGTAGCCGCATGGATGCGTAGCCGTTGCTGTTTCAGTATTTTGGTCACCTAAAACTCTTGTTCAGCATTTGATTGTACTAAAAGACCCTCTAAGGAGTCCGATGTTCAGTTTTTTGGTACGTACATTTTGTTTTAATGGTTTTAAGCCTGTTTTTCGCTAGCGAAATTTAGCGTTAGCATTATCACAGTTCACCATAGACTGTAAATACACCGTGCTAACCAAGCTAGCAGCTAGTGTTAGGGTAAACTCTTACCTTCTCGTCCAAATATGTCACTTCTGGCTCCAAAAATGCAAGATGGCGACAGTAAAAAATGCAAACTCGAGGCTTCAAAACGGGAGTCCACAAACCAGTGGGTGACGTCACGGTGGCGAAGTCATTATTAGTCATTATTATATTTTTTTACAGTCTGTTGATCTGCTTGTATGTAGAGTCATGTTTACTGCCCTCAAGTGGTCACAGCGAGGAACTGCAACCAGCAAATTCGTCAAGTGAGCGTCAATGCAGACACAGCGCGGTAAAACTACCGGTGAATACTTTCAAGATAAAGTGACCAAACAGAGGCCATCAGAGCAAAATTGTTACGTTGGTACGTAGATATTTATTTATATGTTTATCTGTTAATGCAGCACAGTGCTGTCCTATTATATTAACATAAATATCCCCCTTTTCATTGCTTTACATGTATTTTATTATGTGTTTCTGTGCCACATGTTTAAAATAGTACTGTGTGTGTGTGTGTGTGTGTGTGTGTGTGTGTGTGTGTGTGTGTGTGTGTTTTAAAGAAACATTAACATTTTTTATTGCTCTGCATGCTTATAAATGATCAATAGCCTTATTGTTTTAAATCTTATAATATTCTTTCTTTTTTCTTTTTTTTTTTTTGCAACATCCGTCCAGGCTATCATTTATTCCTAATGATGTTAGCACTGATGTTAATGGTATCTGTATTACTAATGTACACATATCATACAATATGAGGCCCTGCACAACGTGATGCAATCCAATAAACAACCACGCAATAAATGACCAGCTTTGTGAATGTCTTTTCCTCCTTTATTAACATACTCGGAGGTGGACAGAACATTAGAAACAGACCAAAAAAGTATTTTTATTGTTTTATTTTGCCATAATGTGTTTCCGTTGAAGCTGGGTGGAAAAATTGACCTGAGAGGATTTAAATCATGAGTGTTTACCGCCCTTCAGTGGTCACAGAGAGGAAATGCAAGATTACAAAAAAATCGTGGCTGCTACAGTGTAGTATTGTTGATCACATTATGTACTACTCATTATTACTGTGATAATTAGAAATAACAACAGTAATACTGTATCTGTATTGGTAATAATTGTAGTTTTCTGCTGTGGACGCCACTCTACTCTCTCTACCTGCTAAAAATGTTCAAATTAACGTCAATAACGTGATCATGGCATCACAAGGTGTGAGGGTGATTTACAGAAATGTCAATCTGTGTTTGCCAGTATGAATGGCACGTTTCAATCTCCACGTTTCAATGTTGATCGCATTTTAAGCTTTTCGCGTGTTATTTTAACGGTTTAACATTTTAATGGTTAGGGTTAGGGAAAGATCATGGTTTGGGTTAAAATAACCGGTTTTGTCGCCAGAAAATCGGCTGCACATGTCTCGTCGTGTCCTCAAAATGCACTTTATGATGATTGGTTTTGTAGTTAAGGGAGTTCTTGTGGTCAGCATAGGAACTACAACTCCCACATACTGAGCTGGTTTATGTGACCCATTTTAGGTAATCGCTCGGCTTATGTAGCCGCATGTCACGCTGTGGCTTGGTCGACGTCCTGTCTCTATGAGTACTGCATAGTCCACAGTCTCCGTTTCCCACATCTGCCGCTGCGGAGGACGCGCTGCTCGCTCTGCAGGTTGGTAAACCACAACACCACCTACAACCAGACCCGCAGGCCCCCAAGTCTGGGTTCTGATGTGGTTAACTCGTCTAGGATGGATTTAGTGTCTGCAGTACTCAGAGTCGATTGCATTTTATCCCCTGTGGTGTCACAATTTGGGTCATATACAGGACATTACATCAGTCAAGTACTGTACTTATGTACAATTTTGAGGTACTCATACTATGTTGAGTGTTACCATAATGCTCTATACTTCCATGGCACTACATTAGAGATGGAAATATTTTACTTTTCACTCTGATGGTGGAAGAAGTATTCATATCCTTTACTTAAGTAAACGTACCAGTACAGCAATGTAAAATATTCTATTAGGACAAGTAAAAGTACATAAGTAGCAAGATAGTTAAAGTACTAGTTTGGTCCCTCTGACTGATATTATATATGACATTAGATTATTAATACTGAAGCATCAGTGTGTAAGCAGCATGTTACTGTTGTAGCTGCTGGAGGTGGAGCTAGTTTGAACTACTTTGTATACAGTTAGCTTGTTTAGTCCAGTGCTTCCCAACCTAGGGGTCGGGCCCCTTCAAAGGGTCACCAGATAAATCTGAGGGGTCGTGAGATGATTAATGGGAGAGGAAAGAAGAAAAAACAAAAGTTCTGACACGCAAATCTGTTTTCAGTTTTTGGACTTTTTCTCTAATCTTTTATTTTTGCTGAAATATCGGATCATTTGAACATTTATTGAAATGAAACCATGTGAGACGTTTAGAGGAAAAAAATCACTATTTGGTGGAGCTGTTAACAACTCGTAGACATCTGAAATGTGACCCCGACTACACACTGCTTTTTGTACGATATCAAAAGCCAAAAAGGTTGGAAACCACTGGTTTCATCTTTAACAATGTGTTGTATTTTAAAAGCTTTCCATTATTGTTATTGTTTTATTATCATGTTGTGTGTATTGAGAAAGAAACATTTCACATACAAAATTATACCTATGACAGGGTCTAAGCCTCTCATACCAAGCACTAAGCTTGCTGTTGTAGTCAAATAAACATTCCAGGACACATAAATCAGATTAGAGCACATATAATCCAGGCATTTTAGAGGACTCACTAATTTGCATTCAGTGATCAGTCCTGCAGAAAACCATTAATAATAAAGCAGAGACACAAATTCTTCCACTTCTAGTATTGTCAGTTGACCATAATCCAGTGCAGCTGCAAGACATGTTCCATTTTGACCATACAACATTTTTCACGGATGTTCTCTTGGGGGTATTCAAATAGCATTCAAAGCAAAGTGTGAAATCAGTGAGTCAAACAGATGTACACGCATCATGTTTAAGACAATGGGTTCAACAAAATGTGAATTACTTCATCACAGAAAATCCTGAACATCACAGACTGGTGATGATGATGACAAAATGTTGAAGAAGAAGAATATCCCTTTAATTAAATTTCCCTGTTTGCAGTGTTGTTTGAACAGCCTGGATCTCCCTAAGCCCTGAGGTCAGAGGTTAGAGAGCCATGGGGACCAGGAGGGTGCTGGTGACCGGGTGCTCCTCTGGCATCGGCTTGGCTGTGGCTGCACGGCTGGCCAAGGATGAGCTCAGACGGTTCAAAGGTCAGCCATTCACTCTCCTCAACCATCCTATGACATACAGCAGATGACAGAAATAACCCCTGACAGCCAGTGTATTCATTTTTTATTTGGGGCAGTGGTTGCCACAATGAGGGATCTTGGGAAACGGGGACCATTGGAGAAAGCAGCTGGTGACTCCTTAAACAAAACCCTGGAAATCAAACAATTAGATGCCTGCTGTGAAGCCTCCATCAGAGAGTGTGTCAACAGCCTGCCAGACAGACGGGTGGATGTTCTTGGTCTGGCATCTCTCTTTTACATTCTTCCACATCTGAAGTTCATTTTGGATTTCTCCACAAACATATAGTGACGTAGAATACTCTGCTGTTGTAGTGAACAATGCAGGTATCGGCATGATTGGGCCGCTGGAGTGCCAAAGTATCGCCGCCATGAAGGAGCTCTTTGACACAAACGTCTTTGGCCTGGCACGGCTGGTGAAAGAGGTGCTGCCTGACATGAAGCGTCGGCAGAGCGGCCATATTGTGGTGATGAGCAGCGTTATGGGAATACAGGGTGTGTATGTTTGTGTCAGTGAAATTACAGAAGTTAATTAAAAGAGAGTTAAGAGGTTGCTAACAGGTTTCCCTCATATTTCTACACAGGTCTTCTGTTCAATGATGTCTACTCTGCCTCCAAATTTGCTGTGGAAGGATTTTGTGAAAGTCTGGCAGTGCAAGCACTGAAGTTTAACATCAAGTGATTACATATCCTGAAAAATTTAACTTAATGCAGCCACCCCACAAGTGCCCATGATCAAACTAAAACTTGAGTTATCAGTAAGCCCACAATGGTAAGATGTTTAAAACTTGTTGATTGTAATAGAACGGTGGTCCTATATGTTATCTCTTTTATATTTTCTGTCACAAGGACAACTCTAGTGGAACCTGGCCCAGTGGTAACAGAGTTTGAAAGGAAAGTGTACGAGGATGCTGAGAACATGGATCTATCAGGGACAGACGAGGAGACTGCCAGAATCTTCCGGGAAGTTTATCTGCCGTACTCTAAAAAGGTCTTCGCCTCATTAGGCCAGACACCAGAGGAAGTGGCAGAGGCAAGTGATGACTACTATGATTTTAAGTTTAACAGATCAAACAGACAGTGAAAATACATGATGACGAAGCACCATCTTGTGTTTAAATATTGTTGTTTTTATTATTCAGCAAACACTTAAAGTGATCACAGCCACGGAGCCCCCTCTCCGCCACCAGACCAACCGCCTGTACATGCCCATGACTGCACTGAAGCATGCAGATCCAACGGGGCGTCTCCCTCTGGACACTTTCTATAAGATGATCTTTAGACATGACAATGTGTTCAATGCTACTCTTGGGGTGCTGCGCATGCTGCAGAAGAGGGTAGGGAGGAAATAAAGATTGACAAGTCGCACAGACTATACATTTTAATCTTAAGGAGAAGGTACAACACATAGTGATTGAATGTAGTTGCTACAATGTGTTGTCAATGTGTTTTTTAAGTAGAATGTCCAACATTAAGGTGACAGAAGTTTTTCTCCTGAGCAGCAATGAACACGGCACAGGCCATAGGATATTATCCATGTAGTCATTGTAAACATAATGATAAATCCTTGCACATCATATTTATGCAATATTTCTTGCTGTGCAATCAATTTTTCTAAATCTTTGTAGATTTGTATGTGTCAATACTGTATAATAACACAAATGTTACATCAAAGCACTCTTCCATTTACTGTTCTCATTAGGTATCAAAGATAATATGTTTTACACTTAATTTGAAGGAATACAAGAGTAAAGCAATAAAAAGAATACTTTATTACACTGTAATGATTCTAACAGAGAAGGTTTGATGTCATTAGCATAGTAAGTACCACTCTGTATATGATTTATCTTACACAGACTAGCAAACAAGCACAAATAAATACTACAATGATGACTATATAATGGAATAAAAAAATAAAACAAATAATACATACAGTATTTAACCATAATAAACACATTACCCTTTGGGTTTTATTTTCATTGCAATAGCTTTCAAAGAATATTCATATCCTTTCCAAGACACCCAGTTAATTCCAATCCCATAGGTTGAGCTGCCCCATAAGTACATCCCATTGGCATTGACACTGTGGCATTCACCATACCACCATCCTCCCAGGTAGGTCTTAGCACAGTTTGAGGAGTGAATGTCCTGGTCTTTGTCAAATGTTGAGAACTTCTGACCATTATGTTCGCTTAGTGAATTTCCTGAAAAGAACAGAAAATCAATTGTTCTAATGTCTTGGGATGTTGTAATGGCAATAGAGCCTTGCGTTCCTGAATTACACTTGCATTTTCTACTGACACAAGCATTGAAGCTACCATTTCACAATTTCTTAGACTCACCGGCTCCTCCATCTTTGAAGCCGCTAAAACTCAGCTTGTAGCCGTCCTGCTCTGGACCAACAGAAAATGAAGAGTAGTGGACGTAGGCCTTTGTCCCCTCAAAGTCTTCCATTTCTATCCTCAGCTCATAGCTCTTCCTTTGAGTGAGGAGATGAATATTCTCCAGACCTTGCAGAAACAACATACATACAAGGATGGAAAAGGCACTTTTGATGAAAGTGGTATGCACAAAAAAGGTGATTTCAAGTTTATCTTCAGCATCAATGGATTTGCCTTCAGCAGTGCAAAAACTAACACAATGTCTGTACAACATGCTTCAGACCTTTGGATTGATGGAATAACATAAAATCTAATTTACCCAACCAGTATTCTCCAGATGCTTGTCCAAAACCAGTCCTGTACTGGTCCCATCCACGGTAAAAGTTAATGTTGCCATCCATTCTTCTCTGAATGACCTGGAGTGGAATCTGTTATTAGGGCCATTGCTCAAATAAAGTCAGTCAGCAACTGTGTTTTCTTATGTTGGTATTCCAAACAGCCAGCTTTAAAGAAATATTTAGTTAAATGAGCATACTTTAGCTCCAATTTTTTTTATCCTTTGCTTAAGCATCACGACGAAAATATCTTGTGGCCAAACACAAGTTCAGTGTTTACCTTATTAATGGTTCTATATTCTTCACATCTAATGCTGCTCAGTTGCTCCTTCAGCCACATTTTGGCTAATGGACATTTCTTGCTTTTTTTGAACAGCCTCTTTTTCTCAATTTTTGGCACTGAGATAGAATTATGAAACATTGTGAAGATCCAACACAAGGCAATGGGATATCTTAGTAGTCTACAAAACATTCAGTGGCAATGGCCGTGTGATAAAACTGAGTTTTAGTGCATTAAAATATTTGATAAATAATGATTAAACATACATACTGTCCATTTACCACCATCAGGTTCATCCTCACAGCCCATGTCACAGTAGACCTGGACCGGGGAGACTGGTCCTGCTGGGTAAATACTGTACACTCCACTATGACCAAAACCTCTGTTATACAAATCGTTGCAATCCACTGGAAGAAACACCTGGGAGCAGGCCGCCATGGGTATCAGCAGGAGAAAAACAATAAACCCCTGTAATCAAACCACAAAAACTACTCTGAGCCTTTGAACTATTTCATTATAACATTATTTTAATTAAAAATACTTGCATCAGTCACATCAAACTCACCATTGTTGCTCTGGTGAAGTAGCTCTAGTGAAGTAAACCTTTATAGGTTTATCTGCTAGCAATAATTGGCTGAGACTGACCGGGTTTGATCTCCCATGTGGCAAATTAACAGAGCAACTATACAGTCCCAATTTTCTTGGGACTGTCTAGTGACTTATGGCAGCTGCTAGACGCAGCTAAAAATAAGATGAGAGATTTCAGTGTGTCCTTACTCTGAGGGAGGGGTGTGTACTAGAATGAGGAGTAGGCTATTTTAATCTTTTTTCATCTCCTTTTTGAGCGCATGTTTACTATTGCAAAATAATAGGCAACCTTGAATATAACACAATTCAATACAATATTTACACAAAACTCTGACTTCAAAAGTTAAATATTAATAATAAGAGTCACATAACTTAACATTTCATATTAGAAAACTATTGGGTAATTAATCTAAAATAACTTTATTTTCAGTATTAATGTTTATGAATGAGGACTTAATGAAAATCCTCCTTTAAAATATAAAACAACCACTGAACATGAGGACACAAAAATGTAGTTCCCTTCTGTTTTTATTAAAAGTAACTTATTTTACAACTTTTGACTGTAGAAAGAAAACTGTGGGAAGGTTTTATGTTCATTGATTTTGAACTACTTTTAAACAAGTATAGAAATTAATAATGATAATGATAGAAAATACCTATGACTGCTCTAATAACACATGACCAATAAAATACCAGTCACAGCCTCGGCTTCAAATAATGCTAAATGAAGTACATTTTATTTTTGTCCTTTTTAGTACATAACAATCATTTTAGAAACATAAGACTTCTCAAGCAAAGATCTACCCAGAACAAACATATTTACAAACAGAAGTTGGGAGGTTGAAATGTACAAAACACTTAGTGCGACCTGGTAAGGAAATTGAAAGACCAGTTACATATACAGTATATATATATAAAAAAAAACAAAACAAACAAAAAGCAGTTTTCCTTGTGAGTATAATCTTAACTGGGTTGTGAAAAACAACATGTTTCCCAGGTCTGACAGAACAGTAGCTGATTCTATAGTGATCAGGATAAAACAATGAATGAAAGACTCAGTCTATGATACAACTACGGGAGGTGTTGGGTCACCAAAAAGGTAGTAGCTAAGAGTGGTGGCCTACTCATTTCTGTTCATGACAAGATGAAAAAGGTTACTTTCTCGAAATTCTACTATTATAAATTTACTTTATGCTGAAATGTCCATAGTACGTTAAGGGGAAGATGATCTCTATCCTACAGTCTCAGGTCCTGTGGGGATAAAGGTTTGTCAAACATTACACAAGGTGTTGGCTGAATCACTGGGAGTGTCATCCCAGACTTTTGTAAAAAGTTAAAGGGTGCAGCACTACATAGTAGTGTTCTTTCCTTCAGTCTAACAATCATCTTAAGATGCAACTCCACGGCCCCTGGACTGAAAGCTACTGTAGATGCAGGGGATCTGTCCCACTGCATGCCATTAAACACCTCCCTGAGGAGTGACAGGGCACAAGCAGTCACAGCCCAGCAGCCACACCCTCACACTGACTACTACTCCACCACAGACACTACCAGAGATGAGGTGAGATCGTCAACCTCAACTGCCACAGATAGTCCGAGAATGTTTCAATTTAGTCCAGTCAAGGACATGACGCGGGTACAACAAATTAAACTTCTACCTGTCTGTCATCTGGTTCTACTCGGTGTTGGATACTGCTGAAAGGCACAGCGTCCAGGCTAAAAAAAAAGACAGGCAAAACGGAGGAATGTTTGTAGGGAAGAGTGATATAAAATAGCAGCTGATAAGCATAGCTTAGTACATCCGAAGTGATGTTAAAAAAAAGTATCCATGTTTTCCAAAAATATACAGAGTATAAAACAAACAATGGAACAAACAAAAAACAAAAAATTAAACATAGACTAAAAAGGGCAGTGACAGGCTGATTTTATAGGCAAAACAATTCTTTGTTCGAATCTGTTCCTTAAAGTGAATGAAAACAAGCTACAAGACTGAAGTCATCAGGGCTGTAGAGACAGTGAGAAGCTACAGTTCAATTGAGAAAATTACATCTAAAACTTTACTCTGCTCATTTGTTTTGAAAGGTAATAAGGAAAATTACCATTGATTAAATGCCACTCATATATTATAAATAACCATTGTAGTTAATTGTTGTTTTTGACCCATGCTTGCCCTATGACACTAGTCACTTGAAGTGCTTCAGAGACACTCATCTACATTCTTATTCATAATACTCATATTGAAAGTAACGAATTCTTTACCAGCTGTTGTTGGCCTAAATAAATATCAGTCAAGAGAGGTGAAAATTCCTCTTTCTGTCTGCTAACTGGTCTGAATGATAAATTATATTACTTTACCATCACTTGCCACACTGGCTAAATAGAAATATAGGTGGTCCGTATAAAATGAAAGGGGGGTGGCAGAGAAACTAGGACAGAAAGAGGGTGAAAACACCTTTAAAAAAGCAATTCAGAGAGACAAAAAACAATAAATAAAAATAAATGAATTCCCTTCAACATTTTACTTTTTCTCTTATCTACTTTTAAATGTTTGTTAGTTTTCAGGAGAGCATCCCAAAGTCTTTGAAATGAAAGACTTGGTTTTCTTCATATATTTTTTTTATAATAAAAAACAAGTCCATCTGTGACAGAATTACTTCATTAAATTGTCTGCTGTTTTTTCAGACAACACACATTTCCCTTTACTTTTTTTCGCTGCAAAAATCACTAGCAGACGGTCCTCGTGATAAACATAGTCAATCCAAATCCAATGAAAATCTTGGAAACAGGCTGACTCATAAACACAGACAGGCCCAAGAGCCAGTCCACAAATTCTTTTACCCCAGGTCCCTTTTCAAGCAGGGGCCATGGGATCTTCACGCAAACACCTGCATCTTGCCATTGGCCTCTGGGATTTGAGTAATTTGGGTCTGGGCAGAGCCAGCAACTGCTGGGCTGGGTGTGGAATCTGACCAATCAGACACGCAGTGAGGAGAGGGGCTGGACCACGGCTCGGGCGACTCTGGGGAGGGGGTCAGGTAGGGGTGCTCACTGGGCAAATGGAGGTAATGTTTAGGTGTGGCATCGAGTGCGGATGAGTAGCTGTGCTGGGAAGGGGGTGTAGGATAATCCTCCGTTCCTGCAGTGCTGCCACTAGGCTGGGAGGGAAGAGCCTGAGTGGGCTGGGTTGCTGGCGTGGCTGCCTGTGGGGGCTGAGCAGGAGGCTGGGACTGTGAGGGTTGCTGAGGCATCTGCTGCTGCTGGAAGAATGACAGTGGGGGCTGTGAGGTTTGGGGTGTTGGCGGGGTGGAGGTGCCCATGCGGGCCATGCTCTGCTGGCTGGTGATGGTGTGGTTGATGAGCTGCTGCTGCTGTTGTTGATGTTGTTGCTGCTGCTGCTGCTCAGCAATGGAGGGCAGCTTGACTGGGCTGATAGTGGGTGTGGAGGTAACTGGTGTGGGCTGCAGCATGGGATTACGGTAGAGCTGCTGTTGGTGCATCAGCATGTTCTGCTGCTGCATGGCTGGGCTCTGGGGGTGCATGCCTGCCTGGCTACTCTGCACCAGATTCACCACCTGTTGACCACACTGGGAGGAGGTGGGCATCCGGCTGTGCCAGTCAAAAGGCACACTGACAGGACTGACCAGACCCATGTTGAGCCCCATCTGGCCTGAACTCAGCACATAGCCATGGTTGACATCTGAAGCCATGGAAACACGTCCCTGCAAGGACATTCCTCCAGCTCCCAGGTCATTGAGCTGGGCGAGAGACACAGCAAAAGGGCCACCTCCCTCCAACATGCTGCCATGTACCATCGGGGTGTTTGGAACAGACATGGAGGAGTGGAAGAGCCCTGGTGACTGCATCGTCACAGGAGAAGTGGGGTTGGTGATATAGCCAGCATTGCTAGCTCCTCCATGGGGTGAGTCCAGTGAGTCGACTGGGGACAGCGTAACTGAGCTCTCCAGTAAGGCACTCTGCATGTCCAAGGTCAGCTTCTTGTTGCGGGCCTTGACTGAGTCCTTCAGACTCGTAGCATGTTGGCCTCCCAGGCTAGAACCCTTGACCCCAGGCCGACGGTTCTTCTTGCCCTGTGGGGTGTTCTTCAGACTAGGCAGGAAGGCGCTGGGAGGGCACATAAGAGGAGAGGGAGTGTGTCCCCCAGTGAGGTGAAGTCCAGCCCCTCCATGGCCCTGGGGACTCCTTACTGTGTTGTACTCATCAAGAAGCTGCACAATGTCATGGTGCATACGTTCCTGAGCAATGTCCCTTGGCAATCTGTCCATATGGTCTGTAATCTCTCGGTTTGCAAAGTGGGCCAGCAGCACCTTCACAGCCTCACAGCTGCCCTCACGGGCTGCAAGAAACAGAGGGGTCTCCTCCTGAAAAGAAAAATGGCAACAAAACAAACATAGGCTGTGTTAGATACAAGTATTAAGTATCTTTATTTAAGCCATGATGATGCAAAAGTGTGCTTAAAACAGGATAAGTGGATGCCATACCTTGAGATCTTGCATATCTTTGTTTGCACCATTCTTCAGCAGGGCAACAGTGGCATCCACATTGTTAACGGCAGCAGCCCAGTGCAGTGCAGATTTACCTGAAAGAGATGACAAACACTGATTACACATCTATGGTTTCAGTGTATATTATCACAAAACATAAGCATCTACATCAGGATACACACTTCAGTGAAAAATTACACACACTTACCCAATTCATCCACTGCATTGACATCAGCATGACAAGTGATGAGTTCCTCTACCATTCCCTCTACTGCCAGCCGTGCAGCCAGGATCAGTGCAGTGGAGCCATCATACATACGGGAGTCGAGATCTGTAGCCCGGTTTCGGATCAGAATCTAGGAGGATGGAAAGATTGGGTTAAACATTACGATTTATACAATCTGTGTGTTAAAATAAGTTACAGACACTTCTACCACTCATGCTTCTGGTGGCCAACAAACAGTATATGATGATGTTTGTATACCTGGAAGACACCCTGTGCATCTGCAGCCACCGCAGCATGTAGCGGTGTACGTCCTGTGTTGTCCTGAGCGTTGGCATCTGCCCCGGCATCCAGAAGCCTCTTAGCAGCATCAGCACGGGCGTAGCGAGCTGCCAGGTGGAGTGCTGTCTCACCAGTGCGGTCTGTCTGGGCAGCAAGGGATGCACCCTGGTAGATGAGGTCAGAGATGATGTTGGCTGAACATTCTTCATTCTCCTCCTCCTCTGTGATCTCAGGCTCTAAGCCACCTCCACAGAATGATGCCAGCATCAGAGGTGTAAAACCATCTGGTAGGAGATGAAAACAGACATGGGTGAGTTTATGTCTATTCAAGTGCTCAACAATATAGATCACACACAAAAAAAATAATAAAGAATTACAAATGTGCAAATCACAGTTTCAATCTTAAAACATAGATGATATCACTCCCAACCTGGGCCTCGGACGTTAACATCCATGCAGTCGCTTTCAAACTCTCCTTGAGGTGGGGTGAGGGCCATGGTAGGAGGCACACGGATGTCTGCTGCTGCCAGGTGATGCTGTGTCCACTGCCTGCTGTCCACTGCATCTTCACTGTCTGAGAGCATACTTGGCTCCTCAACCTGAACTCACAGAATGAGAAAAGTCAATTGCATTACTTACTTCCAATGCAAGCTAACATGCTGTTGTAAATTTTACATACACACTTGTAAACATGAAAAAACTGCAACTGACCTTGAGCCTTTTTGCTTCTGGGCAGTCTGAGTCCATCCACTGGTCACTGTGATCTCCAAGAAGAGATTCCTCCACAGTTTTTGGCATGTGTCTGTTTACAGATGAACACGTTAAACAATGTAAGCACAAGAAAAATCTAATTCAATTAAAAAAAAAAGTCCTAAAGCAATTACTGAGCATATTGCTACAACAATTCAGTCTTAACAACACTGGCATTAAAATTTTGCATCACAAATAACTTACTTCATTCCCAGAGCATCCTGGCCCACGGGTTCCCTGCGATTCTTGTTGCTGCTAGGTTCCTTCTTGAGGAAGAAGCCCTCAGGGAACCAAAGAGTGCTGTGTTCTCTCTTTCTACGGGCAATCAACATGCCTATCACAAGGATGACTAAAAGGAAAAGAGAAGCTATCCCCACCAGCATCAGTTTGCCCCATTGAGGTATAGGGTCAGGATCTGGGAGAATCTTTTCACCTGTGGTGAGAAGACAAAGAAGTAATTACACATTTGTGTTTCATTAGTCTTGCCAGTCCTTTTTGTGTTCTTTAAGTATCCCTACTCACCACGGACTTCTTTGATGGGGTATGGGAAGCGGAGCATTTCTACAGCTGACAGGGCTCCCAGGTACTCTGCAGCACTGTCTGCTGTAGGGAAGCAGTCCTCAGAGCACAGACGGTTGTCTATTTCCAGGTACACTATGGAGCTACAGGAATAGAGGAGAAGCAAGTGTTTATAGTGTAATGCACAATCTACATTACAAAACCTCAGCTTTTATGTTAACTGTATGTCTGACTGACCCGATGACCTCCTGTTGAGGCTGCAGCTCCCGCTTCAGTCGTGCCTCACGGCGGGTGTAGGGACGTATCATGGCTTCTCCATTGAGGTCCAGCCGGAAGCGCAGCGTAGTGTGTAGTATTGCACTTAACTTCTGCAGAAAAGCTGTGCTAGTGCGGAGAAGCTCCTCTGGAGGCAGTAGGACTACAAGAACCAAGACACCATCAGCAAGGTCTTCTGGAACCTTCTTTGCACAGTCCAAGCCATCCCAGCCACACTCCTCTGTGTTGCAGCCCTGGTCACACTTTTCATCAGCGTAGTGGTCGATACAGTAGGTTTCGTATATTGGACTAAAGAAGACACAAACAGAGGGATCAGCTCAAATTTCTCAGACCAGTACAGAAAGAAAACTAAAGGGAATTCTGTGAACAGTAAAAGTAAACTCACTTGCAAACTTTCTCTTTGTTTTTGCAGTCAAAGTTGTCATACAGACAGTCAGCATTGTTGCAGGACTCATCACACTGGCTGTTGTTGAAGACACGCCAGCAGTGAGGGTCTGTGCAACGAGCCCAGGGGTTGACTGCCAGAGAGCAGTCGCCGCCATCCCAGCGGCAAGGGAATGTGTTACATTCCTTGTCGCAAAAACCATCATTGGCTTTGCCATGACAGTCTGCTAAAGGGCATGAGGGTAACGGGGGCTCAGGGATTCTGCTGCCCTGCTCGCAGCGTTTACCCGTCCATCCACTGAGACACTGGCAGTGGAAGAATGGGAAGCTGGTCTCTTCAGTGCACAACCCTCCATTTCGACAGGGCTGGGAGGAGCAGCCTTCATTACTGCGGTGCTGACACTGGGGCCCACCATAACCTGGCGGGCAGGAGCAACGTGCCCCCCGTGTGGTAAGTGCACAGCTACCTCCATTGTAGCAGGACAGCTCCCGACAGGACATGCTTCTTTCACAATTGGGCCCAGTATAACCCTAGTGACAGACATAATTTATGCATTTATATTGTGAACATTCAATAAGAAAAACAAGAATATCTGTAATGCACAAATTATAAAATTGAATTAGGTGTTAAAACTCTTAATGTGAATGTGCACTTACAAGCTGACATGTGCAGGTGTATCCCAGTGCAGAGCTGGATACAGAACAGGCTCCTCCATTCTGACAAGGCTGAGACTCACACACACTGAACCTGCTCTGACACCTCCGACCTAAAAAGAACATATTCATGGTAAAGCTCAACAATCAGAAGTCAGTGTTTTTCACAAAGACAATGCACATTGAGAGGCCAGGGGGAGCCTCCAGTTGTCTGACCTGTGAAGCCTGGCTTGCACACACATTGGTAGTCATTGGGTAACTGGATGCAGTCGAGACTGTTGGAGGGATTGCAGGGGTTAGAGAGACATTCATTTATGTCTCCCTCACATCTCTCTCCTGTGAATCCAGGGGGACAATTGCAGCGGTATCCACCCACTCTGTCCACACAGGTACCATTGTTCAGGCATTTAGGAGGAGCACTGCGTAGCCTCAGGGGTGGAGCACAGTCATCTTCATTGATCTCACAGAGAACACCTTTAAGGGAGATTATTAAATATTACTATATAATAGTGTAATCTCTTTAATAATGAAAATAGCTTTCGGTTGAATATGTGCTTGCATACCCAATGTGCCAGGGGGGCAGGAACAGATGTAATGTCCCACCAGATCAATGCAAGAGCCTCCATTTTGGCAAGGATGGGACTGGCACTCATTAATCTCTATCTCGCAGTTCAGTCCAGTATAGCCTGGCATACACTGTAATGACATGCAAATGACAATTAGTTAATCTCCACAATTGCGATGAAACACTGTGCAAACGGTGACTTTGCTGAAATCTAACAGATAAGCACATAATATTGACAAAGCAATGGACTCACATCACACTGGTACCCTCCCACATATCCCCTGCAGGTGGCGCCATTGCGGCAGGGTTTGTCTTCACAGTAGTCCACTTGACTTTCGCAATAGCTACCAGTGTAGTCAACAGGACATTTACAATAGTGAGTATTCCCAGTGTTGACACAGTGACCACCGTGATGGCATAGCTCATCTGTCTGGAGCCCTGGTTAGAAAGATTTGGGAGGAGATTTAGCTTTAATTACTCAGTTCCAACACAAACACAGACTGAGATTTCAAATGTCATCATGTCCAGAACATAAAAATACCTCTCTGGCGAGCAGCTGTCTCACAGGAGACTCTAGGGATGTCACAATAACGTCCAGACCAGCCATTAGTACATTCGCAGATGAAGGAAGCATCCTTTTGACGACAGCGCCCTCCATTTTGGCAGGGAGAGGAACGTCTGCACCAGTCGACCGGTGTCTAGGTAGGCAAGAGGCAGATGGAAAAATTGTCAGCATTTATTAGTCTAAAAATATAGGGTATGAAGACTCAAGGTTTTAACAAGAACTTCCAAGAGTGTCCATATGTGTATGTTTGTACCTGGCAGCGGGTGCCAGTGTAGCCTTTGGGGCAGGAACAACGGAAGGACTCCAGGGCATCTTGACAGATGCCTCCGTTGAGGCAGGGCTGGGAGTCGCACTCGTTGACCTCGTATTGGCAGTGGGAGCCAGTGAAGCCTGAACGGCAGGTGCAGGAGTAGCCATTGATTTTATCTGTGCATGTCCCTCCATTGAAGCAAGAGCTGTGGACATATGTACAATTAAAATTCTTAGGTTTTATTGTCATATACAGTTGTTATAGACATGTGTGTATAAGCAGGTTGATAGAGTACAGGATGAGACATGACTCAAACACACACACACACACCTTTCAGTGCAATCTGGGATGTTGGTTTCGCAGTGAATGCCAGTAAAGCCAGGCCTACAGGTGCAGGTGTAGGAGTTAACATAATCTGTGCATGTGCCTCCATTTTTGCAAGGTGAACTCTGGCATTCATTGATCTCTAAAGCACAGCGGGGACCAGTGAAGCCTGGCAGGCAGGTACAGTGGAAGGAGTTCACATCATCTGTACAGGAACCTCCACTTAGGCACGGATCTGATGGCACAAAAGGAGAGGGCAACTTTAGTCAAATACAGTAAATGTATATGGACTGGGTATTCTGTTTGACAGTAACAGACAATCCCAGTAATTCAGCATGCTAAGTTTATGTGGCCACTCACTAGGAGCACAGTCATTGATGTCTGTTTCACAGGTTGGCCCACTATATCCAGCTCTGCAGGAGCACACAAAGCCTCCAAGAGTGTTAGTGCAGGTCCCACGGTTCTTGCAGGGGTTGGAGATGCATTCATTCACATCTATGTTACACAGTTGACCTGAAGAATGCAAAAGAAGATACAGTAAGGTATAGCTCAAGATCATAAGAGCTTCCAGACAGATTATCTCACATTAGATGAGCTGACATTGAGATGATAAGTACAAAATTTGCTAACCATGCCACCCTTGCTGGCAGTTACATTGATAGCCCAAGTAGTCAGGTGTGTGTGTGCAGATGGCCTGATTGGCACAGGGATTAGGGGAGCAAGGGGTGAGGACTTCAGCACAAGTGGGTCCACTGTATGGAAGCTCACACAGACAGGTGAAACTTGCCACACCGTCCACACAAGTGCCCTTGTTCAGACAGGGACTGGATGCACACTCGTTGATGTTCACCTGGCAGAGGTTACCTGTCAGAAGGATAGGAGAGACATTAAAACATTTTTTCAGAAGCCAACTTTGATGAACCTGAGGCCTGGCATGACACTAGAGAATGTATCTGCATGTTTTTTATACACCACTAGGGGGAGGTAGAAGAATGCAATTCACAAGGAGGAAAATGATGCAAGATGTTGAAGGAATCTTCCAAGACCAAAAGATTTCTAAAAAAAAAGTCTACAAGATACTCAGTTATGACTTGAATTAATTTGTATTCCTCTCCTTGTACTGTACTTTTTGATGTTGATGTGTGTTGAGGTACTACGCCACCCTCTTACCTCTGAAGCCCTGACGACATTTGCAGGTGAAGCCATTGAGCTGATCGATACATGTGCCAGCATTTTGGCAGGGACTCGGCAAACAGTCGTTCCTGTCCAGGTCACAGTTCTTTCCCACCCATCCAGGCTCACAGTCACAGCGGTAACTGGAAAGACAGGAGTACAGTCAATAATCCGAAAGGCATCGAGTTGAAATTACACTGAACTGATGTACAAGTTTAAACCTGTAGGATTCAAAACAAGCTTGCAAGGTGGTCATGCCAAGTTTCTCCTTGATATTGCATTGCCACATGAGTCACTTAAAACTGTGTCAAAGACTGCAACAGTTCATACCCGTTGATGTCATCCCTGCATGAGCCGTGGATGCAAGGGCTGCTGCCACACTCATCCACCTGTGAGTAACAGTAAGGTGGCTTAAAGCCTTCAGGACACTGGCAGTGAAATCCATTCTCTTCATCCACACATGTCCCTCCATTCCGACAGGGGCTAGATGCACACTCATCTATCTCCACATTACACTTGGGACCTGGCAGGACAGATGTACATAATTAGTGTGTCTGCTAATATCTCCACTGAAATGGAAATATGTATGCTTTCACTTTCAGGAGGCCTTACCAGTGAAGCCAGGTTTGCAAACACAGTCATAGCGGTTGATGCCATCTTTGCAGATGCCATAGTCGCATGGATTACTGGCACAATCATCGAAGTTCGTCTCACAATTTGTGCCTGTGTTGACAAAGAGGAGTTAGAGTTTTCACATTATATTCTAAACATTTTAACAATAGCAGAAAACACGCTTCAGTATAGAAAATGTAAGTGAAAATTATATGATATTTTATGATAGCATTTTTATATTAGTGTTATCACCCCTTGTATTTATCAATATATATAGCTAAAAGCATCTTAAGAAACATTTGCCGGTGTATGAGCATACATTTAGCCTACAGTTGCAGTAATATTGCTGTAAATGTTTGCTAGCTGTTAAATTTTAATTAAATAAAATTTAATTGAAGGACTGTGTTCATGGAGTTTGGATTTTTCTTACCTGAGGTTCCATGTTGGCACTGGCAGATGTACTTGTTGACCTGGTCCACACACTTGCCTCCATTTTGGCAAGGGTTGCTGTGGCACTCATTGAGCTGGTTCTCACAGCGATAGCCTGTGTAGCCAGCATGACAGTTACAGGTGTAGCTGGCAATGCCGTCAATGCAAGTACCATGATGGCATGGGTCGGGCTGACAGTTGTTGATATTACTCTCACAGAGTGTGCCTTCATAACCTAAAGAGCATAAACAGAGATAGGTGTTATGCCATTTATAATGATCATTTAATGCAACAAAGCTTCAATCTTTTGGTGCTCGACAACCTGTGATGTTGGCCTGCCCTTTTCCATCATAAAACTTCTGATACAAACAAATTGCTCTTCCTAGGTCGTGTGTTTTTATTCTAATCTGGTTTAGTTTCTCCTTAAATGGCCATTTTCATATAGTTTTAGTCTTTTTCTCAGTTCATTTGTAACTACACTGAACTTCCTCTGTTTCCCACTTTTTCTTTATAAAAGCTTCTATAGTTTTGGGTTCTGATCACTGTGGTTTCCATGCCAACGGTGTCTGTGTGTTAGGCAAGTAAGTGTTGGTTTGTGTGGTATGTGTGTAGTGCAGTGCTGAGTTGGGCAAAGCAGTAAAGAACGTCCCTACACAGGCCTCCCAGTCCTGCTTTTGTTCTCTGTGGCGGAGGGAACAATAGACTGCACCACGTCAAACAGGGCCACTTCACTCAACAGAAGGGGCCCACAAACACAGGGAATACCAAGCAGCTGGCAACTGAAACAATGAAGCAGGCTCCTCCATAGGCATCGGTCCAAACAAACATGTTAAATATCAATACACATAGTCAGTTCACACATTCAACCTTTGCAGCAAACTTTACTGTAGCTCACTGTATCTGGGCCCATTTTCAAAAATGGGGGGTACTGAATGTGAAGGAATGAAAGTTAAGATGCAGCATAAGGTGGTGTGTGGGGGTTGAACAGATGAACAGATGTCGGGGTGATGACCAAGGTTCTTTTCTTGGCAACTGCTGGTCCTCAGTGACCCCATGATCCTGAGAGCCGATGAGGGAAAGAGGGGGATTAGGGGCCTCAAGTCAGTCTGCTTGGCCAGCAGACATCCAGAGAAATAGCTGACCCCCAAAAACACAGGGACCAAACACACCCCAACAAGTGGTTAAGGCTCATCTGCTCTTCTGCCTGGGAAGACATCTTGAGCCATGTATGGTTTAACAACTATCCACTGACAACTATTAGGTACAGAAGCTCTTACCTTCAGCACAGCGGCACTCGAACCCATTCGGCCGGTCGTAGCATTTTGCTCCATTCTGGCAGGGTGTGCTGGCGCACTCATCTATGTCGATCTGACACATGGTGCCAGTAAACCCTGGGACATACAAACACAGAGGTGAGGGGTCAGAAGGAGGGTCCAGTGGTAGGGTCCATGCTCAGGTCAGAGGGCAATTCTGTCTCTTCTAAGAAGGGCAGAGGTCTCTGGCTAGGTTAGTGACGTCTGGCTAAGATTGGGTTTGAGAGCGTCTCGACTGGTTAAGGACATGTCATCTGTGCACTTGGACCGATACTGACATGAGCACTACAAAATGCAATGGAAAGCCTGTGACCTTGATGTTTTGAGGAGGGAGTGCGTGCAAGGTGGATCTAAGTTAAATGAATATTGCTATCAGGTGGTATGGAATATCTAGGCAGCACAATGCCAGTTATGCAGCTTCAGCTCACAACATTTTAGATTGTCTGGATTATGCCTACTCTGCACTGGAATGTCAGGACTGGAATTTGTGGAAATGTGTGGAGTAGCAGATTTTGTAACAACAACACTAATAATAACACTATTAATAATAATAATAATAATAATAATAATAATAATATTAACATCTTTTAGCTTGCAAAGCTTGAGAAACTGAGCAGGCTTGAAATCAGTGGGCAAAGTGCCCAGACAGTGTGAATTAGTGCATTGGTAGCACACTGCTCATTTGATTAACAGTGTGAGGATGGGCTCTGTGTTGGTGCTTGGGCTGCGAGAGGGGGGGTTAGAGGAGACGGTGGGATTGTTTTCTCTTTTGGGGAACCCCCCCTCCCCTTCCTGCATCAGCTCCACCGGCTCAATAGCTAGATGGGGGGTGAAGGGGGGACGTCTGTCCCAGATGTAAATTGCGGACCTGGAAAAGAATCTCATTAGCAGGGCTGCTGTTCCCCCCCCACAACCAGGGTAGGATGAGGGAAGCCCCTTTTATACAGAGATCCTGCAATATTGCCGTAAAGAAGACCCGTCATTATTTATTATTTATTATTTGCTCTTCTACACTAAACCAAACAAAGCTGGCATAATGCTGCCCCTGTGTGTGATTTTAGATGGCACGCTGGCATTCTGGAATCAGAGGCGTGACGTGTAACACAACAGCGTTGGCGTCTAGTATGTGCAGTCCCATTTACACAGACATCGATCCGGCAATGTTACTACTTCCACTGCCGGCTTAATGGTGGAACAACAATGCCCCCCCCTCCATTCCATGTTCGTACCTTTTATACAGAACGGCAAGATAGAATAACGGTGCAACATTCCCGCCTTGAACAGGCTGTGTAATAGGGGCTCTAGACTGCTGTCCCTTCCACATTCCACAGAGGAGGGGAGCGGGGGTCACAATAGTGTCTTTGTTCTGGCAAGAGGATAGGCAGCCTTTTGGGCCTGTCTTTTTATATGAGTGGTGGCTCTAAGCACTGTGTAGCAAGGCCGGCCCTCCCTCCTCTAGTTCAGGGGACATTTAAACTTTGGTTTTCTGTTCTTACTGCTACTGTCACCAAGTTGAAGAAATAAACACAGGGAATACAAAAAAAGGCCAGTCAGAAAAGAGTCTTACCTGGCTGGCAGGTGCATGTGAAGCTATTGACCATGTCCTGACAGATGCCATCATTCACACATGGGTTGCTCTCACAGTCATCTACGTCGATCTCACAGTAAGTCCCCATGTAGCCTGGAAGACAAAAATTCAAAGTGAATTCACAAACGATTTTGCAGTTGAAGCAGATTCACTATGTTTAGTTTTTATGTATAGGTTTGTCAGTTCAAGCCACCGGGGTGTGCATGGATTTGGGTGTACTCTTTGCAATGGGGAAAGGTTTTGTGGGAAACTTTTCTCTCATGGGAGGCCTCAGTTTTTGACACTGGTCTATGCTGAACCACAGGATGACAAAAAAAAATCCCTAGAGCATCCGCAGCATTCCCACTCTACTGACCTGAAATCCCCACGCCCTACTGTCCATGGAGCATTACCACTCCCTGGGTCAGTGTCCCATTCACCAGATGCATGTTATACATTCTGCGTTAGCAAACTATGAAGGGCTCCTCCATTGAGGTGAAACAGAGTGTGGAGCGGAGTGCTGCCCCTGGGGAGAGGCTAGCGTGGAATCAGAAATAATCAGCAGCTCCACATGAGCTTTGCCAGGCTGGCTGATGATGAGGAGGGTGAAGAGGAAGGGGGAGGGGGAGAGGCTCTGGGAAAAGGCCTCTTTCCCTCTCTGTGTGTATGAGGGGTGCAAAGTGGAGCACAGAGGGGCCCTATTGTTCCGTTCCATTCCCACCACTCTATAACTCATTAGTATTCACAGCACACTCCTCCCCCTAACTGCTCACCCTCTCTCACATCCAGTCCTATAGACCCGACTCCCAGCTCTAATTTGTATAGTTCCCAAAACCCCAGGATGCATGTAGGACTGTGCG
The DNA here is from genome assembly GCA_038419695.1 of Scomberomorus guttatus. Lineage (NCBI taxonomy): Eukaryota > Metazoa > Chordata > Actinopteri > Scombriformes > Scombridae > Scomberomorus > Scomberomorus guttatus. The sequence continues at coordinate 1,616,490 of CM076459.1, forward strand.
TGAGAGTTTCACTGTGTTTTTGTCACTGAGTGTCCAAACCATCACTTAGTCCACACTAATACCCTGTCTGGCTGTACAGTGGACTGAGAGCAGAGAAGTGCCTCCATACCCCCAACATGAATGGGAATGTATTACATAACAGGCTACCCTGGCAGCCAGTATGGCAGCATTGTAGATAATGCTTCTTTAGAAGGTCAAGTTTGAATAATCAGTTGTTCCACTCTGCTATTGGTTTTGGGCTGTCCCTCATGACATCAGGCTGAATTGAGGCGTTCTGTATTGTTTTATTGGCAGTGCTGAAATACAATTTAACAGGTCTGAATACCTGGCATGCAGATGCAGGTGAACTCTCCGATGCGGTCCAGGCAAGTGGCATCATTCTGGCAGGGCATGGACAAGCATTCATTGATGTCAATCTCACAGCGTGGGCCGGCATATCCCCGGCCACACTGACATTGGAAGGAGCCCTCTGTGTTCACACATTTCCCAAAATGCTCACATGGGTTGGCACCTGCGGGTAGAGGAATGGGGATCAGTATATGAAACACACTCAAAGAAAAGAGAAAGTAAAAGAGAGAAAGCAGAAGACGTATGAACACAGAATTGACAAATGTTAAAAAACACAGCAGCCTTACCAATTGAACATTCATCCATGTCCTGGTTACAGGCACCTCCTACAAAGCCAGCAGGACAGGTGCAAATGGCGCGGCCATTAAGAGGGTTGGTGTCGCACACTGCCCCTTCGTTGCAGGGGTTACTCACGCATGCATCCTCAAGGTGGCACAGCAAACCTATGGAGACGCAGAACACATGCAAGTTATCAACAATTTAGCAGCCAGAGGGGAGCACAAGAGAGGCACAAAGGCCATCTGACAAACCCACTTACCCGTCTTTCCAACTGGGCACTCGCAGAAGAAGGATGCTACTCGATCGTGGCAGGTGGCACCATTGAAGCAAACGGCTATGGCGCAGTCATCGATGTTCTCGCTGCAGTCGTCTCCCGTCCAACCATTAACACAGACACAGGTATGACCCCCCATGGTGTTGAAGCAAGTGCCCCCGTTATGGCAGGCGTTTGGTTGCATGAGACACTCGTTGACATCCTCAGCACAGTATTGCCCTGTGTGGTTAGGTGACAAATTGGCTCACACATATTCACAGTGATACATATATTTAAAGTTTATTACAAATATGATATAAATAGTGGTGTACCTGTCCATTCTGGTGGGCACTGGCAATTGTAGGTGTTGACTCCGTCCACACATATCCCTCCATTCATACATTTGTGGCCTGGACAGTCATCCACATTATTCTCACAGTTGTGTCCCTCAAACCCTGAGACAGATGGAGAGAGAAAAGAGTTATGATACACAGACACACTAACACACACACACTCAGAGTTTATTAAACATTCAGTGGACCCTGTTCCATACACAAAGCATGTTTTAATGCTCTCTCATAACCTAAAGTCATACTTCCCACACTACAGGAGGTTTGGGGCAACGTGGGCAGTAAAAAGGTTCAGAAGGTGTCTGATAGTTTACATCATCTCCTGACGGTTCCCACACGATGCCAGCAACAGTCGTGACTCCTGTCTGCTTCAGAGGTCTGCACTCCCTGCAGTGTTTGCTTGTTTTATAATCTCTCACAGTTTCAATGACTTCCTCTCTGGCAAGAGACATTTCCTGTCAGCTCCCCAGTGGGAAACCAGAAGGCCCATAAAGTAAATTCCTTCTGTTGTGAACAGAGCAGAGTGGTGTAGAGTGCAGGCGGGCTGCCTCTTCAACTCTCCCACCATCCCATCTCCCATCAGTTGCTATTAATAGCAAACAGGAAGCTGACCTGGGACACAGGAGTAAATCCCAGCAACAGCACTAACAGCTACGTCATTGGGCCTGGGAAAAATCTGTAGCACTGTGCTGAGGAACTGGGAAAACAGCAGGGTCTGCACACTGACTCTGGTTTGTGCGTGTGTGTGTGTGTGTGTGTGTGTGTGTGTGTGTGTGTGTGTGTGTGCGCATGTGGTCTATTATGCTGATAGAGAACTATTCTACCTGGTAAGCAAGCACACTCGTAGGAATGGTCGCTGGTCTGACGACAGGTGCCCCCATTAAGGCACTGAGATGGAGCACAGGGCAGGGTGGACACTTCACATGTGCGCCCGCTGTATCCAGGTTGGCACTGGCAGCGGAAGGACCCAGGGGTGTTGATGCAGGTGCCACCATTGAGGCACACGCCAGGCTTGCGGCACTCATCAATGTCATTGCGGCAGTTCTTTCCCTGGTAGCCAGGTGGGCAGGAGCAGTTGTAGTGGTTATTCCAATTGGCACAGCGGGCCCCATTGGCACAGGGACTGGTGGCACAGGCATCAATGAGGGAGCAGTCTTGGCCTGGAGATTAAAGATGAATTGTATTCAGTTAAAATAGGAACTTTCGATCTCTCTTCTCAGAAGTGATCTTTCAAATGAAGACAAATTCTAATAGCTGTACCTCTGAACCCTCTCTGGCACACACAAGTGTATTGTGGGATACCATTGACCACCTGGCTCTTGCAAGCTGCTCCATTCAGACATGGCGATCGATGACAGGGATCCAGGTGCTGACAGAGAGGACCAATGAATCCAGGACGACATCTGGACAAAATAATCCACAAAGAAAGCATTAGTATGTCTTTGGCCTGCAGGTCAAAACAGGTTGCAAGTTGACAAGCTAAGGTATTTAAGACAGAGCTGTGACATTCCAAATCCAGTGTAGCACAATTCTCATCATGTTCAACAATGTACTGGGTTTGGCAATCTGGGCCCGATGGCACCAAGGCAAAGCTTACTGACTCCTGACTCATTCCCTGGCATGAGTAAGGCTTCTAGACCCTGGAATGAATTTGAATTAATATCGGTTCCCCCATAAGCACTAAATAATGCAATACATTTTCTTATGGAATGAGGCATGCATACACTCAAAGTAATTTTAAAATACAAAGATGGAGGCCACCTCTCTGTGTCTTTCAGGCTTCATAAGGCACACACTTTGTGTCATATCCAGCTGGTGAGCTTAATTTCTTCAGCTAACATTCCTCCAGTCTTACATTTTTACCACACCTCAGCTCTCATTTCTGTTCTCATATATGAAAAAGAACACACCCAGAAACAGCAGACTGGAAACTTAGCAATTACCAACAATAACTGACCTGGGAAAAACTGACATGGGCCTACACACAGCACACATTAGCTAAAAAGGAGAAGCAACTGTGATATTTGAAAGAGTCAACACATCCTCCTCTCAGTGACTGTATCCTGATAAAACAGTTATCTTGATGAAACACTAAGTCTGACCTAAACCTGTTCCTCTAAGAGATAAATATATAAACAGGGTTTCCTATAGATCTTTCCAGACGTCCTATGAGAGTTCAGACAAGGTTTGGACTCACTTAGGAGGCTAGTATGAGCTGGTAACTCTACACCCACAATGGAGCCCCTGGCTAGGGACAAGCCCCCTCTTCAAACAGGCTGTTTGATGCTGATGACAGGGCAGTGATGGCTGGGTTTTGGCCCGCCCTTGGGCTCTGTCTTCTCTTTCATTGGAGAGGAACCCCTGGGCAGAATCAACAATGGATTTTCCTCTGTTCTCTTTTACACGAGCATCACCATTACACTGCTGTTAGTTCATCTATTACATTTTTGCATGTGCCCTCCTCTTCTAAAAAAAAAAAAAAAACTAAACAAACAAACAAAAAATCCCCAATGGTTTTGTAGGTGCTGCCCCTAGCCGGCCAGCCAGCCTGCGTTTTGAATGTTCTGCTCTGGTTCAGAAAAACTGGAGACTCCTCAGTTTTGTTTGGCTTTTTTTCCAGCTTTACAAAGACAATAGTGAAATTGAGGAGCCACAGTCCTCAGCAGGAAGCAGCCAGGCACACAGACGTATCCACAAGAATGTGCACATACAAAGAAACAGTGCAGAAAAGTAAAATGTGTCCAAAGCAATAGTTTGTTGGTATTTAAAAATTAATCGGGTATCTCAGTGTAACAATCCCATAGGGAATTAAGACTTTGCCATGACAAAGTCTACAGTAAAATGTGAGCACTAAGGCCCTGAGACTTGCTCTGCAAGTTAAAGCAGCACGGGGGCACCCATGATGAGAGTTACTACAGCTACTCTTCCATCTCCTAAAGCCCCCCTGAACGCCAGCTTGGCTTTCCCCCTAACAACCCCCTCCTCTCACACGCTGAAAGGTCAGATGTCAGAGGTCCCCCGTCTGATTGTGATGATAATGTCACTCAGGCTGCAGAGAGTGGGGTGGGGTTACTCTGTAGGAGAGAATGTCTTTGGAAGGTGGAACTGGTGGAGAGGACAACGAAGAGGAGGAGGAGGGAGTGGTCTGGTCCAGCGAGAATGCCATGTCATATTTCCTGTAATCCCTCGTCCACTGCTCTGAAAACACAGCACTCACTCCGAATGCACGATCCCTGTTGTCCTAGCAACCTCACAGACGAACAAGCGAGCCCGACACTCAACCAATCACCCACCCGCCCCCCACCCTCCCTTGGTACCCCATGGCTATTTGTCATGGCTTGGCTGGGTTTATTTAGAGGCAAATTAACTATGTCTGGAATCTAGGGTGTCACTAAAAATGAAACACAAATGTAGCACAAAGAGGGCTTTGGGGGAAGTGAGGAAGAATGTTGCTTATAAAGCTGAAAAATACAACGCAGACTGACAGTCAAATTCTTCTGGGGCTGCTCTGTACTTTGGGCATTTGACTGCTGAAGAAAGCCAAAGATCTACAGTCTTAAAAGACTGTTGTTCTTCGGAGACCATCGTGACTCTCTATGGATAGAGAATAACTTAACTCACTTCATTCCAGGAAGTATTGTGTGTCTGAGTGCATGCTGATGTTGCACTACAGAGACTAAAATACTAGGCATTTAGAATTAAGGTGTGTTCAGCTATGAGAATGAAGTACTTTGGTGTTTCCTTATGTTTGTGTACACATGTGAACTTGCATGTGTAGTGGATGTGTAAGAATGCCGATAGTAGTAATTCCTGATAAATTATTTGTCCTCCGTTAGAAATGAACACTGAGCCGAGCAGCCAAAACACACATTCTTTTGTCTAGACCTGACTCATTGCCAACATGCTACTCCCATAACACACAAATCCGAGCGCTATCAGCGGAGAGACTGTGAGAGACGCGCAACATTGTCCTTGTGCACCTGAGAGTCTCCTTATCAGGCCCTTTACAACCTTGTGGATTACAGTGCCTCTGGGAACACAAGGCCAGGAACTGTGCCTTTGCCTGGGCCCAGCCTTATTTGTGGCGGATGTGAAGGGCAGGTGCAGGGTGCTGTTGTGCAATAGGCCCCTGGGTCACATTTAGTTTGTGTCGACTTCTGACCTTTGAGGAAGAGAGTGCAGCAGATGAGGAGGAGGTCTTCAAGTGCAGTGGAGACATGGCCAGAGTGGGTAATCTCTCCATGTCAACATATGAGGGCTTTTGCCAGCTGCAGCCCCGGCACCATGCATCTGTCCACATCTGTCAGTGCACCTCTGTGTGTCTGGCATTTAACTCTCCTACCAGACTTTAAGCCAACACAACTGTGCTGTCTTGCTCATGAGGCTGTTCCAGTAACCAAAACACACTAACACACATAAGCCATTTCACACCACTCAAAAGATGTGGTTATCCTTCAAAAACACATGCGTTAATAGTTCTGCTTAACATACTTTCAAGACTATTATGCAAAAGCGCCACTGCAACAAAGCAAACACATGCAATAATCACTGCACGCCCAAACACAAAGAAAAGAAACTTACAACCAGCCTCATCCTCTGAGGGAAAGGTAGTATAGTGAACCCATAAAAGAGAAGATCCACTGAGGAAATTACAAAAGAAGGAAGACAGATATGGTAATTTGTCAAACATTAAATGAAGAAGGTGTTTAAAATGAAAGTGATCTTATAAAACTTTTTGTTTTGAAATAGGACATTCCAGCAGTGCACTGTGATTTCTCAGTAGTTCTGCATCAAGTATGAGGATCTGCTGCCTAAAATTTGATTTATGTGAGCGAGTTCTGTCACCTATACTTGTGCAACACAATGCCAGTTTTCCTGCTCTCTGGGTCACTGATGCAGGGTAACCTGAGCTCATCCTCTTCTATACAATAGCAGCTACTCTGCCAGAGGTCAAAGGGTGGCTCACCTGTGAACAAAGAGGCTGTAATCTCTGACATGGTTCATACACGCAGTCATGCTCCACAAAGCAACAAGTATAAAAGACTCTTCCTGTCTCTGAAGGCATTTTCTAAGACATATGGAGAGGAAGAGCAACAACAATGGGAATAACATCTTTTGGTTTGGGGCAAGATTTAAACTTCTATATTGCAAGAAAATAACTAATTAAAGTTTTACATGCTCTTTTGAACCCAAGGTTGCTAGAAAGAAAATCTTTGGGAAAACTCCTCCAACAGTGTCTCTTTATCTGAACACAGCCCTCTGTCCCTCACCCCCTCCTTCCACAAGCAAGCAAGAACCAGCTCTACTCCTTTATGAGAGTCCATACTGACACCACACTGCCAACAGGAGACCATCCACATCCCCCCTCCTTCCAACAGCCTCTTCTACTCTGCTCAGCTCTCCTCAGCTTGGCTCTCCCTTTCTCAGCAAAGAGCCAGATTGGGGGTTGGGGAGTGTTTTGTGGCCCAAATAAAAGAGCTAAAGTAGTCAGAACTCCTTTGTATGAATGTGTTGGGGGGGAGCAGTGACCCAAACAGCTAGTCTTTCAGGCCTGGGCTTACACGGACCAACAGGCCTGTGCTGTAACCTGGCAACAGTAACCCATGGTGAGAGAGAGCCAGAGTGAGAAAAAGGGGGTGTTGGGAGACAGGGTTTCGTAAGGACAGTTGAAGCACTTCAGAGGACTGATCCTCTACATATGCAGGTAGTGCTGAGTGCCGTGCGGGACCAATTCAGTCTGGCAATTAAGTACGATCATGTCTAAAAAGGATGCGTGTTTCACAGTTTAAAGTGCAAAGTTTGTTTCAACAATTGTGCTTAGACACACAATGGAGGTATTGAAATCTCTAGAAGGAGGTTTCCAGAGCACCCCCAGAGCATGAATATTAAACATGTGAATATAAAGACAATTAACTTTCTCTTGGGGAAAAACAGTAATGGATCTGACTAAAAAGCCAGGAAGGCTGTCAGTGCACCCTTCTCACCTCTAATAGCCCTCAACATTTGGATCAACATGTATAAAATAAATCCAGAACGTAAATGTCGGCATTGACTTAGCAGTGGCGACCGTACAAATCTGTTGCACCAAGAGAAAAAAATGTACTCCTCTTGTTAAGTGTTCAGTAGTGCTGCTATGAAAGGGGTCGGGCAGTTTTACAATTTCAGTTCGTACACTATCTGAACAAATCTGCCTCAAGTGTCAACAGATTTTTGGAAGAATACCCTGACATTTTTCAAATAGTAGCGCATTTGCCCATAACCACATTGCATGAATCCCAGGGTTGAAGTCTTTGAAAGCATTCTCCACTGGACTCAACCACAAAACCCCACCCAGCCACCTAAACTGAACCAGATTTCTGTAAAACTGTGAAATTAGAATCTAAAAGACCCCATCCGCAACCATGAACGATCAACTACAATGCCTTGACCAGAATTTTGTCTCAAGTTAGTCCTACAGTAAAAATGTAATGTGACAAAAGATATCTTAGATCCTGTAATGGCCTGTATTGCAACTCATTTCACAGCAAACATCTGCTGCACAATGAATGTGGATTAAATAGAACTGCACCAACATCTGATAAACTACACTCCAGTTTAGTAATGTTCACAGAAACTGACGCACTGATTAGCTGAAACCAGCACTGACTCTCACGCGGCTATAGTTGTGAAAGAATGAGATTTGTTTTTAGGGCACTGGTTAAGTTCTTTAGTGATAAGCTTGGGAGAACGCTCGGAAAACAGCCAGAGAATGTCTATTATCTCAACTGCTGTCACCCGAAGAAGTACTTAAAATGTTTTAAGAAGGTTGTGGGCCAGATGATTGACAATAATGTGTTTTTTTTTTTAATTTCCATGTGGCAATGTCCTTCATTCCTGAAACATCAGATAAATCTTAAATTAGAAAAAGGTAAACATTGGCAAAATGTTGCTTGGTTAAAATCAAGATGTCTGTGGAAAGTGTTCTTAGTGGAAAAGTGAATGCCTTTTCCTGAATCATTTAATGATGGACCCATCCCTTCCTTTTTCTAAAAGCGAGGGAGAGGGAGGCACATTTTGCTGGCAGACCTCAGCTATTCCAATCAAGCCTGCCTGAATGTCTCTTCAGAAGTCATCGTCTCCTGGATAAGAACAAACAGCCAGGGGATGAGACTTCAGAGGCAGGCTTATCCCTACATAAGTATGTGATTCAGACATACATCGACTCCAAAAAGAAAAATAATAATACACAAATCCTGACTTGATGTTAGTTCCTGTGCCAGCTCACAGTAATGCCAAAACTGACATTAATTAGCACACAGCGTTAGTCTTCTGGATATGTGTAACGTCCAAGTAAACACACAATTTTTCATTTCCAAATACATGGGAATATGTTCTAAGTGATACATGATTAAGTATTTTTGGCACAGTGTAGCCATATGGTGTGAAAGAGAGGATTAAATAAAATGAGGAAAAGATGAGAAAGTTGAGGAGCATGGAGCCCCAGGCACATGGAGTAAGCTGCTTAGGCTGCTCTGATAAGACAGGATGTGTGTAGCAGGGAGGTCAGAAGGCACCACTTCCTGTGACAGGGCCTGGGAACCACAGCTCCCAGTCTTTAGTCATGACCCAGAGAGAAGAAGGGAGAATAAACCCAAATCTTCCTCCTTATGATGGTGTAACCTCTTGGTCTGATAGTACTCATCTCCTCATGGATATGACAAGTAAGTCAGTTGAAACTACTGGTTCTGTAATGTATCATGACATGACAATGGCTCCATCTGCCTTTTAGGACAGCATGAGTGATATGAGCTATACATTGCCTCACACACAAAAAAGTAACTAAATCAAACAAGTCATTCCAAACATCCAATTTTCAATGAGACTAGGCTGATGGTATTGTTAAAGGCATTCCTGAAGAGGCTACCAGGGTGAATGGATGGGAGGTATGGACAATAACCTGAAAGCACCAGAGGGACAGGAGGAATCTTACTAAGCATTCCTTTCTAATCCACCATAAAGATGCCAAAGAAAACACTAGCCCTGAGGTGCTCTGAACTAAGCCAACAATATAATCTGTCTCTTTGCTATGGTCTGTCAGTAAATATGTGCCTTGGCATGTGTATATATTTCCACTTCTTTGTGAATTATATTCCTCAAAAAGGCATTTTTCTTCTGTCTTTGATAAAAGAGTAAATTTACTTGGAGGTGCCACATTTCCCATTTGGAAAGGTTGTGCCCTCCCCTGAGAAATTTTAATTCCTTCTTATTGGAAAAAAAGGAAACTGTTTTCTTTCCCCTCAAATACATTTACAGCTCATGTTATTTTCCAGAAGTGAAAGAAAAGGCAAATGCAAACTTTTTACTAGACAAACAACACTCCATACTGTCTGCACAGTCTGCTCCCTATCAAAGTCAAACATATAGTCTTTCATCATGTCCTAAGGGGCTGGGAGTTACCATAGGGTCATAACACCAGACTCACAATTTATATGCTAACTCTGCTACTGAGGCCAAGGGCAAAGCATTAATAACATACAGAGGACCACTGTATCCATCCAAGGGCCTCACACAGTGGAGAAGACACACATTCATCTTTGAGGATCTGAGAGGAAAGAGTTGGTCGTAATCTGCAATCTGCCACTGTGTTGAGAGACAGAGGGAGAGGATGAGCTGCTGGAGCCGGGACAACACGCAGAGAGAGAAAGAGTGGACCTGGTTGCCGCTGCACTGTGAGAGAGGCAACATGTGCTAGAGGGACCGCAAGCTACTGGCTTCATTCCTCCACGAGCTTGTCTCTCACAGTATGGGGGCGGCAGACTGCTCAATGGCAGCACCTGGCCCTATGCTTCCCCTTTGTCAAGATCTGACTTCACTGGATTACCATCACAACATCCACCAGCTGTCCTCTATGCAGCCCCCTACTCCCTCCCTCCTACCCAGTCTCCCTCTACCCCTACCCTACCCCCATTCCAATTCCTCCAGCTGGATCCTCTCTGAATGACACCCTCTCAATCTGCCTAATTATCTCTCCTCTGGCCATGCCGCTGTGGCCCTCTCTAGGCAGCACATTCTGCTGGCAGGCGAAGCCAAGGGGCCAATGGCTCTTCAACTGGACTTCCTGACTGCTCACCTAGAAGGCCACACTCTCTGTGACACTATCAGCCCTTCAGTTCAAGTTCAAAACTCTGGGCCACAGTAAGATCATGGAAACAATACTTCAAAAACATTTACTGTGTGTCAAGGGCGGGTCTGAACATGTAGACTGAACCTTGCATTAGGTTTATATTTTAAATCTATGCCATGTTGTAGCAATATTTAGAACTTGCTTGTAAAATCTTTATCATCACAGTAACCTTTAAAGACTAAAACATGCTTCTGCATAGATTTGCAGAGCTGCTGTTTTAGAGTAACTTTAGCTCTGGAGCTGACATGCAGAACTACAAAACCTCTAAAACTGTTCAGGCCAATTCATGCTTTCCGCGTTCCGCATCCGCAGACAGCTGTGGTCTAGCAGACGCGCACGCGGTTCCATTCATACATTTTTCAGAGGTCCGCGGACAGACACGTTCCACATGTGCCCACTAGTAAACAGGGCTGCAGCATGATAACTTTCCAGAGTTGTAAAATCCACTCTGAGTATTACAAACTGCTGTGCAGTGTTTCTCTGATCAGCTTTTAAATGTAATAACCTGTTACTATAACTGGACTTGTTGGATTGTATTTCATTGTCTCACCAGCACTTTAAACAAAACACCCACACCAACACAGCCCCTTGTACTACAGGGCTGTTTTCAGTCTGAATGCAGCTTGGGAGTTCCTGTATGCTAATGGAACAGCAAGAAAAAGTTGAAAAAAGAAAATCAACAGGAATACATTACATATATACACAGTAGAAGAAACAGGCCTTCTTGCTTTTCTAGCACATGCGCAGTTGACGCGCTTGCTATGCGTACAGTCCGCGTGGTCACAAATTTTGGGCTGCACGCAGACCCTCGCGGACATGTGCGGACAACGACATTTACGTCACGCAGACCAATGTGGACCCTCGCAGCCATGCAGACGTGGAAAGTATGAATTGGCCTTTAGTGTTGTCTGAGTCTTATTTTATGCATCTTTTACATTCCGGTTTTGGTAAAAGCCACTGTCCCATCAGCGCATGTGTCAACACACAATTTGCAGATGCCAAATAGTTATAAAGTGCTTTAAAGTCAACGGGAATCATCTTCATCAAACTTTTTGACCGGCCTTAATTGTACAGCTTCTCACACAATTCCTACATATGACATGGATTTCCCTATCCACACAAGATCCTGGTTTACAAGTGTAGATTCACTTATGTCATTAAAAGTGGTCACTGCAGTGTTTGTACACTGGAGATTCAAGCTTTAGCTTTTTATTTTTTTTATTTGATAACTTTAGGAATATTGAATGCAACCACTTGTACTACATCATATGCAACCATCTTTGCAATCATGGAGACGGAAACGCATGGCTGATGGAGCTACAGGTTGTATCCAATATCTATCATAATTTAGTACCTACGGTATAGTTTGGGAGCAGGGTTATGGAGCCAGATTGGAATGGTAAACCCATTCAGACTAGAAGTATACACAGACTTTTACTGGGTCATTGAAATGGGTGAAATGGGTATCAGAAAGTTTGTTCACTTCAACAGTATACCGAGGATTACTCCTGTAATCCACCTATCAGTAAGTCTAGCCTGCGACCTTTACTAAGTTACCTGAGGAGGACACCAGCACACTCAGAGACACATAAAGAAACAAGATGCAGAGAACTTTGTGAACAAGGGAGAACTTTGTAATTTCTTGCATGTTAACGCTATAGTGTAGTATCATAATTGCATTTTCCAACAAGACAGGGGATACATTGGTATCTGGGACAGTAACAATGGCAGCTGCCATACACAGTATTACTGTCACTTGAGAGGCTAGTTGCCGCAAGAAAAATTAAATAAGTACACAGTAGCTGGACAACTTTAGAGCAGAAAAAAAAAAAAAAAAAAAAAAAATCAACATTCTCTAGACAGAACAATGCCAGTTGGGATTTCGGGCAAAGTTTTAGGTACTAGTTCTCCAAATTCCTTTCAAATGCCAAAACATGCATCTGTATCTACATTTTGTTTTTCTACTCCGTATTGGCTTAAATTTGCTTTGGCCTTTCTTCTCTTCCCCTCTACGCCCTGTCCTGATGGTGCCAGGTTACAGTCAGGTATCTGGTGGAAGAAAGGATCTTTTCTGCTGTTTTGGATCTCCTGTTTCTGTAAGCTCCCAGGGGTAGGGGTGGGGTGCCTCCAGCACTCACCTCTGACTATGACTGGTCTGACCACTCTCATGTGGCCATGCTTCGCTCCACTGCTCTGCCTTGCTATGGGACTCTTTCTACAATGTATGACATTTGATGTCCCCTTGCAATAGAAATCCTTTTCCTTTGCACTTTAAGTGTTTCGTTTTTTTTGGCACTGAACCAGCATAGTGATTGCACATGTCCAGTTCCTATACCCCTAACATATTCACACATACATGTACACAGCACAAAGGACTAGGCGAACACAAAGGATGAATGAATGGTCTCTTCCAAAAGAAACCACATTCCTCATAATATGATGATATTAAATCTGGAGGTTTGCTGAGAAAAATGCTGTTAAGTATGCTGAAAAAAAGATCTGGCTACATAAAATTATACATTTACTCACTTAATGACGCTCCATACTGGCTCCAGCAAATGATTGAAAAAAAATGTGGGTGGTAGTTAGTTGTTCCACATGCAGTCAAGTTACACATTGGCTAGGGTCTAGTGTCTAGTATTGCCAGTATAACCACTGAGACCGAACACTACATAATTACTTTAAGGTTTAACAAATATATATATATTTGAAAAAAGATTTGTCTTATTTGTTATTTGTGAAGAATGCCTTCATGGTATTGGCTCAACTTTGGCCACTGTGACTGCAGTACCTCTCCAATAAAATAATGAATTTACTGTTTTGGAGGGAAGCAGCTGGCAATCAAGGAGTTTTTGTTCTATCAATGACTGTATCTCCTCCATCTGAAACACTTAGGCATGTTCCCTAAGCTACAGGGTTTTTAAAAAGGACAAATGACCCCCAGGCAAGACACTGTAGGCTATTTAACTTGACTATTGTAATAGGTTCCCACACAACCCCCCCCCACCAATTTGAAAAACAAAAGCCTTATCACTGTCAAAAGATGAGAGAGCTCAAAAATGCCCAAAGCAGGCGGGAAATGAGGACAATTCATCAAAAAAAAAAGTTTTTGTTAAATGTTTTTTGAAATGAACTGCTTTTCCTAGTAAAAAGTACAACAAATAAAAATATCACACATTAAAAATAACAATGACAATAAAAACTGTGAAGAAACAGAAGGAAAACTTTACTCATACAATGTGCAGCACAATGCTGTGATTTATGTCTGACAAAGCTCTTTAACAGGTGCAAGAGATGAGTGTGGCACCCGAACACGTTGGGGCTTGCTGATGCTTATCTGTGTAGGCCTAATCAATTTGTCCTATCTTTCATCACTTTTATGTGACTGTTGTGAATTAAAAGCCAATAGGATATTTTTAAAAAGCATTTTTTCCCTTCATTGTTGAAGTATCACTATGAAAATTAACCTTTCCTCTGAACCTTTGAAGAACCAAGTGACAACAAATAGTCTGTGTCAATCAATTTACACACAAGGCCTACACTTTGAGGTTTGAATGCCTTTCAATTCAAGGCCTGAGTTTATGAAGAATAGAGGCAGGAGACAACTCAGAATGGAGGCTTTGCTGAAAGGCAGGCCTACAAATCTTATACTCTTTATATATGATCCACTTACATGCATCGAGAGGGTGAATCTAAGCATGTCCCTCCATTTTCACAAGGTCTGTATTTATCCATGCATCGGAACCCTGTGGAAATTTGAGAAAGCAGTTAGAGAGAGCCACACAACTGACAAATTACGTGATGTCATCCACTTTAACCTTTACCGTAACATCCTACAGACAATAATTCAAAGCAAAATTATAAATGATGTCTCATTAGAATAGTACAGGAGATCTTTATGAACTCTGTAAAATATCATGAAATGACTCAAATGGATGTGACCTCTGTAAACTAATTGATATAGATTTCAAGTAGGTCTTTCCTGGATGGCAGGCCTTTGCCACTGGTGGCATCTTGCAGACACACCCGTATGTTTGTTGTTTACTTTGTCACAGCAGATAAACTTGTGTGAGTTAGAGAAACATGCCGATATACGCATAATGAGATTGTTTCTGTATGGAAACGAGTTAGTCTTGGAGACATTACTTTAGCATAGGCTATCTGACAATCACTGCTCATCCGCTTCGAGGGAAAAATATTCAGTTGTTTAAAAGGTCTTTGTTCAGAAGGGGAGGGGGGGGAAACTTAAGCTCATCACCCTTTTGCTTCACACAAATGTTCACCCTGACATTTACACACAATAGCTACGTTTTTGGAAACTTTTTAGGTTAAACATCCTTGCACAAGCCCACGCTCTTTTAGAGACAAAATTTTGAAGTGCTGCTGATACAGAAGTAACTTCAACATTTCAGGTTTCGTTAACTCGGTGGATCAGCAGCGCTCACGGTGCCATCAAGTTTTCCCGAAGATGAAAACCATCAGTTGCAGAAAAATCTAATGTAATCCGTCAAACAGCTAAAAGCTATTTCTTCACAGCAATTGTGTGTTATATTTTGCCACGATAAACGTCTTCAATATCGGTTGCGGTTCAATTAGGCTATTTTAATGAGTTTAGGAAAACTTTGCAGATTTTCGTTGTTATCTGTAACTCTAACAAATAAAAAAGTTAATTAAAAAAAAAATCAGTTTTGCACATAAAGTTGCCAGTGCTCATCGGTAGCCTATGGTAAAGGATAAACCCAATTCTCTTTGAAAACGGGGCAGCGCCTGTCCAGACAAGTCCGGTGTTACACCGTATTTGGTGACCCATCAGAATCTGTGACCTTCTTACCATAACCATCTCAGTCCTCATATCTAAACCTAACCCACACCGCATGTCACAGAATCGGTCAGCAAATACGGTGTATCACCCGGTCTACCTATGTATGTGTAACAAAACTTGTGACCTACGAAAGTTAATTATACAATTAGACCTACCTTCACAAATATGCATAAACAATAAAAATGACAAAATAATCCATGGAATATTCCCTTCCATTTCGGTGGAAAAGTTTCCAGCACTTCAAGTTGGGCTTTTAGTAGAAATACATCCTTTGTTAAGTTCACATAAAAATAAAGGCTCCAAAGTCGATTAAAAATAAACGCTCCAAAGTTGGTGGGGGATTTTTCATAAAGTCAGCCGGAAAGAGTTGCGTTAGGCCCCAGTACGCGTATTATCCTCCGCAGCTCGGCCACGGCTGCTGTGATTCTTGGTTAACCTCCTGAAACTTTTGAAAAACTTTTCTTTCCCGATCTGTCCCAGCGTCTGGTATTACTCCGCCTCTCTCTCTCTCTCTCTCTCTCTCTCTCTCTCTCTCTCTCTCTCTCTCTCTCTCTCCCACACACACACACACACACACACACACACACACACCCCTACACCAGATAGTACGTGCAAAGAGCCTCCCAACATTGGACCCTTCAGGGACCACCACTAACCCCCCCCCCCCCCAACCAACCAATTTACCCATTTACCATAACATAGCAGATTTGACAGTATCTCTCTCTTTCTCTGTTAACCAGTATTAAACCAAAATGGAATGGAAACAGTTGGTAGAGAATAATCTGCACTGAAGCAACAGCTGATTTATCTGAGTTATTCTGAAGCCATAGAGCTACAAATTACACTCTTCAGAAAAGTGAATGTTGGGAGTGTGAAAAGCATTTCATGATTAAAAAAAGAAGGTTACTGTGATGTGAGGTACCTATAGACCTTGTGCAACTGCAAACTGGCTACAATCTTACAAAGGCCCAAAATTTCCAGAAACCCCCACAACAGCTCGGAAAACGCTGAAAACCACTGATATCCCATGATTTGATGATTTTTCTGCAAATCTTGAACCACAGATTACTTGTTTTAATATGAAAACAAGGATTCTGGAGAAATCTGTAGGTTATTCTATGTCCTCAGTCATTAATTATGTTGATGATGTTGATGTTAATTATTGTGGTGTCAGACTTTTAAATCTCATCTCGCACTGTGAAATAACATTGAGACAATCATAATTACTTTAAATTAAATATGCGCATTCGTTTTGAATCTATGAGTAAAACAAAAGACTCAGAGTTATGGTGATCTGAGAAAAAATAACATGTCTACAAAGACGTAGCTTCTGTATTATGGTAGCAGACTGGAATGTGTCCGATTCAGTGTAAGCTTACTTGTTTGTTTGTGTGTTTACAGTTTATGAATTGCAGATAAGAGAGTGAATTGTGTTTACATGGTGGCAGCGAGTTCAGGCATTCCTGTCATCCCCACAGCCCATGTACTGAGTTGCTGTCCTGCTCTCTCAGACTGCACCTCCTCAGCCTACGGCAGTGGACTCATTTTCTGCAGCCGGCGTATAGTGCCTCGGTTGTTCTGTGGCACAGAGCGGAGCCGGTCGCTTACAGAGACAAAAGCCTTGATTTGAATCATAAAAGGAGTCCGGCATTATGACACAGTTTCTCTCTGCAGGGGAGGGCAGCACACTAATATTCAAGCACACTGCCCCTACACCACCATCTCCCCCTTTCCATCACACTATTCCTGGTCCCGGCCTTGAATAAATTACAAGCATGGGTAGGGCCATGAATGTGGCAGGCTGGTTTGGAGTGAAGTTCGTTAGTACTTGTGACGTCATCTATAGGGGTCAGTGAAAAGAGCTTGTTAGGCCTTGCAGACACCTGCTTCATTTGGCACCCACCGTGTGATGAAAGTTGGGCAATGCAAAGTTTTCAATAGCTGGATTCAGCTTTTTGTGCACAATGACATGATTACTTAGTTCTGTATACTTCATTAACACTTGGATATTACTGCAACTGATTGAAAATCCCCTATAAATTCTCACCCTATCATGCCATCTTAATGCAGGGTGTGTCTCCAGCTGCAAGTGAAAATTAGATAGAGACATGTAAGAAGGTGTGATACAGTTTATGTTCATTACAAGTAGGTGTAATAAGATGTGTTTTTGTGTTTTCATCTGGCTGTGAAATATGTCTTTCACCTCCCAGAGATGTAGAAGACACACTCTGAAGCTCACTTTGGCAAGTGCTGGGAGTATTTTGACTTGCTTCCAGTTGGAGGGGGTCCCGGGGAAAGATTTTTTTACTGTTCTCAGGAACAAACAGTATGTATTTACAGTATGTTGCTATCTGGGCTCTCAAAGTCTACAAATTCCTCATGTGCCTCATTCCTCTGAAAAACGTAAGGCCTTGGTCATTCCATGAGAGCTTCTTCATGTCTAACACAACACAAATATCAGTACAAGTCAAGGCTGTTATCAATCAAGATATTGTAACAAAATTACTCAAAGAAGAATGTACTAAATATTTTAAAATCATCAGAACTGTGGAAATAATCATTATAATTGTCCATTACAAATGCAATTAGAGTAAGGAAACATCCATTTTAAGATAGGATGTTTAAATATTCGTCAGACTGAAATTTGAATATGTTGTTCTTTCTTCTTTGAGTGGTGCCAGGTATTTCAGCAAAGCTCCATTTTCCTTCTGTCTCTCACCCTCTTTCTCCCTACACACACACCAACAGAAGAAATAAATCAGTGTTTTGTTTGTACTGGAGCGAAAGTGTGAGAGTGGAAGCCCTGGTGACAAAGTTCTCGCGCAGGACTCAGGGGTAATCTCCAAACACACAAACAAAGATGTCACAGGTCAGGATTTATAACTCCGTTCTCTGTTGGAAAGAGAGCAGCTCTTTAATCTGAACAGTTGTCACCATTGCTCATTGAAGTAAATCTAAAAAAATAGTGTACACATTTAATGTAGAGCCCGCCTTCCTAGCACTACCTTTCTGCTTTTATGTACCCAGCTGGACAAAGTTCTCTGTAATTCCTCCCGTTGAGCATTTGATACCTTGGGATAACATGCTCTATTGTGATGCATATTGCAAACAGAAAGGCTTTTACCCAGAACTACATGTGAATGATACTGTACGTTTGCAGTGTCAAGAGTGAAAAGTAAAAGCTGACCAAAGGCAGTTAAGTGAAGACCACCCATGGGTAAATTGCAAAATGGTATACTTATGCTATCACTGTCCTTAGCCTAGCCTCGCTTTGCACTCACACAGCAGGGGAGTGTGTTTCATACACAGCAGGGGTCACTTAGATCAACATAATATAATATTTTTCTAATAATTTGAGTTTGCATGCCATACTCATAAGAGACAGAGCTTGTGGTACTGTAGCCGTGGACGTGCACATTGACATTTTTTTGCATACAATGGCGTCTCTTTCATAACAGCAATACAGTGCCGAGCGGGGTTGCCAGTCGGAGCCTACATATAGTGTGGTCAGCCAGTGCCCTCCTTTCATGCTCGGTGGCCTTTCATAACTAGCACGCTCCATGTGATAGGGGTGCTAACAGGCAGTGTGTGTGGACACAGTGGATGTGATGACTTTACCACCCAGGCCAGACTGATTTATGTGGGAAAAGCCCTAAGAGCACCCACAGAGAGTGTGGAGAGGATTAGAAGCCCCTCTACAAAACCGGTCACGGCCAATCAGCAGCTGAGACCCCCTACAGACAGACGTCAGGGCCAATTGCAGCGCAGCATTTAGTTTGATGATCTGGTTTGTCTTCTTTATCATTGCTTCATATGATCTCATATGATCTTCATATGATCACTTTATCATTCAGGGTTTGTGGGTAAGCACTTCAGCTTCAAGTGTAGTGGAATACTGAGATTTGAAGAGAAAGAAGGCACACTCCTCATTTTGTTTCTGTATGTGACAAAGGCATAAGCAGCCCCCATGCACACATACACACAACACACACTCAACCGTATCCCACAGTGATAAGATAACTGCTCTTTGTTTCTGCTCTGTTATGGGAAGCTGGGATCTTCAATTAGGAAAAGAAAACCTCTGATTTTCCCAGGATCCTAAATGTTTGTTTGTTCAACCCTCTTTCCATACTTGTCTCAGTTTTTCAGGAAAATACACAGCAAAGAAACAAGTTTTTCCTGTTGTCATTGTGAGAAGTGTATATGTGTAATTACGTTCAGGTGATATCAAGTTTTGTTTTGTCCTGATTGTCATTGAGTTTTCAAATCAAAAAGTCAAGATTACAAATTTTAACATGATCTCTCTCATGATATAAAACAATTTAATCATTTTCACATCAATGTAATTTTCTTGTTCTTTTTGCTTTATATATAGCACATCTTGCTTTCTCACATTGTGCTTCCCCAGTCCCTGATTAATGAAATTGTCAGCCTGCACAATGAAGAACAGTGGTTACCGCTGGAGTTGTGTGTGTATTCATACTTTCTGTATCCTCTTTCACCGTGCTTCTTTTCTTCTTTTCCTCCCACCCACTCTCTCTGACACACACACACACACACACACACACACACAGTGACTTAGAGACTGGGGCTTTTTGCCTAAAGTAAACACATGTGAATGATGGATCTTTCGGTGGATTGTGGGAAAAAGTGTTTGACTTTCACACAAGCTCTCTAAACGGCTATTAAATCCTCTATGTGTACACACGTCTTGTTTCTGCAGAGGACAGGGACAGAGAGAAGGAAGGGAATAGAATTTTTATCTATGGGAATCTTTTGTTTTCTGAGCCCTGTCTAACTTTGCTAAATTGTTGTCCCAGTAGACAGTGGGACACACAGATTTTATGGAATTTGTAGCAATGATATCCTTCTCTCCAGGATCAGGATCCTCTGTCACTAATCAAGATTTTTGTCCCTTCCCTTCAAGATATAAATCTACAGAGGGGTGGACAGTGGACTGAAATTCAGTAGAGGCATTTGCATTACCAGAACAGTGAGAATGGAGGGCAGAGAGTGCAATAGACATCTCTGTGCAGGAATGTATTTCAGACAGAGCTGGAGACTGGCCAGCTGGAGGAATTCAGAAAGCCATGATTCTGTTTCCGTGTGAAATAGCTACTTAAGACCACTGTGAACAGCTGCCGGACAGTGCCCCCTGCCCCCCCACCCCCACCCCCACCTCCTCTCTCCCTCCGTGGGGCTGTAAATCTTGAAGGAGAACGGAGGTGCTGGCGACTTGCTGAAAGGGATCCAGGGAGGATCCTGGGGTTTAGTGCAAAAGGTCAGGTCTGTGTTAGCAGGCCCCGGTGCCGAGACTCTGGACTGATACCCGCTGATGACCCAACACACACGCTTGAGGCTAGGGCGCTGTCCACCCTGGAGGCACCATGGATTTCCTCTCTGTTGTCTGGATTAATTGAACTGGTATAAGGAAGAGGGCACTGAAGGCCCTGCTGTAACAAGAGGGCTTATCTTAACGAAAGGCAGAGGGGTCATTTAAGTCATTTGACAAAACCATGTTAAATCCATGTAATCTGACAAATAAAGCAGAAAATAACTTGAGTTTGTCGGCAGATATTACGCTGACAGCCTTGAAAAGTGTTTCGAGTGGCATATGCTCCACTAAAAATGTCAAATAAAAGACATATTGAGAAAAATGACTGAATTATAACTGCGACTGATCCCACATTTGCCTCTGAAAACCAGAGGAGAAAGACGTGGAGGGGTCCCGAGCTCTCTGTTCATCTTCTGTCCCTCCTGAGTCAATTGTTGGGGAAGCATGGTGTCAACCCTGCGCCATCAATCACCCCTTTTCAGAGGAGGGCAGACAAGGCGGGGACCCGCCCCTCAGGACAGGGGGGTGGAAGTTCTCATGCCCTCCCCGCCTCCTGAAGCCCCGCGCCCCTACAGACAGAACTCCGACAGCTGGTCTGGCCATTAGGGGTAGGCCGAGACCTGAGGGCCCCTGCACAGCAGCAACAGCTGCCAGCCCACTGCCCCCAACAACCCCACCAACACAGCTCAATAAAATCTGTATTAGAGCAGCAATTTATTGTCATCCGTTTGCATTCCTTCACAAAGATGTCCACATTACACATCATAATCAATTCTTTTCACTTGAACACAGTTTACTGTGAATATGTGTAAAAATACGTGTATGGAGTTTTCTGCAGCACGTGGTTTTGCAAATGTTATTCATTCAGGGAAGCATCCATTTTTGCCTGGGTACTTTACAAGCAATTAATTTTGCTCTCAGTGGGTGGCTCAGTTTTAGTTGTTTTGATGCCATAATTCAGTACTCTTCCCAGAGTTTAAGATGACAATGTAATCTCACAGGATGAAAACAAGGTTTAATGACCTGCTAATTTATATAAATTACAATATTCTTTTATAGCACAGCACTTTCTCTCATCTGGAAATATAAAAATACTTGCTATATCCAGAAGGATGTGTTGGGGGAATCATGACAAAGATCACTGGCTCATAATTTGTGCACAATACACATTTATTTGTTTATTTATTAGACAATTATCAAGTGATTTAATCTGATATTACAGAGACCTTGTGTGTTCGTACTGTTGGTATTGTCAGCTGCTTTTGAAAAATGTTAAAGTTGGTGAAATGCATTTTAACTCTGCATGGAAGTAACAGTTTCAATCGCTGTTGGTTTTATATCCATCAGAGATAATTATGCACCTACTAAAACTAAGCTCAAAATTTATGTCACATACTTTTCCAAATGGTTACGTTTTTGGTGTAATTTTTCATGCAAGCTCCTTCGGCAAACCAACGCAAGCTATTATTTACCTGGCTGTGATTATGTTTACACTACAAATATGTCTGTGTCGATGTGATTTATACATTGAGCTTTTATTTGAAGATTGCTGTTTGCAAATGCACGCTGACTGACATAAATGCATGAGTGTACTCAGTCTTCCGAGTGAATGTGTGTGTTCCACTAAGTGAGAGAAAGAGAAGAGACAAGAGCGTTAGAGGAGATTACGCCACACTCCCTCAGGGTCCTTGTTACTCATGCGCTACTGGTGGCAGAGTGGTTCCCACACTTACACACCGAGGTGAGAGAGGCTGCACCCATGGCCCCACCTGTGCCTCTACGTGTCCCAGCAGAGTCCTCCTGAGCCAAGATTCTCCTTAAGAAAAGAACAGGAAAAAAAAACTAAACCAGACCAGTACGCAATCAAAACAACAGCCAGTGAGTAACAATGCTAGTGCACCACTAAGGTATAATTACTACTAAAGCATCCAAGAATGGGATAATTAGCCTGTGCCTCCCTACCCTCCAAACCCACCTCCTGCTTCATGCACACATACCTGTACACATGGTGAGTTTGAAAGGGGCTTTTTTTGCCACAAACACAGAAGCCTCCATGTACCCAACATCAGGGATGTCATATACAGCCTCATTCTACATCAGACTCATTCTTCCAAGGTCAAAAGAAGTCAAGCAATGGATATATTTGTTGTTGGTGTGTTTTTGCCAGGTTGAATTGAAAAGGAGAGAGATCTGCACACCAAATAGCTCCAGTTTTCAAGCACAGTGCTTGAAATGTCATGCAGCAGAAAATAAAAGTCAGCAGAAAATAAAAGTCCTGTAAATGGGAACTATTTGGTGTGTGGATCTCTCTTTTTCAACTCTGCAAGGTATTTTTTGATGCAGCACCCATCCTATTGGGTATTGGGATATGCATGTCTTTTTTATTATTTTTTGCCAGGTTGACCCATCTGGTTTTTAATGTTTGCTTCTATGATATCATGGTTTTGTAGATGGACTGTGGCTATTTGTGAATGTCTGGCATGAAACTTGCCAACAGTGTCCAATGTGTGACTGTATCCCTGCCAAAATCAACAGGCCTGCTTGCTTTGTCGGCCAAGCAGTCTCTGATCGCAAAATCCATCATGGAAGCACTAGGCCTTTTGTCCGAGCCCACTGAAGCGGTGTGAGATTACATTTGTGGTTATCACCCCCACCATCCTCCTCATCAGAGTGGAGTAGATCAGTTGTGGAAGGCAGGAGCAGAACTTGATTCAGTCAAAGATGGTATCGCACACAGACACGCCACAGCAGCTGTTGGACTTCATTAAAAAGTGGTTGATGATGCTCTGTGGTCAGCTTAGGGAGTGAAAGCAAGGATCAAACCAAGAAAAAGAGGTGAATTTGGAAAATGGTATGTTTAAAAGGTGCATGCCACATTCCTCCCTCAAGCTATGGTTGGCCTAGAGGCACACTTGAGTGATAAGGAAAGCAGTAATGAAGTAAAAAAGGGTGGGACTAGAAGGAAGTGTTTGGGGTCAATATGCTTTAAGTGTTCTGTGCCTGGGTGTTGACTATTGTGCCTTAAAAAGGAAAAACTCTTAAAGGATTGTTGATGACTCTGTAGTTTCTTCTATTCTAATCACACCACCCATGCACACTCACGCAGAAACCACTGATAGATTATCTGTTGTGACTTGGCCTCCTTACTCTCTCACAGTGAGAAAGACTACTGAGTTCATGTTTATATCTGGATAATTCTCATTTCATTGCTCTTGTTTTTTTCACATATTGAGATGAAACACGGGCTGAAGGAATTTTAAGTCCAGCTCACTGTTATCCTGTCACTGTTAACATTTTGCTCTTCAGATCTGGGTCACATAGGCTGAGTGTATGTTTGAAGCAGGTAGTAGTCCTTTCCAGAAAGGCTTGGTCGTGGTGCAGAGGGGGTGGAAGGGGTGGCTGACAGCAGCAGACATTCCACACCACACCACCCAGGGGCCGAGGAGAGAGGAGGGCTTGCAGTAATTCCACTTTTATTAAAACACGTTGAAGAAAAATAACAAGCTGGTCTATGGCAGCAGGAGGAGAAAATCAGCATGACGGCTGGATCCACCCTCCCTCTCACTATCTAGAAGCTTGTGTCTCTAAGCTTCCATGAATGTTTCATCCTCTCCTCTCAGTTCTCTCATTCCTATTTTTCTTCCCATCTTCCCTCTCCACCCCCATCTACTGTTGATCAGACAGCTGTCCAGCCATCACTACTCATCCCACTCCTTTAATCTCGCTTTCTTCGTTTGTTCTATCCCACCCATCCTCTCACCCCCGCTCTATCAATCTCCATTTCCTCTCTCATGGCCTTACTATCTACTGTGTGTTCATCCACCTCATGCGAGCCCCTCACAACTGCATGGCTCACAGATTTTGCTGTCTGGAAAGCCTGTGATGCTCCTCCCTCACTGCCTAATTTGCCCTGTGTTTTGTGTGGTGTCCTTTGGCTTTAGGCAGAGTTTGTGTTCCTGGGTGGATCAGTAAAGGCTGTGTAGTGCTAATCTCTCCTGAATGGCTGCTACACCATTATTGAAGCTGACTTTATTGTCTGGGTAATTTTACAACCATGCCTCTGGCCACACTGACCCCAGTGACCTGGTCACTGTCTCCCCAGCAACTAATGAAGGAAGTGTGATAATGCATGGGCGAGGAGGTCTCACCTCAGGATGGCCTGACTATTGGGCCCAGGGCAGACACTATCAGCCTGTCACAAATAACTGACAATTCCTCTGTCCCTGCTGTTCAGTTATTAATCTTCTAATATTCATCTCCAGCATATGTGCACCCCCTCCCAATGTTTCTAAGCCAGCTGGCATTTCCAAAGGAATGTTTAGAATATGAGGCCAGGAATGCATTATGCGCGGATATGATGTACTGGATTATCAAGCATCCTGACAAAACTTTGATTTAGCTGCAGCCATCTTCCCAGGACTCTGCGGAAGAGAAAGGCAATCCAGACAATCCAGACATTCCTTGGTCCTGTTGTGTTCTCTCATACTCTCTAATTTAAGAGCAGCTGTCAGGCACTGCAAACCCTCAACCATCAAAGCTGGGTAAGGAGGTGGGGGCAAGGTGTGTGAGGAGCAGTGATGCCCCCTATCACAGTTTCTTCGGTTGTAGCACTCAACAGAACACCTGTGGCAGATAGGACAGAGGCTAGATTACAGGATAGGGGATAGAGACTGCAGGCCCCATCAGTAAAAACAGAAGTCATGTAACTGATGGCCCTCATGAGAAATGCACTTAGACCCTTTGGGCACCATCAACCACTAAGACTTGGTCCATGCTAAGGTGTATAATTTGAAAGAACAAAACAGTATCCAAATTGCTGACCTATTGTCTTAGTCCAGGATCTTGTGCAGGTACAGTTGGTTGTTCACACTTGCTGTAGGAACAACAAAATACTATGGAAATGATTGGTGGAAAGAACATAAATAGAGATCTAGGCTGTTTTTGTTTATTTTTGCATTTGTATGTGGAAACCTTTACTTGAAAAACTATGTTTCCACATCTATCAGCAGTGTAGCAGGCATGTCCAAACTTTATCAGAAAAAGTTCAGACAGTGTTGGAAACCTCAGGTGGCGGCGCAGCTCTCATGTATACTTGGACCTTCTTTGTGGTTCTCACTGGAAAGTAAAGATCCCTGCTGGGTTGTTTGGACTGAGGCAAGCACCTGCTGGTTTGAGGAGAAAGAAAAACAGGCCTGGAATCACCTGTTGCTTGATTCATTCATATTCCTTTAGTCAAAGCTAAGCAAGATGATTGTACTATGTGTCATGAGATCCCATGTCTCGGAGGCTTCTCACAGTGCCACGGCTTCCTTCCAACATGGCCAAACTTGAGAGAGAAAAAAAAACTGTTTATCTGGAGTGCCAATGAAATTTTTGTTGGTAAATATGTGAGAAAAATAGATTACAGATTTAAGCTTAAACAAAAAAAAAACAAACAAACAAACTCTATCATTTGATATAAAACTTGTCATGTAAGATCATGATGTAGTGCTGTATTTGGAGCAGCACTGTGTGTTTAGGTGTGCTTATGGGCTGAGGTTCTCACACTCTGGTGAACATGTTGAGACAGGGAGTCCCTGGAGGATCCCAGATGTGGTCCACGCTCTGCTCTGTACTAACCCCTAATTACACTATTGGCTCCATTATGGGACATAATTACTAGGACTAGTGATGCGATTTCAAACTAGTGGATGCCAATTGATTTATTTTCCTTCTCCTGTCTGCATTACACATGCATGCACTCCCACATACACATGCACTCAGACAACATGCTATAATAACATTTTGAATATACAGTAAACAACACAGATTGTGTGACTCAGACAACACAAAATTTCACGATGTCTTGTCCGAGGTGACTAATGCAGTCATTTTTCATGTGATACTGGGCCACACATCAAATTCTTTGCTGTTGTCAGTGCAGTAATGTAGAATTCTCCCTCAGTCTACATTGAGCTGTGGTGACTTAAATCTTTTTATAGTCTTTGTGAATATATGGCACACAGACTGTTTCCTTCTTAGGAGTGGGCTTTGGATCTGGATTTCCCACATATATGAGAAAGGCCATCTTGGGGGTCTCCTTGACCTGCGCTCCCATGGAAGTGCTGTTTCAACAGCTTGTTCTAATTCCCAAGTCTCTCCAAGCTCCTGTAGGACAAACAGGGAAGAGGAAGCACTGAAGCCCCACATCGCTACAATAAGAGCAGCCTCAGGGGCACAAGGAGGAAGAGGGTCAATGCAATCACAGTGGGACTTGAGGCACCAGAGTGAGGGGGTCGCAAATAAGGGAAGTGCGTAGCCCACGCCCTCTTATATTAGGGAATTTCTTTCCTTCACATGGGGTCCACTCTTTTTGTGGTTTTACGCAAACTGGCCTCCAGTCCCAGACTGTTTGAAGTTTTTCTGAAATGTGAGTCCTTGGTTAAGAGCTCATTCCTCAGAGCTTGCTGGTTCTACCCTCAACATTAATGTTTCCATGTGTAGTATTCATCCAGAAACAGTGCGTAGGAGTGATCTGGATAAAGCAGTGAGAAATAATTTTCAAACACAGAAGATGATGAAGAAAATTGTATAGAAACACCAAACTGAATTTCCGGATCAGTTTTAATTCCCTTACAAAACAAACCACATTTCACACAAACCACAATTAGGCACTGCCACCCCTGTGGTTGCTGAAATCAAGGCTCAATGAATGAATGCAGGGCACTGTTTAAATAGAGATCAGATCAGACACTCGGGAAAGAGACGTCAAAGCAGAGCAAAATGTGGAAAGTCCTTAAGAATCGTTTCATTTACTTAAACTCAGAAAGTCCCTCATGTGACAACACTAAAGGGGCCTGAGTGACTAATGCCTGGATTTCCTTTTCAGCACAGCCCTCGCAAAATATATTTTCCATCATGTCATGTCTTGGACGAAGGAGGGTTGAGTGGATAGCTGACGTTAGTGAGTGATAGTAAATGCGCAGGATGAAAAATACCAGGCCTGGTGTTTGTAGTTCTATAAACATAACTAACTACAAATAATGTTTTCCATTTGGGAAATGGTACTGAAATGTACAACCTGAAGTTAAAACTGGTTGCAATAATGCAGGTTTCAGATTTTAATTACTGGGATATTTGGAAAGGAGAGGTTTGACATTGACAATGAGTTGAGTGAAACCTATAAACAGGTGGGGGTTCCATTGTTACACAGTCTGGATTTTATGTTATTTGGATGTTTGGTCTTCTCTACACACATGTAGCTCACACAAATCTATATACCCCTACTTTTACAAGCTGAAAACCTGTTTCATCTCTCTGTCCTGATGGGGTGTGTGTGCTGAATGCTGGCTTGTTCAAAGCAACAAGAAATCCTAAAGTGACAGGCACCAGGGCATACAATCCTCCTGATGACAGAAACACATGCTCTGTGCAGGCCAGTGGTTGGCTTTATGGCCATTAGTGACTCAGCCTGGCATCCTACTTTCTAACGTTTTCCACTGTTCAGTCACGTCCAGCCCTTCACATCCTCTCTTTCTACACCTCTTCTATCTAGAGATTCTTTCTCTTAATTCTCCTTTCCTTACCAGACACTCACATATCACAGCCAGGCAGGCTGTGCAGGTTTCAGAAGCTCTGATATTTCAGTGAATAAGCACTCAGTGTGTCCCATCTTAGCGCTGCTGCTCCACATGCAGATGGAGGCCTGTGTGTATTTGTTTATGCTGCTGAATGAGGTGACTATGTGGGAAAATCTGCTCTCCACGGTTGGGATCGATGAGGGAAAGATAAGAGCGCTCAGTGGCCTTGGTTGAGCATGAATGAAAATCCTTTTCTTGTGTGAGAACTTCCTCTTCATTTCTCCATAATATGAACAGCAACAAGTTCAACCCAAGAATTGCTCTCTGTGCTGCAAAAAATAGGCCAACATTGAGGGTTAAAGGAACTGATACATTCAAATTGCAATTCTCTTGTTAGATAGGCACCTTCATATCAGTTAAAGCACTGGTGAAGTTTGTCAAAGTGACATACATTGCTTAATCTACTACAGCCCTCTCCTAAACAATAGATGTGGTCAGCAGAGGTCCAAAAAAGCCATAAAATTACTACAAACAGCTCATGTGGTGTAATCATAGTCTTCTGAAGCCAAACATTTGTACTGTGGTTCCAAAAGTGCAATACAAGTCTGATATCCATCATTTCGATATCCCCACTCTTAAAATGTTCTAGTTACGTTACAGCATTCTGGTAGAAGAGTCTTAATGCCTTTACTTGTTCTTGTAAGCTCCTTCAACCAAGGAGGAAAGTTGTTTTCAACTTTAAACCAATACTCTGGAAAAGTAGAGGAAATCTAGGATAAAGTAAATATTATGCACTTATTTGTCCCAAAATACAAGCACTTGGCTTCAGAACAGTCTTATTTTTTATCTTCTTTGAAACTCTAAAAACACATTCATTTCACAGTGAACAGTGTGTATTTAAGCCTCTGACTCATTGCATAGCGAAACGCGTGTCAATGAAAGATTCTTGAAAATAGTTGTATGGGTTGCAGTGTGTATTCCCTACCATAAACACTTGTGGTTTATTTTTTTCTGATTACATTCATCAGCCCATTCTATTTTCTGAGGAAGGCTGAAACATTAACGACACAAATTTTCAGCCCTTTAAAGCTAATATGTTAATTTGCAATTTCATAGTTTGGCCGAAATCAACACAAGATACTTCCTTAAAACAACGGAAACAGTATCAGGAAAAAATGGTGGTGCCGTGTGTCAGATTTTTCCCCTTGAATAAATTCAAGTCATTTTTTTATTCTCAATGTAAAAATCGACATTTTTTGCAGTGTGCCATTTCTCCCTCTTATTTTCCTTATTTAAACTGTATGACAGATTTGTACACATCACAAGAATCCTGAAATTTTAGACTGTCCCTGTGTTTTTGCATTTTTCCCATCAGCGCTGGTGCTTAGCGTGGGAATCAAGGGCATAGATAGGAGGATGTGGGAGAATAAGAGCCATCTGTCTGTCAAACACATAACATTAAGAGGAAAGGGGCTCAGAAAGGGAAGACACCCTAACCTCCTCTTCTATTCTTACCTGAGGTCATAATTTTGTAAATCTTCTGTACTGTACATGTGTCAGCCTTAAGTGCCAAAGAGTCTCTGGGAACCCAACGGTAGATGCAAGGATAAGACAGCAACCTGTCCCTACGTGATCTTCCATCCACATCTTCCACTCAGATGTATCAAGCTGATCATAATCTCTCACTTATCACACGCACTTCTCTTAAAAGCACCAACACACTTTCTTGCGTACTACCCACTGCCTGCTGCTGTCACGTTATTATAAGATTTACCACCGGCAGTCTTAACTGTACAAATCTGTGATATCATCCATGGGCTCAGAGTGAAAGCTGTTGAATAATGCCTCTGGGAACTGGTGTTCAACCTTGGCTTTTCCCTTCTATCTGTATCAAGCAGTAATGAAGGCTTTCTCTCTCTGCCGTTAGCAAATATATATCACCTTTAACAGGCACACATTCCAGAGCTAGCACCATGGGGAAACAGAGCAGGAGCAGGACATTGTTCTCAGACTGAGTATAGGGACAGAAATAAATAAAGGCAGGGGGTTTGATGAGGGAAGCTGAGTAATAAGAGAGAGGGGGAAAAATGATTGAGAGAGAAAAATTATCTCTCAAATTTCTGTTAATCAATACAGATTAGAAGTCATGAAGAGAGCATATGCACAGTGTGTCAGCCTCTGCTCTGGTCTTCCTTTGTGGTGGTTGAAGCGTCCCCGTGTGTGGTCTGAGTGGTTCCCGTCTTCAAGGAGTGAGCAGATCTCTCAGACACTTCAGACTGCAGTCTCACACACAGCCTCTGATGAGCGCAGAGCAAAGAGAGAGAGGTCCAATAAACAAGGCCTGTTTGATCCAGCCGCAGCCCAGCAGCCTGCCAAGTTCCCTTTGTCTTAGAGAGGACACCACAGCCGTCACACAGACTGCCGTCTACCCGTTGCACTTAGCTGTGGTGAGGGAAATCATTCACATGCTGCCGTGCCAGTAGAGTTAGAAAGAGAGAAAGAGAGAGAGAGAGAGAGAGACAAAGACATAGCTTGAAAAAGGGGAGAGATGAAGCAGCACATAAAACAATTTGCATGTGCAATGCTTCACTGCGCAACCAAATGTTAATGTCTGCGTTTCAGTTTTTTTTTTTCCCATCACCCCATGTTCTCTAAACAGCTGCAAGAGGCTGTTGTGCAACATGCAGGTGATTAGGTGGTGATGCTTCTTCAGAGCTGCTCCACATGGTCCTCATCACTCCATGGTAGACTCAGCCCACTGCTGCTCAAGAGACACAGAAGGACTGAGTTTACCAATCCTTGCGAAATAAGAAAAGGGAGAATGCCAGATACACTTAATTTGATATTGTAGATAAGTAGAACCAGACTATTTGTGCCATTGTTCTTTCAGACAGGGATCCACTTTAAATATGGATGTTTTAAAAAACAGTATGATCCTATTGTTTTATCTGCAGTGGGATGTAAACTTTTAAAGGAAACAGACTAATTTTAACAATGCTAGTTAGTGTAATGATAGTTTTCCTAATGTTTTATTGGCCAAAATAAAATGTAACAAAGAGGGTCTGTGTACCATATTTTTACATTTACTTATTATTAACAAAGGAGGCTGTCTAATTTCAATTATAATTTTTGGAGATCTAGGTTTTTGTACCTCAAGAACATCAGCTATGAATTCATACACACAGGCCTAGGACTTCACCTCACCTGACCCTATTGCATGCCTGTCAGCATGCCTCTACAGTTTCACAGAAACTAGCCAAACTGTCATATTGTATTCTAAAAATGGGATTTTAGGCTGAAAAATGCTTGGTTAAACTTGTGTTCTGTGCCCAGTGATGGTTTGAGAGGCTCCAATTGAGTGGCAGAGCTGTACTTATCTTAATGAAATACCATTTTGTTGAGTCAATCTTCTAAAGTCGGGTTTTGTGTGTGCTAGATCCCTGTGTTCCTCTTTAGACAGGAGGAAACTCTAAACTGAGCCCTGGATCAGGTGCAACCAGCACGGCTATTTCCCACAGTTGGGACCCAGGTGGCAACAGCCAGATATCTGACACTAATCACCCATTATAAGTGCTCTGTTCTGCACCAGGCTAGAGAGAGCGACAGTGACAGCTGCTGCTACTACGTCCAACTGCGGGATTCTAGGAACACATTCAAAACTTCTCTAGAAGACTGGGGAATTGTACTCTCTGTTTTCTTTTTAGGTCCAAAGTTGTAGTGCTGCTTTGTTGTTTCAGGTCAGCGTTTGAGTAAGTTAGATAGTGAACAGTGAAACCACTATCTAATAGTGAAATATGAGTGAACAGAGAAAAAAGAGTGTGGTATAACAGTGACATTCGAATAAAATAAATCATATGAAGAAGTGTGCACTGCCAGTCACTCCAACAATGAAACAGGAAAAGGGATTAAGTAAGAAAGTTTATCCCTGTCTTCTCTTCAGGGTCAGTTTCCTTCTCAGTATTTCTGTCACTTCTGTCCCTGGATAACGTTTTAGATTACAACCCACAATGTACAGCGCAATTACTCTTGAGTTACGGTGTAATCTTTTGTACTAATGGTGCCGGTGCTGTACCAGTACAGTACATACCAATACATATATATAGGTACAGATATGAAGTTATGCAATAAGGGCGTGACAGTTTGGGAACGTACAAAGAACTTTTACTGTAGTTGTTTTTTAACTACTGGGTACCTCTTCTATTATTACAGTGTATATATGACCTATTGAGCAATAATCTGGACATTTGGGAGGAATTTAAGAGAACTTAGCTGTAACTGTAGCTATTATTTAAAAGGGACCTATTACGCTAATTTCCAGCTCTATATTTTTATTTTTGGACTTTGCATGGCTCACAGTTCAAAAACTCCTAATTTATCATATACTGGCCCTTGCAGCCCCTCAGTTCAGCCTTTGTCTCTTAACAGCCAGTCTTAGCTCCTGTCTCTTTAAAGCCCCGCTCCCGATGAGCCCTTCTGATTGGCCATCTTTCCAGAAGCCTGCCGAGGGGCAGCCGTATCAGAGTCGTGTTAAGTTACCGCTGATGCAAACCCAAAATTTCTTGACTTACTGCTTCAAATTAAAAGCTCTAAAGGAGATCGGCAGATCGGTGTTCTCTCAGCGGCTCAGTCGATGTGACGTATCTTCCGCTGCGCAGAGGATTGTGGGTCGGAAAAGCAAGAAAAGCATGCTGGCTTGCATACGGCAAAATGCGACCAGATGTAGTAGGACATCCTGGTACTGTTGGCATACTGCATTTGACATACCATGTATTGGGACATACTAAATCTTTTTCTGGCATAATAAATAGTATGGTAGTATGGGTACGGGAACACACCTGATCTGTTCCACTTTACAGCAACCATACGTACGGTAAATATATTCACACAGAGCTGTCTGGTTTGTGGCTCATGTCAAGTGTAGTGTTAACTGAACAAATGAAAGGTGTTGGAGTGTTGGCTTGATAATCATTTGTTAGCTACTGAATGTTCACGTCCTAGCTAACACTGTGTGCCCAGCTGAAAAAGCAAAGCATTATCCTGCAGTGTTTACAAGCTAACATTAATAATTGCTCTAATAGAATTTACTATGTCATGACATTCAATGTAATACAGTATAATGCTTGTGGGATTGTGTCTTACAGAAGCTGACATATGTTAAGGTGATTTTATTCACATAGCAACCTTACACCTTACACTAAGCTAATCTGCTACTGCACTGGCTAAACTTTTAACACATCCTCATTCAAACTTATATTAACTTGTGATTACTTTGCTGGCAATAAGCAACATATCAAACATGTCCTATGTTGGATTTAGGCTTTGTCAGTAAAATAAAATAAAAGGGAAAATCGCCCATGACTACTGTTGTTGTAAGCTTGTCCCACCAGCTAATTGGAAATTAACCTCAACTTTTCCATTATTATTGTTCCACATATTTGTAATTGTTTATTGACAAACTAGAAACATGGCGGGGGGGGGGGGGGGGGGGGGGGGGGGGTATTTACTTGGTTGCAATCTGCAACCTCACCGCTAGAAGCTACTAAATCCTACACACTGCACTTTTAATATTGTATTTATTCAAATCTAGAATGCCTGGGATGATGGCTTTGTGGCTGTGTGGCCAACGGTTTGATTCTTATGGCTCCCCACTGGGAGACATCATAGCTGTCAGAAATCCAGATATCTCAAACTATAAATTACGGTCAAGAGACTGACATTACAATTTTTCTCTGTAGGGTCAACATATGGCCAAGGTACACCAGCTTCTTTCCCCTCGTCTCAACCTCAACCCTATCATCATCATCTTCATCAGGAGTGGAAAGGAAGATGAAAAAGAAGAACAAAATGAGGAAGCAGTGCAAAAACAAAGAAATAAAGAATTCAATGCTATTTGTTCTTCGAAGGTTTCCAATTTATTTTGAAATACGAAGTATGTTAAATAAAGGTTTTAAGTTAAGTATGTAAGATTTTGTTTTTAATACGATACAAGGCGTACAATGTACACTTAAGATTACAGCTGGCGTATTCTGTAATTACCCTGTAATTGAATGTAACAAGGGGGGAACTACCACTGCATATATATAACTTACTCTAACTACAGAGAATAATGTGAGAACATGGAAGAACAAACTAATTTAACTGCACAGTTTGCTGTCAGAACAGCATATTAACCATATAACCATGCACAGAGCTGAAAAAAGGTAAGCTTGCACAGTGAGGAGCCGGTCGAACACAATTGCCAGGGGGACTTTCAACATTTTAATGACTTCATAACTGTCAGCTTGTGCTTACACTGAAACACAGGTGGGTGATATCTAGGATGGGCAAATTCTGTCCGCTGATGGCAGGCAGAGCCGTGAGGCCATAAACGAGCATCCAGAAATGAAATTTGCTGGTGAGGTGAGCAACAGCTGAGACAGTCTTCAGAGGCCGACAGTATCCATTGGTTGCAGTTTGCAACCAAGTGAATACCACTGTCCCCTTGACCTTTGTTCCGAGGTACACACACATATCGACCCCTTATTTTAAGTATCCCAAAATTATAAAGGAACATGTAGTTTGCCTGTTTGTTTGTAATAAAGACATTTTGAAATAAAATCACATTAGATATATTAAGTGCTGCAGAAGTCATCGCTCCATCTTTCCTGAAATGTCCATAATAATAGAATAAGTACCCCATAGTTAAAGAAATAACTACAGTTTAAATTTTCTCTAAATTTCTCCCAAACATCCAGATTATTGCTTTAGTGGCCTTCTGTAGGCCTGATGTTATGCTGGCCTGTGCTTTGGTCACAGATCATCTTTGAGTTAAGTTCATGCCAAAGAAAGTGCCATTCCACAAGCGTCTGCAAGAGGGGATCAATGTTAAGCCAAAGGGAGCGGTTTCAGGGCAGTTTTAATGCAGCACCTGTCAGGGCTCAGCTCAGGCCCAGGATTCTGCAGGATCCTGCCTGTGCAGCTGTGGGTCCAATCTGAACCTCAGCCAGGAACAGAGGCCAGGACCCACTCTATCCCCTCCCACTGGCCTCTGATCTGACACTACACACAACAATGAAGCTCCTCTGTGGGTGCTCTGACCTCAGCAGGCCTGTAATCTAATGATATGGAATACGTCTGTGGTGATCTAGTGGGTCCAGGAATGCAACTTGCACAAGGATGCTTGATTTCAAAACAATCTTAGG
The DNA here is from genome assembly GCA_038419695.1 of Scomberomorus guttatus. NCBI lineage: Eukaryota > Metazoa > Chordata > Actinopteri > Scombriformes > Scombridae > Scomberomorus > Scomberomorus guttatus. Next base: position 1,651,780 of record CM076459.1, read on the forward strand.
GTGTTGCAGTTTGAGACTGTGTAAGTGTGCAACAGTCAGAACATGTGTCAAAACCTTCAAACTGCAAACTATCTGATTCTCTTGCTTATCTTTCTGTCATAGCCTTTCTTCTGTTTATCTCTGTTACAGTATATGCTGAACATATAAGAAGACAAAATAAAAATGGGAGAGTAAAAAGAAAGAGCAGAACTGCAAACAAACAGAGTAAATCTGAAATCTGATAAAGCCTCTGGGGACTAAATGTTTCAAACAATCAGTCTAAATTACTACTGTATACATCTCGGGTTAAATGTCCACTCAAAACATACCCGTGGATTTTTTTCTGCTCTGTCGAATGGAAAAATGCATGACCCCCAGCAACTCTCTCTCAAAAGTCTGGCCTCTTGAGATACGGAATATTAAAGAGGCTAATGTGACTAGAGGGCTCTGGGCTGTTCTTGCAGGGCTGCCTGCCTGTGAATGTCCATTTATAACCAGATTGGTCAAAATAAGAGGAAGCAAGAGCTGCACTTTCCCACAGTACTGTAGGAGGCCAACACGACTTCTCCTTTATAGTTCATGACTGCATGGAAACTGCACTCCCACTAGGAGCTCACAGAATGGGCGGACTGGTGGACCATGGCAGCCCAGATAACACAACTTGACCAACACTGAATCTGATTAGCCAACTTGAAACCAGCCATGCTCGCTGATAGCGGCAGAGCTGGACATACTCATGGAAAATTCGATTCCCACCAGAATAGTCGTAAATGCATCAGTGTTTACTCTGCGGGCAATGTGACAAGTAGGGTAGGGAAATTTCCAATATAGGTATTTGTCATGTCTTTATCATTATCTTGGGGATAATAGTTTACCAAATCAATCAAATACACTTAAAGATCATTACAGTGCAAACCTTATAGACTTTATAATCTATATGTTATTGGATTTTTTTAATTCTAAGGTTTCTACCTAGTCCAATCCCTTTTCATTGTCTGGTTAAGTAATGATGATTTCACCCAACTGCACTTTGAAATCATGACCGCTTTCTGCTCCAGGTAACTAAATCTGCTCGCCACCTGCTATCACCCAGTTGTGCCCAGGTTTGCTCTCTACAACAAAGCCTGTGTGACCTCCACATCAGTCCAGCTCACGTTCCCTACTCAACATGAGTCCTCTCAGACCCCTCATCTGTATGCCTGTGTCTTTGAAACCCTCTTTGTGCTTTTTTTTTTTCCTGCAGCAGGTCTGTTTAGTGGGTATCTGATTTCTTATGCTGCGGCTTGGGGGCCTGTGACGTTTTCGTTCTGGTTTTTAAAACTTCTGTGGCCATACACTATGGAGGTTGTGACCCCTGTGTGTGAGTGAGTGACAGGAGGGAACGGAGTCTTTTAAGAGGATTTACTGTGAATTAACACGCTGATTTGAATGCTCTTTTTTGTCGTGCTGTGTTCCCGGAGAGAGTCGACTGCACCAGACCATGTACAGATGGGCAGATTGCATTTCAGCCACTTTTTAAAAAGCCATGCGCACAACAGATACATTTCAGCAATGTCATTGGTCAACTGTCACATCTGTCAACCATATTCTTTTGAAGTTGGATTTTAACAATATGTATGTTCAAAAAGCCCCTAATCTCTCTGCATCCATATTTCACACTAATCCCCTCTGTTTACAAGCTCGTTCTACTCTAACTTCACAGACAGAAATCACTCAACTATGTTAAGGACAGTTTTTCTGGCCACATTAGATATCCTCAATGTACAGACAGTGAAAAACAGCACCAAGTAATGTCTCTTGTGCTCACATTTTCTTGAGGATTCAGAACGGATAGAAGGGCACAATGGTTGCTGGTGAAGAGAGCCAGCTCCCTCTAATCAGTTTGGAGGGCAGCTGTCGTAGCAAAGACTCGACAGTTACCATCCAGCTGGCTCAGACTCTGGGAACCACTGAGAAAAGCTAAGATGCACTTTACACCATTACAAGCCTATGCACGGTCTCTGTCTCTCTTTCTTATGTTCTTTCTCGCTCACTCTTCTCTCCCTCTATTTTTTTTTTTCACACACACAAAAACACAGCGAGATCACACCGAATTGGACCTAAGTTTCTGACTTTTACCCCCTAGTTAAACTATAATCTGTGGTTCTGTTCCAGGCCTTCTTCCAGCATTTACAGCGTCATGTGGTTCAGGATTCCCACATTACAGAGAACTGCATGTGGTGTGGGCTGCATGTTCCGTTTCCTGCAGATTAACTTTGTATGCCTCCCTCTTTACTGTGACAGACTGAATCAATCTAATGTAAATAAGCATTCCTAACTTTCAACAAACCTATGGCCCCTGAAAACCAAAAGCCCCCCCTTAGTTGAAAGTGAGAGAATTCCACCAGGAGATCTAAACTTCCCTCTCTCCCAGATCTCAAGCTTGTCTTCCCACAGACGCCCCGGGCTCAATGACTTTGACTTCCCACATTTAAGAGTGACTAAAAAAAGCATCTTCAAATTGCAACCATAAGTTGTCTCTCTTTCCCTCCTCCCACACACATATACTCTTACTATCCTAATGGGGGTCCTAAACACTGAGAACATGCAATTCTCCAGTGAGAAATGTAGTTGTATATCACATTTTACCTACTCATTCTCTCTATCAGCAACACAGAAACACTCTGGGAAAAGCCAGTAATGTCGCTGTACAGGATGCATACTGAGTTAGAGCTTCCAGTGAGAAAACAAGTGAACTGGAGAGGGATGAAGAAAGAGAAAGAAAATGAGAACTTGGAGATGGAGCCTCCTGGCTGGCTGCACAAAGGGGTCAGAGGTCTGTTCCCTGAGGATATGAGTTTGACTCCTCCACATAGAAATTGATCCACTTAGTGAAATCACTTCCTGTCAGTGTTTACAGGATGGTAAGAGCTTGGGCAACAGTGTGGCACAGCAGGAGAGAAGAAACTCGGCTTTGTGTGTGTGGGTTGTGATGCAGAGCTTGAATAAACATTTGGCAAAGTTTGACTGGTAGTGTACAAACATTACTCTTACTATGAAAATGTACTTTGTACAGATATAGTGATATTCTTGCTCAGTGTAAATATATCCACAGCGCAAGCTTTATCTTGCTCTGGGAGTTTTTTTAGGCTTGATGTTGCGGTATGGAACTTGATCTCTGTGAGATAGTCTGACAGTTTATCCTTCACACTCATCCCGGCAGAGAGAGAGAGGGAATGGAGTGTGATAGGTGTATTATTGTTGCACTTTCAGCAAAACTATGCTGGCTCATTCATGGGGCCTCTTTGATAAAGTCGACATCAGAAAGACTACACTATAGCAACAATCTTATCTCTCGTACCATGTAGTAGGCCCACATCAGGGTTCACGGAGGTGCGTACATGTTTTCATGCAAGAAGGGCCAGGGTCAGACGAGGAAGGAGAATACACATCCCTAGTAGACAACACAGAGCGGAGGAGGAGGAGGAAGATTTCATGGTCAAAAGCAAGAGCAAACTGCAGCTGGATAAGCCCTGGTAGTAAACAGTTTCAGATTAACAAGACTGTCTCACATTTCCTTTAAAATGGTGTTTGCTAGTGTTGCTGACATATCTGGTTGAAATAAACAAACGCAATTAGTCCAGCCCCTTGAAAAGAGCTACAAAATTATTACAATGTTATTATACCTTCTGAGACTCACAAACTAATCATGAACTCTATGGGGTGAGAAAGTGAGTGCTTTGTTGGATATTTATGTTTCTATAGTCCCACTGGAAATATTTTGTCAGGGCTCGTAGCTACGAAAGAACTGTCACCAGCATCAGTGACAGGCTGTCACACACTACTGCTCCTGAAAGCCCCTCGTCTCATCTGGCTGACTGCTTAAAAAATTTTATGAGGGTCTTAGTCAAACAGAAATATTTAAGAAACAGTGACCCTGTCATTTATCTACCTTAAGACATAAATGCACTGCTACATTGACACAGTACATCAGGATGACAGTGCACAAGTGGAACAGAACTGATGATGAGGTATAAAGCACTCCCTTTCTTTTTATTTTTATCTGTTATGGTTTGTAATTTATGGATATATTTTTTTTTATTCTTGTGTAGCAAATTAATTCCCAAGTGCCTTGTTGAAACCACCAATGATCACAAAGAATCTAAGGACAGCAAATAAATATGGCAAGAAGAGTTATATGACCTTGTTGGAAATTATAATAGAGCACTCTTTATAGCTGTCACTACAATTGTGGTAGAAAAACAAAGTCATCATTTCCAAAATGTGGGACCGCATAGCATTTCCTATCCTTGAAGCCTGTTAATGTTAGCAGACAAGTCAAACACTAATAATTACAAAAGTAAAAAGCTTTTATTATGACCAAGAGCTGCTCTTTATCCCTTCATGCTATACTTGTATGTGTGTGTGTACGTTTTTGTGTTACACCCGCAATCAGGGGGGAAAAAAAAAAACAGAAATTCAGGTTATAACCCCACTCTTGGCCCTCTGCAGTGGGGTTGTGAGAGAGAAGTTTCTTTCCCCAGGGACTCTCCCACGCAATCTCCCCCATTCCCTCTTCCCCTTTTCTGTATATGAGAATCACCATAAATCACAGCTGCATCTAGCTTCGACCAGAACAGAGCTAGAAACTCACTCTGTTACACAAATAGGGTGTGATAGAAACAGTGGTGTTGCAGAACAGACACACCTTTTGCAATAGGCTACAGATATGAAAGTTGAGTCATAACAGCAGTGGTGCTTTGGGATAAGGCTCAAAAGTGCCAAATGCAATGATTGTTCAGGCAGTCACACACTCAGACACGCAGACAAACTCATACCCCCTCCTCCTATTCTCCCTGACTTAAATGCCAAAAACAACTATACACGTCCCTCTCTTGGGCTTCAATAATTTAAAAAACTTAAAAGATAAATAAATGAACTAACCCCAAAATTGTTGTGCTTGCGTGGGAGAGTTCAAAATGCCCCAAAATAGTCTTTCGTAAGGCGAAAGGAATGAGGGTCTGCATCATTTCACCATACAAGGGCTTGTTCTCTGTACCCAATTCCCTGCCGAAACCCTCCACCACACTGACCAGTCTGCTGGGGCTTCCACACATTTTCTTTGTGCTTTTGTTTTGTACCATTATTTTACATTTGTGTGTGCAAACCCTTAAATGTACATGCGACCACGTTTTTTTGTATGCGTCTGCATGCAGTACATATGGTTCTGGGTTCCTCTGGTTGAAGTGGCTCCTGGCAGACTGATTGTGATGAAGCATGTCCCTGTTCGCACATGCACACGCATCCATTCGCACACACGCGCACAGAGAAACAGATAGAGAGACGTACAGTTAGGAAAAAAGACAAATAGCAGCAGGTTGGACACGGCATTGGTTTCTTTATAGCTGGAGTATATTTTTAAGGAGTAGCCTAAGGAGCCATTTGACACCACAGAAGCAGAAGTGAAACAGTACTTAAGATTGGTGGCCAGAGACTCCCATGTTCAAGACCTTTCAGACAATAGAATGAGTCATAGACACACACTGATCAAGTCCAGACACCCTTGCTTTCTTCACTTTAATCTTGCTGTGGTGTCACTGCACCCACCTACATTATGTGTCAGCACATACTCCTGAGGCTATTATTCACTTTTTTTAAATGTGCATACAGTGTGTGTGGGTCATTCATTTAATATTTCTGTGATATCAACCTTGCCGCAAACATCATCGATTGCTGTGTTTATCACTACCCAGCAGATGGATCCAAACACAAATCCAACACAAAAGCATATACAGTTAGAGCCAACTGAAATACTTGTCTGGCTCAAGAGAGTCATAATCCTGTGTTCCTAGACCCTCTGACCTCCAGACGTTTAGTAGTGTTGGCACGTAGCTGGAGCTGTCAGCCCGGCATCTATGGGAGATCTGTGTTTAATTTGCAAAAGGGGACTTTGCCAGAATACAGAGAGAGAATGAAGGCGAGAGAGGGAGCGGGGGAAATTAAGCCAGTACTTTTGTCTGTGTGTGTGTGCCGAGTGGGGATGCATTTCTGTACTCTGCCGTAGATGATAAGGTTGAGGCTGGACATCTCTGAGATACGTGTATGGGACAGAGAGAGCCATTTTGAGCCTTCTAGTGGTTCTGTGTGTCTGGTGTGGAAAGAGTTGTGCAAATGGTTGTATGTTTCAGTATGTGGGTGTGTGCAACGGTGTGGGGAAGGAGGGGGGGTGGGGGTTTACTGTGAAACTGAGTAGTTAATAGTCTGTGTTTGTCTGCAGATTACTCTGGCACGGGCTCGGGCCCACAAGCCTGTGAGAATACACTGTTCTCCAAGATTACCCAACCGTGAGCGCAACACATCAAAAACTGCTATAGTAACCCAATTATGGAAAGCTGCATGTAAAAAAAAACTGAACAAATAATCTTCACTGATGGTTTCTATGTAGAAATATTGTTTTATTCTCAGTTCCTCAGTTTGTATGTCCAGACTTGTGCAAGGGGGTGTGTAGAACCAGTAAGTTGGGTGATGGAAGTGACAGGTAACGGTAATTTCTGTCAAGTTTTTCTGGTTCTACTCAATGACTAGGACAGTCAAGCTGAGGCCTGCCCTCTTCCCTCCAGCCTGGGAACCAGAGCAATGATGCCTGCTTGCCTAAGTGCCTGGCTGCTCTTGCTGGGAGCAGTTCCCATCCTACTCATCTGTTTATTATTTTCCTGTGAGGGCTTGTGTTGTAAGAGAAAGGAGGGGATAGGTCAAGAAGGGGGGAATATTCTCCCATGTTTCATTGACAATGATGGGTTTTTGAACAAAGCCGTAAATATATCTGAAGGGAACTGAGAAACATACGTTCTTCGTAGCAGATTTTGGTTAAGACCCTGCCATTCTCATATAATAGTAAGTCCTTTAGTTTACTTGGCTTGGATTTGGAGGCAAGTGGTTATGTGAGGTGCCCAGACTGTTCCACTGGTTGGTTTGCATTATGCCAGGAACAAAACATAGGGGACACTAACCCCAGGCAACAAGATACAGAAAACAAAGCTATAAAAGCCGAAAAGAAAAAAAACACATTCACACTGTGCATAATAGGCATGCAAGGATATCCCAGTTTACCTCATGTCCTCCTTGAACACTAGCACATTTTGGCTACAGGTGTGAACACCTAATTTGACATGACTGAGAAGACATTACTCATCTGTAATATGTATCATACTTCTAGTCAAGATGAATGTGTAAGAGCCATGCATTGTTAATAAGTCTCCTTGTGATGGTCTCAAAAACACATGTAGTTGTGTTTTGTCAGACTGAGCACAAGAACAGTTGTGCAGCTAGCTGTGTAGCCAGTTGTTTCCAGAGCTGCCCTGAGGGCTTCTGGACAGAGTTGCAACATCAGCTGTGGGTTTTGTGTGCTGCAAAGAGTGGGCACTGGGCACATCTGACCTCTGACCTTCCCACAGCCTCAGGAGAGGAGGCCTTTTTGCTGAAAAGGGAAGACCCTCTTGCCGGTCCCACACGGTCCTCTCAAAGTCACATTCCAAGGGATGCTTTTCCCACCATGGACCAAATACATTACTCTGTTCTTTCCTGGCATAAATCCACAGAAGTGGGTGATCACATGAGTGGGGTCCTGCCCAGTACTCATGGCAGACCTGACCTCCGGCACATGCCACAGTTAGGCCATTCTCCACAGGTCAGGGGAAAAATGAAGAGGGCCTGAATCTTGGAGAAAGGTCTGGTCTCTCTAATATGGCAAAGAAACATTTGGTTCTGATTCCCTCAAGCGCTCACATTGTTTTGTGACAGATACATGTGGTGTAAGAGTGCAAGTTATTCTGAATAAAGAGAGGTATGATTACTGTTTCAAGATTTTAGTTTTACCCTCTTTCATCAAAACAATCTGGTAATTTAAATCTGATGGATGTGGACATCAATGCTGTAAATTAGCATTTGTTACAGTTTCGCACAAACATTTCAGAACAACATTGGCATAATGGCATGAAAGGACAGTTTTCTGCGGGTGTTCACTGTGTGTTGTTAAAATCCTGTTTCTAAAAGAATGAAGTTATGTTCAACATCACTACAGAAATCTAAGGCACATAATATTGTTCTCTGACTCCAAACTGCTACAGAAGGAAATATGTTCCTGGACTCACTCTTCTTATCTTAGAGACTGTTCCTACATTTGAATTTTTATTTATTGCCATTTTTGTACACAGTAACTCCACAGTAACTTTTTGAAATTACAGTATCAAGGGCTGTAATAAAGCAAATCTGTATATTAAGTTATTCTTTATTAATACCTATGGCCAAATGTGTGCTCTGCATTAAACCTAACCTATTTTAGGAGCAGTGGGCAGCCACAGTAAAGTGCCTGGGGACCATTGCCAGTTCTGTGGCCAGTGGTAGTTCAGGGCAATGGCAGGTTTTCCTTTTACCTAATATATATATATATATATATATATGTCTTTTAGGCTGAGCAGCCATCGAGAAACCCAGGAGAACACAGGGACAGTAGACTACAGTATAAGCATTTGCAAGGCTAATCAATGCTTTCTTCTACATTTGGCCACAAGTTCCCTTCCACATTACACCCAAATCCTCTCTTACACACCTTCTTTTTGCATCACTGATCCCTCCCTGCCAATCTTATGCAAATTTTCAGGCATTCAGTGATTCCAGGATGGGTGTTTGACTTGTGGATAACGGTAATAAACTTTTCTATATCTGGAGGGGTTCATGTTTATATAAAAAGTACTTTCATAAACATAAACAATACAAACACCATTAGGAGTAAGTTGTGCTTTTTTTTACTATGGGTTGTTTTAAACTCTTGAATATGTTTCAGTAAGTTATTACTGTAATATGAGTCAAATTACTGTCTAAAACACACAAAAAACATAAAATGCAAACGATTATATACTCTATCTCTTGTAATATGAGACAGTAGCCTAATTTCAAATATATATTATTATGACTCAAAATTGAGTTTTTGAGATTTATTATTCATTTTACGTCATATTTTTTTGTTTTGTATTTGTAGTGTTAAACTACACTGTTTGGTAAGTAATCTGTTGAAAAAGATTGTTATAGACTGCTGAAAATAAACACTAAACATACAAACGCAATGCTGAAACAAAAGTAACTGTAAAACTGCAATATAATTTTTCAGCTTCTCCATGAAGACATTTTAAGACATATTAAACCATTTATTAGATGTCTGTACACTGCTTAAAGTAAAGTGTGCCCAGTGGCATATATTTTACTGTAAGTGTAGTATTCTGAAAGACACTGCTTGCCAAATGAAAAAAAAAAGATTTAATTTTTGAACTACTACTACTATTGTGTACAGTGACATTTAGAATGATAAACTGAGTGCGAAGCAAGTTTTGCACAATTTGTGGTACATGGGTTTCAGGTTTCAGTGACTTGCTCTCTAAATTTAGTGTGTAAACATGTGTAACTGTAAAAACTTTAAAATATCAGTGCATATAATCTTTAACTTCTAATGAAAAGCTTTGCAGATAAAACAAATTTTGCTACCGTTAAGTCCCTCACGTTTTTCCTGCTTACTTAATCATTCCCCCTCATTTCTCTGTAACGTATCTTGATCTTGTATCTATGTTTGGCTGCACATTATGGTAGTTTGGATCTGGAGGCAAGCAGTATTGTGTATATGTGTTTTTTGTGCAAGGAAACCGTAAGCCTGAGCATATTTGGGATGTGACCGTCTCGTATTCATCAGGAATTCAGCAGGAGTCTCCTCCCTCAGGGATCCTCTTTACATTGCAACATTTCCTCTCAGGCAACCGAAACCAGGCTGTGCACAGACAAGTAAAGTTAATGTATGCCAGGCCCCAGCGCTTGTGCCTGAGGGAGAGACAAACACCATCTAGATGAGTCGATTAGATAGAAGGGAGATGAAAGGGAGAAAAAAAAATCAGGGGCCAAGGTGGGCAGAATAGTGCTGGAGAGGACAACGGTATGGTGTGATTTTCTTCCTGTTGCACATAGACTGATAAACAAGCATGAGGAAGAGAGGGGATGGAAAAAAAATTGTATAAATGAATTATGGATGGCGAAAATAGAATTTAATATGCAGTGTTAGATAATAAGAGACTGACTGAGAGAGAGGGAGAGATAGAGGGTGAGAGGGAGAGCAGCCAAATGACAGAGGAGTGTTTGTGTTCTGATTAGGCTGAGCCAAATGGAGGCGGCTCACCAATGGAGATAACCAACAAAGACATCTCTTCACTGGGGACAAATCTACGAACATCTTTTCACGGTCAATAGACAGAGGCATTCTTTTGTTTTGATGAAGGAAAAAAAATCAGCCTTAGTGGATGCATGAATGCAGCAGAAAGTTTACCGTTCATCTGCTCTTGAATGAAGCAGATGACCGAAATGTGCCGACTGATTTTGGTGTGTAAGGACATGAAAGTGCACAGAAGAGCCATTTTTTTAATATTCCTCACGCTAAAGTTAAACTTGAAGCTATGTTATGATTATGTTCTCATGAACTGAAATTTTGAATGTCTATTCACTCTCACCCTGGCTGCCAAGATGTGATGCACTCAAGCTGAATCAACAATGATGTGGACTCTTTGGGCTACGACAGGCTTCCTGGCATGGGTGTGCCTGCACCCTGTTCGGTTTTTCATCTCTACGGTTGGCGACAGTGAATAGATCAGATCCATGGCAGTGCTGATGGGGTCCAGAGTGAGGTTTTCCCTCTGGCAGGGGGATGAGTCTGGGATCCAGCCAGGGTTGCCAGGCAAGGACAAACTTCAATACCGATAGACTCTCTGATGAGCTCACTTACTATTACACAAAGACTAACTGTCTCTGTCACATTGCTATCTATCTATCTATCTATCTATCTATCTATCTATCTATCTATCTGCTGTTCTCCGTATCTGTCTCTCCCTCTCTCTCTCTCTCTCTCTCTCTCTCTGACTCATAAACACTCACTATGCTCACTTGCATGTTGGCGGAGGCGTAAGAGGAAAACACAGGCATCCTTGGGAAGCAAATTAAAAGTATAATCATCCCTTGGTTGAAAATATTCCCTCCTTAGTGTTGGTCAAACCAGAAAGCAAAGCGTATCGTTATTTTTCTATAAATTACAATTATAAATGTGCACTGGATTCGCAGACATCTAATTACAACATGGAAAGAGAGAAAAACTGATCCATGGTGAAAGAGGTTAGAAACTCTAAGATGATATGTTAGAAGAAAGTGAGCGCACAGAATGGTGAGAAAGGAAGTGTGACTTGTTTGCGTGAAAGCACACTTTACATTACATGATCGTGTTGTTTTTTCTTTGTTATCTGTATATCTGTTTGTTTTTCTTTTGCTTTTGGGACTCTCCCAGCTTGTCTTGCCCACAAACAGGACTTTCAGGTTTCGAGCAAAATCTGTGGATTGACACAATCATCTTTGCTGTCAGACTCCTATTGTGGAATATTACACCAATCTTACCTCATTGCCCACAATAAAAATAAGAGGATCATGTTTCCCCTAGCTCAGATTACATCGTCTCTAAGCCCGGCACAATCACCCATCATCCCCTTGTTTGAGAATTATAATGCTAGTACACAGACTGAACCCTCTAATCACAGAGTTTCACAGTCACTGGAACTGGTAGTTTTGAGAGAGTGAACAGAGCGGAACAAAACGATACGGCAGTGGGCAAACTGCGTCCTAGTCTGGAAATTCCTGCCAGATTGTTTATGTTCTTGTAGAGCAGTAGGAAAAGGGGACAATGCTAATGTTGTAATGATAGCGACAATGGCGGTTCTGTGTCTGTAAAACAATGTGTATGACTGGCCAGCGAAAGCCAAGATTCTCTTGATTTATGTTCCGACCTCCAAACGGTCCTGAATGGGGCTTGCAAACAAGCACCTCTACTCAGAATCAGAGATGATGACCCCCCCTCCTCCTCCTCCATGTGTGAATAAACAAGTGACCACGCTGGGTCTGTGAGAGGTCATTGCACAGCGGAGATGGAGATGGACGGAGGAGAGGGCAGACAGACAGTGGGCCTCAGAGAGACAGAGAGTGAGTGAGAAGGAAAGAGAAAGGGAATGAACAGAGAGGGAGGGAGAAGGACAGATAGACGCGGTGTGTTTGTTTCTCCCCATGGCCTCTGCTGCCCTAATGGACCCAGCCGCCACAGGCCAGCCACAGGGCAACTTGGGATTCTCCTGTTTTGACTATATAAAGATTAATAGCTCCCCTCAGACCCCAGATCAACTCTATGGATACTTATATGTCCTATGTGGCCACATCTCCAGTCACACGCAGCCATGTTAAATGATGGCTGACCTGCACCTTTTTTTCAGTCTTCATCTGTCTTGTTACGCCTTGAATATATTACGGATCCACACATGACGCCATTTAGTGGTTCTGTTTGCCATTCTGTGACGCTTCATAATTATTCAGAATGAACCCTTGATAGCGAGGGATATAATAACTGAAACAGATAAGTGGAGCCTGGTGTTGATCCATCCTGACCTGAGATCAGGCTGAAGCACCCTGTCTAGACACCAGCTCCAATGCCAGCATCCCAAAGCATGCAGACCTCTCCCCCTTTCTTTTGCTTCCTCCGTTCCTTTCACACTTTCTATCTCCCATTTTCACAACTCAGTTCTCACTGCAGCTCCCTTTTGTTTATGTTGTCTGACTCCCCAGTCTATCTCGTCACTCCTGGAGTCAGGCTTAGGTGTGGTGCTCTGGTGATGACAACATTGAAAGAAGGATGTGGTAAAATGGCTGAACCAGCAATAACCCAGCAATAGAGAAAGCACACAGCTTGCAAAGAATGTATCCTGCTAACGTGCCAAAGATAACTACTGGGGTTCCCCCTTTTTTCCATCTCTATATAGTCCACATCCAAAAATGCTAGTGCCTTGTTAGCACACAACAAGGTTGCATGCAGGCCGACCAAATCTATGTTTAGTGGCTCAGCAATTGTGACAGGGTTACAATTAAGGGAAGACCTCACCATGTCACGCTGCCCTCATTATACTGCAATGACGTTCTTGATTGTGAAACAAAGGTACATAACAATGGTTTGATAAGACCTCTTGTTTAATGAGACTTTTCTGTAACTCCTGTGTTCATTCAATTAGTAAACAGGTCTTCCATTCAGGCCTGGGCACCCCAATTCTCATTTTCCCAAATCCGACACACCGCCACCCCTCACTGCCCCAATACCCACCCCCCACTGCCCCACCCCCCCCCCGCTGCCCTTAGCCTTCAGCGTCCCACATTGGGTCTTGGCATCCCCCTGAACATTCAGGACACACAGACTCCTCCCCCAACCAACTTGGATCCCCTACTCCCCCCTCCCCTCCACCCCCTGCACACACACCCATTTGATTGTGATTGACAGCGTCTTTGTTCCATTGTGCGGAGCTGTCGCCTCTGATGAAGACACATACACAGGGCTGAAGAGCTGTGCTCATTGTACACTGCACCAAAACTACAGGTCTGCAACCAGTTGCACTGTCCTCTGATGATAAGTTTCATGCAGTTGGACTGGGTGAGTGTAAGCTGTCTGGACACGGCAGGGTATGGTAGGGTGGGATGTGATGGGGATGGGATGGCACAGGGTGTGTGCAGACAGGACAAACACCTGGCTAGGCTATCCAGGCCAAACCACAGTCCTCTCCCTGTGTGGACCAGGGGGTCCCGGCCCGATGGCCTGAGGGGGCCAGCTGGAGAGGGAGGCTCAGGGCTGCGCAATGTGTCTGAGGAGGCCGTCATTAGGGTTCACCCCTCCTTAGGGATGGGAACCAGGTCACATTCTCTCACACGGCACAAAGCAGTGTGTGTGTGTGTGTGTGTGTGAGAGGGGTGGGGGTTCAAGGGAGGGGTTTTGATGGGGAGCAGGCCATGACCTCTTTATATCCATCAACAGATCACTAACTTGGCCCATAGACATGCACATAGAACGCATTCACACACACACACACACACACACGCATGCATGCAAACACATGCTAATGTGCGCGCATGTGCACATTCACAAACACGCAAATGCAAAAACAAGTACAAGCTCTGCAAGAGGCCTTAGCTGTGAAGGCTCATCGTTGCCAAAACATCACCAATGAAATAAAGTCTAGACTGCGAAACTGTCATTCTAAAGTGCTCCTGCTTTCTTTGCAAGTTATTTTACTTTATTTACCTAGTTTTTCAAGATGTCTTGAGCAGTAGAGCCAACCTCCCCTGACACTTTGAGCTATAAATCTACAAAATGGACTTATCTGTGTCTTTACCTGAATATGACTTCAATAGTTAAGTCGATCTGAGATCCTGCTGTTACATGAAAACTTTCTATAATGCTTACCACCAGGGAATATTTATCTTTCCAAATTAACCTTTCAAAGTTATCAATATGAATTGATGTAGACTATTGTATTATTGAAACATGTATAGTTACAAATCCAATGAGATTTGTTTATAAAAAACATGATGACCAGTGTCTGCAAGAATGTATAATCCCAATCTAAAGATTTTATTCATTCTCTTCTGTTGCACCTGTCTCTCTCAGGCCACTGAGGACAAATTCCTATACACAACAGCTTTAACACTGCTTGCTGATGATCCCACAGGTTGGCTCCCTGGGAAAAAAAAACAGTGAAATACTGCCCCCTCTTGGGACCCAGGGAGTTTTGCAGACAGAGATAAACCCTTGCAGAGGTTATAGTATGAATAAGCATCTATTAGTGAAAACGGTCACATTTTGTTATTGATATCCTTAAAAAAAAAAAAAAAAACCTCTGAGGATAAATCAGAATTATGTTTATTTCAAAATCAAGTTGCTAGATTAAAAATATACCGTATGATCTACCCCTTCACAAACCTTTGAAACCAAAAACATTCAGTTTATCAAAAGATTAAAAATATGATTCAACAGCAGTTATGACCATGAGAACACTATGTTAAGGCGAACATGAAATTAAGGGCACAACATATATTCTTTCTGACTCTGTCATACATGTTACAACTCTGGTGAGCCTGAGTGTACAGTTATCTAGGCTACAAGTGATAGCATTATTATTTCTCTATAATTGTATTGTTTCTCTCTGTAACTGAGTTCATTTTTTGTGCTTTGTTGTCTGTCCATGAGACTCATATCACAAGTCCTCTCTGTGTGTTCTCTTTAAAATGATGTAGACATCTAACCACTTTCCCCAATCAGTTCCTCCTATATTGCAATGTCTAAGGCAAGGCCTTCTCTTTATAATATGTATGTACAATAATCCAATAAAGGTATGTTTGTTGCTTGTATTTCTGTTTTTGTGTATGTATGTTTGTGTGTGTACATGAGTTCATCCTGCATACAACATCTCTGTGACAAACTTGTGCAATTGTGCATGTTGTCCTGCAAAGCTTATCATGGTAGTGTCTTTGAACTAAAAGGTGCCTCCTCTCTCCATAGTTACTGTTTCTAGTCTACCTGCTTAGCCCAAAACCTCAGGAAAAGGCAGTAGGAACTGGGTGGGGTAAACAACACATGGTAAGGGGCAGGATTGGACACCCTCTTCAGTTAGGAGAGATGGTGCGTCTACGCAGGCAGCTGCACGTCAGGCACTTGAGGATGCTCATGGTGATGTGCATGAGAGGGCCGAAATTGAAGAGTAGGTTGTAGAAGGTGTTGACAGACAGGCCACCAGTCTCATCTGCATACTTCAAGGCCACAATGGGTGTGTAGAGGCTGTTGGTGAGATTCCTGAAGCGAGGGCTGCTTGACTCAATAACCTTTTTAGTGCACTGGAGAGATGAGAAGCAAAAACAAAGTTTTGACTGATTTCACTGCAATGTAGGCTGGTTGAATGTTTGCAATACTTAGTGATCAGAGAAACACAACACTGATTCTTGAATACTGAGATAGATCTGAAGATGTGAAACCTGTTTCCTTACTTTGGCTATATCCTCTGGCGTCTGACCCATGGCTTCAAATATATCTATGGATGATGGCAGGTAAACGTCTTTAAAATAACGAACTGTGTCGGCATCTACACCTGGATACTCCATCTTAGCCACATCCTCCATCATCTTTGTCTCAAACTCAGTGTGCACTGGGCCAGGCTCAATCATGGACAACCTGAGGGGAATCAGACACAGAAAGGCCTGTGAGGGACTATGTGTAGAACAAAGTAAAGACAGATGTGAAGGAAGAGCAGACGAAAGAGGATAACCTACCGGATATTGAACTTCATCAGTTGCACCGCCATACTCTCACAGAACCCTTCCATGGCAAACTTAGAGGCAGTGTAAACATCATTGAACACCACTCCTAAACCAAGAACAGACATCACTGCATTGTATTATCGCATTTCACAGTATTTCATTAACAGCAGACATGAATCAAGCATCATTTGCACATAAAGGCCTAAGTTATCACATAAAAGATAGGTGTCACCTAGGAGAATACAAGTGCCAGACAGAATATGAAAATCAGATTAACCCCGTGTTACCCTGCCACACAACTAATTGCAATTGTAATTGATTGATTGATTGATTGATTGATCTGGCACTTCAAACAAGTTAAAACAAACACTAAAAATTATTTGCAACTGCTTGCACAGACTGACAGCTAATAAATATGTATATATATATACTGCATATAAGGTTTCACCAAAAAGTGTTTCCAAGCATTGTCAGCAGGCCTATTGGAAAACAAATGGCAGATTACATTCAGCTGAAAATCTCTGTTTTAAAAAAAAAGTTACTGTTTTATAATAAAATGAAATGCAATTATAATGTTTCAAATGTGATCAAATGTGACACTGGAATTGTTTTGCATGGTATTATAAACTCTTGTTTCTGACTTCACTAATTTCAGAACACACAATGATTTACAACTCAATATGAGTGATTTTCAAGATTTCAGACCTTCAGACAGACTGGTCTGCCAAACTTCTGTAGGTCACCACAGGTGATTAAAGGTAGAGTGCAGGGATTTAAAATTCAATTATCCTTCTTTTCAAATGAACCTAAAATAAAAGTCAGTTATATCAGAAGTGCAGTTGCAGTCATAAAGTTAAAGTGCTTTACTGTCTAAAACTAAAGTGTCTAAAACTGGCTGTCTTTCTACAGTCAGTTAGAATTTTAAATATCTTTATGTTGCTTCTGCACCAAACATTTCTGCATTGCAGATTTTCTTCTATATTGTTTATTACACACAAACATACATACCCTGAAGACCCATTACACTGCTCATGACCACGATGTGTCCTGAACGCCTCTTCTTCATGTCTGGCATCACTTCTTTGATCATGCGAACAACACCAAAGAAGTTGGTCTCAAATACTCTTTTCATCTCCTCTATGCTGATGCTCTCCACAGGTCCAAGCAAGCCCACACCTGCATTGTTAACTGACAGGAAACATAGACACAGAGATGACACACTGCTTGTATCTCCAACATTGCAATTATCAAAACACTTAAATGTGTAATTATTTATTATTGTTACTGATTTAATCTGAAGTTAAAACTGTATTGTTTGCACTGTTCATGAGGCCGTTATACTGCACTCCTCATTTATACTGCAGATTACAGAGTGCCTTATTTGATCTTGCCACCAGATGTCAGTGTGTGACAACAACAGAGAGGTGTGATGTAACATCAGTCCATGGCAAAGTGCTTCTGGGTCTTGAGTAATTAGGTGAAGGGGGTTTTAGATTATGAGTAAAATGGAGACTGGTTTATAAATATAACCTTTATCCAAACTAAAGGTTTAAACACAAGAGCTGAAAAGAGTAATCTATACATGAGTTATTACACTGACAATACATGCAACTGCTAGTTTAATGCACCTATAGCACAAAATGACCATAAAATGACTTGTGGGGTACTTATAGAGTGATTGATCAATAATGAATAGTTGGCTACATTTGCTGAGATTTCTGGGTTTCAGAACACATATTCTGTTTTTTTCCTTTAGAAAAAGAACAAGTAGAAGACAGTGTCACGGGCAAATGTAGGCTTTGTTTCAGCTGTATCTCACTCACTTAGGATATCAGTATGGCGCTCACATTGGCATTTCAATACTTCCCACTCTCAATATCAACTGCAAAACCATGGAGTTTCAAGGCAACTTCAGTTACGGATCTTCAAAAGCTTGGTCCTCAAGTTGTATTAGTATTACAGTAATAACACTGTACTGTGATATTTTGCTTCTTCACTGGACAAGTCTGTTAGATATTTGCTGTTACTCTCTCTCATGAAAGTATTACTGTTTGTGTTAAACACATGCTGGTTTAACTGGAAAGGTGGGGGTTAATGTTCTATGCATTTGGTGATCATTGCTGCACACATACAAGAAACTGAAGGTCACTCAGTATATTACATAATTATTTACGGTTACACATGAAAACTATTAATCAGCTGTTTTAAATAATGAAAGAAATGTGGCTATACACAAAACATGTTTATACATCAACATTTATCCATACAGGGAAATACGAATCTGGGGAATGGGTTAAATGAGAAATACAGGCCTAGTTTCAGGTGTGTCCCACTCACTCAGTATATCAATATGGCGGTCCTTAACATTGTTGATGCACTGCTTGACTGATTCGTCACTACACACGTCTAGTGGAAGCAACATCAAAGTCTTCCCATATGCATCTCCTGCAGCCTCCACTAGCTTGTTCTTCTTCTTCAGGTCCCGCATAGTAGCAATTACTAATAGGAAGAGAAGAGAGACGTGGAAAAGACAAAATATTATTTTACTTGTATGATATAGCTTCAAGCTTGAAACTATAAAAAGTGCGTACATAGTACCAGAAAATATTCATTAGACTTATACAGTAACATAACCTAGAACTGCAAAGACATCCTTATGAATGCATGGAGCTTTTTTATTTGAGTCAATTTTTGTATTTTTTAAAATTTCACACTATTCATGATTTTATATAGAATCACTAAGGAAATCTAAAGAATCCTCCTTTGCTGTGGTTAAAAAACCTATTCACCCACTGTCACACCACTCAAGTGACACACAGGACTGTGAAACCTCTGATAGAAGAAGCCACCACTAAGCCACTTCCTTAACACACACACACACAAGCAAGAACACGTGCACGCTTTCACAGTTGTGACAGAGTCAGACATGTGGGCCAAAGTTCCTTGAAATGACCACACCTGCTGGTTTACAGGGCACATAATTTCCTTTGGACTTTACACACTGAGCGACATTAACCTACACACAGCACAGGAATCTATCATGACCAGCGACGGTGGCTATCAGCAGAGTGTTGACTCGGCTTTCATGCCTTCCACGTTTTGTGTCCCTGCTTACTTGGCTGACTGACGTTATCAAGTAGAGAAAAAAGACGGAGCTCTTGCACAATGTCGATCAGTGGGGGTAAACAACCTTGTATTCACACATTCTTCTAAATCTACCTGCTGTCCTTAACAGATAAAGGCAAACCCTCACCTGATTCTTATCCGAACAAAGACAAGGTTTGATAAGTAAGATTAGAAGAGAGATTGCTGTGCTGTGGAAGTTCTGTATTGCTGTGCAATGGCATGATTATTAATAATGAAACCATTCTTTGGAGAATGTTGCCGTGTGTCACGCAACTTGTCTTTGCAAGTAGTCGAATACACACTGTGCATTAATGACGTCTCATTTTATTTTCATTTAATCTTTTTTTAATCAGGCAGTCTCATTGAGATTAAGACCCCTTTTCCAAGAGAAAACTACACAGTAAACAAGGAATTAATAAAAACAGTTAAAAGTTAAAATCATAAAAAAAAACATCAGATAATAAAGCTTTAAAACCTCCAAGAGGAATGTAAGACTCAAGTTTGAGGGAAGTTTGAACTTCATTCCATTTAAAAGGTGCATATTAACTGAAACCAGTTCTGCCAACATTAGTGGGTACATGAGGGGTATCTAAGGTTAAGTAGTTACTGGATCGTGTGCTGTAGTTAGTAGATTTAAATAAGAGATGTGACGTAGTTTGGAAGCTTCAACAGCAGAGCTTTATGGAACAATACCATGAGATGTTTGTTTTTTTTTATTCTTGATTGTAACGACGTCCAACCAACCTCATGATGTCAATTAAGACTAATCTTATGATTTGAGAGCTGGGTGTCCATTAAGCAACAAAGAGATTTACGTATTGGTAGAAAAGTGAACAAGAGATCCATTGTTCCTCTGGCTCCTTGAGGAATTACTCTTGGGCAGCTTAAACATTCTTGAATGAACCACACTGCCTTCCATACACAGAGGTCTTTTTGGAGTTTCACTGAGTTTGCATGTTACTGCAACTAATCATTACTTTATGCACAATGCAATATTTAATCTCTGCTGGATTTCCTAAAGACCCTGGGAATCGAGCAGATCAGTTTCATTGCTCAGAGGTGGCTTTCTCGAAAGCAGGTCACACAGAGGGAAAAAATCTGCTCAAAACCAGTGTTAAGGGAACAGTTAATCGCTATTGTTTTGCTCATTTATTTTGCGGTAATAAATCCCACCAGACCCCAGCGGCCCCTGAAGAAAAAGAAAACTTGCACTGACCCTTGCACAGTGGAAAAAGGAGAACAGTGGTGACTTAACTAAATTTAGTTTAACAAGAGAATGTATAAGATGACTGTAATTGTGGGTTTCACTGCTAACTCAGCCATTATGCAATTCTGGATAAAGTCACATCTAACAGCAAACTCTTGTCACAGGGGGGTCTTGAAGACAAACTCTTACCAACAGGGGTGGGGGTGGGAAGATGGTCTAATGTAATTCTATCTGAGGCTCCATGACATTAAAAGGTTTTGGGTCCCCAATGCCTAGAGTGACATTAATGATGGCTGGGAAGCAGGAGAGGAGATGCATAGACCAACAATGTCAGAGTAGGACACCCTAACTCTACTGTGCACCAATGAAGACTTCAAACAAGGTCCTTGCTTTAGAGTGAACCCTCGCTTGTACAGGTCTCAAACTTTGTCCCCCTTTCAACACTCGCTCCAGTGAGGGGACTATAGGCACATTAGACACGGCACTAAACCGGAGCAGGCGGTCAACAATTCACTGCTATAAAAAGGGGGCTTTGTGCTGGAGAAGTCACTTGAAAGAGAACTGACAAGCCTCCTTTTATGATTCCGCCTGGCAAGCGGCATCCTTCCAGAGCCCTACCCTGGAAACTGCGCTTTCAGATGATAATAGTTGAACCAAAGGGGCGACAGAATCCCAGTACTCACAAAAGGATATGGATACGATATCACTAGGGTTAGCTATTTCAGTGGACACTACACTAAATCACTTATTTGCGTTAAGACGGAGCGTTGCGCATGAAACTCAACCGAACTTTGTGCGTAAAGGAGGCTTGGTGCAACAGCAGAGCTTTGCAGGGAAAAGTAAACACGGAATAGGTTTTCAAGCGAACCACACTAGGCTTACTGCTAATAGGTCCGATCAAAGAAACAATGTAGAAGAAAGCGCATTTACCATGGTAACGCTTCTTTTCATCTTTGGCCAGCGTGACGGCGATTCGTAACCCGATGCCGGAGGAGCAGCCGGTGATCAGCACAACTTTCTGCCCGCTGTTCGCCATGATTTGTCCGGATAGGCGCTGTGTTTTTCAGCGGTCCTCTGCTCCGGATGGTCGCTGCCGAGGGAGCTACCGATTATCGGACTTTAAAAAACTAAAGCGGATCATGCAGCCACGGCAGCCATGTGAGCGTCTAATTCAGTCACATGTTCGATAAAATCACTAACCAAAAAACGACGTGGCATCGCAAACACCCCCTTGTAGACAAGTTTTTAAACTTGATAGGTACCGCCTGCCTTTAAAATGAAGTTAATTCCTTAAAAATGTGTGTGCCGTGCATGCGCGCACGTGCGCGTTATAGAGGGGGCAGTGCTTATTTGATTTCTGAGCTGGTGACCCCAACAACAAATCACCGTGTGCTAATATTCATACAGTATTCACATAGCCCGTGATGTTTCTGCTTTACTATTTTATAGTTTATATTCTTATATGAGTAGGACTCATAACTTTAGCCATTATATATTTAATAGCAGCCAACACTGTTTATATTTTCATTTTTTATCTTTAAATTCAATCTATAAATTTCATTAAACACAAAATCTTAAATAAGGTCTTAAGTAGTTTGGCTGCTCATATGATCTCATCCAATAATAATAACAGCAACAACAACAACAATAATAATACAAATGAAAGTAATAATCATTTATAATAATAATGATATTCATATTATTATTAATAATAAAATAAACAACAATAACAACAACAATAATAATAATAATAACAGTTATTATTTCTCATTGTTGTTACCCAGACTATAAACCCACAGCAAGCAGTTGTTCAGCTCTAGATTATTTATAAAACTAGTCATCTACTGCTGACCCTAATTTTGGAAAGTAATGTTTATAGTAAGTTAATGTGCTGCACTGTACTGCTATCTGGTGGTAAGGAAAGGTGCAGCACATTTAAAGAGGCACTACTGAACACATAGTACCTCATCAAATACATTATGCTAAGTGCATCACTATAATAACTAAATAACTAAATACGAACACGGTCTTGGTTTTCTTATCAGCATCGGTCTGGTTTGTTGATGATACCATGACCAATTGTCCATCATGGCGATTGGTGGACCCTGTTATTGACAGATGTTGAAAGGGGTCAAAGTTCCTCTGATAAGATCTTAAAACGTATTTCTTTTTCTCTGATGAAAGGCCATAGTGCAAGAGTCAGAGTCTGCCATGTTGGGGCCTGTTGTAAACATGATGCAATCACATTCAACATGTAAAGGGTAGAGGACTATATAGTTTATGTTTATGTCTCCTATTTTCTATATCTTTAAAAACCCAAGCAGGAATGAGCTTAAAGGATGGTCCAAAGAGCAATCTGGAGTAATCAGTGAGTGAATGATTTGGTGAAAGTAATTTATGTCCTTTTAACTCACTTAAACTGTTGCCACACAACTGCTGGTTTCCCCAATTAAGGATGTTGATTAGATGTTCAATCCACTTGCATTTGACATTTGTTAACTGTAAAAATTCTTGCTTTAAAATATTTGATGCATTTAATGCATTAATTAAATGATGGAATAATTAGCATATTTGGTTCTGTTTTTGGGAGCAGATCTGAACTGGGATTATTATGCTGGACTTTATACAGCTCAGTTGACTCAGTTCTCTTTTGAAAAGAGTTCATGAGGACTTTTGGTATACAATTTTTATATTATTTTCACATCGAAATTTACAGTCTAAAGCATGTTGTTGTTACATAGTTCTACACAGATTACACGACTTTATATGTCTGTTGATATTTGCTCCCCAGCTTTTGAAATGAGATTAGGTATTCCACTGATATGACGCAAAACATTTCTGCCATAGTTTCGAACACAAGCACATATTGATGAATACAGGACCCCCTGTTGTCATCCTCCCCTCTGGTTAACCCCTTTAACCCCATTTCCATTTTAACGTGTTAACACAGTGTGAAGCATCGGGGTCACTATAAGGACATGACAAGAGAATAGGTGAAAGCAGAGGACACAGCAGCAGAGGGAACAGTGAGAGCGAATGGATGTCTGAGTTTTCTTGCCTGTTTGTCTGCTCTGAGGGTAAATTTAGGTTACATATGGACAGTCCTCCATCATCAAGAGCAGCTATTCATTTCCGTCATAACTTTGAAAGGAGATTTTCTCCTGGGGGAGAGAATATTTTAACAATGAGTGGAGTCCTGGCCTGATCCATCAAGGGTCAGCCAGTAACCAGCAGACTGATGGTATTGAGACAGGTTCAGCCTTGCTGTGAAAATGAAAGCATGTGATGCATATATAACTCAACACATGAGAATATGTAATAAAAAAAATGTGTTTCATGAACTTTCACTCATTACTGCTTGTGATAAACTGTCTATTATGCTGACAACAGAGAGCAGACTGTCAGCTTACTTTGAGTTCAGGCCCAATTTCCTCTTGCTGTCTCACAAAGCTGATGTCTGCTTCTTCAGAACATCCCTAAGCCATGACCCATTTCTCTCACCAGAAAGCAGAAGTTTACAAGGAGATGATAAAAGTATAATTTGCCTTGTCAGATAAAGTAGCTTTAAATCTGACCTGACAGTGTGCAAAACATGTACTGAAGTGACATTTTAGTTTATATATTTATATGTGGCTACATTTTAGATTTCAGGCATTTTTTGGCTGACAATCTTAGAGGAACTGACATTGAGTGAAAAGGCAGAATAGATCATCAAAATCATAAGCAACCAAAAACCAGAACAGTGCTTTGTGCTTGTACAATATTCATGTGATTGCAACATTCATTTGACAAAATTTTAGTGTGTAGATTGCCACTGATGCAATTTTGTGACATTTTTATGGCAGAGCAGCAGGTGTAGGTAAATGTCATGGTCAGGAACAGACAGAGAATGAGGAATGACCCTGAACCTTTGACCCCGACCAGCCCACCAACTTACCCAGTAATTAAAAATAAAATCTGTGGCTAGCAAATCATACATTTTAAGTCAGTTCTAATTAGTAGAACTCAGTAGAGACTGACCTTGAAGCTAGAGGCCTTAACTAATACACTACAACACATTAGATAGATTACATACACTGGTGCCCAAACTAACTAAGTTTTACAACAGCATTGCTGTCACACACCTGTCAAGAACATGTACCCATGACTGTCACTTGACCACAGTATTTTATTTTATTTTATTTCACTAACCCATATGTGAAGCGGCCCAACAGTTAAACTGCTGGTACTCCAAACGACCAGTCCACCACTGGATTTGGTACTAAAAGGGCCAGAATCAGGCAGGTGGAGTAGGTCAGGGGCGTTTCGGCATGCTTTCACTTGTGCCTCCAGAGAAAGTGGACAGGTGTGGATGGAGGTGAAGAGGGGTAGTCAGTGATGTCTAACGGCCTCCGAGCTACTGTTGTGGAATTTCAGGGGATTGAGGGACTAAGACACAAAAGGAGTGAGGAAAGAGACAAAGCGGAGGGGATAATACGAGCCCATACATGCTTTGTCATGTAAACTCTCCTCCCTTTTCACCCCAACCTTTCTCCTCTCCACTTTCTCTACTGAACCTCTATAGTCTATGTGTCTACAGTATGTTACCCTCCTTGTAGCAGTCTAGCCTTCCTCAGAACTTTCACCGCTCCCCCTGACACCCCTGTAAATACACCAGCTGGGCTCTGGGCCCAAATAATCCATAAACTCTTCATCAAAGTCCAAGTCACAGACATGCTCACCGGTAGCTGACACCCCCATCCCATCTCAGCCCACTTTTATAGGTTCATAGTCAATTTCCTGTGTACTAACTTTAAGGGTAGGTGAGCAGATGCTCTTGGAACACTCTGCTAGTATTGCAGCTGACTTTATAAAGTCAGTGTCTGTTTTCACTCATCATAATTAGAGATGGATAGAGTGATTAGATAAAGATTCTGTTGTAAATGTTATTAAGCACATCAAACTATTTGCTATGACAAGTCAATGAAGAAACAGTTGGTGGTGGTTTCAAATATTCGAATAATTTTTAATTACCCTGAAATACAACAATTTTTCTAATTTTGCAATTTTTACTGATAATTTATCAAACTGACTATCCATGTATTGGCCCTCCTGTTCTCTCCTGCTCCTCTCCATGCTGTAGTTTTGGACAAGAGACAGACTCTGTCCAATGCCACTGGAGGGATGAAGGATTCTGGGCTGCGTGAAAGAGCCTAGAGGACTGGAATGTTTGCTACTGGTCAGCATTGGCGCTTTCTGCTCTTTTGTGTGTAGTCTGCAGAGGAGGTGTGGAATGCAAACTTCATGAGAATAGAAGCGAAGAAAGAAACGAAGGGAAAGAGTGGCTGGGGGGTTGGCGGGCGGGAGGGAGACTTAAAAAACAGAAAAGAATTGGTGCAAAGACTTAAAGAGGAGTGAGCCGGGAAAGTGTTTTTAGGGGTTCTGAGGCAGATGGAGAACACCGCTATTTGAGAGAAAGTGCTAAAAGAGTAGCCCATGAGCTGCACCATAAGAAGAGAGTTAAAACTGCTGCTACAGCTGCAGACCACACACAATGAACACTCTACAGAGAGTGTTTTGTGAGCAATGACACACTGAAGATCATAATGGGGCATTTCTGAGTGCTAGTGAATGACATTCTTAGAAACAATTATAGATATACATTCTAGCTACAGCTCATCATTTATTCCTTCATCCTCAGGCTTATCTGAACGGTGACATTCAGTTTGGACGCAAAACCTTATTTTGCTGGTCATCATAGTTAATTTAAATATAAAGGCAGCAATTTTTGTCGCAGTAAATTTCTAGATGGACACGTGCTGAAACAGAGAATACTGCCACTTACTGTATAGGTTATTCAAAGGTTTTCAGGTGGGGTTGTGAAAATAGAAAGCAAAGAGAAACAACATGGTGCCAGTTAGATCGGATCTCAGGCAAACAGAGTACACAGATGGATTTCAAGGGGGGTTGTTAATTTAGCCACTGTGGCACCGTGTTGCAGAACTCTTCAGACCAAATCATGTACTGAATCTAAAACTCCTAATGTAGTCTGAATATATGCAACACTAACCTAATTCCGCGTAGCCCCTGACTTCTCTGGCATATTTGCAAGAAAATTTGTTTCATGGAGAGCTGGAATCAAAGTTGCTGTTGTAAATTTTGTATTTCAATTTACCTTAAGCGCCCCGGCAAATACCATTCTTCAACTGAATTGTCTGGCTATTAGAGATCAAAACACAATCATGGTGTTTTGTGCTTTACACTAACAGTGAAGAGGAGGAAGGAAACAGGGTGAGCTTTAGTGTGGTTGCTGAGTTTATTTAGGAGGCTATATTTGTTTGAGTAGTTCATTTAACAGACATGGTCCTTAGATGTTAGTTACTTTAGTCTCTCCTCATCTCTAATGATTATAATTATCACTAGGCTGGCAGTTCCCTTTACTGGACCAGTGCAAAATTTCCACACACTTTCTCACCACATCCTTGGTTTGGCAACTTAATTGAAGCATTGTGTAGCAACTGACTCTGTGGGATAATGCAGTATGTCTGATAACATGGCTCTGCATCCAATCCCAGCACAGCTCTTGCTCCTTTCAACAAAGCTCAAGGATAAGGCTCTTTCTCAATTCCAAATAACATAATTGGTTAAAGTATGCTATAGTGCAGTAGTAATGAAATACCTAGCAGCCGGTCTTATCCTGTCTGATGCGTTCACTGCCCTCTTGTAGTGCAGCCAGGTGAACCCAGAATACCTATTGCAGGGTGGATTTAGAGGGTGTGGTTTGGTGAAAGCTCTTATGTAAGAGCACATGCTGTCTGATATATAGAGATACTATCAACAGTAGTCAGTGGGTGGCACAATTCATGTTTCTCTTGAGGTTTTTTCACACATCAGGGGTTTTTCCAGCCTCTGACACAGATTAACCTACATTTCCCCCCACAAGCAAAATGTGCATTTGTTCAGGGCCTGTTTTTCTTTCCCTTATACTTACTCTTGATCGGTTAAGGATGTCACATTCTTCTTCTTGTTTTGAAGTCACTGACAAAACACACATTTAACACCATCCTGCATAAAAAAAAACATTTTTTTCACCATTAACAGTGAGAACACATAGCTTTTCTTCCATGTGACATGTACAGCAGACAGATGTTGGTTGTTTCTCATAATCTCCATGTGCAGAGAAAACTAGTTGTTATCTATGGTTCATTTATAATTCAGCTATAAATGGTAAATTTAAGTTTAAATGGATTAGCTCCACCACTCAGGCTCCACCACACACACACACACACACACACACACACACACGCACACACACAGGCCACAAACTTAGATACACAATCATCATTCACACTCATTTTAAAATCCTCATTATATCACAATGACAGAAACTAATAACTTTTATCACATAATATACAACTAAATGACATCACAATCCCATTAGAAAGTGATGGTGTAAGATCTGAGATGATTTGTAAGGTGGTTATTTCATAATGACTGCATACTAGAAAAAAAACATTGCTTTGGAAGTATTTTTTTCCCTTTAAACATATGTAAATTAATTTTTGGCAAGCTAAAAGAGTCAGTCACCTATTCCTTCTGAAACTTCACATGCATATTTCCCCTGACAGTTGGCCTGTTGTCCTTGTTCTGGCATGTTCTTCAACACAAGGGGCAGACCGGAGGCAGACTCAATTGAAAGGCCATCTTGAGGTCCCTAATCCTAAACGCTCATCTACTCCTCTTGAGGAATAATAAGGTTTCACTATGCTTCACGGGGCCTAGAATAAGGTGATGACAGATTACTTCAAGTCACCTTCCACCCTCACAGTGATTAAATGATAAGAAAAGTGCACCATCATTTATAAGCACAAAATGACCTGCAGAGGGAGAGAGAGAGATACTTCCAATTTGTAGCACCATATCACATGCCCAGGATAAACTTCAAACTCCAATACTGTAAGCCTATTCTATGTCACTGGGAGTAATTAGAGAATAAATAAGAATGACAAAAGATTAAAACTAAAATAGAGGAAAATGGAGAAGAAAACAGAGTTTCCATGCAGCATTACACACCCTTCAGCTTTTTTTTATTCTACAAAGTCTGTGATAGATTGATCTCTTGCCAAACTTCATCTGTCATTTTTTTGTAACCACTAATCCATAAATTCATGTCAAAACACATTCGGAGTGTAATTTAGTATCTTGGCATTCCGCATGATTTGTGCGTGTTAGCAGTGTATACAAAACAAAGTGGCACTGCTGGTTTCTGCAGATTGATTATCGGGATAAACAGCTTGAATTGACTTCATTCTCCATGTTAAGCACTTTTTAGCAGCATTTGCATCAACTTAAAAAAGGATCATCTATTTACCTTACATTCATTATCATCAGTCTGATTTATGAAAAACTCTTGGTTAATGAATCTTAACAAACTACTGGTGTGAGACAAATGGATTGACTTTCTAATTGGAATTTTCCTGTGCATCGCAGGTCACACCATGTGCTGTAATGTTGAGTTTTGCTTTCTTTAATTGTTTGTTGTGCGTTTTCAAAGATTAATTATCGGTGAGTTGTACAAGTCCAGTAGTGGGACAAAGGAACATAGCACATGCTCTGGAAGTATTTCTCACCCAAAGCTCAAACTATCCACTGGACTCTTGGTAACTATCTGCTAAAAGCTGCTAGGAATGTGGCCCTGACTCAGGCTGGCTAAGCTGATACTAAGAGCAGAGACAGTGGGAGGTCAGGGGGTCCTTTGTTTACCTACCAAATCAACCTCAATCTGTCCACTTATCTGGGTATTTCTGTCAAACTTCCTTCTATCTCTCACTCCTATGGCTGTCTGTGCTATTTCTAATCACTCTGCTGCGTGTGCTCCTGTAATTTACTGTCTTTGAGTCACAGGGATTTATCTTTTGTCTCTCATATTTGTATGAGGCCCATTATTTTGAAGAATTTAAAGGAGGGGTTTTTAAAAATGCCATTTCATCTAACATGTCCAACCATGAGGAAGTGTTGCCAGGTTATGGATTCACAACAGTCTGTGAGTCACTGATGCTTCATGTCTAATGATTTCTGACTCAGAGTTGCTGGCTAGAAATTACATGGAACAGCATCTTTGAATAAAAGAGAGAATTATGACTTATGGGTGTGTTTCTCCCTCTTTCTGTGGTTTCAGACTCTTTTCCCTTGAGAAATTAAGGTTTGGCTCATTTTCTTTGTATGGTTGCTTTACAAAGAAGTGTTGTAGCTTGGACTCTAAAAACGTTATCTTTGGTAATTTTCCAATTAGACAAGGTCTTCACAAGTCTTAAAACATGTCTCAACTGAATACCACAGTCTTCATAGAATTAATTAGGCTTCTGGCAGGACTGTATTCAGCCTCCACAGGCAATCAGCACTGTATAGGCCTAAATTTTGGCAGATGATTGGGACGGATGTCCCCCGCAGTATTAGGGTGTAGGTGTCTTGTCACAACCAATTATTTCTGCCTATTCCTGTCAGCAGTGTCACTATAAAAAGATGATTGACTTCCTGCTGTTTGCACACCAACTTATGCAAGTCCAATTCATATACTTACAAAACATGTTTGTGATAAAAAGGAGAAACACTCAAATATGTCAATATTTTGAAGGTTAAACGCGCTAAATTAAGGTTTCTGTTTTGTGGAAACTGCCTTGTCAATTTGGTCTACATCAGGAATTTTACAATGTGGGATGACCACTCACATTAGACACTAGTTAGCGACTGTGTGATAATAAATCTTATTGTTTGAGATAATGGTTTCTAACCAGGTGTGCCTGCCCCTGAACTAACTAAAGCGGACCAGTTTTGCGCTGTCAGTAGTCAGCGACCTCTAACCTGAGGTGATTCAGCCTGCAGCCTCACAGTGGTCAAGCTCCAGCCTGAACAAGCATTACAGAAACGCTGCTGCAATGCTGGGCTGAGATTAGACTGATGGTGGAGATAACCTGTCCTGGTCTGCAACAACCTCACTCCTTGATATGGCCAGGAGTGCTGTAATGTTGAGGTGCATTTAGAGCTGTGAAGTTCAAAGCTTTGATACTGTACATCATCCATCTTTAAATAATTTTGCCAAAACTCTGATCTTCACTGGCAGGTGAAAGTTAATCTGTTGGCCAAATATCAGTAATTAAATGATGAGATATCTGAAATTTTGCATCATATATTATGATGATGGCCACTGTGTGCAATCGCTGAGACATTTTGTTCAAATCACTTATGGTCAAATATGCTTAGATCCTGTGCCTCTTGTTATAGTCCCTTTGGATAATATAATAGCCTACACTGGCTAGTTCTGCAAAAATCAGCAAACAGACAGATTGCCATGTAAGAGCGTTGTTCTCCACATCACCTCTGTCAGTAATGGTCACCTCTAAGAAGTGAGACCTAACAAATTACCGGGAGCAATAAACTTGATTTATGATGGAGCCTTCTGGAGGCGCGCCGCTCATCCATGCGTCCCAGGACACCGTCCTATGGGAGGGAAGAGGCGGAGGAGGTGGAGTGCAGAGGGAGGGAGTGATGGTGAGAGGGAGAAATTGAATGAGAGGGACAGAGCGAAACTGAGAGGAGCCACCACAACAAAACTTCTCCAACAATCAAGCAAGTGGAACTACAGACTGGCTTTTCTCCTTTTCTACCCGCATGGCTGCTTAGTTCCCGCAAATACAACTTCTGCAGCAGTTATAAAGTTTTGGTGGCGGAGGCAGAGGGGGGTCCCCGCTTGGAAAGGATGGACCGTTTAATAAGGACCAGGGCACGCAGGAGAATACTGCTATTTGTTTTGATCCTACTTCACTTAACGACGGCACAAGCTGGTAAAGTATATAGTTCAACACCTGCAGTCAAATAATAAAGATGTTCATTGGCTATAAATGCGAGAATAAGTAAAAAAAAATGTCGAGAGTCTCGTCAGTGGCGCTTTTGTAAATGATGCACTTTCCCCTTTATCAAGTTTCCATGACTTTTTTTTCCAGACACCTTCATTCATCACTTGGCCACCAGCCAACACAACAAAAACATAATCTTAACTCTGTTTTTTAAGGTTCACTTTGAATCCTGGCTGATCTCTCTGCTCTGAATCGGTGTGAGTGTTTTGGTGATGCTGCTACTTGCCCCACAGACAGAGTCGCTTCAGGCTGGGATTAAAACTATGAGCGGGCTCAAATGAGATCACGAGAAGTTGTCGGAACGTTTCAGAAGTGTGCACATGATTTGCAATTATGTATGAGCTAAATTTCTATATGCATAGGCTACATATTGCGCAATGAGCACATTTTGATTGATTCACCTTCTCCAGCTTGCATTTAAATCGAACATATTTATAAGTTTGAATCTTGAACGTGTCCTTCGTGCGTCAGGTGTGCTGTATGATTTGCAACGACCTCAGGAAATGTATGATGTCATGTTTGAGTTTGCTTGTGACCAGCGTCGGTTTACTGTGACAAGGTTTAACGTTGGCTTGAGAAAGAGGTGAATGGCTGAACACTGACCAAACCGAGTAGATTAAAATTCCTGTCATGGATCTGTTTAATGTGCCCTCTGCTCACATAGGTTTAAGTGAAGGCGCTTAGCACTAACACTCTTACTGCCATACTGTAGTTATGGTTATTCTGGCACACTTACATATTTTCCATGTTTTATTGCAGGCTACAACCTCAGGTCATATTTTAGACAGTTGTAAGTTTAAGCAACGCAACCCTCACTATGTCTTTTAGGAGTGGAGTGACTCATTTTTCAATGATCCACCTGCAAGAACAGGGCCTGGTCTCTGTCTAACAACTGTGTCTGTCTCTTTGTCACAGTAACCTGGTGTCCACATGTCCTGCACTTTCAAATTTGTTCGCCAAGTGCAGCAGTCATTTTAAGACTTCCTCGTTTCCAAGATAGCCAGTAACAACCAGCTTGTGCATACATGCTGTATGTCATTTGGCCCGCTGGTATCTGTCACCCGCACAGGCCTTCATGCCCTGTGGCTGTGTCCTGAGTATCTTCAACTGGCAACAGACTATTTCTTTGCAGGTGCTTGATGCCTTGGTGGAGCGACATGCCTCAGCAGCAGGGGTTAACCCTGTGGTCACCTGAAGTGCCTCATTTCCACTGGTGACTCTCCACATGCACCCACTTTATGGTTGGCAGGATTTGTTGGAATTCATTGGCTGAAATAAAGCGATGGCACGGGGAAGTCAGCCAACTGACATAATCACATTCAACTGACACAGCGGCTGTGGTGTCCACTGCTCTCTTATGAGGGCTTGTGAAGTGAGAGGCTGGGGTGATTTAAAAGTGCACGGACATATGGCGGTGCTGATATGGCAGTCTTAGATATGTGCATTCGGTTGATAATGTGCTTGTTCTCAAATGTTTGTGTGCATGTGTGTGTGTGTGTGTGTGTATTACACTGCAAGAATGTTTTCCCATATGCTTTCTGTGTGTGTTCAAGAGAGATGAGACAGTACTTTGTAGTCATGTTTGCTGACAGAAAGTGAGACATTCTTGCACACGTCCACAGTTAGTTTCAGGCAGAATCCTCTGTTCCTTTGCCCCAACACATTTTTGTTTGGCTTTCTTTTCCTTCTTTTCTTTTTTATCTGGTCCCATTCAAAGTCTGGGAAACAGAAGTGTTTGTTTTTATTTTATATGCCTTATCTCTCGATTTACATCATCTCCCTCCTCTTGCTTGTGTCCTGCCTCATCCTTGACTGGTTGTATGACAGAGGGGAAATTGTGCATACAGCCCCCTTACTGTGTCCCGTTTGATCCGGCCTCCTTGCCAATCCTGCACCAGACTCCCAGAAGAGGACGGCAAGCCTTGTTCCCCTTTGATCCAGTAACAAATTAGTGGCAAATGAAAACAAATGAAAAAGGCAGCTGAATTTAGCAGGATAGAGAATAGAAAAAGGGGAATTTTATGCCCATTGCAGCTTTAGTGTCTTCTACTGTTTGCATTTCTCTAATGAACATTAATATCAAACATCAGAAGTGTGAGAGATGCTGATGTCCCCAGTTACCGATGCTGCATGTGTATAATCTCAAACTGCTTCTCAGACTTTTTGATGAGGCAGACTGTTTGGAACTCCCCCAAGTCTTTAATATGTAGAAATGATGCTTAAACACTTTATGGCGCCGGACTGCAATCTATATTATTCAACACACATCTGGCTTCCAGAAACTCAGTAACCCTCTTCCCCTCAGGCTTCTGTGTTTCTGATCACTCGATGCTTCAAGCAGCCTTCTGTGGGACTAGTTGGAGATGCTTCCTGTAGAATTGCAATGAGCAGACATCAGAGGAGCTGACTTCTTTGCAGTGTCTCCTTACATGTCATCTGCCTCTTTATCCCAGTTTATGAGCCTCTGAGAAGTTTTATCATAGTTGTTCACAGTCATCACATGCACATCTTTGTAGAGGTCGCAGGAGTAAACTTTGATACCAAAGCCATCTGTATACTTGAAAACAATATGCTACCATCAGTGACATTGTGACCTGCTCATATTTCATCTTCTCTGAACCTGCTGGTGTCCTTTAGCGTAGACACCAAGCTGCTAACATTTAGAGGGCAATGATCCTGATCTCAAAGTTTTAGAGAGGCCCACAACTTGTTGATGATATCTCCCCCAGAAGTCAAAGAGCCCACACGTGCTGTGTATGTGTGTAGCATATTGAGTTATGCATTGATTTTGTCAACTCTGGTGTTAACTCTCCATAATAGTTGCCTCAATGTTATAATGTCT
This sequence comes from Scomberomorus guttatus, assembly GCA_038419695.1. NCBI lineage: Eukaryota > Metazoa > Chordata > Actinopteri > Scombriformes > Scombridae > Scomberomorus > Scomberomorus guttatus. The sequence continues at coordinate 1,685,999 of CM076459.1, forward strand.
GAGCAACCAAGTGGAGGCTTGGGGTTGAAACTGGAATGGGCTTGGTCATGTGTATGTATGCATGTTTGTATGTAGGTAATCCTCTGTGCCTTGGGTGTGTGTGCTGTGTATGCACATGTGCATAAGGAATTATGTGTGTATGCTTGTGTATGTATACGTGGTAGTGTGTTATGTTACATATTTATGAGGACCAGACATTCTCACAAGCTATCCCCCCTTACCGACTTCTTTAAGGGAATGTAGTGATTAGAAATTGGGTCAGGCTAAGTTGAGGGCCAGTGCTAGGCATGCAGTGCAGATTATGGTTAGGGAATGGATTTTCTGTAGTCAAAGAACGTCCTCACAAGTATAGAAGTACAAATATGTGTTTCTGGGTATGTTTGTGCGGAGTGTCTGCCCAGTTAGGGGCCTTGAGGGGCAGGTGTTTTCTCTATGGGCCCAGCAGCTTTTGGCCTGTTGGCCCCTCAAGCTGTGAAGAAACACGAACAGAACAAACTGTAGAGATTGAAGAATGTGATTCTGATGTGAATTGGAGGGAAATCTGTAACCAGATTCCACCAGAATTCTTCAGCTTCAATACCAAAAGTGTAACTCACAGCGATCAGAAGCCAAAGCTACAGGACACATTCACTGACCTATATTTATCAGTCCAAACATGCTAAACAGTACTTGTGTGTTGGTCTTTCATTGGTGGTTTCCCTCATGGTGTACAAAACAAGCAAAGAGATACGGTAGAGGAAAACTGGCTTATTTATGTGACTCAAATGTAATCATTAATGCAAAAATCTCAAAAGTAAGACACAAACTGGTGTAAATCCATTCATTAACGAGAAAAAGTTCCTGTTAATCATTGTAGGGAGGAAAAGGTCAATCGGTGGATCTGCAGCAGTGCTGTATATGTTATTTGAACGCAAATCCACCAGAAATGGTCATCTGTACTGTATGTATAACACATATAACTTTGTCCAACAGGAGATATTTCTCCTGGATCACCTGAAGACCATACTCTCCAAATTATAAGAACTGCATAAAAATGTTATATTAATAAAAAGGAGTAACTATCATTATCACCATCACCAATCAATACCACTTATCAGGGTTGTGGAGTAATTTAATTTTAAACAAACAAACAGACAAACAAACAAACAAACAAACAAACAAACAAACAAATAGCAAATAGATCCAGAGCATTCCTACTGGCCATTCCACTCTTTCAGTGCCTGTGCAGTTCAGCATAAAGACTCCACAGCCCTTTTGTTGCAGAAGTGTTGCCACTGAATTTTTAACATTGGCCATCACCTCTGTTTGCATTTAATTGGTTTTCTTGTATCATCTCATGCCTACATGCTAGGCTACAGAACATAATCATATAAATATTAATAATGTGGTATTAAAAATAATGTGGTAGAGGCTGAATGCTGAAAATTGACTAAAAACCTCATGTTAGGCACTCTCAGTTGCTTTCATCATTGCTTTCACTGTTTCATTGCTTTCTTAATCATATTCATGACTTCATAACCCATAAACCCTCAGAGTATGTTAAAACCTATTCTCAGCAGTCATCTGCACAACCGCTGATTTGACTTGCTGCTAAACTCTCAGTGATAACCGAAAGCAGACGCAGCCACAAAGCACATGCAGTGGGATAAATATCTCTCCCTCTGAGTTTGCATTCTTCCAGGCAACAAATGCCTTAGTCTCTGTGTTAAATTTAGCTTTGTCACATTTCTGATATGCTAATACACAAGTAAAAGAGCAGTGTGTTTGCCAGATGAGCTGAGAAAATTTGGCAAGGGCAGAGGTGGAAAGCGCTGTTGACAGTTTTTTTTGCTCTGTGGGTGTCATAATTGAGCTATAAACAGTGTGCAGGTCTGACTGTGTGTAGTTAGTATATCAATCTTATTTGGCTGTTCATCACTTTAAATTTTCATCTGTTCAGAGAGTGTATTATCTCTCCTCGCCTCATAGTGTTGTTGTCCACACACAGCAGTGACCCAGACAAGGGGTCACACCCACTGCTAATTAGATTAAGGCTATTCTTCACGGAGCCTGGAAGAAACTGTTTTTGGATTTATTCAACCACTTCCACTGAATCTGTCACCATTTTCCCATTATTAATCGCCATCTGTTTTACAGATTGTCACACTGAATGTTTTCTGAAGAAATGTTCTCTAAACAGTAGTTTTCACGGAGAGAATTTCAGTAGACAAAGATTTGAAATGGGAGAAGAGAGCCATTCGAAATGAATAAGACACTGTTTACAGTTCTGTAAATGTCTGCTTGATGTACACATGTTCAGCACCTGGTCATGAATTGTCATCTGATTTTTAATAAGATACAGATATGCATATGTACTGTATTCCAAACAATAATTGAATGTTCAAATGTCAGTCTTTTTTCCTCCACTCATCTCAGGGTGTGGTCCAAAATACTATGGGAAATTCTCATTGCCCAGATTAATTTTGGCTTTCTGTCTTGTTAAAAATCCCCAGCTCCCAGACGCAATAGTGTTTGACAGTGTAGCATTGTGTGAGTGTGAGTGGTATTTTCAGGCTGAACTGGGAGTGTAGGTGGTGTGAGTCATGAAGAATGTCTTCAGAGACATTTGCTTTAGAAACACAGAGAACACATTATGTTCATATATGACTGAAATGGTGCTGAACTGTATGACCGCAGGGCATGGAGAGGCTGTGTCAGTTGTCACTCAGGCAGAGAACATACACAGATGTAGACTGTTTGGTGGCATTTCCAGGGGATAGAGCAGGATCTGTGAGGTGGAGAGGGAGCTGCTCATCTCTTTTCTGACTGGAAGTGTGGACAGCACTGTTGCTGGGCAGATGCGGTTGTCCCATAGAGAAAAGGACAAGAACGAGAAAAAGTCTTTTAAGAGGAACATGTGTGTCTTAATCTGCATTATTATGTGCCTGCTTATACATCACATACTGTATAATATGTGTTAGCCAAAACTGTCCTCCCAGAATTGCAGGATGTTTGGCTGTTTCCCATGTACTCTGACCTTTTTTGCAAGATTGGAAAATATCTGAGTCATCAGTCCTTAGAGATTCCATGATGCTATTTCAAACTTGTTGAGCCATATCTTCAAGTGGTGGGGACAACGTGCTGCACAGGGCAGCAGGGTCACCACTAAGTAGCAAGTTCTATCAGTAACCATATCCGAGTTTACTTGAAAATGTTGATCTCCTGTAAGCTCAGCCACTCTTGCTAAGTTTCTGTAAAGGCAACATAATTTGACAGGTGAGGTATAGTTATAATATATATGATTATCACAAAGCCTAATGAGATGCAAGCAAAGCCTGCTCAGACAGTCAGTGCTGCAGGAGAGGTAAAACGGCTGCAAGAATAAGCACAGCTCAAGATGACATGAATGAATCCAAAGCAGAGAACAGAGAACTTTGTTTTATGTCCATGTTTGACTACAGGATCCGGACTTCATATGGCAGCCTGCCACTTGCCTGGGGTTTTCTACTTGATGCCAGAGTCAGGGGTGGTGATATTGAAATGGTGAAATAGGGGATATTCCACAGAAACATGTTTGTATTTTATTTGGGTCATACCTATCCAACTATCTTTCTGGTGTTGCAGCAGCAGCTATCAGGGCATCCTCCCAGCTTGCCAAACTTATCCCTCAACCATTTATTTTACACGCTTGGGATGCCTTTTATTCCCTGCATGATTAAAGGACAGCTCATTGTGAAAACAAGTTCTTTTTTCGGAGGAATATCAGCTGCTTCTCTCAGATTTCTCCCTGTGGCATTGTTGCACATTTCGACTTTGTTGTCTCGAGAGTGTCAGAGGTCAACGGTTTCCTGTCATTGTTGGAACATGTTTAGAATTGAGCAACAGTTATCTGTAAAACTCAAAGTGGTGGAGGCAGAAATATACTTTATGTGGTTCATAGGGTGCAATGCCATCTTATCTGTGCTTTAGAAGTTAATCGTGTTAGTTTGTTTTAAGGCCATTTTGTCAGGGGCTGTTTTGGATGAACTGACAGAAATCCAAGAATCCGGTATAATAAGATCCATGATGCTTCAATTTAGAACATTATTCAGACTGTTCCAAACATCACTGCCCTCCTCCCTGTGCACGAACATGTATCACAGAGAGAGAAAGAAAGAAAGAACTAGATAGAAAGACAGACAGATAGAGAGATAGAGAGAGAGAGCAGGAGAGAGAGTTTAGTGAATTCTAACCTTTGACTTAAATACAAACTTTCAACTTTTCTATCCCAAAGGAAATTGATTTGCAGTCAAGAATCGAATGAGGCCACAATAGGGCAACAAAGAGCTCACTCGGGATCAGACAAAGAATGAGACACTCTCACTAGTTCAGCTAAATACAAACATTAAGGATTAGGGCCCAGACATGATGTAAAGTGCAAAGTAAACTTCTGAAGAATAAAGTGCTTTTACAGAAATGCAGATGCTTATATATTTAATGAAGGTTGAGGCTTTAGCTAAAGTAATAAAGGCTTGTTTTTTAATCTGACTGAACAAGGTGAGCTTGTTACACCCAATCACTTTACTGGCACCCTTAGCCAGTATTGTCAAGCTTTTTTTATTTTACCAGGCTACCATATCAGACAAAAAGACGTGCTTCAATAAAACTTTCATGAAACAGTCATTAAAATGTTGCACAATGAACATGAATCTTTCCTAAAAATCACAAACACTACTCGACCTTCTTACACATTATGTTACGATAGAGTCCAAAAATTTGTAATCGAAAACAATGTCAGTGTCCTTATCCTTGAACTAAGTGTAGCTGTGACCTTTTAAAGTCAATGGATACATTATTCTTTGACATTTAGTTCTTGGTTCACTGTCATGATGGCTAGAGCAGATTTGAAAATCATCCTAAATGACTGTGTGTGGGTGAACATTTATTGGTGCCACTTGTATAACAGCCTGAGGTTTCTGTTGTTACAAGGGTTAGGGCCAGCAACTTCTGTAATTATTTAATTTATACAGCTTGTTTATGACTGTATAAATTCAAAATTTAAGCCCTGAGGTCTTACCTTTAGATTTGTTCCTAATGTTTTCCATTGTTGGAGCCTGGCTGTAATTCACAGCTTAACCTATTTACAGCCCTGTTGCTATGCTAGGGGACTGAGAGGGTGAGCTCTCAAAGCTGCTTGGAATAAACGGCCTCTGCAAATAAATAATGCCATAAAATGTAACGTGGTGCTTTTCTGGAAGCAATGTCTGGGCAACGGTAAACTCTCTCCACATGTTTAATTAACGAGGAGAATAAAAGGCGAGCTCTGTATGAGCAGGGAGAGCTACAGGAGGCAATTTAGGTTTAGGATCCTCATTTCAGATGCCTGGAATGCTAAGTGCTGAGTTGCCCCGAAAAGGCTCTCTCTAGCAGCTGGGGGGAGACTGGCTGCGCAGAAAGCTCTGATCCTGCCTAATGCTCACGGCAGCACTTTATCAACAGAACATCTAATAACACGACCAGCGGACTGCAAATAAAGTACAGACTCATTGTAATGAGAGAGACCCACCACTGGGAGAAACCTCATATCTACAGGGGCAACAGTTACTGTGCTCATTGCACATTAATACTGTATATAGTTACACTATAGCCTCCATCTTAACAATTGATGAGATCCATTTTCCTATTTGCAGTAAAAATGTACTTGTTTCAAGAATTTTCATGAGGATGCTACCAATTATCATGATAGTATTTCAGCAATCTTCTGCAATATTTCTATGCACCTCAATACCTGAAACAAGGGGAACAAATCAAATCATCTTGCTCTATTTGCAGAAATGTTTCTTTTTTCAGGAAAATAAGCTTTGAGGGTTTAATGCAAAGCTTGCTGATGAGAACAGCAGAGAATTAGCAGTGAGAATATATGAATCAGTGCTTATCTATGCCAGTTAAGTGTTCAAATTGTGATAAATGCAATGCGGACATATTGTTCGCTGCCGGTGCAGGGTGAGCTGTGTGCAGGTGTCAGCTGTCAGGTGTGTTGCAGCAGGATTATGGGTTCGGCTGTGTACCACCCCTATCCTATAATAACACCCACAGAAGCCTGGCCACCTGCCGCCACATCTCAGAGGAGCTTGTCTCTTCCGACTCCTAGGAAGCAGGAAGCCTGCGCACTTTTAAGACCAGCTTCCAGCCACACTAAACCCTGCTCTTCAGCTCGGTAACAACCGGCACTTAACTGAGCCAGACAACAAAGTGCTGTCACAGTAGCAGAATTTAACTGTGAGACTGACATGACTATAAGCATGCTGCCGCCATCTGCCACAAGCTCCACCCAACCATAATACAGTTTTTCATATAGTGCTAGAAACAGGAATAAACAGGAAGCATTTATTTTAAAGCATGTAAACGATACCTTGTTTTATAAAACAGAATTAGAGGATCTGTGAGCGTGAAATGAAAAAGAAAAACCCACCATATTTCTTTTATCTATAACTACGTGCAGATTATTCATTTCATCTTTCTTTTCATCCCCAGCTGATCCCATTGATGTTCTGCGAGTGCTGGAGCTGTCAGAGAATATGGAGGGGGTGTCCCTGGAGGCTGGTCTCTGCACCAGCAGGAAGGGGATGGAGGAAACGGACCTGGCCTACAAGATAGACAAAAAGATCCAGCTCAGTGCTCCCACCAAACAGCTTTTCCCTGGTAGTGGACTTTCTTCCTACTAGACCATATACAGTGTAGCCTCTAGTCCCACCCAGCAATGAAATACTCAAATGTGTCACTTTTGTGAAGGATTCTTCTCCCAGTAAAACCTTAAGAAATCTGACTTTGAACTCCCTTTACGCCTCCTTGTGGGTGCTCACTGCTTTCACGGGCAATATTTTTCATCATTATTATCTTTACTCAGGTCTCACTGGCAGCAGGGGGTGCCTGCGTGTTATAAAAATGTCTGCTCCCCACTGTGCTCTCTCTTGTATGACTTAACAACATCTCTCCTCTCCTCTCCTCTCTTCCAGATTCCAAATTTCCGGTGAATTTCTCCCTGATGGCTACCGTGCGAGCTAAAAAGGGCTCCCAGGTCTTCCTGCTCTCAGTGTATGATGACCAGGGGGTGCAGCAGCTTGGGCTCGAAGTGGGTCGTTCACCTGTCTTCCTGTATGAGGACCAGCATGGGCAGCCCACACCAGACATGTACCCTATCTTCAAGAAGATCAACCTGGCTGATGGAAAGTGGGTAGATTGAGGGCCTGTAACTTCTCCATTAGGCTAGATATCAATGAAATATCTGTTGACTTAGCAGCACACTGTATCTGATATGTGTGTTCAATAGATCAGATTCACCTGCACTGTGTAATTTATATGAAATGTAGATGTATAACTTTCCCCAAGTCTTGAAATCTGAGGTGGGCCTCACATTTCAGCAGTCTGATTCATCTGCTCTCTGTGTGCTTGGCCTTGAGTGACCTTAAAGGGAAAAAGATTTTTGTGGAGTGCTTCAACCTCATCAAAGGAGTTTAGGAAATCAACCCTCAGGCACAAAATAAAATGTAAAAATACCTCCCTCCAAGGTTGAACTGTCAGTTAATTCCCTCTGTCTTTGCTCTTTCAGATGGCATAGGATAGCCTACAGTGTGCAGGACAAGTCTGTGACCCTCTACTTGGACTGTCAGAAGATAGAGACCCTGGATCTGCTGCGAGGGGACAATGCTATAGTCAGCACAGAGGGTGTCACTGTGTTTGGGACACGGCTGCTGGATGAAGATGTATTTGAGGTAGGACGTTCTTAAAATGTTGGAACTTCTAGAAACTGATCATACTCTTAGTTGTCCTATTTTTAAAATCTAAATTTCCTGTTTTTTTAATGTATTTAGCCAAAGTTTCAACAGGTCTGGTTGGGCAGTACTAAAAAGAATGACTCATTTGAATGCATCATTCAGTTGATTGCCAGTAACTGTGTGCATTTTGTGCACTTATGCATTGAGGTGGACAAAGGAGGAAAATTATGTGAAGTTTGCGTTATTAAATATGTATGTGAAACCATGGGAGACCTTTTAACTGGGGAAATAGACAATGCATATTAGCTGAATCATCTGACAAGGCGCTGTAGGGGGATATCCTGATGACCTTGTTTTCATTTGAACAACTTTTCTTCTGTCTTACTTTGTTTCTCAGCCTCTATCTCACAATTCTTCGTGTTTAACCAAGTTCAGTGCCTTTTCAATTAATACTGTTCCTTATTTGAGAATTTCTATAGCCAAGTGAATGAAGTGATAAGGATTTAGATAGTTTGTTGATCAGATTAGATAACCTCTTCAGCCCTGCTGAAACAATGACTGTGTAGTGCTCATATCCACTTTATATCCACCAAGATCTAAAACATACCAAATATGCTTAATTTTGGACAAATGTGCAAAATGTACAAGAAATGGGATATTGGATTTGAATAGTTTCCTGTATATCTTGAAAGTATTTCCCTGCACATCCTACTTTATATGATACAGTATGATACAGTATACAACTGTGTCAGTGAAATGGTGGGATAAGCAGAATATAAATGTATTTAATACTTTGGATTTTTTTTGCTGCTAACTTTAAACTACTTAACACAAGATTTAAAGGGAAAATCATGGTTCAAAAGGCTATGGGGTGACCGGGGTCTCCTGTCAATCAAGTGCTGTGGGAACAAAGCATTATGGGTGGAAAATAAGTGTTTTGAAGGGAGTGGGGAGGAGGGGACATGCTGTTCAGACATGCCCCTCACCATTTCCTTTGCAAAGCCAAGAAATAACACATTCTCTTTGCTTTTTGGATTTGTCAGTGTAGATCAGTTGGCTATAGATGTGCTGACACAGAATGGCCATTTGTGCATTTGGCCGTTAAGAGACATTCTTGACTGGAAATGTGTGTAGTTTGGTGATGTCCTTTGATGGTCAGGACTCATCCTCATCCTCAGGAGAAATACTAGCTCCCTTTGGCTACAAATATTGGGGTTTTATGTCAGAGGTGGATGAGTTACTGTGCAAGTCATGTCACCATGGGCCTACTTGAAAGATTAGATCATTTGATCCTTTTTGAGAGATCTTCGGTTTTGAACATGTGTCCACATATGTATCTACATTCAGGGAAAAAAATGGAAGAGCAGAAGATTTAAACTAAACTTCGGGAGCGGTTCCAATTCTGCATTTTTCAGCGCAGTAACCTTTATTGTCATTCTCTCTGTGCTTCCCATGACAATATGCAACTGCTGCTCTATTATCATTCCCAATAATGCTCCACCCTAAGTCTTTAGCCCTCAGCATGAAATGAAGATCAGCCCATGCACCTTTCCCCTGCCATATCCTCGGAGATTTGTGTCTGCTCAGCAATGGAGCAAGAACAACAAAGAAAGATAGACAGAGGTATGAGGTACATTCAAGTTCAGCTCCCTCAGTGTCCCAAGAATAGCCCACAGTCCGTAAAAGAGAACATAGTTAAATTTTAAGAAAGTACAGAGGGAGAGTTGTTATCAGTCCCTATTGGCCTAATAGACAGACACCACAGCCTTCTCCACTCTCACCAGAAGAAACCAGATGTCCTTGGTGCTGACAAGTGGACACCTACTGCCTTTGGGTTTTGCTTATGTAGTCAATAACTACCTCCTTAACCTTGTCCACTCAATAACTTTACCTTCTCTATGCCCTAACTTAACCTCAATTGCCCCTCCCCTGCTGTAAGTTATTTCCCCTAAACTTCCCTTTGAGACTCTGACAGGCATTCCAGTTTAAAAGTACTTTATATCCCACTTCAGTGAAGAAATGTTTCTCCATGTGGGCTATAAATTTCCCTTTTCAGAAGCAATGGAGACCATTTCATCTTTGGCCTTGCTCCAAAAACTACTCCCATGCTTTATTTATCATCCTATGTGAAGAGTTATGATGATGATACGGTATGTGTGGCGATGACTAATAACACTCATCTGTTGATCAGATCCATCCTGTAGTCCAATCCATGCACTTTTTGTGGCCACGTGTCTGAGAGTTTTAATTTAATTTAATCTAGAATTGAGCCTTGATATCTTGTTTTCTGTGGACCGAGTGAAAAAAACTCAAATGAGTCAAATGATTTCTTCTGCTTGAGATTTTTGATACCTGTGATGGTAAAATATAATTTTCAGGGTGTGCATTCAAGTACTCATAGCCATAAGTATGTATGTCTGGCTGTGCATATTTAAGCATCAGTGTTCTATACCCCGGGTGAGGCTGGTACCAGGGGAGGAGAGATTAAGTAGGCTGACCTCTGGGCCTCTGTTCCCAGGCCCTGGTTCTGGGGGAGGAGGCCAAGGTTCCGGCCCAGTTCTCCCAGCGTGGGAGCTCAGTGTGGGAGCATAGGGACCGTGGTCAGCCACTAATGTCTCTATTGCTTCCAGATTGCCTACAAATGACTTCAGGAGTTTGGTGTTCAAACTCAACACTCTGCTTGCATTTGCAGAAAAGCAAACATCAGACTGTCCACAGGTCTGGTTGTGCTCCTTCTTGGCCGCTGTGTGCCCTGTCTATGTGCCTCCAACATGCTGACTGCTTAGATAAGATCCAGCCCACCGTTTATTTGTTAGGAAATTCAGATCCTTTCCTTCTCGATTAGGACTGGAAACATGAAATGTTTTTGGCTCGCTGTAATAGGCATGTTGAAACTATGACTTATCAAGCATATCATTAAAGGCCAGCTTTATTTGAATGCTTAGCAACCCCATCAATTTACCACAAAAATTGGAGAAGCACTTTAAAACATTCAAGGTCTATTAAAGTCATATTTTACCTTGATAATGACTTATGTCTGATGGTGGTCAGATGTTTTTGGTTAGTCATGAACATCTGTTGCACTTTAAGCAAATGAGGAGCATCAAAATGTTGTTTCATTACAGTAAGCTTGTTTGTTACAAACCTTGGGTTGCTCCTTCACCCACACAAGGTTGTGACTCACCCAAGAACACATGTTATTGTTTTAGAGAGTGAGATCTGATTAAATCACTGCAAATGAGTGGACTGCGCCTCAGATAAGATCCAGTTAGTTGAGATTTGGTGAAGCAGTGTGACTGTTGGATAGCTGGCACCTTATTGCAGACAGCAGGGGAAAGCAAAGAGGTCACTCTGAAACACTAATGAAGCTTTGCCAACAGAGCCATGTGTGACTTCGTGCAGGATGTTTGTGAGCCATCAGAATATTCGTGGATTCAACTGAGGTGTTCTCCTTTTCAGGACGTTCTCACATGTCCTCTTTAGATGTTTTTTCACTGTACTAAGCAGGGAACGGTGGAGCACACATGATTTTGGGCAACACTTTACTCACTGTGTGTTTCTAGAGGAGAGAAACCCTGCTAGGCAAGAAAAATAGGAACACTTCTCTGTGAAAGTGTTGCCTTTGATCTCAAATTGAGATTGGATTAGATTGGATTAGCTCCCTGTTGCCTTTCTCTCTCACTCTCTCTCTCACCTTAGAGAGAGAGTGCAATAATTTCCTTTGCTTGACTCTGGCTTTTGGCCAAAATGGGAAGAAAAAAACACAAGTGGATAACCTGTCATGTTTGGATTAAACCACAAATGACTGTTTCAACAGTCATTTCTACAGTAGGTTTACAGTTTTGTGTATGGTGATCCAGACTCAGGGTTTGCATGGACATGCATTTCTGATAAGGCATGATTTGAGCTGTATTAGAAGATATATGAGCTGATGGCGGGTAACGGAGAGGCGATATGTTTTGATTTATTTCACCTCTGGCCGCTAAATCCTAATTAAAGAGATTACAATGGGACTATAATTACCACAACATCAAGCAGTTAATCTGACTTAATTTATCACAAATGACTGCCCAGCTGTCCCTGGATAACATTTCACCCAGCAATATGTTTGCAATGGCCTGTCAGTTACATAGATTTGTATCGCTAATGCAATCTAAACCTTGTCAAACACTCTGCCATGGGGCTGCCTGCATGTTGTTCATATTGAATTACTTTGTGACTTGTGCCTCTGAGAGAGTGTGCCTGCAGCTCAATTGTTTTTACTATCAATTAATCTTTTGTATATATATTTTGTATTAGTTTTTGAACCTATGAAATATTAAAAAAATGACAAATGACAAATGCCAAAATTTGTCGTGTTGGTATTGTTGTCTTAACCTTTAATATTAAGATTTTAATTGTATTTAAAAATCATATTAAAACCCCATTAAAGTTATGTAACAGAGACAAGTGTTTTTAAAGCATTGTGTCTTTGTAATAATATGAGGCTTATATAGACAGAGTGATGTTGAGTATAAGGCCATTAAATACAACAGAGGCTCTGGGCTTAGTGCTGCTGGGTCCAGTAGGGCTGTCTCTGTGCATGTTTGTATATACACACTGGCTACGCCTCCAGGGCAGGATGGGAAGTGAAAGGTCCTGACAGGGGTGGTGAGAGAGAGCTATTTGACTGTTTTGTGTACACAATCAGGCCCCTCCTGGAGTTATGAGAAGCAAAAGTCAGTAGCAACTGTAGTGGAAGTTTGATTATACAACCATGTTTCCCTTTGCATTACATCTAGGTATGCAGCCAGTTTTGTTGTTCTCATCATGTCTGTGGTGTTGTGGTGTATTGCTACAGGTTGATTCTTGGGATAATTGCAAAATATCTCCACTGTGCAGTAGCAGCTACTGTGTGTTTCTGTCAGTGCTCTGCTTCTCCTGTATGCCAGCCCTTATAACATGACACTTATCTACCTTTCTGTCTGCTTTCTGGTTTATTTCAGGGGGATATTCAGCAACTACTGATTCAAGAGGACCCTCAGGCCGCTGCCGACTACTGTGTAAACTACATACCAGACTGTGACTCTGTTTTGCCCTACAACAGCCAAGCCCTGGACCTGCAGGAGGTCAGTACTGCCACCAACAGGAGGCAATGCCTACTTGTAAAACCTACGCAAATTTCAGAGACATGGCTTGAATTTTTAGTGGAACACATATGACAGGGTATCTTTATTCTTTTTTGCTTATAGTTTAATTGTGTTTTCCACATTTCCTTATTAGAGGCCATGTGTTTTATAATAAGGTTTAAGCGATATGAGGACTCATGTTGAAACATTATCATGTCCTGGCTGCTAAAGTGGGCTCGCAGAGACTCTTGTTTCACAGCCAACCAGTATAAGGAGAACAAGCATGGCTATCAATAGAGCTATCTTTCCCAGAGACTCTTGATCATATGATTTACAAGCAGATCACAGCCTCAGCCAAGAAGAGGCTTGAGTATAGTGCAAATGTGTGTGAGTGTTTTGCGAAAAGAGACGTGAGAGATTAAGAGAGAATAGGCCATCAGTCAAAGTTGATGTGTTTTCTTTTAAATGCAGCCAGCAGTCGATCGTTCTTTAGGTCAGGTGTTCCTCTGGCAAGACACACACACATATAGCCAAGAGCCTATAAGTCATACGTGGTATAATCGCTCTTCCCCTCATCAAGGCTTGCAAAAAAAATGTAATCAATCATGGATATGAATTACTGTATATTTCTTTAGTGGTGTGTGAAAGATAGAGATAAGGAGGCAGAGGAAGAGACGCTGAGAAATGGAAGTGTGTGTGTGGCTGGGTTTCAAGTTTTTATGGAACACTTCAATGTCTTATGTATGTGTCTATTTGTTTATGTGTATGTCACATGCACACTTATGTGAGTGCATGTGTGTCTGCACTCAACTCTGCACCTGGCATTGATAATGCTCCAGGAATGGTTCAATAATTGTAGTGTGAGGCCATTTTGATATTCATCCAGTTGGCTTTTATAGAGCTACAGCTGAGCAATGAGCTTGGAATCCAGAACATGTCAACATCTGTCAACCCACTGACCCATTTCCCATCATATCTCCCTTACACAACCACCATGTTTACAAATGGATCTAAATCATGTCACTGATGTCTTTCACAGACTGGGCTTGCAGCATTGTTTTCAGGCAGAGGCCATTCATGTCACTGACATACAATGGACATCACTTTGGTGGAAGACACAACCCATATTTGCTCACTTGCCAGAGCACACTAAGAATTAGCACCTCTGTGGAATCATAGACAGTGTGACCTCTGACCACACAAGCAAATACAATATGTCTTCTGCTAAGAGGAAACAACAGTAACTGTTTGTTTGTTCCTTCTTATTTCATGTTTGCTTTAGGTTTTTACCAGCTCAGTGGGAATCACAGTAGGTGTCTGACCCTATAAGGGGCGTTGCAGGCCTGCATGCCTTGTGTCACTCTCCTGTTCCTGGCTATTTCCTATATTGTGTTTTTATTCACAACAGTGTTTGTTTTTGTCTCCATCCTCCACCTGTGCTTTCATATTGCATTCCCCTTTTTCATGAAAAGAAGTCAGATGCCTTGATGCAGAGTGACCAGCCAGAAGAACCAAAAGAGCAATCCAAAGAGGACAGAAAAGGCAAAAAGAAGAAGGGCAAGGGCAAACGCAAAGGCAAAGGCAAAGGCAAGGGCAAGGGCAAGGGCAAGGGCAAGAAGGGATCCCGAAAGAAAAAACATGACGAGGAGAGTCTTGAGGATGGCTTCCTCAGAGTGTCCACAACGCTGCCTGAGTATCTATCCCAAGAACCTTTTCAGCCCACTGAGTTGCCAGACTTTAAGAGCACCCTAGAAACTGTCATTCCCACTGAAGTCTTCGACAAGACCCTCATGGAGATGCCCACACACGAACCTGACTCCACAACTGAGGCCCCCACTGTGGTACCCAGTGCATTGCCTGAATCAAAGGTCACTGAGGAGGTAGACAAGTTAACCTGTAGATGCCTCCCAACCCCACCTCATCCCTTCATTTTCAGTTCTAACAGATCGCTCCCTTAATATCTTCTAACCATAGAGAGCACCTTTTCCCTCTCAAGTTGCTTACCACCACCACCACCACTAACCATCACCATCCTAATCATCACCCCTTCTCCATCCCTAACAGAAAACATGGAGAATGCATCTTAAATTATAAATCAATCTCTACTGATTATTGAATACTACTGCATATGCCTTCTTTCTGCGTTTTTTTTTTTTTTTTTTTTTTGTAGAATATGCAGTACCATGCATGCCATGCTTTATGGTATGCATGGTACATACAGTATTTGTTTTCCTGTATGAAAGTGTAAGGAATCAACATTGGGTTTACAGTTCATTCAAGGTAAATATTGTGCTCAGAGACCATCTAATTGTTTAAATCATACTACACTTACTAATATGAATATGCCATAACGACTGTATATCATTTTAAAAAATCTAATCAACTTTTAACTTCCCGCAGTAACAAACAAGGGATGTTTCTGTGTGTCTCCTTCATGTTTATTTTTTGCTAATTTGCCAAGTAAACTAATTTTTCATGCTCACGCTGTTTCTGTAGCTGTTGCAGTCTCTGCCATGCTGCCACATGAATCTGATGTAGTCCTTCAGCTAATTGCGCTCCAGTTTTGTAATTAACTGCACACCTGTCAACCTGTATCCTGGATAATTGACACAGTCACACAAAATCCACCTGTTTTGCTAACATGTATATTGTACCATTCAAAATGTGCTTTGACTTGGAGGCACTGTGCGCTAATGAGGAGTGCTCAGAGTCTCCTGGTTCAGCTTTGATATGACTCATTTAAGCCCTTGTGTTGGCCTACAGGAGGACAAGTCAGTGAAGAAGCCAGTAATGGAGGAGTATGGAGATGACCTTTATGGAGACCTCTATGATGATCTCTCAGTTTCCACGGTAACAGTGGGCCCGAATGTTACTGAATACGAGGTAGGTTAAATGCAAATACAATACAGGAAATGTCTTCACACTGGCACAGAAGCAACAGTGAGGTGATTTTGGTATTCACTACACCTGTCACTGATGGAGTTTTTAATTACTTGACAGATTCTTGAATATGAAGACTTCAAGAATGACACAGAGTCAGAGTATGAAGAGTATGAATTATCTGAGGACGGCTTTGACTTTGCAGAGCGGGAAAGAGCAGGGACATGGGATGGAGAGGTAAATCTCAAAGTGAGCTCGTATACATCAAGGGAGTGGACATACCTTCAATTGCCCTTGTCAAGTGATTTCTAACAATCCACATCTGTTCATCTGTTTCTCCTCCTCAGGCTAGCCTCAGAGCAGAGAAAGGCCAGAAGGGAGAGCCAGCTATTATTGAACCGGTGAGCTGCTAGAGGCATTTAATGAATAGTCTAGTAGCTTTAGTTATGAGTATGGGAGTGAGTTCATACTCTCCAAATGTACATTCAATTCTATCTGTGCTTGTTTCTAGGGTACATTAGTAGAAGGACCCCCAGGTCTACCAGGGCCAGAGGTGAGCATATTCACTGCCTGAAAACAGAACAAAATTGTTTGGCCATGTCTTGTCTCTGTAATTGTACATATTACCATTTGAATCAGGATGTGGCATAACGTAACACAAGCAGGGACTGTCCAGTTGTACTGTTGTGCAAAATGTTGAGAATTTTGTAGTAGCCATCAGGATACAACTGTGATGTCTTTGGGGGAAAGAAAACAGGGTTTTTGGAGGTGACACCCAAAAATATACCACTGTAATTCAGTATGTTGCTTTACAAGATGACGCTTTGTGACAGATTGTTTGATTATTTTTTTGTGTACATGGTGTGTCTACTAACACACCATGAAGTGACTGCTAAAAGTGCATCATCACTGAGAAGTAAAAATGATGAGACTTTGATCTACATAAAGAAATAAAAAAAAAAAATATTGTCAAGCATTTGGAGGATTGCGTAGAAGATTAGTATTTCATTGAAACTACAATATTGGTCTTTAATGATTGTTTGAGTGCTGCAAATGTTTCCTTAACAGGGGCTCACTGGACCAGCTGGACCAACAGGCCCTCCAGGACCCAGGGGAGATCCTGGTGAAATGGTGAGTGTGGTGAGGAGAGGACCTTTACTCATTGGCAGAACATCCAGTGGGTTGATTTGACCTCAGTTTGACTGCTTCACCTGAGGGACATATGTCCATGGGATCACTGAGTTCACTGAACTGAACCTGCTGGACCTCAGGGACGGACGTTGACTCACACGTTTGACCTAATTTTCTTATTGTGTGTATGTGTGATTGCTCGAATAAATAATTTGTCCATTATTCATCACAGTGGAACGCACTCCAACACACACACACACACACACACACACACACACACACGCACTGATTATTGTTCTGTCCCAGTAGATTATGTTTTTTTTATCATTTTGCTTTGCAAACATGTTGATGGCAGTTTATTACCATGCAGATCCCCATGGCTTACAAGCACATCACATTCAGTCCCTGTACACGCTTCCAGTAGCTATTTACAGTTCAGGTTCAGCCCACACATTAAATAAGCCTATATTTTATTTACTTAGATGAAATCAGTGGAGATGCAACAATGGTGCCTTTCCCCTGCAATCCACTTTTGCACAAATGACTTATCAGATATATGTTTTAATACAGGATCTCTTTGTATGGTAAAATTAAAAAGCAGTAATAGCCTCCAGGTCCTGAAACACAGGTATCGTATGTATTACATTTGAAGCAGTCGAAGGCATAGGAGGTCTGTCTTTGTTCATGCTGCAGCATAAGACTGTTTAACACACAGTGCACCAGTGATTTGCACATATGAATTGGCTCATTTCTTTACGACATTATGTAAAACTTATACTGTTGTAGAAAATATATGCTTCTGGTAGAAAATCATAAGCCTTCTGGATGGATTCCAATAATTAATCTTGACAGCTCATTTAGTTATATTCTGTTATTATATAATATATTTTAGAAACAAATAAAGATTTCTTCCAATGGATAACTAAACACATTTAAACTGCTGCTTCACAGTTATTTGTCATTTATCTGAAAAAAGGCATTACCAAAAACAGAACCCTTCAGTCATTAACAAATATAGTAGAGAAATGTAATTTATCAATTTGAATACTAGTTAGAATAGTTTAACAATAATCTGATCAACACAATCTTTATAAATCAATGCTGCATTAAATGACTTGGTAAGTTGGATATAAACAGAAAATAAAGTAGTAGATAAGACATTCCCTGTGGAAATGGAACAAAGGTTGTTTTTACAGTGATTAGATTGCAGGGATGTTTTTTCTCTCTATTTAGACCCTCTCTCTCTCATACACACACACACACACACACGCACACATATACATACACACTACACCCACAGTAGCAGATGTTTATCCCTTTTCCTGTCGTCTCTTTTAAGGGTCCCCCAGGACGTCCTGGTCTTGCTGGGGTCGATGGGATTCCAGGTCCTCCGGGAACCCTGTTGATGCTACCTGTAAGACTTTAAAACACACTCACGCATGCCTAACACATACATACACACACACACACACACACACACACACACACACACACACAGACAGAGCACACTTTTTAACAATGTGGTGTCGTGGCATGACCACAAGGGGGGGCTGTTTGATTGAACTTCATTTACATTTGGGGAATCCTGCAGTGGGAACTGACTCCTTCTTTTCATTGCCTCCAGTTCCAGTATGGAGGTGATTCCCAGAAGGGACCAGTGGTGTCTCCCCAGGAGGCACAAGCACAAGCTATCCTGCAACAGACCAAGGTAAACTTCACAGAAACCTGTGCTTTGTGGTCATAATGCAATATTATAACATCAGTGATATCATTTTAATTTACACTATATAAAGAGAAATTTGTTGCATATTAAAAGGTACCTTGTGCAGCGTACATAAACCATCCAGTTGTGTTTTCCTTCCAGCTGTCACTGAAGGGACCTTCAGGTCCGATGGGTCTTACAGGGCGACCAGGCCCAGTGGTAAGGCGCTCCTCTGACCTTGAACAAATTTGCATCATACCTCAAGGGCTCCTGCAACCTTTAACCTCAACTTCACATTCTGTCTGCCCAGACACAAGCTCTACTCTCTCCTTCCCATCCTAACCTCACCATTCTGCATACTCAGTATGTTCAAATTGCTTGTGAAATCTGCTCCCATTTATGAAAGAAATCACTGTAGGGCTGCAAAAATGAACAAAGTTTTAAGATGATTTGTTGTTTGCTCATTCATTTGTTTGTTTGGTGTTAAATTTGAGTGAAGGTTTGAATTGCTCCTGTGCTTTAATAATGTCATGCTTTAATAACTTTTCGTTTTTATTTCGCAGGGTGTTCCAGGCCCCACTGGGCTCAAAGGAGACAGTGGAGACAGTGGCCCTCCTGTAAGATCAGACATTATATTTACCTCACTACTAGCTTCCATCATACCACTCTTTTTCTTTGTCACATTATTGATTTTCTTTTATCCTCCTGCCTTTTTCTTTACACCATTTCCCATTTATCTTGCTCTCCTTCCTCATATAGGGACCACGTGGATTGCCAGGCCCTCCAGGAATTAATGGAAAGCTGGGAAAGAGGGTGAGATATCTTGAGCATTGCTAGTTTCCTCACTGGAAACCTCAGCATCTCATGTTAAAAGCATACTGTGCCTTGTGCACTGTAAAGTCAAACCTATTTCAACTGGATTGTGTATCTGTTAGGGGCATGCAGGAAGGGACGGGGGTCGTGGAGCTCCAGGTGAAACAGGCTCTAAGGTAAGCTCCTTGAGATCTCACTGCACTGCATTGCAGTAGTGATAATCTCATCTAATTAAGCTGCACCAACAACCTACAGTAGAAATTGTTTGTTCCAGCAAAGGAATAATGTCCTTTCTGCATATTTGGATACAAGTTGAGGTTGATATTTGTGTGAAAGCTACATTGCCAGTTGTCAGGCCACATTACTGATGTTTGGTGTTAAGTTTCCTTGAATTCAGTTCCATGTTTCCATGAAGAGAACAATCCCACATGTGTTTAGGCAGCAAGGTCTTGTATGATAACAAACTCCACTCTAAATCTCCACTTGCAAGTGTAAGCCTTTAGGTATCCAGCAGCCCACAGCTTATTATATGTATTGACAACGAGGCAACTCAATACCTAACAGCTGCAGGAAGAGCTTACTAAATAAATCAGGCTCCCCTGATGCCGGGTCTGACAGAACAGCAGAGTCTTTATCAGTCAAAGCAGCATTTTAGCAGACCTACAGCTAATCTGAAAGCTCCCTCTTCCCAACACACACTCAGAGCAGATGGGAGGCTCTGCCAGGGGAGACTTTCAGTACAATTCTGCTAATGTTTACACATTACCGTATGTGTGTGTGTTTCAGGCTTTAATGCACTTGCTTCTCTATTACTTCTCAGGGTGACAGGGGTTTTGACGGCCTGCCAGGTCTCCCAGGAAACAAGGGACACAGAGTGAGTTAGATTTAGTAACTTGAAATTGTCACTGTATTTATTTAGTTATTCAGACACTAACGCTACAGAACCGTGTATGCATGAATACCTCATACATCATATGGCAGATGTTTATTTGCATATTATGATCATGATGATTGCTGTGATTTCTGTGATGACAGTGTACACTAAAAAGCATCTGCTCAAGCTCCTCTGCTATAAACAGAACAGTCTTAAATGTCTTGAGGCTTGTGGCTAATGCTTTTATCTTGTAGGGGGACAGAGGAAAGCCTGGTCCTTATGGGCCTGTTGGAGAGTCAGGAGAAAAGGTGAGTGCACGGTACTTTCTAAAAATTACTTGAAACAAACTGAAAACACATCCTGCAGCAGTGCTTTGTGTTTCCTAATCTTCCATCGAGCAAGGTTAAAAGGGAAATCTTTTCCAGATCAATGAATCAATTCTACAAACCATTTAGATGTTGAAGCACCACAGATCAAAGCAGGCTTTACTGAAATTAAGTCATAAACTCCTGAATTTTTAATTCTGCTATGCTGGACTGAGCTCATTCAGTATCAAGGTTTGCAAAAGACATGAAAGCAATGCAATGCATCCCTGACATAGAATTGAAAATATGAAAGATAGAAGCTCTGTCAAGATGGTATCAATTCATGCAGGCGGGCGGGTGAAGTTTGAGAGAGCAGTCTATTAGTCTTTGCTCGAAGATAGTTGAGCCTTATCTGTCAGGCAGTGAATTTCTTTAATGAGCTATTTTCACAGATTATGTCTCTGGGGATATAAATGTATCCACGCCTGAGGCTGACTTAGAGAGGTGCATGAGATTTATGTGTAGAATCTGTTTCCTTCTTTGTTATTTTAGGGATCAGATGGACCTGTGGGGCCAAGAGGGCAACCAGGTGAACCTGTGAGTAATGTTCCCCCCTCTGTCTTTCTCTCTCAAACACACTCACACCTACTTGTACATGCACACATATAGTCATCAGCAATCACTTGAAGTTGAGTATGATGGTCCTCCTGGGGGGTCCTTATTGTGGGTCTTCAAATGGCTGAAGAGGCCAACTCTGGAACCACAAACTTTCTTGCACTGTGGCCACTGGAAGTGGAATATGGCAGAGCTTTTTTGGTGTGTCCTCTATCCTTCTTTGCCGCTGCTTGACTGTGGCAGCCTGTTGGAGATCATCTTCATGGAATGTGGCTCCTTCATGTAAACTGTTTCTCCATGCAGTTCTGTTTTGAAACACTTTTTCTGACCTCCAGGTGCTCGTTGGCCAGCCTTTAGTTCTGAGTAGAGGACCTGTTTTGGGAGGCGTGTGTCAAGCATTCGTATTACATGGCCTGTCCATCTCCAGCTGGTGTTTAAAGATGGTGGTGGCAATGTTGTTGATGTTTGATTCCTCAAGAACACTGATGTGAGTGTGCTTCTTTTTCCAGCTGATACTCAAGATTTTTTTCGCAGGCATCTCTGGTGGTAGGACTCCAGGCCTCTTATTTGCCTTCTGTAGGTAGTCATGGTCTCTGCACCATATAAAAGTGTGGGCAAGATAACTGCCTTGTAGACCAGCAGCTTGGTCTTTGCAAGCAGGTCAGAGTTTTCAAAGACTCTTCTACAGAGCTTTGCAAAAGCCCTACTGACACAGCAGATGTGATGGCGTACCTCACTGTCGATGTCTTCCCTTGAGGAGCGGTGACTTCCAAGGTAGGGGAACTGGTCCACATTTTCAAGGCTTACACTGTCAATTGTTATTGTTGGCGGGGTTGTGGAGGTGTCCGGTGGGGGCTGATGGAGAACATTTCTGAGCGCATAGAGGAGATCCCACTGGATGCGGTAATCCAGTGGGACCCACCATCCAGCGACTCAACTTCTCCCACCACCTGTGTGCCAGTTTGTGGCTAGGAGCTTCCAGACATCTCAGCCCTGTTCCCATGCAGTTGGGTTATCCCCTACAGGTGGACGCCTGTGCATGACTTCTTTTAATGTGGAGAGACTGTTGCATGGACAGCCACCACACAATCCTTGACAGAGACAGACCTGCAACCAACGGCATGGACTCCCTTGTAGGTCTCCCCCTGCTGCAGCCTTCCTCCACCTTCACAGCCATTGTAGTGATCCGCCTGTTTGCTGGACACCATCCTCCGCCTGCTCCACTGTTGAGGTCTTTCTTTAGTTGTGCTTTGTCTGGTACCGCCCCCTCAACCTTACCACCAAAGGTGACCCTAGCGGGAGCTAAGCTCCAGATGGCATTGCTCTTGGGATCTTTGGTACATACAAGGTAGCAACCCTCCGGAGAGGACACTTATAGTAAGCTCACACAAACACACATTTA
Source organism: Scomberomorus guttatus (assembly GCA_038419695.1). Taxonomy (NCBI): domain Eukaryota; kingdom Metazoa; phylum Chordata; class Actinopteri; order Scombriformes; family Scombridae; genus Scomberomorus; species Scomberomorus guttatus. The sequence continues at coordinate 1,708,562 of CM076459.1, forward strand.
GACACAGACATCACAGCACACCTTCATTTCATGTTAAAAAAAAAGTCTCTATATTGAAATATTTAATGTAGCAGATGTCTATGCTAGGGGTTCTCAGAAATGTGAAACACCAAAACCTTTTTCTTGAACCACAGCAGCAACGGATTTTCAAAAGAAATCCTGTGTGGATTGTATGAGATCAATGGATTTTTAGCTACAGCAGAAATTTCAGTCAGAATCTTGCAGAATATACACAAATACAAAATCTACTCTTAGTGTACATGTAGAAACATAATAGGAGCACAGCACAATATTATACAACAACTGTAAAAACTAGGCTGGTCAAACCTTATTAATGCAATGTTCACCCTTGCATTAAGAGAGATAAAGCCACTGGAAGGCATGCAGCTTAAACACAAAAATATACAATAGCATAGCATGGTACTATATTCAAATTCTGTCATAGAGATTCTACCTACAAAGTAGCTTTCAATCTTTGTATCAATGTGAGACCACAAAGATTTTAAGAGCTCCGGTGAAGACGCTGTCATTTTCTCAGTGTATCTCTGCAGTGAACACCGGTTGATTGGTTATGACTCACACTCTATCTTTCTCACAGTAGGTGAGGTTTGGGCTCAGCAGGGTTCTGTCCCTCCAAATGGATCACCCAGTGCAGGAATAAATAGAGTGCCATAAGACATGTTAGGAGAGCTGTGTTAAACTACAAAGACACAGGAAAGGAGAGGAGTTGGCTGTTTTGATGCGAGAGAGGAAGTGACAGGAAAAGTGACACAGTGAGAGACGAACGCGAGACAGAAATTTGGTTGGTGGTGAATGAGATAAGAGAGATGGAGAGAGGAAAAAGAGAGAGTCGGAGAGGGAAGAGATAAAATCCTGGCCTGAATGATTATATTTCCATATCAATCACTTCCCAGGAGATCACAGATGTGGCTTTGGAACAGGTGGCTTGGCCAGCCTACAAAGAGGGAGGCTGACAAAAACAGAGCACACAAACACACTTGCGCAAACACAGGCTAGCACAGTCTCTGTGGCTATCACATACAAAACCAGATGCATGCACGTATACACACACAGACACACACACACACACAAATACATATTACTTGTCTCTCCCTGTTTTTCACTCCCTGTCTCTTCTTACTTCTGATTCATGATTTAGTATTCCACACTCACTCCATCTCATCATGAATGCAGGTTATCTACTGACTATTTGCTGTGTTTTGTCTCCAGGGTCCTCGGGGTCTTGTTGGGCCAAGGGGGCCACCTGGCCCACCTGGCCAACCAGTAAGTCAACATCGCCTTGATTACAAAATCAGAGCTATTCAGTCTTTTCAACTCTATAAAAGATCCTCTAGTTCATGGAATCGTCAATATGCCACTAAAGATAAACAAGGAAGCCATTGAACTGTGTCTCTTTAGATCAAACTTTGACATTTCATCCATTATTTTCTAATGTCTTGTTTGTGTGAATTTTTGCCAGGGTATCAGTGGAACTGATGGAGTACAAGGGTCAAAGGGCAACCTGGTCAGTCCTGTTACCTTCATACCTCATCCCCATAACTACCATTATATTTATATATATATATATACCTATAACATGTTAAAAGAGATACAGACATATGAACATGGTGTGGATTTTGAAGGTGATGTCAGCTTCAGAAACATCAGCCACAGTGTCTTACTGTGCCCTTCTAATGAACCTGTTAACCAGTCATGTGATGATGAGCTCATGACAAAGATCATGTGTAGACAGAGTATGTGACCACCAGTGTTACTTGTTCTCAGGGTCCATCTGGAGAAATAGGGCCCCCAGGTCAACAGGGAAATCCAGGAGTACAGGTACTGCACTAGCACTAAAACTGTCCTGTTTTAAGATACAAGGTATCACCCCACTGCAACCAAATGGACTTTTAAAATGGTGTCAGACATTACAGTCATGAGTTAATCATATTTTCCAGCATGTCAACACCCTATCCAACCCCCAGCTCACACTTACTGTTCACGATTCTTACATACACACACATGCCATATGCGCACGTACACACAGACCCAAGCAAAACCTCAACTCCCAGCCTTCTCCCAGTTTTGTGACACTTAACCTGATTGATGCTTTGTTCTGGTCCAGGGTTTGCCTGGTCCTCAGGGTCCCATTGGATTGCCAGGAGAGAAGGTAGGCAGCATGTCTCTCTCTTAATTTCAGAATTAAAGCTGTGACCTTGTGATACTTGTCATCACATACCCAGGGGAGGCCGACTGAGCAGGACAGTACAACCCAGCCACGTCTGGCTCCCATTCAGACAAGACAGAGCTAGACAGGAAATCAATACCAAAGAAACACACACAGGCATAACAGACACTAGGGACCGCCTTGCCTAGTTCACATCATGAGACCAGACTGATAAAAGAAATAAAAAGTGGACTTAGCCATAAATACAGTATGTTTGGTAGAGGTGCAACAAAGTGGGAAATGTGGTCTCTTAGGGATCAGTTGAGATGTTATATCATATCTGAAGCTCAGCACCAGGATTCATGGTTCTGTCTGTCCTGTATAGGGTCCCCAGGGGAAACAAGGCATGCAGGGACTATCAGGCATTGATGGCCCTCCTGTAAGTACACACAAAAACACAAACACATAAACATGCACATACGCAAACATGCATACCTTTGCACATACATGATCTATGTAAATATAGATAGAGAGAGTGCACTGCTGCTACTTTGTCAGTCAACTATGTGCTCAGGTGACAAGACAACAAAATGTGAATGACAGCTCTGCAACATCAACTGACTTACTAGAAGAGTCTGCACTGTATTCAAACAACACATTCTGGCACAGGGAGTTCTTTTTTTCCCTTTTTTTACAGAAAGTCTTCATCAATTATCCAAAGAGGACTAGAACTAGATGAACAGCCTCTATTGGATGCTGTACCTCCAGCACAGCAGCACAGAAATTTCAAATGCTCACCCATGATGATATACAAACCATAACTGTGTATGTACATCCAGTACCAGTCAAAAGTTTGGACACACCTTCCCATTCACTTGAATGAGAAAGTGTCTCCAAACTTTTGACTGGTACTGTATACACATGTGCACACATACAACCAAGAAGCCAAGAGGATAAAATTCGCCAGCCTACACATTCTGTGGTCCGCCAGCAGGGGGACAGAGTGGGCATTTATGAAAGTGATCTGAAGCAGTATGACATTTAGTAAAGAATGAAAAATCTTCTTACAGTGAAGATTTCTCATCTCTAATAATTAATTTTAGATTGCAGTCAGACACAGTTGAATGAGTTTCACTTAATGCTCCTTTTATTGTTCTGCAAAGCTTTGTGATACACAATGATATTTTTATGGTGCTTCATTCTGAATGCCACTGAGTTTTCCTCTTTTTCATTGGATGGTTGATTCAGAAATTTCCATCAAGGAGTGATACAATAATGATGTATTTGCAGCAGCGCTAAGTCAATCTGATTCCTGTTTTTCTGCTTCAGGGTCACCCAGGAAGAGAGGGCCCCCCGGGAGAGAAAGGCATGCAAGTGGGTAACTGCGTATCTTAGGCTTGTTTGCTGTAGTGTAACAGCAAGATATTAAAAGTGCAACATCATGCTCTTTCTTTCCATCTATTGTAATTGTGCACTCACTCACATTAGGCTACAGAAATGCTCACTCTCATCACTGTAATCATCATTGTGTCCCTATGATGTTATCATCTTTATTGTACAAGAGCATTAGCCCATTAGAGTCAGCTGCATTCACTCATCAGCATCATCCACTATTTCTGTTTGAAAACGCTCATTGGCAATAAAGGATAGGACACAGTGACTGAGTGCAATGTTCATTTATATCTGTTCAGAGAACTGGCTGCTGCTTGCTAAGACTGAAGAATACTTTTGTTCTGTTTTTTTTTCATGCAGGGTTTAGCAGGTGCTCAGGGGCCTATTGGGTACCCAGGGACCCGCGGAGTCAAGGTGAGACATAAATGCATCGTGATCTCAAGTGTATTGTCCACTGAGATATTCATTCCCTCGGACATTTCATTCTGCATGCATGTCTACCTGTGACGGACAAGCTGTTTGAGTCTGTAACTGACAGGTGACAGGTGGAGGGGAAGCACCCCGGTTCTCAAAGGGACTACTAACGGCAGAGTGAGGAGCATTTGACGGATAGGAGAAATGTCAAAGCCAGACAGAGCAGACATGTGTGTGTTGGTGTGTAGCACTCAATTTTGTGCTTTGGAAATTGAGGAATAAAAGTAAAGTTGTCATGGAATGGCATTCTGCTTGGTGTTTGTTTTTGTCACGTTCCCACATCTGGTGGTTTATCTGGTAGTTTGGCTCAACATCCTTTAGGGGAAGCCTGACCTTGTTGGCAATCATTAGTATGAGTGTAAGGTCAATAATTGCTCAATACCAGAGCAATGTTAGGTCAAGAGAAAATCAATACACACTTATAAATCATTTCAGTGTTTTAAGATGGGGTATTTCTGGAAATACAGACAACCAGCAATTTTTCAACGTGATGTCCAGAGGTGTGTCAGTGATGTTAGATTCTCATTAACTAAAGTACTTTTTCATCTTTTTCACAGGGAGCAGATGGAGTTAGAGGTCCAAAGGGGAGCAAAGGAGAGAAGGTGAGTAAAATACATTTTCTGTCATGCTTGAAAAATAGTGAGCTGTTATTTATTGCTTGTTATTTCCTGAAATTTGCGGATTGTGACTAAAGACACTGACAAATTACAATGTTATGATGCCATTTATCATTAAAGAGCTTTTCATCATACATCACCTCTTCTCTATGCATCACAGGGAGAAGATGGCTTCCCCGGGTTCAAAGGTGACATGGGCATCAAGGGAGACAGGGTAAGAACGCCCCCGGATCACAAACCTCATTATCATTTTTTTCTCAGTTATTCTCTATTGGAGCGGAGATAAAACTGTCACTTCTCCTCTACTCTAATTCTTCACTTTAGGGTGATAACGGAGTTCCAGGTGCTCGTGGAGAGGATGGACCAGAGGGGCTGAAGGGCCAAGCAGGACCCGTAGGAGATCAAGGAGGTGCTGGGATTGCTGGAGAGAAGGTACATTAATAAAAGATTACATTTACATTACGAGACAAGGTTGGGACACAAAAGAGGAGGATAGAAAGATCAAATAGGCTGCCAAATTATAAGAAAACTCTTATCTAAACCTGCATTGTGTTGCTACAGCCATTATAATGTTAGGTATTACAATTAAATTTCTTTAGCTGCGTTTTCAGTTTTGACAAAACCTTCTTATTAAATGAGTGTTTGAAAATCACTGAAATACTGAATATATGGAATTAAATACCCTTACATTTATTACATCTGGTTACAGCCTACTCCTGAGGCGGAACTGCCACTGAACCAGTGTGCATATTTAAGCATTTAATCTTTCTGTCATTACTATATGTGTTAGTTTAGAGATGCCCTGCTGTATTGGTACATGTGTAGTCAGCATTATGTCATGCAGATCTTAATTAAATGGTTTTCATGCATTTTTCTTTTTAATATTTCTCCCTTTATTTCCTCCTCCCCTCTTATTCACTGCAGGGTAAACTTGGTGTGCCTGGATTGCCAGGATACCCGGGACGACAAGGGCCTAAGGTGATTTAGCATTGATGAGCTATAATGATCAGTTAATGTGTCCTCTGGTTCCTTTATCAGAGCTTTAACCAGCAAGATGTGTGTCTTTGGCTGGACTGTTTCCTGTCTGATTAAAAATAAAGGATGATAAATGGCTTATTAAAAAAGGCTATTTTATTAATAGTTCATTAGTGACATCAATTCATTACATGTTGATGAATGGTGTATTTAAGGCTGTGTTGGGCTCATGGATTAGATTTGCTTTAATTTGATACAGTAGTTAATTATACATTAATGAGACATTAGGGGTTGATGTGTGATGAATGGAAGGCTGAGGCTGATTAACCTCTACGTGTCTCTCCAGGGATCACTTGGCTTCCCTGGTGTGGCAGGGGTCTCAGGAGAGAAAGGACGAAGGGTGAGGACTGTACTGGCATTTAATCCACATCACATTCTGACTTCTTTAGAATATGTAAACTTTGCTACAGTATGTTGAACTGTAAAATAAGTGACTGATAAATAACTGTGAATCTTTACAATGCAGGGTCCAGCTGGTCAGCCGGGGTCTGGAGGCCAAAGAGGTCCTAATGTGAGTATAGCTATAAGTGCCATACCTATACACCATGTTTTTATTTAAAGCTGCTGCTCTAATAATAATAACACCAATAGTTTACCACAAGTTGTGGATGCTAGACAGTTTTTTTCACATCACCAGCAGTTTATCTTCCACCTCCAGATTTGTTATGCATGTGCTAATCACACTGTTGTTTGTTTTGCAATAGGGAGTCCGGGGGGAAAGAGGAGCAAGGGGGCCCACTGGAAAGCCTGGAGAAAAGGTGAGCTTAGGCTGATACAAGTGCACACACACACACACACACACACACACACACACACCCTGACATAGACAAAGACTGCACATACAGTTACACACATAAACACACACCTCATAAAGTATGTATGAATGTGCCAACCAAGTTGGAACTAGTTGTTGCTGTTCATTTCTAGATGACAGGCCATCTGGTGCAGTGAGAAGCTACTGTCTGACAGGGGATGCTTCACTTTACACTCTCACCCTCAAAGACCATCTTGGGAAAGCTAAAGATTTGCTGCAGGAAGAAAACTAGAAATGTTTAAGTGGCTTATGTTTTTCTACAGTGACTGTATTTTTTTGCTGTCTGTCTCTGGTAGGGTTCTGCTGGACAAGATGGTCCTCCAGGATCCCCTGGGGATCAGGTAATCTTTCGACTCTTACATAATAGCATACAGTACCTAAATAGGACCATAGCTCTAAAACCTGTATCTCACCAGAAAAAAGATCTGGAGTTTGAGTCAGAGTTTTGACAATCTGTGTCATTATTTTCTAGGGTCCCCAAGGGCCACAGGGAAGACATGGTGAACCAGGACCTAGAGGGCCTAATGTGAGTGGGCTAAGATAAACTGTGTAGTGTATCTGATTTAATGTTACTCACATTTATACTCACCTTTGATCGTGTTTAGTTCATTAAAATGATGTCACAAAAAATGCTTCCTTTTTAGGGTCCACCTGGAAAAGATGGATTACCCGGTCACCCAGGCCAGAGAGGGGAACCAGTGAGTCACCTTTAATCTCAATAAAGCTTCATACAGCATTTGGTCTTCACAGAGAGTTGATCTACTGTATGTGTCAACACAGCGAACAAGTCAAAAGTTGTGACTTCAGCACTGAATTACTGAAGTACTAGTCAGAGTGCAAGTTGAAAAGCCTATATTAAATTAAAAAAAACATCCTGCCCTGTCTGCAGCCCTCAAATACTGCCTCTGTTTCAACTCTTTATTGAGAGTCACCAGACTAAATTGTCTTACTCAACAGGGCTTCCAAGGCAAGAATGGATCCCCCGGCCCCCCAGGTGTTGTTGGACCACAGGTAAGAGGATCAGCCTACAGTTGATTCTCAAGCAAACAGCTGTTTATTTCAAATAACATGCTTTTTAATGAACTGTTATGTTATTCACACAGGAAGTAATCAGATAGCCTGAAGGTGTTGTGTACTTTGGTTGTTTTCAGGGCAAATCTGGTGAGACAGGGCCAACTGGAGATAGAGGCCATCCAGGTTCACCTGGACCACCGGGTGAGCATGGTTTACCGGGAGCTGCTGGAAAGGAGGGTGCCAAGGTGAGTGGTTTTCATCATAATGTCAGGGTCATAATCACTTACCGGCATCACCTTATTATTGTTACATTAGATAAAGCCCAAGGACTCTCTCAGCACTGCCTGAATATCTTATCTCCTGGGTCTCATCCAATCCTCTAATTTCCTAATAAATAACAGAGGAAACTTCACAGTGTTCAGTGTATTATGGCTCATAAAAGATAAATGTTCCTTCTTGGTGTGACTTGCTGGTTGATGGTGATTTATGACTGCATAAGGGCCTGCTGTCTATTGGCTACTTGCCTTATATCTAATCACATGTGTGTATGTGTGTGTGTTTGTGTGGTTTCCAGGGAGACCCAGGTCCACCAGGATCCCCAGGGAAGAGTGGTCCTGCTGGGCTTCAAGGGTTCAGAGGGAGCAGAGGGACCCCTGGTGCAATGGTAATGCAAAATTCCTTACATCTCATATACTCACCCTGACTCACTGTCAGCATCATATTCTCCTGACCACTGCAGCCATCATGAGATTTTCATAAGACTTTTTCAAATTGGAACTCTGTTGATGAAACTGAACCGAAGCAATAGTAAACTGTAATGCTTTGATGGTAATTCTTGTTGGTAATTCAAATGTTGCTTGATTGTGAAGGCTGTGCCTGTGTCTCTCCAGGGTCCTGCAGGTCTGAAGGGAGGAGAGGGTGTGCCTGGTGTTGCCGGATCTATTGTAAGTCTGATTTTGTTAAATTACATCCCATCCCATCCCATAGTCTCTGTTCAGCTTCTATGGTATATAGAAAGCTATGGCATATGAAGCAGGAGGCTGTTTCCATGGTGATCAGTGATCGTGACCACCGCACTAAATCAGATAATGAATCATGTGACATGCTCACCTCACCTCTCTATCTCCTCTTATTTCCAGGGTGCCACAGGAGAGAGGGGCCCTGCTGGGCCGGCTGGTGCTATTGGCCAGCCAGGACGGCCCGGCGGCGTGGGCCCTGCTGGGCCGATGGGAGAGAAAGGCGAGCCAGTAAGATTTGGAACATTGCTAATTTTGTTTCTTAGGCTACAGTGTCCTCTAACACATACTGTACCATCACCTCCCACCATTGTGTAATAAACAACATGTGCTCTCGCTTTGGAATGTGTCATTATGAGACGGAGAGCAGGAGAGAGGTAAAGGAGGCAGGGAGCAAAACAGAGAGAGAAAGGGAGAGAAAAAATATGAATGTGGTCAAGTGTGCTTTCTTGGGTGTGAGTTAATCAATGTGTCATGCTGCTATATGAGGATAATAAGTGTTGTAGTGTTTGCTAGATGTGTGCTGTTTTCCCATCTGTTCCCAAGGGAGAGAAGGGACCTGTGGGGTCGGCTGGGCATGATGGGGAACCAGGACCTGTAGGGCTGCCAGGGGCTGCGGGACCTCCTGGGCCTCCAGGAGAGGATGGGGACAAGGTAGTGACATTGGACAACTAGCAGGGACTGCAGAACTGCTATTAAGTGCTTGCTGATTTTTGGTTGTTTGTATGTGTGGTCACGTGTGTGCATCTGTCTCCATAGGGAGAGACAGGAGGACCAGGCCAGAAGGGCAGCAAAGGAGACAAAGGAGAAGCAGTGAGTATGAATTTTATGTGATTAGTCCCAACATCACATCATTACCTTGCATCACCAGGAGGTAGAGGACAAACTGGCTTATAATTGGTTTGGGGTAATTCATTGTAATAACTGGTTGTCTGGACAGTGCATCCTCTGGTGTAATAACAGATGGCTTTAATCGTGTCTTTCCTTCAGTGAAAGTGTATAACTGTCATTTAACTATGCTTTTCTAGGGACCCCCAGGACCTGTTGGAGTTCAAGGACCTATAGGCCAGCCAGGATTGCCAGTATGTTGCTTTAACTCGGAATGCATCATATAAATACATATAAGCATATGATAAGTTGGTTTGGTTTGTGCAGTGTTAACAGCACGGCGCTGTCTGTGTATGTGTCAGGGTGCAGATGGTGAGCCGGGACCTCGTGGGCAGCAGGGCATGAATGGGGCAAAAGGAGATGAAGGACACAGGGGCTTTAAGGGGTCATCTGGACCTTCTGGACTACAGGTAAGGACCAATATAAAGTCCAAGACTGACTGCATCTCCAAGACTCATCCCTTTATATCTGTTTCCATTCAATGCCTGAGACTGCATTGCTTACCATATCTGCATTTATAGGGTATGCCTGGACCACCAGGAGAGAAAGGAGAGAGCGGACATGTTGGCTCAATGGTGAGTACTGCTCAGCAATCTGAGCACATACAACACTCATCTCGAGTCCAGTGTCAGCCTCAAGTCTGTTCTCAACAGCACTTTTCTGACATCTCACATTTTGCTTCATGATCATTATGACTTTGACTTGTCTTGGTCTTGTCAGATATTGGATAATGACCTGACTTTTCCTCACTATCTAAATGCCTTTGAATATGTTTCTCCACTTGGTCCACTTTTCTTCACTTCCCTCCCCAGTATTAAAAGCAGTTTAATTGATCTTTTTGAGGATCAAATATTTATGCATACATGAGTAGAAAAACAGTGAATTATTCAATAGAGAGATTGGGGATATAATGTAGAGCTTTTGCAAATACTGTAAATTTACATTTCTGTCTATGGTCAAGAAACTCCTGAAGCAGTATTTTATATTTAAAAAGACATGGGCTGAAATAGGTACCCAGGTCAGTGATGTCTCTGAGTTTTTGTATAGGAGCTATTTGAATATCTTATCAGTGCCAGGACTTTCAAGCACTATGCAGGACATTGTGGATGAGGCACCTCTGATGTGGGTATGTTATGAAGTTTGAAGTTTGAATAACGCATTCCTGCATGCGATGGCTACATCCAAGCAGCAAACAAAGACCATCCAATTTCTTTAGGAAATTAGATGATGCAGAGACATTGGCAAGATCATGAGGGACAGTACTGTACAAATCAAACACCAATATTATGTTGATACCTCACAAGAGGAGCAAGTGTTTTATTATAAGTGTAATTACATTGCTGGATAGATAATGCAGTCCAAATAACAAAGAGTTAGCTATGAGTGCTACAGGTTGCTATTGGTCAGTAAAAGGAATTTCATGCTTAATTATTTATCATTTATTAGGATGAAAAAAAACTGTAAATGAGAAAGAAAAATATAATATTTTCAAGATTCTATCTGACATAGTGTTTCCCAGATTATTGGAGGTACAGTATTGAGAAGGTGTAAGGTATCAGCAGGCTATGAACTATAGCTGGTACACAAACAACCCACCACAGCTCATTAAACTTTAATTAGTGCCACCTATTTAGTTCCTTAGCGCCAGCTGTGCTGTTTCTGCTGCTGTGTGTCAAACTTGTGAACCAAGCTTTTCCTCTGCCAATAATCATTACTGCTCTCAAACTACTACAGGCTGTGGTCTTGAATGGGGCACAGTTTGCTCTGGCCCTTGATTAGTCTCAATATTGTTTATACCCCAGACTGATTGTACAAAGAGGTGTTAGACTGATTTTGCACTCAGACTATTCTAGTGTGAGACAGCTTCACTAAAAGTGTGATAGACTAATTTAAATTGGCTACTCCACTCACAGATTAAATGAGCTAAGAGCTGTTTTTCCATTGTAATAGCCTTGGCTTTAGGATAAAAACACACTTGAGTCAACTGCTCTCTAAATTCTTTCTTGTATCTCTCTGTCTGCTGGCATTGGTCATGTCTTTTAGTTATCTTATGAAATGATACCCGCACTAATGATAGTTAAAAGTTAGCCATTTAAACTTTCAAACTATAACAATCACATACACAACCACAATCTTTTCAATGTGTGATGAATCTTCAAGGAGAGTGTGAATGACAAACTGGTCTATGATTTTATGTGAAAGACAGATGATCTCAGAGAATGAAGAGATGGTCCTGTATGTAAAAAGAAAAAAAGAAAAAGACAGAGAGTGACAGAAAGGAGGCAGTGGAGCAATGGAGTGGAAGGAAGAGGCGGGGCGCTGATTGTGAGCAGGAAGACGGTGTGACAGCTGCTAATCAGATTAGCCTCAGCCTTGGCTGTCTAATGAGCATCCCCCTTTGTGACAGTCATCTCACAACGCTGTCAACCATGAACACACGCTCAACAAGATTCTCTATAGCCCCTCTTCTCCACAGCCAGATTAGGGAGGGAATGCATCAAAATGGAACCAAAACAAAAGAGAGACAGAGAGAGAGAAGGGTGGCAGGGGTGAGGAAAGATGCTGAGGACTCACTGGGGAAGTTTCATTCATGTGTGAGTGTTGCGGATCACAGAATTCTCCCCTCTAATGCTCAAGTATCTCTCTGCCAGAAGGATATGTGTTTCCTCTAGTCTCACACAGTCTCTCTTTGGGCAGATTGTCTGTCTTTCTGTTTCAGTGTCTTTACAACACAAGGCTCCCTCCAAGACTTCAGAGTGATTCAGAGAACAGCTCAACATCTACTCAACTGAAACACAGAGCACAGTTAGGATTAATTGCTTGGCGTTCTCTTTTGCTGCACAGAACAGTCAAATCACATGCCATCACTGTGGCTGAGAGAATATGGTCTTGTACATCACAGGCGAGAGGTTTCTTATTAATAAGAGAGAATAAGAGGGAGAGAGAGAGAGAGAGAGAGAGGGTGGGAAAAATGAGAAAAATCAGAGCCTGTCATATTGAGGGTAATGACCTGTCTGGACGTCTTCATCATGTCACTACGATAATGATCATAGATACTGGAGCCATTGCATAAGCAATCCACCATGAGCTGACTTCTAACTCATTTAATTTAGGAGGCACCAGCCAAGCCCAGATCACATTCAGTTTGTATTTCTGTGTGCGTTTTATTGATGCAGTATATCTTTATTGTCTGCAGTAAGATCCTAATGAAAACGTTTTATTTCTCTCTCCACAGGGGCCTCCAGGACAGCATGGCCCACGAGGCTCTCAGGGGTCCATTGGTGGAGAGGTAAAGTGCAGCATGAATTCTTTTTTTCACAAATTTGGATCAAGATGTGGACATCACTATCGTAATATAATACCCAATAGACAGTGTCATTGGGGAAGGAGTAAAAAGAAGTTTATTTGGTCAGAGGACTTGGGTTTAAAAGATACACATACAGGTACTCTTTGGTAAATAAAAGGAGAATTTCCCACAATTCAGGCTTTATTGCAGTTTATATCAACAAGCTGCCATATGCATCTTCCTAACCCACAAAATTCCTTTATTTCTTACTCCAATATATTCCAAGCAAAACCACTGCAATGGAACATGCACAGATTGCAAAAATCAGTGTTAAAGTAGTTGAAACAATAAATGCCCCAGCATGGTGCATTTAATTTGGTAATGCTAATCATCAATGTATAATCAGCTTTACCAAATATTATAATGGGCCTTCCAATTATGAATAAATGTACAGTCAGTTTTAATAATTTCTCCCTAAAATTTAGCCTGGTCTTTTTTTTACGTTTTTAAGATGCATCTATTCATTGACTATAGTCTTTTATCTGGATTTGTTCTTTTTGAAAATCATGTTTTTAAAATATTTTAATAATTGATGTATCTTCAATTCAGATTGAGAGAGGCAACCTCCTCTGACTTTCACAAATGCAATTTTGAAATTAAACTCACCCTGATAGTGTCAATATTAAAGTTCTAATATTTTCAAGTTACGGTAATTGCATGTCTATATGAGTCATAAAGAAAACATGATGTATCAGCTTTGGAAGTAAGGAGACTTCAATTTAATACACAGTGTTATCTAAAGTTCAAACTGAACAATAACTTATCCTTACACACCACAGAGGCTTTATATTTTTCCAGCCCCTCGTCTCTACATACAGTATACAGTCCCTTCATTTGAACACTTCCTGCCATAGACCCCCCACTTGCTTTTGAAACTTGAATTATTAAATAGTATTAGGATATAATCCCTGGGAGAGAGTTATATTTACTGCTCTATGAATCATTAAGAAGTATTAGACTATCATCCCTGAGAGGCAGTTATATTTACCTCTAGTAATGGCCATCTCTCTACAGACTCTCACGCCGGTCAATTATTCAGAAGCGAGCTGCAGAAAGCTGTGTGAGCCACGCTAGTGCCCCATCACAGGAAGCATGGAAGCACAGCAGTGCAGAGATGGTGGAATCCATAAATGGATTGATACAGGAATAGTGGAAAAGAGCGAAATGGGGCGGGATGGAATGTGAGGAAAGCAGTTGACAGCAGGAGTTCAGTAGTAGTGCGTGGCTGTACTCAGCTCTCATGTTTGTGCACTTTACCGAAGAGATGCTTTTACTGGGTTTGTCTCAAGATGCAACACATAATACACTGACATACTGTACATGTATGCATGTACACACGCAGACAACAAACAGGCCAACTTGGTTGAGAGAGGGGAAATGGCTTCCATCCTACTGTGTGACACAGACAATATCCACATATGTAGCAAACCTGACACTCAATATTTTTTCCTTGTGTTGTGATAATTCTGTTCCAGTCTCAACATTCTGTGAACAGAGCTGCTGACAAACAAGCCAAAAAAAAAAAAAAAAAAATACTGCACCAAGAACTCGATTTTCAAATATCAAATAAATATTTCAAACCTGGCCTTGTTTTATGATGTTTTAGTTCAAGCTGTTCTCTTTCCTCCTGTCACAGGGCCCACCTGGAATGCCTGGTGGAGTTGGTCAGCCTGGAGTTGTTGGAGAGAAGGTCAGCATTTCCCATTAGCAACTACACAGTGTGTGCCAGTGCACATACAACAGTGGTTTGTGTGTGTGGGCTTGTGCACCAGTGTATGTGTGGTGTGTTTTTATCTTGCCGCATGTTCCCTTTCTTCTAGGGTGAAGACGGAGAAGCTGGAGACCCTGGACCAGTTGGAGAGCCTGGCACTGCCGTGAGTCACATTGTCTCTGTCTCTCCTCCCTTTTTTTTCTCAACCTCATTCTTTTCTTTGATTTCTCTCCTCGCCTGTTTCAGTGACTGTCATTTCATTTGCTGGTGTCTCAGGGTGCTAAAGGCGATGTGGGGGAGAAGGGTGACTCTGGCCCTCCTGGTACAGCTGGACCCCCAGGACCCAGAGGAACACCAGGGGAGGATGGACCTAAAGGCAACCTTGTGAGTCTCTCTGGATCAGTGACTTTTACTTGCTCTGGTTGTCAGTCAGTCAATGACTGTTAATGTCATGCATATGAGGTTCTCTAAATCATTCTTTGTGTCCATAGGGACCTATTGGATTCCCGGGAGATTCAGGATCCCCTGGAGAACCAGGTGTCAATGTGAGTATTATTGTTTTGTTGTTTTAATTTTATCATTAATCTGTCTTTAATGTATTTTTGAATAATTTCTCCTATGTGACATTTTTTCATCCAGGGAATAGATGGTGGACCAGGGCCTAAAGGAGACAATGGGGAACCTGGCAAAGCAGTAAGGAGTGTTTTTTTTTTACAAATTTATGACTGCATATGTTGACAACACCAGCAGCTCTTGTGTGCTTAGCTGAAATCTTTGTCTTCATCACTGAGCTTTCCTATCAGTCTTTTTGTGACTGGGTGGAAATGTGTTTCTGTTTTAACTTTACTCCTTTTTCTGTTATCTGCAGGGACCACCAGGAGCCTCTGGAGAGCCAGGTCCTTCAGGACCTCCTGGACGGAGGGTGAGCTTAATGTATTTTATGGGTTTATATGCACGTGTGTGTAGCTATATGTGTTGCTTTGTAAATAGTTGAAGTCATCGTCTTAGCAACAGTGTCTTTCTCCACCTTAGGGTCATGTAGGTGCTGCAGGAAAAGAAGGGAAGCAAGGAATGAAGGGAGCCAAGGTAAGGATAAAGACTGGCACTGAGCTCAGTGGTTGTGTATGGTACCCTTCAACTAAGCCTTTCTGATCTGTTTAGCCCCTAATACAATACTGTCTGGCTCTCTCCTTTTGCTCTGTAGGGGACAACAGGAACTCAGGGTCCAGTGGGGAAGACGGGCCCGGTGGGTCCCCAAGGGCAGCCAGGGAGGTCTGGTCCAGAAGGGCTTCGAGGCATCCCAGGTCCCGCGGTTAGTACACAATACAAAATGCCAACCGCATGGGCATGATATCAAGTCACTATGAATACTCTCTGTTGAGTCGAAAGCACCACTATTAAAGGACCACACTGGCAATCATCATAAGTTAAACAGCATGGTGTCCTGCTTGTGTGCTTTGGTATACTGTAAACTGATCTGTAATTCATGTGTTTATTCTCCAGGGTGAGCAAGGATTAAATGGGCCACCTGGACAGACTGGACCACCAGGACCAATAGTAAGATCCTTATATTTGGCTAATAAGGAAGCCGATGAAATGAGAGGAGGGATTTGGGACATTTTGACACACTAAATCAGGACTCAAACCCAAAACAATCAAACCATTTTTCATATAGAGATTCTACAGCACTTTTGTAAGCAAACTAATGCATTTGACATTCTTAACAGGGACCACCAGGACTTCAAGGATTAAAAGGAGACCCTGGAAAGAAGGGAGATAAAGTGAGTGTTAAGTCCCTGACAGAGAGAATACTTGATACCTGTCTAAGCCCTGGGAAATGATAGCGATAAACCATGTCTCTGTCTGCAGGGTCATGGTGGGTTAATTGGCCTTATTGGCCCTCCAGGAGAACCTGGTGAGAAGGGAGACAGAGGCCTGCCAGGGAACCAGGGTACACAAGGGCCTAAAGGAGATGGGGTACGTTTGGTTGCAATCTGATGCATCTGATACAGTTATGCACAAAGAAAGTTAAGTTCACTAACAAGACATACTTGTCCTTATATCTAGGGTGTGTCTGGTCTATCTGGTCCCACTGGCCCACCAGGACCGCCTGGACTGTCAGTAAGTGACATCTGTTACAACAAGATCCTGTATATGCTGAATGTTTTCAGCTAGGATACTTGATACTAATACTGATACTGATTTTGCTGACTGAAGAGTGCTAAGGCCATAACATAACAATATGCAGATACTGTATGTAGGAATGTTTTCATCTCTATTGCAAATTTAAATATTTAATAATATGACCAGATAGTAGTTTGAAACTGTGATTGTTTAACCTCTTAAACTCCCCAAGGACGCCAGTGCAACTCTTACCGAAATCCCCAAATGTCAAATTTTTGATACCAAATCACAGCATTTTTCTGTGGTGTTCCTCAAGGTCTTGGTGTCTTAATGTGGTATTTTGGAGGGAATTTTGACCATTTTTATCAATTTTCGAGTGGTCAAAAATTATTGAGTTTTGCACTGAATCTGTGTAACAAATGGTATCAACCCAAAAATTGCTGCAACAACTTATGACACATAATTGAGCATGGGAATGGCCATCATATACTTTCGTCATAATGTTCTAAGCCCTTTCTGCACTCTAAACTTTCAAAATTCGACTAGGCGCCTAACCAAAACACAATGTTTATTACAGATTTATGATTAGAAAAACTTGACACACAGTGCTGAGCTGTATCTCAAATTAATATTCAGGTTCCTAGCTTTCAGATGATGTATACCACTTATGTGGCATATACTGTTGACCTGCTGTTCCCCCTAAACATCCCCTGCCCCCCCACCCCCCCTTTACTGCTTACTTACTCCTATCTCTACTCTTAGGGTGCAGCTGGACAGAAAGGATCGAAGGGAGACATGGTGAGTCCAGTAAACTGTCTTATTTCTACATTGCCATTCCTGTACTCACACCTCAGCTTGGTTAGCAGCTGCTAGGAACATATGCTGCAGAAGAAAGAGAAAGTGTGTTTGTTGGCTTAAATGTACCATGCTTCATAATCATAATGCTCCACTGTGTTTACAGCATGTCTTTGGAACTAAAAGCCTGCTATACAGCCACACTTGCCTTGTGTGTGATTTTTCCATTGGGCCCTTTTAATAGGATTTGGTTCTGGTGTGTGATGTTATGAAAACCACTATAGTGTGTCTGGAGAGCCAAGGCTTTGACCACAAAGTGCTGATGCACACAGCTGGATAATCCTATAAAGCAGCAGCCATATCTGCCTGGATAAAGCTGGGATTTAGCCAAGTGACATGAGAGAGGCTCCAGGTGAGAGATGATTGACACAAAGTTTTGTCTTCTTCTATTCTCCAGGGTCTTGTTGGTGCCAGAGGTGATACAGGCCCTGCTGGCCCCCCAGGACCTCCAGTGAGTACCTCCAGTGATCCACATCATGGCCTTCTCAGTGCCAGTTTTATCCTCTTTCTTTCCATTTCACCTCTTGCTCACCTCTCTGTGCTACCTCCAGGGACCCCCTGCAAAAATGGTTCAGCCCCTGCCTATCAGGGAGGGCAGGCGGAAGAGAAGAAGGGACTCAGATCGGACAGAAGGAGGAGCCCCATCCAGGGAGGAGGACGTGGATCTGGATATGGAGGAGTTCTTCCAGGGAGATCAGCCTCTGGAGGATCCTGAGGGAATGGAAGAAGTCTTTGCCACCCTGTCTTCCATGAAAACTGAAGTAGAGCTCATGAGGAGGCCCCTAGGAACCTTTGAGAGCCCTGCCCGCACCTGCAAAGAGCTCATGATGGTCCAACCTGACTATAAAGATGGTTAGTAAAGACATTGTTTCATAATGGATCCTGAATACACCGCCTTAAAAACTAGTCAAGGAAAAACTGGACATATTTCAGATATGCACACATTCTCTACCATATACCTGTTTTACTTTTAATGCAGTTTATCATCTCACCAACTGCATGTTGTCATCTTATTATCCTAGATGTGTTCATTATATTAACATCTGGTGCTTGATTGATGATCTTTTCTCTGTGCACTTTGTAGGAGACTACTGGATAGATCCTAACCAAGGATGTCACAGAGATTCCATCAGGGTCCACTGTAACTTCACAGCTGGTGGAGATACATGTCTCCACCCTGACAAGAGGATTGAAATGGTAAGTCTTCAATCTCATGCTGTCAGCCTTGCAAAGCTGACCTCGTCATACTGTATTACATCAGAGCACAAATCACTCCCTATATCCCTTGAACTTAAAATTTTACTCAACATCCTCCCTCTCTTGTGTGTCAAGGTGAAATTAGCAGCGTGGAACAAAGAGAAGCCAGGAAAGTGGTACAGCCAATACAGGAAAGGCAAGCAGGTACAAAAAAAAATCTAAAACCTTACCTCCTACCATTAATCTCAGCTGGCTGCAAATGCCAGGCCATTTTTTAGCTAAATTACTCATGCTAATTGAGAGTGTTTGAATGGTATTCATGCATATGATAGAAATGATAGAATGTTCACACGCATTTGTACGGGTGTGTTTGAATGAATGTGTAGGCATGCATGTGTGTCCATCCACATGCACACGACTGCATGCGAATGTTTGTGTTTATTTGTAAATCTGTTCACTGTATAATTTGGTATTAACCTGTTATACCATGTGCAATATGAGAGCTGACTTGATATTGCCAGCAGTTGATTTCAGCAGTCAGGATGACTCACAAAGCCATTGGCAGCTCTGTCTCATTGACTAGCATTCAGGGGCAGCATGCTCAGAGCACTGGCTTTTCATGTGCACCAGATCAGAGGTCTCATAACCCTCAGATAATCACAGAGCTGCCAGCACAATTGAAATTTACTGACTTTCTCACACAAAGTCCTTGGATTTGCTTGGGTTTTATTTTATTTCCTTCATTTTATTTCTTCCTTCTTTAGTCAGAATCAGAACAGACAGGGAACTCTCCCTGTCTGTTCTGATTCTGAAGAAAAATAGGTATAACCTTACCCATGTAAACCCCTTCATCAACACAAGCTAGGAGATTTGTGACTTCATTGATGGAAATAGAATTAGACATAGATTATAGGCTCAGATGAGTTTTTCGGTGACTTCATCTCTTGATTTTGTGTGTTTTTTAAGGGTAATGGTGTTTTAATTGCTGATAGCATTACAATACATGGATACAGTACACATTATATTTCTCTGCCTATGTTGCACACTACTACCTGTGTTTCTGTATCGTCCAGTTCTCCTACAGTGACAGGGATGGGAACCCTGTACATGTAGTTCAACTGACCTTCCTGAAACTACTGAGTGCCACGGCCAAGCAGAGCTTCACCTACACCTGCCAGAACTCGGCAGGCTGGTTTGACAGCACATCCCGCTCCTACCAGCATGCCCTCCGCTTCCGGGGCAGCAATTATGAGGAACTGACACAAGCCAAAAGCCCCTTCATCCATGCAGTGCATGATGGATGCCAGGTCAGTGCTGGGACATGCCAGGGAAATGGACTAGCTGGACAAATAGGAATTAGCCTTAATGAGACTAATGTGTTTATCAGTTGTGTTGCTGTTGTCAGCTGGTACATGATTCAGTAACAGGGTAGCGATCACATCACTGACTTCAATAGGGATTTAGGCCAGAGAGACCTGGTTAGATGAATTAAACCAAGTAAATTATAATAATGGCTTTAATATTTCTCTTTCAGTTCCGCAAAGGTCAGGAAAGGACTGTTCTAGAGATTGACTCCCCCTCGGCAGAGCTGCTCCCTATTATAGATGTGGCTCCAGCAGACTTTGGCAACAGCAACCAGAAGTTTGGATTCCAAGTTGGACAAGTATGCTTCAGTGGTTAGCATCTTGCCAACAACATACACAAAAAAGACCTGCACAGCAGAAACAAACTGGACTTTTACCACTGCCCCAAGCAATATTTATTATATTACGTTCCTGTATGTGGTGGGTTTGTGGTATATTATTTAAGACTTTTCATCAGCCAATGAAATAGGTTTTCTGGCTTTACAACAAGAAGAATGGCAAGAAAGAGGACATGCAACAGTTGGAGCAAAGCACATTTACCAAAGGGAAATATTCCAATTAGATATTTAATTTTAAGTGTTTTTGTTTTTTTTTTCCTCGTCACTATTTGAGTGTGCTGTAATGGATCCTTTTAGAATTATGAGGACTGCACCACTTGACGATGACCACTTATAAATGAGACGGATCAGTATGATCAAAGAACAGTAAGTGGAACTTTTCAGACCATGAATGAACTAGTTGCTACCTAATGTTTTACAAAGACTGGGCTTGAATAAATCAGAGACGTCGTCATACTAATTTGCATGCTCCGATTTCACTATAATGATAATTGCATAGCTGTTGTGAACTAGCCTAGCATATTAATTCCACACAAGCACCATAATTAATTTTCTGTATGGTGGAATGATAAATTGTCCTTTTTACCCTTCAACTGCAGTTTGCTCAGTGAATTACCTTGATTAGTATTCAATAGGCGTAGCTAGTTATTGAACCCAACACTTACTTGAAAGGATAAAGTTGTTTCCTTTATTGGACTGCTACCCTCCTTGAGCTTGATAATAAGCTTTTTGAGCCCTCCATGTTTCACAGAGTACAGTACTGTATATGTCAGACCAACATCCTTTCTCCTGTGTATGTACTTGCCATGACATACCTCAGCATCTAGGTTGGGGATATTTCAGGGCAAGAATTAAGACCATGCTGATTTAAATGTTCTTTAGTCTTAACTGCAGTCCTTTATACCAAGAGACATTTCACACATCTTTTGAAAGCTCTTGAAAGCTGCTGACATAACCTGTTTTCAGTTTTCTGCCCTACTCAGAGGTTTTTGTTTCTCTGTTTTGTTCATATGTTGAATTTTGAACAATGTGTTGCTGTTCATTTGACATGATTTGCTCTTCAGTGGTGCTAAAGATGATTCTGTTATTTTTGTGTCACTGTGTTTGTGTGTCTCTGTGGGCAGGATTATAGGACAAGATAGAGAGAGGGTTATTGCTCTTTCAACAGCAAGAAACACCCTCAGAGGCTGGGGGCTAGTCTACTGTGTTTTTTGCACATCTTCTGGCTGATTGTGCCAATTTCACAGGGCCAGTGAAAGGAGGTTAGGGACATTTCAGAGCAATGTGGTTAATCGCTTTAAAGGGAAAATCCAATCTTAAACTGAATTTACATTGTGCATTGTCGGTGATTTTGGACAGTAAATCCAGTATTTATGTACAAAGATATCAGTCTCCTTAAATTAGAAATCACAGTACCAAGTCTGGAGTTGATGATGTCATCATGTGACATTTCTTTCTTTAAAATTGCTTATTTTTTTATATTGTGGAACTGTGAATCAGAAATTGTCCTCATAAACCAGTAAAATTACCATGGCTGCTTTTATAGTGTCATAGCTGTTAGTCCATTATTCACCGTCTGTGGAGCAGCACCAGGATTGGTTTTTAGATGACATTATTACCACAGTCTGTCGCTGTATGTCAGCTTTAGCAGAGTCTTCTTCAGATTAACAAATGGAGCTGTGAAACATTACAGAAATTGACATGTGTATGTAAATTCCATTTTACGGTTGATTTTCCCTTCTGCAAATGAAATTTCTTAATGCTCTGCCTTCCTCCTCCAACTCAAACAGTAGACTGTGTATCCAGCGTGTGAAATTTTGCATTTCACTCCCGCTGTTCTATTTGTATCATAGCATTTAAACATTCCAGTAATTAACTCCTCTCCTCCTGTCCCATCCTGCACTGCCCCCCCCCCCCCCCCCCCCCCCCGTGTATAGAGTTTGTTGTACTAATTTTATATACTGTACAGTTATTCTTAGGACTTTATGAGCAATAACCTGTTGCCTGAATGAAAAACAAATGTATATGTCAAAAATTGATGCGCGAATAAAAACAAAGAAGAAATCATTCCGTTTTTTCTTTCCTCTCCAGACCCTACAGATGGATTAGAACAATATACTGTACATGAGAGCATGCAGCTGCCCACAGTGTCCAGTCAGAGTGTAATAGACAAACAAGGCTCTTCATTACCAACTAGTTCTGCAACACTCACTCAACAAGCTTTGCAATCAGCATCTCCACACAGCCAATGTAATCAACTCTGATTTGCTCCCAGGTTCATTTATTTCAATATTTATTTCAATTAGCCCTGTTTCAGTCCTAAAGAGGGAAATTGGGGAGGAGACATAAGAGAGGGAAGGATGGATGGTGAGAACATAGACTGTTAAAAGATAATGGATGTAGCCACCGTGACATCACCCACTGGTTTGTGGACTCTTAGACTTTTGGAGCCAGAAGTGGCCATATTTGGGCGAGAGGGTGGAGCTAACCCTAATGCTAGCTACCAGCTGCTAGCTTGGTTAGCGCGGTGCATTTACAGTCTATGGTGAACTGTGCTAATGCTAATGCTATAAGCTACAGCTACAGCTACACCTATACTCTGTGAATATGGTGTTACGCCATGGTTACGTTACTTAACCAACGTTGTTGCTATGGTAGCAACTTGCCTGTGACAGCACCCCTTAATTATGCATAACTTTAAGCCTTAATAAAATTTAAACGGTGAGCTATATAAAAATTCCCCCCCCCCCATACAGTTGTCATTAATAGGGAAATTAGCTATAGAGACTAAAACCATTTTTTGTACCAGGCTGTAAACATGTTTATTTCTGCTGTAAAGTTGGGCATTTCAGCATGGGGGTCTATGGGGATTGACTTACTTTTTGAGCCAGCCGCAAGTGGCCTTCGAGGAACTGCAGCTTTGGCATTTCCGCGTTGGCTTCATATTTCAGCCCCGGAGGTTGCCGCTTGGACAAGACGAGAGCAGAGAAGAGCTCAGTGTTGAAATGGGTGAGCATTAGAAATTCGGCCGTGGAGATTTAGTCTGTTCAGTGGAGGTAATAAGAGCTGTGCTGATGGGTATTTGTGAGAGACAAAAATAAGACAAAAAGAAATGGTAAATGTCCCAATGACGACCTTATTTTTAACCAGTCTCTGACTTTTCTCTGAATTTCATCTTACCCCCTCACATACTCTCTCTGTCTCTCTGTCTGCCTACTTATCTCTTTTGCTACCCCAAACACACATGCAATAATTGCTTTTTGTTCTATTCGGGCAGACTCATCCACACACACACACATACACACACG
This sequence comes from Scomberomorus guttatus, assembly GCA_038419695.1. NCBI lineage: Eukaryota > Metazoa > Chordata > Actinopteri > Scombriformes > Scombridae > Scomberomorus > Scomberomorus guttatus. Next base: position 1,732,222 of record CM076459.1, read on the forward strand.
TACACTCTACAGCCTATTCTCTCACAGACATTAAAGTAAGGCGCTCATCCCCTTTGGGGCCCATTGTTCAAGGTTAGTGTCAATGGCAGAATAAGGGTTACCATGTTATTTTTTTCTCTGTTCTGCTCGCCTCCACTCAATTGAATTTTAACCACACTAAGCTCTCGACCAGGAAAGGTCATCTGTTGCCACTACCTCAGAATAATGATAAAGCAGAAGAGCAGTGCGATTGTCAATATGGTATTTCAACAGCACTGTGCCCTTTTCTGTTTCCTATTCAACCCTCTAGTGCCCACCGTTCCTGTGACATTGTGCCTCCAAGTTCTTGTAATGTATTTCTTCTGCTTAGAGCTGAACCGTATAGATAGAATCACAACTATTGTCTCTGTTGAGAGGTGAAAATCTCCATGGTAGAGTAATATGAGAATGAGAATGTATGTATGTGTATGCATGTGTTGATGCCATGGAATGAATTATATTATCCTATTGTATTTGTAATGACCTGATCTGCTGGCAATTGGTTTCATGTGTGTTCAATCAAGCCCTAGATCATTGATTAGGTGCACCTGTGGAGTAACCCTGTGCAACTGTAGAGTGGTGATAGGGTGACTCATTATGCATGACAAAGTCCAACATGGACTGAAACGTTTGCACTCTTGCACTCTGTGCACATTTTTTCACTGTCTGTACAGCCCTGTAATGTAACAAATAGAAAAATTTAAAGGTGTAGTGTGAAGAATTTAGTGGCATCTAGTGGAACAGACTTGGCAGAAATGGAATATAATATTCATAAGTATGTTTTAATTAGTTTATAATCACCTGAATATAAGAATTGTTGTGTTTTCGTTACCTTAGAATGAGCCCCCTTATATCTACATAGGGAGCAGGTCCCCTTCCACAAAGCCCACCATGTTGCACTGCCATGTTTCTACAGTAGCCCAGAACGGACAAACCAAACATGGGCTCTGGAGAGGGCCTTTCATGTTTTTCGCGAGTTTCACGGCCACAATAGGTTCTCCTACACACTTGGAATCTGCAACCTCACCACTAGATGCCACTAAACCCGACACATTGGTCCTTTAAAAACCAGATTCAAGTCTGAATTCTTTTTGTGTTTTCTGTGTGCGAGTCCTTCCTTGCTGCACAGAAACAGGAGGGTTGTCATATAAGTATCCATCGTTTTGAATAATTATGATTTATCATCCTATTAGCACCTAAACAAAAAACCCATAGTCTACATAAATTGCACTTTCCAAACTAAATTATTACTTTTTTCTTCCATTATTTTATTATTAATTTAAATGTCCTAAACAGGTGTCTTCTTGTTAAAATTAAGTGGACATATAAGGATTGCTTATAGATCTTTTGTATTCCCTACCAGTGAAGCCATATAAGAATTGCTGAACTCTGTATTATTGTTTGGGAGAACGATCTTGAAGACACCATCCCTGTAGTACTTTATATTTTGATGTAATCTAGACAGAATTGCTGTAATATCTTAGTAGTAATCTTAGTAATTAATAGTATCTCTAATGTTTCATCTAGTTTGTGACACACTGAAGCTGACGCACTCTGATCCGCAACCATTATCTGTATGGATATGTATGGTCAGCTTGTAAGCTTTACCTACAGATGCGAAAATATTATTTCCGTTGGCCAATTTTGCATGGCTGTTCACTGTTATTTCATCACGGATTTGAGCAGAGTTGTCTGTCTATATTTGGCATTGATGAACTACTTTTAGGCCCAGGAGTACATTAGTGTAACTCACAGGCAGCAGGATCCTTAGCTGCTGCATAATGGAAAAAAAGGTTGTCTCTCTTTTTCTATCTTGCTTCTCTCCATTCTCTCTTATCTTTCTGTCTCTCTCTCTGTCTCTGGCTCCGTCTCTCTCGTGCTCTTCTCACGTCGCTGTCTTATTATTCTGGAACTGAAAATATTAGAGATGTTTCTTTGTTGTTTGTTGGACTATTTAGTCTCTCCCAGACTATCTCTCTCTCTCTAGGTTTCCCTGCCCTCCGCTCCTCTCCGGTGACATTGATTCTAACTAAGCTGAACGTGTCACAAAGTCGCAGTGAGAAATGAACAAATTAAACAGACGTTCAGATTAATGAGAGAGAGTCAGTGGGAATATCTACATTTCCGGGTGAACAGGGACGTTGCCTTGGTCTCAACACATCCACCCAAATCCGGATGTTGTGTCACAGTAGATAACAGCAGACATTATTTTCCACACCACTGATGTGTGTATGAGTGCGCATGCTTGTACTCAGTTTAGCATCTTGCACTGTACAAGTGTAATGACTGTAACTTGGATCATCTCAAGTTTGTGCTGAACATGCCCCTCGATGCGTAGGTCTAGTATATGTGTTTGTGTGGGTTTGTGAAATTGTGAGCATTTGCAGCTGAGCAGGGGTACTCTTATTAGTGTGCATGCAAGCGTCTCTCCTGCCAGGTCCTATCCACAGCTCCTTTATCTCAGGAAGGGTGGGGGGAATCATTTCCGCAGATGCCTTTTCCATCAAAAGCACTTATCGACAAAGCTAACATTAGTAAAGCAGTTTGAAAAAATGACTTGAAGGCGAGGCAGGGCAATAGAAATCCCTGGGCAAGTGGACAAAAAGCTTGGTAGCGGTTCAGAAGCCCAAGGCCCTGTGTGTTTGAGAGAGTGTCAGATGATTATCTGGCAGACAGAAAGCCCAGATTCAAACACACAGCTTGAGAACACCCCCGCTGCCTCCAACACACACACACACACACACACACACAACCTACTCCTGATTTGTCATCTGCTGCAGCTCTCAGTGTCCACCGCCAAAACCACAACCACTAGCACTACCATGCCATCCTCACTTAACTTAGTCCTCAGTGAAAGGAGGGCTGAGTTGTCTGCAAGCTCCCCCAGACAGCCAAAGTAATCAGTGCTGTCTTATTTACCAGAGTGGGAGAGGGACACGGTGGAAAATAGAATAGAATGGGGAGAACGAGGGAGCAGGAAGAGAGAGAAATAGCGCAATAGTCATTTAGACAGGCATGTGTTGTATGAATCAGTCAATTTACACATGCACAGCTGTTCAGAAAATCCAAGGCAGACAGTGTTAATGATCAAATTTAGCCCTGATCAGGAAAACAGGAGGAATAGTCACAGGGGTGTGTGTGTGTATGTGTGTGTGATTTGTTAGTGAGTAAGAGTAAGTGAGAGCAAGAGTAAGAGAGAGTGGTAGCTGCATGACCCTATCACTCAATAGAGATGATTTTTTTTCCCCATAAATCACAGCGAGGGAAAGAGCACAGGAGAGACAGAGACTGAGTGATTCAGCTGTGGGAGTACACTGGCTCAGACCTCAGTTGAAAAGCCAGGGAAACTAATCGTTTCCATTCACCTCTATGAGTCTGGCTGCTCTCATCTGTGGTCCTGAATGCAAAGAAATCCTCATCTTCTCTCCACCTCTCACTCCATCACCCATCCACCCCCTTTCCTTTCCTCCCCCTCCCTTTCCTTCTCTCTCCCTCTCTGAATGATCAATGCACCCTGTCCTGTATCAGTTCCTGTAGCAGCACTAACACGGTTGTTATTCTCTCACAGAGAATCAGATGTGGCAGCATTTCATGGTCACCTGGACACTTTTCATAAATCTTGCAAGAGGTGAACTGCAGAGGAAGCTCAGAGCTTGTTGTGTGACAGAGAAGGAAAGAATTGCTACTCAAAAGCCTCATTTAGTCTAAAGAGAGATTTAGGCAAAATGCCAGATGTGAGGGTGGTAAAACTAATATAGTGGATGAAGAATGCAATTTTTTCTATCACTTGTACACAATTGCCAATGTTGTACAATCTTTGTACTTATACCAGCAAAATGGATAAGGCCTAGTATACACTTACTGAGATAAAGTGCATCCCTTTCTCTCCACTTGTTGGTGCAGCTGGCAATGTTTGAATTAAGCTTTCATATGTTTCACAGTAATGAGTACAATTGGGTCTGACTCTGCTGCTCTTCAATTATTCAGAACCAACCTGAGACATGAAGCAATATTCTTAATCTGCAATCGGGAATTATTCCTGTAGTTACTAATTTTTCTGTCTGTCTTTCTCCCTCTTTGCTCTTTCACACTAGTTTTCTCTTTTTTATGGTCACAGAAAAATGTATTAATAGCTTTAACTTGCACAGGGTGAAGTTCAGGCATGGCACAGAAGCAATTAGTTGGTAACACTATATCGCTTATAATCATCACTACTGTTCTTGCATATTGAATTAGATTTCTTTCTTGTTATGACAGAAGCAATGTCCCTTTGGATGACATTGCTTGGATGACAACAACAAAACATCCTCAGTTTAAGAAGGATGGCAGCTTTCTGCCAACGCCTCCTCTAAAATCCATCATTGTAATAGTACATGAGGTTCTTCTGTATGGTATTCTATGTATGTATGTATGTAAAGAGAGAAATGTCAGCCCTGACCTGTTTCTCTGGGATATAGTAGACCACTACAAAAGCAGAGAAGGCAGGCCAGTGTTAACATAAAGCCACTATCATTAAGAAGTCTTCATGCTGCTGTTTCATTTTCTTTGACTATCCCACATACTGTGCAGCACAAACAGAGGTCTTTTGTTAAACCCCCGGTTCTCTATTCACTTCCTCTAGGACACATCAAACAGCCATTTCTAGTCATGTCCCATATGCATGCCTGTTTCAGCATCAGATGAAAGTGCACCGATGTACTGATTGAACGCTTTGCTGCCTGAATAAACCAGAATCTACTCTGTTTAAACCACAATGTTTTAATTTGAATTCTATTGAAGATGCATGCTCCATAGAGGCTCTGTGCGCTGTATGTTTTTTGGTGTTTTTTTTACATCTTTACACACACGTACAAGTATTACGATCATGTTGTAGAATGTAAGCTTATGTTAGAGAGACTGTGTGTTGATGCGTGTGCCTATGCTGCTGCAGTGCTAATGAGAGACTAGGGGTTTCAGGGTTTCAGGTGCTGGTGCTTTGAGAGAGGAGGTGAGTGACAGGGCTCATGAATAGTGATGGCCGACAGCTGCTCATTAACCAAGAGACTGTCTGTCAGCCAGCAGACTGGAACAGCAGCCCTTCCCCTGCTTACCCCTATGTGTACACACTCTTGCACATAAACACACACAGGCATGAAAATGCATATGCACAAGCCCATGCAGATGTGCCCACAACCACATGAGCGCACACACACATACACACCCAAAGAGTTCATATCCCCTTCATCTGGGTCCCCTGTGCCTGCTGCGGAGCGGAGGGCAATCCTGCCTTTCCCCTTGACAGCATGAGCACAGTGTGGCTATTACCTGTGTGCTCACACCACTCCCGCTGGGGCAAGACCCTCACTGAATATGGAAACACCTGCCAGATGTAGATTCTGAATAAGGCACCGAGTGCAAAAGGTACAAAAGATTAAGGCTAAGGCAACAGAAGTTATATTCACTTTTTCAGTTCTTTAAGGTGTTGAGGAAATGAATAAAGAAATGATACCTTTATTGTCAGCCTCACTTTTACTTTGACAACCTTCAAAGAAAGTTAAAATTCAAACAAAAGGTGACCTAGATACTCTGCGTGCATATGCGTGTTTCATTATGTGTTTCATTACTTTTACAATCTCTTTAAAATAAATCTGTTTGAAATTGCCTAAAGGAAAAGTAACTAAAAGTCTGCAAGCCAGTGGCAGCTGAGAGTATCTGTAAAGGAGCACTGTAAAAGTTAGTGTTCCTTGCACAAATCAGGGTTGGACATGAGTGGACAGTATTGGAAGCTTATCTAAGAGGACGATGTAAACGTGATGTGACACAGCAGAATGCAAATAAGAATGGCAGTAAATGAGAAAGACAGTGTTTGCAGTGTTATTTGAAAAATAATTTCTATCTCAGAGTCAAAAGTCGTCAATACATTTAAAGGAAAAAAATGCTTTTTTTTCAGAGGGATATATGTTGTCGTTCTTTTTCCTACCAAATTCAGTTAGCTCAGTCTGTGGTAAATATAAAACGGAGAGAAGCAGTACCCAATACTTACTATTGCATCTCTGTTGGTCACACAGGACCAGTATGTGACGGGTGTCATTTCCATTTTAGTTATGATCTATCAGTGGATTTGACAGTGGCACTTGCTGAAAGTTTCAGAATGACAAATAGCAGATAAACATTAGAGACTACATTAGAGATAGTCCTGGATCTAGGTCTCTAGTACTTTTTTTTTTTTTTTTTACAGATTTTTTTCCACACACTTGGAATACATACCTACAATAAAAGACAGCAAATCATCCTAGGACATCTTCATTACAAGCAATACACAATACAGAAATACCCCCCCACACAAGCAATGACATCCAAGTTATGACATTTATCAAATATAACATATTAAAGATTAAATCTGTTTCCTGCTTTTATCACCATCAGCACTTGCAAAGCTCCACAGTGAAGATGTTAGAGTTGTTCGTTGTGTAGAAGTCTGATGTTTACTTCCTGTGATACAGGCCTTTGAAGCTTGACTGAGCTGATGCTTGATGTGTGAAATACAAATATGGTGTGAAATGTGTTGATTTCAATGTACTGGTTCCATTTTTATCTTACTTTATTGGTATGGTCGGCCAAGACAATGCCATGTTGAAACTCAACAAGTATGAAAGGCTACCTGTCTCAGTAGCAGAGAGCAGAGAGCATTTCCAAATTACAGCCACTGTTAATCTGCCAGTTTGTGTGTTTTACAAAAGTCCACTATATACAGATTTACAGTACTGACAATTTGTTAATCAATTAACATTGTAGCTACCAGTTTTACAAGAAAAACTGCTTATACATTACAGTAATGTGCTTAAATTAGTATTAAGCTATATTTGTTATATCAACTAGCAACAGGACATACACTTTCCTAAAGAGATGACAAAGGACTTGGCAGGTAGGCTTAACATGCAGTTTACCTTCATCAACTGATCCACTGTCAGATTTTTTAAAGTCAGCAGGCAGTCATATAACGTAACAGGTAAGCAGCAGGTCACAGACACAAACAAGTTTCAGGCAGGCTAACAGGCTCAGGCACAAAGATAACAGATGATCTGCAAAGACTAGCGAACTAATATAATTTTAAGTCTGCCAGATTGTAAGTTTGCTAACATGTTAATTAACTTTGCATTCTAATGGCCAAAAATGACTTGCAGCTTGCAGCTTTAATTACAGATTACAGCGTACCTATTAATGATATACATACACGTACACATGCCAGCAGATCATACTAATAGAACCCAGAAGTATGTTCTGTCATATTACTCCTAGTTGTCTGTTTGCATGGTTATGACAAAGTCAAATACATTGTTTGAATTTGAAGATTTATTGTGTTAGAATTTCATAATAGGTTTTACTTTTCATTCTGCTCAGTTTAGGGACATACATCATTTGTACAGAATCACGTCTACCAGACCATGATGAAGTTTCCAAACGGGAATTGGTGACAAATTCAGTTATTTCTGTTAATAATTGGAAAGAATGTTGCTAAGTTTACTCCTGTTGTATTTAATACTGAGTTACTCTACTTGTCTAATTCACAGACGTCTCATGATCATGTTCATTATACACAGCAAAGTCCTGTCTCCACCTCTGACAGCAGGGGACGTAGCTAAAATATTCATATGCAAATTAGCATTCGATATCATCTAAAGAGGTCTTTTGACTTTTTGAGCAGCCAGTAACTACTTGCCTTAGAAGACAAAATGGCATGATTTCACTTATGCTAAATGTCTATTTGGGTGGAGAGCATCCATTTGGAAATCCCACTCTCACTCTTCTTAAAGCCAACTCCCTTTTCTTGTGAGATTCAAAGTAAAGGAACAATGAGCCAGTAAGCTACAGATGCCAATGCATGCAGTACCACCTCTAGTTAAAAGCCCCTGATGGAATGCTCCTTTTGTTTGTAATCGATCGAGAAAGAAAGGCATCCACCGTGTAATTGTAGCCTCATTTGATCTCAAATAAACCATGCTGTCCTACACAACGGAGAGAGCAAGGCAAGGATAAGATGGAAACACCTTCATTACACCTAACACACACTCCAGCACACGCACTTCCTTGGACTTACCCTTGCATGAACACACACGCTCATTTGCACACTCCTTTTAAATTATATCGCCCTCCCTCTGCTGGTCTGTCTTTTTCTCCAATCTCTCTCTGTGTCTTGTCTTCAATCATACTCAACAAACAACTATACACACATGGCGCGCACACACACACACACACATTCACTCTCATTGCCTATCTTGGAATGAGCCTGGGATTGATTCTAGTCACACTAGAGTGGGGCGAAATGAGCAGTCACTCTGAATAGGCAAAGGCGTCAAATAATACAGATATGAACGTCGGAGGAATAATTGAAGAAAGTGTTTTATATGTAAAAGACAGAGGAGGATGGAGTGGAATTGAATCTCAGAGAAAATGAGGAGCGGGTTGTGTCCCAGGGGACCGACTCACAATGCCTCAGCCATGTTTGAAGAAAATAGAGGATAATTAGAGTGGTCAGTGGCTTCCACTGGGCCCAACACTACTCAGCCTCACTCTTCCTTTATCTCTCCTTCATTCACTCTCTCTCTCTCCCCATTTGTTAGCTTTTTTAGCATCTCTCAGTCAATTGTGAGTTATCGCTCTGTGCCTCACTCTTTCTTTGTTCTTTCTTTCATCCCATCCATTGCTTTTCTGTTTGTACCCTCTGTTCCTCTTTTTTTTATCATTCACTCTCCCTCCCTCTTTCCCCGCCTCCCTCCATCCCTCCCGTCGCAGGCGTAGAGCTACATCAGTAGAGTTGATCAGATATTCCAGGCACATATGGACAGCACTGACGGGCATAAATCACGAGTATTTTGAAGTGCCCATGCAGGGTTCTTCAGACTGCCTGTCGTGAGTAGGAAAAGCTCTGTGGAACCAGTGCATGAAAGCCGTCTCTTCTACCTCCAGTTTCATGCCAAATCTCTTTCTCTTACTTTTCTTTACAAAGTGTCAACCTCTGCCTCTACGGGCTTTCCGACTCACTCTCTCTGTGCCTTTCATCCCGAGCCAACTCAATATGTGTTAATACTAATGCATCTTCCAACCCCTCCATGTCTGAGCACTGTGCACTCACAGCCTGAGAGGTGACTGACTTTCAAAGGTACCGCCACCCCACCACCCCACAGCAAAGTTGTGAGCATATCCATTTTCTGATCCTCTCGCCTTATCCCTTGTTTTTTCACATTAGATATTGGCCAGCTTGTCGGCATGACAACAACATATCTCTATGGCAACAGACTAGCCAGCAGCTAGATTCCTGGGTGTTTGGACATGTAGTGTTGCTTCAAGCTTTTCCTGGGTCCCTTGGTGGAGCGACGATAGATGACAATCAATATTTCCTTCCGAGCCAGAAGGGGTTAAAACCTGCTCGTTAGCTCTCGCAGACACAATCCACCATCAGCACTGCATCTACTTGGAGTACCAGATATGGAGTTTTACAGGCCTCCAGTTACTTGGGGCATAACATCACATTGAGTAACGTTTTGAAAACAAAATAAGAAATAAAGCTTCCCAATAACTGCCAGACTTTCAATGCTCTGTTTTCCAATTCCAATCAGCTGTAAGTATTATCGTAAACTAAGATTACTCCCAACTAATATACAGCTGGTCAATATTGTACAGAGATGAAAATCATTACAAAATCAATTGTCATGCTCCATAATCACAGAGGAGATTCCTGAAGCGTCCCATGAGCATTTGTCTCCCTGTGTGTGGCCACAAACCGACAGGCAGCGCAAATAAATCTCCACACTCTGCTCTGTCCTTGTGCTCTCTCTCTCCCTCTTTCTCTTTTCAGATGACTTGTCCTCTGTCTCCCTCCCTCGCTCCAAGTCCCTGGATATTGATTGGGACCCTACTGGAGGGAGCAAGGATAAGATAAATAAGGAGTCAGTGGCCATGAACAGCTCTCTCATTCACCCTAACATGAAGGGAAGGATAATCATCTGCCAGACCTGAGAAAGTGACCATGTATTTCTCAGGCCACTTTTATATAGATGACCTTACCTTTTACCTTAGCCGCAAGGATCTCCAATCAAACATGCCTCCAAACTTCCTGTTTTCAGTGACATTTTCTTGATTTTAGCTGAAAGGTGTTTTATGCAGTAGAACATTCTATTCATATATTGATAGACCTTTTTCACAGCAGACATTTTGACATGTCAAAGCAGGAAAAGCACAGGTGTGATTAATAACGTTAATGATGGCTGAATTCCATTTAGTTTTTCCAAATTTATGATCCTGGTATAGTGTATGTTGGTTCACCAGTAGGGCTTCCTTGGACACTTAAATGGACTTATAGACTTATACTTAAATTATACCATCTGTAAAACAACTCATGATAAAAACTGTAATATAAAGAAGTACAGCTACATTACAGGTTCTTAACAGAAGCCCAGTGCCTAGTGCATGGTGCCTCCTCAACTGTGCACCGTGGAAAATGGCGTCATTAAAATAGGTGCCTGTTTTCACTCTGCACTGGATAATTATCTACAGTAAGTAGTGCACATGGCATCAAGTTCATCTACACAGACCAAGTCACACTTGGCCTCTATCAATCAAGCCAGATTTCACTGAAATGCAATAAGGAGCAAAACTGATTGATTGTCACACACCACTATGTACAGCAAAACGCTGCTATCTGCACACAAATTCATAGCACACAGGCATGCATAAAGTCATCTGTAAACACGACCATACACAGTGGGGTAAATAACTGCCGGTATCTCTTCCAGCGTCGGGAGCAGTGGCGCGAGGCTTCCCCTCAGATTTTGAAAGCCCTATCTGTATCAGGAACAGCAAACTGAAAAAGCAATTTGCTTTGTCACACAGAGACATGCTTGACTACACTGAATAATTGCACTGCAGCTCTGGAAAGAGCTGTTTTCCTTTTATCTAATGAAGGCCTTCAGGGGAGAGAGCACGGGTATGTGTGTTTTGTATCTGTATGTGTGTTTTGTGTGTGTGTGTGTGTGTGTGTGTGTGTGTGTGTCTGCGTGTGTTCGTACCTGTAGGTATCATACGCAATATACAAGTCTCAGGACTTCTATAAGTATATGTCAACATATATAAGTGTGCAACGAAAAGATAAGGAGTCATGGCATAAAGAAGATATTCATTGCTCTGTCTCTATCTGATCCAATCCTGCTAGTGTCCCTTTGCTGCTCGCTTTCCTTCCACACTGTTACACTGTAATATATTGATTCATCAAATCTGCATGTTGCCTCTCGGCTGTGTCCAGTTCCAGGTTTGAGGCAGTCCACTGATTCAATAATGTAGAAGCAGACTGGAGAATAAAAGCCCCCGTGCCTGGCCTCAGACACTAACTCCTGAGAAGTGCTGAGTCCACACTCTGCTGCCTGCCGGCCTGCCTCTGTGGAGCTTGGCAGAGCAGTGTGGAAGCTGGAGGGACAACTTCGGCCTCCAGTCACTACATAACTAACAGTACAGAGGACTGGAAGAGGCCCTAGTGTGGATGTGGACAGTGAGGTTAAAGACAAGCAGTTTAAAAGGAAAAGTGTGTCTTTCCTTCCCCATTCTTTCTGTTTTATTGGCCATAGCAGTATCCAGGCAAATAAGAGAGTTTAATCATCACAGGCAGAGGAGAGGAGCATGGAGATGATAAAAGTGGGAAGGAAGACAACAAACATAAGGTAAGGAAGAGCACACCTTCTCTGATGACTGCTTGTGTGTTCAGGAAAAGGTTTATGAATTGCCGTAATGGCTCTAAAGCATTTGTTCCACTGTGGAACTGTAATTAAGCCATCAGCGACAGTTTGGAGTCTTTAACTTCATAATGAGGCTGAATGTGCGCAGTTCGTGCTCTGTGGATAAGCTGCTGTAATCACTTCTATCTGCTTAATTATGTAAAACCATTCTTTTATCCTACTAGTGTCTCGCTCTTTATCTCTTTTTCTCTCCCTCTCTCCCTCATGCTCTCTGTCATGGTCCCATTTTTTGGAATATAACTGGTACCATAAAAGCATAGGGACGCAGTGAGAATGAACACATGTTCTGGGAGATATCAACCTGAGACAGCTATGCTGGACATTGTCAGTCCGAATGGCTGCTTGGAGATAAAGTGCAGCGAAAACTGAGAGTTTACAAAGGGCACTATATAAGAGAAGAGGTGTGCTGGCTGCAGCGACTTTCAGAATAACCACAAAGTTCTTACCACTCTGATGAGCTTTTTATTACCTTTCTCCATACCCTCCTTAGTATTGGTCAGAGGGATGTTACATTTACTTTCTTCCTCTCTCTTTCAAGTTCATTTTAGACTTTAAATCATGACTTAACTTGCACGTTTCCTGAATTACAATAGGACTATTATTATCACTAGTAGTCCGGCTGCAGTGTGACGGAAATGAAGATGCTGCAGGTTATTTGCAATGGAAGTATCTCCATGTCCCTAATGGAGACAACCTGGCTGTGCTCTTTTGAGATAGACCTACATCAAAGCTCTCCATCTTCAGTACAGAGATCAATACACCGTGACATGCTGCATGTACACAAACACAGGCACTAACTCACACAGACACACACTCTTGAAAATGTGGTAGTGGTGAGTGAAATATTGTGATGCTCAGGAACTTTGCACCATTGATAGGCTGCGATGGGGGAAAAATGGCCCTAAATGCATGAAAAAACACGAACCTGCCGCTGTTTCAATGGAGCAGAAAAAACTGTAGAGAAAAATGTCAACAACAAATAGCTGCTGGTTTCTATTGCCGCAGGCGACATGGACTTTGGTTCCCTCATGTTTCTTTCCTCCCGCATTATGCATCATCTTTTCATCCAATTAAGCACAAACACAGGCTACAGAGTACAACTCAGGGAGCATCTTTTTACTGCGTTTTCTGGGAGAAACAGAAATTGGAGGGAAACAGAGAGAGATGCGTGAGGGGAAGAAGAAGAGGAGAAAGGGTTGGTTCAAGATAAAGGGCAGATGTGATTGTGCGTGTATGTGTGTGTTAGGTGGCTTCACTTAAAAGATGGACCTCTTGGCAGACCGTCTCTGTGTATCTGCCAGTCGGTGTCTCCCCTCATTTCTTCATGTTTCTGCGAGTCTGTGGAGGGCAGTGCTTCACCATTGTTTTGTTTTGATTCAGTGACAGCAGCAGACTGCCTTGCGGTTCATCTAGATGATGATTGATGATGTTTGCTGAATTATGACGAGGTACAAACATGAAGCATGGCAGGGCCCTTCCACTGAAACCCCAACGGAACCTAAGTTGTCCTTGCCCTGGTTGCCTTGGTTACGTGCAGGTAGTAAAGTGAGACAGTCCGAGAGAGGGTGTGAAAAGCCATGTTTAATTCCTTCTTCAGCAGCTATTGAGGGTTTCACACCTCTCCCTTGGGCACTCGGGCGAGCATTGCTATGACAACTGAGCACTCTCAACCTTGTGACCCAATAGCTGGTTGAGCTTCGCCATCGTTCACGTGTTCTGCATTATTCCAGATATCCAGATTAAAATACATAAGGCTTTTCCTCATCTGTATGAGAGGAGAGAGAAGAATTAAAGAGCTGTCCAATGTCTTAATACTGCTGTGACAGGCAAAGCCTCTAAAAATTGACATTTTAATTGTAAGCATAATAGCTTTTAACAATTCTGCCATGAATGGAGTCTCACACTGACCCTGTTCAGCAAGCTTTTGCCTGAAATGCTGGAATTCTGCTTGTTGAACGAATGAATGTCTAGATTTACAATGACTTCCCATAAATGAAGCGGAAAGACAAACTCAGCAGGTAGGTGAGTGTGAGTTACGGCAGCCCATTTGCCTGTACAAAGACTGATTGAGGTGTTTCACCTACTGTTTACACAAGCACAAGTTGATTAGACATTGATTGGGAAGGATGACTGTCAAATGTGAGATGCATGTTTTTGTAATGTTTGCCCGAGGCCTTTTGCGTTGACTTAAACATCTGCGTTATAGTTGCAGGAGCGTCAGAGTTAACACTTCTTCATCCGTGTATTTATTGACATGTTGATGTTGTAGTGAAGTGTGTTTGTGTGCGATAGATTGTCTGTGCGTGTGTATTAATCAGTGAGTATTAAATTCAAGCCAAAGAATGAGAGCTCCATCAGCTCATCATTATCCTGTGTGCCCATTGGACTACCTAATGTAGATTCAGCATTCTGGATACTTTCAGGAAGCATGTGGTCGTTCACTCCTATTGCATCATAACTCAGCGGCCCCGGCAGCGGCAGTAACATTATGGAGATCAATAACAACCACAAGCTTTGTTATAGGACAGACTCCAATGTTTGCTAGATGGATAGAGCAGCTCCATGTACTCCAACTTCACAAAATCCAATTAGACAGTCTGTGTATGTCTGTGTGATGATCTACCATCTATTCCCTCACTGGGCTTATCCACCTGTCTAATATTCAATATAACCATGAACAACACACTAAGCTCCTCATTCTCAAGCTTTGCTCCGCCACAGTTCATTCCCACAGTGTATTTAAAATTCCTCTCACTTTCCAATTATTTGAAGAGAATCAACTCCTGGAAACTGAAAATCTATATGATGATAGGCTTGGCAACGGTGGCTCAATACAAACTGTCCCCTCTAAACAGCTGTGCTTTAATGCTTATGAACCTTACTTCTTGACAAGCAAAGTGCCTGTAGGCAGTCAGAGACAAATGCATGCACACACACCAACAGAAGCACGGAGACGCTGGTTGTTGTTAAATACAGTCCTCAGGCCACTTCAAAATAGCAGATATGTTGCGATGCCTTAAATATTTTAGTCACACACACACTAGGACAATAACTAACATAAACACTGAGGGCACCCTGAGAAGATGAGGAGTGAGAGAAACAGAAATAAAGATTACTTCATGAAGCAGAAAAGGGCTAGAAAGGCTGTAAAAATATAAGAAATTGTGATTTTAGTGCCACACGTGCCTTACACAGTGTAGTCACATGAAGTGACAGAAAATGAAAGAGATAATGCCTGCCTGCCTGCCTGAAAGGCCACACAGTAGGCCCAAAGGTTTCTTTTCTCCTTTCTTGGACTGTCTCGAGGGATAAAAAGAGAAAAAATACTACATATTTGACAAATGGGTCATGCTTTGTTTGTGTTTACCTCAGAAACATTCCCCCAGCTCCTTCAACGCCCCAGGTCTCTAAACTGTAACAGGGGGATGACGATGGAGAAGGAGATGGAGGAGAGCGACCAGAAGAAGGGAAGGGTCTGTTAGTACAGTGTATTTCCTCAGCATGACCATTAAACACACTGACACTCTGACCCCCATGCAATGATTCAACATCACTTTTACTCACCCTGGCAGCCTTGGGCTTCTCTATTATTCTCAACCTCATGCTCTAATATCTGAGCAGAGGTACTACCCAGGATGGTACAGTAAAATACAATAACTGTGGTGAAAACAATAGAGCAGGAAGGAAAGAATTATTCCTGCATTATTTCCTCTAGTCTTTCTTGTACACTACCCCTCCCTCGCTCCCCCTCAGCTGCTCATTTCACCTCCATGTGGTTTTTCCTGCTGGGAAAATAGAGGGATGTGCACCAGGCCACTGAGGACAGCAGCAGGGGTGGAAAATGTCCACCCTCTGCTAAACCATACAGGGGAAAAGGCCGGAATGCATTGAGAACTAATCCCACTGTTCAAAGTGTTAAAAGCCATGCGAAACTAACTGAATTATACCAATACAATAAAATCCTATAATACAGGCAATCTTCAGGAGAAAAAATGAAAGTAGATAGATAAACATAACAACATTAAAATGGAAAATAAAATGGTATGATTGGTCCCTTTGCACATTAAAAACCATAAATAAACACATTATTCATGCAGTTACAGTCACAATAAACCTTGTTTAGGAGCATCAGGAGTCCAGTCCAGTTCAGTTGTGTGTAAGCGATTTGTCACCAACTTCCACACATCTTCTGTCATTCTTTATTCTTGACACTAAGGATTTCCATTGGATAAACCCTAAAAACTTTCACCTTTCCACTGCTTTATGATAGAGGTTTCATAGTATATATTTTCAGAAAAGGGAATTTATAACCAACTTGGATTTTTACAAATAGTGTGTTTCAAACCTGTATTTGTCTCCTTTGTTGTGCACCACTATAATTTAGCTACTTTTGAAAAATCCTAAAAGCAATGCCATCTGCCACTTAATACACAAGAAATCTGCTCTGGCCACCATTGTTTAAAATATGACACATTCTGTGCTGGTTCGGTATGTAAGCCATATTATTAAGGGGTGAGGGTAGAATGGGCAGCAGAGGCTGTAATATTATTCATACCCAATTCAGGATCACCAGAGGCCACAAACACAGCCTGTCAAAAAGGCAGGGGAATCGCAGGCCCACCATCCAATCACTGTGACACAGCTCACATGAACGCACACAGAAAGATAACATACAGAAGCTGTGTCCACAACCTCACCTGGCCTGGAAAATACTTGTTTAATTGGCTAACAGTCAATATCTTCATTGTAATCGGGGAAACAATAATCTTTATCAATTCCTTAAACCCCAGATAATCCCTCTATTTTGGCATCTTCTAATTGGATAATTAATAATATTAATGTACATTTGACAGCTGCTATACCTATCTTTCACAATGTACACAGTTATCAGCCACAAATGGATTTAAAAGCAGCAATTATCAGTGCTAAATGTCAAGTCTTTCTTGAGGTATCTGCCATTACAGTGGAAAAAAGCACTGCAAGCAATGCTATCCACCCATCTATCTATCTATCTATCTATCTATCTATCTATCTATCATCTATCTATCTATCTATCTATCTATCTATCTATCTATCTATTTATCTATCTTAGTTGCCTGTCTCTCAGTCACTGGAGCAAGAATTGTTAGTGCAAGCAGGTCTCTCTCTCTCTCTCTCTCTCTCTCTCTCTCTCTCTCTCTCTCTCTCTCACTCACTCACTCTTACTATATGTCTCTCTCTCTATATATAACACACATACACACACATACGCGCACACACGCGCACGGCCAAGCTTGGCTGCATCAAAGAGTGGTACTTCTTTGACTGGGCTCCTGGCACATAGACGTGCTGCTCCTAGCGTCGGCACCTTGCAAGCACAGCAGTCACCTTCCAACCTCTGCGACTCTCCTCCGCTCTTGTCGCTCAGTCGCAGTTATTTTGCAGGACGGAGGGGACCGCTGACTGTCCGTTTCGCCTGTTTACAGCATCTGAGGAGTTTCCCCCCCCCCCCACCACCGGGAGATCGGAGCGTTTGCCTTTGGTACCTGCAAAAGAGTCTATGCTCCAGAAAAGACACGCGGCTGGTCGCTTTACCGAACCAGAAAGGGCTGCCGTGCGTCCTGGTGATGAGGTTGGTGGCGCACAGCCGACACAGTATTAAAGGAATCCCTCTGTATCTGAAGAAACCGCCCCAGTAAGGGACAAGAACGGGGGGAGAGCTGCGGGAACTGTTGTCGGTTGGGACGCTATCATTTCGACTAGGATGCATCTCTTCAGTGCCATGTTCCTGCTTGTGATGTTAGCTGTCATGCCCTGTGAGGTAAGGACTCTGGCACAAACGCTTGCACGCTATGAATAAGCATTGTTTAAAAGTTCCCAAAGCACTGCCGACCGCCTGTATATGTATTCTCAAATATAGATAATTTAAGTAAGAACCAACACCCCAGTATGAGCTGTGTCATAGTTAGAAATGAGAGAAAAGATTATGTTTAGTCAGTGTGTAGAGTGTGTGCATGGTGCAGCATTAAACAAGCAAATTGCTATTGTTCTGAAGGTTTCTCCTTTCAGCATGCATCCTTGTATACTAATGAGAAGCAAGGGCAGAGTAGGAAGAAAGTTCAGAGAAGATATGACTATAAGCATAGCTTGTAGTTGACGGTAAACCCACCTGAGCCCCTTTTACTTGCCGTTTTATTTCGGGAATTGAGCTCACACACATTTTGAGACTGATATAATGATGTAGGCCTAATCTGTTGTATGAATTACAATGAGTAAAATAAAAAGCTGGTAAGGGCATTGTCTTTAAGGAAAAAGTAGCCATGATTAAAGTAACGTTTTTCCATGACAGTATAACTGATTTATGGGGGTTCTGACGCTTATGATGCCCCGGAGGTCGTTGTTTACAGACCTCCCTATATACCTTTACATCACTGACAGTGAGCTCCAGGGGCTCCCCGTGATATATCTGATAGCGCAGATTAAGCTGAAAGAACCGAGGAATGAACGGCAACACTGACAGTTTGTTTACATGATCTATGTGTGATTTGTGGCAGTGAATGCGAGCCGTGCGTAATTAGTAGTGTACCAGACCAGCGCCAAGAAATGGTTGTAGATCCTGAGATGTGTGATGTGTGTCAGTGTGTGTGGCGTGCTGTAGTGCATGACACTCGGTAAGAAAAAAAAAAAAAAAAAAAAAAAACCCTTGCCCGTTTGGTAAAAATGACGAGCTTTGATGTGACAGTTATAAATTGAAGTGAAGGACGGTAAATTATTTGACCCAGAAAAGCTTTCAGTCAAGGCAGGAGCATGAAAACTTGCAGAGGTTCAGCTGGTCAGCATACATGCAGTGCTGAGCATAACCCATGACAGCTTAGAAAGTATAACATTGGAGGTCTTCTGATACAGTACCCATCATTTTCCTGTTATTTATGAGTGCATAAAACATCCTATGATCAGTACATTGGACAGCGCCGCTTCGCACCTTCACTTACCCGCAGCAGCAAGTATGTTCATGACCACGGACAGCGCCGCGTCCCACCTTCGGTTAAAAACAGCATTCTAAGTCAATTTATCGCCACAGACGCAGCCTCTTCAATCGTTGGCGGTGAGGATCAGCATGTGGCGAGGGCCAACAGACAGATTGCAGGGCCTTACAAATAAAACAACACTAAAATAAAATCTTTAAGGGAGCCAAACAAAAAGAACAGTAATGTATATGAACAGTCTATTCAATATCAAAGTGTTATTCCATTTGAAAAATCCCAGCGAGTGAGATATAAGCAACACAGACACATTAAGTTTCTATTGTAGCATTTTTTCTTTTAGGATGGCTCCTGTAGAATACTTGTGGGCCCTTATGTGTTTAATCTCTAAGGCCCCCAAACAAGGCAGTTTGATACAGCTGATGTTTTCACAGACTTTTCATTTATGACTGCATTTAACTGTCTATATTTACATGTCCTTTACAATATGTGATAATGCAAGGTGTGTGGCCCATTGTGGCAAATGTATCTGACTCAGGAGTAGCTGGTGTGGTGTTAACAATAATTCTGTAAAATGTAGAAACAGTAAAGGCCATATGTTGCGGCATCAGTGCTTTACATGTCACGTCTACAGGTTGAGTGAACACTGTGGTTGACCTTTCCAGTCTAGCAGAGGTGTGCTGATGAACAGGCTGTACTGTACACCTGTACAGTACAGCCTGTAATATGCATGAAACAAGCCGCAGGAGTCTCCAGGGCTCACACACTAAACACCTACCGCTCTAAATGAAACCACAAAGAGGTATGGACCTGCCTCTTTGACCTCCTTTAAATTAAATTACTTATATTTTCTGTGGCTTAAATACCAAATTAACTGAAAATGTGCAGGTTATTCTTATTTAATCGAATTGCTGATTCTAACACTTCAAGTAAAATTTACATTTACACAACTTGTAACACTGACACAGCTTTATGGATGTTCTTAATAGTAAATGAAAAAGAATAAATGTCACTGTTAAACAGATGCAAATGTGACACTGATGACATCCCATCATATCTCAATAGCTGTAACCATCTCCCTTCTTCAGAGGATTCACACTGTAATTGGCCTTAGGGGACAATTTGTTATAAGTGTTTACATTAAATATTTAAGAGTCTGAAAGAAAATATGACACCACCGGTCTCACCACGATTGCACCGCAAACATAAAGAATTGAAGACTTCTTACGCATCCACTGCAATGAGGGTAACATTCCGTTTCAGTGGAGATGAGATATCTACATATTTTCAGTCACAGTCTCAGCACAGGCCTGTATGAAATATTCACAGGGCCTTAATGAGACAGATGCACTTGTTCGTTCACTGCATGTGTTTGTTAAGTACCCATAAAGCCCAGGGGTCCTTAGTGCTATTGATATACATGGGCACCTGCTTGACCTTGGCACAGATGTCTTGTTATGGTGTGCACATGAAGCCATGCGTGACGGGACACACCACACAAGTGTATATGTGTGTGTGTGTGTGCATTTGTAAGTGAAGCATGCAGTACTAGTACGAGACACACATATAGTGTGCGGTATACTGCATGCATGTTATACTTTTTCTGACTTCCACTTTAACAGGGTAAGGAGAGAGATATATTGCTAACTAATCAAAGCCTAAAATGATCTAAAAGTCTTTTCAAAAACTGTAAATTCACTTTAAAATATTTTTTTTACAAAATGTATTCAATGTGTCCAGAATGTAAAGTATAATTGTAAAAGTTTTATAATATTGATTTAACTCTATAGCACCTTATCTTCTCTAAAACGTGCAGGACATTCAGAGGAATTTGCTCTAGCAATCATTCTGCAAGGTGTAAACCATCTTTAGTGTATAACATTTTGGAGCAAAGCTTCCTAATATACAACATACTGCACAATGTAATGACCATCATCAATCAAGAGGTAGAAATTATACTATGTTGGCATAATGTGGATTGTAACAATTTTTCTGAGAAAGTCAGCATCTTTTCATTAGTCTGGTTAATATTAATAGCTTAGTATTGATCGCAATGTAAATTTAGTGCCATAGCAGAAATTCTGACTCACGACATTATGTAAGATGCTCTGTTTACGTGTATGTAGACTAGGACTTAAATCGAATGTGATGAATGAAACTCACATGAAGAATGAGATGATCAGATATTTTGAAGTTGTTAAACACAGACAAATAAAGACCACAAGAAATCAACATTCAAACCATTAATAGATTCTTGCAGTTATGCCTGCGTATGGAAATACCTGCAACATCACCTTACATATTTTTAGGGGGGAAAAATCAGTGTTAGTGAAATTTTCCTTTTATCACAAATGAGGTAACTTGAAATTTGGTTGGTCAGAGTTGCCCTGAATCTTCATGAATAAATCTAATGTTGTTAAAAACAGAGACTTTAGATAATACCAAAGTCACATTTTCAAATGGGTAATGCCAGCAGATCACACAATGATCTACCAACATTTCCCACTAATATTCCTGTCAAACTTTCAAGTTGATTTAAAAAGCATGCTGGAGCATCACTAAGAGGTGAGGTAATATTGTTTAAGGGGACAAAAGACTGCTTTGTTTAGTTTTGTGCAGTTGCCCAATTTCTGCTTAAGTAGTTGGGTATAAAGATTGTTTCATGGACTTGAAACATTCACATTCAGGTTTAGAGGCAAAAAAAAAATGTTGTTGTGGTCCCACTGGGGCAAGGGAGTGCCAAAGGAATGCAGTTATTGGTTTAAGATGTCCAGGCTTGAAGACTTCCAACACCAGCATGGATGACAGTGATGGAAATGAACACTTGCTTTGGTGTTTTTTCTGTTCAAACACCAAGTGCAGTGGAGGTGAAAGCCTAATTGCTTGTCATTCTCAAGGAAGGAGACAGAACCCTGTGGAAGCAATTGGCTAGATTTTTTAGCACTTTACTAGATGCCTTCACTCACCAGGGATCACGATAAACAATTTGAACAGACTACCATTTAGGATCTTGTTAAGTTGTGTTTCCTCATTCTAGATCGGTGTGATGATTGCACCAGAAACTCACCCAGCCGGGGGCGATTTATAGCTAAAAAGCAAGTACTGTAAAGTAACAAGCAGTGTTTAAAACATCATTTGGCACAAACACATTTATCTTATTTATATTGAGCTAATTATTCAGTATTTAAGTGCTATAATATAAGTGTCAGGGAATGGAGATGGTTTTATTGGCACAAATGAAACAGTAGCTATGATAATGCTATACTGACAGGACATTTTTTAGCTACATGTCAGTTATTAACAAGGCTGACATATATTAGGTCTGACTCCACATACAAACAGCCAAAGTGATGGAAAGCAGTAAGCTGGCCCGATGCTAACGCTGTCTATAATGTCTCTACATGTGAGAACAAGGACAGACCTCAGCTCAATCAGAGTCAGGCAGGACAAACAGCTGGGTTGGATAATGTCCAATCCAGACAGCTTTGAATAGTCCACTGACCTGGCATTGTCCCTTTGGTCAAAAATCTCTTTTCCTGGTACCAGTCCAATGAGAGAAAAGCAGCACAATCACAATAAAAGCCCTCGCCAGACATGAGTGCGATCGAGCCACTTGTGGTAAATTTCTGTCCTTGTCTCCATGCCAAAAGCATATTACACAGCAATCTTACCAAAACTTTGAAGCTTGTCAAACCTTGTATAAAAAAAAATACTTCCTGTTTTATCTTCTATCCTCTGGCATTATTATCAGCGAGCCTACCTGTTAAAAGCTTTTATAAATCCCGAGGAGTGAGACAGTGCAGATGACGGTCACAGAGGAGCAGAGATGTGAGGTTTGTCTATGTTTCCCAGGAGGAAGGACACTAGGTAGCAGGCTGGACAGAGTGTGCTCTGCCAAGCAGCAGCCTAACCTCCACCTAGAGTATTAAACAGATGAAAAGCTGCATGAGCATAGGTTGTAAATCTGCCAGTGGGAGGCGAAGACACACACTCGACCATTAAAATAACCTTGCTATGCTATGACAAGTCCAGTGCTTGTCTGCATTACTAACATTGCATTACAACACAAGCCCATATAATTAGAAAGTCAAGCTGCAACACGTGGACCCAACTTGAAATCAAATGTGAGAATTTAACATATTCAGTATGTAATTCACATAGCATTCATTTTCTCATAATGTTGACATTACTTAAATATAATATGAGCCACATTTTCCTAATAAATGGCAATAATGTGTAAGCTCAGTGAAATTTTCATGTGTTTCTTGCTCTGTTCAGCCATAAATAAGATAACCCACATAACCTAATTTCTGTGTTGTGCCTGTCAGTCAGTAACAATCATGTCTAGCACTACGTGGGTGAGTGAGTGAGGAGGTAGGGTTAGATTAGCCACTATGCCTGCGTCCACCTTCATGCACTCCCCATTAATATACAAATGTGCGGCTTCACAATCAGCCACAGATAATGAGGTTGCATTATGTTTGATTCAGTGCTGCTTGAAGAGATTGAATAGTGTGTGCTTGTGTCTTGACTGATTAGGGTAGAGCTCGAATCAGCACACGATAATGATGCGACATTGTGTGAGTCAGAACTTTAGCACTGTAAAGAGATTTGTTTCACAAAAGAGATACTGCTTAAGAAAGGAAGCCGGAGCGCAGAGAGCTATTGAGCCTTTGTCCTGTCCGCTGTTCACTTGCTCATCTTAATGTTTAATGTGCTTTCATGTAGCCCGCTGCTTCATCATCAGAGGTGTGTATGTGTGTGAGTGTGTGTGATATGTATTCATCACATTGTAGGGGCAAAAATATATACATACATACATACATACATACATACATTGTGGGGACTTTCTTCCCATCGGGGGACAATTCAGTCCTCAGATGGTTGTTTTCATGTTAAGATTTAGAGTTACAATTGACAAATTTAAGTGTTAGACACATAGTGGTTATGGTTTAGAGTTAGAGCAAGTCAATACAGTGTCCTCACAAGTACTGTACTGTGTGTGTGGCAGATAAAGTGAGTGGTGGTTAGCATGTGTGTTTTTTAATGGACAGGGAGGTTTGTGTGCCAGTGTGAGTGGTTCAGTTTTTGATGATGTACTTGTTTCTGGGTCAGTTTTCTAAATGCGGTCTGTTCATGACTCACACAGGGGTGATATTAGCGTGTGTTGATGGTAGGGAGCTTTTTTGCGGTGTGGCCCAGGGTGAAATGGGTGACTGATTTTACTACTGCAGTGCCCTGGATGAGGCACGAAGGCAGGCAGCAGTCTGCGTGGTAATTGGTTAACAGATGGAATGCTGGGTAGAGAAGCATGTGAGGTCAGTGGCCTGACTCCCAGAGTAACACTGTGTCCCCGTCATGGTTGGCCCCCTGAGGTAGAGAGGGTGTGTCAGCATGGCCTTACCTTTCCAGCTGGAATGCCCTTTTCCGTACTTGTTCATATGCAAGCATGCATGACATTCCTGACGTGAGACGAAACAAAACACAATCTCAATCACACAACAGTGGAGTGTTCTTAACTTCATACAGCATAACCAACATAAAAAAACCTGCAGACATTACATACTACTGGTACTCAGATTTTCATAGCAGCCCTTTCTGGCACTGACTGACACTCCTACAGACAAAGCGGATCCCTCTCATGTTTGCTGATTTTTTTAAGCTCTAACATCATACAGTGGTAGACTGATTAATTGCCTCCACAAAGGCCATTTGTTGGACATTTGAGTGTTTTGCAGATATTTCAGAGGACAAGGGACACCCTCGCTTCAAACTGGAAAGTCAGATGGGAAAGTCTGGTGTCCATGTTTTAAATGACCACTTATTCTGAGCCGCAGACTGACCACTACTTATCCTCTGGGGTTGTGTGGGCTCTAAATGACCTCTGATGCTGTTTTCTGTCTCGTTGAAAAACCCAGAGGCCTGCTGTCCTAAAATGACCATTAGCATTGTGGACTGAGCTGGCTGACTCTAGGGCGGCTCATAATTGTCATTAGAAAGGTCTTTGGGACTGAGTACTGAATACAGTTGTTAGAGCCTTCTTACTTGTATGTGGTTAACCTGGCTGCTAACCAGCAACCAGCTGTACAGTCAGGGACTGATTACTTTTCATGCATGCAGGAAGAAAAGAAAAGTAGATTTACATGTGTCCCCTTTTGACCCTTATTCTTGCTTCCAGACAATTTCACAATAACTGACTAATGCACAAATCACTTCTCAAATTATTCGGTGTGCTGATATAATGTATAGGATGTTATGTGTATGCTTACTGTCACCAGTGTATGGGAGGATCAGCTTGACTGGTGGGATGAATATCATCCCTATATCGCATTCTCTCCCCCACTTTCTCTCTTTCCTTCTTTGTGAGTGTGCTGGAGGGTGGAGGACTCCCAGAGGTTTATGTCTGTGACTCTAAGCAAGAGTGACATTTCTCTGACAACACCCAGAACAGGCACACACATGCACACACACATGCAGTTTCTCTTTCACACACACATTCTCTTTGTCTCTCTTTCTCTCTCCCCCTTTGCTCTCTAGTTCACAAACATGTCAGCAATGAGATCCACAAAAGACAAAGAGCCAAATAACGCATGGAATCGATACCAACAAACGTGGCTGCGGCTGCTAAGGCAGTCGTAGGGTATAGTATGAATGAGAGATGCCAATTAGAACGGAGACATGCTTGATCATCTGGTAAATGCTGGACGCACTGCCACCAGAAATAAGTGTAATAACACACGTTACCCTAGTAACTGCCACTGTGGGACTCACCCAGTGTTTTTTTTTTTTTTTTTTTGCGTCCATCTGCTCTTTTTTGCATTGCAGTAGGCACCTCCTGACCAGTTTTCTGTACGACCTTGCTTTCCCCTGCTCGATGAATCTTTTATGAGCCTGGCAATGTGGGTTTCTGTGTAGAAGATTGGAATATAAATATGGCTGTTGCGCCTAGAGCTCCTCTTCCTGCTCTGATACAAAAGCTTTCATAAGACTGAGCAGATTGGGCAAGCTGCTACTTGAACGGCGCTCTTCACATCTCTGCGCTTTTATCGGAAGACACACATCCCGTATCAGAGGGTGTTATGCATTCTTGAACACCTAACAGAGATCCTGCCTCCACCTGCTCGATCACATGGTTGGACAACATACCACACCCACGGGAAATCTTGTTTCCTTTAGAGAGCGTCATGTCAAATTCTTTCTGTCTGAGATTTTGCATAGCATAGTTTCCTCTTCGAAAGCCCTAGTTAACTGCATATTGCTCACATTCATGTTGTGAAATTGGGAGTTGTAGCAATAATTGATATGGTAAAAAAACTGAGATAGTAAATCTTGGTTGAACTCCTCAGACTGTACAATGCCTCTTTCCTTCTGACTACCTCTTTCTCTCTTTTATCTTTTCTACTCCCTGAACCTTCTATTTCACATGATCCTTATTACCTTTATTCCAGAGAATCTTCTCCACACCACCATGTGAGAGTGTGGCAGCGTTGCCTCCCATGTTGAAAACTAACTCAATTGCAGGGCTTTCATTTTGGGGGAATGAAGGATGAGAGCTATGCGGCGCGGCAGAAGCGGGTGGCAAGAGAAACCATTTAATCGATGTGTTTTCCGCGTGGCACTGTCACAGCCACTCAGTAGGGCCATTGATGAGGGAGGCTCTCTCTGACTGCGCCAAGGCTTAAAGGCTCCAGTCAGGCAGGCGTGGGAGCCCAGCAGCCACCAGACAGTGCTGCATATCAAGCAGGCTGGCATAGCTGCTCTCTGCAGCCCCACGGTGAGGAAGGTAGAGAGGTCCTTTGATAGAGACACTACATGTAGGAGAGGGGAGATAACAAGATGCTCCAGTGGAAGGAACACCAGCTTACATTACATTATGCTGCCTGATTCTAAACCCCTGGGATTTCTCCAAGTCTACAAAACACACACAGACACAGTAGTGTGTAATACAGGATGTGAACACAACGTCTGGAAGTAGGAGTCACTACTAGAGAGACTGACTTACATTTGTATGCAGCTAATTGGGAACTCATTATGTATCATATTAAAGAAAAAGTCAAATGGAATGATATCTTTAGCTCTGATGACATTCACTGAAAGAAATTTGATCTAGCTTTGATCGATTGCGCAAAATTGGAGGAAAATGATGTAACACCCTGACTTTGGCATTCATTTTTCATAAATCAGAGGGTTTGGATTTGGATCACATTTAGTTAAAAGGAACTAAAGTTAAAGTGAGTCTTGTATATCCCGCAATGCAACAAACCCATTGCTCATTTTGCCCTTTTGATTATTTACTGAGTATACAAGCAAAACATGCTTTTAAAACAGTGGCCTTGGGTTCTCAGTATACAACATTTTTCACCTTCTCTTATCAATAATCTGCAGCCTCAAACACAAAGACAGCCGGTGTAAAGGGAAAATAAGAAAGCATCATTTTGCCCCTCTAGTCTCTGAGTAATACTTTTGGCAGTGGGTATGCATTTGTGCATCTAAACTATCTTAAAGCTACTGTGTGTGTAGGAATAAATACAGCTAAGAAAAGTGTTGTATTGAAAAAGGCTCTGTGTGCATTACAAATAAACACCAGCCTATACTGTACATACACAACATACACTCAGTAGCGCACACGCTCACACACACGCTCACTCACAGCAGACAAATGATGTGAACTGAAGATGCTGAGGTGATCAGGGTTGGTGGGCAGTGTCAGAATACAAGGTGAAAGGATGTGCACTGTGTTAGAATTCGTGCCTAGTGGAGTCGCTGAGGAGGGCAGCATGGCTGAGAAGTGAGTGTGAGAGAGAGAGAGAGAAAGTGGAAAAGAAAGAGTGGAGTTGGTGGACATGAAAATTGGAGATTGTGGGCAAGGACAGAGGGAGAAATAGACAGATAGAGGGCCTTCTGACTCTGCCTGCAGGGTTATTATCTCCCCCACCCTAACCAAAAGGAGAATAATAATTAGAGGCCTATCGCTCCATCACCATGATTTTATTCCCCTCACTGGCACTGACACTCCTTGCAGATTGTCTTTAATTAGCTTCACATTGCTTAATCAATACGGCCGCGACCATGACAAAACAATGGCATGTGCATCCTGTCGCTCGGGCGAGAGAGACACTGGAAGGAGCAGGAAGAAAGGATGAAGTGTTGACAGACAAGATGAGAGAGGAAAATGATGCAGAGTGGCATTTCTGTGGGAGGCGGAAAAAAGAAACGTCATGCTCTGATAAAAACCTGTTCTCATGATGATTGCAGTGTGCACTTGTTTATCTACTGTTGACTTTATGTGCTTGTGCATTTGTTGCAAGATATATATGTCTGCATCTTGCTGCACCACAAGGTGAGAAGAACAAGCAGATTGAAGTCTTGGCTTAGCTATATATGAGACAGCAGCGATTGTCCCATCATGTCAGACTATGCTATGGGATATAATGCAGCAATCCTTGTTATATTTTTGAGCAGCAGAGCTGAGTGCTTCAGCCACACTAATGGTGATGTGATGAATAGGTATTCAGGAGAGGTCTCTCTCTTTAAGCCTTAGTGCCTCAGGCTACTGGCCCTCTCAGGCCCAGCTCTCATCTCTTACTCTGCTCAGTGAGAGTATAACAGCATGCAGTGAGCTGCAGGGATCTTCAGAGAGGAGCACTTCTCGCTTGTCAGGCACATTTTTCGCCTTGGTATGTTCTGGATCAATATCTGCAGCTGCCATGCTTAAATCTGTGTTGATCTTATCCAAACAGCTCTAAACAAGACCATTAAATGTTAACAGTGAGACCCAGCTCAAACTGAAACTGATTTCTACCTGCACATATTATTAGATACTTTTAGAGGGCATTTACATTGTGAAACATGGAGATGATCTGTTGAATCCAAAAATAAGCTAAAAAAAAAAAAAAAAAGGACATCAGCAAAGAGGAAATTTGAAAATTATCAAGAGTGGAGAGGTCTCCTACATAAGCCCTTGCTTTTCAAATTAACATGACCACAGTTGTTGTGCAGAGGTGGGCCCTTGCATGGGTGTCATTAAAATTTAAATTAGTGATTTAATCTGTGGGTGGCAGAAATGTCCCCAGAATGTGTTACCCTCTCAAGCTCATTATTAAAGGGTATTTCTGTCTTTCTGTCATTCTAATCTCCCATGCTTAGAGGTTGGATCTTAATTTGAATGCATTCTTGTCCATTTTACCCAAAGCAATCAGGCGATAGTCAACAATGATATGTCCCAGGAGGAATGAGCAGTGGAGTCACAGACTGCCATGTCTTAAAGACAGCATATGAAAATATTTGTGTTAATGATTAGCAAAGGAAGCACCTCCTTAAGGGAGAAATCATCTCCCATTCCCTCCTTGTGCTGGCTGGAATATTAATGCATAGGATGGCCTTTCTGATATCATATCGCCCAGGCTGCACTCACAAATATCATCATCAAGCACCGTGGATCTGCGTCGTGTTCAGAGTGAAGAGCACGCCGCACAACATCCTGGAAATGGAATCCTGCAGCCAAAGACAGACATAAAGACACTGCTACCCTTGCTACCCTGTTTGTTTGTTTGTTTGTTTATAATTTAGAAACAAACAAACTCCTGCATGTCCAAGAACATACACCCCACAGTGAAACTGAATTAGGATGAATGATGGACTGAGATAGTAATGCAGGACATTCGCCATACAGTTTATTACCTTTTACCTGCTGAATATTGCATCTGTAGCTGAAAGCTCCAGCCCGATGATTCAATGCAACCCCATGTGGTGAAGCATCAAACTCAATGCCTACTCTTTACCATTAGGGCCTTTCTCTTCACCTTCCTCCTGCCAACACCTTCCCACTCATAATTCTTCTCATCTCACACTCAGCTAACTCCACAGAATATTACCCCTTTATAGTATTCAACGTACAGCCCTCTCATTTCTGCTCTGTATACTCATTTTCTCCAGTTTGTTGATATTTTCCTGTCTGTTTCTCTGTGTAATCACTGAACGGATCAGTGGCTCCTCATTCTGACAATGCAGCTGAGATTTTGCTGATTATATGGTTGGAATCATTTTCAGGGTGTTGGGGGAATGTACAAAGAACACAGGCTAACACAAGACTGTTTACTTACACTAATAATCCATTCTACTCTTCCCACCAGCCAGGCACACTTCATAAAAGCGCACAGTGACAAGCTAATTTGTTTATCTACAAGTTTCTCCTAACCATTTTTGCCCATAACTCCATGTGGCTGTAAATGTAATATTCAGTTAGGGGCTGTTTTGGGATTTCTCTCCACTGCACAGTGTGCCTGTGTTGTACTAATAATGTCTCTCTAATTAAATGTTACAGCCTCTCTGAGCATTAATGACCTGAAGACAGAGGATACAAATGGAAGCTTCAGTGTGAGCTCCGACAAAAAAGCTGGACGCAACACTGCAGGCTGGTTCTGTCCCTTCATTACTAATATACAGTACATAGCTGATGGGCTCTGGTCATTGTTTGCTTCTGACCGTGTCCGAGCACAGAGCATTACAATGTTTGTTTTTTTCACAACTGGCTGCTGCAAACTCTCAGTCAACCAGACTGTAATTGGTAGGATTTCACCACTCCTCTCCGGTCCTGTTAGTTTCGCTGTTGCAGACGTGGCAGAAAACAGACAAGATGTAAATTCATCACCTCAGGGAGTTTCAAATGCATCACCAATCCTTTTCTCTCTTTTTTTTTTGGTTTCTTTCGCTCCCTCTTTCTCTCTCTCTGCCTCTTCTAAACATCACAGTCTCTTTTATAACCTCTTTGTCTATCTCTTCAGTGGTTCTTTGGCTCATTTTCTGCTTGTGTAACCTACCACAGTGATATACTAATCATGGTGATACCTTCACTCTGTGACTGGGTGACACTTGTAAACAATGACTCAGATAGAGACCAAATGAGAAAACACAGACACTTTGTCCACTGGCTGTCTCTTTAAACATCTAACAAGGCACTAGGTGCATGGCATCTAAGATCAGCTCTCAGCTCTTCTTCAGATGTAGATGAATACATCATTAATGAAACAAAGCACTTCACCTGTACAGTAATAAGACTGGAAAGAAAATGGAAAGGCACTCAACTCAAAAGTGCAGAAGCAGATTTTACTCTCAGCAGCAACAGTATTATTCTATTTTGAGGCCTAATACAGATTGGTAAATATTAGCGTGTCAAAATAGACATCATCAGTGGTGCTGTCTAAAACTGAGTTTCCAGCACTCATTGCATGCTAAGTTACTATCTGGATGAACGAAAACTCAATTATTCTGGGTGATGACAAGGCCAGCACCGCAGGTTCAGTGAAAGGCTTTTTGAAGAGACGAGTGACCATGGGGGGCAGTCTCAATTAGTAGGCTTTCTTTGAGCCTCAACTGCCTTATTGCCGGGCTGAAGACTCCCAATTTACTGTCAGTAATTAATCCATTTACAGGAATAGCTTTCCCTACGAAACAGAGAGAATGTTTGATTAGCTAGATGGGAGAAAAGGTCAGGATGTGGCAGTGG
The DNA here is from genome assembly GCA_038419695.1 of Scomberomorus guttatus. Classification (NCBI taxonomy): domain Eukaryota; kingdom Metazoa; phylum Chordata; class Actinopteri; order Scombriformes; family Scombridae; genus Scomberomorus; species Scomberomorus guttatus. Next base: position 1,763,472 of record CM076459.1, read on the forward strand.
CTTTCTGCTGTTGGATTCAGAAAAGGGTGGGTGGGTTTTGCGGGACATTGGTAATCAGGTCATGATGGCTGGATGAGCCAGGAAATGATCATAGTAATTGTGTGTGTGAATGTGTATCTGTATGCATGTATGCATGTGTGAATGCCTCCGTGTGTGTGTGGGCAATTCAACTGGGCACATTTGCTACAGGAAGTGGTGCACTGAGTCGTATTCAGCTGGTACTGTTGGCATGAGTAGGTGCAGAACAGTGGATAGAGCCATGCTGTGCTGCAGAATGCATGGCAGCTGATTGCCGCATGTAGTTCTTGTCTATTGCTTTGATCAAGGCTTTTCTTTAGCAAGCCTCAAGCAAAATGTGGTGCCCTGCTTGTTCCTGATTGAGCTATCTGATACGCAACCATATACCGTTCATTCATACCAAATACCCTACAAATAATAATGTATAAGCCCCCATGAACTGTTGAGATTGTAATCAAGGGAGCAATCAGGAGCAATCAATCCTTCTATGAATAAAATTTGAATGCATGTTCCAGCAATATATTCATGAAGCCTCTAAGAACAAGTACACTGAACTAGGATTGCTCAAATACCGTGTTTAATTGGTCAACGAAAACTTGGCAAGGTAAATATCATTGCAATTTAGCCTCTTCAGCTGCATCAGTCCCTCTGGTGGGTCATTAAAAAGGCAGATTGAGTGGCTGCTAGAATTCAGGGAAATGCATATAAAATTATGGTAAAGACATCTACAGTTTCCCTTTTTTGTGTGCCAGTGCAATGTTGTGTTAGGTTGAAGGTTTCACTCAGTGATAAAGAATATCCTACAAACACAAACAATACAGTGTCTATACTGTTGTAAAAGTACTAACAGAGCTTTGTAAGAGATGAGTTGAAAACATCAGAGGTTAAGAGGCCTGCTTTGAGTCTTACTCTCGGTTCTGCAGTTTTGCCTAATGATATATTCTGAATGTATTTGCTTGTCTTCAGTGTGGGTTGATTAGATGGGCTCTACGGACTATACTGTAAAGACAATGGATGGACTCACCACAGGGTATTGTGGGTGTGTTACAGTCAATACAGTGAGGCAGACACACTGACTGTATTGATTTTCTTTCTCACGTGTTCTCACTACAAGGACAGATTCTCACCTGTTAACAGCCATTATTATAGTTAAGCACTATTGGGCTGAGACTTGGGCATTGACTCTGTTTTGTTCCTTACTTTCGTTATAGTGACCAAGGTACCGTATATCATGCATGTCACAGCTCCAGCGGGTCTCTCACACAACACTGTGGCAACCACCATTAGAGGGTATTGTAGACATTTCACAGCTCAGTGGAGAGAAAGCGTTGCTCATGCAAGTGGACACAAAGGCAGAGAAGCATTGAAACACACAAACACTCCAATGCACGCACATGTAAACATATACACACGGAAATGGACACATATTAATACATAGGCATGCATATGCAAGCACATAAAAACACACATAGGTCTCAGTGTCAAATACACAAAATCTAAAGTTGTTTTATTGTCTTTAAGAGATTCTGGTACTTAATCTTGTAAATTTGTGCTGATGCAAGCTGAACATGCAAGGTTATCGACTCCCATGTCTTGTCTCCAGGTCCTCATGCAACCAACATATATCATATCATGTCATGATTCATATACTGTCAGTCGCCTCTGTGGTGTCCACAAATGGAGTGGGACAAAGGTCCCACTCCATTTGTGGTGAACGCTCACTGCTTGAATTATTGAACATATTCAACTCAATAGGATGTGTTCTCTGTATTTCATGCATGCTGGGGTCGATGCATGTTTACGCTGTAGCTCTACAGTGGCCTGAGTCTCTACTATAAAATGGAAAAGCCCAGATGAATTTCCTTAATCAAAGGCCCACAGGAGCCGTTAATAGATTAAACACTCCATGTTGAAAGCACACCACTGCGTCTGCCTGCCTGAACCCTGGGCTACAGCCTATTTATGCCATTTAAATAGTTGCCATGGCGATGAGGTCATGCTTGTTTAAGATGATTTTGATCTTGATATATTTAGAAGGCAGTGGGCCTCCATGTCCATCATCTAATTAATGAATTATGACTCAGAAAAATAGCCAGTATTCTTAAAGCTAGATGACTCCAGCTTCAGAGCTCAGATGGGGGCTTGGTTTGTGTGCAGCCGAGCTGCCTCAGTCATAACAGCTCTGCATCATTATGAAGGAGGTCTGTGTAATTTGGTCCTGTATTTCAGCTGTGAATCTATGGCTGGCTGTGTGCTTGTGCTTAGTGAGAATGTGGCGAGTGTTTGGTGCTTTCTGTTCCCCAGTATTGTTATCTCACCCAGAGCTTGTCCCTATGGCCTCGGGGCTTTGTAGCGCTCTGCTGCCATCCATGGGTGTGCACAAATGCTGCCATTTCTGCAGTTGGTGGGCATTTTCGCCATTTGAACTGATTGAAAATGCCCTTTATAGAGCAGGCCTACAGGCTAGTGCAAAGTGGATTTTTTTTTTTATGTTTATGATAAAGCACCAGGCCATGTTTGGTACGTTTATGTGGAAACCAAAAGGGCTACATGTGTGCATGCAGATTTTCCACAGTATTGTATCTACAGTATGCAGTGCAAATGTGAGTCCAAGCATGCAACAAGACAGCTAAGATCACCAGTGAGAGTGTATGAGCTCAGGACAGAAATAGTTGAAGCTAAGACACATGCAGGGTAAAGGAGAAACACATGATATGATGCCATTTTTTCTCATTGCCAGAGGGGCCAAGAGAAACAACAGGGAGAGAGAGGGAAGGAGAGGAGTTAAAGGCTAAATAAAATTCACAGAGAAGGAGAACAAAAGAGCGACAGAGAATTGGAGATAATGGCGCAGCAGAGTAGCAGAGAAAATGAGGCTGGCCAATTATTAGGCTGGAAATTATGAGGAATGGCTGTGAAAATTAATCAAAAAGGATTAAATTAATACAGGTTAAATGCCCGACTTCCTCTCTAGCTAATATTTAATGAAAGCTTGTTCTGCCAACAGACTATGTGATTAGACAGTTGATTGGCAGAGCCTGGAATTCTTTGAGGTGTGGCAGATTGTCCTCATCACACTCATTATTTCCACCCTTTATTTGGTCCATCACTCTACAAAAGATGGCATCTGACCTGCAATTTCAGTTTGAAAGAGTTCAGGAGCACTCCACTTTGCACCGATAAAACATATATAGATCATATATTAATCACGGGCTCTGATTAAAAGATGTATTGAAAAAGAAGATAAGGGTGCAAAAGAAAACCTCTGAGAGATTTGATGTGAGTGTTTTTAATGGTAGCCCTTATGGTTTCAGTTATTGTACATCTAGCAGTGTTTTGTTATTGGCACAGAATAACAACATCTCAGCACTCTCTGGAGAAAAACGCATTGTCATCAAACTAAAGAGAGAACTAAATTGTGTAAAGAAGAGCAGAGAATAAAAGAGGTGATGGGCGGACATTTATGTAGAACGATACTTGCCAAGGTTTTGTTTTGATGTGGAAATAATCTGCAGACATAAGGAATTCTTTGTGAGTTTTGCTTTATCTCTAAAGTCACTGTATATTAAATTATCCTCTGTAGACTTATATTGACTACTACCAAGAATATTGTAGGAATATTACAGGTACTCTTACTCTGTGAAACTGTTATCTGCTCATGTCAAATGTGTGAAACGACGATGTGATTCTGAAATTGTCCTCAGGGCCCGGTAAGGGTTAAGAATTGGTTTAGTGTAGGTTAACATTAAGGTAAAGTTTGGGGTTAAGCATGTAGTTCTAATAGTAAAAGTTGTGGTGTTAGGGGCTGGGGAATGTCAAATTGGGTCCACACAACTGTACAGTGTTTTATGTGTGTGTTTACTGTCTTTTCTGTGTTATCCCACTATTGCATAATGTATTATTAAGCACATACTTGGTAGTCAAACTGTACAAATTGGGGTTAGCGGAGGAAAATTTAAGAAATAAATGTGCTGTAGCCATTAGTTTCTTATTCTACTATCACTAAATTATCCAGCTTACTTTCAGCACAGTCATACATTCGGTGGCTGGTTTAATCATCCAAGATGGTGATTTTCTTTTCCTCACTTACTTTGGTATCAGGTTCTCATTGAGCTGATTATGTGAGCTGGGTGAAATACAGATACAAGGTTAAAGGATGCCAACATCCATGTTTAAACCTTTGCTGCCACCCTGTGAATATGACGATTACTGCATTCTTTTTAGACAGCGTGTTAAAGGAAATACTAGTATGGCACATTACAAAATACAGCTTTCCTCACCCACACAAACCTTGCACACAAAAACCCTTAATGTAGTCTACTGCATTCACACAATATGATAATATAATTTCTTTATAAATATTTACATGTACATTATTTTTATTTTTATTTATTGATTAAATGTGCTTGTTTGGCTGTAGACATAAAGTGTAAAGTGACAGACAATCACATGTCATAAGTAATTAGATGAAATCTGTTATAGATTCACTTGACACCAGTCTATTTCCACCATGCCCCTGGCCATTGGCATAACCATACTAACAAACCAGCAGCAGTGTATGTGTGTGTGTGTGTGTGTGCTACCCTGCAAAGAACATTTTTTCACCTCACGTAAACCTTTGTTAGACATGGAACAGTGCAACTCTAAACAATTCTGCCACATGCCCCCTTACATCTCCTTGAAGCACACCAACAAAGTGACAACTACCAGTCACCAGGTTCAATCTTGCACAACAATGACAGGCACTGGCCCTCACTCTGGCTGTATGTTAAGACAGCTTATTGGGTGCAATTCCACTGCTAACCACATGGGGGCAGTCTTGCTGCAATAATAGAAGAGCTCACAGAGGCGAGACTGATGTGGGAGCCAGCAGGTGAGCTGAGGAGGGCTGACATTTTTTGGATAGGGCTCAGAAAGCTGTCTCTCCTCATATCACTTCACAATACAACCCACACAGAGGAGCTCATATCACTCACCCAATGTGACTGGGTGGGGAGAGGAGACCATCCATTGCTGACAAAATGAATAAGTCAGCAGACCAGGAAGCAGGAAAGAAAGGGAGATGACCTGGCCGTTTTGTCTGAGCAAGCCATTCTGTCATTATGCATGGCTGTTTAGGGCGTAAAATGACACTGCCAGTGGCCCAGTATCTTGCCAGAATTTGTTGAGAGAAGAGCTTCAAGGAGAAATTTGAGACACCCTCCATTTCCCATGCCCCTTCATACTTCATTCTGTCTGGCCTATCTCTGTAGAGGTGAGTGGCACATTCAGACAGCTATGATTTGAAGACAAAATACCCCCCCCCCCCCCCCCCCCCATATCCAAAGGGCCAATCTGAACTTCAGAACACGTCTGAGGTCTGGTCCGAATCATGCACAAATCAGACTTGAGGCATAGTCCCTCAGGTGAGATTACACCAAGATAGGCAGCGAAGCGAATTGTATGATATCTGACACAGGCTTGATTGTGCTGACAGCTAAAGCCATTTGGATTATAGCAATACAACAAACTATACTACCTGGAAAATAACAGAAACCCCCCTAATTCAAGAAAAGCATCTTATAGTGGCTTTATATATCAGTTTTACATGCATAGTGTATTGATAGCTACAATACACTCCAAACCACCATTTCATAATTTATGTCAATTCAATTTTTGCAATCTTTTACACATGCACTAATTTCAGAGCATCAGCAACACATTTTTAGTGCTGACTGTCAAGCTGACAGAGTGTGTAACTGAATCTGATGATATGGTTATGACTCAGGCAGGGTGGAGTTGGTAAGATACTGTATGTATCTGCATGCTACAGGCTGATTTAGGAGATGTCATGGAGCTTAATGACAAATGAGCTGTCAGAGGCAGCTGTGGGCAGGAGCACCTTGATCTCTCCCACATTATTACCACCTACCCATGTCTCCCTGTCACAAAGCCTCTGGCCAACCTTTAATTTAACCACCAACCCCTCTATAAACTTAGTCCTTCATCCAGTGCAGAAAGTGTGGTGAGGCCAATGCTGCAGGACAGTCTACTGTGCCTAGGATGCCCGGGGCACACACGTGTCACATAACATAGAGCACAGATCAGCCCTCTCTCTTATCAGTCTCTCTCTTATCTACACGCCTCAGATATGTATGCACGCACACACACAAAGATGTGAGTCATAAAAGAACAGCCAAATGTCAGAGAAATAGAGAGGAAAGGAAAAGAATGGATACATGCATGCAAAACAGGGCTGGCAAGAACAGAGCAGAGGCTGATTGGGAGGGGATGAGACAGGGAGGCAGCCAATGCGCAGCTCTGCATCTTGAGGAAGAGAGAGGGAGAGAGAGAGATAAGGGGCGAGTGAGGAAGTGAGAGAGATGGAGAGGGAGTGAGAGAGAGGGAGGGGGGTGAGGCTGAGGCAGTCACTCTGAGAGGGAAGATTCCAGCGTGATGCTGCTGGATGTGAGCTGCTCTCCTCTAACTGGTCTCTGGCTGTCCCTTTGACTGAGCCACTGGTGTGTGAGTCTAGTAACTGTGCTTCACCAGCTCTGGGGGCTTTGCTGCTGCTCGGGCTGAGGCAGAAGCTGACTGGCTGGTTCCCTGCCTAGGCTGTCTGGAGCAGACTGGGGTTGACTGGAGCCGAGGTCCAGGGTAGGGCAGGGTAGGGCTGGCTGTAGGGCCGTTTGCACCGGGGGCCCCACAGGAAGCAAACATGAGTGTTCCCATGCTAAAGATCGGGGCAGTGCTCAGCACCATGGCCATGGTGACCAACTGGATGTCTCAGACTCTACCCTCTCTGGTGGGACTCAACGGGACCACTATCTCCAGAGGGGGCACCTCCGAGAGGATTGTCAGCGTGCGTATGACTTTTTTGCAAGTGTGTGTGCACTGTATTTGTTTGTGCATGCTGAATGTACGAAAGCAAGTGAGATTTTGACAGATGAAAGAGAGTGACACAGCAGAGGACGGGGAGGAGGTGAAGAAATGTGGAGACACAGGCATGTGAGTTAGTGTGTGTTTACATGTTTAACTACAGAAACAGCTCAGGCGTCTCAGATGGGGGGAGTGGAACTGCGAGAGTCTCAAGGGCTATGTTGTAGTAATAAGAGAGAGATGATGGAGGTAGACATGCATGTGAGAGCAATGTTTCAACCAAGCGTGAATGATGTACATGGTGGTGTGAGAGTCACATTAAGTATAATGAAGCTGAATTGTGGGGCTTGTGACTGTGAGTGATGGTGAGAGGCAGCGGATGCAGTGTGGACGGCTGTGGTAAATCATATGTTTTTGCCAGGGTGACGGGAGGTAGGAAGCTGTTCTGACTGATGTTCAGGCTGATCCCATCTGTCAGTCACCTCCAGGGTGGGACGGATGGTGCTCAGATTCAGAGTTGATGGGGAGGTTGAGACAATGTTACAGTTTCAAGTATGTCTTATCCCCCCACGTTCTGTTTGCCTCTAAATCCTCCTCTCCTTAAATAAAACACCTCATACTTGGAGATCATGTAGGTATATAAAAGCTGTTGGAAGTGTTTTGTGATTAAAAAGCACTTTCGGTTAAGTTTTTGTTAAGGTTTTATGTTTGAACAAATACCAAAGTTCCATGTGGCATGTGTCTGTCTGTCTCGGTGTGCTAATGGGAGGTAAGAGTGACAATGAGAAATATCAAGCTGAGTAATGAATTAGACACTTTCTGGTTCATCAGCGGTTAATGATCGCCTTTGCCTTTATCCTGAGTGTGTTTTTATTGCACCTTACCCATTAAGCAAATGCCCTGGTCTGTTAAAATGATGGAATGAAATTGAACGTCCCAAGAGATCTGTGACCATCTGGAAAGATGTGTGTGCGTGTCTATGTTTGTGTGTTTAAATATGTATTCTGAGTATGTTTAGGCATTCTTGTCCCAAGGGTAAAGGTCCATCTGTTTGAAGAGGATTTTTATAATTTATAATGGTTCATTTAAACATCAATCCGCCACTTTATGTCTCCTTAATTTTGCAGTGATGTGTGGGGTTGAGATAATTTCTGTGCTGAAAAAGGCGCGTTAGCACAGTGTTACCATTGTGAAAATGTCAAGCACCTATAGCTAAAAAAAAAGCCTTTGCTTTGTCTAAAATGTGCATATCTTGGCAGGTCATTTTGAGTACATCATCAAAGTGAAATGATAATCTAATCTCTGTAACAATGTCAGAGTATGAGGCATGTTTGAACTATTTACAGCCTTAAACTCTATAATCCCATTGAACACCCATATTTCCCTGGGGGGTATGGCCTCTGTAATCCATCAATTTATTTTCTATATGCGCTTATCCTGCTCAGGGTCAAGCGGAATAAAGTATTGTAAGTTGCCAGGTTTCTTTTCAGTAAACTCATTCTAATCAAGACTCATGACTGGAAGTCTTATTTAGCATTTCAAACAACTGGATATGTTGAAATCATACATAGTTATGAGTGGGTTTTTTTTCTTTGAGGCAACCCTCATTCACAACCAATGGAGGAGGAATGCTGCAATTGAAGTTTATGTCATCAAAGTTTCATCAAACCTGATGAGCCAGTTTGATAGTGCCAGGAATTATTACAGTCTATTGTGATGGGAAATGTCTTTGCTTTAAGACAGGAATATTCTCTCCTCATAAACAATGGCAGTGCATAAAACTTTGATGTAAAACCTTGCCTCAAAGCCCCTTCACTATTAATGAGACATTTCCTTGCGATGATCTACCAGTCATGACTAACAAAATGTTTAGAGCTCTAATCTAACTACGGTCTTGTGACACTCTCTGGTGCTAATATGCCAGTGGCCATTGCATGGCTGCTCCCCACCCTGGCACCCATGCATGCTGCGTCCCACATTCTCGCAGCTCAGAGCAATTTTCAAAGTCTGTTTCACTTGCTTTCTGCGCCTGTCTTCTAACCAGCTGATCCAAGAACACAGCTGAGTGAGTTTATATGGGATTTTCTGCGATGGCACTGAACACAACACTGCCTGGATGCTTGTGCACATCTGGATAGTGCAAAACCATGTTTCTTAATGAGCGAAAGAGACCCTGGAACTTTAACACTTAATATGGGACTAGTGAGGCTATGGTCAAATCAAAATAAGCTGTTGACCTGCCAGGCTGTACAAAATATTTGTATAGCACTTTTCTTTTTTTAAACTTACAATTTATTCATTATATTGTAGACAGACAAATGCAATTTAGAACAAAAAATGTACACATCAGAAACAGAAAATTAAAAAAAAACATAAAAAATAATAATGTATTGCGCTTCAAAAACAGTGTTTACACTACTTTTATAGTGCTGTATGTAAAATACATCAACAAGAAAATAAACAGAATAAATGATATAAGCGAATTTTGCATTAATCAAAGTGAGTTATTAAGTTATAGTCTGGTAGTTATAAAGACATGGCTAAAAAAGTGATTTTGTAGGACCGCATGGGAAAATGTTGACAGATTTAACAACATCATTGGCAGGAAAACTGTTTCTTGGTTTAAGGCTTTGACTGCAAAGGTTTAGTCCCCTTTAGTCTTCAGTCTATGCTGGGGCAGCTAAAATCTCTAAGGTGACCTAAAGGGCTGTAAAGTAACATATGGTTCTGAAATATACTCAAATGCTTCACTGTGCAATGTCTTAAATATTATGAAAATAACTTCAGTGTCAAATGGATAAGCAAGTAATGTGAGGAAGTCAGTTTATTTTGATTTATTTTAGTCTTCAGGGTAAATTCGGAAATAATTGTTGACAGTTTCAGTCACACACATTTAACAGTGTTAGAAGCGCATGGCGGTAGTATAAGTAGGCCATTGCATGAGTGAATAATTCTCTCAGTGTGGCAAAGGATACAGGAAGGGTCAGATTTTAGTGGCATTTCTAAAGTGGAATACCACCCTGTGTGGTCTTTAATGATGAATGGTTGCTTTGAATGTTAATCCCCAAAAATAACATCTTTCATTTTATCTGCATTTAGCTGGAGTCAATTCTGAGCCATCCGATGTATTGTCTGTATAATTTAGGGTTGTATGGTCAGTGTTTAAATGTCACTGAGATTGAGAATGAGAAACTACTCAATTTGGTGTGAAAAGAGACATCACACGTGCAAACAAGTTTTCCCATTTGGTATGATACATGATTAAACAAGACTGGTCCATGAATTGAGCCCTTCTGTACTCTACAAGTTAAAGTCAAAATAGAAATGGAAAAACATAAACCACTTAAGCACAGTATCTGCCTACTGGCTGATTCTCTCCATCTGGATAGCGTGTTCAATGGATGCAGTGTTCAAGTAAAGGAGCACTAGCACATGATAGCTTATTTATAAAAGTTATAAAACCCAAGTATGTGTATACGCGTGTGTACTGCACACACGTAAAACACATACTTGCATTACTGTCACACGCATATACACATATTTGCATTACTGTCACACACATATACACATACTTGCATTACTGTCTGTGTTGCAATATTGCAACACAGACAGAATAGCAATGCGTGTTTGTGTGTGTGTGTGTGTGCGTGGTGACTCTCCCTTTGATATATTAAATAAGAAAGCTGTGAGGCAGAAGAGTGAAGAAAATATTCTCACCATCAAAAGGGAGTGTGGAACAACAAATGGCAGTGTACAAAGAGCCAGAGCTCAGAATCTGATTGGGGTCACTCAGCCTCTGTCTGTCACAGTGTGGGACTGTAAACTTTATTACATCCACTGTGCAGTCCAGTAAAGCAGATTGTAAAGATCGATTTTTGGCTATGGATTAAAGATTAAACACGGCTGCAGATTTTTATTTAAGCACTTCAATGTTTTTACCGTGCTGCCTTCACCCAAATTTATTTGAGTTCAGCCACTGACAGGTGTCCTCTACTGGCTGGTAATTGTAAAGCAGTGTGGATGTGAAGCCAATCTTGTAATATCATTTTAAATTGTTTTGATACATTAACTAATTATGTGATACCCTGTGTCCAAATCAATATTGATCCCAGGCTCTATAGTTGGATTAGTAATCAGGCTTTTGACATGGTTTATTTGCCAATATGAGAATGTAATTCCAACCGGCTAAACGTAAGCCCAAATCATTGCTTTGTCCTTCAAAAGCAATTTGATGATCTTACAATTCACACACTTCTGCAATCCATATTTTCCTCCAATGACGCACTGACTGTTTTCTAACAGTTTATGTAGTGTTTTCTCACTCTAGCCACCCTGCCACTCTCACCTCCCTCTTCTATTTAGCATCAGCCATGGTAGAGCTTTCTTGTACCCGTCTAACAGCAGAGATGATGCGAAATGCTTTTCACCAGGGCACCTGGCACGGTGCTAGCAGCCTACTCCAGAAAGTGTAAAGTTGTCGCTGCTTACTTGTGAGGGCCGATCACTGGCGAGTGTTATTCTCTCTCGCTTCTCCAAGAGTTCTCTAACTGAAGCCCTCCCCGCCGCCCCCTCCTCCACAAAAAACGCTTGATGCATCTGCTCACCCTCGTCTGTCATTCAAGTGTGATCCGGATTGGAACGAGTGAGCTGCAGATGGAAAGCGAGCAGGACAACATGCTGGATAGGTGGCAGCCGTGGTAGTGATGGAGTGGGAGAGAGTGAGAGGCAGTAGGGAGGAAAAAGGGATGCAGCGGGGAAAGGGGCATGATGAGTTTATGAGTCATATTATTGACTGGCAACCATGCTGCGCTGATTGTGGTAATCGGTTTTCCTTGAGAGCAGGAGAGACCAGGGATTTCACTAGGAGTCTTCATCGAGTTTTATTTTAAAGGCCAGCAGCTGGTCTGTGCATTGAGGATTCACTGAGTGATCATCTGAAGAGTGGGTGTGCATATTTGCATGTTTATCTCTGTGTTCAATTCCAGCAATACCCAGCAATTTTGAAAAATTTGATCTGATTGTTTGGCCATAGTATAGACCTGCAAGCTTTGTGCAGCAGGAACAGATGTTTCCACTTTGCTGGGGCCAAGCATTCACAGAAGTTAATGCCTGGCAGAAAACATTATTCTGCAGAGACAGAGAGAAAGAGGGGAACAGAAAGTGAAGCTGTAGAACTTGGATAAACAAAGTTGGCATTGTAGTTACGGGATGGAAATGGAAGAAAGAGACAGATTACACCTCTTACCTTGTTACCCTGAATCTCTGACTGTCTTACCTTGATGGCTCCCACATTCTCAAAAGGCTTCTCTCTTTCTCTTTGCCGTCCTCTGTGTTGTTGCAGTCTCTCAGATGTGATGGCGAGCTGCGTTCACAGTGTGGCAGACAGCTCGCTCCATATCTCAGGCTCCGCGCCTGCCGCTGCCTGTTTGCTCCTTCTGCCTGCTGCTTATGAAAGTTATAATAGACTCCCCGTCATGCTCATAAAGTAGGGAGCCGTAGATTTATGATCTCATTTAGCTCTAGTTTTACGGCAGCCAGCTCCAGGTTAAGTCTAATGAAATGCCAGAGGAAGTCCATCCTGCAACTCTCGACAGTGATACCACCAGCTATAATGTATAATTGGATAATCCTGCTGAACTTTGTTAATCATTAACAACACAAGGGTTCCGAGCTTCTTCGCACCGCAGAGAGGCACTCAAGTAATGACACAAGTTGATCAGTTAGTTACTTAGTGTGCATAATGGTTGCCCCTAAACTACACATTATGAGTGACTGGCTATGCTTTGTTTGGGGAATCTGTTTTGTCTGCAGCTTACAGGAAGAGAGATGTTCAGCATTTGATACCACTTTTTAGCTTAGTAATGACCACACCCTCTCTTCTCCTCTTCCCCTCTCTCAGCAGGGATTTAACTGAAGTTGTCATTCAGCATTGTAAGTGGGCAGCATTTGAACTAAGCTAGAGGAAATTAGAGCCACCTCTCTTTTCCCTGTTAGGGAACTCTTGCTTTTAAGGGTTTTCTATAAGGAGGATGGGAGGTTGTGGTCGGGGGCCATGCCAGCAGATGATGGTTGGCTTTCAGAGGCCCAGGCAGTCGGATGTGATGTCATGGGGACAGAGGGAACCCTAGCATGGTGAAAAAAAGGGGCAAGCCAGAAATCTTGATAATTTTCACTTTTGCGAGTAAGCCCAATTGATTTTTCATCACCCTTGCCCTCTGCGGTTTCCTGTTGTTCTCATTATTGCTGTCTACTTCCTTAATGGGCTTTTGCATGGAGGCCATGACTATGATAGCTTCAACTCTGGCACTTACAAATTGTGTTTCATCCCTCACATCTAATGGGTGAATTTCTGGAACAGTAAACTGAATGCCTCCTCCCTCCTGAAACCACCGTCTGTGTCTGGGAGGAGAGGATTATCCCGTAAACCTGAAGTGCTCCCAGCTAGCCACTACTGATAGCATGATGCTGATAGCACAGGTCGTGTTACGTATCATCACTACTCAAATATAATACTCCATGGCCTGACCTGCCAAATATACAAACATATGCACATCCTGAATATAATTCTGAATAACATTGAGGCTGTTTTTCCTACACTAATGAGATATTTCATAGGCGGTGTGAACACTATGTTAAATGAACCAATGTCAATGACCCACTCTTCGCTGCAGAGAGGGATTCAATCATATTTACATAAATAAGCCAGTGCTCCAAAACATATAACTTGCACCCACAGAGATCGGTTGCTTATGAGCGCTGATATATAGATCTCCCTGCAACCGGCTCAGGCACAAAGCATATAGGGGCATTTCCATTTAAGAATTACCTCCTCCCTCCTGCTCTCTAAACTGCTGCTGTGAGAATGGAAAGTTAGCGCGGAATGGATAGGTGGGTGGTAATGAAATTGGAACTGATTCAAATAAGCTCTTAATTTCAGCCCAGCATTTATGAAATATTAATGAAGAGAGGAGAAGATGTGTTGCTTTGAAAACTCCCTGGCTTTGGAGAAGCACATGAGGAGCCCAGCATGAGTTTAACCGCGCTGGAAAATCAAGAAAGCATTATGATAATGGAGCTGATGTGCCTCCAATATTACTTTGTTGAATTTTGAATTTATTGCATATTACTGGCCGCTATGTAAGATATCATAAAAAAATAAAATAAAAAAGCCAGTGTGACAACTGTGGCTCCCTTTCAAGTTGATAGCAATATGAAAAATTGATGCACACTTCTTCATCCGTTTGCAAGAATCTTTCTTAACCAAAAGTGAATATCTGGTGCATAGGCAGACACCCCCCCCCCACATGTGTGGATATTACTGAGTGCAGGAGCCTGCACATCCCCTCACAGTGAGTAACCTAAGTAGATTCTGCAGTTTGAGGCAAGCTGACCTCCACCTGTTAACACCACAGGATATCAACTGTAATGAGAAGACTGCGTGCCCTGCTGTTGCCTCACAATCTATATCTTACACACATCCACAGTATCATAGCAGCTATTGCATTTGCTTTCCTACTCTTCAGTAGGAATCAGGCGTTACTGCTGCAGGGATTTCCAAACAAGCCATCTTGAGGGGTTTGCTGCGCGTCAAATATCAACATATGTACGAATTTGCGTAAATACTGTAAGTACAAGCATCCACATGTATGTGCTGTTCTTGCATGTACACCACGCAGATATGTAGGCATATGCTCACTTAAAATGAGATGAGCACTCACACAGTCACAGGCGTATGCTACAATAAATCAGAAGTCCTGACAGTGAGTGAGATGCGGGCAGAGAGGCAGACAGAGGTAAAGAATCTCCCCTCCAGGCAATGGCAGAATGAAATAGTCAGTCAGACGGTTGAAAGAAATTGGAAGAGATTCTGCTGTGGAGACCGCCTCTTTTTCACTTTCCTTAACTACAACTCTGGCCTCTGCAAACCCCTGTCATCTCTCCACCTAACAGCCTTCTGATGCTGGATTGCCTCAAAGAAGGAAGACTAATGATGAGAAAGGTGCTGACTGATGGAGAAAACTGTGCAAGCCATTGCATTTATGCATCAACATCAGGAATATGAGAATGATAATTTAGCCAGAGTGCCCGTAAGTTCCACTATGACTCATTCATGTGCATAGTAGATATTCAGTCATACTGAAATATACTTACCAATGTATGCATGTAATACAGTATGAATAGAAAATTGGAATAGAATATTACTCCTTGGTTTAATCAAATTTAGATGTATTCATTTAAAATTGTATGAGTCTATTTAACATACCTTGAATATAATGAAATGGCACGTTATTTTTATGGCTGACATTACAGCATATTTAAGGTCCACTCACATAACTATAGTCTGTTTGCCACAATTCATTTAGAGTAAGATTTAAAATTCACTCATTCGGAGAGTGTGAGGGAGAAAGAGGGAAAGGCAGTAAGTGCAGGAGAAGAAAGGGAGAGAGGGGGTGGAGGGCCAAGGGATTGGCAGGAGTGACAAGATGTGACAGTGAGCACGCTGGCTCACAGGGTGGTTGCTGCTTTACACTCCAATCACACAGTCCCCCTGTCCCCTAAGACATTTTAATCTGATCTCCCGACCCAAGGAGAGGAGAGCACAGCACAACATTGCTCAGATGAAGGCAGGAGAGCGGCACTGAGCTGAGCCACAAGATTTTATTCCGGGCCTTTTCCTTCCACTTATGTGGATAGGTCTTTAATTTCATCACTAAAATGGCTGCTCCTTCTCCCATTACATTTTGCTTTATATGCTGAGTGTGTGTAGATGCAGTGTGAATGAACGGATCTCCTGGCCGGGCCTTTGCGTGTGTACATGTGTGTGTGTGTGTGCGCTTGCAAGCGCTCAGCACTACTTTTGATTGGATTAGTCAGAGAGAGACATCCATCCTTTCAGTCTCACCCCTCCTCCACTGGTAACAGGCTGCATTATCGATCTCGAACAGCTCCATTTCCTCTCTGTGTCCAAACTTATTAGATGCCCTGCTTTCACACAGCCTGGCCTGATCCATCCTTCTTCCTTCTTTCTTTGAAATTCCCATTTTCCTCCGATTTGTGTTTGTCTTTCTCCATCCACCATCGAGCTCCCACTCTATCTCTGTCGTGCCGTTGTGTTTTTCATCCCTTTGTGTATTGTCCAACAATGTTCTTGTCTTATCTTAATCTGCAACCGTTTCTGTGTATTTTCTCTCTCTTCTATCTTCTATCTGACTCCTCTATCTTCCGTCTCTCTCTTACGGTTTCTTTACTGCTGCGAACACCACCTCTGTCAATCTCTGGCTTCTCTTTCTCTCTCTGTTGCTTTCCAGTTAATGCTAAAATTAGACTGCAAGTGTAGTTGGAGGGATCAATTGCCATTAATTGCCTTTGGGGAAGAGTAACTTTTGACAGGGTTGCAAGAGAGAAAGAGAATGCCATGGAGAAATTATGACTCTGCAGCTAACTTATGGTGACAGAATGGGCACAACTAATCACGATATGGAATGTATTAAAGCGTCTTTTTTTTCCTCCAAACACTTTCTACAACACTTTCAAGAATTGAATACATTTATTAGTTTAGAAATGTTTTATAAGGGTGGGACACTTTTCAGATTACTGTTGATACATGCTGGCAGAATAAAATATCTTGTCTGCCCTCATGCATTTTGAAAGATCTGCTTGGTAGCAGCATAGATAACAACAGCAGACAGAAGCAACTAGTTTCTTTGCTTGGTCTAAGATATACATGTCTCTTATGTTTCTGCAGGCTCTGTACCCGAGCCCAGAGGAGGGCTGGCAGATCTACAGCTCAGCACAGGACGCAGATGGGAAGTGTATCTGTACCGTGGTCGCACCAGCCCAGAACATGTGTAACCGCGACCCACGCAGCAGGCAACTTCGCCAGCTCATGGAGAAGGTGACAGCTGTCAATAATACACTCACTTCGAGGCTGTTACCCACGCAGACACACAAACATTAACTACACTCTACTGCGCTCGATCATGTCTGGCGCCGTCTGTCACATACAAGCTGCTGAAGTGAACAGTCTCACTTCCTTTATCCCGCAGTTGATCAGTAATGCAGAATAACATGACACCAGAAGATTATTGCCATTAATTGTTGAACTACTCTTTTTTGAGGAACAAAGCTGCTGAAAGTGAAATAAGCATGAATAGCTTTAATAAGAGAAATGTCCTAAACATACCCATGAAATTAAATTCATTGAGCCTTGGCTTTATAATGCTTTTTTTGTTGTTGTTTTTTTACAAATATTAGAGAAAAATTAAGAAAATTAACAGTTTTATAAATCAGTGAGGCTAGAAAATGTAACACAGTAAATGCTTCTCGGTTACACTAATCAATCTATTTACTCAGCCTTGGTCTCATTCTGTATTTTTCTTTGTGAAAAATATCACTGAACAGTCTTTTTTTTGTGCCTACTCATGTATGACAAGCCAACACAAGCTCACTCCCAACTCATCACATACCGAAGCTTGGTCAGGACCCCTTGGCATCACTTTTGAACACACTAGGTACCCGTTTAGCGTCATTCTTCAACGTGCAGTATCACAGCGGTCACTGTTAAAAAATAATTATGTTTTATGGTGTGACAATGCTGTTGTTAAGGTCTGGTTAAGTTTAGGTATAATAACCACTTGGTTAAGGTTAGGGAAAGAACATGTTTTGGGTTAAAAACTGTCCCAACCCGTGGTTGAAAACTGCAGTTGGAAATGGGAAGCGAACAGTGGTCTCCTGCAGCAAAGTCTGGTTTTTGCCATCTATAGATTTCAGCAGTCTTATGGCGTCTGTAGCCATGTCTCAATTCAGGGGCCGCATCCTTCAAAGGCTGCATTTGAAGACTCAATGCGTCACAGTGGCTGTCCCATTTCGAAGGCTCCTTCACATGCGGCCAAGAAATGCAGCCTTCTTTTCCCGAATTTGGAGGATCCAACAGATGGATCCTTCACAGCCCAACCTATCCCAGAATGCATTCTGTACCAACCGGTAGATATGTTGAAGCTGAGCTGGTGCTGTCAGCAAGTACACTGCTGTTCCAATTGCAGAATGACCGTACTGCGTCCTCCTGTCCCCAGAAGCCAGAGCCACTTAAGAGAAATAGAGAGAGAGAGGATGAGCTTCTTCAGCTCATGAAGGATGATATGAGATTGCTGAGAGAGGCAGAGGAGAGGAGAGCACAGCAGAGCAGAGAGAGAATGGACATGCTCTTCTCTCTACTTGAGAGATTAGTTCAAAAATATAAAATATTGAATGAATGAATTAAAATAAAGTAATTGTTAAATACATTGTTTATTTAATTTACAATGTCTTTACAATTATTTACAACATAAATAAAATATATAAGAAGTGGAATAACAGGGTGTTGCAGGTCTTTAAAAAGTCTTGAATTCAATTTTATAAATATTAGGCCTTAGAAAATGTGTTTCTGTATATTTTGGTACAGCTGCGCAGGGAGTTCCATTTCTACTAGCTTTGTGCCAATTGTCAACTGCAGCTGTCAAGGTTGCTAGGTGACAGGAGCAACATTTTTTTTGACGCAAGGGTAAAGGCGGGAACAGCTGGTGACGCAAATAGGAAATCCTCCGTAGACACCGCCGTCCGCCATCTCATTTAACAATGCTCAGTTCGGCCTTCACGGTCTATGAAGGACACGCCTTTGTAGACGGTGTCCTTCGAAGGATGTGGCCCCTAAATTGAGACACAGCTCGTTTCAGGCGTTGCAGGGGTTCTATAGGAGTCTATCAGACTGCCGTGCACATTGAAAAATGATGCTAAAGGGGTACCCAGGATGTTAAAAAGTGACACTAAGGGGTCCTGACCAAACTTCGGTATGTGATGAATTGGGAGTGAGAACGGGCTGGACAAGCATATAAATGTAATATCATAGAAAAACAGAAAACCCTCAGGCATGCTACACTGTTGCAGCCACCAGACAATAAATCTGTGTATTACATGGAGCAAAGTGTTATTGACCTACAGTGCAGTGTAAGCAAATGTAATTTCCTGCACACACACACACACACACACAGGTTTGCGCATCTATCCTTGTTAGGACATTGCATTGACTCCATTCATTTATTGACAGCCTAACCCAAACCCTAACACTACCCAGGACCTCAGAAATTACGTTTTTGCCACATTAGGACTGGGCTTTGGTCCCCATGAGGACTACTGGTCCTGACAAGGTCTGTTTATACCAGAAACGGTCCCGAAGAGGTAACAAAAACGTGCACACACACACACACACACACACACACACACACAGATCAGGGATGAAAGAGGATCTCTGCTCACAAGTGATCCACAGCTGCTTTTTGACTCTCTAGATGTGTAACTGCATCGATTGGTGGTTTACAGGCAGCATATCTCTATTCTTATCCACTTGTCCCTTATAAACTAAACAATAGAAACCTGAGAAATAATGTTAAATAACTTTAATTTGGCTGAAGATGCTGTTCTCACCTCTGCAACTCATTGACAGCAGAGTTGTTTTTTTTTAGTGGACACTCAAAAACCAGCAAATGGGTGAGTAAGAGTGGATCCGCAGAGCGAGCGACAGCCTGGGAGCAGAGAAGGAGAAGGGAGCGGGTAAAAAAGGAGGGGCTGACACTGACGTGGTCTTGTGAGGAGAGATGGTGGTAAATTGAGATGCTGAATAGGCTCTGAGGCCCTGATGGATCAATGACACCTGAATTCACATATTGCATCCATTCTCATTGAAGTCTGGCTTTTCCCCTGACAGTCTCTGTCTGCTGCTGCTTCAAGCACATGTTTATACAGACAAAATCCACACTCATACACACTTTAAAAGAAGCTTAATCCAACAGAGAAGGCATGTTCTGGTAGAGAAAGAGAGTTTGATGGAGATATGCAGAAAAAGTGGCTGTGTTCACCTACAGTAGGTACTGTATGTGTGTGTACGTCTATATGCACTGTATGTCTTTATAAGAATTTGTATGTACATGTGTAAAGAATACTGTGTCTGTATGTTTTTAAGCATGCAGACTTAAAAGTACAGTACATACAGTACAGTGTGTTATGTGCTTATGAGGGATGTGTTCGTGCTAATAGGGAGTAAGGTTGTAGATTAAATGAAAGTTACTCAAATACAGTAAGTGCTTATAATGTGTTTTTTTCCATGTGCATACGTTTATTTGCATGTGGTGTCCTCATTTTCAGATAAATAGAAAAATATATTTATGGCTCATTTGTATTCAAATATATGTCTGGAAATGTATTGATGTTTATTTTGATTAGTAACAACGGCAATCTGATTTTTAAAAATCTATAACACAAAAATCTACATGGAAATCAGATTTTAAAAACACATTTTGCAGTGCAGTCTAGCCATTAATTGTTTGTTTAACATATTTTGAGGCAGCTGCTCATTTGTATTTTCTGCCCATTTTTCTCCTCACCTTCTGTTACCAGAAAGATTTTCTGAGCTGTCAACATTGCCACGGGATCTTGTTTACTGTAACTGTTGTGAACAGTGTCTTTTTGCTACGAGAAAACTACCTTGGGTAAAGATATACAATACAGGTGAAAATCATGTTAAACCTGCCTGCTCCTTTTTTAAAGATGTGGGTATTTTTAAGTGAAAATCAGTAAAACCTGACAATGATGAGCCCTAAATATAGAGCTATCTATTAAACTTTGCTGCCTTTGTGAAGCTTACAATGCTAACTGTTTAAGTTGATGTCAGAAAGGTATAGATTCAAAGTGCTAAATTTTGAGGCGGCAGTTTGTGTTGTTGCAATGTATTGCATATCACCCCTTACAATACAACAATACCACAAAAGAAGGCTTCAGAAGTTACCACAGAATGAAATCCTAACCGCTCTGACACTGTCTCAACAGAAAACAAATATTTTGCAAACACATTATTTATAACAGGGCTGTATTGGATTGGTGTGTGGGTGTTCATGTTATCCTGTCTACCCTCTGTACATTCACGCTGCTTGTAAGATGCCAGTTTTCAGAGCCAAGCGCTCCTGTCTAATAAAGTCCACAGCCCAGCCTAATGAGGACACCTGAGGTCAGCACAATTTGAGCTGCACACAAGGCTACAAGTTAAAAGCCTATGTGTGAGCCTGTGTGTATGTGTGCCTGTGAGCCTGTATGTATGAGCACATAATAGCACCATGCCCACTAAGACTTCTTCATTTGATTCCAGGACATGTGGAGGAATTATTTGAGCGGACCAGAGCCACAATTAAAAACTATATGAGTGGACCAGAGTCAATTTAATAATTATCGAAAATAAATTAAACCACATTATCAAAAGAGCTAAAACAATACTACAATGTAGAATTATCTAAACACAAAAATGACATGACCCTTCTTTGGGGAACAATGAACTGTATCCTCAACAAAAATAAATAAATGGATTTAAGGTTGGTGGGGGTCTCATCACTGATCCACAATTAATTGCCAATCATTATAATAGCTTTTTCTCAGAAGTTAGTCCATCTCTAGCCTCCAAGATTCCACCTAGCAACCATTAGTCCTCTTCAGTTTATGAACTTTCCAATCAATGATAATTTTCTTTTCATACCGGTTATAGAAGATGAGGTTCGGGAGATCTTAATCAATCTAAAAGATTCTTCTCCAGGTTATGATAACACTGACAGTAATCTACTGATATCCATTCATGAGTACATTGTGAAACCTCTATTTCACGTTCTCAATCTCTCATTGGAAAAGGGAATTGTTCCTCTTGATCTAAAAATAGCCAAGATTATTCCTATTTATAAAGATGATGACCCGGCTGTCTTCAATCATTACAGACCCATCTCCATCCTGCCTGCTGTATCAAAAGTATTTGAAAAGCTTGTCTATCAAAGATTAATCACATCTTAATAAGTACAATATTATATTTACACATCAGTATGGGTTCAGAAAGAGACATTCAACATATATGGCACTTACACATCTAATTAAATCTAGAGATAGAAAGGAAAACACTATAGGTTTTTTTTAGACTTAAGGCATTTCACATAATAATATTCTTCAGAAGCTTTCACATCTTGGATTAAAAAACAACACACTGCTCTGGTTCACCAGTTACCCTAAAAGATAGACAGCAGTTTGTATCCTATAATGGAGCCAGTTCTCCTTTTCTTCCCATACTGATATATATTAATGACCTCCCCAATGTCTCAGACAAGCTGTCTAAAATTTTATTTGCAGATGACACAAGCGTTTTCTATTCGCATAAAGATCCTGACACCATCACACATAGATCTTGTCTCCTTAGACGCCACCATACCCGTACTTCCCAATCTCAGTTTAGTATATTCTACTGAGGGCCCAAAATATGGAATTCTCCGCCACTACATTTTTTTAAATTTGTCTTCACAGCAGTTAGCTGTGAAGCCCTGAAATCACTTCTCTTAATCAACCAATAAGTTGGGTCCAACCAATATTTTCCTTGTCATACAAGTCCAAAGGCCTATTATGAATATGGTTTGTTTTTTTCTTGTCAATATTTGTGTTTATATTCTTCTTCATCTTTTTCTTGACTTATGAAAACTCTAAGTCATATCACATGAGTGTAAACTCTTAGTCTGTTAATGATAGTGTGTTATATGTGTGTTAATGAATGAGTATTCTTTATATGTGTGTGTGTGTGTGTGTGTGGGGGGGGGGGGGGGTAAGATACAATCAAATTGTGTATTCCACATTGCTGTAATTATTTCCTGTAATATGCTGCCTGGAGAATGCTATTTTGGAAGTCCCTGGAGGGTTCTTTCACATTCCCTTGCAATTATATATTGTATCTTTTTTTTCATTTTTATATGTGTAAATAAAGAAACAAAATGAAACAAAGGCTCTCCCTGACACAGAAAGCCAAGGATACACTAACACATGTCAAAACAGCCCTCTGTTCAAAGACTGTAAAGTAGCCTTGTGCAAAAGCCTCTATTCAGCTTTCTGCAAAGCCCAACAAAATGCCATCCAAAGCAGAGCTGACCCTGAAGGTGGTGTGAGATTGTTCACTGCGCAGACTTTTGAACACCTCATCCCCCTTTGACCTCTCTGTCCGACTGACTGAGTCGAGATGAGATAAAATGGGATGGGAGGGTACAGTCAGGCATGCACACATAAAAGCATACATACACACAAACACACTTTTTAGATTTGGGACACAGTGAGTCATTACAGTGGACATGAGGCAGACACAACTGCGACTGATTGGATCCTGGTGAGTATGAGGGTATGGTAGCCTGAAGAAAGCGTGAAATGACTTGTGTGTGTGTATGTGTGCGTTTGTGGATCAGTTACCACAGCTCGGACGATGGAACGATCCCAACTGTCACCACAGCCCAGGAGGACGGTGACAGTGCATTTCTTTAGTATCCAGGCTGGTGGAAAGTTTTTACTCTTTCTCATTCCTCCAACTATTCCATGTACTGGTGTCTAATATGTTTTATTTGGAAAAGAAACATTTTTATGACCAAATATTCCCTGGCCAGTTCATGAGGCATGTGGGAGAAGAGTTGGGTGTAGAAAACAGTAGGCTGGACACACAAAGTAATTGAGTGGGCTGCCAGAGAGTAGGCAAGCGAAGCATTTGGTGCAAAACAGACTTTATGCCAAACTGTGACCTTTGAGAGTTGTGACTGTTTTTGTTTTTGTTAGGAATGATTTGAATAAATATCTTCTGTGTGCTCGGAGTTTCAGTTGCGCGTGCCTGCGTGGGTGGGTGTCTGTTTGTGTGGATAGTTGGACATATGTACGTGTGCGTCTCCTACATGCACCACAGCCCTGAAACATTTGTCAATGCTCAGATGATTTTCTGGCCAGTTCAGTGCAACGTGCAGGAGATGAGGGGGTGTATGAAACAGTAGGCTGGTTATGCAGCAATAGAGTGGGCTGTCAAAGAGTGAGCAAGCTGAGTACTTAGTAAAAATTAAACATAGTGCAAAGCTGAGTCCTTTGAGAATGGAGATTCAATAAACACCAAGTTGACAGCATTTATGTTCCTCCATGAGATTTATTCTGTTTTCATTACATTTTGTATGTATCCATTAACTTGTGTGCATAATGGCATTAGGCACTCTCCCCTTCTATTTTGTGGGAGAAAGGATATTTATATCCTGACTGTCCGCCAAAGTGGAACCTGATGACTTTTATTGTGTATTTTTATGTGTTATCTTGGTAGATTCTGGACAACTAAATTGCTTTTTCAACCTCCACCCCTTTCATCATCATTTTTCCTTCTTCTTTGCTTTACTGATGTCTGTTTGCTTTCTGATTTGTGTATATTTTATATTTTATTTTGTGTGTTTTATATGACTCATAAATGTCTTATTCAACAGTATACAGCACAAACTGTGGGAAACTCAACCCTGGAAGTCTGGGAGGCTCAAGTTATCTTTGATTGATCAATAGAGTGGAATTTGACACTGAATGAGATGTGACAAGTTGTCTTTCATTATAGCACAGAACTGTAGATGCCAAGCTAGGGCTGCAACTAATAATTATTTACATTATTGATTCGTCTACTGATTATTTTCTCAATTGATCAATTAATTGTTTGTGGACTGTAAGCAAATAGAAAGATGCCCATTTCTCAACGTCCAAGAGGATGTCTTGTTTTGTTTTTCATTTTTTTGAGAATTTTTGTCTATTAATGAAAAAGTTTATTGATTAAATAGCTGCAGATTACTTTTCTGTCAACTGACTAATCGACAAATCATTTCAGCTCTAATGGCAAGCTAGAGCTGCATCTCTGCTGAGGAATGGATGATTGTGAAAAATCTATTTCTTTAAGATTAACATTCACAAAATGAATTCTTGTGTGTCTGTGTGTGTGTGTGTGTGTGTGTCCTGGGGATTTGGTGGTATCTGTGTGTGTACGTGACAGGTTCAGAACATTAGCCAGTCAATGGAGGTGCTGGACCTGCGGACGTACAGAGATCTACAGTATGTAAGGAACACTGAGGGTCTCATGAAAGTGGTGGATGGAAAGCTGAAGGTGGCCTCTGAAAATCCCCGCAGTCTCAATCCAAAGGGCTTTCAGGTAATTGGCTGTCTATCACCTCCAGTACAGTGTATATGTGTGTTATTGTCAAGTGAATGCGGATACTATTAGATGTGGCACTGCACTCCATGGGTACACAAACTTTACCAGATGCATTGTGATCTCTTTTGTTCTTCACAGATTCACAATAAAATTCCGTGCGGCTCTCGAAAGTCTGCTGCATATGTACACAAATTCAAATCCAAACCCATCTCTGAGTCACTGAGTCATGTGTAGAGGAAATTTGAGCAAATTCACATGCTCCTGAATTATTAAACTCCTGGACCTAGATGAAGAGTGCTTTTTCTGTATTCCTCTCTTTACATCCTTCCCCCTCTTTCTCTTCACTCAGCCCTTCATCCAATATACTTAACATTCTGGTGTCTGCTCTTAGATAACAGGCACATATATTCACATTTATCTCTACCTTATCTCTCTACAAGCTAAGGCTCAGCTGCCATTATCAGTGGGCCTTTTTGTCTTCCTGTCAGCAGGCTGTCTTGCCCAGGCTTTCTCCACATTTCTCACACTCTTACAGATATTAGATGGACCATAAAATAGTTTGATTAAAAGATGCCTTGATAAATGTTAAGTGTGCTTTACCACTGGGACCTTGCCTCAGCACAGGGACAAGCATGAATGGCTGTGCTTTGCTTTCAGTGTGTTTTATGAAAGCCATTCCAATGGAGGTAATGAAGATGTTTGTGAAATTAGCCAATTCATCAGTAAAGCCTGGGATGACAAAAATATGCAGAATGGTGAGCATTACAATCCAGGACTTGTCTGAATGCAAATCCACAATCCAATAAAAAAAGTCTTTAAAAGAAAGCTGGATTTGACCAGAGCAGGTTGGCTGATGAATGCGTGCAGCTCAAAGTTGCCGATGGCGGAGCATGGGAGATTAACGACACCGAATTTTCGTGGCTTGAAAAGGGGAAAATGAGATTTATGACGTGGCGCCACAGGGCTGAGAGCTGCTCCATCACTAGATTTACGATAAACCTTAACAAGAAGGAAACAGCCCCTCCTGTGGCGGCCACACTTTATTGATACACCTATTTCTCTCTTGAGCCTTCTACCTTCCAAGCAGGCAGCCTGGCTTTCCTGCTGCTTCCTGCACTCCTACCTAAGGGCACATTGCATTGTTCTTTTCATTTTTAAATACATGATGAGTCACAGACCAAGTTTGCACACAGTGGGACCATGCTCCTTACTGTAGGTGAAAATATAAACACCTGAAGCAGCTTAGACAAACAAGCGTGTATTTGGATGAATTTGAAATGTAAATTCAGTGGCTTTTCTATTTCACACATAGCCACATTGTAAATGGAAGGAATTCTTTACAGGTAATAAACCAAGAAGCCTACAGAAAATGCATAAGAAACAAACAAAACAAAAAAAACAGACAAATGATAGAAGTTGTTTAGGACATTTGTAAAGGACATAAACATTAGGAGAGAAAGTGATGTACACAGTAATTTATGATAAAGCCCAGGAAAGAGAAATCCAGTTTCATTGTGTATACCAGAAGTCAGGAATATATGTAATCACAGTAAATTATACTTTGCCGCAGTTCTACTGTGAGTCACATGATAGATCCAGGTGCTATTAGGGTAAAACAGATGAACCAGTATCCGTCTACAATATGATAGAGAGATGAGCTATGAACTAGAAGCAACAGATGAAGATTGAAGGAGTAGCTGCTCTGCACACAATCCCCTGTACTGACTAGAATGGTCGACCTCATTCCCCGTCCTCTTTATTCTCCCAGGGTTTAATCTTCTCGACTCCCTTTGCTTTTCCATATCTCTTTCTCTGCCATGCCTATCTCAGGAGTTGAAAGACAAGGTGACCCAGCTGCTCCCCCTGCTGCCAGTGCTGGAACAGTACAAAGCCGATGCCAAGATGATCTTGCGTCTTCGAGAGGAGGTGAGGAATCTGTCCTTGGTGCTGATGGCCATCCAAGAAGAGATGGGGGCTTACGATTATGAGGAACTACGCCAGAGAGTCCTGCTGCTGGAGACCAGGCTCCACTCCTGCATGCAGAAATTAGGTATAAAATATATGCAGATGAGTATGCGTGGGTGTGTGGGTGGTCATTGAATGCTTAATCTGAAATTCATTATCAAATGTCATTACAGCACTTAGCCAGTTAGAGGTTTAACCACAGCAATGAAGAAATAAATTATTGATTAAATTAAGATCATCGATGGTCAAAATTCTGGTTTACATTGTCAACATTTCCACTTTGCTCAGTGCTCGAATTATCTTCATAAATTAAAGAAAATTGGCCTAGAAAGCCTGAATGAATAATTGATTGTGTTCTCGTGTAATGTGTTGGGTTAAACTGATGATTTTACAAAATCCCTCATATATAAACCGATGACTTAACAGAAAAAGACTGCAGTTATGAATGTAGCCTTTAGGTCGCTAGTGTTTGCTTATGGTCTTCCAGTGGGTTTGAGCTTTTGAATGAAGCAAAGGACCACTATACATATATATATATATATATATATATATATATATAGAGAGAGAGAGAGAGAGAGAGAGAGAGAGTATGTATTTCCGTGGGGAATGGGAAGGTGTGTCCAAACTTTTGACTGGTACTAAATATATACTGTGTATTTCTAGATAGCTCCTACAAATTGCTGTACAAAACTGTACAGAATAAAATATGCATTTGTTTGTATTAGTTCTTAATGATGAGGCTTTTCAAAACCTTTGCTGCTTAAAATAGTTGAAAGCTAAATCAAAATAAATTTTACAGGATGTGAAATGATTCTTTTGCACCCCTGGTAAAATTGCAAATGGTGACATTCATCAATAAATCCATCTACATCCTTTTAAAATGCAACATTTAAAACTGTGTCTCCCAGTTTTATGAATATACTCTATATGTGAGTGTCATCTGCAAACAGTGAAAATACTATATCATTTTTACAGATGATGTTAAATGGAAACATTAAATTGCAAAAAAATAAATATATATAGGACTTAAAACCAAGCCTTGCAGAACACAATGAACAGATGAGCTGTACGTGGACTTATCTAGTACAAAATATAGGATCCTAGTAAAATGACAGCGTGTGTGTCAGTGTCACAGTGTGTACACATCATATAAACATGCATAAATCTGTATGCCTTCTTGCCTCTTTCTCTTTGATCTCTAGGCTGTGGGAAGCTCACTGGTGTCAGTAATCCCATCACAGTACGTGCATCCGGGTCAAGGTTCGGCTCCTGGATGACAGATACCATGATCCCCAGCTCAGACAACAGAGTGAGTCTCTTAATCCCTGCTATTTACTTTGTAGTCCAACAAACATAGAGGATAAAGTAGAACCAAAGTCATTGTCAAAAACAGGCCGAACTCTGTCAGTTGCTCAGTGAAAAATATCCCTCACAGTAACGCTGTCATGATACTTCAGTGACTGATTCACTGTTTTGCCTGAGTAGGACTTCATGTGAGCTCTGGAGGAGGAGAGAAAGAGAGAGAAATGAGATGCAAAACTGAGTCACTGATGGATAGCATCTCTTTCCCTCCTCCCTGTCTCCTTCTGTCACTGCAACTCCAGCTGATTAATCACTTCATCATCAGTGGAGAAATGAATGAGTTGTTTGGGCAAAAGTTTTCTAAATCACCAAGGTAATTACCAGGAGTGTGCTGAGACACTCTGGACGCAGATGATATAGTAATGGCTTCAGCTGATTAGAGATGACATGTGGTTTCGTATGGATAGGCACATGGTAAAGAGCAGGGAAAAAGAGACACCAGGGATGAAGAGAAGGAAGGGGGATTGTGGGGCCTAGTGAGTGGAGGGAGTGGTGGTAGTGGAAGCGGAAGAGTTGATTATTAGCCATCTGAAGGGGAGAATGGAAACTGATGAAGTTTAAGAGGAAATATGAGAGTGGCCTTTTTCATCTCCACCCTGAATCATGACAAGCTAAATAGATATTGTCGACAGAAAAGGTCAATTTCGTTGATTGAATGCCCTGATCTTTGTCTTTAATCACTTGACATGCTGAGATCACATTATACTCCAGATCAATCACTGATTGTTAATAGCCAGATACATCAGCAATATTGCATAAACACCCGCACCAATCATGATAATCATATTTGGGAAACATCATTGTCGCTGAGAAGCCAAACAGCAAAACAGACAAGTGAAAAGAAAACTTGGTCTTAATGTGCTAAAGCTTTGGCCTGGCTCAGCTCCTGCGTCCTGCTCAGCTCTAGGGACTCATTTAGCAGGCAAAGGAGAAACAATGCTTAATGCTCTATAATCTCCCCTTCTCCATAATTCAGCTGCTGTACCTCGCCACCCCCAGCTCCTCCTATACCCTTCCTCTTCCCCCAGTGGAATTGTTATTGAAGAAAAGTGCCCTTTCTACACCTGGGAAGGAGGCGAGAGCAGGAAAACAGAGAAAGGGGAGAAAAACGATGGGCGGAGCATCAGAAGAATGAGAGCTACATCTTAGCAAAGCCCTCTTTGATATGTTAAGGACAAAATAAATATCTTAGCCAACTGCAGTTTGATTGAATCAATTAAAAGCTGAACTGTGCCTCGGCAGAAGCATTGAGGGAATGAGATGGGAGATGCAGCCAAAGAGAGGCCATGTCAGTGGAGCGATCCCCTGAGAGTGATTGAGAAAAAAGATAGAGCTGCTAAATGGATTTATTTTCTGTAAATGTGCACTGGAAAGGGCAGGGAGCACAAGCAGTGGTTACCTGCAAAGTGCAGGCAATGTCTTCACTCCCACACGCAACAGAGATCAATAGTTTTGCACACACAGTCAAGTATGCACAACTGCGTGAAGGCATACATTCACATTCAAACAAATAGATATTCACCACATATGCACAACATGCTTACTTTATTTAGGGCCACCGGCTATAATGAAACATCACTCACAATATTCTTATATATATATATAGCACAACAATATTCTCTATAACCTCTAGATCTTCCCATTATCTCCTTTAGTTTTGTACTCTCTTCAAAATTGGGATTTGTCGTGTCAATTTTGCAATTCCAATCTTTAGCCCCTTTAACTAATCCCACATCATACTTATCTATAGCCCATAGCTTTTGTGGCACTTTCGCAACTCTGGTGACTCAATGTCTAACTGAAAAATTTCCCCAACCCTTTCGTTTAAATATAGCAGTTTGTGCTGAACGCACAGTTCGTTTTCCCACAAAAGTGCTCTGAAGTGGGTGTCTGTATGTTTTCAACTGAGATGAATATT
This sequence comes from Scomberomorus guttatus, assembly GCA_038419695.1. Classification (NCBI taxonomy): domain Eukaryota; kingdom Metazoa; phylum Chordata; class Actinopteri; order Scombriformes; family Scombridae; genus Scomberomorus; species Scomberomorus guttatus. Next base: position 1,793,621 of record CM076459.1, read on the forward strand.
GAACCCCTGTCCAGAGACACGTGTGGTGATGAGTTATGTACATTAAAGAATTGGGCTATAGTGGGTGTCGGCACAACATTTTATCACGTAATACATCCAATCACTAGTCATGAAGTCGCTTTCTTTCCCTTCCTGAAACCAGTGCTTCTCAAACTCCGTCTGCTCCTTCACTAACGGTGACTGTGCAGTGTAAATTAGATGCCTGCATCAACATGTGCTGTGACGTCATGTGTGTGTGTGTGTGTGTGTGCTTTCTCAAGCAGATCTGAGGTTATTGGCCTGGGCCCCGAGGGTAACAGGTCCAATTGGTTAATTTACAGTGGCGTGCCATGCTGTAATTGTACATATTGACCTGGGAAGTCTGATACTCTGGTGACTTTAACGCCTTCCTCTGTACAATACAAGATCAAGCCTAAAGCATTAGGTCACGAGCTAACAGATTTACAGGGCAACGTGGAAAAGAGGAAGGAGTGTTTTTTTGTTTTTTTCTATCGCCATCTGTGACTACAGGCAATGGCGTAGTGTATGATTCTTTTACTGTGGTGCCTGTTGCTCCCACAATATGAATGTACCACTCAATTTCGGAGGATGCATGCCTACATGCTTACACACCAACATAATATTTGGAAAATATAACATTATTATTATTTTTCATCATCTTCTTTCATTTTAGGGATTGCAGCACACGCACTGGCCAGAGGAACTGTAGATTTAGTGATAATAATAATAATTATTATTATTATGGCGTGATATTGGACAAGTGACAGGCGTCCCCTGTCCCAGCCTACGCAATGTTGGCATATCTGGTTGTTAATTCGCTCGTCCATGTCTTCCAGGAAAGAGTTCTTTAGTTGTTGTTGACATGGGGAGTCATCCAGTGGGTTAACTGGTGGCGTCATACCGCTGTTTTCCTTGAAGATTTCTTTCAATCTGACCAGATAATCGAACACTTTCACCAGGCCGTTGTCTTTTATTGCTCCCCATCTCATGGTGGTCAGACCCAAGGCTGCCTGGTTTGGCGGAGGCGGCAGCGGCCTCATCTACATTCTGCTGATATGGAGGTGGAGCAGACACTTGGCTTGGCGTGTCGGGTCCCGCTGCGGCCATCTCCACCTGTACTGGAATCTCCGGGTATAGGCTGGGCGGGAGATTGATGTCAACACGGATAACAGGTGGTGGGAGTTGGCATCTCTGATGTGCAGCTGAGGCAGGAAGGAGATCCAGTTCTTTCTGTGAATGTGAGAGCTGAGGACATTCTTTAGTCCCCCCCCTTCACCCCCCTCTTGCTCCCCTGTTCATTACTTTGCTGTCTGTTTCTTGTGTCTCACTCAATTTTCCACATCATAAATACTTTCCAGTCTATTTTACTTTTCCCTTTTATTTTCTCATATTTCTCTAATTTATCTTTTAGCCTCTGTTTCTGACCCACACTCAAACTACAATTTTCAGGAAAACCAAATGTCTTTACCCACAAAGATAGCTGTTTACAGGAGTCATCTCCATGTTTCTCACACATCATTTTTGCACATCTCATTAGATCCCATTTTGTTGCTATTTTGCAGTCACTGATTTACCCAGCAAACAGAGATCTCCTAGACCTGACATTCATTGATATTATTCATTAATTCATTGATCAATGGGTCGTCACCCCTATGGAATGTCACTCTTGTGGTCTTCAATACTGCATTGTCCGAGGGGATGCCGTATCAAACAGTCCCCCCCACCACAACCCCAGCAGTCTCTTCTTACCCCCAGAGTCGTTTATGAGCCGTCCTCAGGGGAGGTAGACTTTCTGGGTCTTGGGCGATTTACGAAACCCCTCACCAGCTGTGCACAGATCAACCTGTGTGGAAGGCGGATTGAGGAAAGTATGAGACAGGCATCCCAAATGAGCTCCCAAAATGTTGTATGTAATCAGGATAAAGTTCTCTCAGTTAAAGGTTACATGGTAAGATTCAGAATGATCAAACATAGTCGAAATTACATGTGCAGTAACTGCATTCATGTGCAATAAAGATATTCAAACTTAATTATACGTGTAGTATGTGTAATTTCCCTCACAGATTCCTTTTACTTCTCTTCACAGGTGTGGTCCATGGATGGTTACTTCAAGGGGCGTCGGGTCCTGGAATACCGCACCATGAATGACTTCATGAAGGGCCAGAACTTTGTGCAGCACTTGCTGCCCCACCCCTGGGCAGGCACTGGTCACGTTGTTTACAATGGCTCGCTATTCTATAACAAGTACCAGAGCAACATCATCATCAAGTACCACTTTCGTTCTCGAAGTGTGCTGGTGCAGCGCAGCTTGAGTGGGGCCGGCTATAATAACACCTTTCCTTACTCCTGGGGTGGCTCCTCTGACATTGACCTGATGGCGGATGAGAATGGCCTGTGGGCTGTTTACACCACCATCCCCAATGCTGGGAACATTGTCATCAGCCGCCTGGAGCCCCAGAGTCTGGAAGTGCTGCAGACCTGGGACACAGGCTTCCCTAAGCGCAGTGCTGGAGAGTCTTTCATGATCTGCGGTACACTTTACGTCACCAACTCCCACCTGGCTGGAGCCAAGATCTACTTTGCCTACTACACCAACACATCAAGCTATGAGTACACAGACATCCCCTTCCACAATCAATACTCCCACATCTCCATGATGGACTACAATCCCAGGGAGAGGGTCCTGTACACCTGGAACAATGGACATCAGGTGCTCTACAATGTCACACTGTTCCAGGTTATTAAGACTTCTGGGGACTGAGAGACCTCAGACTGACCTACTCAAATACTGTAATGCTGTGATCATCGTTCGGGGAGGGACAAAGGAGCGGGGTGGAGGTGGGTACAGGTTGTTGGGGTCGTGGGTTGGGGGCTTCAGTGTATGGGCATAGGCTTGGACTTTTTTAAAGAATCTTCATAGAGTGCTATTATTCACATTCTGAAAAAACATTCCGACACCGAGGTCGGTAAAGATACAAAGACTGAGCGCTTCTCTTTTTTTTTTTCTTCCTGTGATGAGTAAGCATGGTTCTTTTTATTTGTGATGAGAAATAAATATCAATCTTTACCATTTATGAGTGTGTACTTCATTGTCCCTTTCATTTCAAATAGACTTACAATTCCCTCTATTTTTGGAGTGTCGAACAACAAAGGAGAAACTCTTTGTGTTGTTGTAAAAACATGTCTTCAAACATATAGGCCATCTTTCAAGGTGGGTGCTTCTCGAAAGGCAGAAATAGATGTAACTTCTTTTAGTGATGATTAATGTTTTTTTTCTTTTGTGAGTTAATGAACTCAGTTACCAAGATAATAACTACTAGTGTGAATCTGTAATATGAGGTTAAACTGAAATGCTGATATTCATTGTTGTTGACTGACATATTCAGAAATGTATAAAAAACAATTGAAATACAATTTAAGCTGTTTTTCAGCGTTAAATCTCAATTCCTTAAAATCTTCTTAAAATCTTAAAATATTCTAGATACCACAATTTTAAAGAAATTAAAATCCTCAAATGATATTTATCTTGCTGATACTGAGTGGCTATTACCATCAGAGCCCAGAGCCCCAGATCATAAAATAATGAGGTGACAGCATGTGAATACTAACAAGGCAAAGAAACTTTTCATTACATTTTTTTCATGTAATACAGCCCTATTACACATATAAAACAGCATGCTTCCCTATACTCAGACTGTTGAATTTAATACCAATCACTGCTAACATTTTACTTTTCCAAGGTGAATTGAAAGTGAAAGCAAGACATCTGGCAAAAGGAGCAGGTGGTGTCGAGAAGGGTCAAGAAGTACAAACGGGGAAGGAGAAACAGAATGTAAAAGGAATTCTGAGAGCATTTACATAGACTTCAAGCACCAATGATGCCCACAGTTACTGTTGCTTGTCAAGCTCCAATCTGCTTTGATCTTGTTAGTCGCTCAGCTCTTTTCAGGTGTTTTCTGCAGAAATGTTCAGACACAAGGCACACAATAGGACACTGCTCACATGAAAGTCTCAGACTGGAGACCTTTCATTATTTATTATTTATTCTTTCCTATCAAAAATATTTCTAAAGCCACATTGGTATTCTCTGCTGTATAGAGGGCACTTTGGCAAAAAGACAACAGCACACTGTGCTTCCCTTTTTATCCCTTTCATTTATAAGGCATGTGAGGGTGCACCCATTCTTTGCAGAGGCTGTGGTGGACACAGAAGACATTAAATAAAGAGGGAGGTTCCATTTTTCTTTTCCTCTGTAACCATGGTGATCCTATTCATCTTAGATGACCTTTCTATCAATAAAGTGCTTTTGTGAAGAGAACCCTGATGAGTTCATACACAGTAGTGGCTGACATTTAAAGCACAGTACAATACAGAGCATCCAACAGTATCAGCTCAAGAGAATGCAGTATAAACTGTACTGAAGAAGAAAAAATATGTTATGTTATGTTATGTTATGTTATGTTATGTTATGTTATGTTATGTTATGTTATGTTATGTTATGTTATGTTATGGAATTAATAATTATTGAGAATCATTTTATGCAGATTAAAATGTAGATATAGATGTAATCTGTTAGCAAAGAAACTTAATAAATAGTTAACAACGGCTGAAGGGAATAATATTCAGTTATCCTCTTCAGGACATAAGGTAAACATACAGTTGAGATGAGAGTGGAAGACTGTCCTGGGATCAGATCCCCCACATAATCCTGTCTTTGCTCTCCCACTGTCTAAACATTGGACTACCCTGTCAGCCGCCACTGAAAAAATAACAAAGTCTACCCTGAATGTGCAGGCAATTATAAACCAGGGCAGAAGGTTACTTATTGTAAAAAGCGGTGTTTCACAGATCATCTTTTAATAATGTCTGGGGCCGACACTTTCACCAATACACAAAGGTATTTAATGTTAGGCATGGCTGGTTAAAATGGGCCTACACTTTCCAGCCAACAAACTTTTTCCCTTAATAGAAAGCAGGGAAGGAAATAATGACTGCACACAGATAATGCAATGTCTATGATCAAACAAACTGAAAAATAAGGCTAGTAGACTGAAAAAAATGCACTCATCTGATAAATTTGAAAGGAGCATCTACCCATTCATGTAAAAAAAAAAACTAAATGCATTCAGTTACAATGAAACAAGAAATATGTAAGATCTGGCCACTCCTACCAGACACGTATAGAGACATATAGAATACTCTGCTTGGAACAGTAATGGCATCTACTCCTTCTCCCTCATTAATACTTCCAGAATGAATATGCAAATATATTTCATTTCAAACATTTGCTGTCCATTCTCAGTGTTTGTGCACTGGAGGCTTCAAGTTCCCACATCACATTTGTGTAAGTTGAATATTGGGCCAGGATTGGCTTCCAAAGTAGTTGTCAAAAACCATGCTCGGAGGCCCTCCCCTTAAAAACTGATTTTTGATGAGCACAGAGAAACTTTCCACCTTCAGCAGATGAATGTGAAAACAAACTTCTAGTGTCAAATTCTGCACATACATCATTCTGCACATTGAAGCTCAAATATCCAACCGTAGGAACAAGAAGAAAAACATATTTTTGAGAGGAGGGGACCTTTAAGCAATATTGTCTCTTCATCTTGAATTTATTTTCTTTCAAATGCACACGTTGCCGCGAGAGAAATGAAAAAATTGCTATGCTATTACCAAGTAGTGCTGAAGAGGGGGGAAAAAAACAGAAGTTTTGTTGACAACTTTTTTCATCAAAAAATCAATTACTGCTAGTGTTCGCTGCCAGCGGTATAACCATTGCCTCCAGCTCTTGTGAAGCAAACATCAGCTCCGTAAGCACCAGTGAGTGCGCTGTTGTGGCAACTAATGTTTAGAGCCAAGGGCCAGTAAGTGTAGCGATGACAACGTTAAAGATCAGGGGCATAACAAACAGCAGCAAATCATTATGGGCAGCACTATTTGAGTACTGTATCACTGTACTGGTGTCAGGATAGATCATGTCTAGTTAAGGCCCACTTGTCAGTACACAACCCTCGCTGTGGAGCAACAGCACTCATGCGTCTTCTTTGCTCAGAATCACCCCGAGGGTACGAGAAAAAGTAGATTGAAAATGGTGAAAGTTGTGAGTCAAGAAGCCTAAAATCACTAAGCTGGCTCACACTGTGTCTAAATCTCTTAAAGCTAAGATTCACACATGGTGGAGATTTATCTGCAAAATTGTCCAGCGCAGCAGACTTCAGGCTTATCAGTGCATCACAGCCTTTGCTGGTTTCTCAAGCAGGGATGAATGCAAGGTAGAGTTTCCCTCAAATACAGTAGGTTTATTTTACTTAATCTCACTTACATTGCTTTCAATAGAAGGCCTTTTAGGCATAAGGTTTAAAATGCTAATGCATAAAAATGTTTTATAGTTGGAAATACTGTACAGCATTTAGTATTACTTAATCTGCATAGAGATATTTACCAAATTCAGTCACAGATACCAGCAGTAGATGAATTGAAAGTATGGTGTAAACCTCAATATGAAATAGTTGTTAATATGATTGTAATAAAATAGCAGTACTTTAGTACTTTACTTTACTTTATACAAGTTATTTTGTGCCTCTTAGCATCTTACTTTACAGGAAATCTGTTGGAACAATACTAAACTGGAAAGAGTGAATGTGCTGCTTGGAGGTTTATATGATGATGTGATAGCTGAGCTTGAAAAAAACAGAACAAGCAACAGTGATGGATTTACAAAGTTGGCAACCAGACAGTAACTGATAAAAAGAATTAAAGGGGACATTTACTGTAAAAGAGAATATAAAAAACTGAATTTGAATTTTAAAAAAAGGAACTGAATTTGGCACCTGAAGACAATCGCACACTCAAACACACACACACACACACACACTTTAAAGCAGATTTCTTTGATGCAATTAAAAATTCGGACCACCATCTCTCAACATGAGCAGCCTGCATTAATGCAGAGCAGAAATCCAAAAGAAACAATAGACCACCAAGTGGCATTGGGAGCTAGATTTATTTAAAGTGGCTATAAGCATGCATTCTCACACACACTTGAACTGATTGAGTGTAGGTATGGCAGTGATAGAACTGGTTTGATAGAGTGCATAGGGGTGAGTTTCATGGACAGCGATGGAGTCAGCAACTCAAGAATTAACAAGCAAACTCATTTCCCACTTTAATCATACAGGCATCCTCGGGAAGCAGGGTCCATTTTGATGGAAACACGATCATTTGTGTGTGGAGCTGGTCCTGAGATACTCTTCTTTGATTAAATTGTAGCGTAGATGCAGAGTACATTTGCCTCTTCCCTTCAATCATTAGCTGTGACTACTTGTATCCTCTGACAGCAAGACTCACAAACGGTGCCAGTCTTGTTTCTAATTCGCCATTTCCTTCACAGCACAATTCTTGATCAGCCTCCTTCATTAATTGTACCCTCAACCATGCTTCCTGCCCCTCGGGGTGACACAGAAGCACTCTGAACAGTGCTTTGAACGTTTGTTTCCTCATGATTAAACATAACTTGCAGTCTGTTTCCTTATTTCCCCCCGACATTTTATATTCATGTTTGAACTCAAAAAGCATGTGAAGGTGCTGGAGTGTGGAGATGGAATAACGGGTTAGAGAAAGAGGTAATTTTACTCCACTTAACTCCACAGAGAACCTTGCTCATTAATTGGCTCTTTAATTGTGTTTTGAGCTTTCATTGATTCAGCGCTGGCATCCCTAATCCCATTAGGTACTGTTTTGTGAAGGACAGTAAAGTAAAATCATTCTGGGCTTCAACCACGGGTGATTCAGTTTTATAACCCTGACGTCCTGACATCGCACACCTCACTGAGGCAGTAAAGATGTACCGTGAAACATTGAACTGCAGGGTCTGTTGGATCTTTGTTCTCTTTCTATAATTAAGATGCTGCTGGAGAAAAGACATGACAGTTTACCTTTGGTGTGGTGGTAGAGAAGAGAGGTCAGGATACATAAACACGAACATCACAATATAGCCGCAAGCAGAGATGAGCAGTGTCCAAGAAGTGTAAGTCAATATAACTGAAAATGACTTTTTGAAGAAAAAAAAAGGGCTATAAGAAAAAGAAATAAAGCACTTATCAGCACACAAAATGCTGCAAGATGGAGCAAGATGTGCAGCATCCAATGCCTTTGTAGTAGTTATGACTTCACAAGAGACATATAAAGGGCTTATATAATGAAAACTTAAATGGCAGGTTACAAAGACAGAGTGTTCAAATTGGGTTGTTATAAATCATTCCTATTTTCATCAATCAAAACTTTATCTGCCCAGACAGATGATTTTACCATTTTATAATATTGTTGTATAACTACAGCCAAAAGCAAAAGCAGGACCACTTGTCATGTCCACCAAATAGAGTTACTATACTACAATGTGTTCATCAGAAATGATTTCTGCAGCCAACTGCTGCAAAATAGCACCAATACCAAAAACAATTGTTTAGAGTTAGAGTAGCCAATCTTGTAAATAATTCACGTTTTGTGGAAAACTAAAGTGGGAATTAGTTTTATATTTGTGATGGGGACTCTTTTGAAAATAATTCGGATTCAGTAAATCTTACCACCTTTGTACAACGTGTACATGAGTTTTTGAAAATTGGCCCTACCTACAAAAATGGTTCTTAACATCAAAGAACGTTTTTCAGATCAGTTCAGCCTTGCTCTGCACATTTTATGAAGACTGGGCAAAAATGTAACAAGTTTGAAAAGGTTGTAAGGCAGAGAAACAAGTCTGTAAAAGGCATAGATGTATGATGATTTTTTTTTTTGTTTCAGCTTGCAGTTCAAGAGTTGTGGACAAATATGCAAAGTAAGTAAATATTTCACACCATTGGGTAGACCTACTACCCACTGTGGTCTCAGACTTTTGGACCCCACAAAGTCTAAAGGTTGATATGTAGCAAGGTTGAAATTCTATTTTTCAGCCCTTCCTGCCCTAATGACTCACACTATTTTGCAAAGGAAATCAATTCATGTGCAAAAAGAGCAAGCAATATGTAAATTGGGCATCAATCACATTTCTACCTACTACTTAATGCTTTTGGTGATAAATCAAAATCTCCAAATCCGACCCTGGTAGACTAACTGACCTGAGGAAAGTGGCGAGTAGCAGCTGCTCTGAAGCAAAAATGAGGTTGATCATCTGTGACAATTTGCACTGTATAAGATTTATTGTGGATGTAATGACAACAACCATCTTGTCTAGTATGTTTCAATGAAAATGTACCATGTGAAACGGATTGTGTAAGACATGAGGCATTATCTTTCCTCTTCAATTGGTATTGCAAGCCAGATATGATGATGATCACAATCAAGCTCATACATCTTGAGGAAGAAAAATTGACTCTAAAGAATCATTCACACACGCAACCACTGCACAGCTTGTTGACTTTCAGAGTGAATCCTAACACCAGGCTGAGAGCCTCTATGTTCCATACATATAAATTATGCAGTGATATGTACTGTATAGTGTATGTACCTCCCAGTACATCAAATCTCACAGCAGCTCTCTTCAGTTAGTTTCCCTCAACCACTTACACGCAGCTTCTGTGCATTAACAAGTCATTGCAAACACAATGTCACACAATAAACACAATGTCATTGCATTCAATGGAAGTATTACAACCTTAATTCTTTGGACAAAATGACTCTGTATGTCAATGCTATTAGACCCACTAATACAAAGTGCAGTGTGGGCAGTGACATATGTTTTTCCCTTGTATTTTATACCATTTCAACCACCTTAAACCGTTTAGTTATACAACTTAAGTGGAACAGATTTAAGTTGACATTTGGCATCCACAGAAGGGCTCTGACCCCGTCACTCCCAGCGAGCAATCACAACACAGAGTACAGCAGAGATTGGAAAGTGATGATAATAAACATCCCCTCATGGGGAACATTGACTCAGAGCCTACAGGTGGATGTTGGGGTGGAGGTTGGGCTTATGAAAGAAAATTGAATCACAACACCCTTATGCCTGTGGCATGAGTGTCTGTTTAATACAAACAATACAGGGGTCTGTTTATCAGACTACTGTTCCTCAATTCCTCTTGTGATTTAAAAAAAAAATCCACAGGATGCTTTTAAATGGTGTAGTAAAAACCGAGCTGGCAAGATGTAGTCTGGCATGGAGAGGCTACAGTGTCCTTGATATAAATTATTTAGCACAAATCAATGAAATAAATATCTTATTAAAACACCAGCAAAGAGCAAAATATATTAAAAATGATATAACTATGAACAAATTAGTCTCATGATGGTTTTCTCCATTTTATCAGAAGTTAAGCACTGCTTAACCCACTTAAATAGAGAAGCCAACCAGATTGGGAATATGACTGCAAAGTAACCAAGTGGGTAGCTCCGGGTCTGAAAAGTGAAGCAAATGTTTGGCTTAAACCTGCACTCTCTAATGGCCAGCAGGGGGCAACTCCACTAGTTGCAAAAAGAAGCCTGATTGTATAGAAGTCTATGAGAAAATGACCCTACTTCTCACTTGATTTACTACCCCAGTAAACACTTTCCTAATTAGTTTATGGTCTCAATCGCTAGTTTCAAGTCTTCTTCAATACAGCATGATGTTCATTTTGTAAATTATGGTCCCATTTAAAGTAAAATACACGATAAAGCAGCGTATGCTTTAGGGCGTGGCTACCTTGTGAATGACAAGTCGCTACGACAGCAACGTTGATTACGCAACATAACTATGGTGTAACCCTAGAGTATAGGCATAGCCGTAGCCATCACTATTTCAGCGTGTTGTCAGTTCATGAAAGTTAATGTAACATTTTGGTGGCCTAAAAAAGTCTTGTTCAGTGCTTGGTTGTACTAAAAGACCCTCTAAGGAGTCGGATGATTCAGTTTTTCCGATAAGTACATTTTGTGTGGTTTTTTGTAATGGTTTTAGGCCTGTTTTTCGCTAGCAAAAATTAGCATTAGCATTAGTATTATCACAGTTAACCATAGACTGTAAATGCACAGTGCTAACCAAGCTAGCAGCTAGTGCTAGGGTCAACTTCACCCTCTCGTCCAAATATGGTCACTTCTGGCTCCAAAAATCAAAGATGGTGACGGTCGCTAAACCCGAGGCTTCAAAATGGCAGTCCACAAACCAATGGGTGACGTCACGGTGACTATGTCCATATTTTTTTACAGTCCATGAATGTAACACACACACGGCTTCAAATAAATGCTGGTCGTAGATCTACTTCTGTACTAGGCAGTATTCATAATCTTAATTTTAGCCAAGACAGATTTGACTAATCACAGTTTATCAATGATGCCTTCAATTTGTTAGTATTTGTCTTTGGTTTCAAGTTAATAAGTTAATATTAAAACTTCATCAGAAGCATCAGAAATACAGAGCAGATCATGAGCAGCAATGGAATATAAGCAACTTCAAATGTGGCACTCTACATTATAAAGTTCAGGCAAGAGAAGTAAAGGGGCTGTGAGGGAGGGAGACAGGTAGAGTGACAGACAAAGCGAAATCCAGGTTATGTGAGAATACTGTCAGATCACAGGCCTACTGTATGTCAGTGAGACAAGATGCTGTTCTCTCCCCCAGAAGATCAAAAGAGATGAGGGGGAGCTCTCTGAACAGAGGGAGCTCTTTCCTCTTCCTCTGTCCTCTCTCTATTCTGCAACAAATGAGGAAGTTGGGGAAGAAAAAAAAGAACCCTGTCAGAAAGCACCAGGGGCAGTGGCCATGGGGATGGCAGCGAGAGGAAGCCCATTTTACAGACCCGAAGTGCTATGCGACTAAAACACAGAACTAATTGCACCAAGACCAAAGGTACAAAATCTCCAAGGACACCTCTCCAGTGTTCAAATTATACTCTGGCTCTGGTGCAGTGGACTGCACAGGCTTTATACTGCTGCATCAAAACGGACAGGCAGATATATTCCGATCTGACATACTTTCTTGTTTTTTCTTTATCAGATGCACACGAGACAGCGGCACATGGTAACTGTGAAAACATACACATTCATATACTTTGATATGGCAATAGAACTTGTTGTGGCTAATCCACACTTGCCTTACCAGATTATTAAAGATTATTCCACCTCTGCTGATCAGCCAATCTGATTCAAGTCACACACAAGAATTACTCATAGGTGCGCAGATAAAACAATACAATTGTAATGGAATTTTTTACTCTGTGGCATATACTATCTTATGATTCACGTGGTGTGTGCACGTGAGGTGTAATTCTTTTTTTTTTTCCTGTATGGCCTTCTCTTATGTGAAAAAGCATCCACCTTGCAGTTCTCCGCAGATATAAAGAAACACTCTCAGCAGAGAGGGAAGAAACATTGATAAGAGAATGAGCAATAGGGCAACTGTTGCATACAGGGTGCTCAGTGATTTTCCATTATGGGTGCGGCTTTCATTATAAAGATGACTGTTACACTATATTCCTTTCTCTTTGTCTAGGCTATTGAGGCTACTGGCTTTTACTAGTCTGTATGCAAATGCGGTGTGATTCCAGAATAAACTCTTAAAAGACAATTTTCTCCTTGTGAAATCCATCTCTATTACGGAGAATTTCCACAACAATATAACCATAATACCTACATTATGTCCTTACTTCGTTATATGCATTATTTTCAGGAGATAATGTGTACCCACAGAGCATAAATCTACAGTGCAGTGAATTTCCACAATTACAGCTTAAAATTATAACTGCTGACTAATACAGCCAACAATATAAAACTGTTTAACCAACAAAAACAGACCACACTAATTGGGAAGTAAAAACTGAATTGAATACAAGAACATGAATCTCCAGAAAATGTCATCAAGGTTGAGTTACAGTCCATAAGCGGACCTCTGGCATAAGGTAGACATGTTATCAAATGTGTGGGTACAGTGTCCAGAATTAATATATTGTCTTGTACATATGATTTTCCTCCGTTAAGTTTTCAATTTTCAATCTTTTAAAATCTATTCAGTACTGTTGAATGTCCTATATGTTATATCTGCTTCGGCAGATGCTGTTTATGCAGTATGCATCTGCTCGTTTGTAACATTATTGGCGTTATGCTCAAAATAGAGACGTGGGCAGGAGTTCTGATTTAATTTTCTATCTCATATCACCACTGTGGTAGTAGAAGTATTACCGTTGATAAAAATTGATGCTAAATTAATTATAACTTTTTTGCAATCCCCCAACTTGAATCTATATTGCTTCTATGGGGGCTGAGGTGCGTTTGAAGCAGCTTCAAATACTAAAGCTCTCTCTCTCTCACGTACTGTTTCTCTCTCTCTGTCTGCCTGTCCGTCTCTCTCACTCTCTTTCTGTCCACCTACAGCGTGTGCTGAATTTTGCTCCAGGTTGAGATATGTATAATTCATGCCTATGGTTTATAGTATATTATGTTTTAAACGTTGCATAAATCTTCATCACACCCTCACATACATAAAACAATTTCACCATTCCTTACACATGCATTCAAACATATTGAGGCTCGACATTTAATAACAGTTTAGGTATGTGGGTAAGCACAAAAGCCTGAAAGGGAAATCACTAAAGAAAGAAATCCATGGGGATAGATTTGTATTGGTGTGATTATTTTTCTTCAGCATGCATTAGGGAAAAAATCCACCACTAGTGTTTGGGCTGAGCAGGGACACCAAAATACCTTTTTAATAAATATGCAAAAGCATTAGAAAGTTTCCACCAGGGATATGCTGCCTTTTCTTGCCTCCAGTGCGACGCGACAGGGCCCCACCCCTCTCACCTCTGGAGCAAATCAAAGTAAAGGTAATTAAAAACAGTCGCCTCAGCCCCACCCGTCCATAAACATTGCAGGCTGCACACGCCATGCTACATTAATATGCAAATTGGAGCTAGGGCTGTGATCACAGCGCTTTACTGATCCAGTTATTAAATTAATTTCCCCCAAAACAAGCGGCAGGAGCTGCTGAGGTAGTCAATGGGTTTTCCCTCTATCTGCGCATATTAATTAGCCTTTATCAATTTTACATTCATCACAGCAGGGAGGGGACGGTGTGCACTTGCACCGCCACCCCTGTGGCAGGCCACCCCGCTCTGCAGTCACAGCCATTCCCAGGGTCGTCCATCACCAGAGCAATCCCGGGACACAGAGGGACCAGGATCTCCATCTCATCTTGCTGCGCTCCCATCACAAGCCCAGTCTCATCTGTCTGGCACTGAATGTACAGCCACGCACTGGGGTGGTATGATCAAGTTGTTGCAGTAGCAGCAACAGGTGATGTCACATGGCAGCCAAAATGCTGCAGTCTCTGAGGAGCAGCGGTGTCGAACCACTGTACTGGCTGGTGAGGGTAGCAGACTGCAATTCAATGTGAATTAAACACACAGACACTGTGTAGGTTAACATCAACACAGTATATGTGGGTGGACACGGACACAAAAACACACACACATATAAAAGAAGTCCCACTGGTAGGGCTGTGACACTTTGCAAAAGAAAATGAAAACAACAGGCTACTGTTATATTTTGTTGTTTCTCCTGACAAATGTGACACACACAAAATGGTCTACCATTAAACCAACTCGCAACAATATGAAAACAACTGACTTTCAAGGGTCAAATCAACAAATTTCAACAGATTAAATGATGGTTTCCTCCTGGGTGCTGTGTGGAAATGATTGGGTCGTTTGTTTTATTTGTCTTCTTTTATTTGTATCTGAAGTGACCTTGGGCAAAGACTAGAGTAGGGGGACATTAGCAAAACAGCGAGCATCATTATAGCAATTACTAGGAAATCACGGGGCCACGGGGAGCAATTATGTGCTTTGTGTTTACAATTCTGCATATAGGAGAGCGCTTGGGGGAAAGTTGAAAAAGCGCAGATATCGAAAAAATTGAGCTACAGGCAAGTGGGCGAAAGTGGAGTGAGAGTGCAGGATGAGGAGAAGAGACAAAGAAAGAGCAGGGTGGGATTTCAGCAGAGGCAGCAGATGAGGGGGTCGGCAGTCAGGTTTCGTGAGAGAATAAGAGGAGAGCAGGAAAGAAGAGGAATTTCAATGGTAGAGAAGTGGCCTCTTAAGTGTAATTGAGTGAAAACTAGTGAGGAAAAGTGGAGGAACAAAATAGCCAATAGCTCCTCTCGAGTCTCCAGAGCGTGCATTTTCTGCCACGGTGATAACTTGGATTTCTAATACAGCATCCTGGTCCTCTGAGGCATAAATTTCAAATGGCACTGTGTCCCCACTGTAGCTGCCCACACTGCCAGATGCAAGCGGGGACGAGATGGCCTGGCGACATGGCCAGGCTGAGTCTGGGGCTCGGCTGATAAGAGTGAGGTGGAGGAGGTCACTGAGCTCACTGTATTGAGACATAACCGCCGGTCAATTCAATTTCCTTAAGGACACAGGAGTCCAAACCACAATCAGAACATTTCATATCACAGTCAGGCTCCTCTTGCCCTTTTCCCAATCTCATCAGAGAAAGGGAGAAAGGTAGAGGAATGAGTGAGAGAAAGCATGAAAGAAGGAGAGTGTCATGCGATAGATGAAGGTGGGGGTGGGAACTTTGGGGGTTACTGCAATGGCCCAGAAAATCTTAATTTCCTGACAGTGTTATTATAACCAGTGATTATGCTCCAGCTGGTCTCAAGAGGGAACGAGGGAAGGAACATCAGAGAACACATTCACAAACAGATTCAGTAAGGCTTTAGCACTCAGACAAACAGGCTACCACTGCCGGGATGCCGGGTTCTATAAAAGAGAAGAATCAGCCTTTAATTATTCACATCAGTGTGTGCTTGACTTTCAGAAGAGAGCTGGAGTAATACACATACAGGCCACCCAGAGGATCAAACACCACGCCGACTGCGACAGTGGATCCAGTGACAAAAGACGCTGAACCGAACTCTGATGCAGAGGAAGAAAAAAATGGAGGGTGAATGAGAAGAGCTGAGAGAAGGACACAGCATACAAAACAGCAGTCTAAGACTGGAAACTTAAGGATGCCTGTGGACACCCACGGACCGAGAACAAAATAAAATATTAGAGCAAACAAAGCCGAGATGTGGCCTTGTTTTTCAACCACGGCAGCTTTTCCTACTCACAGAATAATTTTACCTCAATTCTTAATGCAGGCGAATGGCCAAACAAAATTCAATTTTTGATCCCTCAGCTGAAATTACTGTCAGTGTTGCCATTATGACTCAATTAAAGCTGAAGCTTTACCGGCAGTTGTGCAAAGTGGGAGTAGCATGATTCAACTGAAGAAGACCTCAGAATGTTGTCCAGACTGCGGTTTTACACGGGTGCTGAATGAACGAATAATGGCAGCTCAAATCATGCGATTGGACCTGTTGATGCTTGGTGCAAAACAACAATTTAGCACATTTAAAGATGTAGATTTACTGTCAACAAAGAGAATGCCAGGCCATCACGTTTCACCAAAGAGGTAAAGGAAGTGCAGTTTTCAAATGCCTCCAATAGACATTAAAATGATATGACAGAGTTGGTATTTGCCAGACAGGTGCATAGTTATTATTTTGGACAAGGAAGAAAAGTGGGAAAATTTGTTTCCACCACCTCACTTTTACTCTATTTGTATATATGAATATATGAGCGTTTTATGTCTGGACGGATTGGTGTATGAGTATAGAATGGGAAGGAAAATTGTTGAGGGGTGTGATTGTTGTGACAGTTATAAACGTATTTCTCATAGCAGAAAATTTTCCCTGGAAATGCAAATGAACTGGAGACCCTGAACGGATGCTCCCTTGGTCATTTGTCATTTCATAAATCATGCACTTAAGGCTAATTGTGTATTTGGCAAATCAATAGTTTCTGGGACTTCGGTAGACAGTGCAGACAAGACGTTCACACAAGTGGGTGGCTGAAATGAAAGTTGCAATAAAGAAACCAGATGCTGAGAGAAGTGTAAATAAGTCCTTTGTTGCAGCAGCAAATTCATCAGCGTTGAAAGCACAGACCCAGAGATGAGAGGGGATGAAGAGGTTGTGATGAGCAGCTGAGCAAAAGAAGAGCGGCTGATGAAATGATTCGAGTGTTTAGAAGTAGAGAAAGGCAAGATATGGGCTCATAATCAAAGGCCATGGAACCAAACGCAATCATACAGTCTGTCTGCTCATTTAGATTGATTCAAAAACTCAGCCTCTAGTGGTAGACATTTGCAAGGACCTAAAAAATAGATCTGAACAATCTCACCCAATGTCCTTCTCAAATCTCAAACACACATTTTTCTGGTCAGATGTTTTTGCAGCAGTTAACAGCAATGTCAGGAAAGGAGCAGAGGGAAGCTCAACACCAGCAGTTCCTATATACAAACTATATAGATAATGTGACAAAGATGACAGGTGCAAACACACAAGGGTCAAAGTTTGGCGTCCGTTATATTTCCCATTGGCCTACAGTTCCTCCCACTCACTAATAACACTACTCTGAAGTATACAGGACACCAAATGATTGTGATTATGCAGCACAGTGGGTGCCTGTCTGGTTCTTGCTAGAGGGAAAAAAAAACAGAGAGACAAGAAAGACATGAGACAGCCAACAAACTCTAACAGTGTCACTGAAGAGAATCTCTGGAGCTTTATTACCAGACTTCAACAGCAACAACTGAACCAAAAGCAAACATGCCGTACAGGTTTTTCTCATCTGCCTCCTTTTTACCCCATCCTCCCTGCTTTCCTTGTCATCCTCTTTTCTCCCATATATGTGATTCCCAACACCCCAATTCACCTCTGTTTGACCAGCCCTCTGACTGTCTGCTTTATTTGCTCTCTAATGTTGTCAGGGAATCTGCAACCCTTCTGTGGATCATTGCTTTTAGGCTGAGCTTGTATCTCACTGCCTGACAGAGGGAGAAAGAGGGGCCAAAATGGGAAAATGGGGATCTTTCAGGTCCAACAGGAGAGAAAGATAGAGAGGCAGACAGAACAGGGGCGGGGGGGCTGGAGGGGGAGGGGGAGAAACGTCCTGCCATTCTGAGGTCTTCACAAAGGGAAGAGAGAGACAGCCAGGAGAAGAATACTCACTCACACACACCACAGCAGGTGCCCTACTCTTTTACAACCTTCCATCGAACTAAAATGCAATACCTGACAGCCGCTGACAGGTTCTACAGCAGGAGGCAGTGCAGAAGAAGCACACAGCACATGTTTTCTGTGCATATGCCTCACATGTGTACATCCATGCATGAAATGGGGCTTACAGCTGCTGACATGACTAAAGCAATCTGCAAGCATGATGCATAATTAAGATGTTGCTGTCATTAAGACGTAATTTGCATTAAGTTTTGTTTGACATAATTTCAAACTGACACGTGCATGCTAGTTCATCTTGTGACTGCTTGTTTGTGGATGTGTGTGAGTGTGTTAAGAAGATCGTTAGAGACGTGAGAACTATCAAACTTTTAAATGTTTCCACTCTGTATATAGGGGAATGTATCGCAGCCACATGGGAGAGGAAGTACAAGCAGTAACATCTGAGTGATGTGGAAAGTGAAATGTGAATGGTGAGCTCTCATGTTGAGTGAGAGATTGAGGTCGTTCTGCATCCTGATCTTTTTTACAGACGGAGGAGGACTTTCCAAAGGCTGCCACTTCATAAAGTGAAGTTAGCTATTTAATCACCACTCCATCTCCCACACATTTTTAAAAAGAGGTGACATTATTGGGACAGACATCAGTGAAAACAAAGACCTTCTTGAATAATCCCATAAAGCACAATGGGTTAAAAAACTTGTTTTTTTATCTCTGAATATCATCATTTATCATAAATGGAAGAAGGTTTGCTAACAGTTTGCATGCTGTTATAATTTAAATTCTGTTTCCATACATCAGAAAAGTGGACAGCCTAATGGACTTCTCTGATAATGTGAGTGTGGCCGTGAATTACTTCCTCCTAACTTTCAGAGTCACAGCTAAGAAAACATTTTCTGCCAGAAGGACAGCAAAAAGGCTGAAGCCTTTTTCATTTGATTTTTGCAGTAATTTATGTAATTTATGTTTCCTGCACGGTGCTGAAAGCTGCATTCCAGCACTGTCATAACAACAACTCACCACACCATCCAACAGAAACAACACGACTGCACCACTGCAAACTCAGACCTCTAATTATAGACTATGCATTTGATTAACACGGCTTCTTTAAATAGGTTTTGTCCCACTTTTTGTACATATAATATAGTGTGTCTTATGCAGGAATACACACATCCGGATGGAAGTGGAAGCAGTTCAGAGTAACAGAGAAACAGATAGCAGGTGCTACTGTGAATGTGATCCATGCATATGCCTCACAGGATTCAGGTTTAATTAAACTCCCAGCTGTCCTGTTTCCTTCATGCACGTCAGGTCAGTCCAATCACTACAATAAAAAATCTACGGCATGAGCTATCACTGGATGTATGTCAATGAAACAGAGAACAGAGAGAAATTACATAGCGTTTGTATGTAATTTTCAAAGTGTTTCATGTTTGTTTTTCATTGTCACTAATCTGAAATAGTTTGGAGCTGAAAGGATGTATAATCAAAAAGAAAAAGAATAGTGTAGCCAATAATTAGAAACAAGTACAAGGTCAGACAATTGCAAAAACACCCAGGTGAATTTTAATTAAATTAAGCCATGGATAATAGATGAAACAGAATTTAGCTATTGTGTGATACTTGATGCAACTGAAATGAATACACATAATGGAGAAATGTAAATTAAAACTCTTCAACACCTGACTATGGAGAAGAAGTTATACATCCTCTTACATGATTGTCCCTCATGTGGCCATAAAACCAGAACATATATGGATACAATTGAAAAAGAGAGTTCCTGACACTGAAAGTGCAAAGTAAGAACTATGCAGTGTATCCCCGGCAATGAAGCAGAGTAAAGACCACTTATCCAGTTTTAAAGGTAGATTGTTAAAAATAAAACCAGACATCTATATCCATAATTGGGCAATGTATCCATTTCTCTCTCAGTTCTAAAGCAATGGACTGCCAGACTCTCACTGAAGCAATTTGTGCCAGCATCAGCTGTGATGTCAACAGGGAATAGATAATGAAGCAGGAATACACCTGATAGAACCTCCTGCAACTAATATGGGTATGTAACGTTAAGCTTTCATTCTATTTCCCCTTAACTTTTTATAATGTTTGTTTCAGAAGTGTCTACAAGATGATTTGGCAGACAAGTATTGTTTGTTGTCATGCCACTGAGGCTCATTTGAATTTCAATTTGGCGTTGGGGAAGGCAATAAGAAGAAAGGAGAGAGGGAGAAATATAAGGTAGCGAAGGGCAAGGCGGCAACAAGTCCAATCATTCATAGATGAGAGTCATTTGTCTCAGTCTGAGGGGCACTCATTCAATTATTCTTTAACTGTTTGCTTTGAAGCAGAGCAAGTATCGATTCATTTCTCTCATCAAGAGAGCAAACCAAGACAATGAATAAAATGTTCACTCAAAAGCCTCAGCAAAAAAGACAAAAATGTATATACTGTACCAACCCTTTTAATACAAGACTAAAAAGATTAATGTAACATCTAATATGCATTAACCATTTCTAAATTGTAGTGCTGAAAGCAAATTTACTCCACTCTTTTATGCTGTGTTAAAATCCAACTGGTTTGATACAAAAGTACACAACCAAGAACTGCTGCGATTTTATCAAACCCCACAGATTGTGTCAAGACAGTCAAGATTGCATCAGTGACCCTGTAACACACGCGTGTGACAAGTGGTCACATCAAAAAGGCGAGGCAAGCTGTCAAAGCTATTCAAAGCCTCAAAAATCTGCTTCTGTTCTTTCATTCTGTAGTGAGCATAATGTGAACAAATACCAGGTAAACACTGAAAAGAAAAAAAAACACAATAAAAAGGATTTGGGCTAGAGCTGGCAAAGCTCTGCTGCTACAAGGTTTGTCCTCAAGGATGAGGACAAGAGGGAGGGTTTATGTATTTCTCTACACAAGTGAGTCATGCCATTATGGATGCTGGCGACAGAAAGAACAATGAAAATATGCAGTTTCTAGAGGGTTTTGTAAGTGTATGTATGCAAGAGAGAGAGTTTGTTTATGTGTGCATGAATTACACATGTGAGTGTGATTGAGCTCCTGTATGGGGTTTTCACAGCAATTTGTTATTTTGAGGATTTTTAATGTCCTCAATCCTAAAGCAACTGTTGAAGGTATGAGGTGAACAAAAACATTGCCTTGTAAAGTCTAATTTTTACAATTTAAAACAAAGTAGTTGTTCATCCTGAGCCATTATGTTTCTCTTAAATTTTTTATTTGGTTTGTGCCCTGGCCTTATTTCCAAAATATTTCCAACAGTTTCCATCTGTAAAAAATATAGCAAGTCTCACAAAGACCTCCTTGCCTCTAAAAAGCCACTAATCTAGAGACCAGTGCTGAAATGTGACAGAATTCATTTTTGGGGGGGGAGGGAGGGGACGGCTGAGATATTCTCTACAGACAAAATTCCTTCTGCAGAAGAAATGATTGTTTGGACCTGGAGGGAATGCATGCATTTCAGGTTTCCTTCCTTCTACGGTATTATAACTGCAGGGGAACAAGACTGCGCCTTCGTGTAAATAAATACACTGCTTCCATGTTTGAAATTGTAAATAGCACTTAAAAAAACTCAATTAGCAACGGCTCCAAGCAACACATAATTGGCTTTTGGAAGAGAACGTAAAGTAAAAAATTGTGGGATTAAATGTTATCAAAATAATAGATTGTATTGAGGCTATGCCTCAATACAATCTATTATTGCTATTTCAAAGTTGCTATTTCATAGTTTAGGGTTGGCTGGATAAAAAATATGGATATAATGTGGAGCCACTTTGGTCCAGGCAATATGAACACAATAACCTCGAGCACAAACTCTGAGTAAGAGTAAATTGCCACCGTAACAACGCTGCTTTATAAGTCAGGCTTTAAAATTGGGAGACAGTCTCCACATATTGTCAGTGCAGCTAGATAACCGAGCTGTGTGCAGTCACCTAAGATGGAGAGGAATGTAATCTGTTGAATGAGACACAGCTTTAAAATAAAACTCATTTCTTCCCCCTTGGCATTGTGCTTTGTCTGCAAAAATGAGGATTTGCGGTGACTTCTCAGACACTCAGGGACACTGGTGAACGAGAAGAGTTATTATTCACATCAGAGTAGTCCACACACGGACACATGCACACACACTCAAATACACACATGCACAAGCTCAGAAGTCCCTTTGCTGCACTCGCTCATCCATTGCTATTCAGTGTCTCCTCCTGCTTGGTCCTTTATTACTCCCTGAGCAGCTCTTGGGCTGTGTGGTTACAAGAGGTACAAGTCTGCTTAACAGCCCCTGCATATTCAGAACACCCATTATAAAGGAGGGGCAAGAGCAGTCAGACACTGGGTGGGCAAATCTGACATGACACCTCTACTCGACTCAGTGACTCCTGAACTCCAGACATAGTGAGAGCTAAAGGGAGGCCAACACAAAAAGAAAATACAAATTAGGTCTTTTATTTGAAAGCCTATGATCAGAAGGACACTGGCCAAAACTCTCTCTCTCTGTTAAATGGGTGACATCATAGCAAATAATCTAAAAGAAACAAAGGTTACGGTATTGTAACCCTAGTCCTATAAGCACAGGCGGAGCCCTCTACTCTCTATGGGTAATACTCTCCTCCAATCACATGCATGCAATTGAAACTGAAATTTTCTGAAACCAGTTTGCATGTATGTAGCCAACCAATCAGGACATGTGTACCGAGTCTCACTGCTGCTCACTATCCAAAACCACTTCAGCAGACGGCGTAGGAGCGGCAGGTTCCATCAGTAGAGGGCTCCACCTGTGCTTATAGAACTAGGATTACAATATCGTAACGCGACCTTCATGCCCTGGTCGCGCAGTGGCTACAACACCACGTCCACACACTTGTTGAACGTGTGGGGAGCCAGGGAGTAGCCAAACGGTAGCCTGTTGTACTTGTAGGCTATCCCCTGTAAGGCGAAAAACAGAAATCCTGAGTTACAGCACCACTTCAACGTGAAAATAAGCATCTTTCAGGTTGATGGTGGTGAACCAGTCGCCTAGTTGAACCAGTTCCAGCGATCTCCTGATAGTGAACATGCGGAACATCTTTCAGGCAATGTATTAGTTCAGGATGCAGAGATCCAAAATGGGTCTGAAACCTCCCATCTTGGGAACCAGGAAGTATGCTGAGTAAAACCCCTTCTGTCTGTCGCGAGTGGGAACAATCGAGACAGCCTGTTTCAGTTACAGGCACTGGATATCTTCAGAGAGAGAATCTATCTCCTCTTAGGAAAATAGATTTATCTCCTTGATGGCCAAGAACGGAGGAGGACCATGGCAGAACTGGAGAGAATAACCCAGTCTCAGTGTTTTGTCCATCCACTCCGATAAGACACAGCTGCGATGCAATGTCCTGTACAACTGTATCACAGGACTAGTGGCCAGCTGGGGATCAGCAGCCAGGAAGCTGTGATATCCTGAATGCATCACCGTCGGCTGCCGCAGCAAAGCGTTAGTTGTTGTGTCAGTGCGTCTGTCATCCTCCGTTTTTCCCACAGAAATTACCTGGGAGGAATGGAGCAGACTCAGTGTCTCCTCTCCTCGGTCGTAGCATGCCCCTGGCCATGCTAACGTAACCCAAGCAGCGAGCGGTGTATGCCAGTCCCGAGCAGGGTGGCGTGAACAGGGGGAGACAGTGCTGACAGGAAGTGGACATGCATGTCCTCACTCCGGTCGATGTGTGGGGCGAGGCGTTATTCCTGTGTGAGGATATAACGTCGCTCGCTGCCTCACCATTTCCTTTGTTGGCTGGTCTGATAAATAATGGTACCAGCGAGCACTGCAAGACGCTGATCTGCTTTTAAGTGTCGATATATCGGGCAGGATGTGTGTTTTTCTCATCACATCGTGCCTAACATAGCGCTCAGCTCATGCGCTCAGCTAGCACCTGCAGCTGAATAAAGCTGCCCACCGTCTGCTTCTCTGACAGAGAGAAGAGAGGCAGGGGCGCCAGCAGAGCAAGTGCTTTCTGTTTTGCACAGACTCTGTAATCGGCTGGATGAAGCAGGCTGAGCCACTATTATCCGAGCATCACAGAGGGCCGGAGAGGTGGAAGAGGGGAGGGTGGAGGATTGTGCTCTTTGGAAAATGTCACGTGTTTTTGTTAAAACATTTTCAACATTAAACACATGTTCTGTCTCCTTATTGTACAATTGTATTTCTTAATCTTCAACCCAGCAGTGTGGGTATTATTTCACATGTGTTTAGTGTTTCCAGACCTTTTTTACACGACACACACAACTTGAACAGTGGTGTGAGGGGGCAGTGAACTCCGCCAGCACATCCGTGGGAGGGGGGGCCTTCCATCAGAAAAGGAGAGTCTCAGCCGAAGTGTCAGACAGCGGCTGCGGCAGAGAGCCGGATGAAGCAGTGAGTTCATCTTCGTCGCAGAGATCAATCTCTCGTCGTAGCGGAGTGAGATGTCACACAGCCGCAAATGGTCCCACCATTTCTGGCGTTGAACAGGAGGCAGTTAAAAAGCGAAGGACTGCACGGTCGCATCCAAGGAACTCAAAACAGAAGTGATGCCCGGCAGCGGCGGCAATGAGACCAGGGCACGGCGGGCAGGAACGAGCTTGTAGCGGCGACTCCATCCGTGGAGAAGTAAGATCGGTGAGCTGATTTCGCCATCGCTGAAGAAAAGAGGATAGTGAGCAGCAGTGAGACGCTGCTTATATAGTGTACGAGAATTTCAATGGGCAATTGCATGCATGTGATTGGAGGAGAGTACCACCCATAGAGTCCAGTAGAGGGCGGAGCCTGTGTGAGATAGAATATAATTTAATTTAATACATATACAGTACTTTAATGCTGTCCATTCTCCAAGGCACATCATAGTTTTTCAGATTTTTCTTTATGTTTTATCTCCCTTCCAGACAGTGACTGCTTTCCATTAATTTTACTGTGAAGTAAAAATGAACTGCGGAGACACGAACCTTGCTTGAGATAAGTAATCGATTTAAATCACTGACTTTCCTTCATTTTATTTAAGTTACAATATCATGTCATGACCATGCATTTTAAGTTGCAGACTGAAAAGAGTGTGGCATACAGTTCCTCTCTCAGTCCTGTTTGTGTGTCTCTTGCCCTTTCTGCCTCTGTCCCTGCCTTCAGCCCCACCCCCATTCTCTTGGCTTTGCCATTCTCCACCTGTCCCCCAGATGCCCCCGGACTTTCCTGACCCCTGGTTCCCACACCCACTTGCTCACCTGTTGCCACTCCCCAATTGTCTTCACTTGCTGCATATTACCCAATCAGTCCTAGTACTATATGTTCTGGTCCTCTGTTATCCATTCCCTGCCAGTTCGTCAATGTTGCTTCGTTGTACAGTTGCGTTGCCTCTTTGTTCCCACCATTACCTATGATTTTGACCTTGTACCTGTTTGTAACCTGCCTGCTTTGCCCTTTTGGACTCGTTTGCCTGTTTTGGACTGAATTCCCGTTATCTGATATAGAGATGGCAACGCCTGTACTCTGAACCTGGGGTTACGCCATGGTTACATTACCTAATCAACATTGTCACCATGGTAGCGACTTGTCAATCACAACGTAGTCACGCCCTAAAGCATACCCTGCTTTATCATCTATTTTACTCTAAATGGGGCCATAATTTACAAAATGAACATCATGCTGTATTGAAGATAAAGTGAGAAGAAGGGTCATTTTCTCACGGACTTGTATACATTGACATAGTGGCCAAAACGTGTAATTACAACGTCACATGATGCTATTGGGCCAAAAAAAACTTTTCCTCATAGACTTACATTGTGAAAGAAATGTCTGTAAATCTTGATTAAGACAAGAAAATAGACTGTGTTCAAAAAAATATGGGCTGGCTTCCAATAAACTTCAGAAACCTTAATTTATAAAAGAACAATCCAGAATCTTTTCAGCAATGATTCAAACACCAGTCGTTCTGAAACTGCCTATTACAACTATTTATCTTGGATATTACTTATTTCTAGATATTACTACATAAATTCTGGCTCAGAAAATATTATATTCTTGTTATATTCTTGTTCATTAATAATCTTACAACCATAAAAAGAAAAAGGCTTCTGTGGTTTCAGTATGAACTATGAAATTGTGCTTTTTACAATCTTACTTGAATGCATATCCTATCAGTGCATGTCATATTTAATAGGAGATTGGCACAATAACACAGTATCAAAAGGGCAAGCACGTTCACAAAATTGCTAATAACTTCCTAAAATAAAAAACATGATATATTTAATCTCTCCTAAGGAAATGGCGTGTGTGTGCGCATTTGGAGAATAGATGAGAATAATAGAAGGAATTAAGGAACAGAGCAGCAAAACAGACATTTTGATCACCCACCGATATGATCTGGCTCATGCATTATGAATGATGTAGAGACGGGGCGACTGGCTCTCTAAACCATCACATCTGCAAAAGCAGTAACAGTTAAGAAAATTAAGGCATAAAAAGAAGAGATAGATTTGCATACTGGTTTATGGATTAATTTAAGGGATAATCAGGAGTTACTTTCAGCAGAGCGGTGTTTAATTAATGTCAAGAGGTTTTTCAGATGTGCTACAATAATTCACATAATTTCAGTTGGACCATGTAGACAGCAGTCCCAGCCCCCGGGGCTTCGAGGCCATCCCCCCTTCTTACTAAACTCAACATTAGCTTGTATATTTCTGTGTGAGCACAGGCAAGAGCGGCATCACCACGGAAACTACAGTCAGCTGGGAGGGAAAAGTATTACCATGGGAGCAAAAAACTAAATAATTATGCAAAACAGCAGTAGACTAAATATATGAGAAATTGCAGAAAGTAAAGCTTTGATGAGACCCAAGTTCTAGTTTTTGAGCATTTTAGTCATACTGAAGTTTTTTTTTTTCTTTTATTATAACTATTATTATTATTCCTTCTGCGGCATCCATAAGGCACAACAAACCATCTGAGAAAATATGATGTATGTAGGGAGGAAGACAAATTATAATTGCAGCAGGGCAGAAACTGGAATGCTTGTGCATGTGTGTGACTGTGTGTGTAGGACTGTGTGTGTGTTTGTGTATGTGAGATAAATACAGAGCATGGGGAAGAGAAATGTCCCACCCTGTTTATCATAGCATGATGGACCTCATTGGAAACAACAACTGACAGGCATGTTTAATGTCCTTGCAATAACTGAAAATTGAACATAGTGGATAAACACCGACAAGGCTTTTCATCAGCAGTAAGTGCTTATGATAACACTCAGATGCAAAAACATTTGCATAGTCTATACTGTATTCAGAGAGATATACTATTTATACATTATAGAATATATATCACAAAAAAATTATTGCAAATACAGATGCACAAAGCTGACATGACAAATAAAATTTTTAAATCACATAGAGAGGAAATTGCAATTAATTATTTCAATTTGTGTCTCCAATCCTGTGTTTAAAAATAAAAATTTAAAAAATTTAAAAATTAAAACATTATAGTATAACTACTACCAATTTTTTGTATGTATTTCAAAATCAAACTGAATGGCAACATTTCCATATAATCACTAAATATATAAATAGAAAATAAATGTCTGTTTCCACCTTTTACATGTTTATCTTGATCTGTTCCTTCTTGGCAATTTGTCACATAGGCTCCCAGTGAGCACTATGTCAACATGTGTGTGTATCAACAGGTTGAAAAGCCACCTTGAGCTCCTGAAGGGAAGCTTTAAAGTATTTCTCCACTAACCACACCGAATCCATTATACTAATTTGTCACCTCAAGGCAAACAGGTCCTGTTGCATTAACCTCCAACAGAATCCCTGGCTGCAAAGTAAACAGCTAAAAGCATGAGAAGCAATGTCAGTTTCATTTTGGCTGCACTGCATTTTTACATATATAGATGAAAAGTTGAAAATTAGGCCGTTAAATTTCAATATGAATGCTTTTTTAACATTATGTGCACACACGTAAAAGAGAAATTAAATTGCATTTCCACTTTAACTTCCATAAAGCACAGCCTGGTGAATAGTATTGACCTATGTGTATAGCTTTTAATATCAAAAAGCAAAAACATTCCAAAAGATAATAAAAATCACAAAATTAAGCTTGTCAACTATTTTGCATTTTGCCATTTAACTACCCTAGGAATAGAAAACTCTTAAGAGTTGATCCCGTCGAAGTTCTTCTTCTTCTTCTGCTAACACTGTTATGCTGTTCACAACCCAGGAGTGATATTTTCTGAAACTGCAAATGTAGATCGATGAAAGTGTTTCAGCTGTTGATGCAGAACACTGAGGAAGATGAATATTTATACAGAGGCACACATGGGAGCACTTCACTATGCAGCTGAAAGCCAAAAATGCAACCAACTCATTCTCCTCCCGTCTTCTGTCAGCCCAAACAGCTCCTCAATCAATTCTCCGCTAAAAACCCAAACACACCCGTTTCTTCCTCTGCTGCGTCTATGTCATGCGTCCTGCTCATGCATTAGAAGCAGGGAATGTGCTTATATTCACTCTGCCTTGAAAACATTCTTTTGAAGAGGCCAAAAAGCCCAATCCATCCATGAGTGTGTGTGAGTAACAGAAAGCCCGTGTGATCAGTGGAAATTCACAGCTTGCCGTTTATCCTCAGACAAAAGCGCTGGGCAGAATGAAAGGGAAATTGGAGTGCTTACTGAAGCTGCTGAGAGGGCCCCTAGCCGAGCCTCAAATTGCTTCCCTCCTCTCCACTACACAGCCTTAACATGGCTGAAGCCATACATCAATTACCAGTCACCTCAGTGGAACATCTCTGCCACTGCGGTACCTTGTCTGGTTCACTGCCAAATGAGTGCCGCACTTACTTCACATCATAGAAGTCAATCAGGCAGTACTGAAAAGGCAGGTGTATTATAAATCTGCTGCCCATTCAAAGGAACTAAGTAGCTGTTGACAGGTGCATGTGGTATCTCAAGTACTGAGAGAGAAAGCTCACAAAGGTCTGCGAACCAGAGTGTGACGCGGCTCACGGATTTAACATTCAGCCTTCTAGTACTTAGATTTCGAGGCATTTTAAGCACCCCAAGCAGTTTGTGTTTTATGATTGGTCTCTGTGTTCATTAGAGAGAGAAAAAAACAACCCCCTTGATTTGAACAAGCGTTATGCTCTTACTCCAAACCCCCCGCTTCCAGAAACAACTTAGTTCTGGGCAGTCGTCCATCAGAGAGAGAGAGAGAGAGGGAGAGAGACCAAGTACAGCCATTTTGTCCAGCTTTCTACGTCCCAAGCCCTCATCTCTTGCCTGGTTGCCTGCCAGGCAAACCAGCAATCCCAAGACACATGCTGGTCTGTCCTGTTCAGCTATTTAAAAAGTCTGGTGAGTGCGCCTTGTTTACCATTTAATCACAACTGCAAGCTATGTCTGTATTAGGAAATTTTGTCACTACCACAACCTTTGATTGAGTCCAAGCTGGGCAAAAAAGAGAAGGTGAAGATATTAAAAACCTGTAATGTATGAGGCAGTTGGAACTGTGTAGGGAGGTAAATGATTGATGGCTCACTGCTCATACATTTATGCTAAGTTAGTTTTAATGTTTTTTTGAACAGAACAGTAATGGTTCTTTGGGCCTCTGGGCAACCACACATCTTGCGCTTTATGTATGTATCATGCGTCCCTGCATACTGGAGCATTAGCATGATAATGGAATAGCAGCATATCTGGGGGTATGACTAGAGGTGGGAGAGCAGAGTATATACTAACATAGAAGCCAATTAGCAATTTCAGCAGTTGCTTGTTGAACCGGCACGGTGCAGAGGTCTCTGTTAAATTAAAATACAAATGCAAACTTGCCAAAAGGGGACAAGAGTGCTTGTAAATCACATCACAGCCACTTTAAGCAATCAGACAGTAGACAAGGAACAAAGAAACATTAAAAAAGTTTTATAAAAGAATTGGAAGACTGTGTCTTCCTCAAGAGATACCTATAGTGCCAGCCTAAGGTTATAAAAATATGGCACGATTTAGGTTCTCACATTGTGGGGTTTGATCTGATTCCTTCACTAGAGACTTTTGTTTAATTGCCGTTCACATGGGAAATCTTTGAGCCCTGAGGCGAATGAACAGGAACAGTACTTTCAAAATTCTGCAGACACACACACACACAAGCACACCCTCATACTTTCATACTGGTGAGCTATCCAGCTCTCACTCAGCCTTCTGATTGGGTTGAAACATAGCCCAGGAGGAAATGAATTCCTGTAATCCAAACAATGTTTGATCTAATTGTCCTTTATTGCTGGATTCCACTATTGCACTGAGTTCCTGCTACTGTGAGGATATGATTGAGATATTGATAGTGAAGAAAGATGGTTTGACAAGATACAAAAAAGACATTTATGAAGTCCAAGAGCAGGTCTGGGTGAGAGGCTGACAGCGGTGGTCTAAATTATATTCATCAAACTGTCTGCTTGAATGCAGACTGTCGTCAAACTGTCTGGAACTGCATGTCTGTTTGTGCTGAAAAAGGCAAATTCCCAACTGGGACTGTGTTAGTAAGCGGCATGTTTAGTACAATTTTAAGATAGGGATGCATCTATTTTAAGGATCTTATTAGGCAGTCAAATTTTCCCAATACTCTTACACTTGTTACCCACTGCAGTTTCAAAATCTCAATATCAGAGCTCCACTCCACAGAGTCTCCACTTATAGACCACATGTCTTGAACCCGTCTCCCCTTGTGTCCATCTATGTGCCCTAATTTCTGACTGCTGCCTCCGTCAGTTAAATTGTCTTCCCATACATAAAGATTATGTGCTGAGGATGGAGCCTGAACTAATTTGTCTGACCTGTTCTCATATGAAGAGATTCACCGTAGCTCCAGTGAGAGTGAATCTGCTCCAGGGTTGACATTTAATCCATGCCAATTTATCACTACTGCAGCCCACCCCAGTGGATACTACTGGGTGGCATATTGCTTCAGTGAACCTCTGGCACAGACGTAGAGCAAAAGACAGGTGTGTTTCCTTTTATTTCTTTCTTTTTCTGTGCATAAAGGGGCTATATGTGCTGCATTGGGGTGAGAGATGGGGCTTGTTCCTATTTGAATTAGAAAAAACAGAGGATGGTCATAAAGGAAGCCATTGTTTGCGCCTTTTATGGCTGCTTGGAAGCTGGCCAAG
The DNA here is from genome assembly GCA_038419695.1 of Scomberomorus guttatus. Taxonomy (NCBI): domain Eukaryota; kingdom Metazoa; phylum Chordata; class Actinopteri; order Scombriformes; family Scombridae; genus Scomberomorus; species Scomberomorus guttatus. The sequence goes on from CM076459.1 coordinate 1,824,820, forward strand.
TTTGCTATTGTGTGCAGAGATATAGTAATGAATCTCTAAAATAGTCTAGGGAGGAGAAGAACATTGCAAAGTTTCTTGAGAGATTCATTACCATATTCGCTGCACTGTGAGAATAGTTGATGATCACTTTTGCTTAAAGTGTGTTTGTTAGTTTGTGAGTTTGTTAGTCTATTTATTTCGAACATGTAAAAATAAAAACAGATAAAAACAAAACAAGAACCACAATAAAATGAAGGAAACAATAAACCTATTAAAACAAACTCAATAAACAAATTCTCATAAACAACACAAATTAAATATTACATGTTCAAAAAGGAGTAGGAAGAAGTATACACTTATTTATTACTCATCCATAAAGTCATATATACAATTTGTGTAAGGCCAATGTAGTAGTATTCATTGCTTGTTTAAGAAAGGAGTTCACATTAAGAAGCCAGGCCTAATAGGAGCTGTCTATGTTCACAGGGCTAAACCTGTCAGGCATGATATTTTCCCCAAATCATCTCCAGCCCTCAGGAGCATCCCCTGCATCTCCTGTGATAATAAAAACACAGATTATATTATTTTCTGTCAGTTTCTCCACGCTCCCTGTGCATCATCATGATTGATTTTCAGTTAATTCACTGCAGGAGAATGATCAAATATGTGTCCCAGAAAGGTGGTACACCAACAGATTACAAGAGCGGCAGTCTGTCTCCCATATAAAACCTTGTTTAGGGTGATGTTGACATTCAAGCTGTCACACGCTGAAAAAGCACACTGACTTTATTTTCAATGATGTGAGGATACCTGGAGAGAATATAAAATAATGAGGAGGTACGACAGCAGAAGCCAACTGCCAGCATTTGAACATTATTCATCTTCAGTTTGCCACCGTCACATGCTGACATGCAATTTGACTTTCTTACATTTCCTAACATCATTTAAGTTTTACTGCAGTATTTCTATGTTGGATATTTCAAGTGTTATTTGTGCCTTAGGTCGAGCCTCCCAGGCATCCCTTCCTCCCAGTCTGTGTACTGCGCCCAACAACTTCCACCAATTAAGGTTATAAAGACTTAAAGTTAAAGGACCAGTGTGTAGAATTTAAGTGTCATCTAGCGGAACAGACTTGGCAGAAATGGAATATAATATTCAAAAGTACGTTTTAATTAGTGTTTAATCAACTGAAAATAATTTGTGTTTTTGTTACCTTAGAATCTACATAGGGAGCTTCTACAGTAGCCCAGAACAGACAAACTAAACACTGTCTCTAGAGAGGGCCTTTCGCCTTTTTTCACAAGTTTCGCAGCCACCGTAGGTTTTCCTACACACTTGGAAGGGGAGGGTGAGGGGGGCGGTATTCAGTTGGTTGCAACTCACTGCTAGATGCCACTAAATCTTACACTTGACCTTTAAGGCTTGGTTAGGGTTTAGCCAATTATTATGAAGGTGCAGGATTTGTATTGTACGTAGCTTGAGAGAAAGTTTTGCCCGGAAAACTAAACTCTGACAAATTAAGTTACCTGAGCAACAAGAAACAGCTATTTCTGGCATGTGCTACGTTATATGGAGCAAACCCGTAAACCTGACCTCACCGGCATATCTCGAGGAGAGAAAAACAAGGTTTATTTTGCTGTATTCACAGATAGTAATATTCAGATTGTGTCATACATTTATCTTTTTTCCATACTCCCACCTCTGTCTCTGCGCCTTCATCGTTCCCCCTGATTTGTCTTCTTACTCCAAGCTCTGGGGTCTCTGAGGCCCATGACCCATCAGTTCTGCTAAGACCTCTAAGGGGTCATCCATCAACAGGACTGCGCTGTAACCTGGGGATAGATTTCCTCTCCCCTTGCCCACTCATCAATCACCAGGGGCTACTGTGCATACCCAAGCAGGCTGCAGAAGGTGGGAAAAGCCAGTCAATGTCACTCACTTGGCCAAGTACTTGCAGACTTTTGTATTTGTACTTCATTTGAGAAATAAATCTATTAACCTTGCTCAGAGGAAAAATCTCCAAGGGTTTTTCTTTGTGAGAATTCCTACAGATTAAGGGCTAGAATCTCTACACACACACACACACACACACACACACACACAAAAGATTAATTGAGATTTTATATTGTGTTTTCAAGTGTGTTCAGAAGCAAATCATTGTTAATGAAGGAATGTTTATGATTCATCTTGTTCATTTGAGTCAGTAATGAGCAGGAGCAGCAAGACAGCAATCAAGACTAACAGACAAGAGGTAGAAAGGTTGCACAGCTGTGCGTTTGCCTGTGAGCCTTGGCTGGAACAAGACCAGTGCACACGCAGAGGCAAATCGTCATTGCTTTACAATTCACTAGGAAGTCATTCAATATATATAGTTTGTGACTCGCACATCACTAACGTGACAATATTAGTAAGGGTGTAACAGAAAATCATTCATAAATTGTGTGAATGGAGGTACTGTAAGCGGGGCCCACGGTGACGCAAAAGAAAGCAAGTAACAATGACAGAGACCAAAGAGAGTTGAGAATATAGGGGAGCGTTAATCACTCACACTACAGAGGAAAGGAGTGCTGATGCAACAGAGCAGAAAGAGCAAAAAAAAGGGGGAGAAAAGGGAGAAAAAGCAACTCTAGCGTTTGCGTGAATATATACAAAGAGAGACGCGGGGCAAGCACCTAAAGCAAACAGTGTTGCAAGTCACTGACACCTACACTAAGAGGATGCAGTGAGAGGCTTTTGTCACGTCGCTGTAAGGAGACTGAGCACAGTGGCTGATGGCGTTGAGTCAGCCGGTGCCAGGTGTCTTTTCGACATGGGCACCACTCCCCTAAATGTCTGGTTGAGAAGAGAGAGAAAGCTGCTGCCACCAACACCCTCCCAATTAAAAGCTCTAATTAATCAGAGCTATTTAAAGAAACCCATTCATCCCCGATGGCGGGAAGCACGCTGACGAGAGAAAAGATAAACTGCACATCTTTGCTCTGATTTCCCTTTTCTCTAAGCTGCCCTATGGCATTCCTACTTTCACTCCACAACTTAGTATGCAGCTGTCACAATTATAAAATAGTGAATAACTGCATCAGACTGGCAAAGAATATATATTGCCTTTGTCATATATATATATTTTTTATGTAATGCAATTATAATAAACTGTTGTTTCATGACATAAATAAATGTGAAAAAACATTGCATGCTCATAGAGTAGCTTGCCTGCACATTAAGAGCAATTAATGCAGGCAAAGTAAAAAAAATAATAATTATAATATATAATTTGACATTAGAACCATGGTCATACAAAAAAGAGACATGTAGAGAAATGTCTTGTTATTATTATTTTTTTATATATTTTATATATGGAGTATTTTATAGTTTTTTATATTTATATATAATATATACATTATGTATTCAGGGATTATAGGAAAACCCTTTTTTTATATTGTTAATTCATTCTCAACTCAAAATTCTTATATATTTCCATACTGTTCTCACTTTTGGTTTATGCATCATTCAGCTCACTGTATGAAATGTGAAAAAGATAAAGTACCAATGTAATGCAACAAGGGAAAACAGATGAAATCATAAGATGGGACCGGCGTACTGTATGACCCCACCATGTACAGACCTGCCCGGTGTCATACACAATTTTGCATCTCTGTCAGAATCTCTTTCCCTGAACCTACAAAAGCATTTCATCAGAGTCCAAACTTTCTGGAATATAGAGGGACAGAACGTATTTTGGCAGACTGCATTTTCTCCCTGTGAAAAGAGCTCATTAGCTTCTCTTGCCCTCAATTGAGCCTCCCAGATAGCACTTCCTCTCATGCTGAATACAAATAACGCCTTTACTAGGATTGGATGACCCAAACCCAACTATGGCCATAACCCTGACCATCTCAAACCTAAATCAAATATTTCCACTTAATTAATTGAACTTCCAGGGTCATTGCAAGGCCTGGAGAGGGGCTTGTTACGTGAGAGGCTCAGTTCAAGACAAAAATGTTGTCTCTTTAGTGAAAACATGTTTCCCTCCTATATCTTGGGGTACAAAGTTTTTACAACTTGTTTGTGAATTCCTGCTACTCCAGAGACTTCAGTTATGTCACATTTGACTGTTTTCTACAAATGTTGGTTGTGAGTGTTGCCGTTGTATTGGTATGGTGGGATTTTACAGAGAAATACTGAGAGAAAACTGAAGCCAAGGTTTTTGTAAACATAATCAGTTTTCATGATGACAAAAAGCAGGAAAACAAGACCGAGGTTGACAATTACCAAAATTATTCAAATGCTGGTCCACTCAGTTTTTAAATAAGTACAGTTGTTTAAGTCTTTTTTCAAATGTCTTGGCAGACAAATTGCTTTCCTCAGTTAATCACTTGTATTTGCATATAAAGTCTGAACTCTGTACACACTTATCCATTAAGTACCTGGCATTTTGACTGAGGAGCTATTAAACTAAACCGTCTCTATTACAGAAATATGAGAAATGGGATGACCCATTCTGTGTGTCCTGTAACTCAATTAAGAACAACAGTAAATCCTGTGCAACTTGAAAGCTTCTTGAATCTGGAGAGATACTTAACTCCTTTTTTAAAGAAATTATTACAGTGATGATTAACAACCCTTCATTTTCTGAAGAGTACCATAGTAAGTAAGTAGTACTCAAGGAGTGAATATAGAACTATCAACAATGATGTCTGTTTTGAGTTTTGCCATTTCTCCATGACTCGTTTGGCTACTAAAGCATCTGGACTTTCTAAACAAAACTCTGTTCTTATAAATGTATGACCGAAGATTTGTTTTCCACCAAATGGCTGAATTAAAATTATGTAATTTGAATTGTAGTGATACATGTAATTTGGTATTCATATTCAAATTTAACTTTTATTATTTGTCTGGAATTCAACTTTTCAGAAAACGCATTCATATTTATTTGTTAAGATTTATTTATTCAGGAATTCCCACTAAGATAAACATATTATTTCTATTTAACTATGTTATGAGAAATCTGGGAGAACGTACAGTGTTCGGTTCAGTGTTGGTACGAACAATTATTAAAGTAATGCTGCTGCCTTCTAGATCATTGTGATGATAATCTGACTTTCTCATCTGACTCACAATGATGACTGCAATAGCTCACTAATGAATATTAAGGCATTGCAGTAAAATGGCATGAGGTGAAGGATAGTGGCAGCGGCATTCAGGACGTCACCATGATAATATAGTATATTTCATAATTATTCTTAAATTTGTTCTGTATTCTATATAAGAAAGACAATCTGAATTATTACACAACTGACTTTTAGGTCACAAGGTCAACATAAGGACAACCGCAACCCAGAGTAGCCCTGGTTTATGGTGAACCTGAAAGTGAGTTGCAAACAGCAGGGGACCCAGTCATGCTCCATGTGGTATACCTCCCATCAAAATTTAAGGGTATTTATTAAATCTACTATAAAGATATTAAACCAGAATCACCAAAACACATGGAAGCAACTTATCAAACAAAATTTTGTGAGTCAAAAGTATCAAAAGACAGATCCACAAGGGATGCCGCATTGCAGTGTATAATTTTTGAATATAATAATTATTTTAAAAATTCAAAAATAAGTTTCTTGTAAAAACAAAAAAAGTCTTGATTCTTGCCCTACTTGTACTAACCTTACCCCAACCACCTCTAACTTTAAAAAATATATAACCACTTTTAAATGTATTCCTAAAACGTATTCTTTTAACCTTACTTTTTCCTGCCTAACCTTAAACAGATTTTTTGGCATTTTGATATTGATTTTTTTTTTTTTAAATATTCTGAAAACACTGATTTGAAAAAAGAGTGTTTTGCCATTTGTTCTTTTGAAATTTTCTGTTTCAGGGGAGAGAAGTGAAATCAAAGCATCTTTCACTTTAACATCTGCTTGCCTGTGATGCCCAACATCAACCAAGGAAGGGTAATGTTGCTGTAAAAGCCTGCAGCGCACAGTGTAAATTTAATGCTTGAGAAGAGAGCTAATCGCCTCTGTTGGGATCTTGTAAATTTTACTATATAAAAATCTGATTCAATTTCAGATTTTCTGTAGTCTCAGTTAGAAACTGAGATGATATTAAATTAATCATTATTTACTGGTTATGCAGGATTTACTCTCATGTTAATGCATTACATCTGAGTGATGAAGCTGACTGCTGAGTCTGTGACAGTGTTGCATTATTCCTGGCTCCTGTGGGAGCTGAGTACAGGCTTTTGATGGTAGTATTAAAATACTTTTGATTGGTGGAGCTAATTACAGAGTTTTCGGATTCACATATCCTGAATACCGCTAATGTGTGGGAAACAAGCTTCAGCAGAATGGCTGTGAGAAAACAGGAGTAGTAAACAGACAGAAAATAGGCCTCAAGCTGTGCCGCAGGAATGAACGCGAGGCAGTGATTAATCTGAGGGACTTTTATTTATAAATCTACCATAAAGCTACAATAAAAAAGACTTTGCAATTGCAGTTGCAAAAGTTGGTTGTTTATTCATGAATTCAATTAAACATATCAAAAAGCATTTGAGTAGGTGCTACACAAACTCTCAACCTGAAATATTAATTATTCAGTGATTGTTCCACCAATCTTGTAAATTGTCTTATCTTGTGGCTTAATGGTATAGTGAGATCACACTATTAGACCACATAGAGCTGCTGACAAGTGTAAAGGTTTCCCTCCATCTCTGTCTTTTTTCCTGCAGCAACTGCTGGAAGATGGAGTTTTTAAATCTTTAATCACCTGTGGTGCGGTAGGCAGAGAAATAATTGCTTATTTTGTAACAGCACCCACTTTAATAAAAGGGTTATTATATGTCACTTAGACTCTGATGGAGACTGACACACAATACAAATACTCAATTCTTTGCCAGAAGATGAGTATTTACAGTGCAGCTTTTATGTCAGTATTATCACAGTATTTAACTGACCTAAAAGGATTCATCATCAGGTTGGTGCTCATTAGTAGATCAGCCATAGTGACAACTTGAAGGGCCTTGAAATTAGGTCAGTGAAGTGGAAGGTGAACACTGAAGTCAAGTCAAGTCAATATTATTTGTATAGCCCAATATCGCAAATCACAAATTTGCCTCAGGGGGCTTCACAGCAATACAACATCCCCTGTCCTTAGACAACATCCCCTGTCCCTAGACCCTCGATTCGAATAAGGAAAAAATCCCTAAAAAAAAAACCCTTTAACAGGGAAAAAAATGGAAGAAACCTCAGGAAGAGCAACAGAGGAGGGATCTGTCCCCCAAGACAGACAGATGTGCAATAGATGTTGTGTTTACAGAATAGAACACAAATTACAGATTACAGCATTGAATAGGATAACAAAATTATGATGGATTTATAATATATAAGAAGAGGATGCCAAGCAGCTTCCAGGTGCCACAAGAAACCTGAGCCATGTGACCTTCATCACCATGGAGACCTGGCAGGAGGACAGACTACACATGCACACAGGGGAGACTCACATCAAGACAAGAAAAGACATTATTCACACAGGAGAGGGAGAGGAAGATAAAGACATAATTCAAAGAGAGAGACATGAGGTGAGGCTAAACTCCTGCAGGAATGGCAAAACCAGATCCAAAACCTCAAGAAATGGCACCAGCAGCCAGGGAAGCAGAGCGGTTCCAGGATGGGTGATGGTCCAGCAAGAGATGCCTGAGAGACAAGAGAGGACAGGAGGAGAAAATAGGGAGAGAGAGGGAGAGAAGAGAGCGGAGCACACAGCTCGGATGCTCATGTGCTTGTGGAACAAACAAACAGAAGGTTAGAGAGAGGCAATGGTTATCAGAACAGCTGCAATAATCAATAATCTCGACGGCAGAACAATGAATAGTAAATTCATTGCGACAGAAACCAACCCGCTGTGCAAAGGTCATGAAGTACTCAATTAGAGGCATCTAATTGTAGGTTAAGGCAAAAGGATGAATTTTAAGTTTAGATTTAAAGGAGTCAACAGACTCAGATTGTCTGATGTCATCAGGAAGGTTCTTTCATTTCACTAAAATAAAATATATCAGCTAAACATTTGCATTTGCTGAAACCATCGCACTGCATGCACAACAACCTCCGAGGTCCAACAGCCAGGATCATCTTCTGTGCTGAAGAAATGTCAAAGGCACAGTGAGTTATTTCAGCCTCACGTTCCTATAGTCTAGTGAAATCATGCTCAAACTCTGACTCTGCAGAGGTACAGTATATTTAAAAAAAAAATTTCCATGGATAGAAAAACCTCCAAGGCACATATCAGTTTGTACATTTTCCCTTTTAGAATTTTGACTTGATTTTAAAAAATGCTTGTTTTATCTTGCTATTCCCATAATGGGTTTTTATGCTTATAAAGGCACAATTAAGTGTATATTCTCTATCCTTTTCTTACACAGTAGAAGGATGTCTTTATCTATTTTGCCTAGATAGACTAGTCAAATAGAGCTGTGAAACCCACTTTATATTGACTGACACTTAAACCATTAAATATTTTAATTCCATGTAAAAGGTGGAGAAAATATATGAGATGCAGTAACAGATATGTTATGTTGAACACGCTTTCTTGTGCAACCACAACAACATCTTCTTGCCAAAGAGTCTCGGATCTTTCTGCAGGATGTATGTTCCAAACCACTGGAGCAGCCCCGGTCTGATCCCTGTCATTAGGTGAGAGAAAATAGATGTTGTGAACTGGTATGGTAAACTGTGTCAACCGGGGCGAAATTATCCAATCTCTGTTGTTTGTTTTAAAATAGTAAATGTTTAATGACTCACAAAAGGCAGAAAACGCTGCTGTTGCACCTCTCTGTGAGGGTTCAATATCTCCTAGCTCTGTTGGTTTTCTGGCTGCACCAGTCAGTGATGTTAGAGCAGGTGTGGCGGCAGATTAGGGTGTGGCCAGGAGTGTAACTTTCTTAAACACAGCAGCTTTGTATCCCCTCCTATATGCAATTCAATGTGGATTTAATGTCCCCACTAGGCTGAGGTGCCAGGATGCAGTGCTGTCTCCCAGCTGTAGCACAGGCTGTTGGCTGGATCCAGTAGCCTTAATGAAAAGCTGACCTTTAACGCATCTTGAGACTAAAGGCTTTGCATACAAATGATGATCCGATTCCTCATGACCAGTCAGTCAATCCCACAGTATGCCACTGCAGGATGTTCCTTTAGCTGAGCAGAGATCTATCACCCCCCTCATGATTTTGCATTTCTATCAGAAATAATTCAGGTTAAATCTAGGTTTACTTTCATTGTCTTTCTCTTCACTTGTCTGCTGTTGTGAATAAGGTGAATATGAAAGTGGGGCGCATGCCAGTTTGGGGTTATTTAATTAGTCATTATAAACAGTATGGTTTTGAAGCCAGTGCAGTTTAATCAGGTATGCAAATGCATGGCCTATATTGAAAACGTAATTATGCAGAGGAGAATAGATGGCAAATTTATGCAGCCTTCCTAAGAAATGATGCAACAGTGCCACCTACTGAGCATGAGCTGCATGTATTCTGGTCTGAGCCCCCTAACAGAATGGTGCTCTTTTCCTCTTTTTCTCAAATAAAGCTACTGGGATTTTGTGGAACCCCTTCAGCTTGTGGATGCAATATCATCACGACTTTTCTCCCCCAAAATCCAGTGTCAGGCTTGAAAACAGGAAGGTACACACTCGTGACTGCAAAGCAATTTAAATCAACCTAATTTCCAAAATATTGATTAATTAAAATGTAAGAGTTATGCATGTGCAGCTTTATTTTCTAATACTGGGTGATTCTCAAGCAACTTCCACATGTTTTTGAGAAGACTTTTAAAGACTTAAAAAATACTCTGATTTTGCTGCAGTGCTCACCAGCAATCAGCTGATACTTTGATGTGTAAAGGATAACTGAAATTTCTACAACATTGAGCATGTGTCGGTGGATTCTCGTGTGATAAGAGATCAGATATTGTGGTTTCCTGGGTGTTTACATGTAAAACTGTAATGTTTTTCTGTGCACACAACAGTTGAATCACATCAATGAAAGTAGAAATAAGAGATCCCACAAATATCTGTCACTAAGTTGTAAAATTAAAAGTTGCTCCATGACTGACGTGGATAAAACAGTACAGTAAACTGTGTTTGACCTGAAAAACCTATGTAAAAGTCTTCCACCCACCCACTGCCTCATCTATTTTACATTATATGGAGCCACATTTTCATCCCAGTGAAATCAGCATTCAGATTCTCCAGTTTCTAGTCTCAGTGGTGCATGTTCACAAATATTGACTTAACTGTCCCTGGGAGCAGAAACATGGGAACAGAAACTGGCGTCAATCTTTTTTTAAAGAATAACTGTATTTCATGACTGTATAGACACTGAAATTCACACAATCAGTCAAGAAATCGGACACATTTTACACAAACAGGCACCAGGTTTGCTTCAAATATTTATTTTCCAAGTACAGAAATGACATAACCACTTCTAACTTTGAAATGTGCTTTACATTTATTAAGTCTTGAAAAAAAGAAAATATCTTATATGCAAAAATGGTATATACACATTGCTTTTAACCAGAAAGGCACATGAGCAGTTACTTGAAGAGTAATGCTTCCTGCTGGCTCCAAAACGAGATAAAAACAGCTCATGGATCAACTTGAGAAGGTGTGAAGTAAATCAAAACAAAATATTAACATAATTAGAGTCTTTTAGTTTCCTGTTCACAATGTAACAATCTTTATTTGAATGGTTAAAAAGCTAATAAGACAATAGTGGTGTTGTGATAGCTAAAACATATATTATTTATACATAAATACAATAGTCTTAATGTAGCACATTTTATGTGTGCATTTATTTACTCCCTTTTGTGGCTACAAATGGTCCACTGTGTGTGCAAGGGTAAAAGAACAACGTGAAAACATCCTTAATACAAAGTACAACTTCTGTCAAACTTTTAACATACACATTTGTAATAAATTATTTTTAGTACAATTTTCAGGTTGTAACTATTGGAAGATGACAGCTATATCCTTGTTACTGCTATAGGTTTGAAAATGAACTTGGTGATGATATGGCTGTGATTGTCTGAACTTGAAAGTGTTTGTATGGTTGTGTGCATGTGATATACCATGACAGGGCCTCACAAATAGCTGAAAACCAAAAATGAAGCATTCTCCTCCGCACCGCACTAATTCCCTGGAAGACACTCAAGATCTTCGCTCATAAGCATAAGCAGAGTGATAGTGCCACACATCTTCGCAAGTGCTATTAAAGCTAGAAAGTGGCACGCTTGAGAGAAATGAGAACTGCAACAGATTTTAGGTTCACCTGTGGAGTGGGCTAGCATGGGTCAGAGCAGTCAGTTTCAACTGAAAAAAGTAAGGTAACAGGTGAGGTAACTTCCACCTAAGTATTACTGGTATCTAACACTCAGTGTAAAGATGGCAGCAGCACTCATCTTCCTCCTCCTCCTTTTCTTCATCTTCCTCTCACATTCAGAAGCTAATGCCTTTTTAGGCTATGGAACGAGGCAAGCACTCATACCATGATGGTGCCTAAGATCCATGCAACACTTATTAACCACAACCAAAAAATTATTGACATGATATCAAAAAGTGAAATAACCTTGTGGTTTAGGTAATTGGGATTACAATAACTCAGGCTGGAATTGTAAGCCATGAGGAACATACTTTTAGCACCATTCCTCTGCCCGTGTGGGGCACCTCTCTTCAGAAATTAAAGCACCTTATTTGGATCCCCCTCTGGATACACCAGGGGTCCCGCCCATAGTGCTGTGGCTTCTTTATGACTGGTCCCATGGGAAGAACTGCATACAGTTTTGTGAAGTGATCAATTCTTCTCGTGTTCCTCATGTGTCTGTCATTTGTTTAGGGCAATGGTGACATAAGATGTAGGTATGTAGCCTTCATCCCCATTGTTCCTACGGACACGGGTCCAACCATCCCCTTTGTCCTCCTCCACCACGGCCAGCACCTCCCCCTCCTGCATAGAGATGGTCCCTTCACTGGCACCTGAAAGGGAAGGGGACAGGCTAGCAAATACATCTGTGCTCAGTTCATCTCAGTTCAGCCAGAGCAAAGGTAGGGCAACTTTGAAAAAATATTTGTCAGAAAATAAAACCTTTGACTCATGATTTTGTGTCCTTAAATGGTACAGATCCCTCTTCTTGTGTAGGTTCCAGAAATGTTTTTCTTACTTATGAAAGTCAAGCAGACACAGCTGGATTTTTTTTCTACAGAATTATGATATTGCAAGAGACTACGTGTAGTATCTGTCTGATCAGACAGCAAGCTACTAAAATTCTGACAATATGAGCACCCACAAGAGATAAGAAGTGCACTACTATACATGCATTTGTTAGTGGCATATCTCCCAAATCATCAAATTTCCACATAGCTCACTGCTATTTCCAGAAATGCTCAAAACTTCTCACACAGCACTCTTGCAACAGTTAGAACCCACCTACAACAGTTATTTACCACCTACAGTGGTAAATAACACTTCACAGGTCACAGGAAGTAAGGCAGTCAGCAAAAACAGCCTGTGACATACCAGGGAAGTTGTACATGGCTGTGCATTTCCCAATAGGAGCAGTTAGTTCCTCATCCTCAAAGTCATCGTCAAACTCGGCGTAGATGGCTTGAGAGGGATCGGGAGTGCTTTCATCAGAGTGAGCTCCATCAGGGCTGGAGAGAAAAACATAGGTTTCCTGTGTAGGACAGACAACACCTCACTGTGTGAAACACGCTGAGTGTTAGTAGAATTGAGTGCTACCTGTGTACGTCGTGAGCTCCGTTGTTGTTGAATGAATGAGCTTTATAGCGCAAAGTGTCCCCTCGACCTCCTGCTTCAGCCAGCCAAGTCTGCATGAGAGAAGAGAGCAAAAAGGTGACAGAAGGGAAATAAATGAACATCTTAAACACTGAGATGTTGCTTATGTTTACTTGTTTGTTCTTTACTGTTTTATGGTCTCATTTTGAACTATTTTACTCTTGTGAAGCACTTTGTGACCTTGGTCTGTGCTATACTAAATAAACTTTACTTACTTACTATAATGTATTTAATGATAGATATATCAACTCATGTTCATTTGTATAGCCTGTTATCACACACACACACAATGCCTCAATGGGCTTTACAGGCAATTATTTCCAACCCAACACACTCGCTAAAAGGATGAGAAAAAATATGCAGTTACGAAACAGGATATAAAAGTTGTAATGTAATGATTTGAGGTCAGTGTGCTAATAATTTTGCTTTTTTTTTAAACTCAGCAGCATTACCTCAGTGTTGCCCAACAGAGAGGCGCTGTTGACATACCTTACAATATATTAAATAAACAACTGACGCCTAATTATTCCATAATAAGTTACCATAAACTGCTGAGAGTTTAATGACTTCATAATATGTGAGAATTAACCCCTGTAAAAGGAACTAATGAGAACCTGGTGACCTAAATATGAATGAACAACAGAGGTCAGGATTACCTCATACTTGTTGAGCTCTCCCCTGAGCCGTTCTATATTCTGGGATGTCTGGCTGATTTGGGATGCCAAACTAGCAGGGTCTCCCATTTGAGGATTTTTCTCATAAACATCTTTCATCTTCCCCAGGGCCTCACTGAAGAGAGGAGAAAGGGGGGGGGGGTTGTAGGAAGAAGGAAAGGAAAGTGACTTTCAGTAAAAATCGGTTCCCTGCAGAGCTCAGGGCTGGGTAAACAATTCAAGCACTCACACAGACACCACAGGCTTACACACACTGATGTACACAGCATGAATATTATATCCACATTCCCACCAGAGAGGTTCTGACAGAGATGGTTATTAATACACAGAAGGATACCCATATATACACACACACACACACACACACACACACACACACACACACACCTCTGATCTACTTCCTTTTGCAACTCTTTGCAAATTTCCTCTAGTTTCTGTTGTAACCTCTTCCTGCGCTGCTCTGGAGGAAGATGGGCGAAGTCCTCTGTCACTGTAGGCTGCAAAAGTTCACAGGAAGGGAGGGTTAACGCCGGCTTTGTCTCATACTGAATAGTTTCTACAGTAACCGTGGTGAGAGAAACAGTCCCCTCAGAAGCAACACCACACCTGTGGTTTGAGGTCAGCTCAATGGTCAATGTGTAACTGACAAATCGAATCTCCCAGTAACACATATGCTACTCTAGCAACATACAGTACTGTTGTTACTGGGACATATGAAAATATTATTTTGTCAGGCTTCCAATTAATGTAAAATTAGTGACGTACAACAGTGAGCTGAACCCAAAATTATCACCCATGGACCAACAAATACAATTTAGCACACTCTATTAACTTTATTTTGTCCATTTTTTTCAGTAAATAAAGTTCAATAAATAAAACCCTGGATAGAAAAGGTGACCCAAGTAAGTGCAGACACTATTACAAATGTTTCAAAACTAAGGTTATGAATTTCTCAAATCCCATTTGTGCTACCAAGCATTTCTCCCTTCCCCCACCACCAGGTGGCCACCTCTTCAATACAAACTCAACGACAAGGCTGTGCTGCTTGATCAGGCCATTCAGAGGTCTGTGATAGGAAATGTGTTATAATGAGATGAGCAGTTGTAATGGAAAGGTGGCCATTTATGCATCACCCAATTCAGACCCCCACATGAGCTTTGTTGTCCATATTACCATGATCCTCTCTGGTGTAAACTTCTAAGGGAGAAAGAAACAGTATGTGTATAGAAAAATACTTATAATATCCTTAAAAGTGGTTCTTGTGTTCCACCCTAAAGAGTTGTTCATCACATGTTTTTAACACATATAAATATTAAACATAGTGGAGGAGCCATTGTGAGCAATATGATATATGCTGGGACACATGTCCTAGTCCTGTGATCAAGGTTTGCAGAGGAAGAAACACAGGATGATGTGCAAGCCCCGATGGGTTGAGGTCTCCTAGCACCCGAACCATCTCTCCTGGTGACTCACCGATCTCCTGAGTGTCCGGAAGGAAGAGATTCTGGGTTTGACTGTCTTATTGATCTCCTTCAAACAGTACGACAGGGGGTCCCGGCCAAACTTGGGGGAAGGGGGTCCGTTAGCGGGCGAGGGGGAGGGGGGTGTGGAGAAAGGTGGAAGCGTGGAGGGAGAGAGCTGGGGTGGGGCGAGACCAAAGTACCAGCACCCGAGCATGAGGTATGCAGGTATCGGGTGGCGTACGGGATCAGGGAGAGGGGGATTGAAGGATAAAGAAAAGAGGGAAAACAGGGAAGACAAAAACAACACAAGGTGACAAGGGAAAGAAAAAGACACCGTCAACACTTTAAAAGCACACCACAAAGCCAGGAAGACAACACTGGAGCAAACCCAGCGCAAGATCCCAGACAGCATGAAAGCACACACACATCTGTCTCTTTGGCTCTAACAAACACACACACACACACACACATACAAAAAAAAAAAAAACAACTCCCAAAAATAACACAGCAAGCAACCACCCACAGCTTCCCCACCAGTGCCACAGCAGCCCAACACCTGCAGTCAAACTCAAGCCAGGTTCAAGGGTAGATTGAGCCTCTGTGAGAAACTGGGGCAGGCAAAACTAGACTAAACTAAATCTGTATTGTTTTACAGGTTAAAAGGAAAATTCTTACTTTTACAACATGGCTCTTATTTTCACAGTTTTACCCTTTATGATACGTTACTCCCCA
The DNA here is from genome assembly GCA_038419695.1 of Scomberomorus guttatus. Classification (NCBI taxonomy): domain Eukaryota; kingdom Metazoa; phylum Chordata; class Actinopteri; order Scombriformes; family Scombridae; genus Scomberomorus; species Scomberomorus guttatus. Next base: position 1,840,497 of record CM076459.1, read on the forward strand.
GGCTCAATGCAGAGATGGGGCGACACTGCAAAGACACAGCTTTACAACTGATTTATTAGCATCACTTCAATAATAATGATCTTTATTTCTTTAGCACTTCTCTCAGAATTGACAAAGCTGTATAAATATGTCTAGTGGGGTCGCAGCACTCCCGTGTCTCTACAGTGAAATGGTCAATAAAATGTTTTTATAACTGAGAGGTATAAAGCCCCAAACAATGAAAATAAGACCGATGTTACATAGAAAAAAAAAAAAAAAAAAACTTTCCTTAAGCCAAATCAACCAACTGAATCACCAGGATTCTGAGTGAAAAGTCAAGTTCACAGTTCATGAACCTGCACCATCCTCCCAGTCTGGCCTATATAGATAAAATATAAATTCATATATCATGGGAGTTAGTAGCTATAAATAGCTTGCTTAATTACCACAGTGGAATTGAGTGTATTGATTTTTTTGAGGCTTGATGAGTGTCCTGTATGACCTCCTAGAAAGACGTTAAATTAGAAACATGTGTTCTGATTGTCAAATCTCCGTTTCAGCTGCATGTCTATGTGGAAAGGTCGGGGTGGGATCTATCAGCTAAATTACACAGGAGGAGGCTGATATCCTCTACTCTTCAATACTGACCGTCGCAGACAGCCCTACAACAAGGCCTCTTGTGTAAATACTGAGAGCTAGAAGTACAGCACTGTTATTATGTGAACATCTACTGGGAAGGTGCTATTTTACTTGAGAGTTATGGCGATCTAAGTACAGGAGAGCAGTTAAGAATGGGAATGTTTAGGGGCCAGATATAAACCAAAAGTTCACTGCAGCCAGTATAGTAAGCCTCCTATTCATACTGCTACAGGCCTAATTGGGAGAGCATGACTGATGACACAGAGCAGTGCGCCACACACATACACAGAACAGGAAGAGTCAGTGCACAGCAGAGCACAGCCAGTAAGACATGCAGAGAGAGGAGAGGCGCTGAACAAGCAAACACTGCAGGGAAGAAAGAGGGGATCATTTATTGCTGCGAAAGGAGGGGGAAGGGGGGCATTGGCTGGTTAGCGGTCAGCCACTCATATCGCCAGTTTAATTTTGGACCAACAGACACCTCAGCAAGAGTGAAATAAGATACGTGATTTCCAATGTAGTAGAGCTCTCTTGACCCAAATAGATATTCGAGAGCATGAATGTGTGGTTGGACCTGATCCAGATTTTCTGACCTGGCAAACCTGGTGTCATCGCGATTGTTGGCACAAAGATTTTATTGTGATGCGAGACATAATGCTAGGTTCTGAGCAGTATAATGGGAGCAGTGTGTTTGTGGATGCCTGTAGAGGAAAATTCAATGTTGTTTGGGCCCCGTGCTGATGAAAGCACAAGCACAGCAGAATGTTGACTGCCAGTTGACCTATTGGAAACCACACTGCAGAGAGTGGGTAGGTGGGGTGGGGGTGTGGGGATGGGGTGGGGGGGGGGGCAAGGTTTATTCACTCACAATCAGGAACAGAATCATGCAAAGTACATGTTCTAGAAGTGGCAGGGCGTGTGTGAACGTTCATGTGCAATATAATGAGAGAGGTGCATGCATTATTATACTGAGCTTTAGATATGAGAAGGGTGTGTATGAGAGTGTGTTGCATATGTGTGAAGCCACAACCACAAGTCCATCATGAGTGCTCTCAGTAGAGGGGATTTCCTGGCTCTGCCTGCTGTCTCAAACGCTAACATGGCCGTGCAAGGAGTCACCCACTAATCTGACTGACTGCCCAACTGCAGATTTTCAAATGTTCCATTGTTGATCATTGATGGAGGAAGTTGCTAATGCATTCACTGCACAATTTCCACAATGCAAAAAAAACCCCAACTTTGTTAGTTATTAGGCTAAATTACCCCGTGGTGCTCTGTTAAGCATGCTGTGTCCTACCTTACTCCTTTTGCTGAAAAGCCAAAAGTTTTTGCTCCTGTTCTTTCCCAGAAGTTCCATGGGGCCTTTAGGTGTGCCCAGGCTACTGTCAGAGGAGGCTCTGTTGATGCCCTGACTGTAGTCCTCAAACTCCACATCGCCAGGACGCTCAAAGCCTGACTTGTTCTGCTCTATTACAACCATGGAGTCCTGTATGAGAGCAATCAGGAGTTATTTTTTGTACAGTTAAAACAACTGGGCAGCATTAAGCCATACTGAATATTAAAATTCCATATGGCATTTTGGTGACCAACTCACATTTCTCTCATTAACATTAGTGCCGGCTTTAGTAATGCCCTCCAGGCACTTGCCAATGATAGGCATCACATGCTTCTCTGTGTCGGAGAACAAGATATAGCCCTGCGCCAACTTCCGAACTCGCTTCTCATCCAAGTCCTGCAATTTCTAGTGAACACAGAGCAACAGTTGACAGACACTGTCATTATTAGGGTTAAGACGATACATAATACAATGTGTATGTTAAGATCACAATATGATATTCCTATGGCACAGGAGCTCTTTCTGGAAAAGATAAATTATTACCTTTTCTTCTTATTAAATATTTTTATTAATGATTATTAAAAATATTTGTTAATGCTCTAATGTAAGCCTCAAAGCCAAAACTTTAGCATGCGAAGAGGTAAAACAAAAATTAATTGATGAAACTGAAGAATTCATCTCTGGCTTTGGATCTATGAGAGTTCAGTTACAGTTATCACTGTGCCAGATGTTAAAACCTAAATAAATGCTGTCATATTGCCATAGGTAATTCACTTACATTGAAAATGAGTGGCATATCATTAAAATAGAACTGGTTCTGCTCCTTGTTGTATTTCTGGAGCTGAGCAGCGTAGTCATTCTTACACTCCTCCGCTACATGTGCTCTCATATGAGCCTGCTGTTTGGCCTAAAACCACACATACAGCAAACAGGTTAACCCGGTGCATCTGATTCTACCTTTATAGATTTTATATCGTGAAATTGTGTCCTAAAATGTAGATTTTTTTCCCCCCTTGTTACTTTTTCAACGTCCGCCTTTGTGGCATTGATGTCTTGATCAGTCTTCTCTGCGTACTGTGCTGCACGCTCCGCTTCTCGCCATTCCCTCTCGAAGCGCTTTTTACTCTGGTGAACAGAAAGAAAAAGATAGAAAGAAAGAAAGAAAAAGAAAAAAGACCATGTTCAGTTCATTCAGCTAAGCGAGGCCATTACCTGAATGAAATATGAAGAGCTATTTAGAGCAAAGCATTTTTCACTGTCTGTCTAAAAAGACAGATAGGGGAGATTTCAGGCTATGGGACAGTATCATCTCCAATCATCACTGAACAGGTCTTAGATTGATGACACAAGTCTAAAATGGGGGACTGCTTTCCACCCGGCCCATCTGTTTTTACTATAGACAAATATAGCCACCTGAAAAACCACAGAGAATGTGCAGCCATTCACTTACAGAGAACTTTTCCTGTTTTCCTATTCATAATGAACCCAACAAGAAATATATCCAACAGCTTTGCTTATCACAGTAGAAAATATAGTCATGGTACATCAAGCATGTTGGATGCTTCTTCAGAAAAAAAATATCATTTAAGAAAGTCTTCTGATCAAACTTTTAAAATTCTAAGACTACACTTACACTGTCGAGCTGCTTGTAGGTGCTCTCCAAACTCTGCTGGGCCTTCTTGGCCTCCATCAGATACTGCAAACATTCATAAAAATAGACAGAGTGAGAGGAGGGGAGGAGGGTCAGATGACAGAGTGAGAGACAGCCATGTGCAGGGGCAGACACAGAATAAACAATGACCTCCAAAAGCCACACAACATAACAGACGAGAAAACAAATACCAGTGTGTCTGGTTGAGACATCACGTCTGCAGCCTGAGCCTGAACATGGCTGCAGTGTTCTGCAGTCCAACGGGACAGAGCCAAAGCATTCCTCATAGAGAAATGGCACACCACCGCTCAGACCATGCCTCCCCGAGGAGACTAAGTAAGCCTTCCTTCCTGTCATAACACTGAGATCTCCTCATCTCCACTCCTCCTTTAAATCTCCTTCTATTATTCTCTCACCCTTTACACTCCTCCTCAGCAGTGTGTGCTGTATACTCCAAATGTCCCACACGGCATGTTCTCAGGGTGCTCTTAAATACGGTGCTGCGAGCACATACCAGTATATTAGTACAGTATGTACACTTAATGCAAATCTTGGCGTTTTAATTTATGTCGTCCACACCAGCTAAAGGAGCTTGGAATGGGATCAGGCATGACTCAAAAACAGGAAGTAAACAATGAAACTAAAGCAAAAGTAAGTAAGAAAAACTCATCACAACATAGTAGTTGAGAAGCTAAATGTGAAGCTGTAAAAGTTCCTCTAACAAGCCTGCACAGTGTGTTTGAAGCAGCCTTTTTAGTGTCAAACACGCCATTTTACATGTGCCAAAGTTTCATTTAACTTAATATACTGGTGGCTGACGCAGTGCACCCCTGGTCCTCACCGTCTTTCGCTCCTGCTTGAGCTCTTGCAGGTACTTGGTGAGATCGATGCAAATGCTCATCATCATGTTCTCGGCAATTAGCTCTCTCTGCCCCGCGTAGTCGTTCATCTCATTCAGGATGTCCAAAAATGACTGGTAGCTGGACAACCTACCATTTAAGAGGAGGAGAAGGGAAAAGGGTGGAGAAATAAGGACAAAGTGATGGAGCCATTGATAAGATGATAATTCTTTAAAGAGAAGCCAGCAATGGGCCAAGTCATGATAAGAGGCTCATGACTTCCTTATTCCTGCTTCCTTCTAGGGTCATTTAAATGGCTCCAACAGCACCCCCACACTACAGCATGGATGACACTAATGAAAAAATGATTCTTAACAGTTTGAAATGTGGTATTAATTGCAGCTCAGTTCTGTTTTTGTTTGTTAGTTCCCTGAGTGAGTGCTTAACAAGCAGTTATCGTCAGGCTGTAAATCCAAATTGACCTAGATAAGCACAATTTTAGCTGACATTGCTAAGCATCTAATTGTATTTCCTTAAAGAAAAAACGACAAATACTAAACCTGAGAATATTTCCATACTTATGCATTTCTTTGAAAAGAAATAACAACAACTTTGCAACAAAACCTACAATATCTCACCTGCACTCTGGTTCATCTTTGACGCTCCGTTTTAGACTATATTTCTTTGAAAGGTTCCTGTGGACAGCGAAAGTGCATTAAATTAATTGGTGGGCAGATACTTCACAAATTCTCAAGGGGAAATGGGTTAAAAAGATGGATGATAGTTGAAGAAAGCTCACAAAATTAAACTATTCTCATGCAACTACCTGCTGTTTCATACAAAGGGATTAAAAAACAACAATCCACTATAAATATATTAAAATAGCTCCTCTTTTCCTGTTCTTCCTTCTTTCACTCTCCCTCTGACCACATCCTGTCTATCATGTGCCAGTCTGCTCCCACTTCCTCTCCTCTCCAGCAAAGCTCAGCACTACAACAGATGTGGGCCTGCAGACTGGGAGACAACTGGGAGAGGGAGCAACATGCACAGAGAGAGAGCATGAGGGAAGGAGCGAGCACGCTGCCCGCTGGAGAATGAAGCCAGTGTTTCAGAGACAAGTTAAGATTCTGTCCCAAAGTAGTCATAAGACCCCACAAACATTTGATAAACAGCCTTTTTAACGGGCACCCATACAAACACAACACACACACAGACACACACAAGTATCTGAGGAGGAAGACACAAACGAGGCCTACCTCAGTTGTTTGGCATAGTTTTGCTCGATCTCTGTCCTCTCCTTCACAAATTTCACATACTTCTCTACCAGCTCCAGGCCAGACTGTGTGTGCTTCTCAATGATGTCATATTGGTCCTAGGGAAAGGAGCATGAGAGACAAATAAGGAAAAGATATTAAGCCAACACACTACAGGATATGAAACATGTGTTAACGTCTAGGTAAGAACTGGGATGTTCCTCTGGTTCACTTTGAGGCCATGTAAAGGAATCTTGAATGGAGGGCAGTAAACTAAACACGCCAAGGTTTGTTCCTGCATGTTGGATTCCACGAATGCTCTCCACATGTGCACAAAAGCTTGGATATGGTCTGTAAACTTCCGGACAGTCAAAGGATACAGAGTTACAACAGTGGACACAATTCTCAGGCAAGAAAAAGGAGGTTCTCTTTTGATACATATCCTGCTGCACTGTGTGGAGTGAAATGTTTAGAATAGCAGTCTCGAATGAATTATATCAAATGAGCTTTACAGTCTTCATTATAGCAGATATTTGATCTATTTCATGTCTAGTGTAAAATTCATCAATCTCTTGCGCAATACAACTGAACTTGCTGACTTTTCCTTTTATGAAGGATTGTGTTTCTCTTCCTCTTGTTCCTTTTTCATGTAGAGCAATTTATGACACCTTCAAGCTCAGACAAGTCCGTTAAGAGTGATATCTAAGCCAATCTTCTCTCACTCTACACTCTATACTCCAAGCTTTCTTCGCTGCTGCCTTTTGTATTGAGGAGGGGGCAATTTGAAAGGGGATTCCTGACAAGTTGGGTCAAGTGCTTCTGCACCTTTCCTCCCCTTCAGGTAAAACAAAAGAGACAAAACCCAAATGAATGAGACAATGTTTAGCCTAATTATAGAACACAGTTAAAGGTTAAGACAGACGCCTGCAATCCCTCACCAAAATAAGGCCTAACCAATGGGCTTTAATTTAGTGTCATTAATTGCGGAACAACAACAGATTTTCTTCTTGAATGTTTAAAGCTTATTGTCCCGTATTTGACCTGCAAATACAAATGGTAGAGAAGAATAGTCCTGAAAAAAGGAGCAGGATTTCAGTGTATTATATGTTCATATGTGGCTCACTTAAAAACTAGAAAGCGACAACTCATTTATTTATGAGTGACTTAAATGTGAGCAGTAGTTGTCTGCGTCCAGCACACTCATCAGAACACTCCCACAACCTCACCACATAAAAGACTACGGCTGCAATTATGAATATACTGACCATAAAGCACATTGAATGTTGGATTAGATTCATAAAATGGAGAAAAGTTGATGCGCTGCCATTAACCCAAAAACAATTTTGTTTTACCCAGTAACGTAACCTCAAAGACATAAAATAACCAAGTGTTGAAGACTGCGGGAATCAAAATGCAATTGAAATACAACTGAACTGCTAAGGAGCAAGTAAAAATAACTGCAAGCATAAAGCATAAACTGGCAACATACAGCGCCTGTTAGTCGAGGCCTGACCTAGTGTTGTGGTCACATTCTGAGAAGCTTTTATACAAGCCACTGTAACATGGAAAACTGTGATAGATGAGGAATCTGGAGAGGGGGGGAAACTTAAATGCATTCAGATAGTGGCCAAGCCTGAACAGCACAACTGGAAAGTCAAGTTATGCTATGTGGAAGTGCAGTGCCATCAACTTGTAGCTACATTAACCCCCGGTTTTCTCCCAGAGATAGGGATTCATGGTCAGACCTTGCACCAGGTTACAACTGGGAAGGCTGAAAAGATTTTCAATATATATTTTTTCAATTGTCAATTGCATTACTAAGAGGAGTTTATGTATCATATTATGGAATGGCTATGATAGCAGAAATAAGAAGTCATACTGCCTGCAGGTGTTTTGCATAGATCTATTATTTGCATATTCAGTTTCTGGACTGCTGATCAGGTTGTGGAAGTCTGTGTAAAATGAGGTCAACTACAGTGGAGTTTGATAGGGAGGTGAGAAATTGTTAGGTAAGATGTTGTGGGTGTAGCTTCTATGTAGTTTGGACAGTAGAGATTTCAGCAAACTAGTATTTTACCCCTGATCTCACTCCATGTAACTGTCAATACTGAGTCCCAAACCAATATTTACAGTTCTGTATACAATACAGATGCATGGTGCACACCTGTATTGGCAAAACTTATCAGATTCAGGTAAGATATGCTTGATAGTTGAAAATCTACGCATTAAGATTAAGTGTGTATTGCAGATGTCCTTTAAAGAGTTGCTTCCTTCAACAGTCCCTGTCCAAGTGTTTATGCTGTCAGGAATATTTTGGGAAAGCTGTGTCCCATTGTGGCGATAAAACACTGTGTTTCATCCATAGTTGAATCTATAATTTTCACACCAGGGAAGAAAATACCATTTTTACTGGATTGTTTTCCTACTGCTGGTTGTTCCAATACTAAAACAGCATTTTAAAAATATTTCACAGGATCACGAATGACGGAAGTAGCTGGCCCATTTGCTCCTTAAAATCTAAAATATGTTTGTTTGTGATCTTATCTCAAACTCCTGGAGGTTTTATAATATGTTGTCAGGCTACAAATAAATGTATCTGTCACTTACCACACACACATCGCACCTACAATAATTTATTAAGGGACACTAATTTCACCAAAAGAAGCAGCATCGGTTTAACATAAATTGAGAAACTGACATGAGCAGCAGCTGACTCTGAAAAATGAGTATGTATGTCGAATGCTTTATCAGTGTAAGTCATATGTTTCTGAAGTTGAATGCAGCATTGTTGAAAAAGAATGAGCCTTGGATGGACTCTATGTGCTCTTTTATAAATGGCAAAAAGTAGCATCTGTTGATCTTTATAAATTAATTGTGACTGCTTGATTCAAAATAAGAATGCCCCAATTAGAAATAAAAAGCCGGCCTCATTAAAACTGTCTTAAAATGCCTCAAAATAGCTTGATAGGACATTAATTAGTGTCTCGTCAAGCACCAATGGTTGTCATGCCACTACAATTTATAAGACCCACCATCATTAACTTATATTTATAGATCCCCACAGACTGTGTTTGTACTAAACTGATTTTCATAGATCATAAATGTTGTGTATATAAACTGTGCTCCTGACAACTGTCAAATGGTCTTTTGATTGAACAACAAATCAAGTTTCTGGTAAAACTGTGACTTGCATTCCGGCTGTTTTCATTATTTTCATTATTACTGCAGTCACTTTTAAGTATTGTAACCCATTGCTTAGAAAGATTTGGTAGCATCTTCTTCTCCTCCACTCATGTCAACATTGTATATATTGTAGTTCAGCCCTGAGAATTATAGAACTTCCATAATCTATTTTTCATGGCAGAGATTTTGGCTATGTGTTGTGATAAAATCCTGATAGGCGACTTTCATGCTTCAAGACATGCTTCAGGACTGCACACTTATCTAAATCTAAAACAGGAAGCATCCAAAAACACTTAATCTTCCAATACTTCCAGTAACAGCAGAGAGAAAACTGGCATGAAGAGAATGCCACATAACTACTCAAGGAGTCACCCTGACAGTCATCGACCTACAAGGCTTGGTTGGATGTTTCCTCCCTGAGTCACCCTGTCTCCTAGAAAATTAGGGGCCTGGCCCGACCAGACCTGCCACACTGAAGTTCTCAGGTTCGGCCTCGTAGCACTCACTACGATAGCTAATGCCTAGACACTGAACTTGCATGCTTTAAACTTGTGCCTTAAAATAGCCTTGGGATTAACAACAATCAGGGGACAGATGCCATAGAGCTGACTTGGCCCAAGGGATGACTCTCCAACTAAACATTACCAGAACCAATTATGCCTGCAGGGCTTTGTCTAACCTGACAGGAGAAGCTAGTCGGCAAAGAAACCCACTGTACAAAAAACTTCAAAGAATAAAATAATAATTCAGCTTTGAAAGAAATAATTTGTATTTCACATTGACTGAAACAGAATGGTGGCTTTGTGTGGGCAGTTTCCTGTACAATCAGTAAAGCGCTGAACAGAAAACAATCCCATATAGAGATAGGGCCTCTGATTAATACTGTGGTACGGATGTTTCTCTGACTCAATCAAAGTAGGGCAAAACTAATTAGGCTGTTGCACCAGCACGTACGATAGAAAAAAGGGACAGGGAACGAGGCCTAGGGGGAGACTCTGTAATGAGGTCACAACCTCCCTATCCTCATCTTTGCAATGCTCCATTTTACATATTCTGGTGCTCTGAGAATGTGCATGGGTGAGTGTTTTGCAAATGTGTGTGATTATCGCCATGGTGCAGTGGCTGGCGCGCAAACCGTGGCAGTCGTCAAGGTAATATCATACATGGTGGGATTATTCCGCACGGTTTGTTTAGACTCTGGATAGTGTCACTAAGAGTCTGCTCCCCATGTACATGTCACTTGGTCTGACTATTGCATCCAGGAAGTGGCAGGAAACCTGCTTCTCGCTGTAACACCTTGATTTATTAGAAAATGTGATAACCCTGAGCTTTATTGTGACCTAGTAAAAAGCAGTCATCTTTAAAACGACCAGCTGAAGCAGGACATTTTAATCACTGTATCAGTCTACTGAGCCTAATAAAAATGTCCTAACAAATCTACTTTTATAAATCACTCAATTCAACGAATAACCCCATCACATGTAATTGAAAAATGAAGATTTCTTGAAAATCTGTGCGCTGCTTGTTGAAGATTTAATCATGCCACTCAGGTGGACCCATGAGGCTTTTCATCAGTTCATCAGCTTGATTTCAAGATAAATGGCAGCATCTGATTTCATCTCTATGGAAGCAAGGTGTGTCAAACTGTAAACATTGTGACATCCCACTGGGTACAAACCTCCTTTAAACACCTTTGTATATGGAGAATGAAAAGTATTTTGACCCTTTTTTGTTTACCTGACATCAACCTTCACTGCAGAATCATACTTTTCATGGTTAGGTGTATGTCTATGAAGATTCTCACTCATCCAGATGTTTTAATGTCTAGAAATACTTAGCAAATTTGACTTATTGTCCAGGTTGCTTTTGATTTAGTACTTCCGAGATATGATTAACAGCAGATGGTTAAACGCCAGAAATGAGGGGAAGGACTCTCTTCACAATGCAATTATGGATTTTAAACATAAGCATCTTTACAGCTGTTTGCCTCGTGCACTGGAGATATCCAAATGGCTGACATTACATCTCTCCTGTTCAAAGCCTGTGGAGTAACTGGCTGAATTTCAAAAAACCCAAAGATCCAAACAAAAGACAAATCGATGTGCAAACGTGGATTCAAGATGAACTGGAGCCGTGCTTCACTTTGCAAAAGAGCAACATGTTGGCAAATGGGCCTCTGCCACTTAATACTCTTTGTTTTAACTATTAACGCTAAAGAAGGCTGTCCGATAATAGAACCATGATCCTGAATGCACCGTCTTGCAATCAGAACCGTGCAGCCACTGAGCGTTTCCCTGCTTCTTCAGACATTTAGCGACTTTATCAACAAAACATTAGCCAAGAAAACTACATGATTGCCATCCTGACACTAGTATTATCTCAGCGAGCCAGATGATGGACTCACCCAAAGCTCTGTGCCCCAGTCCATGTTCAGCTTGTTGGCCAAGCTGCCTGACTATCCCGAATACAAAGAACTTCTCCAAAGTTATCCCAACAGCTCGGGAGGACGGCCCTGGCGAGTATAATCCCGAGGTGATAAATTATTCGTAACCACTGCGCACTCGGGTTTTGGTTCCTTTAACAAATAATGTAAAACTGCATCATAATTGGCTAATTAATTCGGGCTAGTAGTCGTCAGTCTAGTTTGTCCAAATATTTTTCATAGCGAAGCAAAGAGGGATAAACTAGCTTTCATATCCGCGTCACTCCCAAATCCTAAATCTTAAAGGGGCAGTGTACTGAGCCGCACACGACACATGCCCACAGGACTGTGCTATCCTGGCAGTTTGTGTTGCTTCAAGTAATATATTCCGTTTAAAGTCTCTCAGACCATGTGTGGTTTATAATATTACCCGGCTGAAGTGTCCTTGTGCAAAGGCATTGAGCTGCGGGATCTTTGTGCTGCCCTTGAATGACCAGTTCACACGGCATTATTCAGGTTATGAATGACTCATAATTTATAGCTGGAGACTTTACTGATTTTACTTTCTTTACTGACAATCTGATATTTGGATTATTTATGTGCAATACTAATTTCTAATCAAAATTAGTCATGTCAGTATATACAGTAAGCAGCTCCAAATAAAAATATTAACATTGAGGTTATTGTATAACTTTATTAAGAATAAAAAAAGATACATTAGACAGGTTTTTTTTTTTTTTAAAAGCATTATAATACATCAGTTACACTATTTGGAAAACAAGTGCTACAGGGGTTAGTACTTCTCCTACCTAACACGTTTGTACAAAACGATTTTCTGGGGTATAAAGCTTAAAAGTACACACAAAATGAAAATGAAATTACAATATTTATTGGCCATAAACTTGCCATTGTTTTAGGGCTGATTTGATCCTATCTGTTCCACAAGTAATAAATATCCTAAACCTGCCTCCCAGCGGCCTTTTCACTCATAGGTATATCTGAACCATCACTTTTGTCAAGGACAAAACTATAATGTCCATGTTGTCCCCTGCGTTTGACGAAAATGATGATGATGATGATGATGATGATGATGATGCAAATTGGAATTAGGAACCAGAGAGAGAATTGGAATCGCCCGGTCACAGCTGTAAGACAAACGAGATAAAAAAAAACATCATTTATAAAGATCCTTCTCACTTCTTGCTGCCATAAGTGATTTTTTTTTACTGCAACCTGTGTATGGCAACATCAACACCCGTTACCACTCCAATAATAACAATAATAATACCTTTAGTTTTCAGTGTGAAAGGTCTTGTAACTTTCCCAACTTTATTCGTGGCAGTACAGTTGTAAACACCAGCGTTGGTAGACGTGGCTCCTGTGATCACGATATAGTTCGAGCGCCCCCAAGTGGTCTTTTCCACATTCACTGCAGATTCGTACTTCCAATCAATCTCAGGGGGAGGGTTGCCCTTAGCACTGCACTCAAAATTCACATTTTCACCCGGGGTGAACTCCTTATTGTAATCTCCCTCATTAAACACAGGCGCATCTGTGGAGAAAAGGGTGAGATTTGAGACCACGACAACTGCTGCAAGATGTACTATGCTAGGAAATGTATTTATAATCACAAGTCACTTATATCCACTGTCAAGAAAACAACATATATAGACTATTTCCAAAACTTACACAAAACATTAAGATTTAGTGTGTGTTTGGCTTCTCCATGTTTGTTGGTTGCTCTAAGTAAGTACTTCCCACTATCTTGTATTGTCCAGTGCCGTGGAGGAGTCACCTCGTTTCCCTCTTTAAACCAGATGATGTTGGGTTTAGGTATCCCCTCTGGTTCACATGTAGTTTGGGTCGTACCATTCTCAACATCATAGTGATCATTACAAGAAAATGAAGGACTATCTGTGAACATTGTATCAAAAATACTCTTTAGAATAAATAATGGCAAAAGAAAAATATAAACTTATCAACAGGGCATTTGGGAATAATAGAAAGTAATGATGTGTTACAGTAAAGAAATATACAATCAAGCAGGTCTGATGTACTCACATTCAACTGTGATATCAACTGAAGTGCTGGTCTTGCCAAGATTATTTTCAACTTCAACTGTGTAATTTCCTGAGTCATTCCTGTTGAAAAGCTTAGATGGAAGGATCTTTAGTCCCTGTTTGAACCAAACAACTCCGGGTAGAGGGTTCCCACTGAGTTGATAGCACCTTTGCACGTTTTCCATACTGAATTTATGTTCCACATCAGCATAACTCCTTGGACAACTTGAGATCAGTGGCTTATCTACAATTAAACATCAGTTTAAATTAATATAAAATGAAAATATTTGGAATGTGTTCAGCAAGTACAAAATGACAATAATAAATAGATAAGTGGAAAACTCACAATGCACATCAGCAATGTAAAGTGCAGAGGATGTTGTGGGGACGGGCTCTGGTCCTTTTGGTCGTAGGTGCAGCTCAGCCACACATCTGAAATGTTTTCCATTGTGATCTCTCTCAGGAGTGACTGTCAAGGTAGAGGATATATTGACTGGGGTCACCCTGGGGTCGTCAAACTTTTGTGTGTGCACACTTTCAATGCCTCGGTACCACTTCACTACGAGGTCCCTTGCAGGAGCTACATTGATGATGTTACATGTCAGCTGGTGCTCTGTGCCCTCCACCATCAAACTATTATCCGAGGCAGAGATTGACACATGGTCTGGAGTCTCTGGAAAAAATACAAGAAGTGGTAAGAAAAACAAATGTAACAATTTGTAACCACATTTGACCATAAATATGAATACATAGGCTTATTGTTTTATACCCCAGACCATTTAATTGAATGTCATGCCAACATTATCTGTCATATTAACTGTGCTATTCCAGGCTATTGTACGCCACCATGTCTTCCATATTTACTTTGCCTCTGAAGTGCACTGCAGATGTACTGTAAAGGGGGATATTTATTTTCTTTAAGCAAGACATTGTTAGGATAGCCCTCTTGAGATGTCTGTTGACTACTTACTATAAATAGTGATGACTGGCATCACATGACACTGGTGATTATTTTGTAGAGTAATGTAACACTTGGGTTCCATGACCCAGTTTTCCAGTTTGTCAACACTCCAGGTCACATCGAGACGTTTTTCAAACGATTTGCCTCCAACTGTAGCCTCCCAGCCCATTCCCAAAACCTTTGTGGCTGATGTACTGCAGTTGACCGAAGCTGGGTCTCCAAATCTCACCACGATTTCAGCAGGCGTCAATGTTAGCGGGCAATCTGCCATTTAAACATATATAGTCAGATCTTCATTTTGGTGCACAATAAGAAAAAAGAACAGCAGAATCCACAAGTTGATCAACACAGATGTAAGTGATACATATTCTAAATACCTAGTGGTGCTGGTGGCTCTGGGGTGGTCTTGGCTATGGTAATTTTCATCACATGAACGTTGATTTTCTTAGTTATGGTACCCAGATCATTCGTAGCAGTGCAGCTGTAAGTTGCACTGGTGTCCACTTGATTAATATAGAGATTGCTGGTGTTCTCTGAGATATTAATCCTGTCATTGGTCCAATGAAAGACAGGAGGAGGGTTCCCCTCTGCTTCACAGTTCAGGTTAACATTATCACCCTCTTCCACATAGACGTCATCAATACCAGTTTTGTTCTTGAACTCAGGAAGATCTGAAAAGGCAAATGTGAGCCTTTTGATGATTAAACTAATTTGAAACATAAAAATGAAAAACAAGCTCTGTAATTGTGAGAATTTTTGCAGTAAAATATCAGTTTATCTGGAAACAACATAATGTTTACTCACAGTGCACAGAAACAGTCTGTATGCCAGATGAAATATTATGACTTTGTGGTCCATGTGGCCTAAAGTCCAATTGAGCTTCACATCTAAACTGCGCTCCATCGTCTCCTCTGCTCATGTTGACCATCAGAACAGAAGACTCACTTGTTGGTGTTTTAGCTGTGTTGGTGAAAGAGTTTGTCTTGATGATTTCTTTGTCTTTGTACCACCTCACAATGAGGTTTTGAACCGGGGCAACATTGATGATATCACACTGCATAACATACTGTGTATTTTCCACTGCAGCATTTACGTATGTTATAGGATACAGAACAATTTCATCTGGATCCTCTATAAAAAAAAAAAAAAACAAAGTTAGATAATGGAGTTACTTTATAGTTTTTGCTTTTTTAAATTCCATAATAATTATTTGAAAGACTTACTGTAAACAGTGATTTTAAGGTCTTTACTGCATTCATAAGTTTCACTCAGCTTTATTTTGCACTGGGCCTCTAGATTCCAGTCTGTCATGTACACTGTCTTGGAGATAAAATTTAAATCCTCCTCTATAATTCCATTTTCATCTCTCCAGTACATCCCATCATGCTCCTCAATGGTGCTGGTGCAGTTGACAAAGACCGATGATCCATGTAGTGCTATGATCTCAGGAGGATCCAGGGCGAGAGGGTTTAACTCGGTGGGGCATGTACTGTCTGCATCTGTTGATACACAAACAGAAAAGTTTTTATTGGACTTTAAAAGTACACATTCGTAATTAACAATGTGGGAAACATGTGATATCACTTTCTTCCAAAAAAATCTTCCTTTGTGCCCCAATTTATGTTTACTTGGTATATTTCATACTGTATGTAACGTAAGTTGTGGGAAGAAAAAGATGGTATATTTTTGTTATTTTGATGCCAAATATACAATTGCTGTGTGCTGGAAAACAGCACTAAAGCCATCTTTGAATCAATGGCTAAAAAGACTTTCAAGCTCGTTACCTATGGAAAAATTTGTGTTAAAGGGAAAATCCAATGACTTTGAAAAGACGTGGGCACCATTTAAGGATTTCCTGAAAATGAGCCCCATGGAGGATTTTTCAATATTCAAGACTTAAATTTAACCAAACTGTACACCATTATTAATTTTCTTCTTTTCCTTTGTTTCTGTTGTTTGTTTGTTTTATTTGTTATTGTGTTTTGTGTGTCTGGCTTATATGTTTAAAGCAGAATAAATATAATGTTTAAAATAAAGTAGATGCTGCACTCTGGTGGCTCAGATCACTGATGCACATCACTTACACTTTGAACAGTGTACGGCTAAATTACATTAAAGTTAAAAGTTAAAATTAATTATTAGCTTTTTCACAGCAGACTTGTCATAGCAGGACAAGCACAGGTGGAACTGAAAACATTAAAAATGGCTCATTCACATATCAAAATAAACCTACTGATGAACCATCATGCACTATACTAGGGTCATGAATAATGGAAGAACTAAATGGGATTCAGCCATCATTCATTTTAATAATTGCACCGGTGCTCTTTCTGCTTTGACATGTCAAAATGTCTGATATGAAAAAGGTCTATTGGAGCTCACACTATGCTGTCACGTTTCCAGGAGTAACGGCACTAAATCACTGATCTGGGATATAGTCATATGAACTTCACCACTGTTCAATAAAAACAAACATCAGCACTGAAGTTTTATAAATGTAGGTCCTTATTATTTTCAGAAAATGCCAATTTTAAACACAAAAAATAAATATGATCCTCCTATACAATAAAAATTAAAATAATAATAATAATGATGATGATAATAATAATAATGAACATTTGTAATCTTTAATTCAAAGGGAGAGTCTTTTGTGATAGATCCCTGAGAAATACGCTTCCCCCTCTTCTTTTACAATGGAGGGAAGAGAACAGCAGACAAAGGACGCTGTGTAGTTTATGTATACAGAAATTTTGGTTCAGTTTGTTAAATTCTGATTATATATTGACAGCACCTTTCATATCTAAAAGTTCAGTTAAATAATGGAATTTCAGCCACAACTTCAGCCACTACCTGCACATACACATACAAGCACAAGCAGGAAGCACAATTTACTGCAAGCCAACTTATTCTTGTATATCAGAGGTTTTTACCACAAAGATTCTAACACTAACCTCGCCCATTTGAAGTTTACCATATAACATTTCAGACCCACACAGAGGTCTTTTAGAGCATTATTATTACTCACCACACCATAAAGACATGAGCAAGAGAAGGCCCAACATCCTGAGAGGCAGCATGCTGGATCACTGCACAGGAGGAAGGAGATGGATAGAGGAAGTGTGGTGTTCAGAGGATGCACAGCTTCAGGACCTTCATTAATTTAATCCGGACTAGCTAGTCTAGCTAAATGAGATAGTCCTGATGATGATGACCTGCTGCTGTCAGTTACACGATCTTATGGAGGAAAAAAAGAGCACAAGGGGAAATTCAACGCCCTGGTGAACAGCAAAAACAGGAAATAACCCAAAACCGGAAATAATGTTACCACAACCAAGGTTGTGATGCAAGCATAGATAAGTACAACAATCGTGTAGGCAATCTGTGGCTTAATTTTTATTAAAAAGTAAATTGCAAAGAGCAAATTTCAACAACATACTGTAGGACAGACATGTCAACCAAATGTAGATGTTAATCATCATCCAATGACTCACAAATAATGTTGTTGACCTCCAATCAATTTTATTAAGATTAAGGTTGGCTCAACACTGTACAGGATTAACACAAAAAATATTCTTTGAGGATCTCTACATATGTCTGAAAATCATCTACAGTAGTTTATAATTGTGTTTCCATCTAACATGTCCATAATGCAACTATGTTATGTGGGTTTGATCATCATGGAAACTCGTTTGAGAGAGTAGGACCCTCCATGGAACTCTGCCCAGTAGACCCCATCCTGGTAGCGGCTGCGATAGTGTCCACCCCGATACCATACACCGTTCAGATTGGAGTGGGCACACATGTGGTACCACCAGCCTCCTTTCTGGTAATGAGCGCAGTTACCTGATGACACAACAGAAACACAAGCTTATTGACAGGAAAAAAACATACCAATGGCAAACTGACAAACAGCTCCAGGGGGAGAGCGAACCTGTGTAGCTGTCCTTGTCCCGATCCAGAGTGGTGAAGGCCTTGTTGTTGTGCCATGAGAGGGAGTCCCCTGCGTTGCCGTTGTATTGTCCTAACCGGAGTCGGTACCAGTCACTCTCTGGTTCCAGGTGGAAGCTGTCATACTCAGCAAACACCTGCCGGCCCTGCCAGTCCTCCAGAGCCACCCGTAGCTTATATTGGGCTTGTTTAGTCAGCCAGTAGAGGTGTTCCAGGCCGAGCCAATACTCTCCATCTAGGTTCCCAAAGCCTTGCTGCAATACACCAACACACTAGTTTAATCTGAGGGAAAGTATTAATTTTATTTGCATAATTTTTTTAAATCTAGCTTTTAATACCAAAGAAATAATGAATCCCAGTGTGTTCTGCAGTCTTTAAAGTTACATAAAATCACCTTATACTGCTCCCAAGTCCTGAAGAAGTTGACTGACCCATCCTGTCTCCTCTGGATGACTGTCCACCCTCCCTGAGCCTGACTCTGCTCACACCAGGCCTGCAGGAGTCGGTTGGCACTCTGCGGCCGGAGCAGGTAGATCCCACTGGTGGTCTCTCCTGATTCCAGCACATGCTGGCAGTCCCGCCATGGTCCTGGGTTGGGAGAAAAATATACCCAACAAAATGAAAGTTTTGGAATGATGTTTACTTTAACACCAGGAAGATCACAGATACACAAAGCTTATCTTTTTACAAGTGGAGCTTTTTTTCCCCTCCAACACATGTTTAGTGCCCCATGTCACAGTGATAAGATGTTGAGCAGAAGAATCTGCACAGAGAAAATGTATACAGAGAGGAATGTCTCCCACACCAAGCGATAATGCCTAATGGTCATCCCAGACAAGCATTTGTAGTCACATACAAAGCCCATACTCATGTTCACACAAACAAGATGTGGCAATGCAGCGTCTTTCAAGGTCAAAAGTCCAGCAACACTACTCTGCTTTAATGCAACGTCTTTCATCAGACCTTTCCGAAAGCGTTGAGTCACACACGTGGTGGAGCCATCTTTGTTCTGCTGATTTGGTGAAAGGACTTCCCAAATCCTCTACTTTGTAATTTCAAACATTCCAGTTGTGCAAGAAGTTTTGTCATTTAAAGCTCCAACAAATGCTGTGGTTCATATATGTGTGTTTACATGTGTGTCTTCATTATGAAATCCTCTCTGTCCTGACAGCTTCAAGATGTTGTTTGACGTTGTTTAGGCATTCCCAGAGAGATAGGCCTCCTACCAGTAGGTCACTGACTCCATCAGCGTCTGCTGCTTATCAAACCAGTTAAATAACTCTGGCAGAAGATTGATGCACTTATACACACATGTTTCAATCTAATCAAGTACTTCTACAATAAGACAAGCTTTTCATTGATGTACCTGGAGTCTTTGTGACAGGGAAACTAATGAAAGGAGGGTCCGTAGGAGTGTTGGCTGTAGTGGCGGGGAGGGAATGAGCTCCCACAGTTTTTTCCTTCCGTGGTGGAGGAGCACTTTGGTCCCTTTGAACGTCATTAGTCATTTCGTTGGCTTCAGAGCTGTAATTAGGATGCACATTAGACTGTCTTTTTGGTGGTTCAGTCGCCACCTGTCCAGAAAAAACAAAACAGCTTCTCAGTTCCTGTAAACAACCCCAGAATGAATATGCAACATGCAGACCAGAGTTCTTTCCCTACCAGGGAAGACTGGGTGGATTCCCTGCACTGGCACTGCTTCTCCAGACGCGCAATAAACTGGTTCTGAGAGCTCATCATGGAGGTGAGGGCTCCATATTTCTTCTCCAGCTCCCTGTAATTACTGGACACCTGCAGTGCCTGAGATGTTCCACCACCCACAACAGACATAAGGATATTTTTACATCCTATATTTTTATAAGCAGGGTTGCTTTGACATGATTCAAACATCAACAAAGACTGAAGGTGTCTGCTCACCTGTGTTGTAGCATTTAGGAGGAGGTTCTCCACCCTTCGCTGCTCTGAAGCCAGGTCTTTCTTGTGTATGACTTCATGTAGCAGCTGGGCATAGAGCTGGGCAATGCGAGAGTTCATGCTGTTACTTTCCTTGCGTAGGGTTCTTACCTCCATGGCAAGGGCCCCCTCCTGCTCCAGTTGGCTCTGCAGCTTCTCCAGCTGTTCCTGCTGCCGTTTGAGCTCCACCCGCAGCACTGCCACCTCCGAGTGGTTGGTAGTAGCAGGCTGTGTGTTCAAACACAGCGCCCCGGACAGTTTTTGCTGTGGAACAATGAAGGTGTAGGAGCAACGGCCTGCTTTTGTATCTGAAGAACGTGATGAACGTTTCTGAGTGTTCTCACCATGGGCTCCCTCTTTTCGCCCCCCAGCTTCTGGTATGTCCAGACAGAGTGTTAAGAAAAGAGTCAGACCTATTGTCAGTATCTTCTCCATGAATCTGTTAAACTTCTGAGGACACCCTGGAGGAGAGGACATAATTAGAATTTCCACAGTAACAACACATAATTAAAAACCTGATCATCTTTGAGTGAAAATTAGTCATTGAGAATCATGTCAGACACTCTGTTACTGATTTGGCATTCAAGGAAAGAATTGTCTTGTGGGTTTTGACTGTTCATCACATATTTCCTTGGAAAGTGAAAGTAAGTACACACATTTCCCCCTGGCTGGAATTTATTGGCAGGTCAACACTGAAGGAACAACAGTCAACACAGACCAGCCAGAATCAACACACCTCCAACTCACAGTCAACTGAATCCTTTAAGAGTCAGCGGCACATCCCAGCACCACATCCACAGTCAACACCATAAACACATCAATCAAATATTGACACCTCACACACAAAGATCTTCTCTATGACTTTCTCATTGACGTGCATGACTGGTACCAATGGAATATGTCTACATTTCAAACAATACTTGTTTCTGAATAAAACACAATCAGTGTTTGGCCAAATACAGTATTCTTGGCTTAACTATATGTATTATAATGATATATCTAGCTAAATTAAGTCCAGTACATTTCAGTCTATCTAAAAGCATAATACACTGACATGTGAGCTCACAACTTACTGTAGCAGCTGAAAAGTGTTTTGGACGTCTTTGTTCTGATCCAGTGTGTATCTGCCGCTCCCAGGACGCGAAGATGTGTAAAATTGAGACTATCGCATTTTTAAAATTACACGTTCAAAGATCATGAAGTCACATAAATGAGCCGCTTCTTCTAAATTAACAGTTGTCCGTGGTGAAGGAAGAGAAATTTGGGTCACAAATAAATCTAAAGAAGAAACAGAATGACACCAAAGTTTTATCAGCAGCTAGTCTGCCCCTTCTTCTCCAGAGACTGTGTCCCAGGAACTCTAAAGAAGGAGACAACTAATTACAAACCATCCAAATGACTCCACCTCCCAGTACTAGTTGTTTAGCTGCATGCTCAGTGGGGGAATCCTGGGATGTCTCCTCCCTCTGCCATCAACCTGTTATCCTGACTATTCCATGAAGAGCTAGTGTGGTGTGTTAATGCAGTGGTAAACACTTTCACCTCATCATCGAAACATCTTTAGTTTCATTCATGGCATTCTGTTTTTCCGGTGTGATGTTGGAATGTTTTCCCTGTTAAATGGATTTACTGTAATCTAAGAAAGACAGTATTTCTTTACAAAATGTTAATATTGTGCTGTGTCCTTTTTACATGGCTTTTGATTCTCTTTAGTTTTCTCTTACTAAAATTTGACGCAGGTATAGAGCTGCAGTGATTCGTCAATTAATCGTCTGACAGAAATTTTATTACTTTTTTGATAATCGAATAATCATTTTGATAATTTTTTAAGCAAAAATGCCAAATATTCAGTGTCTCCAGTTTCGCAAATGTCAGGATTTGAAGCTTTTCTGTGTCATACATGATAGTAAATTAAATGTCTTTGGATATCTTTGGACTTATATACAGGTATTTTTCTCTGATTTCTGGCATTTTATAGACAAAATGATTAATCAAAAAACACAATTGGCAGATTAATTGATAATGAAAATAATCATTGGTTGCAGCCCTATGCAGGTTCTGTAAATTCTCCATCACAGTGCAGCAGTATCAGTGTAACCTAAGTGACATACTGTATGGTTAGCTGTATGTCCTCTGTTTGTGTATCTTTTGGTACATTGCATCTGAGTACATTGAGAGCCACTGCTGGAGTCAAATTCCCTGTGCGTTCAGACGTACCTTGATCTTTCGTTGAGAATCAGATGAGGCTGCGTAATCTCCCCACATCTGTTTCAACTTTTATTTGTTGCAGTAATACACAGAGGGCCAGAAGTCTAAATCCCTGCAACTTTCACATTATAAACATCAGTGCAGTAGTGTTTTGCTGTATGTGATGCTATGAGGGGGAAAAAATACCTATTTGAAGCATTAAACATTTCTGTTTGATTGTACTAATGGTCACACCCAAGAATTGAGGTGGGGTCAGATTGTGCAATCAGATAGCAAAATAAGAAAAAACATGCTGTCACAGTTATAACACATTCTGTGGCCAGTAGTGGTTAGATCTGTAGAGCAGATCATCACAGAATCACCCAGATCAAAAACAGACCATGTACCTCAGGAATGACACCATTTGGACGCTGCACTGTGGGGTCAGATTTGGATTTTGAAAGGGATTGTCAGGAAGTCAGTTATCCTGCTGTAATATCTAATACCTATAATGACAGGACGACAGACCTGTCAAAGACCCTTCAGTGATGAGTTGACAGTGCCTCATTGACATCTTCAAGAACAAGAAGAATTGTTCAATTTCAGTTCCTCCTTTACTTCTTTGAAATCAAACCTTTATTTCTGGTTTTCTAGCTCTCTGTTGCCACCCCAGACAACACCCTTCCCTCTGACTAACTGGACCTTTTAATTAGTCTAAAAAGTCTTCATGTCTTTTCAAAATTTTAAGTATTAAAGCTTGATAGAGGATAACATTTATCCTCTAGAGTAAAGTTTTGTTCGGTCCAATTGTAACAATATATGATTGTCTAAAACAAAGATCTGTTCCTCTATTCGCATTGAATTAACTCAAATTTGCATGGAAATGGAGAATAAATAATAAATGTGCACAAAAAAATTAACAATAAATAAATGCTTTTATATTTTGCCACGTATAAATAAATAAATCAATAGATAAAGAGTAATAGGTGTTTCACCTTTATCTATTTTTTTTGCATATGTATATCTATATGTATTCATTTCCATGTAGTTCTCTATTTATGGAGCCTACTTTTTATCACACTACACATTAACCTGAGACACAGGTAGAGCTAATGCAGGTTATCATTATTCCTCCTTATGGCTAATTGTGGATTTAACACATGTAAAAAATGGACACGTTGACTTGAGAATAGATTTCTAATAATATATAGACTTGCAAATTAAGAATCTAGAATAACAGACTGAGCTTACTTAGCAGTTTGCTCAAACACTGGAATGAAGGTATTTATTGACCAACAGTAGGGCACAGTCAGCGCATGTAGCATTACAGATGTATTTACCCCACAGTGAGGTTAGATTATAGATATTCACTGACTGTATTAATCTTTAGAGGTATCAAAATGTTTTACCTGAGGTGTCAGCAAGGATATTAGAGTTAATCCAAAAAAGGACTGAGGCATAGATATTAATACTCATTATTTGTGTGTTCTTTATACTTTTTTTCTTTTTTCAAAAAGCATGCTAGAAATTAAAACAATTGTTAAAACACATATAAAAGCATGATAATGTAAGCACATAAAACACATCTAGTAATAATAGCACTTAAAGTGACTGTGCTGAGGTCTAAGTTAGTGTTTATGCTTTGGGGAACAGGTGAGTTACAGTTTTCAGGAGGCTGAATCCAGTAGTAGGCAGCTTGATAACTAGAAGCCACTTCCCCATTAGTGTTAACCTGAAAGACAACTAAAAGACCAGTCCCTGATCATCTGAGGGTTCATGAGGAATTAGCATTTGAGAAATATATTTAGGGCCAAAGGCAATTTTTAGTAGAGTAGTTTTAAGTAGTATAGTAGTCCTGATTTAAATACAAATTCAGTTGTATTCCCTGAAGAGCTGTTAAAACAGATCATGCAAATACAGTTATTATACTGCTGTGTTTTTCCACTATTGGCGACTGACATCATATCAAGGAACCAAAAGTAAAAGGCATTTACTTCAGAAATATGTGCAAATCACAATGAGTATCAGCTCCTATACACCCGTGTTAGTTTTGCTAGGAACTATCTATATCCAGACATGTGAGAGACACGAACACATTATCGTGTGACACACGGTGGAAGAACCATGTGGATGGCGTCGTTTTGACTTCGCAGTCGAGTTGGTGAAATTGTTGTAGGTTTACGTTTTGCGGACATAATGAACTTAATGTTTCTTGACAGTATAAGTGAAGTATATAAAGCGTTAGTGTTACTTTTTTGACGTAATTCACGAGCTGTACATCGCGCTGAATAATGGGAAAATCAAAGGTAAGTGACGCCATGTGCTAGCTGGTTAGCCTGGTGTGAACTTAGCCGTAAATTACAAGAGGTTGTGTATGTAATAAATGCGCTTAAACTTGTATATTAAACGAGAAAGCCAGTGTTGAGTTGCAGTTGGTGACGATTGTGTGATAACGGTGATTATTAAAGCGTGACTGTAACGTGAGTTTATATCGTTCAAATGATCATAGAAACTCTTAATAATCAATTCAGTGTCAGTTTAAAAACAGTTTTCCCGTGATACTCAATATGTGGATATTGTGCTTTCAGACCAAGAACCAGAAGAAATCCCGAGCAGCAGCCAACCATGTGGCCGAGGAGACGTACGGAGCTGTTCCCCACTCCTTCGTGTTTCATCGCGGACAGATTGGCAAAAACGTGGGTCAGCTCATCCTGGATGTACGGAGAGTCATGGAGCCCTACACCGCAGAGACTCTCAAGGTCTGTCCCTCCGTGAAAGCCAGCTGCCTTCAGCATGTGCTGTGATTCATTTTACTGCTGGGAATACAGAGCCCACCTTGCTTTATTTTAAAAGTGCAATGTGTAGGGTTTAGTGGCATCTAGCAGTGAGGTTGCAGATTGCAACCAACTGAATACCCCCTCACCTTCCAAGATTGTAGGAGAACCTACGATGGCTGTGAAATTCAAGAAAAAAAACACTAAAATGCCAGTGTTTGGTTTGTCTGTTCTGGGCTACTGTAGAAACATTGCAGTACAAAATGGTGGCCTCCGTGGAAGAAGACCCGCTCCCTATGTAGATATAAAGGGCTCATTCTAAGGTAACAAAACACGACGATTCTTAGTGATTGATTATACACTAATGAAAACATACTTATGAATATTATGTTCAGTTTCTGCCAAGTACGTTCCACATGCCACTAAATTCTACACACTGCACCTTTTTAAGGAGCAGTAAAAGCTCCTTTTACGCTGAGTAAAAGATCAAGATTTTATTGATATCTTTATCTGGAGTTATCTGGATTCAGGGTGGCTCAACAGTGCAGTATGGGGTTTATGCGGTATTAGTGCCAGTGTTTTGTTGTTTTTTCCTTTTTTGAAAAAAAATCAAGGTATGTTGGTCTGATTATGTGTCAGCCGAATGGAGCAGCAGTACCTGACAAACATGGAAAATACTTTAAATCATATTGTGGCAGGAAACAATGTTGGCCTACAGCCGAGTCCCCTTAAACCTGGGATTTATGAATGGAGTCTCGCTGGATGCGCCTTTAGATTGTACGATTGGTGTAAAACTATTTTACCTTGCATGTTAAATGGCAGGCTGCGCAGTGACCCGGGAGAGTTTAAACATATAACAGACGTGTTTTTACGGAGCATCAACACCGACCCCGGTCAGCTCACCTCGAGCCTGGCTCTGTTACAAGGGCTGGGCAGAGATGCTGCATGCGGCGGACCGGGTTGGGGAAGCCAGCGAACATTCAATACACATGCATTGAAGTGTAAAACAAGAAGGGCTTAATTTAACAGCCCTAATCTGAACTGTTTGTGTTTTTTCTGTACCAGGTCAGGAAAAAGAACGTGTTGAAAGACTTTGTGGCAATAGCAGGACCACTGGGAGTGACACACTTCATGATCTTCAGCAAGACGCCCAGCAGTATCAACATGGTGAGATCATGTTAGACCATAAGCAGACAGTTCTTGTTAATGTTAATCTTGTGCCTCCTTCATCTAACAACACATTCATTGTCCTTTCAGAGACTTGCTCGACTCCCCAAAGGCCCCATGCTTCATTTCAGAGTGCTCAAGGTAAAAATCTGAACTTGCGAATAAACCATGAGTACAATCGATAGATGGGTGCAGGTGATGACATTTTAATACTTGATTGTTAAGTGATGTTTTTCAAAGTAAACGCACTGATGTGCCCGAACCTCAAGTCATTTTTATCTTTAAAGTTTTCTCCACTTTTATAAAGACTCAACTTTTTTTTTTTTTTTTTCAGTACTCTCTCGTCAAAGATGTGGTTTCAACGCTGAAGAAGCACAGGATGCACGAGCAGCAGTTCACACGTCATCCGCTACTCATCCTCAATAACTTTGGATCTGATGGCATGCAGGTCAAACTAATGGCCACCATGTTTCAAAACATGTTTCCCTCCATTAACGTGCACAAGGTATGCTTCGCCAGTGAAATTTTTGCATTATTGTCTCTTTGAAAGACTCGAGGTTTTAGGTGAAAGTGATGAAAGTATAGTCTTCTGAGTTTATCTCTGAAGATGTGTCAAAAAGTAAACGCTTTCTGATTTCTCAGTGCTCGCATCATTAAGCATGATCAAAATTAAACCCGAGAGTTCTGGTGAGAAATGAGAATATTGTTTTCCAGGTAAGCCTCAACAACATCAAGAGGTGTGTGCTGCTGAATTACAACCCGGAGTCGCAGGAGATAGAATTTCGACATTAGTAAGTAAAACATTTTGTCATAAACGTTAAGATTGTCATTGGTATATTCAGTTTTTGTAAGTGGCTTATAAACTAGATAGCTGGGTGATAAACCACACTGATATTAATTCAACATCATTCAACAAACAAAACTATTAAACAGATGAACAGACAAACAAAACAGATGTTCAGGCCACATCACCCAGCCCTACAAGGATGTTACTTTTAGTTACAGTCTTGTGAAATGACGTTTGGGGCTCAGATGATGACAGATTGTGACTTGACTGTTCAGTGATGCATGTTCAAAGTAAACGCACTGATGGGCCTCCAGTGAACAAACAGATCTGTTATTTATTGATAACACGTCACACTGACCCATACGATCAACGTTCTCAATTTGCAGCAGCCTGAAGGTGGTCCCTGTGGGCATGAGCCGTGGAGTCAAGAAGCTGATGCAGGAGAAGTTCCCCAACATGAGCAAGTTTGAGGATATCAGTGAGCTGCTGATGAAGTAAGGTTCTTGTGAAGGTACAAGGCCAAAGGGTGCTTAGTTTTATAGCCAGTCTGTAGCTGCTGTTCTAACACATGAAGAACTGGTGATCTGGTATTTGTATCTTAACTATTTTGTACTCTTCCCAACAACTTTCAGGGGGGCGAACCTTTCAGAAAGTGAAGCAGAACAAGATGGGGAGCACAACATAACTGAGCTGCCTCAGGTGTACTCTGGCCGAGGCAACATGGCATCCCAACAGAGTGCCGTCCGTTTGACCGAGGTAAGCATGCAGACGGAGCATCGTTTTTGAAAATAATACGTCGATGATGCTTGGATGGCAGCTAAATTTGTAGCTGTGCTCTTAGATCGGTCCTCGCATGACTCTGCAGCTGATGAAGATACAAGAAGGCATGGGAGAGGGGAATGTCCTCTATCACTCTATCAGTAAGTGCACCTGACCTCATTTATTCATCTTTTCACTTGATGTTCTGGTGTACATGATGAAAAAATGAGTATGAATTCCATGATTTCTCTCCAAAAGTAAACGCTTACTGATGCACCTAAAGATTACTTTGTTTTATGTGGACCTGGTGCAAAATTGTCCTTTCTAAAGGGAATTTTGTTCTATGTTTGCAGCCTCCAAGACAGAGGAGGAAATCCAGGCGATCCTGAACAGAAAGGAGGCCCAGCTGAAAGAGAAGGAGGACCGCCGGAAGAAGCAGGAGCAGAATGTCTCTCAGAAGAAAGACAAACGAGAAGAGCACAAGTAAGTTTGCCGTGTAGATATTGTGACCCTCTTGACACATCCATTTTTCATTTGGTCTAAGTGTAAACACTTTTTCTTACCAGGAAAAAGAGCCTGGAAGGTATCAAGAGGAAGCGTGAGGCTGAAGAGGACAGTGAAGTGGAGGATCCAGGGATGCAGGACGATCGGGCAAATGATGTTGAATCTGATGACGAGGCGGAGTACTACAGACAGGCTGTAGGAGAGGAGCCAGATGAAGGTGAATATAACTAGTGTACTATAAGCCTTTAAATCTGGGGTCTTGTTTTGAGTTCATTGATTGACCAAACACCTTTTTTTTTTTTTTTTTTTGTGCAGATATGTTCCCTGGGGCCAAGAGGAGACGAGGCGCAGCAAAGACTCATGCGCCTGCCAAGAAGCGGAAGCTATCCCCTGGTAAATCATCAAGAGAAGACAGAGGTGCTAAATCGCCAAAGAGAGGTAGTCCAGGAGGACAGCACAGAGACAAATTGGGAAAAGATCAAAGAAAAGGATGGAAGAAGTCAGGGGACAGGGAGAAGCCGTTTGGAAAGAAAATGAATCCCAGAGGCAAGGCATTCGGAGCAAAGAAACCTGGTGATAGGGAAAATAAATTTGGCGGAAAGAAGAAATTTGAAGGGAACAAAACATTTGGCGGAAAGAAAAATAAAGACTTCAAACCTAAAGGTCAGAAAGGCAAGCCGGGCTTCAAGAAGAAAGGCGCAGGAGCGAAGCAAGGCTTCAAACAGAGGAAGGGAAAAGGCTGAACTCTCAACCCTCCTTTGTGGACTGAGACATTGAATGCATTACTGTGCTCGAGCACCAGATGGCAGCAGCCATTTACCATCAGTTCTTGAGGCTGTGAAGCTTGTGAAGGCTTTAGTAATGACTGTTGGTTTTGTAAGACTGTTTATTGCTGAAAATCAGCAGAGCAACAGAAGAGTCAATGTGCTATATTTTCACACTGTATTAATTAATATTGAAAATGTACATGTTCAATAAATTGTTCTTTGTAACTCAGTGGATGAATTTCTCTGTTGGGTAACATTGGTGTAGCTCTGGAGATTGATGACGCAGTGTCAGGATGTGGGCAGACACATGTTTTACTGTTGACTCTTCTGTGTCTGACACCTAAACAAGAACACAGGCTTGATGCTCTCAGACCTCAGTGCTACAGGTCTAGAGTTCGTTGCACAAACTTTTGACATGTTTTCTTGGTTCTTTGACAATTTTCATTACAAACATTCAAACATTACAGATGGTCCTTGGTTCCCTGAGTTCATGTTGATGGGGAAAGGGAGGATTCAGACACTTATCTTTAGAATTTCAAGAATTTGGCCAACGGGTATGATTCTCACTCCACCTACTGGTCCTCTGGGTCAATTTAGTTGGGAACCTTCTCAAACCAAAAGGACGATTCAACCGCACCCATGGCATTAGTTCTTTTTTGCTGATGCTTCTGACCTGTTCTCTGCCAGTATCTTCATGGAAGGATTGAGTTGTAAGTAGCCTAGTGATCATGCATATATAAAGTCAGTGATAATGTAACAGTACTAATATCCAGGTGTAATTTTCATGGAAATAATTTGTTAAAAAGACGGGTAATATGAAGCATTTTCTGATATCTACTGAACAGTGCTAACTTTGCCTTTTTTACCACCTTCCAACAAATATATAGTTTTAGTTTTCATGTTTATTTTTACTTCTGTGTCATGCCAAACATCTGGCCCATTCCACATGTGATTACAAAACCCTGCTATTTTACAAAACCTGCATGTTCCACTAACATATACAGAAGCATGTGGAAAAAGAAAAGATGCAAAAACAAAATGCTGGAAACGTAGATAAGTTTGGGGTGAAAATAGCATGCGGATGTGACTGCAGAACAAAGATATGAAGATATTTTTTTCACACTATTAGACTATATAGTAGCCTAAGTGTCTTAGTATTTATCACATTCCACTGACTATGAGGGGCTGTATGCTTGAGCCCCTAATATAAATAGAGTAGAATATCAGATCACCGCAGTTATTTCTGACACGGTCTGTCTTTTAAATGAGACAAAGAGTCTTGCACTGGTGCTCTGAGGTATAAGACATTACTTTCTGATGAAGCCGCAGTAGCAACACTATGATCTATAATATATGAAATCTATTACTATTGTCTATTTTGCAAATGTGTGGCATGGGGTGTCATCACAGTTTTGCTTCTTCAAATTGTGAAACTTGTGCAGGGGATATGAGGAAGTGACTATCACATCTGTGCTCTCCACATCGCACATTTATCAGCTAAGAAGTTCTTGACTATGTATTTGTTTATCACAGTTATCATACAGGAAACGAATTGCTTTGCATGTTACAAGCTGCTTCACAGAACAGCACTGCGAATCTGGTTTTCGGTAAGTGGAAGTTCACATTTTAATTTTTAGCTCTTAGTCTCTTTCTTAATGTTTTCTAACAGTTAACATTTTTACTCATACACTATATTTGCAAAATAAAATCAACTACAAACTCTACGTAACTGTATTATAGGTCAACGATGATGTACCTTCATACAAATGATGGAATTAAATTAATTGACATACTTCCATTTGCAGATATTGGACAGTACAAAGAGTGTGAAAGCAGCTTGATAATAAAAAAATGATAATGAAACAACCTTCAGCTGAAAGAAAGATAGATTTCTCTATCTGTGAGGAGTTTCAAATTGCCCTGCTGCCCTCAATGTACGGGGTTGAGTTCATTGTGGCCCTGGCAGGAAACCTGTTTGCCCTGTGGATGCTTGTGGTCAAAGAGAGAAGGAACTGGCACACTGGTGTTGTCCTGTCCTGTAACCTGGCCATCAGTGACCTGCTGTATGTCCTGACCCTGCCTTTGCTGATCGCCTACTACTCACTGGGGAAACACTGGATGTTCGGTGATGGTGTGTGTAAAACCGAGAGGTTTCTCTTCACCTGCAACCTATATGTGAGCATCTTCTTCATCATGGCGATAAGTGTGAACCGCTGTGTGGCCCTGGCGTGCCCCTTCTTTACCCGAACCCATGTGGAGCCTGCCCACGCCAAGGCCGTCAGTGTCGTCATCTGGATCGTTGTAGGAGTGATTTCCTGCCCCATGTTGAAATTTGCCTCGATTTGCCATAGCAACAATAACAAGACTTTGTGTGTTTCATTCTGTGGTCAGCCTCATCGCGATGAAAGCCCTCACTTCACTTATAAAATGTTTCTTGCTGTGTTTGGGTGTCTAGTTCCCTTCTTGGTTACTTCCACTTCTTACTGTATAGTGATTTGGGTGGTGTGGAAAAATGCCAGTATAACCGCACTCGAGAAACGCAAGGTAGCCTTGTTGGTCATATCAGTACTTGTGCTGTATGCTGTTTCCTTTGTGCCTTACCATGTCTTTCAGATCTATCACTTGTATCTGAAAATCAATTATCCCAACAAACCTGTCTGTTGGGTCTACAAAATGTACCAAGTGTCCAAGGGACTGGCAACTCTGAACATGTGTATCCATCCAATCCTATACATGGCTGTGTTTGACAGTATTAGAGTGGCTTGTTGTGGGAAGAGCTCTGAGGACAACAAAAGAGAAGTTATAAGGAAGTAGACATTTCTGTGAATTAAGTAATTATTTCATGCTGTATATTTCAAGCAAATTTAATTTTGACACCTGAATTTTCTCTTTCTCTTATTTCTTTTATTGCCAAAAGATATTGTTCTGTATTATTAACTTTGAAACATAACCTGTAATAAAGATCTCCTTGTTGCTGTAATGAGACTAGCTTTAAATGCTTTTACTCATCATCTTCTTGATTTGATCACACTCCCTGTCTGACCCAGTCTGCACAATATCAGCAAGAAGTTTGTTCAGTTTTGTTTTGTAACTGCACAAAGATAAAATTACACACTGAGGATTCTAGCCATTGCTCTCTGAGGAAGTGAGGTCTTGTGACCCCTTTAGTGAAGAAATGTTGACTTGTGACCTCCTAATCGCAGTTCGTGTGTGGGCACGAGCAGTTCTCTTATTTGTTTCGAAAGATTTTAAAAAGCCTAAAGGGTTTAGTAATTCACAAGAGAAAAAAGCCCGATTTGTGTCACAGATTTCCAGGTTGCACTGCACTGCTCCAGTGTAGGGCGACTCTTTCCTCTCCCATCTCTGCAATGTCGGGCATTTTCCTCACACAAACAAAACTTAGACTCACGTTGAATCCCATCATAAAAAATGTAGAACTCCCGGATAGACAACTAGCAGATTTGAATTGCGGAGATATGTGGAATCGGCAAGCTTGTTAATTTCTGTTGTTATTTTCAGTCGTAACTGTAACGCTTAAAGATACACACGGTGGTCCGACCTATCTGACGTTTCTTCTGTGCTTATTTTATGTAGTGTTGTTTTTGAGTGTCTTTAATAAACCGAACTTACCCAACAGCGACATCTCGTCGGCGGTCAGACTAACTGATGGCTGCCTCATAGTGAGAAGCCGCCTTACCACTGCTTTACGCATTTATACTTACTTATGCTTACTTTTAATTACTTTTACTACTTACTGCTTATACTTACTAATACTTTTTACATACGCTTCTTTGTTTACCTCTTTCCTTGCTTAAACTGATTTATTTTTGCTCCGCGCCATTA
Source organism: Scomberomorus guttatus (assembly GCA_038419695.1). NCBI lineage: Eukaryota > Metazoa > Chordata > Actinopteri > Scombriformes > Scombridae > Scomberomorus > Scomberomorus guttatus. The sequence continues at coordinate 1,873,509 of CM076459.1, forward strand.
AATTATTTGTACGTGACGCAGGGGTGTTCTACCCGGAAGTTGTCGTAAACAAACATTGTGATTGGTTCTATATTTTCATCGCGACGTTAACGTCCCGGAAGTGTGGGTAGCGGCTCGGCTTCACCTGCTCCGCTCCGTTCTTTGCAGTCCTGAAGCTAAACTAGCTGAGAGGATGCCGTCGATGGAATACGACGAGTGAGTGTTTTTTTATAAACATTTAATTGTAATTACTCACACTGGAGGTATTTTATACATCTAATATTGCATTTTAATCTCTCTCCCAGCTCCAAGCCCAGCTGGGCAGACCAAGTCGAGGAGGAAGGAGATGAAGGTAAAGAGCTAGTTAGCGTAGTTAGCTAATGTTAGCATGTCTCTTATAGGCTAGGCGGCTTTCACTTCCACGTGGTTGTCCGGCGCATTATCGGGCTAAATATATACATATCAGTGATGTTTTGGATATCTAACCCTTTAATGTAGCGAGACATACGTTTGACTGGTTGACATGAATGGACTGTTTATTGATCAAATGTTATATCGACATATGCTTTGGCCTGTGGGCAGTGACGTAAGCAGTGGCATTCACCAGTAAGACAGCACAGTTTGTAAACTTAGCAAGATAACTACTATGTTACTCAATGGAGTTAACATGCGACAAACTATAAATAATTGTGACCAAAGCTGAAATGTTTCACTTCACTAATGCACACAGTTAAATTCAGGTGTAAAGTGAGTCCTGGACCAATTCAAAACTGGAGAGGTGGTGACAGCATAGAGTAGTAAGGTGTTAATGCCCGAAAGCAACTTGTATTTACTATAATCATCAGTGTTTAACTATGAATAGGTCCTTGGTGGAAAATGTTTACAAAATGTCTCAGCAACCGTTATCATCTTTGGTCTGAGGCTGTTAATTTTATATTAGATGGAAACAAACAAAAGCCCCCAAAAAGTAGGCAGGAAAGAGTTTCTTTACCTTACTGTCTTCTGTCGTTAAGTCTAATTTGACTGACTAAACCGGATTTTTTAAATATATTCTTCTGGCAGGAACACTACCACCCCCCAAGGAAACCATCAAAGGAAATATAAAAACCATCACAGAATACAAAATAGACGATGATGGAAAGAAGTTCAAGGTAATTTTTGAGTTTTATTAAAGTAAATGTTGTATCTGTTAAGATTGTTTGCAGTGTTTTCACCTGCTGGTTCGTTTAGGGCTCCATCTCACGGGTGCAGTTGCAGTGGTTTTGTACAAATGTTTAGAAATTATCTTGGCTTTTAGTGTACATTTTTCCATGCTATGAGACTAACATTGTGGTACAGAGACATTCATTAGTTCATCTTTTGAACACCAGGACTCGTAATAGTTAACCTCATACTTCATGCAGTTTTTTTGGTTTTCTCTGTAGATTTTACTTTATTCTAAATATCTTAACCCATAAACCTCTGTTTTTTGCTGATTTAGTCATTTATGGGTCTGTATATAATAGGTTCTCTGCCACTTTTGAGGTTGGTTGATAACCTAAACTACTAAAAGCCTCTTAAGGTCAAAATGAATGGATGAATGAATAGACTGTATGTCTCATGGGATTCCTACATATATTAATACCACTGTCGTTTGTAAGTGGCATAAATGTTGGGCCATTTTGACAACATGCTGCTGTGATATAGAAATGAGTTTGCATATGTTGTCTATTTCTTCTCTAGATTGTCCGGACCTTCAAGATCGAGACAAGAAAAGCCTCCAAAGCAGTTGCCAGGAGAAAGGTCTGCTTTTAAATTGAATCTAGCTGAAGCTTTATTCACTTGGAAATGAACAAGTAGAAGACTTTGGATAAAGTCAGCTGTCATGTAATGTATTGCTCTCTCATTTCAGAACTGGAAGAAATTTGGCAACTCTGAGTTTGATGCACCAGGTCCTAATGTTGCTACCACCACAGTCAGCGACGATGTCTTCATGACTTTCATTTCCAGCAAAGAGGTGAACTTTAGTTTTTTCTGCTGCTGTATGTGATGTGTAGCATTTAAAATAATGCCTGCAAACATGCTTTAACTGTGGTATCTGTAATTCACTGTGTTCAGTTCCTAACCGAGTACCTTGTCTTACGTCTTGCAGGACTTGAATGCCCAAGACCAGGATGAGGATCCCATGAACAAACTGAAAGGACAGAAGATTGTGTCTTGTCGTATTTGCAAAGGCGACCATTGGACCACCCGCTGTCCGTACAAGGACACTCTGGGCCCCATGCAGAAGGAGCTGGCTGAACAGCTTGGGCTTTCCACCGGAGACAAGGACAAGCCTGCTGGCTCTGGTATCATCAGCACACAATTCACATTGTCAGATTTTGATTAGTCTTCACCATCAACTGTTAGACTTGGTGGTTGATTGTTCTGAATTGTCAAGACTAATGGCCTGCTTTTCTTCTCTTTCACCAGCGGAACCAGAGCCTGCCCAGCCTGCGCAGAGCAAGACTGGCAAGTATGTGCCCCCGAGCCTGAGGGATGGAGGCACGCGAAGAGGGGAGTCCATGCAGCCTAACCGCAGAGGTGGGTGCAAGTTGCTGTGCCTGGTAGTTCTGTGCATCCATCCTGTGCTTGAGTCACTGTACAGCAGCAAGATTGCTCAGTGACATATGTAATGTAAACAACAGTGTGTGTTTGCACCTGACAGCTGATGACAACGCCACCATCCGTGTGACCAATCTGTCTGAGGACACCCGTGAGACAGACTTGCAGGAGCTCTTCAGACCATTTGGCTCCATCTCGAGGATCTATCTGGCCAAGGACAAGAACACTGGACAGTCAAAGGTCAGTGCTCATCTTGAGAATGCCTCAGTGATAATAAATGCAGTGTTTTGATACATTTGTCTCACAAAAACAAGTTACAAAAACCTGCACACTTGAGGAATTGATCATTTTCAATTCTTAGACAAGAGAAACAAAGTGCAGATATTATATTGGCTATATTTGTGGGGTTACTCAACTGCTTTTGTATGTTTTAAAAGTAACAACTCACTTTGTTTCTTACAGGGCTTTGCCTTTATCAGTTTCCACCGTCGGGAAGATGCAGCCAGAGCCATCGCAGGAGTGTCAGGATTTGGATATGATCATCTTATTCTCAATGTTGAATGGGCCAAGTAAGTAATCAGTTTTTTTTAATTAAATGTAAAAACCTGCTATTAATTCTTGTTGCCAACTTTATTTATATCTCTTTGCAGACCGTCTAACAACTGAGGAATCTATCAGAATATTCCAGCAGGATGCCAGATTTTATTGCTATAAAATGTGGCTGTTACCTAAATAAAGAATCAATGTTGTCACAATTTATTTGCCATTGTTTTCTTTCGGTAACCTTTATTCTGACTTGAAGCTAGAACTGTAAAGTCCTGTTAAGACTTAAATGTCAATTGAGATGGAATGGACTGCATTTATTTAGTGCCTTTCTAATCTTCTGACCAATCAAAGTGCTTTACAATACATGTCAACATTCACCCATTCACACACTGATGGCAGAGGCTGACATGCAAGGTGCCAGCCTGCTCATCAGGATCTAATCTAATGCACATTCACACTACTGGCACAGCCATCAGGAGCAATTTGGGGTTCAGTATCTTGCCCAAGGACATTTTGACATGTGGACCGGAGGAGCCGGGGATTGAACCACCAATCTTGCGATTAGTGGACGACCTGCTCTACCTCCTGAGCCACAGCCACCCCAGATGACTTCAATGAGATTGAAGGTGGAAGGCTCCATACATTTAATGTGAGGCACATTGAATTCTGGTCACTCAAGCTACACCTGGAGAAAGTCGAGGATGTGTGAATGTACTAAGAGTACCTTCTTGGTGGTGAGGTGAGAGCTCTGCACATTTCATGTGTACATCACGAGTGACTTTCATTTTTCTTGATATTCATCAGTTAAACTATTGGGCTTGTCCAGTAATTGAAATGCATAACAAGGTACTTTATAACATTCGCTGCAAAATCCTTTAAATCCAACATTAACAGAAGGCAGTGCTTCTTAATGATTTGCACTGACATTGCCCACAATGGCCTAATACAACCAGAGATATTTAAGGAGATGCTACCTTGGTATTCTCATTAAGTGGACAAATCTCAATTTTATCATACCCCTGGTTTGTGTTGTGCAGTAGTTGCTATTTCCCACAAAAAAGTTTTAGTGAAAAGCTATTGCAAATGGTCACTCCAGATGCAGGTGTAAACTGCAGCTTTTCTCAACTAGATCTAGACAACATGGATATTAGATTATAGGTTTGATATTGGTTAAAATTCTTTACTTTTAATCTTTATGATGGGCAGATGAAGTCGTAAGAAGCTCTTTAAACTCAGCAAGCGCAGTAACACCTGGTGGTTTGCAAAACCAGCAGCCCTCCAAGTCTGGGGCCAAAGCACTACAAAACCTCTGATTTTTAAGTTTCAACCTCATGTGCAATAAAAATTAAAGAAGCCCATGTTATATAAATCTGTAATACTTTTGATTGTAAATGCACATATTGTGCAATATGCAACAAAAATACTGAAGGCAACCAAAAAGCCAATATATACAATATTTTGGACAGTGTTAATGTACCTTACCGGTGTGGTGTAGACCCATTGTCCTGTGGGTTCTTATGTTTTATCTTCATGGTCAATGTTAAAGTGACATTTCATCAGTTGCAATGTGATGAATTGGAGATTAATATTCAAAATATAACATTCCTTGGTATCAAGTGGAAATGTTCCCATACTTGTAGTGTATATCACCATATTTCTCAATTATGCTCCTGTCTTATCTGCAAACATTTTTCAAACTGAATGAAGCTCTTTGAGGCACCAGTGATGTTTGCGTCGGACGTCATTGGTCATGCAGTAGTGCTAACTTGACTGTCCAGTGTTAATTATTAATACCTTATTAAAACATACAAATAATCAATTTCATAAGAGCTTTATTTGAAATATTACATATAAAAACTACATACAATTTATCCCACATTAGGCGAACATTCCCCAACATCATGATTAAAAGCACATTTAAAACTTAAAACATGGAATGGCACTGCACAGAATGTCCACGGTGGCCACTTAGTGACACAGTTGACTGCCAGCTTATTTAAAAGAAATGACTGCCTGACATATCAGCATCAGGATTTATGGAACCAATTCTTGCTGGGAAGGGAACAAAAGGACTAATCAGAGACCTCCATCTTCTCTTGTTTGATTTTCTCTGTGGAGGAGAAAGACAATACACATTAGTGTTTCTGCTTATTCTAGTGCTTGAATTGAAATATCGGTTATTCCTGAATGACATTGAAACAGATAGGAAAGTCACCTGATGCGTGTTCTTCCTTCATCCTCTCCAAGACACACTTCTTAACCTCCAGCCCTATGGCCCTGGAGAGTGGAGGGGGCACAGCATTTCCAACCTGGGAAGCAGCAGACAGGAAGAAGGAATTACAGAAATTAGTTTAATTCCCTTTAAATTTCATGGAGCAGCTTTGAACACTTAGTAGTAAAACTTGTTTGGGGAATCCTTGAAAGAGCCAACCAGATTGGCAAGTAAACCATGACATTGGCAGCCCAATGCAATTTGGTTACCTGTCTGTGTTTGTCCAGGATGTTTCCAAAGAAGCGGTAGGTGTCGGGGAATCCCTGAGAGCGTGCACACTCCCTCACACTGACCACTCTGTGCTGCTCAGGATGCAGAACACGGCCCTGAAATTAAAAGGCAAGGATTAAGATCCAGATACAGGAAATTTGTTACACTGGGCTTGAAGCTATAAATTCAATTGTTGTCCTCTTAGTATACTTTTTCCAACCAAACTACAAGTCAATTAATTTGATTTAACATTATAATATTCAAGCATCTCCCAAAATCTGGGGCAACTGAAATTTGTAACCAATGGGATTTTTGTGACCAATGCGATTCCCCATCTAATTAAATCTCCTTTTGGCTGAAAATAAAATTTTATTCAAAAGAGTTCATGTACCTGCTTGCCCATTGGTTCAGGGTTAGTGACAGTTGTGCTGAAGAAGCCGTCCCACTCCAACCTGCCGTAAAGTCCGGCCCAGTGATTGTGGCGGTTCCCAGTGTGAGGCAGACACCAGGGGATCAGGGTGTTAAACTGCCTGTCTGCAGGGTCGCAAGGCTTCCCTATGATGAGGCATAAACATAATCAGAGATGTCTCCACACTCGAGATGTAGGCTCTGTGACTTCAACTACACAAGTACTTGACTAAACCTGCCTACCTCCTGCACAAGTGCATACGCCTCTGAGAGCACCAGTGCTGCTGCGTCCGTTCTTTTTATCGGGGTGTGTGTAACGGAGTTTCTTGGTCATGGTGCCATCTTTCAGCCGAACCTCGATGTTGGGCAGATCCCTCCAGTCAGAGCCTGGGGCCAAGGGGATGTGACGCATCCGAGCTTCCACCAGAGCACTCATGTCCTGAGAACACAAAGATCAGGCATCTTGTTACAGTTAACCCTCTCCATCAGTTACAGAAGAAGTGTTCGCATTTCAGTCCTACATACCGGTAAACACAGTACATCTACATCTGGTTAGTGTCACTAATCGCTAAGTGTGAGATGGCTCACCTTGCAGATGTGATCTTTGAGGATAGGCTGATACTGTGTGCCTCTGATCTGCCTCTGGAACCAAGACTGAGGCTCCCCATTATAGGAAATCTCCAATGCAGCTGCACCATTGCGAATCTCTGGCAGATCTGACATGGTGTCTCTGACAGTGATGGTTCTATAGATTCCTCCATTACCCCTATTGGAAGACAGAAAATTTAATCTAATGTACAGTCATACTGAAGCATTGTTATACCCTGTTTGAGGAGCTGTACAGAGTGTGTGTGTGCGCTGTATTAGGCATGTGATCTAGAATTACAGATCGAGAAAGAGGAAAGTGGATTCACATTACCGTGTGACATTACTGACGTATTTCTTTTCATCCACCACCACGCTCAGAGAGCAAGCTCTGGGAGCAAACACATGCAGAGGCTCAGGATAACGAGGCAGCTTCTCTCCAGGAGCAGCAGCCAGGATGATTGCCCTGCGGCGGGTCTGGGCAACACCATACTGTCCAGCCTGATAAAAGGGAAGCATCAAGAATGTTACTGTCTAGCAAAGCAGACTTCAGTCATCATAAAAATACTGGCATGTATGGCTGTATTTTTTTTTTCCCCCTCATAAAAATGTCAATTTCATCTCTTATCTGTCAGCAATAGATAAAATTTAACTGATGCACATGCATCACAGTGGACTGCATGGTAGTGGAAAGTCCATTATTTTTAGCTGCATCCTCATATTTTTAAGGAAATTCAGGGAGATGTGTTAACATTTGTGTAATATTAATTTAAACAAAATGATTGTCAGGTTTTGGCATTTATTTTTCACTTTCTTCTCTGAATCTGACCAATTCTTTTTAACGCTGCTGTTCCCATTAATGCCAATATATTTGGTGCTCTGGAGAGTATATAGCCATGAGTCTCCTCTGATACACACCGAGTTGCGAGGCACTTTTATTTCCAGATGAGGATTTTCTTGATCACACATGCATAGGTCCATGCTATTCATTTAGATCCCACGCCAGATGAGAATTACAATTCTAATGTACAGTCAGACCCACCTGAAGGACACCAAAAGTACACTGGTAGCCCATTCGTACAAGGCAGCGTAGTGTCAATTTCAGGACCATGGACCTTTTGAATGAAACGAAGTTCCTCACATTCTCAAGCAGGAAGAACTTGGGCCTGTAGTAGTCGCAGTAACTGCAATAAAGAAAAACGGATTTCAATTGGGCACACTTATGGGAAAGTATGGTCTACAGTGAGGAATACTTGTAACAGTATGTTGATCTTTTTACTACAACAAGATAAGAATCTGTTCTTACAAACACTCACCTGAGATAGGAGACCACAAGAGAGTTCTTGAATTTGGAATAAGTGCGCGAGTTGAAGCGGTTCATCCCACTGAACCCTTGGCAAGGAGGTCCTCCACACAGCATCTCCACATCACCCTTCTGAGGCAGCTTCTGGCCAAGAGAATTCGTCTTCTCTCCAGACATGACCAGCTTCAGCAAGACGTTGCAGTCTTCAGTGAACACTGTAGTGCCGGGGTTGTTGAGTCTAAAGGCCTGTGCTGCAGGCTCCCACATCTCTATGGCCCACTCAGTCTCAGAGATACCTTAAAAAAAACAAGCCAGTCATGTTTTCAGCATTGTATTGAAAAATAAAAACTGCAGCTGCCTATAGTTCTATATATGCCAACATTTGTGGATCAGAACACATTTCATGGGTAGCATGGGACAAGCATTTACCAGCCTGGTGGAAGCCTTCAGAAAGTCCTCCGCAGCCAGAGAACACATCCAGTGTGCGATATTTGAGCACTTTAGGTGTCTGTGGTTCGTTCTGGGGATCCTGCGTTTCCTGTGCTGCTGAAGCCTTTCCTTTCCCCTTACCTTGTAGAAAATAGCAAAGTTGATGGATTAGTATTTCAGTGACCCTAAAAACCTATTTTAGTTTAATATATTCAGTTTTTTCATATCAGCATTTCTTTTACCTTTTCCTTTGCCCTTTCCTTTGCCTTTATTAACAGCAGAGCGAGCGTGATTTGGAGGGTCTTCAAAGCTTTTTGATTTTGCATTATAGGCCTGTGACAAAGGATTAAAAGATTAAACGTTTTAAGATTAAACACAGCAATTAAGATATCTTTAAGTAAGGGCATAATGTCTTCCAATTTTACACCTCTCTCTTGAATCAAGTTTGCATTTTAGATGATACACACAATACTGTAGAAACAGTATTAATAGCTGTACCTCCAGGAAATAGAAGCGGTCAGGTCTACCACTGGAATAGTCCTGGACTGATTCATTCAGGTCTTCTGCATATTCTACTTCACAGCGGCCGAGGACCTCAGACATGCTGACAGTTACTTCTTCGTCACTCCAGTACAGCTGATTGATGTCTGTGTGGTAACTGGCTTTGACACCTTTGTGAGTGTTCTCAGGCCTGGGACATAAGAAAAAAAGCCAGTTAATTTAAGAGTTGCAACAGTCATTTGTTACAGACTAAACCCTGAATGACAAATCAATTTAATTGTAATGCATTATACCTGTAGAACTTGTAGAGTCGCAGTTTGACCTCTGAATTGTCAGGTTTCCCGTTGCTACGCCTGTGACAGAAGATCTCCTTGATGCGCCCAATGCGGAAAGGCTGTGGGGCGTCCAGGTTTGACCCCTTGATGTAGTCTGAGGACTTCCTGTAATACTCTGGATACAACTCCTCATCAACATCATCTTTCCGATGGGAGCGCTTCACTGGGCTAGCTGGTTTCACACTGAGAGCCAGGGACAGAGGCAGTGAGTATCATAAATTTCTTGACTGTGCCAAGTTGAGTAAAATTTCACTTCATTTCAAAATTACTTCACTCACCTGAAATTAAAAGCCTCAGGAGGCAGGTAGACACTGTCTCCCACCCGGAACTGCTCCCCTTTAAAGCAGGCCAGAGCATACAGAGCCTTGGAGTCATTGTCTTCATCGAGGGGTTCAAATGCACGAGGCGTTTCCTGTTCCTCCCTTTCTTTTGTCCTAGTACAGCTGCCACAGAACCTGAAATCAAAATAGAGCACATTCACATTCAAGGTTAGAATAGGAAACAGAGATGGTCAAATGTGCAGTACAATATATGTGTGGGTGGTTCTTACTTGAACTTGCAGTCTTCTGATGGAGTGGTCTTGGGAGGCATCACAAAGCGTGCAAAGTCTGTGTCATACCAGAACTGATAGAAGAAACTCTTCCCGTCATCCTCAATCACCTTGATGTCAACATCCATGCCACCCTGAAATAAAAACGTAACAGTGAAATGAATTTAAAAACAAAACAAAAATAAATAAATAAAAATAATACAAATTAACCTGCTGTCAATTTAACCTACCTCCATAAACCAGTTGTTAGATGGGGCCTTATACATCACGTTCACTTTGCCATGCACATAATTGAGCAGCATGTCTTCACACTCATCCACAATGAAGAGCTCCAGCGGATCAGAAGACTCTCCCAGCACTGTGTGAATCCCACGAAGGAACCAGTGGGCATGGAACATCTTTCCATTGCTGTCCTCCCATAGTGATGTGATCCTGATGAACGTAATGCGTCATTAGGTTAATACAAGGCACTGTGACAAGATTTTTTTTTTTTTTTTTTTTTTTTTTTTAAAAAGAGTGTCTTTCTAAAAATGCCATACCTCGCCAGATACAGAGGAATGGATGGGTCCTCTGATGAAACGGAGACACAGTCTCCCACTTCCAGCACTTCATCATTCACACAGATCTTACTATAGTACTGCTTCTTCCCCTCAGTCTGAAGGGGGTAAGAGACAGGTATGAGTGTGTGTGTGTATATAAACCTCAATCCTCCAATAACCAAAAGGGGCAGAAGACCAATACCTGAACAGGATCTCCAATCCATGACAGTTTGCACTGGGTCTGCTTCTTTCTCTTAGCTTGAGAAATCTTTTTGGACTTCTCCACTGGCACATCTTCCTCTTCAACGTTCTCATCATCTTCAGCCTCCTTTACTGCAAGGTTTGGGCACCTAAACAGAGGAATCAATATTGGTAAAACTGAAATTAAAGACTGAAGATGTAGATGCATCATGCTTGAAAAGTTTCTGTAACATTAAACTTCTGTCCCTTTTCTTTTTTCATCTTCAAGATGTTTGCTGGGTACCAGTGTTATAACTTACACAATTCGCAAATCAACTTTGAGAAAACTCAAGACTACAAAACCTTTGTGGACATACATTCACAATGCTACAGATTTAAGACGTCTACAGACTAAATTGAGAGACATCCTCACCTTCTCTGCTTACAAGCCTGCTTGCTTTTGCCACTTCCTCCAAATTTGATCATGTCCTTGCAAGCTGCACACTTGCCGCAATCAGGAGATTGACAAACCTGAAGACACGCAAAGACCAGTATGTATTTCCACAAATTTACAGAGATCATAATCTGTTGACTCACACGTTATACAAATACATTTTAAAATCTTGCTTATTAACAATGGGGATTCACTTTCAGAATCACTCACCTCACAGACACCACAGCGATGTCTTTTGACCCCTCCGCTTTCTTTATCATTTTGCTCTATCTGATCAGAAAAGAAGGTATCAAAGATCTGGTAAACGAGCTTGGTGGTGGTCGCTTTAGTCGGCCCCTTGCTGTCCTTCTCGATCTTTGTTGGGTGACGAATGGCCTGCCTTCTAGCAGCTCTCCTGTTAAAAGAGTAAAGTTGCATTCAGAGGAGAGGTCCATTTGGTTTTGCACAAATACCTGATGACATGTGGAGCCATAGCATTATGAAGCCCCTGGCCGTCAACACACCACAGCATCAGGCCATGCAACATAACAAGCAAACAAAACCAAACAGACACAGTAAATGATGTACAATGCAGAGTTCCCGTTAGATGCAACTGGCTGATAAAATTCTTCCTAAACATTCTGGCCTTTAGAGAAAATGAGACACTGACTCAATTAAAAAGGTTTAGCAAGTGTGCTCTGAACTGACCTGAACAACCAAGAAGTTGTTTTCCAATAAAGTCCATCAGGATGATTCTTCCACTCAGCTTTATAAAGATTAAATGTTGTAAACATTTAACTCCACCTCAAGTGTTGTAAATAGCGTTGGGCATTTGCCTCACCGAACGTCTCCTCATTGACACACGCACAGGCTACAAAAAGGTTAGAATAACTTAACATACCGTACTGTTGGACTAATAAATGGTTACCTAAAGCCCTCCACTCCACTGTTTCAGAAAGGGTGCAGGTCTTTTACAAGAAACTGGTTAACAGCCATGTGGCATCATTCATCCTCTCCTGTCTTCTTTGTGGTAGTTATTGCTGGTAGAAAGGAGGCACTGGCTGGTCTCAACCAAGTCCACAACAGATTTTTGGCTAATCTCAATCATTACATATAATTCGCAGTTGTCTTTAGTTTGTTCATAACTATTCACTTTTAGCATAACAAGGACTATATGACTGTAAAACATACTGGCTGTAGATAGACAGGGAGCAGAGCAGTTGAAGATGTTACATTTCTGCACTAAACAGATTTCAAAGAAACTGTAAGTAACCCTAAATCCTACCAAACATTTTTTGAATAGTGAATTGTGACAGTTCAAATTATGTCAAGATGACATCTGGACACTGGTCCACAAACACACGTGTATGGCCTGATTTCAGATATGCCAGAAACAAAAATAAACTACGATGTAAAGCCAAAAAAAACAAAAGAAAATTCTAGCGTGAACTCTGGTATGTTCTTGTCCATATAGCTTCTAAATGCTTCTCACTAAACACACCATACAAGCTAAGGATGCATTCACAACAAGGCCTACCTACCAGTACAGCAGCATGCTGCATTAGGAAATGTCAAAGGAATGTTAGACATTAGGGAGAACAAGGAGCGAGGAGCAGTAATACAGGAATACAAGCAAAATAAAATGGATAACTTCAAAAATCCAGAAGCATTTGTGTTGCCAAGGAGCTGCTGCTAAATAAACTAGGTGAAGCAGAAAATGGGGAGTTTTCATGTAAATTACAAATATGTAGCAGGTGTTCTGCTCATGTTTGTTTTCACTTTGAGCTACAGTGGCTATGGAAGGCTTACTTTTATGAACGGTACAATAAATTGATGATTAAGTATTTAAGAGTCTGCAAACCACGAAAGGCAAATAGTCTGCAGGTTCACAAGACTGACCCTCCCCACCCCACTCTTTATTTTAAATTTGTGAAGAGAGTTGATTCAATATTTCTATAAAGTTTAAAAACATGCACACTATTCCTCTAATGGCTCGTGAATCAAAGCCAGTGGTTTAGGATCTTTAACTACTTCTGCTGACACCACTTCATGGTAATAAGGAAGGAGAAAAAAAAAAATCATGTTTCAAACATACCTCTTCCCTAGTGTGACTCCTGCAAGCTTGATCAGGTCTCTCATGCAGGGAGTAACAATGATGGGCTGCTCATCTGAGTCGCCAGCCTCATCGTAGCTCTCCACCTGCTCCACCACGAACTGGGCGTGACGCAGCAGTGTGTCTTCAGTGAAGCAGTTGAAGTTTAGCCCTGCGGGAGGCACCGTTGTCTGAGGTCGAGACGAACAAAAGTTTGTCAGTCCTGGTGCCGTATTCACAAAATATCCTAATGCGCTCCTAAAAATAAGGGGGATGTCACTGCTAACTTTACACAGCATTTTAGCTCTAAAAAGCAGCTCCTAAATCTGAAAAGTTAGAGATTCCTCACCTCAATCTTGTTGAGGAGGTCCTCATAAGTAGCATCAGGATTCTTCTGGAGGAATTCAACCACAATCTTGCTCATATAGATTTTCTCCTGCATCAGTGCAAAGATGGGTGCATACTCCTCACTGGAGTGCATCAGGATGTAATCAGCAAAAGCTGGATAAGTGAGATATTACCGTTAGATCATGACATGGATGAAGTGAATTCAAATTTAGAGCAGAAAGCTTAAACTGTTACCTGTAGTGAAACCAATCAAAGCCTTTTCTCCACCATCAAATCCAGTGATCCACCAGGCATTAATGGGTCCAAGCTTCTTGGCAGGAACACCACCTGAAGGAAAAAAAGATCAGGTATGTATTCAGCTTCTATGCAGTGGTTCAAGGAAATAAAAGCGTATAATCACCATGAAGTTTCCATGATTTAAATGTGAATTTTCTTACCATCCAAGCAAGGGTTGTCATCATAAATGGGTTTGACAACACAACTGAAGTAGAGCTCCACATTCTTCTCAATCAGTCCAGAGTCAAATGGACAAAGGTGGCCACGCTTGTCATACACGCTGCAAGATAAAACAGTTCATGCTTTAATTGACACTATGGTGGGAAACCTATGATAATAGTAAACATGCTTGTTTCTTTAGAAACAGCCAACAGTCCGAGGTTATTTTAAACGAGATGGAGAATCCTCACCTGAAGTTTGTAATCTTGTGCTGGGGCAGATCCTCATAGCTCTCAAATCCATCCTCATTTGAGTCAAACAAGGAGAGGCGCTCATCTGTTAACATTTCTGGTTCATCCAGCTGAAGATGCAAATAGCAGAATTATTTCAGTAAACATTTACATTAACAACATCTTTAAAACCTTTCACTTCTTGAATGACCGTAAACTTAACAGGTTCTCACCGCGTTATCAGGATCCCCTTGAAAAAACTTGAGGTCCGAGTCATCCAAGTATTGTCTGCAGTCTGGACATTTGGGAGGTGGTGTCTGGGGTGGGGGGGCATACAAAAAAACAAAACAATTTTACATGGGCATTTATGCAAGGGGCATCAGTACTATGCATTACAAAAATGTGTACAGCTGAATGACCCAATTCATTACCTTTGCAGCAGAAACTGGCTTAACCATCTCACTCTTTGATTCTTCTGGAGCAGCACTGCATAAAGAAAAGTGTTATTATGTCCACTTGTGCAAGTTCCATCACAATTATTTATGTTTATAAAAAAGGGCAAAAGACTTACTTTTCATCTGACTCAACTTTGAGACGCTTCTCCTCCCGAGACTACAACAGATTTGGAAATTGAGTTAAGTGGCTGTGTTATGTACCAGACAATGAGAATTATACCAGCGCCGACACTTAACATCATGTGTACATCAAAAAATTATTTACTTCCTCAACATCCTCTTCCTGTTTTTTCTGCTCATTTTGTCCATTAGTGGCTTCTCCATTCAAGTCTTCAGACTTGCGCTTTTGACTGCAAGAGATTTACTTTTAAACAGAATGCAAGAGACTTTGTGTATATGAAAACATTATCTTTTACTTAATGAAAAATGTGAATTAAAAAGTATAAAGTATAAAAAACCATATACGCACACTTTAGAGAACATTGACAAGATGGTTGGCTGTTTCCCACTGTTTCTTGTAACCCTGGTACTGGCTGGAGACTCTAAAGATGATGAACAAGATCAAGTTCAACACTGTTTTTAAAGCAATTCATTTGCTGGTCATCTCCATCTTAGAATACAGTTGTATGATAAATATTAACAAGGAATCTCAAACTAACTTTTGGTGTCAGAGTTGGCCTTGCTCCTGCGTCCACCCTTCCCTTTAGAAGCAGTTGGTGACTTGACAGCCTCCTCTTCCTCCTGTACGTCCATGGTTACGTCCTCACTGTCCTCATCTTTGTGGGAACCATTTGTGAAGCCATTTGTCTTTCCGTTCTGCTCCTCGTCATCAGCATGTGAGCCATTTTCAAGATGAAGCTCCTTTCCTAGCAAGGCCTTTACTTTAGAGATGTAGACCTCCTGAGGAGAGCACACGGTGGACTAATGAGCAACAACGTTTCAGATTTTGTAGTGTTTCATATATTGTAAAGTCACTAACCATTGAAATCTCTGAACTTTTCATCTTCTCTTCGAGGCTGCTCAGCAGGTCCTTAGCATCAACATGCAGGAACTCCTGCACCAGCTTGAGCTTCTCCTTCACGTGATCCTGGAATAGCATTTAAGGAAAAAGATGTACCCAGAAAAGCTTAGTTCTCTTTGAAGAAAAGATAACATTTAACTTTTTAAAGCGATGTTAACTTGATCAGTTGTGAAATAAAAACAAAACGTATAATGAATTCATGATGCATGCTTAAAAAGTACTAACATACAATATATGGCTTGATTTTTGAACGTGTTGACGGACACTGTTGCCATAAGATGTAACACAAACATGCAAAACCTAATAATTCTATTGACAATACACATTTTAGTTGAAATTTGTCACTTTTTCATGTTTGAAAGCAGAGAGGAACTTCAAGTCAAAGCTACAAAAATATCTGCATAAACAGGTGACACATGCTTGCATAAAAATGTGAAGATGACAAGAATCAAGACTTGATCTTCACGTGACACTTTTGGCAATTGGCTTATTGATAGTGTTTCATAGAATTAGTTCAAATTAATTTTGTAACATGCAGGACACCTGTGGAGCAGCTCGGGTTAGAGGTCTTGTTTCTAGATGGCATCATCTGTACAATCCCTCTCTTTAGCATTTGTTTCATGGAGCGACTCAATCACAATCATAAATTACAATTGAACAAGGCAACACTACAGATTTTAGATAAGTGAAATCCAACGGAGGCTTCTCTTTAAAAGATGACACTATATTGTGAGCGTACAATCCTGTTCTGAACAGTCGTCGGCAACAACAATTATCGAGCAGCTGCAGTAACTAGATAACTTGCAGGTTTTCACGTGTAAGTTATCAAAGTAACGTTAGACACAGAACTCACCTCGTCTGAAAACCCATCCTCATCCAACACCTGCAGCCTGTGAACAAAGAACATGTCAAAACAACGTCACGGTGAGTTAGTTAAAGTTAACTAGTGAGCTACATAGCGCAAACTATCCAGGAGCATTATTTGCTGCGACCAGTGCGACAGTTAACAAGCAGAAAACATAGATAGCAAAACTTTCAGAGTGGCGCCAAATCTCCCACGCCCCTCCATCCATTGACTGGCTACGGTGCTAACTAGCTAACGTTAATGAACGGGGCTAACGTTAACGGTATCGGTGCTGACTGTCAGGTGGC
This sequence comes from Scomberomorus guttatus, assembly GCA_038419695.1. Taxonomy (NCBI): domain Eukaryota; kingdom Metazoa; phylum Chordata; class Actinopteri; order Scombriformes; family Scombridae; genus Scomberomorus; species Scomberomorus guttatus. The sequence continues at coordinate 1,890,095 of CM076459.1, forward strand.
AACAAGCTAACGCTAGCTGCAGCTATGTAGTACAAGCGATAGATAAAAGTGATACCCACCAAGCCCAATCCCAATGCACCCAGGGTTTACTGTTGCTATTTCGGCTTTTGAGTCACGACAACAAGCTGCATGCATGCTACATCTTCAGGACATTATTAGCACTCCGGTTATTAACGATAACGTACCTTTTCCTGACATCCTCTGGCAGAGACAGGGAAGTCCTGGCTGGCATGGTGAACAGCTATCTAAACGTTTAAGACAAAAGAGATAAAAACGACTTTAAAATCCGTTAAAACCCGTCGCTGTTGACAACAGTGCAGCTCTGCCTGGCGCGTGCTGTTTCTGCCAATGGATGCTATAAGCGATTCGGGCGCGCGGGCCGTCTTTTCGCGCGGAAACCCGGGTGTTGTGGACTGTACCACTGCAGAGATATATGGGTAAAAACATTCAATCAAGGGGTTATAATATAGCGCTGCTGAATGCGTCGTTTGTAATGCGAAACACATTTTGTATTGTTTCATATTTATAAACTACAACTATGACTGATATGTGGTTGTATCTTAGAAAATGTCATTTTCTTGAAATGTAAAACTAACCTTACCTACCCCTACTGTTTGCCAGATGTTGTAGACAACTGACCAAGCGGAAGCAAATCTGAATGTTGTTTACTAATGAGCAATGTTAGCGATAAATCTCTGCATTTCAGATATTATCTGTATTTACGATTGAAAGCATTTAATATATGACGCTATGCTTGCAGTAAATGACGGTGTAATTGTGTTAGTGAATGGTAACAGTGGTGGATAACTGTGTAGTGTGATGTGTGTTTATGATTCACATCCTGGCTTGGTAATGTTATCTCTCTATCTCTATCTTTTATATGTCGTATATGTATGTATACATTTGAGCGACTTTTATGATTTAATTTGGCAGACGTGTAGTTTTAAAAGTATATGGAGAAAACATCCTTCAGATATGTCTAGCTATGTGCCTATTTCGCCACGAGGTGGCACTATGTCACCGATAACTTGAAAACAGTGTGAGTCTGTAGCTTTCTCATGTTGCCAAATCATGGTTTTAAATCTTCTCCGTCATATTGTCCATGCAAGCCCAAAAATGAATATGTTTACCATCATTTTCCTCAAATAAATCCAATCTACAGACCTACATTAACTGAGCTGTGATCATTTTTACAGTTTATTACAGTTAATTCTCATACTGGCCACTCCTTTAAAGGAGTACCTCTTGCGCTTGTGTGTGTGTGTACTATATTTACATAATCTAATGGAAATTATTAACAAGTGTGTTTTTTTGTTTGTAAATTATGAACTTATAAACTCACATTTGTCTAGTGCATCTTTGTGTATACAACTTCACCTACAGGTTTCTGAGTCTGATGTCACATCCTGCAGGGCACTGGAAAGACTTGGCAGACTTCCCTAGCGGCGCAGCCTCCTGGGGCTGATTTAGCCAATGTTCCCACCCAGGAATCCTGGATGTCTGACAGAAAACAGACCCAACTCTCCCAAGGCCACTATAAGTCAACCTCTCCCCTCACTGCAAAGTCTCCCCCTTACCCGAAAAACCTCTCCCGGGGCCTTTCTTTATACTTCTCTCAGACAAACTATCTTACAAATAGACATTCTTCTTCACCACACCCCATGTTCACCCTCACTGCCCTCTGCTCAGCTTCCCATCATAGCCTTGTGACAACAATTTTATTAGGTAAGAGAGCCATGATTAATAGCCAAGCAGCATTTACATGTACAATTTCAGGCTTTCATGTTGAAGCTAGTGTTTTTCTGACCTTGTCTGAGCATGTTTGGATTAAATGATTCATTTTGAATACTTCTCAGATGTCAGCACAATAGAGAGTCATCTCAGGACCTGCAGATATACTACAATTAAATGTTTTTAGGCTTTACAGATCAGAAGTACTAGTAAACTCAGACACACAAAAACAGATTCTTTCAGTATTTCATTTATTTTATAAAAAGGGAATGCAATTAACAAAATGTTTATGTACCTATATTAGTGTTTCAGATTGTACCGATTTAATACAGGCAGCGTGCTACTGGACACACAAGGCTATTGCACACAAGACATTTCATACAACACAAATTATACAAACTGTACAAAGATACATACAAACATACTTACAAACATACATAGTTATTCATATATTTATAATAAAAAAATCATAGTCAGGCAACACAATGAAGTGATAGGTACACAGATTAAAACACCTCTCCATCTGAAAAAAAAAACTGGGAGAAAGCAAACATCACTGAAGCTGCCAAAGTGCTTTTCACCATTTCTACTTGGTCATCTAAATGTAAAAGTCAACGAGAAAATACTGAGGAAGAGAAGAGTTTTTAAATGTGTCACTACAGGAAGAAGGCTAGTGTAACCCTGAACAACAGGAACCGGACAATGAAAAACAGGACTTCCTATGGCTGAAGGAAGTTACGTGTTGTAGGAAGTCAGAGAATGAGGATGAAGCTGACCTCCCAGGGGGGCAGACACACCACCCCCTCACCCCTTTGCCTTTGAAACCAGATCTTCTCCCATTTTGTAGGCGTCTTTGGAAAGATGAGACGTGTTAACACCTTTAGCTGCACATGGCATATGGCTAGCAGATTAAACCAGGATGTTCAAATTCAACAAATTATTGTTCATGGTGCTATTTAAGACTTCACAGTGAGACTGACCGACCCTGTTCATCCCACTCTCTGCTTGTCAATGACTTGATAATTCAAAATGATGATCAATAATACTGTCAACAATGGAGCGCCTGCCCCAAACACTTCATACATACATTCAGCCTAATTCCCCAAGAGGAAGGCACAAACAGAGACAGTACATTGCTGCTACAACACTGTCAGGACATTGGTCCCATTAGTCTGGACACTTGTCATTGAGTAAAATTCATCAGTGCCAACTCACTTCAGGAAATATGCTTTCTGATTAGGCCTTCCTCAAAGGAAACTGTTAAGATACAAAAGACAACAGTAAAAGCAAGAGGGACAGATTATGAGGACAAATGAGGGAAGGGGTGTTAGTGATGGAAGCTGGAGCTGGAGTATATCTTACACATTAGCGCTAACAAATGAGTTAGAATTTCATGCATTAAATGTAAGCAGATTATGTAAGTTTGTTGTACTTAATCAAATGACTTTAAGCAAGGTTATATAGGGAATATATAGCCCTGGTTTTATTGAGGGAGTAATAATTTGGCTTCTGTGGAGTGCAGTGCTGAGTGAAGTTGATCACTGCCTCCGGTTCTGCAAAGAATGAGTGATAAATATGTAGGCCTAATGTATACATAGTTCAGTGAAAGAGAGTGCTGTGGTGTAACCTTACAAAGGACAACAATCTTTGAAAAAATCTACAAAGTGCAACTTCGCAAGCTTTGCACTGATGCAGACCTTGAAAGGCCCAAAATAGCTCACCAGAAGTGTGATACCACGCATGTTATGTTTGCAATTTTTGGTTTCTAATGTGGGTTTACATGTTTAGAAAGAAAAACAAAAGCAAGACAGGCATATACATGAAAATGGTTTGCAACTCCATGTTAATTAATCATAGTACCCATGTCAAAGCTATTTTCACATTTCTGAAAATTGAATGTTTTTTACTCCCCTGCATGGGTGAGTCGATTGAATGCTGATTGTGGATTCACACACTTTTGATTGTAATAAGAAAAAGTCTGGGTTGTAGAATACAACGCCAGGCATCTCTGTTCAGGATGTGCTCGCTTCTTCTTTTTTTTTTTTTTTAATATCTCTTTGTCTCATCACAGCCTCTCTACTTGATCCGATACACTCACGTATGCTGTCACTCACGCACACATACACACATGCACACACACATACACACAAGCACCCTGTTGCGTTTGCACCACATCAGACACAGGTGGTACAATCTTGCATGATGGGTGTGGTCTGGTGTTCGTGTTTGTTGGTACAATGTTCCAGAGAGCTGGAGCTCTTTAGAGGGACCAGACAGCGGTCAGCTGGTCGTCCGCTTTGCAGCAACCCCCAGCAGCACAACACACGCAGAAACTCTTTTCTCATGTCCTTGCTGCGTAGTGTGTAGATCACTGGGTTAAGTGCTGAGTTCAGAGTGGCAAAGCCAAAAAAGATGTCTGCTTTGGAGAGGATAGGGCATAATTGTATCCTGCAGGATGAATCTAGGAGGAGGATGGTAAAAGCAGGCAGCCAGCACATGATGAAGACACCCAGCACTATGGTGACTGTTTTCAAAAGGGCATAGGCCTGTGAGTTGGTCGCTTCCTGGTGGCTAGAGCGTACAATCAAATAGATCCTCACATAGAGGATGAGAATAGAGAGTAGTATCAGGCTGAAAATGGTGACCACAAAGAGGATGTATTTCTTAGAGTAGAGTGGCAACACGGCTGAGCATTCAGGGAGGTTGTTAATGCAGTTCCAGCCGATGATGGGAAGTCCTCCGAGCATGATGGAGGTAACCCAGCAAGCTCCTATCAGGAGGAACATACGACACGTTTTGTTGGAGCCGTACACTTTAACCTTGGTGATGGCAATATATCGCTCTATAGCTATCGCCAGCAAGCTTAAGACTGAAGCTGCCAGAGCGATAAATGCCGTGCCCTCCCGGATGAACCACTGCACGGGCACCAGTTCAAAGGTCCTTGACCCTGATAGAAAAATGTTGGCTATGTAAGCAGAGCCTGCCAGCAGATCTGAGAACGCCAGGTTGCCGATGAAGAAAAACATGGCAGAGTGGAACTTCTTGTTGCGGCAGACAGCAATTAGGACCAGCAGATTCTCCAGAATGATGATGGTGCACAGTACCACGATGACGATGTTGAGGTTGGTTAGCACCTTTTTATCCTCACTGCGTTTCTCCAGCTCCTGGATGGTCATGTTCTTAGCGAATGCATAGTAGGAGGGGATCAGACTCCGATTGTAGTACTGGGAATACTTGTTCTTCATGGTTACAGGGTGGCAGAGCACAGCGGCTTTACGGCAAAGATTCATTCACACAGTGGAGTTGTGCACAGTGTCTAAGCCGATAATCATTGCCTTTAAGGAAAGGACAGGAAGAGGGCCAAGGCTGGGAGGGAGACTGCCTGTCCCACAGTCACGTCTCAGGAGCTCTATGTGGGTCACCTGCAGACACACAAAAAGGAAGAAAAGGTCTGGGTTACTGACAAGGGAAATTTTGTTGCACTAATGAAATAAACAGAGACAAAGCACACATACATTTTTAGTCAGTCCTTTAGCAAAACAAAGTATCCAGGCAACAACCTATTCCTCAGAACTCTGTACAGTGGAAACTTAACATCTTTTTAAATTTAGACGCAATTGTAATAACCCAAAGTCAAAGAGTGGAGGAACAGCAATAGAGCAGAGCTGAAAAACAAAATCCCCTTAATATCACATGTCCTTGAGGCAGGTAAACAGGTTTGAAAGAGTTGGCATTTACATTTATAGTAAACCCCAAACCGAACACCCACGCAGGCAAACAGTTGCAGCTTGTTGCAGTATAGAAAGGAATGGAAAAGTGATAATCCGTTGGCTTACGGGAAATTTGTACGTTGTCAAAAAAATGACTTTCTGGGGAAACTTTATTTCACTCTGAGGATAATCAACAATCATAGATCTTCTCTGCACAGGCAGAGGCAGGCACATCTTCAGGTAGAAGAATAACTGCTCTGTGAGGCAGAGTGCTGGTGCTTAGACAAACGGCTCCACTCGCAGACTGAAGAGGACATTCCACTAACCCCGTCCGAGCACTCGGCTGTCAACACACAGCATTGTTGCGGGGAGCGAACCATTCCACTCCAGTGAGCTACCTCTTGAAACTTCAGCATAGCTTGTGGATCAGCCACATCTCTTCATCCTGACCTGCCCATTACAACGGGCTCACAAAAGCAAAGTAACAGTAAATCAAATAGATACATGAGAGGAAAAGATGGGACGAGTATTGTGGTGCATCAAAAGCTAATTATATACTATTTACATGTTACATATTGCCAATTAAAGAATTTAATACACTAAACATTTTACACATTGTGTTACACTGACGCATTATAACACACACAATTAGATGATTTATTCTGGTTCTTTATGTTTATAAACACTTTTTAAAAATCATCTGTTGTATCCACTGACATACACAATAAACAAGCAAACAAGTACATAAACAAGCTTACTAGTGTGAAACCAATGCAAAAAACCTTTGACCTAAATAAATGTAAACTTCTATAATTATGTACCCACTGAAATCAAAGGGGACACAAACCTTGTGAATCACTAACGTGGCTTCAAATTACTGAGACAACTCTTTTAAAAAGGAGAAACCTACAAACAAAACTAAATAAAAATGGACTGCAGCTATAGGGCTGAAAACAAAGAAAAAATTGGAGGCTCTGGAAATCTAATTAGAGGTGGAGCTGGTGTTTTAAACCTGTCAAAAGTAACAGGATCCCTCTGCAGGCCAGCTCCAGAGGTAATTCAACACTGATGCTTCCACTGCTTGTCTTCACAGCTAGCCCCGGACGGCTGCAGCAGCTATTAACAGGAAACCTTTAGTGGAAACTGCATGCTGCATGGGGCTGAGCCTCTACTCTGTTCTGCCGGTCTTTGACTTAAAACCCGAGAGACTAAAAAGATGGAGAGGGAACAAGACAAAGCCAGACAGAGAGCATGCATGTGGAACGGCATCTGGACACAAAGGCAGGAATCTGAAACATCACTACCATGACGTGCCCACACACACAAACTCATCCATGTGACGTGGAGCGCCAAACAGAACTTAACTCTACACGTGCACAGACATCTCTCTTCACACATATTGCTAAAGGTGAGAGACTGAGAGTAGCGCAGCAAAGCATACCCCTGCACACAGGCAGGTTCAATGCACAGCTGCTTTTGGTTGCAAGTAATAAGCGGCGCACTGTTTCCTCAAGCAGGAAGAAAGAACAATAGTCTCCTTCAGTGTGCAAAGCATTGCCCTTCAGCCTTAATAATGGGACAGCACACTTCCATTTGGCTGCTGTATCTGTATCATAGCAGATATTTATTTACAGTTAAGCACTCCCTTATCAGAGCTGCTGTATCTGGATGGCTTGTCACCCCCCCCCCCCCCCCCCCCCGCCCCCCGCCCCATCCTTTTAGCTCCATTAATAGACACAAATAGTAGGCTTGAGGCTGAGCACATGTGCCAGCTGCACCAGCGCAATTACATTAGGTTGCATTATAGCAAACTGTAATGATTTTATTCATGGAAAAGTCATCTGATATAGACCAGCTCTGTATCTCCACAGTCTCTGCTGAGGGGAAAACACGCTGGATTCACTTGGTTTATATTGGTTTTTCTCTCAGCTCTGCCAGGTTTTCTCAGGAAAGTGGTCTTTCCATGTGTTGTGTAGACAGCTCGAGGTCCTCCTTTCACCAAGGAGTCCTTGCCGTCTGTCATCAAGGGATTTCACAGTGTGTTTGTGTTTGTGTGTGTGTGTGTGTGTGTGTGTGTGTGTGTGTGTGTGTGTGTGTGTGTGTGTGTGAAACCTGATGGGCTGGTTTGCCTAGAACACTGTCTTGTCGCGGCCCTGCCCCTCTACCTGCCGTGTGCCATTCAGATGTTTCAACGGCGATTGGCCGACAGAAGTGCAGACTTCCTGCTATGTAACCCAGCCCCCCCCCCCCCCCCAACTCATCGACAAAATTGTGCCCTGTGTTCAACCCAGACATCACTGTCACAGTTCCACAATAGACATAACACACTGTCAAACATTTTGTCACGCTGTGTCAACCAATGAATATTTTCCTTACTAAGACAATGGACAACAGCAGCGGTGCAAATCCAAAATAACCACACTTCACTATATCAACTATTCAAGTATTTAAATAAATTGTATACTACTGTTACAAGTAAAGTGTTTGTAGAAAACTAAAAGTATACTTAGTATTTTATGAAGGTATTTCAAAAAGAACAAAAAGTATTATCATTTGAATTATGAACAATTTTGCACCACAAAATTGGTCAAAAGTATATTTAAATAAATTCATACATTTCATATCATATGCTGTGTCTCATAATTATTTTTAGAATTTTCTACTGTATATGCTTTAGCATATACAGTATGTATGTGTGTGTGTGTGTGTATACACATTTAAGATATATTTAAGATAATTTAAGACATACTGTGTTTCAATGTAAATAGAATTTATGCACAATTAGGTTGCATTAATAGTTTTTAAAAGTAGACTTAATACTTTAAAAGCACTGCTTTGGGACAACATATATAAGTACAGCTTGAGTTGTTCAAAACTGGAATTTGTTCTCAGGTTGTTCTATAATGACTTAAACATCATGTAAATATAGCATTTATATAATCATAATAGAACAATGCACTTTCTTGGAAATACATGTATTTAAGCTATTCTTCAAAATTGTAAACGGGAGTTTTGTTTGTTTCACAAACATTTGCCATGGTACTGTGGTGCAGGTGAAGAAGGTTTTCACAAAGACAAATAACATAATATCCTGTCACAATTTCACAGCAGAGCTTCGATTTTGTAAGACGTTATGAAAGAAAGTAACGGCTGACAAGGAGACAGAGAATATCAAGAGACAGACACCTGTGACAGGATATCCTATCAAAAAGCCGATTTAATCATCACCAAATCTGTACCTGCTTCTCATCATTTGAGAAATAGTGCAGAGATGCTCTTGTACTGCATGTTCCCATGACCACGCGAACCAAAATGTTTTCAGAACTTTCACAGCTACGCCTACTTTCACAACCACATGTACATTTACTTTAATAGACCATGGAACCACAGTTACATAAAGCTGCATATAGAGCATATATATTTCACACCCCAAAAAGGATTAAAATTGATGTTTGCTGCTGAAAGCTGAGCCTTGTTCCTTCCTAATCCTAACAAGAGACAGAGCTCCCTTCTCCATCATGGGAGTGACAGTTGTACAAAAGCCACAGGTGTTTTTCCTAGAAACACCTGATAAGGCCTAATTAGCAGAGTGTCTGCTCACCAAAAACCAAGGCAACGTTGTCCCATTACAACACCTGCTACCTGTCACACTCTACTTAAACCTGGCTCCACTTTCTCTAGGGGAAAGCACATAAAACAAAGACACAGCATGCATGCCCATGTTTCTTTACACACACACACTTTTACTCATGTGTACAATCAAACATTTTGGTCTACGCTGTAATAAATTGCTGTAAAAATACAGCCAAATTCTAACAGTAAAGTACCGTTCTTTCCAAATACAGTAAAATACTGTAAATTTTGATGCTTTTTGGAGCCAAAACCAAGAGCAGACATTAACAGTAGTTCATTTTCACTGCTGCAGTAATGGACAGACAGAAGCCACACGCAACCATCATACATCATATAATCACCATTCATCCTCCTTTGTGGAATCAAATGAAAAAGGTCAGTAACATCTCACTCAGAAAATCGAATTACATTTGTGCATCTGGTTACCCAATTAGTGACCATGTTAAATTTTTTTAACATTAAACTGGTTTAATCCTAGCGAGCACCTGGCAGGCACAAGAGAGCATTTTCATGTAGTGTTCTTTAGCAGCTGGAAGTTTGAATTACTGGTATTTAAACATTATTTTCACTGCTGCTGTGAATGCTAGTGAATGCTAATGTGCTAATGACCGGCCTGATCTATAAGTTTATCCCACTTGCATTTCATAATTAACTATCTACTATCTAAAGCACATAACAATTGAAGTTGATTCAAATATGTAGCCAAGTTGGTTAAGATATGTTGGTTTATATTGGTTATCTTATCTCAACCCAAGTGTGTTTCTAAACTGTAGATAGGTTGCTGCAAATATACTGTAGTTTGCTGTACTAAAACGTGGGACATAATACTCCGACGTCACATGTTACGTGGTGTTTTCAGAGATTTCAGCCAGGAGAATTAATTCCTAAGAAGACAAACAAGCCCATTGGGAGTCCTCGTCACCACTCTTCTGAAGAACTTGACGTAAGTTAAGTGTCTTTCATGTGCAAAATGTTTCTCTCTGCCATTCAACTGTTTCATTTCTCATTCTGTCACTCTGTGCTCAATTTTCATTCTTTTTTCTCTCTCACTCGGTGAGCTGTGACCTGGAAGCCTGGATAACAACTTTCTGCCGAACAAAACAGAGGACATGTGAAGGCATTACAAATTGTGTTATCTTGCCATCTGTTTATTTGTGCCTTTTATATTTTTTTAACAGTAGTTTGCAAAGCAGTTGCTGTTTAGACTCATGACTAAGTTTTGCTGGCAGCTCAGGATATTCTAATTAACAGGTTTACGTTGTCCCCCTGTGAAAGGCCACGAACCATGAATATGTATTCTAATATTTGAAAGCCTTTGAATAAATGTTCAGTTCCATAAAGTTGTCACTTGTCTCGTCCTCTTTTGTGCTTGATGTTAAGTGTTGTGTATTTTTAAATGTAAAACTGAGCTGATCTCATTACTGGACCATTAAGATTAAAGACACATTTTTATTTATAGTATATGTCTACAATTTATAGTTGGTTTAATTAATATCAATAAGAAGAAATTTTCAGTTGTTTACTGTAACATTTACAGTAAGAAACTTAATGTAGATCTACACTATCAAACTGTAAACCTCACATCCTACAGCAGAATACTGTAATCATTTTTACACTAACTAAATTACTGTAGTGACGATGTTAAAAAAAAAACCGGTAAAATACCGGCAACCACAGCTGCCAGTAGTTTACTGTAATTTTACAGGGAAATTTGTTACAGTGATAAGAGCAGTACAGTATACAATAGCTTATCTTGTTTGCATTTTAATGTGTTTGCTGTTTGTTGAGCAGAAGAATCACTGTTAAGCAGCTTGTGGTCTGGAACATCCTGTAACATCTTTCTCCATCTGCCCTTCACACTCCCTGCTCGGAAGCAGCTGTAGTGGCAACATAGCAAGACTGCAAGGCCGAGCGCTTCTTCACAGAACGTGCTCTAAAATGTTAGTAGCATGTGACTATAACAGAAATGTCTTTGTTAGGGAAAGTTAATCATATATTTAAGGAGATTTAACGACTTCCTGCATCCTCTACGAGACACTAGACCTTTCTTAGAATAGAGACTTCATCTCTCCTCGGTTTTAAGAGCAACAGATATAGATCACAGATACACAGAAAGCATCTGCTGCTGTGATTTGTCCTTTCCTGTTCCCCTCTGCTCCAAGTGTCCACCATCTTCTAACTGACCTGGCCACCAAAGGACACACAGCAGCTCACTACAGCTGTGTGTGAGGCACTGTGATAGAGGCTGCTAAAGCAAAAGAATGCTTAAAATGGAATCTTTACATTCAAACAGGATATACTCTTAAAGATGTGTTCTTGGGTATTTCCAAGTAAAACAAAAGGCGTGAATGTGCCTACATAGAGTGGAGGTACAGCAAAAGAGCTGAGACTCAAGAGGAAAATTCCGTATGCAAAACATAGCAATGTAGTCAAAGTTTCCCAAGTCAAGTGTTGACATGTCAGACATACAGGAGAAAACACAGGTAGCTATTTCCACCACAAAGTTTCATCACTGCTACCACAGGAGCTTCAATTCTAAGGAAATGAAAATACTGAAAGATGCAAAACCCACGGTTGTTCTTTTCTTTTCTCTCTCACTTTATCAGTGTTGACATACTATACCTACTTGTATTTACACAGCCAGCTCAGCACTCCTCTAAGCCGTCACACGCCACTGCACACACGGGCCTTTAAAGTTAGGCTTTTGCATCAAGTGGCTCCATGCAGTCACGCTGAAAACATAGGCATGGACTGTGTTTGCTGGCAGGTGGCTACAGCTTCTCTCTCGCCGCTGTGTCCATCACTGAGCCCCAGGGCTCTGTGTGTGGAATCTTTTCACATTAGCACAGCAACACTATTGATTGGCCGCAGTCAATTTCCAGGAAAAAAGCATTAATGTTTCCAGACCCAGTGTGACTGGAATGAAGAGGATTCATGTTGCTGCTGTGATGTGACTGAGCCATGTCCTGGTAATTCAAAGCGCAGTCTCTCTTGTTTAGCACTGTCTCTTCAATGTGGCCAAAATAAGCCCAGAACAGTTCTTACATCCTTAGTCATGACTGCTGGAACTTATCTTAAGCAGCCGTTGTTATCTTTGTTACGTGCCTCGATGCAGACAAGCTCACTGATAAAACTGATGCCAAATCAGTGACGATAAAGAAGCACAGCGGACATGAAAACAGTGTTCAAAATAATACATGTTTGAGGTCAAAGTGAAAGCGTCAGCAACCTCAACTTCCCAGTGTGGTACAACGTATGAGCTGTCACTCAGAGTAGACATGCACACCTCAGGACCCAGCCCACGTCATCCACAGCACTACAGTACAGCACTACTACAGACATCCACACACACTAAATGCCTCAAAAAGCAGATTTAGAAATGCTCTCTTCATGCGAAGGACAGGCAGCAATGGAGCAAAGCAGGCTAAGTATGCAGTCACTTTTGTTCTTCGTCATCTATTTGACTAGATATTTAAAGGTGTTTACCGCTATTTACTACACATCAGAAATCAATGTAGTAAAATCCTAAGAGACAGAGAGGCTGACAAATTCTGGCAGTGATTTCACACACTGCAGCCTTGTACTGCAGGAGGCAAAGCGTAAACTGAGTGTGAACGAGTAGGAAGCAGAGTCGGTTATTTTAAAACACTGGCAGTTTATGAAATCACCAGACACATTAAACCTGGAGCTTTTAAGGGGAAGTACAAACGAGAAAGAAGAAAGCCCATTTCGGTGTTATGCTATGACTTGCATGATCATGAGGCAGGACCAACAGAGAGATATGAGATGGAGTGCCTGCAATATCTCACAGTTTCTAGCTTGGAGAGGAAATCAACTGGGGGAATAACAAATTGAACAGGGAAAAAAGAGACATAGAAATGTCTGTAACTTGCCAGACCATATCCCAGACACACACACAAATCAGATCCTTTTTTGTGACTGAAATATTATACTATCACAAATTGGCAAGGTCATGATAACGGCATTATGACTTAGATGAGTGGCAAAGAAGAAAACAGTTCCTTTTTATTGACAGCATAAACAGTTCCTTCTTGTTCTTCACTCTGTGGTCTAGATTTAATTTTAGCTCCAAAAAGCATTCCCTCCTCTGTCTTTGTCCGTTATATGCTAACACAATCATGCTTCATTAAAACTGTGTATAAGCTGCTAGATATAAGGGGAGTGGGTGTCCCCAATACATGGGGTTTCATCATATAATTAGGGATTACCCTTTTGCTCGTCAAACAGTTTGACAGTTTGGGTACAGCCTCTTGTGAGGGTACAGTCTGTCAACACAGTTCAGTCAGGAACAAAAACCTTTTTTTTTAATTGTGTGTTTCATAGTGACATAGCTCAGTTCCTCTACTCAGTTTATCTCTGCAATGTATGTATTTATATTTATATATATGTATTATATTTATGGCAGCTGTTCATGTGCTGTGGCAGTAAGAGGAGCTGGAGACAAAGAGCTGCATAAAGAAGGGCATCATAGAGCCTCAGGAGCCAAAACCCGCATGACCGGCAGACCCCCCCCCCCCCCAGTCTGCCCCACTGGGGGTGGTGGGATCTCCAAGAGTGGCGCCTCAGAGGCAATTACTGTAATATCTTCACCCTCTGACCATTTCTGTCAACTTAGTCCCTGGCTTCCAAATTATTCATGTTTTAATATTGCTGTATTTTGCATATTTCCCTTTCATGCTGCGATTTGCAGAGCTACACCATCCTCACTCTAACACCCCCACCTCCTCTTGTATATTTTCAACTTCACCACAGACATCAAAAGACAAGACCATAAAGACATCATTAAAACATCAAAAAGGATTTATTTAGCACACATCTGGGGTAGACATGTTCTTATAGTCCCCTATTAAAAGGCTTCATTACAGCACGTACTGTGCAATCAGCTCTCCATTAAAGAAAATGGAGCTCTGCAGCAAGAAACTGCTGGATGTGAGAAATCCTCTTGTCAGTGCAAAAATGTGTGATGTTTCATGCAGCTTTACTAATAATTTTAAAAAGTATGATCATCATACCTATCACTAACAATTGAAGACATATGTATTTCTACAGCATGCAGAATATGTAACTGATGTGCAAAATGACCTTGCTCAGTTGCTCAGCATAAAAAAGTATTCACACTTCACATGGAACAGTGGTAAACCACACATAAATGCGCTCGGCAATTCATTTCTCAGGTTTGCATGTGCAAGTGTACCGAATGTTAACCACATGGCGTCCTTAATACAGATGTGGGCCGTGCACACAGGGTGTTGTGAAGCAGGAAGAAGTTGGGTCAGGTGTGGCGGGCCTATATTACAAACCTTGGGTCTGAAGGCTGAGGTGTGCGTGATTCAAGTTTCAGCCATGCTGTCCTTCTCACACCTTCTAATGTTCTTGTCTTTACAATTAGATCTCCCCTAATGAATGGCTTTGAACCATCTTTTAGGTCTCTTTTGTCCTCCTATTCTACTCTGTAGCAAGACCTTGAACTCCACCCCTTCTCATGTTCTGTTGCCTTGTTGGAAAACTGTGGGGTTGCCGTGAGAGAACTTGTGACTGTTTGTTGCACGCCGTGCCAAGAAACATGAGAGGTGACAACATATATCTGTGCAAGTGTGTATGTTGGTAGCAAGGGGAGTTGCTGTGACTGCGACACTCAAGTTTGTTCCGCTCATGTTGCTGTGATTTTCAGTGCATCATGATAGTCACAGGACAGCATGGCAAAATCAAAGACACAGCAGAGGACAGGAGAGGAGAGGAGGGAGAAAACGCTAGCAACAAGGCAAAGCACTGCACAATGGAAAATGATACCATCTACACAGGCTAGCACGGGGGGGGGTTGGTTGTGGTGGGGGGGGAGGGGGGCACAAAGCCACCCTGACTGCCTCTGCCTAGCACCCGCTGATAAGATGTTAAATTGATGGAGGCCCTCCATCTCTCCTCATGGTCCAGCACAGGAAAACAGCTCCAGACTCCTCTGGCAAACACAGATCCATTAAACACAGCTCTGTTGTTGGAGAAAAACATGGTTGCCTGGAGAGGGAACATTGTTGTGTCCACACAGTCCACGGTATTTCCTCTGTATTTTATACAATTTAAGGATTTCTTGCTTTGAGCAAATTTATTTCTTGAAAATCTCTTGTGATGTCAACATTCATAGGTCTCTTACAACCTGCATTTAAAGACCAGTGAATGTATGCATGAAAAGAGACTCAAGGGTATTTAAAGTTCCAGAGTTTTGGAGGGATACTATGTATGTTTTATTTCCTGGCAACGTTAAATGAGTAAAAAAAAATAATAAATGGGCCAACAGCAGATAACTTTTTTCTGCAGCATCACTGAGCCTTATGCAAGGTTTGGGGGAGGGACTTGCCAAGGGGTATTTTGCAACAATAACCAGTCAAAAGTGAGTCTTGCTGTGGTGTGGCTTTTCAGTGGGTATGAGATTGACTGAGACACGGCTCATCTGAAATGTTTGTCATATTAGTTTAAAGTAAACAGCATCCGCTTCCACTCAATCTGTCTGTTCCAATGGAGCAGTCTGGCCTCTATCATGACCCAGCTTGTGTTTGGCTGGAGGTTAATTCCATCATGTCTTTAAGCTTGGAAAGACTAATGCTGAGGCATTTACAAGATAAACAATCTCAGTGGCTATTTCTAACAAAACAGGCTATCCCTAAACAACGCTTATTTTTAAATCTAAAAGGGCTTGTTAGAAGGAGAGATGCTAACTTTCAGTTCCACACAAAACAAATGGCTTCAACAGGCTCCTTAGCCCTCTGAGCTCCAACTGGCTGCATGGGACAATTCAAAATCCAAGAAAATGGTCTCCAGCTTACTCCTGGTTTTGGGGAGGTGGGGTGTTGAAGTAGTCCTGTTGAGTTTTCCAGCTGCACAAACAAAGCTGACTGGATAACAAAGGCTTCCAAGAGAAAAAAAAGAAAGGAGGAGGAGGTCTGCAAAACCACGGCATCTCCATGTGTACCTGCTCCAAGAGCGCTCTAGAGTGCAGCGTTGAGAATGACCAGAAATCAGGAAACCACGACATGACCACACTGATTAAGCCTGCTGCTAGAACAGACAGTATGAGGTTGTTCTCATCCAGTTCATAAATCACACTGTATAACCCAAAGAGAGGTTGCAAAGTGCCGTCGATCCCATCCAAAGCCACAGCAGTAACCCAGAAACCTTGTATTCAATGTACTTGTCAACGACGTGAAAAACGATGTGTAATGTATAGAGCGACGTTGCACAAAGTAAAATGCTAGTCAGGGGCTCTACAAACCATTTTCAGCATTATTTCCAACTGGTAGCATTTTGGAACAAGAGCTAGCCCAAGCTTGAAATGTGACAGAGGAAAAACAGCCTTATCCCCACTTTAAAAAGCGTCAGGAAATCCTGGCATGCTGCTACAAGCATCAGTGCCTGGTCATAAGGGGGTCTTATAGTTTGTCCAAGTCCCTCAAGTGGAAAAGGAATGTAACAGGAGACTTTAAAGCTAATGGATTCTTTCTTTGGGTAAAACACCTTCCTAAAAAAGTCCGCCAAGTATCACCTTATGTAAATGTTTATATAATCATTTGAACAGCACTGACTGCATCTTCATGCAATTCAAATTGTTTTGAAAAGGAGAGACAGATAGGTTAAGTAAGTGTGCTTATGTATTCCTTCTACCTGCCAACAAAGAGCAAGCACAGTCTTTAGTGACATCCTTTTCGTCAACCGTGTTCGCTTTTTTTTTCGCACATCCAACTATCTCAGATGCAGGTGCCTCGGAAAGTATCACCTCAGTCTTGAGAAAGGAAGATCCCGCACACTGTTCTTGCTCAGCATCACATTTTATGCTAACATTTCGGTCCCTCTGGACCTTCTTCAAGAGTATTTTTATACACTTCTATGCTCTAATACTCTTGAAGAGGGTTGAACAAAATGTGATCCTGAGCAAGAGTAGTGTGCGGGATCTTCCTTTCTCAAGACTTAATCGTGTTCACAAAATGGGTAAAAAGCAGCAGAGGACACCATATTTATTTCTCTGCTCTGAGACACTCCCAGCTCCTGGCTGTGAATCAGAAACTACATGCTGTCAGCTGTGTGTTGTGACTTGCGCTTCGGCAGCTTGTGAACAGAAGGCGTTTATTTTGCTCCAGCTGCCACAACCCAAGGAAAGTGTTTTTCAGGCTAAGGGGGGAAGTACCAGCTAGAACTCTTGTGCCTGTAGAACCCAGATGGCTGTCCAGGCAGAACACTATTAATATCACAGAGAAAGGCCCAAAAGCAATGTAAAAATATCTACATTGTCTCCTGTGATCTGCCATGCTTCCTATTCTTAAGTTATGTATTGACCTCTGACTGGTTTCATTTAACCAGGTAAAAGCCAGGGTGCCTCTGGCAAGTCACTCCTCTGATCTTTCAGTGTTGTTACCAGTCGGATCTGGCTGAATAAAGTGGTGTGTGTAGACAACAAAAGAGAAGTCAGTCTCCCTATGGAAAAGCCTTCTCGCTGCTTCCTATTAGCAGACCGCTCCCAGGCCCGAGCTGAAACCCGAGCATCCTTCAGGGATTGACACCACCCACCAGCCACCCATCCCCGCCTTCAACCCCCCTAGTGACCTGTCCCAGTAAAAAAAAAAAGTCCCACAAATCCTGTTCCCACCATTGAATTACCATTAATTTTATTTATCCGTCCATGCACTTACACATATATTTATTTATTCAACTCATCTATTTGTCTCCATTTCTCACGCTATCCCTGGCAGTTCCCATTGACAAGGGTCTGATTACAGTCATCTCGTAGAGGAAAACGGGGCCACTGAGCACAGTGAGCTGGGTCAGCAACACACAGATCCTCAACGCATGATGTCATGGGCTGCTGGAGTGAGCCAGTCTCCCTGTGCCCTGACATAAAACATTTTAGAGTTCCTCTATATAGACAAGTAAGACTAAAACCATGTGTGCTCCATAACTCTGTGAAAGGTTAGATCCGCCTGGAGCTGTGGAGTGTCTGGCCAATAAGGCTGTGTGGATCCATTCACAGTACCCTGGGGTTTCTCTTGGCTTGGCCAAGGATGGTGAAGAGTGTGAACGCATGTGTGAAGAAGCCTAGCTGCGGTCAGGCCCGGTGGAGTTGCGGGTGTTGTTCTGGTGCAATGAGCCATGTGGTCACATGGGCCAAATGCAGACGGCCGGCCGGCTGTATCATGCCCTGTATCATGCCTTGTCTCCATCCAGTCCAAGGCATGCTGGGAGAAGCACCTGAGTCCCAAAACAGCCGTGCACGCCCCAAACAAACCAAGCTGCTCTTGCACAACACCAGCATCAATGAACCTGCTGACAGGGCCTTCAACACTTGATAGTCCTCTCTTGATGCTGCTGAGCATGCTTACTCTCCACCCCCTTTCATGATGTTATCACAGGAAGATATTTGCTAGTCTGAATTCAACAGACTTTGTAGCATCCATGTGCTTTTCGAGAGTTTGATTTCTTGCCCTGAAACGTCAGCCAGGGCTTGAGATAATGTCAGCGCAATTGCAAGCCTTTCCACGTGTACGACAACCTGCTAATGAGCTCCACACCGTGCAGACTCAACCAGACCAACCATAGGATAAAGGCTGATGGATGGAGGCTGTTATCTGGGCAATAAACATTAGTTCCTCCACCTTATCATCTTATCTCACCGTAACTTGAGGATTCTCCCACAACAGGATGCCTCGTGACTGGACTGCTGACACCTATCCCTGTCTGCAGGGTTTACTCTTTAGGAAACAAGGAAACACCATGCACTGTTTAGTCACTATGGCCTTATAGTGGTGATGAGGTACTGGGCCAGAAAGAGAAACAGAAAAGTTCAGCAAATATTCGAACCAACTTTTAATTTAATTTCAGTATTGTAAATATACAACTACAGCACATGTCTATAATAAAAATGCATTTTATTTATTCAAATTGATAATCTGTTTCGCTCGTGTTAAATCTCTGACAACAATATACTGTAATCTCTTAAGACTTTGCTTGTTAAAGCTCTGTGCTGCCTTTCTCTGGGGAGCCCATTTCCAACCCAAGAGATTTACTCCAGTGCATGAGGATAATGGGGGCTTTTGTCTTATTAATACATCCTTCCAAAACAATGCCTTCTTTAGAGTGACGGATGAACAAGCCTCAACACCATCGGAGGGGTCAGAGCGGGGGGGCACAGCAGGCTGCGCAACGGCTCCAAGAAATAGTGTGTGTGTATGCATGTGTGTGTGTGTGTGTGTGTATGCGTGTGTGTGTGTGGAGGCCCCTGCGAGGCACGCAGCCCATCAGCCTCCAACAACATGATGCAGCAGACTGCACTGACCCCACTGTATGATCTGCAGCTATAGCCCTGCGTGTTAATAATTAACACCGCACCATGTTATTCATTAAAACACACACTGTGTTTAGCAAACGCAGCTGTCACACGGATTTCAAATATTCACTGTGGTTGCAGGCTGCCGTGCTTCTGTTAGTGTTGCCATCCTGCTGTCACTGGCGCTTGTGACTAAACGGCACATTTTGAGTTTTTGAGCGTCAATGAAGAGTTTCAGTTTATTAGTAAGGCGCTTTACTGTTTCTTGATGTAATAAGGGGAATTTCGTGGAGTTGACGTGTTAAGATTTCAATGCTTGATTGTTCAGCCTAACAAATGAAGCCTTTTAATGATCAACTGTGTACGTATAATAACAAACTGTGTACGTATAATAACATTTTACAGTAATGCGCAAGACACACCAGATTCTTTTGTTAGGTTGCTGCAGCACATGTATACACTGTCACACTCAATATTTTGAAAATGTGCCTTTACTTACCCCATGAGAGATATGGGCTACTACAGCAGTGAAAATACTCTCAGACAAATGTTTGTCTCCAAATGTCCTCACATGTGGTCACCGATTTCCACATAAAGTTCAGCGCTTTCCTCTGCTCCGGTCGAGAGGCAACGATGATAATCAAAACTTTGGTGGCGGACTAGACGGCGTGTCTTGTGTAGTCACTGGTAAATCCATACCGGTCTGTGCACCACCGCGGAAACAAGACAAAGATCACTGAAAGCTCGGGGGGGGAGAAAAAAAACCCCAAGAAAGTCAAAAGAGGAGTTTTAATGATCGCACTTTCTCTCTTCTCGCTCTAATCCAGCAGTCCGTCTGATTGTCCTCCTGGCTCGCTGGGAACAACAGCTCCACAGGGCTGTGGAGCGTCGGGGAGGGCGCGCACACAATACGCGTTCACACACACACACACACACACACACACACAAACACACCCACACACACGCGAGACACAGAAGGCTATGGAAACGTCATATGCCCATAAATCGTCGTGAGTCTCAGTGTCTAAAGCTAAGGTTGATGCGAATTTGTGGACAACAATTAATATGGAAAATCGTTTTAAGCCTATTTCTGGACCGTTCCCCCACTTTGGAGCACACAAATGAAGTCCAGATGTTCCACCTCCACACTTCCTCTCTCTCTCTCTCTCTCTCTCTCTCTCTCTCTCTCTCTCTCTCTCTCTTTCTCTCTCTCTCTCTCTCTCTCTCTCTCTCTCTCTCTCATCCTGGCTCAGTTTCCCTTGTGAGCAGTGGCCAGCTGTAAACGCATAGCCTACCTATAGCTATACCTACCTATAGATACCATGACAGAAATAAACATCAGCATTTGACCTGCTCCTGCTTCTTTAAGATCCCCCCCCCCCCAACTAACCATAATTTTATTTGTTGTTTCTGATGAGTCATTCCTGTAATTTTCACATTTATCCCTTAGGTTTGGGTAACTATAATAATAATGTGAGGGTGAGGTGAAGGTAAGTCGGGGCTTGTTAGTCATCAGGGCTGCACCTAGACATACAGTGGGGCAGGTGCTGGCTCCTATGAAAGAGCCTCTGTTGAACCCCAGAGGAGGTAATAATGTCTTCACAGTCATTATGCTGAAAGCCAAAATCATCCTAAGTGGCTATGATGTCATGTGTCTGTGATAAGAAGACGGAGCCGTGTAATGTTGTTATAGTATTTATTACTTAAGCTTAAAAAAACATCTAGGAGCTACCTGGCTTCTGTGTTAAGCAAAATTTATTGTGTGAGAAAAAGAAATAATCAAAAAGAAATAAGTCATACAGTTCACCTATGCGAGTGAATGAAACATCCCCAATAGAAAGTAATAGTAGTAGTTCCCAAATGAGTCTTGGCACATCTGGTTTCTGCTGAAGAGTTTGACTCATGTCATGTCTGGAGTGGGTTAAGTAATGAGAGAAAGGACAAGCTCAAGATTGTGCAATCCACTGTCACCCTCACTCATCACTGCTGCCCACACAGCTGCTGGTATGTGGTAAGTATTCATTCTGAAGAAAGAAGAACTTTTGAAAAATTCATAATCTTTGCACTTTTTCTGTTGCAGCCAGCAAAATTTGTCAAACCGCATTTTAATGGTGCCTCTTTGAAGTTTTTGCTTTTCACTCTCAGCTGAAGTGCTGGCAGGTTGAATAGGCAGTGTGTAATGTAATGTGTAGCAGACAGCCTTTATGGACTGACTGCTCACTGTCAGCGGTTTATGATGGGACACTTTCAGCAGCCGCTCCACTAAAGCTGCCCCACTGCTGTGTCTCTCACAAAGTTTAGGGGAGGGGTCGAGAGCCCTGACCTCACTTCCTGTAGGGGCTCCTCACAAGCATTCCATTGTCTGTGAGAATGTGCACGGGCTCAGGGGACTCTGCACATCTGGCAGCTGTTATTAACAACCTCCTATACCCTCCCCCTCACCCCCCGAGGAAGATTACAACATCTGCTGGTGGATGTGCACCCCAAAATGCACCTCAAAATAAAGTCGGATGCTATTGTTTCATGAGCCACTGCTCAGGTAGAGAGCTTTATTATTGTAGTCAGTGATTTGCATGTCATCTCCCTGCCTAAACAGTCCTTACATTTACATTTTAGAGATTTGTGAAGCTCAACATGAAAGCAATAGTTTAGGAAAATACACTTTTTTGCTTTCTTGTGAAGAGTGAAGTGACAGGACTGATGCTACTACTACTGAGAGCGGCATCAATCTTCCCGTCTCACTTGGCAAGAAAGAGAAGAAGTGAATCCTTCCAAAATTTTTCACCTTTACACCAGACAGCCTGAAAAACCGTCTCATTTACAAGAAGCATTTACATAGACTGCATTCAAATGACCTACATTTGAACTTTCCGCAAATGTGTGAGTGGGCAGGTTTTTACTGAGATAGAATAAAGACATAAAGTAGGTAGTACATCAGATGTATAGTACATACAAAGAGGAGACATTATTATTCATCTCTATTGACCGTTTTTTCAAAGAGCTCAAGACCCAAAAAGGCAAAGCGGTCTTCGAAGAGCAGCTAAATATTCTATGTTCCTACTTTTAGACACAAGATTACACTGGGGAAGTCATTAACAGTAAACTCTAAAGTTCTCAGGCTCTGTGTTCTGTGAGCTGGGGAATTTTCATGTACAGTGATCTATCCAGATAACACACATCTGAAGATAAACTGTTTCAGAACAGAAAGTACATATAGAAAGCGAGTCGTAAGCGGAAGATCTTCCTTTGCTTCCTCTGTGAAACCTTCCTCTTTTCCACACAGATGCTTTGACCAAAGTTAAAAGGGTATTTTTAGCACTGTGAATGTTCTTCAGGTCATGTGCATCAAAGTTGTCCGAACAGTCAGTCAGAACTGGTGTGATCCAGATGACATGATTCTCAGAGGATTGTGGCTCATGCCAAATGAAAAGGAAATGTTCACAGCTTGCACCGGTGAAGCTGTTATCACCACTATTTCTGTGCAATGCGACCAAAAAAATGTGGCCTTCTTCTTAGATTCAAAAGATTCACACCAAACGCTATTCCTGCATTTAAATCAGCACTTGCACTTGCTGACAATTGCCGTTGAAACAAAAACTTCCCTGCTGTGTTAAAATCATTAAAATGCATAATCTGGGGCACAGTGCATCCAGCTAATTGGCATAGACAGTGCTTGTGGCGGTAGAGATTTGGTTTCCTATCTCAACCCTGAACAGCACGAGTTCTGCCTCGAGTCATGATGGCTTATCTCTCTCTACACCGCAAACAGTGGGCTTTAGCGCTGGCTGTGCTACATGTCTCTGCTGTTCACAGGTTTAGAAGAAATTTGTTCACCCTGCAATCACACCCCCCAGACCTGCAGTGTTATTTTACCGCTTATCTCTAGACCATCTTTTTTTTCCCCCTGCCACAAAAGAAGCCTCAAATTCTTTTTATATTTGATCTGTTTACTGTGGAGAGATTAAGTCTGAATTACTGCCCGCATTCAGGTCACTCAAAGAATATATAGGACTCATGTGTCACTAATGAATAGCCACTTGATAGAATATCTTTGTGATCATTTAAAAACCATTGTGATTTAATTTTCATCACCGGTATCTTCATATGTGGAATTTTACCCTGGGTGTCTGCAACGAAACATATTGTCTTTTGGGTATGACTTTTACAATATTATATCGCTCCACCCCTCTACTGAGGCGTCTCTCACAGGAGTATAGAGTTACCTTATTTTAGTCAGGCCTGAAAAGACTGCTCCCATGGTCCACTAATGCACCCGTCTGTGTACTGGTTACCATGCATGAGTATTAGTATTAGGTTGTGTTCACTATCCTATGCTCCGCTGAGGGGAAGAGTGTTGGTGGATAGTAAAGTCTGGGGGCCCACATGGTTGGGGGGGACGGGGAGTCATGACTTCTGTGGCTTCCTGCAGATTAGGGCAGTGTTTATAGAGCCTTGGTGAAGTACCCTTAGCAAAACACACTCATATCCACACATTTGTTATTAGTCTTTTCCATTAACATTAAAACTGAGAGTGTGTCGTTTTGTAGTAGTCAAAGGAGAAGTGATGCAACTCCTGTCAGCTCTGTGGCCAAACAGTCATTTGGCGGTTGGTGAAGTATCTCTTCTAAACAAAGTAACAGCACAAAGGCCTCAGTTTAGTGTTTGGCAGAGCCACAGGTAGTATCCCTGTCATTTAATCTTCAATCTGTTGTTTTGATCTGAAACCATATGGCAGCCATCAGTGACAAAGAAACCCAACCCTGACATTTCCTTGTAATTCATTGACCAGAAAGTAAGTTCAAAAGGTTAGTCATAGGTTTGCATGTGAGTCTGCACCCAGATTGTATAAGACAGTCATGAGATGCTGTTTGCTCTTCTGTCACATCTGTAATAGCTATATAGTTTCAGTCTTTGACCTCAGTGTTGTCGACTGGCCACAGTTTCACAGTGCTACGTGCCTATCGAGCTAAGAGAGAGAATTAGTGCACAGATGTTGCACAGCAATCACTCAGCACAACAGGAAAAACAGACCTGTGCTTTTTTTTTTTTTTTTGTTCGCTCATGAGAATCACAGAAGAGAAGAGAAAAGGGGATGGAGTGGTACGGTAAAGGAGTCAAGAAGGAAATAGAAAAGGGATGGATGAGTGTAAGCAGAGGAAGTGAAATGAAGTTGGTCGATCGAGGATAAAATAAGCTTTCAGTAACTAGGTCAAGCGTGCACCTATTGGAATCTTGCCTGGAGAAGCTTGAAAGCAGGCTGCTTGTTGTATGGCGGTGAAAGGGAGGCCAGACTCAATGAGTTGATCTCAGTGTATTTTTGCTCAAGGCAGAGCGCTCAGTATTTGTTTGCAAAAGTATGTTTACAAAAGGCAGTTAGTGCTAACACATGCGTCAAAGGTGCACATTTCTCTCCTGGAGCAGAACTTATCTTCTGTTTCCCAAAGGGAAACTGGCACTTGGCTGCCGGGGTCAATGTTGGGGGTCATCAGATAAGAAGGATCGGGGTCAGACCATTTATTTAATCCAACTGTTTGTACCAGCCTCTCTCATGATCAGGACTTTTCTCCATGCACTCGGAGAAAAGAAGACCACAGAACCAACATGTTGTCAAAGTGGTAAAATGTATAATAAAAAAATAAAAAAAAGACAAAGAGTGTGAGGAGAGATGGCAGGAGGGCAGCAGGGGTCTAAACCTCACACTCTTCTGATAAAGCCTGAAGCACACACACACATAGATCATGACCCTAGGCCTGGATGTGGCCCAAACAATCATTTGGTCATGGACGTGAGAGACCAAAGTTTCAGCAGGGAGCATGACACAGCGAGGACTTTAAAAGAGAAGGTATAATAACGATAATGTAAATCATTAATAAGAATAATGAACAGTGAACTGTTGATAGTGTTTTATAGCGTTTTTTATTATGTCATTCCGAGTCACCTTTGAACTGGTGAGAAACCCGCCCAGGTTTATTGACTGCACACTGTTGCCTCCCCTGTGGTCAAGCTCCACACACCACCCGGGAAGTGATGCTTTGATCAGCACACTGCACACATTCTTCCCATCACCATCTCACTTCCCTCCCCGGTGTTTATTATTGGCTGCAGCTGGAACACCTCCAGTCACCGAGACCTCACTCCGCCAAGGTCGTGCTAACAAAATCCCAGTCCACAAAGCTGGAGCAGCCCACCTCTGTTTGACTTTACCTCAAGTTATTATATGCAATCATAGAAGCATGAAGGAAAGTTTCTGCACAGGTCCAGATCAAATGTGTCATTGCATTGTCCCGGTTTACTGTAACCTGGTCAGCATACTGCATGTAATGGGAGATAATTTCTTCCCCTTGCCTCTAATATTGTCAAACAGTTTTGCTTACCTGTTGCTGCAGCCACTCATTTCCCTTTTCCATGACCTGGGCAGCAGTGATAAATTGTGAGTATTGCTCCAATTGTGAGTAATCAAATGTTACCTTTATTTTTAACTAGTGTGAAAGGAAATAAAGAAACAAATGAACAAACAAAAACATAAGGAAAGAACTGCATGACACAGTCGGTGAACTACACTCAATCACAGGTTCCTTTGCAGAAACAGTCATACAATAAACCAGCAACTCCACTGAAGCATGACAAAACAGAAGGAAACACACTAATTTGACGCATATGTATCTTTAACAGGAAAGTGCTTCTGTTTCATCACGGTGTCTGAGTCATTTCACATCTTTCCCATGTTTTTGTTTCCAAAAAGAAAGTTACATCACAAACTGTACAGTGAAACGCAATGCAGATGAGTTTGTGACATTTTGGCATTTTCCTATAAGTGTTATATACGCATGCACTGGGTTGGTGGGTAACTTGAAAGTGCTTCAAGGGAACAGCAACATAAGTTTGAAATTAGTTTCAAAAGTGCAACAACTTTCCAGCTTCAGTAAAAGAGATCAGGGTACAAGGTGGACAAGGAAAATTACATTGTGACCAAGAGAGATTGATGATATTCATACAACTGTACTCTAATTGCATAATTAACCTCACAGGCCACATCCAATCAAGTTCAAAATTACTTATCACCCACAGCCAAATCTATAACCACCATAGCGATTAAAGGAAAGTTACCAGACAGCATAGAGAAGGAACCAAATTGCAAGTTAATCTGCTCATACACCGCTGTAGAAACACAATATAAATAATCCTTTAAAAGATAATTAACTCCAGCTTCAGATTCCACAGACTTGCTTAAGAGCTAGCAACTCATCCCACATACAATATTTCATCACAAAATAAGACGCTTGCTAATGACATCCAGCTGTTCCTTTTTCCCTACTGAAGTCCACAATGAGCCATGATGACTAAAGTGCGCCACCTTCTATTAGATTTCTCACTGAATAAATTGCAAGGAACCCTGACGTCAGTGGATCTGTCAGCCCTTGAAACACATCTGTGAGTGAGGTTTTCACATGATGATGACTGTTAGCTCATGCTGCTGCTTGCCAGCTGGGCTGGTTCTGCTTGAAGATTTGTGAGTCATGCCATTAGAGTTTAAAGTCTGCCTGGTGGAACAAAGCGCCTGCTGCGTCATTATCAGACTAATCAGACTGCAGGTTTGATAGGGATAGCATCCGCTGTGAAAAACATATAAACAATCACCCCTCTGAGCAATTAAAAGAGCAGGAGTGGATGATGGGAAATGCAAAGACAGAGGTGTGCATGTATGTGCATATGCGTGCGTGACTTGGTTTCCACGTTCGAGTGCTCAACACTAAAATGCAGAATCTGGCAACATCGCAGCTGCCACAGAGAATGCTCCATAAAACCGACGAATATCACTGCTGGATAACAAAAAAGAAATCTGGCTTTAATTAACAGCTCACACGAATTCTTCTATGACTGGCGGTAATCTCGCTAACCTTAAACAGATTGACTTAGACATTCTTCCGTATGATAAAGCGACAACAGGGCCACAGTTTTTCTAAATTTGAATAGTGTTACTACTCCAGACCTGTTGCACACACGTGGAAAATCAAGTCAGTAAATAAATCAAGACTTTCAGTTATTTGTAATCCTTTAAACACCATTATACATTTTCATTTTGTGGTGCTAAATATTTATCTAGTCGAGGTGTCACCTTTTAAAATGATGATTATCTAATTTTTCACTGATGCTGCTCAAATAAACTCATACTGCTCCAAGTGGAAAAGAGCAGGAGGGTCCCTTGTACTAACTGTGGGGCTTTAATCACTGTTTATAGAAGAACTCCATGCCCCTGCTCAGTTCCAACTTTCTTCTTCAACGTTGCACTTGGGGTGATTGCTAGTCACCCAATGAGTTCCAATAACAAAATTGTAGGTCTCCAGCTTTGAGAAAGACCCCTTCAACCTCCAGGAATTCAGACAGGCCTTGTAAGTCGAGGAAAGTTGCAAAAGGACAGAATGTTCATCAGCTCTCTAGCTTGGCTCCTTCTGGAGGTGAATTGGTTTAACGGTCTGAGTGAAATATTGTTCTTATCCTAGCCTCAGACCACTCTTGCCCCCTAACCCCTTCCACAGCTGACCCCCTCCCCCCCCCCCACCCCCCTTCAGAACAGCCCCAAATTCCAGGAAAAAGTTGCAGCAAAGTTCTGGCTTCTATAAATCACTGTTCCACTCC
The DNA here is from genome assembly GCA_038419695.1 of Scomberomorus guttatus. Taxonomy (NCBI): domain Eukaryota; kingdom Metazoa; phylum Chordata; class Actinopteri; order Scombriformes; family Scombridae; genus Scomberomorus; species Scomberomorus guttatus. The sequence goes on from CM076459.1 coordinate 1,918,133, forward strand.
CCAGCCGCTCCCTGCCGAGCACCGAGGGAGAAACATCATCCCCTTCCCTTTCCCTGACCCCCTACAACTCCACCCCCACCCTTCTCTGACTGTTTTACAGCAGTGTAGAGTGGCAGATGAGAACTTCCTCACCATTTTACCATAACCTCAACAGGTCTCTGTTTCTCTTGAGTCACTCACTGTGCGCTCAGATCTTTACGGCCCCGTCTGTCACACCACAGTGGCGTCAAAGTCATGCTGCTTCAATCAGTCTCCACGCTTTATTTACCTGTTAGCGTTTCTGCATGTGGTCATGGTGTCGTTAGACTTTTATTGCCCACAATCCACAACAACGGTGCCAGTCAAGTCTGACTTCCTATTAACAGTGTTTTTACAGTGAGCACAGTGGCAAACAACAAAAGAAAACTTGACCAAAAACCCCAGCGGCAGAATTGCTAGAGGGAGGCTCGTGTTGCAAAAAATTGTACAAATAACCGACAAGGACAGAGCTGCAAAATTTATGCTGGGAAAATGTTCCATGACACAACACACTCTAATGGAAAAAAATGGGTTACACAAGCATTGTTTTACAGTACTAGTGGAAAAACTTTTCATTGATTAGCCTGCGATTATGCCTAAAAAGAGCGTGTGAGTGCAGTGCTGTAGCCCAACCCATGTGAGTGATAGACCTGTCTTTGCATGCCCATTAGAAACAGGCAAGCTTATTAACACACAAGGTTAGGTTTGCATTTGAATGACATATCCATCACATGAGAGGGTTTCTGGGACAGTCAGGCAAAGGGCTCTGACGGGAACTCTTGACACAGCTCTCATGAATAGCACATAAACAGAGAACATCCGTAAACAGTTTAGAAGACCCGTTTGGACTTTGTTCCAGAGGGGTGGGTGGGAAGGAGGGATGTAGAAAGGGAACTGGGACAGGAGGGGTGAAAGAGTGAAGCACTGCAGCTGATATTCCCTCTATGGCGGCCAGTTGGGAGGAGCAACATCAGGCTGCCTCTGTTCTCCTTTGGGACGTTCCGCCTGTACAAACAAACTGATCCCGGGCCTCTGGTCTAATGGGAACCAGACCTGCTCAAGGACCAAATCCCCTCTTTCTCGGTCCCTCCTCTTCTTCTCTCTCTCCCCCTCTCTGTACCGACGCACACTCCAGCTGAAGGACGCACTTCAATTATCCCAAACAGACCTGAAAATATTCCCCCGTTCCTTTTCCCAGTTTTCCCACACAGCAACGGTTCATGACGTTCCACATTTCTACATCAGTGCTGACCTTCTTGACCCCGGAGCAGCCAGACTCCTGTGACCTGCGCTTATCTCCACAGACACACTTTCTCTCACTTTCAAATGCTTTCACTATCTCGCCCACTTTCTTTCGCTCTAAACCACAAACAAAGCTGTCCATTGACTCATTTTGAGACATTTCCTTTTTCAGATCAATCCGTATCTTTTCCACAAGCCCCAGTGTTTTATTTTTAACCCAGTTTCACATGACAGTTAGGTGCATTTTCCATAGAAGTACCAGCATAATTAGATCTTGAAGGCGTCCCTAATCTGTGGTGCAAGACGGGACTGGAGGCACCATGGTGACCTGCTGGGTGCTGAGGGAGAGCAGCTCATCCCTGGCTACAAAGTCTGAATGTTCTCATTGTGAAGGTTCAGAGTTTATCAGTGAATGTCCTCCCAGTCTGACTGCAGCCTCTATCTGAATGTTCTGTTTCACTAAAGTATGAATATTGGCACAGAGTCAGACAGAGAGGAGAAAAGGCTCTTAAAACACATAGAGCCTCCACATTGACGGCACGTCTGAGACAGAAAGGCTGATTGTGATATGGCCTGGTGACAGTGGGCCTCACAGACATGTGGTGCTGTTTAAATTGTATCACTTTATCACTGCATTCTTTTTCCTGAATGATAAATCAAAGATAAAAATACATGTTAACGCTTCCTTCTGTTACAGCTTTTACCGTTTTTTTTTTTTTTACAGTGCACGGCTGGTGCGTGTACACGTGCACACGAATGCTATTTTCAAGGCCACCCTTTCTTTGTGCGTGCAAGAATCAGTGATCAAGTCTCTGACGCCAAGGTAGCTGCCTGGAAGTATGGCAGATTTATTTAGGAGAATGGACTGTGTCTGAAGAGCTGGAACAAATTCACAAACACTGGATAGCTCTGTCTCCCTCCCACACATCTGGGCACAAACCCGCCAATGTTCCCATAGGCAAAGATCTCTGATGAGCTGAGTTGTTGCCCAGCACGCAGTCATTTTACATTCAACACCCCCCCACACCCAAACCCTCCATTTGTTTTTTGCCTGGTCTTTTTCTGCAGGGAATTGCTGTGGGCTTTCTGGCAGTGCTTGCGTCTTTGTGCCGTGCAAGCCGGGAGTGGCCAAGCCTAGGCGCAACCCTCTGGAACTGAAGTGTTTTTCTGCAGAGTCAGCACAAACCTAGACCTGCCGGTAACAAACGTGTTACAACTCACTCACTTTTGGCTCCCTGAAAGAGTGGGAGGTGTGTATATGGGATGTGAAAGAAATTAGTCTGGAAGTGTGTTTTCAGATGTGTGTGTGCTTGGACAATATATTGTTTGGACTAATGTATAATCTGCATGTGCTTTTAGTAGTGTGCATTTGTGAACCTGCATGATATAGCTCCAGGATACGTTAAATTGGGGCTCCATTGATCCACTGTAAACATGTACTCACATGTTTGACAATGGATCAATACAGTAGCATTAACTCCCTGAGCAAAACATGCAGCAGTTTGTTATTTGCTCTGTCCTTTGCGCTTATATTTTGTCACATGTTGTTATACTGTGGTGTTTTGTGGCTTTGTCTGTCTTTACAATCTTAATAAAACAATATAACCACGAATAAATAACATGTAGTATGCTAGCCTTGATAGGACCAGGTGGGTGTGTTCAGATAGGACTTGGTTTATATTCTCACTGATGTCATTTGTTGAGGCAACACTACTTTGACAGGAAGGGACTGACAAACAGTCAAGGTCTTTGACCCACTTGAGGGAAAAAGCCACCAATCCGTTTGTGTGTCCCTGATGTTTCAAATTAATGATTATTCCCTGATGTAAGACTACAGGCAGGGGAACAGAGCAGTCTTTGTCTATTAATGGTCATATACACGCCACATCTTTGTCCATTAATGGTTAAATATACACAACGTCTTTCGTCATTTGTTAAAAGCTCCTTCCTCTTCTGCCCTTTCTTTTCCAATCTGACCTCTTCCTCCACATTGTTCCACTGCCACGTTGCAGCCATTTGGAGCTGGGGAAGTAGAGACACCTGGATCTAGCTAGTTTTCCTCTGAGATTGTTCTCCTTCCAAGGTAGCATAAGCCATAGTCGGTGGTCATGTGATGACAATGATGATGTGGCAGGGTCTGATTTTGAAAAGCAAGTGAACGTGGGGACTCCACACCCCCGTAGCCCCACAACGCTCTCCACTCTGCTGAATCAAATACGCAGAGATGTGTGGGATTACTCTCACAGGAGGAACTTGAACCCTCTGACTTCCTGCCCACTGATGAGGTCACTGGTCTCAGTGGGAGTGTCTGTGAAATGCCTGCTCAATAACAGCCGACTGATGGTAGGGCATGGTGGGAGAGGAAGGGGGGACGGAAAGGAGGAATGGGACATATAGCGGGGGTAGGCTGATGTAGGGGTAGAGGAGCAGGAGGAGGGGGGGGGAGGATCATCCAGCGCCTGTCTCTAGTGAGCCTGAGGGTGTTGGCGGAGCACAGCATGTGTTCATGATATGGAGAGGACTCAGCTCTCTCATAAAAAATTGACAAAGTGGGTGGGGGTGTGAAAACTACACGGCCAGGAAAATCTCACAAAATGATGAAGAATGTTCCCGAGCTGTCTGACAAAACTGTTTTTCATGAATCACATATGGACCACTTAGTAACTGCTACCCTCGGCAGTGCATACACCTAAAAATTGACTATGTATTAATCTGTGAGCTCAGATAAGGATCAGGACTCCATATGCCAGAATGCTCTGCTTCGCCCTGAGGCTGCATGGCCTCATTTACGGCCAGCAATGTGGCCATAAATGAACCATCAACAAGCCAGATGAGTATTTACAACTGTTGTGCTGTCATAATATACTTTTGCACAAAAGGGGAGCGTCTTATATGTGGCATAAAGAACGTCAAACTTGTGGTAGCACATGCCGCTCCCTGTCAGCTGGCCTGTCTCTCTCTGGCTCCCGGCTCATGTCAGAGCGCTCTTGATTAAAGAGTGGGCTGTCTTTAGTCCCTGTGAAGGTCAGGTTGGGCTGAGGTAACTTCTGCTCCCTATAAGCAGCAGGACCTGAGCTGCTGTGAGGATAACAACGGGGAGCACCTGGTACGCAATGCATGAGGCTGCAGCCCTATAGGTAGGGGTTAGGGGAAGGAAGGGAGGGGCAGGATGGCACATACAAAGCCATCTTGTTTTAGGCCAGACTCAAATGGAGCTGCTCTGTTGCCAAGGGTCCAGAGCTCTACATCCTGCTGCCCAGTGAAAGACTCAGTCTTCAAACAAGTTGCATGAACAAAGAGCCATACAGGCTGTGTGCTGTGCCACACACATAAGCACCCGTACACCACCCCTCCACCGTGAATAGAAAGAGTACACTGTATTTCACTATCTCCCTTTATCTTTGTTTTTACTTCCAGATGCCACCCTCGTTCAACTCCAAGTATTTCTCAAGAGGTCACGGTTTCATAAACCTAACTCTCACAAAACAATGCAATTAAGTCATTCTCTGTAAAACACACACAGCATGGTCAACCCCCCCCCAATCATTTCCCTGTGTTTCACCCCTGGGTAGGAACAGCATAATGCCTTCCAGATGTGCAGATGCTGTACTCTCCAGCCTCACCAAACCTTGGAAGTCAGTGCCCCTCTCTCATGGTGTTAATGGTGCCCAGGAGGCCTCTGAGGGGGGAGGGGAGGGGGTCACAAGACCTTTCAAGCCCCTACTGAGCCTACAAAAAGAGCTTGGCATCCTTTCCCTTTCACAGGGTAATCGCTGATCTGTCTTCTCTTTTTCACTGATCAGCAGGGTTTCCAGTGAAAAGCTGCATGAGGAACATGGGTGTGGTTTAAAAAGACATCCTGGTAATGTTTGAGAAAAGAACATGTGCTTACAAACAGGGTAACAAAGCCCTCCGCAGCTGTCGTCCATCCAGATGGGCAGTGGTGGTAAATAATATTAGGTTTCATTTGTGGGTATCTTGTGTCAGCTGCTGCTCATCAACTTATTACAATCAGCCTGTCTCTTCTTTCCCTTTCTCAGTCTAGTTCTATGCGCATCAAGTGTGGAAAATCAATGGCTACTCTCAGGAGCTAGCTTGGGTTACTGCCTTCACTCCTTTTCCTTTGATTCTTACAAAATGATCTTGTGTCACAGTCTCAGATTTATGCTCCATGCAATGTCCCAAGCTGTGTTCTCTTAATCTGTAAAAGGCTGACCATTGGGGCCTTATCTGTTTCGCAGTATGGATCCTAAAATGCCAGGGGACATGGTAGATAGACAACACAGTCACTCAGGCCCTGTTTTTTAAAATGCTAATCTCCTCTTCCTCACCAGTGCTGGAGCTCCTCTAGCTGTTGTAGAATTATTTTAGTATTTATCAATGCATTTGTTATAGTTGTTTTGTGGTGGTTAGACAGTATATTGTGACACAGGACTGCTTCCAAAGATGGTTTTGGAGTGTTTTTGTTGTGTTGGCAACTTGCAGCAAAACAATAGCAGACCGTTTGACATATTCTAGCATGACTGGGGCAAAGGGACACGAAGCGAGACGACACAATAACATTTTGGCTGGCCAGTGAGATCCGCTGAGGCCATGAGTGAGCCCCAGACTCAAACTCAAAGAAGAGAGAGTGAGCTGGAGAGAAAAAGCTCCGGGCTGAGGAGCTCTGTGAGAAAGTGTCCATCTGCAGCACATGTTGGAGGCGGCCCAAAACAAACAAGTTAAAATTAAACCACAGAAAGACAGCCAATCTCTATGTTTAAAGTTCTTACAAACGCGTTACCATTTCAAAGGTCTGAGAAATTGTCAGTTTTGTGGTTTATCCCACCACAATACAACCAATAATCTCTGTAACGGCTACACCGCTGGCTGAGGCATAGCTGGTTGCCACATAATGGAGCAAGGTAGTGCTGCTGACAAAGATTTTGGAGAAAATAAAACAGGTACCTCATCGAGAACGATGTGTGAGTCATGTGTATGAGGATGTTAAAGAACTCATTATTCTCATTCATTTCCTTAAAGCAGTATTATATTACTCATTCCCTGTATCAGTAACACTTCATTACAACTAACATGGCGAAATGCTCACTCGATACTGCCACCAAGCTCTCAAACAACATCCATGCATATTGTTCTAAAGGGAAGCAAACATATGTCTGTTGCATGCAGATACAACGAAACCAAAATAAGTCAAACCAAAGTTTTTGATGATAAAAAGAAAACTGCATTGTCTCCTTACACAAAAAGAAACACGGAGGCTTGTGAGCACATGTGAGGTACTCATGATTGATTCAAGTTAAATCTGTCTAACAGGAATCCCACGTTTCAACCCAGTGGGCTTTGACCTTGCTAATTGAGTTGTCCCAGAAGCTTTGTTATGGCCTCAGTGGTCGCTGTGGTTGCCTCTGCTGAGGTTTTCCCAAATCCATATGATATGTTTGCAGCAGCCCCCACTTCCACCTTTGCCAGAGGCCTTGTCTGCCTCACACAGCCATCCTTCAGAGAGAGAGAGAGAGAGAGAGAGAGAGAGAGAGCAGTGGTGTAGTGGAGGGAATACACAGGTACCTCTTTTTCTGACAATTTACAGTATACCCACCTATCAGCCAAAAAGCCATTGAAATATATAGGAGAGTGTATCCACCTTCTCCTTAGTGATCTACCCATGTACCTAATAGTATAACCACCTCATCTACTGTAACTGCAGCCCTGAGAGAGAGAGAGAGAGAGAGAGAGAGAGAGAGAGAGAGAGAGAGAGAGAGAGACAGAGAGAGAGAGAGAGAGAGAGAGAGAGAGGAGATCAAAGTCTATGATGGTTAAACATTGTGTAGGCAGTTTTGGCTTTTGATTTGGCACTATGCTGCTATCTAGTGGTGACTAACAATTATCAGGCACAGCTTTGTTGTGTCCTTGAAAAAATACTGTAAAAGACAGGAAAACTACAGCCACTTCAAATGTTTATTTTGTTATGCCAACATCAACTAGTTAAAAAAAAATGTTAAAAGAATCTTACACGTGTATCTCAGAGTGAAGACATTTAAAATGGTGGATTGCGTCCTGTGTTATTCTTCGGGATCACTTTGTTGAATTCAACACATGGTGGAGCCAGAGTTTAGTGACATCATGACCTTCAGTGTAGTGGCTTCTGCAGCCAAAACAGTAAAGTATCTGGACAGATCTTCAACAAAGTACCAAAAGATAAAAACATTCAAATATGTTTTTCTTCCTCCCTATGGATGCATTTAAACTCATGAACAGATGTTGTTGGTGGATTTGGAGGATATCATTCAGAGGGTTTGGATTTGGAATATTTACAATTTATTACTCCCAAAATGCATGAGATAATCTTTCACAATCTCTTCATGCAGCACATGACCCACCTAAACCCTGTTTTTTCACCCTGTGTAGATAAAACTAATTGAACTGATGCTATTGCAAGACTACATGATCACTATAGCTTAGTCAGTGGTGGAAGAAGTATTCAAATCCTTTACTTAAGTAAAATTACATAAGTATTAGCAATAAAAATGAACTCAAAGTATTAGAGTAAAAGTACTCATTCTGCAATAACTGATATATATTATACTGTATATGACATCATTAGATTATAAATACTGAAGCTTCAGTGTGTAAGCAGCATGTTACTGTTGTAGCTGCTGGAGGTGGAGCTAGTTTAGTCCAGTGGTTCCCAACCTAGGGGTCGGGCCCCTCCAAAGGGTCACCAGATATATCTGAGGGGTCGGGAGATGATTCATGGGAGAGGAAAGAGGAAAAAACAAAGTTCTGATGCAGAAATCTGTTTTCAGTTTTTGGACTTTTTCTCTAATCTTTTCAAATCTTCATCTGAAAAGTAACTAAAGTTGTCAAATAAATGTAGTGGAGTAGAAAGATACAACATTTCCCTCTGAAATGTAGAGTGGAAGTATAAAGTATTATAAAATGGAAATACTCAAGTAAAGTACAAGTATCTCAAAATTGTACTTAAGTACAGTACTCGAGTAAATGTACTTCGTTACTTTCCACCACTGAGTTTAGTATTCTTTAAAAACAGAAGGTTTGTTCAGAGCACTTTGTGTGTCCCCCCAACATGCAGCCCCTAAACATTCCCATATGGCTATGATGTCAAGCTTTATGCTGCAGTGCAGCGATCCTCTCTTGGGATCATCAGGCTGAGATAAGGCAGGGGGATCTGGGTTTCAAGCCTGCTGTCAACAAGCGTCTGTCCTGCTGAAGTGTTCTCGAGGCAAACGTTTTATTTTAAAGGGTGCCATTTTTTAGATTTTCTGAAATTCCTGGAATAGGGCAGAAGTTGGAACTTTTCTTTGGAATCCATGCAGCATTGTACAAATCTGTTTTCTTCTACTCTTCAGCAGGAGGCTATTAAGCAGATCTTCTGACTCATCCTCCCCCACCAACTAAGATTCTGGATGTATCTGATTGTTGTCACTACGCAGTTCCAAAAAAAAGACAGGGATGGGGGAGGGGACAGATTGTTCTTGGAGAGGTCTTCTGCTATGACTCAGCTGGACAGGAGTGAGCCTCCCTTCACAAAACAATATAACAAAACAATGTAATTACTTTGAAAAGGTCTCGAGTATCAGCCAGTCCCCAAAGCCCTCTACTCCTTCGTTTCCAAGTGAAGAGAGCTGTTGCATTTAAAAGGAGGCAGGAGAAAGGAGCAGACAAAGTGGAATGTAAGAGGTGTTGTGAATTAACACAGGAAACATAAAACAAGAGACTGTACTTCATATTGACAAGCAGATATCCAAATTTATTCAATGCACACTCAGAAAACAGGATATCTTTTCTTTGTCAGAAAAGATTAATTAAGGTGTGATTATTTCAAGCAAACTAATACAATGCAATCAGGAAGTGAGATACAGACAGGAAAGTGATTAAAAGAGGAACAGGATCCATTTCACTTGGTGTCCCGTAAGCAGAGCAGGAGATTATCTGATAAGAAAAGAGATCAGGAAAACAGTCTTCCAGTCTGTGGCAATCTTTGCCCAGGCCCCATCTCTCATCCTGATTTTAAAACACTCTTCCTGTCTTTTGTGGACTCTTTAGAGGGTCCGCAATTAATAGGATCCTGTTTGTTTGTGATCTGGTTCCTGCATAATTTCTCCTGATGATATTTTATGTGTCATCCTTTTTTTAAATTAACTGACCGAGTTGATTTTGGTACAGAGAACTTTGTGAGGATGTGAGAAATTTTTGTTGTGTTGTGTTTTCTCTGTACTTAGGCCAAAATTGGCATACAATTATATAAGTTTTGCATGTTGCCACTTTGGCATTATAATAATAAGTAATAATGCAGTTTTAATATTCTCACACAAAGGTTTGAATGTGTTTGCATGAAATCAGATATACTGTATATATACAGTATCCTTTCTAAAAACACACACGCATTCCACAAATGGCCCGTACTCTGTTTAATGATTAAGGAAAAGAATGCAATCCTTGGCAGGGGAATTCATCTTTCTCAACGTTTGTGGTATGTAGAGTCTCAACTCTCATGTGGGAGTTTGTGCAGTGTGAGGTCTGCATGGAAATCAAGGAAAGTGTGTTGAATGGATTCAAACTATTTGGGCACAAAGCCAAATTGCTTCCTTTATAGTTGGATTGGGAAAACAAGTTGTAGATTTAATCAGAAATTCCTACGAACCTCTGATAAAGCTATGAGGGGAATCTACAACTGATGAGTAAGAAAACGTCTGAATGTGTAAGCTGAACCAGTATGTCAGCCAGAGCCATGTCTATGATTTCCTATTCATAAAGACATTTTGGGGAACCATGTTCATTTGAATCATTTCTCTTGGACAAGATACAGAAAATGGCTCCAAAATGCCGGGAAGAGACACAAGAGACACAAGAATCTGTGGACACAAAGAGACCTTTGTTCAACTCATGCATTTTCCATGATCGCATTACAGTAAGTGTTGCTTCAGTGAGTAAATGGACAACACTCATATTGTTGCAATGTGAGTGTCTCTTGTACCGTTTTCTGTATGCACAAATCTACTGGTTGAACATTAAATAGGCGCTTGGTTTTAGAATACAGTTACAGAGAGGGTGAGAAAAGAGCATCTGGATGCTAAAGCTGATTTGGCTTTAAAAGTGCAAACTCAAAAAGTACAAGGTCACCTTTTCCGTGTTTTGACAAGTCATTAGTCCCTGGTATGGGTTTTCCTCCATTCTTTTACATGAAGTCAAGTGTTCTTTCATTTCCTCTTTACTGTTATGGTCTCGCTGCCATTTCCTCTTTGTCACAGGAAACAGTCTGTCCTCTGGGTCGTATATGTAGTTAACTTGTATCCACAGACACTTTTCACTCATTCCCCCACTCACCACAATGTTTTTTTGTGCCCTGGCATGTGCACAAAGAGCATGTAGATAAGTAACTGGCACTGTTTACCAAGAATGAGTTACACTGAATTAGGGGGGGGGGGGTGGGTTTCATGAAAATCACGTGGTTTATTCCCTCTGTAACTGATTCTCTCTCCCTTAATTTCGAGTTTTCTTTTACTAGTGCTCGGGAATTTCCATTCTTATGTAATTTCTCTGTTCAGTCTTATAGCAGGAGCAGGAGGACAGTCTGAAGACAATACATGACCAATAATTATCATCCTCTTGTGCAAGATTGATGAGTGAACTAAAGATGGAGAAACTGATATAAAAGTTGAATCGTGTCATGTTATATAAAGTCCATTGTCTTTCAGATTTCTCTTACTCTGTGTGTGAACAACTTAAAAATAACTACTGTGCTGCTGGAAAGGGATCAACATTATCACATCATCAAAACCATTTATCATAAAAAAAGCACACTCTAGCCTTAGACCAGCCCCTAGTTATGCTGCTATAGGACTGGACTAGACCCAAGCGGTCAAGGCAGATGGCCTCCCACCTAGAGCCCGGCGCTTGAGGTTTCTCCTTGTTAAAGGGGAGTTTTTCCTTGCCGTTGTCGCCAAGTGCTTGCTCATGGGGGGAGTTGTTGGGTCTCTGTAAATAAATGAGTACGGTCTCGACCTGCTCTATGTGTACAGTGCCCTGAGATAACGCTTGTTGTGATTTGGCGCTGTATGAATAAAATTCAATTGAATTATTCCGTGACTCCCTTGAGGAAACATCTGAATACAGTTAATCCAAATGAGTTCTATAGGTGGGCTTAATGGGTCTACGAGGTCATCTCCTACATGTCTTTGGACATGAACAGCAAGTACATGCTGAAAATAAAGTTGATTGTGATCCTGGTGCAGGCTTGATGACACTTAAAATTGTTGAGCAATCTGAACAGTTATGTTTGGCCGCACTCTTTGTTTAGTTTTCAGTTCCTATGAGTTTGTTGCTGGGAAACACAGGCCCTTTGTCAAGAGATGAAAGTTTACTACTGGTAAGTGACCAATAACAATATATTGAAATTCTCTGTCTGTAGAGTGGAGAGTAGAGAATAGTGCTTGTGATGCCTGTTTTTTTTGTGAATAGGGAGTGTTTCAGCACCATGACTGGAATCTCAATGCTTGTTTTCTTAACTGAAGCCTCCTGTTCGTCTTGCAGGGCCTCCCTTGCTGGATATCGTCTTCTATCATTTCCTTCTGCTCCCATCTCATGGATTGTTCAAATAACCTTTGACTCTAAGTGGATTAAAGCAGGCTCGCTATGTGCAGCTCTTCACTCTCAGCGTTCTCACTTTCCTGATTTGAACTACAAACGCATTGTTTTCTAGTTTCTGTTCATCATTTTTGTGGGTCACAAGAGCTCAAGGAGGATGTGATTAAAAGTACATGATCTCTGCTTTCCTACAAAATCTGTGTCTAAGCCTCTAGATTCATTGCCAGAGAAAAAGTAAGTCCCCCACGACTTTATCAGCATTATGTGACTCATCATCAGCAGTATTCCTATACGCAACACAACAGAACAAGGGAAATTTTTCCAACTTTAATTAGATCATATTTTATAACCTGTACTTCTGAAGTCGGAAACAACTAAAAACAGGATGTGACTGTATGCTGTGTGTCATGGAAATTCCAGTATTCAGATCCTTCTTCCTGAAAGTGAAAGATACCATATTGTCACAAAATTGTTCTTGGAAAATAATCCAACATGTTTGTTTTATTAGAAACCCCTGTTTATTGATACTGTGCAGGTAATGGATCTCAATCTGCACATACATATGAGCCAAATCTTATCTTTAAAAAAGGGTTTTTTTTTCTGATTTTAGCCAGTCAAAAATGATCCATGACTAATAAAAAAAATGTTGTCTTATTTTGGTCTGAAAACATGCTGGACGAAATATGGAAACATGGCGCCGGTGGAGCTGCAAACACTCAATCTGTCTCCGAATGTGGGTGTGTGGGTGTGAATCTATTCGCTGGTGACCTTAAGAAGTGTGAGCATAATGAAGTCTTCCAGCATGCATGCAAAACATTTTTGACAGTTAGGCCATATTGAGAAAAGGAGCATGATACCATCACTGTCACCAATGTTGTTCCTCATTTTCTCTTTAAATTTCAAGCAGTAAAGCAGTCCTTTACATACATTTGTGTCAATCATGTGGTGGAATGAAATGTCATAATTAAATTAAATTATGCAGTCATATGTATGTGTGTATGTAAGTAAAATTACTCACAGTGAAGGACAGTCACGTATTATGCATTATGTCACCCAAATACCTGCATCACAGACTACATGTAAGAGGCATTTTAATGGCGCTACCCAATCGATTGCTGAGCAGTTATAACTGTAACAGTGCATCAAATTTTATGGCATATTTTGAAATTTGACTTGCTGAGCTGTTATTAGGAATACAGAGAGTATAAAGCTCAACAGTTATATATTATGTGGCCTAATTGTTCAATTTGTCAACTAACATTTTTGTGTGTAATCACCCATAACTAACAGACTCAAATATTATAAATATAATATAGTCAAATACAATTACATGATTCTGTTTAGCTGTGCTGACAAAGACACATCCTGAAACAACTATATGTAACATCGCCTGACTCATGAATAACAGAAATACCTCACACACAAACCTCCATCAGTGCGCGTGTGTGTGTGTGTGTGTTTGAGGGAGAGAGAGAGGCAGAGACAGAGAGAGGGAGAGAGAGGAGGGGAGTGGGGGGGCATGTAGGCTACCTCTCCTCCTTTCACATCGTCGGTTTACTACCATTCAAGACAGCGCAACCCCCAGAAGAGAAGCTGAGCAGAGCTGTGACAAACCACAAGAAGGCCATTGTTCAGATCAAATGAGTAACAGTAGGATATCATTTGTTCGACTCTTCGTGGGGTTCTTCCTCAGTGCGACAGGTAGGCTGTTTTTTTTTTCTTTGCTTCTTTATAGAATAAATAATTGTACTAATAATTGGGCTACTGTATGTAATGTAAGCTGTAGGTTAATGTATATTAGTGCCATGTTATGTATTTTAAACAGAGGGCTAAATGACCAACCGAGAGCTCTCTGAAATACATTACATAATGAAAACTTTGTATGAGCTAATCAAAGGAGCTCATTAACAGGTAAAACTGTTAGGTGTCATATAGGTGCAGAACGTTGTTTAACCACAAGGGAGCGTTAACATGTGGAAAGAAAGAAACTGTCAGATCATTGTGCACATATGCGCTGCTCCCAAGTCTGTTATAATAGATTCGTGTGTTTTTTTAAGTCTCTACACTGACACTGAAATCCTTCAATGGATGTGATCAAGAGAACATTAAAAACGATGGGTCATTAAAATTGATCGTTCTGTTTGTTTGTCTTCTCAAGATAATGTCGTGGAAAAGTTTTGATTTCGATGTAATCACGCATGTAAAGCGCTCAGTTATGTTATGTATCGGTACCATAAGCGGTTCCCCTTCTAATTACTGCATTAATTGGCTTTTCACAATCGCTATAAGTTATCGCAGTCATTCCCCCCCCCCCCCCTCCCCCCAGTTGTGAGATCAGGTCGCGGACAATCAGATCATGTCCCACTTGCATTATGAGATACTGTATACAGCCCGGGATAACTATTTGTTTTTCCTTTTTAATTCTACACTATATAGCCTTACAGTGGAAGCCCGTTTCCTTTAGTAAAAGTTGGTCATGATAAAAATAAATGCTCATGGTAGGCTATGTCAACGTTTTCACTTACTAAGTCAAATGCTATGAGATTTTGAGGTAGTGGGCTAAGTCAAGATTTGGACTTTTTATCTCATAATTTTGACTTAATAAGTGAAAATTTTGACTTTTTTCCTCGTAATTTTGACTTATTCTCATAATTTTGACTTTTCTCATGTTATTTTGGCTTAGTAAATCAAAATTTAGACTTTTTTCTCATAATTTTGACATACTATCTCATAATTTTGACTTTTTATCTCATAATCTTGATTTAGTAAGTCAAGTGTTTGATATCATGAGCATTTTAATAATCATGACTAACTTTTTTTTTTCTTTTACAGACAGAAAATGGCTTCCATAACACACTGTATAGTTTCTCTGAATAAGAAATACAGTATGCTGGTGATAGACAAAATATTTTAAAGGCCCTCTTCCACTCATCAACACATTAGGAAATTAGCCTCGATGATGAAGGGTTTTACAAAGTAGGCCTATTGCTTAGCTGCGAAAACAAGGATGAATAGCTAATAAATCTTTTGTTCAGCTTTGTGACTGAGCCATAATTACAGCTTCCATGAGTCCTTGACAAACAGTGGGCAATCAAAACCCACATGGGAGTTTGATGAATGCCCTCCTTTTTAATTAACTTACTGTCAATAGATAAAAGACTAACTTTGCAATGAAATGTTTCTCTTGGGGAAATTATACAAATATGACACATGCTCATACACTCCCATGTTCTGCAGGTTCCTGTTGTCCCATTGAGTTGAGCCCCCCCAGTGTTGTGGTGCGATATGGAGACCCAGTCTCAGTCAACTGCAGCACATCAGAGACCATCCATGAAGGAATGGGCTGGGAGGCTTCACGTGGAGGCACTGCTTTAAAAATGGTCAACCATCTGCCCTGGACTGTGGAGCACCTCACAGAATGGTCCATCTTGGCCACATGCTTCATCAACCCCGTAAATAGTACTCAGTGCCTCCAGAACCTAAAAGTTGTTCTATACAGTAAGTCGGGTTTATTTTTTCATATAACAGAATGATGCTATGACTGTGTCTGATAACCTCTACTTCGTCTCCAGCATTTCCAGAAATCATCAATATCAGCTCCAATGATGTGATGGTAGAAGGGGAGCAATATAACTTCACATGTGACATCAGCAATGTAGCACCAGTTCAAAATCTCACTGTGAGGTGGTACAAAGGAGATACAATCATCCATACGCACACTTTTGACGATAAAAGTAAGAAACCAGTGGATGTGTCACCTGTCCTCACTTTAACACCTACAAGACAAGATGAAGGAGTCAAGTTCAGATGTGAGGCACATTTGGACCTGGGGCCAGAAGGGCCACAACTTAATGTATCTTCAAAAGAGTTTATTAGTACCGTTCGCTGTAAGTATATCATCTGTACTTAACTATTTTTCTGAAGGGGAGGTTTAAACATATTGAGTTATTTATGGCCTTTAAGATGGTCAATTTCAATCTCTGTGGTGTTAAAGTCTGAATTTCAAAAATTGACTATATTGCTAGTGCTAGTGCTAGTTTTTCAGGGAGTGCAGCTGTAATTTCTTTCAGACCAACAAGACCAAAAAGTGGAATACATGTCTAAAAGGGGAAAGCACCAATATTTCAGCCAGTTCTCATGCCTCATTTGTGTCTTAGCTGCTTTTCATCTAATAAACAAAAGTAAAATTACATATATGGTTGCTGTCTTTGCCCCTGTTTAGTTGGACCAGATTTACAATGTTCTGCTGTGGAGGTATTCGAGGGGGAGACATTGTGGAACCAATGCCTTGTGACAGGAAACCCCCTCCCGTTTGTCACTTGGCAGAAAAATGAAAAGCTCGTAGACCTGAACCAAACTATGACCAGGAAAGAGGCAGGGCTGTACACCATCAGAGCTGAGGGCTTTTCCTTCATCCAAAATACAATCCAGGTCCATGTGAAATGTGAGTGCCTTCCTTCTTTATAACAGTAAAACATGAGCACAGCCCGATGATGAGCATTGAAATGGAAAAACTTTTTGTTTTATCAAGGTGGAGACACGCAGGCATTCAATATCTGACATTAAGATTTATTTATTTGTTTACAGATGGACCAGAGTTAAATTGTCCAAGAATTTACACCGCACTGGAGTACACTCTTCACAACCTCACCTGCACTGTTGAAGGGTACCCTAAACCTAAGATGATCTGGTACAGAGATGGCCGCAAGGTGGAACTCCCAGAGAACCTCACAAGACGTGATGCAGGGCAGTACTTGATCACTGCTTCGAACGATTTCTTAAGTGTCAATCGCACAGTGGAGCTTGTCATCATATGTGAGTTATTTTGTGGAAAATCCTAAATATCTACTAATAGCATGCGGTATGTTATGCCGGTGCACTTGCTTTTGCTCTGAAACTTACATTCTTTAAATGTGTCGTCTCTAGACCCACCCTCACAAATAGTTGAGCTTGAAGACTCTGAAGTCAAGGTTGGTTCTGCTGTGTGGCTCAAGTGCTCCTCCACTGGCAACCCGCGACCAGCGTATTCATGGTCATATTACCGGACTGGCAACGTGATAGAGGAAAATGGCGATGGAGTGTCCCGTCTGCTAATCAACGGTGCTACTGCTTACAACATGGGCCTCTACACATGTCAGGCCTCGAACGAGAGAGGAAATGTCTCTAAAACTGTCAGAGTCACTGTAAAAGGTAAGGTTAATGTAATGTGCCTACCCCTTTAAAGCAATAAGGAGGCTGATGCAAGAATTTAAAGAGCTTGTATATCATTGGTAGCCTGTTTATTATATTATATATAGCAAGATAGAGATACAGTGCTTTTGTTAATGACCATACTCCTAATATTCAATTGTATTTATGATGAAATGTATCCCCTTAAATAGCCCGTGACCCCTTAAAATGAATCTGTCTACTTGCAACTTCTCATCAAAGGTTGCATATGTCCACCAAAGAGTGACTTTCCTGTAAAACATCTCAGGTTTTTTCATGTGAGTAATTGTTAGGTACAATACACATCTATCAAGTAGTGGAATGCAACTAGTGTATTACTCAAGTACTGTATTTAAGTACACTTTTAAGGTACTTGTACTTCAGTAGTTATGACACTTTATATTTTTTACTCTGCTACATTTGACATTTGACAGCTTGCTAGTTACTTTACTGATTTAGATTTTACATACAAAACATATAATCAGTTTATACAATTTGGTGCATTGTTACAGATTAAACAGCCCGACAGCTTATAAAGTAGTTAACAGTAGCTTCACCTCAGCAGTACAATATGGAAATGCAATAAGTAAAAATAATGATATATAATGACATAACTCTCTGAAACAAAGCAATTCGTGAGTACTTATTAAGTCCTGTTACTTCAGTTAGATGTTTGAGCTTCACTGTGCAGAATGATGCATGTGCACAGTTTCACACTAAAAGGCTGTTTTCACATTCATCTGCTAAAAGTGCAAAGTTCCTCTGTGCTCACCTTGAACCTGGGTTCTGGGGAACTGGGGGGTAGATGTCATTTTAAGTGTTTTTTTAAGAAGGTGATTGAACGTTTTTAGGGGGGAAACGCATTTTTATATGTCTTAAAACACGTCTGGAGGTGGTTTTTATGTAAATAACTGAAAATATCTTCCAGCATTTTGTATGTATGTATGTACTGTATGTATCTATCTATAGCAATGTTTCTTTCACAGTGTCAAAACGCTCCTGGCTTAAAGTCTAACTTGTATCCAATTTGCTACATTTATAGACACAGTTGGTGAGTGTGTGTGTGTGTGTGTGTGTGTGTGTGTGTGTGTGCGCGCGCGCGTGTGCGCCCACTGCCAGTGTTGGTAGGGGGGGCTTGGCTGGGCTGTTTCCCAGCTTCCTCTCCTGCTATGTGGAGCTGGAAGCCATAGCTTAGCTTAGCTTTCTCCCAAAAAGTCAACAAGTCGCCGCTGGCTCGACCCACGCAGCTGAGGGGAAGCAAAGGGAAACACCAGAGCCGCTCAGAGTAACGGAAGAGAGGCGACAGCTGTTGGAAGAGCCGCTGAAACTTTATCCCAATGGAAGGTTTAAACTCGCTTCGTCTCATTTCAGCCCTTTTGACTTTAGAGCTGCTATCGCTTTCTAACGGGACGGAGTCGAGTAAGTTACAGACGTCATGTTTGCTTCCTTGTCGAGATTGAAATAGCTCGTTGAAGGCTAATGTTCTTATATTTTTGTTTTGGCCTATTTATATGGCCTGCTGAGTGATGACGAGCAAACTAAAAACAACTCAGTGGTGTTTCAAGAGGTTCAGAAGAGACAAGAAAGTCACAGACATGTTAAATGTTCCTTAGCCTACACTGTTAATGGGCATTGTGAAGTGAAGTGAGTGTGTGAAATACTAGTGGAAACTCAGAAACCACTAATGTGGTGTAAGGTGTGTCTGGTGATTATAATGAGGTATGTGACCTTTTTGTAATCAGTCTAATGTTTAAACTACCTCTCCCACCCAGTGAGAGAGAGAGAGTTCCCATATATAAAACAATATATTTATATTTAGGGTTCTTGAGCATTGTAATAGAGGGCTTGGAAGAATGTGACGCATTTTACTGAGATGTAGATATGGCATCAACGTCCAGCACAAAGATGGGTGGGCATCAAGTGCAGACTTTCCTATGGGAGGGGTATCCTTCCTGAGCCTTTTCCTGTTACCTCTTGAGACTCAGCTTTTGTGCTACAGATATGCAGCTTTACTCCACGGCTGGAGTAAAGGAAGTGGAAATACTGTGTTAAGATAACAGATTTGGAACAACATTTTTCCTCTTTTACATTTCACAGATGTCAAGAAAGAATGCCCTATTGAAATAATCCCAGACAGCCTGGTGGTGCCATACCAAAGCCAAGCCAAGGATGTAAATTGCACAACGACATCTACCATTTCAAATGTCAAACAAATACACTGGCAGGGCGTCAATACCAGTGGCACACTTTGGCGCGTTGACACCCATAACGGCTGGGACCTGAATCCTGTGTGTGTTGGAACATTTGAGGGATTAGGAACATGCCAGAAACCCTTAAACTTCATCCTCTACAGTATGTATTGAGAACTTCTTTTGTACTCATCTAAAAAGGCTTCTCAAATTGTGTAACTATCCTGATATTTTCTTTGACTACAAGTAATTTACCTCCTCAGAAATACCCGACAGCACTTCCATCCGTCCTGTGAACAGCTCGGTGGAGGACGAAAAGCTCCAGCTGCAGTGTGACATTATCAACGTTGCTCCCGTTCGAAATCTCACTGTGCGGTGGTACCACGGGGATGAGATCATTGAACCACCAATTGAAGGTGCGCAATCTCTCAACAAACGTTTTTGTGGGTAAATCTATCGGCACTAGTCCAACTTAATAAATGTCTGCTGATGAAGTTGGACTAGCGCTGATAGATTTACCCACAAAAATGGTTGACAGAGTTTATGTTGACAGAGCAGGTAGCAGTATATTTCATCAATGATTGCAGCCCTAAACTGCCATCTGTTAACAAAACTGCTTCATTGTCATCATAAATGGAAAGAAATGATGAGTTTCTGATGCAAAACATTAGGCGGTATCTTCCTTTTTGCCAAAATGTTCTTTTGTCTATCAGGCTCACTGCAGGTGACTGACTGCCCGCCTGGGAACAACACAATCTGTGACATACGGACCCCGGTGAATGTGTCATCTACCATCAGTATCAATGTGAACAGAAAGCACAGCAAAGCAGAATTCAGATGTGAGGTTCAGTTGGACCTGGGACCAGAGCAACCACAGCTTCCTAACATGAAGTCCAATCCTCTAAACATCACTGTCTATTGTGAGATCATATTTTCCTTTTCTACATTTTGTGAAAACAGCAGGACAAAGTGTTAAATATGGAATATTCTTTGACCTCGTACTGCTCTGTCGGGCCTCTATTTCTCAACAGATAAGCCGGTCATTAATGACACAAAGCTTCCAAAGACAATCCCAGTGTTCAGAGGTTATCCTGAGGAGCTTGTTTGTGAAGCTGACGGTCACCCACCTCCAAAGATCCAGTGGCTTTACAGCCACGTGTTTCCCCGTGTTTCTGGAGGCACGCTCATCGTTTCGGAATCAGGCTTCTACACCTGCAACGCCGCTAACGAAGTCGGTTCCATATCCCGTGAGGTCGAAGTTATTTTAACAGGTAGCAACACTCTAAACCCTAAACTGCATTGTATTTTTTATTTTTTGAAGTAAATTTAATAGATATTTTCACTAGTAGTAAAACCAGATCTCTGGCAGGAGATTTGTGATATGATATATTTATGGATTACAGACCCAAAAACAAAAAATCCCAGGAAGAACATGTTAAAGTGAAAGTGACCAACATGGTCCCAAGATTTGAAGCCATTAAATATATACTACACTCTGCTCCCCTATATAAAAAAATAGATACACTGCGTGCACAATTAGGCAAGTTGTAATTTTTAAGGATTAATTTTGTTATTGTACAACTACAGTGCTCTTGGTCAATCCAAAATGTTAACAAACCCTCAAACCTGAACATTTAAGTAGTAAAAGTGAAGTTTTGGCTTTCTTAAGAGAATATCTATATGTACACAATTATTAGGCAAATATTAGTGTGCAGAATTATTATGCAACTAAATGAAAAACAAAGATTCTCCCATCTCACTTGTTTATTTTCACCTGTTAAAGTGAGAATAATAAACAAACTCCAAATTTATAAATAAACATTTCTGAAATGTCAAAAAAAAAAAAAAAAAACCTCAGTGACCAATATAGCCACCCTTCTTTTCGATAACAGTCACAAACCTTCCATTCACAGAGTCAGTCAGTTTCTTGATCTGGTCAGAATCAACTTTTTGTGCAGCTGCAACCACAGCATCCCAGACACTGTTCAGAGAGGTGTACTGTTTACCTTCACTGTAAATTTCCTGCCTAAGAAGGGCCCAAAAGTTCTCAATAGGGTTTAAGTCAGGTGAAGAAGGGGGCCATGTCATTAGTTTTTCATCTTTAAGGCCTTTACTGGCCAGCCACGCAGTGGAGTACTTTGATGCATGTGATGGAGCGTTGTCGTCTTGAAAGATGCAGACTTTTTCCTGTACCACTGCTTGAAAAAAGTGTCTTCTAAAAATTGGCAGTAGGTCTGAGAGTTGATTTTGAGTCCATTTTCAACCCGAAAAGGTCCAACTAGCTCATCTTTAATAATACCTGCCCATACCAGTACCTCACCTCCACCTTGCTGGCGTCTGAGTCGAAGTGGAGCTCTGTGTCTGATACTGATTCAACCCAAGCCCATCCATCTGGTCCGTCAAGAGTCACTCTCATCTTATCAATCCACAAAACCTTTGAAAAATCTGTCTTCAGATATTTCTTGGCCCATTCTTGATGTTTCAACTTATGTGTCTTGTTCAGAGGTGGTCGGGTTTCAGCCTTTGTTACCTTGGCCATGTCTCTGAGAACTAAACACCTTGTACTCCTTGACACTCCAGGTAGGTTGCAGTTGTGGAATATGGCAGCACTGGAGGATAATGGGTTCCTGGTAGCTTCATGTTTGATTATTTATTATTTGCGTCTTTTCTTCACGACACGTTTCTTGCGACCCTGTTGACTATTTGCAACAAAATGTTTGATGGTTCTGTGATCACGCCCCAATATCTTCGATATTTCAAGAGTGCTGCATCCCTCTGACAGACTTTTTACAAGTTTTGACTTTTCAGAGTCAGTTAAATCTCTTTTTTGGCCCATTTTTCCTGAGGAGAAGAATCTGCCTAATAATTATGCACACCTTGATATAGGGTGTTGATCTCCTTAGGCCACACCGTCCCTTGTTACACAAATACACATCACCTGATATGCATTAAATCCAATAAGCATTCAAGTTTATACAGCTTGGAGTTGGAAATTATGGATGAAATGATGATATGGTCAAAATAATCACTTGCCTAATAATTGTGCACACAGTGTAAGGTTTGGCATGGGTTAATGTTGCTCCAAACGTTCATTTAACTTGAGGTTCAAGCACTTGCAAATGATTACTTGGTCATTTCCTTCCTCAATTTCTCTGTGTGACTGAGAGGTAGCACTTGTGCATAATAGTCAATAGAAATACATTCTGGACTGTAAATTTAGGCTGAGCAAAAGACAAGCAGCTTCAACCAGGAGTCTATCCAGCCATATACAGTATATTTATTTAAAAATGGCAGCGTTTGATTTCTCTGAGCACAGCGATACAATGCTGTGTGTGTACAGAGACAGATGCAAAAAGACATAAGGAGTTTGGAGTTTTGGATTCGTTTTGTGGAAAAGGTTTAGCTTCTTTTTATATGCTGACTTGTTTTCTGTTTTCGTGCGATATAATCAGAAGGGCTTCCATGTTTTCACAGTACTATACACATAGCTTCTTTCTGTCTGAGCATAGGTTATATGTTAAAATTATAAGTAGATAATTAGCGGCCTTTTTTAACATTTTCATCGGTGCACCTGTATACATTTTCATTGATCTTCTCGTGGGAGAAAACGAGAAACAACTGGAATGCTTGAAGTAAATTTTAAAATCTGTCGATGTAGTGTTTAACTGATCTGCTGCATGTCAGAAATTGAGAGACTTGTGTGTAAAGCAGGTTAGTAGTTACTCTTTTAAACATTAACGGGTGGTCTGTTTACTTGATTTTGTTACAGAGGACTACCTGCCCCTCATAGCTGGATTTGTGGCCGTCACAGTAGTGGTCATCTCCATCATCTTCATCTTCATCTACTCCATCTACTACAAGAACACCAAGATGCGCCGCTACAGTCTTAAAAACCCCAAACTCAGCACCCACAATGGCAACGTAGCTCACAATGGCTGGGACCTGCAATTTCCTATGACCAAACTGTCATAGCAGCACATCTGTTTACCACTCTGAATGAGTTGCATCTCTGCGCCACCAGAATCAACATTGGTTAAAAGGCGGAATACCACTCAAATCAGCTGGCTCACACTGGACTCTTTGGAAATCTCTTTTATTCCTCCAAACTTCACACAGTCTGTTTTTTCTCACATCTGTTCCCCACCTTTATGGACTAACCTAGGCTTGATCTGTTCATTTCAATATTTACTACTGGGTTTGACCTGTTTTCACTGGACAGAAAGAAGAGGAGGAAGTTTGGCTCTGACATGCCAGATGAACTGTCAAGATATGAAGAAAAATACCAAAACATCTTATTATTTTTAATAAGCACAAAAGGGAATTTTATATGATTATGAATGTTTTTGTTGACCTTTGTCTCCTTTTTTTTGCCCCCATAACGTTCACTCAAACTTAGATCTGTGTATGTACTTATGTTACAGCCTCAACATAAATTTAAGAAGTCGTGACCCTGAGACTGCAGTGGTTTTCACAGTCACACTGTGGAAACAGGAAATGCACTACTTCAGTTCTTTGCTTATTGATGGCACCAAGAAGCATAATGTTGAATCTGTGAAAAAAACAGACCAGCTGTGGTTCATTTGTGAACACTATTGCTTGTGCATACCATTCTTTGAGCTCACTGTTCCTCCACTTTTGTTTGTAAGCCACTCTGTACTTGTTTGAGTTTGCAGCCTTATGACTCTTTGGTGTGTCAGGCTCTGAGGTTATGGGGGAAATTGTCTTATTTACGTGGTCGTATGCTTTTCTATGAATGTCTGGATCAGAACTGTATATTCAGTATGATATTTTATGTAAATGTAAAACCTTGTATTTATTTGTGAGAAACCAGGAACAATTTAGTATTGAAAATGGACTGCATACAAGGATGTAAATGTGAATGAATGAAAATGAACAGTTAGTGGAGTTGAAGTCCTACTTCAGATATTAGGGGGCATGAGAACATTAAAATGTATTTGTGAATACTGCTGTACATATTCATGACTGGTGTAAAACAGTATTTTAATATTAAAAATTCGGCTTTTTAAACAAATTGCTTTGTTATTCGATGTGCAGTCTAATAGGGTTAAACATAAACAAAAAGGGGAAAAGATATTTGACTTTAAAAGAAAACATGCTTTACCTATGGCTTTAAATGGGCCTTTAATAATTCACAAAAATATTTCCGAGTATATGGCTGTAGCTGAAATGATGATGAGAATTAGAAACCAGAAAACCTTACAGGCCTGAATATATCTGATCTGAGGATCAGTAACAATTATGTCAGCAATAATACCGTGCAATAGTTTGAATCAGAAGCTGACAAAGCACAAACATTCAATTTCTATATATGGTATGACAGGAGATCTAACATAACAGTCTAAACTGTGCCAGTGGAGGTCAAACACCGGGAACCTCTTTGCCTTGTTCTGTCCTGCAGAGACAGGTTTAATGTTGCTGACACATGTGGGAATCCGGAAAACTGTGCTCCCAACACTAGACAAAAAGTGCCAAGATCATTGTGTTTTGATAGACCTAGTCATAGGGATGGTGTTTTGGTAACTGTAACTTGGAACCAACAGGTTTCACAAGCAAAGTATGAATAACGGTGCCTTAAAGTGCTTTCGGAAATAATGCAATTACTCATCAAGTAGGGTACTTTCGACTCAGTGAGTGGTTGGTTTTATGATGCTTTAATCATCAAGACTGGGGTGTAGATCAAACATACATTGTATAAATAAATAGTATGTGTAACATGCACCATCTTCTGGCTGTAAAACTAATGTATTTGCTCGACGGTGAAAACTCTAATTCACTTAATTACAGTATAGTTCCTAGTTTCAGCTGGTTGCCTGCCAAGTGGACCCCCGTTTCCAGTCTTTGTGCTAAGCTAAAGCTAACTGGCTATCCAGCTAGCTTACATGAGACTCGTATCAATCTTCTTTCGGCAGGAAAGCGAACATAAGCGTTTCTCAAAATGACGAACAATTTCTTTAAGTCACCCTTTCTCAAGCCCAGCCCCCGTTTAATCACTCCAAAAACTGCCTTGACTCGCTACTCCGACCACACGTGCTTCAGAGCAGTGCAACAGGTTTTTACGAGGCGCACTTTAATGCAGCAGGTTTGTTTTCGGGACTTTTTAAGAGTCACCAGGTGAGAAAGGACAGGCGGCACGTATCTACCCACAGACGTATTTGGAAATAAGCCTTGTTCAGCTGGACCATTTCTAGTTTTCTTTTAGCCGTAAAAGTGTTGCTGGTTTACTTTCTGTCGAAGTCACCATGCTGTTCTTCATATTCAGCGGCTTAATTTCGTGTGCAGGTAAATGTGTTTTCTGTCGTGTTCGTTACCTTTATTAGTCACATTATTGTGTCATGTTCATCTACACGTACAGAGTCGATCTCGGCCTCGACATTATTTCATTAACGTAATCTGAAAATGATGATTTAGTGTTTTGTTTTTTTTCATTTTCGGGGATCAAAGTTTAACCACTGCATGCTTTCCTACTGCTCATTTTCTACTGTTAGGACTACTTGCTGTTCTTCTAACTTTCATTTGCTTCGGTGAGTCATTATCCCCCATCCCATGTTTTTGGACAAGAGGAACGCTCAACACAAGAACCTGATTTGTAGTCAATAAGAAAAAAATGTTTTGGTTTTTTTCACCACAATTTGATATTATTTAACTATTGTTATTTATTGTTTAACTGTCTTTTTTATGAATGTTATACTAACTATGATTCATGTAAAAACTTTGGAAAATTTTGGAGACACACCCAGAAGTAAAGATTGCACCCAGGGGATCCACATACTAGAGCTGCAATGAACAGTGGTGGAAGAAGTATTCAGATCCTTTACTTAAGCAAAAGTACCAATGCAGCAATGTAAAAATACTCCATTACAAGTAAAAGTCTTGCATGAAAAACCCTACTTAAGTAAAAGTACATAAGTAGCTATTGTCAGCTTGATGTGGTTAAAGTATGAAAGTGAAAGTACTCGTTTGGTCCCTCTGACAGATATATTATTATATATGACATCATTAGATTATTAATACTGAAGCATCGGTGTGCAAGTAGCATGTTACTGTTGTAGCTGCTGGAGGTGGAACTAGTGTAAACTGCTTTATATACAGTTAGCTAGTTTAGTCTAGTGGTTCCCAACCTAGGGGTCGGGCCCCTCCAAAGGGTCACCAGATAAATCTGAGGGGTCATGAGATGATTAATGGGAGAGGAAAGAAGAAAAACCAAAGTCCTAATACACAAATCTGTTTTCAGTTTTTGGACTTTTTCTCTAATCTTTGATTTTTACATTTATTGAAATGAAAACCATGTGAGAAGTTTAGAGGGAAAATCACTATTATCGGAGCTGTTAACAACTCATAGACATCTGAAATGTGACCCTGACTACACACTGCTTTTTGTAAGATGTCAAAAGCCAAAAAGGTTGAAAACCACTGGTTTCATCTTTGACAATGTGTTGTATTTTAAAATATTGTTATATTATCCATTGTGTCATCTGAAAAGTAACTAAAGCTGTCAGATAAATGTAGTGGAGTAGAAAGTACAAAGTATTATAAAATGGAAATACTCAAGTAAAGTACAAGTACCTAAAACTGTACTTAGGTACAGTACTCAAGTAAATGTACTTGGCTACTTTCCACCACTGGCAATGAATAATCGTCAACTATTAAATTAAATGACAACTATTTTGATAATAGATTAATTGTTTTGAGTAATTTTTTAAAGAAAAAAATGTCCAAATTATCTGATTCCAGCTTCTCAAATGTGAATTCTGGTTTCTTTAGTCTTCTATGGCAGTAAATTGAATATATTTGGATTGTGGACTGTTGTGGACAAAACAAGACATTTCAAGACATCACCCTGGGCTCAACATTTTTTACCTTTCACATTTAATGGACCAAACGAATCGATTAATTGAGAAAATAATTAGTTAGTTGCAGCCCACATATTAGTGCAAATGCAGTTTTATAATTAAAACACATGCATTTACAGTGTTCCAAGTCTGTTTCATATAATTGTATATGTATAATGCTTCGTTAACCTGCGACCACTCTGTAACCTATTCAGAGTGTACTATCAGCCACAGCTGGGTCAACTGCTTTATACATGCCTGCTTGCACTGGATACTATATTATCTGTACTATGTGTACTTATAGGAAAGCCTGTGAGTGCCTCCTGTTCACTTGAGATGATTCCTCCAAACGTTGTTGCGAGATACGGAGACTCCTTCTCAGTCAACTGCAGCTCATCATCGAAGGAGACAGCGGGAATGGGCTGGGAGTCACCATATGGAGGCACACCTCTGAAAGAGGGGGTCTCTTCTCTTCTCTTAAATATAAACCCTGTGAAAGCCTGGAGCATAGAGCCAAGTTGCTTCGCCAATCTCAACAATCACGAGCAGTGTTCAAGCCTCCTACCAGTCACGGTTTACAGTAAGTAACCTTTAACCTTATCTAAAGTTGCGACCCGGCCACTTGTAGTTTTTGATCATTCAATACCACAGATGTCAGGACTTGTCATAGGTTTTGTTAAACACTTTGGCACTTGTCTCTCTCTCTTTTTTTTTTTTTTTTTTTTTTTTTTACAGGAATGGCAGACAGTGCATCTATGTCTCTGCCAAGTCACCTCATGGTGGAGGGCAAAGAGTATCGCATGCAGTGTGACATTACTAATGTTGCACCAGCAAGGAACCTCTTTGTGCATTGGTACAAAGGAAATAAGATATTCCTCACTGACTCATTTGACAAGGACTCACGTCTATTTCCAATCAATGTGACATCTGAACACAATATGACCGCCCATAGAGATGATAATGGAATGCAGATCTGGTGTGAGGCAAAGCTTCACTTTCAATCGGGACCAAATGTTCCCGCGTTGCGATCAAAGTCACATGACATGATTGTACACTGTGAGTTTTTTAACACCCTCTTCTTATAACAATCATAGTATTAGGACTGAGAGAATGTTGGGTGTGTTTTGCCTTCCCCTGATTGTATTTTAATTGCCTTTTCTTTTTCTGTCTCTGTCTGTATTTTAATTTCATTTATATCTTCAGACCCACCAACCTTCAGCAAACCTGAAGAAGAGATGGTGACACTTAAAGCTGGCTCCAAATTAAGTTTAAATTGCACTGCTACAGGAAACCCCATGCCGTCATACAGTTGGCATCTCCCACGCTTAATGCAACAGAGTAATCAAAAGGAGAATCAACCCATTTTGACCGTCTCCTACCCAGGGAGCTACAACTGCACAGTGTCTAATAACCAGGGCACCAGCACCAAATATTTCATTGTCACCCAAGCTCCAAGTAAGATATTGTTACTAAAGTCATTAAGATTCTCAGCTTATTCTACTTATTGTCTTGCATTGTTAATCATTCTATAATTCATCCATGCTGTTCTCCAGCAGGTAGTCACCCTGGGACCACTGCTGGGATTTTAATAGCTGTGTTCTTTGTTTTCATTTTCATTTTGGGATGCATGGTTTATCACAAACAGAGAAGCTCTCCTGTTGCCAGGTCTGAATAGATGAGCTCAGAGAGAGAATAACAAAAACTCCCGTCTCCCACAGGGAATCACACAACCCTTGCAGCCGTGGTCGGAGTATTTGTGACCCTGGGAGCCCTGCTTCTCATTGGCGGGTATTTTTTTGTGAAATCTGACGGCACAATTTCCTTCAGCAATGGCAGCTATACCAGAGGACAGCCTGCCTCATCAGGACCTAAATGAGGAACTCTTTTTTTTTTTTTTTTTTTTTTTAAAAAATTCAATTTGGCTTTGCAAATCTGTTCAGCGTGCTCAGCTAGTTGGCTGCTGCTCATGTTTGTCTGCTGCCACCTTAGAATGCATAATCCCATCAGCTGTCTTTAAAGCTTGACTAACCAATATTGTTATATTAACAAATATGATAACATGCACTCAAGAAACCAGATTAGAGAAATCCGGGTAAGCAGGTAATCAGAGAATTTGTTTACATGTACTTAAGTAACCTGGTTCATTTAATTGCAATTATACATGCAGCAGGTCAGTAATCTAATTTCTCCAGTACATCAACCTTATTTCCTGAATTTTGTCTTGAAATAAGGTTTGGATGCACCGTCCCATTCCCTCGAATGAGAAAGTGTGTCCATTTCTTGAAAGCCGACTGTAACCCAGTTACTTAAGTGCATGTAAACGCACTCACTGAATCAAGTTAGTGTTGAACCCAGAGTATCAACACACAACTCGCTACTGAGCTTTTTAGCTTCTTTTAACTCATTGCTTTGGTTTTATGATCTGCATGTTTAATGTATGGTTCAATCTGAGGTGCTCTCCAGCAGCAGCAGGCAGTTCTTTCCAACAAACAAGGCTCTGATAGACCCACTGTATGCTACAACACCAACACCAAACAGAAGACACAGTTAGCGACTAGATGAAATTTTGAACATGGAAAAGGCCCACATATATTTGTAAGGAGTTGGTATGGATCATAGACTGCATGGAGACTAAAACAGACCTGAAAGGAGAATGTGTATTAGACACATTAGACATAATACATTTTATAAAGCCACAACAGGTCAGGACACTGGTTTTGTCAGCTTGTTGTAGAGTTCTTCTGCCTCCAAGGGGCCAAAACAAAAAGTCAGTGCTTTGTTAGTGCCTTTTTGTTGGTCAGTAGCTGCTCTCTTCTGGAAATAAATCAGTTTTTTATTAATTAAAGTACCTAATGATAAGTTATTGGAAATGTATCAATGGGTATTACTTAACTGTACTGGTTTAACAGCCATCATTGCCTTATTACTTGCATTATTGCCTTGTTGCTTATCCTTTTTTTTTTTCTTTCTATAAGCAACGTAGGAGCTCTAACCCCTTTGCACATAAGACAAAATTTAAAGGCAAAAATGTATTTGCTCCTTCTGATGTTTTCATCCGCTCAGGTATATTTGATTCTCTTTTTTTTACCACATACTTACCAGACAAATAATAATATTGTTACAGTAAATACTTTAGAGTGCCCTGAACAGTTATGTATTTCTGTTTGTGTTTGTGTGATTATTATTGTTATTATATATCCACTTTTTGTGGATGTACTTAGCATAATATATGCTCATTTTATGCTATGTAAAATTGCTTTACCATAATGAGTTTTTTTTATCTGCACTGGTACTGTTTCTGGAATGTTGAATTATTTTTGCACTGAAAGGACCATTATGTTTCTGTGATTATTCCTAGAATTTTAGATAAAGACAATTAGATGTTTCATTGAAATTGCCTGAATATGAGCCACTAAAATCTGTCATTTTGTCTGATATGCCAGGGGGGAAAAAAAGTAGGTGATTTCCATTTGTACATTTTTGTTATTGTGAAAGTTAATTGAAAAAGGGAAAGCTTGAGTGAGAGAAGTTTTAGAGGGAATTTAACTTCAAATGGTACTCTTATTGTGTGCATGTACAACTTGAGCATATACATGAGTTGTTAAATTAAGCCAGCTTCTCAGTCAATGACATCCTTAGGCAGAATACTGATTGAGGCAAAGTCAAACCAGTGTCTTTCATTACTATGTTTCCCTGCCACCTTTTGTCAACCCCTTGGACCTCTCTTTCCCCCATTCAATCTGGCTTACATTATACAGTTCTGAGACCCCCATACTAATTAGCAGTGAACCAAGTGAATGTAAAGGAGAGTATTTGCTATCCTGCCTCAAGTTGCCAGTATAAAACAATTTTACCAAAGGTCCTGCCAGAAAGCACTGTTTGTTTATTGTCTGACTGTGTTGCTATAACAACCTGGCAGAGTGGATATTATTCAACTTGTCAGTTTAAAAAAAGAGTTTTATTATAGACACATAAGCTGAACATATTTCTCTGGAGAACTTGAAGAAGGAGCAGCATATTCAAACTGAAGCGAGCATGTAATCTGTACATTGGGATTCCCAGCTGTGCTCTCCATGAATACACCAAAAAAAAAAAAAAGCAACTGATCACTTGCTCGCTTGCACTGCAGTTGTGGTCGGAGCTGATGTGCTGTGTAGCATTCTGGTCACAGTGTGAGTCCTGCAAGCTACAAGCTGCACAACACCAATACTCCTGCCTGCTGGGATTGCACAAAACATGGAGTTCAGAAGCAATAGGAGACAAGTATGCAAGCAGAAGTGAAAATAAGCTTTTGTTCACAGCCACTCATGATTTGACCATAATAAGAGATAAAAATCGGTGGTTTAACAGCATACAATGGCCACTCTTGAGGATGGACTTTAGAGTGCGTTGAAAACATCAAACCTTTGATGCTGTATAATAAATAATTAAGATTAATGTGGTTTATCTCATATTCAAAGGTTATTCTTTCAGTTTAAAGAAGAAAATGAACTTGATTATGCTACAACTTGTAGAGTTAGGTAATTGTAGGAAATGTACTGTCATACTTCAAAAGTGCCAACTATTCCTTGTGTCAACCACATTTCTCTGCTCTGCTTCGCCCACAATAAACTGGATACTAGTACTGTGGTATTGCATGTTTTCATTATTTCTGTTGGCTGTGGTATTTGTAGGCCCATGATTTCCTGCTAAAAATGGTCAAAGGCTCACTGACCTACAAAGGATTGGGTTGTCGTTTTCTTTTTCTTTTTTTTTTTCAGACGCCTACCACCTGTTAAATTTCCCTCTTTCCCTTTTACCCCCACCCCCAAAGTCAGCTGGGATGAAGGGGGCCCTTTTGTTCCAACATAGTTCCCTGCAGAGTTGCCAAGCTTGTTCAAGTTGGAATTTTCTTTCCCCCTGGCTCGTTAATCGACGGCTCTCTGCAAAAAAATAACATGGGAGACAAGTTTCTGAAATGGATTCTGACGCTTTGCATGTTTTACTCAGGTAAGACGTTGGAGGCAGCGTGTTTTTTTTTCCTCACTTGTTGGGGGGCTATAGATGGCGTTTGGTACAGTAACTGTCTTATGAAATAGTGTTGTAGTGATAAATGGAAACGGAAGGCAAACGTGACCTCCAGTCGATAATAATATTACGACCATCAGTGCAATAAGTTATTCTCTCTTTAAAAGACCGTCCTCGCATAATGTGATCATTCTAAATTGTGTGGTATTTATCCTGGATCCATGTAGCCTAAAATAGGCCTATTTGTGTTTAAGTGGTTACTATAAGCATAACGGGACTACCGGTCAGTTAACGGTAAAACAACAAAACCGTACTTTGTATGCACGTTTGTAAGTTGGAATTGATATGTTACAGCTAAAATAAACAAGATGAAATTCTGTTTAGATGAGTCAGGCCTACAAAGTGCACCTTTAATAAATAAATAATTAGCAGAAAGCTCTAAATTCACTGTTGTACACAGGTGTATTTTAGAAATATTAGGCCTATTCAGGGTTACATAATAACCTGCTACAATAAACATGAAAGTGCTACAAGTGGAGGGTGGTGGTGATGACACTGGCTATGATGATGATGATGATGATTGTAGCTGTTTGTCTCAGTGTCAGGTGATGGTTGCTCCTTAATCCTCAAGCCCTCCAGGGTTGTGGTGGGCTTCGGGGAGCCGGTGTCAGTCAGCTGCGAAGCCGCTCGCCCAGTACGTGTCCTGGGCTGGGAATCAGCCATCAGTGCTGCACACACTCAGCAGGAACTGTCTGTCCAGTGGAAGGTAGACAGCCTCATTGATTGGATAGAGGAGCCCATCTGCTATGGGGTGTTCTTCACAGCTCCACGACAGTGTGAGGAGAAACTCAACCTCGTCCTCTACAGTGAGTCAACTCCTGTGTGGTGTAGAGATAGATGAGTGGCATGAACCTGTTTGAATGACATGACTTTTGTGTATTATTCATTTAGAAACCCCAGACAGCATCTCCATCAGGCCTGTGAACCACACCGGCCCTATGGCGGAAGGAAAAGAGTACCAGCTGCTCTGTGAGGTTCAGAATATTGCTCCTGTTCAGTACCTCACCCTGAGGTGGTACAGAGGGCAGACTGAGGTTTATAACCACTCCTTCTCTGACCTTACATCTTCCTCGCCTGTCCAAGTGTCTTCTATCCTCTTGATCACGCCAACCAAAGCTGACAATGGAGCACAGTACAGGTGTGTCGCAGAGCTGGAGCTCGGACCAGAGGGACCACAACCACCTCCCACTGTGACCTCGGAGCCTCTTAATGCCTCTGTGTACTGTGAGTCATGAAGCTATTCCTATCTTAAAACAGGCTCTCATGTGTTTGAAGAGTGACGACACATCTAATCTGTGTGATCTTTTCTCCAGTTCCCCCAACGTTCCTCAGTCCTGAACCAGAAATTGTGGACCTTACAGTGGGTAGTGAAATTACTTTGAACTGCACCGCCACAGGAAATCCCACACCTGCGTACAGCTGGCAGTCCTCCCATCCCATGCAGGAGAGGATGGAGGATGAAGCTGTTCTTACTTCCTCCTCACTGCTCCCAGGGACCTACACCTGCATCGCCTCCAATACGCTGGAGAAGAAGAGCAAGCAGTTCATTGTCAAGGCCAAGACCAAAGGTAAGAGGAAACTCTGAAGTGCACATGTGCAAGTGGTCTTGATACACCGCGTCCTAACCAGCATCTTCTTTTGCTTTTACTTAGGGGTTTGAAACAAGCGATCCTAAGACGGGATCAGATGGCCACATTGGATATACCAGGAGAATGCAACTACGGGGATTTTACTGTTGCATTTTTGGAGAAGGAAATGACAGTGCATTCATGACTCAACAGATATTTATAAGGGTCTTTTTATCAGCAGACACTAGAAAAACACCTGAATAGACTGTGTTTGGTAAATATCATTTTAATTTGTCAGTATTTTAACATGAATGGATTCTGAGATGAGGTAGAGTGTTGGTTTACGATATAGTGGATGTTGTTCATGTGATATTCTGTTTTAAGAAATCTAATTTATATTGTCTTTGTCTAGACTTGTTTTTCCATATTAATGAAATCACATTGTGTAACATTACAAATGTGTAGCTACTCTTCGTATAGCAATGATGACTACATTATCATTAATGTATGCGGTAAAATTAATTAATTAATTAAGGCCATTACTGTAAATATGAACTGTTTCTTAATTTGCTTATCTTTATGAATAAAAGTTGAATTAAAAACATTGTTATATGTAACATTTTTATTTATATTACAGTTATTATGATATCAGTATAGTAGTAGTTGTATGTTACTGCTGCGGGAGACACCTGACTCATTTTTCAAGTGACAAAGTATATAAAAAACCCCTGCAACGCTAACATTTTGGTCACACAATAATGTAGAACAGTTTCTCATAATGTACATATTAAGGCTTGGATTAGACTTTAAAAACTTCTGCTTCAAAGCAACTTTTTATTAATTTGTATCATAAATCATTTCTTCCGGGTATTAATGGAGTTGGTAACAAATTCGACTCTGATACCACCAGATGTCGCTGTTGCACTTTTCCAGAGATTCTATTGGCTCGCTACACGTCACGTGATCAAAACATTGCCTCACAGGAGGAAGTAGCATTAGCGGCTAACATACTCTCTTTCAACAACTAGCTACCCTCAACCGACAAAGGTGGTAGTCAGTTTTGAGTCCTTTGATGCTGTACTTATTATGCATTAGTCCAGCGCTCACTATAGCAGCTTCTGAACATTATTGTCTGCTTTTTTTCAGGCATGCCAAAGAAAGACCCGTGTCAAAAGCAAGCCTGTGCAATTCAGAAGTGTTTACAAGGTACAGCACACTTCATTGCCGTTGTAAGATTTTAAAGCTAACCCCACATTAGCTCTATTTTTTGCTAACTTCGCCCCCTTCCTGCAGCTAACAAATACGTGGAGAGCATGTGTGAGGATGTGATCAGAGAGATGCGGCGGTGCTGTGAGACGCATGCTGCCAACTCCATCTGCTGCTCCGGCTTCAAGGACTCAAAACCCACGGAGGACAAAAGCAACACATAGCCTTTTGTGTCATGCATTTTGACGAGGACAATGTCAGGAAGAAATACTGTATAAATGTAATGATTGTGTAACATTGTGTGTATAAGACTGAACAAACAACTCGAGTTTTTTGTTAAAGTCCAACTCCACTCAAAAATATGTTTGTTTGTTTTTTGTTTTTTGTTCCTTCAGTTGGATGTTTGGGCTTCAACTGTGCAGAGTTTGACACCAGGATATTTTCACATTCATCTGCTGAAAGTGGAAAGTTTGTCTGTGCTCATTGAAAATCCAATTTTAAGGGGTGCAAGCATGATTTGTGACATCACAAATAGTTTGAAGGCCAATCCTGGTCCAATATTCAATTTACATAAGTGTGATGTGGAAACACTGAGAATTGACAACTGTGAAGTAGAAAACATATTGTGTATTTTGAGATGTAATATATTTGCATATTTATAGATTTTTTTTAACGAGGGAGAAAAAATGGATGCCATTTTATGGATTTTAACATGATAATTTGACTTTTTGTGGAAAAACCATATCAGACACAAATATTATTCAAAGTAGAGTATTTTACATACATCTTAAAATATGTCTGGAGGGGATCTTTAAAGCCACTGGAAACCCAAATCCACAATAGCCTTCTAACTATGTAATTTAGGGTCTTACGTACATAATAGCAGGTATCTAAAATGTATTAGAAATTAGTTTCAATCCAAATTTGAAATAGTGTCATTTAAGTTTTTGTAAACTTTCTTGATATTGGGTTTGAATTTTGTGTGGTTATACTTGGATGTTTATTATGAGAATTCTGCAATAAATTCTGCAAACCAATCATAAACAAAATAAAATTGGGTTCTAAAAAGCCTTAAAAATATATCAGATTATTTAACTATCTGTCATGGCAGGCATGGCAGTTTTTATATGTCATTGCAAGAAAAGCCCAGGTGTTATTAATAACATTATGGCCAACCTTTTTGAAGAGTAACCCTTGATAATGTTCCACCCATGTTTGATGGGTGGAAATGACACACCTCTCTGGCACAGTGACAAGTGAAGTCATTGTGTGCATGCCTCCTTATCAAGTATGAGGTGCACTTGTTTGTGCATGTCAGCGCTGAGCTACCAACACAGTCAAATTGAAGACGTGACTTGCTGAAGGCCCCGCACAAACCTGTAGTATCAAATGTAAATACACAGTTGATTTCCACTATGTGATAACCAAGTATAAATATAGAAAGTGCTGTTTTAGCTGTCTGTCTTTTCAAATGAAGTATTTGCTAAACGGAGGTTTGACAGAATTATTCAGCTTTTCATGTCGTCATATGCATGCCGCCTTATCAAGTATGAGGCACACTTGTTTGTGCATGTCAACACTGAGATACCAACACAGTCAAATTGCAGATGTGACTTGCTTAAGGCCCTGCTCACCTATGGTAAACTCATCCAGGTTATTTATATTGTTTTGGCTGATTAGAATAACTGAAAATAGATTAGACAGTTTTACAAGAATCCCACCTATATCTGGAACATTACTCCTTACCACATTTGATCTAACCTTGATGGCTTAAGCTTTTCCCTTCTGTGCAATTATAATATCGACAAAATCCCAGTAAAGATATGTGCCTTTCATCGCCAGGTCTTTTTTATCATGTTCTCTGAGTTTTTATCACCGTACAACATCCCTGTAATGCCTATGCAAAGGTTTTTAGTACTATCCCTTCTGGTATATCTATGCTATTTAGGCAACAACCAACAACCAAAATTTGTTTTTCTTCACATCCCTGAATTAACAATAAATCCATAAGAACTGGCCCGGCTCTTACCTTATCAGTATCTAATCACTAACAAAATTAAGGAGTTTCTCTTAAGCTTCATAGATTTTACCCACCTGAGATATGTTTTTAAAAATTCAGAAAAGACATTGATATAAATTGCACATTTTGTTGTAATTCCTCTGAAATTTCTGTTCATTCATTTTGGCACTTTTTTTGGGATAATTTTTTGTGTTTTTATCAACAGCCATATTGATGAATATGGCTGTTTTGAAATGTAATTGAATGTAATATAATGAAACATGTATTGAAACATATACTATTTGATATCCTAGAAGATAATATAAATTTGAAATTCTCAACTATATATTACTAATATTTTAGTATTTTAGCAAATTTATC
Source organism: Scomberomorus guttatus (assembly GCA_038419695.1). Taxonomy (NCBI): domain Eukaryota; kingdom Metazoa; phylum Chordata; class Actinopteri; order Scombriformes; family Scombridae; genus Scomberomorus; species Scomberomorus guttatus. The sequence goes on from CM076459.1 coordinate 1,955,466, forward strand.
ATAATGAAGCTCAAACAGCAGGTGAAAACTGTTAATAGCTGTTTTTTTTTTGTTTAAAATCTTCATATGAATTAAAACTCCCCTAGATTAGAGTTGCTGATTTTTGTCTTGTGGTCATTTTGTGGTACAAGGAATTTGTCTGCCAAAGCTTTTCTGCCTTCCGGCGTCGTACGTCCATGTGACGGAGTGACGTCAGGACGTCCTGACGTGCTGACGTCGAACGGAAATTTGCAGCAGTTCTTTCTAGAAGCTTGTAGCAGTCTGTCGCTAGCCCACCCCAGAAAAATCTATCTAAGTTAGTCTTGGCAAAACGCAGCCGACTGCAGCATTGAATACAAATACACATTTCAGTGCAGCGTCCTTCTGTTATATACTTTTTGATTAAACATTCGGGTTAGCCTCGTTTAGCCCACCAACTTAGCCGAGTCATATCCCAAGCTAACGCTGTTTGCGTTAGGTTGTTGCTGGCATAATGTCCAGAATAGATTACAGCGTGTGGGACCACATTGAGGTGTCAGACGATGAAGATGATACCCACCCAAACATTGACACACCCAGCCTCTTCAGATGGAGACACCAGGTACAGTATTAACATACATGACATAAAGATGTTTGTAGTTGACATTAACATGCCATTAAGTGTATCCTGTGCTCACATCAGTGCTATAGGAAGTTGCAGACGATCATGTTAAAGTAGGCTAGGTAAGATATACACTTTTTGTAGTTAGATGTGAGAAAGCAAGTCACAGAGGTGCATTTAAAGTTAAAGACTATGGTGGACATGAAGTACTTGTACCTGTAGGTTGTGACTAGTCTTATAATATTTTCACCTCAGGCACGTGTGGAGCGAATGGAAGAATTTCAGAAGATGACTCTTGACCTAAACAAGGGACTCAGTGAATGCCGGCGTAAGCTGGCTGAGACGCAGAAGAAAGTGCAAGAGCTGAGCATCTCGACAACAGATGACGCCAAATCAGAGCTGAGCAAAACCCAGGCTGAGGAGAAGAAACTGAAAAAGGAGGAACGGGAGTGGGAGAAGAAGTTGGAGAAGCACTGCCGGGAAGAGAAGAAGATGCCATGGAACGTGGACACGCTCAGCAAGGATGGGTTTAGCAAGGTGAGGCAGATGTAGGGGGCTGCTAGAAGCCACAGCAAATTCTGGGAGTCTGATGTTGTCTTATTGGCACACATACCCAACAAAACATGACATACAGCCTGTTTTTGAATGAGTGCCCCATAGTGATACAATTCACCATTCAGCCCCTACTTCCAAGTGATTAACAGTATTGAAGCCACACTTGTAATAACACAAAAGGATGACACTGACATTATTTTATCTTTTTTATTAGTATGAGCATATTCCCCAAAGAGACCAATCAACAATGAATTTATCCTGGTAACAAGTATCATCTGTGTAGGCAGAGCCTGATATACTCTACGCCTTTTTTGCCATATAAATTAGCATAACATATTTCTTCATTATGATGAACATGACCAGTTTACAATACTCTGCCATGTTTTTCGATCTCTGGAGAGTAGCTTTGTGTAGGGCAGACATCACTAAGCGTGTTGGGGAGACAATTTTGTGTGTACACCTCCTGAGATACATAAACTTCATTGGCAGCCCAGATGCAACAGTATGTCTCCGTTCTTTCAGTAGTTTCTGGGTGACAAAGGAGTTCTATGTCACAGAGGAATAAGCTATTATCAAGCTTTGGCTACCAAGTCAATACTTGTCACAGGGATAAATTTAGTGTTGGTTTTTGGCTTGTCATGAAGTTTGTTGTTTATAATGAAAATATGAGGCCAGTTTTATCCTTAAAAGTCCTACTTTTCAGCATACGTTTTCTTTGGCAGACCTTAATGAGTATAAAGGTTCAGGAAGTGATACCTTAAAAGGTATACACATTCTCAAAGCAGGATGTCACAACACATTTCCTGTAGGGGTGTGTAGCTAGCCCTCTCCAGCTAGCCCAAATGCTTAAATACATGGTCTTTGATAAGATACAAAAACAACAGATCCATTTGCAAATATGCAATACGCTGCGATTTATAGGTGATTCAGCATGATGTGATTGTTTACTTTGGTTCCAGGCTCTGTGTCATTCAACCAAATCTGAAACTTTCAACATTATATGGGCCCCTGTCTTGAAACAGTTTACTGCCTCAATCATTGCCTCTGATCGGAAGGTGTTAGGGCGAGTGTGCTTTGGAAGTAGCTTTAGTCGCTAACGCAAGCACTGTTGTTCGCCTCAAGCTGATTTGTAGCAAGGTTAGCAGTGCCACTGGTCTATTTTATGTAACTGCTGCATGTCTTGTCTTCCATGTGAGATATTTTTGTTCATTTCTCATAAGTGGATTACTGGAAACAGATAACCCTGAGATGGTTCTTGACAGCTCATATTGATTTTTTTTTTTTTTTAATTCCAGACTTTGGTTCAAGTCTGTGGTTTTGTAATGTTGTACATATCTCTGACTCCTCATGCAGTTTTCTGATACACATTAGTTAATCCTCAAACCCCACATTTCCAGTGATGTCTGATGTGACTTTCTATTGTGTCATGACCATAGTTTCTAATGATTATTTTCTGCCACTTTGTGTCATCTGTAGAGCATTGTTAATGTCAAACCTGAAAATGTTGAAGAGACTGAAGAAGAGAAGGAGCAAAAACATAAAACCTTTGTGGAAAAATATGAGAAGCAGATCAAACATTTTGGTAAGCATTATCGACATCCATTCACAGTTCTTTACTGTATGTTACAGGGTATTAGTAATGGAAAGTAGTGATCGTCCTTCATTGCTGTGTTCATTGCTGCAGGTATGTTGCGACGCTGGGATGACAGCCAGAAGTACCTTTCTGACAATCCTCATCTAGTATGTGAAGAGACTGCCAACTACCTGGTCATTATGTGCATTGACCTTGAAGTTGAGGAGGTAAATACTATACAACAGAATTTCTTCTTCACTTTTTTCTAAAGGCACTGAAAGTAGTCCATACTTTGCATGCATTTGAAGATTCAAATATACTAAAGTCGGTTTTATGGGCTATAACTCAGGGATTTGTTTTATTCCTTATTTGCCGCAAACTGTTTTCTTTACGCAGACACTATATCCTTTAAAGTATGTACATTATTTCAAAAAATGCTTCCTCTTTTTGTAGAAACACGCATTGATGGAGCAAGTGGCTCATCAGACCATCGTCATGCAATTCATTCTGGAGTTGGCAAAAAGCCTCAAAGTGGACCCCCGCGGATGCTTTCGTCAATTCTTTGCCAAAATTAAGGTGACCGTGTGTTTGGATGTTGGGCTGCAATTACTTCTCGATTATCGATTAGTGTAGTTTGGTCTATAAAATGTCAGAAAATGGTGAAAAATGTCGGTCAGTGTTGTGCAAAGCCCAAGGTGCAACCTCAAATGGCTTGTTTTGTCCCGACCAACAGTTCACAACCCAAAGAAATTCAGTTTACTCTCATAGAAGACTAAAGAGACCAGAAACTATTCACATTTAAGAAGCTAGAATGAGAGAAATTTTGTTTTGTTTTTTTCTTAAAAAATCACTCAAATGGTTCAATTATCTAAATAGCTGGTGATTAATTTTGTCAATTGACCAATCGATTAATCAACTAATCATCGCAGCTCTATTTGGATGCTTCAACATCTAATAAAATTTTCAGTTATTGAAACTTTGTGTTTGGCACAACCTACCTTATGAAATGTGGAATGTACACATGAGAGAATTTAATCTTTTCTTTTCCTAGACCCTGTTCAAAATAACATAAAAACAAACAATAATTGGTATGTTCAATTAAATGTTCAAGTGTTGCCACTCACACACTAACGATGTGTCCCCATAGACATCAGATCAGCAGTACCAGGACGCTTTCAATGACGAGCTGGAGTCATTCAAGGACCGGGTTCGTGGCAGGGCGAAGATCCGCATAGAAAAGGCCATGAAGGAGTATGAGGAAGAGGAGCGACAAAAGCGCCTCGGACCTGGAGGGCTAGATCCTGTTGAAGTGTATGAGTCCCTGCCAGCCGTAAGTTCAAATTAAGGAAGCCTCAGCATTTTCCTTTTATCTCCTCTTGTTATTTAAAATGTCTCACTAAGTATTTTTTTTAATTGCAGGAGATGCAGAAATGCTTTGATGATAAGGACATCCAAATGTTACAGGATGTGATTAGCAAAATGGATCCAACGGTAGGTTATTTTGTTAAATTATGGCATTTTTCTCAGCTTTTTTTGTGTGTGTGAATAGACAACAGACTGTTTTGAGTAATACAGTGACCAATTAAGTCTGTTGCAAATCCTTTCTGTAAATGTATAATTCTCTGATTCACATGTATTTTTTCCTGTTTTGGGTCAGTTAATTGATGATGAAGTGATTGTTTTACACGATTTAGGAGGCAAAGGCCCACATGAAGAGGTGCATAGACTCGGGGCTCTGGGTCCCCAACTCCAGGACAGACGACGGGGATGAAAAAGGGGAAGATGCTACCTATGAGGAGGTCAAACAGGAGCAGGAGGAAACTAAGAAAGAATGACCAACATTGATCCTGTGATTTGTTGTATGTACAAATGTACTTACCCACTGTATTGCAACTCCACTGTGTGTATGATTAGTTTGCCAGTGAAGGAACAATGAAATAACTTCTCCAATATATTTAGCTCAGACTTAAGGGATTAGCATTCACCTAACTGCACAACTATGTTGCATCTGTATCTCCCGCTTCGAAAAGAACTGCAGCTTGTGTGTAGGTCTTTTATTTGCTTTGACATCACTAAAGCTGTATTCTTACACCTGTCTTGTTTGTGGGGGTGTGTATGTGGACACATACCTATCACTTGTGTGGTTGTATAGTTGAAGACCATTATATGCATTTTCAGGTTGTGCGTATAATTATTTTTTTTTTTTTTTGTCATTTCCAAATTTAAGAGTTTTGTTTTTGACTTTCAGGGCATGAGCAACCAATGTATTCAGATGGTTATTTCCCAGAAGTGAAATTTTCTACAAACTTGCTTAACTAAAATTTGAATTGTATCCAACTTCTCAAGAACAAGGCGTTGTGGTTTTGCATGAGAACTTGAGGTGTGGGGGAAATTCTCTTCAGATGATAAAGTTGGGTGTCAAAAATGTGAGTCATATGAGAATCATAAGAAAAAGACGGAGGCCTGTAGTGGTATTAACCACTACTTTTTAAGTGCATGTGTGCATGGGGGTTTTCTAATGAAGCATTTGGTATTTACAAAGGACATGCTCTACATAGTGATTTAGTGGCAGTTAAACGTGGGTATGCTATGACCTTCAGTACATTACAGTACATTACATAACAGGCGATGTTAAACGCAAGTCATCAGTGTCAGGCCTGAGGATGACCGCTCACACTGGCTCCACTCATACTGTACTTGGCCCTACCATTAGTACATAAATGAACATATCACTAAGGAGAGCCTTGTGGGGCTTCCCTATCAAGTGGAAAAGGGACCATGTAGGTCATAAGAATGATTTATCACGTGTCTTTATTAGGTGCACTACCAAACTGAAATGGCGCAGTGCTCTAAAGTGCTGGGTAGGTGTGGTTGGGGGCTACACTTTCAATGCCTAATTGGAATTCTGCTTGATGTCAGCAGACGTGATAAAAAAAACAAAAACAATGCAGTGAAGCAGCTTCTACATTATTTGACAATCTTGGAAATCATTAAATAAAACTGCTCAATGGATATTATTGTTAAAAGCTATTGTGCCCTGCCTTGTAATGTCTGCCAGCCAGGTGTGTGCTCTCTGTAGGCTACTGTAGCATCTGATTGTGATAACAGGACTACCTCGCAATGCAAACAGATTAAATGATGAAGGACAGCCAAACCTCCGTTTAGTCTGACAAAAAGCAGAATACACAAACTTTACACAAATTTAACATGATACTGACAAAGATGTACTGAAATAGCCACCATACTGTATTTCAGCCAGGGTTAGACTTCTGAATGAGTCCAATACCAAATATCAAACACTCGTGAAGCCAAATGTCCACTTTAAATGTTTCATGTAGTGATTGACAATAGACCCACACCAGTATAGTACCAGTATAGGCTTGTATGTGGAGGCTTTTTTGCTTGACTGTTTTTTTATGTTTTGATAATACATGAAATAGCAGTGTGGGCCTATAAGTATTACTTCCATACTTTCAAAATGTTCAGGACAGCAGCTCGATCCCCTCAGTAAACTTTGTAGACCTTCTCCTGGCAGATCTGTCATAGCAGGATGAGCACAGGTGTAACTAATATCATTAATGATCTAATGCTACACCCTGTAATGTTCCCTTTCTTTTGTGGTAACCCTTCAGTAACTTTGAATGCTGTAATTAGTGTTGAATTGGAATGATTGATTTGAAGAGGCGTTTATGTATTCTCTCCCACCCATGTATGTAAATGCAGGTGGACAAAACATACTTTTCTGTATAATGCATTTCAGTGTGATGAAATTTCCACAATAAGAGGAAGGAAAGGGACTAAACTGTTAAAGCCACCATTTAAAAATAATTGTTCTCTTCGGTTGATTTTGTTTGCAAAATTACTGCTGAAAAAAACCACCTCCTTCTAGCTCAAGTGGTGCTTCTGATGTCAATGTTGATGAAAACACATCTTGCCCTTGTGGTTAGACAGTTAGAACAAGACAAAGCCAGAAAACAACACCTTTTCAACAACATGCATGTAGCCAGCATTTCATGTCAAAGGACCTGAAGGTGACTTTTTAAAATATACAGTACTGTGCAAAAGTTTTTAGGCACTAAAAGTAAAGTGAAGATGCTTTCAAAAATTACGCCATGTCAATTAACTTCATGCAAAGTGCAGTAGACAGAAAAAAAAACTGAATCAAATCAACATTTGGTGTGACCACGCTTTGCCTGTAAAACAAAAGTTCTTCTCCTGCACACAGTTTTTCAAGGTACTTGGCAGGTAGGTTGTTCGATGCATTTTAGAGAACTTGCCACAGTTCTTCTGTGGATTCAGGCTATCTCAGTTGCTTCTGTTTCTTTGTGTAATCCAAGACTGACTCGATGATGTTGAGATCAGGGCTCTGTGGGGGCCATACCATCTGTTGCAGGACTCCTTGTTCCTCTTGTTGCTGAAGATAGTTCTTTATGACTCTGGCTGTATGTTTGGGGTCATTGCCATGCTGCAAAATGAATTTGGGACCAATCAGAGGCCTTTTTCATGGTATTGCATTATTGATAAGAATCTCAACAACTAAAATGCCTTAAACTTTTGCATAGTACTGTATATCTGTATATATCATCATACAGTGTATATACAGTACAATGTATGATGGGTCATAAATCATATTTGAGTACATACAATTTTTTTCACCTCTACCTAACAGGGCAACAATGTACATGCATATATTTTTATACAGCAAGCACAAGGAATTCATTGTGATCCAGATGTCAACAGAAAAATGTAAATAAACTATGTGTGTATTAACAGGATATATTAACAATTAAAAAAGAAAATCTCTATACATCTACACCGTGCAGGACAGACACAGATATTAATTAGAATGAGATATGGAGGTGAAGTGGAGTTGGTGTCTTTACAGACTTTACTGTCATCGTTAAAGATGGTTATTGCCTGGGGAAAGGAAAGCTATGGAGGTGGTGGGTGGTCCTGGTTCTGGGGGCTCCCAGTTAGAAGAGCAATTAAGTGTAACTGCTTAAAATCCTAAATGATATCTAAACACAATTTGCATCACTCTTATTCTAACGTCTTTCTATACGTGCGTCGCGTTATTCCTCACCTCACCTGCATTCTGCGAAGACCCGCCCTACATTGCCTCTGATTGGCTTACCCTGATATTCTTACCCTAACTCTAACCAATACCGTTCCTTCTGCCTAAACCTAACTGACGTAGGAAACGAGTACTAGCCAATCAGAGGCAGAGTAGGGCGGGTCTCGCGGAATGTGGGTGGGAAAAGAAATAACGCCTGCGTGCCCCTTTTGGAGGGCGTGGCCATGTTGGTTTCGGGAAGCAGCGATTTGTGTCATCGCACCGTTCATGAGGGAGTTGGCAGTGGGGGAACTACGCTGACAAGCTGATGAAACCTGATTGTCAGCTCTTCTTATCGTGCCAGTTTTTTTTTTAATGTAACGCCTTCAAAAACTCGCCGTTAAATGGTAAGATATTTGCTAGTCGTACATGTTGTTAAGTTTACGTTAATGCCTCTAATGTTTATACAGTTCTGTGTCATGGCATTGGACACACAGTAAAGTAAAGGAGGTTTCATTTTTGGGCCACTCGGTGACGCAGTGTGCATTTATATAAAAATAATTATACCACTGTTGTTGTGCCATACGGCGCTGTAGATTAATATGTAATGTAAACAAGTTATGTACGGTATAGTCCCGGAAGGCCTTTTGACAAATTTATTACCTTATTTCTACATTTCTTTTTTGTCATTTGCTAACCTACCAAGTTATGTTGCTAAACTTAACACCGTGTAAAATGAAAAATAACGAATAGCTTAACTGAGAACAGCGCATGGTGTCGCTTTAAAATTGTTCTTTTATTTGTATCTACGTAGGCCGTGCTGCGTACGTGATTGAAACAGTCACGTAAGTTACTGTGGTTTACATTTGTGTGTGTGTGTGTGTGTGTGTGTGTGTGTTAGTGTTTTGGCTGTCCCCATCATGTCTAGAAGTGGATGGTCCAAGCGTTCAAAGTCAGGGTCATTACCAGGCCTGGGTGATCCTACTCAGGGTAAAGGCATCCATGTTTACCTGTTTTGGACCCAGGAAGGAGAGAGGTATTTGTCCCATACATCGGGAGAGGTCACAGCAGAGGAGCTGTGCATCTCCGCTGCAGAGGCTGTAGGTGAGAATGACAGCTTTGACCATATAAGCCCAGACAGATCCATCCATCCAGATTAAATCAGTTTGTATTGAGTTTCTTTTCATGTGGTGTATTAACCTGCTGGGAGCAAGTGTGCCTGTGTAACCTCAGTCTTTTCCACAGGGATAACACCTTTGTGCCATGTGTTGTTTGCTCTGTACAACCCGGTGTCACGCTGCTGGTACAGTCCAAACCACGTTTTTAGCCCAGAGGAGAACTTCTCCCTCGTACTTTACTACTGTATGAGGTTAGTTGATGTTATTATAACAGCATCTTAAAAAGGCAGATGTAAAACTTTGACCATATAAGCATTGGCTGCCACGGTGTCTTCAAATGGCTGTTTTCTTGTACCCAGGTTTTACTTTCGGAATTGGCATGGACTAAATGAGAGGGAGCCAACTGTATTCCGTTATGCTCTCAAATCTGGGACAGATCAGGGGGGCTCCCCTCTGCTGGAAATCACTTCCTTGGAGTATTTATTCTCCCAGGTTCGTGTTTAACATGACGTTTCTGGTTTCCTATTCGTTAGTTGTATCCATATACTTTACTTTTGCTTTTTTTTGTCTCCTGTAGGCTAAATATGAATTTGTGAACGAGGTAGTACCGATGGAAGATGTTCAGTCAGAGGAGGAGCTAAGCCGCTTCAAAAACGAGAGCTTAGGGATGGCTGTACTTCACCTCTCGCATCGGGCAATGCAAACAGGCTGTACCTTACAAGATGTTGCTGAAAAAATCAGGTAATGTCTTTGGATGCGGGCATATGCTCCTTCAGTTACGACTGTTATTAGCTGTACTCCAGATAGTAGCAATGGTTAATGGCGCCTTAATTTGTAAATCTGTAAACAAAGATATTTTATGGTCTATCTTATTTTGAATATGTTCTGATGATAGATATGTTTTTGTTTCACTTTCATTTGGATGTTTTTGTACTGTTATTTCGATCCTTTGTTCTGCTGTTGGGATAATCCAGTTTTCCCTTTGGCTCATTAAAGCTTCTTCTAATCTGATTTATTTACTTGGATCCAGGTAACATAAAGGTGTCTCTTTTTTTTTTTTTCAGCTTCCTACGCTGCATTCCAAGGTCTTTCGCCAAACACATTTCTAAAGACAACTTCCTGACTAAAATCAGGATCCGACGGGTGTTTGCAGACTTTGTGCGAACTTTCCAGCAGCACACTGTAGATCAAGGACGGCTGGGCGCTCAGGAGATCATGTATAAGTACATCTCTACTCTCGAACACTTGGCACCGCGTTTTGGCACAGAGACCTTCCCTGTATCCCACCTGGAACTGAGTAAGGACGGGGATGGAAGTAGCTCTTACTCCTCCACCACCCATGCCCAGGGTGTCTCAAAGGACAACTTCAGAGCTCCGGCAACACATGAAATAATGGTGTCTGGCACCAAGGGGATTCAGTGGAGGAAGATGTCCATCCAGAAGGTTTGTCAAAACACAATTTTTTTTCTTACTGCTGTTTAAATTCCATAGCATGTTGCATTTCCTGCCAGTGTTGACTTTTCGTTCATTCCATCTCTTTACCTAGGCGCAGGCCAACACTTACTTAAGGAATGACTACATGAGCTACAGCAGAAAAACAAAACAACAGTCCAGCAAGCCGAATGCAAACACTCTAAATGAATGGACCCCCTTCTGCGATTTCCCTGAAATAAGTCATATAGCCATCACTGGAGCTAATGTGTGCATTAGCACTCAGGACAACAACTGCATGGTGAGAGTATTTGTTTACCCATTTATGTAAAAGCTGCAATCAATTAATTTACTTGGTAAATGTAGTCTTGTGATGCATTAGTCTAATTGATATACTATGTGCCATTCTTTCAGATTCTTTAAAGTGTCTGACTATACAGTATGCCTGTATGCCTAGATTCTCATATATTCTATATGTGTGTGACTATAAGCTCTGGGTTTTCTTACGCTTTGGGCATTTTATTATGTTTTGAATTTGTATGTGTCTGTAGGTGGGAGCTCTGATTGTAAGCTAGTGGTGTTTCTGTATGTGTATGTAGGAGGTTCAGATGAACTCCAGCCAGGAGGCCCATTCCTTCATCTCCCTCCTAGATGGATACTACCGGCTGACTGCAGACGCCCACCACTATCTTTGTCATGAAGTGGCTCCCCCAAGGGTAGTGCTGAGTGAAGCAAATGGACTACATGGACCTATGCAGTGAGTTTTTTTTCTCCACCCTTACGCATGCACATACAGACATGCACCGGCTATAAAGAAACACAGTGTGTTATATCACAACTCTGGTGTGTTTCCAGGGATGATTTTGTGCTACAGAAGCTGAAAAAGGAGGCAGCAGAGGAGGGAGCTTTCCTCGTACGTTGGAGTGCTCTCGACTATCGCCGCATCATCCTAGCTGTCCTGAACAAAAACGGGGTAAGTCAACACCCACACTCTTCTCTGGGAATTATTGCAGTGCAGCGATGGTGGAAATTTACTTTGTGTGTGTGTGTGTATATGTACTTGTGCCCAATAGAATGGATCCACGCCAAGCCACAAGCAGTTTCGGATTCAGCATAAGGGTTCGATGTTCTGTCTAGAGGGCTGGGACCGAGAATTTTCCAGTGTGAAGGAGCTCACAGACGGCCTCAAGGCCTTTGTACTCAAGTCTGGTTCAGACAGCTTTACTGTCAAAAAATGCTGTTTGCCAAGACAAGGAGGTTTGTGTTTATAGGATCTCAGTTTTACTGCTTTATGCCAGATTTTTCCAGTGTATTTTTAGGTTACTGTGTGACTGAATGGCTGTTCTGTGGGATATTTAGATCATAGGTCTGTATATGTGTGTTTGTGTAATGCAGAGCCATCCAACCTTCTGGTGATGAGGCAAGGTGTTCACACTGACTCCTTGTCCCTGAACCTGACACAGCTACGTTTCCACCAGATCAAGGACAAACAGATCGTAAAGGTGATGAGAACCACTCGCCACCTCCATATGACCACCTGTTTCACTTGACAAACCTTGCGTTCTCTGCTCTGTGACTGATCCAGTGGGTGTTGTATTTCTGAGCAGGAACAGCATTTGGGCCGCGGGACCAGAACGGACATCTACTCAGGACGTCTGCTGGTGCACGGCGGAGGAGACAACGATGAGGATGATGAGTTCAACAACAACAACTTGGCTGACCGCAAAGGGATCCGAGTGGTTTTCAAGATTCTAGATCAAACCCATAAAGATATTGCACTAGTAAGAAAAACTACATGACCAACTCACTCAGAAGAGTATTTCATTGAATCCAAGCAGATATTAACATTTCCAGTCTAGAATTAACTCTTTGTGTATTTGATCTGTGCTGTCTCAATATTCCCTCCTTTGTCTTAGGCATTTTTTGAAACTGCAAGTCTCATGAGCCAAGTATCTCACAGCCACCTGGTGTTTGTACATGGAGTGTCAGTGAAAGGATCTGAAAGTAAGAGTACTAACACTGTTCACCTGCACAAACTCACTTCTACTTTTAGGTGTGTGACTTCCTCATTTGCTACTTCTCCATCACACATATTAATAGTGTTTATAGGCAAATTTACGATTATAGCATCAAGTGATTCGTGACGCAAATGCAAAACCACACACGTCACACACCCTGTTATATTTTGAAAGAGGATGCTGTTTGTTGACATGTTGCATGCGGCCATATCAGAGCCTGGATCTCTCAGACTTGTTCCTACCTTTACAGACATCATGGTCGAAGAACTTGTGGAATTTGGGCCTTTGGATGTTTTCCTTCGCAAAGAAAGGGCATCGGTGACTCCTCAGTGGAAATTCATTGTCGCAAAACAACTTGCCAGTGCCCTCAATTATCTTGTGAGTGCACACAGATTTTAATTCAATACAATTCACTTTAATGACCACGCAGCTAAGTATCTAAGTGGCCATTAAATTGGATGGATCAAAATGAAGTTGTACAATTTATCTCCAGATAGTCTTACACTTGAATATCATTTACAGTCGCCTGTTGTAGGTCAGTTGGTAAAATATTTAGAAGCATGTAGTGTATGATTCATTGCATGCACAGCTTTTTAACTAGACACCAAGTTTTGAGTTTAAGCTGCTGCATTCAGATAGGAAATGAGATGCATCTTTCTATCTAATCAAGCTTTAAGATAAGTGTCGCAAGTGAAGTTCATTTCTGCCTCGTGAGTAACGGACTTAATAGTTTGTGTTTAACAGTACGCTGCATCCCAAATGGTTCATTCCTGTACTGTTTATATAATTGTAGGAAACCAAAGGACTGGTTCACGGAAACGTCTGTGCCAAGAACATTTTGGTGGCAAGGCGTGGTCTGGAGCACGGTACCACTCCTTTTGTCAAGCTGAGTGACCCAGGAATTGCCCTGAATATCCTTTCACGGGAAGGTTAGTACAAAATTGATCAAAAGCAAAATTGATTGCGCTCAACTTCAGATACTCTGTATTTTGTATACTGTTCTGTTTTTATTTTTATCAGGTTAGTCAGGAAACTTCAACCAGACCACTTCCTGTGACCTATTCCCTGTTGTCTTGCTGTTTTGTCTCACAGTGTATCATTAAAGCTGTCCAAAATTAAATAATCCCTAATCAATGCAGAGGTGATACTTCAACCAATTTGGTTTGTGTTGTCTGGAGTATATGACCAAGGATCTGCAAAGCAAAGTAGAGCAAAGACCTGGTATCATTAAGTGTCATTTTTTGCAGCTGCTGACATTGATCATGCCTAGATAAATGACTTTGTAGATTCTTTAAAAGTACAAGTCATTGTGGAACTAGGTTTTTCTTTTCTATGTTTTGTATAAAATAAAAGCAATAAAAGATTCTCTGTTCTTGTAAAAAAAAAACAAAAAAAACAAAACCACAACGTAAAACAATGAATGTTAGTCTTAGCATATTTATTATTGCTATTCTACACTGCAGAGCGTCTTGAGCGCATCCCATGGATTGCTCCCGAGTGTGTTGACAGCGGTGCACCCATTGGCAGTGCTGCTGACCAGTGGAGCTTTGGTGTCACGCTGCTCGAAATCTGCAACAATGGCGATCTTCCCATGAGTGGCAGCACATTATCTGAGGTAGGACCATGACACAGCTTTAAAGCGTTAACCTGCTCATATTATCCTTCCGATCTCTAATTGTAACACCAGACCCTTTGCCCCTCCCTAACAGAAAGAGTGCTTTTATCAGCAAAGGGGCCGATTAGCCGAACCATCCTCCCAGGAACTCGCCCGCTTCATCAGCATGTGTCTGACCTATGAGCCTGTGGAGAGGCCTTCATTCCGCTGTGTGCTCAGGGAGCTCACAGAAATCATGATCAAAAGTGGGTTCTTTACTCTCTCACCTTGCTTTTTGTCTCAGTCTCAGTGCATTTAATAAACAGAGGTGTTTTTTTTTTCCTGCACACAGATCCTGATATATCTCCCAGTGAAACTCTCCCTGACACAGACCCGAGCGTGTTCCATAAACGCTACCTGAGAGAGATGCGGGTCTTAGGAGAGGTGAGTTCTGACACCACTTTACCAGTAGCTTTCTTTTTCCTGTATGTCAGAGAGTAATTCATTGCCCATTGTTCTGCCTTTAGGGTCATTTCGGAAAGGTGACTCTATACTTGTATGACCCATGCAATGATGGGACAGGAGAACGCGTGGCAGTGAAGGCTTTGAAACAAGAAAATGGTCATGTGCCCGAGGGGTGGATGAAGGAGATTGAGATCTTAAAGTCCCTTTATCACAGCAACATTGTCAAGTACAAGGGCTGTTGTACTGAACTGGGTGAGTCCTCAGCTGTCATCTGTCTGCTTCAAATATGTAATATAACAGACAAATATGTGTCAGCATACAGTGTTTGCATGTGTAGAGGAGAGCATGGCCAGTACCTGTCTTTTAACTTGCAGTACTCAGTGGGTAATTCAGGGAATTGATTTTTGGATGCTGCTGTTCCTCTGTAAATATTGAAAACCTATTAGAAGTGCAACACTGTTTCCATTGTATGTCAATATTTTGAGCTTTCATCACAGCATGCTGAGCACCCCAACTTCTTCAGCACCAGTATAAGAATCAAGTCATTATTTCCCTTTAAAAAAAGTAATGGAAATAGGAGGGTAAAAGCAAATTTACACTGTCCTGACAGGAGGACAAGTGGTGCAGCTGATAATGGAGTACCTTCCCCTGGGGAGTCTGCGAGACTACCTTCCCAAACGTAAACAGGGTGTTGCTCAGTGTCTTCTGTTTGCTCAGCAGATCTGTCAGGTGAGTTTAGGTGCTTTTGCAGTTTGTGATACTCATCTATTTCCACTTGATCTTATAATATTTTTGTTGTTGTGTGCAAACTGCAGAAAATGTCAGGTTATGCTTTTTTTTTTTTTTTTTTAGTATGTTGACTTCAGTACACTTGAAACTGCCTTAAGTAGATAATCCATCACATTAAGCTTTTTCAGCACTCTAGGTTTCTATGTAGTGTCATTAATTAATTTTGTTACGTTGAGTAGTTTCATTGCACTAGAATTATGTTACACTGTGCTTTCTCCCAAAAATCTCAGGAAAATAATTCCTCAATGTGCGCTGCCTTGTGTCAGCGACTTTGCATTTTGTCAGCCAGTCAGCTAATTTCAAGGCTTGTCAGGCTTGACATTGTAAAATTGTCATATCATGATTGAATTTACTTTTTATAATTAAGTTTTTGGTTTCAAATTCTCATGTTGCCTGCCTCCTCCCCAGAAATTTTTATCTATTTTTTTTTAATTTTTGTTTTAAAGGGGATGGAGTACTTGCACTCAAAGCGATACATCCATCGAGACCTAGCCGCTCGTAATGTCTTAGTGGAAAATGACAGCTTGGTTAAGATTGGAGACTTTGGCCTGACGAAGTACATCCCTGAAGGAGAGATCTACTATCGTGTCCGTGAAGATGGGGACAGTCCAGTGTTCTGGTGAGTTCATGCAGCATTTAAAAAGTACTCCACCAATTTAGCAATGCACTCCCATAGCACTGTTGGACGGTTTAAAGAAAGAAAAGGATCCATGACTTTGGCCACTAAACTGTATTTTTTTTGTGCTGTATAGGTATGCCATTGAGTGCCTGAAAGAAAGCAAATTCTCCTTTTCCTCTGACATTTGGTCCTTTGGTGTTACGTTGTATGAGATCCTGACCCGCTGCGACCAACGCCAAAGCCCTCCAAACGTACGTCATCACTGGCCTCATTTATCAAGCTCAAATCTGCATATATTTTCAAGTGCCAACTAAATTACTTTTTTTTTTTTTTTTTTTTTTTTTTTTTTTTTGTAGAAATTCTTCGAAATGATGGGGACGGCCCAGGGACAGATGACTGTGATGGTACTCATAAAACTGTTGGAGAAACAGCACCGATTGCCTTGTCCCAAAGAATGCCCACATGAGGTAAAGAGTAACATAACACACCCATAAACACAAAAAAAGACATTTTGTTGGAATTATGGGTAGCCTATTTTCATACATCTTTTTTTATTATCAACAGGTGAAGATCATAATGGACCAGTGTTGGGCTGCAGACCCTGCACAACGGCCATCATTCAGATCCCTCATTGAGAAGTTTGAGGCTATTCGCCGATCATACGACTCTAATATAAACTTTTCCTTGGCTCAGATCTACTGATCAGCACTCTGTGAAGAGCCACTTGTCTACATATCATCACTTAACAACTATATATTTCAGAGTAGCCAAGAATGTGTTTCCTGCTGTGCAATGCCTGCTGCCTCCATTAACGTGGCCCAAATCAGAATTGAAAAGATCAGATTCCATGTGATTTGTGTTGTTCACACTGTTATAAGAAAAAAAACAGATGTTAGTCACACATGAGCAAAAAAAATCAGATTCGGTCCACTTTTGCCTGCAGTCTGAACTTAGCCATAGTCTTTATAGGCTTCTCTTTTTATAAAAGCACACTGCTCTCCGTTCATATGTGCTATTAACACAACAATAAAATGAACCTGTGTATTTTGAGGAGAAAAGGTGATGTCAGCCACAGAGTTTCATCTTATTATCAGAAGTTAAAAGTTTGCAAATGTCACAGTAAGTATTAAGAATTTATGTAAGGTTGGGAGAATATTATCTTTTACTTTAAGTTTATTTTTTGTACATTTTTGACTCGTTAATATACAGTATATGCCTTTAATTTTGTATAAATCAAAAACAAATTATCAATCTAATAAACCATTTTCCAAATGCGCCTTTCATTTGTGCACGTCAAAAAAATGCATAAAAATGTATTACACAATGTGCCAGTCCAGTTTGTGTGTCACCAGGTGTTGTACATTCAAGAAAGCACAGCTACATCCCTGTTACATAAGAACTCATTGATCACTAGCTTAGGGATGTACTGTAACGAAAGTAACATACGCTAACATTTTCCTAGGTTTGTTCAAACTCCACTTGGTTTAAAAAAAAAAAAAAAAGCAAGCTTATCCCACTTGAAAATTGAAAAAAAAAGGAAATTCCACTGATCGTACCACACCAGTCCATATTGGCAACACTGCACCTATAACCTTACTGCAGAGTGAAAAGATCAACAAGAACACTTGTGCTCTGACAACATCAATTTAAATACATTAACCGCATTTAAATTTGTGGGTATGGGACTGACTGGCCCAATTATCCAGCTGCATCACAGACCAGCATAGAACCATCTGACACAGCACCTATCCTGTCAAGTAAGTCAAGAACTGGAGTGATTAGTTTTGGGGGGTCTTTTTTTGGCCTAGTCAAAATACAGGCATTTTGAAAGCACTGAAGCCCTTGAATGGCTTTTACAGAAAGACCAGTGAAAAATAGTGTTAGAGTTGTATAGTATGCTGGTGATAGAGGCATGGACAAGTGTTTCTGAATCGACGTGGGAGAGAAAGCAACAGATTTTGGAGATATTCCTGACAACAACCACACTGTTGTCGCAACAAACCAGCGGCAAGTGGCTCACCATGTCTTCAAAGGAAAGTGCCTAAAGGACCAAAGGCTAATATGGGGAATATAACACTGAAAATGTCCAACACTCGTGAATAGTCCAGTGCTGTCACCATCAGCTGAGTCACTGAGTGCGTACTACAGTACTAAAGTAGTATACTGTTGTTAATTGTGGGAACATACTGTAAGGCTGGCTGTCTCGTGTCTGACTCTCAAACAAGGAAGATAAGTAGAGGATTGTATTAAAACAACAAAAGCAATCAAAAAATAAAAAACACCCTTACAAGGAAAAGATTAGCCATTAAAACATATTTAAACAAATACCCATATCTTCTGCTTATGATTCAAAACAAATTGTAGTTTAAGTTGAAGTATAATAAATCCACTGTCTATTAAAGTTGTTTATTATTATAATTATTATGGCCTAGATTGTGTTATTTAACATGTTTTTCTCTTTAATCTAGATACTCAGTAGGGGAAAACAGGGTTGGTAGTCACACTTTTTACTTTCATTTGAATCCCTTGAAAACTGTATCCTTAATAGATTCCCTTTCAATGTGTAATGGAAGCCTAAAGTGTCAGGTAGGAATGGAGTGACCTTACTCTCCTTAACCTTAATATGTTCAAAAGATGTGGTGTGTCAAATACATCTTGTGCACTTGTGACAACCATCTCCATTGTGGGGCTGGTAGTCACACACTATGGGTTTGGTTGTCCCTATGTTATTTTAATTGGGAACAATATAAAATGGAGGCAATCTTAAAAATGAATTTTAAAAGTTCAATTTCCTGTTTAATGTTCATTAATGTGACAACCAACCCTGATGAGATATGACAAGCATCCCCAACTGGGATTTTTTTGCTACCAGCAAAGCTAACAACCACATGTTGTAGCGTAGCTAAGAATAAAAACTAAACTATAGCTCTCCCCTCGTACCTTTTGATGTTAATAATTGTTTTATTATAAACCCACTGTGTAAAAGCCTAGAAGAGAAACACAGAAGAGCTGGATATTTACATTTAGACATGAAAAACACTAAAAGTCCTCTCACATCAATGTCAAGCGTCTTACTCCTGAAATTACCGTTTAGGTGACCTCTGACCCCAATTCTGAAAATTTCAGCACCAACTTTTTTTTAACAGGGACAACCAACCCATGTGACAACCAACCCCATTCTCCCCTACTCGCTATCCAAGACTATTAAAGTCTGACCTAAACATATTCAACATAGAAATGCAGCATTGTCCATAGTTTAAGGTTGGGAGACAATTATATGTTGCCCTCCTCGTGCATAATTTTACTTGTAAGATGTAGTCTCTCTAATTAAAATGCCCCTAAAATTGGATTTATGGGGCCCACTGACTCTAAGACTCCACCGTGAGATCTATAACATTTGATATCCATCTTTTAGTATTATTCGGGGAACACCCGTAGCCCCACCCCCACTCTCCGTTACGTCGTAGTCATGGAGAATGCGTCCCCCTCTCGTCCAATGAGAAGCGGCGCTGGGGCCATGTGTGTATTGTTTAAACTGCTCAAATCGGACCGAGTTCCCAGACCGAAAAAACTTCCACCAAACTGAGTGATGGCGGCCGTCGTGTCTGTTAGCACAGCTGCCAGAGATGAAAGCACAGACACAGAGATCAGTTTCTCCTCTCGCCCGCTTCATGAAAATTACGACCTCGCCGCGGATCATGAAAACTGGAGAACCGGAGACCGCCGGCACCATGAACTCGAACCCAGCGAAGAGGACGCGACACCGGGACGCGAGTGTCAGCGGAGGGTCGACGAAGACTTGACATCACTGAGCCCCGACGAGATCGAGAGCCGCTTGGAGAGAACTCGCCGGGAGTTTTACAACCGTAGAAAAATCATCATGAAAAATCTACCCTCTGACGTTAGCAATCAGGTATGAGTGAAAATGAGCAAACAACCGGAGATTTAAATCCGTGGATGATTGATTGATTGATTGACGTGGTTTGGCTAACGGCAGCCTAGCTCCACTATGCTACCAATGTTAGCCTGCTAGCCATTTAACTCGTTAGCTGCCTTTTAAACTTTTAGTTGATGCAATATTTGACTTTTTACATCTACAACTTTTTTTTTTAAAGCCAACACACCGTCAATTGGCACCCACTGTACACTATGAGTGTAATATTGTGTTGAATTTGTTTGTGTTAGTTGACTTAACACGGCTTAACTGCCAGGTGGTCAGATAACTGTCACCTATGGTCATCTGTGGCCTGTATGACCTGCCAGTCCGGCCTTGTAGGTAGAAATTTGATAACTTTGATATTTGTGGTGTAATTTCACCGCACAACTGTTTAAGCTAAGCAGTCGGTAATTATACGCTTTACTTGAGGATTACAGGTGCATTGAGTACTTTTCATCAGCCCATCAAAGCTCTTGTTTGGTTGTATGAACCAGCCTGTGATTTACTCATGATGCCACATTTTTTTCTTTTTTTTTTTTTTTTTTGGGAACGTGCCTGACTCGTGGGGAGCGGTGGGCCTGCGGGCGGTACCATTGTTCAGAGAGGTGGAGGGGGGGGGGGGGCGAGTAGTGGCAGTTCGAGATGTGAGTTGCATTACAACAAAAGGTGGAAGGCGTGGAGACAAAACGTTTCAGAAAATGCTAGACAGCATCGCCATTTCGTTTGTGAATGGGCAAAAGCAGCGCAGAACAATTTCTCCTACAACAATGAGTCAGTTATTGACCTCCCTCATCCCCCCCACAGGTGCACTTGCGTTGCTTGTTTCCCAGTGAACATGAATGTGTTATGCGATTATCAAAATCAACAATTGAGCAATGATGCTCAAAATTTACAACCCAGAAAGTAATAGTTTATGTGCAGTATGATACCCTGTTTACAGACTGCATTTAATGATTAATTTAAATGCCTGGATGTAACTATTTTCTTTCACTGTTCACAGGAGGTCCATGAACTGTTGGGCAACTATGACTTGAAGTACTGCTTTGTCGACAAATACAAGGGCACAGGTTGGTTTAACTGCTTGTCCATTGTGTAAAACACCACATGTGCATTGAGTTCATATTCAAGGAGTAAAGGATATATCGTAGAGAATCTAACTACTATAAAGAGAAAACAAACTTGATAGTTTTAAACAGCCCAGGATTTAGATCAGTTCACCATTTAGAGGAAAGTAATGGAGCTACAATCTTCTCAATGTAGAAGACTTGCTTCGCAGTTTATAGAGCTAAGGTCCTAATGAGGATACGTTTCTTGACTCCAAGCAAGACGCTGAACAAAAAGCATGTGGAGGAGATGTTTTTTTTTTTTTTGTGTGTGTCAAAACATCACTTCATTTGCAGCTTCAGTGAAGACATACTCTAGATGGTGAATGTGCTCCAGTATTTAATCACTGGCGATGACTAGATTTTTGGCTGTTCACTAAATTACCCTAATTATATCCTACTTACTCCATGCTGGTATGTATTCCAGCTATGTGGAGGTGTGACTGTACTCTGTGATGTACACAACTCTGGCTAACTCTGGCAGCATTGGCAGAGATAGCAAGCTGTTGTGAGAGTTTGCTAGCAAGGAAGAGTTGTCCAGCCAGCGATCATTTTTCCAGCGAGTAATTTTCTCCAAGTGTAGCTGCCATGTTTTGAAACTAATCTATTGGTCAAAAGTTTAGGGGGGGGGAAATTGTTGCAAAACTTATGTAGCTGGACTACATGAAAATATGCTCTCAAAGGCCTACACTGTAGGAAAAGCTGAACAGAATGACTTGACGAAATTGGAGGAATAAGAATTTATTCCAGAAATATTCCAAAAAATACTTTTATACCTTTTGACAGATACTTCTGACATTCTTATGACGTTTATGCACGTTGTCGGTTACTGATCCAACTTCTGTTGACAGATGTTGAACTCAACTGTCACAACATATTCATCTGTTTGTATGGGTGAATACCATCATGATATTCAGTTTTAAATGTTCCTGAAAGGGGGTGACTCAACCTTGTATGCCCCCAACTGTGAGCTGCGTCTTAATTCAAGGAGGTCACGGAAAAATCAAACAAACTGAACACCAGAAGTCAGCTTAGCCTAAAATGGTGTAAAATGGTTTTGCACATTGGATGATGGCATGATATCCCACCAAGAAGTAGCTGATTATAATGGGTCAGATGGTAAATTCAGGGCTCATGTCTACAAAGCTGTTGTGGCAGATAACAATCACATTTTAGATGTGTTTTTGCAATCTGTCTTGCCAGTCGGCTGGTAAAATATTATCTTTAAAACACAACAGAAATCTTCTTGCTTCTTTATCAAAACATTGGTAACAGGATGATAGCTGTACTTGAGGCACAGCACACTATTGGGCTCTAGTATATCTGTCTGCTCTGTAACAATAGTCTGTCACATAAGTAGACATTCTAAAAGTTGGTGCCGATAACATTAAAACCCATACAGGTCTAGATTTGACTTTTCAGCCGTCAACAGTGGAGATGGAATGCCTTTGATTCTTGTTAGCCTCTGTGACAACCATTGTAGTTTCAATGAGGGAAATGTTGCAGTGACATAAAAGCTGTTGTGCGGTGACATCGTGCCACCAGCATTGTCTTTTTTTTTATCAGACCTGCTAAAGGAGGAATGGTTTCACAACCAAGGTTTGCTCTCTGAGAGCAAAATAGTTCTTGCTCTTAATGCTGACTGAACAAATGTCACTGTCCCATTTGACACCAAATTGTGTTTATTGTCCCTCTTCCTCCCTCTGTCCCCATCACCCTCAGCATTTGTGACGCTGCTCAATGGGGAGCAGGCGCAATGTGCCATCAAAGAGTTCCACCAGCACGTACTACGGGACCGGGAGATCTCTGTGCAGCTGCAGCCGACAGACGCTCTACTGTGCATCGCCAACTTGCCCCGCGCTTTCACCCAGCAGCAGTTTGAGGAGTTGGTGCGACCCTTTGGTAACCTGGAGCGCTGCTTTCTGGTGTACAGCGCCTCCACCGGGCATTCCAAGGGCTATGGCTTTGTGGAGTACATGAAGAAAGACTCGGCGGCCAGGGCCAAGTCGGAGCTCTTGGGGAAGCAGCTGGGCTCCCGCATGCTGTATGTCCACTGGACAGAGGTGGGCTCGCTCACGTACCCACTGCTCCACTCCAAATGTCTGTGTGTGGACCGCCTGCCCCCGAGCCTGCTGACTGCCCAAGACCTTCGCAACGCACTGGCTGACACCCATGCACCAGTCTTCTGCCAGGTCAAAAATTTAACAAATAATTGTTTGTAGGGATGAGTTATAAATGCCAGGAATGATTTTTGTGAAGTTTTATTCCATATTTGATCTGTCAATACCGTTCACCTTTACCCCAGATTTCATGTGGCCACTCAAAGTTTCTATAGCAATGAGCATTGCTGGTTTCTATGGTGATGACCACCTGACTCTCCCAGGTGGTGTCATTCAGCAGGCTTTTCTGGAATGAGAGAGAGGGGTGTCCTTTTAGCACGACACACATAGTAGCACTTTTCTGCTGGTTCCAGGGTTTTTTAGGATCGTGGCAAAGGCAGTGATGATTAAGAGTCATGTGATATTTTAAAAGAAAATGTTGAGTTTCCCAACACTTGTTTGAACAAGCTACAACTGGCCTGGTTTTGAAGGTTTGAAACATGCTGGTATGAAATCATGAGGCCACTCTGACTGATGGTGAGTGGAGGGCCTTCAGAGGGAAATTAAAAAGCTATAAGGTTAACATAATTAAAGCAAATATTTTGGGTGGACATTTCATCTTTTTAGAGGAAGAGTAAACCATTTAAGCCCTAAATAACAGCTGGTTTATGAGAACTGGACAATGCCATTTATTTTATTTTTTAAAGGGAGCCTGCATTATTAAACAAAACCCAGAAAAAAAATGAGATTTTCAACATCACTTTAAATTTAGTTTGAGCAGTGATTCTGGTACATTCCAGGGGTTTTACAGGACTTAAATGCACTTTTAGATAGCTGTTGCATTCAAATGTGTGCTTTCACAGTGTAAGTGAAATACCATGGGCCTGGCAGTCAGCCATACCTTGTGTGTACAGGCCTTATTGGCAACAGAATTTTGGCTGATCATGTTTCTGTGAGATTAAGATTACTTCTTTTTTTCCCCCCCTTTGCCTTCACAGTTGGCTCAGGGACAAGATGGAAGTTTCCGGCGCTTTGCAGTGTTGGAGTTCGCCACGGCCGAGATGGCTGAGGAAGCACAGCGACTCACTGACGGCAGGCTGCTGGGTGGGACGCACATCAGGATGTCCTTCTGTGCCCCTGGCCCTCCCGGAAGAAGCATGTTAGCTGCTCTGATTGCTGCCCAAACCACGGTATTCACATCGCATGTTTCTAATGAATATCCAGATATGCCATTCATTTAGCCATGTTGTGCTGAATGTCTGTCTTGTGGCCCCTCTCTCTCCAAGGCTGTGAACAGGGGTAAAGGTCTCCTCCCTGATCCCACAGCCATGCAGATACTCACAGGCCTCAATAACCCCGCCACCCTCAAGATGCTGCTGAACCCACTGTCACAGGGACACAAACAAGGTGAGGAGTCCTCGCTGGCTCTGTGGATACTTTGAATAGTGTTGTTTTTGTTCTGGTGCTGTGGATCCTGATGTGCTCGCTTTGTGTGCAGGCCTTCTTGGGGCAGCCCCTACGATGCCGCTGCTGGCCAACCCTGCCCTCTCCGCTGCCCTGCTCCAGTTGCTCCTTCAGAACCAGGCCAAGGCCCAGCAGGTACTGCTGCCTTTCTGCCTTTTCTCTGACCATGTTCCTCTCAGCCACTCAGCCTGTTTTGATTCATCCTCTCTTACTCTTACAAACCCCCCCACCCCACTCTGCTCTTTCCCACTTTACCATTAGCATGCCTTTCTGGGAAATCATCTTCTGTGGGCTCAGGTGCTACACAATAAAGAAACCCCTCTAGTGCCTTGTGTGAGTGATAATGGTGTTTGTGTTTGGCTATCAGTGTGAGGTGGTGGTGGTGAAGCTAGACGGATCCTGGTCTTTTTATGTGCTTAGTGATAGAAAACGCAATGCCTGAGTGGGTAAGCTCTCGCTAGGAAGCAGGTTTGTGTGTGTGTGCGTGCTTTTGAGTGGTGCCGAGTGATGTGGTAGGTGTTCTACTCTATTGTGTGCAAAAAGTGTAAATACCCATTCTGTAAGGACTTCATTTCATATGTGGTGAGTAAGCCTCAGTGCCGATTAAGTGTGCTTGTGTAGTTCAGCAGTTTTCCACCACTTGGGTGTTGCAGCCAGGTTGTGTGACCCTGAACTCTGTTCTCTCCTTTGGCCAGCAGGCAGGACTCATTGGGGAGAATCCTCTGGCTGCTCTGCCTGTCCAGCAGGGAGTCCATCTGCTCGGAGACCTGCCCCAAGGTTTGGCATCCACCGACTCCAGCCGTAGCTCTTAGAGCCACAAACTGCATGTTTATGCTTTGCTTATGATGCTAAACATCTGTAACCCTCTCTGCCAATTAATCATGCTTTCTGCTCTTTACATTAGTCATGATATTTTGGTCTCAATGCTAGATCAATCTTAATGTCACATGGTAGAATTCCACATGACAAATGTATTGAAATTGACTTGATTTTTGTGTTTTTTTTTTTTTTTTAAACTAATTTTTGCAAATTTGATTCACAAACGTTTATGACAGGGTAGCAAAACAGATTAAAAAAAATGTAAAATTACATTAATTTTAATTTGCAGTCATCTCTTATTCCTTTTAGGGGGTGTTGTCCCAGGTCTTGGTCTTCAGGCAGACCCTCTGGCCCCCCTAAAGCCAATGCCACTTGGCAGAGCCCTGGCAAGGGAGCAGGAGTCTCCCACAGCAGCGTGCACCTTCCCCCAGACTTCCTCTCCCACTCTGCAGGGCATCTCCATGCCTCTGATGGGTGGCATGATGGGGGCAGATGGCCTCACAGCACAAGGGGTGAGGTCCCAAGTAATTTCCACAATAGGCTTTCTGCCTCTTCTTGTCCAGCTTTTTTACCTAAGTATGAAATGAGAAACTGTCTTCTTATATAGCAAAAATCAATTGCCGTTTTCCTCCTCTCTCAGGTATCCATACTAGGAGATCCTCCCAAAGAGGTGAATCTTCCCCAGAGTGCCTTTCTCAATGTCAGCAATGTTTTTCCTTCAGGTGAGATGCTCTTTTTGTACTTTGTGGTTCTGGTTTTTCTTGCTCAGCAGTCGGTTTTTGTTTGCTGCATCAACTCTGGTATTCAGGCAAATATATCCAGCGTCTCATGTCTGTCTGCTCTCCTCTATTCCAGGAGGAAACTGCAGACCTCACCCCTATAGGAAGAGACCTACACTAAGCAATGTGTCCAACCAGCACACACATCAGAGCATACAGCCAAATTACAACTTGCGCTACCAGGAGTCTTACAGCCCAGACTATCCTCCTGTACACCAGGTAACCACTGAATTACCCTGCTTCATCCATTGGAAAGACTCAATTTTTTTTTTTACCTTTTTAATTATTTTAACATTAAAATGTGCTGCTTGAATTGAATTTACAATGTAGTAAACACCATGCTGTTTTGCTGCTCATTCAGTGTGCTATATTATATGATCTGGTCTGATGCCCATCTGGTGTTTGTCCTCAGGATCCCTTGGCCCACTTGTATGAACAGCAGGAGAACCTTGATACCGGGGCCCTGGCAGGATTCGGACAGCAGGTAGTGTTTAATCAACCATTACAAGAGGACGTGAGTAAACTTTTAATGCAATTAAATTAAATGCATACTGCCCTCCAGTAATGCAGTTGTGGACTTGTCTGTTTATCTCTGCAGCTCTCTCGTCACCCTGAGTATAGTGAGCGGTTTTCCCACTACAGTTACCCTCCCAGCCCACCCCTGTCCTCATATTTCAGCTCAGGGCCCGAGGCCCCCAGTAACGGTAGCCTCCCTTCCACCCAGCTCAACAGGGTAAGCCAAAAGTTTGGACTGATTTGGACTTTTTTTCTTTGAGAAATTAACCTCCTGTTTTTGTTCCAAACTATTGATTTCGTCTCTGTGCGAGAACATTACGGCAGCATTGGGAAGAGATAAAAAGTGGAGGGCTAGATTCCAAGAATAAGCCTTGTGTTCAATAATTAATCTTGGTGTGAGTGCATGAGCCTCAATAAAGGAAGTTTTAGTCACTGAAAGTTGGTTGTTCTTTCTTTAGGCTGTGGGGATGCCTCCTGTGAGCCACACCACTAACTACCCTCCAGGCCTGGGGAATGCCGTGCGGGTAATTTAGACACTTTCTTGTCTATGCTTTCTTTGCGTCTGTAGTTTTTGTACACAGTATTTGCTCTATATTGATTTCTTTTTCATTCCAAAATTGTAGACTCCCATTGGTAGCCACAAGCGCGTCTTCTCCCGTCTGATCCCGTCTCCGGAGCCGAGCCCTGAGGGCGGGTACGTTGGCCAGCACTCCCAAGGCCTTGGCGGCCATTATGCAGACTCCTACCTTAAGCGCAAGCGTATATTCTAAATACAGCTAAGTGTTTCTTGCTGTATGAGTAGCCATTCAACAGCCAGGACACAATGGAAGCTCCTCTGGTCTCCTCCAGTGAACTCTGTAACTTGGCGGTCCTTGGATTTGTCTCCTGTGTACTCCTGTGAGTGACCCCTGGAGGGCGCTGAGGAGTGCAGCCTGTTTGTATCTGGACAGTTGTCACTCCATGGGAATTCTTGGTGGTTGTTTTTTTTTTTTTTTTTTTTTTCTCCGTTTGTGTGTGTGTGTGTGTGTGTGTATATATGATTTTAGTGTGTTGGTAAATTAAGTTTTTACTTTTTTTTTTATTTGCCTTTTTAATTTCTTGTTGAAAAATATGTACAGTGAGGAAAAAAAAAATCAGTTAATTAGCTAATGAAGTCTTTTCTCCTAAGCATTTTTTTTTTTTTTTTTTAATTCCTGTGTTGAGTGTGGTGTGTCAGCAGAGCTACAGATAGTTTGGCCAGTTTTCAATGGCAGTCATAGGCTGCTTTTTATGATGTTTGACATCTCACTAAAGTGATGCTGTCCACAATTTCAGGCAAAGGGACTTGCATAGTATTAAAAACAAGCTTTATTTCAAAGGCTCTACACTTTTTTTTTTTTGATAGCCTTCCTTATTCCATGTAAAAAGTTCAGTAGTTTAATGATATGGTGTTTTTGTGTTGTGGTGTTTTGTTCCCCTCCCTCCCACAGGGTTGTATATTTTGCTGTATGCCTCTCTTTTCTCGCTGTGATTCAGGCTTCTCCTCACTGGTTAACGTGCAGCTTTCCATCCACCAATGACAGCTGTATGTACCTGCCTGTGTATTATGAAGGTGAACCTTTTTACCAAAACCATTCTGGCATATTTTTCTCAAGCCTAACTTTTCCACGTTGTTTGTCTTTTTGATCCACACCCTCCAACTTGTTTGCAGAGTCTGTTGTCTTCACTGGTCGTTGAGCGATGCACTCTTGAGGGTGCAGGTCATGATCCTAATCTGTTCTCAGCTTTATAAGATGCCATTTTTTTTTTTTTCCAAGTCTCCTCTCACTCATATGTTGAATATTTTCTGTGTTGATGTGAGTTCTGTTTGCTAAGTTTAAATTTTGAATGTCTTAAAGTCCAAACACCGCACCTTGGTGGTTGAGTTGGTTGGGTGGGGTGGTGGACATGCGCTGTGTGCCATTTCTCGAGCTGCCAGCAGATAGTGAATACAGGAATATTTCCCATCTCTCTTCAGCGAGAGGCTTGACTGTTTTTTAATTGGCTTCTCTAGACAAGTAGATGGCAGTTGGAATGATGGAGATGGCCCAAGTTTTCCAATGATGGTGGGACTTAAGTCTGTCTTAGGGAAATACTAATGGAAGCTACTGGCAGGTGATGAGTCAGTGACATGACGGTCCTTGTTTTTTCTTTTTTCTTTTTTGTTTGAATAATTATCTGGTTGACAGTTTGATTGTGAAAACCCATTACCTCTGACTTCTGCTAGGAAATGCAGCTACACCTGAGCCTTGACAGTGTTTTCTGTGATCTCATCCTGCCCTGTGTTGGCTTCCATCTACATTTACCTTTTTTTTTTTTCTGTTTAATTTGCTGTGTAAATAGTTAAGCTTGATAATTTTTTTCCGAGTCCAAAACTTTTGTTTTCTTTTAATCATACCTGCCTCTGGTCTGGTTTTGAATGAATTTGCTGCTCGTTGTGTTTTTTTCGTTGTTTTGCCTGTATGTTCGAAAGCTGACGTGACCAAGAGTGGCGCCACAGCAGACTGCTCATGTTGTGTATGGACCATGAGATGAGATACGGCTGTACTGTATGATCGTCATTCATTTGAGTGATCTGATTCAAAACTGCTATCCTCTCATCTGTACCGCCATGATTGTCTCTGTATGTGTGTGTGATGTGAGCAAGTAAATGTTATTTAAACTCATGTTGTTGTGAGTTCCTCATTTAAAAAAAAAAAAAAAAAAACACTGAAAATATACAGTGGTTCTGTGATATCTGTATTTGACATTTTTGGGTTAACATGGAAAAATGTTGGTGTATGTTGCCCGAGATGCTTCACCAAATGTTAGGACCTGACCCAAGAAACAGGTCAACACTTTAAGAGCACACAATATGCTTTTTGACCACAGGATCCATAAGCCTTAATTTTGGCACAAATTCATTCAAGGGTCACTTTAACAGCTTTGCTTAATATGGACTTGAATATCTGCCTTGAAACCAGAGACCTTGATTGCAGGATGCAGGAAGAATGTATAGCCATCTACAGACAGGTGACAAATTAAAGGGGATAAAACGGGTCTGAATGCTTGACCACTACAGTGAGGGGATCCGGTGGCTCTGTTATGCTGTTGGGGACATTTTGCTGGCATGGTTTGGGTCCACTTGTCCTATGATGAAACCTTTCTATCCTGATGGGAGTTTTCTCTTCCAGGATGATAATGCCCCCATCCACAGGGCACGAGGGGTCACTGAATGATTTGAGGAGTATGAAAATAATGTGAATCATATGTTATGGCCTTCACAGCCACCAGATCTCAATCCAATTTTACACCTATGGGAGATTTTTGGACTGATGTGTTAGACAACCACCATCATCAGAACACCAAATGACTGAATATCTTTTTGAAGAATGGTGTTCATCCTTCCAGTAGAGTTCAGAGACTCGTAGAATCAATGCTGAGGCACATTGAAGCTGTTCTGGCGGCACATGGTGGCCCAAAACCTTACTAAGACACTTTATGTTGGTTTTTCCTTTAATTTGTCACCCCGTCTGTACATTTACAAATGTATATCAAATGAATTAATGATGTGATCATTTCACATAGAACCAGTTAATAAACATTTGAAGAATGTAACTTACTGCCAATAGTGTAAAACAAAAATAAATCAGCACGTGTGGTTAAAACTAAAACTAAATGTGTCGTCTTTAGTGATGTAATCTTTTTATGATGTCATCTGTCACCTTTGCTGCTGGCATAAAAGTGGAAGAAAAGCAAAAAAAGGTAACTACAACCCTCAATTTATTAAAACCTAAATGTGTATACATTCAAAATTTCATTGTCTAACTTATAAACATTTGATTCAGTGGATGAAACATCCTTTAAACAGTTGAAAGCTGCAGAAGGCACACAGAAGTGATCATATCATATTTTAGCAAGATTGTAGAAGTAATGAACCAGATGTGCCTCTTGTCAATCAAGTCATTGAATGCACAGCCAGCTGATGTTTCCCATCATTGGATGGGTAACCATCTATAAAATAATGCTTCTGCACACTTGAAGACCAATCTTGAGGAGCAGGTGTGGCAGAAACAAACTATTAAGTAAACAAAAGGGGAGGATACTCATTGACAGTGTGCAACATCTTTTTTTTTTTTTTTGCCCATTATGAAAAGGTGCCCTTAAGCAAAGCACACCCGTGTACTTTAGTTACACGTGTTGTCAGGCAGAAGTCATGGGTGGCTCTAATAAGCTCCATCAGTGGAGTATAGCTGTGAATGCGGCCTGTAGGCTATGAATGTTAAGCAGGTTATTGCTGAGAAGATGGATGTATAATTATTTAACAACAAACTCAGTCAGTCAGTTATCAGCTATAATGGCTGATAACAGGTTGCTCAAAAAAACAAAACAAAAAAAAACCCAAATCTGAAGAAATATGTCAAACTGAGAAGTGAGTGAATATGCATTTCACTTTTAATTTAAAAAAATAACTTGAAATGTCAGCCGTGTTCGTATAAGCTCAGTGTTTTCAGCCTCTCTGCTCAGCCAACCCTGAAAGGTAATGGCAGGTCAATTGAGGTTTTATCAGCCAGAAATTGAGCTTTAAGTCATCTGCCCAGATGATTGGCTGTGTGGCACTAAGCCCTTTGCATTACTGTTCCTCACCTTTCAGACTGAGGTGCTAGGGGGCAAGAGGCAGTAAAGAGAGCTCCTCTCCCTCTCAGCAGGCATCAAGATGAAAGGTTTTGATTAGCTGTTATTCTTGTAGTCCCACCGCGCCTCAAGGAGCAGAGCCGCTGATGGAGCTTTCCCCTGATGGGCAATAACACAACTGCTATACATTGGTTATTAAACTCCGCTTTTAAAAGACTGATATTGTTTGTGACATTTACTCAGCAAGCAAAATAAAAAAAACTTTATGTTTGGTCTTGTCAAGGCATGTCACTTAAGAAATACGTCTAAGGGAGAAATATTGCTGTTTTTTATTATCAATCTTTAAAGGACAATGGAAATGAGAACATTGTGAATAAATGATGGGGTTGTTCTTTAGACCTGCTGACATTATATTAATGTGTTTTTCCCAGCCGCTGGGTTTATTTCTGTAATAATTGTCTGTAATGCTTCAGGCACCCCTGAATTATGTTCTCATACCTGCAGCCAGTCTACCCAGAGTTCTCAGAAGGATCCACCGAGGCTCTGTGGACGCTGTGTCAGACACATTTAGATTTCTGCCTTTCATATTTCCACCCACACAGTCACCCTGCACAGCTGCTGGTGAATGCTGCTGAAACCTGCGATTTTCCCAAATACAGAGAGGAAGGAAGAAGAGCTCTGAAGGCAAATCACTGCGGCATTATTTATCACAAATGCCAAACATACAAATAAAGGAAATGTTATGTTTCTTGTGCCTTTGTGTGTGTGTGCTGTGCGTAAATGTAACTGCTCCCCTATCACTTCATTGCTCATGTGTGCTGAATGGAAATGTGCGTATTGAAACATACAGATTCACGGTAATCAACATGTAAAACACACACTGAATTCTGATGCGTAATGATTTATTACAGCTTTATTCCAGTATACGAGTGAAAAAGTGTAAGCAA
This sequence comes from Scomberomorus guttatus, assembly GCA_038419695.1. Taxonomy (NCBI): domain Eukaryota; kingdom Metazoa; phylum Chordata; class Actinopteri; order Scombriformes; family Scombridae; genus Scomberomorus; species Scomberomorus guttatus. Next base: position 1,987,557 of record CM076459.1, read on the forward strand.
ACAGGGTATGTCACAAGAGCTGTTTATAGCAGGATTAGTCATAGAAAACAGCCCACTCCCCCCTGTGAAAATCAGTCTATAAAACAGTATAGCATCTCGGTAGCCCAGGAGAAAGCTACTAGTCTCCCTTTTGCTTAATTCAAAAGGGGGGAAAGCCGCTCCGTTTGAATGGCGCTCCTGCTTATACACCCAAACAAGATTATATTATGGTAGGGATTTCAATTCCAAGCCAGAACACGTACACTTATCCCCCTGAAATAAGCTTGGATATTGTTACACTCTCTTCATTTTCATCTCTTCCCGTCCATCTTCTGTGTAACTGTATTTATTGGGACATAAAAGCAATGACTCAAAACTCTCAGCTTTATAGTTTGTTTGGCTCCTCCAATAACTTTGCTCATGGTGAATTTGCACATCTTTATACTCCTACTTTACCTCATTGCATTTTTAAAACTTATATTTTATAATATTTATAGTGTATGCTAAGGTTTTTCTATCTATCATCCATCCATCCATCCACTGTTATTGTCCTAATGCACTGAAACCACACACTTGATTTCTGAGATAATGAAGAGATATACTGAAACAAAATACTTTCTTGTAAGCATTATACATTCAGTGAGTCTCACTTTTATGGCTAAAGATGTGTGCATTTAGTCTTGATTATTAATTAAACATCTCCTGCACGCGCGTATAGTAATCCATTTATTCACCGCAGCGGTGAGATGGCTCAAATTTCTGTCTGGCTGAGAGTTTCAAATTTAAAAGCAAAGCTGCAGAGTGATAATATGAAGAGTCCTGAAATTCTACCACCATACAGGTAGAGGAAAAAAAAAAAACCCTAATCTCTTCAAGAAGTATCTCTTGTCCTCCTCTCCCCTGTTGAATCATATCCCCAGCCCCATTTCATCCTCCTCAACATTAATAGCCTACACTTCAAGTGCAGCTCTCCTTCCTCTTATTTCCTTTGCTGCCAGTTGTCTCCTATATGATCACTATTGAATTACAAGATATTGTGAGAAAACTGCATCTCTGGCCATCGCACTCTCTATTTTTGGTTGCTTAATGTTGGCGATATAAGAATTGTAGTGCTTTAATTTTCTCTGCTAATCAGCTCTTAAAATACCTAAGATCTGACTGTAAAACTAAAAGGGTCAAAGGTGTTTTTTTACATGTTAATTACCAGTTATGCAACACATTTCTATTCATAATTCACTCTCTTTAATTACATATTTGAATATATGTGCTATTTTCCCTAGTTTTCATTGTTCCCTATGTTTTAATCGTTAATATTTTTAACAGCAGTGATCATGAAAGTGCATTGCAGAAGCATGTTTGGAGTCAAGTGTCAGAATGACCACAAGTTTTTCTGCAATCTCCAGTTGCCATTATAGATCCACAATGTCATTAGTAGAACTTTTTAGAAGCTCTGAAATCTAGTTATCGCATCATTTGTGGTCTCACTGGTCCTCAGCTTGTCCCTTAAGTGAACCACTGCCTCGCCTGCCTGATGCAACATTACAGCCTTTCCCATTTAACTCCTCCTCTGCCTTCAGCTGAACAGACACTCAGCGAGATCTCATTGGTTTGGGGGAAAAACATAGAACATATAAAAATGAGGTAAAAAGTGGCGGCTCGACGCCAGCTAGTCCCACATCCCAGAGTCACTGCTGAATAATAACGCTTTTACATACATATTGTTCAATATGTGGAAGATTTCTGCAGCTATACCAACAATATTATATTAAGTTTGAGTCTGTGAGTCTTTACACGCATGCACACAGCATGCACAGGAGGACAGTCCACCCCCCACCGCTGCACACTCCACAGAAAAAGAAAAAGACAACCTGAAGTTATTTCAGGAACCCTTTCAACCCTTGATAGAAATGACCTGATAGGCTGCTGAAACACTATTAAATATTACTGCAACACAACCACATTCACATTTATTTCACTATCTCTTCCTTCCTCTCTCTCTCTCACACACACACACACATTCTCACACGTTCCATTTATTTTACATACTGTATGTGTAAACAAACTTGGACACACACATGTAGGCACACGCTACGCACATTAGCTGCTAGACTATTGCTCACTGTCAGGAAAGAGCTGGGGATGAATATTTCATGGCCCTCCACTGGCAGAAAGCAGATCCCTTTCCCAGCATTCCCTGATGCCCGATGTGTACACTCAGTGTGGGCCAGAGGCCAGACAGTTTTTCTGCTGGACATGCATAGTTCAGCGCCTGCTGTGATTGGCTGTTAGCTGTGAATGGAGAAACTGTTCACAAGCTCAGTTTAAGCTAAATTTCTACGTATACTCTGTGCACACTCTTACCCAACAACGTCAGGGTAGAAATGACGTTTTTCCATGGCCTGCACAACCATCCCATCCACACAATATATATAATGTTATAGTGAGTAATGTGGTAAGACTGCTTGGCATTTCAATTATTCCTCACAATATGAATGTATTGCACGGAGAGCCATTTGGCGAAGTTGATCATAATAAATCAGAAACTCACTAAATGATGTGTGCAGCTGACTCAAGCAAGAGGAACATTTTTTTCCACACCACAATGGAGCACTCCAGTCCGCACTGTGCTCCGTGGTCATTCACGTCATCCAGTTTATCCCACTTTCATGACTTTCAGGGAACATTTAAAAAAAATACAGAATGATTTGGCACCTTCTTCAAAAAAAAAAAGCACATATTAAGATTTAATTTCACTTTCAAGGTGATTTTATATTCAAATATTAGCACAGTTATACATTGCTGCTGATGTTAATATTTGAGATTGTTTCTTTGCACGAGGAGTGGGATAAAAAATGTGCTTTGAACGGGTCACATTCCCATGGTCTGCATGGATTCCTTTTTTCCTGTCTTGTGGTTGTTGTTTTTTTTTTTTTTTTTTTTGGGGTCAAAGTTTTGTGCTGATGAAGGTCGTGCGACTACAAGCTTGGGTATCTAATAAGGGTGGAATACAGCACAGTGTGAGCATTTTTGCTTCGTACTTGGTCAAGGTTTTTGAAATTAAATAAAAGCAAGGCATGCAAGAATTAAAGATTCCTGGAGTCTTTGTGCACTCATTCACATTCTGATGAAGCAGCTGAAATTGTTCTTCAGAGAGGTATTCCTTACAGGGAAATTCAACTCAGATGAAACTGCATATTTTGTATTCAGAAGGTTTAGGTGTTTCCCAGAGAAACAATAATCTGATCTGTGATTCTGATAAACAGCCTGGAGCGGCTCACTTAGGGTTTTTCTGAAGTTTTTCTGAACCCAAAACAGCATTTTAACACAACAAGACTGTTCCAACATGAAAATGCAGTTTTTTCCACATATTCTCTCTGGGTCCAGTTTCAGCCACCTTTTTTCATTTTTTCCTATTCATTTTCTAAGGACATGTGTTCTGACTGACAATTCTCTCAAGGAGACAGTATTGAATGTGCTTTAGTGCCGACCTCAAAGAAAATAAAATTCATTTGCAGATTTATCCTGTGTTGCAGGAGGGAACTAAAGAAAAGAGAGAGAGAGATGGCATTTAAGCTATAAATTTGTGTACTTATGATGTGGGATTTTGTAAGCAAGTCAGAGCCGTCACACATTTCAAGGTCAGTAGTTTAAAAAAAATATTCTTTTCATTTTTACCTCTCAGTGGGTTACAAATTGTGTGCAGATGTGTCAGTTGAAGTGTGAATCCTGAGGAGATAAGAGCTTATGATCTGTGTGATTCACATTTAACATTCATGTTAGGACTGAAATGTTGTAAAAAAAAAAAAGAAAAAGCTACAGTTCATTTTTCTGATCACCAGGTATTAGGGCTGGGCAATATATCAATATTCTATTGATATCATGATATGAGACTAGATATCACCTTAGATTTTTTCGTCATATAAGGCATCAGTGTTGTCTTTTTCTGGTTTCAAAGGCTGCATTACAAGTGATGTAATTTTCTGAACTTAGCAGAATGTTCCAGCTGCTCTATTATTTGCCTTCACCCACTTAGTCATTATATCCACATTACTGATGAATATTTATCAAAAATCTCATTGTGTAAATATGTGAAAGCACCAAGAGTCATCCCTATAATATTGTCGCAATATTGGTTCCGTCTTCCATTTTTTGTCCAGGAGGTAGACACCCTCTCTACATTTTAAGAGTAGGCTAAAACTTTCCTTTACTTATAAGGCCAGGTTTGCCCTGGAGCAGCCCCTAGTTATGCTGCTATAGGCCTAGACTGCCAAGGGACTTCCCATGATGCACCGAGCTCCTCTCTCCTCCTCCCCCTCTCCATCTGTACGCATTCATGTACCATTAATGCATGTTACTAACTTGGCTTCTTCCGCTGAGTTTTTGTGCTTTCTCATCTCACAGGTTTCTATGGATCGTGGTCGTGGACCCACTAGTTATAGATTGTCAGCTTCCGTGGGTCGTGGCTGTGGACCCCGTGCTTCCATGGTCCTGCTTGTCGCCCGCGCCTGATATTATTATTATTATTAGTCATATTTCTATTAGTATTATTATTGTTATTAATGTTGTTATTGTGCTTCTCTGTGTGTCTCTCTGCCCTCTCCCCCCTGGCCTCCCACTTAGACACTGGTTCTACTCGAGGTTTCTTCCCGTTAAAGGTTTTTCCTTGCCGCTGTCACCAAGTGCTTGCTCATGGGGGAATGTTGGGTCTTTGTAAAATAAAAAGATCTAGACCTGCTCTATGTGAAAAGTGCCCTGAGATAACTTCTGTTGTGATTTGGTGCTATATAAATTAAATTGAATTGAACTGAACTGAATATCTATATCAAGGTACTTTGTCAAAAATATTGTGATATTTGATTTTGTCTGTATTGCTCCGCCCCACCAAACATACACATCAACATCGAGATCTTCTGACTGTGAGTATAAAGCAGACGTCTTCAGGTTGCCTTATTTAACCCATTTTAAAAATGCAACAAGCAAAAAAAAAAAACAAGTTCTATTGTGTGTGCTTTTTTATTCAGCTGAGAAAACACTTCTAAAATTAGGCCTGCCCTTGCTTTTAAAGACACAGACAAAATGATTAATGCTTTTCTTTTGCGCCTGATCTACTGCAGTGTCTCTGTACGTGCCTATAATCCAGCTGCTTTTATCTGAAAGATACCACAACGTTTCCAAATGGCTGTCAGTTTTGCGAAAAGCATTTTATGATCACGTATACGTGTGAATGCTTCCTCAAGACAACAGCTCCTGGTTATCAAGTTAAAGCAGATGAGCTCTGTGGTACTTCATGGTCCAGCATCAGTACTGAAATATCCAGTGATACCAAGTCCAGTGCTGATAATTAACAATAAGAAACTACATGTTCACATAGTCACTTAGGTATTTAATGTACCACTACAGGCTATATAAGCCTAAATATGACCACATTTGGATTAATCAGTGCACAGAATATCTACTACATATTCTGCTTTTTATAAAATATCACTTGAACCTCTGCACACTTCTTAAGTCATATGATCTGTAGCAGCTTAATGTCGTTAATCTTTACCTTCAAATTCATTATTATTGTATTGTTTAATTTCTTGCTCTATATGTGCTTTGCTTTATTGTGTTTTTACTTATATTGCTTTGAAGTTTACAATCATACCTCAAAGCAATATTTCTTTGAAATCAGCCGTATGTTTTTGCTTGCTCTGAAATGCTAACAACTGGACGTGAGCACAAACTAAATAATGATTTTATTTAAGCCGAGGCAAGAAAAGAAAAGAAAAGAAAAAAAATATGGTGACGAGGGAAACAACTCTGGTGTCAGTCTATTTCTAAAGCCGGTAATTACAGTATAGATAGAACCCAGACTAGAAGTCTATAACCATGCTCGCTGCCCTGTGAGGCTGTAATGCTCATTACACACAAGAAAACAAAATAGTTGGTTTAGTGGTTTGGGCCAAGTCTCTGTTTTTGGTTATGCACTTGTTTCCACAAACACATAAGATATGTGCGGGTTTGCATGATAAAGATGCTGCTGAGTATAGGAAACACTTTGAGGAGATAGGAAACAGTGTTTATAGGAGATCTGATATGCTCTGTATTTCTTTCTGGTCACGTCCCTCCGTTCTGTTTCAATCTATCAGAGAGGAGGCACCACTACTGTGGAGAAATGAGGGGATGTTTTCAGTGGACCCCAAGGAAAAAGTGGACTTTTAGTTAATTCTTAGTGGCACCACTGCTTTCCCATTATTGCTGCTACACATGGAGGATGGCAGCTCTCTGTCTCTCGTGGGCTCCGGCTAATAAAGCTTGACTCGCCTGAGGTGTGAGGCTTGAGGTTGGAGCTGCCTGCGCTGTAGTTCAGCTAGTCAGCGTTGGATGGAGCCAGTGGACGGAATTGTAGCGGACCTCCACCGAGACTCTCCCAAGCCCCTTACAATGGATTTATCAGCCACAGTCTGCAGTTCATGTTGTTTTTACATTTTCTGTTTATGTACTTTGACACCTTTCTGGTTTGGTGACATATGTTTTTTTTCATGCATGGCCTAAAATGTATGTGTCCATAAATTATTTCTGAGCATCAGAGCACACCAAAATGTTCAGTTCAACATTTTACTGTCAGCATCACTGTTCATATTATTCACAGCATCACTCCCAAGAGCATTCAGAGTGTCGGCAGGGAAAGAAGAGCAGCGGGAGCAAACTTTCAGAAGTTTACAGTACAAAACGTTTGTCTGTCTATTCTTTAGCGTCTCTTTCTCTGTCAGGGTCACCAGTAGCAACAAGCAGAGAAGCCCAGATGTCCCATTTCCCAGCAGCCTCCTCCAGATCCAGGAAATCTCAGGTCAGCTGAAGCCGAGGATCTGTAATGAGTCCAGCCAGCATGGTGCTTCCTGGTGGGCTGTGCCACCACTCAGAAATGTCTGGCAGGCATCTTCTCTTTCTTTTCTTAGTGGCACGGACGACCTCTTCTCAGCGCTCTGCAGCAGCGCCTTGACTCAGAGGTCCTGTAGCACTTTTATTAGCCAGGGCAGGAGGCAAATACTGTATGAGCACATTGCTTTGCTTGGCTTCTGTTTACCACCTCTCTGATACAATGCTCATAATATTGCAGCCGCTGATTCTATTTCACACTCTCGTAATCATCGCAACCTAGTGAGCTACACCCCGGTGCGATGAGGACAAAAGGCCGTCTAGACTGCAGCTACACCCTGATTATAGTTTGACACAAGTGTTTGACACCTATAATCAATAACAAGCTTGATTCACATAACACCAAGAATACAAAGACAGCCCCGACTCGTGATGATGTGATTACAGTTCAGTCGTGGCTAAAAACTGTCAAAGTGACATCCAAAAAAAAAAAAAAAGAAAAAAAACTCATAGGCTGCATTATTGGAAAGTGCAAATAAACTCTAGACTTTATAAGCAATTAAAAGATCATATTGGTCCATGTTTGTGTGAACTACACTTCCATTTATTTCAATATGGTACAGAAATCAACTTGCCTATCTTGAAAGTTGCTAGATATTCCATCACAGCCTGAGATGTGACTCACAGTGAGTATCATGTCTACCCAAACCTAATTGATGTTGATGTGCATATTTCAACTCACTATGATGGTTTTTTAAAATACTGTCTTGCATAAACACAAATCAAAGGCTGCCCTGATGGTGCTGAGATGACTGGCAGTAATTCAATATGCATAGTAAATCAGTTAGAAAATGGAAGAAGATGGGCAGAGTGATTTGTTTGAAATAACATATTCCTTCTCTTCCTACTCAACCAAAACCGAAATAGTAATTTAGATCACACCGCAGAACACTTGTCTAAAGCACCGAAGTAAACACACATCACATGACTGACAGAGGTCAGCACGTCGTCACAAATGTCAGTCGACGCTTTCATCTCAAGTGTTACACAGTAGGCCTACCATTATCTGCGGTGGGGAGATTGGGATGTGGGAATCAAACCTTTTAACCAACAACGTGAGTGCCGTGAACAACTCCCAGAGCAACAGGATGTTTCACTTTTGTTGCTCATCTAAAAATACTGCATTTAAAAATACTGCATTGGGTGCAGGAACACTGTGAGGAGGGCTGTTGTCACTCCAGGGGGCTGACATATGAACCCGAGCCTGGACCGGGTGAGTCAAAGTGACAATTTTCAGCTACAAACCGTGACATTTTAGATGTCATGCCTGATCTTATAAGCCTGTTTTCTCAGCTGACATAATTTGAACAATTTTTTTTTTAATTTTTGTTTTCTGTCAAGGAAATGCACAGTGAATGCAGGCACGGGGCAAAACATAATGGATAGAAGGTTCAAAACCCTCCAGTGCTGGCAAATCACTGAGGAGAACAACCAACCAACCACCATAAAGACAGACTAGACTTGCCAGGAGAGAAAGAGAGAGAGAGAGACAGAGAGAGAGAAAGAGAGAGAGGGAGGGAGAGGGAGAGAGAGAGAGAGAGAGAGAGAGAGAAAGAGAGAGAGAGAGCTGTGGTGAAGCAAATATTTGTCGTCGAACTCCAGCAAATATGAGGATGGGAAAATAATGGCCCACACTGAACAGGATCACTGAACCTCCACAATTATCAGTCTGTCGCCTTTTATGATGCATTCTGACCAAACAAAACCTGAAGAAGAGAGTCTGGACAGCAGAGAACAAAGCATCGCTTGTGGTTTTTGGACATGTCCAACCTTTCCTCAGATCATCATGATTTATTGAGGAGGGATGGTTTTTGAGTCCAATTTAACATCTTCCTGAATTCTTTGGATCAAGCATCTCCATGGAGGAATTACCGGAGACTTCTGCGGCGTGTGAGCGCACAGGGATCCCGTAGCTCTACATGAACCGTGATAGATTGAGTACTTTTATGGAAATTGCTTGGAAATTTCAGCTCAGCTGAAAGACACACGGGCAGCAATAATAGCACACCACACGCACAGAAGCCAGATCGCCGGCGATCTGTGTGTCTCTGCAATAAGTGGCTGATAAAAAAGCAATAAATTCTCTAAAATAAATACAGTCATCCGGTTGTGCGCCATGGGCGACGAGGCGTCAAACTTCAGGAGAAGCAGCAGGACCGGTGTCTCATCACCAAAACCCAGGACTGGTGAGGATCACGGCAGGACGGAGATTCTTAGCTAAATTAAAACTGATCGTGAATGAAAACAATGAGATTAATGATTGTTGGATGACTTGTCAGATCACCACTGTGACAGTTTTTGATGTTATTCAGAAAACAAGCTTCAGATCTGGGCTGTGCTGGACTTGGTCACTTTGATTTGTACGCTAAGAAATCAAGTGGCGGAGAGGGACATGAAACGTTTTGTTTTGTGCTTGAAATAAACGAATACAGCCATATTATTTAAACAATAAGTTGAAAAGGGATCTCTATTTTTTTTTTTTTTTTTTTGGTTCTTTTTGCACTATGATGGAACCACCACCATGCTCGAAGAAGAGCCTGTCCCTGTCGCTCCCGGTTCCCCGGGAAGGACAGGCGACTCTGAAGCCTCCGCAGCATCTTTGGAGACAACCCCGGACCCCGATCAAAATCAAACACCGGGGGTACTCAGACACCGACCGGCATCACCACCGGCACATGGAGCGCTCCGACGCCGTGGATACGAGCGACCGACCGGGACTGAAAAAGTCTCGAATGTCCTGGCCATCCTCCTTCCACGGGACCACAAACACATCCATCGGAAATTGTGTCGGGAATAAACGGTAGGCGAGAGAGGGGTGCAGCCATCCCAATAATAGCTCATGGCAGCCCACAAGGCATATGCGTAAACTGGAGGGGAGGGGGATGGGGGGTGGTGTGTGTGTGTGTGTGTCCGCACGGGGGGGGTGGGGGGCATTTTAATGAGTTCGTAATAACGCAGTGTGCCTGAAGGGTTAACTGATATGAAGCGCTTTATATCGGGAGGCGGGACGCGTGGGTTTTCGGTGCTGATGCGTTATGCGTCTTTGGATAGACTATGTCAGATGGGTTTGAAGCGCAACCCAGCCCGCCCACTCAGAACGCAGGAGCAGCATCTGTAAATACCAGTAACATTTTTAAAAGAGTCCACATGTTACATGTAGTTGATGAGAGACAGGAGGCACTGTCGTTTTTAATGGCACCAAAGGTCTAGTGGGTGCGTTCATGCGTGCAGGACTGAGATATTGCTACCATGCGCACTCCAGTCCAGGCCTTTATCCGCTTGTTTGCAGAAGGAGGTGCAGTTCTGTCATCATCCTGACCTCTGACCCTCTGAGGTGAGGTGTAAGGTGAGATTGGAAAGACAACCTGCCTTCAGGTATAAATGTATGCCACAAAGTTAGGAAGTGTTGCCTGGCTGGACAGGTGCCACAGGACTGCCACACAGATGCTTCAAGACAGCGTCTAATTGGCACAGCCCAGTGGCTCTCTGATCAGATATGACAGTAAAAATTCACTGCATTAGGGATAGGACATTGACCGACACCGGAGACAAATGTAGCTGAATTATAGGATACTTAAACTCCACCAGCTAACAACTCTACCAGCACTTAAATCAAATTACACGATGCACATTAATCAAGCAGATTAGATTAAAGGCATTTCATTAAATGAGTCATGGAACGATACAATTTTGATACGATTACTTTGTCCTTACACAACAATTGCTCCATTTATCCTCTGCGAATGCTGCATCCGGTTGTTTTTTTTTTTTTTGTAAACAGCTGCTTTTCTGCACAGCACAAGAACCTCCAAGAATTTACAGCCTGCTCAGCACGGACAGGAGTTTGGTTAGTTGGTGACTAATTTGTGTTATTTTGCACATGTTCCTAAGAGGAGGTATCCCTGTTTTTCTAAGAGATAGTCAAGGCCATAAATACTGGTTTTCCAGGTTGTTCCCTCCTCCACTTTGTCCTTTGTACGACCTAACATCCCCAGATGTTCTTGTTCAAATGAAGGAGTTAGTTTACATATTGGACAGTTTCTGACTCACATTCCCTTATTATCCCCCTCACCCTCTTCCAGCCACTGAGGAAAGCAACATATTAAAGAGGGTGATTATTAGACCAAATAGCACATCACTGAGAGTGTGGTGGGTCTCGAGGGGACTCGGGGTCCTGCTTTTTTTCTCTCCTGTTATTATTTGTTTTGTCTTTTTCATGTTTTTTTAAATGCCACAGACGGCCTTCCCGGCAGGCCCCTGGGAGAAGGGCCAATTCCAGCTGACCGGAGGAAGGGCTGATTTGTATTTTAGTCCCCAGGACACGCTCTGAGGCAGTCCAATCTTTAGTGCATTGGGACTGACTCTGCCTGCCCTTCTCCTTCTGTGGGCGGCAAACCATGAGAGGGCAGAGAGAGAAAGAGGGAGAGAGATAATTCGATTCCAACAAGCTCAGTTCTGAGAGCGCACCAAGCTGGTTTCAACTGTGTGTGTGTGTGTGTTATGTTTGTTCATGTGAGTGTGCGCGCCTTAGCACATCCGTGAGGTGATGTGTGCGATCTCTGTGGGTGTTTGTGCTACACACTGGTCAGGGAGGAGGGTGCATGGAGGAATGGAGGCTGGTAGATGAACGCTGTGTGTCATGAGTAGTGGTGAAATGCAGCGTGCACAGTGCGTATATGTGTGTGGAGGTATTTATGAGTGGGCCGCGCACAGGTTAGTGTCTGACCTGTAGCCCGTATGGATTGCAACAGGCCTTGTTTTATCTGTTTTCATATCAGTGGGAGGCCAGAGGGATTTCCGTTGTGCTGATATTACTTTCATTCTTTTCACACATTAGAACGACCGTATATTCTTTGCTTAAGTCTGAATAACGGATGCTTGGAGCTGGATTCATCAGGCTTCATGAACATCTATGTGGATCCAGCAGCTCTGTGTTTAGCTCAAGGCTAACTTGCGTTGAGCCCACTGCACACTGGCTCTCACTGCTGATCTGATGACGCCTATTTACTTAAAGTCAATGTCTGGAAACATGGTTTCACTAAGATATGGCAAAAGATAGGCAACAGCTAGGCAACCCCAGGCAACGCCTCCCCCCCATGTTTCTGGGACCACATAACTAAATAAACATAAGTGACCGACAGTCTTAAGCAAAAACCGGAACTAAGTATCATCCTGCCAATGTTTTTAGCTGTGGGCAAACATGTCTTTGCGTTATAATGACACATATTGTAAAATCAAATTTATTAGCTAAGGAAAATAAAGTGACTCTGTCGTTGGAGAGTGGAAAACGTCAGTGGTCTTTGACTGGTTGGGTACAGATCGACCCAGCGGATGACCTTCTCGTCTCAAGGAAGCAGACTGTTCAATCACTGAAGAGTTGGTCAAGACCTCATCTGGAGGTTGGAAAGATCAATCACCCTGAGAGCTGTTGGTGAAATTGTTTCAGACAAGGTTCAGAGAAAAACAGAGTTTACCATGTTACTGTAATTGAGACCGTTGCTTTTGAAAGTGAAGCACTCCCAACAATCATCAGTCTAGGAATGAACATTATACAAGAGGGATGCTGGGTGTTGTTTTGCATAATTGTTTGAAGAATCATTGTCTGTGACTGTTTTCATTTGTCTATTCTTGTCTCTATGATGTATACCACAAAATGGCAGTCTTAGTGGCAATCAGTCCCCCCCACCCCCCCCCCAAGAGTGTTAGTCTGCCTCCTCTTCCCACCCCCAGTGTCTTTTGTTTCGACCGTCTTGTCAGTCCTTTTGTCAGAGGATGCTAATATGAGCGTATCAGTCATCAGGTCCCATGCCCAATACGTTCTGGGAAGTTCCAACACGAAAAATGAATGACACCGAACGAGAAACAGCTCTTCCCGCAATTCTGTTGCTATGGTTACTTGTTTTGTGCATTTGTAAAATAGATTTCATTTTCCCAAAAAGGCAAAGCTTGCAGGCATTTCACAGGCTTGACTGTATAATTTGTCAAAATGTAGGAGATCCCACTGGATACGCATCATGACTTGTGTGTTTATAAGGTGAGAAAGTGAATAATTATGTACCTCTGCAAACTGAAGTCTGCCGGTACTTTAATCACAGCACAGAGCTGGTTTACTGTACAGTCTTCTGTAACAATTTCAAGCAAAGCCTCCCTCCCTCTCTCACCTACCACTTCATGCATTCTTTACACCTTTTTTCCCCGAGCGGGGAACCAGGGCTGATTTGTAAGCTGTAGCTGCTCTTTTTGCCTGCCTGACTGGCCGGCTGCCATAATAATTTAGATCATAATGAGGTACAGCTACAGTTAATTACCACAACAGCTGTATTTTGTTGTTGATCATACGTTTACATCTATACACTCTAGAAGCAAAAAAAACCTCATACAGAGACTATTCAGGAATTATCCCAACAAACATGTTTTAATAACGTTAAGTAATAGACCTCTTATCTCATTTGTGTAGTGGAACCATCTGTTTAAGCTACAGATTGCACTCCTCTGTGAATACATTTTGCTTTCTCGCTACTCTCGGTGCTAATTAGTATCTGGAGGCAGTTCATGTGCTGGAACGATGCTCGCTGTGGGTTGGCTCAGGCAGATCCCGGAGACCTCAGGTAAAACCCCTCCGAGATCTTTCAGCAATGACACCAAATAGGTTGCTTACCCGAAGGGGATGTGTACGCTCACTCTCATCCAAGGTTCCTCATTGTGTTTGTTCTCTGCTCGACACTTTGTTTCATTGAATGAGGCCACAGGCTCTTACAAGCTCCTCAGACACTCCGGCTACTGGTAACCACTTTTAGCTCAGTCAGAGTGCTTCATTAATCGACTGGAAACATTGGCATCTTTCAATTTTAATTAATTTCACACTGAATCCTCTTACACTAGGCATTCGTTGTTTCGTGTTTTTTTTTTTGTGTTTGTTTGTTTTTGACAAGTGTGAATGGGCAAGAATCCCAGCAAGAAGAAACAAAGAGAGCCACAGCATCAAAAAATCCAAGTTGCACAACAAGTCCACCTGTTCCCCACAGACACTTCCCTGTTTGCTACAGCTAGTCTGTCATTTTTATAATAACAACACCCAGTCCTTATTCCCTTTTCATATCATGTTCACGTACAATAAATTGCCCTCTTGAAGCTTTCTGCCTCAGTTTATAATGCAACAGTTCCCTTTACCTCTCTCAAGATGTCCATTGTGATTGTGATAAGCCTCATGCTGGCATTTTTGGTTTCTTCTTATCCAATATTATCACTCTTTTGGCCATAAAATAATACTGTCTTTGATTGCTGCATTTCTCACTTTGTGATCCTCTGTCCTCTCAGTGCTTCATGTTACCCCAGTGTAAATGGGGAGTATTGATTCCATCTCTTATTTTTGTTCTCTGCTTTGTCTCCCTATTGTGTGGCCGGCTGGTTCCCTGTAGCTTCGGATATTCTCTCGGATAGCCTTGTTCTTGCTTACAAAGGCATTACGCACACTACATCCATATCATAAATCTATCATTTTATCCTACTATCCCTCTCATGTCCACTTAGATCATCAGCTGCTTGCAGAGTCTGTCCCCCCTCTAAGCCATATCTGAATCTCAAACCTTCATATCCCCCATTGGTGGAATGAACTGCCCACTATTGACAGTGTACAGCTCTTCATCTCCTCTTATATTCTTCTCCTTAAAAGCTATTTCACACTGATGTAGTTTTTCCATTCTTCACACTCCAGCTTTTTTCTTGAAAATCACAGACTTCAAGGGCACAGCAGACACAACCACCTTCATCGTACGTCTGGCAATCAGCTGCCATTAAGGAGGGAGTTCAAACAGACCTGCGCATCAAAGAGCAGTCTATCTGAGGGAAAAACTGTTTATAATTATGCTGTTAGATGAGAATACTCATATCTATCCAAAAATCCTCCTGTGTGTATTCAGATTTAACTTTCCTTGGATTTATTGTCTTTCTCACACAAAAATAATGATTTTTACTAGCAGTACTAATGGTAATATATTCTTCAAGCCCATGGGCACTAAAAGGAAAAACCTTTTTAGTGTAATCAAGTCACCCACTTCAAACCAAGAAAAAGGTCTTCGTTGGCGAGACTCTGGAGAATTTAAATGTCAAAATGTGCAGGTATTCAATTTCAAAATAAGTGGTAGTTTTTCACCTCTCAGGCAAACAACTCTGCTTGAGAGAAAACAGTAATATGACGCTCGGTCTGTGTGAGATTTCCTGACAAAGTAGACGCGTGGACAAGGATATTGTGCCCATGTTTCGTCCCAGTAGGTGACACAGACCACCAATTCAGCAACAGCTGGCGGTCTCTCATGCGGTGGCAAACAGTGTCGCTGCTGAGTGGATGACCCAGCTGAAGTGTGCTTTAGGCTGCTGTCTTAGCGCAGATCTGTTTGAATGACTGAGACATGACAAACCCTCTGTCAGCTGTGTGTCAGTGCAGCGCGCGCGCACACACACACACACACAGTGGAACAGAAAGAACAAATAGCATACACCTGTCAAGCAGAGCGCCATGTCAAGGCATGTCAGGGGAGTGCGCAGAGTGCCTCCTTCAAATATAAACTCACTACAAAGCAGACCTGAAAAGGATGAAGTGGCACATCTGGAGACCACGTTTGGCACGGACAGACACGGATAAGGACCGCGTGCTCGTTCGACCGCCTGCTGCAGCCTGCTGATGCCAATGTCTCATCTGAGGTATCACTTCCACACCTCTTGTTCCAGGACAGCATTCTTGCCCAAAATTACTGCCAGGATGTCAGCTTCACTGAAGTGTCAGTCCTGTATAGAGAAGGAGAACAGATGGCATTATAGGTGCATGTTACAGTATGTCTCAGACTTCTCTACTATACACTGTGGCCCAGTCCCAGGAAATATGACCAAAGCTTTGTTCAGACCTTCGTTTGTATTCTGCTTACAATGTAAATCATACATGTATATATGCTGCCTACATATACTGCATATTATTTTGTGATAAGATATAAAGTACGCCTGAGACAGAAAATATAACAGGAAATTATTTTGTTTTGCCCTTTCTCGGTCTGACTCAGCTGCGCTGTTTTTGTGTGAGCTTGATTGGAAAAATGCTGCAAACAACAGCAAAATAACATTCTGTCACCATCAAGACAATGACAGCACAAAGGCTTGCTAAATGCTTGCTTGGTTTTTTCAAGATAGCATCAAATTTCCACTTGATCTTGACAGTGTTTTGTTCGGATATTCAACAATACTGTTGTGGATGGTACCCGCTAACAGTGACTTTTTGTGGATCCTCTCTGGCTTTGGCCTACTTCAGCTTTAAGTCCTGCAATAATGTGAAGCATGCAATAGCTGTATGCCTGGTTTTCTCAAGATTGCATCAACTTTCCGCCTGATCTTGACGGTGTTTTGTTCGGATATTCAACAATACTGTTAAAAGTTGTGGATGGTACCCGCAAACAATGATCTTTTGTGGATCCTCCCCGGCTTCGGCTTATTTCAGCTCTTAGCCCTGCAATATCCTGAAGCTGTATGGCTGTCTGCTGCTGACACACTATCACCCAGCAACCAGCAACAAGCACTGCAGGTACAAAGTCTCATTTTACAGCATCATCTGAAAGTTTTCTATCAGTCTTATCTGTCAACATGGGCCCAAAAAAAGCCAATCAAGAGGAGGATTCTTTGTCATTGTCTATGGTGCATGAGCTACTTGACCAACAGAAATCATTCTTTAAAGACCCGATGGATCAACAAGAAAATTTTTTTAAATAATTCGTCCAAATGTTTGATGAGTCCACCAACCTAAGGGTTGACAACATTCTGAAAGAAGTACAGGATATTAAAAATAACCTGCAGTATTCTCAGAAGGACGTGGATGAGTTAAACAAAAAGCTTTTTGATAACTCTGCCAAATTTAAGACCAACTCTGACAGGTCTCTGCTTGTGCAATCCTCTATTTACAAACTCACTGCTAAATCTGAATATCTGGAGAGTCAGTCAACGAGGAACAAAACTCTTATCGATGGAGGACCTGATGAGAGAAATGAATCATGGCAAGTCACAGAATCCAAAGCTAAACAACTGCTGGCTGATAAGTTGGAACTTGACCCCAAACTAATTGAGATTGAACGTGCACATCGCAACGGAAAATATGATGAGCAATCCAACAGGCCACGGACAACTGTCATGAAATTACTCAGATTTCAGAATAAAGAAGAAATCCTCAAGAGAGGATAAAAACTTAAGGGCACTAAGATCTCTGTCAATGAGGACTTCACTGAATGTGTGAGACAGAAACGAACTGAACTGTGGCCAAAGCTCAAAGAGGCACATGACAAGGGAACAGCAGCATATTTACAATATGAACAGCTAGTAGTTCACTCACCTCGAGATCTCACACCTCGCCCCCCATGAGTGAACTTATCCCTCCCTTTATCCACTTGCAGTATCTGACTCTATTTCAGCTTCCCTTGCTATGAACACTAATAAGTAAGTAAATAAGTAAGTAAAGTTTATTTCACAGATATAAAATCACAAAGTGCTTTACATGAATGAAATAAACACTATTAAGGGCAATATTAACAATGACAAAAACAGTTAAAATCACAGCAACAACAAACAAATGAGGACAAAGACACATAAACAAGTACAAAAGTTCCAAAACACAGACGAGGAAATAAGCCAAAAAAAAAAGCAATAAATAAAGTGGAGCCACTATTCAGATGGCATTCTATAACTTGGGTGCACCTCAGGTTTCATAGCAGGTTTGAGAGAATGCCAGTAATTTTTGTTCAGCAGACCTAAGAGCCCGATTGGGCGGATAAGGGAGGAGGAGGTCAGCAATATAATGGGGTGTTTGACCATGCGAGGTTCTATAGGTTAGCAGCAGTATTTTAAAATGGATGTGAAATTTAATTGGGAGCCAGTGCAGAGAGGATAAAATTGGGGTGATATGTGATCCCTTGCTATTTCTAGTTAAAAGCTGAGCGGCTGCATTTTGGACAGTTAAGAGAAGTTTGGTTTAAACATGTAAAAAGAGTTATAATCTAAATGAAAATAAATAAAAGCATGAATAATCATCTCCATCTCAACCTTGGTGACCACAGATGTTAATTTAGCAATGTTCCTCAACTGGACAAAGCATGAGCACATAAGCTGACTGACATGATTATCAAAGGACAGGGACTGGTCAATGACACCAAAATTTCATTGAAAGTTATGCTGAACACAAACACTTAACAACCCCATATACCGCTTGATGTTTGGAATAAAAATTTCAGGAGCAATTATAAGAGCTTCTGTTTTATTTGCGTTTAACTGAAGGCAGGTTTACAAGACAATATCATCGGCATAAAAATGATAAGAGATGCCGCTATAATGACTAATAATCTGTCCAAGAGGCAGCATATATAAAGAGAACAACATAGGACCCAGGACAGAGCCCTGTGGGACACCGCATAACATAGGCACTGTGTCTGACCCATGAACTGGCCAATGAACTGGCCCACAGAAACCGAAAAACTCTTATCAAGATAGGATGAGAACCAATCCAAGGCAGAGCCAGAAATACCCCCTAACTGGTTTAGCCTATTTAATAGAATACCATGATCGACGATATCAAAAGCAGAGCTGAGGTCAAGTAACACCAATAATGAGCATTTCCCATCATCTGTAGCCATCATAATGTCATTACTATCTTTAAAAGCCGTTTCTGTTGAATGCAGTTTACGAAAACCTGATTAAAATGAGTCATACAGGCTGTGTGTTTCTAAAACGGTCACAGGCTGCTCGGCTACACCTTTTTTCAGCAGTTTGGACATAAGAGGCAGCTTGTATATAGGCCTATAATTCATTGGGAGGGTGGGGTCTGGCCAAACTGGCTAGGGACAGAGCCAGTTGAAAGGGAGAGATTGATCAGGGCTACAATAGTGGAGCCAATTAAAAACTTTTAAAGACGAGGATAAAGGCCTTGTTTTCAAATGTTTGTGATAACCCTGTTTCGGACTCCTCCAAACCAGTGACTTCACAGCATTTTCCAACTACTTAAATCTGTCACCCTTCTGTCATGCTGATCCTGATAATTATTTCAATGTTCTTGACCAGAAGTCAGATACTTGGAGATATTACACTAAAGTCTAGAATGTGTCTAGAAAAAAATATAAAATATTCCTTTACACTATTTCATCTGAATGTTAGGAGTATGCCAAAGTACTTTGAGTTGTCACTTGACCACTTTGCCTCACTACCTTTACATTTTTCTGTTGTGGGTCTTACTGAAACTTGGTTAAATGACTCTAAAGTGTCTCTCAGTAAATAGCTACAGTCATGTTTTCAGTAATAGTAAAGATAAACCAGGCGGTGGAGTATCCCTCTTTGTTAAAGAGTCTACACTCTGCGACAAGATTTAGTAATTGATAATCCTAATACAGATAGTTATGTTGAAGCCATTTTTTATTGAGGTAATAGGTGCACCTTGTTTTCCAGGCCATGCTGTCATTGGCTGTGTATATAGACCAATGACAATATTAGTTGATATTATTAATGTAATATTAACTCTTTTGTTGATAATCTTGATGCACACTGTTGTCAAGCAGTGCAACCCTGCTTCTATCCCCTTATATCACAAGCCACTAGAATCACTTTATCCACTAAGTCATTCATAGACAATGTTATTACTAACTGTACAAATAAACATGGAGTGTCTGGTAAACTCTCTACTGATATATCAGACAAACTTTCCATTTTTGTTGCTTTTTCTTTTTTTTTATTCTATTGAGATTTAGCAAGTTGTTGCAAATGCTTTCTCAAGAAATTTCAAGATGTCCAACATGAAAAGTTTTGTTAAACCTCTAAACTCTCTGGTCTTAAATGGGACAAAATTATGACAAGAAATGATGCATCTAAGGCTTTATAATCTTTTTAGTGATGAATTCTTTGGCACATTCGATGAATCCTTTCCACGTGAAAATCGAGCCATCAAACCTAAAGCTTATAAATCTTTGTTTGACTAAAGAGTTGAAAAAAATGTATCTTAAACTAGTGTATATAAAGACTATCTAATCAGTCCCTCTTTTAATAATTAATCCAAATACAGAAATAAATCTAATCATATGCTAAGAAAATCAAAAAGACAATATTATCAACATAAATAGTATATTGAGAGTATCATTAATGAAATTGTAAATAAGCCTCTTCATTTACTTTTTCTTCTGTAAGTGAGCAAGAAATATGTAATATTCTTTCAAGTTTGAAGTTAACAGGTGCTGGTCATCATCTTAAAATGAAATTACTGAAACAGTGGTTGCGTTTCATTAGTTGTTCAACACGCCCTTGTTCATTTCCCCTCTGCATTTGCCCTCAGGGGAATCCCGGCCGCCATCACAAGTTCTCTGGAAATTTCTCTGGAAAACTTGATTGAACTTTGTGAGATCAACACTTCGGGGGCTGAGGGAGGGAGTCATTACTGATGGTCACTCAGCGCTACAGATCAACCACTGCGCATTGTGGTTTTCTTGTCATTTTTGCTATGACGTCAACGAACCGCTTATTTACAGTATTTAAAACAGATGTTTGTGATTGGAACAAACAGAAAGAATGTCTGAGCAAACAATCTACGAGTGTAAGTAACAATATCCAGATAATCGATAATCGAGTCAATAATCATGTCGAAATTCAATCTTTGTCATGCCATGGAATTTCCTTTATGCAATTACTTCACTAGAATGATACCATTCCCCATTATTTGCATTTAGAACTACCCATGTTACTGAATTATGCTGTTTTGCACACCATTTCACATTATGGTAATGTTAGTAGGCTACGCGATAGCGATTGTTTATGTTATTATGGTATTTAAGGGCTGATTACTGACTACAAGAGCAAATGCATTCCATTTAAATCCCCCGCTCCTCCCCCGCCCACTCTCCCTCTGCTCTCCCAGTTGCCTCCATGTGACGTGGGCTGTTACGTAATACCAAGAGCTGAGGGGAAGCGAACGAGGGGAAGTGGAACTACTAATGAAACGCAGCCAGTCCCTCCCTGCTATTCTACAACCACTGTGTCACATCTTCAATTGCTCCCTTCAAACAGGTGTTGTACCAGACCAACTGAAATGGGACAAAGTTATCCCATTATTTAAAGTTGACAATCCGTCATTATTTTCAAATTATAGACCAATTTCTTCATTACCATGTTTCTCCAAAACACTTGAAAAATTGTGTACAATAGATTAGTCAAATACTTAAAGGATAATAAGCTACTATATGACTGTTTGTGAAAGGCATTCTACCTCTGTGGCATTGGTCCAATTAGCTGACAGACTAGCTACAGCTTTAGATAACAAAGAATTTACAATTGGAGTATTTATTGGTTTGTCAAAAGCTTTTGACACTGTAGATCATAACATGTTATTGAATAAGCTACAAGCTCATGGTGCTATTGCTGCTGAACTTAATTGGTTTAAAAGCTACCTGGTTCAAACACAATAAACTCTTAATGTTAAAAAGAGCGCTTATATGATCTTCGAGCCTAAAGGTAGAACCCTATCAGATCATCTTTGCCCCATTCTCATAACTAATAATGCGCTTGAATATGTTTCCCATGTTAAGTTCTCAGGTGTAATCATCGATGATCAGCTTAATTGGAAAAAGTACAGGTGCAAAAAAATATTGGTATTTTACAAAGAGTAAGACGTATTTTGTTAAGAAAAAACTTTCTGGTTCTGTATTATTCTATGATTTATACTTTCTTATGGCAATATAGTTTTGGCAAGCACATATAAAAATCTTTTTATTGCAAAAAAAAATGTGTTAAAATGGTCACTAACTCTAACTGGAATATTCATATTGCCCCATTATTTCAAAACCTGGAGTTGTTCAATATATTTTACATCAATAAACTTAAGATAGGTATTTTTCTTTCTCATCTCTTTTTAAAGTTTCTTTGTAACTAGGTCTCAAATCCACTGTTATCACACCAGATCTGTTGATCTTCTGTATAGTCAGCTCTACAGAACTAGTCTTGGCCAGTTTTCAATCAGGTACAGAGGTCCAGCCATACGGAACAGCTTTTCTGCTTCACAGTCACTCCTCATTTCACATTTTAAAAAAAAAAAGATGTTAAACAGCTTCTCTTGTAGGAGTCCAGTACTACATAAATGAGGCATGATAAGAGTGTATGAAAGCAGTGCAAATATATGTTATTGTAATCCCTGTATTTATTTATTTATTCTTCTGTGGTCTTTTTCTTTTTGTTGTTTTTCATGTTTGGAAATTGTATTTTCTCTTTTTAGATATTTTAGAAATATTTATGCACAAAATAAAGAACTAAATGTGCCACTAAATATTTCATACTGTGTTAATTTGGAAAACAAACCGGTGTTATATTTTCCGGTGACTATATAGTCATAGTCATTTGTTGCCAGGTAAAAACTGTGTCTTGAAAGTGTCCAGGAGCTGAGATAAGTGGGAAGTTTATGTTGCCGTTTATGAAGGATTTTCACTTGTTCATTTGTTAAAAAAATTCCCTTCATTTAAAGTCTTCATTTTTCCCCAAATATGTGATATTTTGAAGGGTTATAGCTCCATGTTACATGGTACATTTGACTTACACTGCATTTTTACTGTATGCTGTTGATGTGTTGATGCCAGCTGGGGCTTGTGTTTAGGAATTCATCACACGGGTTGCTTCCCGTCTAAATCAGGGCAAAATCCTTTTTATTCTCACTGAAACAGAATGATTTAGAAACCCACTAAAATAAAACAGATGGTAGGTTTGTGTGAGGAATATATAAAAAAAAAATAACAGACAATCTGTGCTGCTGCAATATGGTTTGTGGGAACGCTTGAGAATTTTACATAATGCATGAAGTAGCTTATGATTAATAGCCTACTGAAGGTGTGGTATACAGGCTGATGCACACCTCTGTTTCCTTTTAGAAAAAAGATTCACTGTTCCAGCTCCTGACCTCTGCTAGATCAATGTGTGAGCATAACCTGTCTTGTCAGACCGGTGATCTCATTTCTTGTAGGTCGTGTTCATGTTCACACATTAACACTCAACATTCAGGCTGTTGGAGGGCTGAAAGAAAGAAAAAAAAAAAGGCATGGCCCGAGGGTCCAGGATGGTATTTTCATTTGATGTTCTACTTTTGCGTTTGAGATGTGGATATGGCATGTTTTTGTTTTTTTTTTCTTGGGCCAAGTCCACAGCAGGAGTCTTTCAGTAACAGCACCATCCTCTGGACTGCATGGGATTTTTAATGATGCTGACTGGCTTTGAGGAGTATTTTACCTCCAACAAAGGAAAAGTAACACCAGTGAGGCCTTAGTCCAAGTTCTCTCTCTCTTTCTTTCTTACTAACTCTCTCTCTCTCTTGTTGTTTGCATGAGTGTCTATCAAGGGGGTTATTGTGTGATTACTTGTGTGGATTGGGGGTTTTGTTGTGAGAGGTTCCCCTAAAGAAAAGCAGAATTGAGTCCTCTCTCACTGCAGCTTTTCTCCCCTGAGTTTCTCATTTTTGTTGCTGGCATTTTTTTTTTTTTGAATAACTTGAAAGGTTGCTGGTGCAATCCACAGTACAGACAGTGCCCAGCAAAAGTTTCAAAGTGTTTCTGAGCAAGGGTACCTAATCCTTATGTGTGTTTGCATCAGCATCCTCTAAAATCTCACACTTGAAAGAAGCTAAAATCAGATGAATCCCGACATCAATTTTCATCCCTGCCCTCCGTTGTCAGTACTGGGAGAGACCCGTGAAACATCCTGGTTTACGCCTTCTTATTGCAACAGCAGCAGAGGAAGAACTGGGTGCCCCCTCTGCTTTAATATAAGACAAGCCCTGAGCCCATTCTCTTGCATCAAACAGGTGGAACGAGGGAAGCCGACACCAGAGACAAGGTGTGAAGATAAGGAGAGCGGAGAGGAACAGAAGGTAAATGCAGCAAACGGGGCATGTGTCTCAAGAATAGAGAATGAGGTTGGTTGTCTTTACAGATCACTGGCAATTGTGTATTTTGTCACATCAGATTTGATGCAAGACCTGCAATTGGTCGTGTCCCTTGCCACTCGCGGCCGCAGTTGCACAAGCCAGTGATGTTGTGTACATGAAGGCCGGCCCCTCTCTCTCTCTCTCAGGGTGCTATAAATAGGGGGAGAGGAGCCTCAGGCTCTCAGTATAATGAGATTAAACCAAACCAGCCTCAGCTCCCAGTGTTTTATTGAGCTTTATTTCAGTTTCCATTCTGTATTTCAATATGTATAAGGAAGATATTGAGTGTGTCTGCTTCTGCATGCTAGACAGAGTCCATGTAGGAACATTTGGTTGTGCATCAGTATGTCAGTGTGAGTTTGTGTGTGTGTGTGTGTGTGTGTGTGTGTGTGTGTGTGTGTTTGCATGCATATGAGAGGGCAGAAAACAGCAAGAGAGAGAGAGAGAGATAATGTGAAAGACGTGTGTGAATATGTGTGTAATGTCCTCATTTTGCACCCTGCAGGGCATGGCACATCTCCTAAAGATGTGTTCATCATGATGGTAAAGTGTTTGTCACCATAACGTTGTGCTGTCACGAAGCTCCAACTGTTGGCATGAAATTGTCATGAATTCCCCCACTTTACTTCCTGACTTTCCAGCAGTTTCCATGTTATGCGTGTGACTGTCTGTTGCTGCCAGTGGAAACGTGATAGTTAACCTCAGTGCGCAAGGCTTGTGCATCACCATTGTTGAATCCTGATCTGTAAAAGGCAGACAGAAAACCACACTGGCAAAGCCTATTGTGGCTGAACGTCTGTGTGTGAGCGTGTGTTTGTGTGAATGCTTTTGTGAGACGGAAAAGTGTCTGGGGACATGCAGAGTGGGAGACATCCGTTCTGTTTGGACATACTGCTGATTCTCACAGCCCATATTCCCCGACTCTGACGTTTTGGAACGGTCTGCTAGACTCTGACTGCCTTTCCTACCACACTGCTCAGGCCTCATTAACCAATCACAGCTTCTTCCTCCATCATTTTACCATCAGTTAGGGAGCTCTTGGCTCCCCAGGTTCACTCGATTCTCTGCTGATAAACATATATCTGTTATTCTTCTCTTCCTTCTGTTCCCATTAGCAGGCAACATAACATTATCAACATCATCTGCACCTCTAAGACTCATCATACGCACACATTCATCAGTGGTCATTAAAAAAGAAAGAAAAATAGAGAAGAGGATGAATTTGCATTTATAACAGAGGTTATAAATGCACAACTGAAAGAAAAAAGGCCCTTTTATAGTCTTGTTTTCACATCTCTTAGCATCGTCACTGCAGCAACCTTTTCAGATGCGTTTGATCAGATTTAGGTAACAGAGCGTATAGGTGAGTGGACATCGACATGTGACATTTGGTCAGGTCAGGCCGCGACAGGGGCGACAGAATAAAGTCAGACAGATGCTGAAAAGTTCAAGCTGCTGGCGTGATGTGATGTGAGGAAAAGAAGTGGAAACAGAAAGGGTGCACTTGAATCGGGGGACATTTTTGAAGTCTGAAATTATAGTGCTCTACTTAGCAAAAAGGAGAATACGAGTGACGAGAGGGCAGTGAATGACATAAGAATAAAAATGACACAGATTGACTCATCAGACAAGCATGTCGCATTTACTGCCCTGCTGAAAAGCAATGGCTCCCGAGGCAGTTTCAGGACAAGTGAACCCACACAGATAATCCTGCCTCTTCCTCACTAATGACATCTAACTGCTATCTAGGATGATCATACTGATTTTCTTATTGTTCTCTCACTAACATGATTCTCCTGGTTAACATTTATTATAACAGTATTTTAATTGGAGTACGGTTATGCTAATTGTTCTATTTATGCTATATTTTATCTCCAGGGATGAAATAATAACACATTTTGTTTATACGGCGCTTTTAAAGGCACCCAATGATGCTTAAATGAACCTAAATGTAAAATACTTGGCTCCTGATTTTGCAAAAGGGATATTATCCATCTTTTTGAGTCCTTAATGATATGAATTCATAGCACACATCATAGTGTTATAAAAACTGGGTACTTTAAAGCAGCTCCGATCAATATTTTTTTTTAATAACAGTGTATCAAGTGGCCTTGTGTAATGTGAAAGGGGTCGCTCGACAAACCCATAGTGAATCATCACCTGACCCCTCAGCTCTATGGAGCTTAATAGCATCTTTCAGCCCATTGTTTTGGTTTAACAGTCACTACTTTAACATTTTGGTTCACTCTCAAGGCTCTCCTTGCATCGTTTTCAGCCATAGCAGACATCTGCTTTCAGCAAATTAGCTCTAAAAAACAACTGTATGCTACCTGCTCAGCACCAAATGGCAGAAAGACACAGTTAGCGACTAACTGGTGAACATAGTAAAGCTTTTAGCTACTAAAAGAGATAGTTATTTACATGCTAACAGCTAACACGTTCACATATCAGCTTTAAAGTTGTGTTCACAGCTTGCTTCAGCTAGCCCTACCTAGCCAAGGTTTAAGGAAAACACGTTTATATATTCTTAAAAATACATCTTATTTCATATTGCCATGTGATGTTTACCAGCTGAAGCTCAGTTATGATTGCATTACTTTTTAAAAATCAGTTGATTACTGTACACCAGAGGGTTGAAAATGAAGGACAGTACAGCAAAACAAACAAGATGGAAGCAATTCATTGGCACGCTCACTTTTGTTCAGCCACGCCATGAATGCATTACAGGACAATTCAGAGCATTAAGCTAAATGGACCATTTCACTGTGTGTTCAAATCAACCTTGTACGCTCTCTCACTCAGCTGCACCCTGCTCAGCATTTGTTTTTGCACCACATTATATCAGTAATTATCTATCATTCCAGGGTAATACTCAGCCAGCCATCTTTGTGCAGGGGAATATGTATGACAAATTGGATGCCAAGACTGCTTATTAGTCTGCATTTCACTTTTAGATTGGATTAAATATGACAGAATTTGAAATTACAGAAAGGATATGGAGATATTTAGACTGTGACACACACCAGATAGATACATAGATAGATAGATACATAGATAGATAGATACATAGATAGATAGATGGATAGATAGATAGATGCTCTTCCATTAGCTGAGAGTGGCAGACTAAGTGAAAAGACAGATGGAGGGAAAGATAGTGAGGAGGAACAGAGCCACAGTGACACAAAGGTAGCTCTTGATGACTCACACCTCTCTCTTCTCTCTCTCTCTTCATCTCTCTCCAGTCTGGATTAAAATAAAAGAGGCCCAGCAGCCCCAGCCTGCAGAGAGGGAGTTACGCGCTCCATCTCAGAGATAGGGTGATGCGCTAAAAATATCACTCCTTGTGTGGGCTTGTTGGGGAGGAGGGGGGGGGGACACAGCATGGGGAGGGAGGTTTATGGATTTGGTGGTGCGGTGGAGCCACCAGTGCTACTACTTTCCACCGTCCAGCCTGATGGCATTTCAAGCTTCTTTTCTCTGCTCCACAATGTGCCCTAATTGGGTTTTGTAAGAGCACTCTTCCACTTTCTAGGAATGCTGGTCAGTGCAATTAAAATCTAGTTCATTACGCAGACTTCAGCTGGATACCGATGTTATCTTGTTGACCCCTCGTTCCTTCTTTCACGTCTCACATCTCCTCTCTGAGAAACTCCATTAAACATCAAAAGCAAATCAATATCATTCTATTGCTCCACGCTGCTGCAGAGCAGTCACTCTCCGCGTCAAGGAGTTCGTCTCTCAACTCCTAATTTATCTGGATGCGAGTGGAAGGAAACTAAACAGAGCACCAATTGAACATGTCTCTCCATCTGTCATCTCTCAGGATGGTTCTCTGTGTCAGCTGATCCATCTGTTTAGCCCAGCCCCAGTCTCCACAACAGCAGAGAGGAGGAGAATTACAGTGGAGCTCCCATAACACAAGCCAACATGGTGCTTTTTTGAGAGAAACAATGCTCATTAAACAAACACTTCCTCTGGCTTCCCCCCATGATATTCGGGAATCGGAACACTGGTTATGGAAAGAGCTGGATGTTGGGAGTCACGATTCTTAAATGCTTACTTTTCACACTAAACGGCCTCTGGGGTAGCAGGGGGGATTTACATATAAAAGGGTATGGAGCAAGAAGGATGAGAAGTAAGGGAAGGAAGAGTGAAGGGAGGAGGAAGAGGCAGGAGAGAGTTTCTGCCAGTGCTTGGGTGTGCCCAAAATCAGACATAATGACTCATTTTGCACATGGTCAGAGTTAGAGAGGAGACAGGCTGAAAGAGACATGGTCAAGCACTATCCGATTGCAATCCGATCACCCAAAACGCATTTTAATGCAAGGTGATAGGCAGAGGAACTGACAGATAAAAGACACAAAGAGAAAGAAACAGAAAAAATAATACAACCAATCTGTCAAGCAGTCCTGACCTTGTGCCCCCCCTTTTTTTCTAATTTTTGCTGCAAAAGTGCAGCAGACAACAACATAATAGTATGCAGAGATACGGTGCAGTCAGAAAGTATTGTTTGGTATGGTTTTGGCTTTACTCCATCAAACACTGATTATGAGTTTAAAGTGCTGACTTTCAGCTTTTATGGAGAGTGTTTACATCCATACTGGGTGAAGAGCTCTAGCCCCTTTCATACATAATCCCCCAATTTTAAGACATGACATCAAGACATGGATCCTTAACATACAGACAAGACAAGCAGAGTTTTTTAAAAATGATTTTACAGTGAAATATTGCCCAAGTCAGTCATCTGACCTTAGTCCAACTGAGCATGTGTTTGACTTCCTGAAGACCAGACTGAAGGCAAAAAGGCCACAAAACAAGCAAGAAGGGAAGATGCTGCCAGTACATGCCTGGCAGAGCATCACCAGGGAAGATACAAAAAGTCTGTAGAGGATTTGCAACCAAATATTAAATATGATGACTATTTATTCTAACCTGTTAACATACTTTCTGTCCCCTAAAAGTAGGATATAAAAAGGTGACACAGTGAATCTTATGTTGGTGTAAATCTCCGATGTTAATGCTGAGAGGCAGAACCCTAACCTTGCAGTTGTTGTTTCAAATCAAATCCACTCCATTACAGTAAAATTCACGACAAAAATGTGTGAGTGTCCTGATACATTCTGACTCCGCTGTATTGGTGCATTTACAATGAAACATACATCGACTGTGTGCTGTGCAGGCTCTGTCATAAAGTTGCAACCCGCGAAGCAGACACAGCAGTGGCAGAATAAGTCGGCCCTCCACCCGAGGAAAGACTCCTGTGAGTTTTAGGGAGTTGGGAGGTCTGCTGATGGTGATGTAAAGTGACTGATGCCTCTGGTGGGTTTTTAAGAATACAGAGTATAAGACGAGCCACACAGAGCAACAGAGCCCAAATTCCTCAGGTGAAAGAAAACACTGTGCTAAGAGCTTTGTGTGTCTAATGTGAACCACTCCATCTGGGCGGAATTTATTTTGTATAGTGAATTAATAGATTAAGAGGGCTGGCGGTGGCTGTCCTTTCACAATGTAGAGGGCCTGTTGCTGTGCGGAATAAAGGCTGATTATCCTGTCTAGTGTAGCCCATAAAATAAATCCCTTTCCTGTGGCATTTGCCAGGTGTGTGATTGCGGCCAATCCCTCCGGGTTCTTCCTGAAAGGCATGTGTTCTGCACTTTCAGAGGCTCTCTGTGTTCGGCCGCCCAGAGTTGGGTCGGCGATCCTGCGGGCAGGATAATCTGCTGTAATCCCCAGCTCTGTGATCAGACCACAGTGCAGCTGAGAGCTGGATGGGTGGGAGGGGCTACGCGTGGAGCGGACAGTTAGGGGGCAAACAGGGGAGGGGCGGCGGATGGGGCAGGTCAGGGCCACTGCACTGTGAAAACATTCAATTCATTCAATACAAAAACTATAAATTTACAAGGCTGCCGCTACACTGTGTGATAAATGAACAAGTACAGAACTTCTTTGTTCTGTTTGTTGATTGGTTGTTTTAATGTAAAACCCATGAACTAAAGATAAACTGAAGCTATTAAGTGCAGCAAACAACTGTTCAGTCATATTGAATTTCTAGTCAGATTTGCTTGCCAGTTGTATCAATCTTTCCAGGAAGGGTGGACTTCAGGGTGTAATACTCCGTGCGCAGCAATGAGTGCAGTTTTTCTTACAATGTAGACAGCCACATTCACAACAGCATCAGCACAGAAATGTGGATATCACTGCAGCTGTGGTGACTTATAAACTGAGAGTGTGGGGGTAGGGGCTGAAGTGGATTTGAATTTTCATCAGGGTTAGCATTGTTTTGATTTTTATCTGAGAAAATATCTGTGACTCATCTGAGATAGAGGCATGAAGAGACACATAAGCCTCCATCATGCAACTCTATTCGAAACTGGATAAAGGAAGGGTTTCCTGGCGAGCTTTAACCCAAATACAATATGTACTAATAAAATAATGATGTTTCTTAACTAACATAATAATAGAAGAGTCTAATGAGCGTCCAGCAGGTCACAAGAATTTGTGATAAAAGATCAGTTGATGAAAATGAAATTTTTCAGTGTGGCTACTGTCCACCTTGTCATATTGAAAGTCTTCTCACGACCTTACTCTTGTGTCCCCGTCTTGTGTTTTCTCCTGCTTTATGTAAGTCATTGCATTATTCTCATCCTGGCTCGCTGAAGGTCCAGGGGCCAGATGCCCTCTCTTTGCTTATGTGGCGTGGCGCCAGCACTTTCCCTTCATAGCGTCTGCTTCTTGTGCATCGTGCTGTAAATGCCGACAATAAAATGGAAGCTGGCTTGAGTGCGCCTCTGTCTTTCTTTTTCTCTTGTGATTGCCTGAGAGGCACAAAGGGCAAGCTTAGGCAAGCAGAGATGCAAGCCCGCTCTGGACATGTCATTTGAGATGTGTCAGTTACGGGCATGTTGCCCTCAAAGCATGGCCCAGCCCGAGAGAGACACATAATAAAAACCCTTATGTGTTTAATAGATCTGCGGATGATTCAACCGCAGCAATTGAGTACAGCTGTGATTATATGGTCAGCCTATAAAAGTAGCACCCTTTCCCAATTTGCAAGTCCCCGCTTCTTTCTCCCTCTACTCCCTTCACTGTCACCCCCACACTGGTAGCAATCAGCCAGGTGCTAAATGCCTGGGTGAGGCACAGCTCATGGGTGGGTGGGGGCGAGGGGGGGTTGTAGTGCAGCAGGGGGGGTTGAAATTGCACGTGGAAATAAGCATCTGTGCTTGCTTGGCAGAGGAGGAAGCGGGGGCAGGAAATAACTGTCATTCTCCACTGAGGCTGAGAGTACGGACTGTGTGTGCAATCGTGCGTGCGTACGTGCGTGTGTGTGTGTTTGCGTGTGCTTGTGTGTGTGTGTTTATCGTGGGGAGAGAGAGAGGGTGATGGACCCAGGCAGGTTAATCATTAACTTAGTGAACTGAAGAGAATGAAGAAAAGGGGGTGGGTGGAGGGGGGGGGGGGATTGACTGAGAGTGTTTTTTTTTAAAAGTAGCTTAAATGAATGAGGGTTGGCTCATCCCCTCAGAGAGCTCTGATTAATGGCAGCGAACAATGTGATGGAGGGAAAAGAGAGCTGACACCAACCAGACTGTTGGGGGGGAAAAAGCTGATGTGGCAGCAGCGAGCCCCAGCCACAGGCTTCACCCTGATGACTGTTAATGAATAATCGATGGCAAGAGAGGGTCAATGGAGGGGATGTATGTAAATCTCCTTTACACTCTCATACAGACTTATAGGTTTAATTAACCTAATCGCTGCATTGACTCTGGGATCCAAAGCCCTTTGAAGCCTGCCATAGTAGTGATACGAAATCAAGCTCCCCCTTTTGTTGCATAAATGTGTGCAGGGAGGAGAGAAAATGAAGTGCTGCTGCAGAACAGTCCAATTTTCCCGGCTTATTCTGCACACAAGGACTCTCTGTAAGAAGTTGCATATTTCTAATTTAATAACCAAACTCTACCTCAATACCTGTGTGTAAGACTTCTCAACCAAACTATCATTTAGCTTTATGTTACATAGCTACTGCACATGCGATGAATGGGCTTTACATTTTCCAAGCCAGTAACCGCATCTCTCAATTCATGCAAAATGAATCGTTTGCGCCGTTAACATATCCATTACCATAGGTTTGTCTCTGGCGTGCGTCATTGAGCCCCAGTGAGTTAGCAGAGTGAGGCAGTTCAGGTAGCAGGGCTACATGAGAGACAGCAGCTTTAATGTGCTCCTCTCCATCCTGACAGAGGCTGTTTGTTATCTTCACTCAGCTGGCACAAATCCCCATCCCTCTGAAACCTCTGATCATCATGTCATTGTCCGCAGCGATACACTCCAGAGACCCTGCTTTCACATAATGAAACCAAGAGAACTGCCCACAGCCTGAGTTATAATAACACTGCATAGTGTGTGTGCGTGTACATGCATCTAGTTTGCCTTTTTATAGTGTATGAGTGAAAACATAAAGAGCTTCAGCTTTAATGCTCATCAGTGTGTGCGCTTAAGTGCAACATGGGGGTGTGTTTTTGCCTCTTTGCGTGTGTGTGTGTGTGTGTGCGTCCACGTGTGTGCATGAGTCACTTTAAGAGGTTTCACCAGCTATTATTGAGCAGGGACTTGGTATTTAATGGGAGATAGAATAATTGTCTCTTCATCAGCTCTCCAGAGATTACAATAGTAACTGTCATGTGAATTAGAATTCTTGACATTTTTCCAAAGTCTGTCTTTGAAAGACACTGTTCAAACAGCCCGTACGTGAGGCCTTTTCAAGTGGCTTTCCAAGACGAGCTCCACCATTCGTCCCCAGTGCGTCATAAACAAACGGTAGTTATTCTCTACCAGGAAGAGAAGGAAGGTAAAAGAGAGTAATGGTAATGTGGAAGGGAGCAGGAGAGGAGAGAAGGGAAAATAGCTTGACAAGGCATCTTATCTTCGCTGTATTCTTCTTCGCTCAGGCTTTAAGCTGCTAGCTCAAGGATGGAACACTGAATTTCATGCAGCAGGTTTTGTTTTTGCTAGCTGCTCCGATAGAAAAAAGGCTGAGGGGAAAAAACAGATATTCACTAGTCGTCTCATTTGTGCTCTCATTTGGTATGTGCACGGTGTATATTCAAATTGTGACACACAAAGTCTGAATACCTTTCATCTTTGTGCCTCCTCACAACGGTCGCAAATAAACACACGAATGCAGGTCATCACACGAGACATGCCGGCGCGCACACACACACACACACACACAAACACACACACATACACGCACAATTTAAAATGTCTAATCTGTATTACAAACACTGAAAAAAGGTTAGCCCTGCTAGCAAAAACAAAAAGTGTTTTGGAGTGAGTGTTTTTCCAATCAGATAAGCAGAAATGAGGAATTAGATTTAATTAACAATCAACAGTGTGTGATGCTGTAAAATATGATCTGGTGATTTTTATCTTTAAACTTCAGAAGTCCATCAATCTGCACCACAGACATTAAAATCACGCACTGGCCATTTCTCTCCAACCCACCTAAAAACATCACTGAACCGGAATCTGCTATCACTCTATGATAACAGCGATTCCTCTGAGTTACTCATATTTTCTAATGCTGTTTAAGGTGTGTATATGTGTTTTTATCTATAACTCAAACTCTTCAATTATATATATGAGACAAAGAGACTGGCAGAAACTGACTTTTTGTAATTACACAGTTTTTGGTTATAAACGATGTGACTACAGTAAGTAAAAATATTATTCTATTAGATATAATAAAATATTATTCTATTAGGAGTATTAGACAGTGCCACAGTAATATACTACAGTAAGCTGTGCAAATGCTAGTGAGAAATGATTACGTCACACTGATAGCTCACAACTTCTTTAGTTTCTTTCTTTAAAGGAAATTGCCACAGTGTTGTTTCCAACTTCCATTTAGGCAATCCTGGGGTTAATGAGGTTGTTAGAATGCTATTAATCAATACCTCCTATTATGAAAGCAGTAAATAACCCCCCAGGAGCTGTACAGCCAGCAAACGTGATACCTGCAGTGCTTCAAACTAGCTTTTAGTCATACTGTAATAAAACACTGCTGCATTTTAAAGTGCAGTGTGTTAAAAAAAAAAGCTGTCATGTACTGTTTGAGAAAGCATGTAAGTGTAAAAAAAAAAAAACCCTGTTTGTGGCTGTCTATGCGATGTCTAACATTGCTGTCTCCGATGTCATCACTGAATTAGTTGTGGTTGACCTAATGCACCTTGTTTGAAAGCTATTTCATGGTCTAATTGTTGCTCATGGAGAGCATTAAGGTAGCTCTGTGTCTGTTCACATCTAAAGGCCAAGGAAAGTGCCGTTAGTGAGCAAGGCTGTTGATGTCAAAATACTAAATGTTTTGGGCAAAAACCTCGCATGCTCTTTAGTGGAACGTGTAAACATTTACACAGAGATATGAGTCAACCCCTTTCCCCCTGACTTTTTTCTCTCTTTTCTCCTCCTCTTATTGGGTTGTTTTCTATTTCCTCTCCAAATCCCTTACACAGGCTCTGTGTGTTGCTCTATTCTGGTGCCTGTGGTCTGTTACTCTCACTTATCAGCCTTCCTGTTGCTGCAGAGGAACTGTGAGCAGTCAGAAAGGATAGTGAGAGCACATGCTTGCAGTAGGGAGGTGGGGGAAGGAGATAAAAAGTCACAGATACAACAACACGAAGGGCGGAGGGCTGGCTAATTAGGAAATTAACAGATATCATCATAGGTCCCTCGGTTGTTCCTGCAACTTGGGTACCCCGAGGGATTGCGAATGTGAGATGGCATCCATGGCTATGTGAATACCAGAAGTAAACAAAGGTCCGGTTTGGGCCGGCTGGTCCCAGCACCAGCAGTGGGAGTCAAGCAGAGCTGAGGTGGTGAAATATCAGAAGAGCTCTTCTCTGTGGGGCTTGCTCAGACAGGAAGAGGTTGCAGATAAGACAAACCTCCAACAAACATGCACAGCCAAGGATTAAGGAGACCTGCATAAATCCTGGGAACAAACTGAGGATGTGAAAAGGGGGGCGGGGGCACTGGAGTTTGAGGATCACGGCGCAGGATATGCATGTCGATGCACTTTGACTCCTCTGGCATGAAGCACATGGGAGAGCAGGACTAAAGGGAGGATCGGGTCTTGTTATTAGATCTCTTCTTTGGATTGAGGAGTTTGCATTGCGTACAGCGGGTGCTGTGGTTCTGTCTGCCTGGGACGTGAGTCAACGCACTAAAAAGTAGATGAGGGGGACTGCGTGGGAGTGAGACAGCCACGCAGAGCGAGACAACCAGTTTTAAGTGGAGGCTGGGGGAGTTTTCTTTAACTGGTCTGCTACACCGGTGCCAGAGCTGGCAGCGATGAGTCAGAGGAAGCTGACAAGACAGCTGAGGTTGTGGGAGAGTCCTGAGGGTCCACCTCCTGCGCCCTCTCTAACCTCACCTGTGTCACCGGGCGATCAGTCTCGCGGACACGGGGGCTCTACTCTGTTTCGGCGTTTGAAACTGAACCGCAGTATTCAGGAGCGCAGACGCTCATCTCACTGTACTTGCAGGTACAGTTTCTGCATCCAAGCTGCTGATCTTTAATTTGGCCCACACTCCTCACTAACCTGTCTTTGTTCCATTAAACAGGAAGCTGTAGTGATTTGGGATTGTTCAAATTGTCAACTCAGGTGAGGTGTGAGTGTTAAAAACATTTGTGCGATGTCACTGTAATGCGATTCACTAAAAAGATGTGGTAAATTATTCCATGCACACACTCTAACAACCCTCGTCAGATCGATTAGATTTTGGGAAGCGCTGAATTCAGAATGCTGAAGTCTCATAATTGCTCTTGAGGTTTGCAGAAAAAAAAGAAAGTTTGCAGAGGGTACCCCTGGCAGACATTTTTTATGTGTTTTTCATTACCGGGGGAACTTGTTTAACGATAATTAGATCTGTAGCCATATACACAAAGCCTTGTGGGGAAAGGAGTATCTCCTCATTGGCCAATTTAGAAATTCTAAAAATATCACACTTCACACTCAATTTTAGAAGTTGAGCTGAAAGCCGTTCACGACTGTGTTGACAACAAAAGTTTGAGAAGTTAAGGAGAAGTGGAGAGGTGTTGTGGAAATAAAGGTTATCCTACAAATAGACACAGCAGCTACACTGCAATCTGTTTCCTTATCTGTCCTTGCCATCCCAACATTTAACTGCAGCCTAAAAGTGCCACTTATAGATTAATATTATTATATATGGAAGTCTAGTAGCTGTTTTAGTGTCTGACAAACCTGATAACCATTCAAGCAGTATACTTTTCATAAGTATTGTCAGATAAATTGGTATCCATGTATACTGCTACAACAAAATTGCCCATAATTTTCTTATTATATAATGCCGACCTCTAAACCCCTGTTCAATCAATACTAACTTCATTTCTTAGCTGCGAGATGCTGCGAATCTTCTCTCATCAGAACAGACAAAGTTGGTCGGAGTAGCTTTGTCGAGGGCTATGTAGCTGCCTCACCACTGTGGGTGTTGGTGAAAAAGAGATGAGTGCAACCTGAGAAGCGTGTTGCTGTGTCCCCTTTGGCTAAGCTCACCTTTGAATGGACCTGGCAGATTAGTTTCAACCTCATGTTTTGGGTTTAATGTACATAAGCAATGTGTCTGCCTGATGCTGTGCGGAGAGATGCTCTGTTTGACTCCCAAACTGAAAGGAAAAGACAGACATTGATTTGCAGGACTGTCAATGTCCGAAGTTCACTGCCACAATATTTGTGTATATCTAGTATCCACTTTGTCTCGTTTTCTTTTCTTCTTGCTGATGATAAGTGTAAGTACTCAATGTGCAGTCTTGGTTGTCTTAATCAGTTGAAAATTTGTTTTAATTTTCAGGTCTAAAAGAGATCTAAATCTAAATCAAAAGTCTCAATCACTCACACCTTCAGATGGACAACTTTGGCCTAGAGAGAAGCTGGGCTTGATGTGACTCATTTTGCTCTCTTAAAAAAAGCACGCTCTAAAATATGACTTGTCAGTAAAGTGTGATTGTCAGGGCAGTCTGCCAATCCAACAGCACCACACTCGCATGCTGTAGCCTCTGTTACATCTCTCTTTCTTCAACTTTCTCTCTAAGAAACTAAAAGAGGACGAACTGCATCGCACCTGTTTCGGTGGTTCCACTTGTCTTGACATTTTTTGGTGTCACTACCCCGACAAGTGTAGCTGCTAAACAAAAACACCTAAACTCAATGTAACACGTCAACCCAACTTCCTCCCTGTTCTCTCTTCAACCCTTCAGCTTCGATTCGGAGAATGGTCCCTCGCCAGGCCGCAGTCCCATGGATTCGCAGGCGAGTCCTGGGTTGGTGCTCCACCCTTCTTTCCCCCAGAGCCAGCGCAGGGAGTCCTTCCTGTACCGCTCAGACTCCGACTATGACACATCCCCCAAAACCATGTCACGCAACTCCTCCATCAACAGTGAGGGGTAAGCACGGAGACATCATCCTCCACAGCAACCGCACATTATCCCAATCAACACAGCAATGGTTATGATTGTAATTATGCAAGCATTATGCTAATTAAATCATGATGGATCCTCTTAACATTAACTGTTGCGCTCCGTTTCCTGGCTTGTCTTTCAGTTATCAACCTCCCAAAACCTTCCATTAGCGTGTTTCACGACTATTTCTCTGTTTAGATCCACATTAGTCTTTGTAAACATCTAGCTCACAGATACAGCCTCTCATATAAACAGCGATACCGATCACCTCAGCTGCCTGAAACACTCACATTCATCTTGCTCTCCACTTGTTGTTTTCATCTTTTATCCTGCAGGCACGCTGAAGACATGATCGTCACCCCTTTCGCTCAGGTATGTTTTCCTTGTGTACCTCGTCTAACATGTTTAATTGCTGTAAATGACTAGAAAAGGTGGCTAATTAGTGCAGTGAACTTGTCCCCCCCGCTCCCTCCCTCCCTCCCTCCTCCTTCCCTCCCTCCCTCCCTCCTCCTACGCTGTCCATCTATCCCCCAGGTGTTGGCCAGCCTACGAACTGTAAGAAGCAACTTCACCATCCTCGCCAATGTCACAACACCCACTAACAAGTCAGTATCATGCTGTCATGACACCCCTCCCTCCCTCCCCACTTACACTCGTCATGACTGCCTGCTTAGTTTGCAGTGTGTGTTTGCTAATGTCTCCTTTTCCTTGCCCCCATGGGGAAACACTTTTGCCATCATGATTAACCAGTTTATGATTATCAGACTATGCTCAAGGAAAATATAATATTTCTCCAGCTCGCTTCGCTGAGGACTGAGTGCAGAGAACACCGTGCCTCAGATGTATGTCCCTGACTCTGTACCCAGACGATGGAGACATGGTCAATAAAACTAAAATTATTCTCCTTTGTAATGCAGCAGACAGAAGGAGCTCGAGTTGGCAGGCTTTTAGCTCCACATCAATATGATATATAAAGCAATGCACCACAGAATTATCAGCATCTATAATTATACAGTGTTGTGCCCTGAAAATGCCTCTCTCACTGCACAATTATGAAGCCATTAGGGTTATCTGAAAGAAGAACAGAGCTCAGGCTTTGTCTTTGACTATTTTTGGATACTTTAATTTTTTGAGGTGAAACGGGGGGATTTTTAAGCACTTAAAAAAATTCTCACATTACAGCATTATTCAATATTCAAAGACATGTCAATACAGACGTGCACTCCTCCATTTGTCACTCTTTAGGGGCGTATAAATGAATAACATACATAAAAATATCTATATCCCTTCTGTGAGCCAAGTCTTTTGTTGCCTCGTGCTGTAATGCAGAGCTGATCCCCAGCAGGGGGCAGCAGCGTGTTGAGTCTCCCTCTGATGTAATGATGTGTTTGTCCACAGGAGGTCACCAGTGACAAGCCAACCCACTGTTCCCCAAGCTACACTCTCTGGTATGTTTCAGCTAATTAAAACTCTCAGTCCAAAGAGTCTCACAGTCTCTTCACACGACTTTAAGGACACACTAAAGGCTCCCACACTCCCTAAATCCATCAGTGGTAATGAAAATGACAGAACATCACAGAAACAACATGTGGCTATTATTGAGGAATTGTTTAATTAACATATATTTAATGAGAGTAGATAGATCTTAAATAATGATGCTACTCGGCATATGATGCTCAAGCTACAATAGATATGAGGGTGAAGAAAATATAAAGCTATTGTGAAGAGAGTTTTATACATCAATGCATAAAATACATGTGTTGAATAGCTTAATTTTAATTTGCATCCCTGCAGACCTTGATGCTTAAGAGTGCCTGCCATTAACATCTATGTTTAGTTTCTCACCAAACACTTTTAATAGTAAAAGCTCTGTCAGTAATTCTTTGACCATACAAGCATAAACTGAGAGTTTGACTCCAAGATTAAATATTATAATTTCTGCGCTACCTCACCTGATAATAATTCAAAATATAGGCCTGTTTTACAAACATTACTGATGTAAAAGTACGAGAAATGCATCAGAAAACACACATTGCTCAGATTCAGTTGTCGTCTAATGTTAGTATGTATATTAAAAAGACCTGTCAATCAATTTCTGAGTAATAGCGTATCGGATGTTTTGAATTTTTGTGGTGGAACTGCCCTTTTTTGTAGATTTGGATTACTGACTGAAACTGTTTTAGTTGAAGCAGCATTATAAATGCCTACACTTTTTTATCATAGGTGGTCAAAGGTACAAACTTTTTAAGTCAACTCAATTTTTATTTAAATAACCTGATATCACAAATTGCTAATTTCCTCCACGGGCCGTTACAATCTGTATGGCATACAATATCCTCTATCCTTAGATGCTTGATTCAAATAAGGAAAAACTCCCTCCAAAAAAAAAAAAAAAAAAACAGAAAAAAGAAACAGCAACAGAGGTGGGATCCCACTTCCTTTGTAAATTCCAATTAGTGTCAGATACAGGACGGGACCTTAACAACCACTAATCACTTTAAATGCTCTTTCTCTACTGCTGGTTAATGTATTGTCTGTGTGTGTCTCCTTCCCAGAGGAGACATACCAGCAGATGGCTCGGGAGACTCTGGAGGAGCTGGACTGGTGTCTGGACCAGCTGGAGACCATTCAGACCCACCGCTCAGTCAGTGAGATGGCCTCCAACAAGGTACACACCTGTCCCCACACAAACATGTTCACTTGCACTTTCACTGTCCTTCTACCCCAACGTTAACTCAGTGTGGAGCCAAGCTTCTTGGTGAACTACATATTAACTGTGTATGGTTCACGAGGACGACTCATCACACCGTGAGAATTTATGATTTTTGGGGTGTAACACAGCATTTGTGGTGTAAAAGCCTACATTGGGCTTTTCCAGCCTCCTCTAATACCTGTCACATGTAAACTTCATATATTTTCACAATATTGTTTAGCAAATCATCTGCTGAAGAGAGTTGTGAATTAGAGGCAGAATATTTCTTTACTGGGTTTATTTGCAATTCTGTGGTAATTGTACTGATGAATCATTAATGTGGGCTGTACCACATATGTGGTCAACCATCTCTTTGGGTTTTTATGGCATTTCTTAAACTAAACTGACACACTTTATGATGTGTAGCTAAGCGTTTGTGTTTATAACTGCACGAGATGGAGTTAGGTTGTACTGAATTGTGGACTAGTGTGCATTTTGCATTACTGCATCACTATGCCTGTATGTGTGCACATGGGCAGGCTTCTTAAGCATGCATGCATTTCTATTTGTGGGGGCACGGGACAGAGAGAGAGATAGGCAGAGAGAAGGGAGGGAGGGTGACGGTCTGTGGGTGGGGAGGACATGAGAGGGAGGGGGTACGGGTCCTGATGCTGATGTCTCTGCTGTAACCTTGGTTGCTATCGAACAGCAGCAGGGTCTGCCCATCCCTTTTAGTCATTGGCTTGCCACTCTGACCACAAGCCATGTGGTTTGGGCAACAACCAATAAAAGAGAGGCAATGCTCCTTTAATAGTGTTCCGTCTTAAAGAGACAGCAGCATGTACCTTCTTTGTTTTATTCCAGAAATTCCTCCCATGTTGCACTTCACTGTTAATTAATTGGCAGAGTTCTTCATGTTTATAATCAGTCAAGCTTATGACGAAAGGACTGAAGGAGAGATAACGCGGGAGTGCAGCAAGGACATCATTTGTGTGTGTATCTGTGTGTACATTTATGTGTGTGCCTGTACAATGTCTCCTGGGGTAAACAGAGTCTCAGTGAATATGTTGCTGCCTTTTATCAGCCGCAACTAAGCTACAGAAATCCTCCACACTGTGCCAACATGGAGGTACACACATGAATATTCCCACTCAGTCTCTCACTGTTACTCACACCCTCGCTCACACACATATTTTCGACAGACGTACATGCTGTCTTGATGCACATGCGCACTCAGGCTGCGAGCGCAAGCGAGCACAGGCACACACACGCACATGCACGCGCCTGCAGCCACACTGCCTGATTAGCTTGCGAGAGCTGTCTACAGCATCCAGGGAAATGGCGCAAGAGGCAGAGCATTGGAGGAGGAACGGCAGCCTAAAGCTGCAGGATTAGACCTCTGGCATTTTGGCCAGCCGAGGCATGGATTGACTTGGAGCAGGGGCACTGGGCTACGGAGCTATCAGGAGGCAGTCTGATTGACTGTGGACTGACTGTGTGTTGCTGGGGTCGGTGTGAGACAGCACAGACGGGCTGATGCACCGGTAGGACTGGGCCGGGCCTCTGGATCCGTACCGTGGGGGAGGGGCAGCCGACGCAGGGAGAAGGAGCCTGTTTTTCCAGACCACAGCTCTGGTGTGATTCTTCAGCCTGACCGTCTGCTACAGGCCTGCCTGCATCCCTCTCTGTCTCTTTCTCTCTCTCCCTCTCTCTCCCTCTCCATCCTTGTTTTTCTCTTACTATTATCATCTGTTCCCACTTTTCCCTTCCCCGATGTTCCTGCTGTCATCCAAGCTCCCTTTACCTCCATCATTTGATACTACGGTCATCTTTCTGTCCTGCCGTCACCATCTCTCTGTCCCTCTCACCTCCATCATCTAAATTTTTTTATTTTTGTGTGTCAAGCAGCTTAGCTCTCACAACATCATTTTTTCGTTTACATCTCTCTCACATTCCCACTCATCTCTCCATCGGCTCCTCTCTGTGCCCTTCAGACGGTCCCTCGCTCCCTCTCCCTCTCTGTTTCCCTCCATCTTCCCTCTTTCAGCTCCCTTCTACCTCTACCCTGCAGTGACTGTAGATTTGGGTCAGTCAGCTCAGCAAATGGGATGAGATGTAGTCTCCACAGCTGCCGGATCCAGGGGACTCCTGATCTGCCCATCAGGGGGACCCACATCTTCGGACCACACTGAGGCTGGAGCCTTACTCTGGACTGACTGGGTGGCCTGCTTCGGGGTGCTGCATGTAGGCAAGGACGGTCTGCACCAGCAACCCCTTCCCTCACCCCCCTTCCCCCATTCCTTCGCCCCCTCTTGGGGCAGCTGTCACTCTGGAGTGTCCCGGCTTGGCTGGCTGTGGCCTCTCCCCACACGCCCTGACGACGCCCTCATGCCACTGGGGCAACTGCAGTGCCCCCACCCCGCTCCACTACCGCACCTCCTGCCTGTGCCATCGGCCCAAACCCCCCGTCACCCTCAACATGGGTGTGGTGGAGGCCATTGACCCCGCGCCATCCCCCTGCCCCTCGCCTGTACCAGGGGGCTACAGGCTGCCCCGCTCCTCCAGCTACAGCCCCCTGCAGGGGAGGGCAGGGGCAGAGCTGGACCTTGGTGCGGCTGCTGGAGGGGTTCTGGAGGGGGGTGGGACGGCGGCAGAGCGCAGGACACCCTTAGTGGACCTGTTCTGTGAGACCTGCTCCAGGCCCTGGCTCATCGGCTGGTGGGACCAGGTAGGGCTCGGGGAGCTTGCAGAGGGCAAACAAGGCCTGGCAGTGGCCATCTTGGATAGATGCTGTGGACTCCTCAAGTGTTACTGCTACATCTATACATGCATTAACATCTACTGCTAACTCCATGTTCTTATGAGTTTTTTCTAATCCCACAGTGGTAGTGTCAGTGTGTGAATGTTATGTGTTTATTTAAGCTAGAATTTGACAACGTGTTGTTGGAGATTAGTGATAATATATATATGATTGTGGTGGAGGAAGGTTTTGTGG
Organism: Scomberomorus guttatus; assembly: GCA_038419695.1. Taxonomy (NCBI): domain Eukaryota; kingdom Metazoa; phylum Chordata; class Actinopteri; order Scombriformes; family Scombridae; genus Scomberomorus; species Scomberomorus guttatus. The sequence continues at coordinate 2,030,587 of CM076459.1, forward strand.
GTTTTGCGAGAAACTGTAAGGCACAATATTGGTGTGTGTGTATATGTTTTCTGTTCCTCTACATAATTTATACACAAATCCACTGAAGGGGAATGTGATGAGGGCACAGAGTTTAACTTGCAGCAGCACTGTAAACAAAAAGACAATATCACTCGTATTCTTCATCCTTCCATATCTGGTCTACATTTCTGTCCTTAGAGAATATATCTAGATGCCTAAAATTTAAGAAATAGCTTTGTGATAAGCAGTCCAGTCGTCTACTGCAGGTACTTTGCAGTGTCACATAATGTCCGTTTCTATCCTCCACACCTGCGTCCCACATCCTTGTCTCTCTCTCTCTCTCCTGCTACCCTGAGGCTGGCCTCAATACACACATAAGGAAGTCAAGCGTATTGTCAGTGAAGGACAATACTTATTGTCTCAGTACTGAGTAGATGTTTCTTTTTGTTCCAGTTTTCTTCAGGTGTGCCAACATGCCACATCCATAAAAATGTATGGAATTAAGACATTGTGGAAGTTTTCTTTTATATGTCAGTTTTGCGTCTGATCCTGCCACTGTGTTGACAAAACACATTTTGGATTTTTCTTTACTGTGTTCGATTGAATGACATTGGGCATGTTAGGATTATATGGTTTACTGCGGCCATGTTTTCAGTCTGAATCAATCAAATGCACAGGTTGTAGTTCAGTGGAAGGTCGCATTTTGCACATGTGGGTGCATTTGTATTTGTGTGTTACTCATGATCATAGACAGTTAGGAGAGATAATGCCCTCCTGGGTCCGTCACACATGCGGATGTATGTGTGTGTGCGTTCATGGTCATGTCTGTGCAGCGTTTGCATGTTTGTCTCATTAGTCAGTGTCAGAGGAAGAGTGTTGTTTGTCCTGGCACTCGGACTGGCACCGTGGAAGTGTTGGTTGGCAGCTATGACTCAGCGTTACAGCATTAGGGAAGGAAAGAACGAGAGAAAGCGAGAGAACGAGGAGGAGGTTTGGGCTGAGCCTGCTGCCTAAGTGTGCCACTGGGCTTGACTAGCTTTCCGGGCTCCTGATGACTGATTCTGCCTGACAGCTTCTACAATTTGCTGTCAGAGTACCTATTTGCTTGGCTTATCGTGTAACGAGTGCCTTGCTGGACGGGATGGGTGGAAAAAGGGAGATAACTGGAGAGTGAAAGATGGTGGAAATGCATGTGTGTGAAATGGACGGAAGGCAAAGTGAAACCTGTGACAGAGGAGGATTTTGGGGCTCGAGGGCAGTAGTGGAGAGTGTTGTTTACCTCGAGAGGGAGGGAGGAGCAGATATAAGCAAGAGGGAGAGGTAGAGAGGGAGACAGCAGTAGAGGGGAGGGTTGACCTTGGTAAAGGTCAGAGACACCTGCCTACTCCCTCAGATTGTCACCCAAGCAGCCACCGCTCTCACATCAAGCTGAAGGACTGACTGTGAGGAGGCAGTTGCCACGGCAACCGCTCTGGTTGCCATGGAGATTGTTATGTGTGAAAGATCAGTCAGTAGGACACAGACTGAGGGGTCTCGTCCGAATCGCACATGACTACCGAGGTTTTGTGTCTTTACATCCCAAAAACCATCTTTATCTATGGAAATAAGAGAAAGAGAACAGAGAGGAAGAGTGTTTTCTGTCTGCACGGATAATGCATATGTGTGCCACTTGAACACATTTGTGTGTGTGTGTGTATATCTGGGACCTGCAGAGCAGCCGATTGCTGCATAACATGTGACTGTAGCAGAAAAGTGGATAAACATGTCATATTACTGCAGCATATCAATACATGACAATTAAAATGCTAGCACACTGAATTGGGGTATTGAACAGTATGTTCTCATCTGAGAAAAAGAAGAGGCATGATTCATAATTGATTTTCTCACCCTTTAGTGAATGAAGCCAGATTGAGGGTGATAATTTATTTTCTCACATTTGACTCATAGGAATGTTTTCTCGTTATGTATCAGTGCAAATCTAAGGTACAATGTTAATTATTCTGAAGGTTTATGAAACTGCAGTCCCCACATTCAGATTTTTATTTATTTTTTTATGTCAGCAACCTTCGTCTGCTTTGTAACTACTAATTAAGTCACTCACTTTCTGTTCCTGTCTGTCCTCCCCACAGTTCAAGAGGATGTTGAACAGGGAGCTGTCCCATTTGTCAGAGATGAGTCGCTCAGGGAACCAGGTGTCAGAATACATCTCCACTACCTTTCTAGGTAAAGCAAACCTGCCATCCAGTTATGACTAACCACTATAGCCGGTCTCTTATAGCTTTGACCCAGGTCAAGAACAACGCTCCATAGAGCTCCATCTCTGCTGACCTTTGACTGTCGATCCCCCCCCCCAGATAAGCAGAACGAGGTGGAGATCCCGTCTCCGACCTTGAGGGAGAGGGAGAAGCCCATGTGTCACATCAGCGGTGTGAAGAAGCTCACGCACAGTTCCAGCCTTTCCAACTCCACCATGCCTCGCTTCGGCGTGAAGACTGAACACGAGGATGCATTAGCCAGGGTAAACGGATGGAAAAACAACTCACCAGATGCAACCTACTTCACACATATGCACAACATCACCATAAAGCAGGCTACATGTATTTCCTGTCACTGCTCTCTAAATATTTGACCTCTTTTTAAATTTCTGTAGCTTTCCTCTGCCATCTGTATTTCCCTGATAATGTGAATGGTTAAAGATAAAATGCTACCCAAGTGTTGTCATACTACTACAAAGAAGCTTGAAAGCAGAAAATATTTTGTTTTGAGGATCGGTCCCTCAGAATTTAGAGCAAGGATGTATCGCATAAGAGGAAAAGCCTGTTTCTCCACAGTCTGGATAACCATAAAACATGTTACATGTTGCAGGTTTTGTCTAATCTTACAAATCTAATCAAAAGAAAACACAACTATAACATCATGCACCTTTGTGGGTGGAATTAAGATGGGGAACGTACTGTTAGATTGTTGTACTGACGTGTGTTGTAATGTTTTCTGCTGTGCCCTCAGGAGCTGAACGACTTGAACAAGTGGGGCCTTAATATCTTTCGTGTGGCAGAGTTCTCTAATAACCGACCCCTCAGCTGCATTATGTTTGCCATCTTCCAGGTGAGAGAGGGATAAACTTAATAATGGGATTATATAGCATCAGCTATTTCTGACCATGACCTTCTGTGAACTGTCCCTGCTGCAGGAAAGAGATCTACTGAAGACCTTTCGGATCCCTGTGGATACGTTTGTCACCTATGTGATGACCCTGGAGGACCACTACCATGCCAATGTGGCCTACCACAACAGCCTCCACGCTGCAGATGTCACTCAATCTACTCATGTACTGCTGTCCACACCAGCTCTAGATGTAAATACCTCTATTGTTCTAACACTGACAAAGACTGTTTTAAAGCATTACTACAAATACCAAATACACAGCTGATTTCACACAATTTTTTCAAATACCTCATAATATATCAGACATGACTTTCTACAGAGAAAACAGTTGTCGAAGGTATGTTTAAACTGCAGTTTAACTGATTTTTTTTCTCTCTTCTCTTTCATCGCTTACTGACAGGCTGTGTTCACTGATCTAGAAATACTAGCTGCGTTATTTGCCGCCGCCATCCACGATGTGGACCATCCAGGAGTGTCCAACCAATTCCTCATCAACACAAGTAAGTCTAACAAAATTAAGAATCACACCAGCTTTAGGTTACAAGGATCAGCATAGCCTATGAATTATTATCAAACTTTGAATAGCGTATAACACAAAACATTACATCTTAAAAGAATGTAACATAAGAGCATCATCAGGAAAAATAAGATAAGTTAAGCAAGTCAAAAGATAAAAGCAGGTACAAGGTCCATTAGAGCCTTAGAGTAGAGTATCAATAACATGTATCATGTATCAATACAATTTTAAAATCAATTCTAAAGCTAATCGGAAGCCGGTATAGGGATGCAAGGTTGGGTGAAATGTGCTTGTCTTTATTTGCTGCAGTTAAAATCCTAGCAGCAGTTTTGCAGTAGACAAAAAGCTGAAGAAAAGCCAGTAAACATGACACTACAGTTGTCAAGGCGTGAAGTGATGAATGCATGAATGACAGTGCCCAGGTCGCAGTCAAATACAGAGAACCAAGACACTACATAATCAGGATCTCTGTTTTATTTGTGTTTAACTGCATGATGTTTTGAGACATCCATTTAAGAAACGTCTTCAAAGCAGTTTATGAAGGTGTTAATTTCCCTGAGGTCATTAACAAGATCGCAGCTGAGGTATATCTGTGAGTCATCCGCATAAAAATGGAAGCTAACATTATGACTATGTACAAGATGTCCCAAAGGCAGCATTTAAATAAAGAATATAATCTGGCAAAGCACTGAACCTTGTGGCACTCCGCAGCACAGACTAGAAGTGTCAGATCTGTGGTCACCAATGCCCACACAAAATGTCCTATGTTTTAGGTCTTTTGCCAATTCTGTATGTAGAAGTACTGTAACTATTCATCAATTAGCAAAGTACTGGAAAAAGTTGAGATACATCTAGTGATTTGGATATCTGAAATGACAGTATTATTGTATGGTTCCCTCAGACTCAGAACTAGCCCTCATGTATAATGACGAGTCGGTGTTGGAGAACCATCACCTGGCTGTGGGCTTCAAGCTGCTTCACGAGGACAACTGTGACATCTTTCAAAACCTCAGCAAGAGGCAGAGACAGAGCCTGAGGAAACTTGTCATTGATATGGTGAGTCTTTGTCAACACGCTCATTCTGTATCACAAACATAACTTTGCTCCTCACTTCCTCACATCACTAATGATATTAATTTCAATTCCCTCCCCAGGTTTTGGCAACAGATATGTCTAAACACATGAGTTTGCTGGCAGACCTCAAGACTATGGTGGAAACCAAGAAAGTGACAAGTTCTGGAGTACTGCTGCTCGACCATTACACTGATCGGATACAGGTGAGACCTTATCTTCGAGGTTACAAGTAACTTCAATCATCAATTTAGCCATTAAGGAAAAGACCTGAACACTGTGCACGGATTGGCATATTTAGTTAATTCAAAGTGCTGAAAACAGTAAGGCATTGTGTGTGTGGGATGTACTGATATACTTTAAACAATGCTTTGGCTAAAATTGGTTGGCGGACCTGCCGTAGCTTACATGTCCCTCCTCAAAATGTATTGGCATGCATTAGCTATGCTGTGTCCATGAACACCAAAGAACCGTGACTTTTGCATTTTCTCCAACTTTTCTCTCCACTGCTAGTCAGTAGTATTAACGTTTTGATAGCTAAGACAATACGGAGCAGGCTGAAGAATGGTTAAGTACTCTTTTTTAAAAGGTGTTTCAGTAGCTTGAGGATTACAAGAGGTTGGACCATAAGATACACAAATCTGATCTGACTCTCTATTCAAAATATGTTGGATTTGATTATCAATGTAATGGATATTGTAAATGTAGCTAGAGAGATCTTGTGTGGGGCAAGATTTTGCTATTTTACTATCTAGGTTGAGTGTGAGGGACTGGGATGTTTCCATCTGGAGATGCTAGGCATGCGGAAATGTGTTTGACCTGTGTGTCATACCAGGAGATTAAGAAGTACAGTAAGCAAGAACCTGAGTTTTCATTAAGAGGGCCATGATAAGGAAGAAGGGAAATAGTGCTTTCGCAGATCAGGAGAGGAGTGTGTGTATGCCAGCTTGAATCCTGACTGACTGGGGCCCAACAGATTGTTCTATCATAATTCTATGATTCAAAAGTTTTGGAAAGAAATTACACTACTCAGTAGTTCTTGACATTAGTGGGGTGAAGTGTTCTTCTTGTGCATTGGGGTAAATACTGTTGGTGACTTGAAGGCATACACAATTGTTGTTTGACATTGACGAGAGAGCCACGAGATGGGGTTAATAGCGCAGGTGGTCACTGTGCTAAAAGATAACCATTTTAGCATCTTGTCATAAGGAGAGGAGAGAAAGAAGTTATGCCAGAGACAATTTTCCAGCTTTTTGAATATGATAAACTTCCTTGTCAAAGTAGATGACAAAATTGCGATCAGAAATGGAGAAGGGAGGAGTAGGTGGGAAAGTAGCAGGGAAGGAGGAAAACATAGAAAAGCTTTGTAGTTTTAGAGGCAGGGGATTGGGTTTTTGGAGAGAATAAAAGTGAAAGAAGTCATCAGAGAGCTGGGTTTGCAGCTCAAAGCGAGAGGTCAGATGACCAGTAGGACAGATTAAAGGCAGATCCTATAGTGCATATGCGATTTACAACTTTGCATGTACAGGAGCAGCAGGGGAAATGTGACTGTGTGTTTGTGCAGGTGTTGAGGAACATGGTGCACTGTGCTGACCTGAGCAATCCTACGAAGCCCCTGGCTGTGTATCGACAATGGACGGAGAGAATCATGGAGGAGTTCTTCAGGCAAGGAGACAAGGAGAGGGAGCGAGGGATGGAGATCAGTCCCATGTGCGATAAACACACGGCGTCTGTGGAAAAGAGTCAGGTAAATGATTAACACTGATGCATGGATATGGTTTTATACACAACTGGACTACTGTAGGTGGGATGATCACTACAGTGCAGAGTGATCTGTCATCTCTGATCACAGCAGTCATCCTCATACATTTTTAATGCTAATTTGTAGAGAGTGAAATGACACCACTGTGCTAGTTTATATGATATCATACTCTTCTCTTCTGATTGTAGGTGGGCTTTATTGACTACATTGTCCACCCGTTGTGGGAGACATGGGGGGACCTGGTGCACCCCGATGCCCAGGACATCCTTGACACTCTGGAGGACAACAGGGACTGGTACCAGAGCACTATCCCACAAAGCCCCTCGCCTCCTCCGCTGGGCCAGGACAAGGAACTGAACGCCTGCATGGACAAGTTTCAGTTTGAGCTTACCCTCGAAGACAGCTCTCAGAGAGAACAGGGAGACGAGGGCGACAAGCCTACGCCAAACCACGTCACACAGGACTGCAGTCAGGGGGAGGACGAGGAGGGTAAAAAAGAGGAAGAGGAAGACATCATGGCAGAGGAGGAAAATGAGGACATTATAGAGGAGGAAGACGAGGTGGCAATGGAGGAAGAGGAGGCGGAGGAGGAGCAAGAGGAGCTGAAAGCTCGGTTGGAGGTGAGATCTGAAAAGGAGAGACTTTCTGACACAAGTCCTGTAGAGGAAGAGGAAGATTCTTCTTCACAAGCTGAAGATACATGAGTTCTGCTCCTGTATCTCCCTCCTCACTTGCACACATTATCTTGTTCATCCTTTCAATGGCCAAACCAAGAACAAATGAGACTGCAATGACAATACAGACCTTTAAATATATTTTTCAAAAAGGGAATAAATTAAAATCGCTTAAAGAGAAGTTAATTACACAGCAACTGTAGATTTGGAGTAGTGACGAGTCCTTCGACTGATTTCACAATGACTTTAGACTAAGAGGAATTTGGGAGAGCGTTAACGACGGGCAACTGAAGACAGCGTAGCACTCTGGGACTGGAATGCACACACATAAACACACAGGAAGTGACACACACACACACACACTTGGGAAGTCATGTAGAATACACCAATGCAATGTGTGTACGTGCATGCATCGGTCATGCAGTACAGTATAATTGCATATGTACCCCACTCCTTTCTTGCAAATGCACAGGCAAACACACACACACGCTTGACTGTATGTTTGTATGTGTGCATTTACTTGAGGGACATTGATCAGTAATGAATCTCTTTGGAAAAAGCCATCTCTTAATGGAGTATTAACTAGTGTTCAGTCAGTATTAGTAATTCATGTTTAATAGAATCCCAACAGAAACTGTTCTCCTCAGAAAAGCTACACTTCCGGGTGACCTTTTTTCCATTTCTGTCGGAAAGAAAAATAAGAAAATCCACAGAGTTGGAGGGGGAGAGAGGAAGATATCGAAGGAAAGGAAGATGCTGCGACGAAGGGACCGCTGGGTCCCATACCCCTTTTTCCCTTTACGAGGAGAGTGCTACTGGTGCAAGATGGCTCGGTGCCTTTCTGAAACACCAGCTTCCTGAATGGAGCTGTCGTGAAGCAATGCATTGTGGGACAGGAGTGTCTGATTTTGTTATCATTTTTGATTGTCTCTTGTTAAAGATCTCTCTTTACTGTTCATGGTATTGTGGTGTGTATCTCACACGTACAGTTTCTGTGGTGATATGTTTTAAGCTGTAAGTCTTCCTTTGTTGCTCTTCTGGTAATATAATAACTCAGAACTCTAGATGCAGAGCAATCACAACCGCCACCACAACCACCAGTGGACTCTTTCCAGTTTATGTTTTTTTTCTTATTAGAATGATTTTTAAAAAAAAAGAAAAAAAAACTTTCTGAGAATAAGCCATGTGATGCTTTGAAGCATATGTTTTGCCTATTTTCTAATTAACAGTTGCTAAATATGTTTGACGGGATACAGAATTATTTCATCAGCTGAACAAATTTTCACTCGCCATCTCACGCCCACTTGCACTGTGTGTTTATGTCTCCTCATACACAAACTATTCTCACCAAAGTAAATGATGAGAAACTTCAGTGGGTGAAGTGATTTGAAGGAACACAGATGAATAAGAAAATCAGGGAGGCAGAATGTCTGAGGAAAGAAGTGTGACTTGGCCAAAAGGAGGTCTGGCAGTCCCTAATCATCCTTGTTATCTTTGATGCTTTTTTGCCTTAATGTCAGATGCAGGATACATACCTGCCAGTATGTAGATTTATAAGATATATAATAGATATCCTAGTATATTTATATCACGTCTGTATGCTTATTTCTGTGAGTATCAGTGTGTCTATACACAATGTATCCAGCATTGCATTTGGAGGGGAAAGGGAAACATTGCTGCCAATTAGTTGTTATGTTGTTGCTGTGCTCTGACCAACATAAAGAATGTGTTGTTTTTTTAATCAGGAGGGTAAAAATATTCTTATAGCTACCTGGAAATAAGCAATGGGATTTTGCAGGCAATGGGAATGATTAAGGAAGTTTTTTTTTTTTTGTTTGAATCTGACCAGATAGTGATTTGTTGACATGATGGAGTTCATTGGAGTGCGTGTGTGTATGATGTGTTTGTTTGCCTGGCTGATTGTGCGGTCGTGAGTAAGGCGAGTGAGTAACAGAAAGAGAGGGAAGGACGCTAAAGATGTCTTCACATGTGTCACTGTCCACTCACTGGCATCACCACATTTTGTTGAATGGTGTTCAGGATTTGATCAGCACAGCTTAAATAGGTCACAGTTTGTTTAAGTGTTTGTTTTTCACAGGGTAAAAAAAAAATATATATATAAATAAAAGAACATGACTGTGGTTCTTTCGAGGGTAAGAGCAAGTTTCTGCAGGTCAGTAACTGAGCTTATCTGAAGACACCACAGCTCGGTGCAACAGGAGCCTGTGTGTTTGACCTGCTCTGTCGCTGGATGGAGCAGAGCTGCGGGGCCACCACACAGGCTTTCATCTGGTGGAATGGGAATCCAGGATTACTATTGCAGTTACATAAATAAAAGATTCCCATATGCATTGGCCTTTTACTTTAAAGATCTTGCTTTGTTTTTGTGGCTTCTTGTTATGTCATAAGCTATAAAAACATTAATATTTAATTGCCATACAAACACGATACTGTAGCAATTGTTTCTTATTAAGAAAATTATTCAATTGATTGATTGCTGCCATTCTTTTTAAATGAAGAAAAGAAAACCATGGGAAGTGTTTTCTTTGAACAGTTTGTGTACAGTTTATTTTTATATCATTCTGGTGGATGGTCTGGAAAATGAATCACGTATTGATGATATAGCTATAAGCATTACCACTCTTGTAAATAATGTAATATTGGATTGTAAATTATAAATTTATCCAAGTCATAATGATTGACAAATAACCACTTAAGGTTGTTAAGTGAACCACTAAAGCACTGCAGGCCACATCCTCACCGTTTCATTCTCTGATTATGTTTTTGCTTGCTTGTGCTAACATTCTGTCACATTTTTTAATTGTCCACATTTATTGATAAAATCAAATATATTTGTACCAGCACTTTATTTCGTCAGGTTTTGAGGCAGACAGTGTGTTTCAAGTCGTGTACAGTCTGTGCTGGTGGTTTGGTCTGTGGCAGTCACCTGTTGATTATAATCCATTAGGCCAAATCACAAACCCTCATTGTGCAGTTGTCAAAGTTAACCCCTTTTAAGTGGCATAATCAAACAAACTAGTCATTCTCTATTAATAGTCCATGTGAGATTGAACTCATTTGACTTGTAAAGTCACATGTAAGCTGATATAGTCACACAGGATGTGACACGTTCAAAGGAAATAAATGTGTCCTTATCTATCTTGGCCATTTTAGTACTATCTCCACCTCTCTTTCTTAGTAACTTTAATCAACCTGATAGCCTAAATGTCCTTCTCACGGTGGCCAAACTTGCTGGTTCCTATCGGGGTTGCTGTCAGGTTACGTTGTCACAGACTGACTCCCTCTGAGAATAGTTTTCTGGGCTTTAATTCATGTGTTTGTTCACAAGTAAGAAAGAGTATTCAAGGGAAAAAACAACATGAAATGATTGTAATATTTGTAAATGATCTTGCTGTAATGTGTAAAATGTGTCCAAGTTATTTTTTATTATATTATTTTTATGAAAGTTTTTCCTCTTGACAGAGCTGAGGTGTCATTTTGTGAATAAATGCATTTAATAAGCAAACATCTATATATAAAACAATATTATAGTATATCAGTATATTTTTCTTTTATTTCACTGTTCGGTACTGTAAAGTGTGTTAAAAATACAAATAAAGTAAGATTTTTATATTAAATGCTACACCATTGTCATGTTTGCTGTTATTACAATTTCCCCGTACAGTATGCTGGTGTTTTTGGTAGTTTGGTAGCAAACTGTCAGCCTGTTTGCATTAATATCATTAATTTATTAGTCCAGTGGCTGGTACTGAAATATTATAATCAGGAAACTGTAGCAAGATCCTTTGGGGCTCTGAAAGTTTTAGCCTTAAAGCTCTGTTGTGAAGAAGATACATTTAGACTCATATTTGTCTCAGTATAGGTTGTACCAAGATGCATACATCCTAGTTTAACTCTGTTCAGTGTATATGTGTGAGACTAATGCTTTATGTCAAATCTAGCAAAAATCTAGCAAAAAGTTATTTTTGTTAAATAAATAACTTGATTAGCCTATACGTCTCATATGATTTGATCAAAGGATAGGTTCACAATTTTTCAGATGTTTTAAAACAACAGTCAGGTGCTTATATGAACCCTGAAAGAGGTTTTCCTCGCTGTAAACAGTGGAAGTGTAAGTATCGTAACAAAAAGAGGGACTTTGGCACTAAAAAGACTGAAACATTTAAAGATATCTACTTGATTTGACTCATTTGGACGGCTGAAGCTTCATATTAGCTTCTGATAAACTTTTAAATACATTTTGCACAGAAGGAGGCCCCACTTACCTTGTAAGTACATTATGAATGACGAATTATTATGGCAAGAAAAAACTATTACGATGTTCATTTGGGCACCTGACTATTGTTTTAAGACAGACTTGAAACATTGTGAACCTGCCCTTTAATTATAAGCTATGTTCGCCGACCATGCATGGACGGTTGTTAAAAGACATTTAGGCTACTTTAGAGATAGATTTTTAAAGGTTACTGTAGCATTTAAAACAATATCCGTTCACTTGCACGTTATTTACCTGCTTGTTGTTACATTCGTGTTAAATATAGTGTATGAATCGCCGTGTGAACAGTGATGACTACCTGCACTTGTCCGACTCTGGCATGAGATGGCTGCATCGTTAAGCACACCCAGAAACCACTACCACAGCTCTCCACCAATAACAATGGATAAAAAAACGTGTTGTCCAATCAGAGCGAAACAAAACAGAGAGGGGCGGGAATATACGCATGCGCTCTGTTACTAAGGAAGTAGGCAGTGTAATGACCAGTAATGATTAGCAACTAGCTTGTTAACCTAAGAAGAAAAAGGTACAAAATTGCACGCTAGAAGTTCTTTGGCGTTATTGTAACGTGTGATATAACTGCAGTTGGTATTTTTGTTTACCGCTACGTCTTCGTTTGTTGTTTGATTGTTGCTACAGCTAGCCAATTTGACTAACTAGCATTAATTTGTTAGCCCTAGGCCAACGGGCTAGGTCATTGTACTTGAATTGAGAACGTAACTGTATGCGTTATGTTATATTGCCACTTTGGTATTTTATACCATCATCAGCCCTATCACGTCATGTTTATAGTGTTTTGTTGTATTCATTTGCAGTTTTCGTGTGTTTAACAGGCGGTTTCCCTGCAGCTGAACATCGTTAAAGTCTGAGTCAGTGTGTATCTGTACCATCACAATGACCTGTCAGCACTTCTTCCTGCTGCTGCTGCTGAGTGTTGGAGTCTCAGCGGTGGAAGTCCAGCGTCCTCGGGGTGTTCCTCTATCGAGTAAGCATTCAGAATAATAATTACAGCGTATAAGATCCATGAGTACAGTCGTGTCTGTTGCACCAGGATGAAAGTTCAGTACCAGTTCTCTGTAGTTTTGGAGCTGTCATGCAGTGGTGGAAAGTAATAAAGTACATTTACTCAAGTACTGCACTTAAGTACAATTTTGAGGTACTTGTACTTTACTTGGGTATTTCCATTTTTATTTTACTTCCACTCCACTACATTTCAGAGGGAAATATTGTACTTTCTACTCCACTACATCTATTTGACAGCTTTAGTTAATTTTCAGATTAAGATTTTGCACAATGGATAATATAACAAGCTTTTAAAATAAGATGAAACCAGTGGTTTACAACCTTTTTGGCTTTTGATGTCTTACAAAAAGCAGTGTGTAGTCAGGTTCACATTTCAGATGTCTGAGTTATTAACATCTCCACCAAATAGTGATTTTTCCCTCTAAACTTCTCACATGGTGTCATTCATAATTTCACCAAAAATCAAAGAGAAAAAGTCCAAAAACTGAAAACAGATTTGTGTATCAGAACTTTGTTTTTTCTTCTTTCTTCTCTCATTAATCATCTCACGACCCCTCAGATTTATCTGAGGGGCCCCGACCCCTAGGTTGGGAACCACCTAATCTAGCTTACTGTATATAAAGTAGTTCAAACTAGCTCCACCTCCAGCAGCTACAACAGTAACATGCTGCTTACACACTGATGCTTCAGTATTATATAAATATATCAGTCAGAGGGACCAAACCAATACTTTTACTTTAAGACTTTACATACATTTTGATGCTAATACTCATCTACTTTTACTAAGGTAGGATTTCTCATGCAGGACTTTTTACATTGCTGTATTGGTACTTTTACTTAAGTAAATGATCTGAATACTTCTTCCACCACTGCTGTCATGACACTGACTCATTTCCACTGTTCAACCTTGACAGAACGGCAGTTCTATGAAGAGGGCAAACCTTTTACTTGTCTGGATGGCTCCCGTTCAATTCCCTTTGACAGAGTGAATGATGACTACTGTGACTGCCAGGACGGCTCTGATGAGCCAGGTGTGTATATCCTGCATGCTGTGCACTTCTTTAAATGCAACAGTTAAATTAAGTTATATTTCATCCCAGAAGTTTACCTGTTGGACACAAGATGTCTCCTACTTCACTGTAAAGTATATTCTTAGTGTGTGTGCACTGGAGGCTTCAAATTTCCACAATATTGGACCAGGATTGGCTTCAAAACTAGTTGTGATGTCACAAATCATGCTTATAGCCCCAACCCTTAAAATTGTATTTTCAATGAGCACAGAGGAATTTTCTGCTTTTAGCAGATGGATGTTAAAACAACCTTCTAGTGTCAAACTCTCACTTATTTACTTGCAGGTACTGCTGCTTGTCCCAACGGCAGTTTCCACTGCACTAATGCAGGTTTCCGACCGGCCTTCATCCCTTCTTCACGCATCAATGATGGAATATGTGGTGAGAATTGTTTTTTTCTCCTTAAACAGTGTTAAAATGTGTGTAGTGTGGCCAGGATTTTGTTTATTGTCAGTGTTTTCTCTACAGACTGCTGTGACACAACAGATGAGTACAACAGTGGGGCTGCCTGTCAAAATACCTGCAGGTGGGAATGTTGAATGTAAAAGCCTATTGAGCTTCCATTAAACGTTAAATGTTTTCTATTTATTGAGTCAATTTTTAAAATTTCATGTGTGGTTTGCAGGGAGTTGGGGCACAAAGAGAGAGAAAGCCTCCAGAAGATGGCAGAGATCGCTAAGGAGGGTTTTCTGCTTAAACAGCAACTCATGCAGGAAGCCAAGAGGGGCCTAGAGGACAAGAAGGTGTGAATGACAAGAAAAACTTTAGAGGTTTTATTGGGGAGAGAACATGTTCAAAGCTCTGAAATGTGGATCCCAGATTCTAGATCAGATGTAAAAAAAAAAAAAAAAAAAAAAAAAATTTTTTTTAAAAACCCAAAGAATTAAGCTAATTTAGAAGTGCCAAGATGTCAAGTCTTTTGTTTATTGGACTGTGTAAAGTGCTTTGCCTTCTTTGTAACCTTGGTCAATTATGGTATAACAGCCTTTAATCTGTCCTGCTTTGTTGCTTTATTGTGGTTACGTCTAACTGCAGTTTTTCTCTGGAGTAAACCCATTGTGTTGGTCTAATTTGGTTAAATTTATTTTTTAAATTTGTTTCATCAGGCTAAAATTTCAGACATACAGATTAATAAGAAAGAACTGGAAGAGAAGGTGGAGGCTCTGAGAACTGTGAAGGACACAGCAGAGCAGCCAGAGAAAGAAGCTAAAGAGCGCCATCTGAAGGCCTGGGAAGGTAATTTAAGATGTATTTTAAGTATGTCACTCTTTACGGTTTGTCCTGAGCATTGCATTACAGTTTGTATATTGCCTGAATATCACATACACTAGTAATACTTTAAAAAATGTCCCTAATGCGGGGCTTCTGATGTGAAGTTTGAATCCTGTCAAAACATGTAACACTGTATAGTGTTGTGTGTGTGTGTGTGTGTGTGTGTGCGTGTGTGTGTGTGAATGATCAGAATCATTGATAATGCAACGGAGAGAGTTTATCAAATTGTATTTTTTTTTTTCAGATCAAAAAGCCGTGATTCGTATGAAGAAGGACAAGGCTAAAATGGCTGAGGTGTTTCTTGAACTGGATGATGACGCAGATGGCTTGTGAGTATCAGCACCCCCCACAATTATCATCACCCATAGTGTTGTAAAGCTTACCAGGGACGACTGTAATAAATAAAGTAATGCAAAGAAGAATATCGTCTTGAGGAGAAGATGCTCCATTCTTGATGAGGAGCTTTATCATATTACTCATATTCCCAGTTTTTCCTGAAATAATCCTTCTGCATTTTATGCATTTATTTTTACCAGATGCCACAGGCGTGTAGTATAGCCTTACTTTCAACGTTTTGGTGGCATCTCGGCACGCTGATCTGCTCCATCAAATACACTGCACTCGACTTCACCACCACAGACTGTATGGGTTGTAGCTGCTGCAGTAGTGGGCCAACGATAGCAGTGATCGGCTGCGAGCAAAACCATACAACTAGTCTTTTTAATTTTTAGATCTGGGTACAAAAGGATCGAGTGCAGGTATCATTTGACTGGAGAATTTTTGATACTACTTGGTACTGGATTATTTCGGTTGATACCTTTTTTTTTAAAAGGTATCTGCCCTTCAACAGACTTAAAACATTGGTGTCATCTGAATTTATCCGGCTTTATACATTTACACAGTAATGACTTCAGCTTGGCTAACCCACATGTGATGAAGCTAAAATCTCCAAGTCTTCCACTCTTAAGAGTAGGAACAGTGAAAAAGAGAAAACCCCTCTGTGAATGTCATGTTTTTTTTTTCTTGACTTCACACAACATGTCAGACAAATGTATCATAAAACTTGGAGTGAAGAACATCCATAGAAATACCTTTTCTGTACAAATCATGTTTGAGAGTATATTCTCCCTTGATAAAAAGATTGTATATCCATACCTTTCTTGTGTAATACAGTAATTCATTGCTTTCTTAGTTGGTGCCATTGACTGACTTGTAAATATATAACAAGTTATTATGATTGATTGATTGATTGTGTTTTTGTTTATTTCAGTGTCTCCGTGACTGAACTTCTGTCCCATTCTGAGCTCGACCCAGATTCAGATGGTTCATTCACAGAAACAGATGCTCAGGTTAAATGTTGTCTTTTTGTAATGTCCCTGTAAAAAAAAAAAAAAAAAAACACTGCTGTTAAGGTGTAGTTGCAATTAAATGCAAGTGTTTCAAAAATTGTCACAGCTCTTAAGGAGGTGAACAAATCAAAATGTGAATATTCTCTTTGGTTTGTATAGGGTCTTTTGGGCGGGGTGGACAAAGTGGATACGGTAGCATTTGAATCGGTTTGGAATAACCTCAAAGAAAAATACACATCAGAGGTAAGAACCTGACTGTTCTTCTGGTAAACTCCATGTGTAAAAGCTCAGCTTAGCTCTAAATTTGAGACTTTCTTGGCACCAGGCCAAAGCACCAGCACCAGTGGAGACTCCACAGGAGGAGATGAGGGAGCCAGTCCCTGACAATGACTCTGAGCAGTACCCTGAAGATGAAATCCCAGAGGAAGAAGAGGAAGAGGATGAAGAGGATGAGGATGATGATCCAGATGAGGCAGACTATAAGGTAAGCTCAGAGTTTCTTCATTAAACCTGTGATGGATGATTCTCAAGTTTATTTTAGTGAGTCACCCTATCTATGTTTGATATGCAGAGCCCTCCTACGACACAGACTCAAGAAAAGAAGGATGACGATGATGAGGGTACTATGCCCCCTTACGATCAAGAAACGCAGACCCTCATTGACGGTAAGTGTGTGCAAGACCGAGTGACTCACTTATGAGTAAGTGAGACATGCTGTAAGATACCAGGAAAAAAAATGACTGCATACCTATGCAATGTTAATGTTCTACCTTAAAGCTCATCACTCATTGTGGTAGTCTAAATAAATTATTTATCAGAAGAACAAAGCAATTTATTGAGCAGCTGCATTGTTTTTATATGAGAGGTTTGCTGTCTTTTAAAAATGCATGAATTAACTGAGTCATGATTTGATCAGACTTTCTGTATGCATATGTAGGGCTGCATTAGCCAATTGATTAGTCAATTAACAGAAAATGAATCAGCAGCTACTTTGATAATCAAGTAATTATAAAGTAAGTAAAGTAAAGTACACCTTCTTAAACGTGAGAATCATTTGTTGCAACCCTACGTGTGTGTATGTAAGCACATATAGTACGTGTATGGGTATGGACTGAATTTATTGTCAGGGTATATTTTAATTCAGTGCGTCTGATTCCCAGCTGCTCAGAAAGCCAGGGATGAATTTGATGAGGCTGAGAGAGCTCTCCGGGAAGTGGATGATCAGATCAGGTAAGTACTCGGTCTGAATATGAAGGCGCTTCTTCGCTAGTAATGCAATCAGTGTTTTGTTACCACAACCGCAGTCTAACCTTCAACACCTTCAGTCGATGATTTTTGTTGCTCAATCAGTGTGTTAGTTGAAGACTGATATAAACAAGATCACATTTTGGATTTTCTTTTTGTCTGCAGGAACCTTGAGAAGGAAATCTCCTTTGACTTTGGACCCAGTGCTGAGTTTGCCTACCTCTATAGCCAGTGTTATGAGTTAACTACTAGCGAGTATGTGCACACTCGTTTGGGAGAAAATGTTTTGCATTTTTTGCAATTATCATTTGGTATAAGCTCCCAATTCTGAAGGACTAAGTTCATCTTTTGCTTACAGGTACATCTACAGGCTCTGTCCATTCAACAGAGTAACCCAGAAACCCAAGTATGGTGGATCAGAAACTAACCTGGGGTAAGGGAATGTCTGTGTTTGTTTTGTACTGTTTTAGATGCACACTTTACCCATTCCTTAGCCAATAATGAATATTTGCTTTCTGTAGAACATGGGGAAAGTGGGCAGGTCCTGAGGATAACATCTACTCTGTGATGAAATATGAACATGGAACAGGGTGCTGGCAAGGCCCCAACAGATCTACCACGGTCAGTCTCAGCCAGTCCTAACCATGACTCACATCATGAATGTTTCTCATTCGACAAAGCACTGGAAAATATGAAATCTTTGTCTTTCAGATTAAGTTAACATGTGGAAAGGAGACCGTTGTGACTTCTACCTCAGAGCCTAGTCGCTGTGAGTACCTGATGGAGTTCATCACCCCTGCTGTCTGCCAGGAGCCCCTGAAATCAGATCCAGCGTTTCCTGAGCGCGATGAACTCTAGATCCACTTGATTTGTGAGTAACTCCAATTTTTTTTCTGTTTTTTTTTTTTTTTTTTTTTGGCAAACCTTAATGATAATTTGAGACAGTCTCACACCATGTTGTGGGGCACATACTGTATTGGCACAACCATATCTTTTCCTCTTGGGTTCTTGAATTGGCTCTGTGTCCAAGTTTGCTTAGGTTAATGTGTTTGAGCATAAATATGTTGCACTTACAGTAAACAGCTGATCACCATTACTTCATGATGCTTACTGAAGCAAAAAAAAAAACAGTAAGTCATAGCTGTATAATATGAAAGTGTAGCGTGTCAGCATTTTGTTTGCGAGGAGAAATTATTTGTGCAGTTACAGCTTCATTTTAGAAGAAGAGCAGGACAGCAGCAAGAGCAAGGTAATGACAACTTCATTCAAGTTCATTGTAATTGTTAATAGAGGATAAAGACTTATTGAATGGTAAGAATTTAATGGTGCAGTATATGAGTGGGACCTATACATACTATTGTATTGTGTTGGGGTTTCTTTGGATTCATTATCTATAAACTGGCAACAGTATTGTGATGTGTTCCTTTACTGCAGATATCTTAACTCTTTTGCAGCTTATGTTTTTTTGACATTTAAATCATACCGTGGGCTCTCATCAAAGTGGTCATAAAAGTTTGTTAAATGGTAAACATTTTTATAATGCAACTGATTTATTCTTAAAAAACATACGTTTGCAGTTACAGATATTGCGATGGCTTGCAATATATTGCATATCACAGAATAGCTTTTATGGTGATATCTTTGTTACTGTGGCCATAAGCAATATAAAGTGATATATAAATAAAAATTTAAAAAATGCCCAGCCCCAATGCTATGAGGTGTAGGAACGGTTTTCATGTTTTTTAATGTAGTTGTTTCTCCTCCTCCATTTATGATTGATGGTGATATTGTAGACTACATATTAAACTAAGTTGAGCTTTATGATAATGGTAGTGACTTTAGGTCCATTCAAGCAAGTGTGGAAGTAAGAGGGCCTGGAGCAACAGAATTTTTTTGAATGTGTAATGGAATTAAATCAACACAACATTTAAACCAAATTTAAGTGCTGACCCTAAAATAACGTGATGCATCACCAGTAAATGCTTAGTCTTCGGAAATAAAACCTACAGGGGTTAATTGCAAATAAATTGCCCTTCCCTCTAACAACTAGGAAGCCGTGACTTAAATAAACAAGCCGTTGAAATTAACATGTTTGCGCTCACTCTTGCAGGTTGTTCTTGAGGGACCACAGTCACTGCAGCAACATAAAGTTGCCGTGCTGTAAGCTGCACCACCTTGGTGGTTAACAATCAAGGTTAAAGGATGGAAATTCCAATGAGTAGTTTTATTGTCTACACTTCCACTGCTACCTGTTGTGCTGTTTCTTTGATGTGTGTCAAATGTAATGTCATTCCATTCAAATAAAGTTCTTTTTATCGTATTTCAAACTGTTGGGTTAATTTTTAACTCTTGCCATTGCAGTCCAGTACAGCCATTTAGTTATTACTAAGCTCCCAATACTTTAATTATTATAGTAATACTTGTAATTAGATATACTTCAAAACATGAATACTAGGAAATGACACATTTCCACAACATTATTTTAGCATTAATATATTCTACCTTTTTGTATAGTACTCAGTACAGATTTTATACTTATTTAATGCATATAAAATATACTATATATGTATACCTACTTATAAACTACTACCGTATAACTGGAGGGAGTTAGGAAACATGTCTTGGAATCAAGACAAATACGAATCTGCATTTTATTGTTGCTTTCTTTCATTGAAAGATGGAAGGTCATCTTAGTGTATGTGGATACATCATTAGTGAAAACTACCTACTTATGTTTATTCATAATATTCAATAATATTGTTTTGACAGTCAATAAAAATTGGGTCACTCATATTTGTAACTTTTATTTTATTTTTTTCTGGCATGTAAAGTACAAATAATTAAACAATTCCATGAAAAAGTCTTCAAGCGTCTTCAGCTGAAATCCCAGTAATAAATATCCTAGACTAAACTGAAAGGTTTTTTTTTTTCTTTAAATTTTGTCATTGTTCATTTGGTCATGTTTGGAAGTATGAGATTTTGTATTTCATCCGCTGACATTGGTGTCAGCAGAACTGTTTTGATCATTTTCACCTTTGATTTGTTCTACCATTCCAGGAAAATGTAAGAAAAACATCACTAAGTTACTGCGTCCCCTCTTCTAAATAAATAGACACAAAATACAGTTGGTTGAGAAACAGAAGGACCACTCACCCCTTTACTACCCTAGAGACTCGCAAGAAAACCTTCCTGCAGCTTTTCTGAGCTCTGTAATATTTTGCTTTTGGTTGGGTTTCCAAACACATCTTGGCCCTAAAGAACATCTTTGTTTCAATAGCACAAATTGATATGGGAATTGATACAGATGATCTCAGTATTAGAATGCTTTTACAGAAACAGAACCCATAATATCCTTTTTTTAAAATATAAATCAGCCCATCAGCATAAACAGGAAAGCATCTTGTGAGTATATCAAACCTAGGACATCCCCCTCTGTTCCTGGCTAGTTGCTGGACCCTCAAATGGGCCAAAGCCTCACTACAGGGGCTGTCCCATGTCTCAGGGGTTCACCGAGTGGTTGAAAAAACAAGACTGTGATTAGATTAAATAATTAAAAGATTTTCATTTAACAAGACAAACAGAACACAGGCAGTAAAGGCATAACATCTAGCACACAGCATGTATGTTTATACACTTCAATTAGTTAAATATAGCAGTGCATTCTTTGACTATGGAGAACGTTTCCAAATCGTACTTCTAAAGCTGTTTTTCTATTTGTCCCCCTTTTAAGAAACGAAATGGTGTAACCACAATTTTGGCAAACTTAAAATCTTTTAAACTTGCAAATATAATGAAATAAACCATAAATATACACAAAACATACTTTATACGAGGCAATAATAATAATCATAATAAATAGTTTTTAAGTTAACAATAAGTTAAAACTACAAGCTTAAAGTCGCCCAAATAATACAAGTTTGTTGGCGCTATTTTGAATTTTTTCTGTTTAAATTATTTTATGTTGCAACAAAAGCTACCACAGACT
The DNA here is from genome assembly GCA_038419695.1 of Scomberomorus guttatus. Classification (NCBI taxonomy): domain Eukaryota; kingdom Metazoa; phylum Chordata; class Actinopteri; order Scombriformes; family Scombridae; genus Scomberomorus; species Scomberomorus guttatus. The sequence goes on from CM076459.1 coordinate 2,052,017, forward strand.
TTTACAAACACAATCGAACACAGTTTGATTGAAATAAAAAAATCTAACTAAGTCTAAAATCTGCATACACTGTAAAAACTGCAATTAATTAAATAATGGAAGAAAAATAACAAACTGTACCCAATCAATGCAACCAAACATAATCTTTGACCCATGTGTGTTCTCTATGGCAACATCAACAACACAAATACGCTAATTTAACAAGTGAGTCTTGATATGTAAATGAAATCAATAAATTACAGGAAAAAAAATGATATTTGAAATTGACATGGGCTAAAACTGATGATATATTAGACAGTATTCCTTTCAAGGTCATTGAGAATTGCTCTATTAAGTCAGCCGTCATGCAGTTTGTTTGAGCTTGCATGGTCAGAGCACAAATTAGGGGCTGAGGAAGTGATTATGGAAAGTTATAGATCAGAGCTCTCATTGCTTGTTTGATTTTCTTAATGAGTCTGCTCATTTTAATGTTTTTGTCTGAACTTTTGTTCCTTTCACTATTCCGCAAACCTTTTCAGTGTGACGTTTAATTTCTTTTTTAAAAAATATATATCATTTGTTCTCAGTCAATATAAAAACAAAGCACATTGCACTTACTGTTCCATAGGAAAGTTTTTTTGTCTTTTTAAATGATTATTGTTGTTGCTCAAGCAGTGTAGTACTGTTTCCTGCCATGGTCCTTGGCTCTCTACTGTACATTAGGTGAAGGTCTTTGTATAGACTGTGTATGAAAGGTCATTTCGGGCTGTGGGTTTGGTTTGTGGGTTGACTGTACTACATCGGACATGGCTGGGTGAACAACTCCAGCTGCAGTTCAACGTGGCCTGTTATCTCGGTTGTTCCTAACGTCTATCACTGGTCTCACCAAGTGCTTGATCCTACTGTGCTTGATCCTACTGTCTCTTGCAAATTGCCCGACCCAAAATAGCTCGATTAGTCCTTTTTATGTGGTCAGCTCTGAAAACACCAGCAACAATCATTCAGAGTATTTGGGGAATGAAACAGTATGAGTAAGACTGAAAGGTGCCAGAATAAGTATTTGAAGTGGTGCAATGTTAACAGTTTTAAAGGATTAAATTCGTCACGAGACAAAGCAGATGATATAAATGTTGGGGGAAATATATTGTATATGGATGCATAGGATTTTTCCTTTGTCAAGAGGTGAGTTGATTAATCAATAATGTATTTTTGATATGCCTTTTTTATCATTCGATGTCTGCATGAAATGTGTGCAAATGGGATTGCTTGCAACCGTTTCATTTTAGCATTTGGTTTTGTGGTTTTAGGATTTACAAATGCAAACTGATATGCGCAACTTAGATATTCAAAAGTAATGATAACTTAAATTGTAGAGGGTCCTTTTTCAATAAATAACATAGATTTGTACAGCAATTACTCGGGGAATAATATAGTTAGTCTTAATTTGTCCTTCTTGGTACTGACTTGCAAAGCAATTCTTTGGCAAAAATCAAATCTATCTAATCATAAAGAATCATGCTCAATGTTCATTATGAATCTGCGTTTTACCTTTTTATTTGCAAGCAGCAATTCAGTTTTTCAGCTGGGCAATGAGCCGGTCTTACAGCAGCTTTATCTGGGATTCTCAAGTCAAAGAACTTCACTTCACTGCACCATCATTGAAGCAACATTGTACACAACTTCAGGACAAGAGATGTGAGTGTGTATAAGCACTCAAAAGTATAGATGTGTCTGTCAGGTTATACCCCCAACTGTTCAGTTTAACTTTTTTTTTTTTTTTTTTACATCAGATTTGTTTTTGTCAAGTTTGTTTTAAAATTTTTGATATGGTTGAATGGTTAAGTTTGTATGAGATACAATGTTCCTTCGCCCCCTCCCTAAATCCCCACCCATACACCGCATGCTTGTTCCCCCTTGCTCTGCAAAGATCAGAGGGTTTAAAATAAAGCCATGCGATGTCCCAATTTTTCCAAGCTTAAGAATCTGTAAAAATTCAGCACAAGGTCTTGTTCCTTTGTATGTATAAAAATAGATTTATCTCTAATGTAATCCTTTCAAAGAGATCGTCCTCTTTGGCTAACACAGCGTCATTTAGAAAAGCAAAAGCAAAAATGTCTTGAATATAGTTGACCTTATTTAATCTATTATCATGTGCAGATGTCTTCATATTGAAAGACATTAGCTCTCCCCATGGTAAATCTTAAGTCTGGTCTGTAACAGACATTTCAGCTAGACAGGTTGGCCTTAATGTTTCATCAAGGGTGCCATAAATAATTCTCATGCAATTGGGTTGTTGGGGATATTTTGAGAAATGCTTTTTTTTGTGGTAGTGCCAAACAGATCTGAAGCAAATAAATAAAATACCTTTCTGTAGTAAACAGAAGTATAATTATGACACTTATTTGCAGGCTTGATGTTGTTCAGTTGTCTTTTGAGAGGGCAGAAGTTCAAAGTTTCTGGGAAGCTTTTAAGAGAATAGAGGGGTTTAAAATAAAACTGAGGAGCATTTGGCAAAACTGGAGGAACTGGTAATCTTTCTCCTCAAAGGATCAGTGATAATTTTAGCATTGCCAGATATCATCGCTCACACATGTGACTAAGTCAGTTTTAAATGGAACTGCAGTTCTCTTAATCTGCTCTATGCATGTTGTTATTTCAGAGCCCATGTATTCCGCTGAATGGTAAAACTTTTAGCCTATTTACTCAGGGAGCTTGTATCTGTGCACTAGAGTCTAGACTGAAGAATAATACCGGTGCTCTTGAGTTTTTGCTCATCCGTGTTATTGCCTAGACCATTGGTCAGTCCATGGGGTGTGTTGTTTGACATTTATTTCAGAATTGCAGCTACCTGGATCATAATCATATTATAACTATTAAATCCCCTGCTTTCATTTTCTATATCAATCCAAAGATATAACCTTTCTTGAGTACAGTAACGTTAAAATTAATGCATGTCAGCAAGATCAATATCGTTTGGTTGTCTTTCAAGTTTTGTTGGCTCTTTACCTCTTGACACCAGATGACGTTTCAGTTAAAGGCAGCTCACACCAAATCATGGCTGACAAAGGCGTGCAAAGTAAAATGGCCTGTGGATAATGCAAAATACAGGTGCGATGAAAAAAAAAATGATGCAAAAAGTGCAAAGACACCGGTATTTTCCTTTGACGTGGCTGTGTTATGGTGAAACGGTTTTCCCCTCGCTCTCATCACTCTCTAGCCTACCAGAGAATTACTAATGAACACTGCCACTCTGCTCTAAGTCCACAGACAGTCTGCTTGTGTTGAATCCATCCTGAGGATAGATTAGAAAAATACAGGAACTGTTTTTTTGTTTTAGTTGACTAAATATGTGTATATCTTCTAGTAAGTAATTATTGAACTGTGTTTCTGTGATACATAAGTGTACTATTGTGTTGTTCGGTGTGAGACTGTGAGGGAAAGTGTGATTCTGATGGCCTTCGGACTACTCTTTTCTGTGACCAGTATTCATTAGTTCACCTAAATCATTGGGTCTGAGCTAACAAGCTCACATAGGGTAGAGAAACTGCCTTTACACTAGGCACCACCTAATGCAGGTCAGGAAACAGTAGTCAAAGTTTCTAGAAAATGCTTACATACTCGGCTATTATAACCACCTTAAATATTGAATATATAGTTATATTTTAATAGACGTATATAAGAGAACACTGTTTTTTAATTTAATTTTCTTTGATCTAAAAAAATCGCTGATTCAAAATGCCCAAGTGTAAAAAAGTGACTACATCCTCTCCAGCAAGATAATGGGAGAGATGGTGGGGTAAGAGTTTGGGTAAATTGCACATATTCGTTCATTTAAATTTTTGATCGTTTTGTTCATCAGTTGTCATTATTTGCCTGAATTCAATCAAAGCACTCAGCGCACATTCTTTGTCACATTCGTTAGACTGTCTCCTAAATAGATAGCTCTCACCCTTACCCAACAAACCAGCTATGTACCCCTTCTAATTCAATCCAGGCAAATATAGGGAAGGACTAGCATGTTGTGTAAAGAGAAAAGAAAAACTCCACTAGTGTGTTTGTTTGAAACTCTGACTTGTGTATGCTTGCGTATGAATATGTTTGGTTATGTGTGTGCGTGTGTGTGAATCTGCATGTCTGTGTTTGTGATTATATATTATGAATTTGTGTGACAATGTGTCAGAGAGAGACTCAGTCCAGGCCCATGTAGAGTGATGGCACAGGGAGCTCAGGTTGCTCTCCCTGCAGGTCGAAGGAGCTGGCACCAGCAGCCTCTCTCTCAGGCCTTGTGCTGCTTGCTGGTCTTGAAGGAAACCTGCAGCACGCGGTCACCCAGGCGGTAGCCATTGAGACTAGCAATAGCCATGGCGGCTTCATCGTAGTTGGTCATGGTGACAAAGCCAAAGCCCTTACATTTGTTGGTGGTGAAGTCACGGATGACCTTGACGTTGGTGACAGCGCCGAAAGGCCCAAAGAGCTGCCACAGGACGCTCTCGTCCGCCTCAGGGGACAGGTTGTAGACAAAGATGCACCAGCCAGCTCCAGTTGGACCAGTAAGGTTGACCCCAGCCAGGCTGGTCATGCTGTCAATGGTGATCGGCGAGAATCTAGGGAAGAGAGTGGGAGAGCTACCATGGGTGTCATTCTGAAGTTCAACACGACATTCAGTTCTCTATACTGTCTCTTATGGGCATGTATCTGTGAGAAATGATAAAGCTTGTAGTCAGCTATGGAGTCGGGGGACCCCATCTCCATCCCCTCTGCTGTACAGTAAGTGGATAAACATGTGGGCACCACAGTGGCTCCAAACTACCTGCTTTCATACAAAATGACACTGTGTTCCCTGAGACACAAACACCCACACAATCTGCATATTTTCTCATTTTGTCTGCTGACCAAAGCCTCTGGAAGAATTAAACACATGAATCACAATGTTCAACTGAAATCACAGTATTGAACAAAACACAGAAACCTAGAGAGGGATGAAAAGCAAATTGGAATCAAATCATACAAAAACTGGAGCAAACAGAGGAGACGCAAACGGAATCTGGTATGTCCATGCTGGTGAAAAAAAGGGGACATTAAAGCAACTGAAACTGACAATGTTAGTTCATAAATAAATACATATAAATTATTTCTATTAATTAAAACAAAAGAACAAAAAGGTTAAACAAAGCCATGCCAGAATACCCTGCTGTTAGAAGGCTGCATCATTGCTTATTACAGTTACTGATAGTATTTTGTTGTCTGGATTATGGCCATTATATCTGATTTCGAGATGAAGTCAGCAGGTGGTATTCCGGGCACTTTGTTTGAGGTTTTATTTTGGCATGGATGCTTTTGAAAGTACACCTTTAGCATTTACCTCTTGACTCCGTAGCTGGCGTTTAGTAAATTGTCGAGTCTGCAACGCAAGAGGGAGAATGAAGGGGATGCAGAAGTTAGTTATGCGATCTACAAGGAAGGGGGGCTTTCAGTTAACATGTAGCTCCTTCATCAGCTGGCCTCCAGAGGGCATCCTTCACTGCAACGCAGTTCCAAACCATCCAACCACAAACTGATGGGGTATTAAATAGTCCTGGGATTATGTGTCTCAGCTGGTATTTATTGTTCATTGTAAGTTCAGTTATTTAAGCTCCAAAATAGATTCCCCTTCAGAAGTTTAATTATAAGATAAACAAATCCTGTATCCTAGGTCATTTCACATCTGCTGATTCAACAAAATTATCCATACTGAGTAAGAGAGCATTCCAAACATAAGAAGGGATTTTTTTGATGGTACAGGCATTGCATTGCCCTTAAAAAACTTCTTATTATTTACAATTGTTTGTAAGTTTCAATGAAAATGTTTTACTCTGAAACCCTTTGACTTTCAAACCTTTTGAACCTTTATTCAAAATTACACATAGATGTGGCCAAAGTCTGGCAATGTCTTTATGATTCCTATAATGCCTATGAAGTATAGGCAAAATTTAAAGGTTCAGTATGATTCTTCTTAAACCAAGAATTATGTAGCTTTAGGTTTTTATTGTACTTGGAAAAATCTGGTCTCTTACATTGGTTTTGAGCTGTTATTTGGATCTGGTCCCTTTCCAAGTGAAGGGATCACGCTGCAGTTTAAAAGAAAGTCAGAGAAAAAGAGTGAGAAGGAGGGATAATGCCATATTGCCAATTCCTTCTGTACTATAAGGAATTCATATTGCTTAAATGAGTAGTATACTAATTAGTTGTGTTAATATTGACAAAAAAATATTTTTGTTTTTGAATGTTTTTGACCACCCAATTTTTCTTATCATAACACTAGACCACATTTGCTGTTGGGGTGTGCCACTTCATCTGGTGGATAGTTTTTGAACATAGCCACTGATATTCTAAACAATTCTGCAGTGTAGTTGAGGCTTGATAATTGTCAGAAACTTGACTTGACTCTGACTGTTGACTCAGAAATGATATTCCATGTTATAGTAAAACAATGAAATGTTGACACACCTAACACTGCCATCATATAATAGTGGGGTGTTGAGTTTGCTTAAAAGAGTACTCCACCGATTTAGCATTGCTCTCCTGTAACATTGTTGAACTCACAATGGACAGGTTTTTTTTTTCTTTTAAAGGATCAAATTCCATGCAACCGAGCCAGAGATAACGTCTTTTTTATTTCATGCATTCTTTTTCTACGTCCATATCCTTACCCTAGTGTCGATTCACTCAACTGTGCAGATTCTGGTGTCTCATGCTAGTAGCGGCTAATGTTGCCTCAAGCCACTATCCTTATGCAGAGAGGAGAAGCGGGCTACAGAGTCCTGGTATCCTCACTTCTTTCTAGCTCCACACCCCCCTTTTTTTTTAATGTTCAAACTTTTAGTCTTCGGCACCAACAGACGTTGCCTTCAGTGACATCACTTATGGCAATTTATCAGATTTTGCGCAGCTCCTTCTGGAGCCACAAATGGCTTTATACAATGTTTTTCACATATGTACATAGTAGTCCCCAAGACCTGTAAACAGATGATGTGTAAAATCGATGGAGTTCCCCTTTAAGCAGACTAGATTTACTTAAGCAAGGCAACACAGCAGGATGACCTGTGATTTGGTCTTGGAACAGTAGCTTTTTACAGACTATCTGTTGGTTAGTGATGGTCTCACAAGCGATGTGAGGTTGGTAAAGGTTCAGTACCTGAAACGCTGAGTCTGGTGGTGCAGGGGCCCTGTGTAACGGCGGGCAGCGGTCTGGTACAGCTGAGTCAGTAAGGCCTGGCCTGTCTTCTGGCTGGGATTGTTGGCGAACTTGACAGTGATGGGCTCGGCGGCACCCAAAGGCTTTTGTCCGTTCAGACCTTTGATGGCCTCCTCTGCTTCATTTCGCTTGTCAAACCGGATGAAGCCCACTCCTCGTGATATGCCTGCTCCGAATAAGAAAACAGACCAATGTTACTACCTTGGCATCTAGGACTGTTGCTGCTTACCAGTCTCATTGGCCTGACTCCGGGTAGATAGAGTTGAAAAATGAAAAATGAGAAAATGGTGCTTGATTGACAGCATGGGAAGTTAAATAAGGCGATACCTGTAACTTGGTCCACTAGGATGCGGGATGTGATGATGCGACCGTATTGGGAGAAGAGCTGTTCCATGTCTTTCTGACTCATGGTCTTGGGAAGTCCACTCACGTAGAGGTTGGCATCACGAATAGAAGCCGAGCTTGGCCGGGCATATGATACCTATAAAACCCAAAGACAATAAATCAGTCAGGTGCGTTTTCTATATATCCCAAAATCACGTTTGTCTCGTAGTGCTTAAATCTGAGAAAAACAAGCACTTTAACTGAAGAAATGTGTTAGAAAACTCTGAAGTAACTGGATTGAGTTTTAGAGGAATTGCCAACAAACTACATTTTTACTAACAAGTTTTTATTTTCACCCCTGCTGATTCGTCCTTGTTCGCCATCTCCACAAACCCAACTGTCTCTTTGCTATCTGTGGAATTAATCAGTGCCTTTAAGCTCACACTCAGCCACAGTGTAACTGTCACAGACACTCTGTGATGATTGTAACCATTACCCAATCTGATACCAATCATCAGTTAACAAGCCCAAGTGTCAGCTTTGTTTTGCACTGAAAAACAGCGGCCTTTGACGTATTTTCCTGAATTCACCAGTGACTTAATTAGTGCACGGCCATTTTTGGTGCTTCTGTGTTTATATCCCTTATGGTTTTCTGTTGGTCGGCTTTAATATTTTACATCTTGCACTGCAGAGGAATATCTGATTGATTGTAAAAATCATAAACATATTCTTTTTTTATTCGTTTTTGTTTTATGGGACAATGTGAACACGTATGATAGATTGTCCAGTTCAGCGCATTGTTGCGAGTGTTGTGTTTGTGTGTGATGGAGAGACAGAGTGAGTGTTGTCTGAGATAGGCAGAGCTGCCTTCCCTGTCCTGCCTCTTTCCTTTGTCTCTATCCTCTGGGGGAGAACAGCTCTACTGGCAAACAGCAAACAATGTAAATGCATCACAAGACCTGCAGGATCCTTGACAACTTGACAACACACAAACATTGTTTTTAGAGATCTTATGTATATTATTTGGTGTCATGAATATAAATGTTCAAGTACTTTTTAATAAATTGTTGTAGCATTGAAATAGATTTGGCTTTGCTTGAGCAAACGAAGCTGTGATGCGAGTTAAAAGAACTTGTAAATTATCTTTTAAATGAATACAGGTGTTCTGATTTCATCGATTAGCACTAAGCACCAGTGTCTATTGTGTACACAGACGGACTGTATGAGCAGGAGGGTTGTGTGGTGCAGTGATTAGGGTGTTCTGGACGAGTCAGGGGGGAGTTGCTGCGTTTGGGGAGCAGAGGCTGCCCTATAATTAACCCTCTCCCTGTCGCTCCCACAGTACAGATGGTGCCTGAAGCCCATATGGCCTCTAATCCTGTCATTGGCATTCTGCTCTCCGAGCTACTCCCTAGCCTTCTACTGCTGCCCCCTTCATCACATCCTCACCCCTCTCTATTGATGCCTTCTGCAAATTCTGGGAGAAAAAACCATAGTATTGACCATAGGAGTCATTTTTAAAAATTCAGAATAAGCGATTGAGAAATTAATTATAAACTGACTGATCTATGAATAGACTCATCAAATTATTAATGAATGTCATAACTTAAGTGGAATAATTGAACAATTTCAACACTCCTGCTACATGGTTGTTTCAGTGTATGAAGTTTTATCTTGTCTTTCAAAGCTTATGCATACAGTGAATCAAAATTATATACAAATCTACACATATTTGTTCTTCAAAAAAAAGAACCAAATCAAGTACTCGACTTTTCCTGCTTGTAGCTTGTTGTTTGATCAGTCGTAAGTCAGAATTAACGTCCTTATTCATGGACAGCTGCTGGACGATCACCTGCTCTGCTCTTTCAGAGATTCAATTTCTCAATACTGCACTTTGTCTCAATAATCTTTGATCTACTTTGATCAGTTTGGGGGGATGGAAGGAGGTACTGTTTAATAATATGCTCCCTCTTTCCCTCATCTGATTTTGGGACAAAGAAGGCCCCTAATTAGCCTAGATTGGAGGCAGATGGGGTAACCTGGGCTGACCCTGGTGCACCACAGTCAGGCTTCCTAATTACATTTCCATCACAATAACCTCTGCATGCTGTCCGCCCCTTGCTTTCTGACCTCCACTCTCTCCTTCTCTTTTCACTCTTTCTCTCGCTTCCTTTGTTCTAGCCTCTGCTCCCTTCTGCCTCCTCCTCCCCGTTTTCCTCCCCTCCCTCTGTCACGTCTGTCGCCACCTCTCTTAACCCCCCTTGACAAAATCTCCACTTCCTCTCTTTTTTTTTGTCTACGAAGCCATCAAGAATTAAAAAAAAAAAAAAAAAAGCAGATATTTTAGAGAGTAGAGGTCTGCTTACCTTGATTGTTTTAGTCTGCAGTTTGAGACCATTGAGTGTGTTGATGGCCTTGTCTGCATCGTTTGGATCCACATAGTTTACAAAGCCATATCCCAAACTCTGACCTGGAGACAAAGAAAGAGGCATTGCGTCAGTGATTCTGAAAAAAACATTTGTAGCGATAATATTTTGTTCAGTGGAGACAAAGCTGTACCTGTTATCTTGTCTCTGACTAGCTTGCAGGACTCAATCTCTCCGATGCTACCGAACAAACTTTTGAACTCTTCCTGGGTCATGTTCTGAGGCAGATAGTTGACGATCAGGTTGGTTTTGCTGTCGTCCGTTGAGCCGTTGGTGCTAATGACAGGACCGTTTGGCAGACTGGTTCCGCTTGGACCGTTGGACACCTGGGTTTCCATGGTGCTGATTATCTGCTGAGGAAGAGGGTGGCGTTAGATTCGTAATTCGCAAAGAAACATATGGCTGTATCAGTGTGTATGTCTAATATTTAACATAGAATACATCTACAAATATTAACTATACACACAACCGCGCACACAGTCTGTCCACTTTGTCATTGTCTGAAGGAAAGGTCAGGAATCAGCATTGCTAAAATGGAGATGGATACAAGGTCTGATTTATCATATCCCCTCCCCCCGTTTCACCCCATATTTCCTCCTCTCTCGCTCCCTGCCTCTGGTCCTGCAGATGTCACAGTCCCCTTTTCCTTACTCCTCCCCTCCCCCTACTCTCTTCCAGGGTCAAACACCATTACATCATTACACAGGGATGGATAATAGTGATGGTGGTGTGTGTATGTGTGTGTGTGTGTGTGTGTGTGTGTGTGTGTGTTGGGGGGGGTTGGTTATGGGGTATGGGTGGCAGGGGTCCAGAAGACGGACAAAAGGGAGAGTGACAATGTTAAATGGATTTAATGCTACAATAAATGAGAAATATCACGGTTTGGTAGAGAAATAGGTTAGGATTACACGTTTGCTCTTCTGACTTTGATAAGGATTCTTTGTGGTCAACTGATTTTTATTTTTGTAAATGGAGTAAGGGTGTGGGTTAGTGCACGCTATAGTGTTTGTGTCTCTTGTGTTGCTCTGGACTACACTGTGTTGCTTAATTTGATCCACAGGGGATTCTCAGGGAACATCTGTGTGGTCAGAAACAAAACTTCCTGCTCCACTTTCCCTCGCCTTTCCTCAACACCTAGTTCTCTGTCTGGATCATTAATCTATATGGAAAACCACTGCAAAAAAGACAACAAAAAAAGACAAAGAAATGTTAAATATGTTGTGGTGTGTGTATAGTTGTAGTGTATGAATTAGATATTAGAAAAATAAAATATGTGCTAAAGACCTGCTACAGATTCAGGCCTATTTTGTAACCTTAAATTTTCTATCCTATTTTACAAAGCTCATATTGACAATAATTCCATGAAAAGCTTGTGTTATTTTTGTATTGTGTCTGTATTGACAGGCTTTTGTTTCATTCGAACAGCATTAGATTAAATCTTTCATTTATTTCACGTTAAGTAAACAACTGTGGAAGTTAAGAGTTACAGTCTTTGTGTTGACTCATTCGACTGTGGTAGTAGGGCCAAAATGTAAATTATGTCAGATTATGGGTTCACACTGTTGCATATCTCTGACTGGTGGGTGTTATGTATGTCAATAGGGCTAAACGAGTCTCCTCTAAAGCTCTTGGGGTCCTACAATGTAGTCCAAAGCAACAACGGGACTTAATTAATGAATCTTCTATAGCAGAATTATTTCAGAATTATATTCAGGGAATTTCCTGACTTGAACAAACATTATTTATAACAGAAATATTTACTTGGCACTTAGCCCCTCTGGCTTTTTTGAACTGTGTCCACTAATAACACATCACCAGCTTTATTTCAATTCTCAAAGAGGAAAGAACATTTTATGCTTTCTAAAGGTTTTTTTCTTTATTGGTAACCTAGGAATGATCACAGACAGAATGAGAGTTATGATTTTCATCTAGCGTGGAAATGTGGGCTTTCACAGTCCGCTGTCTTCTTTTAAATCCACCTACTTTTTTGTATTTGTCTGTTGCTATGTTATAATCACATAACTTAAAGAATGTGTTCCTGTCCTGTGCTGTCTCTTCTTTTCTAACATCTACGAATAGGTCTGTATAACCTGCCTTTTCCCCTCGTCTCTGTAACCTGCCGTCTTGCTTCGAGCCTCACCTCGACTCAGGTTGCCCAGGTAACAGCCCCTCAAAGACTGCATTGTTTCTAATGGCTGAATGGCTTTCTTACTTTAAGCTCGGCGTGTGTTTGCGTCTGTGTGTATTAGGAGCAGATGCATGGAGGTCAGACATTTTTCCTCCCTGTATTAATATGATGTGGCTTTGCAGAAGTAGGGAATATCTGTAAGTCAAATTGGTAATGACAAGAGGAAAACATCACAGAGGGAAAGGAGCACAGTGACGGCCTAAAAGCCTAAAAATAAAATATTTTATTTTTAACTAACACTAACACGCATCTACACACAAAGGCAGTGCAACATAGAATAGCAACACCCTGCCCTGTAAAGATTTAGATGCACAGCTAAAATGCCTGCTGCCTTTATAAATTATGATATGAAATTATGACATTTTGACAAAAAAAAAAGGTGAAATCAAGCTGTTTTGTTATATTTATTGTAATGTGAACCTAGTACATTGTGATCATAGTGTGATGTGATGCATCTGACTAACAGAAATGTGAGCAAATGAACGTGTCCCAAATATGACAAAAGCATTTTAAAGGGAAAAAAAACCCCCATATTAGGGCAAATTTGACTCGCCAACTGAAATAACCCTCAGCGTGGCAGAACACACATCCCCAGTGAACAGTGTGAAGTTATATAATTCACAGAACCACTGAGTAGGGGCTGGGCACTGAGATTGGCTGACACAAGCAGCAACTAAGATTAAGGTTTCATATAGAAATAGGGAGCTTTGAAGTTATTTGAAACAAATAGAAAAGATTAAAAAAAAAACTGATTGTTTAATCTTTAGGGTGTCACATCTCATTTTGTGCACTAACAACAAAAATCAAATCATCTGGAGTTTTGTTTGCAGTAAAGAGACAATAAATCAGTGTGACGTTGTAGGGATGCCTACAATAGCGTGAATAATCACAATATGCTCAGTATAGATCTACTCCAGCTATAGGCTCCAGACACTTTCAACTGCAGTAAGACAATAAAAATGTTCAATCCAGGGTTACCATGTAACCATGCTGTCCTGAGTGTGAATATGTTGCGTATCATTGCCCCGTCTCTCTTAACATATTTCTTTTTATCTATTTAATAAGGATGAAAACATGTCATAGAAATAATCTTTAAAAACAAATCTTCTTTTAAGATTAGATTCCAGTTGTTAGGGTAGCACTGTGTGTCCCAAACTGCTTTTTTCTATTTTGGGGGTCTGCGAGATCTCCCTTAATATTTAATGTACTGCATCAGCATCGCCTACACATGGTCCCAGACTTGCACGCAAACAAGAGCCCTGCCTCCTCTGCTAAACACATGAACCCAGACTTGCACGCAAACAAGAGCCCTGCCTCCACTGCCAAGCACACATACCACCTACACTGTACACTATTAAATTACAAAACAGAAGCATTACATGACTAAATGTAAATGTAGCCGTGTTCTGTCTTCTGAGTACGTATAAACAGCTTTCCCAATTCATTTCTGCTCCAAATACAGTACAGCACTGCAGGCTATACTGTACAGAAGAATTATCGTTTCCCAGTTTGTCATTACATGAGATTTACCATGTTACATGTTACAGTGCATTAAGAATCACCAGAAATTTAATTTAAATGTCTGTTAGATATGAATGAGAGATAGGTTACCATAAGTATTTTGTTTTGGCATGCAGTCCCAGCAAAAAAGGAAAGATGATTTTAGTATTATTGTAGATTTAAATGCACTTTGTGTGTATGTTGTGTGTGTTTTAGTTTTTTTTTATGTAGGCAGAACTATTCTTGAATCAAAATGAATTTAAAAAGTCCACCTGGATGTATGACTAACAATTACAGCAATGATGTTAACAACGATTTCTCCTTTTTAATATATAACCTTGTCTCTTGTCCACGTTATTATACATTATATATATATATTTTTTTTCTTTTCTGGAAGGCATGAATCAAAACCGAATGCTAGGCTGAAGTGTAAATGAGCCTTCTAAATAACACCGATTACAGGATTATCCCAAACAAAGGGCATTAGCCACACTCTCTGCAGCTTAAGGGATCATGGTGGCAGCTGTAAAACAACAGGACGACAGGAGTCACAGCTCATGTCAGCCATGCACTGAGGCTCCCTTCTATTCTCCGCTCCGCAGACTAAGATTTCTGAAAGATTTCAGCCCCCTGAGTATGTGCGGCTTTGATAAGATGGGAGCAGACAACGTCAAAGGCTCGGGGAGACAAATCTGTCTTGCAAGTCCTTGTAGCATGCGGAGCGCTATCCAGCGTGCTGAAAAAGGGAGTGGCCTTCGGACGGTCTCATTTGAGGCCACAGAGGCCCGTGAATCCAAGCAAGGATTACCGAGCTGTTTCATTTATTTATCTTTTTTGTTGAATTTTAAAACCGTTTAAATCGAGTTATTAAAAAAAAAAATATCCCCGACTGTTTATGAAGAACAGCACCCATCCGATTTCTCTGTGCCTCTTATTTACCACCCCCCCAACCCCCCCTCTTTTTAAAAGGCAAGACTTGTGAGCTCTGCAGGCATTCATGAAGCGGAGCGCCTTTTTGCTGAATAAACGTATTGAAACGACCAAACAAAAGAGCCACCCGTTCCTCCTCTTCTCCCTCGCAGAGGCTATGGCAGCACTATGAATATTAATGTAAACAGTGGCGCTTTGTGTCGTGGCCAGGGGCTGCAGGACTCTCCGGGAACAATGATTGTTACAGTTGCCAGCTCCAAGTCAAAAACGCCATGATAGGTCAAATTAAAAAAAAAAATCACCAATCCTTGATATTCTGATGATTTTGATCGTTTTCTCTCCCAGAATAAGCAGTCTTATATCTAGTGATAGTTGTTAATTCAATATTGAATTGGCGTATAGGGCGAATGACCACGACTGTAAATAAAGATATCCTCATACAGTTTTCAATCAATAATAATTGTTTTGATATGCCCTGTGCAATGAAAGCACATTATCAATATTTGTTGCCTAAAAAGATTATTGTAAGGAAAAAAAAGTAGCCCAAGAGATTCATTTTTATGTCTCAGAGATGAAAGGTACATTCCCTCTTTCCTCCCTACAGGCTTTATATTTGTAGCTGATAATTACATGAAGTCATTGGCAACAGGAGGCAAATCACCCTTACATAACATAATTGCATTTAACTTAACGTCTCATAAGTTAGACAGGCCATGTCTTCACTGTAAAAAAATGTAACATGGATCATTGTATTTTGGACACTGTCTAAAATGGCCTCTAACCTTTTAAATCACCAGCCAAAAAAAGATTAAAATTCTATAGGCCCAGCACCTTTTTACTTAGCATCTAACAACAGTTTAGACCGGTTTACTGTGATGGCCTCGGCTGTCCTTGTCCTTGAATTGTGTAAGTGCCTTGCAAAGGTTGTCTGACTCAACGCTTTTATTTGCTTGGCACTGCGGTACAGGCATGGAGGACTGCGGACCATGTGGAGGGGAGCTACAGCCTCTGTCGGTGTGACACCGTCTAGGCCTGCAAGGGACAATAGGTAATGTGCAACAAAGAGAAAATAAAAACTGGGATTGGAAACATGTCAAGTGGACAGCTTTGAGCCTCACAGATAATGAAACAACGTGCTGTCCACTTCCGTTTTGCGCAATTTTTCTAACAATATCCATTTCAAATTCAATGAGACCTGGAAGTTCAAATTCCGTGGACCAACTCCATCTCTCCCATCCTATTCCCCTTACGCCTTTAATAATTTATTTTGTCTGTCTACTACACTTTTATCATTTGTAGATATAATTCGAATTGATAATTTAATAATTCTTAAACAGTAGACTAATAAAATTGTGTTTTTGTATGTTACTTTAATAAGTAGGGTTTTTTTTCCAAACCTGCACGTAATTTAAAGTTGGACCATCAGCAGCATCCACGCTGTTTCCACGTTTCTTATTCATTTCCTGGCTTTTATAATTTAATGCAAATGTGTCTAGTCTTAATTGATCCTCTTATGTAAACTATCTCCTGTCAAGCGTAGAGCATGTCAAGAGGTAAAGCGGAATAGGCCGTTTGAGGCTTTAAGGCCCTCGTTTGGTGTGCTCAAGTCCAGCAGAGACACGCCCAACCCAGCCGTCGGCACAGAGCAAAGCTAATTTATCACTGCTCACATCTCCTTTTATCCGACAAGCGTAATGCAAGCATGGCCATCTTGTACGTTATGTGATGTGATACTTGGAGAAAATGCGCTTAAAATGGAGATGTCCGTGCGCGTCCTTACTGTCGCGGCCTCAGAGATTTCCAGCCCATTTACTCGGTTGCATCGCAACGAAACCCTGAGGAATTTGGACTTTGTCTGATTCAATGCAAACCAATGGATGCGTAATCTCCCTCCTCCCCCTCCCCCTCCCGGAGTGACTCGACCCTTTTTTTTCCCTTTGCCTTGCTGGATGGACCCTCAGCCTCCGAGGCATCATGTTTTGTCTCAGAAAACCGTCTCCAGCATCCTTGTGCTGCACCAGCCAAAGAAAGCCAATCCTCCCCCCACTGAACCCTGCGCCTCATCGTCTTTCTCTCCCTCTCTCCATCACTACCATCGTGCGGAATTCCTCGATCCTGACTCCTGCATCATTAACGAAATCTATTCAGAGCTGCGACATTTAGGTAGTCGGAACGGCTGTGATACAAACAAGCTGTGCTATCTAAAATGGAAGGATAAAGACTTTATCCATCGCTGAGGATGACTGCGGGCTGGAGCGCAGCCTTGCATGGCGCATCACTCAGTGTGAGACTGCTAATTGCCACTATCGATCGTTAATCTTATCATAATAATATGGTAATGCATATGGGATAAAAACCTAGGACACTAATCCCAAAGCTCCACTATGTTATGGCATGTGGGCATAGCCATGGAGCTCTATTTAAAATAATCTCCACTAAAACATGTATCAGTAAGAAAGATGTGAAATGAATCTGTGTATGGCTACATCACATGTGTATATGTATAGCAGTGCATAACAAATAAAATACAAAGGGACTACGATACAATGTAGGCATGCAGGTATAACATCCCCTTTACCAATATAAGAGAAATAGAGTCATACGTACAGTAACCATTCTTGACGTACAATGAAAGAAATCTAGGTCCTTCTTTGCACTGGTCTTGAAGCTGAAGGCTGAGTCTCTATATGCTCTTCGGCCTTTAATATATATGGCCCTTCTGTTCTGTCAGGAGTCCAAATTAAAAGAAAAAAAAAGAAAAAAAGGAAAAAAAATACAATCTTCGACAGGGGATCTCAGCCCTTTGAGATTGTAGGTGTCCTCTTTAGGATGAAAATGAGGAGAAAGGGGTTTTCTACTGGATGATGATGAGGGAGAGCGTTCTCTCCGAGTGGCGTGGGCGATGGTTCAGAAAAAAAGAGAAGCAGTGATCCTCAGCAGGGTGTGTCCAGGGGAGGGTGTTCTGGTTCTGCTGTTTTTGTGTGTATAATTCCCTGCTCCTCTCGCAGTCTCCTTCTGTGCCTCTGCTGCAATGTTCTTCTTTTATGCGTCCTCCTGGCTGGCAGAGCGCGCTGCTGATTGGCTAATTGTGCAGGGAGGGTACTACATGGCAGCCATTGCAATGCGCTCCTCTCCCATTATCCCCTTCAGGAGAGATCACCAAGAGCCCCCCCATCCCACCCCACCTCACCCCACCCCACCCCCTCTCCCTCTTCCATCCCTGCCCTTCCATCTCTCCACTCCCTCCTCCTTGCTGCCCTTCCTTTCTTCCTGCCCCCCCCCCCCCCCCCCCCCTCTTCACACACACACGCAGAGCGGAGTGAATAGGACTCCACCTGCACTTTCAGAACAGATGGGTGCAGCAGAAGACAGCAGACTTGTCTCTCTCATTCCCCACACTTTGCACTCACTTCTCCCTCAGCACAACCCCTTCCTTTTTCTCTCATTCTCCTTTTAGTCCTATTTGAAACCATAGCAAACAACTTCGCTCTTCAGGCCTTTGTCTTTGCGAATAAAAGCAATTTTGACTATAGATTCGGCAGACTTTCCTTATTCCACATTCTTAGCTGATAATCACGGCGTTAAAGCAATGGGGGGAAAAGACTCAAAATATGCCATAATTGTGTGTGAATACTGGCTAGAAACAAAGCATTAAATCCATAATAAGGCTAAAGAGTGGATGATTTCTGGACCTCTCATATGCAAGGCAGATGGCTAGCTATAGGGTCAGGTGCAGATATGAGAATAACAAATTAGATGCCCTCTGAATTTATTCATGTTTACTCTGTGTAAAGTTGAGAAAGGTGCAGTTGTAGCTCTGATCAGGGCCATGTGGTGAATGATGACTCTTTCTTTGCTCTATGGGCGGAAATGTAGCCAGCAGTGATTTTTTTGTCTTTACTTTTACGACACCCCAGCATCCCCTTCCTGAGGAGTTCTCGTCCCTCTCTGCCCACCTCCTGCTGCTCCCTCCTGTGTCCCTAGCTGTGTGGTGAGTGCTCACTGAGACATGCTGTTTAGACTCATCTATAATGCATCCCCCTGCCCCGGGACATCATGTGTGACAAATGACCTATTTCTGTGCAGACCCCCATAGGGCCTTGACCTGGGGGGGGGGGTGGGTTTGTGTGTGTGTAAATCAGTGTATGTTTGTTTATTTGTGTATGAGTCTATGGTTGCTGTTTATGTGTGGGAGTGAGATGGTGAAGCGGACATGGGTTTTGTATAGAGATAATGCCTCCTGTGTGTATTTTTTGCGTTGATGAGCGGACAAGTGGTGCTGATGTGAGGCCTCCTGCAACAACAGTCAGTTCTTCAGCTCTGTTCTCCCTAGCTGACCTTGAGGAGTCCTCAGATGTCTCTGGCTGTAAGGAGTGATGATGCAAGGGAGGAAATTGTTTGCATTATTGACACTGGCCACTTGCCTTCGATGGATCTGTGGATGGATGTTTGTGTGTACTCAGATGAAGATATAGCACTGGACATACAAGTCACTATTTTCCTTCTACTATATTCTCTTATTGTTTCCCCCATGTTCCAGTCCCTTCCTCCTCAATCACTCTTGTATACCCGTTCTTCCTTTCTGTCATTGTCCCGCAGCTCACTTCCAGTCAGATTCTGAACATGGGCCCTGTCTGATATTTTACATAATTGCCTTACATAAGTAGCAAGCTCGGGCTCTGAGCTTGGATGATATTAGTGGAGATGAATATTGCATGAGGAAAGCACTCGTTAAGCGTTAATAAGAGGATAGAGATGGAGCCCCACTGTCAGTCTGTCTTAAACCCGCCCCCACCGTTCTGTCAAGCAGTGACTCAACTCAGCCTGGATGCGTTGGAGCCTTTGAGTCAGTTTGTTAGAGAGGGAGGAAGAGTGTGTGTCTATGTGTGCACACGCACGTGTGAGTTTCTGCCGGTGTTTATGGGCGTCTGAGAAGAGACGACGAGGTTCGGTCATTAGGTGCTTGTGTTTTTTCCATCTTTGTTGGCTGAATAAAAGCAGCTCTTGTAACACAAAGGCACCCAGGTCCGTCAACTGACTGCAGCCCCACTTACAGTTCACACTTAATGTGAATAAATGGGCTTAATTGTGGCCCCTCATTAGAGCCCTGGTTAGTAGCACGGCAGCTGAATCCTCCATGTGGGTAAGAGGACATTTGAAGCGCCTATTGTACATTACTGAATCAAAGGATCAAGCATTGGTTTTGCTTAAAAGCCTTTTTGTTATTCTACTGATTATTTTCTTATTGTTAAGGGTTCCTCCACTAGTGGTGATTAGGAGTCTTGTTGCAATGGTCCTTTTCTCTTGGCATATCGTGGAATGCTCCTTGGTGCCAGAGGGATGAACTCTAAGCATTTACAAAATTAGTTCACTGATTTTCAAGTTCATCAGCCCACGGAGGAAACATACTAAACACTGCTAACTGTGCAGTTATTATAGAGAATACAGAAGAAGGAGCTGAGAAATGCATACGTTTGAAATGGCATCTTAAATTATAACTATACAGTTTTATCTATACGACACAACCATAACATCAATATGCGATTAGTGTGTGAATTTCTAATTCATTATGTATTTGAAATCTGGATAGTAAATGTATAATAATACTTAACTTTGTATTTTGCAAAAACCCTTTAGGTTTGAATTCCTTAGCCTAGCCTTCTCTATTTCTCATCTCTGTTATTCTTATAGTATTACGTCAAAAATGAATGCCTGTTGCCATTGCCCTGCGGTAAGGCAGTGGCCTTGTGTGTGTGAGAGAGAGACAGACAGAGAGAGGGGGAGAGAGAGGGAGAATGAGAGAGTGACACTATGACAGTGTATCTGGGGGATGGGTAGGATGATTCAGCCCCAGGTCTGGTTAATTCAGTGGTCTCTCCACTAGGCCTGGCTCTTGGCAAATCAGGGTTTTGTGGCAGCAGCAGTGAAGCAGTTATTGCTTTCAGGAAAGGATCCAAAATTAAATTAGCCTCTTTTTAAAAGGACATTTGTTGATAATGGCAACTGGCCTAATTCAACCCTTTATGTATTATTTGGCAGTTTTCTTGTGGTCTCCCTCATGGGTTCACTCTTGCACTTTCTCTCTGTCTCTCTCCTATGTTTTTCTCTATATCTTTCTCTCCCTGTCTGTCTGGATGTGTTGTCTCTGGGCTATTATTAGAGTAGACGGGCTGGTGGGAGGAAGTAGACGCTCTTGTCATCTTTTTATTTATGGATTATATTCTGCTTTCCATGTGCCTGTTTAATTCTTTGTATACAGTTATCTGTCTTTTGTTTGTATGTATTTTGCGCAAAATGTTATGTTTAACGTTTTGAGGCAAAAATTCCACACTCAATATTTGATTAAAGGAAAAATCACATATATGCACATGCATTAAAATACGTGTTAATCATAGTGTTAACTGTGCCACCGGTGATTGATCATGAGTGTGTCTATAATTGTGCCTGTGGCTGTGAGGTTGGCTGAAGCAGGACTAACCTCCTTTACAGAGAACATGTTTTACTTTACCTTTTTAAATATAAAGCCGTGGTTATTAATCTTTCATTTTGTCCTGTCTGAGTTGGTATCTAGGGAGAGACCTTAAATACACAAAGCTCTTAGACATTCTCTTTGTTTTTCTCTCACTCCTTTTCCTGCCGCTCTCTTTCTGCCTGAACATAAGTGACAGACACAAAACGAACAGAAGAGGTGCAAGTATGTCTGTTCCTGTTTAGCTGAGCTTTTTTTAGCTTCATGAACTGTGTAAATGCCCTGACGTTTAATAAACAATAAATAATATAAAACACATTTCCTGCCGCAGCCTGACATGTTCTCACAGTGCTTCCATGTAGAATTTGTTCAGTGTTTACTTAGAGAAAAAGTAGATTACCAGATAGACAAGCCGCCCAACTGGAATATGATAATGTTTCCCAGAAAGACACGCCAGTTTAGCCATTGCACTCTATTTCCTCTCCCTCCATCTTCCTTGTTCCTTCTCTCCTCTTTCAATCTCTTGCACTCACTCCCTGTAGTCCAGCTCTCTCCCCTTCATGGCCCTCCCCCGTTTCAGTAATAGGAGACTTGAAATCAATAGCACATTAGTCTGGCCGGAAACTCTTGTGGAATTAAATATGAATGACTGAGATTGCAGCTCTACCTGCTGCTGAGAGATGCATGATGGCTCTTGGGAATATGGGATTTTTTTTTTTTCGTTCCTTCCTCCAGTAAACAGACAGGCCATTTTGTGCTGTTCTTACAGCTTACCGGATCACTGGGCTACCTTGTTTTGTCGGAGATCAGTGTAGCAGCACCGTGGACTTTGATAGGTATTGTTGGGGTTGTCATTTTGTCTTCGGCACTGAGCAGTGACCAGTCCGATAGCATAATTTCATAGAGCAAATGGGATCGTGGACGTCACAAAGCCGCGACAGCTCAGAAGGCAAGAAGAATCAACCCGGCCACACCCATCCTCCAAACACAGCAGCAGCACCATTTGAATATGAAAGAGCTCTCTGGTTATTAGCAGATTGCATCTTACTTTTTTCCCAGTATTTCCTCCAAATACAATATGTGCTTTCTCTTTCAGTAAGCTTTCAGGTTCGCTGCTCTATACATTAATTCTGGAACTTTTTACATGCAAATTTCGTTACTTGGTAGTCTTCCATTTTCATTAACTGGTTCACTGTGTAAAGTGGAATAATTTCTTTTAAACATGCTGTTTGGCTTAAAAGCATAATTTGCAAGGTGGTTGGAGAGTGCTGGCTGGTGGGAGGAAGGTAATATGAGACAAAAAGCCACTGCGTATGCTTGTGGGAATTGGTGGAGGCTCGGGCACCAGTAAGCTAATACACATAGATGCTATAGAGGTAGATGTATTTGTGAGCTATATTTCATCCCATCAGAGATGAAACGGTTTGTGACAGATGGAGTGATATTGTTCCCCTTTAGGCCCGTGAGTGCGGCCCCTCCTGCTTTCCCTCCCTGACAGATGTAGGGGGAGGACCACAGTGCACTCTTCTTTCTTTCAATTGATTTGGGTGCTTGAACCCTTAGGGACTGGAAGATGGTGGTGGGATGGGGGTGGTAGTAATGGTGATGGGGGTTTAGTCATTTCCTGCAGCTAAGAACCTGCAAAAAGTCTAAAGTGAGTACTGTAAAGAACTCATAAACACATTATATGCATATATCTGCATATATTTAAACATGAAGCACACTAATAGCAGTGCGCTGTGTGCAGTGCACTGAGTGGAGCTGGAAGGGAATATTTCCATAAATCTTGGTTAGTGAGTGACAGCATAGCATGCATCCATGCATGTAATGTAGGCAGAGGAGAAAGTGTGGCTGCTCATGCTGGTGGCTAAGACTTATGTGTTTCTGTCTAAGATACATTCAATTCATTCTTCACAGTTTATTCTTGAATAAGCAAATAACTACAACACATTTTTCTCCCGTCTGATTAGCTGAGTGTATTCTGTCAAGGCTGGTGGGGGAGTAAATACCAAGAGGTTTGTGTAATCTAGAGTAATTCAGTAGATTTTTGAGTGATTCCACAATGATTACTTTTAGCCCCCCCCCTGCCCCCCCAACCCACGACTGTAGGATAAACATTAGGAGATGTAACAGCTGTCTTGTAGCAGATGTGTCCTGTTGCTACACCTCACTCTCTGTCCCTGGAGGGGAAAGGTCAAGACAAGGGTGGAGGTTAAAGCAGAGATTCTCCTTGAAGATGCTACATGTTGAGGCTTTGAGAGTAACAAACAAATGAGCATCTGCCTGCCCCTTGTATATGACACTGCCACCACGGGATGTAGATTAGAATTAGCATTATTGATCATAGTAATCAGTCTGGTGTAATTCCTCCATCCTTTTTTTAAGAGCAGCTGAGCAAGCAAACTGATCTACGTATTCATTTTTCTATTAAAATTTTATACCACACAAACTTCCTCAGGAAATCATCATCCTCAATCTTCCTTTCTTTCTTATTGCATGTGTATTTGTTTCCCACATAATTGTTTTTCCTTGTGATTTAAAAAAGCGATTGTGTGTTCTTCCTTTTTAGGCATTAATGTTAAAGTTTTTACTGCTGGCAGAGTAATCCTGGAAGCAGACACCCAGTAAAAAGTGGTTAATGATTTTAATAGGACTCCCTGGTGGAGTGGGATATAGAGGGGATGTGCCCTGGCCACGGGCGCGTGGCGGCGGAGCAGGTGGATGACGGGCAGCTGAGTAGTGGGCTCCAGGGGGAGGGGGGGGCTTCCATTTTGGAGGACTCTTGGGGTTGAGAGAAACCCTGAAAAAAGGCAACCCCATCTGGAACTGAGGTGGGGGCTCTGGTGTGAAAGAGATCTAGTGGGTGGTGTCTGACACTCTCTCTTTTGTTCTTTGGTAACACAGCAGTGATGGTGGTGGTGGGGGGGGGGCTCTTGCTGCCGTGGGGGCTGGGCACTCAAACAATAGTGCCGATCTAGGAATTGAAAGCCTTCCATGAACAGAAAGGCAAGGAAGCAGGCAGGGAAGGTGCGGACAGAAGGATAAAGCAGGCATGGGTTCAGCCCTCTTATAGTAGGTGGGGTTTCCAACTATGCAAGGACACCGCAATGTCACACAAACACAGTATATCCACTAAAGTAGTCATTTTATATTAAAACATTTATGGTAAAGATTTAGAAATGTATGTTTTTTTTCATGTCAGTATAGTAGAATGCATATGTGATGGATGTACATGTGAATGCTGGGAGAAAAAACATTTTATTTTATTTTATTAATGAATGAATCAATTATGGAAAGTACCATTGTGCGATAAATTTGAATTTGCGGAGTCTCGGAGCAGCGGAGAAAGAAAGATGTGTTTAGGCATTGTGGTGGAAGCGTGCCTGTATAGAGGAGAGATGGAGAATGTGAGCTTCATTTATTTTCATTAGCAGCGTCTACGGGCCAGAGTCATGCCTGCTGCGAGCTCTGACCGCTGCTCCATGCATAAACATACAATCCACATCCGCGTCTGTCCTTGCTCAGCTACAGCCAAGCCTCTGTCATGCAAGGTTAATTTTACCTTCGTCCCCCCCCTCCTCCTCTTTTCATTTTTCACATCTCTCCTATACAATTCATGCCGTTCATCAGCCATCTCACAGAGTACCTGCAGCAGCTCTCCAGGGTGCTGAATAGGACGACAGTGGGGTAGAAGGAGTGAGCAGCTGGGGGGGGGGTTTGCAGCAGCGAGCATGGCTATATTAATTCTTCATAGTAGGCATGGGGGTATGGAGTGATTGCAGGCAGAGAGGAGGGAGATGTAGACCTGCCATTACGATAAACGAATAAACAAATCCTCCATTAGTGGGAAGAATCATTGACAACTTCATTCCTAATTTGCCCGAGCAGGACAGAGAGAGGCCTGAAATCCACAGTTTCTGTCACATTTTATCCACCTTGGCATCCTTTTATAGCTGCTTGTTTGAGAACTGTAAAATGTTTTTTTTTTATATTAATTGGCTCACTAATCTGACTTTTAAGACATTGTTAGACAGTAGCGCAGTAAACAAAGCTGTAGCTATATCACATCTCCTTGTAGAGGTCAAATTTGAGGACTGAATCTTAAACAATCACTGATGAGGCAAGGCTTTCTTTCTTCTCTAATTACGGTGAACACCCCCACCCTCTGGTGTATTCTCGGTATAACACGCTTTGTTGGTTTGTGGAGAATTTATATAAACCCAGTAGTCCTCTAGATGATGCTGTTGAGCATTTTTTTTTCTTAATAAGATTAAACTTGGCATCAACAATAGGACCTTCCTTCAAAGAAATATTCAATTCTGTTCCACTCTAATGTGACATTTAATGCACTTTGGTTTAATGTGTCATTACTGCTGTGTCTCTAAACCAGGACATTGTGGGTGGAAAGTCTTGCTTGAAACTTCTTTGGCTTGCTTCCTAAATTTTATACAGAAATGAAACCAGTGAAACCTTAAACTGCGGTGGATATGTGCCATTATCAGGTCGCTCCAAACCGGTCAGGTGAGATTTCCCCGTGAACAGAAGGTGGATATAAGCACCTAACACAAACTGGTCAATCTGGCTGGGAAGAATAACAAAACAGGAAGGGGGGGAAAAGGTGGTTTCCACGGTGATGTGAAGTTGAAATGCGTCAGTATCTTTATTTGAAATGGCTGCAGCTCTCTTAATAAAAAGACACTGTGGACGAGATGCTACAAAACTAGTGTTGAACCGCCGCGTGTGCTTGAAAATATAACGCGAGAGGAGAAACGCGGGTTTTATTTGGAGGTTTTACCGGATGTGGAGCATCTATCGCGGGTGACTTGACGCTAACGGCCACGGTTCAGCTCCCAGCCGCCAGGAGGAGGAACAAGGAGGGGAGGGAGGGAACCCTGCCCGCCGGTCCCAGCGTGGAGAAGGAAGCTCCTCATCTCAACACAAGACGGGACAGAGCCAAAAAGCGCAGGAGGAGGGTAGTAGTTATTACAGTTTGACTTCGAAGAGTTTCTTTACATGGGGACGAATAATGACATCTACAGCGAGCGAAAGGAGGGCGTTTGCTCATAAAATCAATCGGTGAGAAGTTATTGTTTAACGGCTACAGTAGTGCGTGAGAGTGACCTGCCGGACAGACGGCACACATAGCCTGTATGCTAGGGTTTGTAAGGTTTCGCTTACCATAAACCAGTCAGTATAATCACAATTGTACCATATTGGAATAAAATAAAGATATATCGAAGCAGTTTGCGCTCTCGTTACCGGTCTCGGACACTTTGAAGAGTTTAGTAGCCTGTTTTTTAATATATTGTAGCATCGTGAGAGCATTGTCAACAATGATTGAGCTACTTGAGTGTCAAGCTAGTTAATCTGCTGTTGTAATATGTCATTTGCTAAGTGGTATTAAATCGTATTAAGCTAATACCGATCAAAATGCTTCAAACCATCAAAATGGTGACATTAAGATGTTTTGTTATTTTGTCGTGTGAACGCCTAGCAACATTATTACCTGTTTCCACATGTTTTAAACTGGTTCTCCTTCACCCTATAAAAGGCATTAACTAGAAATCTGGTACTTCTCGTTATATGAGTAAACACTGGTCAGATTCCAGGTGGAACTATTACTGCAAATCATACCTGGCATCTGGCTCATTAAAAAAAAAAAAAGCTTTGACAACACTGGTGTTTGTTTGTATTTGGAGCCAAGTGACTGTGACTCTGTTTTCTGCCATAGCACTTCTTACAAAAGGGTCAAATCTTGATTTTGATTCAATTCAGGGCTTTACCTGTTGCTTTACACTGCCGCAAATCACCTTATCTTCATGCTTAATTGCATTGTCTGTTTCAAGACACAGCTTAACCTTGCAACACTGGATCACTTCTCCAGGAGCCTGTGAGCAAACAAACAGGACGACAGATTCTTATCATTGACCTGCAAGTGGATATTTTGTCACCTCAGTGAAAACCTTGCTGAAATCATCACATGGTTGACTTTTAATAGGGTCTTATGCTATTGGTGGCTTTCCCCTTTTTCTGCGCGCTGATCATCAATAACATAACCAAAAGAGGTATTAACTTCATTGAACTGTCTTCCACTGCATTCTCCAAGTCCTGTCTGTCCTCTCCTTAGTGGGAACCCAGACCATTGTTCAGTGCCGGATGCAGGAAAGGGTGGGAAGGGGTGTTCTGGCTATTGCTCTTGCAGTGGTTAGCTTTCCTTTTTCCTGTTTTAAATGGAGGTATACAGAGTTGCAGAAACTGTTTCCACGTCTTTTGAGGATATAGGGTTGGCACATAAAAGTTAAACATGCAAAAAAGGCTGATTTCCAAGAAGGTCATGTCATCATCAGGAAGGTAAACTGCCTAACTACATACTGGAGATGGGAGTACAGATCTTAGGTCTTGTTCTCTGCCTTGTGTATTGATGGAATGACAGTAGGAACCATTGCTATGTAATCAAGAGGTCCATGGTTTGGGAAACATTGAAGCCTTTGCAGCTGTGTATATGAAAGAAACAGACATTTTGTGGTTGTAGAGGAGCAGCTGCTTGCTGTCTCTGTCAGAGGATTGTTTTTTTTTCCAGCTTTGTCTTTCTTTAAGCCTCACATTTGCCGTTAGTCCATAAAGGCCAGGGACAGAGCTCTGGCTCCGTGCCTGCTCCCCGGAGCCCGCTCGCCACCTCTTTGTGAGATCCGCTAGAGTCTCTTTTCAGAACAGCTGTTGGCCTTCAGCATTGCTACTAGCATCAGTAGCTGAAAACTCTGTCATAGGAAGGGGACTTGCAGATCATGTAGGACATGTCTCTGAAACTTACAGGTTGAGCCATGCGAGTGCTGATGGTAGCACAGTTTTAGATGCAGAATCTGGTACATTTAAATGGGCATCACTGAGTGAAGAAATGAAAAAGTGTTTTTCTTGTATTATGATGATGAAGCAATAGGCCTAGTCTCTTTTGCAGGGGTTTTAGCTCTGGGATCTATACTTTAGTGGAGCATTCAAACTTCTTTCATTCAAAATTTCCTTTAATTTTAGTTTTGTGCATCAACACAAATTTAAAAAAAGCTAATTTATATTTTCTCTATCTGGAACATCACACATCATGTCCATTAACATGATTTTTACAATTACTTTTCATATAATATTGTCATGTATAGGACTAATTTAGCAATTGTTGTCCTGTTCCCATGTCTGACTTATCTTTTCTATTTTTTTCTTACTCAGGACTGTTGCTGCCGAGGTCAGAAAACAAGTGTCAAGAGAGTATGGCTCTCCTCAGCTGTCCAAGAAAAGAGGAGGCTTACACCACCCTGTGAGTCACCCTGCGTTTAACTTGCTAGACATTCAAGGCAGCAGATTTTAGGCTTACTAATTAGGTCAGAAGTTGCTGGGTGTAACTTACGTTTTTTTTGCAAGAAAGGAAAATAATTGTAGCTTTAATTAGTGCAGACAGTAAGTGTGAAACAAGGTGGTTTTGAAACATGATATACAGTACCTGCTCTCATTCACCTGCGTTGTTTGACAGCAAGGCGAAGTTTCTGCATTGACACTGACCCAAAACAAAATAAGGGTAGTTATGTAAGATGCTGTGTTTTGGAAAACATATTTTGTCACGGTGCAAGGACAATGGCTAGCTTTTAATTAATCCAGCAGAAATTTACAGATGCTCTATGAACTGTGATTCAGAAACCCCAAGAAACCAGACAGAGTTTGTGGTGTAGAGATGATTTATTCATTGAAGTCTAGAGATGCTCCATAAGGGCAAAGGAGATGAACTAAAATGGGTTTTAGCTTAATATTGATGAGATAATTTGATAACTCATATTTTATATAAATGTTTGAGGTGGGGTTTATATTAGATGCTGGTTTGGCTGTACACATGCAGGAAGAGGCAGTTTGCTGAAACGTTGAAATAAATGCATCAGAGTTATGAGTGCAACTTTCTCTTTTTTTGGCTCTAACACAAAGGAAAGTAAGCTTTTCTTCAAAAACAGAGAACTGAAAACTGAAAACGTTATGCTGAACACACCATTGAAGGGCAACAGTAATCCTACTCTTTTGTATCTTGTGAGCAAATGAACAGGCCATTTTAGTTAAGTGATTACATTTTGTGGCACTATGAGTTCAGTAATAAATGTCTGACCTTTTAATAACTTAACAGGAACAAATCATTTTCTGTGATGTATATGTATATTCACGTGGTTGTAAAATAAGTAGTGGTAGTGTTGACAGTATGTTTTGATCAATGTGCCATATTGGTCTATACTATAGGCTTCCTGTCAACTCTCTCTTCTGCACCTTGTGAGTCCTGCTGATCCTACTGATCAGATTAAGATGTGTCATTATGGCCATGTCAAAGTTATTGCTACATAATAGTCTAATGTTGATTGACAGTTGCCTCTGACGGAGGTGGTTGAACCAGTGGACTTTGAGGAGTATGTGAGTAGTCATGCTCCTGGGGTGGAGCCCGGCCTCCTAAGACAGCTCATAGAGTTTCCCCAGGATGACCTGGAGCTCCTCCAGCTGGACAAAGAGTGTACTACACTGGAGCCCCCACTGCCTGAGGAGGAGGAGTAAGTCCAGCTGCAAATGGCCAACACAACCCTCATACTGTAAAACACACTATTCTCTTCACAGTACCACACACACAGAGGATTAATATTACTGTAATGGAGGACAAACTTCACTACAGACAAGAACAAAGCCTTTCTTTCTGTGACACTGAATGAACATAAATATTAAAGGCATGCTTTGCTCAATTATTAATGTGTTTTCCTATGTAGTGCATTGGATCCCAGAGTGAGAGATGCCTTGGCAGTCTACACAGATGACTGGCTTGTCATTCAAAGAAAGTAAGTGGTGTCAGTTGTGGTACCAGTCGAATTAATCTACAGTACATGTTTCATCTATTTTTTAATAATGTGCACCTCTTTTCCCTGTTCAGTGTTCATGTGATTGACAATTACATTATTACTGGGACAACTTGTTCTTTTTTTCCTGTAGGTATCAGCGCTACAGCACCACATACACCCCTCAAAACTCTGAGCGACAGAGGGAGAGGCAGCGAGGACTGGTCAAACAGACCTTTGAACTGGACGAGGCTGCTGCTGCTGAGCGCCAGGATGACCAGGTAGCTCATGACAGTTGAAAGGACTCGTTATATAAAACACTGAGCGACCATTCAGTTATTTTAGGTTAATTAAACAAATGTTATTGATCTACTGTACATGCAGTGTTGCCAGGACTAGAAAGGTTAGAGGCATTATCGTGTTCCTGAAACTCCCATCATTTAATACCTGGGCGTAGCGATGTAGCCTGCCAACAAGGCGTATGCCTCATTATTATGGGAAGGCAGTATGAGTTGTACTCTGCTCAGTGAGTTGGTCATATAGAGAATGTGTAATGGGTAATGGACATACCATCCCACTATCCAATACACATTCTCCATAAGAATCATATCAAATGGGTAATGGTAATAAGGTAATGGGATCTGCAGCATATTGTTCTCCTTAACATTCACAAACATTTGCAGTGAACCCTTTTAGGTGACATATTTGCCTGGAAGAAAAAAAAAACACATGATCTCATCTCTCTGTCTCCCTGTTGTGTGGTTCAGGATGACGCAAAGCGGCGGTCAGTCTCCCTTGATGAGACCCCGCGGGGTAGCTGGGCCTCCAGTATCTTTGACCTGAAGAACTCCTCTCCAGACGTTCTCCTGCCGTCTGTGCTGGAACGTACAGCTGCAGAAGACATGGACCGCCGCAACACTGAGGCACGCCTGCAGGGCCGGCACAGTGACCTGCTGGGTCTCTACCCTCCCCCCGATGAGGTTTGTATCAGTGGTCCTGCCTGTATCTGCCT
The DNA here is from genome assembly GCA_038419695.1 of Scomberomorus guttatus. Classification (NCBI taxonomy): domain Eukaryota; kingdom Metazoa; phylum Chordata; class Actinopteri; order Scombriformes; family Scombridae; genus Scomberomorus; species Scomberomorus guttatus. The sequence goes on from CM076459.1 coordinate 2,082,922, forward strand.
CTGTTTAAAAAAACTGCTTATATAAATGTAAAATATCTGTGACTTTTTCAGATAAATAACTTTTTTTTGGAAATCACACAGGCAGTGATGCATTTAGAAGCAACAGTGGTTTGTTTGGAACAAGTTAAAGAACAACTTAGTGGTTAGCATTTGCAGCAATAACCACCCTGGCTGAAAAAGTAAAGTGTGTGCAAATTTCAGAAACCCAAATGTCATCAACAGAAAATCAAAAGAAAAGGAGTTTGATTGCAATGTAATCCTAGAGATCACCGCTTAAAACTGCCACCAGCAGAACACTCTGGGGGAAATGTTAGTACATGTAGTTGCCATTTGTTCAGCCCTGAGAAACATTATTGAATGTTCCCATAAAGTGAATGTCCATTATGTCTGGAAACTCGGCCACTTCCAGGGAACTGTTTGTTTTTCTTTCCTCTATGTTCTCCCTTTCTCACTCCATCCTTCTTTCTTTATATCTGTGCACACACTTCGTTATATTTGTGCTGCTACGTTGCCATGACATCTGTGTAAATGTTGTGCTGGTGTATGTGTTTTGTACATGACTCTTTTTTCCTGTGTGGCAGGATGAAGCGGTAGAGAGATGCTCTGCCCCTGAAGTACCTAAGGAACACTGCGGCCAGAGGATCATGGTCAAGTGCTTGTCTCTGAAGTGAGCAACATTTGGAGTATAACAGCTGACATTTGTACCTTCATTCTATTATTAAAAAACCCACGATGCTCTCCATGTTTGCCAACTTTATTTTGTATGTTTTTCAGGTTTGAAATAGAAATTGAACCAATATTTGGAACACTTGCCCTGTATGATGTCAAAGAAAAGAAGAAGGTATCAGATCATTTTTTTATTTGGTACAATTGCATTACTTCAATGACTTTCATTCTTACGTAATGCTGAGCTCATGCTTGACTAATCGAATTTTCCACTGTCTCAAAAGGGTTCAAGTGATCTTGCGGTTTAGATCACTGAGTCAAAACTGAATTAAAATCCCTTGACGTGCATTTCCATTATCGTCTTTCCTTCCCCTCCCTTCACTGTTTCCCGCTTATCTCAATCTTCTCTCCAACAGATCTCTGAGAATTTCTACTTTGACCTGAACTCGGATCAGATGAAAGGGCTGCTCAAACCCCACACTCCTCACATAGCCATATCCACACTGGCCCGGTCTGCCATTTTCTCCATCACATACCCTTCTGCTGATATCTTCTTGGTCATTAAGGTAAAACAGAACAAGCTGACTTAATGTTGACAGTCTAAGATTTCTTATTTGCTCATACAGAAGCTCATTTCCCTTTTATTCAGCATTTCAAGTCCTACTTAAAATTACATTTAATTTGAGTACACTCTGAAAATGAAGTTCAAACATTAGTAATTAAATGTGATTAAAAATGTGCTTTAAAGTGTTAACATTGCTGTGTCTCTCTTTCAGCTTGAGAAAGTCCTTCAACAAGGAGACATTGGAGAATGCTGTGAACCCTACATGGTCATGAAAGAATCGGATTCTTCAAAGGTAATGAAGCCAGAAATGTGTTTTAAACTGTTGCAATGCTTGTGGCCAGCAGCCAGGATGCGCATGGGGCACTTTTACTGTCACAAGAATTACTCAATTCTGTCTGGGTGGCTGCAATGCTTACCATCCTTTTTGGCAGGTCCACTCTGTTGGCCACTGCAGATATTTTAACCCTTTCCATATCTTTTGATTTCTTTTATCAAGTATTGTCCATTCTTGTCCCGCTGCAGCACAAGGAGAAGCTGGAGAAACTGCGTCTGCAGGCGGAGCAGTCATGTAGTCGTCTTGGCCATTTCCGCATGCCTTTTGCCTGGACGGCCATTCACCTTCTCAACATAGTCAGCAGTGTGGGAGGTCTGGATCGGTCAGACCCTGACTCTGACTCTGGTACTGCTGACTCCAGCCGTGTCCTCATTTTCATACAGTGCCACACATAACACGTACACAGAGAATCAATTATTAACAGTGACAAAAGTCTTCCACAGAACAACATCACGTACTTAACATACATAATATGACATACAACACACACACATGCACACGCCTCTCTTATTTTGTATGATTTTACCCTGCCAGAGCGAAAAGGCCATGGAACGTGGAATGAGAGAAAGAAAAAGGGGTTTGAGCGAATGAGTGTTGGGGATGACATGTGTAACTTCGCCACTTTCCGTCCAGCAACACTGACGGTCACCAACTTCTTCAAGCAGGTCAGACTCTGTCTCAGCTTATGACTCATTTAGTAGTTAATGTTACAATTATCCTTTCCATGTGTGATGTAACATGGCCAAATTACTCATCGTGTTACTGGTAAAGCTGGTGAAGCACCAACTGCTAGAAAATAATTTGACAATAAAATAAGCCCCAAATGTATGTAATGATATACAAATCGAGGATGGATTTCTTTCAGAGAGGCTGGACACACATCATAAGATTATAGCGGACAGAATTGGTCATCAGGAAGCTATTTACCATAGAGACAGGAGTAAATTATAGGAATTCAGGCAATGTATGTTTTTTTTAAGTTGTTTTTCCAGCAAAACCCACGATTGTGCAGTTGAATATATTTTGTAGTTGATCTATTACTGTGATAAGATGCGTAATATGCAGTTTTCCCAAAAAGGAATGTGCACAAGATATTACACTGTGTGTACTGTGATTAATCTGTGTATTTCAGTAGTGACTGCAGTTACCTTATTCTGTAATGAGATTTTTGTAAGCCCAGTACAATCTCTGCTTTTCTGTTTGTGTTATAAAGGAGGGGGACAGACTGAGTGATGAGGATCTCTACAAGTTTCTGGCTGATATGCGCAGACCGTCCTCTGTTCTGCGGAGACTGAGACCCGTCACAGGTGAGCGTGATATTCTCACATAGTCAATATCTTTATGTGATATTGTCTAAATGTGTTTGTGGGTGTTTTGTGATTCACAGTTTTTCTTATTTTGTCCCTCAGCCCAGTTGAAGATTGACATCTCTCCAGCCCCGGACTCACCACATTACTGTCTGTCACCGGAGCTGCTTCATGTGAAGCCTTACCCTGACCTGCGTGTTCGCCCCACCAAAGAGGTGCTGGAGTTCCCTGCTCGCTATGTATACACACCGCACACCACCTATAGGTAAGTGTTCACCTGTCAAATACACATACAATCACACACACACACACACACACACACACACACACACACACACACACACACACTGTAAGTAAACCTGTAAAACAAATCTACATTTACTCCTTTACTGCACCCATGGCTCACCTTTTCTGTCTTCACTGTCACACAGTCTAGTTTCAAGCAAAGAGGACAACAGGTTCTCAATTTCAAATTTAAACAAAATTTTATTGATATCACTGTTTTGTAAAATACGTAAATACAAAAACAAGCTATTAACTTTAAGAATTTTAAGAGTTTTTTTCTATATGTGTATTTACAAGTAACACAAATACTCGCGTGCAGTGTGATGATAAAACAAGACCTTTGATTATTAAATAACTATTTGAATGGCTCTTGTTAAAAACAATGTTTACAAAGTACATCAAAGTCAAGACAAACAAAAGACAGGAACAATTTGCTTCAAAAATAGATGACAGCTGCAACAACAAGGATATGATCATAAGGGTGCTAACAAAAATAGTTTCTGTTGTGGTCACACTGCAGATGTATAGCAGCATACACAGCTGATTTGGAGGGGAGTGCAGTGAAGGTAGAGTGCTGAGATGTAGATGGACTTGTCTGATTCAGAGGGGTGTAGACTGGAAGACCTCAGTGGTGAAATTTAAAACAATTATGACATATTGTCACTCTGGAAGACAGAATTAAAAAGGTAAATTTACTGAACAAAAAATAAATAAATAAACCACCCACATGTTTTGAACAAGTGACTTACCATCTTCTGCAGTGTGGAGAGCTGTTCATCATGAGTCTCAATATTCTGTTTTTGGAACTGGGTCAAATGGTGTAAACCTTTCAGGATGCTGGAGTGCTCTGCTGCTCTCTCCTAAAAAACAGTAATAAAGTTCAAGTAAGCCTTTTTAATTCCTGTTGATATGTCAGTGGCCAGTATGTGTATATATGAAGCTGCTTAGTGCCTTTGCATCAACCAACAGTAAACGCTGGCTGCTGGTGATAGACCTTAAAGTAAAGGATGTTTCTTCTATCTGTAACTGTAGAGAAGATTTCAGCTTTGTGTTACCTGCAGCTCTTTGATGCTGCTGGGGAACAAATTGTTGAGATACATCTCCATCCTATTCACTTTTGTCTTCAGCTCCACCTCTTCCTGCTCCATGCGGGCTAGCCAGTCTTTAGTTGTCGTGGTCTGAGCCTGTTGCTTAGCCATCTGGGCCTGTCAAAAGAGCATCTGCCCATATTATCATCTTCCCCCACCAACGATCCCAGTGCAGCTGGCAGCTGCCTGCCCTACACTGTGACATGCAGCTTTCTAATGGCACTCTCACTCTTTTATCTCAGATAAAAGTTCGATTTATCCATACACATCAGCAAAATAAATTAAAGAATCATCTGACGATTATGGATATTTCAGAGGAAGAAAAATGAGGCACCCAAGAACAAAATAGTTGTATAAGAGTTTATGTAGATGTAGTATAGGATAATTGTGTTGTTTAACATTTTTGCAAATCAGCAAAGAGCTGCTTTGTTATGTCTGTTCAGCTGTTTTTCTCCCTTAGAGCAGATAAACACAGAAGCTCAATCTGATGAGGATTTTAGATACTCGACATACTGCCTCTATCTTTTTCTGCTCCAGCATGTTGTGGCTTTTCGACCTGCAGTGTGATTTGAATTCTCTATGGTTATGTCTCTTGTAATAACAACGGCACACGTGAAATCTGTTGTTTACATATTTCTGTATTTTCTTACCTGTAGCAACTGTATCACTTCTTTTATCTGTTTCTCCACCTCAGCAGCCTCCTCAGTCTGCTTCCCCAGCTGTTGGAGAGCACCCTCATGGCTCTTCACAGTCTGGCTGATTTTAGCTATCTTTGCCTCAGTGGTTTCATAAGCGTAGTTAAGAGACTCGCTGAACTGAATGACACCAAACATGAGCACGTTTATTTCATCCTGTGGAGCAGCCTTGTCTTCCATCTTACTGGTCTTCCTGACCGGGCCTGCATGGAGTGCTCTGAAACCCCCGGCCACACAAAGCAGGCACAGGCCCCAGATCATCTTGATAATACCAGTTGCTGTAGTCTAGTCTTCTGTTTCACTCAGTTGAGCAAAAGCCTGGGATTTCTTCTCCAGCGATTCAGTCAATTCAGGACAATGTTTGTCCAGTGTAAAATCAAAGTTGTCTTTTCTCAAAAATGGCAAAAGAACGCTATAAAATATGTATTTGTCTGTCACTGCGCTGCAGATGTTTGCATCCCAGTAATACCCACAGGATGATGAACTTGGAGGGTGGTTGGTCAGCCTTATATTGGATGTGTACATGCAATACCATGGTAAAACATTAGCTCAGCTGCGGTTCGATCACAGGTCTTGTCCGTGGCCTTAGATTCGTCGACCTTACCTTGAAGTTTAACCCCTGACACACAAATTTTGTCATTTAGGTCACAAACACCTGTGACATACATAACAATGGATGTAGCACTCTTGTGTTTAATGAAGAAAATGTATGGTTTCCAATGAGCAGTATTAGAGGCTGCATAATAAATTATTATTTCAAACATATGTGATTGTGTGGTGAGTCGTTGCCTCTTGACAAGTAGATAAAATAAGCTGTTTCAAAATATGATCAAAAGTTACTGCCAATGTTTGGCTTGGATCAGAGTTAAGGTGACTTTCACCAAGCAAATTCCAGTGCTGGGTCACACTCTTCCCATGTGAGCACACTAAACTCGTTATCATTCTCTTTTTTTATCAGTATCACAGTATCACAATATTTTATCTTTTTGTTTGTTGCCAAAAATGATTTTGTCTCCATTCAAAAATATGTGTGATATTGTTGAAAAGTATTAACAACATAACAACCTGAAAATGGTGCCAAATGGCCTTCCTACTACTAATATATAATGTTATGATTGTTCATTTAAATACAATTTACAACCAAATAATGTTTGAAAGCTTCTCTCTGTTTTGTGAAATGAATGCCAAAATAGTCGATCCACTTGTTGTTCTGGTCTATGGACTAAACATAGGCTAAAACCTCTTAAGTCCTTAATGTCTGTGCTGTGTTTTTTTTTTTTTTTTTTTTCAAAATTCTAAAAATTCAAAATTTCCTTGTCATCTTTCCCTCTCTCTCACTCTCCACCTTGCATCATTTTACCTCCCAGGAACTTACTCTATGTTTACCCGCAAAGCCTGAACTTCAGCAGTCGTCAGGGCTCTGTGAGGAACATTGCTGTGAAGGTTCAGTTCATGGCAGGAGAGGACCCCAGTCAAGCTTTGCCGGTGAGTCACAGCCAACCATAATCAAGTGACTGCAATGTTCTCAGGAAAATGTAATTCTAGTCACAAAGAACAGCTTGAGGCAGTGAAATACTATATGTCTTCTTGGAAGAGTGAACTTCAAAGCGGCATATTTTTTGAGCAGCAGAGTTGGATAAGGGCAAGTCTAGTAACATTTGTGTTATAACTTTAGTTTTGTTTGTGTTTACTATGCGTCAACAATTTGAAAATTCAAGATACTGTGCAGAACTTGCTTTAAGTGATACTCTACCCAAAAACTTACTTGAGTACGGTGCTAAGTCAGGGCAGAAAAAATGTCAAAACATCCATAGAAACTTCTCAAACCACTCCAACATAATCCAGCTCTCATTTGTCAACCACATACTCAGAATATCTCACAAATACAGCTAAATACACTGCTTGGGTGTTGTGGTTTTCTCACAGTCACTTACATGAAACAGTTAGCATTAGCTTTGCTATGCTATGCTACACTTTGGAGCTACTTATCAACTCCGTGATTAATACAGATTTGGGTGGTGTACCCCAGTCTGCTAGTTAGCTTAACACAGTAGCTTTCAGGCTAATTTGAATTCTCAATCTAGCTAAAAGCAAGGAAAAGTGCAGTGCACTGTTTTCCCACGGGGGAGACAATTGGAAGTGTTGTGAAGTCAGCTTGGCGAGATAGCCACATCAATCATCCTTCTCCTAAATATGATTGGACAGACATTTATTACGTAATTAATGTCCTTGCCTACCCACGCCTAACTGTAACCCAGTAACAAGAGAAGGGAGAGAGACTTTCTTAAGAATTACATAGCTACGTCAAAGGCTATGTTCTCATACTTTTTAGGCGTTTACTATATGCACATTAGCGCCAAATTACATAATTAAGAGCCAATCATGGATTTGCCTTTCCAGGGGCTTTCAGCCTAAAGGTAGCAAGTGTTGTGGAGTAATTCCTTACATTTATTAACCCATTTAAACTGCTTTAATATTGCTTATGCAAATAATATAAGTAGTAACAATAAGTAGAAAAAATACCAAAATAGATATTATATATAATAGCTATTTCCTGTTTTGCTTCCTGGAAGATTTTAATTTGATAAGAAGATCAGTGATTGCCAACTTTTAAGTTTCTGTGGTTTGATTGCCAAAAGGTTATCTATCAAATAATAATAAAAAGTGTGGTTCAACACACATTGAAGTGCTGTATATAGACCTGAAATTATACTGACAGGGAAATTCTTTCAATGATTGACAACACTGCAGTGATGATTCTGTGAAAAGATTGCCTTCTTTTGTTCTTGGAAAACTATGTGTATACTCTGTCATTTTGACCAGGTCATCTTTGGGAAGTCTAGTTGTGCTGAGTTCATGAAAGAGGCAGTCACACCTGTCATCTACCATAACAAGTAAGACTCAATCCTCTGCACCCCTCACTGCTGACCCTCCACTAAAGCCCATCCAACTTTTCTTCTTTCAGACTGTCTTCTTTAAACGTTGTCTTTAACTCTTGCCCTTTAGGTCTCCTGAGTTTTATGAGGAGATGAAGATGAAGATTCCTGCCAATCTGACAGATAACCACCATCTGCTGTTTACCTTTTACCACATCAGCTGCCAGCCCAAACAGAACACTCCTCTGGAGACCCCTGTGGGCTACACTGTGAGTTCACTCCTTCAGCTGGCCCAGATTAAATACTTCCACCCACACACTGACTTGCTTGAGAGCTCCTTCTGTTGTCTTGCCATCAGTAAGAAATCATGTGTTTCTGCTCGCAGTGGATCCCTCTGATGCAGCACGGCCGATTACGCACTGGCTCCTTCAGTTTGCCTGTCTCTGTGGAAAAGCCTCCACCCAGCTACTCTGTACTCACCCCTGACGTGAGTGTGTTTAAAGAGAATGTGTGAATATCAGTTTGCCTGCCATCACCTACCTCTTTGTGATGTGACTGAATGTTAAATGAGTTGCATGTCACTGTGGCAGGTTCAGCTCCCAGGCATGAAGTGGGTGGATAATCACAAAGGAGTGTTCAATGTCGAGGTGACAGCGACTTCCTCAGTACACACACAGGTACACAAATGTGCTTTTTATACTGATATCTCTGCTTTTTCCTGTTTTTTTTTTCACCCTATCTTTAAAAGCCCTATTAAAATTAGGTTAGTTTTAATGGAGGAGGTCTGGTAATCACCAACAACATCCATCCATTCATTAAAAACTCTTATTACAGGATCGCTGCAAAATTAAAATTCACCCAGTTCAAGTGGTCTGTAATATGTATTGTGGTCGTACTTCTAGGATCCCCACCTGGATAAGTTCTTCACTTTAGTGTATGTTCTGGAGGAGTACTCCTTCCCCTTCCGCCTGAAGGATGTCATCATTACTGAGGCAAACATGGAGGGAGAGCTGAAGGCCAGCATGGCTGCACTGAGGGGGGCTCTGCTGGATACATGCGTCAGGTTCCTGCATCAACTGCTCAACAAACTTATTCAGCTCATCGTCTACCCACCAGTCATTGCGGGTCAAATAGGTGAGTACACTCTGTAGGACTTACATCCATTCTGGTTCTGTAGATTTAAAGAGCACTTCTGGGAACAAAGCTAAAATGCTAATTTGAGTAGGTAATTTGATGATGATTATTCATATCATAATAATTCTTGATGATTTGATCAACAAAACATTTTTTAATGTCGCTCTCATTCTTAATTTATCTACAGTGAATCTAGGCCGGGCTGCCTTTGAAGCTATGGCTTTATTGGTCAACCAGATCCACAAGAACCTGGAAGGGAACCAGGACCAGCACGGTCGCAACAACTTGCTGGCATCCTACATCCATTACTGCTTCCGCCTGCCCACTGCCGAACCAGCAGTGCCCCCGACAGGTGAGTTACCAGGCTGAACTGTACAACTTGCATCTGAGAAGCAGAAAGAGAGCCTTTCACTGGACCACTGGAAGTCATTTTATTGGACACCTAGCTGTTGATTTGCTAATATCGCCCAAAAAAACATGTTCCCTCCATCTCCATGAGTAGCAGGCACCCAGTCCTATGAGATGCCTATGCAGTACGCCACCTTATCGAGAGCAACAGCCCGCCCAAGCAGCCTGCACCTGTCTCGCTCCAAGAGTATCAGCAACTCCAACCCCGACCTGGCCAGCACACCAGTTTCCCCTGATGAAGAGGTACAAAGGATTATAGGGAGCAAGGTGAGTTGTACCTGTCTTTGGAAATGTTTTATATTTATTAGAGCCGTAGTTAGTGTGTGTGTGTAAGTTCTGGAAAGACTTTTAAGTTCTTTTGAAGGTTTTGAAAGGAGTTAAATATAAATTTAGTTTTAGAGTTCTTGAAATTATGCAGTTTCTTGGTCTTCTGATGTTTAATGAGAGATCTGCACCAGTGTACCGGCTCCAACTTGTGTTCCCATATGCATAGATTATTGAATTCGTGCATTGATTTTATTTGCAAAATGTAAAATTTTATTTTGTCTGCCATGAAAAGGGTCATGTTAAATAATGAATCACCATGTTGTCATAACTTATTTGTTTCCCTAGATATAAAAAGAAACAGCAGCAAAAAATTAAGTCTGTCTTTTTATGTTTTTTTAAGCTTCCCCTGGTGCCATATTCACATAGTATTTTGTTGTTTTCTAATGTCACCCTGCTTTATTGAACCCATCTCAGCAGATCCAATAAGCTGAGTTGACTGAGAACTCTGTGCCAACAGTTAATGATGCTGTTTATGTCGATGATGCAGTTATGCTTTGTGCCTCTGTCCCCTGTGTTTCATACACTACCTCTAGCCTTTCCTTTAGTTTCCCCTCTCCTGCTTTCTTTCCTGGTTCAAGCTTCAGTTTTCTATACTCCAAATCCCCCTTTCCCCCCCTAATTGTCTCTTTTATGGTAATTACCCTTCCTTTACTCACTGTACCCTTGCCTCTTGCTGCACTTTGTGTGTGTTTGCGTGTGTTTGTGTGTGTTTGCGGTGGCTTGTGGCAGGGCATTGACCGTTCCCACTCCTGGGTAAACTCTGCTTATGCCCCTGGGGGCTCCAGATCTGTGCTACGCCGGAACCCCAACTCCAGCTGTGAGCTCAAGCAGGTGCCAAATCCCTCCTCCTACTTACCTTCACTTCCTCACTACCTCCACCTCCATCCTGAACCACCTCTGATCACCTCCTATGGGTCATTCTCAGGGGTTGCATCTGTGCGTCTGTCTGCATCTCATTCTAGCTAGCCAAGTCCTACCTGTCATACTTTTCTACCCACGACTATAACATCCTCTCACCGCTGCTTAACAGAGCTCATCTGTTGTGTTTGAGCGACATAATCTCTGCCTGGGGCTCCTTACCAGTCTTGCACTCATCAGAGTTCATAGAGGGTTCTGTGACCACCCATCCATTTCCATTCATCCATTTACACATCACTTTGTCCTCATCTCTGTGTTTTCACCTCACCATCACTCTATGTCAGGCAAACGACCGCAGCTGCAATCGCATGTCTGCCTTTCTGGACAGCGTGGCCTTGTTTTCAGTTCCCACAAGGCAGATTGCAAAGAAGGTAAAAAGGCATCTATAAAACTGTCTTTCACCGTAACAAACTAACATATTTTGATGTCCTAACATTCATCAACTTTTAGTGCCATAACAATCATCATTCATTAAATTTGTGTCTGTCTGGAAGTTAGTGTGAAAATTTGTATCTTGATACACTGACTGATTAAATCTGTGGAAGAGGTACTAATTAAATGTGTTACATTTATTTTTACTGTCACTGGTTAGCTTGTGGTAATTAATTTGAATAAAGCTTATTTTATTTCAGTTTGTTTCAGTGGAATAAGGGACTGAATAACTACGTATCTATTACAAACCACAGTTATAGTTCACATCTTCCTCTTTAACAAAACAAAAACCACTTTACTGCTATTGTTTTCTCATGTAAGCTAAAGCTTGTTCTGTGTTGGTTCACGTCTAGCTGCTCCACGAGGAGCTGGCATTACAGTGGGTAGTCAGCACCAGCACAGTGAGGGAAGCAGCGCTGCAGCAGGCTTGGTTTTTCTTCCAGCTCATGGTCAGTATGCCTTTCCAAAGTTATAGTACTTTTACACCACATTCTAAATGGTCTAAATCAAAAGTGTCTAGAGAGAATACTGCACAATCAAGTCACAAAACACACAGAATGGCATTTGTAATTATAGCAGGAAAGGTAATATTTTCACAAAGTGACTATTTTCCCTCTCTTCTAGACAAAGAGCATGGCCCATCACTTGTTTCTGACCTCGAAATTGGACATTCCCAGGCGCCAGCGTTTCCCAGACCGCTTTGTGGACGACATTGCTGCACTTGTGTGTGCCATCAGTGCAGACATTGCCAGCCGGTACCACAAGGTAGCTCACAAAACTACACCACAAGAAATTAACTGATAAAAGGCAGCTAAGCTATACGTCGCTTTCCTTTTGATATGATAGATTCCTTTTATCTAGTCATATCCATTTCTCCCTCTCTCTCCTCATGAATACATCTCTCTTTCAGGATGTGGAGCTTGTGGAGAGGTTAAACAGCAGTCTCGCCTTCTTCCTGAATGACTTGCTGTCCCTCATGGACAGGGGCTTTGTGTTCAACCTCATCCGCTCCTACTACAAACAGGTGCCTATTGCATCCTCCCTGTTCTCCTTTAATCCCATTGCACACACGCATATTGTCATACCTCTTTGATTGTCTCAAACAAACTTGTGTGTTAAACAGATTTCCAACAAGCTCCACACAGCACAGAATCCCAGCTCTCTGAATGCCCTGAGGATGGACTTCACCCGTATTGTCTGCAGCCACGAGCACTACGTCATCCTCAACCTGCCCTGCTCAACTCTCAGCCCTCCAGCTTCCCCCTCTCCCTCCACCTCCTCAACCACCTCACAGGTACTGGCTGGAAAATGCATTTCAACTAGTATATTGCTGTGTTATTTCATAATTAGGTTGGATTTGTTTTGGTGTATTTTTTAGCCATTCCGGAAAAGATGATCAGATAAACACCTTAAATGTAATTTGGTTCAGTCTGCTGTTACCGCCCTCCTATTCTGCTATCCTTCTGCTCACTCTCACTCTTGTATTTGTTGTTGTATCCATAGAGTTCAGCATTTTCCAGTATGGTCCAAGACCACGGTGTGGCCACCATGTTTGAACTCTCCGTCCCTTTTCGACAGCAGCACTTCCTGTCTGGCCTGCTGCTTACAGAACTCTCTCTTATCCTTGATCCTGAAGGAGAAGGGTAGGCTATTATTAGCTGCCTATACAAGAATCATTCAGTTCCATTCAGTTCTCCCATAGGGATAATCAAGAGATTTAATCCTAAAAACGAAAGTATAATATAGTATAAAGCACTGTACGTGTGTGCACTACCAAAAGTATTGATATAGAATTTTTTTACCCACAGGGTTTTCTTCCTTCATAAAAAAGCCATTAGTGCTGTTCACTCCCTGCTGTGCAGTCATGATGCAGACCCTCGCTACAGTGACCCTCAGGTCAGAGCCCACATCGCTCAGCTCTACCTGCCTCTCGTCTCCATCGTCATGGAGACCTTGCACCAGCTCCACGACTTCTCTGGTCAGAGGAACATACAGTATATGCAACCCACTAATACTGTTACAGCTATCCGCCTCCTCAAGATTCTTGAGTTTCATTTTCAGCGTTATTGCACCTGAGAGTGTTTTTCTTATTTCGTTGCAGACTCCTCGCCTGCTCGGGTCCGCCATGCCTCAGCCCACGCCGACGATGCTGACCCAGACGGTAGCAGCACTATCAGTCAGTCTGTTGCCATGGCGATTGCCGGCTCCCCTTTGCCGCATGCCAAAGCCAACCCATTTGCTCTACCTACAGTGGTGAGTGATAGCAGCAGGGGTCAGACTGTTCCCCCGGGCCCTACAGACTGACAGGTCACAGATCGGCCTATGTGTGGGAGGCTGCTGCCTCTGTTTGACAGATGATCACTCTGACCTTTCTGTAACTCCACACAAACACTCATTCAAAAAGCATTTGCATTCTTCTTGTGTTCTTCTTTTCTGAAGTACAACTGCTCATCTTAGCCTGTAGGTGGCTCTCTGTCCATTTTCTTTATAACTCTCTGTAAACAGCCATTTTGTGCTATTCTGAAGCAGATTTAAAGACAGCCACTGAGTTTGTATGTTTGTCCTCACCAGGCTGGGCGCCAGTCCAGCTCTCTGTCTGCTGAGTGCAGCAGGACTCTGCTGGTGTGTTTCCTGTGGGTGCTGAAGAATGCAGATGCAGCTCTCCTGGAGCGCTGGGTGTCTGATTTGTCTGTACTGCAAATCAACCGCCTGCTGGATCTGCTGCATCTCTGTGTCTCCTGCTTTGAGTACAAGGTACAATAGCCAGGCGCTGTCACTTTCATCACCGAAATATCCAGACAAATCCAATTTTCAGGTCCTTAATTTGGACATGCCAGAGCTAGAGTGCATTATTAAAGATACATCAGTAGTTGTTTCAAGAAAGTTTACTGTCTTGATTCTCAGTAGTGCAGCTCAGTGTTTTGTTTTGCTTCCAAAGTAAATATTACTGATCAGTTAGTTTATTTTTTTTACTTTCCACCACATTGCTGTTTACTCAAGATTTTATTGACTTAACTTTTGTTTTATTTGTCCCTGCCATGTGATGGTTGGTGGTCGTTGTAGGGGAAGAAGGCTCTGGAGAGGATCAACAGCCTGACGTTTAAAAAGTCTCAGGACATGAAGGCTCGTCTGGAGGAGGCCATACTGGGCACCATTGGAGCGCGTCAGGAGATGGTCCGCCGCTGCAGAGGTAAGGAACATGAGAGCATGGTAGCGCGTGTATGTGCGTGCGGGTCTCAGAGGTGTTAATACATCAATGTTTATGGAAATTGTAATTTGTTTACACTTGCAGAAAGGAGTCCCTATGGCAGCCAGGAGAACGTTAGGTGGAGAAAAAACGTCACTCACTGGAGGCAAAATACAGACAGAGTAGATAAGTATGTGTATACTTAAATATAAATCTTACCTGATGCTTGCACATAATATGGGAAAATTACTGATAGATTTCTGGATTGGAATTTAAATCATGAACAGGCTTTGGTATATGATAATACATGGTATTGATTATTGTTAAATAACCTCTAACCAGGACTAAAGCTGAGATGGAGCAGGAGTCTGTGGTGGATGGAAACTTAGCTACAGAGGCCTCTCTGATAGTACTGGACACACTGGAGATTATAGTCAAGGTAAAACAATAGAATTATATTACCATGTTAATGTGATGCCTTTCGCATGACACATACTGTAGTACTTTCTATTTTATGTAGAATTTCCTCTGTGTAATTTGTTGCATCTCTGTCCTCTTTCAGACTGTGGTGGCATCAGAGCTGAAGGAAAGTGTGTTAGGCGGGGTGCTGAGAGTGCTTCTCCACAGCATGGCAGGCAACCAGAGTGCCCTCTTCCTGCAACACTGCTTCACTACACAGAGGGCTCTAGTCTTCAAGGTACATACAGTATATAGTATAGTATATATCTAAGTGAAGTTAAAGGGAGATTGTTTTAACCCCCAAAAAAGTCCCTGCTGGGGGGGGGGGGGGGGGGTAGTACTTTCCAAAAGTACAGGAACTTTGGGGGCAGGGTTTGCAGGGATGACCGTCATTGATTGGTCAAACACAGACACCGCGGCTGCTTCAACTAGTGTACCACTTCATTCATAAAACAAGGAAGTACTCTAGTATCGATGTGAGGTGAGGGGAGGACATTTCTCATCATTTGTTAAAGTTGAAAGTAAAGTTAGGCTTTGTTGTCGGCTTCTGGACTCGTTTTTAAAAAGAGAGAGCAAGAGAGAGAGAGAGATTGGTGGTGGTTGAGCGAGTTAGAGAGTAAATAAATGGAGAGAGGGAGCAGCAGTAGCGAGAACAAAGCCAGTGAATGAGAGAAATAAAATGTTATTTTCTGATTGTTTCATGGAGGTTACGTTCTAAAGTAAAAACAAATAAATAACCATCAAACACTCAGCTGACGATTTACTTTCTCTACGGAGATGCTAATTTTCCTCCTCTGCATTTCTCTTGTTCATTCATTCATTCATTACATCCAACTCATGCATTTGCAAGATCTACCTGGTGCCTCAGATGTAGTGTCTCTATTATAGTTTACTGTTGGTTAGTCTTTTGCTACAATCTAATATTAATGTAGCTTGAAATATTGTTCCAGTAACTGGACACAGAAGTAATTTTCTCCCCACTAGTTTGATCCTCCAACTACCTTTCACATTTATTAGGGGAAACCAAAATAAACAATGAAACAAGCAACAAAATAATTTAATTCTTGACTATGTTGACTTTGTTTTATCATTGTGCAAAAAAACTTTGATTTTGATTTGCTTCTTTAAAAAATTTTAAAGAAGCAAATAGTAAATCATACCCAAAGTATTGTATATAAAGTGAAAGAATGTGTTTTTGTGTGAAGTTCCCAGAGATGCTGTTTGAAGAGGACACAGAGCTTTGCGCTGACCTGTGCCTGCGTCTCCTGCGTCACTGCAGCAGTAGCGTCGGCTCTGTCAGAAGTCACGCCTCCGCCTCTCTTTACCTGCTCATGAGGCAAAACTTTGAGATTGGAAATGTAAGTCTAGACACTGTTTGTGTGCTATAGATAAAAAGTATTTTGAGATCTTGTTAGGGACATTCCGTGAAAACGGAAATATAACAAGAAAACATGTACAAGATTTCTGTGGAATAGATGCTATAATAATGTTGTGAGTCACAATCTGTCTCATTTCTGCTCTTGGACCAGAACTTTGCACGAGTAAAGATGCAGGTCACCATGTCACTGTCCTCACTGGTGGGAACGTCACAGAACTTCAATGAGGAGCATCTTCGTCGGTCACTCAAGACAATCCTGACATATGCTGAAGAAGATCTGGAGCTGCGTGACACACCCTTCCCAGAGCAGGTATGTAACATCCATCACACTGTCTGTTCAACATCCAGACCTAGAGCTGCTACAATAAAACTTAACTGATGGGCTGTGTTGCACCTTTGAAATTGCAGGTCCAGGATCTGGTATTCAACCTGCACATGATTCTTACTGACACTGTGAAGATGAAAGAGCATCAGCAGGATCCAGAGATGCTCATTGACTTAATGTACAGGTACTGGGACACATTATTAAGGCTGGCATACAAAGATAGTTTCACAATTAAAACCACGGATATTCACACTACTTTCTCTCGTTTTCATATCAGGATTGCCAAGGGCTACCAGAACTCCCCAGACCTACGCCTGACGTGGCTTCAAAACATGGCAGGGAAACACTCAGAGAGAGGGAACCATGCTGAAGCTGCCCACTGTCTGGTCCACAGCGCCGCACTGGTGGCAGAGTACCTCAACATGCTAGAGGATTGCCGCTACCTGCCAATTGGCTGTGTCACGTTCCAGGTCAGTGTATACTGTTAAAACGAGTGACTCATTCTACGTATAAACAACACAAGTGGGCAGCAGTATGACAGTTAGATAGGAGGTTATCCCAAAACTGGAGCACCAACATTCAGGCCCACCATTGCTGAAACAGAGAAATGAAAAGTTTTTGTGTCGTTTGTTTTGACTTTGTTGTTTTTCCCACAGAATATTTCATCCAACGTGTTGGAGGAGTCAGCGGTGTCCGATGACGTCCTGTCTCCAGAGGAGGAAGGGATTTGTGCTGGGAAGTACTTCAGCGAGTCTGGCCTGGTGGGCCTCCTGGAGCAAGCAGCTGCCTCTTTTAACATGGTACAACTCACATTCTCCAACCACATGGTGACAGACTGCATGTTAACATAGCAGAAAGTTACATCATTAATATGGCTGCAGCAATGTTATGTGATAGAGTGCTATGTATAGAACTGGCTTTCCATTGTGCTGTAACTCCAGGCTGCCATGTACGAGGCCATAAATGAAGTGTACAAGATTCTTCTGCCCATCCATGAAGCCAACAGAGACTTCAAAAAGCTGGCTACTGTCCATGGGAAGCTGCAGGATGCCTTTAACAAAGTCTACAACCAAGTAAGTTGAGCTACAATCACCAGTAATTCACTGTCTTGAAGAGAAAATAAACTTTATCCTTCTTATATGCTTTTTTTTTTCTTCTTCTCCAGAGTTCAGGATGGGAGGTAACAACTTATTTTGTCATATCAAGTATATTTCATTCATCAACTAATTTTATTTTATATTGACAGTGTTGTTTTTTCTCTCTTCTGTCGCTTGGTCTCTTCTTCCCTGCTATGTGAATTACTGGTGAGTGACACACAAGTTGCTTTCACAATTTGACATAGTTGAGTCGAGCCACTGTTACAAAAGAGTTTTTATTCCTACTTGCCTCCTTGCTACTGTGGTGCAACTACATTTCAGCCTAAATATATCATTTCCCTGTGTCCCACAGCAAATGTTTTTCTATCATTGAATATTCTGTCATATTTATACAGTAACAAGAGAACAGTCATTTCAGCTTTTACGTCTATGTAGTGCTGATGCTTGAAAATGAAATGGGGAAAGTGGCAATGTCTGGAAAAATAAGTGACTGGGTATAAAATCTCAAAAAAATCACATAATGTGTCCACACACTCCATGAATCTAGTTTTTGATAGAGCACATTGATACTTACTTGCAGCTTGATTACATCAAAAGTATCTTGTTGCTCTAATTTTTACTTTTAAGAGTTTATTTTGTGTGTTAACAATTATTTAGACTTTCCTGTGCCACTAAAATAAGAGGTCATGTTGCATAAGCTTTATGTCAGATAACTGTAATGCATTCAACCACTATACTTTTTAATTCTCTAACTCTAAATTCTTTAACACCTCTTTAGTGTTCAGAGAATGTTTGGGACCTACTTCCGGGTGGGTTTCTATGGCTGTCGGTTTGGAGACCTGGATGAACAAGAGTTTGTCTACAAGGAGCCATCAATCACCAAATTAGCAGAGATCTCCCACAGACTCGAGGCATGTCAACTACTCATGTTACTAATGAAGGTGTCACTGGTGATTTATGAGAAACACATTCCTAAAGATGACTGTCTTTGGTGTACAGGAGTTTTATTCAGAGAGGTTTGGGGATGAGGTGGTAGAAATTATCAAGGACTCCAACCCAGTGGACAAAAACAAACTGGATCCCAACAAGGTAACATGATATGTTTATGGTACATGTGACTAATACAAAACACTACAGATTTTGTCAAAGGTGTAATCGAAGTGTGCTTGTTTCAGGCCTACCTCCAGATCACTTACGTCGAGCCTTTCTTCGACACATACGAGCTAAAGGAAAGAATCACCTACTTTGACAAGAACTACAACCTGCGCACCTTCATGTACTGTACTCCCTTCACCCTGGATGGCCGTGCCCACGGCGACCTGCACGAGCAGTACAAACGCAAAACCATCCTGACAACATCTCATGCCTTCCCTTACATCAAGACACGCATCAATGTTATCCACAAGGAGGAGGTGGGTGTCTGCTCTGGAGGGATTTTGGTCAGTGGCTATACCGGCCTAGGAATGGAAAAAAAAAGAAGAAACAATGTGTTGTTTTTGGTTTTCCAGATCATTCTTGTCCCCATGGAGGTGGCTATTGAGGACATGCAGAAGAAGACTCAGGAGCTCGCCTTCGCCACAAACCAAGACCCTGCAGACTCTAAGATGCTGCAGATGGTGCTGCAGGGCTGTGTGGGCACCACTGTCAACCAGGTGCTTGTTTAGATGCATACAACTGATAATGCACAGCGAGTATAACCATTAACCATTTAAAATGTCAAAAGTCCATATCTCCCTGGAATATAAATCCCATCTGAATGGGACGTGAAGGCTGGGTCAGTATTTTAAGTAGTGACAGACATTCCTTAGCAGATATGTAACAGTTCCTCCCCCTAACAGGGCCCCCTTGAGGTGGCGCAGGTCTTTCTCTCCGACATTCCTGATGACCCAAAACTGTTTCGCCATCACAACAAACTGCGCCTCTGCTTTAAAGACTTCACTAAGAGGTGATGACACACTCCACATCCCAGATGTAGACAGCTGTGTAACTAATAAAAACAAATGCTAACTCCCTGTGTCTTCACTGTTCTTTCCGTGCAGGTGTGAGGATGCCCTGAGGAAGAATAAAGCTCTAATTGGGCCAGATCAGAAGGAGTATCACAGAGAGCTGGAGAGAAACTACAATAAACTCAAAGAAGCTCTGGGTCCTCTCATCAACCGCAAGATCCCCCAGCTATACAGAACACTGCCAGCTCAGACAACGCAAACACAACGGTAACTTGAGACATTAAACACACGCGCCTACGCACAGAGACACACAAAATAAGCTCATGCTGCTTCTCCAACCCCATCAAACCTACACTCAAGTAGGAGGCTCGGGGTCATAGACCGATCATGCACACACACAATTCTGTGAATTAAAAACTGTCACGTCACAACAAAAAAATTATTTTCATCTGCTTTTAGCATCAGCTCTGTGAGGGTCTATGGACTGCCGGTTTATAATCAAAAACAGAGCTACAGTCGACAGCACCTGTCAGTGATACTATCATACTGATGGCAAATTTTAAGTTTAGACGTAGATGGATCTTCCAGAGGTCCAAATTTAAGATATATGTTAAAATATTATACACTAGATATAGACGAGATACAACACTAAGATAAAATGATTAATAATGATGGTTTTACCTCATTCTTACTCTTTGAAAGCAGATACTCATTCAAAGTCATGCCAGCTTTTAGTGGCACACCACAAAAAGACATTATTTGCAGTTTTCACAGTAACTCCTTCACTACCTGAGTCAGAATTTATTCCTAAAAGAAATATAAAATGAACAAATCATTCACATTTCATACAATTCAATACTACATTCATTGTGGATATTATGATGCACTTAAATAAACTCAAGTAAAACATTCTTTATGGTCTTGCTTCTCCACTTCGCAGGAACTCCTACAGTAGGTCCAGTCTCCGCAGAGTCGACTGTTGAAGCAAACTGGATAAGAACACACAACAACAAGCTTTAGAAATTAGCCACATCTCATCACGTCTGTCCCCCCCCCCCAGTGTCACAAGCACACACGCACCGTCCCCTCCGTCGTCTAGCTCATTATTTTACCCACCCACCACCTACCCATCCCCCCTGCCACCCTGTCATGCCATAATCCCCCCCCCCCCACACCACCACTTCCACCCCACACATGCAAACACACACACGCTCGTCACCTCTTTCCTTGCTGAACCCCCCCCCCCCCCCCCCACTCCCCCGTCACCACCACACTCACACCTCTGTAAACTTCGGCTGTTTATACTGGAAGGTTATCTGCACTGTAAACATCATCATTTGGAGTTTTAATACCAAGCTTTCCAAAGTAGTCTCATCACTGACAACCCAAAGTAATCTCTCTGAGCTTGAACTGGTTTTAACTTTGGGGTTTACAGGAGTAGAGCTGCCAAACTCATTTTGTATCCAAACCGTTGGGGTTCATTGTTGAGTGTATCTGTTTTCCTTTTGCTCCTTAGTGTTTGCTTTTTTGAAGAGGCTTGTGGCCTTATTTAATTTGAGATATTTTTCTAAACTATGCCTGGTAGTAACCAGTGCCAGACGTGCTTATTAAATAGTCCAAGGGAGTTTTCTTTTATCAACAGACCAAATAACTGACATTCCTTCTTCCTCATGTTGTCACATTTATCTGCCCATCTCTCATTATAGGAATTAATTATGGGATCATAATGGGATCATTCTGTCCAAGCTCAGACCTCAGGTCCCAGTCTGAGTCCAGTGTGTGTGGGCTAAAAGGCAGGGTAGGATGTCTAAATGTGTTTTTTTTTTTTTTTTTTTTTTTAAAACTGTGAAATGATCTTGTAATGCACTGCAGTCACGTCAGATGTTTATCACAGAAGCACTGCCTTCGGCCCGGCCATCTCCTTCACCCACACAAATATGTTCAAACTGTGACATTTACTATCACCCTGCAGTACAGTCTGATAACTGACTACATTTTGCCTGTGTGGTGACTGTATTTGAACTGCTGTCAAAAAGCACTCCAAATATCTTGTATGTGTCCACCACCCTGGTTGTGGAAGATTTATAGTCTATGTAGCCATTTCCAACTACTGTATCTATTATATTGCACTATTGTAAACAAACTGCAGCACATTAACACTGTAGCTACTAATATATCTGTGCTTTTGTTACTTTACGAGGCTGGAAAATGTTTTTTTTTTTTACCTATTGGATAAACATTTTTTATTTATTTACACTGTCTTTTTTTACTGCCTTCTATTAAATTTCTCTTCCTACACTTCTGGTAAGCTTTTATTTGTGAGGCTACAGAGCCAAAGAACAGACAATGTAAAACCCGGAGTTGACTAATTGCTCATGTCAATCATGGTAATACATTTATTAAACTGTTTTGACAATTACTTGAAAATCTGTAGGTTTATTTAATTTTATGACCACTGTAATATTACATAAGGGACCTAAATTCAGTTGGTATTTATCTGTATATTATTATTTATTATAATTAGTATTATTGAACTATTGTGGTAGGTTTTTTTAAGTAGTCAAATGTATTTTTGAAAATATATTTTGTGATCAATTCTTTATTGTATATTTAAACAAACACATAGAAGAAAGTGAAAACAAATAAAGAAAGAAACAAATATGAATTCTTCTCAGACAAATTCAGACTAACCACGTGGTACAGAGCATCGCCCATAAAGAAAGTGTTTGAAAAAATGGGTAAAAAATGGTACAAATGGGGAAACACTTTACTAGACCCATCTATCTTTACTGAAACTCTTTTATTAAAGTTATTTAAAGTCTTATTCTAAGGTTAAGGAGTCAATGTCAGAGGCAAATATTTGTAAACATTCAGGAAAATATCAAAATAAACACACATAAATGTTTTCATATTTTTCAAAATATTTAAATGTTCCCACTTCAGGTACAAGAGTACGTAAGTGGTTGTTAGTTCTGGTCTGCTGGACTCGCCTGCGTTTTTTGTATGTTTGGTATTTTCCGGCTTTTTAATTAAGAACTTTAACCACCTGATTCATAATCAGGTATTTTACATCGACTTGAAATGGCTCAGCCAATCAGAGCTGAGCACTGGAAGTACAGTTAACAAGATCACTCAATCTCTTATTGAGTGTTATTATAGTGTCTGTATATATATATATATATCATAAATATATACATATAAGTGGGAGGTATGTATCAGCTGTTGCGATAGAGAAATACAACTTTCCACCTTGGTGAAAATATGATTTAAAATTGCTCCAAAAACATCACAATCTGCTGTGTGGGGAAAACTGCATGTAAATAAAAATCTTAACTGAATATTAGGTTATCTCAAAATCCTCACTTCTAAGTTGGGATGGTACTTGTGATATTTTGTGGCTGTTCTTCCTTTATAAGATATGATTGTTGCAACAACTGAAAGTGATTTTATTTTATGTTTAATCGTGTGTCTGTATGCAATCTCCGAAGGTGAAGGTCCTCAAATGTTGGAGGTTCTTGGAGTTCCTTATTGGTACTTGGAGAATCTCGAATATTCTTGAAAGTCCTTGCACTTGAGGCGCTTCCTTGGTAGTTTAAGGCCTTTACTTGGCTTTGGCAGTTCTCGGAGAACCTTGACGTCCTGTCACTGAGGTTATTTGATGTCCATAGAGTACCTTGGAAGTCCTTGTAAAGCCTTAAGGTCATTGGTGTCCCAAGGGCAAATCCTTTGGAGGTTCTTCAACATCTTTAAAGATATCACAGGTTAATGGAGGTCTTTGGATTTTCATGAGGGTTCTATATTGATATAATGGGCTCATTGTAAGATAACGAAAACATTCTTATTACAATTAAAACATACTTATAAATATTATATTCCATGTCTGCCAAGTCCGCTCCCTTAGATGCCACTAAATTCTACACACTGCACCTTTAACCCAAACCCTGATATTTCCCCTAACCAAGTCGTTTCTGTGCCTAAACCTCACCAGACCCTAACCTTAGCTTTGTCATAAAACAGCAAGACAAGAATATTTTGAAGCGGCTCGCGAGGGTTTCCTAAGTCTACGGTCACCATCTCTACACGACCCTGCAGGAGATCCCCGCGTGGCCGCTGGCCCTTTAAGATGAGCGCGAGGAGGAGGAGGTGGAGGAGGAGGGGGGGCGCGGAGCATCTTGGCTGCGGTGTTTTTGTCTCTCTGTCAGTGTGCGCTCCTGGGCCGAGGCGGCTGAAAGGATTTCCAGAGGGCAGGTAAGAGCAGCAAATTACTTTGAACCTTTCCTCTGTTTTTACCGCCTCGGACTCTCTTTGTCAAATTGTGTGTGTGAAGCGCTTCAGACGAGGCTCCTCCTGAGTGAGTGTTGACTTCTTTTGTGAAGCGTCGGTCCTGCCCATTCCCCCTTTTTTTGCTCTCCCTGAGAAGTAACGGGTCTTTTATCCTCACTTATATTCGCATCACTGCCGAGTGTTGTGACTAATTGGGCTCCTTCATTTCTTCTCGTATGTCTTTACCTTTAGAGGTAACTGAGTCTCGTGCTCGCTCCTCCGGTCCAGTCCGTGCCTTTTTGTTAAGAGCATCACTCCCGCCGCGCGGTGGCGAGGAGCGCCGTCGGCTAAAAAAATGTCTATAATACAATAATAATATTCTCATAGAGGCTTAAAGTGAGTCTGTTTTATTGAAGTTTGAGTTGGCAGTGACCTACTGCTATTTAATTAGGTTCATCTATTATCATATTGGAAACTATCCCTTTGAAAGCTGTGGCTTTTTCCATACAGTATCCATGTGAAATTCATCATATAGCCTACAGGCTGGAGGCTATTGTTATTTTCGTGCAGGGCTCATGCAGGGGAGATACTTTTGTCTTTAATTGACAGAAGCAGGAGTTTGAGCTTGCAGCATACTGTGTATAATATATTGCATATCCAAATATCCCCCAACCCCCCACCCCACCCCCCCCCCCCCCCCCCCAAGTCATTTCTGAACGAGCAAAAGCATTTTGGATGTTATTTTTTTTCTGTTTTGCCCTTCATAAAGAAACTTTTCCACGTGATCTGTCTCCAGGATCTAACCCTGTTATAATTTCATTTTAAAAAAAAATGGAAAGCTCAGTGAAAGCTGCAGACTCGGGGGAGAGGGTGGGTCCGCGCACTCTGCAAGTTTTCATGACTTCCAGATGTTCATCAGCACGTCGTCGCCGCTTCTCGCCCTCAAAATTCTGCTCGTCTCGCTGCCTGTAGCCGGCCAGTGGTCACTGAGGGTAGTTTATAGCCTCAGGACTTGGATGAGGAAGTCTGGATGGAGTTGCATGTCAACAAGGAAAGCCTGAAACTCAACTTTTTGTATGGCTCTTTCATGAATGCAAAACTAAGGAGCACTTCCTTTCCTTGACCTACACTAATGACCCTGACTCATTTTCCGTAATAAACACATTAAGAGGGTTTAATGGGGAAAAAGGCATACACTTAGCTTATGTTTTTCCCTTTGAATATTTTTGTTTTGTTGTCATATGAATGGTTATGTAATGATGATACGTGACAGGATGCCTCATGATATGTGTGGCTCACTGTTCAGATTCATCAGTAAACACGTCAGATGTTGTTTTGATGAAGGACACGCAGAACTTGGCGGGATGTGGGAGTGGAGTCATCAGCATGGCACACTACATCATACAATACACCACTGTACTGCCGTTGTGTAATGGGGCTTCTGTCTGTATTAAATCACCTACCAGCAAATAGCCAAAGAGCGTAGCAGCTGCATGGCCGGTCAGATGGTTTCTGTCCTGTCATTCATGTTGTTACATGGGCAGAGTAGTGGTCTGTGGCTCCAGTATTTAGTCTACACTCAATGAAGTAAATGGGATGGACAAAGTATTAGAAACCTCTCCATCTACCACCGCTGCAGCCTCCAAGATGACCACAAACTGGAATCAACACCTCTGAAACAGTTATAACCTTCATGAAGGTGGGATTTATTGCGGCGCTGTTGTATTAGGTTGCATTAGTCTTGGCTGGATGCGCCTATTAAACAGTCAGCCGAATATTTCCTTTTTGTTTTGAGCCCTAGCGAGTGTAATAATGTTGAAAAACTGGCTCTTCCTCTTTTGCGTGGGGACCCCCTGGAATCCCATCTGCTCAGGTTTGTCTGCAGCTGGAGTTTCCTTCAGCAGGTTTTCTTTCCGGGCTGGAATGTGATTGTCTCATTACAGCATTTGGACCCAGGGGTGCTGTGGTGGAATGCAGGGGTTATAAACCCCATTTGCACACTGGGCCACACGCCGGGCATTTAAATGGTTTAGCAAGGCTAATGAAATTACACCCTGAACCTGCATGAGACTGTCTGTCACTGTCTAGGGTTTACCACTAATTAGTCATGTTGGACAGTTTATCGGATAATGAATTATCTCTTCTGTTAACGCAACACACGGCATTAATGATTTTAATCAGTTGAAAACAACGAATTAGTGGTATAACGTGAATGTAAGTGATATAACGGGCCTTTCTCAGTGTGTATACATGACGTCAAATTGTGTTTTCTGTGCATCTTTTCTGCACGTATCTTATTTAAATCAGCAAACCCAAATGTTCTGCCGTTTTACACATTTTGATCCTTCTAAACAGACCATTAATCTATAAATAAACTCTTTTTCACAACATAATTTTCTTTTTGATTAGACAGAAAGGTTTAATAAATAGGGATAGGATAGGAAGCATATGGCCATCAGCCAGATTTGGTAAAAACAATAAGGGTTAATATACTCTCACTTAAGTATATTGATTGGGGCAACCACTATAGTAATGTGTTTAGTGAACATATGGTCTAATCTGGCTTTGGAGGTACTAGGGACAGTAATTCATTATCTGCCTGAATAATCCGACTTGATCTCCTTTAATGCAGTAATCACTCAGAAAAGCAAGATGGACTGTTCTGTCCAGTAAAACACACAAACATGTTGGAGTAGTCAGTGTTGTGGATGTTTATCCTGGCCTGTTTTGTTGTATTTATGTCTGCGGAGCATTTCGACCAGCGGCTCTCATTGAATCAGGAAGTAATTGATAAGATCCCTTAGAGGGAAACACTTAACCACATCACCGCTGCAGTTAGATTACTTCCTCTGCTCTGCTGTGCCGTTCAGTAGTACAACACACCCTGACCTGAGCTTTAAACCCAAGCACTGCTTTGACCAATCTTTACTGCCGTCTGGACTTCGTCTTCCTCCCCTTCAGACCCCACAGTTTCTTCAAAACAGCCTCTCTGCTCGGCATCATTCTTAATCCCCACCTCCACAACTGCACAGGAATTTTCTCCCAAATGCCCTTTTCTTTTTTTTTTTCTTTTTTTTTTCTTTTTTTCCGGTGCCGCTCCTTGCCGTTCAGCCCCACCCTTGCTCAGTTTCCTGTTGGAGGTCAGCACAGTGACCAATAGCAGACCAGCGGGTGTTTACTCTGCTCCTGTTCCAGGAGTAATGTGAGCTGGTCGGCCCCTCCCTTTGGCCGTACTCTAGCCAGCACCAGACTGCTTGGCCCAGTGCCGTCTGCTCCTCCATACCACCACTCCTTAATGTAAAAAACAGGGCTTTTTGCTAAAGGGCAGAGAGTCTTGGAGTCCCACTGGGTTATGATTTCACTGATTTCACTTTCACTGAGTTTAAAGCCCAAGTTAGTCAAAAAAAAAAAAACACACACACATCCAGCACGAAAACACACTGTTGCCATGTTGATATGAGATCATCTGGCCTTGTTGCACATGGTGAAGGCCCCGTCTGTCATGCAGTGACGTACGCCGTTCAGCCAGATTACGCTTGCTGACAAATGGCTGTTGTTGTTTCTACATTTGGCATTCTTTAGCTGTTCAGGGGAGCAATTTGTTGTAATTTTTCCTCATTTATTATTAATTCTGGACCAGTTTACTGAATGAAGCCATCTGTGCTGCAGAGTGATGAGGGGGACAAAGAAGTCTTAGTAGACAGACGCATCCCTACAGCACGCAGATCAACAGCACAGTCTCGTGTTGGGATCTCTATGTAACATTTAAAACTCTTCTGCACGTCTATATTAAGGCCTTTGCGGCCTGGTACCCAGAAGAAAAAACCCTCTGAACAACAATTAGCTTTATTTAGTTTAGACAAAGTACTGCTTCTCGTAGGGATTCTCTATTGTCGGCCTATTTTTAGGTGTGGAATGCACAAATGATGGTAATCTTCTAGGCGGAGCCATTTAAGATTATGAGGAAAGGTCCTTTGAAACTTTATTTACTCATTGTGAGTTGTCCTTGTGACCCTGTATGTGATCTTTCTGGTGTTCTTCCTGCGTTAACAGGAGTAGACTACATTCTGGTGTCAGCGGCAGGATTTGCTGTGATTCATACTGATGGAGACCAAATCTGAGAGCAGTCATGGTCTTCTCATTCGCAAAGTTTCCATCTAAAACGCTCAGCAGCATTTCTTTTTTTTTTTTTTTTTCTTCCTCGTGCAGTTTTGCCTTTCTTCACTGACATTCCCACTTTTTATCTCCCACCCTCCCTCGTACTGTACTCCTCTGCTCTTGCTTTCTCTCTCTAACCCCTGCTTCTTTTTTTCTTTCTTTCTCATTTACGCTCGTCTTCTCCTTGTTACTTTTTCTCGTGGCCTGGGAGGAAGTGACTGGGTTGTTTCTGGATCCTCTGGGAAAAGAAAGATGGAGCTCCCTTTCCTGTAACCCTTTCTTCATCAGGACTCACACTATTGGCACGTATTGTCTCCGTTTTGCTCCGTCAGTTAGCTTGGTATGATAATAGTGGCACATGCACTGGCAAATGAGTGACAATCAGCCTCCAAGACTTTAGAAAATGTCATCATTGCTGTAAAAGTGTTGTTACTGTCTGAGGGAATAATAAATCAGAAATTTATCATCACACCGCGAGATTTATCACCGTGTAGGCTAGATAGTTAAATTAAAAACAGCTGAATCATAAGGCTTTCATATTATTTGTGCCCTTACGGGAATAAATCAACTTAAAAGCTACAGCTGTGTTTTTTGATCTGTGGGAGTCTAAAGGCCTCGGACAGTGTTGGTGTGGTGAGGGATCTGTGAGTTTTCATCTTTGCTGTGTGGGAGTCGATGGGAGTTCAAGTTGTCTCCTTTAACCTTAGGTATTTGTCTTATACAAGTATTTGCCATCTGCACCAACACAGAGTTCTAACTAAAGGCTCCACATCAGTCATCTTATCCTTTGGGAGTAGTTCTCAGCGTTTATTTTTCATTCTGCATTCATAATATGTATTTCATTCAGTATTTTTCATAATTAGAAGCACAGATAGCCGAGACAAGTCATTTTTGGAGCCTTGCGCACTTCTAGATCTAGACATCAGTCACTTACTGCGAGTCCTGTTTCAGTGTATTTCCAGTTTCTGTCAATGTGTGGGTCCACAACAGCACTTCATCAACTGTTTGTTTGTTTTGAGGCAATTTTTCTCGCCACACACTCATACACACACTGTTTCTGTCTGTCTGTCTCTCTCTGAGATGCCCCTCCTCACTTTATATTAGAACCAGCTGTGGAACTAGCGGCTGAATGAATGGCTCTTTGTGATTTGGCTGTCGTTCCAGTCTAAAAGGTCTGTTTCTCCCCCTACCACTCCACCCTCTGCGGTATTGGCATGACAACAGTATGAAACAATGGACTGAACAACAACAGGTCTTGTTATGATATTATGCAAAGGTCACTCAAAACTCTTTCAAGGCTACAAGGCCCTCCGACAAAATGTCGACCGCACGTTCACAGCAGCCGGGCTCTGAGCAGCCTCAGCTAAAGTATGAGAATCAGCAGACACAGTCATGCAGCTTATCTGTTGGACATGCATGCAGTGGTTACAGTGCAAGCTTCAAGTGTTGTTCATGAAGGGATCGCATTATAAGGCTCATGATATCCGTCTAGCATGAGTCTTTAAAGGTGATCTGCGCAGATGACGGCTGTTCCCACAAAACTGGAGGGCGTGTGTGCCGTTGGATTTAGCAGTAGTCACAGAGGCAGGAAAAAACAGAAAACATTGCCCAGTCACATGGCAGGGAGGCTCCCAGCCTTAAATTGATTAGAGAGCCTTGAAATGGAGAGAGGATTGGGGTGGGGGGAAATTGTTTCTTGAAAGTCGGCAGAGGAGAAGAGCAGCTATGATCGGGCTTCATCGAGGCTGCTCTGCAAGGAGGTCAGAGAGTGATTGGCATCTCATGGGGGTATATTGTTCACATCCGTCGTGTCAGTCAAAACCACTGGAATGTTTTGGAATGTTTTTTCTGGCTTTGCAACTTGTGTTTATAGTCTTGCGGGGGCCAGTCTTTTGTAACCTGTCATAAGTCTGCTTTTATCTCTGTGTCAACAGTGTTACACACCTTTTTTTAATGGAGTTTTACTGGTGTCCCCCGAAGACTACTCGTCTAGATCCCACTTCTTTTAATTTCTATAAGATTTACATTTTTCTGGCTAAGAAATGCTCAAATCAAAAGCAGTGTCTGCCAGAGTTCAAGTTTCCTGTATTCTTGTTTCCCACAGGTGCTGACTGTAAGTAAAGGACTGTAAGAAAAGGACGGGAGAGCAAGGAGACTGGGGAGGAGAGATCCCGTCCTTGCAGTGCAAGCAGCTGGTATGAAGCGGAAAATAAATCCCACTTTTCCTAATTCACAAACCATTCCCAAGCTGGAGCAGAATAGCAATCACCAAAGGCTGAGACACTCTGTAAGGCAGTGGAAAAATCCATAAAGATCTTCTCTGGGTGGTGGGAAGAGTGGTATTTCTGACTTAGCAATACTGAGGTCTAATCCTTTGTAATGGCAATAATAATAAGGTGACTCAATGAATGGAAGCAATGAGTTTGATAAACTTGGGAGAGCTGACCTCGAAATGAAGCCTGGCATTTTAAATTACTTTTCAGGGTGGTCTCAATCCTGTGATACACCAAAGACACTGGGATCTGTATACATACTGTAAATCAAATCCTCGAGATACTACCACGCAGGAGTCTGGTTGTAAATGAGTAAACCTGAAGCTCCCCTGCATGAACAAAAACAAAGTATTTGTAGTTGCTGCAAGAGGTCAAAGAAGCTACAGCGTAATGCAGTTATTCTCGTGAAATCTTACAGGACATACCACAGACTGGAAATTTGTGCTGGGTGACCTGCATCTTACCCCCTGAGGGTTGTCTTAATCTTAATGGCAGGGAATGGAGGGGGTAGACCAGGCGAAGTTAACATCCGTTAATGTGGTATGCAGCTGTATGGGGAGGTAGGGGGGTGTAACGGCGGGCAAGGCATTTGTCCTGGATGAGGCTGGCCCGGGGAAAGTCGTCTGAAGAATGGTAGTGTGGTGCCGCGGAAGGGTGCACACTGGTTTCTGTTCAGATGTCATCTCAAAGGAACTCTGTTTGAGTGCGGAGAGAGAGGGAGGAACGTCAGCCACTCCACCCCAGTCACACACACACAATCAGCACAATCAGAGGAGTACGTACACACTCGCTAGCACTTCTGAAACACCCAATGAGCCACTGTTGTAGAAGCAGATGTGGAGGCCTGTTGGCGTGGGCGTTTTGAGGGGGTGATGTGGGAAGAATAGCACCCGGAGAAGCTTTGGGTAAAGAGGGAGCAGGGAAGAGACATTTGAAGCGGAGAATAATGTGAGTTTGTGTGTGCAGATATGATCTGAAGGAGTTGAAAACTGCATTTGTGTGGGTTTTTTTTTTTTTTTTGAAGTTGAATCAAGTGGACATGTCAGCCACCATGTCTGCTGGGCTTGGATGTTTGGTTGCTTAACTGCAGACTCTAATTATATCTCATCAACTGTCCCCTGTCAGCGCTGTCCTCCACCCTCCTGTACACACACACACACTCTCACACTCCATTTCTCACACGCAACACACACACACACACACGCTTTCTCACTCCCAACCACTCCCTTTCTCTCTGTCCTGCTCTCATTTTCTCACACATGTAGTCAAAAGCAGACCACACTGTACAACATGCAGCACATAATCAATCTAACACTTTCATTCCATACTGGAGATAAACAGACACTCGCACAGCCAGATGAAGACATGGAGCCAGAACTGCCTGCTTTTAATTCTTGATTGTTAATGTTTCATGAACACATTCCAGATCAGTAAACACATTTTTGAGTGTGATGAAAGAAATTTTGTCTTCTTCTGTTTTTGGGATGCTTTGTTTTTTGGCAGCAGTCTCTATCTTTTTTTTTCTTCTTCCAGTGTTAATCATACATGTAAGGCAATCTTAAACTTTACATCTGGAACATCTGATGAATTCCTCAAGTGTAAGCGCAAATATTGTTGGCTTAGTGTCAGTACCCTATCAAATTAAATTTAACGTTGTAATCTTCTCCTACCACCAGGGGTACGAGGCGAACTTTAAATTCAGCCAGTGTTAAAATGGCTGCGTCTGCGTACAACATTTCCATGTCCGGCAGCGTGTGTGGCAATCTTGGTATGAAAGGGTGATGAGGGGCACAGATAAGGAGAATCACACCGAGACATTAGACCGACTACAGGACTTCAAAAATACCAAGTCAATTTAGTCAGTGTTTCCAAGTGCCCTACTTTTCACGAACGACCAAGCACTGACTACAGTCACAAGATAGCGAGAGAGGGAGAGAGAAAGAGCTCGACTTAGAGAAGAAAGACTCAGTTCTTGCTGAAGGAACAGAAAAAAAACGCCTTAAACTGAAGCAAGTATGGCCCGAAAAACAAAGTAGAGGTTTGCAGCCCAAACTTATGATCTTAGCTCTTCAAAGTCTCAGTAATATAGTGATGTTCAACTGGCTAATGCCGTGCATGGCTTAAATATTACATCCCCAGTTCCCACAAACTGATGACCTAGAAAGTTAATCTTTTCCAAGCAGACACAAACTCAGAGGCATTGGTTTTGTCGGCCCTACTATCATTGCTGGCAGTGTGTTGCTCTCTGTGGGAGGGACAGGCACAATCTTTTGTTTATAAAGAATCAAAATGCATTACCTTTGGTATGAAAAATGTATTGAAGTTCTCAGTAATTCACTGTGCTTTCTGTGTTAAAATAATGAGCAAATGCACGCAGAAGGAATGAGAGAGACAGTGACCGTCCGAAACCTCCTGATCGTCAGCTGACGTTGAGAGGGGGAGAAGGCACCAAAAAGACATAAAGGGAGGACAAACAGAGAAGAAACAGGAGGGGGAAGACGTGGAGAAAGTGAGAGAAAGAAAGTGGAGAGAGTGTCTGTAAAGCCTGAATTGAGAGGCGAAGTTAGCGTGCACAGATGATTCCTAATAAGGTTGTAACTGGCAGTCTCAAACCTCTGTCCTGGAAGTAGCTGCCAGGAAACTTTCCCCTGTAACTCCTCGTCTCTGAATGCTAAGAACAGAAACAAACACACAATCGACTGTGACCCACAATGCTTAGAAAAATGAACGGATAAAATTAGACCGGGATGCAGGAGGGTAAACTAGTGAAAGGAACAGTAAAACTATTTCTGACCATCATACAAAGACAACAATATGGTCAAAAAGAGCAGTAATAATACTCACATCTATTGTTTATAGACAATTTATAAGATGTCTATACAAATACTGATCTTGTCAGGGTTTTGTTGGCATGAAAAGTCACTTAAGTGGGAATGTTTTATTGCATTAACTCCTGTCTTGTTATTACTGTGAGAAAAGTCTTTGTTCTTTTTATATTTATATTGTACACGTATTTATAAATTGTGTCTGTCTCTCTACAGGTGAGAGTTGGTGGGTGACTGTTTGAGAAGCAGCCACAAGCTCATTATGGCTCAGGTGCTGCACATGGACCCCGGCTTCCCAGGTGCAGCTTCTGTTTATTTACTGTATACTAATCATACTCAACATAATAATGAAGTTATTTTTAAGATAATTAGCTCCTTTTGTAGGATTCTAACTGTCAAGACAACTTGCAAGTATTTAACAGTTGTGATATCCCAACACTTACAAGGTCAGGTAATAGTGAACTGCACGATTCCACTTTGTACCTAATTTGGTGATTGTTTCACCAAAGTACGTACATAAATACACAGTAGCTCAAAGGTAATGCTATTTTCTAAAGTCTGAGCCCAAGATTAGACGCAGATTTCCGTTTGTTTAAAGTTGATTTCCTTCCCCCTCAGGGAAACTCAACCCGCCTGCTCCCCCTTCCCTGCACGGCAAGGAACAGGAGGCGGCGCCCTACTCAGTGGAGACCCCCTATGGCTACCGTCTGGACCTAGACTTCCTCAAATATGTAAACGACATAGAGAAGGGAAACACTATCAAGAAGGTGCCTATCCAACGCCGGCCGCGTTATGGCTCCCTACCCCGTGGTTATGGCTACACCGGCTCCTGGTGGACCTCCACAGAGTCTCTGTGCTCAAATGCCAGCATGGACAGTCGGCACTCCTCCTTCTCCTACTGTGCTCCGGGCTACCACACGTCGCAGAGGCCCAACTTCAGCACTGCGCGGGTGGAGAAGACCTTGATGGATGCGCGCAGGAAGCTGGAGGAGGAGAAAGAAGGGCGGAGATTCTCCAACCTGGGCAGCATGCACAGCAGCATGGC
This sequence comes from Scomberomorus guttatus, assembly GCA_038419695.1. NCBI lineage: Eukaryota > Metazoa > Chordata > Actinopteri > Scombriformes > Scombridae > Scomberomorus > Scomberomorus guttatus. The sequence continues at coordinate 2,116,913 of CM076459.1, forward strand.
AGGCTCTAACACCTCCATCAGCAGTGCGCACAGCTTCAACCGGGCCCAGGGTGGAGGCGGATCCTTCACCCCTATGAGCTCTGGCCTGTCCACCCCAGTGACCCCAACCCCAGCCCACCTGCAGCATGTCAGGGAGCAGATGGCAGCAGCCCTCAGGAAGATAAAGGAGCTTGAGGAGCAGGTAAAGACCATCCCTGTGCTCCAGGTCAAAATCTCTGTGCTGCAGGAGGAGAAACGGCAGCTCAGCGTCCAGTTGAAGAGCCAGAAGTTTCTGGGCCACACTCTGGGTTTTAGCCGCGGCCGCCCTCGAGGAGAGCTGTACATTGACATCCCTGAAGAAGAGGTGAGCACTGGAGCTAAGAGCAGTAACAAGCCATCAGGGTCACTGTCTCCCACCACACCTGAGAGCTCCAAACAAGACTCAGGTTGTGAGATTGAGGACACAGTGATTGTAGGTGGAGCTCGACCGGATTCTAAGCGGGAAGTGCGCACCATCGGAGTGGGACCGGAGGACGAGAGGGGCAGTCGTCAGGTGGGAGTTGGGGTTCGGGAGGTGGATCTGGGGCTGCTGCCAGAGGCAGAGGCTCTCAAGAATCAAGTGGGTCTGCTTGAGGGCCAGCTAAAGAGGATGATGGAGGAGCGGCAAGCTGCAGTCCAGAAGGGCCCTCAGGCAGAGCACCCAGTGATGGCCACCAGCATGGGCTGGCAGGAGCTACAGGACTGCAAGCTGCAGACTCTGGTCAGCTTCACACAGCAGCCTCAACAGAGGGAACAGAGAACTGTGGGAATCCAGGTGTACACGCTGGAGCAGCCTACTGTGGTGGAGGTGGGCACACTGCTCCGAGCAGTAAGCTGCAGCTCCCCCTCTCTTCAGCCAGCTGCTGGAGTCATGGAGGACCACCACAGAGGACAAACTGAAGGTAGCATATGACCATAAGGAGTTACACACAGTTTATTAGCTTCACCTGTACAGTCTAATGTAGTCCAGTGCAACAGCCCTTTGTGAAGCATATATATATAGAGAGAGAGAGGCCCCTGATGTTTTCTGACACTGAAACTAATCATTATCACTTTCACAAAGCTAGATTATCATATTAGATTTAAATAGATTGTATAGGTGCAACAAATCAACTGAGAAATGAGTTAATATGAGCCTGTGTTAACAACTTCTAATGAAAACTGTTGGTTAAAGTGTTTTATTTTAATTCCTCTATGACATATGTGATTTGTTAAGGCTGAAAAGTTGGAAGTTCTTCTTCTTTATGTCTCCAGAGGCTCCAGTTGAGTTGCCGATTGCGGTCAGCTCCAAGCAGGTACGCGATGTCCTAAAGAGCGAGCTGTCCACCTCGGTACCTGTAGCTAATCCTGCCATCGCTGTAGGCAATAAGATTGGTTTGGTGCATTTTAAAGAAGGCGAGACACACCTGGATACAACCACAGAGGCTGTCCAGTCACACGAGGGACCTAAGACAGGTAACTGGACCAGCTATCGTTAGAAAGTTGTTTTAATCACATCATAGGGACCTATTTATATCTGAGAACTGCTATGTTTTCCAGCCTCATCTCCCCAATCCTCTTTGAGGTCCATTATGAAGCGGAAAGCAGAGGGTGAACCTGGCTCCCCCTCTACAAAGAAAAACCTGCAGTTCATCGGAGTCAATGGAGGGTAAGTATCATTTATGTTTTAAAAGGTGTAGATTGGTTTTGACTGATTTTCATCCCGTAATGTTCCCACGTAACCAAAAGTTGTTGTGTTTCCTCCTCTAAGTGGAAACTGTTCACTTCAGTTCACAGTTCATAAAATGCTTTTAATAACAGAAAGTTAAAAAAAATTAGGAAATGTAAATGAGCTGCTTTTATTCCTCAAATGATGAATAATAAAACTGTTGATATTTATCTAATTTTTAAACCCTTTAACTGGGTTTTTGTATTATTTTTGTATTATGTATGTATTTCCAGATTTTTAAACACCAAAATAATGAACCTCAATGTGTACATTTTTATGTAAAAATAATGACAATTTTAAAAAACACTTCTCATATTTTAAATTAGCAGTTAGTCACTTTTAACGCCAAAGACAGAATGCTACAGAAAGCATTCCCTCCAATACAAAGAAAATGCTCAGTTTATAATCATCATTTCTTAATCCTTTGTGTCTGAACTTGGAGTCAGCTTTGCTTGGGGATCCCATCACAGATTTTGGGTGGGAAGGTCTTTCCTGCACATGTACAGAAATGAATGGTGTGTGAGTCACAGTGGCTGTTGGAGCTGTTTGACATGGAAACGTGTTCTCATCTTGCAGCTATGAGTCTACATCATCGGATGATAGCAGCAGCGAGAGCTCGGACGAGGGGAGTGACTCCAGTGAATATCATGAAGCCAGAGAAAAATTACCAGAGTCTACAGTCCAGCACCAGCAAATAACCCACACCAAGCCCTCCCAGCCCCAAGAAAGCAACAGCGTACCTCAGCAGACTGTCGTCAAACTACCAGCCGTCATTCCTGACTCGAAGCAGAGTCCCAGCCAGTCTGCAACTGTAGACACAACACTGCCAGACAAAGCCCCTCTGTCACCAGCGATGGACACTGTTGTGCAAAAATGTGCCTCACAGCCACCAGCCTCCACCCCGACTCCACCAGCAAACGTTTCTGCCTCTAAAGAGACTGTCAGCCAATCATCAGAAAAGCACACAGTCACCCAGGAGATCACCTCCACATCATCCAGCACTGAATCCACTCCTGAACAAAGCTCCAAGTCCTCAGTTACCTGTACTGCGCCGCTGTGCGTCACTAAAACCACTGACATTACCAAGCAGCAATACACCATCCAGTCAGACACAACTGTGCTCTCCAGCCAGTCAGAGTCCAAGCCAGCAGCTGAAAGCATCACGAACGACACTCCCGCAGCATCTGCCACACAAGTCAGGTAAACATACTCATGGTTAACAGACAGACTGATACAGTGGTGATGTTAATGTATAGTAGTAACTGTGTCTGATACTATTAAGCCTATGTATGAGCATCAGTGGCTGATTTTGTGTTACCTCACTGTCTGTCAGACCGGAGCTGAGCGACAGCCTGATGTCAGCTCTTAGTGCTCTGCAGAAAGCCCTAGGAGAAGCCAACGCCTTCAGCCAACAAGGAGCAGTATGTGTCCATTTTAATTCCCTTTTATTTTAACAGGATAATCCACTCAATATCATCACAGCTTTCCAGGAAACCCCAATAGTGTCCTTTTTATAAGCAGCAATCACACTGACAACTACAAGCAGCTTTGCATTAATCAAGGAAACATTTAACCGTTGGTGATAAATGGGGCTTAAAATAAATACACATTTTAACATTTATTTAAGATATTTTGCAAGTACTAGAAGAGTAAACACCAAACTTCATGAGTGCTTCTGATGTGCAGAGCGCTTTCTTAATATAAATGTGTTTTGATGTTTAAAACATGTTATTTTGATTAGTGAACATTTCACAATTTACTGTGAAGAAGAACGGCTGTTGAATCTGATATTTAAGATACTAAGTTACTTAAAAATATGTGAAATCAGCATTGATCTGTCAGCAGTCCTTTTAAACTAATTTGTTCCATTGTCTTGCCAGTGAGCTGTGCTCTTTGATTTACTCGACAGTCTGTCAAGTGTGTCTCTAAGTGTCCTCATTGTGTCTGATCTCAGAGGGCAGCCTACACCACGGTGCTGCAGGAGTGGCTGCGTGTGTCCTGTCACAAAGCAGCGGACACGGCTGTTGTCAAAGCCTATATGGACACCTTTGCCTCAGTCTCCCCTCAGCTGCTGGAGTTTGTGATCAACATGGCAGATGGCAACGGCAATACAGCGCTTCACTACACCGTCTCCCACTCCAACTTCCCCGTGGTCAAACTGCTGCTGGACACCGGTGAGTTGTGTCTGTGTGTGTGAGGACAAATAAATGAAGAGAGACACGATTACACAAGGACGATTTAAGTATAGAGGTGGGTCACAGGGGCAATAAATGTCCCAGCATCACGTCAACATCCATAAGTTAAGAGTACTTCCAGTCACATTTTAAAAAGTGAAGCTCTTGTGTTCATCCCATCATGTTAAATGTTTCTTAGTGTTTTCGTGGAACAAAATTTGTATAATTTTTACAAAATGCACATGCACTCAGGTATTACAAGTACTCAGATCTAATATTATTTATTTACATATGACAACTATATGACCTGACATAACATGACAACCACAATACCTTGACTATAAGATATATATAAAATAATCACTCACCCTGCCAGAATTAGAAGTAAAAAATGTGATTTTGGATAAATTTGTCAAATACGCCATACATCATGTCATTGTTTGTGCTGCTGTTGTATCCTCTGCCGCACTGATTGCCCTGTTTACCTGACAGGACTGTGTAACGCTGACAAGCAGAACAAGGCTGGCTACACAGCCATCATGCTGACGGCTCTGGCTGCCTTCCACTCTGACAGTGACCTTCAAACCGTCCTGCAGCTGCTGCGCACAGGGGACGTCAACGCCAAGGCCAGCCAGGTGCGCCCTCTATCGCTCATTAGTTCTTACTGCACCTCCACACACAACTCAGCAGATGCACATTGCAGCATGTAAAGAAATTCAGTTTAAATGAAAGCAGCTTGGCTCTGAACCTAAGTTCTTACATTGAAGAGGTTAAAAATCTTGAATAATGTTTGTAGGCTGGTCAGACAGCACTGATGCTAGCAGTCAGCCACGGTCGGGGGGACATGGTGCGGGCCCTTCTGTCCTGTGGGGCACAGGTCAACATCCGTGATGATGACGGCTCCACGGCGCTCATGTGTGCCTGCGAACACGGTCACGTGGACATTGTGCGTCAGCTACTGTCTGTGCCGGGCTGTGATGCCACCCTCACCGATAATGTAAGCACTCTTCGCCCTTGTTCCTATTCCTGTCTCTTTATTTCAACGAATCCTGCCCAAGCCCATCATCTTACCGTCATCCTCTCATTGTTTGTCACAGGACGGCAGCACTGCACTGTCCATTGCCCTGGAGGCCAGCCAGAATGACATTGCTGTGCTTCTGTATGCTCACCTCAACTTTGCAAAGCCTCCTTCCCCTGTGAGTACTTTAATCACGGCTGCTAACCCACACATACACAGTGATCTCCCAGTGGTGGCATTTCCATACATCAGTCAAATAAGTCCCACATTCAGGAGTCACAGTCATCACTCTCTACACATACACACAGTCAAAGTACATTATGTGTACCATGGATTGTTAAGACAATTTCATTTTCAAATTTAATTAAGGATTATTCTGGAAAATGTAGGGAATCACTAATTAAAGAGGAAGGTACAACAAAACCAGTTATTGTAGCAGTTCAGCACCAAATAACTCTTGAAGTACTGAACATCACAGATTTGATTATATATGATATATATAGCATAAAGAAACATCTAAGCTACAAGCTTCTACAATATGTGTGTAATCATGTATCCTCAGGATACAAGTAGCTGCGCCTCAAAAACATAGCAACACCCATGAAAAATATAAAGGTTCTCAACTTTTCTTGTCTAGGTTTCACCGAAGTCTCCCCTCTTGGGTTCCTCTCCTCCTGCTGGTGAAACAAAATAAAGCCCACTGCCTCTGCAGCTGACTGCAGCTCTACAGCCAATCCACAGCAGCAGAAACATTGAGTTTGTGTGTGTTTGTTTTCACTCTCCATAATTTAAGTACATTATAATGTGCAGATAATTACATGTCCCGCTTGCACCATTGTTATCCATTTGCTTTTTGTACACAGTGGTCTGTTTCTAATTGCCTTTGTGGTTGAAGACGTGCTTTTTCTAATGTGGTACAATCTGAAAAACTGAACCTCTCGATCAGCTGTGTAAATATTAGTTCAATCTTGCAATAATCCAGTTGTCAACACTGTTTTTAGTGGCACTTAGAAGTCAAATTTGATCACTAAATGACATTATACAGTTCATTATTTTACACGTTTTGTTTTATTTCATATGGATCTCATACTAGTTGCTTTATAGAGTGATATGTTTTCATTGTAATGTGTACAATAGCTGTTACACAGTAACATCATTTTATTTGCGACCATCACAGTCATTTGGAATAACAAAAGCCACCCCTCTCATGGATAAGTGTCCTTGATCAATTGCATCAACTAGCTCATTGGTGCTACAAAAATATAATACATAAGACTCCACTTCAACAGTATATCAATATTTATACACAAGATTTATTTACTCTAGAGTATTTTTGATATTGATTTTTTTATTCTGACTTAATTCAGGACCTCCAAGGACCATGATTTTTATTTCCCAGGCAAAAAAATTACACCTTTTTAACCAGAGGACAAACATTTATTTTAGGTGCTAAACACATTCCCCCAAATAAACCCAAAGATGTATCACCCCTATCAGCTCTGTGACACTGTAAATTATAATAATAATATGATGCGGATGCATCAGCAACAATGCTAGGCTAGCATCAGTGTGGAAGGAGAGAGAGGTCAACATTATTCTCTGAAGGCTACGGTACTATGGTCTTTGTATTATGTATGTGAAGGTATTTTAGATGGTTGTAAGGAAAGATTAAAGTCTATCTGCATTTGTAATATTGTGCTTCTAAGGTTTAACAAGACTGTGGAGAAATGTGTGAAAGCACTGCTGAAGCCACCTCCGCCGTGGTCATGCTGGGAAGATTTGTCAGGAAATCAGAAAGTGACTTATTGGGGTCTGAAAAGGACATGCCATGTAAAATATGAATATCAAAATAATATATGTCAATTTAAACTGGTAGTTATTATGCCTAAAATCAAAATCCTTGAACAAAAGTGCATAGGCTATAGATGTCAAAAATTTCTATTACTTTTTAAAGATTTTTTTCACAACTTTCATATTCACTTTTAAGCAATTGAATTTTTATAAACCTTTTTTTAATTTAAGTATCTATCTTTTTATACATTTAGAATTTTTAAGCTCACAACTTCTTTATGTAATCGCACAGCTCTTTAGTTTATGTTTTATGAAGGGTTATGTAAAATCTTAGATTGTGTTTCTCCTCTTCTAATTTGTGCATTTTTTTGGAAAAAACAATGAATTAATAAATGTGGACCACACTGTTTCTATTGTTTTTTATTCAATATTACTGTACAGTAAGTTGCCATCAGTGAAGTAAAACAATTTGAACTAATTTTAACTGGCCAAAATACTACATCACAGGAAGTTCTAATAAATAAATTAAATAAATAAAGAACAATAAAGAAATAACATCATGTCTTGCATCATTGGTTGTGCATGTTTTGAAAGGTCCACTAGATGGAGTTCCAACACAAACAGTTGAGTAGGTTCTTGTCCTTTAATCTACATCACACCCCTGGTGTAGTGTAACACAGAGCACCGTTACTAATTTAAAGGTCCACCAGTGTCATCATAATCACTTATGAACAGCATTATAATGTAAGATGTATTTTTTTATGATGCTCCCAACAGAAAATGTCTTAAATATTCTATTAGTAGTCTATTAGCGATCTTTGTCCTGTGGTATTCAATACTTAGTGGCCACTGTTTACATGACGGTATTTTGTTATTATTCCTCTATACTTATCCAACAAAAATAATATATACTGTACACGTACAATGAATAACATGCTAACATACTTTAAAATTTTCCACGAGGGTAAAAGCAACATATTTAAATTCTCCTTGCATAATAATAATAATTGTATAATCAATGAGTAACAACGTTGGTTAAAAAAAACACTTTAAATCTGGAACAAGGAGGTGTTTCTCTGAAGGTAAGGTCCTGTTGTGTATGCACAGTTCTACGTGAAGGACCTGTGTGCAGTCACTGTGCAAATGTATTTTCATCCTCACTTCTCTGTGGAAAGCTACAGAGCAAATGATGGTACAATCCACCCTGACGGCCATTCAGGGCAACAAACAGATAGCCCTGCATAGCCAAGGCAAAAGTCCTACATGGTGCTCCCTGTATAGCGAACAAGTAATGATACTGCCAAAATTGCTGTGCATGTATCATGACACACTGGTTTTCTCTTTTGACTTGCCAGCCTATTGCTGGTTGTTAACAGCACTGTTATAATGCTGCCTGTTATTTGAGCGATGCCATGACCCATGGTATCAGCTGCTCAGAAGTCTTCAGTTCAATTCAAGATGAGGTTTTTTTTCTACGTGGCACCGTAGCTGGCTGGAGTTGGGTAGGCCCCATGCTGATAAGGCGGAGGAGAGTGTGGAGTGGAGCTTTTAAAACTTGGCATGTTAATGTCTTTTTTGGTCCAAGACACTGCACTCCACTCTACAATGATTTGCGTTTACACACTATATAAAGTTAGTTTTCTTCTTGCTTTATTTGTGCCATTTTTGCCAGCGACAGCCAGGCAAAGGGGCAGCCACATACTGTACATTCCTTTCAAACAGTTCAATCATCTATAGCATTTTGAAAGTCTGCCCTGGTCACAATCTCTAAGAAAAATATTGTCACAGCGCCAGCTGGTTTCCTCAGACAGTTACTTGTCTTTGGGAGGAGTCGATAAGATAACATGTCAGTGCCTTCAGTCATGTTTAAAACATAGTTAAAACATTTAGTGGACGCCTACCAGCCAATCAAAAATGATAGTTTTAATTCTCCTGAGGCAAAGAGGTCACTTCAGCAGACAGACTTCCTCACTGACCTGTCCATTCAGTATTTGTGTTTTCAAACTGTGTCTCTAAATGTTAAATTATAATTTTAATATTTTTTAAACATGCACTTTATCTTCTGCCCAAGGTGGCAAGTGAAGTGGCATTATTTCTTTATGATTATGAGCACTGTGAGGATGTAAAGCCAAACTGTCTGGACAGCAACAGAATGACTGATGTATCAACATTAGTTCTCTGTGAATGAACCATATTTTATTACGCAAGGCAACTGCCTACAGCTTTGCTGGCTATCAGCTGAACAATCCACTGGAAAAAAAAAAACACTTATCTATGCCCTCTCGTGAACGGATCCTCCCTTACTGCTACAGTGTACTGGGTTAGATAAGAAAACGCAGCATGTTTTGGCAAGAAACATGAAAATAAGTCATCACATGGGAAGGTTTCCAACTGATAAACAAATCCATTAACATTACTTGGTCACAGAGCCTAGATTTGAAATCTGTTTGAATTATGCCTGCGGTATGTTTGAAGGCTTTGACCAGAGAAAAGGCTTTAGTCTTTCATGTCCAACAAAACAATAACTGCTGTCACATACAAATATAAATTATATTATGTCTTCATTTCTTTATTTTTGGGTAGTGACTGAACACTTTGTTCTGGAGTAATTGCTGAAAGTGTTCAATTATTAAGACTGCAATTAAAATATACAGTACAGTTCCCTTAATGTACTCTAAATACAATAATATCACAAGCCTATCACATTTTTAAATAGGGTTTTCATGATCAGGTGATTTTCAGATAGAACCTTCTAACTCTGAGAACTCACTTTTCTTTTGGGATCATACATTTTCACCCGCTGAGGTTTCACAGAAAGTGATTATTTTGTTGGAAAAAGTAGACAGATACATCTAATTTTGTTTTAATACACAAAATCAGTCAGTCTGAACTACTGAAGGGAGTTAAGATTTGGGTACAGTCAACAATTTAGCTGCATTTTTTAAAATTTAGACATAACTACATTTGGTTTTCACTGACAGATTTGAACTGGCAGTTAATCAAGTTTTACCAGCAATAAAATTCATGACAATTAGAAAAAAAAAAAACCTTTAAAAATGTTTCTCATTTACTGATATTTCCTCTCCTTGCTCTGCTCTTTGTTTTGTTGCTGCTGTCTCTGCCTGTTGTTCTTCATTTCAGAACCTTTCTTGTTTTGTGTTTTTACTTCTTTTTTTAACAAACTGGCTTTCTGTCATCACTGTGTCTGCTGCAGGACTCAAGTTATAACAATACACACAAAAACCCAGTTTGCAGTGGTAGCAGCTAGCAGCCTGGGTGTATCTCATATTCCTACATATTAACATTTGGCTTTCATTGCTCATTTTTTAAGTAATCAGAATAACGTAAGTCACTAATAATAACAGTAATTATGGCTAACAACTGTGCTAACAACTGTGCTAACTGTGTAATTAAATTGTGCATGCTAGCTGACTAGCGTGGAAGATAACGGTAAAAATCTGCTTCTCACTGGGTTCAAACAAGATAAAAAACTGACTTTAACTCAGGTGTTTGATTATTTTGATAAAATAATCAATTTGGAGGTCACTCAGAGAGCAGTGACTTGAGGCCACATGGTAAAGAGGCAGAACTTGATTGGTCCTCCTGTCTACATTCTGAGCACTGATTGGTTCTTTGCGGATGGACCCTTATAGCGTCAAGTTTGACATTGATTTTTGAGATAAAACCTTTCATTTTCTCACATTTTAGGGCCAACAATGCAGAAATTAAAAAATAAACCAATAAAAATGTTAACTGGTCAAATAATAGTTTCATGTCAATAACTCATTTTTGCCAAAAATGTCAGAGAGAGTCTCAAAATTTTACGTCACATTTTGTTTATCTTATGCATGCTGCAGCCCACCGCCTCACACAGCCTATCTAGGAGGTGGACCTGGGTGTGTCCATGCTTTGTTTCAGGCTTAAAATCAGCTTGCTCTGACCACAGCGTACAGTCTAACAAAGGCAACATGACCTGCCTCACTGATACGGACAAAGACACAGTCAGGGTGTTCGAAGCTAAAGTGTCTGGACAGCCGGAGAACATCGGCGAAGATGCTGTGGCCAGGTGAATACGACCAAATACTGACTGTTATAACCAGCTTCTACATTGATTTATGGATTTATATACTCATTTGCTTCCTCGTGTTTTACCCAGGATGCTGATCATGTCCCCTCGGACAAAGACTTAATTCTCCCACTGAAAAGGACCTGAGTCCCAGCTCTGCTCCGGTGAAGAAGCACAGAATAACTGTGATGTCTGGAGTTAGCTGATGCTGTGACCAATATCAACAACCTGACTGCAGGTCTTCTCAACCTCAGTGAGCTGCATGCCTTCACTCTGCGAGTGGACCCTGCCAACTTCAAGGTACAGACTCAAAGTCTGTAATCAGTGTGAAATTTTCCTCAAATTGTGCTCCATAACTGCACGCATACTGCTCTATTCAGTACAATTCATATGGGACAGATGTGCGGACGGGCTTGTGGGGAACTAAAGCTCCATCTTCATTATCCTCTTTTTACAGATTATCTCCCACAACATCTTTGTGGTTCTGGCCATCATGTTCCCCAACGATTTCACCCGTGAGGTCCATGTGGCTGCGGACAAGTTCCTGGCTGCTCTGGCCCCGGCTGAGAAGTACAGATAAACAGCTGGAGCAGGTGACGAAGACTGCAGCTTTCTGTCACGTGAGTCTAGATAACTCTACTTTTATCACACAACTGCTTTTTGAAGCCTGTTCAATAGCACACATGGCATTAAATTAGAATTTTAAACATCAAGCAATTTTGAACATAATGGGGACATCTGGATAGGTGGTAACATTTTTTTTTCAGGTTTTTAAGAAACAAAACTATTACTATTATCATTATAACATTATTATGTCGCAAGTGACCAAACAAAAGCCACATTACTTGCATTTAATGGCAACATTACAGACACCAACAATAATGACCCATCTGGCCAGAAACCACAATGGTCAGCCAGTCGGCCAGCAGCAGTAACACAGCAAGCAGAAAGCATCAACGTGAAGGGTGGGCTGTTTATGAATATAGATAACAATAGTCAAAGCAGTTCCATAACCCATTATCTTGAAATTACCAGTTTCTCAGAGTGCAGCACGCAAGCATGTCCTGATTTTGCCAACTCATTGTTGTCCTGAGACCAAAATTTTGTATGGTAGCCCTGGGACAACAACTGCCTCAGCCAATCAACATTTGTGATGTCATCACAGAGAGCCTGCTGCCAAAGCCTTCAAAATTAAAAAAAAAACAAAAAAGGAGGGAAAAACAGCTGTGCAAAGAGACACAAATTACAAAGTGCTATGTCCAATATTAAAGTTTTCAAATTTACTTATTAGTTTACACTAGTCTGCTACTACAGTTTTATTATTATGAGGATATTAAAATGCATATTTGCTTTTTAGATTAATAGAAGTAAGGTAACATTAGCTTGCAAAGGTGCGCTAACAGTTAGCCAAGTTGCTACCAGCCAAAACTGATGGGTATTGCTATTTTTCTGGCTCAAATTGAGACAATCTGACAGTAATATTTACATGTTGATATTTTTATAGTGTGTCTACCTAAAAAAAAAAAAAAAAAAAAAAAAAAAAGCTAAAACTTAGCTAGCTAGCAAACATGAGCAAGCTAGCAAGCTACAAAGCCAATACTAACCAAACGTTGTATACTGTAAATATAAATAATACGTGACTCAAAAAGACATTTGATTTATTTTCATATTTAAAGGGCACTAGCTAAATATTTTGCTTTAGCTAACAAAGCATAACCCTCCTTCTGTTATTGGCGCTGATGGAGCTTAGGGTAGGCTAGTGATACATTTGGCAAAGTTATGGGCAATGCTGCAGGCAACAAGCAACAATGAGAGCTAGGGTCAAAAATCTATCCAATACGCCGAGGCAACACCGAGGGTACTGTGGAACATCAGAAGTTGCCCATAATATTGCTTTGTCTATCACTATCCTTGGGTTAAGGATACTCTGGGCAATTTTTTGGGCAATATTGCAAAAGCAGATATCTCAACACTGTAGCATTTATTATATAGCAAATTCTTGTTGCACAGATTCGTTATGGTATATTCTTTCCCTACAACTCACTTCAATTCCTGTTAGCAGGTATGTTGCCATGTCATTTTGCCCAAAATTACCTAATGTATGTTCTCAAGTCATCATTGCTTTATTCTCTGTTATATGATGATGTCTTCAGATGCCAACTGTTCATGGCCCTCCCTCATATTAAATCTTGAATATGCTTGACCAGCTCTTGATAAATTTTTTACTGAGTGACCCCCAGAAGAACGTGTTGGGTCATGTCCTGAATGAATGCTGTAAATCCTCTCAACTATAACTAATTTGTTGAGCCAGTCTGTCCTCTTTTTGAAGGAAACATAGGCTTTACATCCTTGGTACCTTACAACTTCAAAGTGTGCACGCTCCAAATCTAAGTCTACACTATGTAAAGAACAAGATATGATGTCCAGAGCTTAACACAAGCTCACAGTAACATGAGAATACCATAAATGGAAACATAAGGATATCCCCACCAAAAAATCGAAATGTGAATTTTTAAAGATCTGACATACTGACTGACTCAACCCTCTGGATATAATCACTAACAGACTGTAACAATTTAATGCCAATTTTACATGTACATGTAGTATGTTTAAGTTTTACATTTGTTTAAGTCTGTTTTTTTTAAACATTGGAGTAAAACAGAGTTGTTTTGACTTTTGATTGATGATAAGCTAAGAAAGTTGTAAAATGTTAGTTTAGTAGTCAGTAAGTACTGTGTGAATATAACCAGTTTAAATGGTCATGATGGTCTCAAACAAACGACACTATGATGTTCTGAACTCAACATCTGGCTAAAGCCTACAATGCAGTTGTGAGTAATGATGATCTCAAGTACGATACTATGATGAGTCAAATTTAAAGTAACCCATGATGATCTAAGGCAAACGAGACTGAAAAAATATCATGATATATTGATATATGATATAAATGTGAAAGTTTTCTTGAGGTCAAAGTTGATATGATGAGCTAAACAACATCATATACAGAGAATAAAGCAATAGAGCCTCGTTTGTAGTTGGAGGTGTCCTGTTTTGCAGACGTCTCTTTTACAGTGGTGGTTTATGGAGAAAATGCTTTTTAGGGCCGCCAGGGGGGGTTTCCGCTGCAATACCGTGAGTAGTTAAAGTAATCCTGCTCTGCTCCCAAAAGCATGTGATTGGACGGCGGTGGGCCGGCAAAGTGCTGCGTTACGACAACGATAAGGGTATCTGCACCACTTAGATTGTTTCTAAAAGAGAAAAATACTGTAGTCTGGGCTACAAAGTATACCATGCAGCCCCGATATAATATAATACAAAGGTCCTCAGACTCACAATGATTCATATTAAAATTATTATAATAATAATTTAAAATGTAGATGATTTGAAAATATCATGTCAGTGTTAGACTTATGTAATTCAAAGACGCTCCATTTTTGTTTATCTCATGGGGGCTGCATCCTAACATGAAACGCCCTCTGCAGCCTATCTTGGACGTGGTCCTGGGTGTGTCCATGCTTCGTTATAACTATAAAAACCCGCATTATTTGAGGTTCAAAGCACTCATCAAGACTCAACCAACAGGCAACATGACCAGTCTCACTGCTAAGGACAAAGCCACTGTCAAGGCCTTCTGGGCTAAAATATCTTCAAAGGCGGACGACATCGGTATGGATGCGCTGTCCAGGTAAATATGACTTAAAACCGGCTGATGTAACCTGTTCCAACACTAATGGATTCATTTACATACTCACCTTTTTGATTTTCTGCCCAGGATGCTGATCGTCTACCCGCAGACCAAGACTTACTTCTCCCACTGGAATGACTTGAGCCCCGGCTCTGCCCCCGTGAAGAAGCACGGAAGAACTGTGATGGCTGGAGTTGGTGATGCTGTGACCAAGATCGACGACCTGACTGCAGGTCTTCTCACCCTCAGTGAGCTGCATGCCTTCACCCTGCGAGTGGACCCTGCCAACTTCAAGGTACAGAGTCAAAGTGATTAATACATGATGTAGTGTGTTTCTCAAACTTTGCTCTCAAGACTCGCAACAGGATGATTTGTCATTACCAGCAATATAATGTAGATAATCCTGTTCCATTCAGATAAACCTGCATTGTTAAAGTAGGTCTTTACCGTACATATGAAGAATGGAGTACAGAATGAGCAACAACTGTAACTGCAAACATCTGGGACAGATGTGTGGATGGGGAGATAAAAACTTCATATATGTAACATCTATGTGATTTTCTTCTTTTCACAGATTGCCTCCCACAACATCCTTGTGGTTCTGGCCATCATGTTCCCCAAGGACTTCACCCCTGAGGTCCATGTGGCTATGGACAAGTTCCTGGCTGCTCTGGCTCTGGCCCTGGCTGAGAAATACAGATAAACAGCTGGAGCAGATGACAGAAAATGCAGCATGATCTTACTCTGCAAATAATAAATAAATGCATGAATAAGAAAACACATTTGCTTTCTTTGTGATTATTTTAAACATCAGGAGTCAACCGTGTTTCCAGTCTGTTCAACAGCACAATAAACTAGCAGAACGTAAATAAATAAAAGCATAAAAATGGTCAATTAATGAATGAAGTAATGTAATTAAGATCCATTAATTGAGTATCTGTTAAGTGTAAATTAATCACATGAAGTCACAGTGACTTGATCATTTTTTTAATGCAGGAAAAGTTTATGATATATCCTGCATTAATTAATGCATTTTAAGTATATTGTTTGTACTCTCATTATACAGTGTTACCAAAATTCCTTTAATTCAGGAATAAGAAGAGGTCATGTGTAAATAAGTAAACATGCTTTATTTATGTAAAACAAACAAACAAACACACACATACACACACACGTACACATACATACATATATATATGTGTGTGTATATATATATATTGGTATGTACATATGTGTATACACACACACACACACGCACACACTGACTTTTTTCATTCTGTTTTTCATACTTATTTTCACATTACTTCTTTGGACTTTTGGACCCACTGTATGAATAATGTAATGTGTAAATAAGTAAACATGCTTTATTTATGTAAAACAAACAAACAAACACACACACATTATACATTTTATTATATATACACACACACACACACATATATATATATATATATGTGTGTGTGTGTGTGTATGTATGCATATATGTATGTGTGTATGTATATATATATATATATATATATATATATATATATATATATATATATATATATATATATATATATATATACACACACATACACACATACACACATACACACATACACACATACATATATATACACACACACACACATATATACACTGACTTTTTTCATTCTGTTTTTCATACTTATTTTCACATTACTTCTTTGGACTTTTGGACCCACTGTATGTATGAATGTGTGTATTTTATACACACATACACATATACACACATACACACACATTATACATTTTATTGTTATTATTATTCAGTGAAATGATACGTTAATAAGTCCTAGTTTTAAACTAGATGGGGTGATGGTAGTTGACATTCAGTGATATGACTTAAACTCCAGCAGAATGCCGACATAAAAAACAGGTTGCTCTCATGATATGCACATGGAATATCACTTTAACATTTTATCATCGCTTTTGTTCCTTTCTTAACTATAAACCTGTGTCTAAAGCTCACGTTGTGTTATCACTATTTTCTCAGATGGGCTGTTATATTTTCATGTTGATGTAATCTGTTTTATGCACAATTACAGACAAACAACGTTTTGAATGTGCTTATTCTTTTATTTGCTTTTGAGACATGAGAAAAATAAAGAGCCTCTCAGCATGTGATGGGCCTCTGTTGCAGCTCTTTAGTGGTACTGCCTTCCCAGGGAGCTCACCACCACCGCCAGGAACTTCTGAAAAGCTGCCTGGACATCTCCAGTGAAGTCCTGACCCATCTGACTGGCAACCACAATGGTCAGACAGTCAGCCAGCAGCTGCAACACAACAAGCAGAAAACACCAACATGAAGGGTGGGCTGTTTTTGGAATGATTATTGAATATAGATAACAATAGTCACAGCAGTTCCATAACCCATTACCCTGAAGTTATCGGGGTCCACGTGCAGTTTCTCGGAGTGCAGCACGCTCAGCTCGGCATAAGTTTCCTTGATGTTGTCCATGTTCTTCACAGCCCGGTCCAGACCGTGGAGGATAGTTTTTCCATGGTTTGCAACCATCGGGTTTGCCATGATGGCGGCGGCGTTGTAGAGGTTTCCAAAGTTGCCGAAATACCTCTCACACCAGGGGTAGACGACCAGGCACCTGAAAAAACATTAAAAACACAAGTGTTTCAGATTAAGACAAGTGCATCCAAAACATAAATCCTGATCCTTAAATGTTCTCTTGTTTAGGGTGTTATAAAGATTACGTCAGTACACTCTTGTTAATGCCAAATAACAGGTACACCTCACCTGGCAAGGGCTGCAGGGCCCACGGTCTCATAGTCCATCTTGGAGAAGATGTCCTGGATGGTGGCGCGCTCGAAGTCTGTCCACTCGACCATTTTGTTGGCTCTAGATTGTCCTGTGCGGTTCTGTAGATGCTGTGCTGCCCGGCATTAGATGCACCTTTTAAAGCAACCCTGCTCCCCTCCCAGAAGCATGTGACTAGACAGCTGTGGGCCGGTCAAGTGTTGCATTATAACAATGATAAGGGTATCTGCACCACTTAGATTGTTTCTGAGAGAGATAAAAATAGATTGAGGTACGAAGTATACCCCGCAGCCCCACAGGGCCCCCACATTCAACAAGGCAAAATCATACAAACTCCCTCAGACTCACAATGAGTCATATTGAAATAATAATGCTCAGAAACCCAGTGTGTTAAGAAGACATAATGATGTCAAAGACATTTTTACAAGATATCCTGAAGATTATTTTCCCTTTGTGTCATTATCTTTTGGTCAAACAGGCGTAAAAGTAAATTATCACACATTTATACACGCAAACATGACGAACACAGTGACAAAATGCCAGTTTGTTACTCAGAGACTGCACAATAACAGCATAAGAAGCCGAGCAGGTTCCATGATCAGGACCTCGGACAGCAATCGTAAAATTTCGGTGCAGATACTAGTTTGATACTGTCAGCTGTAACATCCTTCTTCTGATTTCCAGACTGCTCATTGTAAATAAACACGCTCAGCCTTCAGTTTGCTGATTGCAATCATCATTTCATTCAATTCAGTGCAAATATTAGTGACTATATTTTTTATTTCTTCAACATCAACATAAAGCAGCACATCAAAGACGGTTTCTGTGTCAATCGGATCAAATTGTCGAATGGTCCTCTGTGAAAGCTGTCTTCACATTTTAACCATAATTTTATTATTAATGTGTATTTGCTCATATGATGGTTTCATTTCCACTTATTTGTGCCAGTAGCTGCTCACAGCCACTGACTGTCCACGGTTGACGTGTCCATATCTACATCAAAATATGTTTTAAATAATTAGGTAGATTGCTATCACACGATGAATGTTTGAGTTAGATTGTTGTAATTCAAAGATGCTCTGGGGCCACCTTAAGACTTTTGTTTATCTCATGGGGGCTGCATCCTGACATGAAACGCCCTCTGCAGCCTATCTTGGAGGTGGTCCTGGGTGTGTCCATGCTTCGTTTTAACTATAAAACCCCCCATTGTTTGAGCTACAAAGCACTCAGCGACACTCAACTAACAGGCAAGATGACCAGTCTCACTGCTAAGGACAAAGCCAATGTCAAGGCCTTCTGGGCTAAAATAGCTCCAAAGGCGGACGACATCGGCATGGATGCTATATCCAGGTAAATATAACTTAAAACTGGCTGATGTAACCTGTTCCAACACTAATGGATTCATTTACATACTCACCTTTTGAATTTTCTGCCCAGGATGCTGATCGTGTACCCGCAGACCAAGACTTACTTCGCCCACTGGAAGGACTTGAGCCCCGGCTCTGCCAACGTGAGGAAGCACGGAAGAACTATTATGGCTGGAGTTGGTGATGCTGTGACCAAGATCGACGACCTGAAAGGAGGTCTTCTCAGCCTCAGTGAGCTGCATGCCTTCACCCTGCGAGTGGACCCTGCCAACTTCAAGGTGCACAGTCAAAGTGATTAATACATGATGTAGTGTGTTTCTCAAACTTTGCTCTCAATACTCGCAACAGGTTGATTTGTCATTACCAGCAATATAATGTCCTTATGTACAGTGTAGATAATTCTGTTCCATTCAGATAAACCTGCATTGTTAAAGTAGGTCTTTACCGTACATATGAAGAATGGAGTACAGAATGAGCAACAACTGTAACTGCAAACATCTGGGACAGATGTGTGGGTGGGGAGATAAAAACTTCATATATGTAACATCTATGTGATTGTCTTCTTTTCACAGATTGCCTCCCACAACATCCTTGTGGTTCTGGCCATCATGTTCCCCAACGAATTCACCCCTGAGGTCCATGTGGCTATGGACAAGTTCCTGGCTGCTCTGGCTCTGGCCCTGGCTGAGAAATACAGATAAACAGCTGGAGCAGATGACGGAGAATGCAGCATGAGCTTACTCTGCAAATAATAAATAAATGCATGAATAAAAAAACACATTTGTTTTCTTTGTGATTATTTTAGACATCAAAAGTCAACCGTGTTTCCAGTCTGTTCAAGAGCACAATAAACTAGTAGAATTTCAAAATGGGAACAATCGTAAAGTTCATATATTTTCCCAAAGTGTTACATGTTCAGGTTGTATCATGCTTTAATCTTATACTCAAAGTAACTGTGGGTATAAAAATGGTCAATTAATGTATGAAGTAACTTTGATTTAACATTCATTAATTGACTATCTATTCAATGTAAACTAATCACGTAAAGTCATATTGACTTGATGAATTGTTAATGCTGTTAATCAGGATCATGCATTTTAGTTAAGTATATTATTTGTACTGTCATTATAAAATGTTACCAAAAATCCATTAATTCAGGAATATCGTGGTGAAACAGAAGAAGAGGTCATTAATATTGCGTGTATACAAAACATGTAAATAATTATATTTAATATATAATAATTAAATTTACAGACATTTAATAGTCATTCATTGACTATTAAATTAATCACTTAAAGTCATAGTGACTTTACCTGTATTTCCAGTCTGTTCAACAGCACAATAAACTAGCAGAACGTAAATAAATAAATGCATAAAAATGGTCAATTAATGAATTAAGTTACTTAATTAAGATGCATTAATTGAGTATCTGTTAAGTGTAAATTAATCACATGAAGTCACAGTGACTTGATCATTTGTTAATGCAGGAGAAGTTTATGATATATCCTGCATTCATTAATGCATGTTAAGTATATTATTTGTACTCTCATTATGAAGTGTTACCAAAATCCATTAATTCAGGAATATCGTGGTAAACCAGAAGAGGTCATGTATAAATAAGCAAACATGCTTTATTTAAGTAAAACACACACACACACACACACACAGACACATATATACATACATGCATATATATATATATATATATATATATATATATACACACACACATACATACATGCATATATATATATATATATATATATATATATATATATATATATATATATATATATATATATATATATACACATACATATATATACATATATATATATATATATATATATATATATATATATATATATATATATATATATATATATATATATATATATATATATATATATATATATATATATGTATATACTGCAGACTTTTTTCATTCTGTTTTTCATATATATATATATGTGTGTGTGTGTGTGTGTGTTCGTTTTTGTTGTTTTACTTAGATACAATATGTTTACTTATTTTCACATTACTTCTTTGGACTTTTGGACCCACTGTATGTATGTATGCGTGTCTTTTACATACACACACACACACACACACACACACACACACACACACACACACCTGTGTCTAAAGCTCACGTTTTGTTATCACTATTTTCTCAGATGGGCTGTTATGTTTTCATGTTGATGTAATCTGTTTTATGCACAATTACAGACAAACAACGTTTTGAATGTGCTTATTCTTTTATTTTCTTTTGAGACATGAGAAAAATAAAGAGCCTCTCAGCATGTGATAGGCCTCTGTTGCAGTTCTTTAGTGGTACTGCCTTCCCAGGGAGCTCACCACCACCGCCAGGAACTTCTGAAAAGCTGCCTGGACATCTCCAGTGAAGTCCTGACCCATCTGACTGGCAACCACAATGGTCAGACAGTCAGCCAGCAGCTGCAACACAACAAGCAGAAAACACCAACATGAAGGGTGAGCTGTTTTTGGAATGATTATCGAATATAGATAACAATAGTCACAGCAGTTCCATAACCCATTACCTTGAAGTTATCAGGGTCCACGTGCAGTTTCTCGGAATGCAGCACGCTCAGCTCGGCATAAGTTTCCTTGATGTTGTCCATGTTCTTCACAGCCCGGTCCAGACCGTGGAGGATAGTTTTTCCATGATTTGCAACCATCGGGTTTGCCATGATGGCGGCGGCGTTGTAGAGGTTTCCAAAGTTGCCGAAATACCTCTCACACCAGGGGTAGACGACCAGGCACCTGAAAAAACATTAAAAACACAAGTGTTTCAGATTAAGATCATCGGTGCCAAAAAAAAAAAAATAATAATAAAAAAACCCATTTGTGATTGTCTGAGGCGCGTTGTGCACTAACAAAGTGCATCCAAAACATAAATCCTGATCCTTAAATGTTCTCTTGTTTAGGGTGTTTAAAGATTACGTCAGTACACTCTTGTTAATGCAAAATAACAGGTACACCTCACCTGGCAAGGGCTGCAGGGCCCACGGTCTCATAGTCCATCTTGGAGAAGATGTCCTGGATGGTGGCGCGCTCGAAGTCTGTCCACTCGACCATTTTGTTGGCTCTAGATTGTCCTGTGTGGTTCAGTAGATGCTGTGCTGCCCGGCATCAGATGCACCTTTTAAAGTAACCCTGCTCCCCTCCCAGAAGCATGTGACTAGACAGCTGTGGGCCGGTCAAGTGTTGCATTATAACAATGATAAGGGTATCTGCACCACTTAGATTGTTTCTGAGAGAGATAAAAATAGCTTGAGGTACGAAGTATACCCCGCAGCCCCACAGGGCCCCCACATTCAACAAGGCAAAATCATACAAACTCCCTCAGACTCACAATGATTCATATTGAAATAATAATGCTCAGAAACCCAGTGTGTTAAGAAGACATAATGATGTCAAAGACATTTTTACAAGATATCCTGAAGATTATTTTCCCTTTGTGTCATTATCTTTTGGTCAAACAGGCGTAAAAGTAAATTATCACACATTTATACACGCAAACATGACGAACACAGTGACAAAATGCCAGTTTGTTACTCAGAGACTGCACAATAACAGCATAAGAAGCCGAGCAGGTTCCATGATCAGGACCTCGGACAGCAATCGTAAAATTTCGGTGCAGATACTAGTTTGATACTGTCAGCTGTAACATCCTTCTTCTGATTTCCAGACTGCTCATTGTAAACAAACACGCTCAGCCATCAGTTTGCTGATTGCAATCATCATTTCATTCAATTCAGTGCAAATATTAGTGACTATATTTTTTATTTCTTCATCATCATTTCATTTCCCTTTATTTGTGCCAGTAGCTGCTCACAGCCACTGACTGTCCACGGTTGACGTGTCCATATCTACATCAAAAATATGTTTTAAATAATTAGGTAGATTTCTATCACACAATGAATGTTTGAGTTAGATTGTTGTAATTCAAAGATGCTCTGGGGCCACCTTAAGACTTTTGTTTATCTCATGGGGGCTGCATCCTGACATGAAACGCCCTCTGCAGCCTATCTTGGAGGTGGTCCTGGGTGTGTCCATGCTTCGTTTTAACTATAAAACCCCCCATTGTTTGAGCTACAAAGCACTCAGCGACACTCAACTAACAGGCAAGATGACCAGTCTCACTGCTAAGGACAAAGCCAATGTCAAGGCCTTCTGGGATAAAATAGCTCCAAAGGCGGACGACATCGGTATGGATGCTATATCCAGGTAAATATAACTTAAAACTGACTGATGTAACCTGTTCCAACACTAATGGATTCATTTACATACTCACCTTTTGAATTTTCTACCCAGGATGCTGATCGTGTACCCGCAGACCAAGACTTACTTCTCCCACTGGAAGGACTTGAGCCCCGGCTCTGCCAACGTGAGGAAGCACGGAAGAACTATTATGGCTGGAGTTGGTGATGCTGTGACCAAGATCGACGACCTGAAAGGAGGTCTTCTCAGCCTCAGTGAGCTGCATGCCTTCACTCTGCGAGTGGACCCTGCCAACTTCAAGGTGCACAGTCAAAGTGATTAATACATGATGTAGTGTGTTTCTCAAACTTTGCTCTCAAGACTCGCAACAGGTTGATTTGTCATTACCAGCAATATAATGTCCTTATGTACAGTGTAGATAATTCTGTTCCATTCAGATAAACCTGCATTGTTAAAGTAGGTCTTTACCGTACATATGAAGAATGGAGTACAGAATGAGCAACAACTGTAACTGCAAACATCTGGGACAGATGTGTGGATGGGGAGATAAAAACTTCATATATGTAACATCTATGTGATTGTCTTCTTTTCACAGATTGCCTCCCACAACATCCTTGTGGTTCTGGCCATCATGTTCCCCAACGAATTCACCCCTGAGGTCCATGTGGCTATGGACAAGTTCCTGGCTGCTCTGGCTCTGGCCCTGGCTGAGAAATACAGATAAACAGCTGGAGCAGATGACGGAGAATGCAGCATGATCTTACTCTGCAAATAATAAATAAATGCATGAATGAAAAAACACATTTGTTTTCTTTGTGATTATTTTAGACATCAAAAGTCAACCGTGTTTCCAGGCTGTTCAAGAGCACAATAAACTAGTAGAATTTCAAGATGGGAACAATCGTAAAGTTCATATATTTTCCCAAAGTGTTACATGTTCAGGTTGTATCATGCTTTAATCTTATACTCAAAGTAACTGTGGGTATAAAAATGGTCAATTAATGTATGAAGTAACTTTGAATTAACATTCATTAATTGACTATCTATTCAATGTAAACTAATCACGTAAAGTCATATTGACTTGATGATTTGTTAATGCTGTTAATCAGGATCATGCATTTTAGTTAAGTATATTATTTGTACTGTCATTATAAAATGTTACCAAAAATCCATTAATTCAGGAATATCGTGGTGAAACAGAAGAAGAGGTAATGTATAAATAAGTAAACATGCTTTATTTAAGTAAAACAAACAAACAAACAAACACACACACACACACACACACACACACAGACACATATATACATACATGCATATATATATATATATATATATATATATATATATATATATATATATATATACTGCAGACTTTTTTCATTCTGTTTTTCATATGTGTGTGTGTGTTCGTTTTTGTTGTTTTACTTAAATACAATATGTTTACTTATTTTCACATTACTTCTTTGGACTTTTGGACCCACTGTATGTATGTATGCGTGTCTTTTACACACACACACACACACACACCTGTGTCTAAAGCTCACGTTTTGTTATCACTATTTTCTCAGATGGGCTGTTATATTTTCATGTTGATGTAATCTGTTTTATGCACAATTACAGACAAACAACGTTTTGAATATGCTTATTCTTTTATTTTCTTTTGAGACATGAGAAAAATAAAGAGCCTCTCAGCATGTGATGGGCCTCTGTTGCAGCTCTTTAGTGGTACTGCCTTCCCAGGGAGCTCACCACCACCGCCAGGAACTTCTGAAAAGCTGCCTGGACATCTCCAGTGAAGTCCTGACCCATCTGACTGGCAACCACAATGGTCAGACAGTCAGCCAGCAGCTGCAACACAACAAGAAGAACACACCAACATGAAGGGTGAGCTGTTTTTGGAATGATTATCGAATATAGATAACAATAGTCACAGCAGTTCCATAACCCATTACCTTGAAGTTATCAGGGTCCACGTGCAGTTTCTCGGAGTGCAGCACGCTCAGCTCGGCATAAGTTTCCTTGATGTTGTCCATGTTCTTCACAGCCCGGTCCAGACCGTGGAGGATAGTTTTTCCATGATTTGCAACCATCGGGTTTGCCATGATGGCGGCGGCGTTGTAGAGGTTTCCAAAGTTGCCGAAATACCTCTCACACCAGGGGTAGACGACCAGGCACCTGAAAAAACATTAAAAACACAAGTGTTTCAGATTAAGATCATCGGTGCCAAAAAACAAAAACAAAAAACCCATTTGTGATTGTCTGAGGCGCGTTGTGCACTAACAAAGTGCATCCAAAACATAAATCCTGATCTGTAAATATTCTCTTGTTTAGGGTGTTTAAAGATTACGTCAGTACACTCTTGTTAATGCAAAATAACAGGTACACCTCACCTGGCAAGGGCTGCAGGGCCCACGGTCTCATAGTCCATCTTGGAGAAGATGTCCTGGATGGTGGCGCGCTCGAAGTCTGTCCACTCGACCATTTTGTTGGCTCTAGATTGTCCTGTGCGGTTCTGTAGATGCTGTGCTGCCCGGCATTAGATGCACCTTTTAAAGCAACCCTGCTCCCCTCCCAGAAGCATGTGACTAGACAGCTGTGGGCCGGTCAAGTGTTGCATTATAACAATGATAAGGGTATCTGCACCACTTAGATTGTTTCTGAGAGAGATAAAAATAGCTTGAGGTACGAAGTATACCCCGCAGCCCCACAGGGCCCCCACATTCAACAAGGCAAAATCATACAAACTCCCTCAGACTCACAATGATTCATATTGAAATAATAATGCTCAGAAACCCAGTGTGTTAAGAAGACATAATGATGTCAAAGACATTTTTACAAGATATCCTGAAGATTATTTTCCCTTTGTGTCATTATCTTTTGGTCAAACAGGCGTAAAAGTAAATTATCACACATTTATACACGCAAACATAACGAACACAGTGACAAAATGCCAGTTTGTTACTCAGAGACTGCACAATAACAGCATAAGAAGCCGAGCAGGTTCCATGATCAGGACCTCGGACAGCAATCGTAAAATTTCGGTGCAGATACGAGTTTGATACTGTCAGCTGTAACATCCTTCTTCTGATTTCCAGACTGCTCATTGTAAACAAACACGCTCAGCCATCAGTTTGCTGATTGCAATCATCATTTCATTCAATTCAGTGCAAATATTAGTGACTATATTTTTTATTTCTTCATCATCATTTCATTTCCCTTTATTTGTGCCAGTAGCTGCTCACAGCCCGTGACTGTCCACGGTTGACGTGTCCATATCTACATCAAAAATATGTTTTAAATAATTAGGTAGATTGCTATCACACGATGAATGTTTGAGTTAGATTGTTGTAATTCAAAGATGCTCTGGGGCCACCTTAAGACTTTTGTTTATCTCATGGGGGCTGCATCCTGACATGAAACGCCCTCTGCAGCCTATCTTGGAGGTGGTCCTGGGTGTGTCCATGCTTCGTTTTAACTATAAAACCCCCCATTGTTTGAGCTACAAAGCACTCAGCGACACTCAACTAACAGGCAAGATGACCAGTCTCACTGCTAAGGACAAAGCCAATGTCAAGGCCTTCTGGGATAAAATAGCTCCAAAGGCGGACGACATCGGTATGGATGCTATATCCAGGTAAATATAACTTAAAACTGACTGATGTAACCTGTTCCAACACTAATGGATTCATTTACATACTCACCTTTTGAATTTTCTACCCAGGATGCTGATCGTGTACCCGCAGACCAAGACTTACTTCGCCCACTGGAAGGACTTGAGCCCCGGCTCTGCCAACGTGAGGAAGCACGGAAGAACTATTATGGCTGGAGTTGGTGATGCTGTGACCAAGATCGACGACCTGAAAGGAGGTCTTCTCAGCCTCAGTGAGCTGCATGCCTTCACTCTGCGAGTGGACCCTGCCAACTTCAAGGTGCACAGTCAAAGTGATTAATACATGATGTAGTGTGTTTCTCAAACTTTGCTCTCAAGACTCGCAACAGGTTGATTTGTCATTACCAGCAATATAATGTCCTTATGTACAGTGTAGATAATTCTGTTCCATTCAGATAAACCTGCATTGTTAAAGTAGGTCTTTACCGTACATATGAAGAATGGAGTACAGAATGAGCAACAACTGTAACTGCAAACATCTGGGACAGATGTGTGGATGGGGAGATAAAAACTTCATATATGTAACATCTATGTGATTTTCTTCTTTTCACAGATTGCCTCCCACAACATCCTTGTGGTTCTGGCCATCATGTTCCCCAACGAATTCACCCCTGAGGTCCATGTGGCTATGGACAAGTTCCTGGCTGCTCTGGCTCTGGCCCTGGCTGAGAAATACAGATAAACAGCTGGAGCAGATGACAGAAAATGCAGCATGAGCTTACTCTGCAAATAATAAATAAATGCATGAATAAAAAAACACATTTGTTTTCTTTGTGATTATTTTAGACATCAAAAGTCAACCGTGTTTCCAATCTGTTCAAGAGCACAATTATCAAAATGGGAACAATCGTAAAGTTCATATATTTTCCCAAAGTGTTACATGTTCAGGTTGTATCATGCTTTAATCTTATACTCACAATAACTGTGGGTATAAAAATGGTCAATTAATGTATGAAGTAACTTTGAATCAACATTCATTAATTGACTATCTATTCAATGTAAACTAATCACGTAAAGTCATATTGACTTGATGATTTGTTAATGCTGTTAATCAGGATCATGCATTTTAGTTAAGTATATTATTTGTACTGTCATTATAAAATGTTACCAAAAATCCATTAATTCAGGAATATCGTGGTGAAACAGAAGAAGAGGTCATTAATATTGCGTGTATACAAAACATGTAAATAATTATATTTAATATATAATAATTAAATTTACAGACATTTAATAGTCATTAATTTACTATTAAGTTAATCACCTAAAGTCATAATGACTTTACCTGTATTTACAGTCTGTTCAACAGCACAATAAACTAGCAGAACGTAAATAAATAAAAGCATAAAAATGGTCAATTAATGAATGAAGTAACTTAATTAAGATGCATTAATTGAGTATCTGTTAAGTGTAAATTAATCACATGAAGTCACAGTGACTTGATCATTTGTTAATGCAGGAGAAGTTTATGATATATCCTGCATTCATTAATGCATGTTAAGTATATTATTTGTACTCTCATTATAAAGTGTTACCAAAATCCATTAATTCAGGAATATCGTGGTAAACCAGAAGAGGTCATGTATAAATAAGGAAACATGCTTTATTTAAGTAAAACAAACAAACACACACACACACACACACAGACACATATATACATACATGCATATATATATATACTGCAGACTTTTTTCATTCCGTTTTTCATATATGTGTGTGTATGTGTTCGTTTTTGTTGTTTTACTTAGATACAATATGTTTACTTATTTTCACATTACTTCTTTGGACTTTTGGACCCACTGTATGTATGTATGCGTGTCTTTTACACACACACACACACACACACACCTGTGTCTAAAGCTCACGTTTTGTTATCACTATTTTCTCAGATGGGCTGTTATATTTTCATGTTGATGTAATCTGTTTTATGCACAATTACAGACAAACAACGTTTTGAATGTGCTTAATCTTTTATTTGCTTTTGAGACATGAGAAAAATAAAGAGCCTCTCAGCATGTGATGGGCCTCTGTTGCAGCTCTTTAGTGGTACTGCCTTCCCAGGGAGCTCACCACCACCGCCAGGAACTTCTGAAAAGCTGCCTGGACATCTCCAGTGAAGTCCTGACCCATCTGACTGGCAACCACAATGGTCAGACAGTCAGCCAGCAGCTGCAACACAACAAGAAGAACACACCAACATGAAGGGTGAGCTGTTTTTGGAATGATTATCGAATATAGATAACAATAGTCACAGCAGTTCCATAACCCATTACCTTGAAGTTATCAGGGTCCACGTGCAGTTTCTCGGAGTGCAGCACGCTCAGCTCGGCATAAGTTTCCTTGATGTTGTCCATGTTCTTCACAGCCCGGTCCAGACCGTGGAGGATAGTTTTTCCATGATTTGCAACCATCGGGTTTGCCATGATGGCGGCGGCGTTGTAGAGGTTTCCAAAGTTGCCGAAATACCTCTCACACCAGGGGTAGACGACCAGGCACCTGAAAAAACATTAAAAACACAAGTGTTTCAGATTAAGATCATCGGTGCCAAAAAAAAAAAAAAACACCCATTTGTGATTATCTGAGGCGCGTTGTGCACTAACAAAGTGCATCCAAAACATAAATCCTGATCTGTAAATATTCTCTTGTTTAGGGTGTTTAAAGATTACGTCAGTACACTCTTGTTAATGCAAAATAACAGGTACACCTCACCTGGCAAGGGCTGCAGGGCCCACGGTCTCATAGTCCATCTTGGAGAAGATGTCCTGGATGGTGGCGCGCTCGAAGTCTGTCCACTCGACCATTTTGTTGGCTCTAGATTGTCCTGTGTGGTTCAGTAGATGCTGTGCTGCCCGGCATTAGATGCACCTTTTAAAGCAACCCTGCTCCCCTCCCAGAAGCATGTGACTAGACAGCTGTGGGCCGGTCAAGTGTTGCATTATAACAATGATAAGGGTATCTGCACCACTTAGATTGTTTCTGAGAGAGATAAAAATAGCTTGAGGTACGAAGTATACCCCGCAGCCCCACAGGGCCCCCACATTCAACAAGGCAAAATCATACAAACTCCCTCAGACTCACAATGAGTCATATTGAAATAATAATGCTCAGAAACCCAGTGTGTTAAGAAGACATAATGATGTCAAAGACATTTTTACAAGATATCCTGAAGATTATTTTCCCTTTGTGTCATTATCTTTTGGTCAAACAGGCGTAAAAGTAAATTATCACACATTTATACACGCAAACATAACGAACACAGTGACAAAATGCCAGTTTGTTACTCAGAGACTGCACAATAACAGCATAAGAAGCCGAGCAGGTTCCATGATCAGGACCTCGGACAGCAATCGTAAAATTTCGGTGCAGATACTAGTTTGATACTGTCAGCTGTAACATCCTTCTTCTGATTTCCAGACTGCTCATTGTAAACAAACACGCTCAGCCATCAGTTTGCTGATTGCAATCATCATTTCATTCAATTCAGTGCAAATATTAGTGACTATATTTTTTATTTCTTCAACATCAACATAAAGCAGCACATCAAAGATGGTCAATTGGATCAAATTGTCGAATGGTCCTCTGTGAAAGCTGTCTTCAGATTTTAATCATAATTTTATTATTAATGTGTATTTGCTCATATGATGGTTTCATTTCCACTTATTTGTGCCAGTAGCTGCTCACAGCCCGTGACTGTCCACGGTTGACGTGTCCATATCTACATCAAAATATGTTTTAAATAATTATGTAGATTGCTATCACACAATGAATGTTTGAGTTAGATTGTTGTAATTCAAAGATGCTCTGGGGCCACCTTAAGACTTTTGTTTATCTCATGGGGGCTGCATCCTGACATGAAACGCCCTCTGCAGCCTATCTTGGAGGTGGTCCTGGGTGTGTCCATGCTTCGTTTTAACTATAAAACCCCCCATTGTTTGAGCTACAAAGCACTCAGCGACGCTCAACTAACAGGCAAGATGACCAGTCTCACTGCTAAGGACAAAGCCAATGTCAAGGCCTTCTGGGATAAAATATCTTCAAAGGCGGACGACATCGGCATGGATGCTATATCCAGGTAAATATAACTTAAAACTGACTGATGTAACCTGTTCCAACACTAATGGATTCATTTACATACTCACCTTTTGAATTTTCTACCCAGGATGCTGACCGTGTACCCGCAGACCAAGACTTACTTCTCCCACTGGAAGGACTTGAGCCCCGGCTCTGCCAACGTGAGGAAGCACGGAAGAACTATTATGGCTGGAGTTGGTGATGCTGTGACCAAGATCGACGACCTGAAAGGAGGTCTTCTCAGCCTCAGTGAGCTGCATGCCTTCACTCTGCGAGTGGACCCTGCCAACTTCAAGGTGCACAGTCAAAGTGATTAATACATGATGTAGTGTGTTTCTCAAACTTTGCTCTCAAGACTCGCAACAAGTTGATTTGTCATTACCAGCAATATAATGTCCTTATGTACAGTGTAGATAATTCTGTTGCATTCAGATAAACCTGCATTGTTAAAGTAGGTCTTTACCGTACATATGAAGAATGGAGTACAGAATGAGCAACAAATAACTGCAAACATCTGGGACAGATGTGTGGATGGGGAGATAAAAACTTCATATATGTAACATCTATGTGATTGTCTTCTTTTCACAGATTGCCTCCCACAACATCCTTGTGGTTCTGGCCATCATGTTCCCCAACGAATTCACCCCTGAGGTCCATGTGGCTATGGACAAGTTCCTGGCTGCTCTGGCTCTGGCCCTGGCTGAGAAATACAGATAAACAGCTGGAGCAGATGACAGAAAATGCAGCATGAGCTTACTCTGCAAATAATAAATAAATGCATGAATAAAAAAACACATTTGTTTTCTTTGTGATTATTTTAGACATCAAAAGTCAACCGTGTTTCCGGTCTGTTCAAGAGCACAATAAACTAGTAGAATTTCAAAATGGGAACAATCGTAAAGTTCATATATTTTCCCAAAGTGTTACATGTTCAGGTTGTATCATGCTTTAATCTTATACTCACAGTAACTGTGGGTATAAAAATGGTCAATTAATGTATGAAGTAACTTTGAATTAACATTCATTAATTGACTATCTATTCAATGTAAACTAATCACGTAAAGTCATATTGACTTGATGATTTGTTAATGCTGTTAATCAGGATCATGCATTTTAGTTAAGTATATTATTTGTACTGTCATTATAAAATGTTACCAAAAATCCATTAATTCAGGAATATCGTGGTGAAACAGAAGAAGAGATAATTAATATTGCGTGTATACAAAAAATGTAAATAATTATATTTCATATATAGTAATTAAATTTACAGACATTTAATAGTCATTAATTTACTATTAAGTTAAGTTAAGTAACTAATTACTTAAAGTCATAGTGACTTGATCATTTGTTAATGTTGAGCATGTAAAGTCACAGTTGGATGCAATATAGGCTGTTATACAATAACCCAAACCATAAGAACAATAACAATGATAATATAAAAAAAATATCATTATTGTTATTATTATTCTATGAAATATATTTTTAAAACTAGATGGGGCTCCACGGCACCAGATGCAACCCAGCTGCTCACCTCCCAAAAACATGCGATTGGATGGGCGGTGAACCGGCCACGTACTGTGCTATAGATTTGCAACAATGATAAGGGTATCTGCACCACTTAGATTGTTTCAGGGGTTTAGTGGTGGTTCAGCACAATTGGGCTCTCGGTGTGTCGTGTGTCAACATACGATTTTTTCTATATTGCGCAGGTTGTAATAATAATGGGAACAGATAAGTTGCTAGGCCTGCAAAAATTTGGTTGGAGATTTGGTTGCAAAGTGAAGTTGAAAAGGTGTCTTTTTCAACTGTTTCAACGACTTGAATTCAACCTCATTTCAACCATGGATTCATGATTATATATTATATTCGTTATATTATTATATCATATTATATTCACATTTACTCTCAAAATAAGACAATTGACAAAATAGTACCAATGAAACATTTATTGACACGTCACGCTACATACGACAGACCGTCGACAGACCACACTGCAGGAACATGTCCATACTCCTGACAGCAGAAACATCTGAGAGGAGCCCTCTCATATGGCCTCTGCAAACACCTGGGACAGATGTGTGGATGGGGAGATAAAAACTCCATATATGTAACATCTATGTGATTTTCTTCTTTTCACAGCACAGTCACCACTATCATTCCAACAAGATAATAATAATAACATTATTTTGTATAGTAACTTTCATACAAAAAATGCAGCTCAAAGTGCTTTACAACAAAAGAAATAAAAAAAGACATAAAAAGAACATAACAACATGTTAATGTACATAAAATGTAAAATAAAACCCACTTGATAATATTACTAAACATAAAATAAAATAAAGTGAAAATACAAAACAGAATGCATACTTCAGTGGTGGTAATTTGAGAATTAATAGGCAAGAACTCAGAAGGTATTTTGCCATGTGTACACAATCTGTAAATTGGCACCTAGGTCTCTGAAGCCATAAGCATAACAGAACCTCCCTTTTCCTAGCAGACACAGACTCACCACCGGTCTTGATTAACCGACATAAGCCTCTTTCAGCTCACCTCAGAACGTCTTCTCATGGGTTTAACCTCACTGTCGGTCTTATCTATGTCCGGTGCAACCCGAAGCTGCCCTGGAAAGAAACCACTCTCAGTGGTGCTGTGGGGATTGAAAAATACACACCACAGACTTTTTTCGCAAACCTACCAACCACTGACCTTAGCACCCATGTAACATAAGACGGAAAATAAACCCACTTGATAATAATAATAATAATAATAAGATAAAATAAAGTGAAAATACAATACATAGAATGCGTACTTCAGTGGTGGTAATTTGAGACTTAATAAGTGAAAACTCAGAAAGTTATTTCGCCATGTGTACACAATCAATAAATCGGCGCCTGGGTCTTTGAAGCCATAAGCATAACAGAACCTCTCTTTTCTCAACAGACACAGACTCACCACCGGTCTTGATTTTCTAAAATAAGCCTCTTACCCCAGAATGTTCTTGCTGACTGGAATCACTAGAAACACTTGATGAATTCTTCTTGTGTATCTTTGTATATCCATATCCTTTTGTATCTTCCTTCTCAACTTGTATTTCATTTTCTGATTCCTCTTCTAACTCCATTGCATCCCCATCCACCATCTGTTCAAACACGAATAAACCTGCAAGCCAAAGTTCCCGGATGTGTCAGTGTGATGTATGGATGTCTGGTCCATGGTGGCAGGCTATATGGATGAACTTTGACAATCAATTGTAACTCAACTAACCTACATGGACTAAATCCATCAACTTCATGTCAGATCACCAGCAGATGATGCTTCAGTTGAGGATAATATGGTTGTAATTACTACCCATTCTTACAAAAAAAATGTATCACTTACATCAGTTTATTACTTACCACACATTGCCTGTATGAGCTCTGTGACAACATTAATTGATGACAAAACTTTTCTTATTTTTTCCCCCCCAATATTTACACTTCTCATCGTATACTGACTTTGAATCACATGGATTGGATCAAACGATAGCTTTTTTGAAATTATGATCATTGGTGGTTTTCCGTTTTTACATCCACCCGGCGTTAGCCTTCATATAGGCTACTGAAAATGTCAAATCTGTTTTTTGGACACTGCACTATACTCCAAGTGGATCCTGATAACTTCTGGTATGTTGCCAACTCTGTGAGGCTCCCTCACTACTACACATCTCTTTTATCAATAGGCCCTATATTCTGATATACTATTTCTGTTGCTACAATTTACAGATGTTCCTTAAATGCCTCAGACCTAAGCAGCTTGCTGTAGATGCTATCTCTGCAGCTGCACACACGTAGGCTGAGAGCAAGTAGGTCTATCTGTGGACTCGCAGTATCTACACAACACATCCACTTTACTACATGACACACCCACTTGGTTAGGTTTAGGCATGAGCAGTGAGATGGTTCGGGTTAGGGGTCAGGGGTGTGTGTCTTGTAGCATGCCATTATGGTGACAACATATTCTCTAGTTTTGAGAAGAATGAAACAATTACCTCCTAATGTAAGATTTACTGTCATGGAGAGGAAACTGCTAGCTGGTTAGCATAAAGGTTCCAAAGGAGTTGAAATTAGTGTTATTTTACCTTGAAATGTGTGGTAAAGCAAAACCCAGTCAATCTATAAGGTTTGTGTGATATGAAGTGAATATATGCTGGTAATAAGCTATTCCTCTGTGTGGTAGAACTCCATTTGTTGACCTCCAAAGACTAATAACAGCAATCATGTATTATAAGAGCTCTTATAATACATCCATGGTTTTTAGTCTCCGGAAAGTAGCCTAGTTCCTTGTAATGCAGACGCCACTGTGTATATGAACATCATTTCCATTTACAGTGCTTCACTAGTTTGTTGTGCTTCAGATCACAACCTCTTGACTTTGTACTACATTGTAGCTACAAGATATATCAAGATACACATGGTGCATATTCCTAAATAGTTAACAAATGGGGTCAATAATGGCCCATATATATTTTTTTCTATTTTACTAAGGCACGTTTGTTTTAAATTCCATTTTCAGTAAAGGGTCTTCTCAATAGTGATTGAGTGATTTGCACATGGATGCTATCTCTATATGCTGTCGCCGTCATCATCATCATCATCCTTTAGTGTAGTACTGCAGACGCCCTCTGGTGAGCACTGCCATGCCTTGAACAAAAGCTGATCCTTAGTTCAATGTGTGGAGGGGAACTGTGACCAACACAAGCCGGCTGTATATTACCTACACTGACATCATGGTTGAGCGGACCGTTTGGGGAAAAAATAAATATCGACGAGATTGGACCACAAGCTTTGGCAAGTAGAGGTTAATTTGAAAAAAAAAGAAGTGATATCTTATTTTCAAGTCCAGGGTATAGTTTATAGACTTTAATCCTTTAGTGGAATCATTTTGGATTTTACCGTGGGGCCGATTGATAATCTTTTGAAGTTTGTTTTTAGGATCATAATACTGTTTGGTTAATATTTAAATTCAAACGATCGCTTCATAATGAATCCTCTTTGTCAATATCCTTTGTGTTTGTTAGGGGAAAATCTCTCTTGGTAAAATAATACTGAGGAATTGAGTATTTTAATACTTGATTAAGACTTTTTTTTAAATTTTTCAGCTGGTTACTTAATTTTTACCACCAGTAAAATTGTCCATGACAATGCCATTAAATAGGTTTTATTTGGCATTTAAATAGGCTCAGTCCGTTCAGACTCTATTTTGTCATATAGGGCCAAACAAAGGTGTTTGGTGATCTTTTTGAATGCTAAACTGAAGTCAATGAACAGTATTCTCACATAGGCGCTTTGTATGCAAAGATAGCATTGTGTGTTTAAAAGGTAATTCTATAACGAGCTGAACAATCCCAGCTAGAAAAATAAATAAAATAAAACTCATGTTTAAACATTTCTTGTCTTAGTGTGCTGTGTTGCTCAATCATGCCAAAACAACAACAACAGCTTTTTAAAAATCAGCTTGCACGAGCTGTAAACACGTAAACATGTGGTACAGTGGTGAGAAAAGTTTCTGCACAGCTTTGACCTTTGGTACATTTCAAGATGTACTTTTGGTGGTTCTTAAATTGGAGTTTGAGGACCCCCAGAGGTCTCTAACGGTACTACAGGTTGTTTTCAGTTTGTTTTCAGGTTGTTTAATCGTATGTAACAACAAATGTCTTCTCAGCAGGGTCTCCCAGACAAAATCCTGCCAAATGAGAACAATTGTCCAGTTATTTATCAATATGGGGATCAGTAAAAAAAAACAAGAAAGAAAGAAAGAAAGAAAAAAGACAAAAAATATAAATAATAAATAATACTTATGTTTCCATTAACTGATGAAATATTTGGACTCTACAGACTATGTGGGATTTGATTCATATATTTATTAGAATTAGAATCACCAAAGTAATGTGTAAATTAAGAGAAAGTCACATACCACTTAAAAGCTACTTCATTTGTTAATTAAGATGTTTTTAAGGGGTTTAGTTTGTGTTCTTTAAGAACCCTTTAATAACTCCTTAAATTGGTCATTAAGAATGATGTACCCTTTATGTTGTACTTAATTTGTTAATTAAGGGATTTTGTTTGGGTTTGGCCTTTTCAAATTAGTGGACAAATCAGGGGGTTCTCTGTCTACTGTACTAATTTAATCTCAGAAAACACTTGATCTAAGATTAAGGGGTTTAGGGAGTAATAAATGTTATATAAGGAATACTTAATGGTATTCAAAGGGATTCTTGTTTCATAGTGTTGAATATATGAGGGAGAGTTGGGGGAAAAGTAATATCCATTTCCCTTGGACAGCTAATGAAAGTGCATCCCATGATCTGATTTGTACCGAGGTCAAAAAAAATCTAAAAGTGTCCCCAAAATACAGTATTACCTTTAGCATCTGATAGCGACTTGTTGACAGAGTCTGCTGTTGATAAATTGCTGGAATACAGTAATACTGTACTTTGATTTCTTTAACAAAAGCATTCATTAGTGTTTGTTTACAACTGTTTTTTTTTTAGGAAAAGGTGAGTCACCATGAACAGTGTCAGGTATATGGACCTAAGTACAGTTACAGTAAGGAGACTAGAGATGCTTTTATTGATTTAGCAAAGTAATGGCTGACAGTTTGTACCGAGCTTTGTTGTAAGAAAAAGACAATTGGTTCTATAACAAGTTATGTTTTTCCAGGTTCTGTGCCTCACATTAACAGTCATTCTACTTGGGCCCTGATTTTGGTATATCTGAGTTATTAGGTGTGCTGGCACCAAAGGTGCAGAGCACAGCTGTTGTTCTTCTGCATACTTAATATTATTATTATTAGTGTGCCTGCTATGCAATGCATAGGCACACTTATATTATCATCTATACTTATTATTAGGTGTACTGGCATCGAAGCACAACTTATAAAATTAACTTCTTTTTATTATTATATTTTCTTGCACCTTCAGACTTTAGTGCGTAACTAGTCCCATAGCTTTACGGAGCACAAAAAATGACATAAGCATAAATAAATGTATAAATAAATAAATACATTTTGGTCATGAAAAAGTACATAATTAAATTAATGTAATTTTCACATTTCCATGCATCAACTCGTATTTATTTATTTCTGTCTTTATTTATGCATTATTTATTTATTTATTTATGCTTATGTCATTTTTTTGTGCTCCACACGCGCCAGGTTGCCAGCTCACCTAAAATTTCTTCAGAAATTTCTTCAGAAATTTTTACCTTTTCTACTATGAGTATGTGGATGGTGCAATATGGACGTTGCGTATCCACTAGAGGGCGTCCCAACACTATAATATGAACCCAAGTATGGCATATTCTACCCTGTATTCCAAGGGGCTTCAACTCTTTTCATGTATTTATTTATTTTTCTTTTACATGGTATGGTATACTCACATATAAATAAAAGATTGCCTTATTAAGCAATATCTCACGACTGGCCGCGATTATATCATCGCAATATACCACGGCCAGTCGTGAGATATTGCACATAGAACTGTAAAATGACATTAAACGTCATAGCTGTAGTATACGCTCATTATACCACGGCTATCAACTAATCAGATTGCGAGATTTTAACTACGTGTTTTATAATAATGTATATATCAGCGTGTTGTACGCTTCTGAGCGTGCCAGAATTTACATTTTTTTTATTTATGTATTTTCAAGTTGATGTACACTTTGAACAGTATGGCTGTCTATAGTTTTAGACTTTTTATAGTACCAGTTCAGATCAGTTTGGCGGTTATATCAATTCCCAATGTAACATTTCACCAAATGTGCCAGTTAACAAATCACAGTATTAAGTTGGCTGCAGTATTAAGTTGGCTGAGTTACTGCCAGGAGTACTAACGTCATTTAGGCTAGTAGAGAAATCTGAGTTTCTTCATTATGGAAAAGGGACTGAGAGAAACACACTAAATACAGGAGGATTTTGCTAGTTTTGTCATACACTTAAGGTTTTTGCATGTGTGTGCCTGTGCATGACAAAGTCTTTGGATATGAAACGGAAAGTATCGCTGCCATAGTAAAGTCGATTGAAGGAAACACCATTTTGTAGTTTTTCAAGGCAGATGGGATTGTAGACAGTTAGGACATCTAAGAACAATCATAAAGCAACAGACTCAACAGTCCGCATACTGTCATGCAGAATAGAGCAGGACTCCTAATGAAAAATGTAATATTTCATTTATCTGTCTGTTTTGTTGTTGTATATCAAAGGTCACCCACAGTTAAATAAGGATTGGAGTCATTTTAAGCCACGTCCTGTGCTGATAGAGATGAAAGAAGAAATTTAGGCTCATTATGGGAGATTTTGTCTGCAAACTTACCAGTTGACGAATGAATAGATATATGGTTGTCAAGCATTAGTATATGGGTGTCCATTCAACAGCGGTGTTTTCTGACTGTGTGTCTTCAAATTAGGACAGATGTGTCTTATTGTTTCACGCTATTGTCCCTTAAATCTCCTCCCCACTTACAGCAGTGGTAGTGTGATTGTAACCAAATCCAAAAAGAGCAGAAATCAGCAAACAGGACTTGAAAGAGGGTTTGAAGGCTTTTGTCCTGGAAAATATTACAAATTGAGCCATTTGAATTTGTGGATCAATCATACACACCTCAGTCCAAGAAAGCTTTAGTTTTAAGGAAGTGTCTCTGTTGAATGCGTGTCAGACTCAGATCGATAACACCTTAATTAAATTAAATGGACAGTGAAATAATAGCCTATACAACCACACAGGGAAATGCCAGTTGCGCTGTAGTCTATATCAGCTAAGCTACTGCGTGCTTGATGAAAATTTATCTTTTTCCCCTCTGAGCGGATCCACCCTTTGGATGCTCCAGCACCCCTTTAGATAAGCTTTAGAAACACCATGTATTGGCAGCATACGTCACCGATAATGACCTTGTCACTTTGGGGTCAACTGATAACCAAATGTAATATTAGTTAACTGTCACCTACGAACATATGTTTACCGTATATGTTCTCTAAATTTTGATTGAGAGCAAATCCCTTTCTTTTTTTTTTATTTGTTAAGGCATATTGCATGCTGTAAACAACATGAGTAAGCTATAACTGTGCAGAAGAAGTATGTAGTAAATGAGGATGATGAAGATGAAGATAACCTGCATAAAATCAGAGTAAAAAATCATTTTCTGACGTAAGAACCAATGAAT
This sequence comes from Scomberomorus guttatus, assembly GCA_038419695.1. Classification (NCBI taxonomy): domain Eukaryota; kingdom Metazoa; phylum Chordata; class Actinopteri; order Scombriformes; family Scombridae; genus Scomberomorus; species Scomberomorus guttatus. Next base: position 2,156,714 of record CM076459.1, read on the forward strand.
TTTGGATTTGGTCAAAAGTAAAAGTTATTTATATGAAATAATTCATGTCAGGGTCCTGTTAACTTTTCAGATTGTGCAACAAACAACAATTTATTTCCAGTTTGGTACAAATCTAAACGTGTGTTTATAACATTACTCCCTGCCTGTACCAATACCAGAACACTCACACTATAATATACTTTAAATTCCTTGTTTTCAGTGGCTGTCAGTGGGTCTTCCTGTTTTGCATTTTCAAAAGTTTGCACACTCATTTCAACGAACTTCTTGAATTCTTATGAATGCAGACAAATTGAAAATACCTTATGATTACCTGTGGTTGCGTGTGTATTTTTCAAATTGGATTTAAAAGAGGTCATTGAAGTTCTTTTTTTTTTTTTTTTTTTCGTTGTGTGTTTATCTCATGCAGGCTGCAATGTATCATCTGGAGCCCGTCCAAATGCCACACAGCCTATCTCGGTGGTGGTCCGGGTGTGCCCACGTCTTGCTTCGTATATAAAAGCCTCCCAGAGTTTGGACTGAACTACAACCCATCAATTAACGAGCAAAATGAGTCTCACAGCTAAGGACAAGTCCACCGTCAAGGCCTTCTGGGGCAAAGTGGCTGGCAAGGCTGACGACATTGGCAACGATGCTCTGTCCAGGTAAATATGATCCAAAACCGACTGATACAGTTCCTAAAATGTATTTTTATTTATTTAATCATTTATTACTTATACTAACTCAATCACATTTATTACCCAGGATGCTGGTCGTCTACCCGCAGACCAAGACTTACTTCTCCCACTGGAAGGACTTGAGCCCCGGCTCTGCCCCCGTGAAGAAGCACGGAAAAACTGTGATGGCTGGAGTCGCTGATGCTGTGTCCAAGATCGACGACCTGAAAGGAGGTCTTCTCACCCTCAGTGAGCTGCACGCCTTCACCCTGCGAGTGGACCCTGCCAACTTCAAGGTAGATATCACTGATCGTGATTAACACACATCCCGTAATTCAGTAAACTTTAGGTGGTACTTTAGGGAACATATAGAACTTATTTCACAGGTTCCCCAAAGTGTGCACATAAAATTGCCTTGTAAATATATCACCATGTGCTTTATTCATTGGAAAACAAATTAGGTTTGTGTTCACTGTGTACTCCAGCATATTGGATTTGAACTGAAACAATATGTATGTGGTCATTTTGGGGTTTTAAATCTATACTATGTGAACAACAATTGTGTTGGAGTACAGAGCCAAACAAAATGTCTCAGTGTATGCGAGAGTCTCCTCCGGATTACGTTTATATATAAATAGATGAATTGTGATCACACAAATGAGACCATATGGAAATGGAAAAACAACAGTGTTTAGCTGGCCTGATGAGATCGAAGGTTGTAGCTACTTAAAGGGCGCAATAACATATATTATATTAGGATCCGGCGTTTACAGAAGTCAGGTGATGAAAATCAGTGATGCACGCTAGAAGTTAGTTTTGGCCATCTTAGCTTTCTGATGCTGGGTCCGGAGACTCTCAATAGGCCTAATATATACAAAGTAGGGCCTACTTCTTAAATTATGACAGAAAACAAAACAGAAACGTGAGAAACTAAATGGCAACTGAGCTAAAACTCATTATCCTCTTTTCACAGATCCTCGGCCACTGCCTCCTTGTGGTCATGGCCACCATGTTCCCCAACGAATTCACCCCTGAGGTCCATGTGGCTATGGACAAGTTCCTGGGTGCTCTGGCTCGTGCCCTGTCTGAGAAATACCGATAAACTGCAAACTGCAGGGACAGATGACGGACAGCAGCATGGGCTTGAACACTCTCTGTTAGTCTGAAGATGAATAAATGATCGAAAGCAATGAAATTGTCATGGTTGTTTGTGTGGTCAAGTGATTTTTTTCCTCGATCAAAGGATTTCAAGTGAACAGCACTCATGACACCAATTCAATTAATGTTATTATTGATAGAAAAATATAAAGAGCAGAAGGTCTTTGTACAAGACAAGCATCATGGCTGTTTATGAATCACTAAAGGAAAACAGGCCAGAATGAATGCAGAATAAATTCAAATAATCTTCTCACTTACAAATCCGAAGAATAAGAGAAGTTTAATGGACTGTATCTCTATTAATACTACTATAAAAGAAATATACACATCACAATATGTTCAGTGGTGGAAGAAGTATGAAGAGTGAGAATAAGATTAAAGTTTTTTGAATCAATAAGTCCCATTCACTTTTATCAACTATTATCAACACAATACACAATAAAGTAAAAGTATTCATTTTGCAGTGACTTTCAAAAATGTTAAATTATGATAAATACGTAATTATTATTGATTCATATGTAATTACTGACTGATAAGAATAATTCAATATATAATATATAATTATAATAAAAGTATAATAAACAACTATAATGAAAAATAATTAAATAATATAAATAATTTAAAAAACGTTTTGCATTTTCTTATTTTTTGTACCCTACTTTGTTCTTATACCCCGACTACATAATAACAATAATAATATTAATAATATATCAATATATAATAATAATAATAATAATAATAATAATAATAATAATACCATTATTTATATATATATATATATATATATATATATATATATATATATATATATATATATATATATATATGTAATTAAATTATTAATAATTAAAGTATTGTTTTAAATATTGTTATGATTGATAATAATAATAATGATAATGTTATTAATAATAATTATTAGTGCAATTATATTATTATTGTTGTTGTTATTATTACTATCATTATTATTATATTAGTTCATAATATTGGGAATGTGTCTATTCTGCGTAGAGTATTTTTGATCCTTAAGTGTATATGTTGATAATACTTAAGTGCACTTAAGTAATGTTTGCCAGACTTCTACTTGAATCTCATTTTCAGATTGTGATATTACAGCTTTGACTAAAAAATCTAAATACTTCTTCCACCACTGAACATTTATATTTACAACACACATACGTTTACAATATATCAACAACATGAATTAAGTTTCCTCTGAGAAAATGTTAATTAATGTGTTTGGTGAGGTGCAAAAATGTTGATGCTGAAAGTATGAGTGAAATGTTCAGAGACAACTTGATTAATTTTTTCCACCAAATTATCTGATCTTGCAGTACAATATCTGCTAAAAGCAATATTATTATTTTTATGGTTATGTTTAAACACTGGCAGCACTTGGTTTAGGTTAGGGAAAGATCATAGTCTTCGTTTCAGAAAAAAGCCAGCAATGACTTGAGGCACAACATGTTTATTAACTTTTAAACGAAACGACCATCTCTGACTAACTTTAACCAAAGTGCTTTTGCTGCCTGGATCTAACCACACTTGGGACTCACTCCGCGTTTCATTATATAGACTGACGAAAAACAACTTGTTGGGTATGCTTATTGTTTTATTTGTTTATGCTCTTGAGACATGATAAAAACAAAAAGCTTTTAAACAAATTCTCAGCATGTGATGGTCCTCTGTCGCAGCTCTTTAGTGGTACTGCCTTCCCAGGGAGCTCACCACCACCGCCAGGAACTTCTGGAAAGCTTCCTGGACCTCAGCAGTGAAGGCTTTGCCCATCTGGCCAGCAACCACAATGGTCAGACAGTCAGCCAGCAGCTGCAAAACAACAAGCAGAAAACATTAACATGAAGGGTGAGCTGTTTTTGGAATGATTATTGAATATGTATAATAATAGTCACAGCAGTTCCATGACTCATTACCCTGAAGTTATCGGGGTCCACGTGCAGTTTCTCGGAGTGCAGCACGCTCAGCTCGGCATATGTGGCCTTGATGTTGTCCATGTTCTTCACAGCCCGGTCCAGACCGTGGAGGATAGTTTTTCCATGGGTTGCAATCATCGGGTTCTCCTTGATGGCTTCGGCGTTGTAAAGGTTTCCAAACTTGCCGAAATACCTCTGGCACCAGGGGTAGACGACCAGGCACCTGGGGAAACATGTAAAAACATCCTTAACTCCCAATTCTGCAAATGTCAGTGAACAAATTACTGCTTCTTTTGTACATTTACGTGAAGGAAAATGACAACAAAGAAAAAGATGTCACACCTGGCAAGAGCTGCAGGGCCCACGGTCTCATAGTCCATCTTGGAGAAGATGTCCTGGATGGTAGCGCGCTCGAAGTCTGTCCACTCGACCATTTTGCTGGCTTTAGATTTGTTTCACGAATCCTGCTTGCTCAGGGCCAGATGCGTCTTTTATAACAATGGCTTCGCTCTTCCTACTGATATCTGATTGGATGAGCTAGGGCAGTGGGTTGGCCAAGTATTGCTCTGCGGCTTTGCAAAAATGATAAGGAGAGGACAGATCTGCACTGCTTAGATTGTGTCTGCAGCAGAGCAAAGTGCTCTGCAACTTACAATGTATCTGGCATCATCCAAAATTGCTGCTATTTGCCCATTATTTGTGAATTCTTGCCACTGCACTAACACACTAAAGCGAATTATTGTATAAGAATTGGACGTGGTCAGATTTAAAAAGCGCTTTAATGGCTTTTTAAAAATACTTTATTGAGACATTATTTGAGTTCGCTTTAATGATTATTTTTGTTGGAAAGCAACCAATTTGCATTTTAAAGACTACAAGTAGGCCTATTCTGATTTCTTGTGTATTTTCCAATAAATAATAACGTTCATTTTAAAATGAAATGGTGATGTGGTTTAATTAACCATCAAAAAGTTGTAAATCCAGTAGAGGGCGCACCTACGCGTCAGGGTGTTCTGGCTATATGTCTAAACGTTATATATAAATTTGCTCAAGAGGATAATGTAAGCTGTGTTACATTGCAACAATGTAAGCAGATCAACAGTTTATACAGTCTATCTTCATTGCATTTGTGCATTACCTATCACAAGTGACTGCCATCTGACGTCATTGTAATCATTTATGAGTTCAAAAGAAATGTCCCATATTTATGGCCCCGTTTGGTTATAACATACAATGCTCACTGCTGATTTTCTACCACAGTTTAGTTTTAGGGCGATAGTAGAGCAGTATGGGAAACGTATGTTGACTATCAAGTGTTAGAGCCGGGAAGAAGAAAGTTCCCAAAGACCTCAGTGACGAGGCATGTCAGAGGAAACGCTTTCCTGCTGGGAAACGCTGCCCGGGGTGAGCACCTCGGACAGCTCCCTCAACCTTTCAATCAGGCCCCGCGGGATCAGGAGCTGTCTGAGGCGATCGTTTACTGATGCCAGCACCTCGGACAGCTCCTCCACCGCTGTCAGTCACACCTTCAGCACCTTGGTCAGCGCCGCGGTTTGCTGTCCTGACATGCTATATGATATGAAGCAAGATCCAGTGGTGTGATTTACGCTAGAAGTCTCTGTTTCGTTACACCAAACCGTCTTACAAAGTGAAACAGTTGAAACTTTATTTGAATATTTTATCTATCACCACAACTGTCATTTGCAAAAAAAAAGTATAGGCTAATGGTTAATGTGTGGTTAAGTTCTTATACCTACCAAGGTTATTCATCAGTGCCACAAAATGTTTTAGTTCATAGTTTTAAAAAACTCCATTAAGCCTTCCTTCTTGTACGTTGTTTTTTTTTTATTTTTTTTTTTATATCAAATCAAATTGCACCAGTATCAAATCCAAACCACACCCCCATGAAAGAAAAATGCCCAAACACTCCAAGCCAGTGTGTTAGATAAAAGTAACCACTGCCAGGTCATAGGTTTTTGTTACTTATTTTACTGATATTTTATTTAAAAATCACACGTTTTGAATTAGTCTGCATAACTTAACGCTGAAAAATACATTGACAGACAAAGACATGAGAGACTGTAATTTGAGAGGTTGCTGTGGTCTTTGAATGGACAACGCAGACAGCCCTACTGATTCATTTCTACAGGATCTGGTGCGCAGAAAGAGATCTTGAAAAAAAAACCCAGCTAGACCCATGTCTCCAATTTAATTTTGTATATGTGGGCTCAGAAACACTTCTCATCATCTGGCAACCTAAATTTAACATATTTATATTTGACTTATCATTGCTAGGGGATTGCCAGTCCTTCTGGTTTCTTGTCACCAGTTTAAAACGGGTGCGGTCGTCTGTAATTAATGATAAGGGTGCTGTATCGGGCCAAGGGCTGACAATTATTGAACCTTTGCCAGTAGACATTGAGTGTCATGTTAGGTCTCTGTCATGTGCACCCCGGTCTTTATTTGATGGACTTTAAAGCTTCATTTTTTTGGATAGCCTAATGTTAAAAATGGCTCGTCTAGGCTTATGGTGTAACAGTGTGCATTAAATTATTTTAAAGGACACAAGCGACCTAACGCAAAGCAATGCAAAATAATTTACGTGAATTGGCCATTGTAACAAAGCTGGAGCTGACAATAAAGTATTTCTAAAATTTATTTCATTTAAATTCTGCACCAGTCTGGATTTCAGGCCTGATAATTTTACACACATGTTGTGTGGTTCAAACTTTATACAACGTGCATTGAGTGAACACAAAAAAGTGCACATATTAGATTGACACTGACATGCAAAACGGTTAGGAAAATTGTTTGGAATAAAATACTTTTTAAAAAGCCCCAAAGATCTTACAACCAGCAAGTGGCGCCATCTGGCGGACTTCACTGGGAAACATGTAGAGTCAGATAAACATATTCTGATGGTCTCTTTAAACATAAATAGCCTACATGGAGCATATTAGAACGATTGTGCTGCTAAAACACTGATAATACTGGGAAACTGTGCGGTGTAAACAACAACAACATCAATAATAAAACAACAACAATAATAATTCGTAATGACTTTGTTTTCAGATTTGAACATCTTAAAACTGTACAAATAGATAGATAGATAGATAGATAGATAGATAGATACTGAGTAGCCTGTCGTTGAAGCAAAGGGGAATCTTGTAGCCGTCGTCTCTGTTCCCTGTCGAACATTTTTCAAAGTGACACAAAACAATCGCAACAATGCCGCGGATGAGCGGTAGGGAGTAACGTTACTTGACAGCCAGGCCTCAACCTTCAAAACAGTTATATTGTAGTTTTCCCCGGGACAGTGTGTGTGTGTCTGTGTCGCAAACATTAATACGAGCTAACCCTCTGGTCGTTGGTTCAGTGTGCGACCATTTTTACACGCGTCGCAGCTAGCGTGAAGTTAGCTATAATGCTAACATGATGTTCAACCCTTCCGCCGGGTTACCAGATGACCGAAAATCCATGTACAGTCAGTCACAAAATAGCGTGTACAAAAGTGGCGATAAAACCAGCCCTATTAGTGTCATACTGGTTAGCTCTGGCAGCCGGGGGAACAAACTGCTTTTTCGATATCCTTTCCAAAGAGTCGCCGAGTGTCCGTCATCACTTGCAGGTAGGCGCGGCATTAACGCCAGCTTTACCCAGAGACTAGTCAGGAGTTCATCACCTGCTCTTTATTCAGGGTAACCAGTGCCTTCAAGGCCTCACTTTCATATAGTTACACATTCACAGGGGCTGGATAAAGTAACAAACACCTCACAATACAATACAACCCAAAGAACAGCCCAGCAATTAACACTATATGATATCTTGATGCCACAGTTGTCAGTTTGAAGCAAATATCGATGTATGATTTCTTTCAGTAAGTGTTGATAAGGTCTTCTTGTGTCCACTGTTACTCTTTCTGAGAAACTGTTTTGATCTGTTGAGATTAGTATGACACATGATGTCTTTTATCAGTGTCCCTTTTCCATGTTCTTGTTATTTTGTCCACACTTAGTGTCAGAATACTAACTAGCAGTGTTCCTGACGTTTGACACTTAACTCTTATCTAAGTGAGTGATATGATAGAGCCAACACCTCAAACACTGGAAAACTTTATTGGCAAAGAGCAACAAAAGAAAATTAGTGTTGTTTAGAATAGTAGTACATTGTTGTGATTCATTATGTTATACAGCTGACCTGTCTAACTTGGACATTAAGAGAACATTGACATTAGAGCTGCAATGATTAGTCGATTATTCAATCGACAGACAGGATTGGATAATTGGTTGTTTCCTTGTCTTACATGATAGTAAACTAAATGTTTTGACTGGTGCTTGGACAAAACAAGACATGCGATGATGTCACCTTGAGCTCTAGGAATATTTTTTCACTGGAATTCACAAGAAATGCCAAAATTAGATTAATCGATAATGAAAGTAATTGTTAGTTGCAGCCCAGTTTACATAACACCTTTCTGACACAAGTTGGACTTTCAGGTTATTTTAATGGTCACACTGGCTAAATCCTGAACTCAAAAATGTGTTTTTTTTTAAAAATTGGCATAATCATTTGAACTGATACCATTATCTTTGTCCACAAGCAAAACAACGAAGTCCGTATGCACTGAACACAACGGGGGATGGTCTCGAAGATCAAGATGGTGATTCAAGGTATTTTTTGGTCTTCATCTAATATAAATTGTTTTATAAATTATATACACTGTAAGAAAATGGTTGAAACACAGCCTGTTCTAAGATCCACATGAGCCACTTACTTTTGTTTTTTTTTTGTCCTTCCTCTTGCTTTTGATCTTTTATTTTTTCCCCCAGAACTCATTGTATTTTTCAAGATGAATTGAGGAGATGGTTAACATGGCCTGTATGATTGAGCTTTATTAAACGCCACAAAATTTAATTTTAAAAAATGCCGTAGGGGTGGAACTTGGAAAACCTAAAGCTATCACCTCACCTTGTGTCTAAATGTCCTAGACTTTGCCCCAGCTGCTGTTTAAATATAACTGGTGAAAAAAACAAACTAGCACTTCAGATTACTTTATGTTTTGTTAACTCTGCTGGTGAGAATGTGGGACACTGATTATTACTACACACTTTAAACAAACAGGTTAGTACACTTTTCCAAAATTATATAAAGGGGTAAGATTTACAAACAGGAATTAGTCATAGGTGAAATAAAAGATAGGATAGGTGGCAGTGCTGCAACATTTCGTGGTTTTTACCAAAACAAGGGGATGACTCAGTTCATCCACTGAGTAAAAGAGCTAGACTGCTGTATATGGATGCAGCAGATGTGACAATAGTTCATGTGAGTAATGTAGTAGTCCACCATCATGTTATGTGTGAAAATGTGTTTAATCATTGTTATAAGAATGACTTATATAACTTATATAAGATATTACTTTATTGATTTCTGAGGGGAAAATCACAACATATGTACATTAAATAAACTTTCATTTGTTGTTTATGTGTAAACTGTGCCGGTAGTGAGCCACATGAGAATGAATATAATCACTGAAATGAGTACAAATAAAACACCACAAACTATCTTTCAGCTTTTTCTACACATCTGTCGGCTAACAGAAGTTATACAGCTTTTTGAAAATATCTGACATTTTAGAGAGCTTTTACAGAGGTATAGAACTGTAAACAGCCTGTTATCTATGATGTGCACAACTCATAAATCATAAAATCAAATTAATTATTACATACACTGTAGGTGTTATATGTCCTGTCATTTTTGTCTTAGTTAAGAACATAGCAGCAGCATTTGAAGCCATGTAATAGCAACTTTAGGAAGTTCATTTAGAAAATTAATCTGCAGCTATTTTGATAATCAAATGTTTGTTTGTTTTTAAGAAAAAATGCCAAAAAAAATGTGCTGTTTTCAGCTTCTATAATGTAATGGTTTAATGATTTTATTTGTCATAATGATAATAAACTGATAATTATTTGGGTTTTTGACTGTTGGTCGACAAAACAAGACATTTGAAGATGTCACCTTTGACTGTTTTAACAGTCATTTTTCACTATTTTCTGTCATTTTTTTCTGCGATTAATTGAAGGAATAATCCACTGCTAAGCCAATAATGAATCATTAGTTGCAGCCCTACGATAGTTAAGCTGTTGGTTATAACTGTGAAAATTGTTCTTAAGATAGAAACTTGTCAACACTAACGACATGTTGGCGTACACAGGGTTAACTGGTTATTTGCTTGAAGGGCATAATCAACATGCAGACCAGCATTATCACATCACAGTATCACATGTTTGTTTGGGTTGTTTTGATGTCCATTTTTATGCATTCAGCCCAACTGTGTGTTGCATTTTCCCTTTTGTTTGCTTTTTTTCTTCTTTTTTTTTATGGCCCAATTCCCATTTCAGAGAACAATCTCCACTAACTGACGAACAGTTGGTAGCAGGGTAAGACCAAATCATTCTAAACCACCTTTCCTATGCTTAGATCACCCCTGTCTTTTTTTAATCCCCCTTCTTTCCTATTTTATGTCCTATATGGGTCCCCAATCCTAATCTCAGAAAATCCTTGTGATTTATCAGTAGTAGATCCAGTGAATCAGTGCTTTGGTATATTCAGGATTTCAGTGTCACTTTCCTCTGTACTGTATGCCTTGTTCTATTAAAATCCAATAGTTCAAAACTGTAATTAAAGTTTTAATTCATATTTAATTTGATTACCTGTAGCATGTAGACTCACCATGATAAAACAAAATGCAAATCAAATGCAAGCTACAATAATGCAACTACTTTTCCAATTGTGACGGTGGGGTAAGTCTATTGTGTGTTTAATTTTTTCTGGCCTTGTTTTTCTGGCCTTGATTTTTATCCCTTTTATCGCAGCATGAGTTACTTGAGTAAAACCAGCATGAGTCTTTCACATTCTTCATTCATACAGAGACTTCACTTTTTCTGCAAGGAGGCCTCTTCCTAATTTCTCCTCTCCAGTAGCCACACAAGCTTTTTATTTACACTCTGTTTGCTGCAATACATTGCAGGCAGATGCATCTGATTAACGCAACCCCTCTTTGAGGCAGGAATGTGAAAAATGTAATCAAACAAAGCTAATTTATACTTTCTCACTTGTCCCAGCTGTTTCTCTACTGTAACCTCTCTCGCCACCTTTTCCTTATTAAGTGCGTTTTTCCCCGTCCTGAAGGTTTTCTGACATCATCCTCGCCACCATCCTCGCCACCAAATCGGATATGTGTGGAAAGAAGTTTGAGTTGAAGATAGACAATGTTCGATTTGTGGGTCACCCTACTCTCCTGCAGCATCCTCCCATCATTCAGGTAAGGAACAAAACGAGTCCTGCTGAAAAGCCGGATAACTCGTTACTACTGTTAAGGAAATCAGCTCGTCAGAGTCTCGTCTTCTCCCATTACAGTATGTAGCCTAAGTAAGTAACTTTATTTATATAGCACCTTTAAAGAGCAGAGACACAGGAAATAAAGCATAAACATACATACATACAGACATAAAACACAATGAAAAACAGAAAAAATTACACAAGGTTTGAACTTTTTAAAGGTGCCAACAGTGTCCCCAGATCTTAAATCCAATAGGAGAGAGTTCCAAAGTCCTTTAGGTTTAACCCTAGTTTTTATGAACAACCAGCAAACCCTCATCAGAAGACCTCAGAGACCTGCTAGTGACACAGGGCTGCAGTAGATCTCTAATGTAGGCAGGTGCCTGACCATGTAGAGCTCTGTAGGTGATCACAAGAACTTTTAATTGGATTCTGAATGTGGAAGAAAACAAATCATTGTGGATTAAAGTAGCTCTGTTCAGTATCGGGGAGTGACAAAATGAGTGCGATATTGTTTGGAGAATCACTAGATTTAAGAGATTGAAGTAGTAAGTAACGTTACTTGTGATGTGTCTTTTATTATATACTGTATTGGACACGTGTGATTGGTAACAGACAAACCAATCCAAACCATCCGGGTTTGATTATGCTATAGGACTGTTTCTCATTTCACCATCTCATCTTTATGTAAGTGTGGATCTCTGGCAGATAAGTCTTAGCTGCTGCAGTGCCCCCTACTGACAGAAGTTTTGTTTATCTCATGAACCATCGCCTGTGTTGCTGAGATGGCAATTCAACAACAACATATTCTGTTAAACGGTGCCCCTTTAAAAGTAACAAGAACATCGTACTGTAATGCAATACTACAATACTTTTTATTCTCTGACACAGTATCAACAAAAACGGAACATTTTGGTGTTAACAAAGGTTGCACTGTTATTAAGTATTAGTTAAATTAAGTATTGACTGCATCATTTATACATCTACACACTGTAGATTTACAATTTGCAAAAAGTTTATTTTATGCATCTTATGAAATATGTGTCTTCTTCCCGTACAGGTGTCTAAAACAGATCCTTCGCCTAAGAGAGAAATGCCGACCATGATCTTGTTTAATGTGGTGTTTGCACTAAGGGTATGAAAAGTCTAATTCTTTATTGTTCATATTAAGCTATTTGTAGATACGGACCTCTACCAGTTTTTATTTTTAACAATGGCAGCCAGCTGACTGTGGGTGGGACATGTAGAGTTTGTGCTCTGTTGATCTGTTCTTTGAATGGGAGGGGGTGTTTATGAGTGATAATATTGCAGTATAGTCTATCTATGAGAGCATGGGAACTCAAAAGGGAGGAGACACCGATTTACTACGCGTAATCATGTTGCCCAAGAAGGCACAACCTGTTCCTCCCCATGCTGAGTCATTGTACCCAGTAAGTCCCATTACAGCGGAAATGGGGCTAGAAGTGCTCTGTCATGTTTTGTTAATGATATCTGCCCAATTTTCTAATTTCTAATTCCCAGCAGTCCCACTGGGTTATTTTTATATGGCAGTGTGTATATTTTTGTATATTTTATAATCAATTGCAAGAGATTTAACCATTAAATTTTAAAAGGATTCACAATTTGTACATCAGTAAATTATTATTAGTCTTCATTCATATGATTATATACATATATTTAGTTTTTATATGTATCCTGTAAGAAAATTATAGCAACTAATCTATTTAACAGTGCCATAAGACGACGTTGGTCGCTCATTTTGTAGTTTTTGTCCACTCTCATTTACATACCTGAGGACGACAGAATATCAGAAACACCTCTCAATATAAGGCAATGCTATATGACACATAAATTGCAGCTTTGAAATGACCACAAAGATTAGTTAAAATCTCAATATAAACTTCACATGCATAGGATTTATTGCAGGACTATTGGATTGGATTACATTAATTAATTAGTTGTAAACATATGACAAACATGTTTCTGTCAAAATGACACAATTTTAAAAGTCCTCTTATCGTTGGCACGTACAGGCTAACGCCGACCCCTCCGTCATCAGCTGCATGCACAACCTGTCTCGCCGCATCGCTATAGCCCTGCAGCACGAAGAGCGGCGCTGCCAGTACCTGACCAGAGAGGCCAAACTAATGCTGGCCGTCCAGGATGAGATTACCACCATGACTGAGAGTGAGACACACACTCACACACCTCAGGATTGACATCAAATTCACAGCTCTGTCCCAGTCAAGCTATAAAATTTCATAGAGTTCGTTATTATAGGACAATGCAGCTTGTCAGTAACATGATTTATTATGAAATGAAAGTTTAAATGTGAGAGTATATTTTGACAGTGTTCTCTGTTTTTCCTGATGTCAGCTGATGGAAGCCCCCAGTCCCCATTTAGACAAATTCTACCCAAATGTAAGCTAGCAAGGGACCTAAAGGAGGCGTATGACAGGTCTGTGAGCACACTTTTTCTGACTATGCACAATGAATATTATTTATATAGCTGACTTTGATGTTGATGTTTTGTCAGCCTTTGTACGACCGGTGTGGTGCGACTACACATTAACAACTGGCTGGAGGTGAGCTTCTGTTTACCACACAAGATCCACAGGATTGGCGGAAACCATATCCCCCCAGAGGCGTTGGAGCGCAGCCTTAAGGCTATAAGGTGTGTTTGTATTTTTTCTGTACTTTATTTTTGTGTCATGTAGTTTTGGTATCTGAGACATATTTTATTTGACTAGCTGCATACCACAAGAATACATTTTACTGCTAAATCACACAGTGCTGAAAACTCTTTCCACCATAAACGTTTTTTTGTGGGTTGAACCTTTTAAAAACTTGCACCTCTGCCAACACGCCATTCAGCAGTTGTAGACTATCATACTAAAAATGGCCTATCGCCAGCACCCACACACACTCCACCCACTGGTCCCCATCTCAAAGTAGAAACACATGTAAGAAGTGTTATTACAGATAACACCTTTTATATTTAAAGATATTACACTTACATTTACAGATTTTAATTCACTGTTTAAGAAATGTAAAACATTGCACGATATTGTTTCCCTCTTCTCTGCCCATAAATGTCACATTTGTTTATCCTCATGTTTATATTGTTTATTTATGCTCTACTAAATACCTGACAGCAACACAATGTTCACTTGTTAAGATTACTTGGTTGCAGGTCCTGCAAAACACCATCAGTCTGTAATTGTAAGTTCTGAATACGAAAGGTAGAATATCTTCATTTGACCTGGATAAAGAAAAAGACTAATTACAATTCATAAACTCTACTACTACTACGACTACCACACACACATACATGTACTTATAAGCCTATATGACATCTCATACACACGAGATTGACAGTTTAATCCACCTTTAGTTTATGTCAAATGAGTATTGTGTTTAACAAGTTATGAACTGTATGTTTTGCACTTCAGTAATAACTATTTATAGCATTTAAAGTTTTCTGTGGGCCATACTGCCACCTATTGTTGCTTTAGCATAATTACATCAGAGTTGTGATCAACTTCTGTCTCTTTATTTGTCTTGCCCAACAAAATGTGCATAAATAGTTCAGCCGGCTGAAATTTGTGTAAATATATTTAAGCCATGAAATCACACCAGCTGTGCAGAAAGATTTAAGATTTTATTTTTAATTCAGTGTATTCAGTTTGTGTTCTTAGATACAGTTTTACGATGAAATGATACTAAAGTGGATTCCTGCAGTAGGCAGCTTGAACCCCTAAAGAGAAGATCTGTTTGTTCAGCTGTATATGTTGTCCGATCCTCCAGGCCCTATCATGCTCTGCTGCTGCTGGAAAGTGAAAAGGCACTGCTGAGCCAGCTTCCTCTGGACTGCTCGCCTGCGATGGTGCGCCTCATCAAAACCTGCTCGGCGGTGAAAAACCTGCAGCAGCTCGCACAGGATGCTGACCTGGCCCTACTTCAGGTGCAGAACAGTCACATCACCTGTATCACCGCTGCAAGTCACGACACCAGATTTCTCCAAATGCACAAATAAACAAAAAGTAACCACAAGAGCACTTTTATGTACAAGTGCATAAGCTCATTCAATCATCACAGATACAAAGTTTGGCAGTTATATTTAAATACAGAGCTCATCAAATTTATGCATACAGTACATGTATAGATTTAAGCAGTGCATGCATAATGCATAAACAATAAGAGTAATGTAGTTTTTTATGTCTGAGATCTAGTAAAAATGCAGAGGTTGCTGTGTTTATGGTGTCTTAACACCATCTAGTGGACAATATATGTACATCCAAATTGATTCTGAGGAAAGTCCCCATGTGTAGTACCAGGAGTTTTTATATTTTCCTTCAGCAGCTGGTTTTCAGTTGCAAAGCATTTTGTTGGTTAGATTGTATTATTTCACATCATTTATATCATATGCAAATTACTTTCCCTTCTCAGATCTTTCAAATTGCAGCTCATTTGGTTTATTGGGGCAAAGCGATCATCATCTACCCACTGTGTGAGAACAACGTCTACATGCTGTCTCCTCATGCCAACATCTGCCTGTGAGTGGCCCGTGGTGTGATGGAAGCCAATTGGCTGTACTAGTTAGTGTAGCGCTAATGAACCATTTTATTGCTGAACACTCATTTGTGCCATTGCCTCATATACACTGGTCTCAAAAACCTGTCTTTATTAATATTTAATGCTGATTTCCAAAGTCTGTACTCGTTAAATTGCCCCAAAATGGGTTATGAAAGAATTGGACTGGCCCATTGGCAGCACTTTTCTTTTCTTTTTTTCTGTATACGCTAGACTTAAAACAGACTTTCCTTTACAACATTGTGGATGATTAATTCAAAGGAGCTGTGTTCATGGAAAAAGTTATGTGTTGTAGAATAATGTGTGCCATCTCTCCCTGGATAGATACTCACCACTGGCTGAGCAGTTTGCTCAGCAGTTTCCCGGTCATGATCTGCCCTCCATGTTAGCAAAGTTCTCACTGCCGGTCTCACTGGCCGAGTTCAGAAACCCCCTGGAGGCTCCTGCGCAGGAGGTAGGACTATTGTACAAATACACAAATAACCTTACTCCTCCACACTGGACTACATGCACAGGCAGCAAAAATACTGTATGTACGTTAAGTCAGTTAGTTAATATCATGGCATTATTTTTTGTGTGTGTGAATAAACTATCGAACTTCAAGCAGTTTTTTTAGTTTATTATTTAAGGTGCATAGCACCAGTGCTTGAAGTGGAAAAAAAATAAGTGCCGGTACTCCCCTTATTCACATGTTGGCGTGTGTATCGGTCAGTATCAGCAAATCATTAAGTAAAACATTCTGAATTTCTACAGTGAATAAAAGACACTAGGAGATATTGCTGATGTTCACAACATAAATTTATTTAATCATCAATCATTTCAGTTAGCCCATTACAGTAAAAAATAATTGACTATGTACACTGTGGTGCAATGAAGTCATCAGGCCAGGATGCCCGTAATTCCTTATATTCCCGGTGAAATCCCTCGATACCTTCTCCTCTCTGTACTTTCAGTGTGTACTAGTTAGGACTAAACACAGTGAAATCACAGTTTCCCATTAAATCCCCAGTATTTATAGGGCTATTACTGTAAACTTATTTAATATCATATTGGATGAGAAGAACCATCGGGCCCTGACCCATCTTATTTTGGCAGTGCTGTTTGAGCACCAGTGATGAATTATAAATGGCAAAGGGACATCAGCTCCAGCATCTGCAGCCTCTATTTTTCATGAGAACAAGATCAGAGCCACGGCTCTTTCTTGCGGCTATATTTTGAGCTTGTCTGGTACCCTCTGCTGATTTAAAACATATTCGACCTGGTTAGAGACATGAGTGTGCTCAGCTGTGATACTGTGTGACCAGGCCCAGCTGATCCAGATGGTGGTGTGGATGCTCCAGCGCCGCCTGCTGATCCAGCTGCACACTTACGTCTGCCTGTTGGTACCGCCCGGCGAGGATGAGCCCGGGTTGAGGGATGAAGACCCCCCACTGCCTGCCCGAGTAGGGGGCCGCAGTCTCAGCACCCCAAGCGCTCTTAGCTTCGGTTCCCCAAGTACGACCTCTCTCAGCTCTCTCCTTTGTCCAGCTCTTACATGTGTAACAGTAATAGCTAATCTATGACCATCTGTCTCCCCCCCCCCGTGTGTAGCCAGTAGCGATGACATGACCCTAACCAGTCCCAGTATGGACAACTCCAGTGCAGAGCTGTTGCCTGGCGGGGACTCTCCTCTCAACAAGAGGATGACAGAGACGCTGCTCGCCAGCCTGTCGGAGCACGAGAGGCAGGTGATTCTTAATATCCCTGCTGCACAAAATCCGGAAGATCTGCGGATGTTTGCCAGGTAATTTAGCCTGCTTCTAACAAATGACTAATGCATATTTTGTGCTTTTTTTGTGCATTAAATGTGTGTTTGTCAGCTCTCTCTGCTTTTAGACAGCCAGATTAACAGATGGGATACGTTTTAGTAAGGATCAAGTGGCTCGTGAATGAATCCCTATTAATGCTGTTTCTATTAGGAAATAAGATATTTGTGAAATTGTGAAAATAATAAATACATTTGTCAGCTGTTAGTTGTGCAAATATTGAAAAGTGTCTAGAAAGCTCACCAATCAGGTAATCATTGCTGTGCGTTACCCGCTGTACAGTAACGGAAGATGTCTACAACAGCTAATGATTCAGTGAAAGTCAAGCTCTCTTATGTTGACTGCTTCCAGGCTGCTGCACTATTTCCGGGGACATCACCACCTGGAAGAGATTATGTACAATGAGAACATGAGGCGCTCTCAGCTCAAGACGCTGTTTGACAAGTTCCGCAGTGTCCTTGTGGTGACCAACCATGAGGATCCTATTATTTCAATCTTTCAGTCACCCATGGAGTAGTGGCACAGGGACGGTATTAACCCTCACCAAACGGAAAAGATGTCAGTCAGACAGCTGTGCTCACAGCTGTCTGTTGCTCAACATTGTTTTAAAATGCATTAATGTGTGCAGATTTACGAAATCAAGAACGTTTTTTTTTTCCTTTATGAGCCAAATATTGTTTACGATATTAAATTATTTTGTACATACCAGACACGCCTCAAGTGTTCTCACTCTGAATCCTGGAGAGATTGGCGTAGTGGGGGTTTGACTTCATCTCCTGTCCCAGATGTGTTAGATCATCTGTACTGACCACAGAGGGGCACACTGAGTAATGATCATTCCAGACCTCCAGCTACCTCTCCTCGGGATCCCAGAGGTGGGGAGAGAAAGACAGCAAGAAAAGGAGGACTCCAAACAACCGACAGGCTGTTTTTGCTGTGAGGGAAGCAGAGCGTTCCAAACATCTGTGAAACCACTGAGTCACTGACAAGAGAATTTCTCAAGTATGGATGTTTATTAGAAAAGACAGAATAAGAAAAGGTACATTTCAGAACAGTTTTTCCCCCCTAATGTAGGCACTGATAAATTGTGCCTTATTAATAAATGCTAATCTATAACTTTCCAGTACATATTTGTGTCAGTACCATCAAAATATGGTGCCAAAATATGTTGATGCTTACAAAATGAATGAGAAACATTTTGTATGATTTCTGCAGATAAGAGTTCAGATTTTTTGGAGGTTATTTAGCCATCTTAACTTTCTGAGAACTGCAAAATTCTAAAAATGGACTTATTTAATTCTACTTGTGTAAGAAGTAGTGTATCCCAGCAAGGGAAATAGAAACTTCCCAAGTTTTTATACTGCCTGTCAAGTTATTTTGACATTCAGCTGTCCTGTGTCAGACTGCACATCTGATGAATCTAAATTGTTCATTACAGTTCATAACAGAGACAGTCTTTCTGCCTCCTTATTCACTACACTAACGCAGGGGTGCCCACGAAGATAAAACCGCAATGGCTTCTTGGCCCATTCCCCATGGGACTCGATTCCAATGCGTGCCGCTGATATTACATCGTGGGGTCCTGCTGGATTTGTGTTGGGGTCCCTCTCCAGCCACACCTCTGGGTCTGAGGCAAGATCTCGACGGTCAAAACAGCGGGGTATATTCAGAGCCTGGCACAGCTTCGACGGCCCGTTGCAGAGCTCTTTGTCCTTTAATTGTCGGGCTCCCTCTTTGCGTCTGGCTGCTCTCAGCTGCCTCATGACTGACTGACCCTGCAGGGGCTCAAGGGAGCGCAACAGCACAGCAGCACCCTCCCCTGTGCAACACAGCACACAATACGCATCAGTCAGCAGGGCTCCACTCTGTCTACTTCCTTTTGCCCTTTAACCACTGACAATAGAAAACACAAACCACTGTGTAGGTTTAATCTCATATTATGACATTACTTGGAGGTCATATTAAACCAAAAAGTGCATTATATATGTTTTTTTTTTTTTGCAGGCATCTGTAGGCAAAAACAGCTAACGCCCAATGATCTCATCATGAGGCAGGTATTTCTACTTTACGTCACCCTGGGTGGGTAGTGCTTTTACCTTGACTAGACACGTTCATACAGAGGTAGATGCCGTAGATTGGATACACATAGATGGTGCCTGGCTTCATGAACATGGCCGTGTTCCTCTCTGTGCATTTCCCCCCCGCTGAGTGTGAAGCTTTGTCCTCTCCTCCGAGGTAGGCTTCGGTCTCCACTATTCGTCCTCTCAGCTCAGTACCATCCTCACACCTGTGGACCAACACCTGCAGGGACAAGGCACGAGACAGGTTATCTTTTCACACAGCAGTCACGTTTTACTGAGATGATTAGCCAATTAATCAAAAAAGAGCTTAATGAACTCTCAAAATTTAAAATACTCCTAGGAGAAGGAGGCAGGGCATATCTTGCTGCCCAATACGTATTAACCTAGACACACACACGCACGCATAGGATATACTGTACATAAATATATATAATTAATATATGTCAATCTTAATGTTATGTTAATGTTATTTTGTTTCATTGACACTTGATGCTTTGGCAATATTGTTGTTGTGACACTCATGCCAATAAAGCTAATTTGAATTTTAAAGAATTTATTTGATCAACAGAAAATTGATTGGCAACAATTTTGATAACCGATTAATCAAAAATGGCAGACATTCACTGGTTGAAGCTTCTCATAGCCTAAGTGAATATCTTCTGGTTTTCTTAGTCTTCTATAGTAGTAAACTGAATATCTGGGTTTTTGACAGTTGATGAAACAAAACAAGACATTTGAAGATGTCACTATGGGCTCTGGGAACATTTTTCAATGTTTTCTTTATAGACCAAATGATTGATTGATTGGTCGAGAAAATAAATGTTATATTAACTGGTAATGAAAATAATCAATAATTGCAGCCCTACATTTAAGGTGAGTGGTCTGGATGCATTTTATTGTGGTCTTGGGTTTTACAAGACCAATGTAGGCTGAAGTAAGGTTACAGGTGGAAAAACCTTTATACAGAAATACCTCTAAAGTGATAAAGAGGTGCTCAAAAAGACTGAACTGACTGAAAAATTTTTTTTTTTCAGTTGAATATTTGAGCTGTGCAGAATGATGTATGTGCAGAGTTTGACACTAGATGGCTATTTTCACATCCATCTGCTGAAAGTGGAAAGTTTCTCTGTTCTCACCTTAAATTTCAAGTTTAAGGAGTGTACCTACAGGTGTGATTTGTGACATCGCAACAACTTACACAACTGGATACTTACAACTGCAATTTAATGCCTCCAGTGCAAACACAGACACTGAGAATGGACTTTACAGTAAAGTAGGAAACATTTTTTTGTCCAGCATTTAAACTTTTGAAATAAACATATTTACATATTAATAGATTCTGGATTTCTAGAAGAAGTAATGTCATTTTAAGGAGGTAATCTAACTTTTTCTGCGGAAAAAAAACAGATCAGACACACATTTTTAGTCAAAGCAGAGGATTTTTCTGACTTTTTCAAACATGCCCAGAGGGGGTCTTAAATAAAACTCCTGCCTGAAACATGAAACAACCTGATTAAGTGGCGAGACTGTCAGATAAGATTATGTCTTGCCTCAGGTCCTTACAGCTTTCACATATGAAAGCATTGCCAGACTGGATACAATTTATTATCCTAAATCCTAAACGCTATCCCTTAAAAGTTTTAAAGTCCCCCTCCACTCAAAAATATGTTTTTCTTCTTGTTCCTTCAGTCGGATGTTTGAGCTTCACTGTGCAGAATGATGTATGTGCAGAGTTTGACACTGGAAGGCTGTTTCTGATTTCAAGGGCTGGGCCTACGTGCATGATTTGTGACATCATAAATAGTTTGGAGGCCAATCCTGGTCCAATATTGCACTTAACACCAGTGAGATGTGGAAACCTGAAGCCTCCAGTGCACAAACACTGGGAACGGGCTTTACAGTGAAGTAGGAGACACCTTGTGTCCAGCAGTTGAAATGAAGAAAATTGCATATTTATAATTTAGGAATTTTTAATGAGGGAGAAGGAGAATATGTTATTTTAAGAATTTTAACAAGACAATTTTTTTTTGTGGAAAAACCACACCAGACACAAATTATTATTCAAAGCAGAGTATTTTACATACATCTTAAAACATGTCTGGAGGGGGTCTTTAAAGCCTTTGAGCTACTGACACAAGCAGTGTCATCTCCCTGACTAAATAAACGGGTGTAAAGTCAAGATGACAGCATTACCTTGCCGAGGAAAGCTTTGGCCAAACTGATGCAAGGCTGTTTGAAAAACTCCTCTCCCAGTCTGTGCTGCAGCTCGGGTCTAGTGTTGGTGGTGAAATAATGACTGTGCTCGGTCTCAGCACTTTGAGCATTGTGAGCGGGCTTCTTCTGTTTTGCAGGTGAAACCTTTGATTTCCAATCCGTCTGGTTTGCATGTTTATTTGCTGCTTGATCAGCTGCTGCTGCTGCTGCTGTCAGTGAGAGCAGCTTTCTTTTTCGCCCTGCCATTACCGCAAAACACCTCGGACTAAAAATGACACCTTCACAGTCACTATCTCCTTATAAACTCAGCAAAACCGCTGTATATTTTTAAACCATTGACTTCATTGTTTATTCCAGTCTCTCTTGTAGTGGTCTATGCTAATGCTAACAGGAAGTGTGATTGTTTTGCAGCTCTTAAAGGGACCGCGCACCATTTCAGCCTGCAGGGTGTTAAAGTGTTTGACTTTCTTTCCCCCCCCTGTTAATGGTGTCACTTGAGTCTGTGTGAGGAAAGTCCATCTTCTGTTTTTCTACAAAATTCTCAGACAGAACTTTTTTTTTCTTTCCTACTGCACATATCAGCCAAATTTGCTGATAGGTAAAAGCCACTGAACGGCGGCCTTTTCCTGCTGCTGTCTTATCTTTTCAGCCTCATTTGAAAACAGTCCGGCTCTAATAAGAGGTTATAAATAGAGCCGGAGTGCTCATGCCTGCCTGTGCCCAGGAAGTGGATGGCGCCAGTTTGGCCCCAGGCACTGTGGGTTCATGTGGCTTTCTGGAAGTGTGTGTGACATAATTGTGGCACAGACTAGAACTTCATGAGAGAAGTACAAGTTCGCTGTGTGTGTTGTTCGGATCCTAAAGCTAAGGACTGCATGATTTGATTGATTTATAAATGGATGAATAGACTGATCGATGGGTAATACATAGAAGTTCAGTGAATTGATATTTTAAATAGATTAAATTATGTTATATTTGAGGTAAATGGATTTCTCATACCACTGAAATTGTTGGAAATTACCAGTTGTGGACCCACTTCCCCCAATGAGAAAGTGTGTCCAAACCTTTGATTGTGACTGTAATGCTGACACATGACGGAGTGGTTGAGGTTTTTGAAGAGGAACACATTTTGCAAGTGTGACAGTGTTAAATTAATTTCTACTACCGGAGTAAAACATATGCTCTGAAGATCCTGTTGAGCTTTTTGTAGCTGCAGCTGGAGCTCTGAAAGAGTTCATCTATGCACGGCTTCTTTTGGGTTGACCAGTCGACAGCTGTTGATCCTTTAGCACACCTCGTACTTTGAGGGTGCCTTTTTTTCCTTCTCAGCCATTTTGAGCAATATTTGAGGCTTTTTAGCTGTAGACTGACCATCTCAATCTCTGCATTCCTGTGCAGGCCGGGTCTACTGGGAGATGGATTTGTTCTCTACATTGCAAGGAACAAGGTTGATGGCCTTCTTCAGTTATACTCTCTGTTCCTGCTGCAACTTTACACTTACATTCAATTCTCCTTCATATCCTGGGTCTTTCCTTGTTTCTGATGTTCAACAGCACATGTTCTTCTGCCTCCTGGACTCAAGTGTTGGTTCTTTGCAGCTGCGGCTTCTTGTTCACTTCGTCTGCAATGATCTTATCTGGAAGAAGGAGTCTGTTAGCGAAGTTCATCTGTTGATTCCAGTAACAGAGAAGTTGCACACTAAAGAAACATATTAGAGGTTCGTGTTTCAATGCTTTAGCATTGCACTATATAACTTCATGTGACATACAGTACATGGCATGTCACAATCAATGTCAACTACTCAATACTCTAGTGAATGTTTTGGCACAGATTGAAGTTATGGCAAGCCTTTACTGACTGGTAGGGGAATGTAATGACAGCAGTCAAGACATTTCTCCCCTCCTCTCTCCTTCGGCTAGTCAGATCTGTGGAGAGGTGCCAGAAAGTGCAACATGCTTGTAAAGTGCTGTGTGGCATTGCAGAGATAGGTGGAGGGAACATGTCACTGGATTCAGGGTAAACTGATATACTGCAGCAACATAAAAAAAAAGTGTCAGGAAAATTCCCAGGTCAAATACTTGCATGGCAAGTTATTGTATGTCATTGCACCTCTTCTTTGCAAGTAACATCATTTCTAATGGAAACACATGACAATAATTAATAGTTATGGACATAAATACCTGGACTGAGTTATTGAGAGAGGATAGGAGCCAGACAGAAATCTGCTGAGCATGTTCAGGAGAAGAGTTCTGGCATTTGGGGTTGTTGACTTTGTCATTGTCATGGCTGGTGGACCGGTGAAGGCCGTTGTTTTCTTTGACTGTGTTTCTACTGCCTGTCAGCAGCGATGGTGAGGTCTGGGCTGGGCAGCTTTCATTGTTGCTGCCTCTGATAATCTTAACAGCTACAGCTTGGCTGTAGCATTACATTCTGGATCACTTTCAGCTCCAGCAGTCCCCGCAGCAATAGTGACGCTGGGCAGGGACACCAAAGACTCATCTGTGTGTGCAGATGGACGAGCAGAATGCAGCCAGACTGAAAATATCTTACTACACTATGAGTCAGAGTCCTGTGAAGAATAAGGGTTGATGTGCTCCACATGACATCCTCTTGTCCTGCAGTGTTTAGGAAGGAAGCAACTGCTAATATTCGTCTTTGATTAAGGGTATGATTATTTTTGAGAAAGTGTATAAAATAGTCAATTGTTTCACTTTGCTCTAACTTTTCATGAACCTGTAAATATCTTCATGTACTCTATAAAGTTTCATTACAGTGGAAGATTGGCACTGCTAACTTGGATTTTCTTCAGGCTGTATGAAAATACATCAAACACATGACTAATGGACTGGCAATCTTTTTATGTTTATGAAATATGAGGTCTGAATGCCATCAATGCAAAAGTCAGATAGTCACACTACTTGTATTAGAATAATTAATAATAGTACTTTCCCTGAGGAAAATGTCAGTGTAAAGGAAATGTCAAGAATTCAGAAAGGCACGTAAACAAACCAAGTATTACAGTGGTAGTGTCTCTGCAGGAGGTGCTGTACTGCCAATCATTACTGTGGGAGACTTAACATTGCATCTCTTTTATATGAGAGTCATCGTTTAAAAAAAGGACATCCCTGATATTCTGTGTTGTAAATAAACACAGTAAACTATTAATGGCAATGCATCATAGCTTTTGAGCTGCCGAAATAACCTCTTGTCTTATACTGTATTTAAATCATCATATGCCCCCATAAATAAGTCATCTTTTGGAGATTTTAACCGCAATCATTTTTGTGATAAGTAATGTTCTCACATACAACAATGTAACTACAGAGGCCTCTTTCTATGTCTATGAGTGGCAGAACCTGCAGTCATCTGTATGCTCCGGATTTGATGGGATTAATTATTAATTGGTGATAATTAATGATTCATGCGCCTCTGTTCTTGTAGCTGCAGAGGTGTGGTGTGTGCTGCACAGGTGGCTGGGTTCTCAAGGGGAGGGGGACACAGATCTTACTTCAAATGAGAACCGGTTCAAGTACCTACACAACAGAGACATGCTGCTGGAGAAATAGGTTTGTCTTTTTCCACATCTGGGCTCTCATGCCCACAGTATTTCTTTTTAACAGAACCACTGGTTTATCCCTCTTAATGTGTCAGAACAGGGTTAACACCTTTAGTGTTCGTGGTCAAATTTGACCCGTGTTTGAATTCATTAACAAGCACTGAAAAAAACACTAATTATCATCCAGTAAAATGTTGAATCTGCTAAGTGACTTATTATTTATCCATAACCATAATATATATATACTTACTTTGATATTTTATGTACCTTAGACCACATTTAACTTACAATGTACAAATCGTTTTTAGTTTAAAATAGGCATAATTTATCTATTTTATTGCTTATGATGAACACAACAGGCAAATAAGTCCATGAGATGATCTGATTAACAAAATAATTCCTAAAACAACTTGTTTTAGGAATTATTTATTTAACATATTTTCTTATATGTTAAAATGAGCAATTATTGTTACATTGTTGTGTTATGGGTCAAAATTGACTGCGTATACTTTCCTATGAAAAAAGGAGAAAAGTCCATTTAATTTCCAAAAAAAAATTTTTTTTATTTTGATCAATCACACAACAAGTGGGATCATATTTGCTGCGTGCCACTCTACAACTGAATTCAAGTCAATACGCTTTCTTGGCATAAACATAATTTTCATATTATTACACAATATTATTATACTATTTTTATAGGATTTTATTACTATTATTACTATTATTTTTATATTTTGTTGTAATTTTTGTTATTCATGATGGTTTGGCATCATTTAATATGTATTCCTCTGCATAAACATCCCATAATTACTACCAGATCAAATTTGACCCATAACCCAACAGGTAACTTTTTTATAGGCATTAAAACCTTGTTTTGATCAGAAAATATTAAAAGTATGTTTCACACATCTAAACTTGAAAATGGGTCAAATTTGACCCAAACACAATAGGAGGGTTATAAAGACGGGTTAGGGAATACCATGCATGCATGTATTTACTGTATGTACACCACTGGGAATTTAAATATTTCCATGTGTGTCTACACAGCACACATGGTTTTGTTTGGTTTGTTCTGCATTACAGAAAATTAATGATGTATTAGTTGAGTTGAGGGGCGGGTTCGGAGAGTTCGGTCTCCAACTATTCAGCAGAGACACACTTGAGAAACAGATTATCCTCTCTATTCAATGCAGAATCCAAGCATAAATGAAGAGAATCAATGGCAGTTTGACGGCTGTTTTAGTTGATCATTAAAAGACAAAAACTCAGCCTTCCAGCTGTTTGGTTCATTGATTGAGCCTGACCTTTCTCATTTTACTCTGATAACAGTTTCCTTATCTCAGTTCACACCTGTAGCTTTCACTGGAAACAACTGTTGAGTCTTATAGATAGAGAGCCTTTTGCAGGATCTTACTGGTCTTATCATAAAAACAACAGAATATAAATCTGCTCAAAACGACCACACACCAAAATCTTTTCTGCCTCCTTTGATTTCTTTAATGACTTCCTTCTGCTGTGGTATTTTGGAGCGGTACAGTAGGTGGCCTTTCGCCAATAATGCACAGTTTGGGGTCTATTATTGAATGAAACCAGCAAGCACTGTATTTAAACTCACTGACTCAAGTGCTACCCAGCTTTGATTGTGATTTTGATCAGCAGTAGCAGGAAATAAAACCTTAACAACTCATTTTATTAGATTGTGGATTAAAATGTTTCCTTCAGGGCTACAAAGATGCCATCAATTCTGACTTATAGTCACAGCAAATGTAATAGACCCAGAAAAGCCTGTTTTAAAAACGTCACATGCTTGTGTTTGGCTTGGTTTGAATATTTCTTCGGTGGGGTAAACCATGTCACCCATGTACGAGCAACAACCCCTCTGTGGTCTTAACCCAGAAATTATGGTCTCTCCTCCACTTCTCTGCTTGGTTGAAGAAAGAGGAAACCGTTTATGGAGCGTCTGACAATGCCCTTTTGGTTAAACATTACCCTTGCACTCAACCCTTTTATCTGTGTCTGACTGATGGGGCTTCAGGGGGCCTTGAGTGCTCCTACAGGTCCTGCGTCGCTTCCTAATTGTAGCTTTTGCCCCAGCTTCAACCCTCTTCCATCCCAGGGGAAACATCACCTTTAATTACTGTGACCTCATGGTATATCAATCAGGGATTCCTGGTAGGCAGCTGAACGCTCCTTACATAGCTGAGAACATGTAACATAGTTGATGAAGTCCGATAAACTCATTCCTGCGGTGGAAATACTATCTTTTGCCTAATTTAGGAGCATGTCTCTGAATCAGCTCGATTTGCTTTGAGGTCATCAGTCATGTTGGCGGGGACGAGACCCGTGGGTGCAGAGAGGGAGACTCAAGCTGAGAGGAAGCTCCAGCTTTTCTTACTGCGAACCACATGAGCAGTCGTGAGACACGTCTGCTGTATATTTGTCCAACAGTGAAATATTATATTGATATCTTCACATTTGGATTGATTAGATTTTAAGTTGCTACAGCGACTGGTGAAAATAAATGAAAAAATAAGGCAAAGCATGTTTCCTATAACAGATGTCTCAGATGTGTGAGCTGTGGAGGAGCTGCAGAGACGGTGGTATAAAATTTCAAAATTACTTCATTTATTATATTCCCTGTAGCTGCGCAGAAACTTGTTAGTAGTTAACCAGCTGGATATACAGTATCTTAAGTAATGGTATCTCTTAAGTTAATTTTTACAGACCCTCTGGTGCCAATTGTGGTAAAGAAAATGCCTCAAGTTTCTGAACATGGATGGGCTCCTGGGAAATATAAGATTTACCATCATTTACTAAAAAAAAACGAATGAATCTGCTTTCTAGTAAATTGTTTTACAGGAGGGACAAACACACTTTACACCCAAGCACAGAAACACAACCTGTACTATCGAATATAAAAGAAGTCAGCCACTCTTATGATCCCTTGTTTTCCTAACAACTAATCTTTCACTCTGTCAGCATAAAAATTAGACTTTATTATGTCCTTCTTTATTTTAATAGCAGAAAGGCACTGGCAGTTACATTCAGTGGTGTGTGTGTGTGTGTGTCTTAATCGAGAAGTACATCAAAGCAACCATGAAGGAGACCTTTCCAAGAATCCGAGCCCCTTGTGCCCTGAAACTTCATCTGAGGAAAACTACGTGCGCGGTGCCCCTTGTCAGCACCTCAGAAACCTTCTGCTTCCTAACATCCATTTCTCTCCTCCAGAATAATCCCAAGTGGATCTGAGCTTTCACTGAAACCATGATGGAATGCACTCTAATGGTCTTTTCATTAGACGGAGCAGCAGCGTGTATTACCCATCGTAGAAGCGGAGGAGCCTCATCCTCTCAAATGAAAATATCTCCTTTTACCTTATTGAGCAAAGTAATTTTTAAACAGCAAAAAAATTGCAGTTGTGTGATTTTCTTTTATGTATATGTGCACTATAAAAAAAGCAGAAACTGAAACTCCTCAGAGGAACATTGGCTATCTTAGTAATAAGAAGTTTTTTTTTATACATTCAAAATGTAGATATACATTCATACAGATAATTGCTGTGAAAAGTATTTCTATGGTCTCACACTAGGAAAATGCCCATGAGGTTTGGGTGTGGATTAATGATTAGGACATGGCTGCAGAATCCTACGAGCCAAGTATGGGAGGAATCTCAGCCACAATGATGTGAAAATAATGGCATCCCATTTTCGTGTGTATCATTTCAACAATTTGTGGTTGATTTCTTCATTCCCCAGCGTCTCTGGCTTTCTCTCTATCACAATAATAGGAAGGAACATATACAAGCCAACGCAGTCAAATATAATGTACAGTTTTAATTATTTGCCTATATTTGTAATGTTTTTATGTTGTACTGTTGTACTTTGCATTTTGCTTTGTGTTCCTGTTACTGTGTGCTAGTGGTGGAAAATAACTAAGTACATTTACTCAAGTACTGTACTTAAGCACAGTTTTGAAGTACTTGTACTTTACTAGAGTATTTCCATTTTATGCTACTTTATGCTTCCACTCCACTACATTTCAGAGGTAAATATTATACTTTCTACTCCACTACATTTATCTGATAGCTTTAGTTACCTTTCAGATGAAGATTTGACACATTGTCAAAGATTAAACCGGTGGTTTCCAACCTTTTTGGCTTTTGACGTCTTACAAAAAGCAGTGTGTAGTCGGGGTCACATTTCAGATGTCTACGAGTTGTTAACAGCTCCACCAAATAGTGATTTTTCCCTCTAAACTTCTCACATGGTTTCATTTAAATAAACGTTCAAATGAGCCAATATTTAACCAAAAATCAATGATTAGAGAAAAAGTCCAAAAACTGAAAACAGATTTGTGTATCAGAACTTTTTCTTCTTTCCTCTCTCATTAATCATCTCATGACCCTTTGCTTACACATTGATGCATCAGTATTAATAATTTAATGTCATATAGAATCATATATCAGTCAGGGACGAAATGAGTACTTTTACTTCAATACTTAAAGTACATTTTGGTGCTAATACTTATGTACTTTCATGCAGGACTCTTACTTATAATTGAGTATTTTTACATGGCTGTATTGGTATTTTTATTTAAGTAAAAGAACTGAGTACTGCTTCCACCACTGCTGTGTCCACCTTTATATTATGAACATACCTTGACATTGACACTCACACTCTTTACCATTGTTTGTGATTTACTTTTTATGTTGTTGTGTACAGAGCTTTTGACAAACTAAGAAACATTAGTGCAAGCAGATACTAACAGTGTTCAGGCACAGTTTAACAGTCTCAGTCAGCCATATTAACGTCAGATGACCCAAACCCCAGGCTCATATGACAGTGGTGTATTATGCAGTATTTGGATGCACACTGAGGAAAATTTATTGGATTTATATAATAGTTAATAGACAGAGTTCACAGGGTTCAAGGGCGGTCGCTCTACTGATCATTGATATCTTGTGATGTCATGCTCATCATCGTGTCATGTGGCATTGTATGTCTAAAAACAGACCAAAAATGGGAAAAAATGTGAAGGTTTACATAATACATTCACAATAGTCATTTGACCTGTTTCTGCAGTGTTTTTATGAGCAAGCAATCATTAATGTCAGCTGCTGAAATATGATTTTGAGACATTTGAGATTATAATGTTCATCAGTCATTAGATAATCCATCACTCGGTAAATTCACAGAATTTAAGAAGTAAGCCCAGAATAAACATATTTAATGGAATATGCAGAGGAAAGGGGGAGGACTAAGAATTTCAAAGCTCTGGTGACCTCTGTGAGTGTACTGGATGTGATGCATACTACATGACCTTAAATGAGTCATGAGAGGCTTTTTTTTCTGCACAGTATGTGCTCACTTGTGTAAAAAAAAATAATCTTGAATTCAATCGCAATTTTAATTGGAAAAAGATACTAAACAAAATACTTGAATTTCTATACTTGTACCAGACTCAGTGTTTTATATTTTTGTATTGTGCCGGCTCACCTCTGAAAGAAAAAAATCTGCAGTAGGTATTTCCACCTGTAATATAATTCATGTAAGCATTAAAGGACTAGTGTGTAGGATTTATTGCATCTAGTGGTTGAGTGCAGATTGCAACCAACTGAATACCCCTACCTATTTCCAAGCATGTCGGAGAACCTACGGTGGCAGCGAAAAATGCGAAAAGCCTTCTCTAGTTTGGTTTGTCCATTCTGGTCTACTGGAGATACATGGCTGTGCAACATGGTGGCCTCCATGGAAGGGGACCATGCACGTATAAAGGGAACTGTATACAGCATCAGAGGTGGGGTCTATGGGCCCCAGCACCCATAGAGCAGTGGCTCCTTTTCCCCGGAAGTTGAAATTCCACAATTTGGCCACTATGTCAAATTGGCTTCAAAGCCCAGCGCTGCTCCTGGGGGCTTAAAGGGGACCCGCTCCCTATGTAAATATAAAGGGCTCATTCTAAACTAACAAAAACACAACGATTCTTATTTTCAGGTGATTATACACTAATTAAAACATACTTATGAATATTATATTCCATTTATTTTCCAATACTATATTCCCCTAGATGCCACTAAATCTTACACACTGGTCCTTTAAGGGGCCACAGGGTTATGTTGTGTTTTACTGTGGGAGTGAATACATAGAGTTAAACCTCGGTTTCAGTCCCCGGACCCATCTCTGGCTGAGGATATCGCTTAGTCACCGTCGTTAACCGGGAGAAGCAGCGCCTCCCAGTGTACGCACCGATTGGTTGTTGACGGGCTCGCCTTCTCCACAGACCGTCTCCAGTCCAGGGCGGGGCTGACTCTCCGCCACACTGAATTAGGCTACCACCGGCAGAAGAAAACTTACCCCGGGTCGATCTATGGAGCAGTGTGGGAATGCTCGGTCCGTAGGTGGGAAGCAGAGAACAGGACGGCAGCGACATTTCGGCTACATCACCCTGGACTGTCTCGGCTGCTGGTGTGATCAAGAGTGACCAGATTTAATATCACGGCACCGGGGCTTGGCTTAAAAACATCTGCGAGGGTGGAAAAAGAAGCGCGTCTATTCCTGCGCCCCTGCCAGGATGATGTGACAAGTCACTCGTCCGCTTCCTGGAGAAAAATCTGAGATATTTTTTTCACCGCTGGAGATCATCTGAGCTGGTTGTTATAAGGGTAAGTTGTGACATTTTTTTTTTTTTTTTCCGTGACTGTGTCCTCTGGTCGCCCATACGGAAGGCAGCACTCGGGGGAAGCACTCATGCGTCGTGATCGAGGAGGATTGAATTGAATTACTGTTGGTCGACATGTGAAGCTTTCAGATACACGCTGGACGCAGCGAGCAGAGCATCGTTTAGGTGACAGGGTGCTGTGCATTTTACGCCTCTTGTAGTGGAGTTTTGATTGTGAAAGTAGGCTATTTAAAGTGCTCTAATTGGGTCAACCTATAGGCCCACACACCTTTTTTTTTTTTTTTAAAAGTGTGAAATACCCAACACCTTTAAGAGGTGTTGAAGTGGAATTACTGAGGTGTGACTTGAGCCTCATGTCTAAAATGAGACACAGGCTGAGAGGCTACATTACTTTTTTTTTTTTTTTTACTTAAATTTAAATTCAGGAGCGATTATTTTCATTGGAGCCACATGAGCCTTTATGGTTTTAATTTCAAGAGCAGGCCAACATTATGGAGCTGGAGGCTGATGGGAGATGGCTCGGCCTAATTGTAATTTTGCATCAAAGAATGAACCTAAATGACTATGCTGGTGAATAATCACACAACACATTAAGGGTAAAGTCACACCATGACCTCACTCATCCTTGTCATCTTCCTCCCACTCCTTCCCTTCTTCCTCCTCCTCCTCCCTGCTCTTCCACGTTCTCCTGCTCATCATCAGCATCACCATCATCTTCCCCGAGGCACTTATGAATGTTTATGCGTGTTTCGTAATGGCACATTTCCTTTGCTACAATATAGATGGCTACATGCAAATGTTAGGTAATTCACGAGGGAAATGTGGGTGAAAAGAGCAGCAAACAGCATGTGCTGCTTAGATCACCTCCGTGCATTCAACTCCTTTGAACCTGAAAGAATAGTTTCTTCCTTTTTAGATCTTTTTTTTTTTTTCTTTTGAATTGTGTCTTTCATCAGGCACTGACACACGCTGACTCAAAGTGACCCATAGCAGACGGTCTCAAAAGGACGCAAATTCCACAAAATCATACACACGGAGAGGCCACCTACATGTCTAGATTTGACTCATCAGAGGTTGATGGCTGCACACATATTATCAAGCTGCGATCTTGTTGACATCAGAAAGGTTACGCGCTGCAATGTCCTACAATACCTGGGCAGACTAAAGTGAAACTATAGACATACTGTATTAGAAACTGCTGAGTTATTTTGGCAGACAGAACATAGGAGCACATGGCCTGGTTTGTGTGCCCAGTGTTCCTGAAACCTTATCACATGGAGGTGGGTTGGAAAAGGAAGGGGGGGGGGGGGCGTCATGGCTCAGGGTGATGTAATCTCACCAATAAAGCAGGGCCCTGATGTGTGATAGTGGTGTGATAGCTCATCCTCTGTATCTGCTCCAACTGGACCCCAGAGAGAATATTCCCTGTGGCAGTGTTCGAATGTTTATGTGGGTGCATGTGGGTACGTGATACTTGGACGGAGCTGGGAGTAGCTCTGCTGAGGCAGGTGGACCATCCAGGCCGGCCTGTGTTGACTGGCTGGTATTTGAGTTTTTCAGGGGGCTGCTGAGGGGACCACACTGTAGTCATGCCTGCATGACTCATGGCGCGGTATCTGTCTGTCAGTCTGGCCAAGTTCACAGTCTTCTACAACTGCTCCATGCTGTTGCCTTCTAAAGAGCTACAAAACAAGATTGTACACTCAGTGGTTATGTTATCAACTTTCCTTCCAATTGTCGCCATTTATCAAGAGATATATCTTTCCATACATCTCAAAGCATGCAGCAGTGTGCAATGGCACCACGGTGATGTTTTTCATATGTGGCCTAATCACTTCAAGATGATGTATCTGCAAGCAGGACACAGTTATTTAGCCCAGAATGGGCTCTCTTTGTAGATTTGATGCTCTGGTGAGAAGATGACGTAGTCCGCAGTAGAAATACAAAGCAGTTATAGATTTCCTCGAAGAAGCTTTCTTAAATCTGCTTGTTCCCGAACATGGGTGTACTCTCTGTGATTGTTGGTCATTTTCTTCAGTCTCTGGACAGAGCTCTGTTGGAGTTCAGATGAAATGAGCGTCACTGGGCTGAACAGTTCCGTGTGTGCAGAGCACATGCTCCTCTACATAACCTCAGGCTGTTTTACCAGCAAACACATCTGTACCACGAGTTGAAAATTTGCTCCCTTGAGAATTGTGTTTACCAGGCGACCTGGAGTTTACATCTACTAGAAGTTTGCTCTGATCATATGTTGGAAGATTAACACACTGTATACTATAGTGGCTGCCATATAAAGCCTATCTGTAAGTCTGTCTCTATCTGTGATATTGAAGGGGTGTATATTTCTTAAAGTCCACAATATTGCATAATATATTGATTTATATCATTTAGGATCATTTTATAATTCTGCACATTTTATTTAAGCATTTCTCATAGATCCTGATTTTCCTTATGACTTTAACAACTTTTAAAAAATCCCCAATTGTATGATTTATTTTCATCTGCTTATTCCAACTTGTCATTGAACCTTCTTACTTTAAGGGAAATACTAAAATCTAAGTCAGCACGTTTTTTTTATGGCTGCACCATTAAACTTGGTGGATTAATGAATCATTATAGAAGTTTTCTGCCTTATATTACTCCTACTTATTTACTCTTCTTTGATATCTTTGGAAACTTTAAAATATCCAAATATATAATCTATGGAGTTGAAGAGGTTAACATTACACTAGCTGAATAACATATTTCTCCCAGACTGTCACACATCTGTCATCACAGCCAGCGTCTGCTTTGTTTAAAAAACTGTAACAGTTCAGGATGTCTCCTGGGTTGATTTGTGAATGCCGGGCAGGGCAGCTGTGTCTGCAGAGGTAAAACATGTGAACAAACTTGTTCTGCTTCTTTAGAGACGAAAGGCAGGCTTTTCTGGTAAATATATTGGTTACAACCGTTCCCACAAGTGAACTCAAGCAGACATTAGTTTAAAGGCATGCCAGGTATGGTTTTACAGGGGATTGATGGTGAGAGAGCCCACAGGCAGTGTTTGATCTCGTCCTCGCTGCTTGTCGCTCAGCTTGTACCTTTCTGACTTTGATGTGGCTACGGTTTTGACTAAGTTGTCAGTCGAGCAGCGACAGTGATGGTTCTCACGTGTCAAATAATGTGGTATTTGAGGAAGAACAGAAACAGCGTTGTGTCTCTAGTGTCTGCCGCGCATCTTGACGGTGGCATGATGCAGCGGCAGCCATGACGGTGAAGTCACTTGTGATGTAATGCTGTAATGCAGCAGCAGCAGGGCTATTTCAGGCCTACCTCTGAGCCTCCAAGGCCTTCGACTGCCAGCATGCCAACCTGCCCTTCTCTCAGTCAGCACCTCATCTGTCATGAGCCAGACAGCCATACATGAACCGACATTCACAGGAATTACTAGAAACCTTTGATGCATAGGTTTCAAGAAAAAGTTGCAGGCATGACTAAATTGAAAATATAGGTTACTATGAATTGTTTTCACAGTTATTTGGTTTAAGCCAACATTAGGCTGTAGCAGAGATGAAAACATCTAATTTAGGGTTGGTAGTTACAGGGTGTTTTTGGTCCTTTTGCACTGACATGGTGTCTGAGGCTGGTTAACCTCAGGGCAAAGCTCATTTTCAGGGTTGTGGGAATGCTGTGTGTTTTTTCCCAGAAGGCTAGCACTTCTAGAGCAGCAATGGCTCCTTGAACTTTGATCGTCTATGTAAGGCACGTTGCAATTGCACAGTCTTACCTGGGTGAAATTCCTTGACAGAGGGTTTTATTTCAAAGTTCACACAAGCTTGCATTACAGTGGTACAACTTGATGGTCCACTTGTAAAAAAAAAAAAAAAAAAAAAAAAAAATCAGTGCAGTCTCAAGTCATGTTAGAAATGCACCTATTTATTTATTTACTATTAGTGCCACTTTTTAATCGTCCTGCATGATGAATTAAAGAGCTAGCTTGAAAGTCATGCCAGAGGAGGATATGCGCAAGGCAAAGGGATTTTTTTTCTCAATGTGGAAACATAAAATTTGCTCATATTAATGTCTTTTAACTGATCATGAATAAAGCCATTAGTTACAACCTATAAATCTTTTGTAAAGTTAGAAATTGGTACTATTAATTTCATTCTTTCTGTGATCTACAGAGAAAAGTTAGACAGAGCGGGGAACTTAATACAGACGGAGCAGAACTAAAAAGATATGCAGAATATTTTATGCTTTTTTTATGTTGCTGATCCATACTGGAGGCCGTGCCGTAATGCATGCTGTACAGGCCTCAAATTGCTGTAATGGCAGCACTGTGTAGTATCTGTTTACATTTTCTCAGATCATTGTCAGGTCAGAGCACCAACTCAAGGAACACCCTGACTGATAGAGTATCCCAGCATTGGTACAGTGTGGATGAGAGTGCAGTTTTAAATAGGATAGCCATCCCCCGGCCCGTTTCAACCCCCCCGCCCCTCTATCTTTGGCACAGTCAGCCGTCATACCCGCAGGCTGTGAATCCTCATTGTGTACCAGACTGCTAAACTCAAGTTGAGCATTCCCTGAATGGAGCTGCACACACACAGTTATATCTGGACAGTTTCAACAGTCCCACCAACATCACATACCATGCACCAAACTCACTCCAGCAGCTTTCCCAGAAATGAGGGTGTGTTTTGGACTCCACTGCGACTTGTCTTTTACTGGCTGTTTTCGGAAGAGGCGGATCTAGAAAGACGCCTTAGTCAGTGTGAATGCTATTTTCTTTTGGCCGAGATTATACCATTTGAGTGTTAAAATACCAGTGCTGTGGGGTCGCCAAAGTGTGGCCATGGTGCATCTTTAAAGTCCTATTTTCATATTAAGTTGATGTACAAATTGTACAAATAGATTTCAGTTAATCTGTTGGACTGTGTTTAATTTTCGTCAGTCAGACAGATTGAAGTGGCGCCAAGCCAGGCGCCATTGGCATATTTGAACAAGTACCTGATCCTGTAACTCTCAACTTTCATTTTCTTTCCTGCCTTTGCTTCTCTTCACACTCGTGCCAACTTTCCCTTCCAATTGCCAGCTGAGAGAGTTCGCAATATGGCGTCAGGGAAAATGATGTAAAGTCTCTCATTTAGGGTGCCCAGATGATCACACCCAGTTATGGTGAAGGCATCACGCAGAAAGCCTAATATGTGGTGAGGCATATTCATTCAAATTGAGTCAAAAACAAACAAATGAACAGTAATGCAGATTCAAAAGTAATTAATTCCCGGAGCCTCTTGTTTCTACATTCTGTGGAGACGCAACGAGTTTCCTACTTTAGTTTCACTTCCCTCATCTGACTTAGACATTCTGTCTCCTTTCTGACATTACATTTCCTGATTATTTGTCCCCTCTTTGTAAGACAATATTTGCTTAGGTTGTCAAATCAAACAGTAAGGAGGCGTCCCTTGTGTCCGATGTGTGCTCTGTGAACAGGGGAAAAACTGACTTTATTTCCATGGACAAAGAGTCTATGTATTTTCTTCAGTTAAATCAGGAGTGAGGAGGCCTCCCCCTCACTGGGCCTGTGACTGTCCCAGAGGACCTGCCCCGGCCTTCCCCAGTTTTCCTGTGCTTATGTCGGGAGTTTTCCACAGATCTTTCAGCCCAGCTGCATGGTTTCATTCTTCCTCCTTCCTCTCCCCCCTCCCCATCCTCACTTTTACATCTTCCTCATCCCAGCTCGGAGACCCTGGCTTCTCCTCTGGGTGTTCCCCTGGGTGCCCCCTCACTTCCGCTTTATATCAGAGTCAGCAGATACATAAAATCATCATATTTTGAATGAAATGAGGCAGTGGATGGATGTCAGAGAATTGAAAATTAGGTTTTTTTTTTATCATTGAACAGAGGTGATTTTCTCTGTTGCGGATGTTTAGTCCAGAATAAAACTTGTTTGTGTGTTTTGCAAGTAACATCCTGAATGATATGACTGCACGCTATCTGTTGTCATCGTATCCTCTTCATGTTGAAAGCACTTTGGCAGAAGAAACACAGAAAGGATATAAAAGATTTGGAATTACACTGAACAGAAATCCAATTATTTTACCCTATTGTATTCACTTGTTTGAGAAAATTATGATTATAAGACTAATGAGGTGAATTTTACTTAAAGACTGTCAATCTGTTGCTTTTATGAATCACTGCATCTAATTAAAATGTCATTCAAACCACAGATTTAAAATGTACACAGTAACGTGAATCTTAATGTTCCAAATGATCTGAATGATCTTTCTAAGAATGAAACGACACCGCCTTGATGAGTGACTTTCCCTTGTTTTGACACAGAGAGTCAAATGTCACCTCACATTTAAATGAGTCACTGACCCACAATCTACGCTCCTCACGGCCCTGCCAGAATGTCTTGTGACCCACATTTGTGTTACACCACACAGTGACTGAGTAACCGTCAGACCCACAGATTTCTCCTGTGGGCTGGAAATGTCAGAGACTACATCAGAAACACATCATTTGTACAGTTAATTTTAGTACATTTTCACACAGTAGAGCAGCGTGAGTGTTGTAGTTGGGTGTATGTGGGATTGATTTGTTTGCTCTTGCCACCACTTGCAGCGGCGGGAGCTAGAGCTCATAGTGTAGCTGTGAATAAGCACTTATCTGTTGATCAAACACCCTCCATAGGTCACGCACAGCTATAGGTAAACGTTGTGCATGTAAGACTAATTTTAATAATGTCTCGCCTGCTTTTCTTTCATCCGTATATTTGCCTGCGTAACAGATAAAAGAGATTCAAATATGGGAGCTTTATTTAAATGACCTAGTTGTTGTGTGTAAAAGCGGTTTCCCCTCCCTCCATTCCAGAGGGGAACCTGAAGACTAGGTTTCTTCGGCTGTTGCTTCTGCAAAAACAAAATAAAATTCTCCAACCTGTACAGAATCAAGTTTTTTACTGTCATCCCAACAGGAAATCTGGCTTATATGCGACACTGAATGTGTTTTGGTGCACATGGAGGCTGCTGGCTCAACCTCATTTGATATTCCCTGTCCTTCACTTGACTGTTAACTCAGCTTGTGCTCACCTACACACACTCGTAGACACGCGCGCACAAGCTCACCAGCCTACGCACGTGCATGCGTACATATATTCGCAGCCCTCAGTGGTGAAAATCAATGCCCAGAGTACAAAAATCAATTTGTACTCTGGGCTGTTAACAGTCTGCAAATCTTTCAAGGAGACATTTTCTGAAATTGCAGGTGAAGGTTGCATCCATCTGAGGCATTTTAGTAATTTCAGCAAGTGTCTAAAATGATTGAAAAGATTGAAAGGATAAAAACTTTAATTAGATTTTGCTGTGAAGGTTGAGTCTATAAACATTTTTGAATCAAATGATTAATAGACTAGAGGGGGTTCATGTAGAAAATGTTCAAACTCTTAAATATTCTAATATATTGAATTATTAACATTATTCATGCATTGTAAATGTAGGTTTTCTTAATGTGTCTTATGTTTGATTCCATTGAATGGTACTTTTACTGTACGTTTATGAATGTTTCTTATGTTTTTCTTACACATCTGACATCACTGATATTT
Source organism: Scomberomorus guttatus (assembly GCA_038419695.1). Taxonomy (NCBI): domain Eukaryota; kingdom Metazoa; phylum Chordata; class Actinopteri; order Scombriformes; family Scombridae; genus Scomberomorus; species Scomberomorus guttatus. The sequence goes on from CM076459.1 coordinate 2,196,303, forward strand.
GAGATATCTTGTTGACACAGTGTCATTTTAGTGTGCTTTTATAATGATTTAATTGTGGACATTGCAGGCCCACAGCTACTGAGCAACAAGAAAGCAAATGAAGAGGGGTTTTCCCACTTGTCTGCTTTGACCTATTGGTTGTTTTTTTTCTTCTAACAAGTCCCTAAGAATAGAAGAGTTAATATTCACTGCAGTCGTGTGCTTGGTGGAGCGGTTTGGTTTGATTTTGACCGAAAAGTGGACTGTGTGTTTTGGAAAAGCTCTTTAAATTAAGCATTTTGTTCACCTCTAAAGTTGTTTGTCATCATAGTGTAGATTGCTTTACCCTTTGAGAACATTTAAAAGTCATTTTATAATTTAATAAAATTTCAATTCAATCAGAAGCGTTCTTATCGCCTTGGGAAACCCCTCGAAGCGTCAAGTTAGGCGTTGACTTTGGAAATTTCTGTCATGAAAGACTAGACAGCTTCTCATTCGCTCCTCTGCCTGAATCCACGCTAATATGGCTAATTCCCATTGTGCCAGTGCTACAGGCCACTCTTCGTCTGCTGTCTTCAATAGATGTGTCAGCTTCAATGTCACACTACGCTGAGATCTCACTCTCCAGCCGCTCTGTGCGGGGCCTGAGTTGGCGGCAGGCCTGACTCAAACAACGCCTATTATTCTCTGCATACAGTGACTTATGCTTTATCACGCCCGGGAATGGGATGAGTATGTTTACATGTGCTGTGTCGATGTGTTCCTCTGTGTGTGAGCAAGTGTATGTTGTTTCCGTGGTCGTGTGGACCGGACAGAATGCTCCCGGCCTGCAGTGTGTTTCCTGCCTTCGTTCGCACGTCTCCCCCTCCTCTCCTCTGCACTTCCTTCCTTCTAGTTACTCCTCAGTAAAATAAGCAGTAACCTGACCTCACCATGCTGGTGGTCTCCCAGAGAGGATGTGAGATGATGGCTCTCCTTTGTGAAGTATTTTTAATCCTGGTGATTGATTTGATCACAAAGATAAACCTAAACAGTTGTGATAGTAACATGACACAGTCTGACAGCCTGTGGTGCTGTTTTCTCTCTGTTTGCAGGACTTGATAATCTTAGCTTGGATACAGTTTTCATCCATTAAGCATTACACTCCAATACATTGGCTCTGCTTAACCATAATGGAGTTAACTCATTGAGCCTCATCCTCAGTAATTATCTCAGCTGGGAATTTGCTTAGTGCGCCATTTCCATTGATGGAGAAATGAAAACTTCAGCCTGCTCTTGCTTTTTTTTGACTACGATTGCACAGCACAATGACCCTTGTTCAGCCCAGTCCACATCAGGCTGTACAATGCAGCCTTTTGTAGGCTTGATTCAGGCTGATATCATGCTGGAAACTATTTAGATGGCGATCACATGTTGTTAGGGCACGCTGTTTCTAAGATTCTCCTCTTACTCACTTAATGAGAGAATGTCAAACCTCCTGTAGACAATAAGGTGCTTGTTTGTAATCTCAGGACACATTTAGGAGGACTGGGAGCTGCAAGACAGATGGGTTACCTCCCTTTTTTTGTCTAAAACGGCTTCTGTTATTAAGCCAACACGTTGTGTCAGACCAGGGTAGGTCACGGGGTGAGAAACTTATTGATCTCCTGATCAAGGCATTGACATTGACATTGTTCATCATTTGACAACCCGTGTCTATTTTTGGAAATTTAATAGGGACATTAAAGTATTTACATGCTTTGGAAATGAGTTTCAGATTTATGAGGCTCATTATCTGTAAAATTACAAATTATGCAACAAGCCTTTTTTGAAAAAAAATGTGACCACATTTTAAATTTGTCTCATTATTTGTGATATGCAGGCAGAATCTTAGCTTAATCTAATTGCTTTTCATCCTTTGCAACCCTATCAGCTGAATAAGCTATAATATTATATATTAAGCATGCCAATTCACTGCAAAGCAAGATGTGAAACTGCAGCTATAATTTGTTTGGCCACTTCAGCTGTTGGTTTTAAACATCTACCACAGTTATCTGTTAGCCTCTGGGTTGAGGTCAGGTCCTTGGGAGTATCATGGTCTTATTGAATTTCATTAACTGCCCTCAACACGGCCTGAGCATTTTGTCCGCTTGTCATGCTCAAACTTCCCATGACCCAGTGCGGAGGTGTGTACTAAGTTTCAGGAGCCGCTGATTTTTTCCCCACTCTGTGGTAGGCAGTGAGCGTCTTTGTAGAGTACAGCTGGAGATACAGTATGTTGAAGATAAGCCCTTTATGGCAAACAAAGAGGTTTCAGGTCTGGCAGCTGGAGCCACAGCCTAAAAACTAACTGCTTATCAACTGCATTATCCCAAAGTGGTGAAGGCCGTTTCACTGTGGGCTGATTCAACAGGGTGTTACCTGATCTGATCTAACTGACATGGTCAGAGTTTTTACTGTCAGCTGCTTCCTCAAGATTACACAGACAAACACAGCTCTAGCCTGAGACATGATACAGATTTACTAAGTGAGCCTCTTTTTCCACTGAATTGAAGACAGGCATTTGCTATCTGCTGTTTTGAGCTAAAACAGACCATTAAACAACACTGAGGAAAGAGCGGCTTCAACTAAGGGGCCTCCGCTATGTGCAGCCACCTGTATGTGCACAGCGGCTCCAGTAGGAAGTATGTAATAAATAATTTACCTGTGCAGACTAAATAATTCAAGAGCTGAATTAGCCACACGTGTAATAATGTTTCACTTGTGTAGCAAAAAGGAAGAAAACTTTGCGCTAAGAAAAGGTGATATTCCCTTGGTTGACATTCTGTTTGTAAACACACTGAGATTGGGGTAACTATATCTTGCTTTCTGTGTACTGATAACACATCTCACCTCTCCTTCATGATTTCCTGAGCAGGATATTGCTGCATGGTGAAAGGCTTGGTCTCGTGCTGATAAAATAACTGAGTGCAATTTTCCAGGTCCTGCATCCGCCTGGCGTCTTGATGGGAAGGGGTGCAGGCAGTACGATGGCAAATACAGATATTGCTTCTGGTGGTGTTCGTTTCTTGCACGGAGATAAATGGACGCATCCAGCTCGATAAAACTAGTTTGATGTGCGCGGCTTTTTGAGAGGTGTTGTCACGTGGTGCTTTTGTCAGAAACAGCCCAGAGATCTGGAGCAGGATGTTTTTTTATGTTGGTCCACAGTTTCATCCAGCAGTACATTTGAAATTGAGTTCTATAAATACACCACATGCACAGAGACCGCTGTTAGGAGGCCATTTATACTTTCATGAGCTATTCATATCTCTGGCACTCGATCCTGTCATTTCGTAAACACTGTTATGACAGTGAGGGAGCCTGGCAATGGACCCGATACAAATCTGTAACTCCAAACTGATACCACTGAGACTAAAACGTCGAGTCTCCATTATATAATCCCACCGGGTGCTGACGGCCTGAGCTGAAGATATGAGGTGAAAACACTGAAAAAGAAGGGCTCCACCCTTCTTGGCCGGGTCTGTCAGCCATGCCCACCCTCAAGCACCCACCTTGCCTGTCACAGCCGCCGCCCAACATGCCGTGACACTTGATCTCAGGGTCAGCTGCGACAGATATTTCTGCTGTCTGTGTGTGTGTGTGTTTTTTAATGTCATAAGAGCTGGTTTGGTGTGACAGCCTGTCACATGTCACTAGGGTCAATTCAGATGACTGCAGCTTCACTGGTGCTCAGTTGCACTTCACTCTCTGGCCTGTGGCTGTATTTTCTCCCTTTTAAGATAGGCAGAAAAGGAGATAGACAGAGCTGAGAAGCTTTAAAGGCCAATTTATGCTCTCCGCGTCCGTGTGGCCACGAGGGTCCGCGCGGCCCCTCTGGGGACATCTGTGTGCAGCCCGAAATTTATGACCGCGCGCTGTGCACATAGTAAGCCTGCACCGAGGACCACAGCTCCGTTTTATTTGTGTTACGTGTGGAAGCCATGTTAGTCACTGTTTTCATAGTCTCCAGAGAAGCCAGAAAAGAAGAAGCACATCAGAGAAACTCTACACCCAAATCAGTCACCAAACATTAATGTCTGCTCTGCAGTATAACATGTTTATTTTTAATGCCTGTTTCTGTTCTCTCTTTTGTTCTGTGGCTTTGTAGTTTTGTCAGCTTCTTAATTCATGCCGGTCTGAAGTGCGATGTGCTATATAAAGATCAAAAGCCTTGTTCTGCAATTAATGCGCAGATGGGCCTCAGATGCCTCTAAGACCTACACAAGACACATGCCTGCAGTGTTATTAAGTGCAAAGGGTTTAGGTTTAGATCATCTGTCAGGCTGAATTGCCAGATCTGTTGCTGTTTGATATTGTTTCACACATGCTTCCACCCATTCAGAAAGACTGTGTGGGTCATGAGTTTCTGCTCGTCATTACGAAATCCCAGTTAAGGGAACTGCAGCTACTATATACTGACGTTGATTTTACAGTGGCAACATTAAATGTGTCTGAAATAAAATAAGAAAATGTCTTATTTTTATAGAGGAGGTTTTGCCGATAACATTTTTCTAGTTATATGAGAGGAGGAGAAAAAAAAGAGAATGGAGAGTGACTGCCTGAATAGCATAGTTTCCCTCCATTGTTTCCAATGTCAAGCCTTGCCTGTAGCATGGAGTGAGACATAAGAAACAATGGATAGTAGGAGCATTTATAGTAAATGACTAACTTGTAGAGAATGGAGAAAACAAAACATAACCCATACATGCTATCAGATTTACTGCAAGGTAGTAATCTATTAATCAGTCTGGAACTAGCTACATTACATTAAATTGCAGCAATAATTAAAAAAAAAAAACAAGCTGCTAATATATATGGAAAAATATTTAGGTAAAACTACAATAATAATTTGAGCCAAAGTGGTCAAAAAGCAGCAGAAACATGTATGAAGAGCAAGAGAATGAAAGAGGGAAATGAGGAATGAAGGCCTGAGGTCAGGAAGTGCTGCATCTCTCAAGAATGAGGTATCTGGACTTTTTACTACCCAGATTAATGAGGTCATACATCATAGAGCCTGCCCGTGGATGCTAGGCAGCAATTCCTCCGCTCTACTGTCCACTCTGCCTCCACAATCTCTCCCTGGAGCAAGCAGGGCCCTACTCGGCCAGCCACCTGAGGCTCTGTCACCCTTAATGACACGGCTCTGTCAGCCACTCTCAGTGTGGCTGCAGCTAGCCTGCCTCCTGTAGAGTAGCGCATAGCAGTAGAGTACACACAGTACCCGGAAACCAGCCAGCTCCTGTCCATAATGGTTAGACTTCATGTGGTTTCCTGCTCTGCCATTTCAGCTTGGTGCAGTTTGAGCCAGAGATCTTGTGGAATGTGGGTATGGCATGCACTGAGATTACAAATGGCTCTGGATAGAAGATTTCAAGAATGTAAAAATATTTCACAATGCCTCACCTCAGAAATGTTTAATTTGTACTTCTTCTTCTTTTTTTTTTTTAAACCTGATATGGTACAGTCACATGCACTTAGATAATAGACCGAATCTGTGTTTAGTTCAAAAAGCTCTGTGACCATCATTTCTCTTCGTGTACAGCAGTGATAGGAACTGGAGATTTTAGACAAGCCTCTGCAGAAAAGATGACGGATCCAATATAAAAGAGGCCATGGCCAGATTACTATTTTATTTATGATGAATGTGAAACAGGAGGGCAATGCTCACTTGCAAGCCTCTGTGCATATTTGAAGCGGGTGAGCGGTCAGAGAAAACCGGTTATGTTGTACGCAATGAACAAGCACAAAAATGAAGCAGTAGCACCCCCCCCCCCTCCCCTGTCTCCCCCCAACAAGCTGTTTCTCTTCGGCACTTGAGTGTGTTCAAGGTGGCACTAAATCTCCATCCACTGAGCCTGTTTTGTCTGTCTTAAAGCCTCACCTGTGACAGCTGGGCCTCTGTTGTCATAAGCCAGTGCCTTTCTCTGCATGACTGGAGACCATTTACCAAGTAATTATATTAAATTATGGCATGGAAAACTTCATTGGGCTTGAGTTTGTATGCAGAACGTAGTACAATAGATTGCAGCTCCCCAGACAGAGAGAGAGAGTGTTAGTTATGCCTGTCAACCCCAGTCATTATGGCCTGCTGGACGTCCCTGCACCTGGAGAGACGTCAGCTTGTCCTCTGTGTTTTGTCCGCCTGTCTGTCTTCCCCTGCCTAATGGAGAAGAAGACGTGGCGTGGAGAGGCAATGTCAGCCCCGAAATTTTCAAACAATCCATGCAGAGTTGCCATGTGTCTCGTGACTGAGTAGGAAGTGTTATTTTCTTACGAGGAACAAACGACAGTCGGAAGCCAATCTTGTAAGGCGCAGTGCAGAGTTATGGGAGCGTGGGTGTTTTCCCTCTTTAGATGTGAATCTTGAAGTCAAAACAAATCTTTTTTGAGAAACTAGATTCAATCACGATGGTCTAAAGAACATGGGTCTCAAATCAGCAATGGGAATGTAAACACAGTGGGAAACTATTACACGCTTGGAATTGCTGGCATACAACATATCAGCCAGAAAAAAAAGTCATAATCACCTTGAGTGTAAGATAAGACGTTGTGGCACATTAGCTAAGCAATTGGTCAGATTGAATTATTTGAATAGTATAGTCTTGTCTCACAAAGCCATTGCTTTGAGGCTGATTTTCATTCACCGTTGAACTTGACCATGAACAGATAACATGCACTGTCATGGGAGGACTAATCCTCCACCCTGGATAATTTCCAAACACAGAATTCAATCAACTCTCCTTTCCCCAAGGATATCACTGCTTTTGAAGGTCTTTCTGCCTATGAGGACCCATCTTTGTCAGATGGGGACCAGCCTTGAGTCCTACCTCCTCTGTGCCGTGATTTCTAATTATCACTCGATGGAGAGATGATGGAGACTTCGAGCGCTCCCTCACTGTGAGAAATGAGTTGGTGGATGTCGTAGCCATGCTTACGTTTGAGCGTTGGCTATGCTGACTGTTCAACCATCCTCCTCCCGAGACACGAGTTGCAGGCCCATGCCAGCTCGGCTGCCATGTTGACTTTGGAGGAGGATGAGAGAGAAAGAGGGAGACTTCCAAGGCATTTAGTTAGCTTGGCTGTCTATTAAACATTGGAGGTTTACCTTGGGCTTCGACCAAATTGTCCAACCCACTGATCAACAGGCTAATGGAAAACCATAACAATAGCCGCATGGAACAAGTTTTGCTGACATCTTCTGCTAGAATACTTTTACAGGCCATGAAGTATATTACAGTGTTTGCTGCTGTGGGAGATACAGATGTTTAGTAATGGTTCTGGTCTCACTGTCATTTAAAGCAGTCATAACTTGCCCAACCTCTCACTTCATTTACGTAGTTCTCTTTTTTTTTTTCAAAATTTGTGTGGGTTTAAGTAGACAGCAGGCATAAAAGAGCTAAGAAGCTGTAATTGCCTGTAAATGGCAATCATTCACACGGAGAACATATGCAAGTAAGGACGAGATGAGTGAGAGACAGTAGGAATGAAAAAAGCCTAAAACAGGAGGAGAAGCTCACAGCAGGGACAATAAGAGTTGCTCAGTTTGCTTCCATCCCTGGAGGCAGGGATCAACACAGCATTCAGGGTAAACAGAGTTACAGCAGGAGGAGCCAGAACTGAAGCAATCATACAATGTTTAGCATGGAGGGAAATTAGATTCCCTCATTGCCTTTTTTTCAGTTCAGTCCCAGTCTGTTCCAATCTGCAACCCTGAAGCTGATGCCCCCCCCCCCCCCCCCCCCCCCTCGCTGATACGCTCTACATCAGGAGCCCTGCTGTTTGAACTAATGGCAAAAGTAATTAAATGTTGGGTGCTCTAGCCTGGGGCGAGAGAAAGTGGGCTGGTGTTGCAACAGTGTGAGAGTATTGTTGTACACGAGCTGAGATACTAGTGTCACATTTGCATTTCACTAACAATGATGTTAGTAACCAGTTCATGTCTGTGATGGCTCCTCACAGTGGATGTACTGGCAGATAACTTTGTCCATAGTCTTCCTTCCTTTACTAACACAAAATGGGCTTCAAAATGTGTCACTTTGCGATCTGTTTGTTAGTCGTCATTCACCCATAAGTGCCCTCCTCTCTGTTTCTGACACTCAGGAGACTCTTACTCTGCACCAGACAGCTTTGGACCAGCCTGCCTTGCTAATCTGGTATCACAGTCCAGACAATGTCATAGGAGGTCAGGAAACATTCAGTGTAACAGCCTAACTGGTATACAAAGCCAACAGCAGATTGACAGTGAACTTGGTTTTCTGCATATATACCTTCCTTTTTTTCTGCTTCTTGTAGCACTCTGCACAGCTTAATGGTAGCAAAGACGTCAGCAAATTATACAGTAACTATATAATTGTCCTCCTGTGAACTGGTGAAATGAGAAATGTATGTCAGCGAGAGTTAGACTGTGTTTAAATGTTAACACATTGGTGATGACCCCTGCTGCCCTCAGTCTGAGGTTTTCCTTCCGTCTCTGCTGAGATCCACTGACAACACTTCCCATCACCACTTGGGCTAAAACAGAAGCCTGTGGTGCGTTAAAATGGCAACGCGAAGCAGATGTGGTCTCTAGATGTCGTGGAGTTTTTCAAGGAGCTGGAGCTGTAACAAGAGAAGTGAGGACATGACCTGGTGTAACTGCTCGAAGCTCAAAGCCCCTGACGTGAATGCAAGACTGAGTTTGTGATGATGCCATCTTGTGAGACATTTTAACTACATTAGCCTCTGAAACAGAAATAACATAAAGACAGGAAAGGGATTTTTCAAATCAGTGTGGTTTTGTAACGGCTCCAAAGCTGAGGAGACACCTTCTTTCACAAGTTCACACATTTCCCCTTTGCAGAAAATAATGACTGTTTTGTACATTCCTCTGGGTCGCAGAGTGAAAATTTGTTAATCAACGATGATGAATTCATAACTATGCATACACAAATTTTTGTGGGATACTGGTAGATCCATTGCAAATGATGACTGCGTACTGTTAAAATGAGTTCAGTTTTCTGTGGGAATTATGGGAATTAGGAAAAATGACAGGAAACGAGCCACCAGGTTCGGAGAAGCGAGGTTTGATGGTGAGACAATAAAATGAAAGGCTGGTGATAACAAGACTGCAGCTATAGGCGAGCTGTCTAATGGTGAGGTTTATTGTGCACCTCCTGTGGTCCGCAGGCTGCGTCATGGGAATGCATACACAGTCATTAGTCTCTGATAGATGTCTGTTGGAAGCAGAACAACTTTTAAACACATAGAGGGATTACGTTTGATTTAAACTGTAGAATTAAGGGATTAGTTTTAAGACTGCAAACTTCCTCACTCTCCAGCACAAATATTTATTGCTTTTTTTAAATGGCTCTGTGGAGTGCTTTGGGGAAAGGGTAAACAGCTGTGGACTGTTCTTTGTGGTTTCCCCTTCATTATCTAAAGAGGGGAAATATGTGAACGCCCATGTTTAAATCAAATAAGGGGCCTCAGCACCCTCTTGTGTAACAATTCTGCAGCACAAACCACTGAGCTGTGAGCGTCATATTTTTAGCCGCAAACAATACACTTCCATTTTGGTTATGCATCGTAATGACAGTTACTACATATTGCATGTTATTCTCTGAGACCCATTATAATAACATCATCTGTTCCATTTCTGTCTTGTCCAGCTGGCAGGCCTGGGGTGGGACAGAGAACATGGCTGAACCGCGGCGGGAGAGCACCAGCAGCCTGCAGAGGAAGAAGCCTCCCTGGCTCAGACTGGACATTCCCACGGCTCAGATGTCACTAGACGAGCCTCCCACTTTTGTTCAGGTGCCCTTTCTTGCCGAATCCCACTCTCAGTTTTGTCATCTTTGTCGTCATGTGTTTTCACTTTTCCTCTAATTCCTTTCTCGTGTAGCCGGTGAAGAGACAGGGGTTCCTGCGCAGTATCAGCATGCCAGTGGAGACCTCTCACCTCCAGTCCCCACCCCGCGATTTCTTTGACACGCGACGGCCTGTCTTACAACGCCAGTCATCCATCACTCAGACCATAAAGAGGTAAAGGCAGCTAGCGATACACAGGATGTGTAGCATGAACTCATACAACATATCATGCTTTATGATTATAATATGAAGAACTTCACGTCTCTTTTGCAGAGTAGCAGAGTAGCAATTAGTGTTGTTTTTTACATCTATATGCTGCAGTATGTGTCTTGAGATTGCAGATTATGGAATGAAATGCTGTGCAATATAAGCAGCACATGCTTATATGAGATTCATGAGTTAAATGGAGGATGTTGGCAGCCTGTGTCCCCATCATGGCATGTAAAAAAAAAACTAAAAAAAAAACTTTTCCATATAACCTCAGTGTTTCTGCTTTCCTTACCTTTTTCCAAGTTGCATGGCTGTTTCTGATTAACAATTGTGATGTTATCTGCCTGGAAATAACTTTCCTAATATTGTACATCTAAATGAAAAACAAGCCTTTACCTTAAAGTCTGCTTTGCTGTCTCTGCATGAGGGCTACAGCGCTGTCCAGCTGCACTTTTCCTTCTCAATGCCTGTTGTTGTCTTTTCTCTTTCCTTCTCCTTTCCTTCTGTCCCTCCCCGCCACCTTCCGGCCCTGCTCTGCCTGGTCACAACAGCAGGAGGGTGCACTTTGAGCGGATTAACACGGTGCCCATTAAGGGCCAACGAGCTGCTCGCCGCAGCACCAGGAAACACCACTCGCTCTCCAGAACCCTGCTCAGGTATGGCAGGAAGTCCCTCATAAGACTACAAGTGGTAGGGGCAGAGGCGAAGGTCTAGTGCATATTTTATGTATATATGTTTGTCTTACAAAGTTAATTCTGATGTGATTTTGTTTGATATTATAGTAATATTGATATAATGTTAAAAAAAAGTTTAAATTCACCCACCCTCAGAGATCCACATTACAAAAATCACAAGCTTTTTGTTTTTCTACTCAGTCACTGGCTGTTGCAGCTTTGAGTTATGTCATTGTCACAAAGAGTCATAAGAGGACCAAAAGTCATGTTCCTGTTACGAGTTCCTCTTCAAAAAGTTACAGTAATGACCCAGCCTGGAAGTGGTAGAGGCCATACATTTCCCTTTCACATCTGTCAAAACGCATTCATCACAAGATGAATTGAGCTACTTGTTCGTGAGCCACTGTTTTAAGGCTGTCACGCAAGGTGCGATGGCTTCTTTAGTGGACATTTATTAGATAAGGCTGCTCAAAAATACTTTGCACACAGATGCTAGAATAACAGCTATTCAGTCATGTCACTGACACATATTTGGAGACCAGAGGACTAAAAGAAAGTGTTTGCTGAGTTTGTGAGGAATAGATTTTCAAAGGAACCTCGCTGAGAATTCACTCTGCAGCTGGTAATTAGTGTAGAAACAGCCAGCTTGTCTCAACTTTCCTTTTGAAGGATGTTTCCACTTCCACTTCCTGGCCTCAGGGTGCAGTAACATTGTTTGCTCTGGTACTTATTAGGTTTCAACTTCAACAATGTGATTGCATGCGTATTCATCAGTGTTGAGTGAGATGGGCTGATGTGGAGAGTGGCGGAGGACGCAAATAGAAGCTGAGAAGAATTCCTCAATCTACGCATTAATTGTTTTTGTTGTCCGCTTTTGTCAGTTAGGATTAGGAAAGTCTGAGTAAATTGGGTTTACTTTGCAGAACTCCAGTAATCGCTCTCTTGCTCACTCTTTCTTTGAACATGTGGACTTTGGGAGAGTGTGTGACTGTGCACCATACATGCAGTGTGTGTACCTGGCTACCTGTCTTTCCCTGTGTGTCTGGAAAGAAACATGCCTAGGCTTGTTCCCTTCACTGTGTCTATTACGTGCACTATCTAGGACACTTTTTTACATCCGGGGAAGTGTCATTTTTATCAGTTCCTTGCATGTTTTCCGACCTGCTTGTTCAGGGCTTTTAAAAGGGTTATCAAAGTGGCTCTAAATCTCTTTGGTAGGTTTCACCATGACAGGTAGCATTTAATCTATTCATGATAAATGAGGCATGTGTGTGAGTTTTGTGACCCAGAACTGAAAGGTCAGTGTTTATGGTATCAGGGGCACAGCGGACTGGTTTGGGGTCAGTAAGGACGGTGATGCCACACAGAAATGGCAGAGGAAGAGCCTGCGACACTGCAGCCTGCGCTATGGAAAGCTGAAACCACAGGTGATCCGGGAGATGGATCTGCCCAGCCAGGACAACATCTCCTTAACCAGCACAGAGACCCCACCTCCTCTATATGTCCCCTCCTCACAGCATGGCATGCAAAAGGTAAAAGGATGCATCACTTGTTTTGCTAAATGCTGTTTGAATTCATATTTTTGTCATGAAATATGTCATGCAGATAGTGGATAATCGTGTTTTTTAGCCTGAAAAAATAAACAAATTAGATGATTTTTAAAAACTTGGCAATATTGGTATTGATCATCTTTAATTGATGATCTTGAATAAATCAATTGGGACATAAACTTGCCATAGACATATACTTTGAGCCAGTCTGCTGTCTTTAATTGATTTTTTTACAGTGTTTACATACAATGTCCAAGGTCAAATATGGCTTTCTCTAGATATTTTTAGGGGTCTTTCAAATGACCACTTGTTGAACCCGTTCGTCCCCAGATCGTGGACCCACTGGCACGAGGACGAGCCTTCCGTATGGTGGAGGAGGTGGACGGCTACAGCGTGCCTCAGACCCCCATCACCCCTGGAGCGGCCTCGCTTTGCTCCTTCACCAGCTCCCGCTCAGGTCTCAACCGGTTGCCTCGCCGACGCAAGAGGGAATCTGTGGCAAAGATGAGCTTCAGGGCTGCAGCAGCTCTGGTCAAGGTGAGCCAGAGAGGGTTGAGATCCATTGGAGAGATTAGATAGAAATGAATGTGTGCAATGCTTACAAAGATAAAATATATATGATAAATAAACAGGAAAACGAGTGTATCAGTGTATGTACAAATTCCTTCCTGTACTTTATTGGTACTGTATTGCGTAACCTACATAATTTGCCGTGATGGAAAGATTAGAGTTATGACTGTACATGAATGTTAATGTGTATGTGTGTGTTTCTCAGGGGCGCTCATTACGGGACAGCACTCTAAGACGGGCCCAAAGACGAAGCTTCACTCCTGCCAGCTTCATGGAGGAGGACATGGTCGACTTTCCCGATGAACTGGACACATCTTTCTTTGCCAGAGTAAGGCAGACAAAACAACATTGTTGTTGAGCTGTTACAATATAACCATGTTTATTTACTTTTAAATACTTCACCAAATGCCAGAGAACTATGATTTTTTTTTGCACCGCTATTCAGTATTTCCCTTCCTGCACCTCTAGGACATTCTGATGCAGGAGGAGTTGTCCACGTTTGCGGATGAGGTTTTTGAGTCACCGTCTGAGGCGGCCATGAAAGAGGCAGAACCCAGCAGCAAGAAGGATGAGACGGAGCTAACAGGCAGCGCCCTAGATAAAACAGAGCTGGAGAGAAGTCACCTCATGCTGTGAGTGGAGCTCCCATAATTTGCAGGGTTCTTTACTGGAGTTTTATTAAGCTTTATTATAGCTTTATTAAAGTGTTTTGCATTTTGTACAAATAAAAAAGGAATTATAAATAAGCTGCTCAAACTCAGAAGGTAAGCAAGAGTAAACATAAGAAAAAAGATTTTAAAGATTAGGTTGACATGACACAAATAATGGAAGATGTGATGCAGAAAAGAGATGATGTCACCTTATTTCTTAATCATTAAGCTTATACGCCTCTTTTCTCTTTTGTCTCCTCTGTAATCGTTGCCAGACCTCTGGAGCGAGGGTGGCGTAAAGCCAAAGAAGGAACTCCAGGGCCACCAAAGGTGCCCTTGCGGCAGGAGGTGGTGAGTGTTAACGGACAGCGGCGTGGGCAGCGGATCGTTGTACCTGTCAAGAAGCTTTTTGCCCGGGAAAAGAGGCCTTACGGGTTGGGCATGGTAGGGAAGCTCACGAACCGCACCTACCGCAAGCGCATTGACAGCTACGTCAAGAGGCAGATAGAGGACATGGATGACCATAGGTACCTGCACCGCTCCACATATCGGAATAATGAGCGATTTCTCTCTGCTTCCCTCAGCAGCTGACAATGATGGATGATAAGCAGTGCTGCTCTTTTTCTAAACATACATATTCTCTGTCTCCTATAGGCCTTTTTTTACATACTGGATCACCTTTGTCCACTTGCTCATTACTATCTTGGCTGTATGCATCTATGGCATTGCACCAGTGGGCTTCTCCCAGCATGAGACGGTTGATTCTGTGAGTCCCCGCTCAGTTGAGCATCTTTGTTAATTCACTTTTACAATAATTTCGTGTCACTACAACTCATTTTAATTGCAATCTTTCTTGTTTGGGTGTCTTCTGCTTTAGGTTTTAAGAAACAAAGGTGTGTATGAAAATGTCAAGTTTGTACAGCAGGAGAACTTCTGGATTGGGCCTAGCTCGGTAAGCACACTTCCTGTTGTTGTTGTTTTGTGTTTTTTTTTTTTTTTTTGGAGATGGAAAAGAATACAAGCAAGAATCATGTGTCAGTTATCATGTGTTATATACTACATTTTATTTTATCTATTCATTCTTAGGAAGCTCTGATCCACTTGGGGGCCAAATACTCTCCATGCATGCGGCAGGACAAGCAAGTGCATGATCTTATCAGGGAAAAGAGAGCTATCGAACGCAACTCTGCCTGCTGTGTGCGGAACGATCGCTCCGGCTGTGTCCAAACCTCAGAGGAGGAATGCTCGGTCTGTAAACAAACCCAATTATTTGTTTTCTGTTCCTTAACCTTTTTATTATCCAACTACAGATTGAAACGGCGGGCAATTCTGATCCCTTCTGTCCTTTTGGTTTTATTTGTAGAGTACTCTAGCTGTGTGGGTGAAGTGGCCGAGGCATTCCAGCACTCCCCAATTAAATGGTAAAGACAGACAGCACGGCTCAGTGTGCCATCAGGATCCCAGGTAAAGTACACCAGTAGTTCTTCCATTTAAATCTTACAGCATTAACTGATATTTGTTGGCAGTGTGGGCTTATTGTTTTTCTCATTACAGGATATGTCTAGAGCCTGCCTCAGTATCACCTCATGAATGGCCTGATGACATCACCAAGTGGCCAGTGAGTGCACTAAAACCCTGTATAGTGTTTAGACATTAAGAGGCTCTGAAGTCAGTCACACATGGATGAGACTTGGAGATATGACAATCTAGACCTAGACCAGTAGTAGGATTGTTAAAGAGCAAAGAAGGACTAGTCTTCTTTCTCAGTGATGCACTACTGCTGTATTATCTTCTAAACAAACACACTCCCAGTTTTACCCAGTTTAACACCCACATCCGGAAATCTGTGATAGGTTATGAAACGGCAGCACAAATCCACTGGAACAGCAAATCCTCAAGATTAACACTCAAAATATGATATCTCAGACATCACTGGTTTGAATTGTGCTCACTAGTCTGACAGGTCTACAGGTATAAAGGTAAAAATTTAATAAGGCCATAACTGCTACACCACCAGTCTTATTTGGATTAGCCGTATGTTTTTGCTTGTTGACTTTTGTTGCTCTTCTCTGGCTTTTTAGATTTGTACCAGGTACAACACAGGGAACCACACCAACCTGCCTCATATAGACTGTACCATCACAGGCCGACCCTGCTGCATCGGAACCAAAGGGAGGTGAGGAGAGCTTACTGTGTGAACCTAAGACATTTATCCTGGACAAGTCAGTCACATGATGGACAACCAGTTTACTAGATTACTAATTGCTGTTCATATTCTTCAAGGTGTGAAATCACATCCCGGGAATATTGTGACTTCATGATGGGCTACTTTCACGAGGAAGCTACTCTCTGCTCTCAAGTAAGCAACTTTCTCCTTATTACACACAAATTACTTTTATCTTTTATTAAAAAGGAGAGAAATCGTTTAATGCCAAAAGTGAATCATTTTTAATTTCTGCATCTGTTGTGTCTTTTGCCTGGTGGAAAATATTGTGTTATTTTTACTCTGGTGCACAGATTAAACTAGAACTCGCCAAACATTACTGCCAAAGTAGGAAAATCTGTAGGATGGATCTGTCTTCATTTGCATGTTTGTGATCTTTTAATAGTATGTGGCATGTTTTTCCTTTCCTTGATTGATATCTTTGTGTATCTTTGATAGTTTAAGTATCACTAAGGGGTATTAGCCTACTTAATATGCTGTGCTCTGTCGTTCTTCAGGTGCACTGTATGGATGATGTGTGCGGACTGCTGCCTTTCCTCAACCCTGAGATCCCAGATCAGTTTTACAGGCTCTGGCTCTCACTTTTCCTACATGCTGGGTGAGTCCCTAGCTGTCGGGATCATGGAAAGTAGTTTTGCTTACTACAGCAAAAGAAACAGACAAAAAGCATCATTTGTATTTTGAAATTGTTTTTTTGCCACATTTGTTTTGTGTAGTTTAAAGTCAAACATGAGTATGATTACAAGAAAAAACTCGTAAAGCCTTTACTACTCAGTGGATGTAAAGGTCAGGTTATTGGTTGTTAACTGTATGGAGAAAAAAATGATGTGTTACTATAAATAGTATAGAGATAGTTCAATAAATATATGCACATGGTGGCTATATGTACAGCTATTGAAACCTATATTGTAAGTGAAAGTGATATCGGTGGTTGCAGTTGTATTTATTCAGTTATAGTTCCTCCTAGCATACTTCTGTATGTCATATAAAACATGCAGACAGACTCCTTTATCTCTTGCAGTTATATACTGTATATCAGACCGACAGCAGTACTTTGGTGCAGTTCAGACCTGTCAGTCAAGTCAGCACAAAGAGCTGATCTCACAGTTGAGAGGAGCAGTGCTTCATCTTAATGATGCCTGTTATCCGTCTCCTGGGTAATTAAACAAAGTGCCCTCACTACACAAACTCATTAAGCTTAAGCTGAGATAGATTTTTTTTTTTTTTTTATAGGTAAAGTCATCACGGTCAGCTGTTAAGGGGTTTGCCTCTTCTAAACAAAGGGATTATCTTCCCAACACGTGCGACTTTTCACCCATATACGTCACATTGCACACGCATGAGCACTTTGTCTAATATTGTCCTCCCAGGATCCTTCACTGCCTGGTGTCGGTGGCTTTCCAGATGACCATCTTGAGGGACTTGGAGAAGCTGGCGGGCTGGCTGCGTATCTCAATCATTTACATCATCAGTGGCATCACTGGCAACTTAGCTTCTGCCATCTTCCTGCCCTACAGAGCAGAGGTGATCATCAGTCTCACTCACCATAAAATATCACACTGCAGAAACATCACAGTGCATGTATGAGTCAGTCTATGTCTCTCTCTTTGGGAAATCATCCAATATCTTAAGAACACCACGTAATGCAAAGAACTTAAATTTCATGAATATTTTGAGGTGTTTTCCCACGCTTACTTCTCTCTCTCTCTGCTGTTTTTGTCTCAGGTGGGTCCAGCTGGCTCTCAGTTTGGGATCCTGGCCTGCTTATTCGTGGAGTTGTTCCAGAGCTGGCAGATCCTGGCCCAGCCCTGGAGGGCCTTCACCAAACTGCTGTGTGTGGTGCTCTTCCTTTTTGCCTTTGGGCTGTTGCCCTGGATCGACAATTTTGCCCACATTTGTGGCTTCATCTCCGGCTTCTTCCTGTCGTTCGCCTTCTTACCCTACATCAGCTTCGGCCGCATGGACCTGTACCGAAAACGCTGTCAGATCATCGTCTTCCTGCTGGTGTTTGTCGGGCTCTTCTCAGGCCTAGTGGTGCTCTTCTACGTCTACCCAATCAAGTGTGAATGGTGCGAGTTACTCACCTGCATCCCCTTCACGGACAAATTCTGCGAGAAGTACGACCTCAACGCTCACCTCCACTGAAGTGTGGACGGTGTGAGCACAGCAGGAAGGCATCAGGTCAAAAGATTTGGGCTGAAAGATGACATCAGCCAGTCTGTGTCGTCACTCTGGCCCTGTGTGGGGGACTGTCCCCATCTCTGTGAACTATGACAATATGCTTGTGTGTTTTTTTTTTTTACTCTGTCAAGTATAAATACCTATGCCACTCATATGGACTTCCTTTAATCACCTCCCTGTTCACCGGCAGTCATTGTCACTCCTTCACTGTCCAGTGAAACAAAGGTATGGCACTTCTGAACCTCAACAAAGCCCCCAGCTGCCCTTTACACATGAGGCAGGAATTACAGAAGCCAGCGCTGGTACAGAGAGAAGGATTTTTTTTTTTTTTTTTACATTCACACTCCAGACATAGGTTTTATTATTATTATTCAGGCAACCTCATACAGAAGCAGGGACAAAAAAATCAGATATTGATACCTTTGGTGCCTTGTTGATAAATGTACCAACTACTGCCATATTTTTGTTACATTATGCTGAGCACTCAAATGTTTTCTTTCATTTGTTTATTGCTTCTCGAGAAGTGATGATTGTTTTGAAAAACGGTAGTGTTTTAGCTACCTGTCTACTCACACGTAACTGAAAACAACAGTAAAAAATCTACAAACTGAAATGGTCTCTGACTTTCTTTTGGCGATGATTTTATTGTTTATACAACATAAGCAACATAGAAGCAGAATACTCCTGCTACAGATCTTCATTCGACAATCCAAACAATGTTAGCGACTGTGTTATTTGTACGTAGGTCTTTAAATGACTCTCTTTTACAGTAAAGACACTATTACTTCATCACACATTTTGCTTGGTATGGTTTACAAAAATAGAATGGTATTTACATCACAACTCAAGGTTTAATGGATTTGGAAGATATTCTCTATTAAGTATCTCCATTACAATACAAACAACAAATAAATGGGGGAAAAAAACAACATTAAGCTCTTAAAGCCAAGATGCTACTGATAACAGAAGGAATATAATTTGTCTGATGAGCCAAATGATCACTTGCAAAGTCACTCGTTCATTTTTTTTGCATGAAGAAGTGAATCCCCTCTGGGCCCTCTCTGTCCTTGCTCCTTGATCAGTTGGTCAAGTGATGCTGTGAGGTGCTGACATTAGGATGCTAAAGCCAGTCTCCTGGTGCGCCTCTATCTGTCCATCTGTCTGTTAATCTTTTCCACCCTGAGTCCATGTTAGAGGTGAGTAAGTGGAATAAGTAGGGTAGGGTAGGGGTGGATTGACTAGCAGCCGCTGTTTCGTCGTGCATACGCTTGTCCGCCGAGCGTGTACTCCATCTCTTGGAAGTGCATGTTGGATACAGAGATGGCTGACGGCCCTTTCTCCTTGAAGCCGGCCTTGAGGTAGAAGGGCACCAGGAAGTCCTCGCAAATCAGCAGAGCTCTGCGGAGGCCCGGCATACAGCGCAGGTACTGCAAGTACCGCCACAACAGGATGGAGCCTTTGCCCTGCTGGCGACAGTGGCGGTGCACTGACAGCACATGGATGTGCACTGTGCGGGTGTCTGGGACATGCTGAGTCATGGCTTCCTGGGGGGGGAGTTTAAAAAGAAGCATTCATTATGTCAAAACACCCAAAAACGAGCCAAAATTCACATGCATCAGAATCTAGTTTGTCAAAATCAGTCAGGTAGAGATAGCAAGGTTAGGTCAATAAATGTGATCTTTACAGTTTTCTGACCTGTGAAAGTCTCTCTTTGTCCCAGCCAGAGCCGATGATGAAAGCGACCAGCTGTCCCTCCTCAAACCAACCCAACGACAGCTCAGGGCACTGACCCAGGAAGTTAAGCACTTCATCCAGGGTAAGTGGACACTCTCCAGACACAGAGACGAATGCTGGAGAGGTGAAAAGAAAGGACATCCGGGGTCAAACAGTGAGACTGAGACTTTCCATTTGATTAACTGAAGAATGTTTTTCATAATCATGTTAAAACTTTAGATGATATTGAACATTCAAACACAGCATGTGAGTGTTGTGTAATATTTGAGATTTGATAGATTATTTCCCTAATGAGAGCATGAACATATTTGAACATAGCAGTATATTTTCTTTTTCAAATACATGTAGAGTCAGTGAAGTTGCTACTTTGATAATACACTGTTAAAACACATGTCAGGTACAGTTTAAGAATTTAAGTTCACCTTTTTAAAGAAAAAAAGGTGAACAGCAAAAACTGGATTTACCTTCTCTCTCAATCTCAAACACACTGATGGCGTCCTGCGGCGTGAGGTTCCTGAACTCGCTGGCGGGGAGTGTGTGTCGTCTCTGTCGCAGAGGGTTGACCACCCTGACCGGCGTCTTCAGGAAGAAGGGCTTGAGGAACGGTGAGCCACTGACCTGCTGTGTCATGATGCCCGAATACCACAAGACGGGAGGTTCTGATTATTTCTCGGGGGTCTTTTGCTTATTCTTCTTCTCCAGCTTTTTACAATATATATTTTGTACTGATGCTATAAATGAAGTCAAAGCCTGCCTACAAAAGTTCCCTTGTTCTCTGTTTGCTCCTCAGCTTTGACTGTAATATAACTTACTTAACTAGGCTTGATGCTGACCTTCGTGCCTCTCCTGTTCTCTCCTCCTCCTCCTCTCTTTTCTGTCTGATCTCACACTGTGAAGTGGTCACCTCAATGTAGGATATCTGCCTGTGTGCACGTGTCTCCAAATTCCTTAAATCCCCTGACTGTCAAATGACAGCCACTTTTTCATTGGTGTATTTCCTGTGTGATTTACATTTTGAATGTTTTTTTTTTAAACAGAAGTTCAGAAGCAGGCAACTTATATTACAACTTATTATATTTAAATTTGACAAAAAATTTTGATTGGTTCAGAGTGTTCACTTGTGTATTTCCCACACCATATTTTTTACCATTTTTTTCTTAGTTAATCACTGTAGGATGCGTATCTTTCAGTGATGATGAGATTTTATGGATGACAATCATTCAGCTTGATTAATTATATCATTGTCCACCTTTAAACAGTAAAAAAAAAACCCCACTGTAGCTGATTTGTAATGATGCACTGGGATTAGTATTTACCTAGCACATGTATATTGGCACATGCACTGTACATTCAGGTATGCTTTTTTTTCCGGCTGGGGATGAGTGGAGGTGGTGTTAAGCCTGTATTGGGAGATCAAGGGCATGTGGGCTAATTTAACTGTAGTGAGGGAGTGGGGAGATTTGTGTGGATTGCTGTTGGGATGATTTCAGGCCTCAAAGAGGTTTAGCACAGACTAATTAAATGAGAGAGCACTTGGTTTGTCTGGCCACAGGTAAACCTGTTTACAAAGACTTGTTTGGCTGCCTCAGTCTAGTAGAATTTGAAAGCGCCTTTTGAGTTCGCTCTAAAGAGATTTAGTTTATTACAGAAATATAATCCCAATTCTTTATATAATAAATTCTCATCCAAAGAGAAATATGGCCCTGTCTCTTTGTTAAGGTTGTGCGAGCATGTAATAAGAACATTATATTCTCCAAACATTTCAGCATTTATTTCCTGGGTGAGTAACTGCATATCTCAGGTGTTATATGTTACCATTGTGCTACACTAAATAGTAAGTCCTCTCAACCATCTGCAAATACTTATCCTTATCTGACCTGTTTATAATGTGACTTTAGCTTATTTATTTCTCCGCAGCCAAACAGGCTTCACAACACAATCACCTGGCTTGAGGCTTAGCCCTAATATTGTTAAATGTAGCCTCAAGTGATCAAACCAAAATAGAATTGTTTTAAGGATTATTGTTTCACCCTACTGCTTCCTTTTGGTCTTCACTACAGTGATGAATGGGAAATCTCCTTTATTTCAAGCCACCGGCCACATCATCGGGACAGCTGGCCAATCACAAATGCGAAAACATCTCCGTGAGATCATCAGATGTTACAGGCGAGCACATACATGGCTGTCCGGAGATGAAATGACCTTTTGTGACTTGCCTCCCCCCTCAATCTGTCCAGCCTGAAACGGGAGGGGCAGTCTATGAAATAATCCCTCATGGCCTTTCAAAACAGCCTCTTATAGACAACCTGAATAACAAGGTTGAGGTTGAGTTTAGGGAATCATTAATTAAAAAAACTTTATTTGAAAAAACAGTGCTGGTGGAATAAAGGTTAGGAAAGGAAAAAACAGCACTTTGGCTCTCGAGACTGTAAATGCATCATGTTAGAAGGAAGATTAATCTGACTTTCTTCTTATACAGTCCATCTTCACCCACTGACCCTCTCTAGCTGAGAGTGTCACAGACCCTAATCTCATTTATGGCCTGTGCTCATACACATACATATAGTTACAGACACATTTCCGCAGTGTATTATGTTTTTACAAGCAAGTCGAGGCCACAGTGTAACTGAATCCTCATTAAACTTTACACTGGCTAACACCTGTTGGTCCAGTGGAGCAAAGAGCAACAGTTAACCATTATTACAGATAAATGTGTTTGAAAGAATGAAACACCTTACAGGAACTGGAGCGCTACATAGCTAGAAAACTCAACCTGAAATTATTGTCATTCCCCAGTGAGACATTGTTTATTGTGTGCTTCACCTGCTCTTGTAATAACAAGTAATGAACAGTAAAGTGCAGCATGTCTGTGCTTGTTTCAAGCCATACAGTAGATTCCATACAATATAAGAGTGTCTCTCTTTTAATGTCCTTATTATATTCTTTTAATTCTTATAAATGTCACATTATCTATTGTAATCAAATGAAAAATGTCCCAATTTTAAAGGTCAATCCATCATTTTCTGACAAATTACAGGTAAATTCACAAATATGTTTCCATGTGTTTGACTTGAAGAGGTAAAACCAGCATTTTGTATGTTTCTCACCAACAATCTTTAGGGAACAAACCTTCAAAAGCCACATAAAACATCAACATTAACTCAGATTTAGTTGTTGTTTGCCTGTCCCTGTATTAAAAGACCTGACACTGTATCTGGTGATAGAAAGGGTAGTGGTAAAGGGGGGCAACCTTTTTACATAATTAGAACAGATTGTGGCTGACAGTAAAAGCTGTAATGAACTTGATTAGGATTTAATAAGGATTTAACAGGAATTCTGATTAATAAATGCCTGTCTGGGGATAAAGATAGCAAATTAGCTTAGGCTATAAAATGCTCTAGTATGTGGCATCAGTCTGCTAAATATGTCATGTTGTTTATCCATCCCAAAAAATAAACAATAAAACCTGATAGGGTGTGTAACCACATTGGCATGCGTGTGTGTGTGTGATCCACTTGGCTCTGAGTCAGTCAAGTTTTATCCGTCAGCCTTCTGGTATCTGAGGTGATTTACTTAGCAGCACTGCTCCCAAATGCAGCAACAGAAATGGCAGTTTTTCCTGTAAGCATATATCAGTACTTTCCCATGAAGTGACACTTTTTAAGATGGTGAGGAACAAAGACAAATTCTACTCATAAATTGATCAGAAACTTTGTTACTAATAGCCTGTGGTGTTAACCTGAGGAGCTCCACGGCCTTTCGGGTAGAAGATTAACTAAGATCCTGACTTCATGTACAGCAGTTCATGGTCCGTGTGTTTTTCTCAACTGCTCAAGCACATTTTCTGCAACACACATTTCTCAAAACCTTATGAGCAATCACCACATGAATGACACACCATTTGTCCTGCCTCAGAGGCACAGATCACGCATCAGATTACTAAAATTTATGAAACATTTGTGTTTGCCAGTTATGACAATTGGCTTTAATATTTTTCATGTGAGGATTTACAGGGTGAACATGTTGATGAAACACATCATTTTTTAAAAAAACTGTAGTTTATTGTGAGCACAGAGGCTAACTCAATGCATCACTGGATCATTTGAAGATATTTGTACTTATACATTTGACTTCTGTATGAAGGCAACAAGAAATGCATAATAGGATCTACTGTTGTGGGAAAATGAACCATAGATTTGAGAATTTCAGTGTTTTGAGAATAAAATACTCATTTGAGGATTGTACAAAAGCACTGTAAAGCCAAACCAGCAGCTAACCAAAATCCACTGGACACTATTGTTGCCTGCTTGGCCAGCAGAGAGCAGTGTTTATCCCGATATAAGGCAGGCTAGAAACCAGACTGTACACTATGACTGGAAAATCTGTCATCACAGAACATTAACCTCCGATACCTACCTGACAAAACAGATTTTTCCTGTGAGGACACACACATGGACTTGATGACAGAGCATTGATGTGACGTTTTTCTTTCAGGAACATCAGCTGTCCACTGTTAGAGCTTTGCTTTATGGCAAGAGAGGGTGATAACTGTGAAGATCGGTCTGTAAATGAGAAGTATTTGAAAAAATGTTTATGAGCCAACCACAAGCATTTCTGTGTGGTCTGGACTGTACTGTATGGAGTCCAAAAAAATGATTTTTTATAGATATAATTTTATATTCTTTCACTACCTAATATTTAATTTTACATTACCTTGTAATACTTTCCTCTGTTTTAACTCACAGGTCAATTTATCAACATTTATTACAGAGTACACCCAGTGCTACCCATAAAGTAGTCCACACTATTACTCTGACTGGTTATGGTAAAATGAATATTATCTAGTACTTCTTTTATAGAGAGCAATGAAAGCAATGTTAAGTACACTTAAGGCCAAATTCAAGCATTTCACCACATATCATGGCATAGTAGTGGGTAATGCAACAAAATGTAAAGAAAAAATAAATCAGAAGTACTGAATCTTTGTTCTTTATTGTTATACACATGCTGCTATACACACAAGGAGAGACAGGTATTGATTTTACAGAGAGCCACAAACCACCGACTGTGGAGTTATCCTGGATACCAGGTCAATAGTGGTCAGAACAGGAACAGGAAGGCACAGTGTAAAGTTGAAATGGCACAGAAAGGGGGGGGGGGGGGGGGGGGGACGAGATAACCACGTTACTTAAAAGCAGTGACAGGTTTAAGCCTCTACAAATTCACATGCAAATGCTAGCCCGATAATTAAAATGTTGCAACTATTGCATTGGATGTGTTCCTTCCAATCAAACATACACCAGGAGAGTTCACTTTAACCTAAATACTAAGATTTAATGCATAATTGATATATGGCTGTAACACAGTAAATGAACAGTTGAATTTAATATTGCTCAATAACGATAACAAGATACATTTTATCGAGTAGCATGAAGTTTGCAATAAAAAAAGGCTCTGTACATCAGCATCAAAAATCCTGTCTATGGGCTGAAAACTGTTTGTATATTGTAGCATTTATAAGAACACTAATGTCCAATGCAACAAGCAGGCAGCCACATTAATTGAAGGCACATAGATCTATACATTGCGCTACACATACAGGAACACGGTAAGTAAGGCATTACAGCCAGACAAACACCTGACTCCCTTTTTTGCAGCTACATCACATAAGCACAAAAAGACTGTACAGAGATCTGCCACATCTACGACGAGCACACTCACTGTGCCATACCGAGTCAGCATACATGTAGCTGGAGCATCTATGCTTGTTGCAGGCTTTATCTATCTTTGAGTTCAGCTGTTAGGATGTGAATCTGTAGCTCTTATCGATTATCAAAGTCTTACATAATGTGCATGTTAACTGAATTACTTCAATATTAGGATTTTTGTTTTCTATATAATATGCAAGTATACAATTTTGGAAGTAACTACACAGGATTCTAGTACAGTTATGATACATAGATATCACATTGTTTCAAATAAAAATAAAAAAACTCAGACATGTAGGTGTTTAAGATTGCAGATAACTTAAACTAATCTCATTGTAAAGTCTTGTTGAAAGGAATGGATTATAAACGATTTGGTCGGAGTGCAAAATCACTTCAAATGGACACACAGATATATCACTTATATGCTGTCAAATATCTGCTTATAACCCAAATTAACCTGACTGGGGAGAAAAAAAAAAAAGTATGCCATGTCATTAATGTATGTCACTGTTGAATACAATATTTAAACACAAACCGTATTTATAAATTCTTATGAATTGAGTCGATACAGAGTTAATTCAAAGTAAGTGTGCTTAAAAGCACCACCATGACAGGTAGTGAAATATCTCTGGAATCCACATTACTAGACCACAACTCTGGCCAAGACACACAAATGACAGTCACCATCTGACAGTTAATGAAATGTTTTCCAGAGCCAACAAATAATATCTATTTTTTAACACCAGTCATAAAGTAAGGTACCAAGAGCATCTTTGCAGGCATCAAATTTCATTTTCTAATGTCAAAGACATTGATGGGATAAACAGAAACCTCCCTCGTCCTTGTGAACTTCCTTTCGGGGGCCATTGTTGGCTCTGATCACAGGAGCAGGAGACTGGGGCTGGAAGGTAAAAAGGAACAGAGGGACTGGATGATTTTTGTAAAAGCATAAATCTGTTCTGACAGATGGGAAGGAAAAGGCTGGATCAGAGTCAGGGGCTGAGGTGCTCATCTTCCATGTGAAGGCTGCTCGTGGGACAAAGGAGAGGTTGGCTGGAGCAGTTTGTGCTCTGACTTTTCAGGCTTTCCGTTGACTCTGATGAACCTGAAGTTGAGAGAAGCGACAGATAAGATAACGTGGCTTACAGACAAGTTTCCAGTCAGGCTTCCACAGAGACGCGCTTAAGAAACAGTGCTCATTGTAATTGAGATAGGCTTCGTCGCCATTAAAAACTGGCTTATCACAGCAAACTCACTGAATAACACGTGCTGGATCGTTTCTTACGCTAGCTGCAATAGATGGCAGCGGATGTATTTATGGACAACAGCATTCAGTGAGAGCAGTATAGCTAATACATACAGAAGCAGAGCAGACAGGAAAGCCTACATACCACAGTTATTCCTCCATACCAATAGAACAGGAATCAGGACCTAGAGCTGCCCAAAGTGAGGCGGTACGCAGGGACAGGACGGGACAGGGAGCAGAAGAGGAATGTTAGGAGACGGAGAGAAGCATAAGAGCACACAGGTTACATGGAAAGCACAGGGGATCACAGCCTCCCTTGAGTCTCGTATTTAAGAAGAGAGATATTAGAGTAGCAGAATGGAGATTTAACATGTAGAAAAGAGTCAAAAGTAACAAAGAACCAGACAACTTTTAGTTGACGATGGTGCCAATTTTAAGAGCTTCAGTGACATTGTATTGTCAAGTGATTTGATTGTGATCATGGCTGGATATATTTACTCTCGGGAGTTAAAATGACATGCAGGTGAGTAACTGTCATCAGAAGGTAAAGGTCTATATTTAGCTTAGTGCTCAGTGCATAAACACTACATATCCCACTTCTTTCCTTTTCTTTCATTCATTTCCTGTTTAGAGGAGCTTTGTGATTTTTCTTGACAGTCTTGACATTTCTTCTTTGTTCTTGACAGAGAATTTCTCACCTGGCAGAGACAGGTCGCCCGCTGGGTCGCTCTCTGTTTTGGTCAAGCTGCTGTGTTCACTGCTGCAGTCCTGCAAGATGTCTCCACCAGAATGCATCCTGTCCTCTGGATCAATCAGCAAGCAGAGCAACGGTGTCACTAGCGTCACTCAAACACATTATCAACTGTCACCGAGTGCCAAATGGGAAAACTCACCATCGTCTGGAGGCAGAGACTCTGCTACGTCCTCGGTCGCTGTGGCCTGGAAGAAGAAGGGAGAAGATCTTGTTAAAGCTTTTGTCTGCAGTATGAACGCTTTAAATGTCGGGTGGTTAAGTGGTGGCTTACGTCAGTGGGAGCGGGGCTGCTGGACAGCAGCGTGTGTGGCTGAGCATCCGACATCTCTGACAGCTTCTCCTCATCCTCCTCCTGGATGGGAGAGGATGGAGACCTAAGGGTGCTGGAAAGGTGGAATAAGGAAAAAAATAATTATTACATAGCAGAACAGATAACTCAATCAGTCACAGTTACCTACATGAGATTACACAGCTGCCTCTCCAAAGCAATGCCTTTAGCCTTTAGAGTTAACTTAAAGCAAACAATAACTAGGTATCCTGGCTTTAGGCTCCTATGGAAGTCTGTCGTAACACATGTAAACATGTTATCTAATGTCCTGTCCTAACCTGCTTACTTGCAGTAATGTTTTTATGTGAATGTAAACAAACTCATTGTGAGATTACCTGTCAGGTGACTTGCTGACTTTGCCTTTCTGCAGACTGCTGTCACTTAAATGTTCTGGGGAGCTAAGCTGTCTGCTGTCACCTCCGAGGCCCCCTGAGAAGTTGATTTCATCGTACAGCGGGGCGGAGGGGATGGCAGGAGACACTGACCGCAGACCGTTCAGAGCCTCTAACAGCGAGATGGGTTCAAAGCCGGGAGGAACCGAGTCTGTGCTCTGCAAAAAGACGTACACGAGGATTGCTGGTGGCAACGCATACTTGACAAACGCATGTTTGTAATTTTCAAGCATCATGAAAAAGATGAATGAATTTCAGTAGTAACAGGCTATAACCAGTTTGCGTGTCTGATGTGTTCCCTTAAATCTAGGCCAATATAATTAATTACACAGTACATATTAAGACTACACAAGATGGAAAACATCAGGTCTGTCATAAATTTGTTATCACATCTTAGATTTAACAAAGAAGTGCAGCGACATCCAGTTTTAGCAGATTTTAACAGATTCTGGGCCCATTATAAATAGATATAATATAGATTAGAGCTGCAATTGACAATTATTTTCATTTGATTAATCTGTTGATTATTTTTTCAATTAATCGATTAGATTTTTGGTCTATAAAATGTCAGAAAATGGTGAAAAATGTTGACCACTGTTTCCCAAACCACTAGATACAACCTAAAACATCTGGTTTTGTCCCGACCAAGAGTCCATAACCCAAAGATATTTGATTTACTGTCATAGAGGACTAAAGAAAACGGAAAACATTAACATTTGAGAAGCAAGAACCAGAGAATGTCATTTTTTCCTAAAGAATTACTCAAAATGATAGAAATATGTACATATACAGAATGTGCATGAAACTTACTGAGTGCTCGTCATGGTCCATAGTCTGAGCCAGAACAGGACTGAAGGACACGGGAGAAAGAGCTCCAGGCTTTTTCCTCACAGCTCTGATCTGCAGCAAGGCTCTGAAGGCTGGGTGAAAAACACCAGGCCACATTAAACACAATAATAATGTCATTTCATTGCATTAAACTTCTACTTTGCTTTTCAAATACCATCATTAAGGAACTGCCTTTTAAAATAATGTGCCACTACTTACGCAGCCTGCAGATTGGACAGTTGTTGGCCTGGTAACGCAAGGTGTCGGCGCAGGAGTTGCAGAGACACAGATGTCTGCAGGGCAGGATGAGTGTGTCCCGCAGGTCTGACAAACAGACAACACACTCGTTGCTGTTGTCACTGTTCTCATCATCTGACGGCTGAGGAAAAAGAAAACAAATTAAATCATACGCCACAGAAATGTAAAGTGGCAGAACGTTTACAGCATCGTGATGTAATGGTAATGTTTCCACTGAAACCTTGGTTTCTTGGTTGTTTTTGTTCTCTATCCCGTAGATCTCCTGTAAGAGGTAGCTCACACGGTCCACCTGGAACACAAGAGCATAAATAAAGTTCGAAGTTCATGTTACAGAAACCCATTTACAGGACATTAGAAAGCAAAATGTATATATTTTGCTCTCTATTGTCTGGTCTTCTTAATTTTACAGACGAATCAGAGAAGAGATACACAAAAAGAGATACAGGCTTTTCACTGTTGAACTGATATTATTTAAAGTCTTAAATTAAAACCATGTGTTAGAACATGTACTTGATAAAATCACTACGTTTCATTTTCAAAGACAGATTAAAACACAAAACATCAGAGAGCCTCTGTGAAACTATGTTGAGCTCCCTGTAATCTTAGTTTCCACTCATTACTGCAAGACTCCCGAGGGTCTCGACACAGATTTTTGTGGCGAATGTTTTTTTTTTTTGTTTTTTTTTCAAAAGCTGCAGATGGATATTAAGGTCAAAGCAGAATGCAGCTTCAGTACTGAAGATAGTTATATATCTCATTTGGATACTGCTGTGCAATCTGCCTGCAGTGTTTACTGAATGTCCTCACCAGCACATCAGGACCTCGGTGATGCTCTGTCTTAAACATCTAATCTACATCTATCCTGCATTGCATTAAAAACATGCTGTAGCACATGCAGTGCTGTTAGATTTCTGCGATGAAAAAATAAAAAAATGAATTAAAGCAAACGGAGGATATCCATCATCTGAGATAATAATAATAACCTACAATTTGCTTCTGCTTCAGTGGCTTGACGGAGAAACTGCCATCAACGTGCTGCGGGGTGGAAAAAACAAACAAACATGTTTTAGCTTATACAAAAACTTTTTTTTTTACAGATTAAAATGATCTGCTTAGATGTATACATACTCTTTCAAAGGCTGCCAAAAGTACGTGAGCATGTCCAAGGCAATCTTTAAAAGAACACACAGCATCATAGTTAGTACAAATGTTGATCCAATGTGTGTTTTAACCTACAATTCACCTGCAAACATTTACAATATTACAGCAATTCCTTACAACTACTTCACAACTATTTCATAAATATGCCTTTTCTGTTTGTACAGTCAGTCTCAACAGAAAAAAATATATATATAGTGACATGACTGTAGTCTAATTATAGTAACCTACCGTCCCCTTCATCAACCACAGCTTGGATAACCATGGGAAACACTCCTCGGTCCAGGTCAAAGTTCAACTTTAAAGGAAAAGATGCGTATATGTTATTATTCAATGAGACATAGGGCAAGTATCCGTGTGTATAATAAGTCAAGAATTGTTTTGACACTGCTAAAAGTATGCTGTGTAACACCAGAGGAGACTATTTGTTTTTGTGATGCGTGATGCAGTAACTGACTGCTGCAGACACTTACATCTTCCTCTTTCCACTCGCTGAAATCTATCTTGAAAGACGGCATAGAGAACTGTTGGCTCACCCCCCTCTTGTAATGCACAGTCTCAGAGACCATCGTAGGATCCTTTGGGCTGTACCTTCACACGGTAAGTCACAGTGGAAAATGGTCAGTATGCAGGCAGATGAATAAGTCTGTCATTCCATTAAGTTTCCATTTAGACATCTATCAGTGTTAAATGCCTACTGAAGCTGTCACATTTATGTACTTAATACATTCATTAGTGTCAGCAGACAGAATTAAAACAGATTAAATGATGACACAGAAAACAGATTTGATATATTCAATATATTATACTGTGTACTATATCTGATCTTTTTGTTTCCTGAAAAATGTGTCATCTTTCAGTCTCATCATTACACAGTAACTTCAGCATGAACTATTACTTTCATCTTCTGTGAAGTCTTATCTGCAGTATCCATGGTAACTGGAGGTTGCTAAGGACCTGCTGAATCTATTCTAGTCTTTGTGCTCTAAGGCTTAAATCTCAGTACCAATAAAATATAGTTTAAACATATGTGGCACAATGTTTTACACTAAAGTGATGCTCAAATTAGAACAGCTAATCCTCTCACAGACAGATATACTGTATGTCCACAGTGTTTGTTTAATTCAGACAGGACTAAAACATGGGGTTCAGATGTTTAGAAGCAATCACTTCAACAACAAACTAGATTGAATTGATTTTTAAAAAGTAGATGAGATTCAGCTTATGTCAGTTTAATATTTAGGTAGCTGTTCATCCAGTGCTACGAATAGTTAAAGCTTAATCTGATTCAGTCCCATAATTTTTTTTTTTTTTTAGATTAAATTCTTACACTGCCATTCCATTGGAGAATTCCTCAAACGCTTGGCAATAGAGAGTAATGGTCACCCGCGCATCAGCATCAAAGGTGAACTCCACACCGTACTGAACCTTTGGTTTTCCACCCTCCTCCACCGGAGTGTCAGAGTCATCTTTATACCTGGAGTCCAGAGGTTTAACAATCAGTAGGTCATCAAAATGCCTCAAAACAACACTTTACTTTTACTGTCATTTTAATGTTTACTTCGCAGCACTATTCTTACCTGACCAAACGCAAAGAGTCCTTTCTAATGTTGACCAGACTCCTCAGGGTTTTCACTGGCTCGTGGGGTGCAGGTGTCACATACGGAAACTAGTGAAATAATATAAATAAAAGTAATTGTAGTTTGACCCGAAACTCCTCATTCATCATCATCAAATTCATCTTATCGCTGATACAGAGGTTGCACGGCATCACTGGAAATGTCTAATAGCTCTGGAAATTATACAGTAGTGAATTCTTAGATAATTAAAACAGCTAGGTTGAAAGAGTGTAATTTTTCACCTGCACTGGCCTATTTCCAAGAAAATTCAGGTCCATGTTTTCTCCAAAGAGGTATCCCTCTGGATGTGGTGTGTCGAATTTCTCTCCTCCCATGAAGAAGTGGCTCGCAAAATAATTCCCTGAGAGCAAGAGAGAAAAAAGCATGAATGATGAAGGCACAGCAGGTATTAAATAGAGTAACAACGCTGATTTTCATTTTTAGAACTGACCTTTGTGTTACATCAAGAATAACTGGAATTACATCCAGTAATTTTAAGTATTTTGATATTGTGCTTTTGTATTTTTCTTTTGTCAACAAAAGCAAAATGTTTTTAAATACAGATTGTTGGCTGAAGTGCAATATGACTGTTTATGTATAAAAGTGTTTTTAGCTGAATATGAAGGGCTCGTGTTTAATGATTTAAAGATTTTTTGGAAACTTAGTTGATTAATCGATATGTTGACAACTGTAAATTTAATTAAGAGTTTAGAGTCAAGAAAAAGGCCCAAATTCTTAGATTCCAGCTTATCAGATGTGAATATTTTCTCTATGATAGTAAACTGAATATCTTTGAGTTGGACTGTCGATCGAGACAAAACAAGACATTTAAGGTTGCATCTTGGGAAACAGCAATCAATATTTTTCACCATTTTCTGACATTTTCTAGATCAAACGACTAATTGATTATTTGAGAAAATAATCAATAATGAAAATAATAGTTAGTTGCAGCCCTAGTCTATAATGTAGCTATGGAAAACAAGTTAAGACAGGCTGCTTGGCTGACTAAATGGAATAAATACAGCAAACTGAGGCAGTTACACAACCCCACGCTACTGTTATACATCATCCACCAAATTAGTATCCCTGCCTGGAAGTGTTGTAGCATGACCAAATCTATACATCTGAACAACACTTGTGTTCAATTGTATTCATTTTAACCACCTATAAACAAGAAAATAAGATTACCAACGTCATCACCCTCACCTTCACATCAGGTGTACAGTGATTATATGACCAACAATAAAGTGTCTCGTGTTTTTTTATGGGTTTTACACTGAGGCTGGTTTATTGCTCTCGCATTAACACACCTGTCTCCACACACGCTCTTAGTTTTTGAAATTATCATGAAAACCATAAATTAAAAGTGTCATAAAAGCCGTAATAATACTAAATACGTTTGTCATAGTAACGTTACACCAAACTGAAGGCGTTTGTTTTGTTGACATGGTGTCATGTCTCTGGGTGACAACATTTACCCCTGAGTACTTTTAGCATCTATTTAATGTGGATAAAACACATTCAGTGTTGGACTTACGAGACTATATGTATTATGATCATAAATAAGCTACTGCTGAATAAGTGCCCGACAATAGCACTATGACTTATAAATAAGCTCATGCTGGACATCACAAAATAATTAATGAAAACCCGACTAGCTCGTGTGTGATTGGTGCCTCTGAGTGCGCTTTCCGTCTGAATTCAGCCACTGCCGATCACTTACCAGATTTCGGTGGAAATCGATAGGCCGAGTTGGCCTGGATATCGATATCCTCAACACCAGCGATTCGGCGACTCAGGATGGAGCCCATCTTCCTCTTCTGGATGTTAGCTACAGTTAGCTAGCAAACTGGCAGCTAACAGCTCAGATTAACTGCCGTCAGCGGGCAATAACGCCAAAACAAGGATAGCGTCAACAAAAAAAGAACCGTTCTGGTTAATTTAACATCTTACACGTTCAGTTTGTCGGCGGTTTTGTTGTGAATATTAACAGCAAACAGATCGAGACGAGCTGTTGTTGTTGTGTCGGGCGCTGTGCTAACGTAGCAGGGAGGCAACCTGATTGGCTGCCTCCAGAGGTTCGGGGCGTTCGCTTTGTGTCAGCGCACCGCCCGCCGGGGAGCACGGAGCTAAAGGGAGTCAGGTCAGGAGGGGAAGGGGTCAGAGCAGGGGGTATGTTGGTTTTATGAAGTTTGAGGGACAAAGCAGATGCAATCCGGCAATTCACTCCAACAACACAGCAACAATAAAAATGATAAGATAAGTAATCATAATAATCTGTTTGTTATTGTGCTGTAATATGTTTTAATTGTGACCTGTCGAAGGGACTACAGATGAAAATTAGCTATAAACCTACTCTGGTACAGTACATCAAATGGTACCATTTATGTTTAACACTGTACATGGTCCCAATAAATACATAAATAGATAGATAAACAGATGGTTTGACGAATGTAACGTTGTGTTGCAGTTCCTCACTGTGACCACTGGAGGGCAGTGAGCACATATAATTCTAATACATAGATCCAGTTCCACCTAGCAACAAGACACAATATAAATACCACACTGACTGGACCTGAAAGTATGTTAAAGGACGGGTTCACAGTCTTTTCAAGTCTGTCTTAAAACAATAGTCAGGTGCCCAAATGAACATTGAAATAGGTTTTTCTTTCAAGTCTGAGGAAGCACAAAGAGGGAATTTGATGCTAAAAAGACTAAATGTGGCAGATAGTCACTTGATATGACCAACTCAGACTGCTAAAGCCTCATACAAGCTTCAGATGAACTTTCAAATGCATTTTTTGCACAAAATGACTGTGTGGACACACTGTGGATTTTGGCCCCCTTTAAGGGGATCTTTTAACAGCCCATTATGAACAGGAAGTGCTTTGAGAGACTGGTCCTAAGACATATTAAATCTTCACTTCCACCCACCCTGGACCAACACCAATTTGCCTACAGAGCCAACAGGTCAACAGAAGATGCTATCAGCTCTCCAGGTCAGGTGTGGTTAACCATCCAACCTGCTCAGCGTGATAAACATCTCCAAGCAATTAATAATTCAATAAAGTACATAGAAAAAAGCTGGAATACATAGACCATACATCAAAAAATAATACATCAAAAATATTACAAATAGGGTGAATTAGAGTAATGTGTGACAATTTCTACAATTGGCACTTCAGCAATATATTTGAATATGAAGCCAATACACTATATCTGCACACAATGCCATTCTGAAATCCCCAAGGTGTTTTCTAATCATAACAGGAAAGAGAATGCACTCACACTCAGAATAGAAATAGCAAATATAAAAGTGTTCCTTGTGCCAAATTGTCCCAGATTATGTGCATTTCCTCATGTGGGACACTTCAGGCTGAAATCTGGGACACTTACTGGGAGGTTGAAAGGTCTAAATCACCTTAATTCATACAATAAAAACTTCTCTGGTCAGTAACACTCAAGGCCAAAGTGCATGCCCACATTTGGCCATTTCAGTAATTACAATGTTTTTGCTGTTACAGACAGTATAGTAATGTATTATATTATGTATTAATTATGTATTATAATTTGCAACCTGCCTAAAATAAGTCAAATTTAAGCATTACAAGACCGAGACCCCTGGAAGTTATTGGTATTGCACATTTAATGTACTTAAATGCATATTTCACCAATTTAACAACATATATGACTGTCGCATATTAGTACAGTAAAACATTGCTGTCCCACATTTTAAACCACATTTTCTTAACTGGGACAATAAAAAATGGACTGAAATAAAAAAAAAGTATATAATTATGCACAAATTTGTAACGTACTTCTTTCAATTTGTCAGGGATAACAAATACAAATACGGGAGAAGCTACGTAATAAAACGCGTCACTTGTCACCGATCATAATAATAACGTCAGGCGGAAGAGGGTCGGAGTTGCCAACGTAAAACAGCTTCAGTTACACCGCGGGTAGGCTGCGTCTCCCCCAAAACCAGGTAATTTATCATCCAGCACACTGACACTGCATCATAACACCGACGAGCAGAATCGACATGTTATAATGTTCAAAATGTTTAGTGTGTGAACGTGGCTGTTACGGGAATTATCGTCACCGTATTGTTTTTGTACCCGGAATGGCGACGGCAGCTAGCTAACACTCACAGCTAGCAGACATGCTTTGCTTCGCTTTAGCTGAACAAACATCCTTTTAGTTACCCAACCAGCTGAGTACAAGCTAACAAACAGTCGCTGTCGATCGGTCGTTTCTCGGCCTATTATAAGAGCCAGGTAGGACAAATTGTTCATAACCCCAACAATGTTAACATCAATCGCCGCTTTCGCTAGCTAACGTTACCTCGTCAAATAACGTTAATAATAATAAACTTTTGTAATAGATACGCGCCCTGGCTTAAATTAACATCAACGTTGGTTTTCGATAGATTAGATTACGTAACAAAGTTATTCATGGTTAGTTGTGCAAGTAGCTTTGAGCTGGATTATCTGGGGAAAGGATTAAAAAAAAACATCAGCTAGGTAGCTTGTCGGTTAGCCGGGAAACGTTAGCGTTCATGTAGGAGAAATGGCTCCCAGTAAACTTTGATGAGGTTGGGGGTTTTTTTTTTCTAACAAAGCACCGGGATTTAGACGTGTTACTGCGATGATGGTTCACTTAAGTTTGAAGTGTTTTTCACATTGGTGTCGCATTTGCTGGGTGTTATTTAGCTACATGAGCTCGGAAGACAGTGTGGCTGCATTACAGCCACTAAAAGTTATATTTTAATTGTTTTTCTTGGAAATTACAGAAGAAAATCCACCAGATTCTCAGAAATCCATTAATCTATGTGGTCATCTTCATCCATAGTCATTTTAAATTATTTTATTTACCCTGTCATAACAGATGTACCTTATTTAAATAATCTTAATAACCTATTTTCATATTACAGGTTTTGGTACATTTGCCGGACTCCTCGGGTGGAATCTTTCTTTTCCTGCTAGCACCAGGTAAACATTTTATTTCCCCTTCACCAGGTCTTTGTGAGTGATATACCAGTTGCACATATGATTGTTTGTCAGCCACCATATCATAAAATGTATTTTGTTGTGTTGGTGGACACTGTATCCACAGTGTACTGTGCATAGTCTCAAAAAATAACCACAGACTAGACTCACAAGTCATTGATCCTAGTCTGTGTCAGTCTAGCTCCGCTCAACTAGAGACTGAGGACAGTCTCCAAGCTTTCGTTGTTAAAACTGGGTGGAAACAACAAGAGAGTTAAAAAAAAAAAAAAAAAAACCTGCATTGCAGAACCAAAGAGCATCATTTCCGGTAAGACATGTCCTTGACAAAATGTAAGGGGCATAGGTTTGTTAATGGCTGTACTCGCTGCCGTTCAAGCAACTACCTTGCATTTGGAAATCCCCAGTAGATCGACCACAGACAGGCAGCAACACCTCTCTGACACAGACCCAATTTAATACACACATACACAGCGGGCTTAGGTTCATACACAAATGTAACACTCTACACCTTCATACCTCTCTGACAATTTAAAGAGTACAGTAAATTCATGTTTTTGCCTGCCCACTCTGACAGACTAAACAGAAACTGAAAGACACTCGGGCTCCAATTGGGGAGTTCCCTGCAGTTCTCTACATTCATAGCATCATGGCAAATAACAGTGCAGACATGACTATAAAATCCTAAGGAAAAATCCACAATTCCAGTGTTTTTATTTTCTGAGACATTTGTTGAACACAGCATTCAGCAGCGGCATGTATTATGTAGGCAGAGAGAAAGCCATGCTTCCTGCTCAAACTTAAGCTCCGACACAGGAAAGAGAAGCTCTCGCTTGTGGTGTTGGGTGTTATTTCTGTCTTTTCATTCAGCCCTGTAGAGAAGGAACATCTTAATACCTTTGTTGTGCTGATGATCATCAGGGTACTCACTCATGCCGTGGCCATGATATTAAACTATTTAAGATTTCACTGATTTTGGATCTTGTAAAGCCTTTTACAACTTCGGTTTTAAAAAATCTGTTATAGATACTCGGTAGTAACCTGCATGTGTGCAGACCATCATCAGCCGTTACACCAAGTACCTCATTAGCCTCCCTGACTGTTGTGGGAACATTTTATGACTTGGGAGATGTCTGTGTGGCAGAGTAATGAGCCAGGGGACATAAACTGTGCATGCTTTTTGTTCTCACAGAGTGAAGGTCCAAAGGAGAGCTGTCCAGACATCCGGCCAGTATGTCCAGTGATCCTCCTCCTCCGTACCCCGGAGGTCCTAGTGCCCCACTCATTGAAGAGAAGAATGGACAACCTGGTAAATAAACTAAACTTGTAGAATTCTGCTGGTGGATAACAATAAAAATAAAGGCCTGTTTAGAACTACTGTTTTAAAAAGGAAAAAGAACATTTTATTTATATATATATATATATATATATATATATATATATATATATATATATATATTAAAACAAAAGGTGACTGCAGCATTTTGAATGTAGAGTTATCTAGTGTTGAAGG
Organism: Scomberomorus guttatus; assembly: GCA_038419695.1. Taxonomy (NCBI): domain Eukaryota; kingdom Metazoa; phylum Chordata; class Actinopteri; order Scombriformes; family Scombridae; genus Scomberomorus; species Scomberomorus guttatus. Next base: position 2,234,755 of record CM076459.1, read on the forward strand.
TTTGTAGTTTTGGATTTTATTTTCATCTCTTAACTGAAGTGAGAATCATATTTTGAATGACACTTAACAGTTGTTTTTGATTTCTTGCAATTTGTCAATTTTGATTAAAGGACCAGTATGTAGGATTTAGGTGAACCTATTTGGCAGAAATGGAATATAATATTCATAAGTATGTTTTAATTAGTGTATAATCACCTTAAACTAAGAATCATTGTGTTATTGTTATCTTAGAATGAGCCCTTTATATCTATATAGGGAGCAGGTCCTCTTCCACGGAGCCTGCAATGTTGCACCGCCATGTTTCTACAGTAGCCCAGAACAGACAAACCAAACACTGGCTCTAGAGAGGGCCTTTCACATTTTTCACGAGTTTCGCAGCCACTGTAGGTTCTCCGACAGACTTGGAAGGGGAGTTCTATTCAGTTAGTTGCAAGTCTGCAACCTCACCGCTAAATGCCACTAAATCCTACACACTGGTCCTTTAATGGTTTTGGAAATTGTCATCACCCAATGTTAATAATCGTGGGTTGAGTTAAGTGTCACCATGGAGACTTAACAATAGTCCCAGTGACTGTTTAAAACTTGCACTTTTGATTCACCAACTGAGAAGATGTCATGAAGAAGAATAATGGCTTGACCACACTGATAATCAGCCTGTGCAAACAGACTATCTATGGTGATTAAATTAAGATTCTCTGGTTAGAGTTTGGTCTTGTGTTAATTTGAGAGTGAGAAGTTCCAGAGACACAAGACAGTGCTGATCTTGGTAAACTGCTCAGATAATGTAACACTTGCTGGTATTATAAAGCAGCTTGAATGCATCTAAACCACTTCACAAATAAACATGGACAACTTCAAAAGCATAAATGAAAAGCGCCACATGTAAGCAAATAGGCCGTGAATTTGAATACATGCAATGTAGGTGCAATTATATATTCTCTACTGATATGAATATTTCCATTTATTGTACTCAAATCTGCATACAGATGTCTTCAGCCCAACGTTTTTCTTTTTTTGTCTGTTACCTTTCAGAAACGGGTCCTATAAGAACTGCTCCTCAACAGGGACAGCCGTTGCCTCCAGACTATGGTCCTCCACCCTATGAGGCCCCACATCTAGGCTTTCTCCCCCCACATGTTCCCGGAGAGGGGCCCATGCCCATGCCAATGCCACCACCACCCCAAGGTGCTGCAGACTGTCTGCAAATATAAAGCAAACTGACACACGGCCTCCACATATCCTATAAATCTGCAATAGCTAACGTGTTAGCAAACAATTCCCTATTAGCTTTGGGGTCATGTTTCTGGGCATCTGATGAATGGTGTTTACTCATTTTTTTGGCTCTGGCTCAGTCCAACAACACGTCAGAAAAACATCTGGGTGTTCAGCTTGCTAACTTTCTTCGCCTGCCACTTGTTTACCTCAGTTTGGCTTCTGCTTTAGTTGGCTGGAGGCATAAAACCAAAACAAAGGGCTTCAAACTGCTGGAAGCTGCACAGAGCTGCAATGTTGTGTGCTGAGTCTCAGTAGGTTTGGCAGTACTTGTGACACAATCAATGTCTATCGCCTAATGGACCATTAATTTTGTGCAAGACATTGATTTACTAGTTTTACAGTTTTATTTTTGCTTTGATTCATATATAAATGCAATACCTACACATAAAATACCTCAAGTTTATTTGTTTCTGTGCAGGTGGCCCCTACCCACCACCGCCCGGTCACTATCCTCACCCTATTCCAGGACAGATGGGCCCTGGTCCCAGTCACTTTGTCCACATGGGAGGTCACACAGCGACCGTCCTGGCTCCTCCAGGAGCAGCCACCACTGTGACCGTACTGCAGGGGGAAATGTTCCAGACCACACCGGTGCAGACTGTGTGTCCGCACTGTCAGCAGGCAATCATCACCCGCATCTCCCACGATGTCGGCCTCATGAACACACTCTTCTGCCTCTTCTGCTTCTTTGTTGGGTAAGTGGATCACAAGTCGAAAGCCAGGCAGAAAAGAGCTGGCAGAGTGCCGTGATAGCAGAGGAACGTCAGCAACCTGTTTATATGCAAAGCGAGTGCTTTTTTTTATGTGGCGACACATGCAAATAAAAAAGGAGCCGTGGAAGACAAAATATGCTCTGAATATTCAGGAGTTACAAGAGTTTTACCAAAATGTTCCTGATCCAGTCGACATGCTGATCTCGTCTTTCTTGTATTGTCACAAAGCTGTCTCCGTTTCAGCAGGACACCTATAGCTCACTGCATTTAAATCAGGGTTAACAAGCCTGTTCTCAGGCACACAGTGAATTCACAAACTAGAATGTAACTACATTGCGGGCTTGCTGACTCATGACTCCAGATGTCTGCATATTCAGACGAAAGTATTTTTCCGCAGAACCTTGTTTCTGTGTACTGACTGTATATAATCATGTGCAGGTGTTTGCAGTATTAATTTTATTGTCTGTCCCAAAATTTTCAGGTGTGATCTTGGCTGCTGCTTGATTCCCTGTCTGATTGATGACCTCAAGGATGTGACACACACCTGCCCTTACTGTAAGGGCTACATTTACACATACAAGCGTATATGCTAACCACCGACAGCTGTATGCTACAGAGACATCTTCAAGCACACAACATAAAATATCACAGCTCCTCCTGCTGGTAGTGACAGGCTTCTCACCCCATTTTTGCAAAGTGTTGTGTAGCCCTCTTAATTTGTAAGTGCAGTTTTCTCATTAGTTCACCGAATATTTACTGTATATATCTTTCAGCGTAATACTTTCATGTATAAACATGCATTTGAAATGTACAAATAATTTACTGAACTCCAGAAAACTTAGGGCACTAAAACGTCCACAGAGATGGATAGGCAGCAGACATACAGGTGCATCCGATCCTGTATAAAACGCTTGTAATGTTACGCATGTAAATGGACAAAAAAAAAAAAAAACAGTGGATAGATAAATAGCCTCGGTTAGGGAAAGCTGTGAAAATGGTCACTTTATTTGAATTCTTCTGTGAATCATGCTGACAAGCAAGCGAATTGAAGTTAAACACGCTGGGTTAGCATTTTTTGTTTTTCCTTCTATTTATTTTGAATATTTTATCCACTATTTTAACAATATTGAAAACTGTGAACATATTTGTCCATGTTTGATAATTTTGTTCTAACAGACCTACTTTTTCCTTTTCATCATAATCCCTTTTTTGAATGAGTGCAATCAAACCATTTTCACTTTGATAATCTAATGTATTTGCTTGTTTGGGAATGCCCAAAATTGATGTTACTCGCTTCAATTTTTTTTTTTTTTTTTAATCTTCTGGGCTTTAGTCAGTAGTCCAAAAATGTTCAGTGATTTACAGTTGAGCTGTTACGCATCAGTGCCCTCTGTCCATGATGTACTTATTTAATAAAGCCAACATTTGCACTTTAAAGTTGAAATTCACATCTGATGCAACATGATGCAAAATATCAACCTCACCTAATCCTTTGAGAGATTTTGACGCTGAGGAGAGAGAAAAAAAAAAAAGGTGACTTATGTCCTCATGAGTAAAAGCAGTGCGTAATTTTGGCTTTTACTGGGTTTAACTTGGGTTTGGCGTTAACTGAGTGAATCCCACCATACATGCACTTATTCAGAGTATAGTGTAATCAAAGTAGAGCTGACATGCAGAGGCTGTTACTGTTACTGGCGGAGATAACACTGCATGACATCGGTTAACATTGTGTCTTCTCTCTGCCTGTACGTCCAGTGTGATGGAGTCTCGTGTGTCAGCCTGATACACCACACACACACACACACACACACACTGGATTATCTTCTCATTCAAAACTGTTGGCTGCTTATTTGTCAGACCTACAGTAAACAGGTAGATAGTTTTAAAATAGAAAAGTACATCGGCAAACAAGTTCCAGTGGTGGCAGGATCATCACATAGCAGTTTTAGCCTGTAACCTTTCTAATATGGTGTCAGCCCTTTAAGATTACCTGCATTGCTCAGATGCATGTTAGATAAGAAGTGCAGATGTCTTTTGACTAATTCTATAATTCCAATATAGTAATCTCTGCTAGGAATAAGCTACAAATGATTGTATGAGACATCTTGCAAAGTTACATAGTGATTCCATAGAGGTAATACTAACAAAGCATTGTTCCACCACAGCATGCCCTGTCTGCTATTCACCTTCGCTCACCAAGTGCAGAGTTTGGCTGCATGAGCCACACGTCTAACTGAATAATTCTCACGGGCTAGTTCCTTGACTCTGTGCATTTGATTTCTTTCTTTTTTTTTTTTCCTTGAGGCTAGCTAAACTGTGCAAGAAAGTCAATTTTGAGTTTGAAGGACTGCAGTGAACTTTTAATACGAAGTACTCTATGCCATTGTTGTGGATAATTCTGGTCTGCATTGCTCTAAATGTCTGTGATATGTATAACTATGTAAGTCAAAATTTGTTTGACTGTTGTATACAGGTACTATTTTATCAATAAAAATCAGAACATGATTTTTCATTGGAACTAATTTTAATGTTATCTAGAAAATGAACTGTTCATGGGAAGTAAATGAATGTATGTAAATATCTTCAAAGACAAAAGCAAAATTTGAGTTCTTCAGCTGCGCCTAAAGATACAATAGAAACAGCACAAAGTGGGAAAACATCAGAGCATTTTCCATCACTATAAGAGCCTGTTGGCAATAAATAAAGGCTCAAAAATGAGGGGAAAGGAAAGCCAGGAATAATCAATGACATAAGCATGAAATATATTAAAAATTTCAAAGTGTTAATGTGTCAATCCCTCCATCGGTGTCCACACTGGGCGTTGCAGCATTTGTAGAAAGTCGTCATGGGTTCGTCTGCTGATCTGGTCTGAATTTGCATGAAATACGCCCGAGGATGCTCACACTTTGGACATGTTTCTGTAAACGGATACAAATGCAAAGTGTCAGTGTCTGGAACCACAAGGAATACTGGATTTGCCATATTTGGTTGCCAAGTTGTGTACAAGGCAATTATATAGCTGCCAAAGCTCAAATCAATACAAGGATCATCTCGAAGATTAACAAACCAAATGTGAATGTGTACATGAAAGCAGCCTTTATTTAAAATTTTAAATGTTTTACACGGCAGGCCTTTGTGAGGAACAGAACCTATTCAATTTGCCAATAAAAGAAGTACCCAAGGAATTTGATAAAATTAGTTGCAGCTGATGTTTTACTAGAGAATTACCAAATCTGACACATGAATTGCACAATTTGATGTGTTCCAGTATGATCTTCAAATGAAACCAACACGCAGAATGATTCATACCCCTTTTCCCCATCAGGGCTCGTGTCAATGAGAAATATTTTATCAGAATTTTTATCTTGTGCTGCAGGTTTTTAACAACTGCCATTAAAACTAGTTATTCTGATTTATTCTAAAAAAAAAACAAAAACATGACAACAGATCTAACTGGGCTTCAAAGGGGGTGATTTAAATTAAAAGATGATTTTAATGTGGAATGTGAGTTTTATTCAACACAGCTGCTGTTAGCAATTATCAAAACTTTAAAATGGGCTGAAGAACACAGGTGAGTAAGTCTAAACTCTAAAACTCCTAATTATTTTGCTCACAATGACGGCAGTACGGTAACACTCACCTCCTGTCTTATGTGTGTGAACATGGTCTTATGAATTTATTCACTACATTAAGAAGAGCATTTACAGAGTTTTATAGACAGCCGACATTAAACTGTGTGCACAGACAGCCTTAATAAATACACAGCCTCATTAACATATGGGTTGTATCATCCAAATACTGTATCAAACACCCTTTAAGTGGCAAAAGGTTGAGTGGCTCAAATGTCTGATTAGAGCTGTTTACACCTTTGCACACACTGTTTTTCATATATTTGAATTTCAACTTCAGAAACACTATTTTCAACTTATTCCACTATTAGTGATTTTACTTAAAACTCATTTGGACGGCTGAAGCTTCATATTAGCTTCAGATAAACTTTTAAATACATTCTTGCACAGAAGGAGGACTGTAGATTTTGTCCTCCATCACTTGCGTTGTAAGTGCATTATGAAGGGATCTTCTAATGGTCAGTATGAACAGGAGGAATTATTACAGCAGGAAAAACATGTTTCCATGTTCATTTGGGCACCTGTTGTTTTAAGGGAGACTTGAAAAACTGTGAACTCGTCCTTTAATGTCACTTACCAGGAGTAGAGTCCACGTTTTCCCAAGCTGCAGCTCCACCAAGAACATCATCCACCTCCTTTAACTTAGGATACTTCCTGTTATTTACCTGTAGAAAAGAAAAAAAAAAACACTGGTTTAAGACAAGACTTTGATGTGTACCGTATATTTAATGTGGCATAACGTCACTCACCTTTCTCGTGATATTATGTACATACGGGCAGGTGTTGCAGGCGAATCTCATACACTTCTGTCCTTCTTCCACAATCAAAACGTTTCCGCAGGTTGGACAAAAAAGCAGCATGTTAGCTGAGAAATATTGTTACTCACAGCTACAAAACCAAACGACAAACGCGGTGTTAGTTCGCTATTTTACACATAAACAGTTTTAGCTCCTCTGATGTAAACAGTTGAATGCATGTGTGGAGCAGCGGAAGATGAAAGCGGGTGCTACCATTTTTACAGCTCGGTGGGAAACAAAATATAAGACGTTGATTTATATTAATTCAGCATCCACAACTCAACATATTATTACAGTCAAATAATGTTGAATAAAGCAAATATTTGAGTGTTCAAGCAAATATTAAAACGGAGTTTGAATTTTCCTCCACTACGGGGAACCATTTGGATTGTTGCCTTCCGGTATGCGATATTATTTTCCTAGGATGGCGAAGTCATGACCCGCCCTACTCTACCTCTGATTGGCTTACCCTGATATTCTTACCCTCACTCTAACCAATCTCACTTCTCATGCCTAAATTTAACCAACCAAACCAACGAAGGCAACGAGTACTAGCCAATCAGAGGCAGAGTAGGGCGGGTCATAACTTCGCCATCCTAGGAAAAAAGGTTTTGCTTCCGGTATATGATTTGTACTGTGCACGCTGTTTATTTACTTCATGGCTTCTTACTACGAAAGAGTTTACAGTTAAAAATCTTTTTCGGGTGTATCTGTTAAATGTGCGTCTCACTAAATGTTGTAGTCTTTTCACTAACTTAACTTGACCTCGTCAGCTTCCGTCAGATAGCGAACAAACTGCAGCTGTTGTGCGTTGATTGTGTGATTTTAGCGCCTGATGATGGAGGAGCAGGGTCAGGACACAGCAGGAGTAGGACAGACTGTGAAGGATGAAGAGGTAGAGAGGGAGATCCTGACGGCTCCAGATGCAGAAGAGGAGGAGGAGGAGGATGAGGAGGCTCTTCCTCACTCAGAGATTCTGGATATTTTCGAGGAGGGACTTGCTCGCCTTGTGCAGGACCCTTTACTCTGTGATCTGCCAATTCAGGTGTTGTGTCCATCATATAGGCTACACTATATCAAGTCTGTCACAAGTCTGTCTTAAAAACAACAGTCAGGTGGTCATATGGACACAGAAAGAGGTTTTCCTGGGTCTAACATATCCATCACAACTTCCTAAATTCTCCTCACATCACTTTCAATATTCAGTTTATTATGACATAAAAACATTAAGAAGCTAGAACAAGTGAAAAATGACATGAAACAATTAATCGTTTATTAAAATTGTTGCCATTTTTTAACAATCTACCAATCTAGAGATGCAACGATTAGTCAATTAATCGATTAGTTAATTGACAGAAAATTAATCGGCAACTATTTTCAAATAATCCTTTAGTCGTTTTTAGGGCTGCAACCCACCAAGATGCAGACCAAGATTTCTCCACAACCCAAAGATATTAAAAAGTGACTCAAAATGATTAATTGATTATCAAAATAGTTGGCACTTCACCATGACCTCTAAGAAATTATAACTGGCATTTTTCACAATTTTCTGGCATTTTACAGACAAAACGATGAATCAATAAAGTAATCGTTCGTAGACTAATCAATTAATAATTTCAGTTGTACTGATCTGGAAAGTCTCACACTTGTTTACACCATGTTCACAGTGTATGTCAGAGCAAAAACAAACCACAGAGCCCAATGAACTCTGCAGATCTCTCTTTGTTTATGTACAGAATCTAGAGGGGCGTCCAATTTGCATTGAAAGTTTCTAGCAAGGTTGAAAAGCTGAATCACCAAGACTCTTCCTTTTTAAAAAAGATCTTCATTGAAATTCGAAAACAAATAACAATTACATATAAAGTACATAAAGTGCAGTATGTTCCAGGGGAGGTGCTGAGATTTATCCAGACTTCCTCTGTTTGGTTACGGTGATGCTGTTAATTAGTCTGTTGTATTATCACGGCACATCTTGTTTTCCACGGTTTTAAACATACAATACATATAATTATCTGTATCAGTTCTGTATGTTTGGATGGCTGCAGTTTATCTTCCATATACATACACGAGGAGGCCATCCTGTAAATAACACGCAGAGAAGTGCCTTCATCTTGGAAAAGACCAAAAACCAATTGGCTGCTCAAGCTTTAGAGATATTTTATTTTCATATGTTGTAGTTAGTCCTATTAAACCAGCATAACTATGAAAATGTCTCTTTCTATAATAGATTTGTAATTGTGAGTCTGTCTTAAAACAATAGTCCCATATGTCTATTGAAACAATACAGAGGGAATTCTGTGCTAAAGAGACAGAAACATTGGTAGATACCCACACGAAACCTGATCGTCTTTAACTGTAGGTGACTCTGGAGGAGGTCAACTCTCAAATTGCTCTGGAGTACGGCCAGGCGATGACTGTGAGGGTTTTAAAGGCAGACGGCGAAATAATGCGTAAGTGTTGGCAAATGTTGCATTTTCACATGTTGGAGAATCTCTGTATTTCATGTATTTGTATTATATTCATTATTCTTCTTATTTGTTATTAACTATTATTTGAAAATGTTTCTCCTTTAGCCATAGTGGTGGTACAAAACGCTACTGTCCTCGATCTGAAGAAGGCCATTCGCAGATTCATGGAGCTGAAACAACAACGTGAAGGCGGAGTGAAACATATCAGCTGGTACACACACACACACACACACACACACACACACAAATGTAACAAAGGGGGGATTTAACATTTTTTAAAAATGACCAAACATATCACTTGTTACATCCTTTTCTTTTTAGGAGATACGTTTGGAGAACCTATAATTTAGTATTTCAGGGGGAAAAGCTTGAAGATGACAAGATGAGGCTTAAAGAGTAAGTGAACACTTCCTTTAACTGTGCTTATGTTCTCATCTGCACAGTTTGACTCTTTCTCTTTTTCTCTTTGTGCGTTTCTTTGTATCTTCAGCTACGGGATCAGGAACAGAGATGAAGTAACGTTCATGAAGAGACTCAGGAAGAAGTGAAACGTCGCAGCAAACGTCGTCACGTCAGGAAAAAAAAAAACGCCTCTCAGATTTGGTCATGACAGTGTGACTTGTGTCGCAGTTGATTATATGTTTCAGTATTCATGTCAAGATTATAAAGTTTTTTTTGTTGTTTTGTTTTTATAATGGCGAGTTCAAGTCTGCTCAATGACCAGCTAATGCCAAAGGACTCTGTGCTGCTTCTAAAAGATGCTGCTTGTAAATAGTACATCTAGAATACTGGATGTTAAGCCCCCCCGCCCCCCCTATTTACTACCAGTGTCCAGTGGTTTTGTAAATTAAAATATTTTTCTGTATTTTGGTGTGTTTGTGCTTTACTTGCATCTCAACAAGAACATTCAGTATCATTTTCTAGAGAGGGCAGTCATCACACCCTGATGATTTAAATATTTCCTGATAGAAGTGAACAATACACGCCCTTGTTGGCCTAGTCTGAATGATACCTGTACACCATACACTGGCAGCAGCTGAGCAAATGAGGTAATACTCATCTTTTCTCTTTAATAAGGCTTAAATTAGACGAGATGTTCTACTAATATGTTTTTAGGTTTTTATAGTACAGTTAAATTTATGACCACTAGACTTGTATTTCGTCTACAAGTCTAAATTATTATTTGTGGTACTATTGCGCACTAACAGAATTAGATGTTTGGTTGTTGTTATAATTAATGATGCCTCATAATTGTTAATTTGAAGTATAAGCTCACTATTTAGTACAGTCTTTAGTTTTATCACCAACCAACCACTTTTTGTGTTTAATTAGACCCTTAATTTCATAATTTTGAAGAGAACATGGCAGACATCACAACAATAAGCCTTTTAGGAAATCCTTTTTGCCTGCAATTTGTTTTTTAAGTCCTGATACTTGTCGCTGGTTCATATTTCAGATGGGAGTGAAATAGTAAAATAGTGCCTGTAAACATATCTGCCTATTAAAGGTTAGAAATCTGACGCGGTGAACCAGATATTGGAGTCTGTGGGAGTATTTTCAAAAAATAAATCTGTATAGTGTTTCAGGGTTTCAAGAAACAAATCAGTTGAGTTTCTATAACTTATAACTCCGCTGTGCAGTATTTTGTCCGTTTTTTTTTGTCTCAAGAGACTGATGTTAAAGATTCGGGTATTGATATCTCACTCAAACATGGATTTTGTTTTTTCTTACATTAGTTGGATGTTTGATCTTCACTGTGCAGAACGATGTATAATCTGAGTTTAAGACGTGCGCGTAAAAGCACGATTTTATAACATCCCAACTAGTTAATCGTGGTCCAATGTGCAACTTATGCAAGTGTGAGGTGGAAACTGTACTTTTCACTGAAGTAGGAGGTCTGAGCTTGAAGTAGTTTATGTCATTTTAAAAGTTTGTGGGTAAAAAAAATGATTATAAATAATGAAGTTATTTTTATATGTCCCAAAACATGTGTTGAGGGGATCTTTAAGACATGATGGAAGGATGCAGACACATGTTGAGAAGAGCTCCCTCATACATATATCAAAAATATCTTTAGTTGTAACATTTACTTTTCTCACTACAAAACCTGGAAAATCACCTGCCATTTAGCTACTTCCATTCCACAGTGTGCACACACACCTCTAATTTGCAAGTACAGAGATATTTGCATACCAAACAGACATAAACATCTGCACAGGCTCAAAATTAACATTTGTCCTGTTACATGATTGGTGCTTGAAACATGATCTTTTTTTTTTTCTCAGCATCCACCATGACTTCTTCAGACAGTGAGCTGAAGAGGATTTCTACAGAGTTGAAACATCTGTCCTTCAAGAGGCAACAACTTCTGGAAAGGAAAAAGATCCTGTGCATATTTCAGGAGTTGAGGAATCGTGCTGAATTTGAACAAACAGGTAACATATTAAAGAGAGCAGTGAAGACATTTCTATTTGCCACAGTAGCACAGTATTATTTATTTTTCTACCAGAAGAAGCAGCCTCACATCAGCACGAGATTGACAGCATTGATGACACGCTGAAACAACTGACTGAAAAGAAGGCCGACCTCCAAAAAAGCCACGACAACATTCTCAAAGCCAAAGATCAGAAGAACAACAGTACCAAGAAAGGTATGTTTTTAATTCACTGCAGCAAATCATTACTGACTCACACTTCAGCCTTATTCTAACCACCTTTTGTCTTCTTTGTTAGAAGTTAGTTTCACTTCCAGTGAGAAGGATGAGCTGGTTGTTCAGGCTCCTGGGTGCAATATTTTCTATGTTGTGGCTCCTCCTACTGTCCCTGGTAGGTCAGTGGTCTATAAATGCTCATTTTACCTGTTCAGTTTGGTGCTTTTGTCTTCAAATAGCAAGATTTGTACTCTAGGAAATGAGTAAAAAGCTCCTCACAAATGGTGCAGGCTTTACGTCAGGCCTTCGTCCTTTAAAAATGATTGTGAGCTTCATCACTGCATTTTTTTTGCACTGATTAAGCTCATATCTTACTTGACATTTATCAGACTTTTTTTTTTATCTATCTCCAAGTCTTATAAAAAAAACATTTGCTCTCATTTCCTGCACAATTATGTTTTACTTCATGCACCTGCAACCTTGTGGCATTTGTATAAAGTGCAATCTAAAACTGAGCATCGTGACACTTATTCTCCACGGCTTCTCTTCATCTGCTGTGGATTGTACCTCATTTGTATGTTCCTTTAGCGTAAATGAAACTCGAAACCGTTTGACCAAAATTATTTTAGCTGATTCTTTCGAAGCCAACAAAAAGGCTCAGTATCATTTACGTTACAGACACTAACTGGAGATTTTTACTAGCTACTAAAGCGTACTCGCTATATTCTACAGTAGGTGTCTTAGAATTTATTTTCTGTGTTGTCAAGGATTTGGATAATACTATACTGCAAGGTCTGGACAAATAATAAATGAGAAATTACATATTTCATGTGAAAACCACCACTGAGGTCTAACTTGTCTTCTCTTCACAGCCCCTCAAGTGATTCTTGACGTGGAAAGACTTCCAACATATCCGTGCAAAACACAGTGCCCGGAGTGTCGGCAGTTCATCACCACAGAGACTGTTAACTCGATCAGCAGTGTGACCTGGTTGGTGTGTTTCATGACAGCTTTGATTGGGTATGAAACCCTCCCTTCCATCCTGCTGTATTATTTGCATGAGAATATAATCAAACCTTGTTACAGTGACCACCATACACCTTCAGGTCTGGTTTGCTGATTTTATATCATTCCTGTTCCTCTTTTTGCAGCTGTGTGGCCGGCTGTTGCCTCATTCCCTTCTGCCTCAAAAGGTTCAAATCCACCACGCACAGATGTCCTAAGTGTCGAACATCAATCAGAACAATTAAAAGGCTCTGAGAGAGAAGCAGGTGGCGAAAGGCTGAAGCTCACAGTGGGAGGGCGTAAGGCGCTGACCTAATGGTGAAGCGGTATGTTCAGCAGCATGGCTCCCTTGAAGAGTTTATCTGTTAACTATCATAATCGCCATTGTGCATGATGCACTGGATAGCAGTGTTTGAGGGTTTTACAACTCAAACATTCAGGTGCTATAACTGGTTTTAATGGAGCACGTCAGAATGGACATGTTGTATCAGCTGCCTGCATGTAAATGTGTATTATATTTGCGTTTTTAGGACATATTTGTACATTACAATAGATCTTTTGGTGATTTTTTTTTTTTTTTTACAATTTCTGATCAATATGAAATCATGTAAACATTCACTTCTCTGTTGAGGCTTAAAAATATGATGCACTCTGTTCAACAAAACTACAAAATCAAAGCCTTTCCTTGGATAGTTTTTAATGACAAGCATTAAGGGGTAAGTGGCATAATGGGGACGCTCATAGGCCTACTGTGAGATAATCTCTGTATTTACAAAATGCCTGCTACATTTGTATAAAAGACATAAATACACAATGTGTAAAACATATGGCATATAAATTATGCATTACAATGTTTCTTGGTGTTGAGTTATACTAGTATAGTAAAGATAAAGTATTTCTCATTCCAGCACACAATCCCTTTTTTAAAGGGTGACATTTGGATTGTCAAATGAGGCACTTATGCGCTGACAGGAAGAAAAAAAAACAAACAATCATATAATTACATGTAAGACCTTTTCTCATCAGTTCCTTCAACATTCAGATGAGGATGTCAGCGACACTCCAGATAATCTGCAGAAGCAGACAGTGAATCCCTAAAAATTCAACAAAACAGCGGTCAGTACGTTGACCTTTATGCTCAATTACACTCACCGGTCTCACCCCACATACCAGGCACAATGCTGCGGAAGTGTGTTTAATGGTTTCTTGATGCTGAGTTGTGTCTTTTTTTATTTCATCTAATACTACTTGCTTAAAAAAAGAAAGTCAGACCACAAACTTTGCTCGCTCAAGCTGGTCAAATTGGGGTGTGGCCAGCAGATGTCACTACAAATTCACTGATGTGCATTAAGGTTGTTTCAGTATGAAATGAGGTGATAACAGGAATTATCAGTGAATCATACTGATGGATTTTGTTATTTTTTTTGTATGTCTGTTTTTACACTGCAATGCCGTGCGCACAGAGATCGTGGTCTGATAAGGCCTGTCAGGTTTAAACCTCTTGAATAAACCACCTAAACAAAATTCAAGCTGACCTTATTTCAATAATTTTAATGCTTTAAGATTAAATCTTTAAACCTTTAAGAGTCAATATGCCAGACTTTAAAGCACTGAATGATGTTCTGACTAGTTGGCCATCAGTGTAACCGAGGATTTTCCCTTTAAAGCTTGTAGGACTGTTGGTTTTCAAAAGCATGTGCAGTATGTTCTACAGAGTGCAAAGATGGAGTCATTCTCAGCACTCGTGAACTTAAAACATCTGCACACTGCAAGAAACCCTGTCAGAACTGGTTTAGAGATGAAACAATGTTGACATTTGAGTATTTTTTTAATAAATGCAGGGTTGGTCAGACTGGTTTCTTCAGTGCTGCTGGACCATTTGTTGTGGCCTTTTGACACTAAGGTGACTCATATCAGGCACTCTTGTGTTTTTCATATTTGCACCACGTCAGTTAAACATCTGATTTAACATGAAACGGGTGTGTGTGTGTTCTGTTCTGTCTTGACACACCCCGGTAACATGCATTGTTTGTCTATGAGTTCTTTAACCAGGAACAGGACATTTTCTTCTTCTGTCTGCTATTACCACAATCAATACAACACTGTACATTCATTTAGATCAGGAAAAAAAAGAGGGATCAATAACGTGAGAACAGATTGATAACAAAACAGTGGCATAACTTGGGACTGAAATCTTTTCAAGCTACTTCCACTGTCAGCTTAATCTGCCAGTACCAGCCCTACTTTATGTCAGTCTCTCCATACAATCAGAGGGCTTAAAGACCTCAAAAGGAAGCGATGCAGCAACTTCTAAACACACACTGCATGATTAGATTATTACCAAGCCGAGTTATCTGACCATAAAGCAGAACAGAGCTGCCCCGACCTCCAAAAGCTCGTATTTTTCCACACGGGAAACGTAAGCAACCCTAGGTGTGTTGATCACCTTGACAGCAGTCAGTCCCAGTTCAAGTGCAGTTCATGGGAGTCCAGGAAGTCAGAGGAGAAGACGCCCACTGGCGTTGACATGTCCAAAGGGTTGACCCCCTCTGCTGGCACAGACAGGGTAAGATCCAGCCAATCCATGTTATCCATGTTGGTGTTGTGCAGGTTCAAAGCAGAGGGCTGTGTGTTTTCATTGAAGTCCACCTCCATAGTGACCAAAGGTGAGTGTAGCTCCTCTATCAGCTTAAGCGTTTGCGTCTCCGCGTCAGTGCCCAGTGTGCCGTCCAGGAGTGTTTCCAGCTGGGTGTCAGGGGTCAGGGCTGCCAAGCTGTTCGAAGGGTCAAGCGGTGCAGCAGGCAGTTGGGCCACTTGGACCAAGGGTGGAGGGCGTGATAATACCGTGTTAATGGGAAGGGTGGTTACACTGGCTGTCACAGGGAGAGGCTTGTCCAGGTTGGGACGATCCTGTTTGACGAAGGGGGAGATCTCTAAAAAACAAGTGTGAGAATCCAAAGATTATTAGTACTTTGTGTGTAATTTACCAGTGCTCCAGAAAAAGAAAAGTATTTCTTACCGCCGCTCTCGATCAACACATCAAACAGGTCATCCATCTGCTGGCTGGCTGCGGAGGGACCCTGCAGAAAAAAAAACCAGTAAGTATTTAAGTGACAGTTACAGTTTAAAGGATATGCTATAAGAAACATTTATATATATATTTTATTTTTCACCTGAACAACTGTTAGCATACGGGTCTGTTTAACTGCATCCTCGTAGCGGGGCGGGTCCCTACACTTTGACACGTGGTTTGCGAATTTTGGCTGCTGCAAGATCAAAGCTGGTTGGCTGGGATGAGGTGACTAGAAGACAGGAAGCAGTAGACTTTTAGCACTTTTAAAAACTAAAAAATTACAAAGTGCCACACAAAAAGAGAAAAAAAAAAGAAAGAGACACAGATCATCCTCTACCTTGTTTGTATGTCCTTTCGGGACAGTTTGGCTAGAAGAGGCTGCTGCCAGTTGTCCACTTGCTGGGAATGTGTTGAGTAAGCTTTGTGCTGTAGTATCCATCCTCCACGTCTGCAGAGAAATTTAGACAAGTCAGCATGGAGGCATGCATTACTGAACACATTAATGCGATCCATGTGGAAAATGCTCTCCTACATGCACGGAAAACTAGTGCATTGAAACACACACTGTCTTTGTGAGAGGAAGAAACACTTCTCGGGAACTGTTGTAATAAACATGCTCTCTTGGGCAACAAAAATTTTATGGTTGAGCAGAAGATCAGGGGCGCAGCTAGGGATTGTGGGCAACAAACTAAAACAAGACTGATCCAGACAGAAGCGTCCTTATCTTTCACCCCACTAGTGGAAGGACTGGTTGCTGTCCCATGCAGCACAGCTCACACTGAGCTGCACAGCGGTTTCTGTTGCTAATTCTGCCTGCATGTTGGGCTTGGAGCACAGGGTCGACAGAGGTCTGTAAGAGCACTCCTGTCAGCCCTCACTCAGCATCTGCTCTGGTAACCAAAGTTTCCACAAACCTTCTTTTGATGTCAACAGGGAAGGATTTCACCACCCAGCTGAGGCCTGTTATTACCGTGGCAACGAGGAAGATGCATTACCCATGGTAGCCCATCAAAAGTGTTTGATAGAAAAGCGCATTATATATATTATATTAGGCAGTGCCTTTAAAAACACTGCACCAGATGTATGATGTGCAACCTGACCTGAATTTACTACACAGAAAACAGAATTTATGATTTCAGGTGCACACATGTTTCCCGTTCACATACAATTCACGTTTCAGAGGAATCCAGAATAGCCACAAAAACACCGCTGATAGCGATGACTAATAAAGAGGCAGACCGAGGCAGCCTGTGCGAGCAGTCTGCTTTCTTACCTTTGTCAGTGGCTGAGTCTGAGTGCTGCATTGCTGCTGTAATGGTGCTAAGGCCTCTATTTTCTGTGGCACCTGTCCAGAGGTTTGGATGAGGCCTGGGGCTGCGCTGCTAACAGTAGTGTGTAATTTGATGCCGTTGGCGGGTAGCTGGATAGTGACTGCTGAGGCAGGAAGGGATGGGGGCAGGAGGATCTGAGCTCCAGCCTGGACAGGCTGCAGGGTTTCAGGCTGCTTGATGGTCTGGTGGCTGATGATGAACTGATTTGGAGGAGTTAAGCAACTCTGATCTGCACCCTCCTCCTGTTTCACCACCACTGGCAGACCAGGAGAGCTACAAGATGCTGAGCAGTTTGAGGGGGTCCTGTTTTCCTCTTTGATCTGGACAGGAGCAAGAGGGCTGAGGCGAGGTGGAGAATCCCCTTGCTGACTCCTCTTTTCCACCTCCAGCTGCAACTTCAACTCCTCCACCAGCCTCTGTTCCTGCTCCAGTTTCCTCATCAGCTCCTCGATCTGACGCTCCTTCTCATGGAGACGTTTGTCCTTTTCATAGGATGTCGTCTCCATGGAGCACTCCTCCGGCGGAGCTCTTTGTGGGGAGCTCACACAGGGAGCAGCATGAGTTGGAGACAAAGCATCTGAAAGCTTTGCGGGACTGTCTGCCATACTACTGTCCTCTATGCCCAGACTGGACACCTTGGAGGCTATAGGGGACACAGGTGGGGTTAACTTTATGTTTCCAGATTGTGACGCTGCTGTGACAGCTGTTGTCTCCATGGCAGCAGCAATCTGAATGTTAGAGCTCTCCTGATACAACTTAAGCCTCTCTATCAGATCTGTCTTAGTCCCAGAAACAGGCAGAGATCGGAGTTTTAGTTCCATTTTCAACTCAGCAACCTGTAGGAATAACAGATTATGATGAAATGATCAGTTGTTCTACTTTACAGCATGCATAAGGCACATATAGTCAGACTGTGTGCAAATAGCAACGTGTCACCTTCATCTCATCCAGATTGGCTGGTAAATGATCCGGCTTGCGGTTCGACTGAGTGTGGCGGGGCTGCACAGGGGCAGACACAGCGTTTCCACTCAGAGCAGCACTGGAGCAGCTGGTTTGTACCTCAGTTGTTGGTCTTTGTAATAAGACAGGAAGAAAAAGGGAGTGCAGATGAGAGAGGGAATCCAAACTATTATTCATTTTTCACAATCAACAGCCTCTGTGTAGGAAGCTGTGGGCAGGAAATGTATTCGAGACATACAGCAGCTGTGGTTAAACAGTTATCACTGCAAGCATCTCTTTCTGTAAAACCAGGTGTGAAATCTTTATTGGGTTTGTTGAAAATCAATATTTAAATAAAAAGGAGGCAACACTTATACTTCAGGGTGGTTTTAGTAAGATACGCAAATGATCTGCCTATTAACATAAAGGTAAACGTTGTGGGTGAGCCAAATCCTATCTCTGGCTGTGTAACAGAGGTGTTTGTGTTGCTGAATGGAGCCATACTTGAGTGTGGCAGGCAGAGCCGCCTGGTAGTTGAACTGCTGTTGTTGCTGGCTTAGGATCTGGAGCTGCAGGAACTGCTGCTGCTGCTGCAGGAGGCGGGCATAAGCAGAGTCCATTGGTACGTCATTGAGCTCTTGCTTCTGGTCAGGGGGAATGTACTGATGATACTTCAACTTTTTCACTCGTGGCTTTGGCTCTTTGCTCTTTTTGCTGCGGCTTTTATCGCTGGGTGTCTTGGGCAGGCTTTGCTGCAGAGCACAACACAGAGACGGTGCATGTAAAACCCGAGACAACCATCTGGAGGATATTTGATCCCTGTGACTGATCTCACTCCAGTTTATCAGAAAACACAGTTAACATTGCCAGTACCAACACTGCAAAACTTGGAACTGGTGCTGGTTTTTTATAGCTTGAAGCCTTTAGGTGGAACATTGTTCTGACACCCGATGAGAACTGCAGGATGAGGAAACGGGTAGTGGAAATGTGAACCTCATTGTTTTACCACCTGCAATTACAGGATACAAAAATGGCTTGGCATAAGAGCAGCAGGTTCTAGCTATGAAACCAGAAACTCAAGCTGGGTTAAGCAAGCACAGATCCTCCAATTTGTCAAACTCATTCCCCTATCGTATTCTAAGTGAGTTCATCTTATGCTCAGAGGATAACTGGATTATGATAAATGCACAAGTTATTGCTTCACTCCCGTCCTTTGATTTTTAGCTTACATTGTACACAGCCTGAACAAGGAAGGCCAGCCTGTCATTTGACCCTAATTGAAGACAAACTGTGGCTGGCACAGATTTAAACCCTTGGATTTGTGAAATGACTTTAAACCCTGTTGTTCTTTGAACTGCGTTTGACTTGGCTTAATGCTGACTTTCAGTTCACCCCTAAACTAATGTGACTTTCAGTATGACAAAACACAGACTCTGTGTTTTCTGACATCGTATCTCTCATCACGTTTCCAAAGGAAACAAAAAAAAGAAAAAAAACACACACACACAGTCAATAAATCAGAGAGAAGGAGCCGCGTATCAGAGGTCAGATTCATGTCAGCTGGTAATAAATATTAGAGGGCTGTGAGCACGTTGGGATGAAATAATTATGAGCTTAAATGAACTCATGCTTTAAAAATAAAAACACTACTCCCTGAGTTTAGGGGGACTTAATTTCAAACTCACCTTTACAAGAACTGGCCCCGTTGTGGCACTGGTGACAATGGCGGCGACTGGCTGAGGTGTAGTTGCTTGTTGTTTGCTCTGTTGCTCATTGATGGACACAAGGTTCACTAAATCTGATGTGGGCTGTGAGATAGGTGGCGGAGAGTGCTATGAAAAGCAGAGACAAGGAGAAACCACACGATCAGTTCAGCAAGAACAGTGAAGTTGCTTTGCGGGATAAGTAAAAGCACCTGAACTAGAATAATATAACCAAAATCAGGTCGTATTACTTAGAAAATCAAAGAATGTGTAAAGTTCTGTCTGCTGACATTTGCTAATTAACATATATCATGTTAGTTCAAGGTGTTGGTATTTGTAGTTGGCCTCACCTGAATGGAAGAGTTTATGTTAGAGGAAATAGAGGAGGCCTCAGTCCCTCCAGACTCCCGTAGAGAGGCTGAGCTAGAGCTGGGAGATTCTTGACTGGGAGTCTGTTCTGGTGACAACGCGCCGCTGCTGTCCTCATCAAAGTTGTACACATCTGGGGTCTTAGGGTAGTTTGCCTTATCACCTAGTGAGTCAGCATCAACAAGTGAGCAAGCGCAGGTTATTATTCATATTCATTTTTTCTCATAATAAAAGATTAATTTGTCAAAAGGAAGTAGCAGACATTTTGACAGGTCAAACAGGGGTCAAATATCAAGTCAATATGTCAGAAGTGTGAAAGGCCCTTTTTTCGAGTATTCACTTAAATTGTCTGGCTGTTACTGTAAGTGTCTAACTCATTTATGTGGCACTAAAGTGCACTAAAACAAGCCGTGAAAAGAATTTATGACGGCTACTGCCCCGGGCCTCATGACAGCGAGGATACGGTAGTATTAATGAGTAGCTACCATTCACGACCTCTTTGACACCAGAGTCTACAGGCAGGATGTTCTTCTCCACCAGCTCCATCGGTCCAGGCCGCTGGGCGATCTTCTCATTGAGATCATCAGCCAGTCTGGCCCTCTTCAGCTTCATCTGTGTGGCCTGGAGTAATGGTTCTGCCTGCGTCTCTGATAAACACACAGCGAATCATCAGCTGTGATCCAGCCAGCATCGGTCAGCCTCTTAGCTGCTTTGTCAGGGTGACTCACAGCAGGCTCAGCCAGACCTCTCACAAGCCAACCTCAAAGACATTTATCTGGCTGCAACTTTGTAAAACAAATTAAAACAAGCAATAATTGCAGCTAGATGAATAAGCACTGTATTCATCTCTGTTATCTAGATGCCATAACCAAGTAACAACACACAGGAGGATGATTACCTTGCAGGATGTGCATACGGACCAGCTCGGAGCGCTCAGGTCTGCTGCAGAGTTTGTGCTTTAAGAAGTTCCCAGTCTGTTAAGAGATGAGAAGGTATTGTCAATATATTAATGGGGACATAATGTACATGTAGATCGAAAGAATCGTGATCAGGTGATTAGATGTCTTACCCTGGCTCTCTCCAGGTTGCGAATCTGCTCATGAAAGGAAGCAGGCGTTTTCAGAGCTGTGAGAAAGTGAAACAACAACATCCACAACCTTTCTCAGTCATAATACTGTATTTCCACACCAACTCAAGCAAACTGTTCCTTCACTTTTAAAATAAATGTTTACTGATTTAGGTGCATTTTACCGCCGTCATCATCCAAAGGTCATTTCGCTTTGGCTCTTTTTGCTGTTATGACAGCCTGTCTTTACTTAGCAAACGACTCATTGATAAGAGTGTATAATTAAAATAATACTTAATCATGATGTTTGACATTCATACAGAGTTTAAAATCCAGCAGCAAATGTTAAGACAACATAGTCAAATGGAATGAGAGTTGATCTATTAAAAACATGAGATGAGACATGTCTTCTTTGCATCATTTATTATATGTCAAAGTATACGCAAATATATATATATATATATATATATATATATATATACACACGTGTGTGTGTGTGTGTATTAACTACTTATAAGTCATCAGCTTCATTTCAGTGTTTCAAGTGTTGTAAATGATTCTCCTGGATATTATAATACCCCTCAGCACACTAAATCAAGTACAATGTAACCCACTTTTTCATATTTATTTTCAAGTGTTTTAGTGTTTGTTATTCGGCATGAGTGTGACATGACAGGAACAGGAAGTGTCAGCTTTACTGATTCAAGCAAAGAGATTGCTCCATGCAGAGAATTAGTCTTTGATCTCCCAGAATAAACTCGTCCTGCTTCAGGCAAAGTCTGGCTCACTGACGAGTCACCTCTGCTATGACGAGCACTGTTTGTTTTAAGGACTGGGGGGGTGGGCGGCTCTGAGGAGTGTGTCAGAGGAGCAAAGCAAAACATTCCTGCTCGACACCTAAACCTCACTGCATACCTACCATAAGCCCATAAGTGCGGGAGCAGCAGAGTGCTTTAGTAGAGAATGGCCTAGGAGGATTGTGTGCAGGCCACGCTTGGCCAGGCCACAGAGGGAGTGACTGACCTCCACTGAAGGCCCAGTCGCTGACTCATGTGGCTATGTGGAGCCAGAGAGGAGCTGAAAGCCTGACTGCAGGAGGCTCCTCAAGAGAGAACAGGACAAAGAGGGGAGAGAGCTGTGCCTTTTTCTCTTTCTGCCTTTCCAGCTATCAGCATGATTCTGTCACAGCCTTGGCTCGTCTTTTATTAGAGGTGCTCTTAAACACAACGCTCCCCCAGGGAAGGTAGCATGGGGACTGAGTCTGCTCCACTTTTGTCACATCAAGAGAGAATGTGGATGGTATAAAGCAGGCGCTAGACCCTCCAGGTAAGGGACTGGTGTGCTGCTTGCCAGCTTTAACTGTGATTCATTTTTCATCATTGACTATGTTTACATGAGTACAATGATTCGGATATTAGCAACAGTCTGAGTAGGACACTGAATTACAATATACGACAACCAAGCCTTTTACACAATTCTATAAAATGACACTTTCCCTAAAGTAAGTGTATACTTAAAAATAATAATGTTGTTTTCATGTATCCTGCCTTTGTCACATCATCTTAATGTCACTACAAATAAGCTCTCATACTGTTTTAATGAGAGCAACAAAATACAGCAAGTAATAAGAAAAGCAGAAAGGGAGTCATGATAAAGAAAAGCACTGTGGATTCAGGACATATTTTTTTTCATAGGTGCCAGTCAATTAACCTCCATTTTTTTTAAATAGTTAGTAAATAGTCCTGTTAGAGTGTGTTGTGAATACTCACGTGGCATGATGCCTTGCTCAACAAGTTGCTCCCGAGTTCTTCTCTGCTGCAGACAG
Organism: Scomberomorus guttatus; assembly: GCA_038419695.1. NCBI lineage: Eukaryota > Metazoa > Chordata > Actinopteri > Scombriformes > Scombridae > Scomberomorus > Scomberomorus guttatus. The sequence continues at coordinate 2,257,598 of CM076459.1, forward strand.
AGCTGGAGGACTGTGAGAGTACAGAGACACAGGGGTCAGAGTTGAACTTTCACCACTCAGAGCCAACTCCGGTGAGTCATCTCACAACCATCCCTGGCTTTAAACTGTGAAAACCGCCAGTGGTAAAATAAAACAAAATACTTGCTATTTATTAATCAATAAGCTACCCCCAAGGCCCGACAGTAAACCCTATTCACCACCACAGACATCCTATTCACTTCCTCTATGGTTTTAACTAGGGTTGTTAAGAGTACCGCACGTTTTACAACAGTTAAACTTGAACAGAGCAGTGTGATTGGCCGATAGCCTTTCCAGTGAAAGTGAATATCTCTGTGTGGGATGCAAATGTACTGTGGAGTCCAACAAAGTAACTACAGTACAGAATACAAACAGATAAAAGAGGGATTAATGTTTAGGGCTGCAGCCATGATAATGAGCAAAACTGGAGTTGGTCATGACATCACCAAGAGCCATGTGAGTCATGTCTATTTCATGAATTGTTTTTAAAATGTAATCTTGCTTTGGATGGATAAATACTGATTGTTCCTGAAGGACATCAAAGACATGACTATCTTCCAGCAGCCTTGCATGCCGGCCCCATATACACTACTTGGATAGTCTTCAGTGTTATTTCACCATCAGTATAAACTGTAGTAAGATCCCAGTTTAAACATTTATAAACATACGAGTGTGGACATGTTATTTCAGTAGAATAACTCAGCTCAGTGGAGGAGAAAAAAAAACTGTTTGAAGAGGAAGGTGATAGGTGATGGTGACGAATGAGGCGGCGGTGTGAGGTTCACGAGACCCTTATCGTCACCATTGTAGTGAAGTGAAGCTGGCTTAGCTAGATCTACTCTACTATAGTGGCTCAGGGGGAAACAGCTACTCCCACAAATACACACACACACAAATACACACACACACGCGCAAACACACATACACACACACACACACAACACAGACCTGCTCAACTCTCCTGGGACAGGCACTGCGTCTGAACAGGCCACTATGAGTCACTCCAGCAAAAATAAACTGGGCAGCTGTGAGAACAAGGCCTGGGAACCATGAAATTCGGGGGTAGTTAAGGGGGTGGGATCTCTCAGTTGTATGCAGAGCCGAGGGGATGATCACGGACTTCCACTGGTGGGCAAGGGAACGCAGAGTGACAAAAGCTGAGGCAAAGGGTGGGAGGCCGAGTCCACTCTCATAGCAGCTCATCAAACTCTGGGGCAGAGAACACAGTGTGCCTGCCCCGCCTGCTGTGTTTCCTATTACAAACCAAGACCAGGGGGGTTATGGTCTGCCGGAGACAGATTATACCAGGAGATTGTAAAAAAAAAGAATTTGCCATTGGTTTGTCTCAATATTTATATCCAGTGTGACTTGGAGAGAATGCCACAGGCAAGAAAATTTATGAGTGCATATTACTACATATCAATATCAATCAAAAGCTGCCTTCCAGGCTCCACAAGACAAAGTTTAATTTGAGCATCAATATGGGGGTACACTTCATGCCCGGGGTCTTCCTCACTATGCGTCAGCTTGTGTTCAACCTGAACCCTGGCTAACCCTCTCCGTGATGCAAACCGGCTCCGCTCTCCTGCTCACCAGCAGAGCGTAAACAGAGGTTGTGGAGAAACAGAGAGAGAGAGAGAGAGAGAGAGAGAGAGAGAGAGAGAGAGCTCCACAGAAATCCCTGTCTACTGATGTAATCTCTAATCTCCGACCCATGTCGTTCTCAGCAAATCATGAAGGTCTCCCATCGGACCTTTTATTTGAATTGTTTTTAGAAACAGTATAAATAAAAAAAAAAAAAAAAAAACTGTTTGGTGTGGCTACAGATACTCCTTGCCCAGACAAAGCTGAATTTAGTTTAGAAACAGACTGACACTGGGTTATGTTGACTTTACTGTTATAAATACCAAAGATTCTAAACAGTGTCCCATTTTAGGAGAGATTTAGGCATCTATAACCAGAGATAGACTAAACCATGAATATACAGATTATGCTGGTTTATCAAAAATGTCATTTGAATATGCAGTACCTGATTCAGATGCATTTTCTTTTACTGCTTTCACGACTTGCACTCGTGTTAGAGTCTTAAAGTCTGACTCAAATTTAGTAGAATACATAGAATAAATTGATATATTTTGTCCTATATTGTGAGAATTTTTAAAAACTTAGATTTTCTAAGTCTATAAACATAATTTTATTAACATTCATGTAGATAGTTGGTCAATGTACACAGTTGACTGTAAAGTATATCAAACCATTTTATAAAACTTAACTATATCATTACTCATTTATCCTATAGTCAGTTCAACAAATAGGTAAACTGTTGATACAGAATTTCAGCTATTTCTAACCTCGTCATGAATATCTGCAAAAACTACTGGTATGTGCAGTCTATCAGTCTCTGAATTTGAGTTTTGTAGTAGTATATTTTTTTTGTAGGGCCTAAAATGACGCCAGAAGTGATAAGAAAACAGTTGATTTCCTCCAGGAGTGGGCGTGTTCTCCGACTGAGTCGATCTCGAACAGGTCTGGGTCTGTTTCAAAAGAGTTATATCTACTCAGGCCACGAATAATAACTTATTGACAAAAAAAATTGCCAGCTACGCAAAATCTTGGATGATCGCCCAGAGGGAAAGTTATTTACTTATTTGGTTGCTTATCTTAAAATCTTCTGGTATTTTTGACATGAGAATGTTGTTACGTATCTGCGTACATAAGTAAAGAGCACTGAACTGTACTGTATCTTAAACTGCAGCTCAGACACCTCACATACTTCTGTGTTTACTGCATATTTACCATACATATTAATCTAATATAGAACCTACACACTAGAACATTGGTATTATCAGTGAACCGCAGCTATGTGTATTGCTTTTTTGAACTGACGTAATCAAAGGAATTTGCTGCTGATAAATGCAGATGAGGAAGGCAAACAAGGAAAATGATCAGAATCTTGAACAACAGCATATTGGGCTTCATGTGAATGAAGCTCATTAACATTACAGGGGTGAATTCATGGTTATATTATGTGACGGAAAACCATAACATCATATCAACAAAGTGCCAAAATAAATATAGGCAGCAAATGGGTGAGTATTCTCTCCTAAATCGCTTAATCATTGATTCAGATTGCTTTTTAGTGCACGTTTGAGTTATTATCCATCAGAACACATCCTTTATCCTGTGACAATGATGCTTGGCATGAGTCAATGTGATGAGCTTTAGTGTTGCCCTGTCATTTCCTGGTGGGGCTGAGTCTACGTCACAACAACCACCCCCCTAACCTCCAATGCTGCCAGCATCAGTTAAGATTAACAAGAGTCAAGACTCAAAAACTTGAGTTTACTTTTCGCCGATATACAAACGGAACACCGGAGTACATGCAGGTTAGACAGGAAAAAGATAAAGAAAGCACCTGATTTGAATTTACCCCTGCAGATGGAAGGGGTCTCCACATCAAGGCAGGCCATAGAGGACAGTGGTGGTTTGCTTGGAGGCCAGGTCTGGAGTCCCATGGAGTGATGAGGCCAGTGGGGAACGGGGGAGTCAGGGAGAGAAAAGACCCAGCTCTGAGCGAACGACAGCTGGCTCTCGGAGCTGCGTACAGTCCCTCCTCTACTGGCTCTGTGCTGGCCTCAGCGGAGAAAGTGTGTGTGTGTATGTGTGTGTGTGTGTGTGTGTGTGTGTGTGAGTGAGTGCTCCGTCAACGTCAGGAGGAGGGAACACAGCGCTGCTCATGTTAACCCTTGCTGGGTCATCTCTGCTTTACTCACAAAGGACTCATCAAACATCAGAACAAAAACTCGGGAACATTATTTTGTCAGATTAATCAATATTTATTAGTTTTAGGAGATTCACTTGGCAAAGAACCAAATTATTTACTAAAAGCCAATCCATAGTTGATGAAAACAAGCTGTTGGGAATTTTGAGTGGGCACATTTCCATGAGAAACAGTGTTTTTTTTCCTCTAGAAATTCTTCAAGCACTAAATAACAATGACAAGAACAAACACACAGAGTCCTCAGGGATATGGAAGCTTATCTTTAACCATTTTTAAATTATTAGTTATGTGTTATTTTACATGTATAGTGATTTTAGTTTTTATTGCTGTTTTACTCTATAAAACCTTTGATTTATTGCAGCCAATATCAATTTCATTTTAACTATTGTATTCATTCCTAGCAAATCCAACTTGTATCTGACTACTAATTCAAACAGGGTGATGTGAAGCAAAATAGCGGGTACATGCGTGTAAACACACTAACAGGAAATGAGATAAAAAGGAATTACAGTACACTAATTGAGGTAAGTTCCATGTGTCTCAGTGGATCCAGGAAGGCCGGTTAGAAAATATACCAAAGCTAAAGAGCAGGCGTCTGATCCCACAGAGGATCTGATGTCAAGGTGAAGCTGCAGAGATGCAGATGATGTTGATTTGTGGGATCGAGAAGTATGCATGTCAAACAGCACGGGACAGAGGAGACATGGAGTTGATAAAGTAAACGGGATCGGTACAGTCAGGCACAATATGTCGTGACAGCTCACAATTGGAAATGAATAATGGCGAAACAACAAGTCGTAAAAGTAGTTGGTGCATCAGGAATGTGGAAAAACATCTTTCCATATGTCACACCGTATGTAGACAAACAGAGCGCACATTTCATAAGTGCGTTGGGCACAGAAACAAAACAACAGATTTAATGAATGCCTTGTACACCTGTTTTGTCCGACAATCAAAAACCTCTCTCTCTCTCTCTCTCTCTTTCCTGCACCAAAGTCTGCTGTGGGCTCTCAAATTCCCATTCCAGTCTAGAACAATGCTGTTTCTCATCGTCAGTCACAATTTAAAAGTCTAATCTCTAATGTTAAACCACAAGATGGCTCATATTAACTCAAGATGTTTTCCATTCACACTGAAATATACCCGAAAAACAAGAAAAAAACTCCCTGGACTGTATTCAGAGGTAAATTTCACTGATGATCTACATTATAGAATTTTACATTTTAATCTGGACTCACTTTTGCACTAGAACAATGTCACTACGTTGACTGTTATTAATAGTTATTTTAGCTTGATGATTATCACACTCATTATATTATTACATCCATCTGTTTCCCACTGGCCAGGTGTTTCACAATTGCACGACTTTATAATTACTCATTTAAAATAGAGTGAAAACATATGAGTTTGCTGTTGCAGTCAGTAAGCGGTGTTTGATTCATGTCTCAGGTTTGTGTTGAAGAAAGATAAAAAGCTATAACTTCAAATACAAAAGGCAAAAACAATTACACTGTCACACTACAGATTCGGGCTTTAATAAAAAGCGGTACCTAAAAGCGAAAAAGTGAATTTTCAGGATGAACACAACTAAAACAACACCGAGTCACTCAGAACAGTTAATGAATTGACTGAAGTCTCAGTTGTGTGATGTGTACTTGACATGAAGAGCAACATCTAATGGTCAGCACTGTCACATACATGCCCTCCTACCTACCAGAAATGCCTAAGCAACATAATTAAATGTTAATAATTGATTGATTGAAGTAAAAAAAAATCATAACTATTTGTAACATTGCATCAAAGTCAAAATATTTACATAATACAAAAATGCAAAAGTGCTTTGCTTACTGTGATACACAACAAATCTCTTTTCCCCCAAGAAAAAACTTTGATTTCAGTAACTGTGATTAAGTGATTAAGTGTTGGCATCCAAAGGCAATTTTGATCTAATTCCTAACTTCATTCCACAAACAAATCACTGAAATTAGTTTGTTTTCCCAGAGTGGCCTTGCTCTTAAATGGTCAATGTACAATCCTGTATGTGTAAACCAAACTCACATGTTTTGGTCACTGATTAGGTCAAGTTTTGGTCCGCTCGCCGTTCTTGAGGCGGCAGCAGCAGCAGCAGGGGCTATGGGGAGACTTCTTTGGTAATGTAGAGTAGCAAAGCATTCTTGGACATTAGTGAAACATGCACAGAAATCAACATTATTCATTTGTACTGCATCGTGTATGCCTATCTATGTTTTTGTGATGGTGAGTTTGTTGAAGATAGCACCTTGAAAAAGGCAATGTACAAAATGTAGTGCATGGAAAAACAGGTACATTTAAGTGGTAAACAGAGATTTTTGTTTTTGGATTTTGACAATGTCTTCCAAATTGTCTGAATAGGTCCATTACGCCCCATTATCTACTGTTTGTTCTGTATAATATTATTTAGACTAGCTTTGTGTTTTGAGTTCCTGTGAAAAACGTAGGTGTAGTGACAGTGGGATGAGTATTTCTCTATGACACAGAGTCAAACATTGCACAATTTCATTCTAGGCCTCCCCTCTAGATGAGAATCTCTGTAATTACGAGCTATGGATCCCCCAAGGGTGGACAACGCCGCTTTCGTCTCTCCCATTTCCAGAGTGTAACGATTATTCTCTTTACTCTTAATGATGATGCCCCTAAAATATGGGGATGTTTACATTTGCATACATATCCAAAAAGTTTGGTAGTAATTAAGTGGTATAGTAGAACAGATTGCCTGGCATTAGGAAGCAACAACATATACATGGTGAATGCTGGCATACAATGCAGTGTTGTTGGTACTGTAGGGCAATTTGTAACATGAGTCTTGAATCTCTGCCAAGAATATCGCCAGCCTTCAGTGTGCCGTTCATGTTTAATCCATACTGCATCCAAATGCATCTTTGTTTACACTGGTTATGTCAGTTCCAGTACATACCACCAAGGCTGCTTAGGCCTGGAAAAATATTGATGAATGCATGATGGGTGTCCATTTATTTTACTTTATGTTATACTGTAGCATTAGTGCAGTAATTTTATTCACTGCTTCATTATTATGCTAGCAAGACAGCAGACACACAGCAGTAAGCGCTGTTTATCTTACTGGTTATTATTGTTCCCACTGTAAAGAGAAAAGCAAAGAAACACTTTGCAGCATGGGTGCATTTGTCGCATTCAAAGTCTTGACAGGATCATGCTAAAAGCCACACTACAGCTACCATCTGAGATTAAATAAAGTTTGTACATCTTAGTTCTGTTCCACATCGTCCATGTAGTACAAATATAAAAATTGCTTGCTACTTTACATTTTATGTGGAAAAAACACCAACATTTCTGGCCCGTAGGTCTTTCGAGCAAAACATAAAATGTGAAGTAGCAAGAATATTTCTGTGCCTAATTCTTTTACATTTAATTTGCTCTTTATATATATATATGAAGTCGAGGCTCCTGTATATGTAGAGCATACTGAGTTCACTCATTCCTGCAAAATGAAGAGATGATTTCTTGTGATTTTACTTGATCCAGCTTTTCTTTTGAGTTGACGTCTTGTGTTAGCTGACTGTGTTATATTGTGCTGTTGACTGCTTTAATTACAGGACTGCAAACTTAACACCTGTCATATACTGACAGCTTGATGAGTGAACCTAAAGATAGATGTAAGACTCATGAACTCAATTTTTTTTTTATCTCCTCCTAGGTCAGCTCCCAAAAAATGTATGTATGTTGTGTGCATTCTCTTTAATTTGAGGTCTATTGTATATTTTCATAATAATAATGCAATAATACTCTCCTTTAACTTAACATCCTTTGCTTATCCAACTATATTTGCCACTTATGTCATGACAGTTCACTGAAATAGAAGTGATGCATGATGTTTCCTTTGTGTAGCGAAAGATAAAAAGTACAGTGTACCGTTACAAACAAAAGGCCAATATTATTTACAGTTCACAAAGTTTCCTGCAATTATTTTTACAGATGATGTCAGATAGTTAGTTGGTGCTGCAGCTGTGCTGTCATAATGTTGTCCCGGTGAGAAAATGCACAGCAACCCCGTCACTGTGATCCCGACAATCTCATTAGACTTCTGACCCTTTGTGCTAAATTATTTTTCAGAGCCAAAACCCACACTTCTTCTTTTCCCAGACAAAGTTTCTGTTAACATCAAAGCACTTATTAAAATCAAGTCCCAAGTGGGGAGTTTCCAACTAGTGTAATCTTAAATACTTAAAATTTACTAAATCATTCTCAACTTAGTTTTGCTTACAGTACAGCAAAGTGTCAAGGTCAGACAAAATTTGAGTGAGTTTATCTTCCATCACAAAAGAACAACACTAAAGGTCAAAAACACTCTGGAGAGACCTTAAAGCCAGTTTCAAACCAACTCTTAAAGGCTTTGGCAGTAACTGTCCTTTTCTGATGGTGCCTGCTGATGGGCACATTGGTAATCGAGTTCAGGTGCACAATGATGAGGCAGTCAGCCATACAGCGCCTTTCAGCTCACATAGGTATTTCCTATAAAACCCAGACTGCGTCAAATTCCTTCTGGATTTTCACTGGGGTGGTTCCAGGAAGAATCCCTGGGAAGGTCTGGATAAGTCTCACATTTAAAGTAACCTAGCTGCAGGTATGCACAGAAGACAGCTCCTTCCATAACACAAAGCTCATTCTTGGCCTTCTCCGTGCTAGACGTCAGACTGAATAAGATCGATTTGAGTTTAGCAAGCACATTGTTGAGCATGTGCTGCTACACCAAAGACAGATGTTCAGTTTAATCAGAATCTGCTAATCAAACTATTTTTCAAAGCATCAGGTGTTGGGTTCTGGATGACTGATTGCAGGCTTATAAAACACTGACATTTCAAGGTTTAGACAAGTTATTTATCATGGTAGTGAAAAGTCTGGGTCGCTGCCATGGCATTATCTTCAGTAAAGGCATTAGGCGGATCATATAACACCTGGATCTAAGTTTGGTCCAAGACAATAAACCAAGAATGTGCTTTAATGATGAGGCACAAGTCAAAATGTTCTGAATGCTGGCTGGTGCCTGAAACCTTTAAATAGATAAGGATATAGACAGTGCGGGATTCAACTAATAAATATGAGCATATATAATGATGTTGGGAGAGTTTGCATGTGTTGAAAGAGGTTACAGTAAAAGTGGATATTTATTTTTCACAGGGGAGTCTCCACAGCACCCACTACCATCACATCCCATGAAGGCCACTGCAGATGGTGGGAAAGCCAGAGAGAAATCCCTATAGGCCTCCAGTTTTCTTTGAAGCTGTGCTACATGCAGCTGCCACGAGAGGCTAAAAAAGGCAGGACTGTGGCAGCTATGGCCACACTAACATCATCACCAAAAACAAGAAATTGCACATACATGCAAGTAAGTACACACACACACACACACACACACACACACACACACAAACACACAGTTACCCACAGGCAAACTGTAATTATACTCAAGCATGTGCAAACAGATATCATTTGTATTTGCTCTCTTAGATGCTTGAGCATGGGCAATCAGACTTACATTCCTTCCCACGTTTCAGCTTTGGCAAGAATGATAATGCCAAACCAACAAACTGTTTCACCAAGATTACTAAGCTAAGGCATGTTAAAATTGTTCATTTTATAATCCAGATAAATTATGTTGCTGTCACTGACTTGTAGTAGGTTTCTCCATGAGATCAAAATGCAGAGGAAGGTGACTGATCACAGCTATGACTACAACACAATGGTACAATATGTCCTGAAAACACAACTGAGTCACACCAAAACATCAGATGGATGCATTTATGTGATTACATATATGGCCCTTTTGTTGGGAAGCATGCCATAAAAACGTGCTTGTGGTTGATCTCTCATCTCCGGGTTTATTCTTTTAGATGCGCAATTGGTTAAAAACTCATGGATTTTCTTATAAAGTCACCATATCATTGACCAAGTACAGCATAACTGTACTGATAATGATATATCACTACTGTTTCTGTAGCGTTCGCATCGTCAAAGCTGTATTTATGGTTGAGAAGAAAATTTTATACCATGTACATATGCCATTATTAGTATATCTACGAGTTCTAGATAGACAGAGGTATTACACACATTTTATCTATACACCTGTGAAAGGACCACTGTCAACACAGAATGAAAAAAAAATCAATAAATAAAGAGGGGATGCATTCAGACAAAAGTCTGACTACAATGGGACAAAATCAGCTAATAGTAGTAAAAAGCTTTATACAATTATTTTTGAAAATATTTGACATCCAGATATCAAATCTTTCTATAAAAGCAAAAATAATATTGTTGACAAGAAGGGCGATAAAAGCTTTTTATAATGTGTATCTCTCACAGTCACACTGTTGTGTAAAGAAAAAAAAAAACTGGCATGAAAAAATATACCATACCACAGGGGTCAGCAATTAGGTTCAACCATGGACCAGTTCAAGGATTTTTCATTGGAAAGCCAGTAAGCGCTACAGTGGAAACACATGCCTTTGTCTTGTTTATTTAAAACTCTGTTTAGGGTTGTATTTGTGGACAGATGTCTTTTTCACAATAACTGATGAATAACAGCTTTAATAGTCAATTGGTGTTCTGTGTTGCACTTTGAGACTAGAGACATACTTTGTTATCCACACATAGTGGCCTGCTTCATTCGTGGTTGACTGTTGTTGTTACCTTGGCATCAACACACCATTTCTGTTCAACTGCCAACTATTTGTGCGCGTGAAAAATAAATCTGTTATGGTCGCATAGGCTAAAGTTGTGGAATTAAAACAGTATTGGAATTCACACTTTAAAATTTAATTTCAGGTTTATTAGACATAGTTTCAGCATCATTCACTGTTCAAATAGCAAGGCACAACCACGGTTTTAACGCCTCTCCTCCTGTGGGGATACTATAGAAGTAACATATTGTTTGGGATTTACACGAGCCTTGTGTTTACAGTAGATTTGTAAAGAATTATATAGTTTGATGCAAATTATTAAAGTCAAAACGTCAGCTTTTGTCAAGAGGCCAAATATATTTTCTGGAGGGCCAGATTTGGCCCATGGGCCGCTATTTGCCTACCGCTGATCTACCACATTAACTCAGCACCATAAAGCAGGGGCAGACTATGCTGCTAAAAATAGCTGATGCTATAGCCAGAACAAGCAGTGGTGGAAAAAAAAAAAAAAAGATTTTTTTTCCTGTCTGTGTGCATGTCTGGGGGATAACGGTGTCCCCACAATGAGGACATCATGTAAGAAAACAAAACTACAGCGAAGGGTGGGTTAGTCACTTCACACTTCCCCTCTAACATTCCCTGATTTCAACAACCATAACTTTCCCATAAGTCTAATTAACCCTCAAGTGGCCATTATTCAGAACAGCCGCACACAACATAAGCCCTCCCCTCTCTTTTCCTGGTTGGGCCCAGCAATGTGCTTGGCAGGGGGTCGGTGAGGGGTCGACCAAAGACAGAAATAACCTCTTGTTTGCTCACTGGCATGCTGTAACTCGTGGTGTTATTATGGGAGCCAGACAGGGACAGTGTGTTTCTGTTGAGTATCATAGTAGATCCTGAAGCCCAGTGATGTTAAGGCTGCGAAGTGCTTTAAATTAGTATCTATGTTGCTGTTATCTGTCCACTTCTGACGAATGCAGAGAGGGAAAAAGATGTTGAAGATGAATAAATAAATTCTTATTTTTCTTGAGAGATAATTTTAACTTTTTAATTCATAAGAAAATGTTCTTATCTTGAGCAGGACTGCAAGAGGGCTGCTTGTAGACTGCTAAGCCATGTTATACTTTATGTAATATAATCACAGGCATGCAGCTCTGTTGACTCAAGGGGAAAGCTTCTTACTTTATGTCAGCTATAGTCCTCACATTGCATTAGATCTATGTGCTTTTAATTCTAATTACATTAGCAGAAGCCTGGTTTTAGCATTTGGCAGACTGATGTAATGATGTCAACAGACAAACTGAGAGTTTTGGAGTTCCTGAAGTGTGAAAAAAGTAATTACTCTAAATGACTGTGAATGCACCAACTTAGAGAGGCACGGAGCCAGCATTTGGCACCACATAACTTTTCCATGCCTGCTTATTCGGTTTAGGATATGAGGAAACTGGAACAGTTTGGAGACGTGCGGTTATCTTAATTTTGGGAGCCTAAGTCCAGTATGAACTCTCTGACAATGCACTCTACATCAGCATGACCAAGTTGGTATGCTTACAATTTGTTGTGTCCCCAGAAAAAGATCAGGAATAACATTTGTCATTGGAATAATAGGTAACAATAACAACTGTAACCATGGCCTCAGCCTCAAGAGAGACGGACAGTCAGAGCAGCGAGCTCCGAGAACACAGTCCAGACCACAAGGGGAAGCATTAACTGCCCTATAAATGCCAGGAATATAAAGTGTGCAGTGTTGTTTTCAAATGGACAAAGTATAATGCAGCCTATACACTGAAGGCAGCGCGAGGTAAAATTAAAGTCACATTGATTGTCACACAAATATACTTTATCCCAGCAGAAATGTGACATAAAGTCCTTTTGAAGATGCATATCAGGAGTAAAATATGATGCGTTACACTAAGTTGCATTTTAGTGCAAAGCCGAAAACTAAAATCTCACCAAAGGCCTCTCCCTTCTTCTGTCTGTCAGATTTGCACGCTCTCTTCATCGACTGTCATCTCCCTGCAACTGATTTACTTCCTGACTCAGCTATGGGAAACAGTGAAGTTATCCTGATTACAGACATTTCCTTCCTCCACCATTCACAGCAATGCCAGGAATGGCTGCAGTATTTACTCAGGCCTGAAGCGCTAAACTCCAGATCCCACACCCACATGGCATATGCATCATGGGCTACAAAGGCCAAGGGTTCCTGGGAGAGTAGTCCTTCATAATTCAGAGAGAAATTATGATCTTCTTTAGCAAGAGTCTGTTAACAATCAAAATAAAAAGAGACATGTTTTGTTGTTTGTACATTTTGAATTGTCACAAACAATTAAGCAAATTCGCCCGCTGCAGTAACATGGAGCAGCTTGTAATGCTGAACTAAATAAGCAGTGGATTTCTGCACACTTTCACTATGAGAGTGTGCTTATCTATGTCCATCACTACAAGCCTCTCCATGTTCTTAGTGAAAATCTCACCACAGGGGGGCACTAAGAGCTGCTGGTTCTTTTTGTTTGTGAAGAAATCCAGCATTATATATACACAGGTATATAAGGAAGTCCTGCTAATGCATATTCTCCACCCTCATGATGAGTGATTCCTGTCTTTACAGCCATTATCTGAAGACAAAGTTATAATAGAGAATAATTTACTATAAAGATATTTTTCAGAAAGTGAGTGAAATGTTTATGAGGAAAGGTCATTATGTTCATTGTCACATTTTACCTTTTATCTAAAACCTTTTAACTAAAACATTTACACAATTCTTCATTTTCCATGTCTTTGAGCCACTGTGCTCTACTCCATCATATTCACAACAAATATAACACCCTCTATTTTGTGAAGTCTGAAACTCAGCATCATAAAAAGGTTGAAAATCTTCGTTATGTAGTGACGAAATTAAGCTAAAACCGGCTGAGAAAGATACGTTTATCATAGAAATAATACAGATTGATACAGCCCAGCAAATAAAATCACTTAAACTCTACTTAATTTAATTTAATGGACATAAACAATACAATCTATGATGCCACATAACACTCTTAGTAGATCTATGCAGGTTTGAGTATTAGTGCCAAGTGAGAACTCCACAGATAACTGTCGCCATCTAGTGTAATTATAAGGGATGGTTAAAGGTGTCTTCATCCTTTTTCCTGCATAATGTAATCCCACAGGTATCTTCCTTTCATTTCCAAACAATTACAGGCAGAGGAGTGAGGAGGGAGCCATCAGCTCTGCCCTCTTTTCTCTCAGGATGCATAAATGTCTCTCGCAGACAGACATATCATGGCTGATATTTTTAACGCTGATTTTTAGTGAGGACTGAAACCAAAAACAGCTGCAGCTTTTATGCAGCTATTAGCTTCTCTACCCATCAGAGACACTATAACAGAAAGAGCCAGCAAGTGGCCAAACACATTCTTCATTTTGCTATTTAAATTAGCATGATAAGCAATCATGTAATATCACCTGCGGTCTTTTGGAAAGTATCAGATCAAATCTGGACTGTCTCCCAAAACAAGGAGGCATAAATCAACAGCTGTGGTGTTTCTGTACACTGAGCATCTTGGCCAGATTGCGCTCCAAACTTCTGCACATCATCAGTGCTCAAATTGGCATGTCTGGCCAAGATGGGCTAGCCGACAGTTTGCACACCAAACACATTTCTTGATCCAGTAGCAGTGGAGCTGAACTAGAAGATTACTTTACATCTAGAACATTAGAATAAAGATTCTGGCTTTGGATTCAGGGTGAAGTATTTCACAACACCCAATCATTTGTTTTCTTTATGTAATCAAAAATAGATAAAAATACACCGCTCACCCGGTATCAGACTTAGCTGAGATGCTGGAGCTAAAGCATATAAAAAATAGAAATTGAATGAAAAATGTGCAAGAAATGTTTAAATTAGTGAGCTTTCGTTCAGAGACGTCCTTCAAGGCTTGAGCAGGTAGCAAGTGAATGCAGCAGTTATGGTTTTCTTTATGTCCAAAAGTGCCACCATGAACAAACACCTCCCGGTTTCAAAGAGGATTTCTCTGAAAAATATTCACAGATGAACTCATCAAACTATAGGAGGCTGAGTATATACTCTAAGAATTTATAATGAGACAATGATAGAGTTATCTATCTATCTAGAGTTATTTGGCTTTTAAGGATCCATTTTTCCTAAATCTCAAGTAATTAGTCACAAAAACACTTGTGCACTTGTCCATGCAAACACACAAGATGGTTTGCATGGACAAATGAGCATATACAGATTAAACGAATAAAAAAAAAAAAAAGTTAACCTCCTACTGATACTAGCCTAAATTTAATCACGGACAGACACGGGGGGCAGTGAAGTCTTTATGAGCTGCAGCTTGTCAGTTGGCTCCTTTGAATTATATCTGAAGTGTTGCTTCAGTACCACACAGCGATCATTTTAAAATCACATCTTTTCAGTCCATATGCCCTCCATCAGCTCTGTCCCAAATATAGAGCTAAGTATGAAGCTACAAAAGTGTGATAATATTAGTCATGATTCTCCTCCTTGGAGGCGAATCGTTGGAGTGAATCCATCATGATTCTGCGGGATGTTATCTGTTATCTGAAATGTCCAACCATATTAATATAACAGGCGCTGAGGTGAAGAGGATAATTCGATTTAATTTTACATTTGCATTTATTTCACTCATTTCAATATATTATCTGTACTAAGTGTGAAGGGGTAGGATAAAAAGTTTTATTCTGATGTATTTAACGTATTTAAGTCAGCGTAACTTTCATTTTCAGAAGGGATTTTATAAACTGGGGGATGGATGTCAGTTCCTCTCAGAAGACTTTGCTGCTTCACATCAAACACAACATCATAGCAATGAGTCCTTATATAATACTGTTGTTTCTACTTTCTCACGAGTGTCTAAATAAACTAATGTAATATCATCAAACTAAGCGGCCATTTGTTGCCCCATAGCCACCGGGGCGCCCAAGAGAGTTTGAAAGTAGAAGTGAGGGAATATTAGGGCTTTGTTGAAGAAGGGTACGTGCAAAATATAAAATTTTAGTCAGACACAATACAACTGTTACTATTTAACTAATCATGTTGCTGTAGCGCCACCTGCAGGAAAAATGTCGTTAAATTCTGAGAAAAATAGTTACGGCATTTTCTGTCAAAAAGGCCAAGTCTACAAAAATTATACAAAAATACAACCAATTAGAAAACGATATGGCAAAATAAACACATCAATGACTCCTCAAAACTGGGAATGGGTATGGTAGCTTATATATGGCCACATGGTGGCACAACTGAGTCCAGATTCGGATCAAAATTAATCAGATTTCATTGAAATCTGTCAAGTTGTTTTTTTTTTTTTTATCTTGTTTTTGAAGCAAACAAACTGAATTGAAAACATGAAATCCTTGGGGGAGTTAATTAGGAGTTCTGAGGAGAAACACAAACTAAGCTGAAATCAACACGCAGCAAACAAACAAACATCAGACATCAACAAACCTTATGATCAATTAGTTTCAGCTAACTGTAGCCTTGTTTAAATTCTCCTGCTGCTTTGTCCAAAGATGTGCCCTCACTATTTACTCTTAAAGGCCTAATAATCTTACAAGTCCACGTGATTTTTAATCTGAGAAAAAAAATGTGTAAAACAAGTCACAGTATTCGAAGAAAAAGCAGCTAAACATACATCAGAATAGAGGGCATATTATAGTTTTTGTTTTAAAAGTCACCCACCAATAGGCAACCTTTGCTTCTGTTGTTTTCTCACACCAATTTAGGCTAAACTCTTAATTGAATGAGTAGCTTGATTAGTCATTTCATTTTCAAACAGCATGTTGTTCTCCGTTTAGCTGCACTGAAGTCCTCAGAGTCTGCAGCAGTGATTAAGACCTATACAAATAAACCAGCCACGGCTTGACTCTCACGGAAATTAAATGTCAGAACAATTTGAGAGGTGGGACACTGTCATTTCGCAAAAACTTCACTGGAGCCACCAAGGCTTCTGAGCGCTATCATCTGGAGAAGCATGACATTTGTTTTAAATAGATAAGAGTTGAAGGGTTGATATGAACTCCCCCTGGGTGCAGCAGCTGAAAAGCTTATTAGCCCCTTCTCTTTTTTCCCATCAATGGCATTTAGTTTATAGTTGGCCACTACTTTTCCACAATAACCCAACTTTGACACAAAAGAGCACACTCACATTGCAATTAAACAGCTATTAGTTTATGTATTGGGCTGATTGTAAAATTGTAAAAGCTTTCTGAAGAGCTGTGCTCGCATATTAAAAACAACACAAGCAATTACACAATTGAAAA
Source organism: Scomberomorus guttatus (assembly GCA_038419695.1). Classification (NCBI taxonomy): domain Eukaryota; kingdom Metazoa; phylum Chordata; class Actinopteri; order Scombriformes; family Scombridae; genus Scomberomorus; species Scomberomorus guttatus. The sequence goes on from CM076459.1 coordinate 2,274,395, forward strand.
CATAACATAATCATAATAATGATAATAAACTACATAGATTTGTCCAGTAAATCTGTGCACCGGTTTTCAAATTTGAGTTTTTTTTTTAAAGCTAATTATTCTGCAAATTCTGAACTGGGGATTTGGTTCGTTTCCTTTTAGACTTGTTTGGCTGATTCCAGATAATTGCACCTCATTAAAGAAAGAAGCATTTTTGTTTGTAGAGGTTTCCAGGAGATGTCGGACCCTTTTCTCATAAGCCTTAACTGTTTGAACTTATGACCAGTGGATGAACCCACCTAAGGAGCTCAGTGTGATGCAGAATTAAAGAAAACTATCAATACAGTTATGTTTAGTTCTGTACATAACGGTGTCAAGTCAACCAGTTTCAAAAATTAGTCTTTATACGGTCAATAAAATACACATCATCTTCATCTTTAGTCACATATACAACACATGCGAAAAAAGAATAATAATTGATTGTGAATTTGTTATTCATGTATTCATGTTTAAGTAAATGGAGAGAGTGAGTGGAATCAGACTCACACTTGATATGTGATGTCTGATTCTTGAGTGTGACGGTACACAAATATGTGAGGGCTGTCAGGAGAAAGATACATAAAAACACCCCTTTCGGGCCAAAATTTATAGCTGCGATGCTAAAAGTTGTCAGTTTCAATTCAGCTCCACCGAACGACTTGCGCAATAAAGCTGTGAAAATATTGGGCAGGAAGGAGAAAGGCGTGGAGAGATATACGACTTGGCGAAAGTATATTTGCGGAGAGAAAGAAAACAGCAGCAAAATAAATGTCCCTCCAATGCTGCTGTGAAATACCACTTTGACAGGAGCTCAGGCGCAGAAAAGTGCAACATAAATGGAAAAGTCTTCTGGCCTTGACACAAATTGGGCAGTTTGATGTTGTCAAAATAGTGTCACAAACCATGCGTTGAAATGTGGTGGCAGCATCACCGGCTCATTAAAACAAGCAAATGTAACTCAATGTGATGAAGTACGTCTATGATTTATGAAAGACAAATATGCAAAATTAGTGTCAAATTTTATTTGATGATTGTGGCGAAGCTGGAACTTCCACTGAATGTGGAAACAAAGGAAACAAAGCAAAAACACTACTGACAACTGAGAGGTATTTAAATGTACTGAAAATTCAGCTGAAACATATATTAGCTCATTGTGTTAATGTGACTGTCTGCAGATCTGGATGTTTTCAGATACTATTTGTAGATGATGATAGGCACACCTGAGACTTTCCCTCAAAGGTCAAATTTAGCCCCAATTTGATTGGAGCAAGCCAGCCAAGTGTCTGCTCTCTCTCTCGCTCTCTGTGTGTGTGTGTGTGTGTGTGTGTGCCTGCCAAATTCTCCCAGAGTGCATGTTAGGGAGATCAGCTTTGCTCCAGTAAAATGTGTGGGCTGAAAATAGGCCTGATCGAAGAATAGTGTTTCATATTACATTGCACAGGAGACCCGTGCAGCTAAAGCTCTTACTGATGTCCTCTTCAGGTCTCTAGACTGAGGTCTCCATTTTTCCTGAACAGCACACAGTAGACTCTTATAGGACATCAGTCAAGGTCACATTATCACCACACTCGACTAGTCAAAGCCAAGGACAGCAAAATGCACAAATATTAAACAGTCTGTCCCAGAGAGCCTCAGTTAATGGATTATTTCAACTTTATTGTTTGTGTTGTTTTTGTTTTTGCTCCTGGCCTTAAATAGTAATGTATTATTTTTAGGTTAATATAACATATTTCTTTGTTTTGTTGCACTACAAATGTTTATATTAAAGTTATGAGTTTATTATTTCTCAACTCTACATTGTGAGTCATAAACTTTGGCAATGTTTTGGTTTTCATATTAAAATTCATCATTGGACTATGACTTTGCCTCTTGCGCTTGTGTGAAAAATAATCAAAGAAGCCACAAGCACTATAAACATAGTAATGGGCATTTAGTGCAATGGCTCACCTGGGAGCGGACTGGATGGACATTATTGCTACAGTTGAGTCACAATTATCTTGGATGTGTGCCAAGGCTGGCAGCCCAGTGCTTGGATATCTCTGCTGTGGCAGGTCCACAGTTTTCTCCCTCCGAGCAGCTAATGTACCCAGCCACAAAAGCACGACCCCCCCTCAAGACCCACATATCTGGGTCTTTCACACATAATGCTTCGCCTGCAGCAAGAGTGTTTTTGAAAGGCAAGGTGAATAGTCAATGACATCTGAAGATAACCACCTTCAGCTCAGTGATTCTGGAAATGGAGCAAAAAATTCTCAACAACAACAACAACAACAACAAAAAAAAGCAACAAGTGTACATCTTTTTGTTCTACTGAACTTTCAAATAAGTGGCAGTGGGGCGTCCTGGGTTCAATGCTGTAGATTTGAATCCAGACAGTTTTTCCTGTCCTTTGTCTTGTTGTAATGTTAACTGTCTAATACAATAATAATACCAAATAATGGTCTTCACTACACGTTACTACAATGTAATCCTGAAATCTAAATATATTTTAATAACATTCAATTGTGGTGTTACGTAGCTATAAAGCTTCTCAAATATTGTCAAGGATAAAAGGCACACAGTAGTTATGATGTGAAAGTTGTATCATGAAGGAAAACAACCAGGAGTAAAAGACTTGAAGCAGGCAGACAAGCGTTTACTCCCAGTGGTCAGGAGGCTCATTATCCCCTGTGAAGCTCACACAGTCAGAGGAGAAGTGAACTCTTATCCCGTTATAATGAGCCTGGCATTCCACGAGAGACTTTGGCATGAAGCTGGCCAACTTGGAGCGAGACACCCACCCTGTTGCTCTGCTGAGAGAGGAGCCTCTGGCATCCTGGATGGACTGTTAGGTATCTACTGCCAGGCATCGTTGCTTCCACTGCTCTCTGTGGTGCAGGCTGACCTTACTTTCACCAAGCATGCAAGACTTTTCTGTTAGGGTCTCTCTGACATAATGAAATGCCTGGTTGTTGTTGAATTGTGGGAAAGTATTTAAGTAGAAAAAGTGGAGACTGGTAGAATTCACCGTTACAGTACACACCTCCTTCTTTGTTCCTTTTCTTTATTATCCAATTGACTCCCCAGGTATTTGTAATTCATTAGCTACCTGTTTTCTACAGTGGCAGAGCCTCTTAAAAGCTCTTCAGACAAGTCAGATTCCCAACATGACAGCAATCGTACCTGCTTTTTGTGTAATATGTTGTCATCTCTCTTATGTCTTTTGAGGAGAAAAGCAAAGCAAAGTTTAATTGTTTGGTTACAGTTTGTTCATTGATGTTTGATTTGTTTCTGGCTGAAGCACTTTTTTTCCACTGTTTTTTTTGTAAATTAACATTTGCCATTTAAATGCATTTTGCTGTGGCTCTAGTTTCTGTTTCCCCAGATTTTATTTGTATCCAACAACTGCCGCTATGACATATTCAGTTAGTGAGCTAAAAAATTGTATATTTAAACAAAAATCATGATATTCAAATGCCATCGTATTCTAACTTTGTTACAGGTTAAAAATAGACATGAGACATTATGATTGATATGTGATCGGAAAGTATTTTGTGCACTGCACGGCATAAAAATGCTACACTTATTTTTAGTGCGATTCAGCCTTTTCTTAACCATGTTTATCCTGCTGGGATCTGTGATATCTTTTCTAAGACAGACTTATAAGATAAAACAACAAATAAATGCATTTCAGAAAGAATGAAGAGAAGAGAAGAGAAGAGAAGAGACATTTCTAAAATAGCCATTTCTACAAAAACATCAATTTATTTAACAAGAGCTTTAAACTCAATAAGAGTTTGAAGTCTTTCTGGTGTCTATTTCCAGCTAAAGAGGAGCCAGACATTATGCAGTCTTTCTTACGTGTCTTTATCGGTGCAATGAGCAGGAAAGACCAGCAGGTATGCCAGTGATCGAACACTTCTGCTAAGTTCAACTGTTTAATGGTTTCTGGGTTGATTTTTTCGCCGCAATTTCACAGAGCAGCCTCTGTATGAGACTGTGAGCATCAAGAGTGACCGTTATATGGTGTACTTTGGCTCATGTGACAATGAAATTTCAAAAGAGCTGAAGAGAGAAGTGTGAATAATGATTACAGCATCTTGACATCATGACAGATAGAGCACAAATCTTCTTATGACAACACGCGTCAGAAATGTATGCCGTAATATAACATATTGCAGAAGTAGAGTTCTGTCCTACTTCTGCAGTATGAATAAGTTTTCCTATTTCTCATCATCTCAACACACAAAGGTCACTTCATCTGAAACCCTTTCAGCTGGGCGCTTAACTAAACAGATCTCGTTCAGCTTCTTTCTGCTTTGTGACTTTTCTAAAAAGACACTCAATTTTACACGCTCAACTCCAAAAGTTTGTCTCAACCACACAGAGCCACCAGTGATAAATCTGGAAAATGCTTTGGACCATAGTGAGTCCTGCTCGTGATTGGTTTGGACTACACAAAAACCAAATTATGCATTCTTCTTTGCCACATAGTTTGAACTCAATTTCCAGAAGAGACACTGGAAACACAATAAGAAATAAGCGATTTGGGAAATGGGCCACTTGGACAGCAGTGACATCAGTGAAGACAAACCAAACTCAGTTATGCTGCTTTGCTACATGTGCATCCGAGAGCTTGTGCAAAATTGAAATGTACAAACAATACATCTCAGGGCAATGATAATCTTCAAAAATCCAGTTTCCAATAGAGTAGTGACCTTGAAGCTCACAGCACATTCTTACTTCAGCATCTTCTTTTTCATCTGCAGGAAATCTCAAAGCAATATGCTACAGCTTTAGTATCAGGTCATGAAATACTTTGCACAGTACAGTGTGCTATCAGGTCTGTCTCACTAATGGTCATCCTGGCTATTTTTTTCTGTTACCATGACAACATTTCTCTGCACTCCTCTGCCTCTTGATTGTGTAGAAAATGAACAAGAAGACAAAGGGAAAAATGCCAGAGTCTGAGAAGCAGCGATTGAACACAGATGAACCGTCACTGCTGACTGGCCTACTTTGTCTACAAATTACTTAAAGGCTCAGCTTGACATGTGTGAGATGTTGCATATCTCACCGATTTTAGTCTCGGTGTTCTCAGCTATCTATAGTCATAGAAAAGTGTGTCGCTTCATCTCATAGGCCAATCCTTCACTGTCATCCTACATTAATAAAACCAGTCACATGGTGTGAAACTCAGGTCTGGTTTTAAAGGTTCACTTCGAGGTGCCACCAAACCCTGAAATCTCATACAGTGGTGTGCTGTCAGCAGCACATGGATCACCCTTAAAATCTTCTAATCTTCCCACAGTTCCCTCGTTGCTTTCTATAATTAGGACAAAATAAATTGAAAACAAGCACACTGGCTCTTCATCTGGGCTCTCACTGGGTCCAAAAACCCCAAATGAAAGCTTACAGCAGTTTGACCAACAATAGTATGACTTGATCAACAGTCCTGAGCAGCTGCTAGCCTGAGGGGGAAGGTGAATATGAAGGCCAAGGCCCATATTTATCAAGTGTCTCAGAATCCTTCCTAGGTATCACGCTGGAAGTTAAACTAGGAATAAAAACAACTTAACTCAGAGATAAAATGGTGACACATGTTTCTTTGTCAAAAGGTAATGACAGTGGCCAACCTTCAGATGTTTTGCTTTTACTACATCAGAGTTGCTGAAATGTTTGCTGATGCAACTTTGGTTGACTGGTGTTACATAAATCATTGTGTCTTGTAACAGTGTATTAACCAAGCGACAACTATCACGGCTTAAGGCTGAAGCCAATGCGGAAGTACCTTAAAGTGCAATGCCACCGATGGCGCAAGTCAATCATGTTTTTCCACGAGTCATTAAGGTCTCAATCGTGGTCATTTTGGAAATTATTGCTCCTTGGCTCCAAGACTCTCACTGAGTCAGATTTTTGATGTAATAATTTGGTAAGTTTAATGTTACTTGATTAAGATACCTGCCCTGTTAGCACAACTGAGCTAAAGTTAGCCCAAGTGTGAACCGCACGGTGTAACCAGTAAGCTAGCATTTGCTTTGGTCCGAGTTAATGGGGTGTGTTTCCAGAGCGTGAAAGGCAACACCCTTCACTCCTTATATGGAAGGTCCTGGCTCCAAATGGAAAAGATGGCGCCGACCATAAGCTGCAATTTTGGGCTTCAAACCAGCTCCAAAGCAAACCAGTGGGTGTCGTCACACCTCCCTATGTCTATGTTTATATACAGTCTGTGGTATTAACCCATTAACCTAGACACAAATACATTTTCAAATGTCGAAGTCTATCTAATCCAGTCACAGTGCAAATCAGTTTTTGTTGCATGTTTCAAATTAAATGGTGTTTTCTTGCAAACTAATATATGTTACATTCAGTGTCACTCACCAAAATGCATCATGTGTATCATTGATGAATTACAAACATTTGGAAGACTTTGCAAGACAAGACTTTTTAAAAATTTTGAAATCTGCATTGTTTACATCCATGTTTACTACTTTGTAGTCTTCTTCGCTGCTTTTGCATTGCTATGTTTATTTGTCTGTAACTGTTGATCAGTGGAACAGCGTGAAACCGGCAGCAGGAATGTGTATCACATCGACCATGTGCTTACAAGCAAGCATGATAAAAACATAACAGGGACTCACGTGTAAAAGCATTGATCCATAGTGCTACTAATGATAAAAAGACTCCACAAGATACCTTTAGAGCAAATGTAGATTAGGACTAGATTAACCAGTCCAAACTAGAAAGATTGTACTTTGTTCCTTGCCTCTTTATTCATGTTTGTATCTACTCCCACTACACATGTTGTCTCACATTAGAACAATGAGCGGTTCATACAGTATCAAGAGAATCTGGAGATGAAAAGAAGCCACAGAGCTGATAAAGTCAAATCAGAAGGTCATGTACATTTGTTTGTGTGTCTCACTTTGAAGTGGAACGCTTCAAGCCACGCCAGCATAAATAACTCATACAGCTGTGAGGCTGTGACACTGGGGTCACATGACATGACTAGCTGCATAACACCTACTGATTTATACTGGTCCTGCAAACCGGTTTCACAGGAATTCTGTTGAGCTGCCAACATTTTTCTGCTGTGACTTTAATCCTGTAAAATAATGAAATGAGGTCACTTTCACCAGAAAAATGACAGAAATGTTTAATTTAACACAGATTAACAATAAGTAATATTTCATCTGAGGATCAAAACATTGCCACATGGAGGCAAAGTAGCTTATATAACTGAATGGCACTTGGTCATCAAGTGTCCCAAAAACCTTTCCAAACACTGGGATAATAGAGCATGATGCAGTAATGAACAGTGATATTTCAGAATGGGAAAGGTCAGCATGTTAACTGCAACACTTCCCCAGAGAAAAAAATGCTACTAGTTTATACCATCATAGCTCTATTTTTGGTGATTTTCATATTTCTATTTGAATTAAAATATTATTGTAGGCGGTTGTCTGAGTTTATAATATGTTCTACTTATCTTTACTGAAAACTTCATGGTACTACACTTACTATGTGGATTACTTTTACAGGGAGGGATCCTGTATGTACAGTATGAAATAAAATAATTAGTTATTAGCAATTAGTTTCTTGAGTAGAGGGACGTTTGTATTAATCTTGAGCGAAAAAATAAGAGTCTAGTCAGAATGTTATATAACTTTATTCTGTAAATTACACCTTTGAAATTTGATTCCTGTCAACCTGTTCAACACACTGATGTTAAAAGCCATTGCTTAAAAAGAACAGTTAAATATAGCGCCCTAATGAGCAGAATTAGACTTGACTGACCTGGAATACAAGCAGGCACAGAAGACAGATGTAACAGATGCAATTTTAGTGTAGATCAAAACCTTTGTCAAAGTCATGTTAAAGTATGAATATTCAGCATTTCCCACTATTAAGGTAACTCAAGTAACATCAAAACCTCTTCAATATGCTGTCACACAATTGACACTGGATGTAAATGCTAACGTGATTCAGCACACATGACTTTTGCAGTTTTGACTGTACCGTTGCCGACTGTAATCTAGTCTAACATTTTAATTGGCCTGATCCTTTAGTCCATACAAAAGTGGAAATATAAGCAAGGACCTTATACATGCGTAAAGGATAAACAATTTTTCCAAGTCTGTCCTAAAACAATAGTCAGGTGCCCAAAGGTGTAATCATTCCTCTTGTTCATACTGACAGTTAAGAGATCCCTTCATAAAGCACCTTCAATGTAATTATGGGGGACAAAATCCACAGCCCTCCTTTCCATGCAAAGACATATTTAAAAGTCTACTTGAACTAATATGAGGCTTCAGCTTCCCAAATAAGTCAAATCAAGTCAATATCTTTCAGAGTTTAAGTTTCAAAGTTTATTTTTAGTGCCTGTGTTGCCCTCCATAAAAAGGACAGAAGACTGTATTTGAAACTGGAAACCTATAAAGGGATGGGAAAAAAAGCAGGTCGGCCGGCTGGAGTATGTGCACAAAAAAGTGATATTTGTTGACGAAAATATTCATCAAACAGAGGCAAAAATGAACCCCAGGAAATTCAACAAATAACTTCAGCCAAAGCAAACAAATAAATAAATAAATAAATAAATAAATAAAATCTGCAGCCTCACAGCAAGCTGCCATCTACTCTCTTCCCTGCTCCCTCTCAACTGACCAGTGACTGGCCTTTTACCTTCTTAACCTCACCTAACTGGAACGTACCATCTACTCAGGTTACTACAGGGTGAGCTAGACAGATACTAAGCCCTCAAAACATAAAGAACATTAACTTAGAATTTCTGTTACTGCTGACAATCACAATTTCCAATAGTTACACACACACACACAGCTATGAGTGCACCAAATTATACAGAATGTCATTTACTACAGAAACAGTTTTATCCTTTCCTACCTCAACCTGACAGAGCCTAGTGACTCACTACTGAGTGCAGCTAATGATGCACACCTGTTGCCACTACCACTGATTAAGCAGACGATCTGAACTACCATCACAAAACTCTCAAAAAATAATCACAGCAGGACTGAAGTCCTTAAACATTGGAGGAAGACATTGTGAGACACAAAATGCTCAGCTGAAACCTGTATTCCATTATTTGTGTAACATGACTGATAAATTAACAGAAACACTAGACTGAAATTAGTGATCTAACACACAGAAACACTAATGTTGGGAACCAGGGCCCAGCGAAAAGGGAGAGGAGCAACCTTTTAACAGTGCCAAATGCTCTTTTTTTTACGATCCTTCCACTGCAGCTGAACAGGAAAACACTGTCCGCTCAGACAAGAGGGATTTATTTTACTAAAAAGACTGTAACTGTGGAAGATATCCACTTAACTCAGATTGCTGAAGCTTCATATTATCTTCAGATAAACTTTTAAATACCTTTTTGCTCAAAACTAGGACCAGGACCCCCATCACTTACACTGTAAGCACATTTGGAGGGGATCTTCTCATGGCCAGTATGAACAGGAGGAATGATTATAGCGAGCAGAACCTCTTTCAGTATTCATATGGGCACCTGACTGTAGTTTTAAGACAGATTTGAAAAGTTGTGGACCTATCCTTTAAAGAATACAGTACAGAAAATGCTTTATTTTCAGCCAAATTGTGAAGATTTAAATACATTTCTAATATATACAGTGATATTTGGGAGTAATGATTTTATGACTTTTGGCCAGCAAGATTATATAATATCAATTTTCTTACATTTTGCAGTAACAAAATATAATAATATCCATACAGGTGGATTTCTTTCAGGGAAGAACCTCCTCCAGCACATTGGAGCTACAGACTAATGTTTTGTCTCACAGTCTTATTACTCAAATGTAACAGAAAGGGATTACATTAAAATTCCCCACTGTGTGAGCATTTAATTAGGCTCCCTCTCTGTCAGAGCAGAATTACAGCACTCTCGTCTGCCCACCTGCTCCCACCCAAAGGATAGCACAGAATGAGCTGCGGCACTAAACTTTTGGCAAGGCCTACAAGACTCACGCAGCTGTCAGTTGTGCTGTGTAGCACAAAATGTTGAAATTTTGCTATTTGACAACTTAAGTCTCAGAGCTGTCGTGTGTGTGTTACCTGTTTCTGCTTCAAAAATCCTAACAGATACAGCTCTGTCATTCTGAGGGACTTTAACGGGCCATAAATAAAACCAAGACAGACTCTTACTAGATGTAATTCATATATTAAATTTGGAGATTTCATTTACGGGCAGAGTTAAAAATAAAGCTATTTTTTGTTGTTTTTGTGTAGGGTGTATGACAATTAGTAGTACTCCACATAATGAAGCTGTAAAGAACTATTTTTTTTTCTCTTTATTGAGTGGTGATGACTCATCATTTGTTCACAGGGTGTAAATAACACTGACCAGCTCCACAGTGAGAATGCCAACTGAGCCGGTGGAAGGTACAAACAGCAACAAAACTATAACATGTTCATTTCACCTGGCTGTCATTCATTATTTTACACTTTGCAATTTACCATTTAAATGAAATGTCACTGTCTGTAAGTGTATCTGGTCCTAATAAAGATGTGTTTGTGTGTTTTCACTTTAAAGGAACTCTAAAGTTTCATCCTCGGGGACTGTGCAAACTATTTATAGAAAACTTTAAAGATGCACAAAGACGAGACAAGCACAAACTCCCCTGACGGCCAATTGTAAATAAAAGTAGCCTCCCATGGCCCAAGATGATTCAACATCAAACAAAAAAAAGAGTGAGATTTCTCAAGTGGCAGATGGTAAGCCTCCTTTCACTAATTGTAATTTTAGATAAAAAGGTTTCTCTAAAAATAAATCGCCAAAAAGCTTTTTGCAGACCCGTGCTTGTCAAAGCGCTTCGTCATCTGTTACTGTTTGTAAAATGATCAGTAATTAATAGCTGAGGGTGTAAGGTTGACACATTGTCTGTTGCATGAAATGAGCGCTGGAATAAAGTATTCTGTATATGATTACAGTAAATTTGAGAAGATCTGCATGTTTGCTGGAGTGGATGAACCTTTCAATGAATGTTTTCTTAGATATCACTGAGTACAGTGTTAAACTGTATGAGAGAGGTGAAAATAACAGTGGCCACAAGGGTTACAGCTCTAACTTAAACTACTATATTTACTATAAGCATATTCTCATTGGAGTGACTGATCCATAAATATTTATACCAATGAAGCAAGTAGTTTTTGAGATATTTTTCTCAGGGCCAAAGTTGGAGAGGTGGACAGATGCCAACATCACCTCCCTTGTGCCAAAAAAAGCATTAAACACAAAACATATGTTGGAAGAAAGAACAGAGCAGATTGCTGTACTGTTATCCATTTGTGCAAAAAGTGAAATTCACAGCAAAAATATACTTGTTTTAAAAGCTCAGTAACCTTTTATCATATATACAGATCTATTCACACAGTTTGAGTTAGATGAAAAACTGCATTTTGCATTTGTCAACTACAGAAACGAGAACATAACATGTATTACTCCTGTGTTCAATCACTTAGTAGTATCATCAATAACGTTGATTGAGCTGTTTTCTAGTGTCACTGCCTGTATTTAAGTCCTCTCAGTTATTTTGGGAATGATGGCAGGATCCAATCCTGTGTTACGAATTTTCAAAATAACTTTTGTTTATATTTGGATCACCTTTAAAGACTCATCACAATAATAAAGGGATATAAGGGTTGTAATGTGAATGTAAAGCCACTGCACACAGCTCCATCTCTCATTGGCTCTCTGCCTCTCTCTCCTCTCTGCCTCACTCACTCTTCGTGGTCTCTTCTACTTTGTGTTGTCTTCTCCCACTCCCTCTCTCGCTCAGCGCTCTGAGTGAAGCAGCCTCAGAGGTGTCTGACGCCCTGCAGCACAGCCAGAGGCACCGCTTCAGTGATGCCCCCCTTCAACAACTATTTGCTACAGTAGGTTGCCCCTTGGAAAGTGTCTTGCTGCCTTTGTGCTACAACCAATTTTTCCCCCGAGAAAAGTAAAGTACAGGAGCGCACTGTGCTTTTACGCATGGAAGTTGGTATCGGCCCAGTTACATTTACGCATGGCTGTGCCTCGTCTCCTCGGAAGATGCGTCCGGACTTATGAGAGCTTGTCAGGGCATCAAGAGCGGGATAAAAAGTGAGCAACGATGCGAGGCACTGAGCTGTTGCTTGGTTACTTTCTAGTGAAAGTTATGGTGTGCGATGCAGAAGGCGAGCCAGGCGAGAACCTCGACGACTTGACAGTAACCGTGTTTAACGAGTCACAGGAAGCGGAGAGCGGCGTCACGGAGAACCCGCACACGGAGGACAGGTGCCGCGGGTACTACGACGTGATGGGCCAGTGGGACCCGCCGTTTGTGTGCAGGACGGGCAGCTACCTGTACTGCTGCGGCACCTGTGGCTTCAGGTTCTGTTGCGCGTTTAAAAGCTCCCGGCTGGACCAAACCACCTGTAAGAACTACGACACCCCGCCGTGGATGATGACAGGCAAACCGCCTAAAGTGGACGTGGCGCAGGACACCGCGAAGGATAAAACCAACCTCATTGTGTATGTCATATGCGGGGTCGTGGCCATAATGGCACTGATAGGGATTTTCACCAAGCTTGGTTTGGAAAAGACGCACCGTCCGCACAGAGAAAATATGTCAAGGTAGGTTATAGTTTTACCAATGTCCGTGATGTCCGCCCGTTTTTTTTTATTTGATCAAAAGCAAATGGCAGCAACAAGTTGTTTTATGTGAATAAAACTAAAAGAAGTTCAGCTGCAATCAAAGTTGCCTAAATTTTAAAAAGAATATTAACCTGGGTTTCACATATTTGGGGAGAATCGGTTCATTAATACATTTCAGTTTAAGGCTTTCACTTCCTCTAATTAGAAACAAGCCTGCTCATTCTCAGTTGCCCTGCTGCCTGAACATCAAGAAGTTACACATATTTCTTGTGTCACTGTTAAAGACAAAAGTGTATCACTGCATTGTCCTTGGCCTGAGTCTTTGCAGCATCAGGCTATACAAGTCAGTGTGGTGATGTTGTGATTAGACAGTGTTTTATCATTGGTGACACTCTGGATTCAGCTTGTAATACATGTTAAAAGTGTGCCTGCTCCAAAACAGACTTCTATGACCAAACAGGCCTATAACATGAAGATTGTTATATGATAAGGAATTCATTCGAGTTTTGGCTCTGCAAGAAATATGTCTAGTCATGTTACAGTTGAAACACATGGGTTTTATCCAAATACATATTGTGTGATGCATCATTAACCATCTCCAAGAACACAATTTACTAAAAACACACCGTGCTGGCTTTTGTTTTTTGTTTTTTTTAAAAGGTGGAAAGATGTGTGTTTAAAAGTTACAACTGATCCCAAGCTTGGGAGCATCAAATCTTTGCAGACGGTTATTACACACAAACAAACTATACACATTCTCTCCATCTTTGTCACACACGCTTCACAAATGCACACAAAGATGTTATTACTCTCTTACCGCCTTCTCAATAGAGTGATTTTGGGCTGAACAATGTCTGCACTGAGTGTGTTGTTATTGTTGCTCTGTGACTATTATCCTGTAGCACTCAAAGCTAATTTCTATCCTTTAAAAAAAGGACAAAAACGACACAAAATTATGAGGAAGATGGTCTGCCTCAACAATAACGAGTTTATTGATTTTGACAAATAATGGAAAAGATACGCCTTATATTCACCTGAGACATGGCTCGATGTTGGCATAGACAGTGCACTATAATGAAATAACATGTACACTGTAATTTGGATGAGATGGGTTCTGATGGAGCGTACAGTGTTTAATATAGATGATCTTATTTAAATCTGAGCTGACACCTGTGACAAAAGTTCATTACAAAATACCTGGAAGGTGTTAAACGTACACCACACAGCTACTCAGGGCCCTGGACATACTAACACCTGACAGTCTTCTTTGCCCATGTGACATGAGGATGTTGACACTTCAGGGTTATTCAGGTGCATAAGGTTTTTGAGCATGACATGATAAGAGTGACTCTCAGACACCTGTGTGCTTTATTTGAAATTATTTCATATTGTATTTGCATATTATGTGACAGTTACACACAAACATCAATTACTGCTTGATTAGAGTGAAATTTATTTCCTGCTGATAGTTTCTCATCTATTTACAAAATCACACTCCAGGTGACTTTACTGTAGATCAGTGGTTCTCAACCTTTGTTGAGCCAGCGCCCCCCTATCCCTTATCCAGGTCCCTTACCGCCCCCCCATCAATTAAAATGTAGACTAATGTCTTCCTTGAATATTAATGTTGATTATTATTCTGTGCTATGTCATTAAAAAAGCATGTCATTGAATGCCAAATAACAGATTTGATTTAACTGGACAGTTGGAATATCATTATCATTAGTTTCCCAGGGACCAAAAAAGCCATGTGAATATAAATTATATTTATCAGTGTTAAACAAATGCAACGCTTAGAAATTTGGCATTCAAACTTTAATTAGGTCTCGTTATTTTTCACATTATTGATCACAAAGAGGAGCCAATCAGAAAACGGTAGTTTGGTGCCGGTGCCAAACAAGAAGCATTCTTATTAATTGTTCCAACGGAAAACAAGAGCAGTCTACCAAGGAGAAAGTCTGAGGCTACTGGGAAAAAAAAGCAGAAGGATATATAGGCTATCCCATATTATAGGCCTATGTATCCTAAATTTCGAAGGAAATAAGCTAAATTGCTTTGAAAGTTAGTGTGGGCCCTATGCTTGGTGGTTCTCTGCCAGTTTTTCTTGACTGCGGGTTGCAGAGAAGTAAGTTTCAGCCATAGTGCGCTTAAGCCCGTCAAGTCCAAGCGATTGCGGTACTTGGACTGCATGTGGAGGACTTGGCTGAATCCCTGCTCAACGAAATATGTTGTTGGGAAAGTAAGAAGAAGCAGCCTGGTCTTCTCCCAGAGAGCTGGGTAACGCTGGGCATATTTGGCCCACATGCTGCCCTAGCCAGAGGTGCGGAAAGTAGCCTGGGCCTCGTCATCGGTCTGGATGCCGACGAGACCCTCCTGGATAGTGGGCTCCGCATTTAGTCACGTCCACCTGAAAGGGCTGCACCACCCATACGGGAACATCAAGGTTCAGAAGGTCCCTGAAGCGGATCTCCATGTTGGCCTTAACCATCCTCAGGTAGTTGGTGTAAATATGGAGGTGGTCATCAGTAAGAGATCAGACACCTGCAATGAGTATAACCAGCAAATTGTTCTCAGTGCAGATTTTTAGACTATCTGATTTTGAACTGGTTAATTTATTGCTAATTAGTCTACTACTAAACGTTTCTTTATAATGCACATATAGGCCTATATTTTCAGACAAGTCAGTATAATAAACTTTACAATGTAGTTGTATTCATAGAAGTAAAATAAATTAATTATAATAATAGCGGGTGTATTATAATTATTTAGCATTGTTTCTGGAAAATAAATCACCTTGGTCAACTGTGGGAAATGAGCAAACTGCCTCCTACCTATGCTCTGCCTGTACAGATATAGCCTGAAGGTGAGACTGTGGATGACCGCCTTGCACTGGACCAGTTTAACTCCATTTTCTTGTTCATCTTTTCAAAAAAGTCATGTGAGTTACATGATGTTGCGATGGCTGGATGACATCGCAACATCATGCATCAAAAGCTGCATCAACCTCGAAAGCTGCATCAACCTCCTCCAGGAACTCCATGATGCTGTCAAACAGCTCACTAAAACAAGCTGTTTCCTTTTGAGAGCCAGCGGACATCAGTATGGAGAAGATGACGCTCAAAGGTCTCATCGTTTTCCTGGCACAGCTGTCATTCGGGGCATGGGCTTTTATTTTGTTCATTGCCTTGATTGCAACATTGAGAGACTCGTGGAGAGGTGGACTTTTAGATTTGGGAACAAGGTTGTGGAGGTGCAAGACACAGTGGACTGTGAGGATATACGGGACCTGCTCCTTCAGCAGAGCGGTGAAGCCACGGTACCTGCCAACCATTGAAGGGGCACCATGAGTGGCACATTAAAAATGGTCTGGCCCTTGGTGTCTGTTTCCAGATATTTGGAAAACAAAAACTCCTCAGCTATCTCCTGATTGTTGGAGGCCTTATAGCAGACATAGGCCATCACTGCTCCTACCATGCTTCTCTTTGAGGGCCTGGAAGAACGGACGCTCCTTGTCTGCCTTGTCCGGATCTTTGTAAGGTGCTCCTTGAGACGTGAGGGTTTCATGGCCTCATTTCAAAACACTTACTTCACACAATAAACACATTGGATGTTGTGCATTGGTAGGAGAAGGTACAAATCCATAGCAAAGGTATTCAATAGAGTACTGGCACCATTTTTTCTTGTTCTGCGCCATTTTGCTGATATGATATGATTGTTGTTGTTTTATGATGCTATCCAGGTGATTAAATAATCGGACCTGCAGCATTCTGGCAGAGAGCGTCAAATAAAATAACCCAGTTCAAAGGGCGTACTCTTTGACGGAGGAGCACGCTGTTCCATAGAAAACAATGAAAAGCTGCATGCAAGCAATTCAGGAAAAAAGTATTGTCTTTAGCAGGGAAAGCCTCATCGAAAAGCTTCAGATGATGGTGGTAAAAGCAAGTCTAATGATAAAATTGTGAAAATGTGCATTCGAATGTAGGACTAAACTAGCATAAAAAACAGACATATACAAACGCCTCCCAAGAACTGCTCAACGCTACCCTTTCAAAAATATTGCTTCCAGCGCACCCCAACGTTCTCTGAACGCCCCCTGGGGGGCGGTACCACGCCTGCTCAGAAATGCTACTTTAGATAATAGCATGCATGTGTTAGACGCACCGCTTGACAAAGTAATTTCACAGAGCCACGACTGTTTACTGGCTATTGCTCTTTCTCAGCTGGGAACCTTGTTTTTTCTGACCTCCAGTGGTTAAAGTTCTCACCTTTCTGGAGTGCAGTAGGAGTGTACTCAGTTTTTGTTCGGTACACCCTGACACCACTGTTGGGTGAGTGTAGTTACATGTGCAACACAGCACACTTTTGATCATCCCAAACCACACCCAACAGCGATGCAGAGTATAGTCAGAGGTTCAGCCTGTGTAAACAGTTGTATAATGCCTTCTGAGGCTTTGTAGGGAGCTTTGTCAAGTCTTGAGAAAATAACCCTGATGATGTTAAAGTGATGTCACCAGATTGGGTTTGAGATTTACATTTATTTTACAGAGCTTGCATTACAGACTTGAGATGTGGAGTATGAAAGGTGTGGGCATTTAGGAGGCAGACAGGGTCTAAAGAAAGACACTACTGAGTTGGATTTTGGGAAATGTTGGATTCAGTGTTTTTACAGTTTGACTCATACTGAGGACTAAAAATCTCCTCTGCTGCTTCAATTTTGACCATTCTTTTAAAATCCTTCTCTCATGAGTTCCGCTCTTTTTTGGAAGTGCAACACTAAATCACTGGAGTACCCCTCTAAGCCATGGACTGACCTACAAAGTATGTGACTTCGGCACCAGAGGCCAGGGCTTGTGTCCCGTCTCCTACCAACAGTTAAAGATGTTTTCTGTTTCCCATGAAGACTTTCCCTTTAAGCGTTAACAAAGTAGACTGAAGATAAAAAGATGGCTGATGTTGTTATTAGAACAGTCATCTAGGTAGTTTTGGATGGCACAGACAATATATTTTGTCACTTTTATCATTTCTAGCAAAACCAGGAGTGTAGAGCTGGACAGCACAGAATATGTACCTGTTTATATTTACTGTTTAATATAATTTAATGAAAGATTCACTCTCTGAGATTACACTCTGTTTTCCCAGGGCTCTTGCACATGTGATCCGCCATCCTGCCTCAGAACATTCGGACGACATTGGACTTGGCCAGCACTATGAGAACATACATTCCAGAGTTAACAGTCTCCGTAAGTACAATGACTTTAAATGCATTGATGGGAAATTGTGAACATGGTTATTATATATTACGTTGCCTGCAAGTTAATGACTTCAGGGGCACACACTGCCTAGCAACACACTTACACACATTCACATTACAGAGCAGTTTGCTTAGACGCTGGGTCACAGCACCATAAACTACTTTTATAAATACTTATAAATTCCCAATTGTTTAATATTTTTTTGTTAAATTAAAAAAAAAAAAAAAACAATAATTGTGAGCCCTACAGATTTGCTCACCTTTCCTGAATTAGCTGTGGAACCGGAAATGGTGGGGGAAAATAAAAAAAGATCCATCCACAATCCTGCGGGCTGGTGGAGCAATTAGTCATGCCCTCAGCAATCACTTAACATACACAGTAATTACCGCCGACAACCTAGAGCTCTCTTTCTTAGTTAATACTTTTTGTATGCAACAGCCTCACACCTTAGACTTGATCTCACTCTCATCCATCAACGCCAACGCCTACGCACACCCACACAGATATATTATTATTAATGCTATCGTGCTTACTGCCTTGACAGCTATGGTCAATAAATGTCATTCTGCCTCTCTCTCTCTCTCTTTCTCTCTCTCTATTAAGACCTACTCTGGCTGACTATCTGACTTTTAAAAACTAAATGCTAATTTATTTGGCTAAAGTGAAGATTAAGTCTCCTGATACTAATTAGGTCCAATGTCAAGCAGTATATGGTGAAATAATTACACCTCACATCCTGTAGAGTAGGAATCAATAAAATAATTAATCGAGCTTGGTCTCGGTCTCAGTGGTCCAGTAGAGTATAGAATGAATTACAGAATAAAACAAAGAAATAAATAAATAAATTCCAATAAGTGATGTAATTATGTGCCTTAGTCTAGATGTTTCCCGAGAGGTTTTATTTTATAGGCAGATGAAAATAAATATCAGGGATTATCATGTTCCAAAAGTTTTTATGTTCTCATTACAACTGAAGTGTACAGCAGGTGATTTCACTGATTAGATTGGAAGGTTTGCTAATTAGTGAAAACACCTGGTGTAATCTTTGGTTGGAATGAAAACCCGCCTGTTCTTGGCAGACACGGCAGATGATTGCTTATCTCAAATTATCTCATCATCGTATACATTCAGGCTTTAGTTGAGCAAATATTTTAGCATTTTCAATAGGCCCAATACTTATGTTTATTACAAATCAAAACAATAAATTAAAGAAAATTACTGACAGACTCTTCTTCAACCCAAGCTGCTAAGCCAAATAATTCTCCACGTTTTAGATGCAAAATAGTGGAAATCTGACAGATTTTGAAAAATAACCAGCACAAATGATGTAAAACCTTAAACGCCTTTAAAGGACAATTATCTACAAATGATGCCCAACACAGTAACACTACACAGTTTACTACCTGATCACAGAAATGTTATATAGTCAGAAAACTCAATTTTCTAACAGAGCTCCCACATTGCAACTTACTATCCCATCATATTTACTATAAATATTACAGTATACTTAATTGAGAAATAGAATGTAACTAAAATAAAACAAACAAAAACATACCTAAAAAATGAAATGCATTCTATTTTAATAACTAGATATATTTTCATATGTATGTATGTTTTAGTTCTTTTATTCCCTAAAATCAGCTGAGATGAGGTGTCAGGCAGCACTGACATAGTAATAATTAATCATTCTAAAATCAGAGCACTGTCTTTCCTACCTTACCTCCTCACAGAATAATTATCTGTCCATTATAAAATAGCCAACACATTGACAGGTAGACCTGATCTTCAGAAAGAGAAACTGTATGATTTAGTGTATTATGTACAGTACTATATTTGTTATCACCTACTGTATGATATGTAATTCAATAAAACAATGCACTGCCATTTGCACATTAGGAAATGTTTTTTATTACCGTTATTCTGCCTATGTAGTGTAAAGATCAATACTTTGTTTTGTCAAGTAAAAACACGCAAGTTAGAATAAAATAGCCAGTTCACCACAAAGGGGAAAGTGCTTGTACACAGCTTTTTAAACCAGTGTCTGTACTAACATGTTGTGGTGAGTGTGCTGTACTGTACACAAACTCTACGTAAACATCATTATCCTGTAAAACAAGTACAGTCACTACATTCAGCAATGTAAAGACAATCATTCTTCTGCAATTATACACAGAAATTGCAAAGAAATTTCAAATTTACTAGTCAGAACAAATTTGCAACGCATTACACTTGCATTCATGTCATAGTTTAGAGTCTCAGGTGTATAACTGGGATATCAAAATATGAAGAGCCAGAAGATTCTTTCTGTTTGATGGATATCTTCCAGATGATGGGCAGCACTCGTTGCTGTGGAACACCTTAGACACTTTTGCAGTATAAATGTTTAAAAAGATGTATTCAAGATGGATATTTGCTATTTAATTTATTTATTACTATGAGTGAGTATAGCTTTCCTTTTGTTTGGTGACCTTGGACATGGAGATCCAGGACATGCTGCTGGCGGCTGTATCTTACAGCGATGTAGGGGGAGGGATTCAGTGTAATTGAGTTGGCAACAGCACGGGGATGATTGTTGTTGTCTTGACAGCAATCCTTGCAAGGTTACAATAGGTGAGGTGATATTTTTTTTGCCTCATGGATCTCTCCTGTGCTTGCCCTCTCCAGCTGCCCTTTCTAGTGGCAGGTGTGACTATGCTACAGCTATAATAGTCACTGTATAGTGGTGCAAAGCAGTGATTGAAATGATCCAGAGGGAGACCCTGCTCCTCATCTGTTGCCTTTCAAAGATAATAAAAAATCTGTTAGACTGGGCTATGAGCTCTCATTCTCCTCAAGACACCAGTAATACAAGGTTTGTGAGCTGGGTTTCTTTGGCTACCAGTGCTATCATGTTTCTGTCCTGCTGGCCATGTGCGTACATGGGGTAACTGTGAAGTGTGGCCTCTTTTTACTCCAGGCAGCCAGCCAGAGAGAACAAAGTCTCCGCTCACTGCCAGCACTCCACTGATGCATGACAGTCCATTTGCTCACTGCCAGATAGAAATGTATTTTAGCTGCGTTACCTGTGACAGCAGCTGAGAAATAGCTACTAAATGTAGAGTCTACCTATAGTTCTATTTTCCACCTGTCATACACTGTACTCTGCGCTGTATACTGAACCCTCAAATCTTTAAGGAGATAATTACAGACTGACAATACTGTGGGGTCTAAATGTTTGGAGACACATGGGTTGTTTTGGATTCACTTTCAGTAGTTTGTGGCAGCGGTACTGACTGTTAGCTTCAACTTTCGCTGACAGCACAGTTAAATTGAGGCCATTAGCCAGCAAAATGCCAAGAAACTTATTTTAAATAATTTTTCCACATTTGAGGTGTAAAAACTTAATTGTTGCTGGTAATTTGTCCTTTGACTTTAATTGGCAAATATTGATAAACTACGTAATTTAGAAAATTACTGCCATTTTGAGAGCCAATGAATGTTAAAAATGTGAGATGAAGAAAAGTAATTATCCAGATATTCACTTGCAATTTTCTTCTTTTCAACATTTTGAGTTTTCTCTTTATTTCTTTTTAGGAGCTCAAGAATGAAGTCAGAGTTACAGTATTATAGTCAAGCTGATCTAACCTGAATTGCTTTAGAATAAAAGCCAAGAGTTGGCTCTAGGACAGTTAGAAATGATGATATCATGTATTAATGTGATTTAAGTTTGCTAAATAAAGAATTTTATGTGCAATATTTTAGACCCACTATTCAAAAATGGTTCTGAATGCTGTCAATTTTGTAGCTGTGATTTATAGCAGAGATTTGTGGCTACTGGCATCAATACACCAAAATGTCTTTTTTTAGCCACTTGGACTGAAACTTTGAGGTCTCATATGATTTTATGTCTTTATTATTATTATTGGGGCATTTTATGCCATTATCATTTAGCAACAGTAGAGAGATAACAGGAAACGAGGGGAGAGAGAGAGATGAGGGAGCAACATACAATAA
Organism: Scomberomorus guttatus; assembly: GCA_038419695.1. Taxonomy (NCBI): domain Eukaryota; kingdom Metazoa; phylum Chordata; class Actinopteri; order Scombriformes; family Scombridae; genus Scomberomorus; species Scomberomorus guttatus. Next base: position 2,296,292 of record CM076459.1, read on the forward strand.
ACATTCCCCAGCCAGATCCGGAGATTATTGGTTGGTTACTGGTTGGCACCTTAACTTCTAGGCCACCAGGGCGCCCTGTAGTACGAGTCTCATTCATCATTCAAAAGTATTCAACATGGCCCCTCCACTGTTTTCTATGAGATCAAATTATTTCAATTTGTTGTGATAAAGCCTCTTGTTGTTGTTTGAACATGTTCTTATTCTACCACAATATTATGTTTAAGGTAGCCTCCTGTGTGAATAAAGATAACTGACATTACATACATGTTGACAACAGCATGACTTGTTTCAACTTAATGATCAGCTCAATAAAGAACTCTCTACCCTGATGGCTTTGTGATAATGGTGGTCATCCTCAAAATAAAGTATTGAATGTGTTTTCATGCCACACAAAATCAACATCTGATATACAAGTGCACACTTTACAATTTTTAAAGGACAAACATGAATGAAAAATATCTAAATTACAAAACATGTTTGATCAAATAATTTACACATAAATGTAGGCTAAGTACAACTTCAACTATAAATGGTGTAATAAATGTACCTATACACAATAAATATAATGTATATGTTATATATACAGTATATGTTATACTGTATAATGTAATGTTGGGAGTTTCAGGGGTTTGACAGTGACAGAAATAGCAGGATACTGACTTGAAGACAATTGAATATTTTCATCACTAACTTGAAAGTAGGCTGCCTGTAAATAAGAGCGCCCATCTCCTTGTACCATTTATTTCAGGGCATACAGCTCCCAAAATACTCTCTTAAATCTTTTATGAGTCTCAGGGAGGTGTCTGTGTCTGGAGTGTTAACTGGCTTATTTCCTGCAACAGCCATGTCTTTAACCTTAACAAGTCTCCAGAAGTGGCCTACTTTCTGGCACCAGCTGACATGAAAGCTGTGACTTTGACAACAGTACAAGTGCCAGTGACACTCAGCCAACACAAAGTCATTTACACATTAAAGTGGAAGATAAACAAGTAGATATATCAGCACCTCGATTTAAATTGAGTTCAGCACTCTGAGAATAGCAAAGCTGCACCAGACGCTAACAAAAGCACTGTCCTCATTAATTAACTGTGGTAAAATCTATTTACGTACATGTTGCTGGAAAAAAAAAAAATCAGTTTTTGACAAATATTGTAAAAACATCTTAACCTTGAAATTGGCTCCAGTATCAGTTAAATGCAAAGTTCAGGTGAGATCACTCAAATGTTGTTGCTTACAAACTAACTCTAACTGAGTCAGAGGTCCAACCAATGAGCATGTAAAAATAGTTTTCCATCGTTGAATGAGATTATCTGAAAGGAAACTGCATGGGAATAAACCTGATCTGCATGTGTTGTTGTTTATATATAGATATATATATTTTAAATATATGTTGTACAAAGTACTTCCTGTATTATCCTGGTTAAAAAAACATCACAAGTGAAGTAAATTCAATGTATTCTATGTAAGCAGGACATCTAATTTGACTTTCACCTTAAACAGGATCACGTTGAATCAGAGCCTGTGTGCATGGCCCACTTACAATGAACTGTATCAAACTAAAGCAGGTCAACAAGCTTAGAAAGTAACCTGACAAGGTAACACAGATAGATTTGCTTTCTGCTTTTTGATTTTTGGAGAATTTGTAGCCAAAAGCTACTACTCAATTGCACATAACTGCAGGCAAAACTTCACAAAATAGTTTCTTTAACAAATTTAAAGATTTGAGGGTTAATGAAGACAAATCCATCACTGAGTTTAGTAAGTTATCCGTACATGTGGAAGTGTCTTTCTTAACAACTACAGTTTTTAATAAGGCTAAAAAGTTTGATATACAGTAGGCCTATATGAGCTCCAGTTTTGACATTATTACAAACAAATCCTTATCACAAGAGAAACATAGTGACCCCATCAATCCTTTGCTACCTTGAATGACCAACAAAACTGATCTTACTCATTACACCGCCCCCTTGTTAAGATGTGGTGAAGTGAAAGAATTATCAAAGCTGTCCTCTGCATCATTTCATGAGACAGCATTGACAATTTGAGACTTTCCAAATTAATTAGCACAGTAATAAATTTTTCTTGCTGACCAGTGGGGAATAAGAGCCTAATTAACCTATTTTCTGTATTAATGATCTGTTTTTGTCAGAGAAATTCTAGACCACGGACTGGTGGACTGCCCACATTTTAAAGTTTGTTAACTCCAACCATTAACATTGGCAAGGATGAGATGATGGATGTTTTTGTATCTCAGTATCTAAGTTATTGGTGCTGGATTAATAATGGCAACTCCTGTGAGCCTCCTTCAAAGGAAACAATTTGCATCATGACAAATAAGAACAAGTGTTGATTCATGACCTCGTGATATTTGAAATAACCATCATTGTGACTCTGTGATGGGTTAAGCTTAAAATGAATAGGTCATGAAGGAGTGGTCAAAACTATCCATATATCAAGTCCCGATCTATAATATTGCTACTCAGAAATATATGATGGAGGGCCTTGCACATGCAGCAGTCCTCAAAGTGCCTCCTATGAATTGGTATGTTCCACTAATCTCCACCAATCTAAGCGAGGAAAAGACACTCTGAACATCTGTGTGCTCTGTCATGCCAGGCGGCAGGGGGCCAGTCTATTCGCCGTGCACCCCTTAATTTACCAGATGTCTCCTGTAGGATTAGTACAGTTTTACAAAGAGCAGTCATGTCTCTCCAGCTGGGTCCCCAGAAAGGCTTACTTAAGGGAAAGTGACACTACCAAGTTAGAGAAACAATTACTCTATATTCACATCCATCCATTAAGCTGAATTATATTCTGGGAATTAGACATTATGGAACAGTCACTTAGAGGAAACCAAGTCAGCTTAAATCAAATAAATAAATAATAAAATTAAATAAATTAAACATATTAGGGGCGCAGCGGTAGCCTACTGGTTAAGATCTGTAACACATAACCGCAACATCCACAGAGTCCTGCTGTGGAAGAGACCATTTGTCAGTGTTTGAGGTTTCTATCTCATATTTCTGTATTTATTTTCCTTATTTGTGTCAGCTAATGCATTTAACATATACATATTACTTCATATAATATTACTTCAGTGATAATAGGCAATTTGTAACTACGAAGGGTTGGTGGTGTAATTATCTCTGTTGATCCCCGAAATTAGAAAAAAAACAAACAAACACATAATTGCTTATCTTGCACTCAAAAACAGAAAACAGTGTCTCAACAACCATTTCTGCATTACCGACTCGTGTTTCCCTTCCTTTAGACAGCACCCAGATGAACAACGCAGCAAAAGCATCAACTTTGATAACTCAGCCATACCCGGCTCTGGGACAGATCACCAGCCCCTACGAGCCACAGAAGCCTGTCAAGGATCTCAACAAGTACGCCACCCTCAAGGCTGTGGGTAAGACGTTGTTTACAGTGAGCCGTAATGATGGAAAAGCACTTTCCATTTATCATTTGATCTGATTAGGTTGCACATTACATCCTCCTATAAATAAAGCTAGCATAATTAATCAGGGGCTCTCTACATCATATAAAGGGGAGTATCAAGGTTTAATTGAGTGAACTAAAAACAACAGAATAACCTTGAGGATGAGCTTATGAGGCAGAAAATTCAACTGAAGTGCTTCATGAAACGTTTTATGGAATCCCAGTAAAATTAAATGTGGTTAATTTAGTGTTAAACATTGTGTGTCTCAACAAACAAAAACATATTAGCACATTCTGCCAGCTGCAAATATGAGTGAGCTTCACTGTCATGCCTCTCTTTTTAGTTTAGCTCGAAAATGATGTTAGACAATGTGGCTTTGACGGTTTTTCAGTCCTTCATTTCTTATCTACTTCAGACACAACAAGAATCCTATTTACACACCACGTGTTGTTAGATATCTACTTCAAAACTGTCTTTTTCTTTAAATAGAAACCATGGTTGGTTTGAATCGCCATCAAATTTCTCGGCCGGACAGAAATCCTTGTCAGTTAATCCATAGTCCATCAACATCCACAAAGAGGGGAACTGAAAGTTTATTTATAGAACAAGTTTGTTGTTCTTCTCAAGTGATAATTTTGGAAGTTGGCAGCCCAGTGCCTGGGTAAGCAGCATTTGAAACAAGAAGTAATAGCCATGATAAGAGAAATTATACTTAAGGCTTTAAGTGGACCAAAAAAGAAACACTCAGCAAGGTCGTGCTAAAAATAAATGTTAAAGACAACATATAAACTGTGTGTAGTGTGAAAATACAGTACCAGTCAAAAGTTTGGACCCACTTTCTCATTCAAGTGAATGGGAATGTGTGTCCAAACTTTTGACTGGTACTGTATAAGTAAATAAAAATACCTTGCTGCAAATCATACAATTAAATCATTCGATAAAACACTTTAAGCTACTATTAATAAGCAACCTACCCTTTTATGTATATTATGGTAACAGTATGTGTTTAATTTTATTAAGTCTAGATTCCCTGAACAGTTTGTTCTGACATAAGAATAATCAGCAGAAAAAAAATAAATACGAGAAATATGCAGGATCAAAGTGTGGACTGAAGATGTTTATGGATCTGTATTTGATGCTATTTTGTACAGTGATACACAGTGAGGCTTTTTATAGATGCTGCCTGAATAAATTAGCTGTTTTTGACAGTCCTGACCATGGAAAGGATGACAGCTATCAGCATGCGTGTAGTAGGTACAATCACATAAAAACAGCTCACTCTCTTTGTGATTTACACGAGCAGCTGAAGCTTCTCCCCCACTAATCCACTGAAGTGCCGTCAAACAAACTGATCATTAGGGAAAATTAAAAATAGAGCAAATCTAAGCTAATGAGACTGGGGACAGGAGACAATCAGGAGCAATCAAACACAAATGAGTCGGGGCGTGGTGATGGGATGCAACTACACCATACAGGGTGAGCCATGTGAGCCTCCGTGGTTCTAATATATGTGCTAATCTACCAGCACTGATGTGGGCTTAACTGAAGTAGCCGCTGTAAAGGATATGCTACGTGTCCCTATTCCTGTACCATGAAGTGTGATCCGGAGCACAGCCGCAGCCTGCTGCTGATGAAGAGAACACATTAAAGGTTATCTGGGAGACATTTAATTAAAAAAGTCTGAAGTGTTAAAAAAAAAAAAAAAAAAAAAAAAAAAAATCACCACGGCTAATGCTGGAGCTTGGTGAGCTCAGACTCACTCAGTGCTGAAGTGAACAGTGTTTTCGTACATTATCTGCTGCTGATTAGAGCCATAAAATCACACTACAGTGCTTGTTATGAGCAAATTACAGCAGATGGCAAGACAAATGCCAAATGACAAGAGATACTGTGCAGTGGTCTACTGGCGCACATTTCAGCCTTGGTTCCTGGTGGTGTCGTGCTAAAATAGATTTATATACTAGAATATCAACAAATATTCTGTGGAGTGGGACTATAATTATTAACGAACCACTCACACAACATATTTACTATGTTTTAATTGGCACAATTAAAAAAAAACTAATTTAATTTTACCTGATGGCTGACGGGGAAGCACAATGTGAAAAAATATTTAAAGATGTGCTGACATAGACTTATAGGTTGTGTGAAGCTACCACAATATATATATCAATGTAAAGCATCAGTGGCTAAAAAATATACAGATTTTACCATGTTTTTGTTTTAACATAATATAGGGAATCATGTAATTATGCACATTTATCAGGATGGTAAACTGCAAATCAGAAATATTGTTTGTATGACATCCTGGACATTTAAAGCATTTGTACAGGTTGTTAGGTCAATTCAAGTTCAGCATACAGTGAATTCCTATTGCAGTTAGTTACTGTGAAACCTGATGCTGTTAAGTCAAGACTACTTGACTTAGTATCTCTGTTTTCTTTGGATGCTTTAGCAAAAAACGTAAAAATGTGAAGGCTTATTTTCAGCTGCCTCTCTAGCTATGCACTCAGGACACAATATAATGGCTAATGAAGGTAAACATGTCACAGAACTATCATGTTGTTCGTTTGTATTTTTTAGCAGAGAAAACTAATGACAGCTTCTACAGCAGCCGACGCCAAGTGATTGAGATGACAACCAAGGGCAGCCTTCCTATGGAACCTGTGGATATGGAGCCAGAACCGAGTAATCCTTACAGCCCACCCAGACAGATGTCTGCAAAGCAGAATGGACACAAGTACAAAAGCCCCAAGAACCACAGCTCCCAGTCTCTGTCCTACGGCTCAAACACTGCTGCCAGCCCAGGGGTGCTAAAATCCTGGGAGAGCAAGGACACGCTGGGACTGCGACAGAGCTATGGCCCAAAGAAACTCTGCATCATAGAGAAGGAGATACACACCACCCGCTACATGCCTCCACAGCCATACTTTGTCACTAACAGCAAGACAGAAGTGACAGTATGAAGGACTGTCTAAACATCAGGCATAAAAGAGCAAATGGAATAACAGGAGTCGCAATTTAAGAAAGACAGTAGCTGCTGACTGTGGGTGGCATTGTAAGAAATCAGCATGGACTGCTGTATGTGCAGTTGTGAATGTGATGGGCGGCATTCAAGACACCACCTAAAGGTGAAGTGTAAGTGGACACAGTACCAATCATTGTTCCTCAGGCACAGTGATTAATATGTTGTTATCCATATTCATATTATCCAACCACTAAAACAAAACACAAGAGCTAAATAAATCATATACATACATAGCACAGTTGTATTTAAGGTCAACAGACCTGAAAGTTACATTATCTCATGTAATTTCTATTAAATCTACGTTGTGTAAATGAAAATAATCATCCTTATTTAAAGAATCAAAGTTGAATAGCTTGTGGTCAATTGGGTATTCAGAAAATGTTTCATAGATTTATGGACACCGTTTGAAAATGTTTTGGAACTGCTTATGTGCTGAAGAGCAGAAATTCATGCACTAAACCAACAGGTGTTGATTCAAGTGCAGTGTCCAAAATGTACTTTTTTTGCTCACCTCAACAAAAATACCTGCATTTTTTTCTTTTCACTAGATTAATTCTAGTTTTTATTTATTTAGATTACTTTGTTAAACTTGAAGATCGGCCACAAATTAATTAGACTCTAAGCTATACAATGCTCTCAATATGAGACCTCCAAAACATTACGTACATTTCTGTTGTATTTCAAAATGTCTAATAAATCGAACTTGTGAAATCAGTAAATCGCACCCGATTTTTGACCATGACTATTACTGACTTTAGTTAAAGTGTATTCGTTTAAGAAAACACGCGCACACACGCGCGCACGCGCGCACGCACGCACGCACGCACGCACACGCACGCACGCACGCACGCACGCACACACACACACACACACACACACACACACACACACACACACACACACACACACACACACACACACACACACACACACACACACACACACACACACACACACACACACACACACACACACACAATAAAAGCCTTGTGACATAAATGTTGTCCATGAGTAAATTATTCAGGTTTCATTTCTAAAACGCTGTACATCCATTTTGGAGAGAAAATCTTTCATCATTCATTCAGTTTATCATTCAGCATTTCTAAAATATGGACGATTCAGTCTATGAAAGTGTTAACTGTTGACTTAAATGACTTAAGATCCATTAAAAAGTCAAGTTTGAATTTTGTGAATGTAGTGTCACTTTTAAAGTGGTAGGTGTCTCATTCTGAAGGAAAATCTTCCAAATGCATTCAAACCAAGTCACTGCCAACAGACATCCTACTAATATATGTTTGTATGATTACTAGGAGAAGCGTCAGTAGCTGCAGAGTGTTGAACCAGTGTTGTGTTGGTGTAATAGTGCCTCTCATCAGTACCAGCATGTACGTGGTTATCCTAGAATATACTGTAGAGGAAGCCCCGGTGTTAGAATGGTGGTCGGTCTTGTTCTTAGTAATCCATTACCCCCCCCCCCCCCCCAAAAAAAAAATTTCTTTCAGTATGAAGATGGTGTCTTGGAGTTTCCATTATAGTTAAAACTCTTGGCTTTTATTTAAAAAATGTTTGTGATTTAAGTGACTTCATTCTTAAATCTCACATTTATTGAATGTATCTGGTCTAGATAGTTGACGCGTCTATTGTTGGAGGTTGACAGTTAATGAACTTCTGTCAGGATGAATGTAAAAATACTGTGAAGCAAAATAAAGTTTGTTTTTCTTTGTAAATGTATCTACTAAATGCATATTGACAATATCTACTTACTTGCAAATGGGAACATTTTGGTCAACACGCATCACAACTAATGCACCATACCGAGAACTCACTATAGGACAACAAAACACTGAATTCATGCCACACTTGGCAAAATGTTTTCAATTAATTAAGGTTTTCTGGTGCAATTGATCTTTTTTTTGCACTTTTCCAGCCAAGCAATATAAAAAGGATGCTCACGCCTGCTTGCAAGTCTTACTCATGCAGTTGACTATTTCAAGCAGCTGAGGACAAGGCTGCACTCATAGCTGATACACAAGTGGGAAGTGGGAACTGTTCGTGTAAAGGTGTATTTATGTCTTCTCAAATCCAAATCTCAAACAACAAAAAGAAATATGACTAACAAGGGCAGAAATTACGCAGATTGTTGTACTTGGATAGCGGTTTATATCATCACAGACTTCCAAGCTAACTGTATGCACAATTTTCTCAAATATGTATATCCAGCGCACAGAACTGTCCTCTCACATGACTAACTGCCTGTTTAAGTGTTTATTTCACAGGTACATAAAATCTATTGTTCACATTGTTCAAACTCAAGTATTACTTCAGTTGAAGTTTGGCGATGATTTTTTATTTATGAAAATATTATTATATAGTCACTACTATTGAATCTTCTTGTTTTGTGAATGCAAACTGTTTTATTTTCTGCTCAGACAAAGATACTGAAATCACTGTTATTAAGCTGCAGTACATTATATTCACATAGGAAGATCTATTGTAATACCGTCAGTTAAAAGCATCATGTGTATAATATCTGTTTGCACTGCAGCATCCAGTCGTGAAAGCGCAGCACCTATGTTATATTTCATGAAGTTTAAAGCCCCCGTTATCACAAGTCTAATACAGTTCACTATGATGGTCAGTTCTGTGTATCACTGTTGGCTTATTATCATAATATCTGAATACCTAATTGCTCTATTGAATGTTGTTCTGTGTCTTTATGTGCAATGCAAAGTTACTTTGTTTCAGATCTCTTGTTTATTATATTTACAACCTCTGTGTTTGACAGCTCACAGCCTCCAGCTATCCTGAAAAAAATGACTAAATATTTTTCATACATTGTTTGTGCAGTAAAATATAATCCCCATGTTGTCAGTGCCTTGCAAAAACCTTGAATCTCCAAGATGCCACTTTTCCTTATTTTCAATTCTATTAAATTACAGTTAAACCTCTGATTCAGTTTTTTTTTTTGCGTATTTTGAAATCTAGTTCCAATGCAATCTGAAATACTCCAAGGTTAATGAAAAATTTTCTAAAGAGAACACCTTTACTGCTGCCTTTTATGGTGATACAAGGTTTCTGCAAAATAGCGCACACTGACAATGTCAACTTATTTTCGTGTATTGCGTATACCATTGAAGTGTAGCCTACCTTTTACAAAGGACGACAACTGTAGCTTAGCAAAACACAATGTTATTGGGCTTCATTTAACATTCCAGCTGACAGGTAAACAATGTCAGTAAGACTATTACAGCTTTAAGCATCTTGTAATTGGTTTGTTCAACTGATTTACCTCAAAAAAAGAAAACAAACAGGGGGCTGATTGTTCATTCGCAATAACAAGAGCCAAGCAGCAAATTAAAAAAAGATGCATTTAATATCACAAAAACAAAGAAACAAATTTCAACAGAGCTAAGTCGCCTGTAGCATTTGTGGTGCTTAATAAAACTTTTGTTGTTTTTCTCCTTTTAATTTCTGATTGTCGCTCACAACACCACACCATAACAACATGTAAGAGCTCTTGAGTGCAGCCAAAGGACTTCTTCCAGATCATACTGTATACTTCAGTTTATGAAACTTTCTGTTTTTAGTGTGCTCCAGCTGTAAAAGTGTCATTATACTGTCTACATTAAAATTATTTTTAATAACTTTGTCTCTTTTCCAGACTTTGTTAAAGCCATGTCCTTATTTGTCCTTGATAGTTATGATTATGCTCATAATTCCTGTGAAACCACAACTGTCACTGGGTCATTTATTAACATGAAACTAGGCTGACAATTTAGTTCTTCTTAGCAGCAATGAAGATGCAACAGTTTCACAGTCAAATTGCAGGTCAAGACATATTTTATTATGGTGCATACAAAACTTCATGGTTGTGGTGCTTACTAATTAAGATTACTTAGGGCTGGGCAACATATCGATATTATATCGATATCGTGATATGAGACTAGATATAGTCTTAGATTTTGGATATCGTAATATCGTGATATGGCATTAAGTGTCGTCTTTTCCTGGTTTTAAAGGCTGCATTACAATAAAGTGATGTAATTTTCTGATCTTACCAGACTGTTCTAGCTGCTCTATTATCTGCCTTCACCCACTTAGTCATTATATCCACATTACTGATGATTATTTGTCAATAATCTCATTGTGTAAATATTTTGTGAAAGCACCAATAGTCATCTCTATAATATTGTGGCAACATCGATATTGAGGTATTTGGTCAAAAATATCGTGATGTTTGATTTTGTCCATAACTTCCAGCCCTAATTACTTCCAAATCTATGGATCAGTTTCATGAAACAGCTCATGTTGTATAGGCTGTTCAAGTACATGAACATGACAATAGCAAGCTACCAGCTCACACTCATTCAGTCCAGAGAACTGGAAGCTATACACATCGATTTCCTCATTGTGGCCTTACGTACCACTGAGAAGCACTTCTTGAAGTACCTGCCACTCTCATGTGGAACGTTCAATACATGCTTATCTGTCAAGGCCCGGATAAATAAAGGAGCTGAATCGATTCAGCCAAGTGCTAATGCCTTGTGGAGTTAGTTAAACTCCATGGAGGGTCTTCTCTCTTGTGGATAAGTGAACTGCATGATTAAATAAAAGGACTATAGCAGTAAAATAGCACAATAACAAAAGAGAACAAAGAAAATTAAATGAAGCTTTTTGCAACCGGAAACAAAAGTCTTGTTCTGTTTATGTGTTTGGTACTACACCATTGCACTGGAATTCAAATACAAAATGTTTTTGGAGAAAAACACATAATTCCACAACAAATTAAATTTATCTTTCACCGTCATACAGCCGAAAATAAAATCCACACAGGAATGTAGAACCTGTAGAACGAAAGCACCAGAGCCGAGGAGGGCAGGCACTATCAATCGTTCCCAAGGGCGTGTTTAGATCACTGTTTTTCACTCAATTTTTACACTTGTTGGAGAATTCAATCAATTTTATACCTGTTACTGCAGATTATTTCTGTTTACAGCCATGCTTTCTATCGGAACTTCAGTTTTAACAAGCTTCTGGGAGCACAGACTTTTTCGTGAAGACGCCAGGAGACAATCTTTTTAATTAGCAAATGATGTTTCCAACCACCACAGTGGTTCCCTCTGGAAATTAAATGAGCACAGTAACCTTATTCAGTCAAACAGAGGAGCACAGCCATGTCCTGGTGTGTTAAAATTCCTTGATTCTAAAGCTACAGTATAAAAAACTGCGTGATTTTTCAAACATGAAATCATGCAGAATGGTACTTTTCACATGAACTATAAACAGCCAATCCATTGGGGGAATATTTTGTTAAAATTAATGTGATTTTGAATTTACATAGTGATAAATACACTGGAGCAAAAAATGTGCCACAACTCTCATTTCAGAGAGTCCTCTGGGAGTGAACAACTTAATGGTAGAACATGTGTATTCCCGCTACATGGATTTATGGTTTTCCTTGCACGGAGACGTCTGCAATGTATTGGGACAAATTTCTGCTTTTCAAAAAGCCATTATTTAAACTGGGAGGAAGTGCAACAGCATAAGTCTAGATAAGAAATAAATGAGTCAGTAGTTGCAGGATTGTCGGAAAATCCTCTTTTCTCCACAGTACAAATGTGCACTTTAAAAATCAAAGACAGAGGACAGACAGGCAGAAAAGAATAGCCAGCTTTGTTTGGCTCCCCAGTGGCTTTTGCTCCCTGGCCTCCGCATGGTTTATGATCACTGTGATACTGCAGCACTCACATCTGATACTGAGCAAGACTAAGCAGTTGTGGAAATACTGTAAGACTGCACAAACACAAGGTCTGCAAAGTCACAGTGACAGACTAACCTATGATTAACAGCTTACAATTCATGGATCGACATGCTCCAACAAAGTTACCTGACATGACATTAGAACTAATAAAAGTCCTGGTGAGTCAGTTTTACTCTAGAGCAATTTCTTTAAAGACATTTTTATGGAATTTCTGATTAATTTGATCACTAATAGCTCAAAAAGGAGGATAGGATAAAGGGTGTGACATTTACTTTTAATTTCACTTTAATGTCATAAATGACATCTATCCAGGGAGTGAAGATGAAAATGTGCCATTTTAAATTACTCTTACATATTTACACAAATACTTAAATTTCTGGCAACCCAGAACCACTTTCCTTACTCCGCAATGATCAGACAAACACTCCACTCCACACACACAAACACACACACACACACACACACAATCTGCAGTGAGACTATAACCCTCATCTGCAACACCACATTCAAGATTTCCAACCTTACCATCAGTCTGACCAATGTAACAGCTGATTATGCTGGTTTGACACAGACCTGCTCAGGGTGGATTGTAGCAGCCAACAAAAGACTCAAGTGTATAAATGCAATTACATCATGAAATATGGATAGTTTATGACAACTTATCTCTGTTACCACAGCAGCCAACATGGATGCAATTGTTGGGGGATGTGTAATGTGTAATATTATCCCAAATGTAATTTTTATATGCCTTTTTAAATTTATTTAGTTTATCACTTTAGTTGATTTTGATAGCTGATTTTTCAATTTCATTAATATTATGTGTCATTATATCATATATATTATATAATATTTCATTTTATCATCATCATCAAATATGGCACTGAAGTGGGTGATTAGACTGATTCACAAACAATCCTACATTTCTTCCATGTAAACACTTAAGAAAAAAAGGACTATGTCAAGTGTTTTTCTCCATAACTGCTATAAAAATAGGACTCCAGGGAAAATGTCAACATCTTACTGGAAAACTGTTACTGAAGAGTTTCCAAGATAAAGGATGTCTTTGTAGCAACAGCATCAGCTGTGAATGGAGTCCAGATATTCTTCAGCTAGATTTACCCAGAGTGCTGAGAAATTTTAAGATATGTTAAATGACATTTATATTCAGTATTTATCTATGAGCTAAGTTTCCATTTCCACAGCTTCACAATTCTGGCAGTGAAATATCTTGTCTTGTCTTTCTCTGTTGCTGCCTGAGAGTCAGTGAGCAATTAAGAAAGAGAAGAGGGAAGGTCTAATGTGCACTCTATCACATATAACTGCCAATATAATGGACAAATACGCTCATCTACAAACATTGTGTTATGTTAACATTTCAAAAACAGCTAAAATCTCCAGCATACTTGTTTGGTTTTATAAGAAGAGAAGACATCAGTGGTCACACTACACACTGTACTGCAGTGAAGCTAGATGGTTAAAGAGGGAGCAATTCCCTTCAGATAAATAGACACCAGCAGGGCAAGAATAGCCTCCAAATTAATCCATTCGCCAACCCAGTGCAGAGTAACATAGCCCAGATCATTGTGCTGCTACAAAAGCAAGTGAAGCAGCTTGGAGCAAAATCTGAGAGTTTCTGAAAGGAGGCACACAGAGATTAGGAATGTGGAGCTCCTCAGAGAGATGCCTTCACAGCAGACAAAGACACTGAGAAGTCTTTCCTTCTGCTTGAGGCAGAAAGAAAGGTCATCATGTTATTTTGGGATAGGAACTGGGTTAAAAGTCTGTGATACTTGTATTACCTTCATAGTATCATCACTACTTTCTAACAATTTGGGCTGAAATATTTTTTTTTTTACCAAATACAATATGAATTGCCTTATTCCCCCACCCATCTTTGGTCATTGTAACCTTCAAATTGAAGTTTTCTGCTTAACCTACACTTCACTATTTCTTGCTCCATTTGTGGGGAGATCACGCCGGTGCCTCTCTAACAGAGATCCCATAAACAGATAGAAATGTTAGAGGTCCACAGGAAATTCCCTTAACTCCCTTAAGTTCAAGGGTAGACTGAAGAAAAACAGTGGTGTAGGAGGCGGGAATTCTTAACAGACTGTCTCTGTTTGTGTTTATTTGTGTGTGTTTTTTTTTTGTTTTTTTAAAGAAAAGACTGATGAGACAAGACTGGCTTCACTTTCAAGATGCAAACACCGTCAAGTTAGCACAGAGGTGCTATCCAAATACATTAATTTGGGTGATAATTGCAGTTTTTACTCTAAACAAATGATTGCATCTCCTGCCACTAACATCTCACCCGTGTTGCTCCATTCTTTCCTTCAGAGAAATGAATACAATTGATGCTTTGACCTGTTCCACCATCTGCCCTAGTAAGAGACTCTGAAAGATGAAGCTCTGTTTATAAGAGCTGAATGCCTTCTTTGTTCGTCCTGTAAAACTGTCCAACTTTATGTTGTCATTCAGTTGAAAAAACAATCCTGTTGCACACACAGATTGCAGTGTAGAGAGGTCACTAGCTTTCTCAGTGGTGGCTTTGCTTGTTTATAGCATTTGAACTGCCTCAAATTTATGCTGTGAAGATCAGATGTTAAAAGTTCACATGCAGCATGATGGTAGATAAACACTTACAGCCCAGCAATATTTATGCTTTGTGGTCTTCAAATGTGGGACTCTTTGGATAAACTATGTGGCCGGCCATGTAAGAGATTGTGCTACTGATGACAGATAAGTGACTTTTGTTTCCAACTTTAGGAGAGACACATTCATTTTTATGAGGCTTGTCTACAGTGTCACAAAACAATGTTAACTATCAGGGATGAGTTTTGCTTTAAAAGATGTTCCTGGTGTTTGTGAGAGTTATCTTTAATGAACTGGAGTCATTTTAGTCAGTCCTAAAATCTAAGTACTTGTTCTCACGCTGTGGCTGTTTGAGGTGATGAGGCCAATATCTCTTTCATAGTAACACCACCTAAGTGTCTCCTTAATCCTCATTAAACAGCTCAGTGAGGCAGAAATTGTGCCAGGTGGGTCATCAGTCTACAATGACCATTTTATTCCCAAATCTCTATCCCTTTGTGGCTTTGGGTATGAACATCAGACACCACCAGACGTGATTAACCTTCCAATTAAAACTGTCTGTACATCTCACTGTTAACATTGTCTCACACAAGTCTCCATCAGTAAGTCCCTCAGAGGCTACCTGCCAGAAATTGCACACAGGGGGGTTATAGCTATACAGTAAGTAGGAATTTTAATGGAATAATATGGAAGATGATAGGCCAGGGCGATAAAACGATAGCGATATTTATTGGCAATAGACGCCATATCAATATGATATATTGGTTGCACCCTCACCATGTGACATAACAACAGAAACAGTGTGGAGTGAGAAAATGAGTGCAGACAGTGAGGAAATTGTTGATAAAGTAAAAGGTAAAGAAAATAAAAAAGAAAATCCTTTTTTCTCCTGGACGTTATTCAAATTAGGTCATTAAAAGTGAACAATAATTATAAATATAGACTGAAATGAAACATTTTATTGTGATAAATCTTTCAGCTATATTGCCCGGCCCTAGAAGATGAGATTAAATGTAAATATGAGATCCTTCGATAATCTGCTGCATGGGGAGTATTCCTATGGGGAAGTCAACAGCTGAAGCTTGAAGCTGAAAAATAACTCAGATGAGTCAGATGCTGGCGACAGACAGTAAGAAGAGCAGAGCTCTTAGTTTGACCAGTTAATCAAGAAATGTCATGGCAGAGAGTGAGCTGATGAAATGTAAAGTTAGGTTTTGGTTTAATAATACTCAGTGATTTTCAAGTACAAGTTTGGAACCTTTTGGGTCACAAGAAAATTAAAGGATCCTTAATTATTCTGGAAATTCCAGTGACTTCAAAAACAATAAGGACTACAGCAGTCTGCTTTATTTTATAGTTTATTACTTTTTTCTTTTTCTTTCCTTTTTCTTTTGGTTTTTGATTATTAGTAGAAACACGCAAACTGAAAAAGACAGACTGCTAAATGGACCAAAAAATTGTCATGTAATGTAATTATTTCATTCCAGCTTCATTCTCTTGTCAGTCCCTTCTTCTCATTCACTGAATGATGACAGTCGTTCAAGTCACAGACATGGCTTATAATTTTTTGGTCTCTTTGTGCTTTCTGACTGGCTGCTCCTCTTTATCTCATTTCTTTCTTTCACATCCATCCCATAAGCGGCCTCTCACCTTTGCTTTGCTAGCTTCTCAAAAGCCCTCTGAGGAACAGATTAAGTCACAAAGTCACATCATACACTGACTAGTAGCCCTTTTCTCAGGATGAAGAATCCAAAAAGACATTTAGGAAAACCTGTAAAAAAAATAATGTAAAACCCACCAATCAATCCATCCTCATGTATTCTAAAATACAAAACACTTATTTCCATGTCAACCCTCATGAAATACATGCAAAAAGTTTGTATTATTAAGATAAAACTGTAATATACTCTAGTTTAAAGAGGTACATGCTGTGACTTTGCTGTGACTATAACATTTCTGCCACTCCTGCATCATCAAAGATATCAAATATCTTTCTAAGCGCTAAAAGCAAGACGGATGCGCGTTACTGGATGTCACTGAAATATGTACAAGAGAAAACAAAGCCCCTACCGCTGTTCTTCTGTGTACTGGATCTTAAATGGTGCATGTCTGCTAAACTTTAACTCACTGACAGAGGCCAGTAACAGTAAGCCATCCTCATTAAGTTTTCATTAAGAGTGAGGAGGGCAATAAAACTGCGAAGATTACAGCCCAAATAAAATGTAATGGAATGAAGCAGCCTTATATCTCTCCAGAGATATAAGTCTAAATAACATCACAGTTGCCAGTATTTAAACTGCAGAAACAGGACCCATGGTGTCAGCCAAAATGAGCTCTTCTGCAATGAAACTAGTCAATAATTAATTTATCCATCGTCTATAGTGAGCTCTGGGAGTGAGCTGATCTGAAGAAAAGTGAATCTGACAAAAAAACAGTAGGTCAAAAGCCAGATCCAGCCATATACTAGCTTTCAGCTTTCAGAAGCTTTTAAAGCTTTTGCTCACCATGAATCCTAAAACTGTCTGTGTTTGGAGAGCTGTAGTGGATATTTTGTCAAGCACATCCATGGAAAAAAATCAGTGCTGTCATGGTAAAATATTAAATAAGAGTAAGAGTAAAATAAGAGTTGTCAACTTCATGGTACCAAAGACGAATAAGTTTACAACGTTTTTCTGGGTAACAAAAGTTGTTATTTATTGAAAACATTCTCATTTCTTAAACAAAGAATATTGGTTATTACTAAATGCTTTTGTTCAGCTGCTGTGGCTAAATTATAAAAGATTCAAGTAATTGAGCAGTTTTACTGTACACAATGGCCTCTGGTGTGGTTTGTGCAGTATCTTCATGAGCCATAAGAAAAGTTCATCACAAAACAAGGACTCTCACTTACAGACTTACAATAAAAGTATGTGTGCTACAATTCCTGTCTAAGAAAAGGAACAATTAAAATATTCCACTCATGCCACAGGCACAGTGTATTTTTTATTATTGACCTACACTTCTATCTACATTTATTCACTCCACTACCCTAAATGTGGAGCAGGTGCCCTGGGCAACGGACTGATAACACACAACCATTTTCATCACCTTGCAATGACACATTTTGTACCTGGTTATGTATGATGAACTTGAAACAAATGGGTCATTTTAGAATAAATGGTTTTGAGGAATTGAACTAGGAATCTAAAATACATGTAACATGGTTTATGACAAGTTCTGACAGATAATTTGCATAACATTTACTTGCAAACTCTGTGTGCTGAAATAACTAATTCCATTTATAGGGGTGCTTAGCTGCTTTGTAAAACTAAAACTGCTGGTTGTTGCCCTCAACAGTTAATGTACTTCTCCATCACAAGAACAGTTGAAATGGATATGGGGCAGAACTGACCTGGATAAAGTTAGTCAGGAGTAAAATACTGTCCTGGATTCCTCTAATTTCTGGATTTTTGGGGCTATATAATGTGCTAATTTGTGTATGCATTATAATTCTCCACAAAAGAAATATATTAAGGTTATACTGTGTAGAACACAATGAAAAACATCTGCACACAGAGGAGGAGGGGGGAAATTCAAAGCCACTTGGTCACCCTCGATGTAACTGGGAAGTATACAAGAGAAGCTGTCACAAAGCTGACATGACGGGTGCACACTGCAAGGAGGAGCGTGTCATGGCTAACGTGCCAAGTAGAGCCTAACCTAGTGTAGTATTTGTTGTCTCTGAGACAGAGACAAATCTGCAAAAAACCATAAGGGGTTGCCATGAAATAGAGTGAGTGTTTCTCACTCCAGCTTGATGAGTTATGGAGATATGGACGATGTGGCATAGTTTTCATCCTTTTTCCATCAGTTATAACGCTTCTATCAGACTGGCGTTTGAGGACACGAGCACAATAGAGACACGGCTAACACTTTTTTTTCCAGTGAAAGGCCACACAGGGGCTAAAGATAAATATCAAGGATTTTTTTTTGAAAGGTGTCACAAAGAAAATTATGTCCAATTCTGACACGTCTTGAAAGGCGGTTATTTCACTCTCATTTGGAGAACAAATAGCAGAGCTTTGGTGCGATTAAGAGAGCCGTCACCTGAAATCAAAGAGTTTCTCAAGTGCTCAAAGTTCTAAAGTTCTCTGTCGATTACCGACTCATTGATATGCTGAATTAACTGAATATATAGCTCACAAGATCAGGTCTGTTACTACTTTCCAAGTGCAATTTGAGCTACAACTGCTGTCAACTAGGCTGCAACACCAGAATCTGCTCTACTTTCAAAATATCCATTCAAAACTTCCACATCATGGTAAGGACACAGAGGAGCTTGGCAGCTCACATTACACAATGCAAATTCATATAAGTCATCAGAGTTTGACAGATGCTTTACTGACTGTGCCTTAGCTGAGCCTGTTGCTATGTGTATGTATTTCCTGTTGGCCCAGATATATGTAGATGTGGATGGCACTGCCTCCAAAATTGGATCACTTGCTAACCTGGACACAGCTGCACTTGGAGAATGAAACTCTCACTCTTCAAAATGACATTCAGATGAAGTGCGATGCGTCTGAGAGGAAGGGTGAGTTCTCTATACTCTCAACATAAGAATGTAGGCTTGTACTTTTCAGCACTTTTGTGGGTCAACCCATTTATGTAGGTCTGCATTGTTCTCACATGATGATCAAAAAAACTGAGTCAAAAAGTTAGTACAGTATTAATAAACCACTAACTGTGTCCGTGAATCAACATGTTTGCTTGTCATGCTAAGGTTTTGTGACATATATGAATGAATGAGACGGCTAAAAGAGGCTATGGATTTTCTGAGTCTAAATTCCTCCTTGGATTCATCAGCTGCTTTTCTATCTTCTTCTGAATGAGATCCAGGTCTAGTCCTGGCAGCTAATTCAGACAGACTTTGTCGATGTGGTTGAGTGCGTGAAGTGTCTCTCACCTGTCCTCTTCCAGGCCTTAGAAGCCGACAGCACGTGGGTGTATTCAAGGTTATTCGGCAAAGTCACAGGTTTCATCCATGACATGGTGTTAGCACGCAGGACACCAAGATATCTGTGAGAGAACAGCAAGCACCTGGACGCAGTGTGAGTGAATCATCTGGGCATAGCTTCACAGGACGGGATGATAGAGAGAAAAATTGAAAGTGTTTCAATAAAGGTTGAATCAAGTTAAATGAGGAAAGAGGATTTAAAAAAAACAAACTTATTTTCTTTGACAGACAACAACTTGGCAGTTGTGGCAGTTTACTGCAATCTGCATTACAAATGTATTAGTTTTAAAGAAATACCCAAGTAAAGAAACATCACATCATCAAAGAATTTATTACTATCCAACCGAACCGTGGGACGTGGGGTAGTTACTTGCCAAAATGGGCAGTAGAAGTAAATGCGAAAAATATCTCAGCAACACTTAATGATTTACTGGAAGAGGCAGCTCTTTAATTTTCCAATTAGGTTGTTTTAGTGCATTGGGGTAAAAAGGCAACCTATATGTACTCTACAAGATGGTTGAATCTTCGTCAATTATCTAAATAGAACTAGCCACAGAAAAGGTCTCTACTGCAAGGTCTGCTACATCCTCATTCATCCCTCTAGGATAAAAGATTCTGAGATTATACATTTAGAAAGCCTCTTTCCCTCTCGTAACATTAGGAAACAGACAAGATTGAATTCTTAAAGAAAGAAAGTGAGCATTTTAAACAGGTTTGCTTCATGTATGAATACAACACTGTATATTTCATAAGTTAAATAAAACATTATTTACCATATAATTCTTTAATGTTATGTACCAAACAGGATCTGGTAGCAGTCTGTTTCACAAAGCTAACTGGGGAAATCAAAGGACATAATTGGGTCATCAGCTGCAATGATTTGCTCTGGTCACAATGATCACACAGCGGCTGAGTTCTGGCACCTTCTGGATGTCGAGACAAAGCCGACGGTTTCTCTCTCCTCCTAGAAAGCAGCGAGTTGACTGTGAGCTGAGAGTGTTATTAATAGCCACCGCAGGGGTGTGGAGGGTATTTGGCTGTCAAAGGGGTTGAGGTGGCACCAGGGTTCAGAGCAGCAATGAACCATGATCACCTACACGGGTGAAAGGCCACTCACTGCAAGCATATACTCTACTCTGAACAACCCTGTTTTTAGAGCTGTCTCTCTAACAGAAGACATATCGTCTTTGCTCAGTTTTTAAGTAACTGTGAAGGGATAACAGTCCAACTATCTACCAGTGGATGGCAGTGTTGACTGAGCCTGTTGTCCTTCAATAGAAAGTGAAGTCAGTGTGTGTGTGTGACATTAAAATATTCAAATTTAACCAACTCAACGTACCTTACTTCACTTGATTGGTGAAGCTGGATTGTTCTCACTTTAAGCCTGTGCGGGGACAAAGAAAACGATTTAGTTCAATTAAGCCTCTCCACTTAGTTAATAACAGAGAATAAGAAAAGCTCTATCCATCAACTTTTCCCTTTTGTGTGGGCCCTGTTAAAGCAACAGAGAACAGAGGAAAAGAAAATAATTCCTTTGGTTGTCTCTCGTGAATGTATGCGCCACTATGCACCATGTCATGTGCAACAGACCAACAGGAGGGTTCGACATTATGCATATCCAAAGGCCCATGGCACCAGCGCAGGAGGAGTAATCTGTTGCTTCATGGCTGTGTGGATTAAGAAGCTATTTCATCCTGAGGTTGAGTTTACTGCATTCAGCTGCTGGCTTTTATGTACTTATCTGAGGTTCACTTGGGATTGTACTGTGGTGCTTGGCTGTCTTTGCTTTACAAAACTACAGCAGGCATATCTTAGCACATCGTTTCAGAACCGTATATCTCAGTGTTTTATGTCTGACAAGGTAACTGGAAATGTTGCATGGTTTCAAAGGTGAGTCAGCTCTAACCGTAAATTGTGTACAAACTACTTGGAGAGAAGCCTAAGCAAAGACACATAACCACAAAACAAATAAACGGTATTGATCCCAGCCATAATTCCACTTTTGATAGGTTGAGTGAAGAATTTTAACCTGCACCTGTTAGCATAATATTTCAAACACCAAAACACAGATTTCACCAAAATCAATGGCCATGTTGAGATGAGTTTAGATAATATATGTGAAGCAACAATTTGACTATGTAATACATTTATAGTACAATGAAAAAATTTAATAAACTACACTTAAAAACACCAGCAAAATACAAAATACTAATACTAAAAGTTCTGATTTCTGAGTGTGATCTTGATAGAAACAGTTAAAAATGTCTGTCAATAAAGATACGTACTAAAGTAAATGACTTAAAACAACCTCGCGGCCCATTATATACAATTTATGTTATAAAAGATGCTGAAAGTTTGTAATAGGCTTCTGTGGCATTTCATGACATTTATTTGCAGAGCGGTAGAGTGAAGGTGGTATGATGGGCTTCAATACTGATCAGCACGCATTCGTCCAATTTAGATTGACATCATGCCTTTCAGGGCTGTTCTCCACTGCTGAGGAAGCAATAATTTATGGCACAGCCCAGTCAGACACTTACAGCCACAGCAGCAGGCTCTGCCACTCACTATTAAGACTCCTCTCCTCCACTCAGGAAGCCCACAGCGACTGAAAAACACGGGAACCTTTGTGTCTGGTTGAGTGCCGTTGAATGAGCCAATTACGTAGAGGTGTTTGTCAGGGGAGCAACAATCATGAAACAGCTCACTATAGCAGCCAGTTGGTGTGGCTTTTTTTTTTGACTGAAACAGCAGTAAAAACTGCAGTGCTTTTTGTAAAATTATTTGATATTTATTCTGTGAAACAAAAACAGCCCTCTTCAGTAGCCTATATGCATCATCCAAAGACGTCAAATATGAGAACTATGGCTCTATGGTGTTACCTGACAAGATTGAACTCATGACATGTTGTATGTCTGGCACATGCTCTATTTACCATTAAAATAAAAACAAACTGTCTTTTAAAAGCTTCTGAGAGCCTTTTACAGACAAAGGACATACCATGCTGTTGGTCTAGATGTGACAACAAACCAGCAGTGCTCTCTACTGGCAAAAGAAATAAAATTTGAATTCATAGACTCCTTGGTCTTCTCAGTAAAGATTATCACAACTTCCTCAGTTAAATGGAGATTGATTAATTGGTGGGACATATACATAGTAAAAAAAAAAGGTTTTAGTCAGAGCACATTGGTCATTTGAAACAACACATTTCACATGCCATCAAAAATAAATATGACGTATTTCTTATGATAAATGGATTTTGTCACAATACAATTAAATAATGCTGCAGGAAAACAGAAGATACATGAGAAAAACACTGTACTGTCCAAATGTGTGCCATATTTATGATTCAATATAAAAGCTTTCAGTTAAACACGAATTACACATTTAAAAACTCGATTTTAGATTTAAACTTAAATGGCAATGAATTTGAGGCCCACATTGAAAATTAATCTGTGTGACTATTACTTAAATAAATCCAAGAGCTATTCTCACTCCCTTATAAAATTAAAATTATTAGTAAGGTGATGTTTTTTCAGTAGATCCACTGAGTGTAACCTTAGGCTAGTGAAGACAGT
Organism: Scomberomorus guttatus; assembly: GCA_038419695.1. NCBI lineage: Eukaryota > Metazoa > Chordata > Actinopteri > Scombriformes > Scombridae > Scomberomorus > Scomberomorus guttatus. The sequence continues at coordinate 2,319,686 of CM076459.1, forward strand.
AAGGTGGTCTTGTGCATAATGTACTCTTCCTACCTGAAGAGAATCAGATTTAGCCTACTTATTCTCTGTGGAAATTGGCCAGATTTGAGTGACAGACATGAATAATTTAGAGGATGTGTTCAATTAAATTAATTTTCTTCATATTGTTATGAATCCTATTTTGGTAAGTCAGTCAATGAAATTCATGTGCAAGCACACAGTGTTATCTGGATTTGGTTGTCCTTTAGAGCATGACCAGTTCATGGCTGTCTAAGAGGACCCAGATACCAAGGGAAAGTGCAAACAGAAAGTTAGTCATTACAATCATAGACGTGATTAGGAAATGGACCTCTGGAACTGACCTCATCCTGCACTGTCAAATAAGAATGAAACAGGAATGGCACTTGCATAACAGTTTTCATGAAGTCTCTTACAGATAGCATAAGCCTAAACAGTTGAATTTATACAAATATAACAAGGAGGTTATGGCAAGGGGGTGGCTGATATTAATAATTAGTTAACTATACTCTAAATCATTATGTAATCATCAGGTATACACTACGGAGTATGAAGTGGCATATAATCCCCCCTCATATTACCCCCTGTCACATGGTGCTTTCTACATGGGTAAAGTATACAAAGTCATATTATTTCAGCCAGGGGTCTAGTGCACTGGGTTCATCTTATCTCTTTACCACTGTATATCAGTTACAATCTACAGTAAATGCACTCAGTGACAGTACCCTGACTTTAGTAAACACCAAATGCCAGTTTCAATGAATCCCTTATTAGATAATACAGGATGTGTGTGATATGTTAAAGGTAAATGAGGTATGTATATATATATATAATCATTAGAGATTTCAGTACCATTATCACCATACTGAGCCAATGGACAGCATAGTCTCATTTTAATGACTTTATAACAGTGAAACTATTAAAGACATTGGGTTATGGATTTTAAATGATCACAGTTGATATTAGTGATAGCCAGCTAATTGTCCTCTAAAAGATGAAAAATTACTGGCAAAATTCAGCACAAACCTAATGGAAATTAATGGGTTAATTGTACACATTCAGTGCACTTGACTTTAAAAAAGGTTTGGGGGCTTGGCTGACTTTCCATTCAGCATACAAACAATTGCACAAGCTTTGGTCATTCAGTATTTCACAGCCCGTCCACCTTAAATCAAGATCTCTCGGGTTTAAGGTAAGCAATATACTTTAAGATCAAAACATTAACAATGACATTTTTATGAAAAAACTACAATTAAATAAATAACAAATCATATTTTTACACCATTCTGTAAAAATGTCCAAGAGTAAATTTACTGAGTGATATTAATACTCTATCCACAGCTGTTATGCGAACCATTGTGCTGTTGGTGTTGTGGGTACTGGGAACATCACTGGTGTTGTCAGACCCCGACACAGCTGGAGAGAAGGTGACCGAAGAGCCTATTCCATGTTCTAAGGGATGCACCTGTCTGCATGATGAATACAGTTTGGAGCTCAACATGTACTGCAGTGCTCGAAACTTCACACAAGTCCCACCTGATATGCCAGCAGCCACTCACTCTCTCTGGCTGGATGGCAACTCATTCACTTCACTCCCAGCATCGTCATTCAAGGATCTTACCAATCTGGACTTTTTGAATCTGCAGAGTGGCCAGCTGGTGACTCTTGACCCTCAGGTTTTCAAAGGACTTCGGTCACTAGCACACATTCACCTTGAGCGAAATCGCCTGCGGGTGTTACCGGGTACTATCTTCCAGAACACACCTAACCTTGCCTCACTTAGTCTGCATAACAACCAGCTGACTCGTATTGAGGAGAGACTGTTTGCTGGACTTTCACACATGTGGCTTCTGAACCTAGGGTGGAACTCAATAGCAGTCTTACCTGAGACAGCTTTCCATGACCTGCAAGGTCTACGAGAGCTTGTTCTTGCAGGGAACAGACTTGCTTACTTGCAGCCACAGCTCTTCCAAAATCTCGCTGAACTTAAAGAGTTGGATCTAACTGGAAATCATCTCAAGGTCATCAAGGCTAATGTGTTTATTAAACTCACTAAACTGCAAAAGCTCTACTTGGCCCAAAATCAGATCGGGACAGTGGTTCCCAGAGCCTTTGTAGGCATGAGGTCACTCAGATGGCTGGATCTCACAAACAACAGACTGACTGCTCTCCATGACGACACTTTCTTGGGCCTGCACAATCTTCATGTGCTGCGTCTTTCCAACAACTCTATCACTGGAATTAGGCCCAGGACTTTCCGTGATCTGCAGTACCTAGAAGAACTACGACTCAGCTACAACAGGATCAGAGCTCTGGGCGAGAGGATCTTTGAAGGCCTTAGTCATCTGGAGGTCCTAGAGCTAGAGCACAATCACGTACAGGAGGCACAAGTGGGTAGTTTCACAGGCTTGTCTCATGTGGCTGTCATCAACCTGTCTGGAAGCTGCTTCCACAGTCTACCAGACCAGGTGTTCAAAGGCCTGTCAAAGCTTCACAGCCTTCATCTGGACAGAGGCTGTCTAACAAGAATCACAACTCAAGCATTCACTGGACTGTCTGGTCTACGAAGGCTTTTCTTGCAACACAACAACGTCTCTACAGTGGAACGCCAGAGCTTTGTAGACCTGGTAGGCCTACTGGCACTAGACTTGAGTTTCAACAAGTTGGAGGTTCTCCCAACCAACACATTTTCTGGTCTAAAGAATTTGGAGTACTTGCTATTGTCCAACAATGAATGTCGACAGTTTTTGCAAAATGGAACAAAGCAGCTACTTCCAAGGCTGCGCTATCTAGACCTGAGAGCTAATGCCTTGACAAGCATGGTCCCTGATTTCCCGGAGAGTATGGAAAAACTTTTGCTGTCTGGGAACCGGTGGAAATGTGATTGCGGTGCCCTCCCACTCAGAAACTACAGCCTGAGGAATCCACTGGTGATACCGCGGCGGGTGGAGACCCACGCAGAGAGTGAAGAGCCTGACACTACTATCACCATATACAACAACATTACATGCACCAGCCCACCACATCTAGCTGGTGAGGACCTGCGGGATATTGACAATGAACTCTTCCAAACCTGCTAAGTAGACACACACATACATGGTTATAGAATTGGTTGACACACAGGATGGAATATTTCAGAATTGTCACATGTAATATTTTCAACAGTGTAACTTCATTTTCAGATTTCAAGTTTAAACAGGTTCTTATTTCACATTGACTATTAACAGAAAAATTGTTGTCATCTGTAGCCTTTACAGAAAATTTGTTTCAAAACATATTTGATGATTTTTTTCAATTAAAAAAAAAACCAAACAACAATCAATTTTAATTTTCCTTCAGCTTGATGGAGTTTTATGTTAATATTGAATGTGTAATTGTGGGAAAGTGCAAATGCCACCTCTTTGCAGAAAATAGAATTTTATTCAATACACAAAAAGTGAGAATTTATACTGACATTAGAGAGAAGAGGTACTGTATACACCTTAGTTTTACCGCTTAGGGATTGGTTTGCTTGATATGGAGACAGTTTTGCAAAAGATATTAAAACAATGGATGGATTTAAATGTGATGTATTTTCCAAAATATTTTAATATATTTTTAAAATGTATTATATTCCTCTATAAACTATCCTCTGTAAAACATTTGGACCTACCTTCATGCTCTTGAACACAGAAAGTATAAAATTTACATTACTATGTGATAGCACTTTCATTGTGCTGTGGTCGTGTATTTTGGGACAGCGAAAATTGTGATAATGAGCCAGAAAAGTTAGCAAAACCATGGTGTAGCCCTGTAATTTGAAATGGAAACATAGGTTAATGTTTGGCTCCTTAACCTTATGCAAAAATAAGAGTTACAAAACTGAAATGGCACTTTAACTTCAAGACATCAAGGTATAATATATCACAGTTTTATCACAATTTATGGGAGTGTGCTGGATGTACAAAAAGTGTGGCAAAAATTACAGACAAGAGGAATTATGAATATCTGTACAGCTGGTGTCTTCATGTAATGCTTGTTAGTTTTAAGTAGTTTGAACTGTTAGGAAATTGTCTTAGAAGTGCAATAAATTGATTAAAACGTGTGTGCCTTCTCTTTATTAAATATGCTTCATGTACCCACCCCCCACCCCTAAAAAATACTACACACAGGTAACTTTTTTTGTCCACCAGCCAAATGGCTAGTGAATGTTCAAATTTTACCAGCCACTCAATAGATTGACATTGTTTTTTTTTTTTGGCTGGTGGGTGAAGCAAATCTACCAGCCACTTGCATATTTTACCAGCATTTGGCTGGTGGCTGGTGCTAATTTTCTTCCCTGGAGACACAACAGTAACTTACTGGCTGATACTCAGTATGCTCAGGCATAAAAAAAAACACTGGCAAAGCTTCACAGAAAAAAACAATAGCCAACAAACACAATAACATGAAATATGTACCTGGATAGTAGCAGAATATGTATACTGGCCAGTCAAACAGTTGGCTAGTCACGCAGCACCTACAAAAGGCGAACAGGTATTAATTTAGCACAATAATTATCTAGCTAGCTTGTCATCTAACTGCAAATCACCACGTCAGAGCACTAGCATGTTCATGAATTGATGTATATATAAACTTGGCTATATTTGTGCAGACTACTGAGCTTATCAACCTACCTCGGACATGTCTCTCTCTGTCTCTCTATCTCTGTGTCTCGCTCTCTTAAGAACAGCCACAACACCATGTTTGTAGGCTAATTGTTTGTCCAGGTGTCAAACACTTTCCTGTGACTTTACGTGCGGCTTAACTTAGTTGCTTAGTTTCTGACAGCACCTGAAGGCAACACAGCAGTGTTGACGAGGCTCACGTGCCGCGCACAGAGGCTTTCTGTTGCCAGTGGTAACCAAGGATCCTCAAATACTTTCCTCAAAGTTACATAAAACAGGTTTATCTTTCTTTCAGGCTTACTTCTGCCCGCTGGAAATGGAGCTGAATCATTGCAATTCAATTCTGGAGAAAGTAAAACCGCATATACCGACCATCGACTTTAATTCCTCATTGGTAGGCTATGTTTCTTTATTTATTTATTTTTTAAAAAAACGTGGTAACGTCTGCTGTCACGAACATAATTCACTTTAATAAGTAAAGCAGGTAACACCAAACAATGTTACGTCTTTACAGTCCGAGAATGAAGAGATTGTCACAATATTTCAAAGACCAGCTGGTCTTTCCTTGAAGGTCCCTGAAGACATCCAGGATGACAGTTTTCCAATGGAAGATGCTGAAATGGAGGTTATTCATTTCACATTCAATTATATTTTCATGAGTGCTGATGCTAGTTACTGTCAGGACCCACTGACCTGACATAAACCTTTTGTCTGTGTGTTTGTGTGAGTCCAGGAGCTGTTGAAACCTTTCGCACAGACATACTGGTCAGAAGAAAACTGCAGCCAGAGTGTGAAGTTGGATGATAATGAAATTTCAGGAAGCACTACTGCAACTCATTGGGATACACACCACTCTGGTACTGATGTTGAGGTGGGTTATATTCCTCTGCAGTCACTGTCCTGATGCGATTACAGATTACAGATTACTTTCATCCCTTTTCTGTCCTTTTCTGTGTCACCATTATAAAGGCAAGTGCTTGCGAGAAGAATATTGTGGAGTTGAACAGAGCCAAGCTGGATGCCTCTGTAAAATCACATGTGGACAACACTAAATCTCATGAGGGTTTCCCTATTCTTTCATTTGCGGTGAGTTTGGTGAAATAAAAAGATAATCTTCACCAGTTATGGTTGACGCAGGTAAATATTCCTCTATAAAAGGTGCCTTTTTTTAACACACTTACATTACATTCAGATGCTTGACCAGTGGGATTTGGATGATGTCCTCCAAAATATCAAAGGAAATGAGCTGTCTCTGCAACAAGGCGTGTCAGGGGAACTTGCAAAAATACATGCAGGTAAGTGATAATTACTCATGATCATTGTAGCAATAGTGATCAATAAGGGTTGGTGGATAATTATGGGCCTATTTATTTAATATTTTACATTATGAATTTACTTGTGTCTATAGTTTCAAACCAATTTCTCTTCATAGATGGTGACAGGGACAGGTCCCAGGGGAATATAATGGAGAAGCTAGTTGCTTTCTATAAGAGCCAGTCTGTGTCAGATGTTGTGAAAAGTCCTAACCACATTAGGTAAGTTAATATGACAAATAAAGTTTTGTAACCAAATCCCTAAAATAATAATAATAATAATAATAATCACCTGTTTTCCTACAGACAGAATAATGTGTGCAACAAATCGTTTGAAAACATGGCAGCAGAGTTGCAGTTGAGCCACCAGGAATGTCCCACAGTTTATATTGACTTGCGCTGCCCTGATCCTTCAATAAAACCACCAAGAACATCCCCAAAGCTTTCATCAGATTACAAGTCACAAGCCAAACACAACACTCACCAGGAAACACCACCTGCAAAGAAACCCAATCTTAAAGTGCACATTGGAACACGGACGGGGGACAGGTAAATATATCCTGCACTGGAAATATTTGTCATGCTTCAATTAAGCACGTTTTGTTCCAGTTTATATAGTCATTTCTCTGCTTCCAGGGAAGTGACGGGCAAGAGTATGTTACTTCAGAAAATAAGGGAGATGACTGGAAATGGGAATAAATATCCCAAAAAACCAAAGCAGCAGAGGTATGGATTTTTTCTTTATGCATTCAGCACATCACTGACAATAAGCTAAATATCTTAACCATAATGATGCTTCTGTTAGTGACCAACAACAGCAGATATTACAACATAAACAACACCAGCAAATTCTTAAGGAACTGAAAACACATCATCCGACTAAATCTGTCAGAGAGAAGCAGCCAGCTGCTGAAAAGACAGATGTTCTTTATGATTTTGTAAGTAACCGCAACACTCAAAATTTACAGTACCTTTAAAAAGTGCCTACACTTATTATGGCTTGTTTTGCAGGAAGCATCTCATCTCCAGTCAATCAGTACACTTCCAGCAGATATTGAAAGTAAGGGGTGCATGCTACTTATTGTCAGCCTCTCCAGTCCTGGTATGGTTGACAGCAGATCTCAAGGAAAAAGAAAATATCTGGATTCTGCAACCAAAGCAAATGTATACAACACTCTAGTGGCTTGGTTCCTGTCTTTGGTTAGTGAGCAGTGACTTCTCTTTCCTAATGTACGCCAAAGTTTGTTATTGAAAGCCGAGTTCATGCCTCACCATGTCAGGGACACTTGTTTATGTGTGCTAGGTTGACCCAGACCCTCGTCATGATGAAGGCGAAGTTGGTGCAAAGGTCCCGTTCTGGGTTGCAGGACTCCAGCAGCTGTGGACTGAGGACGGGCTAGCTTTGCATGTCTTAGCTGCGGCGCGTCGCAGCTATACACCAAAGGTGAATTGCAAAAAAATAAAAACGCACTTCCTGTTTAAACTTCACAATGTCTAATGATCTGGCTGCTGATGCTGTTTTTCTTTTTGTTTGTTTTGTAGAAAAGGGACACGGACATCCATGCATCTTTCTATAAACATGTCCTCAGATTCCTCTCTGAGACCTCTCTCACTTTAATTGCCCACTGGCTACCTCTGCCCCCACCCGTCCACCTGCCTCCTTCTTATTTAAATTGTTTTATCTCTGCCACCTCAAACAAAAAGGTGGTTTGCTGCAGAGATTTTATATATTTCCAAGCGCTCAGATGATTTTGCATTCTGTTGACTGTATTTTGTTGCCTTGGCTTTGTATTTCAGGTTATAGATAGGACATTTGGTCTCAGTCCAGGGTTTTACTGGCAGACAGTGGAAACTCAGGAGTGTGTTTGTAAGGGGAGAGAGACCACACAAGAGCTGCACACAGAGGTGAGGACGTTGCCCTTCAAAAGTGCAGTACTTGTACCTTGTCAATAGTTGTTCCTTTTCAACAGCTCTCTTTTGATCTCAGGAAACAGTGAGTCACAGATATAGCAGTTACTGAATTTATGCTAACTTTCCCTTCATTTTTTGTTGTAGGTATCATTCACTCTGTGGTGTGCCCTTTCCCTACATCCCACCATAACACACTATATCCTCCAGCTTGTCCTCGACTCAGGACTCGATGTGTGTGGTCTGAGGCTCCTTTATCCATCACAGGGGGTCCTGAATAACTGTATTGGTAAGAATACCTGAAGTCATTTGTTATAAAAGTGCTCAATAATTTTCCGTCTGACTCGTTGGTCCGGTGTACATGCCGCCCTGGATCTCACTCTGTCCCAGGACCTTTGTCAATATCTTTATTGAATAAAAATATTATTTAAAAACTCTCCATCTGATTCATAGGTGCTGAACCACTTATCCAAAGTGCCGATGAGACCTGCCAGCCTGTCCTTGCTCTAGCTGTTCGGGGCCCTCATGCCCACTCATTGATGAAGGATTTAACTTTAGATCCCATGCTGCTCAAGAAGACAGAGCCAACCTCTAAAAACCTAAACCGCTGCAGAGGTCAAGAATCTCCACTCTTGTACTCCCCTCAACGGGCCAGTCAAGTCCACAGGGAGCTGTGCTTGTGGTTTTCAGGACAGCTTCGAGGAGGAAGGACACAGAATCACAGCCAGCCTCTGAATAAGTTTGTCAAAATTCCAAAATGCAAAAATTCATTCAACAGTGTAATATTTTTTACTTTGTGTAAAGGGGTTTTCTTTAAACTAAACTTAATGTTAGACTATGTCAACCAATTATTTGACCAACTATTTCAAATTAATTTTAAATAATCTAAATCTTATTGTTCTAAGAGTTACGTTTTACTGAAATAGACATTTTATTTAGTACATACTACAGTACAGTCCTTTTACTATTGTGACACTGATTTTGAATTATAATAGTGATATAATCAGTAATTTTAAGCAAATGAATAAATGGCCCCCTTTTGTTTGCAGGTTTGTACCTTCCAGGGACAGAGTCGGACACAGCCTGTCCAATATAAGATCATCCGCCCTTCTGTGTGCTGCAACTAAAGGTACTGTAACTCAGAGAGGAGCTGAAACTGTCAGTGGGACACTGTATTGTGTCCATATTTAATTTTCAACTCTCATCTTAACTGTCCCACGGGAAATTTTGTTTGCAGTGAGAATTAAAGTTTTTCCCTTGAGTAGAGTTGCTAACCCATTCGCTTTTCTCCCCCTGCACAGGTGACATGCTCCTTGTAGTGTCACCTATCGTGCCTCCATGTTGCTACATCCAAGTGCTGGCTGTATGTGAATGTAGAGGCTTCAGTCTGGGGGGGCTGCAGAGGCTGAAGCTACAAAGTAATGAAGCTGCAGTCCTGGGACTCACCAACCAGCAGGTAAACAAATGTGCGATAGAATAAAACAGAAGAATGGGGAGCTGAGACAAGATTTTATTGAACCTCATGAATCAAAGTCAACAATTGATCTCTGAATTGTGATATGTTTCATATTTTATTTTAATTGCTTTCTAGAGGAAATGGGGGTGGAAATTAGAATGGTTTTGGTTGTCAGACCCTTGAGCTTGTATTGAAATTGAGGAGTGACTCTTGTTAGGACATTAGGCTTTATCATAATGGAGAATGTAGCTTTAATTGCAATCTGAGTAATCTGAGTTCTTTATTTTTCACCACAGTCTTGAATCCTGTATGTGTTTTCCCCAGGCACTTGTGTATTGCCGTCCAGCTATTGTACCCCTGGATCATGAGGAGCCAAAATTGCCCTCTCACTGTCTGGTGTTGATACTGAGGAAAGAAAATGCATTGCGTCACAGTGTTAATCTGCCAGCAGGTCTCAAATTCCATCTCACATTATATTTACAGCATAATTCATCTAGTAAATTATATGAAAAGCAACAAGATTAAGAGTCTACAGCCATGCTAGCAGCTCTGTGAGGCTATAATCAGACACAGCAGTGCTGAAAGCTAAATGCCAGCATGCTAACATGCTAATAATGACAATGCTAACATGTTAATGTTAAGCAGCATTTGGTAATTAGCACATAACACAAAGTATAGGTGAGGCAGATAGGAATAATATCAGTTTTGCAGGTATTTGGTCATAAACCAAAGCTTTGGACAAATTAAAAATTTCAGAGGATAAAGTTACATCTACAATTCATCCAATTACAATTCATCCTGAGGGGGACATGAATGTGTGTACCATGGCAATGCATCCAACAGTTCTTGTGGCATTTCACCAAAAAACACAACTGTGAACTCATTGTGGTGCAAGATGTAAAGTCAGGAGATCAATCACCAAAGTCATTAGGATTCCTCACCAAATTTCACGGCAATCTATCTAATAGTTGTCAAGATATTTCACCAACAGGCAAAAATGCCAACCTGCTGGGGGTGCTTAAGGAAAAGTCAGGGGATTACCAAGGTATACTCTGGGGACCATGAACAAAATTTCATGGAAATCAATTATTTTTCAGTCTGCAATGCTGCTAGCATGGCTAAAAACATGTAGTGTAATATGATATTCAATAAGACTCTTATTATCTAGAAAGTGCAGATAATGTGCAAAGTCTGCATTGTTAATTGTATTGCCATTTAAATAATTTTGTCTAATTCCCATATTGTTTCAGCCCTGATGAGAGAATTTAAGGCACAACAGCTTCTGGGCTGCATCCGCTCCAGACGTGATGATGATCAGGCAGTGGAGCCAAGCTTGTGTTTCCACACTGTGCCTTACAACAGTAACCTGTTCCATATCTTTGGTAAGCATTGTGAATTAAATGTAAGTAAAGATTCTAGTAGAATATCCCTTCTGTTGTTTTTCTATGTATATATGTTTTCTTTTTAGTTAGGTGTATGTGGACAGTGCCAAATCCTTCTGATGTGATCATGTCCCAGCAAAAGTGTCCATTCAAGTCTGACATGGAGCAGGTGGTGATTTTGACCCTGTGTGGAAAGGACATGAGCCAAGGCCTGAGCCTCCTACACAGAGTGCTGACAGAAAGGCCACAAGGTGGGTGAAGGTCACATGTATTTCTCAGAGCACTGCCTGTCCTGGGTTTTGGAACTGGGGGCAACGGTAAATAAACAAATACACTGTCAACTACACAAGTCAACCCGCACAGTTCAGCTAGTGAGCAAATGAATGAATGAATGAGTGAATAAGTATGTGAATGAATTATTTTATGCATCCAAGTGATGTTTAGCCCTAAAAATGAAGAAATATTGCTCCAGTTGCAACAAACTAAATGTAGTGAAGAACCTGCAAATAATGTAACCTGACTGTTGTCAAAAAAATATATTTAAGTGTAAAAAGACAAGTGAGGGAGTAGTGATATGATTTAGTAAAGATTTCACTGATACAACTTCTGTTTTATTAATAAGACAGTTCTTAATAAGGAAAAGAGCAAAAGCATACTATGAAAAAGACAATAGGTTAACCTGTATTTGGCACTTGATGAGTATGACATTTATGAAGAGCTATTACAGCAGAATTCTGTTACCATACCTCTGCTTATATTTTCATCGATTTTTAAGGTGATGTGCGATATTCAGCATTCGAGCTGCTTGGCCTGAAGTGGCTGCCTGAGTTGACTCGACTTCAGGCCAAGGAGCTGAGTCCTTATGAGGTGGGAGAGCAGCTCTACCATGGCAGTCTGGACAGTCTGATGTCATCTCCTGCACTAGTGTGTGCTCTTAGACGAGTGGATGCTTTTGCTTCACTGCGGAAGCTCCTACCACACGATTATCCTGCTGACCTGAGCGTCCTGATGTCACTCACACCTGAAGTGGCTTTCAGACAAGCCTCCCTCTTCTTCTTTGACCATGAGATGATTCCTGGTAGGTTTGCTTAGTGGTGTATATAATACACAATCAGATACCAAATCTAAAATCAAATCTCTTGAGGGATGTTCCTGTTTGATGGATTTTAGCAACTGATGATCTGAATATTGGCATTTTCAGTGATACTGCAAAGCAGAAACAAGCTAACTGTCTGTTCAGATCCACAGATGCTGCTCACTGTGTTCCTCTTCAAACCGAGGGTCTGGAATCACACTCTGGCTACAATACTCTGCAAACTCCAGCAGAGTGGTCTCACGTTGGTGGGTCTGCGAGTAGTGACCCTGGACAAAAGTGATGCTAACTCACTACTGTCTGCGGAAAATGTAACTTAAAATGTCTAATTGAAGAATGAGCCCTCTATTCATGCCAACTGATAATTCATACAGAGTTGACTTGTTCTGTACAGGACCCCTCAGACTTGGAGGCCCGTGTGCAGTTCCTATGTTCTGGCTCCTCACTGGCTGTCTGTCTCAAGGGGGAAAATTCTGTGCAGAGGCTTCTGGACGTACTGGGCCAGGAGGACTCATCCCTGTGGACGGCCTGCTATGGTATGGCTCATTCATACTACAGCATCTACAGTATGATCAGTGCCCTGCATTACATACTAGCTCACATTCCTGAACTCTGAATCCACAGAGATCAACCAGTAAGTCTGTATGTGTCAGTAAAATGTCAATAACCAAATGTTATAGGATCGGGAACATATCAGAGAGCAATTCAGGATGTCAAGAGGCTTTTCCCAGAGGGGCTCTGCTGTGCTGAGACCAGCATAATGAGACAGGAGCAGGTAAACATGTCACACACAGCATAAGACTTCTGGGAAGCTATTACCTGCGCTACTTTATGTATGATTTCTTGTTTCAGATACTTAGCCTGTGTTCAGACTCTTTAGCTTCTGTAGTGCGTGAGCAAAGCTGGACATTGGCCCCTGCAGCCAAGGAAGGTCTGTCACCTCTGATGGCGTCAGGACCAAATGGAGGTTTGGACAAACAGACAATATGTTATATGTATTGGTAATTTTCATATACACTTAACACTCTGCAGACCCATGATACGGCATGTATTCAGGTTGCATTGTTCAATCACTTCTAAAAGAAAACTGGTCCGTTTTAAATTATTTAATCATTTATTGGGACTTTGATGTTGAAATATGACCCAGTTCCAGATGACCTTTTTAAACTGCGCAGAAAACAAATGTCCTGTTTGGCTTGTTTTTTGGTACCAGGGACCCTGATACACATTGCTCTCTGGCAAACAACCTGTCTGCTGCTACCCTTTTATGCCTCAACACTCAGCCAAGTGCCATCCCAGCTGGACATGCTGGAGCAGCTGCTGAGGTCAGGCTGCCATCTGGTGGCAGGGAGGTTGAGCATACTGGATAATGAGCAGAGGCAACACATCGCCAGGACACTGAAGTGGTTATCAAGTGGAAATGAGAGGGTGAGGAGCGTGGCTTTAAAATAAGCTTTAGAGCTTATTTTCTTCTTCAAGCAGTGCAATCAGCAGTTGAGTATCCCTTACCTCTTTGTGTCCTTAAAAGATGACTCCTCTTCACTTGGCCCCCTGCCTCATCATTGCTCTCCAAGGGGAAAAGGTTGTGACCTGCTTTAACTTGATCCTCCAAAGGTGTGGAAAAAGACAACTCAAAGCTTTCAGTGTATGCATTTAGAATATTTGCTTTTAAATAACCTTTCCCTTTTCCCTGTGCATTCTGTTGTTACAATAGCATTTACAAGGAGAGGTCAGACCTACAGAAAGTGGGGGAAATGATGATCTACCCAGAAAGTGAGAAAGAGGTAAACCATGAATATAAATCAGCTTTTGCTTTAAGGATTACATTTTACTTACAAGACTAAAACAAGTCAGGTTTGTTGTATTGTCATGAATGTTTTCAGTTGGTCCTTCAAGTATTGCTTGTTTTGCTATTTGCTAACAAGCACCTTTAGACTATCTATGTTGTGTTCTCTCCACCAGGCCGAGCAGCTGATATGCTACCTGTTTGATGCCTTGTCTCCTGAGAGCTGTTATACCATTGTACCATAAAGTTAAAATGTGTGAATGTGTTATGTGTTACAAACATTAAGCAACATCTGTTGCATTTTCATGAGACGTCTGCTCTGAAAAATGTAATTCATAATTCCAGTTGTTCCACAAATGCATGTTTTAGATCATATAAATATTTTTTCAAGTCACTGTAATGCAGTTTTCTTACAAAAAAATCCCTTTCCAGTCTTCTTGTAAAAGCTCTGTTCTGTAGGTTGTGTTTGAGACAAAAAGTATTCACACATTTCAGATGAAAAATTATTTTAATTCTCAAGATGATAAAAATAATTTTGTGAACTCTGTAAACCATTGCATAACTGTAGTGTAACAATTTAACAAGTGTTAACAAACTAGTAATACACTACAGAAAATATGCGGTACACAATCCTCAACGTAGAAAAAGAAAAACCTAGTATTCTAAGACTTGCACCTATTTTTGTGTTCACAACACAAAAGATATCAATATACCAACAGAATAATTCCTACAATTATCAGTAGAGAATTTCCTACATATTCATACAGCTTGTCACAAAATAAGGGACGTTTTTATATCTATAAATAAGGTCTAAACCCACTGACATTAAGTAAATCCATGAAATGCAATTTCCCCAGATTTAACACATTCTACCTAAATCGCTGTATTACCCTGAGAAAAATACATCTCTTGCCTTATTTTCCTAATTATACTGACAAATAGAAACTTGAAAACTTGCATTTGTTTTAGTTCTAATAAATTTTATTGAATAGCAGTTCACAACTAGATGCTACATCATGATGAATTAACTGCGCTCCAAAATATTCCAGTGACCTATTCATTGAATATCTAATTTAGAACAATACATTCAATATTTCAGGGCTTCAATGTTAAAATAACATTTCTACTGAAATTTTCTACAGTATATGGAACAACTGGTTCCACATTCAGATTATTTACTTTCGACAACACTTGTTGTACTAGTATTTTTACTTAATTTGAACAGCTCCATACATCATACTCATATACATGTACAAGATTGCATAAATCTTCAGGCTCCATTTTCATAATATTAAAACAAAGACAACACAACAACTAACAATAATGCAAAATAGATTAAACGATTCCAATGCAGAGCATAATGATACATCTATTACAGTTCATTTACAAGATTCTTCCTATTTGGTGCTTTTCCTTACAAACAATTGAGTTTTTGGTGCCAAATGACTAATTGAGATCAAAATTGTGTATTCAATGGTAGTAATGGTAGTAAGTATTGCTGCATTTGTTGAATGGTATGGCAAATACAGACGGAGATGGACAGTTATCAGTAAATTATAATCTTTGCTTCATCCTGTGGAACTGGTAAAGCAAATCTTATTTGATTGGCCGTTCTCCTTTCAGCTCAAGTGGCCTGAATACAGAGGATCATTTAGCAATCACATTGTGGTCCACAAAAGTATTGTAAGGCACTGGACTTTTAATTCTAATTAAATATGTTACATTTTGTCATTTGACTGAGAACAGACACTGTCTCAGAAATATTCTCTTGATACCAATCAAAATTATGTAATCATTAAAAGGCACAAATGTTAATGTAATTGGTCCGTTACAGATAAATTTAACAAATCTGAAGAAATGTAAAGAAATGTAAGCTGTGCTTACGAAGTGAATGTTTGTCTCATTTATTAAAAACCTTGGGATTGGAGCAGGTAGACCACTAGAGACCGAGGGCCAACAACAACACAGCTTTAATTATGTCTGTATCTGCCATTGATGCTTGTCACAATCATCATCTGTCCCGTTACTTTACAAAAAAACAAAAACTAATTTGGACCACGACTTTAAGAAAAAGTCAGAAAGAAAGCACCTTACAGTCACTGTAGGCTTTTCATAACAGCATATAATGCATAACCATCTGTTTCCAAAGTGATTGAGATTATGTAGTTAAGCAAAGTCAAAAAACAAAATTAACTTCAAAACAGTATTGTAGTGAAGTTAACAGTTGTATGTAAATGTTTGGGCACCCCTTGACAAATAACATATTCTGGTGAATTTTTAATTGAAAAGATGTAAACAGCCTCTCTAGGACATGGAACAGAAAACACAATATTTTCAGCAAACACTGATGCATAAATATCACAGCTTACAAGCACTTTTGTAGCCAACTTTTTGGATTTTCTCCCATTAGTTCTGCAATATTTTTGGGTCGTCTTGCATGCACAGCTCTTTTAAGATCTACCCACAGATTTTCAATTATGTTTAATTCAGGGGACTGTGAGGGTCCATTACAAAAACTTCAGCTTGTGTCTCTTGAGGTAGTCAATGATGGATTTTGAGTATGTTTATGGTCTTTATCCTGTTATAGAAGCCATTTTAACAGATGGTGTGATGTTTGCTTCCAGAATTTGCTGGTATTTAGTGGAATCCATTCTTCATGTGCCACTGGCTGCAACACAACCCCAAAGCATGATAGATCCACCCCCCAAGCTTAACAGTTGGCAAGGTGTTGCTCCTTTTCTTCTCCAAACATACCTTTCCTGATTGTGTCCAAAGAGTTCTATTTTAACTTCATCAGTCCACAGCACTTGTTTCCAAAACACATCAGGCTTCTGTAGATATTTCGTTGCATATTTCTGATGTTGGATTTTATGCTGAGGACACAGGTAAGGTTTTCTTCTACTGACTCTTCCATGAAGGTCTTGTTTGTGCAAGCATTACTGCACTGTGGAACAGTGCACCACCACTCCTCAGTCTGCTAAATCTTCCTGCAGGTTTTTTGGAGTCAAATGGTGGTTTTGATTTGCCTTTCTGACCAGAGTTTTCTCAGTCTTCCAGATCTCATCTTGACCTCCACAGTTCCCCTAAACGGCCATCTCTTAATTACATTTCACAGTGTGGAAACTGCAAGCTGACAACACTTTGCTATCTTCTTGTAGCATTCCCCTGCATTGTGGGCATCAATAACTTTCATTTTCACAATCTTACACAGCTGCTTAGAGGAACCCATGGCTGTGGAGTATTTGCAAAGCTTTGAATCGGGCACCAGCTGACATTTCCTAATGAAAATTGTTGACATGGTCTGAGACCTTGTAAAAGGAATCTGAGACTTCAGAAACTCTCAGGGTGCCCGAATCTTTGCACATGCCACAATGTTTCTATTTATGACATAAAAAGCAATTATGCATTAATGTTTGCTGAAAATCTTGTGTTTTATGTTCCATATCCTAGACAGGCTGTGTTTACATCTTTTCAATTAAAAAAAAAAATCACCAAAATATTTTAATTGGCAAGGGGTGCCCAAACTTTTGCATACGACTGTAAATGGCCACTTCAGAAACACAAATGTCATTCACCTTTGACATTCCTTCACTGTAGACAACATTTAAACTGACACTGAATCCTCGCTTAAGGTCAGCATGTGCTAGCCAGTATTGCACAAATCTGCCATAAACGTCAATGTATACTTAACACGAAATCAAATGTACATTTTGTTAGGATCCGACCCATGCATTTTTGATCATTTGTGTATCAACTCACTATAGCCAACTTTACAAGAGGAAAAAAATAGCAATAATTACTATTAATGAACATTATCTATTTAAGGTACTAGGTGATCCATTAAAAAAAAAAAAAAAAAATCAATTTAGGTTTCTTACTGAAATAAACCGAACGATGAAATGTAATACAAAAGAAATAACGACAATACAGGTCTTTGGTAAAACTGCAAAAAATGGGCTCAAGTCCATTAATGTTGTAAGCAAAAGCCGTTGGCATAGTCCTGTCATTTACTCACTAAGATAAATGTCCTACTGAATGAAATATTACAGCAAAAATCCATCCAAAAACAGAATTCCCATCACTCACAATGCTGGACTTTGTCTCAGTTTCATCTAGCTGACCGTGGCGCTCTCACATGCACTTTCTGGCTTTGGGCGAGACTCAGCCCGTCCAATATCTTTGCAATTACTTGAATTCTGTTCAAGGGTAAATTTTCCCTTTAAAATACATATTTGGACAGCTACTAGAACACCACTTTGGTTCATTTTTAGAATTTTCACACTAGACATCATTAATTTAGTTGGCTTCACAGGCAAAACAAACTAGACCAAAGGATCCTGTGAAATTAGCTGCACCGCTATTCAGCGTATGGAGGAAAAATACATTTACCTTCAATCAATTTTTTAAAAAATGGACAATCTACAGCAGTACATGTCTGTGACATCATTCTAGGGGATTTACAAAAGTACAGAAAATTAGACTCAAATGGATTTACAAATGAATAATTAAATCAAATAAGGTTTAGTCAAGTTAGATGCAGAAGACTGATTATTTCATAGTTTCTGAAATCTGAGCTGTGGATGCATAACAACATTCAAACATCTAAATGTATTACAAGAAACTACATTAATACCTTTTCCAATAGCAGCAAAGCTTGCAGAAGTTATTAAGCCTTTACTACACTAAAAAATAAGTCGATACAAATATTCTGGCAGTGTGACACAGTGCGAACTTTTTTTTTTCTTCTATTTTTGTAGCTGGTTAATATATATCGCATAACATGCAATACCAGATGTGTTTAGCCTGCCTTTTATGCTGTAATATAGTCATGAAAACGCTTATATCATGAAAATACCATAACCTTTCTTGATATTTTTCCTCTGAGTTGCTTAATTGTCATTTATGTGAATGTAAACAATGCATTTTCCCATATTTATAAGTAGCAAAAAGTGTACCTGGCGATACATGATTTTCTATTGAATTTAAAGCGAGAATAAAAAGATTCTTTAACACAGTAGAAGGTCATTTCAATTAGAGGGAACCTAAGCACAAACCCTATGCAAAATACAACTTACAAGTTAACTACAGAATTCTTCATTCACTGCAGAATTATTACAACAAAACAAATTAATGTTACTGAGCTCTTTAAAACGCATTTTTATATGTTTCTATACAAATTCATGTGTCTTATGTTTTCATACTCCCGCACATTGAATTGAAAAACCTAATTTCAAAGACTGAAGCTGCACCAAAAGAGCACCACGACCAAGGAATGACAGGGGGGGGGAGGGGAGGGTCATTTCTAAGGTTGTAAGTCAGGACACAGGCACTGACAATGTTTTCAATGTTCTCTTCTGCAGAAATACTTAATGGGACTGGGCCAAATACAACTGGCATATATTTATATGTACACATATAGTCATACAGAATGTCAACTTTTCTGCAAAGTTAAACAAGACACATTTTTGCAGAAACCTGTGCACAAGCGTCAACTACTTGTGTTTGCTCTGACAATTCTACACATAACCTTTTCCACTAAGTCAAGGCACTTTAGAGTTAGAGGCCGATATGTTCCAGACAAGGTCAAGAGGCTAGATTCCTACAAAAAAAAAAAAAAAAAAAACCCCATTTCAGGCTTTTAGCAAATACAATACATGCTTCTCTAATGACTAGGCTATATAAATCTCTACAAAAAACAAAACTAACTGATTGAATAACAGCCTTAACATGTAGCATGTGCCTTACTGATATTACAGCTGCTGGTTATGCCTAAAATACATCTTAAATTTGCACTTATTTGATTGAAATTTTATAAATCTAACTATGAAAGTAGGAACTATTAAGTACTTTTTCTATTAAATCTTAATATGTAGAACCATGCCATGATTTAACAATAGGAAACATGAAATATTCAATTTATGTTTCACAGTACACACAAAAGCTTCAGACATTAGCTTATATAGAAAAAAAAAGTATAAATCTAAAAAAAGACACAAAAGAATACCTACAAAGCAGCTTAAAGCAAAAAAAAAAAAAAATCTATATACCCTTTAATAGTCCCAGGTCAACAAAGTGCTTTAATAAGAAATCAAACTTCTTCAGAAAGTTGGTCAAAATAATGATGCTTGACTGGTTGGCTTTAATAAAATGAATCATGAGATCTATGAAAATTTGGGGTTTAACAAAATGTGGCTTTACTTAAGGAGGAACACAGAAGTTCAGCGTTCGTGTGTGTTTTTATTTCCTTGGTCAGTCTGATTTACTGCTGCTGATGTACAGATACACGGTTCAGCACTAATATCTTATTGGATGTGAAACATTTTACAAATCTGCATATTCGGTTTCTATTGTTGGACAATACTTTGACCAAAGATGATTTTTTTTTTCCATCTTTCATTCACACCCCATAGTGTTGAATGCAGGAAAGTGTGTACTCATTCCACAGAGCACGGAGCTTCTAAACGTCGTAGTGCTGTCTGGTACAATAAAGTGGATCCCTTTCACCAGTTCAGTTTTGGAAGCTCCATACTTTGTAGATGGAGTGAGTACACTTTTTTTCCTGGTATTCCAGACTATTGAGGTGATTCATTAGGCCAACACAAAAACGTGATTTCTGGTGCTCGGATATCAGGTTTCTTGATTCACTCCCAAATGCAACCAAGTGATTGAGATGTATTCCTCTTTAACTAAAGGAAAATTAGGTCTGAGTTTTGCCCATTTTATGTTTAACATCACCAGACTAGTTTGAGAGTGAACTCACCATTTCCTGTTATACAGTGACTTCCTTGCCCTTGATGTCCCAACCTGGAATATCTATGATATCAGCTATTGTGGTGAACTATCAGCAATGGCTTTGTATATCTATTACTGTGTGGGATTGTTTGGATCCACAAAGGAGAAACTTGTATTTCCATATATATGGTATTTCCATATTCTCCTATGAACATCAGTGGACTACAATGCAGCACCGTTTGATATTATCATATATATCAAAGAATCATTTGATTAGCAAACTGTTTTTAAGACTTCCAGTCAGTGACAGACGTATGGCTTTTAAGATTTTTTTAAAACTAGCATGTTTCCATTTTCAGTTAAGATATAATATTAAAGTTACAGTGAGATAAGTATTCTTTTTTCAAATATAACAATCTGTGATGTAACAGATTTACTAAAACCTTTTATTGGCTTTACACACATCTCCACGGTATTTTCTGAAATGTTTGGGCTGAAATGTCTTCAAATTTGGTCTGGGGTGACTTTAAGTGCATTAAGTAAAGAAGATGATACCTCAGGAGATCACAGATGCATTTGTCCACGCTAATTTCAAGAAAGAAATTAGGCAGAAATACAAACTCACAGACGACGTCTTTGTGTATCCAGCTTTTTCACTGGGATTATTGGTCCTGTTTGCAATTTTAGAAATAAGAGAAATATGTCAGGTTGGCAATGCATATCTGCATTTTGTTCAGGGAAAGCACGACTGCATTGTTTAGCCAAATCTGTTTGTAACTGGGTGTAAAAACACAATTTAGATATTTGGACACATCTGGACATGTACGTCGTTTTGAGTGTCTGAATCATGATTGAAGATTAGAGTAATTCGGAGTAGTATGAGGGCCAAAAGGGCATCGCAAGATAATTCAATATTCTAATTTTGAGTGCATGGCTTTTCATACAGAAAAGCTATCTGGTTGACCAAAGTAATGTGCACATAAAATGAGCAAAAACTAAAATAATTGAATCCCCTGTACACAATCTAATGCATAATGCTGTGTTTCATCAGTCAAACATCATTTTATTCTAAATTAATTCAATCACTGTATGAAACAGACATTGCTATTTAGAAAATGTAATATCTATTAGTAGTTTTTCAAAGGGCTAATTCTTTAAATAGTACCTTGAGTAATTGTACATCACCACTTCAATATTTTTGTTCTACAGTAGGGACATTCTGTTTTACTAGGTGCACAGTTCTCACATAGTACATAATGTTGGCAAGGCTGCAGAACAATGCAACGATCATGCTTTTGGCAAACTATACATTTCTTTGACTGAAGCTGATATATTACCTGTTGGGGAAGAAAAGAATGAGTATCAGCTGCAACTTAGGAAAATACAGTTCATGCAGACTTTTAAAAATAAGCATGCTTGATGACAAATGTAGATCTGAATGATAGCCTGATAAACCGTTTTTTTAAAACTATGAAGATGCTACAAATGAAATGCTGTGTGTGATCTAGTCTTTCTTACCCCGTCTATAAGGTCTAGGTCATTACGCAGCTGACTCTGGATGGAGTGAAGCTTTGACAGGGGGAGCTGGTCCAGCTCTCCGTAGCTACGTAGAAGAGGTGTTCCAGGGGTGCGACAGAGCACGTCAAAGTCCCCTTGGAGCTCTTTCAGCTTGTGCTCCGTTTCTTCCCATTTCTGTTCTGCCAGCTGCCGCTCCGCTTCGGCCGTTTTTGCTTGTTCCTTTGCTTCATGGGCGTCTTTCTGGCAAGTTTCACAGGCCTGAAAAAAAAAAAAGTTCTTCTGTTTAAAAAAAATTCTTGCTATTTGTGGCAGTTATTGTGATACACTGACACATGAAATGCTATGAAAGTTCATTTGCAACACCTACTTGTTTGACCTGATGCCAAGCCTCCTCCCATTGTTTAATCTTCCTCTTGGCCTCATCGAGTTCTCTAAACAGGCGGGCCAGATCAGCGCTGCTGGTTGCGGAGGTTAGGCTGCTGAAAACTGGAGATGGACTCGGCGAAAAGCTGCCACTCACAAAGTCCCAAATGTTGCTAGCTCCTCCATTCAAGCCTGAGCAAGTGAGGTGTTAAAATCACAAGAACAAACACAAAAGTTAATTGTTAGTCGTGGATCTATGTGGAAGTGGAAAACTTCAACATTCATTTAGAGACGTCTGATCATTAAACCATTTTAAAAACTCCTTTATCACATTATCATTTTATCACCACATTTTTCATATATGTCTAGCCCATCTATAATATTGTCTTTGTGATTTTTCCATATTGTAATTTTGCATCTATTGCATGCCTGCCATCCAAATTCCTTCTCTGTTGCTCTTCCTGAGGTTTTTCCATTTTTTCCCTGTTAAATGGTTTTTTGTGGGATTTTTTCCTTCCTACAAATTGAAGGTCTAAGGATAGGGGGTGTCATATGCTGTACAGATTATAGGATGTTTTCTTACAGAAGCAAACTTGTTAAATGTTTCATATGCAGTAGTTACAACTAAGTTAAATTAAAGCAAGTGCTCAATTCATACATGTTAACATTATTGAACAGAGCAGTAGTGGAGCAAGTCTAGAAGAACCTTTAGAATTTTTTTTTATTGACATACTGGAGATTAAAATCTAAATTCAAACAGCTTCAAATGCTTTCCGGCTCACTTGGGAGCAAAACGTCAGATGGTATCAGCTTACCCAAAGAGTTCTGGGAAGAGGAGGTGGGTGTTCCCAGGAGGCCATGCTCTTGTTTGGCTAACATGTTTGACGGTTGATTTTGCTGCGATACCGTCCCAGACAGCAGAGACTGTGACAGGGACTGGGAGAGGGAGCTTAGCGGGGAGGTGGAGAGTGATGACGAGGAATTCAAAGAAGACGATCGTGCCAGGGAGCCAGGAATGTTAACCGGAGCTGATCCACCCAGCACCCTATGACCTATGAGGACACAGGAAATAGAGTTGAAATATTTTAAGAGTGGCGACACCATCTGTAAACAAACAAACAACAGTACAGTAAAAACACGGCTTTACTGTAAACTTACTTGCCAATCCTATATTGTTGTCTTGCTCCTCTAACTCCTTCTCAAGAGATGCAACATTAATGTCACTAAAGTTGAGGTCCAGAGCGGATCCTGAGGGACAAACATTTATCTAACTGAGATTTGACAAGAAAACAAAAAAAAGGTTGTAGTCATGGATCACGTTTTACACACACGTACCTATGACAGACTCCACTGTGTTGCTCCCTGGATAGAAAGGAGTGGCTTTTGCATTCATTGTTGATAAGGTGGTGGGTGAAGAACTATCTGAGCCAATACTGGAGGCCAAGCTTGACGTTATACTGGAGGTAAAGCTTGATGCCAAAGGGTTCACCGCAGAGAATACAGTGTTTTGTGTCTAAAAGGGAAGCAAAGAAAGGTTTTAGTTCTAATGTTGTTAATTTAAGTTTTAAGACAACAGCAACTGTAAGCAGCAGTTAACCTTTCAGTTAATAACATCAGACTGTTGTCACACTCTACAAGTACTGACACTAAGTCAGCCTAAGAAAAATATAATACTCTATAATTATATTTTGTCTACAGATACAGTAACACCAACATTTACAAATAAATAAATACATCATATAATATGTAATATCACCACGATATTGCCACATAGTACCTCATCTAAACACAAACCTGTTTTTCTTGGTCCATCAATTTTTGATCCATGTGTCCCTTATTCTTAATCTAAAAATGATACAATAACACGGAAGCAGCACATTTAATGACAAAT
This sequence comes from Scomberomorus guttatus, assembly GCA_038419695.1. Lineage (NCBI taxonomy): Eukaryota > Metazoa > Chordata > Actinopteri > Scombriformes > Scombridae > Scomberomorus > Scomberomorus guttatus. Next base: position 2,343,771 of record CM076459.1, read on the forward strand.
CAAGAAAACTTCATTTTTTTATCTAGATAACCAATATAAGCTGCACTTACAGACACAAATCAAAGAGCCTATGTAAGCACATACTTTCACCCTTAATCTTTATTCACTTTACTTTAAGGGTGCTAACTATGACTTTGGTGACATCAAAGACGGCACTGAGACAGCTTTCAATGCTGTGCAAAGTCAGTAGGTTTTGTTACGGTCATGATTAATGTGGTAATTGTGTGCTGAATTGCAGCCCGTCAGCGTGAGAGGTGTGTAAACAGATTAAGTGTCTTGATTCAACTTAGCCGGCTACTTTATTTAAACACACTGCTTATGATCACAGCACATCCTGAACAAAATAGACACGACACCTTTTAACTGAGAGTGGGCGGTGTATTCAGAGAGCAGCTAAATTAACCAAAGGGAAATTCTTAGTCTTCAGTTACAAATATTCTTTGCTCATGTGTGCAGTGTGAAAATATTTTTAGCAGTCAGATTGTAAGATTGAACCCACAACCCAAATATGAACTATTCAATACTTGATAGATCCTCCATAAATTGAAATATCTCACCACCACAACCGTCACATCAATTCTGATTATGCACCCATGATGTGCGTTGCAGTGTTATGAATGCAAACAAGCTAAATGTGCATTATTTATGGATATTCTATGGATGTGTTTTTTTCCAAACACTGAGGATCCAATACATGAAATCACTTAAAAGCAATGCAATCAATAAGAAAATGACTCAAATGTGACACATAAAAAATGAAAATGACATGGCAAATTATGAATGACAAATAAATCAGTGACTCAAAATGACTGACAGTGACAAAGCCCTAAGTTGTCTATGTGTTGTATTCTTCCTAAAACTAAAGAGAGCAGTCTGTATACCTGATCCTCACGTTCAAAGCCCGGAGCTTTAGGATAGTTAGACGTCAGAGATGAGACACTGGATGTGGTGGACTCTGAACATAAACTACTATTAGTTAAGGATTTGGGCCTGCTGATGGATCCCACTGGGGATAACAAACTGTCGCTTCCTGAGCTTGGCGTTACAGTTGAGCTATTAGAACATGAAACCTGAGAAAGAGAAGTGCACATGATCTTAATAAAACGATGAGCCAATAAAAATAAATAAATAAATAAATAAAAGCATTATTCTGAGTATGAGTATGAACGTGATGACTACTAGACATGAGCATCTGTGATTGAGATTAGATTGGGCATGTAACAATAAATAAAAACTTGCAGTTTTTACTAAATTATCCTCTTAAATATGCTGACAGAATATTATATGTTCTTTTAAAACAATGTAGGAATGAAATTTAAATCAATAAAAAGGAAAATAGAAATTATGACAAATCAATGGATTAAAAAACTGAAAAATGAGAGCATGGCAAACAAAATGCCCACAAAGTAAATGGCTGGTTTGCATCAGCAGACATTTACATAATATTTTAAGACATTTTCCTCTTGAAGAGTTGATTCTGTTAAATTTCCTATTAAAGAATTAACGCTACAACAGAGTAAACGTACACTTCCTACTTGGCCGTTGCTACTGGTTGCGCTGGTGGTGGAGTTGCCTCCACTGTTCCACTCACTGACTGGACACTCTGAATACTGCTGAGAGCCCAGCTGGGTCTGTGAACTTGACTGTATCGCCGTTAGCAATGAGCTCATGGTCTCTTCTGTAGAAGGAATTCCTGAAATGATTAAAAATATATTTAACTGCATAAGTGTGTCAACAGCCAGGTCGCTTAAAGCCAACATCCAATAACATCAACGTTCCCTCAAGATTGATCTCCAATTATCAAAGAGTTATCAATGTTTGATGTAATAAACAACAAAATGGAGTTAGCTGAGCAGGAAACAGAGAGAAACGATAACACAGTAATAACACAGTATTTAGTGTCGGAAAACTTTCACTTACTTTCTACATGTGCAAACGCACAAAACGGTCCTCTGGGACAGTATCCAGTTTGCCGCATGTCATTGCATTTGGTGGATTTGTAGATCTAAAGGATAGAAAAATGAATCACACACCAATGAGTGAAAGTTAAGATGTTAAAAAAAAAAATCAAATATTAACAATGGAAAACCTGTTTGTTCTGTAAAGGAGATTACACTGTTATTCAATATTACAAACAATAAAATCAGAAAATGTCCTTGAGGGAAAATTCTTTTTATAGGTACCGTACCATTATCAGGCTTTTTGTATTGACTCGCTGGTGCCGATAATTAGGCCTAATTAGGATAATTAGACCATAAAAATTACAGACAGTCGCCAGGGTATAAAGAGTTGCATGGAGCACCACCTACCATAAATATGGATGGATGATTAGTTTACTAATCTTCTCTGCCTTTCAATTTAAGTTTAAGGCTTTTATGACTCTCTGCTGGGATCTTAACAAAAATCTCTTAACACACACTCTGTATGAGATATTTTACAGCGAAGTAGAAGTAGTAGAAGGTTGTGACCTATCCACCTGCTAACTTTAGGAAAGAGAAAATTCACTCACCTCGGGGTGAAACTGCTGTTCAGTGCGAGAGTGACAATACTGGCAACTGTCTCCACTGTCGCACTTTGAGGGCTCGCCCCATTCGTCCCCATGTTTCACATTAGGGCAAGGAGTTGACCTGCAGTGTTACACACAGTCAGGTCAGAACCTTTACACATCCTGCAACTACATGACTGAAAACTATTGTTTTTAAAGTTAGTCATAGCTCATGGTTGTTGTTTTTTTAATGCTTTTCTTGCTTTATGTGGTGTTTCTCTCAGATTATGGCAGGTGCTGATATTAAAAAACATCCTATTGGTGCACATGCACAGTATGCAATCCTATAAGAATAAAAGATTGTGCTATCTGAGCCTAAATATTAAGGGTTTACATTCTCCTATTGAAAGAAAAAGGAAAGAAAAAGTCAAAACACTGATGTGGGGTTGCTTCAGGAAACACACTTATTAGACCAAGAGACAAGAAAACATGGGTGGGTGGGATATGTGTGTGTAGCGTGTGGATCTAGCCGTAGGAGGGGATTAGCTATTTTGATCAATAAACATCTGCAATATAAATGTATTAAAGAGACCAGAGACACCTTAGGGAAGGTCTCTGTTTTAGACTCATCAACCAGGTGGAGAAATATTATGCTAAGTGGGCAAATTACATCTCCTTCATTAAAGGACCCAGAGACCTCTGCATATATGATAAGACGCTGGCTCAAATCCCATCTAGACCTGTGACATGCGACACTCGATAACCTACTAATCTGCCAGTGAAGTATCTTCTCTATGTGTTTAACAATTTAGTTATTTATTTTCTATTAATTTAAATTTTCTTTTTGTCAGCTTAGTCTCAGTGTTGTCTACTCTTCAGCCATATAATTGCGTGACCTTGTTTCTATTCCATGTGTCCTGACTCTCAGCTCATACATTGTCATATGATGCATCTGATGTGTTGTCTTGACCTGGTCGAAAACAAAAACAAAAAAAAACTACTGATCACAAAATTAGTCATAGCTCACCTATACTTGAACTTTCGTGGATTTCGTCTTCGGTCTCTACTGTTGTGGTAGTGGGGACAAGCGTAGCCCTGTCTGCAGAGTCTTGGAGGCTTAGTACACTGGTCTGTTTTATAGTTGGCTAAAACAAAGTTGGTATCTGTAAAATAGGTACAAAGTATTCATGTAATATTTCATTTCATCCAGCAGAAAAATAAACACCTTTGTGGTAAAACTGTGGTTTGTTTGCCATTGCATTAGCCCATCGCCATCAGAGTGGGGGTGGGGGGGGGGGGGTTACTCACCTTGCCACCGTGGGTCCTCCGTCAAAGTTTTCTCAATCATGGCTTGGCTGGCTAGTACACCGGGTTGCAGATCAGGAATACCTTCCCCAGATCCCAACTGTCCATTTTGGAGGGCCTCTTGTGCTTGGATTTCTCTGTGCACATAAAATATATGTTATTATCCATTTCCTCCAAATTTCAAAAGACTAAATATACCAATAGAAAAACTTACACAGGACCATCTGACACATACTGCAGCTTAATATTGGCTAAAAGCTGGTGTAACAGCATCACAATATTCACAGTATATCTTGAAATACCATTAAAATACCAAGAAAAACAAACTCTCCAATGAAAAGTAGATGTAATGATTATACAGAGGTCTATCAATCTAATTCCTGAATTCTTACTACATACAACATGTTGCTCAGGAAACACTTAGTTCAACAGTCTGGCTGGTATCAGATAACCTCGCTCAGACCTTTTCAGCAGCACAGAGCTCAATAAAAGAAGTTTATCGTTTTCGCATCGAGCGAAACTGTGAGCCTGGCGATCCATTAATCCCCCAACATAAATGGTATTTTGTTTACATTATGTCTGAATTGGCTGATTTGTTCGCTCCATTGTGAGGCTTGTGAGTGAAAAGTTTGGCAGGGAAAAGAGAGGCCAGTATTTGCTTTGTACGTCACCTGATATCATAGACTGGAGGTCGGAGATCATGTGGCCCGTGAGCAAAAGCACAGTGGAGGCCATTCTTCACACAATGCCCTCGGGCATCTGTCTCATGGATACAAGTGCCAGTCTTGTAATAGCGTAGATGGTACTTGCGCTCTGTGTCACCCGTTGTCCGGTGTAAATAAGGGCAGCTGAAGAAGCAACACAATGTTGAAATATTTAACGGTTTATGTGAATAAAACTGATTTGGCATGTCATTAAAATAATAAAAGTGCAGCTAAGACCTGAAACCTAAACTGACCATAATGAACATAACATGTAGCAGAAATTAGTTTTTAAAAATTGTACAGATCAAGATATGACTGTAGTCCACAACTATAAAATGTTTGTGCAGGCAGCATGTTTCATATGACCTGATTATAATGACATGATTATAAGCATGAAACAGACAAGCAGCGGACTGACATTCAAAAAAAATATATAAAAAATTCAGTATTCATGAACACAGTTCAGTATTCGGAGCCGACAAGACATAAAAAATACATGATAATGAGTTAATTATTGTAGTTGAGCACATTTTCAATCAGGAATAAGATTCTACTTTGAATGCAGGGCTGACACATCAGCAATTCCTCAAGAAACGTATAGGCAATAAGCCTCGTGAATAAACCAAATTTTCCTTTCTTGAGCAGCAACAGTTGCTATAGCAACATGTACAGTCATACAAAAATAGCTGCCATTGGCAGAGGAGGAACTGTAAGGATTGCATTATCCATTAGTTCAATAATTTCAGCTCCTTTTTTAAGATTTCTATGTAGGGCTCAATTAAATGCTGCACCGTTTTCAATTTCCACAGTCATACAGAGAGAGGTGGCTAAAAACGAACAGTCTTTATACACAAACTATGAAAGATTAAAGGGGGAACACCAGTCCCACCCATTTTAAGAATTCACATATCTAGTTTCTGTGCCAGCAGATCATTCAGCAGTCAATAAACATGTAAATGCTCCACTTTTCTAAAGCCACAAGCGGTTTAGAAAAAAGAAACCTCTGTTTTTTCCTCTGTAGCGAAAGAGGACAGATGTGTGCAAAACAAAGGAGAATAGTGGTCAAACATAAGAAATACACAAACAAATTGGTGTCCTATTGTAAACAGGATAAAGAGACATTTGTGAAAATATGAAGACGGGGATGAGAAACGTATGCGCATGAAATCACATTTTGTAATCAGCTGAAAATTATAGCGGCGCCATTATATAATGTTGGGGGGGGGAGGGGTGCACATATGGCTGACCTGTCAAATAGTCTTATCTCAAAGACAAAGAGATGCGATCATTCCAACTAAAGGGTAAGTTCAATTAGAAATGTTAAATCTGGCACATACACTAATAATTAATGTATGCAGCAAAACAAGGAATGATGCAAGATGTGATCCGTGCAATCACGCTGCAACATCATACTTTTCAAATAGGGGGACTAAATGACAAATACTGCTTCATATGCAGCTATCAATCAAATCCTATTATCCTTTCATGCTTAACTTAATGTGAAGAATACACCCAGTTTCCCGTCTTATCTTCAGCGCACTTTCATACATAGCGGAAATTCATACATGGCTTTGATAATCAAACTGGACGTTTGTTAACCTCAGTTCAGGCGTAGCGGAGCTGATGTGCACGTTGCCACATTAAACAGAGAGCGCTTGCTTAATCTTCACACTTGCATCATTGTACATCCACGTTGCGTGCATATGGATGAGTTACTGTAGCCACAGAAAGCCGGTAAAATTACCAACGAATGAACAAATTTTATACTTTATCACAATTCAACTCAAAAATGCACCAACAACAAAAAACACACGCTCACATTGCTACAGAGAAGCTCCAGTTGTCAGATCTTTACACTGGCTTCCTGTCTGTCAAAGAATTTATTTTAAGATACTACTGTTGGTTTATAAAGCGCTGAATGGTACATTTCTGATTGTCTGCTACGTGATGAACCAATCCAGACCTCTCAGGTTGTCTGGGACAGGTCTGCTTTCTGTCACTCAAAACTAAACACGGAGAAGCAGCGTTCGGTTTTCATGCTCAACACATCTGGAACAAACTCCCAGAAAACTGCAGGTCTGCTGCAACTCTCAGTCCTTTTAAAACAAGGCTGAAGATTTTTCTGTTTGCCACTAAAACATATTTGAGGCTTATTTTTTATTTCCAATTTAACACTTTATCATATTTAATTTTTTTCTTTTTCTGTAAAGCACTTTGAATTGACTTGTTGTTGAAATGTGCTACACAAATACACTTGTCCTGCCTTACATAGCAGCCCCTCCTCCGTCTGTATAACAAATAACACAATGCTAGTTTTGCTACGTTTGTTTCAGTCACTGTAAAACTCACTATTAGAGGCAACGAAATACTACTTTATAAAAAAAAAAAAAGCCAGATATATACACACACAAGTCCTCGCATCACATCTCAAACTATTAAGGGCAGCTGTGGGACACATTTTCCACCACTAATGAAATGTCCTGCTGCAGTGCATTCAATATTTTAGTGGCACTGGTTTGATTCAGGTTATGCTTTGTATTCATATAGTTAGGCAGGTCCTCACCCCCCAAACACTGCAGCAAATTATCAGTAATTTCTGCAGCTGCATCATCATGAAGCTGAAGGACAGCAATGACTGAAACAGGGGACTTACTCATCTCCATCCGGACAAATGCCTGTTGTCTCGTCGTATTTCGTGCAATACACGTCCGGGCTGTAGTTAAAGGTTCCGTCTCTTCTTCTTATGGGTCGTCTTCTCCGCTGGTTGAGAAAATGCCAGTGAAAGCACGTAAAGGGTCTGTGCTGCGTACACTTGTGCTGGAGGAACAACGGGCACTGCTCTGTCCTGAACTCCTTCAAGTATCTGAAACAACGAGGAAAAACCAACGAGGAAGAATCAGAAAGCGTGTTTTATCATTATTATCCGCTAACATATGAGTCGAAGGTAGAGGGAAAAAAAAGAAAAGTTGAGAGACGGAGAGGTGTCGTGCTGCTAGAGGTGTAGCCTACTATATTTTGGGTCACTAACGTTGGCTCGATATTCACAGTGAAAACTACGTAGGTTTTTCGACGTAACGCCGGTTGTACGTCCCTGAGCGTACGTCTTTAAATGTGCGTGGCAAGAGGGAACTCAAAATAAGGCCGAGCTATTTACAAGCAGACTGGTTAGCGAGTTCCTGGCTAATCATTTAGCAGACCAAGTTGACGGTGTAATTTTCAACGGATTATTCAAAACAATTCCCCAACTCTGTCAAAGTGTTGTAAACGGTTCCGATAACAGTCGCCTTGTCAATTAAGTGATTTAAGATGTCCGTGTTTCCTGCATTAGGACTGCTGTCGTTAGCGTGTAGTCGCTGTTTGCTATGTAACGTTAGGTAGTCACAAAGCCAGGAAAAGCACCATGTTTTCAACGCGCACACACAAGAGTTGAGGAATGCGAGAAATGCACGCGCGCATAGGTGCACGTGCAAATAACATTTTCGGCAGCAGACGATTTTGTTGTTTTTTTGCAGCAGCTTTACTCACGTATAGTGGGTAGGTTTCTCGGTTTGAGGAGACGCATTGGCCGCCGTTTTCGAAACCGACGGCATTTTCAGTCAAAACAATGATTTGCGCATGCGCTCGGATCTGTTGCACGTCCGCCTGCACGCCAGCGCGCTGCTGCGAAGACTGTAGCAGGGGGCGCTGCAAACACGTGACACACTTCTGACTGTTTACGTCTTCTGGTTTGTTTTAGCGTCTCCTTACTTCTACTAATGCACTTTCTGGTTCAATTCACTGTCTTAATTGTTAGTGAATATATATATGAATGAAAAATAATTAATATTTCACCTGCATTTATAACAAGGAGTAAATTCCAGCCTTTATTTCAAAGCTTCAAAGGCTACACTTATTTAAATGAATTTATAGACAATACCCAGATAGCAGACAAACACTGAATCAACATTGAATCAATGTTAAGGCATCAACGAAACTATCATTGAATAATGTTGAAATTTAACATTGATTTTTCATCAGGTTTGCACCCTGACATAATGTTATTTCAACGATGAAATAACTGTCAGTAAATCATGTCAGTTTTTAGTCATTTCAATCAGAAACCACACGGGGCTGCAATTAACATGATTTTGAACCAAAAAGTCACTACCTAAAACAAAATAAATAATATAAATAAATAAGAATATAATATATAATATAAATAAGATTATATCATGCCAGGCAAAGGTCTGCTCTGCAGGGCTGTAGCCAGGATTTTAACAATACTGGATTTTAAAAACTTCCATCAATGACACCCCACCCCCATCACACTTTTTTCTTTACAAGACATCAAAATAATATATAATAATAATTTTATCTCGCCACACAAACTAAATAATGTTTTCTTCTCCACAATGCTAATCCTGATGGAGAAATGCTAAAACAACTATATTGTATTATTATTATTGACCTCAAACAGTCATATTCAAGAAAATTGACCTTATAGAATCAGCCTTGTAAACCCAACATCTGTAATGTGTCTGAAACTCTTCCTCTCAAATACAAGAAACTATGCTGAGGACATGTCCTCTCTCTGTCTTCAGTGGCAATGCCCTGATGTTATTATTATTATTATTATTATTATTATTATTATTATTAACATTCCCTGTCATCAGTAACAAAAGCTGTGTCAGGAATTAAAAATGTGAATAACAGTTTCCTTCCTTCAAAGCTTTCCTTTGAAATTTTAAAAGCTTTCACAAGTTAGCCTTTAATTTAGATACTGAGTCATTTGTTGGGAATCTCTGACTTTGCTTTACATTTACATTTAAACACTTCACTTGTGAAATCCACAGCTCTAATGAAGGTGAAGGTGTGTATGGTGGGGGAGATGTAAAAAGCCTTGCATTTTTTCTCTATATGAGGCTCTCACAGGCGGTCATGTTGCCCTCCAATCTACAAATACTGTTTACTTCACCTGCCAGCCTACAGATTTTGTTTTCATCTCAGTGGTCTACATTCATTAGACCAACATACTGCATTTAGTGTACAGGTGTAGGCTAAATGTAACTGCTTTTACAGTGGTTCTATCTTTCCCACTATCTAACAGATAAGTGTGATCTAGTTTGGGAAATTATAAAGCACCTCCTTTGTTTGGCTTCTCTGCATGTTTATTATGATAAAATGTATTGTAGTATCTCCATGTATTTGGAGTCATTATACTGTTTTTAGGGTTCACCAGAGGACACACATGGTCCACACTATAATAAGTTTTTCTGTTTATTCAGACCACTCCATCATCTGCCTCCAAATTTGCAAATTTGCCCTTTAGGTTTTGGTGTTAACACTGAAGGTTTTGATTGCCTTATATAAAATATTATAAAATATTTTCAGTAAGAAATTTGGTGTGGTCTGCCTCATCATTACTGCCACATGTGAACCTCCAGTCCTTCCTTCTCTCCTTCTGCTTCTGGGAGGCTGTTCTGTTAAACCCTTTTTTCCTCTAAGGGATTTTAATTTACAAATGCAATTATACGTCTAATCCATTATTCAGCTGCTGAGGTCCACTGAGTGCACTGCCTTGTAATTATGCATAAGCCCTGGACTATCCAGTTGTAATTACTTTGACACGCCCCACCCCCACTCAATTTACAGTTGTCCAGTACCTTTCTTACGTAAGAAAAAATTTAAGGGTGCCCACCCTTTTATATTTTGCTTGCTTTGTTTTCTGTGTATTTTCAGCAGCTCAAGCAGCGTGCAGATTGTTGTCAATTTTGTGTTTTAAATTTTGCTCTCGAGCTACAAACTAGACAACATCAACTCTCATTTGTGATGATGACCTGGACATGTTCACCTGATAATGACTTGGAAGCTGAATTTGAGGAATGTATATTTAAATACCGGTTAATTCGGTACATCTGTACAATCTAATGCGATCCAATGCAGTCACACTGCAATAAATTTTAATTTCTTTAAGTTATCATGTTCATGTTCATGTGTCAGAGAGGCTTTGATTTAACTTGGACTTGGCTATGCTACTGTATGTGGAAAGATGTTTCATTAACATGCACAAGGGGACAAAATATCAGAAATATCTAATAATATTATGCAATACGATACAATACCAGCACTACCTACAGCCTCAAAAATTATTGTTATTATTGTTGAATCAACACCTGTGAACAGAAACTGAACATTATATTCATATTTATTGCAGGACCCTTTTTTTTTTGCACCTAATAAACTGGCCACTCAACATTTTGCCAGCAATTTTTTTATCCCATTACTAGATTACATCATTTTAATCATTTGGCTGTGTGAACCATGTTTGGAATGAGCATCCCAATATTATACAAGAATAACCTAAAGCTGTTGTATAGAGTCTGTTATCAGATGGATTTTTGCTGTTTAATCCAGCATCATTCAAAGGAAGTATGATGACTGTAAGCAAGGGGAAAAGTCACACCCTTTTTCCTTTCTGTGACGTCAGCCACCACAAACCTTTAACCTCACTCAGTAGTCTCAGCTGTACACACAGTCCGCTGTCAACCTCTTCTCACAGCGTCTTTTATGTGTGTGCTTGTATGTGCATGTGTGATGTAAAGATGGTCTTTTGCCTTTCCCTCGGGGTTGAACTTGGAGGGTCTTGGCTCTGGTGTCTAGGTGTTGCCTGTTTATATCAATGAACTTGACAGCACTCATTGCATTATTACTTGCCTGTCTTCCTGTCTTGGTGCCCTCTGTGGATTTGAAAGAGCCAGTCCATGCGCTGTTTGCAGCCACATGCGATACACAAATCTACAGTATGAGCTACACTTAAACCTGTCTTTGTTGAGGTAAAACTGTTTTTTTTTCACAGACAAAACTGTGAAAACTAGAACATGCTGAATGTTTACCTGCACAGTGAGGATACAGAACAAACAATTCTGTGGTGGAAATTTCATACAAGAGAATCTTTAGTGTCATGCAGCACAACAAGTTTTGCATTTTTGCAGACCTCTAATAAACAATCGTTCAAACAATCCTCAGCGCTGCTTTCCCAGGCTACTGGGACTGTTACAGCTGGAATAACAGTTTGTGGTTTGGACTCCTGTTTTTCCCAGTCACGCCATTATCTCTGGCTGCCTGATGTACAAACACAGCTCAGGCGCACCACAGGCTGGCAATACACACATTTTATATACTCGTGTGCAATCTTCTTCCTCGTTATGAAAGTTTCCTGTATGCTTATTGTCAGTGCAACATGACACATCCATCTACCTCTTCCACATAATACACTGAACCTGTTGTGCATGCAGTGTTTGTTTATGCAAAAATGTAAATAACAGAGGGAATAGTCTGCAATCTATGTTGCATTTCATTTTATGCAGATGACTGTAAGAAAACAATGTAGAATTTGAAATGTTTGCTCTGACAGATCAACAAACAAAGAGGCCGTAACACTTTATGACAGGTTATCATGGAACCTCTGTTATCAGGCCTCTGGTGGGATACAATTCAAAAGTTTTAAGCTGCACCTGTGTAATCTGTTTTACATTAACCTGTAATCAACGTGCGTCTGTGTCTGTCAAGCATTTTATGAGATTGTAAGTGGTGATATATTTTAAGAGGATCCACAAGTCTAGTGGTCATAATGAGTCTGGTATCGAAATACAGTATGTCTGACTGACCAAAATATGTTACAGCTGCTCTAATTGTTTGATTTTAGTATTTGTATTGATTTAATTTTTTAAAAAAATGGGGTGAATCAGCTCACAATTCTAGCAAAGGATATAAAACCAGCCACAAATCTGCAGATGAAGTCTGTTTTGACAGAAAATGTGTTAGTTCCAAAAGCCCATTACTTTTGTCAAGTGTTGGTTATTGTTGTTTATCAGTGTAATTTATGTTAAAGACGGGAGCGAACAAAAGATTGAAGATGCTTTTTGTGGTTGGAAGCTGAATGATGTGTTTACACAGTCTCATCCTCTCCTGGCAAAACAACACCTGCCTCTTTGCTTTAACGTCACGCTAACAGGAACTGACACGTAGGGTAATAACTCGGGTGAATCGCAGCCATCTTTGAACTGAACACTCAGTGAATCCTACATCTGCTGCGATATAAATACTGAGCTCTGCCATCAGATTTGGAAAATCAACCCCATAAAAAATGTATCTTATATGTGTTTGACCCACCTCTTAGATTGACTGTGATAAATACATTCAGCATAAGGCAAGAAATAAAGGATGTAACTAAATAAACCCTTGATTTATTCCATGTAATACTTGAAGACATGAACAAGACTGGTTATTTTAAAGGCTGTTTGGTCTTTTGTAGTCTAAGAAACACATTTGTTGATCAGAATCAGAAACATCTTCTTCATATTCCTGGAAAAGTGTAACAATTTATTTGTTTCTAAAAATAAAACAAATTTGTGAACATTTGTTTTCATTGTCCAATGAATATTAAGCTGTACATAAGGCTGTCTTTCAACAGAAGAAAAAAAAAGGGGGTTAGCTGAAAAGCACAAAGCAAGGGGTACAGTGATATATGATGGAGATGGAGACAGTGAAAAGCAAGTCAATGCTCCTCGTAGTGTCCTCTATTTTGTTGCCCACCTGTGATGTCCTCAACTGTTATTACATTTTTTGACGTTGCTTTGCTGCTTGATATGTACATGTACTGTAGGTTTTAACTGATATGATCCTTCTTTTCCAGCTTAAACAGATTCAATTTGACACATTATTTACTCTATGCATGGTGCTTTAGCTGCAATTCAGCCTTTGCTATTGTTGCATGTTCTTACAAAGCCTGAACATATTCTTGAAGATTTGTTTTATGGATCACACAATGATTTCATTATTGTCTATCTTACACAGAAGCTCTTCTGAGACTCATCTATTTATTAGTTACCTTTGACCATTTGCTGTACCTCAGGGTTATATGCTGACATTAGCATCTCACTTGCATTTACTGTTGCTTGCGTTGCCACCCAACTAACTTTGTGAAGAAATAACACCAAATACACATGAGGAAAACAATCCAACGTTGGGATTAACGTTGGGTGAAAATAGCTTTTAAGTACTGTATGTGAATTTGTTATCTACTACAAAGATACACACAAAGTTATTTTCAACCTTTCAGTGTACATTCTTGGTGCTTTAGTATTTTTTGTTCAGAAAGTGAGCAGGTTAATGGAGACACTGGCACAACTATGACGCAAAGCTAAACAGCTGAAGAAGGCTGAGGTAATATTTCACACTGGGTGATATATCACTTTGATATTCAGAATAGTATAATTTGTGGACTCGTTCTCAACAGTTGTCCCTCTTCTTAGCAGTCACACCTCTGACACTTCGCTCCTGACATGGAGGTGTAAATCGAGGCGATGGTGGCAGAAGCGGTTGACTACTGACCAGCTGGCCTTCTGCTTAATGAAGAGACGCAGCTTGTCTCTGAAGGTTTCTCCTAGAAAGCTGTAGATAATGGGATTGAGGCAGCTGTTGGAGAATGCTGCCAGGTTAACAATGTGGCCTGTGAGCGGGTAGTCATGCCACAGGGTGGTAGCAGTCCTCTGCGATGGGTCAGCTGTGCCCTGCAGCAGCTGGATGCTGATGAAGACGTTTTCTGGCAGCCAGCAGATGAAGAACACCAAAACCACCACCACGATCATGCGCAAGGCCTTCTGCCGCCGTGGCCACAATCCACGATGCTTCTGAGCCCTCATGAGGATGCGCCCAATCAGAGAGTAGCATAGACCAATGATGGAGAAGGGCACCAAAAAGCCAATGGTTACCTCCAGCCACTGAATCTCAAAGACGTTGGCAAAGCAGAAGTGCACCTCGCCCCTGTGCTGGGTCTGCACAATGGTGAAGGGAAGAAGGGTGGCCAGGATAGAAGCCATCCAGATGAGGCCACAGCTGAGCTTGGCATGCTGCATAGTCCTCAGAGGGCTGCTGCTCATTGAGCTTGCCAAGGCAATGTACCGGTCAAAGCTCATCCATGTGAGAAAGAAGATGCTGCTGTACATGTTGACCTGCAGGAAAAGGGACATGAAGGTGCAAAGGACAGCGTAGTCGTAATACTTCTCATTCAGATTGAAGACCTCAATGAGGGAATCTGCCACCAGGATGAGGTCAGCCACAGCCAGGTTAACAAAGTAAAGGTCGGGGATGGTCATCTTCTCTCTGTGGTTCAAGTTCACCACCAGGATTAAGATGTTACCAATAAATCCAATTGGGAAGAGGAGGATGGTGTACAGGCAGGACAGGAAGAGACCAATAATGTAAGACTGGTATTTGTCTGAGTTTTCAATCAAATCCGTAGTGTTGTACTCATACGAAGTGTTCAGTTGTTCTGTGCTGTTAACATATATCCAGAACAAAGAAGTTGTCTGCACTTCCATACTTACTGTGGTTGAACTGTCTTGAATCATAGGCACCATGCAAGTCACCTGTAGCTGCTACATCATTAAACCGTGTTAGTTCCCAATTATGTCTCTCTAAAGGGGGAATCATCTATACTGTGTTGGCATGCTGACAGAAGTCAGGTGAGCGGATCAAAATGTTTATGGTAGTTTTGACCCCATGTTGACATCAAGGTTCATCTACCAATAGATTCCAGACGTAAAACAGAAGCACCTCCATGTCTTAAAATCGCCTTTGGCCTTTGTAACCTGATGACTCACATTGTCCAGATTCTTCAAACTGTGGACCTGAGATTAGTAGGTGGCTTTTCTTTTTCCTCTTTTGAGTCATCTGATTTGAGTGCTGCTTTGTCTCTCCAAGTCCATGTGCATCTTTATTCAGCGAGCCTCGGCCAGAGACGCTATTGCTTTGACACCCGAGCTGTGGAGTGGAGAGAAGAAAAAAAAAAAATCTGAACATTGACGAGAATTAGGCGCAAAGACTTGGAACAACAGCAATCTTAAGTGCACTCAAATTAAAATATAGAAGCAGCACAGTGCTGTTTTCACTTGTTAATAAAAACTTCCTATTCAAGATCAGATATGGAAATAGCATAAGTCCATTTGGTGAGTAATAGTTTTTAAGGGGTACAAAATGGATGGCAAGTAAGCACATTAAAATTCAAGCTTCAGGCTTAAACAGATGCATTGAAATCCTCCTTTAAAATCCTCAGCCAATCTGAGCTCACTCCAACCAGTTTGTCCAGAGATGCTGACTATTAATTGGTGAGATGAAAAAAAATATTTGTCATTAACATTTAACAAACCTCTGTGTGTGTGTTGATGGCTCCAGATGACACACTCACTTTTGTGATATACCTTTGAATGTATAAAACACAATATCTGTTCACTGCAGGCTTTTTACTATATACCTTAGTGGCTATCCTCTTCCTTTGTGGACCATTTTCAGGCCCAAAATTTTCCCCGTGATAAAAAGACCGTGTTCTGTTTGGCAAACATGACCTTTAGCAAACATTCACAGCCCTTAGGGTTTTATTTACACCAGAGGAAACACTCTGCAATATTAATGCATTGTTATTAACAGTAGTCTTCACAGCAGTAATTCAGCCCACCTCTCTTTAATCCATACTCTCCAATAAATTATAAATATCACAGCACGAGTAGCACACAGTCTTTCCTTTTCATAGTAGTTTTTATGGAGAGTACAAAATCCCATAAATTTCATAGCTAGTTCCTTAAAAGGAATTAGCTAAATTGGTTTTATGACCTATCCGAGCTCACATAGTTTATTTCTGAATCCCAAGTTAATACCCAAAGGATATTTTGAAACAGATTGAAAGACTTTTGAAACAGTTCTTCTGCTCTGAGCACATTCTGATCTGCAGACCTGAGATTATGTAAATGACATGTAATGGAGCAAGATAAAGAGCTACTTGATGACATAATATACAAAGCATTAATCAACTGGATTCACTTTACACGAGGGAATGTCCAGTATACAATGAAGTTGAACGGCCAACATATTGACTGAAAATTAATTAAAGCATACTGTATATTTAGTGTATCACATATAATTTGCCTGCACAATGTCCTGCTTTTAAAGATACTACTTGAAATTAATATATAGCACCTAAAACACTCTACAATAACCAGCAATAGTAACAAAGATGTGGTGATCAAAAACAACACTTACTTTTTAAAATTTGGGATTTGTTGCTCCTCCATGCTTGTCCTGTGCAGAAGTCAGAGAGCCAGAGATTTGTAAATCCCATGTCCGGGCTTCTCTTCTGCACCACCTGCTGTTTGGCCCAACCCTGTCTGGAGAGGAGAGGAGGGTGGGAGAGACAGAAAGGCAAGAGAAGATCTGTCACCCATGGTTTGTCACCATGCTTCATCAGATTGCCTTTTCTCCGCTTCTTTTTCTTTTCCCCTCAGTCTGTGATTCCAGGTGTCTGCCGAGCATCTAAAAAAGATCCAGGAACTGAATTGACTGAGTGCTGATTTTAACACAAGGGGAAAGTTTGGATAGCAAAAAGTGTGGCGTTTGCCTTGACCAGGTTGTGTTGTTATGGAAACCACTTATATATTTTTTTGCAGTATTTGTTCACCTGGGTGGTCTAGCTTTTAGTCTTAAGGGTCGGGTAAATATGCTGCACACAACATTTCTTATTTCTTTCCATTGATTAAAAAAATTGTTTAACCTACTGTTTTGTATTGATTATTGATTCCCACTCGCAACATAATACACTGATCCTTGCTCCTTTTATGTTCATTCTCAATATTACAATTACATTCAGATAAGGCTTAAAATATTTTCCCCCGACCGGGAGCCATCACTCTCAATAAGGGGGACACAGAACAGACTCTCTGCTCCTGGGAGCAAAGAGGAGGAGTAACATTAACATAATTTGGACTAACGTATGTTATGTGTCCAAACTGTGACTCTGGAGACCTATTTGATGTGGTGTTGGGTGCTTTAGTGTCTCTTTGGCAGCCGGGATGCATTAACTGCAGATGCCTGCAATAATTGCAGACATACGATAACCATTTGCTACAACAGAGCTATATATACTGTATATATGATGAGCAGACTGCATCACACTAAAGTATAGTTGTAAGACTATATCATTTTAGATTATACAATTGATTTAATTGACTCCTACTGTACATAATCTATCGATATGCAGCACAATGATGTCCAGCAGAAAGGGGAAATAACTTTCAGTCTTTCTAAATTGCTCAGTACAGATGAGATGTGGCTCTCTGACATGTTTCCCTCATTATGTAATAGCAAGAATTTTAAGGATTAAATGGAAGCAGAGGACACAAGGAGGGAAGAAAACAAAGGCATTTTATGACAAAATGAATTTTCAGCTTGCTCCAAAGGACAGCATGTGACTCTGAGGTTTTCACAAGGCGGTGAAAGATCATTTCGTCCATGGACAGTCAGAGGGAGAAAAGTCAAGGCCAAAGGCAGGATCATTGCCTGGAGGTATGGGGGTTGCAGCTCTTCTGGCAGCCCTGTGCACCAGCTTCAGGGCTTTGAATATGATACAACAAGAGAGAGATAGTGGAGTGAGTGCAAATCCGGAGTTTGAAGACAAAGCAGGTCTAGAAAAGACCAAAAGTGGCAGTACAGCCTTTACCTCAGAAGAGATGTGTAGCTTGGACATGGAGCTGGACAGAGTTCCTGGTAAGATGGGATACAATTTTGGATTTACAGGAGGTGGTGAGTTAAAAAACAGGCTTCTGTCAATGCCCTGCACACTGGTTCGCTCTGCTGCTGCTACTCATGTAGCTAAACCTGCCAACAGACCAATCATGTTGCTTTGGGAAGTTTCGTTTGATGAATAATCATCAATAATCATTGTATTATAACAGCAGCTGAGATGACGAGTGTCACAGCTTCAAATCAACAAGCTAAACAGCCTATGTGATGCTAACTTGCAAATCATTAGTTGATATCTTCTGCTCAGTCCTGTTTGTGTGCTTTACAGTATGGCTGTAGGCTGTTTTATTGCTCTGTTTTGGTTTTTGATAAGAGAGTACACAGCAGAGAGCGGTTTCCATGGCTCAGAGGCAGAGGATTTTAGTCCTGGTGGAAAGCCGATTCAGCAGCTGAGATGAAGAAAGAAGAGAACAGAAAGTCTGAGAGGTCACACAGAAAAACCGATTTGTGTGATTTTCTCTCGGCTACCTGAAATCTCCGTTATTCATTCCACATGACTTCACACAGATAAGGGCAAAGTAGGAATTTAGAGGTTGGTCTATTGGAAAGATGCTTTAGACTGTCAGAGAGGGGAGAGGGGAGGAAGAAAAGATGGAGAGTCTTCAGATTTCTATGAATATGGTTGATGTGAAATGAGGGAGCATTGCTCAAACACAGCACTTAAGCAGAGCAGGTATAATTGGTTATATTTGTTCTACCTTTGGTGTAAACAGATCTTGGATATACAGTCAAATAAACTTTATGTGTGATACCACTGTTCGAAGCCCAGTAGAGAGCACTCTTGGTGCATAGCCTATGTCATAACCCTACTGTATCTAAAGGCACCAAAAAAGGTTTAAAATAGGAGTTGTGACACTGACTAATTCCAGGATTTCTACAGATTATGAAACACTTCCAAGGAAGGAACCATTAAGTAAGGTAACATAAGGTTAAGTAAACAGTGAGTTTCATCTGGAAAATGTTCTTCCAACACCAGCTCACAGAAAAAGGTTCTTGCATGTGCTAACAATCGCTGAAATGATGTGTGATGGAAAAGGGTGATGTGAACCACTCGAAGAAATGGTGACACGTGATGCAGCAAACTTATTTATAGTGACTGGTTGTTCTGCTTTATGTCTTTTTCTGTCATTTATATGGCTGAAAAAAGTAAGCTCGCCATTTCCTGCCTTCAGATTTTGCCTTTTTATGATCACTTTGGAGATTTTGCTTCAGCTATTGCCTTTGTGAGAGCTTTCCAACTGGATTAATTTACTGAAGGGGTTTTGGGAGAGGATGCACTCCCAATTTATGTCCACTGGGTGGCCCACTGGCATAAACAGTGAATTATGTCTGGCAAGATGGAAAGATGGAGAAAATATAAATGTCACAAGCACAAGCTGAACAGGAATCAGACAAATGACTGATGTAATGAAGAGGCTGGTGTATGAAAGTGATTTTCGGCACCAGCAAACAGGTGAGGGCATCATGCTGAATTTTGTATTCTGAAACTTTTAGAGGCCATGTCACAAATAATTCAATTATATGATAAAAGTCAAGTGAATGCTTTGGTTTCTGTTCTGTGACAATGTTAACCAAGAAATCATCCCATAGCTGTGAAAACATACAATTATAATAACTTTATTGTTTTCTTGTATGAAAGAGAGGCTTACCATGAAAGAAAGAACAACAATACTTCACAGTGACATCCAATGAACAAGACAGCATTACCAGTGTTGTTAATGGGAAGTTGTGGGGTTTAACTGCTTGTGGTTGGGGTAGTGAAAGTGGGAGGTCTAGAAGAAGGAGGGTATAACAGCCTCATCTGCCTCCACTTACCAATCTGATGTGCTGCTGGCTCCATCCAACATCTCCCACAGCCACAACCACAACCTCTGAATGGAACATCCTGCACAGCCCGGCTCCTCTGCAGCGCTTCCAGGGCCGTGTTTGATATTTAGCTGATGCTTGGATTTTATTGTTAGAGTATTTTTTTTTCTTTTTTTAAATTCTCCACTCTCCTTTTTTTCTTTTGAAGAGGAAAAGCAAAGAACAAGATTGACAGGGGAGGAAGGGTGGATTGTTTTTCAAGCATCTGCCCTGTTCCACTTGTCTCTCCAGACCTAAAGTGATGTAGTGGGTCAAAGATGAAGGTTCCTTCCTGAAGTCTCTGCTCTGTTCTGTGGGATTCATTATGGTAGTAGCTTTCAAAGTAGGTCAAGGACAGCATCAGCCACATCTGAGAAGACCGATAGCTCTTCACCAATCGCAGGAAAACGTCCTAGATACAGGACACCAATCAGTCCAGTCTGTTTTATTGCTCTCGTTTAAATCCAAACTTGGGATCAAAGCCAGTCTGGGATTGCAACACGTGGTCTTTTCTATTTGATCTTGTTCTTTGCATTCAGTCATTCCCCTTGTTCTCTGTCCTGTGTGTGCTCCCCAAATCCCCAACCTTTTCTGTTTGACTTCTTGTTCATTGTTAGTTTGGTTACAGAAGTATTGTTCCAGCCCTAAGGCTCTGACACTTTCACTCTCCTCCTGTTGGTTGCTTCAAGGATACATGATTTTATCCCATTGCTGCCCCTGTCTGACCCTTTTTTCTAAAATGCTCACTGTAACCTGTCTCATCTTATTCTCGGCTTTATATCCTGCAGTCCACAATAAGAAAAACAGCGGTGGTCCTACGGTTTTTGTGTGAAATCTGGTTGACTGCCAAATAAAACATTTAAAGCCACAAGCCAAATGTTCTGACTACATAGGTGGTCTGATGCTCGATGCTGTTATGTGCGACTGAAGTTGACCTTCATACTTTTGGTCTGGCTCTACCTCTAAAGGAGAAAAACAACATTAAGACTAATGTAGCACATTAAAAAACTGTGCTAAGTCAGCGTTACCCCATTCCCAGACAGATGCTGGTTCAGTTAAGAGCTTTTCCTGGTACACTTTGACTCAACGCAACCTGAGGAACACAATGAAACCTGTTGTTTTACAAATGGTTCACTTAGTTCACAGAGATTATTTTTTGTGAGTTTGTGTATTGTTAAGACTTAAAGGAATAGTCAAACAATATGGGAAAAACTCTCATTCGCTTTCTGAGAGTTAGATGAGAAGATGAACACTACTCTCATATCTATCTATCTATCTATCTATCTATCTACCCTTTTGCTAGCTTGACGACTTACCTGGTTTAAAATGACCTATACTCACCTAGCTAATATGCTCTTTCTCTCACTGTCTCTCCCTCCTTCTCAATCGATCTCTTCAGTATTTTGTCTTCTGTCATGTACCTGCAATCATTTGTGTCCGTTCCTTGATCTACTGTAGCTCGGATTTTACCTCCTTTGTATGCTGCTTAGCTTGGACAAAGGCGTCTGCTAAGTGAATGTACATGTAGTGAAAAAAAAAAAAGTTGGCATCTTAAGTATAGCTTGTAGTAAAATTTGGTTTATTAGATTTTGTAATCAGTGCATTGAGGGTCATGTAGAAAGTGTGACTACAGACTAATGATAATATTTCTTCAGCTGTGTTTCATCTAATTAGCTTATTGTTCTTTACTGTAAAAATCAAGAGGAACACATAAATACAGATGGTAACTACATTTGTTGACTGATGTTTTTTTTTTTGTTTAAGCTAACAGAGTCAAGTGAAAGCCCCGAGAAACTCCAGTCTTCAGAGGGGGAAACGGCAACCATGACAACCATGTTAAATTCACTCCATTATCATATCATTTCCAGATGTAGCACATATGATTCAAAACCTCCTCCTGCTGGAGCTCTTTTGTGTTTTGACTCTTAGATGTTGTGAATACATACACGATCTAATGTTGTTACTGTACTTGGGTCTGACTGTAAGAAATAAACAGTGCAGCTGATGCATCATGATTACTCCTCCCTGCCATATGGCACTTTACCTGTCTGTTGAGACTTAATTTGAACCCATCTAATTATAAAGATTTTGATGGTCTATCACCTCATCATCTCACTCTTGCTAGCTTCCTGTTGCAGTGCGTTACAGCTTTTTTTTTAATCAGCTCCTCCTTGCAGGCAGTCACACAGTACTCAAGTGTTATCAGACGCAGCCTACACAACATTGTTTATCATTGAGAATGGCAGCAGTATCGGACTAAACCCACAGAAGACTAAACAATTCCCTGAATGCCAGGAATGCCGCTATTTTCCCCAGTCAGAGTGGCGTGGCAGGAGGGAAGCTGGTGGCATCCTTCCTCACACCCACTCTACTGCTGCTTAGAGGGAGGGGAGAACATTGCCCGCCTGCTTATAGCCCAGACCTGGTCAAATTTGAGGGTTGAGGAGCTGGATTTGTAAATGAAAGCAAACCCAACTTCACTCAACTTTAATCAGTTAAGCAGCCAGTCTTTCAAAAGTATTGTTTTTCCATTTCAAGGGAGATTTTTGTGGGAACAAAGCACCAGTTGTTCTGATTGACCTCCTGAAACTGATCATGTCTGGTCAATTTATTGTGACGCCCTGCAAGCACAAAGAGGCACAAACAGCCTTTCAATAATACATTGTTATAACATGTGTTGTCATATATCGTCCAGTTAAGAAAGAGATGTAATATCCATGTTAGTTTATTGTTTAATCAGTCTTTGACTCAGTTGACAGTAGAGTAAATTACTTACAGAATCTAAATATATCTCTCAGAAAATAATACTGTATTTTTGAAAGAGCGTGGAATCTTCCGGGAATTCTCTCACTTACAATATATACACATCATTTTGTATTATACATATACACTTGTATACACAGTCACATAAGCATCACATCTGAAAGTGGATTCATCTGGATTTTTTTTTTGTTGAGGTTTTGCCGTTCAAATAGCTAAAATGCATCTGCATACATTCGACACAGCAGAGCTCTGAGGGCGTTTCTACACTCGGTCTGTGTCAGCGATTTAATGGAAGTCAGTGGTTATTACTCAGATTTCTTCATACTGATGTGACATTCAGGCCCCTCTGGAACAACAAACCAAACTCAGTCTTGAGCAGGCATCTGAGTTATGGGTGATTTTGAGACACTTTGATCAAGCTTCATTTGCCAGTTGTGTACATTGTGCAGTCAGTCCATTTTTTGGGGGGGATTGCTAATTACTACCTCTGCCAAGATTTTGTTTGAGGTTCCATCTGTTACTCAAGTAATAAACACTTTACATATCTGCTCAAAACTCCTAAATTGTGAGGCGCAAAAGCTAAATTTCCCCACTACATTTATTGGTTTATATTTATTAGCCAAAATAAATATTGTCTTTTTCCATTTTAAATGTCTTATAAAATAAATTTGATGGCACGTGCACATATCAGCTCTGAGGAATCTTGCAAAACTTGATGGTTTTTTGCCTACATGTGGTAAAGTTAAATGGCCATAACTGTTGTTTAATGATTCATGATTGTCATTCACTTTGTAGTTTGATGCAGATTCAGATTAAGAAGGAAATTGAGAACATTAAACATTATCTATTATGAGAATAACAAATTCTGAGTTTTGTGCCACCTTGGCAGATATTTCTGTTCTCTGAGTCTTTTCTAGTTGGATGTTTTCCTGAAATAATTTGGTATTAATGGAAAATATTAAGGACTGCTGTCAAATGGGCAATCATTAAAAAGGCTCAACTATGGAAACTCCCCATAATTACTCAAATTAAACTTGAAAGTGAAAGTGAAGTTGAAGTGAATCATGTAAAATAATTTTCTTGCCGGATCAATTATGATTATTTAAAAGATGACAATAAATGAAAACTTCCCAAATGTTTGAATGGTATACTGACAATTTTCTTTCAACTAAATTTGACTCCTAGACGGACAATTCTAGCTTGATTGTGGAGCTTACTTCTCCTGGTTTATCACTCCTCACCACAGACTACCATTCATCTAGTGACACTTTATTTCTATCTGGATTAACTGCATGAAAATACGCCTGGCAAAAACGTTCAAGTGTGACCAAATCAGAAAACTGGGAACCATTTAATTCTCTTCACTAGTTGGACTTTTGGTTAAACTGAATATGGGCACAATGTTAATCACTGATAATATATAATGCACCAATTTGGGGCTGAAAACAGACACATCACCTTCAGAAATTCTGCTTAAATTTCCTCCATCAGTGCGTCAGAAGCTATGATTCAAACCACTTATCACTTGACCATGCGCTACTGTTTGCTTTCCAATCCTAAATGCACAGTAACCATTAGGACTTTGAACTGAGTTCAAATAATGATTAACTGTGTCACGATACGTAGTTTTTTTTTTTTTATGGGGCAGCAAATACTGTAGCGCATAATGTAAACACACGGCCTCAGTTGAAAATAAACACTACTTCCCACTGATTGATTGTAGATACACATAACGAGGATGGGGGCTGTGCAGGGAAAATTTAAATGTTGGACACCGTTTCATACCTCAGTCGTAGACACAAAATATCCCTAATGCATGAGATGTTTGAAAAAGTACATTATGCATGTGTGATACTATGTTAAAATCCTAATACAAATTCCATATATGTATGAAAAGCATCAAATCTGAGTTAGTACATCTGGCAATCCTTTATAGGTTACAGTGAAAGTCAAGCACACTTTTTTTTTTTAGCAGGTCAGCTTTAACATAAAAGTGATTTATTTATTTAAAGGTGTAAATTTAAACATACAGTATGTAGCTACCTTTTATCGTCTATGAGTGGAATAAAACTATGAGTGCCCACCTTCCATTTCTCTTCAAGTGAATGCCCCACCTCGCTGGTGTATCTGTTCACAGGATGATTAATAAACTGGCCTTCTCTTCCAGAAAGCTAATAAAAAAAAAAAAACAAAAAACTAACGCAGTGATGCAACAGATCTCATGCAAGAACATGTCCTTATTTTCAACTTGTATCTGGGATCAGAATGGTCACTTTATCACAAATAATATTTTTCAGTGGCAGGCAAGAACTCAAAGCAGCTTTGCCAATAATGTGCAGACCACCTTACTGCATCGGAGCAACGTTGCAGTTCAAACATCTTGCGACAAACACGCTGTTTGCAGGTGCTTGGTTGGTGAGCCTCTGGAGGCTTCATATTTCCACTGGACAAAACCTCCCCAACACTCACAAGTGCTCATACAATTTTGGGAATGTGCTTGCCACCTCCTCAGGGACTTCACTGACTCTATGTGAGGCATGTATACTTCCTGCAGTAGCAAAATATAGCTTAACAAATCACATATTGGGCTGAGGTGACTGCTCTCAGCCCAAATTCATGAGCTGACTTTAAATGACTTGAACTGCGTATGGTTATGATTTCAGCAGAGATCACAAGAGGTAAACCGGTTATGTCTGAACCCTGAATATAAGCTTGATATAAGCATTTAACGTAGCTGTGTGTGATTTCAAACTGTCGTGGATGTACAGTATATAGATTTCAACATTAGGTATTATTATGATTATTGATTTGCTGTAGCGCTTGACTTGACATTTGCAAAAGTAATCTCTATATGCCTTCGATCAAAACCTCAAAACTCAATCTAGAAAAGTGAAATAAGAACATATCTACATACCGGCACCTACTTCTAGCTACAGGGTAGTACTGGTATCAGAATAAAAAATAGCTTTTGATGGGCTACAATAAGAGACCATGAATATTGTACTCCACCTTTAAAATGTGAAGATCGCTCTCAATACATTTCAGTAAAAGGACAAATCAGCTCCGAAAAGTTAGAGCTGTCCTCTCATTCAAGTGATTAAGGCCTCTAATTTGAGGGCAGTAAACAGTGATGTTATCTGGCGGCGCAAAATGTTGGTTTTACAAGCTCGACACGCAAAGCAAGTTGATTAGCTGTTGTGTGTTTTTGACATAATGACTACCATCCATCGGTGCAGGGCTTTAAGGTTTTCTCTGCACGTGTTGTGGAAAGCCTCATGCTT
Source organism: Scomberomorus guttatus (assembly GCA_038419695.1). NCBI lineage: Eukaryota > Metazoa > Chordata > Actinopteri > Scombriformes > Scombridae > Scomberomorus > Scomberomorus guttatus. The sequence continues at coordinate 2,369,765 of CM076459.1, forward strand.
GAAGGAAACATTATTAAAATTATCTGATATTCTGTCACTTTTCATGATTTCAGTTCCAGTATAAAATGTGTAAATTGTTCTTGTAGGGACATAAATCATATATAGTAGCCATGCATTAATCAAATTTACACACTGTCAGCACAATTTTCACCCATATCAGGAAAGCCGCACCCACTGCAATGGTACAGTGTTTGGGAGTCCCTGTACTAACAAGACATTTTGTTAGTGTCGGCATGAAACTTGGCTGATTGCGCCAATTTACTGCCCTCAAACTGGAGGCTCAAGTGTCCTAGTGGAGAGCTTCACTTGGTGACAAAAAATAACAGCACTTAGTGGTTTTTGCTTGGTTTGTCCCCTCACTGCAGAACTGAGTATATCAAGATCTGGAAGGTGACAGGAAATTCCACAGTTAGCTACTTTGCTCTTAACACAGTCCAGAGCAGCGAGGGAGCCCTGTCAGATACTGGCTCTGCAGGGGAAGAAAAGTACGGCTAGGCCAAGAGGTGGAAAAGGGGGAGTGGGAAGTGCGTCAGTGATCTCCCAGGGGGGGCGGGCGATCTCACGTCACCACTTGCTGCACTGTTGAGCGTTCATGGGGGCAGGACTGGTCTCTGCAGTGCAGCCTCCTGAGCAGCCGCTGAAGCTTGTTGGAGAAGTTTTTGTTCATCTGCCTATACATGAGAGGCATCGCAAAACTGCTAGAGAAAGCCAGCAGTTTAGACACACATCTCAAGAAATAGTAGGTAGGGAAGTAATGTATGTAGGTAACATACCCTGGTGTACCGGCTATAGTGTGTACCAACAGGGTCATGTAGTATGGGGTCCACAGTACAAATTGCACACAGACTGAAGCTAGCAGCAGTCTGTGAATAGAAGGGTCCAATCGAGCTGAGTCCTGATCCAGAGGTGTGGACTCCTTCCTTATGCGCAAAATGAGCACAAAGGCATAAAGAACAGCCACAGCTGGAACCACGTAGCCGATAAACATCATGATGGCGTCTGCTGCCTCTTTGTTCTGCATTTTGGAGCACTCAACCATCTTAGTGGAGATGTGGTTGCACACGTAGAACAGCAGAGAAGAGAAACTGGTGAGCACAGCGCCGCCCCAGATGAACCCACACACATGTTTGGTGTTATACACACTGGACATGTACGTACGAGGCAACGCCCGCTCTATGTAGTAGTCCAGACTGAGCAGCGTGGTGGAATACATGATGACCAGAGATGAGATGTTGAAGAGGATGAGCAGGGTGATGTAGACCTCATTGTTGTACTCCCACGCATGCCAGCGGGTGAAGGTGGAGCTCAGCAGCTCAGCCGGCGCCACCAAGTTGAGCACAAGGCCCGCAATGGCCATGTTGACGAAGTAGACATCCGGCATGGTCATAGACACCTTGTTCGAGAGGTTGACCACGACCAGCAGCGCATTGTAGCACAGCCCCAATGGGAAGCACACCAGGAGGTAGATGAGGGAGAAGACTGACAGGATGAGGCCAAAGTCCTGGCAGAGCCGGAAGTCCACGCTGGTGTCCGTCTCATTGGGAACCATGCACATCCACATCTCTGGGCTCGCACAGGTCAAGCACTCTCAACAGGTCGACTGCAGACAGAGAGTTGGGAGAAAGGAGTTAATTACAGCACTGATTAGAAATGTCAGAGTTGTTAGCAATTACCAGTAATACTGTAATTAGACGTGATAGTTATAATTAGATATTTTTCACTCAGTGCTCCAATACTGATGATGTAACAATAGTTTGTTTAGGACTTAATGTGGACGTGATCACTGAGCTGTTTCTTTGCTCATTTCAATTCGCCGCAAAAACAAATTTCTCATAAGAGACAATAGAAATTAAGTTTAAATTCTCAAATTATATCAAGTCTTTTATTACCATTTTGACATAATATAATAGCGATCATGAGTCACACTAACGCTAACAAATTCTATTGATATTAATTTGTATATTAAGGTATTACGTTTTGAGGAAATCACAAACATATAGTAAGGTGTTTTCCCCCCGATGAGCAGAAAATTACAAATCGTTCTGTTATCAGTTTATGTGCTCGCTAGAGGAGCAAGCAAGGCCTTGACACACAAACACGTCAGCCACGGCACTGCTATTATCCCCCGGGGTAACACTGTTAATTTCACTTCACCGCATCTGACTGGCTGAATACGAACGCCTCACAATATGTTTCACTTGCTAGTTCGGCCTCAAAACCCACTATTTCTCCTCCTTGAGAGCTACACTGGCCAGAGCTGTTGTTGTGGTGGAAGAATACAAAACTGCACTTGTTTGACGCCTCAGCAAGCTTTTTCTATCTTGTTCTGCCTCTCTCTCTCTCTCTCTCTCTTTCTTTCTGTGTCACAGTCACATGCAGGGACATTGCTGTCTGCGCAGAGCTGCCCTTGTGCTTTTCACATGGTCAAGCAGCCAGATAAAGAATAGCCCTTTTGGAGCCTGACACTTTACAGACTACTTTGGTGCTACTGACTAAGGCACATGCACCTTCTGTTCAAGTTACTGCCAGGTTGACTGGGGGTTGGGCACGTGGTGATGAGTAGATTTATAAAGAGTGAAATGTGAAGCAGGCTCGGGTGAAGGGTCTGTGAGGAGTGAGTCGTGGGGTTGGAGTTCAGGGCAAGGTCAAAGAAAATGACCATGTCCGGAGCGTTTGGGATCAAGCCTGATGGGGCTGCAAGAATTCAAAACACTTATGTAATGCTCCCTTGCATTATTAACTCAGGTCATTTTAAATAAATTATTCAAATAGCTGTGGATAAGGAAAAGGAAGATCATAAGGATATCACAGGCTTGTAGTCACACAAGTTTACTGTTTTATTTTATAAGTAAGGCTGTTTCTTATAACTGATTCATTCCCTGAAGAGAAAATGTGCGGTATTTTCTGGAAATTGCAAGAAGGCAGTTTTGTTTTCAAAAAGATGAGTAACAATGCCAGTAAAGGGAAAACATTCTTCTGTTCACTTGCTTAACACCACTACAGAAGACCTGTTTTGGCCTTCAGCCTCAAACACAGACGTACATACACACACACACAAGAGATCAGTCCCTCCTCTATACTACTCCAATTGGCTGTAATGAGACTACGGTGGAGGCTGGAGGAGCTGGACTGGAACAGGATCAGGAGGAAGAAAGTGTAACGTTACTCTTTACAAAAACAAAACCGTTTTCACCAAGACAGGAGCACTGGTCAGCCGTCTTGTAAACATGGCTCTCTGACAGCAGCAGCTAGGTGACTCATTTACTAAAAACAGGCCTTGCTAAAAGCAGATAATTCGCTGTGGTCCTCTCCCTCTCTTATGTTCTCTTGACTGAACGTCTTGTAAATTGGAAGCACTAAGAAGTTTGTTCAACCTTCACTCACTTCAACAACCTTTCATCACTTAAAATTACTTTAGGAGAAGTTGGTGATTATTAAAGAGAGCACCCGGCACTGCGGCTGCCAGTCCCCATTCATTAGCACCTGCTGTATACAGACATTTTTGCCTCCCTTTCATTACCACATTGGGTGACTTGGCAGCTTCCGTTAGCTGCAAAATAACCCCCCCCCCCCCCTCCTTATTTCACTCATTTGAAACTAGGCATACAGTAGTTGCCGCACAACATATTCACAAATAGAGAAGTAAATGACAGTTACAATGTTATTGTCCTCTCTGCGTACCCTGCAAGTAACTGCAAAGAAGGAAAATAAATCCAGTTGCCGCAGCCAATACTCAATAATTTTCAAAATCAGGCTTTCATTTCAGCTTGTGAGGAACCACTGATAGCTTTGCACTGTCTGTGTCAATTCACTCTGGGCAACTACAACTTTGGTGTTGTGACAGTCGTTGCGTTTTAGCTTTGCACATTTTGCCAGCAGCCCATGATAATGAAATTTCTAGTTTTCCATTCAGCTGAGGGAAAAACCCTCCTCATGTGGAGGCTCTGTAACCTCACAGAGACATATGAAGACTAGCTTTTGTTGTTTGTCCTGTATAATAATGATTTACAGGTCTCAAATGCAAAGATATGAGCTTCTCTACACTGAGTAAGTGATTTATGTGCTTTAATTTGTGCTCTAATGACCTCTAATGGACATTTGCAACATTTTAGTGACTAGTAAATTATGAGTACATTAATAAAAAAACCTATAACCAAGAAATAATGAATTATTGAATCATTATTATATGAATTATTGTCAACTGCAGCCCTAGCATGGCTACTTACAACTTACTAACAACGTACTTGGGCTAATTGTTGGATTGTCCATTAAAATCTTCCTTAAGGTGTTTTCAAGAGCTGCCCACTTAAAAAAAAGTGCTCTGCCATACTTATACTGACTATCATCTGCATTAATTACAAACAAATACAACTAATTCCAGTATTATGGCCAATTACTAAAAGCATGCATATGTGAGAATAAAACCAGGAAAGAAAGCATCCTGCTAGTTGGCCCCCACTTCACAGATTTACTTCAAGCAAAACAAAACAACATAGCTAAGTAAGTACAGTCTAAGCTCTTGTCAATAGAGGACAACATGAGGAGAATTCTTGTTTTAGTTCTTCTTACACATGACTGTAGTTGTAGACTTGTTTAAGCCCAGTCTGAACTTTTTTGCACTACTCCATGTCAAAAGTGGTTAAGTTAAATGTTCCCAGAGGGGGAGGCCCTGCTTCAGTGTGCTCCAGCCCCACCAAACATGATCTCAAGAGTGACGCCCACGTGCTTGACGTCTCAGCGTTTTGAAGACAGATCTCGCGGGCTGATGGGAGTAGTGTGACATAGTGGGCCCGCACCCCTCATATACCCTTACTGGAATTTACAGGCCCTTCTCAGAAAGTACTGAGTGATGTCACATGATTCATTGCTCGTGTCTGCAGCGACGTGCAGTGGAGCAGCACCAGGAAAATACTACAGAAGGAAAATAAGATTACGGGACTCACATTTACAAATGTTGTGACTGTGCAACGGTGTCAGGGGTGAAGTGTAACACAATGACGTTTGACGCGCGTACATTTATAGCATTTGTTGGTGTGTAATTCACAGGAACAGCCCACACAACCACTCCTTCTCAATGGGTCATTTAAGAAAGTCCCTAAATCTCTCCTGGTTCTACTGATTCTCTCAGCCGCCTATTATACTTGGAAAGCAGCCCATTTACTCTGAGTGTTACCGGGGGGTCTGACTTCAGGTGTATGCTAATGCTGCATAACATTTTGCAAATTGAAATGACTAAGTGCTCAGTGGTGATTAAAATAATTGCCTTTAACTCAATTTCTATGGAGTGGTTTTCAAACATTTTTTATACATTTTTATAAATTATTTTCCCCAAACCATTATCAGTCCTCTCAGAGTTGAGTCATGGTGCTGTAACCATGGTGACATAGCTTGTTTTTGAATGAATTACTTGTAAGCTATAGATGTACTTACAGATCAATTATCTACCTGTCTACTGCCCTTTGCTAATCTGTTAATCTACAAATCTTTGTTAATCACAGGAAAACTGAAAGGTCCAAAATGTTGCTGATATAACTGACTCGCTGCTGTACAGAGGATGTTGAACAATGCTCACATGCTTTGTGCAAAACAGTGTTTCCTCATCTCAAGTTCGGGTGTCATAAAACGCGGTCAAGCCCAGGTCGCGGTCTCGTCCACTTTCTTAGCTTTTTTTCCGGCAACTGTCACAGGCATCAACAGAGTCAGAGTTCAATGGTCAGCACAAAGCAGGCTTACCGCCATTAAGCCATGGCACACACGCCCATGTCCCATTTGGTCACATGGATGGAAGTTGACGACAACAAGTGCAAAGCCTAAATCTCAAGAAGCATTTAATTTGGTGAGCAGTGAGACTAATCTGCCCAGAACTAGTCTGTCAAACCGCAGCTTTCACTCAGCCTCCCAAATGTGGTCAGGTGGTCATCTAACTACTATTACCAGCATGTTAGTATTTCTAGTACTACTATACATGCATCATCTCTCTTAGCCACAGTCTGAATAATAACATTTGGTGCATAATGAGTAGCTTCTGTTATTACCTATAAATAGTGAATATCATATATCAAAACAAAAATGTCCTAAAGTGTTTAAACTATTGTATAAAAAGTAAACTGAACAAACTAGGTGAATATATTCATTTGATTCTGGAGTATATGAATCTAATATTGGTATCATGCTTTAAGCAGGTTATAATATTGTATTATCTGAATTTTTCAACATCACAAGACTGTACATATGTTAAAAAAAATTAGTAATTACTTACTGATGGCTTGAGATTGAGTGAAATAACCTACACTGATAGATTTACTAATCCAGTAAGCAAGGCTTCGTCCTCATCCTACAGTCTACTAGTCATAAATATTACATTTTATTAAATAAACAGACTCACTGTGACATCCCATTAGTTGTAGGTCTCAATGGAGGATGTCATGTCAGCAAGATAAGGGCTATTATTCATGCAAAGAGAAGTCTCTTACAACTTTAATGATATACTTTTATAATGCTTTTGAAGACTTAAAAAAGCCTCTGATCTATCTCTCAACTGATACAACTTTTTTTCCCCCCCAGCACATGAGAAAGCTGATCCCGTGTGAAATATCTTCAGGTGTTGTTTTCCAAAAATAAACGCGTTGTTAGGACCATGGACAGCTGAATACGGGTATAATAATAATAAAGATAAGAGAACAAGTCCGCATATGGTGGTGTCTATTTTGTTATTGCCGACACTGTGTCTCTCCATCACACTTGACTGCACAGATCAAAGCGTGGATAACTGTCACGGCTTCACTATTATTCTACCATTTCTACGGCTATTGCAAAACTGAGGCTACTCACAATCGCACCTAGCTATCCTGAAAGGGGGCGAATTCACTTTTCTACCACCTTCAGGTGAAAATCCAAGGCACACTCGTCACATTGGTGGATATATAATATAATAATAGCAAAGAGAGGAAAACTCACCAGAAACGTATAGATTTGGCTCGGTGACAAACCTACGGAGGCATTGAGTTTGGATGTAGCATTTCCACTGGCATTTCTCAGTCGTTTCATTTCACAAACAGATGTCCTAAAATACACGCTTCGGCTCTCCTCGCGCTCATAAATCCTAAAAACAGCCAAAAGAATCGTTTAACTTCATTTCAGTAGAGACGGGATTCACCTATCAACTTTTCGGACGAGGGTTGTTCTGAAAAGGGGCCGTCCGTCGCAGACTTTACTACTGCTGGAGTGCTGCTGAGCCCTACAGTGTGTACACACGTGACCCTCCCCCACTGCCTCCTCTCTCCTCTCTCTGCTGCTGCTGATCTCCGGTCGCGAGGCCCGAATGTCTGTTCTCTGCTCTGATTGGACGGAGGGAAGGTAGGTGGGGCGCGAGGGAGAGTGAGGGGAAAAATATGGGAGGCCGAGTAGGGTGAAAACACTGAAATAGGTGCACATACACATTGACAGGGCGCACATACGCACTGAAAAAATTCATACCACCACCTTCAAAAGTAGCCTTAGATATAGGCTACGTGTGTGTGTGTGTAAAATAATTTCAGTTCGCCCGGAGGTTGTTGTAATGTAACAGCATAGACTGTAAAAAATAATGGACGTAGCCACCGTGACATCACCATGGCGGACCCCCCTTTTGAAGCGTCGAGTTTGCATTTTGACCGTCGCCATCTTTGATTTTTTGGAGCCAGAAGTGACCATATTTGGACGACCTAACGCTAGCTGCTAGCTTGGTTAGCTAGTGAAAAACATGGCTTAAAACCATTAAAAGAAAATGTAGTTGCCGGAAAAAAACTGAACATCCGACTCCTTAGATGGTCTTTTAGTACAACCAAATGATGAACAAGACTTTTTAGGCCACCAAAATGTTACAACTTTCATGAACTGAAAAAAACACTGAAATAGTGGCGGCTATGGACACCTATACTCTGTGTATCTGGGGTTATGCCATTGTTATGTTACCGAACCAATGTTGTTGCTGTGGTAGTGACTTACCTGTGATGGCACCCACCTGTCACTCGAAGTGGCCTTGCCCTTTAAGCCTTTATAAAATTTAAACGGGTGATTTATAAGAATTCACCTCTCGTACAGCTGTCATGAATGGGGAAATTATCTATAAAGACCAAAACCATTTTTGTACCAGGCTGTAAACATTATTACCTCTACTGTAAAGTTGGGCATTTTAACATGGGGGTCTATGGGGATTGACTTGCTTTTGAAGCCAGCCTCAAGTGGCCATTTGAGGAACTGCAGTTATTGGCACCTCCACGTTGGTTTCATCTTTCAGCCCCAGAGGTTGACGTTTGTGTAACAGGAAGGCAGACTTGAGCAGAGTTTTAAAACTAGATCTTCCTGTTGCAATGAACTAACTTCAAGACACATTGAAATCAGTCTTGTTTCAGTGTAACAGGAAAGCACACTGATGGATGTGCGGTGGACCACCAACTTCACAACATGTCTTGTATGGCAATGGATGGTCTGGTCCAAATAAACATATATGCAGCAATTAATTAGAACAGTGGTTGATAGATGATACAAATGTATCTGTATATTCTTTGAGTTTGACTGGTGCAGTGCATTCAGTGTAGCTCATCAGGCCTATTAAAGCACGCATTTGTTGTATGTTTTGTTACAAAAGTTAAAATGTACCCTCTTAAAAACTAGATGATGCATCTCAAATTAAAAAATGTCCCTTGCAGAAATTTTGTGCAGGCACAGTAGTGTTGTTTTGTTGTTTCCCCATCAATTTGTTTCCCCATATCCCTTAACAACAACCTGGCGTCTCCTGTGATGCTTACCTTTAACCCAACCTCTCCTACCTCTACCACTACCTAACAGATTTGAGCCCTGCGTGAAAAAACTCACCTCTCTCGTTTGAATGGAGACAGTCCAGCGTGAACATGGGTGCCAATTCACAAGTGCGATAACGCATCAGTTATCTGTTCTTTTCTCCACACCCAGATGTTGTAATGCTGCACACAAGTTCTGCAAATATTCCACTTTTGTAAAGTGCAAATCATTAACAGTCTTTTTCTTATTTTATTTTTTATGTGGGAGGCCACATTCCTGTCACTCTGCTGAACATATTCGTGAGAAAATTAGAAAAAACTACCAAGTATTCAAAGTTCATTATTACTTTGGAAAGTAGCCTACTGTAATAAATACGATATGTTCCAATAATGAAATGCCTTTGTGCTGTTCTGTTGAATAGAGTCTTTATTAAGGCAACTGAAGTTTGCTAAGCAGATTAAGGATTAACATGCAAATTCGTCACAGTTTATAGCACATATCATAATCCCGACATGGAGAACAGACTTGTGCAGCAGATGATTGTATGACGTATGAAATGCATATTGTTTCAGCAGAAGCTAATTTCACCACACACTACTCAGATACAAGATAATAAGAGCAAGTTAGTATTTTTATTACAATGCCTAAAGGTATTTTAGGCTTCACCAAATCTATGCAGATTAATTAATTTTGTGGTTTCTGGCTTTGCTGGTTATACATTCTCCATGTTGCAGATTGGGAAGCCTGAGTCCAATTAGTAGTTTAATAATCCATATAAATCATAATGAGTTTACAGGTCCATAGCAATATATAATACTTACAGTAAAGTACAGTATTACCATGTTATATCACCCAGCTTTTAGTGGGTGCTGATGAGTCATACAGATATCGCAAATAAATGTCATGCTCAGTTTTATTGCAGTTGTCACTGGAAACCTGTAAAACTTTATTTGATGATTACTGAGCTCTATCCATGGGCGGCAGATAAGCACGGCACATGCAGCATGTTAACATCAGGTCTTAATCACTCACAGCCTCACAGATCCATCCCTTAATTTCCTGCCCCGCTCCTGAAGGGAAGGAAGAATACAGCGACAAAAGCAGTGAGGTGAAACCCTCATTGTCCACGGTGTTAAGAAAACAACAACCTGGAAACAGATATTTCATGAAACTCCTAAGATATGTCTCTGTGCCCCTCCAGCTCTCCATGCAAGTAATGGATTAGTTCAATGTCAGCAATAAAAATGAAAAATAGCACTGAAAGATTTTTGGAATGCACAGTTTGAAAACAAAATGCCTGGCCGTGGCTCAGTGAACACACTCAGGCTTTATAGAGAGTGTGGAGGAGTGTTTAACATAAGTTGGAGTGGAATAATTCAAGGGCGGCATATTTCATTGACCTTATATGTAAGAGTTAGCACAAACAGTCCTGTTCAACCTATTACAGTAAGTTGTTAGCCTCTTCCTCGGTTAAGGATTTGTGTAATCAGAGAGCTGTGAAGTTTGAAAATATAGTGTCCAATCTGATAATGGACGCTGCAGGAAACTGCAACTCAAACTATTGCCTGGTTTGAATCTGATCAGCAATCTAAATGTGAACTTGGTTTTTAATACACTATCTCCAAAATGGAAAAATCTGCATGAAAGTAATGTACATCCCAAAACAAAGAACTGCACTTTGTAATATAAGCTGCCACAACATACAACATGGCAGTAAGAGGAGATTAGTGCAGTGGAAACATACAATCTTTTTCCTTTCTGCATGTGCTATAGCAATCACTTTACAGGCGGTGTATACTGCATCTCGGGAGCGAGTCTTAAAAATGTCACTTTCTACAGCTGCATTAATGATGATGAAGCCAAATAAGAGGCAGTGCTAAAAGAGTTGTATTTCCTGCAGAGATGAGTGAAGAAAAAGTGAAAAATGCACTGCTAATGGTGAAGATCTGCAAGATTATCTTCATGACCTCCCTTAAAATGTACACTTTATGGATGATATAACAACAGTGAATAAAACAATACCTTTCAATCGAGTACGACAGGTATGGCATTAGATCTGTGAGTCTGGTCAGCACACAATAACGTGCTTAGTGTAGTGTGGTCAGTACTGCATGAGAAGTTTAAATGTAGCACTCTGTAGCAAAAAATAGCTCTTTACTTTGACAACCAGAAGTATAATAACCGCTCAGGAAATCAAATATTACTTTAAGTCCCCATAAAAGTAAGAAACTTCTTGTTCCTGGCCAGCTAGCCTTGATCTCTGTATTTTATCTCCGCTTGTCAGCTAATTGAGGCGTAGCAGTGGAGCAGCACTCTCAGGTCTCTGCTTCTTGTGAAAGCACACAGAGATTAGAGTTGTTCCAGTAATTATACTGTTGACTGTGTTTACTCATCAGATAAGACATTTTGAGTCCCTCACTACTCAGAATTTGACATTTTAATGGTAGAATACAATGTAGTCATTCATGCCTGCATCGCTTCTGCCAGCTTTTTGAAACTGACAAAATAATGAATGATTGTTAATTATGAACAATTTCCTTTATATGCCTGTAAAACTCATGACACAACTTGATATACTGTAGCCTGTTTTCTTCCTTTTTAAACATTTTTCAAAGATGAGCAACGGTTGAAACAACAAACCTTTCATTGCCTACAGCCTCAGTCTGAATAACTTGTGTGTAAAGGTTGGGTGATGCAATAATCCCTCATCTTTTTATTAGTTTTTTTATTAGTCTGATTAATTACTGTACTGTATTATGCTTATGCACATTTTAAAGTTTTCTTTAGCTTGTATGATGTGTACTTCAAGACAGATGTTTCTCTAAGAGAAGCTATGATAAAATATATTATTTCATGCCTTTTTTGAATCATTTTGTCTTATTCTGATTGATCTAGGTCACAAATTTTATATGTATCAAAATAGAAAATTGCCATGAATCAACATATTATTTAGGTAGCTATTATGACATGACAATGACCATAAGAAAGCCTCATATTTTGTGTTGTTTCTTTTCCAGCTTTTGGTGCTTTGGTATGTTTTCTGGATATTTTGTGTTCAGTATTCTTAATTTATTAGACTGTTGCATGTCATCTGTACAACACAAGTTCTATTTAATTCTTCTGTTGCATGTTTAAATAAGGAACACATGCCGCTTAATGCTGGTTTGCATGGCAGTGTCTGTGATGTCGTCATCCACTGCAGCAGGGGGGAAAGTGAGTGTTAGTGTTAGGAGCAGAGTGGACCATGGGTCTGAGGGCTAAATCACAGTTTATCCCCAATCAAGCTCTGAAATCTGTTCCTATTCTTGGATGCCTCAGCATCACTGTAAGGCTCTGGTCTGCATTTACTTTACCCCTAAAGACTTTAGGCTGCATGACGACATATGGCTTGTTAACAAATGAAAGTCTATGCTCGGCCTCAGTCAGCCCTGGATGCATGTCAGCTGTTTGCACAGTCACTTTGGCACCAGATAGTCACAGACACGAAATGTAAGTCTAATGATAATGATTAAACCACAGTATCTGTGACACAGTATCTGTGTCTTTTCTCACAGAGAGAAGCCACAATACCAGAGCTGAACAGAGAGAGATGATGTTGCAGAATGTGCTGACCAATAATAGCAGCATTTGTGTGTCTGAATTTTTTTTTTTTTTTTACATGCACACAAACACAGGCAAACGGTGCAACACAGCAGTCCGGTGCATGCTGTGCACACGCCTTTAAGCTCAGAGGCCTGGGAGTGCACATTAAGCTCATTAAGTCTGTGGTGGAGATTATGGTGTATTGCAGACCAGGCACCAGCGTCCAGTGGCTGGGATGTCTCCTCATTTTCAGATGAGGGTGGAAGAGCTCCTCCTAGTAACTATCAAGTCAACATTTCCAGTTCAGACAGATGGCTGACTGAGGCTCCTGCAAGCTTCATTAATATATAAAATTAAACCGCATGGATGCTACTGTCGTTCCATAGAAATAACTAATCTAATTTAAAGCACACATGGGATGATGGAAAAGCCATGCTACACTAGTAAAAACAGCCAATTACAGTGCTACATATAGTGTTCATGTACAACGGGAGGGCAGGCTTTAGATGTAACGAGCTCTCATGATAATCCAAAACAAGTTCATAACATAAACAACCATATGAACCCTGCAGCTTGTCTTTGTTGTGCCATCACGACTAATTCAGCACCACACTGAGGTCTGTCATCCTGTCAGACGGCTTCCTGGAAAAAGCTTCCCATGTGGAAAGATGTATTTGTGTCACCAGGCAGTCTCTCTCTGTGTGTATGTGTGTGTCATTCACTCCCTAATATAAATATGAACATAAATGTAAGTATTGAAATGTGTGAATTCTGCACTGGGTAGGTGAATGCACACACATATAAAAGGATGGTGCTGCTGCAGAATGGAACAGGCAGTGGAGCGTGGATTAACACTACATAAGCCTGCCTTCTAAGCTGGTGTCTGTGTGTGTTTGCCTGCTGGGACAAATGATGCTTTGGAAAGATTTTTGATGATGAATTTTGATATTCCCCTCCCATCTGCCTCACTGCTACCATCACCCCCCCCCCCACCACCCCACCCCACCCCCCCACCACCACCCCACCCCACCCCCCCCCCCCTGAAAGATTCATTAACCTTTGGGCTTTGCAGGCAGACTAATATAAACAGAAGTGATTTTTCTCTTTGTTGTGGCCCGGAGGCTTTCTCTTTGTTTGTACTCAAATCAAATGAGCAGTATGCCTTGATTTCCAGGAGATGGCAAATAGCATATCTGGAGCAAGAAGCAACTTGTGCTGAAAGAGTACAATAAAGGATAATTTTGGCAGACTTCCAAAACACGAAAGCTGTAATTTATAGAACCAATGTATAGAGCCAACACACACACACGCACACACACACACAGTCCTGTTTCCATGAGTTTAGAGGACGTTACATTGACTTACATTCATTCCTGGAGACTTACCCTAACCATAACCTTACCTTTACTTTAAACCAAGTCTTCACACCAAAATTTAATGACTTACATTATGGTGATTTGCTTTTTGTCTCCAAAAGGGAGGCAAGTCCCCACAATGTGACTGTGTAAACAGATTTATGTCTCCACAACATGAGTAAAAACAAGTACACACACACAGATGCCACTTAAACTACAAGCATGAATGTGGTCTTTGTATATTGTCTCCAGACATAGTATCATGACAGTAACCTTTTTTTTTTGTCAACACTTGTCATTGAGCAAGACAATGCACAGTCAGTTCTGTGATCATGTAAATCAACAGCAACGAAACAGCCAGCCGCAGGCAGTGACAGCAATATCTAGGCTGCCATTGATACTTCTGCTCTGCCCTGTGGTGTGCCTCAGGGTTCCGCTTTGGGCCCCGTTCTTTTTTCCTTGTTCATACTTCCCCTTGTGTAGATGATTAAAACATTTAAAAGGTATCAGATGACAGATGATATCCACCTCTACCTTTCATATAGATTTACATGTCTCTTAAAATCAATGACTTTCCTGCAGTTTAATGCAGATAAACCTGAGGTTCTTTTTTGTGTTGTTTCTGAAGTTGGAACATTGTAATGAGTTATTTCTTCTTTGCTAAGGTTTAATCTTAAAAATAAAGGTGTTACTTTTCAACATGTTCATGATCAACATATTAATTAAGGGTGGTTTAAGGTAACCTCTACTGTAAATCCATTTTGGGACTTTTAGGTCATTTATATCTTCTGACCAAGGTTCGTTGATCCAGACTCCATTTTTTTATATTTATGTGAAGCATTTGTACCCAAGTCTTATTACTGTGTAAATCACGAGTGACCCTGACACTGCACACATCAGCATGCGGATATAATGATCTCCTGCAGTACATAGCTGCATAGAGGCCTGCATAGTTTAGTAACATTCTTGGAGTAAGTGCAGAGGACAGTTAATGTTTTGGTTGTGGGTGTGTTCAAAAAGGGGATGCAGGGTAACTGAGGTGGGCCACGTGCAGCCTCAAGTGCAGGCAGAAAAACATGCAGACAGCTGTTCCCACCCATTGCTCTGCTCGCTTGTCCCCCGTGAAAGAATGAGCACTGACCTCAGGTCAACTTTGTAATGTATCCTTTGCAATAACATCCACCTCAGTCATACACTTAAACAGTAGTTTTATGGCACATTCCTTAGATTTTCTTTGTCTCTCAAGGGAAATTTATTTGTTGCCTTTTGTCACAGAATAGGAGTCCAAATCAGGTCAGCTTTCACAAAGCTTTTAGTGTAAATATAATCCAGAAGATTGGGGTTGACCTCCAATGTGAGTGATTAAATAGCCTCCTGATCATGTGCTCTATGATTTCTGCTTTGAAGTCTGGTGGATCATCTAGATGCCCTCATCAGCTTTGTCATCATCATGATTTTAAATGTTGTCGACAACACAGCCAAGTTTTGGGTTTTCTTACAAGTTGGAATGTATTGGTTTGCGGTAACAAAGCAGCTCTCTGATGGTGCTTTTTGGCTCCCAGAGAGGAACTTTTATTTTCCAGAAAGCCAGCTTGGCTTCTCCTCTTGTTATTGGGAGCAATATGTTTAATTATTTTTATCACTGAAAAAAAAAAAAATAATTAACTGGCGCTGGGAGTCAGATATGTATGAAAACGAATTTGTTTAACTTGCAGGAAGGTCATTCTGAGAAAACAGAAAAGAGTGAATGAGCATGCAATAAATGCAGTGTTTTACAGACATAGCTCATATTTTCTTAAAGCGGATGTAATATAGTACAAATAACCCACAGTGTTATGTGGGTTAAGAGCATTTTTTAAAAACCTGCTTGGTTTATGAAGACAGATAAGACATTGTTTAATCTATCCAACCAGCCAACCATCTATTTTAATTCTTACCTGTAGTCAAAATAAAGCATACCTTGAATGTGTGATTTTCAAAGTGAAATCAATCTTATAATGGGGGTAAATATAATCATTTAATTTATGAGTAAACACACTGGGAGCTGCCTAGTACATGTGGGTTAAGTCAAATTAAACTCTGCAGTCCTGTTCAGCCGTTTGCTTTTTACTGGGTTTAAACACTTATTGTGTCTTGTTAATTTTTGCTGCCTTTTTTATATCTTGGACATGCAATTGTATTAAATCAATAAAGAAATTGGTTGACTTTGGATATGGTGTGATAATTCAAACCTCAACATTTGTTTTACATTTGCACTTACACGTGAAAAACTAAAACAGTTATCCCCATAGACATGTGCTTGAGCTTCATATGTCCTCATTGCATCGTTCCTTTTTCACAGTTTCTCTGAGTGTGACAGAGAAGAGTGGTGGTGCAGCAGGGGATCCGGTGAGGGCCCCAGGACTCCCGCTTCAAGAAGAGGAAGAAGTACTTGAAGGGCCGCCTGCCCCATTCTGCGGCAGGCGTAAGCCAAGATTATTCCGCTGTTTGGTTCCACCAGATGCGGCAGCGCCACTGGATGGGCAGCGTCTGGGCCCTGATGAGCAGATCTAAGAGGGATTAGTGGGCTGTTGTGGTGGATCGGCAAGAACAGTGGGAGGCTGTCCACACACAGCTGTGTGTTTGTGTG
Organism: Scomberomorus guttatus; assembly: GCA_038419695.1. Classification (NCBI taxonomy): domain Eukaryota; kingdom Metazoa; phylum Chordata; class Actinopteri; order Scombriformes; family Scombridae; genus Scomberomorus; species Scomberomorus guttatus. The sequence continues at coordinate 2,386,112 of CM076459.1, forward strand.
TTTCATAATGCTCTGGCCTCTGGCCTGTCTCTGGCTTTGGCTCAGACCCTGAACCACCTTTCCCTCCCACTGACCTCACAGTTCAGGGAGCTCTTGGACTGCAGACAGCAGGAACTCAGAAATTTCTGGAACAGCATGAAAACGTTCAGAGAAACATGATTCTCCCCCAAGGATTGCGGCAGAGAAACGCTCATGCAAACACTGTATAAAGATCTTTTTTTTCAGTGGCAGCAATTGTTTTGGATTTATACAGGTTCACAGACATTGAAAGCATCATCATCACTGAACACTAGAAAATCCAGAATCTATAAATATGCTAACATTTTTTATTTCAATAATTAAACAGCTGGATGCAACATGTCTCCTACTTCACTGAAAAATCCTTTCTCAGTGTCAGTGTGCGTGCATACTGGACCATGATTGGCCCCAAAACTAGCTGTGATGTCACAAATCATGCTTGTAGGTACATGCAAAAAAACTCAGATGTTAGGTGAGAAACTTTCCTTTTAAGCAGATGATGTAAAACTGTAAAAACAATCCTCTAGAGTCAAACTCTGCACATACATCATTCTGCACAGTGAAGCTCAAACATCTAACTGGAGTAAAAATAAGCAAGTAATTCTTAGCCATTATTAAATAATCTTTTCATACTGGAAGCAATCCTTGTTTGGGCCTGAGAACCTGCTCCTAGATGTGCTAGTAGCCTTGCTGGCACAGACAATTGCTTCTGTGCAGGTGAAGCTGCCAAGTTGTATTTATGTCCTCTCAGTGAGTGTGGTCATATTTCAAGTCCCCATAGCAGCCACTGTTAGCCGGTGACAGTTTCTATTTACGGAAAAACAATCCCAATGGACAAAGAGTTGGTGGAAAATGTCAGATGATAAATGTCTCATGGAAAGAAATTTCTCAACATACCAGCATAAAAAAGAAAACAAAAACTGCCCCTGGAGAAATATATAAAACACTTTGTTGGAAACCAACGTGATCCAAATAAGTCATGTCATCATCGAAAGGTAGTAAAAACGTTTTTTTTTCATTGTTGAGATAAAAACAGTGTTCTCACATTTGTGGAATGTGAAATGGAAATATTTTTGTGGATTTTGTAGAGTTTTTGGAAAGACTCAGCGTGATCCACTCAACTTTTACACATGACCAAACAAGGTTACTCACTAAAAATGTGTGTATTAATTAAGGTCAGAACCTCTTTGGCTTAAATCAGAGCACTAATTGAAGCTGATTACCTCCTGCTCTTATTATGTTTGATTTGACTAAACTACTCGCTATCACGGGACTCATACTAAAATAGACAAACAAAGCTGTCTGATCTCACGTCTTTGTTGACCTAGAGTTTTGTTGTTTGGCACAGGCCACGTTGTTTTCTCCATCCAAACACTTTTCCTGAAAGACTTTCCCGATAAATCAGAAAGCGGGGAGGTCAGGGGAAATTGCTGTCTTTCCAAACTTTTTTCTAGAAGTCCTCATTCCACACACAACACTGCTAACAACTGTTTGGATTCAGTGTCCCTCTCTCCTCTCACTCTCTGTGTGTGTCTGTGTGTTTGATGTCGTGGTTTGGCTGTCCTCTAAAGCGTTCATTTCAGAGTGGTTACTTTGGGCCTCATTTTGACTCACTGGCTGTCTGCCTACACCCTGTGGTCTACCATCCACTACAGCAACTGCCTGTGTGTGTGTGTGCTTGAGTGTGTATGTGTGTGTATGTACAATATTCCTTTATATGCACAAGTACTGTACATTCCACATAAACTGTCTCTGCTATATACTGTATGTTGTTCTATCTGCAAAATAGACTCGCTCAGTCTGGAAACAGAGGTGAACCATAAAGAAGAGTCACTGGCTATCAGCCAGTGCAACAACCAACCTCCAGTCAGCTGATGTTTTTCAGCTCCCCTCATCATCCGGACGCATACGGTATATTGCAGTCAGCTCATAAGCCTAAGGAAGAAGGAGCGTACATAGAACATGCTCATTACTTTTTAATGAAATCCATCATCTTTAATCACAGTCAGAGTTGTTTTCCATGCAGACTACTCTTTAAAGTGCAGAGCTTATCTCGTTAAAAGCGTTCTTCATTCACTTTGTCAGATAAAGTAACTTCTGCTGCACTTCCTAGATGTCTTCCAGGAACAGATAAGCCTTTGCAGAAGTTGCGTCTTTTTAGATTAGTAGTATTTGCACCAGGACGACCTTTGGTGTCGTGCACGGCCTGTTTATGCAAAGCTTTGCAGCTGTGAAGAAAACTGTGGAAATGTTAGTTGTTAATTGTGCAACAAATATCATCTACAGTACATAATTTGATATCTTCCATTTATTTGTTATGTCATATCTCAGATAGTATTCACCAAATAAACATGATATTAAATCATGTGTTATATAAACATGAAACCATGAAAATGCCAGAAGACAGTTTTGAATTGGATTGATGTGCTTGTTACATACTTTTTCCTCATATTTTTTCTGAAAAGAATTTTCTACGACAGAGACACTCAGTATTTTAAAACAATAGTCTGTTTACTGTGAATGAGTGATGCCTGAAGGGAGTTCAGGCCTGTTGCTTCTTAAGCCATTTTGAGATGAACTGAACCAGAGACAGACAGGAACTGTGCGGGGACCGACTTGAAGAGACAAAGGAAGTGAACAAGTGTCAGGAACTCTTTGAATCGTGAACAAAGAGCCCATGCACCTCAGCGTTTATGACGCTTGATCTGCACATGGAGTTTGTCTGTGTTGCATGGCTGTTTGAGCAACTCGCTGTGAATCAGGCCAGGCGCTCTGAGTGTGGAGAATTGAATTGGTGTGGATGTTTGTACAGGGGAACGGAAGACAGCAGGGGGGGAAATGCTAATGATCTTTATGGGCAATAAACAGGACATATATCTTCAGGTTGATAGATACACATGACCTCAGGGGTGATTTAGTTACACTTAGGAATCTGAGTGAGTGTCTAGGGAAGACTGACGTCCAAAGGTCTTTTGGAGTTCTAGTGAGGCAGAGATGAGAAAACACAGAAGTTGAAAAGCCCTCGTTCAGAATAAATGATCTTGTCTCGCTCTTCTCTTTTCTTCCAGGAACCAGAACATTTCTGCTTTACCTCAGTTTAAAAAGTCTTGGCACAAAATCGTCTCCAAACCGACTCTCAGTGATCTTCTAACAGTGATATGCCCCCCTTTCAGTACACATCCGAGTGTCTGTGTCATTTGTTGTGACATTATCGATCTTTCCGGTATCTCCCAGTCATTGACCTGCGTGTATTTGTGTGTGTTTAAACATTTAAAGCTCTCTGAGTTTAACTTTGTGATCAAAGATGAGGAGTTTTAAAGGCGAAGGATAGTTGGCAGCAGACATTGGATATATATACCTCATGCTTCAGCTCTTAATGGATCACAACTTCCCCACCTTTCTCATGTTTTCTCTCCTTCACCTCCCATAAGCCTCTTCTTCCACTACCAAGCCGGATGAGATGACTTTGGGGCCCCTTCATCAGATAACACTGCTGCCTAGTCGACTCTGAGAAGGGCCTTCCTTTATGGTAATGACTAACAAATATTCATGTACAAACACTGTAAAAAGCTCTTTTTTAGCTGGGTGCTGTCACTTCCTGGAATCTCCACTAGTTACCCGCCAACCTCACGGTGGTGACAAGACAAGTCAGTTTTATCAGTTTTTAAGACTGAGATAACACATTTATTAGTGAGCTTTAGAGGTGATGGTTTTGTGACCTTTGGATAGAGCCAGGCAAGCTGTTTCCCCCCCATTTCCAGTCTTTATGCTATGTTAACCGGCCACTGGTGGTAGTTTTATATTTACTGTACAGACTTCAAACTTCATTCCTTTAACACTGGACGTTGACAAATGATATGTATACAACTAGACTTTTGTTTTTCCGAACTGCTCAAAACAACGTCACCCTTTGACTTATTTCACAAACATGGCAGAGAAGATTTTTCCATGCTAGAGGACAGAAAATATGTCAATCTCACATTTGGAAACTAAAGTGATCCTGGGCTTGTCCTTCTTTTTAACTGCTGCGACAAAAATGCTTCTGACACCTGCTGATGTCAGTTTTTTTTAAATGACCCAGCAGATTTCTTTGAAAGGCAACATTTCCTTTATTGTCGTGCTACATATGAGGTCCACGTGTGCTGTAATACGATCAGAATGCTCTTTACCTTCTTGTCGTGGTTAGGGCTCATGTTGTAGCTTCACCACCAGATCAGGCGAAAACCACAATTTCGAAGAGATTTATCTTTCTACACCCTTGTGGTGTACCAAATGGCAACCAGCAGGGAATCTAACATCAACCAGCCATTTGTAGAATATAAAGCCGCAGAATAGTACCACATGTCTCACAGTTACATACAGTAAGGTATATGTTGGCTTGAAAGTGTTTATACAGCAACAACTCAAGTCATGATTTCTAGATGGGTAAAAATATTGTGTACCGTATCATATAAAAGACATCAAAGACTCTGTGTAAGCAGATGTATGCCAACTTGGCTTGAAATGACATTTTTATGTATGGAAACGCACTCAGTTCATTTCTACAACTGTAACAGGTTGCGAAACAGGTTAAAATGACGAACAAACAAACAAACTGACCTTTTAGACGTCGCTTATCTTTTTTCCTGTGGTAAGTTGCCATGGTGAAGAAGCCGCAATGTGATCATGATGATGATGTGTCATGATACAGAAAGTAATGTGGACGGCAGAGTTCTTTTCCTGTACCTTATTTGTTATTTTTATTATGTTATGTTATTATGTTATGACCTATAAATGTGCACTGTCTTGTTTGCATAGAATACAAGCCATATAACAATTCTAGGTAGCGCAACACACCTGATAGCACAGTTTTCTTTCATTTCTGAATGAATGTATCTTTCAAATAATACCAAGCTTTCTCAAGCCAGACATCATACAGTAGGCTGCATTTTTTTGTATATCCAGGCTGCAAACAGTAATAATCTACATTCCTGCATTGATGTTTCTCTGAAGTTCAAAGAGTCTCATTTCTTTCCTTGGGGTTTTGCTACGTAGTACTGCTCAGAGAATATGAAACTACATGTGGAGGAAGTCCATTGATCTCGCTCTGATGCAAATTATATGGTTGACTGGCTGCATGAAATCTCTCAGTGCAGTGGAAAGCTAAAAGGCTGTATGAGTACACAAGGAAAACCCAAACTAAAACATCTGATGTGTGCTGCGACGTCTCACTGATCGTACCACCTGTTTCCGACTTGAGAAAGATGAGGGTACCCGTGCACAAACATTTTTGAGGGTTTCAGAGTTTATTTAATATTCTTTTCTGTTTTTCTGGCCCTTTTCTAACAGCTCTTTAAAGAGAGAAATTTAGCAGCTCGAGCCAAGGGTGGAAGACAAATAGATGTGAAAATATGAACAATAACAAGGCTGTATTCATTGGAGATGGTTCCAACAAGATTAATCATTAGCTTCTTTACAAAGTACACAATGCAGCTCTGACTCACATGGGGACAAAAAAAGAAGGAAAAACAATATCAGCCCCTCTGGCATAGTTAGATGTGCTATTAAATCGTCATCTTGGCCACGGGGATAATCCTTCGTTAAAATGCCTCCAGCCATTATGATCTGGACAAAGTTAGACACCATAACTGGTAAGAAAAGGGCACTGACACTGTGGGCTATCGTCATTATTCAAACCTGTCAGTTTTTTGTATTGCACAGCACACTTTGTTATTGTGAAACAAAACGTGTGTCAATGTGAGAACATCAATGGATGATAAATGGCTCAATTAACAGTAAAACCGTGTTTTTTTTGGCGGGGGCATATGCCAGAATTTGATCTCAATCATGCTGCAGTCATAACAGTACGGGCATTTCGTCTTGATGTTATCCTGGCACTCAGTCATAGACGATTAGGGATTGTGTGGGATTTCAAATTGCTCTGACATTTACTAGACCTTTTTGTTTCTTCCCTCCTCATATCACCATTTTGTTCAGCCGCCACGGGCCAGCTTGTGATAAAACTTGAGGAAATCCTGCACTTCAGTCACTTTGTTGTAGCATTGCCAAAGTTACACGGAATAGCCAAAGCGAACACTATTATTTGTTTGTCTGTTTTAATGGGTCACACGCAATATCACAGGCACAAGTGGCGTCTTAATTCACACGCCGAATTGCCAAAGAAGGTGGGTCTTTCAGAGCATCTGAAGGTCAGGATGAACCTGCTTACCCTCCACAAATGAGGTGGCCTAGCCTCACCAAAACTGATAGTCCATCTGAATGGTCCTTCTCAACTTGTTCAGTAAAAGAAATCCACTATTATCGCTAGAAAGTTGTCCTCAAAAGGTGTGTTGCAAGTGCCAAAAAAGCTAAACTGGCGAATATGTTTTAATACCTGAGTTTACAGATGCTTAGCGTACTAGCGAGATGGTTAATGCGTCCACATAACTTAATTTTTCTGTAACACTTTGAGCAAGAATAAACATGGCAGTATAGGCCCAGCTTCCTTTACTTTGACTTTAAGATCTGATGAGGATCCACAGAACAGGAGTCCCTCAATAAAAGTTGAAATTCTGGACATGGAGGAGCAAGAATTGTTGTACTGCATATAACCAGAACCCTGCCAATCCTAACCCTAACCTGCATTTAGGCGGCGTGGTAGTCTGTGTCGCCGCGTACGAATGCACATCCACTGGATCCAGAAAGGTACATGCAGGCACAACAAATGGATAATAGCAAAACTTGACAAAAAGTGTGCACTCAAAAATGTGTCCGTGCTGGAATTTCGTGTCAGAACAAGCTGACATACTTCAAATCTATTTTCATTCATTGTTCCAGAAGCTTCCAGAAGTTTCTGTTTGATTTCCCGCTTTTTGATGGTGAAATTGTTGGGTTTTGGTTTTACAGTATGTCTGAATTAAAAAAAACAAAAAACAAAAAAAAACGGAGCAGCTGAACTGTTCCCTGGCAGATATGCTGTGCTGTTTTCAGAGTGGTGCTGTCAGCACGGTGCTGTGTGCCTCCCTCTCTCAGTCCTGCTACACTATAGGCCTTTCAGCCGCCCCTCTCTGGGCCCCCTTCACCTCCAAAGCCCTCCTACTCTCTATTGTTCTTATGTTTGGTGCTTTGTTTGAGGCCTTCCCTTATCAGCTGTGCAGGCTCCAACTCTCCTATTTATAAACATCTCAAATATCTTCCATTCTGGCTCTCTTCTCTCTTCTCTGCCCTGCTCCCTTTAAAAAAAAAAATGCAGTTTTGATTATAACATTAAACAAAGCTAATCGGCTGACAAATCTGCCTGCTTCCATCACATATCACCATCCTCTCTCTACTCCCTAGACATTCCCCTCTCTTTTGCCTGCCAACAGCCCTGTTTATTGGCCTTTTTAATGCATTGTGGGAGGTTTGTGTGGAGGTAGAGCTGAGGTGGACGCCCTTGTCTGGAAGCCTTGTTTTATGGGAGGTCTACGTTCGCCACACAGGATTTTCTAGACACAGACTTTAGCAGACAACAGCACGTTGAACATGCCCACCTCCCTTTCCCGCACAGAGCTGGAATCAAGACATTGTAGGAGCATAATCCATTGTCCTTATGTTCCTCATGTGCACATTATTTATGTATTTAAGGTGGGAGAGGGATGAGCTGTGTGAGTATAGTGAGGTCATGTAGAGGTGGGACCCTATGTTTATAGCCAACACATGGAGGACCTTGGGTAGGATCAGTGAACCACAAGGGTGTCATTACACAGTTTTTCTTACATCAGCCACATTTCCTTCACACCCAAAAACACATGAACGTAGTGCAAACAAAGCCCATGCCCCTGCTCTGTCCTGAAACACAAAGACAGATTGGCTGCTATTAAAACCGTCACCACAAAGTCTAACTTCTCTAAACTCTCGGGTCCTCCGGGGCGACGTCTTGAACTCAAGTCAGCCTGTAGCAGCTGTGCAGGAGAGCTAGACTCCAGGCTTAACCGGCTTGTGTAAGAAAGCTTGAATAAATGCATGGGCCTCCCTGTGGTTTCAATCAGATAAGAGTAAGTCCAGGGAGCAGGCATGGACTTCCCTAAGCATTCCTCTGCCTCCACACAAGGCGGCTTTTGTCTGCCCTCCATATCTGCGGCCCCTATACTAGCGGCAGTGCAGGATGCGTGCTGTTCATTAGATATAGAAGCCTTTAGTCACTTGTACCTAAATGGATCACACAGAAAGATGATGAGATTAGAGCCTACATCTACTGTACATAATGAGGAGGGGAGAATAATGGGCCACCCAGCTGCAGTATGTGGCATTAAATAGCAAAGCAGATAGCATAGAGTTTTTTTTTCCCTCTCTGTCGTCATGTATTTGTTATTTACACTTCTGCAGGTCTATTTGATTAATGTGCACCAGCTTTGTAGTTGTGTTTACATTGCTGCTCCTACTGCATTGCACCTGGGAAAATCCATCCGACAGTCTGCGTGAGCGCCATCGCTGTAAATTTTAAGGTGTTGATATTTCACGGCGTAAGACCTTAACATTTGTTCAGATGAAGTTATAAGGGTAGAGAGGAAGAAAAGCTATATCTGGAATCCTCCAGGGGGTATTTCTCAATTTCTACACCTGGTTACATTAAATTCAAAGCAAGTATGTCATACAAGTAAAGGCACGAAGAGAAAACAGATGATTTAGCTTGTTGTGGTGTAGATAGACGTACTGCCTCCAAAGTGCTAAATATGAATTCATTACTGTGGTAGACAATAGAGTCTTTCAGCCCTTCACTTGATATATACTGTATATCTTAAGCACATAAAAAAGGATGAAATATGAGCCGGATCACATCGCTGTAGTTAATGTATCATTTTCTTATTAAATATTTTAATATAATGTCAAAGAAAGAGAGAGATATAATAATTTAAATGTGTAAAAATACTACCAGACCATATTAATGCAAAGTTGCTGCTTTTCAGTCTGCTGGATGCAATATTCACTAATTACATACATGACTCCAAAATAACTAAAAAACATCCCACCGTCATGTCATACCCTAAACAAAATGCTTCCCGCTTCTTCATTTGACTCTATAAGACCCTTAAGAGAAACCACGTCTGTTTACATTGTTGCACTTTTTTGAGGTTTGACTGATGGATTAGGTCTCCAGGAAGTGTTTCCATCCCATTAATATCTGCTGTCATTAAGTTGGCATTTCTTTTTCCAGAATTAGACCGACCATAAATAATACTTCATTACGTCTAATAGCTTGTTTACTGGTTTTGGCTGGGTGTAGAGTTTGATGTATGGCTCTTTAAACCGTGTACACTACACTGTAATTCAGTCACTGCACCACATGGGCAGAGATTTATGCCACAGATTATTTTATAAATAGTCTATGATGTAAATATAAACTTAAAAAAAGCTGGCGTACCCTTGCAGACTGATGTCTTTATATACCGCAACTAACTATAAGTGATAGTTTTTAGCCAATACAATAATATTTGAGTCCATTGTGCATACAAGCAGGAAATGTATGAGGTAGTTACAGTAAATCCTGAGCTAGACAGACGTAACCCCAGACATTTGTTATAAGCCTATCTGCTAGATAGTCAGACAGACGTGGCCCCATCAGTCGTCACTTCAACGAGAGCAGTGTATTCTGGGGCAAACTGCAGGAATTTCTGTTGTGCAACAACCACGGGGTGTTTCTAGGATTTGAGCAAAAGCAATGATGTGTGTGTGTGTGTGTGTGTGAGCGGGATTGTGTGTATGTGTGTGTGTGTGTGAGGGCTGGCTAGGGCAGTGCCGTGTGTGTACGTGTGTTTATGTGTGCGGGGGTGAATGCACTTGATCTGATAAAGTACAGTCTGTCTGCTGATGCACTGATTATCTGTGTGGTATTTAGAAGGTTTTGGCGATATGAATGCAAACTGTGATTGGTTAACCTCATTTTACATTACACTGTGTGTTAAAACTGGAGCCACAGAAGGGATCTTTATCTTGATTTTCAGGTGAATCTAGAACTTGTGGAAGTTTGCTTTCAGGATAATCCAACCTTTATGATGATAAAATATTAAAGCATAAATAAATAAATAATATTTTATGCTATAAATTAGAGAGCTATCCCTTTAGACCATGCCTGACTTCTCACAGCTCTCTCTTTCTGGAATCGTGCCGTTGTTTTTGTCGGACAGTCACATAAATCCATTGAACTACCACCAAAGTCAAGATGAGGGCATGACAGACTGCTCTGCTGCCATGCGGGGGGGAATCAGCCATGTTGTTGGTGGAAAGCCAGTCAGGACTATAGGATGAGACAGTGTTGGTGTTGCCAAATAGCAGGCATCTGGATTGAGCTTCACCCCGCCGGGGCAGGGTCCTCAGCAGATGGTGCTCCCCAAACAAGAAACACAACGCTGATTAGAACCAGAGGGGGCGGTCCTCACACTTACGTGCACTCATTTCATGCATGCTTGTCAAAAGGCCAGTTTTAATAACATGTACATGAGGGAGAAGAGTGCTCCCACACTGCTCTGTGGTCAGGGCGGGGAAAGCTTCATTTACTGTAAAAGCGTGTGATGATTGATCAATGGTGTTTCTGTAAACTTCAAGGAGAGAGTGAAAGTGCATATTCTGAATATGTAATTTAGCTTTTAATTCATTTCGCTGTGGGTTTTTGCTCAGAACGGAGGCAACCAATTTGTTTGCATGTTAGTAAAAGGAATTTGGGACAGATGGTGTTGTGTAAACAGTTTAATTGAACCAGCTTTGCAGTAAAACATCCTCATCAAGCTCACCAGTGAGAACAAACAAGTACAAGGCGACATAAGAGTGAGATGTCACTTCGCTGCAAGCTGGCACACAGACTCACAATATTCCCTTCTTTTCATCCAGACTGAGTGTACTCTTGAATTACCAAGCATTAGCTCCTGGATCCTTTGCAAAGAGAGGCAGGGGCACATTGAGCTACTGTTCTCCTAGAATACAGGATGGCAGGTTCTGCTGAAAAGCTCACCACATGATGTCCACATGATACAAAAACACACTGCAGCGCTAACCCACAATGGCCACAGAGTTTACTAGCTGATGAGAGCAGACTGTGAGTGTTGGCAGCTACCACGGTGGTCCCGGGGACTCAACAATGACATCCATCAGGCTTTGAGCAGACTAAAGAGGCTGAATGAGGGATTTTGGCTAAAGCCTGGCTAGTTGTAGAGGATTTTTGGCATGTTGAGGGCCGTATGGTTTGCTTTGCAGGAAACTGTCACCTCCAATGTGTTTGCCTCTTTCTGCTGACAATCAGGTCCAACAGCGGTGAAGGCAAGATCACCCACTGTAGAGACATCAACAATACTGAAAAGCAAGTTTACTTTTTCTTATTTTTGACATTGCTGCCATATTCAAGTGGCTGAGTGGTCATATATGTTTAGCTGAGGATGTGTGTTTATACACATATGGCAGAACTGGATGGATGAACTGATGGCCCTCAGTTTGATTTTGGCTCATGTGGAATCATTCGTATAATTCAAGAGTGGGTGAGAACGTGTTGCATGCAGTTCTCACCTGCTCTGATAATGTGTCATATTCATTTCTGAAATGTTAAACGGGCTCTCAAAGTTAAAGTCAAGATCACAGGCGACAGTGAAACAAAACATGGAACAGCTGAGCCAGTTGTGAAACATTGAGTGCTTGGACAGAATGGTAGGATAACATTTTAACAGCTGCTCCTGTCCTGAAAAAACACAACTTGAAAGTGCCAACACCCCATCACTGACCACCCCCTCCACCCCCCCCCCCCAACCCCACCCGCTTACCCCCAGCATGCACTGTGTACAGCACTGCTGATGTACTGCTGGAGGGGTGTGTGGTGGTGTTTGGCCAGATAGAGGCTTTTTCAGGGAAAGCTGATGTGACTTATGCGAAGTTCTGGGGGCATGAGAGCGAGACCAACAATATACAGTGTTCTTCCCCGTTCCCCGTGACCACAGAGGCTCTCTTTAGATTTGTGTTTCTCACCCTTATTCCCCTTTGGGAGGATTCCTGCAGTCCATTCCCACAGCCTCCAGTTAGGAGAAAGACAGAGAGAGCTCCATATGGCTGCACCTCCCACCCAGTGAACTTTGACTGGGGAGACTTCATGAACTGGAGCAGAATTTTCCTCCACACTCACACATTCAGTCAGTGTGCATGGAAAAAAAAAGGTGCACTGTGTTGTACCATCTGAAATTTTTTTGATGAAATGAAACCTTTTTTTTAATCTTTTTTTTTTTTTTTTGCTTAGTTTACTGTTGAGCAGCTCCTTGCTTAACCATCCGACTAATGCGTGGAATGAAAGGCGGCATGAGATCCTTTATGGAAATCTTCCAAGGAAATTCACAAACAATAGAACTCCATGCAGCTTTTAATTGTAACATACAGCACTTTGTATATCCTGCACAATGAAATATTTACAGTCAAGAGGAAGCACATTGTGTTCAAGTCTGTTCCAGTGGCAAATAGTTCCTGTATGAATCATAACACAGGTTTCAAAAGGTGTTGCAGTGTACATCCTGAATGTAATTTTTTTTGGGCCAACAAATTTGGGAAGTGTTGAAAAGTCTGCTGACCTTGAAATGAACCGGGAGATTTTTATCTGCGGCAACTGGTCACATTCTTCCTCTTTCACCACTGGTGGCCATGGATACAATTGTCTTTGTTAGTTAGTGGCCGTCAAAGACTTCAAAGGCGGAGCTGTGAGCACTTTGGCTTTGCGGCTGACCACTTGACCCTCCAACGCCCTGCTTGTGGAGGGCTGTAATAGGAAATGAACTAAAGATTATTCCAACCATAATCAGTCAGGGCTTCACACCAGAGCAAGCAAGAAGAGAGAAGAATACATGGGCCATTGAGAGATAAATGCTAGGGTGGTGGTCCGTCAGATTCAATTAATACTGACTTTGGGTGGCATGGCTGCTACTTTAAAGAATTCAGATTTCTGCTGTGTTATTTATTGCCTTTGAAAAGGGCAGCGGTGGCACAGAATACATAACAAGTGGACTAAACAGCCTCGGTTAAAATGTCATCTTTAATGCCACCCCGGCCATTGACGCAAGGGTGAGCATGCTTTGATTAGCAGTGGATACAAATCTTCCCCCTCTGCTGCAGTCTTCACCTTCTGTGACCTTCATACCTCCCAGCTGTAGTTAGAGTGGATAGAGTTTGTGCATTTCTTTTTAGAGAGAGAAAAAGAGGGAAGCAGGTTTAACTATATCCATCACTGCAGTCAACATCTGCCAAAAACCGAGGTTTACGTTTGCTCATGTAATGGTAGTAAAAGTAAAACTGTGTCGGTGTATGACTAATGTGATGAAAAATAGACGCTGTGCCGAAGGATAATTATTCTGTTTGAACTGATTTATCAAGGCCAGATTACTGGCATGATCCCTAAATACAGTTTTCCTTAAAGTATGCCATTTGGCTCTCATAGTGCCAGAGCACACAGTGTCTATAATAGTAGAGGAATAAGACACAGTAGATTTAGTAATACTTTACAGTGTTTATAGTCACTGCTCAAGCCATTCCTTTGTTGAAACTAGTACTTATTTAAACTATTTGTAGTAGTTAATTGTAGTAGTTTAAATTAAAAACAAAAGTCCTCATGATGAGATAATTTCATGCATTTACAGCCTCAAATAATCCCATATATAAAGGTTATAATCACATGTATTCCAATGAAATTACAGAAGTACAATTTGCAGAAGCCTTTTTTTGTGCTGTATTGTATTCCAAATCAAAAATGTCACCATAGTGTATGTAGGGAGTTATGCACATTCTCATGCTCACGTTGTAATCTCAAACTTTCATGGAAAGTTATTTTCAAGTTTACAGTTCCTATTTGGACCAAGTGTTGCTGCACATGAGCTTTTTATTGACACCCCCCTGTTTGCTTGAGAAAATCTGCCGCTTCAAGACTCTCAAGTGGCAACTTGTGTTGGCCCCACGTTTCTAGGTACAGTAAAAGTTCATTTTAACACTATGATCCACACATACACACATTAAACAGACTGCTAAGAGGGAATTAAATCTGACAAAACACTTCCCAAAGACAAAGGAGAATACCACGAGAGCTGATGAATGATGTCTAATGCTCCCTTCCTATCCTGTAAATACTGTAAACACATGCACGCATTCCAGTGTCGGCACCCTGGTGTCATCAGAACCAAATAAAGCAAACACGAACTTGTGCCTATATCTAACTCCTAAAATGATTTCATTGTGATTTGAGCTTTGAGTGAGTACACACTACTAAAGGAAGTCGTTTGTACTGTTGCAAAAATACCCGGGGGTTGCAGATGTGCGTGTTTGGGAGCAACCGAGGGAACCGCAGTTGGTGTGCTTGCCGAAATGAGTGGATAAACAGAGGATTCATGTGGACATACCCTACCACAATAATGCCTTCTCCACAGAGAAAATGGTTCTGTTTTCATTTAAGTCCCAAAATGAACATCCGTCTCAGACATCAAACTGTTGCTGGCTAGCCTCCACTGTGCCGTATGCTCTTCGTCTGTACTTTTCACACTCTATTTTTGTAGAACCACCCTCTCTGTGATGACTCAGCCATTCACCATCTACCAGCAAGACATTCACTTGTCTTGGAGAGCTGACAGTCACAGACTGATCAATGGTTTGAAAAGGAGCCAACCTAAGCAACCTAAGGGCTGCTGTTCATCTGGTGTTGGACACAACAAGGATTGGAAGGAGATCAGATGCTGTTCATTTGACAACTTCTTGGTTTATCATACTGTATGTCCATGAAGCGCATATTGTTCTTCGTGCACTGAGGCATTTTGCTGCGCATAATTTACTGTCATAGCTAATTACATAGAGCTCTTCACAGCTTACAGCACAATTAACTGTGCAGACGCCCTGAAGACATTTGAACAAGCACAGAAAGAAGGTTTGAATGTTGGGAGCCGAACTTTGCAAGTGGGAGCAGCGGAGGAGCCAAACAGTGGGGTGTCTGCTTGATTAGTTTGTTCATAAAACTACCTCCGACTGTTACTTGCGCCAAGGAAGAAAGGGGAAGAAGTTAATTATTGTTGCAATGTCTATAGACCATTTTATGTAGTGCAACTTTGGTTGAACACAGACATAATATAAAAAGAAGTGTGTTTGATGATGGGTGAGTATACTGGACACATGCAACAATGCTTAACAATGCTCTTGCAGACAACATGAGAAGACTGATACCGCCCTCATAACATGTAGCTAGAGCCAGCAGTTAGCTTAGCTTAACACAAAGACTGGAAACAGATAGCTTGGCTCTGTTTGAAGGAAACAAAATCTACCTACCTACAGCTTGTTATCATGTCATATCTGTAAATAAACTGTAAAAACAACACGCTTATCTTCCAGACTATATCTTGGACAGGCGCAGTATCTTTGTGAAGTCTCTGACAGTTGCCTGGCAAACTCATGGCGCCCAACAAGACTACAGGAAGCTGCTGGCGGCTGCTGGCGGCTGACTTCTCGGCGAGAATGCGAATAAGCATATTTCCCATAATTTTGAACTATTCTTTTAAATATTAGCTTCAATAGCCTGTTTCTTGGCACCAGCATTTATTGGCCATCAGTAGGAGTCAGCCATGTTGGTTTCCACTTGTCACCTTTTGTCCTGAGCCCTCTGAACCTTCACAGACTTAAACTGATGTTACCTACACTGCACTTCGTAGTGACCAGAACAACAGCATTTCTATGGTCAGTGAGGCTAATATTTTATATATAAGTATATTAGCAAAATTATATTGTTGGCTCAAATCATATAAAAACATTTTGATATTGTTATTAATGGAAGAACAACCTACACACAGTGCTTGCTAGTGAGCTATGAACATGTAAGCCTAAACTTGTTCTTTTCAACTCTTTCAACAGGGGTGGGGATTTCCCCTGTCGTTCCCTTTTTTTATGTAACTATGCTATAAATTGTGGGTAAAGTGAGCCCTCAAGCACTTACTGAGTGTACAGTGTGCCAGACCTTTGTCTTTGTGGACTAATCAGGACATGCATCAAAGTTTCTCAGTCCAAGATGGTGCGGAGTCGGGTTGGACCACTCACTTACTCACTCACTGCGCTGAGATCAGTTGACACGGCTCTGTGTGAAGCCGAAGGGATGATTTTGTGACGGGTCCTGTTAAAAGCCTCAGCGGAGTTGCTGGCTTTGGCCCAAGCACTGTCCCATTTGCATTCCTCAGGGGCAAGCTGTCCAATATTATCTCTGCTGGCTCCGACAGAGGCCCCTGAAGCCACAAAGGACTTGCTGTGTTGGCCTCTCCTCACCCTGGCCTCATCACATTTTGCTGGAGAGGAGAGGCTGACTTCAGAAGTGCCTAATTATACTGACGCCACGGCAAAGGATGCACCTGCAGACAACAGGTGTTTACGCCTGCATGGAAACTTCCTTTAGTCTGAAAGAAACTTCTCCTTGGCAGTAGCAGACATTTATTATGTGCTTCTTCTGATTTAATCACATTCTGTGTGAAATTTCTGTGGATGTGCGCCAGAAGTATTCCCTAACTTCTCCTAAGACACTTAAAATAACTTAATGCAAAACAACTTAATGGATACAAGCAAGCACATGCATGTACACAAGACACACAAGATAGCTCGGTTGGTTTGAGCTGACGATCTCTCCTTCCTTGGTAGCTGGAAATGTATCAGGTGGGGTGTCATGACTAAACCTGTGGCGTCAGTCTTCACAGGAAAGTCCACACGGTGCCACGTCAGGCAAATCTGCAGGTGTGTAATCTCGGATCTTAAAAAGAAAAAGGGGGGGGGGGTGTTTGTGTGGGGGCTCCAGCCTGAGCTGCTACAGTGGGAGGGTGCGGGCTCTGCGGTGTAACATTTCTGTGTGGAGGATTAGGGTTGTTTGAGGGGAGATAAGACACCGCGAGATCACAGCGCTGTTCAGTGTATCTGCCAGAGCCAGCAGAGGAGCAGCAGCAATGCAGAGACTCTGCCAACATTCCTGGGGATCAACACCAGCTGAAGGCTCCCACCTCTCTCCCCTGCTGCCAAAACTTAAAGAATACCTGATAAGGGAAGCTCACTGTAGCCTCTCACACCACTATCCTCCACCATCTAGAAATTTTTTTTATTCCTAAATGTTTTTTTAATTGAGACATCAATCACAGAATGACCCAACATAATAACTACTTCTTGTTATAGAAATTCATTCAAATCAGCACCTCAAAGTGCACTAATGCAGTTTGTCCGTGTCCGTGATTTGTCATAATTGCCACACACCACTATTAAGGGCTACAGTATAGTCCCCTTAAATATCACAGCTTATTGGATATATGATTTTTTGTATTGGCATGCTGATGTGTTAATGCTGACATTGCTCAGGCTTGTGTAACGATTTGTAAAATTACGAGGACATCTAGTGGTTAAAATCAGAAATCCCAATTGGAAATAAAGTAAAGATGAGAGGGAACCAATGGGGGTATTATTAACCTTTGAGGCTCCCAGCTGCGCAGAGACATTTAAGTACCTGAAATCTGTCAGGTGCACTGATGAATGTAGTGCGTGCAGACGCTGGCTAGAGGGCTTGATGTCTGCATTGGATGACAAGGTCCTCTCCACACCTGCGCCAGCACACAATCCAATACCCTTCAGTCATCAACAGGGATTCTAATTTAAAATGTATTGACTAGCATTCAGTAGAGTACAAGCACTTGCAGACACTCATGTCCTCCAGCTATGAGAACTCATTGTCTAATCTATTATCATAGCGGCTCTTTGAGAAACCTGGACAGAAAAGTGATTGTGTCGCGGTGAATCTGCTGGCCCTCTGATCTCACACCGGACATAATGAACACTCCTGTTTCCCAGTGTTTGTATGTAGTTTTTCCTCTCGGGGTTTCTGTGGCATTACATGATGTGTTTGATCTCTAGGTATCCGCTGTGGAGGAGAGGTAACATATTAAAGGTCGAGAAGAGACAGAGGGACAGGGGGAGGAACATAGGAGATTGACTGAGAGGATGATGACATTGTAGGGGAGATGAAGACAAACAAGTCAGTGTCAGCTTGTGGCATTTTCAGTAACGCTATGTTTTACAAATCTTTAATTTTGTTCTAATTTCCTGGAAATGTTCTATGTAATTTGCAGGTATTTTACAGAAAGGGTTTAAAGAAAGGGTGGTTTGATTTGGTTTCACAGTTGCAAAAATTCTTTATAAATTAGACTCTTAACAAGTTTGACTGACATAAAATACATATTTTCAAAGTGTAGTTTTCTGTGTAAAATTACATATTAGCAAAATAGATTGTTTCTTAAAAACTCTATAATGAGCCAAGTATTTTCTGTCTGTTAAAGACTTGTAGAGTCTAAGTTATTAAGAATTTTTAACAACTACATATGAACCCAGATATAATGAGTGGGCACTTACCAACTCAACCAACTAAACTTTATATTTTTCTTGTAATCCACCTCCCCTTCTGTAAAAAAATTAAAAAATGAACCTGTAAAATAAAGAGTTACTGCATTTCCTTTCACTACATACACCTGCTGAGTTTTGAAAGCCTTGAAATAACAGGTGCAGGATTTGTTCTACTTAGTTAGTAATATTTCAATCTATTATTCATACATCTGTGCTGTAAATTTAAACGTGTCATACTCAGTGAAGATACCAAATTGAAATTTAAATACAATCTTTATTCGAGGTCATAGACATCTCCCAAAGGTATAATCCAATAAACAGCAACACAGGCATTTATAATTCAAGGACAAATAATTCACTTTTACAATAACAAATTGAAGGTGTTTTTGCCTCTTCAAGATACATTTCACTAGCTGTTGCCTTTGAATTTGGAAGGCAGATGACGAATCAAATATTCAATTCAACAATATTTCTATTTTAATACTTGAAATAAAATTATGTCCATGTCAGCACTGAGAGTCATAAACTAGATTGTGATGAGATTCTGTTAATTCAGTCTGAAGTCCTTTGACATATTTTATATACTGAGGCGTTTGAACGTTGCCGCCTCCTTTTTCCTTTACAGGCAGCAAAACTACAGCCTTTTATCAAATGTACTTTGTAAGAAATATTATGATAATACTATGACTTCACTGAACATTTGAAGACTGAACATACTATACATTTGAATTTGTAAATCACCGGAATCAATCCATTTTAAAAACGTACTCTACTCAACGAATACTGGCCAGAATGCCTGTCTCAGAGTAACCTAGATAACCTACAGCATGTCGTCAACAAAGAAGACAGCAGGTGATACATGGCAGGTGACTTTTCTTAATAAACTAACAAGTCCAGTAACAATACTAACAAACAAATTCTGCCTGCAATATCTTTAAAACAAACACAAAACATAGAGGCAAGTGCTGTTTAGATGGACTGAAAGGATTCCTCGCTCCTGTTAAGTAAGGCCGCCTTCTTGAGCACCTGAACAATCCCTGTAATGCAGCAGCGCACTTTCCAGGCATAGATATGTTTTTTTTTTAAATTTTTTTTTGCGTGCTTCATCCTCACGACTCCACAGGGTAACGACAAAGCACTACACAAGCAGCTACTGCAAAGTTACATCACTGTCAAAATGCTGTCGGTGTGAAAATTTGGTGCTATATTCTCGGTACTTGCTACAGTGTTTTTCTTCTCTACACATCTGTTACTACTTTGTGATCCCGATGTCGTGTCAGTAAGGTGTCTGCTTAAAATTAAAGTGCCACGCTTCAACTGGCAACATCTAGTAACAACTCCTAAAGCCCTGTTTGTGAATTCTTTTATGTAAATGCTTTTTAACGCGCCAGAAGAAACTCGAACACATCATACTCACGTGGTTTGTTTTTAGGGTATTTTTGAGTGGGGTGAAGGAGTGCCCCTTGCTTTTACATTTTCCAAATCAGGAACTGCCTAGTCTTGTAAACTGTAAGCTACATTCGTGACAGTATGGGCCAGTTTCCTAAACAGGAATTAAGCCAAAGTGTCCTTTAAAACCAGATTCAGATATCCTGAAGGAAGATTAAAGTTACTCTAGGACTAATTACTCACGGTTAAAGGTACCCTGTGGGGTTTCTGACCTCTACTAGCGCTATCGAGCAGGTTTTTTTTTTTTTATGAGCGAGGGTCGCTGTTTTGTTGTCTCGTGCACGTGCAGGAGGACGCACATGCGCCATGAAATGCAGCAATGCGCCAGTAAAAGCAGGGAAGAAGACCACAAGCTATAACACGGATGTAAGCAATCACGCAGGATTTAAAATACTTGCAAATGTTTTATGAGGAGGGAAATGCATTCAACATGTTCAATGTGTTTTGGTGAGTAACACTCAGTGTAAATGTAATTTTTGTTTGTTTACGAGACAAACTCCACAGGGCACCTTTAAATTAAACCACCAGTTTGGGAGGTCTGATTTGTCCATTGTTTTGTCCATTTTTATGCTTTGATTCTGCTAAATTGTGAGATTTTTATGACTAGATTCAGCTTTTATGAGCACTTTCAGTCCAGTACTAAGGACAACTAACACAGGTTATTGATAGTAACCTTAGTCCAGGACTTCATCGTCAATAATTAAAATTAAAGATGTTTTAGAAAGTCACTTTATAAGATATGATTAACTATCATAGATTTAATCCTACACCTGGTTAAATTAAACCTTGTGCAGGAAACCAGCCCTTGGACTTGCTATGTTGATATTAGCCTGCTAGGTCACCACTACTACGAGAGTAAAAGCTAGGCTATTTCATTATGAAGCGTTTGCTAGAATTTGTGCTTTCTGAGCTGTTAAGTGACGTGTCAGTTGCATAAAAATGTGTCGTTCTTTACAAGATAATAGTTGTATCTTTTCTGGAAGAGAACATTAAAATCCTAACCAGTCACACAGATAACTTTAGAGTCCTGGCGAGAACGAAAATCATGCCTGGTAGGCCATCGAGCAGCAGGCATGCAGGGCTCGCCTTGCCCCTTAAGTATAATTATGCCACTGCACAGGTTCATTATGCTTTCCTTCTTTTGTTACCTCAAGAGATTTTAGACTCAAACTCTAATATTGGTCCTTGTAGAACGCCTGTGATGAGCTTGCATTGATTTGATGCTGGGATAAGAAAGGCTTTGCCATGTTGGATGGCTGTTTCCAGAACTTTCTGAACACTACATGAGCTCATTAGCTGCAATTAGGTAGGTTTCTCCTACTAAAATATTTTGAAGCTCTACCATATGGACATAAGGCCACTCACTGTGTTATCTTTAGGGGAATCATGGTTTCCATTTCCTTCCTTTCAATTATCAGGCATCAGGGTCTCCTGGCGTATCCCCACAAACATGAAAGTATGAATTATTCTCAATTTAGCTACTGCTCCCCATGAGGAGAAACAAGCTACAAAGTGATGTCATTTCACAACTCAAGCATCAGTTTGAGCTAAATCAATAAATCTGTTCAACTTCTTCAGCTGCTCTATGTTCTTGTTTCAACAAGTCAACTGTATTTGACTGACTATGTTCATAGTATGAATGGTTACAGTGAAATAGAAACTATAGTAAAAAACGCATTTCTCATCAAAGTAACTGAAGTAAAGTTTGTGTGATATCCGAGCAAGTTTATTATTTCATGTTGCAGCTGTACGTTTGAATTTGTTTACCACTTCAGTTGCAAACATATGGATTAAAAGCTCACTAATTGTTGAGTCTACAGCATCAATTCAGGTTAAATTAAAGCAGCACAAATGTGCGTTATTTCCTCACTGGGCTATTTGTTCTATAAATGAACCCGTTTAAGTGATTTTCCACTTTCCACTTTCACATATCATAGATGAATCTGTTTCTGTCAATGTGCTGAGTTTGTACAACTTTAAATCAGTGCTCTGTTTCTAGGAAGAGATCATCACACACGTTTCTGCAGAGATGTTGACTCACTGCAGTCAAACAGCAAGAAGGAACTGAGTTAAAAGAATTGGTCCTCCCATCACTAATGTAGCGCTGTCTTTGACCTGTTCAATGACCCATCACGAGCTTTGTGAAGAGCAATCTGAAAAGTCGAATGAACCCGAGCTATGGCGTGTGCCTCAGGGGAGTGTTAGGCCTCTCTGCTCCTGATCTGTCTGCATGGCCTTAAAACACCAAATCTAACAAAGTGTATTCTCCAAAGCTGCGCGTTGTGTCTTCATGATTTCCTTCATGTCATTTCCTTCATAGCTGTTTGTTGGTAAGCCACTATATGATCCGGAAAATCAATGTGGGTTCAAGCTGTCACATTCTAAATGAGCTTTCACACAATTTATATCCACAATGTCTGTTAGTAATGTGAAAAAGTCTCAATACCTGTTGAACTCCCCTGCAACTAATGAGCATATCTGAGGTATAGATTTAGACTTTGACTGAATACTATTGGATATGTAAGCTACTTCCACAAAATAGTTCTGACATGTTAAATCTATCATATCAAAGATCATACAACAAAGATAACAATAACCTCATTACAAAAAAATATAGACTAGTAACATTTAGGATCAACTATCCATTAATTTCTAAAATAGAGTTTGACTGAGACAGCATAGGGTTGCACAGTGACAGGATGTTTATCTCCCAGTTAGAAAACAATGATGAGCTTCACTGTTTTCCTTTTTTTCTCTTTTTCATTTTGGTATAATTACTGAACAAACAATAACATCCAATATTGTAAAAATCAAAATAAAATATTGTAAACATCGTACCAGTACAAAAGCACATATCGTAAGACGTGGTCAGGAAACACCAATACAGGCAGCGCTGATAGCTTCTACTCTTCCTCCATTGACTTCTCAATCTCCTTCAGCCTGCGGACAAACTCCTGAGCCTCCCTGTCTCCGACGCGAGCGTCCAGCATCCTCATGATTGGCTTCTCTGGAGGGGAGAGCAAACAGATGAGAGTAGTTCCCACACCTGACACAAATATCTCTCTAGATTGAATGGCTTTTCATGTCGTATTGGAGAAGTAATTGGAAAACCAGACCTACACCCTCTGGTCTCCCAAGAAGCCAATATTATGTTTGTTTAAAAAAAAAAAAACTTGATACAGCCTGAAGGTATATGTACCACTGGGTTTACTGCGAGACAGGTGGAGAATGACCGGCTGGACACTCTTGCCAGCTGCAGAGGCGTTTGGTCTCCCTGGCCAGCAGAAGTCGCTGAGAGGAGCCACGGCTTCACCGGCGAAGTCGTTGGTGGAAAGCCAGTCGTAGTCCATCACAGTGAAGGTCAAACAGGCAAATCTGTGTCTGTACTGCTCAGGACTCACATGGCTGGAAGACATTGGGAAAAAATCAAATGTCAGGGACATTAGCACATATAAATGGGAAGAGAAAAGGAGGGAAACTCACAAGTAAAACAGCTCGTCGAATACTGGATGCAGCGTCTTAAGTTTCACTTGCGTGCGTTGACTCTTGGCCATAGGGAAGAGGTGGTGAGGACAGAGCTCCACTATGACAAATGGGTCGCTCAGACCTGAGGAAGATCAAAAACAAAGGGATGGAGTGAAATGTCAACTTTAACACAACAACTTGCATGTAATTCTGACCATTTAAGTGACCAAGTTTCACCATTGGCATCCAATGCGATGATATCTGCAGCGTGCAGAATCTCCACCGTCAGTCTTTGCTCTGGAGCATCATAGTAGCACTTCACACTGATCCGACCATAACGGGTATGTTTGAGTGTTTTCTGAAACATACAGTCTCTATTACTGAGGATTCAGCATATACAGTATTTTATCAGATTCAGCATGTATCAGTCTGCATGTCGCATCTCTTGACAGCATCGTGTTTTACAAGTGTCCAGGAGAAGGCAGATTTTCAATCAGAGCTAAAACAACAGAAGACAACAGAGTGTTTTGCTGTTCAATCAATACTCCTCTGTCCACTTTAGGGCTAAAATGAGATTGTCAGGCTGCTAAGTTGAAACGCACCTGTTGGGAAATCTTCTCCAGATAGTACTGTTCAATCAGCTCAAAGGAGGAACATTTATTCAGCTTGAGCTCCTCCTCCAGGACCTAAAGCAGCATGAGGAAGATCAGAAAGTGAAAAAGATAAATAACGCCTTAGGTAGGAAGACATAAATGGCATAAAGGCAGGCTGCAGTTTGGGCAGCACTCTGTCTGAAATGGTGGAGAGCAGTACAGCTCCACAGGGGACTGTGCTGTCTCCCTTCCTTTTCACCTTGTACACCTCAGTCTTTCAATACAACTCCGGGTCATGCCACTTGCAGAAGTTCTCTGACGACTCTGCAGTGGTTGGGTGTATAAGTGATGGGCGGGAGGAGGAGTACAGAGCGCTGGTGGACGATTTTGTGGAGAGGTCTGAAAGAAATCATCTGTTTCTGAACGTTGCCAAGACCAGGGAGATGGTGATTGACTTCAGAAGGAAGAGGACGCCTACACAGCCTCTGTGTATTCTGGGAGAGGATGTTGGCGTGGTGGAGGACAACAAGTACCTGGGTGTCCACAGTGACAACAGACTGAACTGGAAGACCAACATTGAGGCTCTATATAAGAAGGGGATGAGCAGACTCTATTTCCTGACGAAGCTGAGATCCTTCAACATGTGCAGCAAGATGTTGGAAATCTACCAGTCTGTTGTGGCCAGTGCACTGTACTTACTGTACACCAATAGACTTAATAAACTGATTAATCTATCTATCTATCTATATATATATACTACCCAACCATCAAGAGTCCTAAATGATAGATTGCAAGACTTCATACCTTATAGTCTCCACTCTTCATATCTTCCAGGGAAAGACCGTCTCCTTTGGCGTGGAAGAATTGCAACAGAGTCTAAAGAATTCAAACAAAAAAAAAAAAATTAAATCGACATTTGTCCCTCTCATCTAAATTAAATGCAAGTCTCAGCATATAGGAGTGACTTGTTCACACAAACAGCATGAAACCTCTGGCAGGCAAGCACGATACGTGTCTGCCAAACTCCAAATTCAGCCCACTTGTGTGGCATGCCATGACTTTTCATGAAAATCTGTCACGTCCCCTGCCAGCTGGTTAAGTTGGCATTACAGTATACAGCAGCTCCCACATTGTCATTCATGAGGGAACTCACTTTGGCGCCGAACTACCACCTAGGGTTTTCATAAATATCTGATATATGCAAATGATTGCACGACAGCAAGCATACAGAGCTAATTAAAGGCTGATTTTAACATGATGATAATCTTTACAGCGTTGACAGCTTTGTAAGCAGACTACTCTTCTTGGTGGGCACACAATCACATTAAGCTAGAAACAGTTAAAAGATTTTGTCAGATAAAATGCAGCGATCACTGACCTCCACAGTGTACTGGAAGCGGTTATAAAACTCCACCTGAACACCCCTGTTTTCTGTTACCGTGTCCAGGATCATCCGCAGGAGCAGCTCCCACATGCTTTGGAGAACTCTACGAGGCAGCAGACACAATGGGACACCCACACATTTATTTACCAGCTCTACTAATTACACCCTTGTACCCTCACTCACCCTCGTGTGTGATTTGAGGGATAATAGCTCGATAATGATATGTTGTAACACAAAACATGTCTGAGGGGTATTAATAATACTGCTAAGCTAACATTCACATTTTCACCTGGTCTTATTCATTTCTTATGTGGAGTGTGGAAACGAGAACTCGACACAAGTTATGTCTTTTAATGAAGCTGGAGTCTGGCAAAAGTCTATTTTGGGTTTGCTGTTCTTCATAATTATTCTACCCGTTAAATGTATGCTGATGATGCAGTTTTGTATGTGCATGAAGAATAATGAGCAAGAGGCTGCACAGGAAGTGTCACGCTGCAATGGTACACTGCAATGATCATATAAGGTCCATTTTAATGTAAAGAAATATAATACCACTGGGAAATTTACATGTTTTACACATAGTAGCTTTATGTCTACAGCAATACATGCTGTACTGTATGTGCATCTGTTTTATGTGCTCTAAATATTCTTGTATTACATGCTATATGTGGCTTTTATGATATTATGTATATTTTATGTTTGTGTTTTTTTTAGACGTGTGATTTCATGATTCTTTACTGAATATTTCTTCAAACTTTTATCATCGGGTGCACAGGCGCGCCAGATGGAAATGAGCAATTAGGCAGAATGTGGCACAATTATAACTCAGAATAGTCTGTTAATTAGTTATTGTCCCTGTTCAACAAAAATAAATGAAGTCATACTTATAGCGAGGAGGTGAGAGCAATTACCTGGTCAGATTCTCCTTTACAAGGGCTTCAGTGAGGATGACCATAGTGTCTTGTAAGTACTTCATAAGAGGGGACACAGCCTGGAAGAATGTTCAATTAAGACACGTCACACAAACACTGTGCACTGTTGCAAACGCGACTGATAAAAGAACGAAAGCTGGGTCATACGTCGTCATTGTTGATGGAGTCTGGAGACAGGCTGATGTGCTGGATGTACCTCCGCAGCTCAGGCAGCATCTGTGCAGAAATAATTTCAGACACGTGCAACCAGGTGCAGCTAAATGTTTGTGCACATATGTATTACACATGTACAGATACAAAAAGTCATTTTTGCAAAAAATCTGAATATAGGAAATAGTTGCAGTGTATTTTGGCCGCAAGAAAAACACTCAAAGGACTAATATTATTGAAAGCTTGACTTCCATTGTTGCCAAATTGGATACATACCTCAAAAAAATCCAACACATGAGGTCAAATCCAAGTATAAAACAGAGTACAGGATATGTTTTAAGGCAGTGAGCATTGTTTCTTTTTCCACATTTAAGATCAAACCCCATATCTCCAAAATGCCAATTCTTGCCAACAATGAAGTTACAAGGACAGTGACAAATTGCATATGTGCTACAACAACAAGTGTCTCGTGCTTTAAGGTATTGTATCTGTACTGTATCTGTGCGCGGCACCTTGTCAGTGAGCAGCCCGATGAGGCGCTTGGCTTCTCTCTGCAGGTCCAGGTCCATGTTGAAGAGCTGCCCATTGAGAGCCTTGTAAACCTGTTCCTTCCCCTCCACCCCGCAGGACTCCTCCATGGCACGCTCCACACCTGGCCAGTCCAGGTCACGAGGCAGGTGACCCAGGAAAACGCGCACATGCTCCGTGTTGTTCAGGGCGATGCAGAGCTAGCAGAAAGCGAGGAGGAGCAGAAGAGGAGAAACAGAGGGTGGAGGTGGAGAAACAAAGAAGGAAAAGAAGCAGGGCTACAGAGAAGTGGAGGGACGGGGGTTCGAGTGTAAATGATTGACGACGACAAGCTTTTTTTAAAAAACATGTCAGTGGGCTGATCTCCAGCTGTGCCCTTTGTGATATCAGGGAGAACTCTTGCTGACATTTACTTCCCACGTCATTGTGTGCCCTCTCCCAGTTCTGTCTTGCTACAGGCATTACCTGCACTGTGAAGCTCTTGTGGTCTCGGCCCAGCTGGTTCCTCTCAATCTTGCGCGTTATCATCTCTGAGTAGCACACAGCCTCACTGCAGAAATTCTGTCACGGATAAAATCAGAGTCCTGTTATTAGTGGAAAGTTCACAGTTTTCAAATTTTTAATACTGGTAAAATCTTTCTTTAATCCTGTGCATCTCCTCAGAGTCCTGTCTGTACGTATGCAGGACGTGCATGCGTGCGTGTGGCCACACTGGAAGTGGGACTCACGTCTGTCAAACGAGTGACAAAGATGAAGGCCCCCGCAGAGTCTGGCCAGGCCAGCTGGAGCCAGATCTCGCGCACCTGGCTGAAGCATGTTGTCACTTCCACTGCTGAGGAGCTGTGTTTGGCCTGCTGCACAGGCTCCATCTGCCCACAAAACACACAAGCACAACATGAAACACGGAACATGCACAGTGTATAAATAAAACGGGAAATATACGTTATTATGTGACGATATGTAATGAACAAGGATTTATTTGCTTCTCTTAAAGGTTTGGACTTTAGCCCCATTATTTAACATTTATCAGGAGTATGTGAGAAACTAAATGTCTTTTAATTTCTTCCAATCAATACTTAATAAGCGCATAACACAATAACATAGTTGTAATCATATATAATATGTCTTCAGTAGTTTTAAACACATTTGCCTGTGAATGATTTGTACATGTGTATAAACAGTTAATAAATGCTTTACAACACACTGTCAAATATAAATATCTTTATAATTGTTTTTTTTACAAATGTATTTTAAAAAAGAAATGATGTCTGGACATTATAAACAATTATAAACCCACCTACATTTGTACATGTGTGTATGTGTGTGCTTATAAACACTTAATAAATGCTTTATAACACACTGTAGAATTGTTATAAAACATTAACAGTTAAATCTCATGTATAAGCAGTTTATAAATGCTTTATAACACAGAACTGTAATAATAAAATGTCTTCAGAATTCATCATTTACATTATTTTAAGCAATTATTAATAAACAAGTAAAACACCTTATATCTGCTTACAACTACATTAAATTGAGTTACAAACATTTATTAAAATATATAAAAGCTATACAGTAAATGTTAAATTCATGTGTTTTACTCTCACCTTGTCTGTTTCCACTGCTTTACAGATCCTGTCACAGGATCTGTCATGAACGATCTGCAGCCACTTATGAATGGAGGACTTGAACCAGTTATGAAAGCCGGTCAAGGCCAACATTTTAGCATCCCTGTTAGAGAAGAACATGTGTTTAAAAAAAAATCCAAGCTGAGGAAAAGGTTGAATTTTCATGAGTTTTCGCTGACATTTCAAAGAAATAACCACCCAATCGTCAGTCACGCTGCTATATGAATAGTCATTAGAGTTGAACTGATAACCAACTTGAGAGGAAGGAACTCCCGGAAGCCCTTGAGGATTTTCAAGGACATGAAGAGCTCAAAGATGGTCTCTCCCATTGTCTGAGTCAGTCTGGAGCTCTCCTGCTCCAGAGTCCCACACACTCGCTCCATCGCTACATTCACATCATCGGCTACCTGAAGGATGAGAGGATATGGCTGCGTTCAAACACCAGCGCTGATAAAAATGTAAAAGTCAGCAACAACAATACAACATGACTCAAAAAAAAGAACTTTTCACTTTTTTTTTTTAAATGACATACCTGCTTCTCCAACTGCCTGTATGCTATGCTGAAGAAATCTACTTTCACTGCACTGTGAGAACAAATAAACAAAAGAAGGAAATGGCATCAGTTCAGTAATAACCTCCAAATGCAAATCAATGTCCAGAACAGTTGCAGTGCCTTGTATTAGTAATAGCCACCTGTAGAAGAGTTTGTTGTAGATGTTCTGGGCTCTCTGTACGTCTGCACACACAGCATCAACCACATGAACCAGCCTCTTCAGCTGCTCCTCCAGAGTCTACGGTGTTAATACACAAAGCACAACGTCCTGAAAATGCTCAACGACAACAAAAGACTACATAAACCTGAAAAGCAAACTATGGTTTCTATCATTGGGACTTATATTCTTCAGTATAAACATACCCCGTCCTCTGGTTTATATCGCGCAATTAAGCTCTCGTACCACTCTGCTGTTCCTTTCTGTTGAAATGACAATGGGCTAATTAAAGGTGCAGCACTCAGCATTTCTCAGCAAAAGACAATGTGTATCCTTCAAGCCTATAAATGTTTACTTCTGCGTAAAATGCATTGCTAACAACCATTTCCGCTCTTTTTCTTTCCCTCTATTTTTGCTAGCTTATACATTCCTGTTTTCATGATGGACATGTGTTTCCCTCCTCCTGTACCTCCAGCGGTCAAAAACTCCAACAAGGTACCTTTTAATTAAAGCATATGTTCGTTTTTTAAAATAGCACTTTCATCGTTACCTTGACAGCAGTGGTGATATCCAAATGCAGATCATTTCGAAGAGGGCATACAGTCTTAAACGCCCGCATGTTTTGCATGTAGCCAATCCCCCTGGCATATACAGACAGGAAAACGCAAATTACGGCACAAAAAAAACAGCTTTCAGGTCACGTAAATGCGTAAATGGTTTAACATTATATACATATATATACATATTACATCTTGTTCTTAGAATTCAATAAGGACAAAAGCTACTACCTCACTAAATTATTTCCACTATAATTGTATGCAGGATCCTGCATTCTCAGCAGGAGAGGAGAGATACAACTTTAACTGTTAGTTGAATCACTGTGTGTGTGTGTGTGTGTGTGTGTGTGTGTGTGTGTCTGAGAGGTGTAGAAGAGATCTCCCTCGTGGTGTTGATCACTGGGCAGAGCTGGACTTCTTACTAGGGAAGTTTCTATAAAAAAAAAAAAACAGTCTCCTCCAAATTAGTCCGACACAGCAACATGAACTCCGGTAATTAGCTGATTTTACGAGCTGCCTTTTATGTGGAACTTGAATTTGGTCAATTTTGCTGCTCTAACTTCCTTCTTTTATTCGATAATTGTCAAGTAACTGTGATTTCAGTTATTATGTCCAAGACTTTGATTCAGAGCAAGATATCTCCAAAAATACTGGCCAGATTCCCATCAAATGTAGTACAGATATTCATGCTCCTTCAATGATTATTAATTCATGATTATAGTGTCAGAATTGGGTCAAAATATAATAATAATATTCACTGTTGATGCTCATGGTCCCCAGAGGATGGATGCTGATGACTTTGAGTGATCTTGAGTGAAAAAAAATTAATATGTACACAAGAAATATCAAAAACTAACAAGAAGTTTGCCCAGAAATTAGCAGAACACATTCCTGCTTCCGAGGGGGTCTTGATACTAGCATTTTAAGGTATGAAAGGATTCAGTGACTGATTTTACAGGTGGAATGGAAGCAGAATATGATAGTAGTGTAAAAGAATGACTGCTTACAGGGAATAAATAATACAGCACATGTTGTTTTGCTCCTAAGAAAACAATGTGCTGGCGAGGATAATCTGTATGTCGCAGCTTTTATACAACAAAATGTGTGCACGGGAACACATGTTTAATATCTCTTTTGACATGAGTAATGAGTAATGATTAAGATATTCCTGTTTGGGTAAGGATCCAAACACTGCTTCCTCCACAGAGTGTGACTGACTGATTGTAGTCTCACTGTGTCTGTTGGGGTTAGAGGCTGAGCGTGTTCCTGGTATGGCAGCACGGGCGAGCGTGCGTGATGTGATGGCGGTGTGACTTTACCTCAGCATGAGCTCGTAGCGTGTAATGGCAGCAGCGCTGGTGCAGGGGAAAACCTGACGCATGTTCTTCATCAGGCACAGGCAGTGCTCTGTGTACAGCCTGAAGCTGTCTGACAACTGCCTCTCCTGGACACAGGAAGGGCCCTCAGTTATAGCTTCAAGTACACTGGCTGTGAGACATTTTTGGCTGAACCAAAAACCTTGATGAATGTCAGTGAAGAGCTGAGCTAATGAGGTGACTGTTTCCACATGATGAAAGGCTTTCTCCTACTGGGGAGGCCAGTGGCGGAGAACCTACCAGGTCTCCTCTCACAGTGGGAGGGTCCCACTCTGCATCGATGGTCCTCAGGAGGCGCAGCAGCAGGGAGTAGCACACCCTTTGTGTTCGATGGTGGCTGCTGTAGCACTGCCAGCGACTGTGTTAAAAAACAAAACATGTCCCATTTACCTGAAGCTTTCATATTTGATTTAATCATTTTGATTCCTCCATTAATACTCACATAATGGCCTGTTGGAGAGGTGAGAGATCAGTTTGCACAGCATGGTGAGTCAGCACAGTCCACGCTGGAGGACTAACCTGCCCGTTCCAGTTGTACGGCTCTCTCTGGTATGATGTAAAAGATTACCGTGTCATACTTCAATAAGGATAAAATCCAAAATGTTTATCTTGCAAAAAGGCCTAAAATCAACTGAACAATACCACTTTCTCTCCTTCTAAAAAACTTAAATCAGATCAAGAGTGCAGCTACGCCAACTGCATCATAAAATAGACTTTGCACATCAACCAGCTCAGCAGCGTCAGTTGTCTGGAGCGACAGAAGAGTTCTCAAGCACAAGAAGTACTAACAGTGTGTTCAGTCTTCAATCCTGCAATTTACTCAAAAAAAAACAACTCAACTCATACATATACAAAATGAATTTCCCTGCAGTCTGGACAAAGTCTAATCATCGTAAATCCGATTTAGCAGCCCTCAGAGGACAGTCTCAACCAACAGGCCGCACAAGCAACTAATTGACTCCAGCCATGCTTAGATCCCTGTGCTCTTAAAGCAAGTCAGTAAAACAAGATGAATAAACACTGAAGTGATGGTTAAAACACACACTAACAACGATTAAACAGTACCTGAAATTAAATCTGTTGCACGAGAGTAAGTCACTGGCAAAAATCATTAAGAGCTTTAAAGTGAAGATTATTTTGCTTAAATAATCTGGAGGAAACTCACCTTAACATGAGCGTGCTCATACGCCACAATTTGGCACAACATTTTCTTGTGAATGGACACATTTGAGTCTTTCTTAGACAAAGCTGTGTCTCTCTGAAGGAGAGAAAAAAAATGTATTTATATCCCATACATGTAAGAAGACATGTATATACTGAATCACTGTTAGACATACCTGGCTGGTGAAGAGCTTCAGTATCAGGTGACATTCTCCCTGAACTTTAGACGCACTTGATCGAGGCTCCAGCTTAAACCAGGTGTCATAGCCGACAACAGGGATCTCCTGCAAGAAGGAAACAAGCCAGATGGCACTGACGCACTGAGGGGAAACCCTTCATATTGTTTGCTTCAGAATCTATTTGCGGTTTGATTTGTAACAGCGGCACGGCACCTCTGACTCGTGAGAGTTTGTCTGGAACTTCGCCACTTTAAACACTCACATTCAACGGGATGTTGATGCATCCGAGGAAGTCGTCGGCATTCTCCTCAGAGCCGGATGATGCGGATCCGTTGGAACGCACTGACTTTGCTATCTGCTTAAAATACCTGACAAGAGAGAAGGCAGTGTGCAGGGAAAGTTAGCAAAGTTAGCTTCCCTGCCTATCACAGCTTCAATGAACGTTTAATTATAAGAACTATAATTCAACAGCTTTTTTCACAATGATGCACAATTAGAGTGCTGGTAAAATAGTTTCATTTCCTGCATTTTTTGTTAAAAACTGAAATTGCACATTTTCCACCAACAGCTTATGATCCTTTTGTGCCTGGACTATACAGTAATTAGCATTCCCAGGTTTTCATTAGACATGTCTGCTATTTACTGGTCTCTCCATGACCCGGCTGAACTCTCTGTGTACACACACTTATTGGCACTGATCTTTCCTGTATGTCAGTCTTTCTTTTAGGTGAAAAGGACAAATACCAAATGATCCCATTAATTTAACAAGCAGGTTGCCATCAGTTTTTTTGTTCGACTAATGCAGATAACCCAGGCCTCTTCATTCATAAACGGCAACTTCTGGCTTAATTCAGATGTAAATTCCGCTTTGATTGGCAGCTTGAATGACTCATCTATTCATTGCTACAATGCCAGCCGGATGAATTAATACATTACCAATTGATGCGTCAGTAAAGTACACAAAATTACAAGGATGACTTTGTGAATCTTTTGATTTTCAGCCCTTAAAAAACAAATAACATTACTAAAAGAATTAAACTGAGAGCGAGTGGCATCTGGTTCAGGATCACACGGCGCCGTTTTCTTCTACCTGCCCATTCCTCGAAGTCCACTGACTTCATTGAGCTTTTTGCAGGCCTCAGCGACAGACACGTCATCATCATGATCCCTGAAGGAAAGAGGATAATTCAGAGTTTGTTACAACCTCTCATTTCCTGTAAGAACATGTTTCATCCCTGAGGGCCATTATGGTTTACGAAAAGCAGTGGCCTCCTAGACGTTTACTGAGTCAGCTCTTACTGGAGCTTTTACCAATAAAAACAAGCAAGACTTTCTAGCTGAACAATGACTCCTCAACCAATCGTTTATGCAACATACTGTAACAGGTTGGTTGAGAGTTTTAAGCTCTGAGTTTCTTTTTGTGGATCATCTCGGTCACATGTTGAATATTACCTGATAAAGTCATCATGTTGAAACATCATAATTGAACTAAATGAATCGTGCAGTCAAAAGGCATAATGTGTAATGATAACATTCATATTTAAGCATTTAATAAAGGATATAAGGGTCAACTACACCCACAACCAGAGCCAACAAAAACGTTTTCATCCTTTCATCCCACCTAAAACACCTTTTGTTTTTACTTGGTGACTGTAAATGAAAAAAAGAGGAGAGAAAACAAAACAGTGCAGTTCATTAAAATCTTGAAGAATAAGTTGCTGATATTAACGGTTTTGTCTGTGACTGTAAAGTACAGCTAAAAACATTTGCAGGATGTTTTGAGTCTTTTGTGTGTATACTTTTTGGATTTGCTTTTGTATATTACCTGTGATGCAAGAAAACAATTCGGAATAATCTGACGTTAAAGTAAATTTAACCTAATATAACCTTATATAATGAAAATCGTGAAAAAAAAACCTTCCTAGTCCTTCTGGCAGGGTGACATTCAAGACATTCACGGTGCTGCTCGCACTAATCTTACCATATATCCAGATGTAACAGGTCATTGTGGACATCATCTATTTCACTGTGGGAAAAAAAAAGACAGGAAAATGAATTAAATAAATAATGATCACCAACAGCTCAACCCTTCAGTGTTTGTTCCAAAGACAACAGAGATGACACGGTGCTGCGCTGGTCACATAACTAACAGTTTTGGGTGTCAGTGTGAAACAAATGAAACTGTGAATCCTGCACGTCACACATATCACCATGTCCAGTACTCTGAGAAAGGTTAAAGCGTTGTACTCACAAGACAAAGTGCTCGTCCCACACCGGGTTAAGAGTCTCCGGTTTAACCTCAGTCACCTGGATACACTTGGCAGGTAACACCTCCTTGGTGCTGGAGCGTTTCTCCAGCTTCTCCTTCCTCTTTCTGAAGCTGAACTTTCTCTCCTTCTTCTCCTCCGTCTCCCGTGGGCTCTGGCCCACCAGGATTCCCAGCATGCAGTAGGGGTCGCTGTACCCTTCCGGCCGCAGGGTGACACGCACACAAAAGGTTATTGCACACTTGAAACAGTTTTTTTATCACCCCGGTGGCGCTGTGACGGCGCCTAGGCGAGGAAAGCTGTTGGGCTTATTTGTGATTACAATCAGTGTTGTGTTTTGATAAAGTGCTCGTCAGTGTAATCAGTGCCACTGGTTGACAATAGGCTTGTTTGAGATTAATTTAGCCTCGCCTGAAAAGAGGATACATGTAGTCAGGCTGTGGTCGGGGGGAAAAAAAACTGCAGTTTGATACAGAAATGATACAGGAAGTCAAATATTTCTAAGATCACTATTATTCTTTTTATTAGTGCTGTATATTATATACTGTACATAAATGCATGTATTTTGATCATTACGGCACTATTTATTATTTAATTCATAAGCCTCTACACCCCAACATTTTTTGCATATCACAATAAAAAAAAACACAACATGCAACTGTGCATACACTGAGAGATGAAAAGAAGGCATGCATACAAAATATACACATGAATGGTACAGTACGTCAGACTCAATTAGAATGCAGGGCTTATCATCTGAGCTGATTTCCTTTTAAAAATGTTCCCGCAGCTTGTTACTAAACATTTGTGTGAATTCACAATCTTAAAAACAACAGGGGTTCTTCTACATTGTACACGTATCTGAAATATAATTTATTCAGCTTCTGGGGGGAAGCTGGGATGACTGTTTT
Source organism: Scomberomorus guttatus (assembly GCA_038419695.1). Classification (NCBI taxonomy): domain Eukaryota; kingdom Metazoa; phylum Chordata; class Actinopteri; order Scombriformes; family Scombridae; genus Scomberomorus; species Scomberomorus guttatus. Next base: position 2,421,789 of record CM076459.1, read on the forward strand.
CAAGCGCACATTAACTCATAGTTAACACAACATGAATACTATTAAATAATAGAAATTAAACCTAATATAATCAAATTATATGTGAAAAAAACAGGAAATGAACGAGATTGTGAGAAATAAATGAGCAATTCCAGTTATTTGCTATTGTGTTTTAATGTTTTAGAGCAAATAGGTCCTCACAAGAAAACTGATATATTAACTGGAATTAATTGTATCATCACTGCTGGTAAAATCTGCACAGGCCTCGCTTATCTTCAACACCTTTATTGTCACAAAGAGCTGAAAACTATATGCTGTTAGCTGATAGGAGGTACATCACTCGACTATTCACTGAGCAAGTGCCATTAAAAGCTTTTCAGTTCCATATTGCTGCTGAATAATCATTTTCTCGTTAAAATGGTTATTTAATACTTGAAACGTCTCACCGTTTGCGTCCTTGGCCATCAGGTTCTTTGCTTTCATAACAGAAACTCTCAAAGAGAAACTGGCTCGCTGTGAAAAAAATAATTTGTTTCGGTAAAAAAAAACAAAAAAAAAAACTGTACAACAAATCAGAATACTTGGCAATGCATTTTCTTCAACTTGATTCTGCTGTATCTCCATTGTAACAAATCAATTCCCGTATGCTTCATCAGGTATAAAGACTCGGTGAGTCACGAGGTAGAAAAACTGTCCTGCCAAAGGATAATATATTTTCACCACATTTCCAACAGTGTAGCAAAATAGCTCACGGTTATTAACAGAGATATTTTAGATATTGGCGGTCAAGTTAAAGACTCGTACAAAATGGGCCTTCCAGGTGTTATAAGTCTTACATCTCACAGTTCTGAGAAAACGTCTCCGAGGGCACAATGCACTCCAACTGTGGCTCTCCGGGCCATGCTTTCAGCTTATTACTGCTGCACTGTTCAAAATGTGAGCATGAGAAGAAAGCAGCACGAATGCACTAAAACACCACCTGTGGCTGCATAACTGAGGATTAAGTGACATCTAAAACTGCACTTTGTGACCACCGAGGAGTTCATTTCTGCAATGAGTTTTATCAGCTTAATAAGGTAATGACTGAAAGGGCTGCACCGGTGGGTTTGCATGCATTTTAGCAAACAAGTCACATACTATGTACTTTAGATCACAGCTGACCATTATGTAAACAGTGTTGCTGTATTTTTTCTGTTGTTCCAGGCATCAAACTGATTTCCATTAGCTTCTGAATTATATGGAAAATCTATTTTATCAAGGGTACAATATTGTTACCAGGGAAAGCAGCACAGACTGTTCATAATGTTCAATATAATGACAAGTGTTTGACTGTACTGAACTACGTTTACATTACAATTACAGTTTTTTCAGTTGCTTGGTTCTGAATCACGACAGCATTTTTTTTTTTTCCCTGAGCAGCAGCAACACTTCATCCAGCACTCAAAACATTTAAAGTATGCATCAAATGCATCACTGCTACCAAAATGACTGGACTGTTAGTGTCACAGAGTCAGTGCCTCACCTTGGATTCTTGGACTTTTTGGAGAATGATGTCCTGTTCCTCCTCGCCCATATCAAACACCTTGGAGAGATGGTCAGAGGAGAAAAAAGCTTGTATTATCATCATGGAAACACAGTCGAAATTCAGAACTGAATGGATAAAAACTGCATCGCTTAAAGAAACACCACTGAAATTCCTTTATAATGTCTCGGGTTAAGTCAGAGCCCCTTCCTGCACCTGCCCAGCTGGGAACACATGCTACATACTTTGAATAAAAGACGCCCACTCCAGACACTAAAGAAGCTGCAAAGCTTAGCATGGCACCAGCTGAATAGATGTAATATCACAGCTGAATATCAGTACACAGTGTGACTGGGCTTTGATGTTTAATCAGTATTGAGCCAAAAGCATCTGCTCAGATTCTTCCTCACAACAAATAACACTCTGTACAAGGCCAGCATCAGTGTTACTGGCAGAGATTTAATGGAGCTCAGGAAATAGAGTCTGTTTTTTTCTGATATTCCCATGGTCATTAAACTTTCAAATGTACTACTTTTTGAATCATTTAACCTGTCCTTGGTGTGAAGGTAAAGGATGATACTGTAGATAAATACATAGATACCTTAAGAAGGTAAGCAAACAGCTCTTCGTCGCTTTTCACTTGTTCTGGTGAAGGCACTCCCACCCGGTTGACCACCGTGTACACAGCTTCCTCATAAAGCAGGTCCAGCTACACGAAAACACACTCCACTTAATAACCACCCTTGAAAAATATGTTCTTTGTGCTTTCTGCTCTGCTGCACATCAAAAGCGGGGATAAAATAAAAAAAAAAAAAAAAAAACACGACTGTGCTCTGTTATTGTGACTTTTAAAACTTTAATCTCTGCTGAAATACGCTGAAAACAGAAAAGCTGAGCTAATGCACCTCTGTCCTGCTGATCCTGTCGGGGATAAAGGCCTGGTCCACATGCTCTTGGGGAGGCGGCACTGTGCAGGCTCCTCTTTGGCACTGCGAGGGGACAGAAACAGTTTACTTAACACAGAATCTGCTCCTCAAAGCTGTGTTGAATTGGAAATGGCCAGAAGAGAAACTGAGGTTATAGTAAGGTATTATTTCATAACCACTTTATCACTTAAAAAACATTCCAAATTTTTGCAGCCAAAAGGTCTCAAAAGACAGTATGATGTCTTCCCAATTATGAAATGTAGTGTGGATGTTTCTTGCTTTTTGCTTCCGTCTTTGCTCCTGTCATACAGCAATTTGGAGAAGCAGTCGTTAAGCGCTCACTGCAAAGATGTCAATAAAGCACCATTGCTGTCTTAGCACTGGCAGCAGGATGAGCTGAACATAGCCATCGACAGCAGCTTGTCACAGCTGAGCTTCCAGTCTTCTGTGCACTCTACTCAACTCGGCCCTTCTGTCTACAGACGTCATACCGGCCACAGCAGTGGGCTGAATGACAGCGCCGAGGCCTTACTCTCCACACGTACATGCGCCTCAAGTGTGTGACAGATGGAAAGGTGGAAGTTGGGTGAGGGTTACCTCAGCCTGGGCGGCTCGCAGCATGTTCTCTTGTTTCTGCAGGATGGCATTCATACGCTCAAAGAACGCCACGCTCTCCTCAGAAATCCTGCCAAGGAGAGGGAGCAGATTGGCAAACACAATTCTAGAAATAGGAAAGTATATTTATTTATGAGAGATGGTGAGTTGAGATGTGATGAGATGATGAATCTCAACCCCAACCTTATACTACATAAGGTTGGGGTTGAGATTCATCATCTCATCTGTCTAACAACAGAATATTTCTGGATGGTAATGACAAACACAGTGGGATCCAGTGACATTGGTGGCATCACGCTATCATGTTTGCAGACAACACTTTGGAGGAGCATCTGTCAATAAGGATTTCCTTTTTATGTTGAACTACTGGACTCCATCGCCATCACAGTTCAGCTCTTTATAAGCTATCAAACATCGTCTCATCTCATGGCCTAAAAAAGCGAAAGCAGGTCTGGACCAAAGCTCTCAGCGACCCAACATGTCTGCACTCTGCATGAACCATGTTAATCTACTATGATGAGCGGGGCTGTGTGCAAAATGCAAATGATGTTTTCTGTTTCCTCCAGGTGTGAGTGAATCCCCGGACTCCCCGCCAGCTCCAGTTGTCATGGTGATACAGGCACATTGAGGAAGGGAGTAGATGGCTGAACACCTTGGGAATACCCCCCTCCACCCCCCAAATCTCTCAGCGGGCATCTTCCTCCTGCCCTGTGATAGAAATCACTGGGGGCAGGCAGCTCTGATGTGAGCTGTAGCAGAACCGCCGGGATCAGTCCGTGGCGTCTGCCCCTAACCCTCCCAGCTCCCTCGTCTCTCAGCCGTCATATTATGCAGAAGAGCCGTCCGCAGAGGCCCCCGTCACGCTCCTTTATTAGCGTCATTGCATCGCAGCAGGCGTGTGGCAGCCCATCCCAGCACCCACTGACTCTCGCCATGGTGGGGGAGCGGATGGCAAACCCCTGAGGTATTGATGAAGACTAATGGCAGCCATGCTGGGAGAGTTGGTCAGGTTTCCAGCACTGTCAACACCATTTAAACTTAAAAGGTGGAGGTATTCGGTTAAAAGCGTTGAAATATTTTAGCAATGTCAGACCATTCCATTTGTTAACATTAAAACTAATTTGCATCAAAAACTTTCACTGTTGTGTTTGTCGATATTTCTAAATACTGATCAAAAACTGAGTTGTTATTCTCACCTGAAACCCCTCAGTCAGTGTTTGAAAGTTTGAAACTACAAACTGAGTCTACAATCTGTGAGTGACACCACAAACAGCGCCTGTTCCTCTAACTAGAGATTTGGGGCTGCTTTTCTTTTGGAGCTTACAGTTTTCATCTGCACATATAGTACAAATAAGCTTCGTTTTATTGTAATGCTCCTGTTATGAGACACTCTAATCTCTCCGCATCCGTTTTCAATCGTCCCGGGCATTCTGTCCCGTCTTCTGTCATTTAAGGATTTGTCCACACAGCCTGGGATGTTTTGTTTCGAGCTTTGGGATGACGTGTTCGTGAGCAGAAATAAAGCGAAAATGATGCAAATCCTGTCAATTCTGATTTGATACATCTAAAAAAAAAAAAAAAAAAAAAAAAAATGATGCCGATATTTTTCAACCTTTCTTTCTCTCTCTGACACACACACACACACACAGACACACACACACACACACACACCACTAGAATAACAAACTGATTTGATGTTGCTAGGAAACAGGTCCTTTTTTTTTTTTTTTTTTTTTTACTGTCATTTTATTCTAATTTATTTTCAGAATTCAGTCAAACGCTTCAATTATGTTTTCCTGTCTGGAGTGTAAATCAGAAGCAAAACAACGAATAAAAAACACGAACACTCTGAACTTCTTCTATCTGCGAAAATATGTCTACAAACATAACTAATTGAGAATGTGAAGGTGACAGCAACCCCTCGCTTCCAGCTTCAATATAATGTGGCAGTGCATACATAGTAATTAATAGCACAGACATCACTGTTGTCTGCGGCATGAAAGACAATGTGACATCTGTATGCATTCTAATAAAATAAGATGATTTTTTAATCTGATTGGTCATGGTTGTCACTACATAATATCTGCAGCTCCTATCACAAGTGAGGACCCCCCCCCCCCCAATTCTACACACGACCATTTGTTTCACTCTAATTACACATTTGATTAAGTAAGAAAAAATCCTCAACGTGGAGATTATAAACACAACAGCTCTGATCGAATCTCTCCCTTCAATAGCTTGTGAAAGAACCAGCAGTCTCCCAGCTAGAATTGCCGACAGACAGAACAGCAGCCTGGTGTGAAATAATATCCGAGTCGGGTGCTTCACAATTCTGTTTCACAGTTCACTGTGTGGGTCAATGGCTGACTGAAGATTCAACCTATTTTAAAACAGGCAGAAGGGTCACGTGTTGCCACATATGACTCCCGAATACAAGATGGGTAATATACGAGCGGGGAACTTTTGATTTATGTTCCTTATCTATTATTCATCAAGCAACACAGTAAGGTATTATGCTACAGCTAAAGCAGTGTTGAGCTCATGGGGAGTTACTCCTGGGTATATCTGACAGTACTGGGTCATATTGTGAATGTTATACCAGTGTAGTCTCTTCTCAGCCCTTAATGTATAGTCTGTCGTCAATAACTGTAAAATGCATGTAAATTACAGAGTTTCTGTTTTAAAGGATAAGGTTGATGATATTTTCCTAACAAAATGACTAACAAAAAAACAACAATGACATAATAATAAGTAGCGTTTGACATGTTTTCTCCACAAAAAATATTCAGTTACCATGTTAAAAATCATTAAAATGATATCTATAAATCTATAAATATGCAAATATTGTTTAATTCAAAAGTTTAACTGCTGGACACAAGATGTCTCCTACTTCAATGAAAAGTCCATCCTCAGTGTTTGTGCACTAGAGTTGCATCCTGGACCAGGACTGGCTTCTGAACTAGTTGTGATGTCACAAACCACGCTTGTACGCGTGCGCCTTTAACCGAGATTTAAAGTGAGCACAGAGAAACTTTTTCCCTGTTCAGCAGGTGAATGTGAAAACAGCCTTCTAGATTCAAACTCTGCACATACATCATTCTGCACAGTGAAGCTCAAACATCCAACTGAAGGAACAAGAAGAAACATAAATCTTGACTTTAAGGACTTCTCGTCCATGTTGGCTGAAGAAGATAATGTGATATGACTGTGGGCTGTGTGAACAGGTACTTATGGACTTTGTGGTGAGATTGTTTGTGTCAATTAATGCTTCCACTGTCAAGTATGAACTTTTAATTTCAACTGATATAGATTATTATTATAGAAAAGGAAAAATAGCAAAACAACAGTGTAAAAATACTCCATTACAAGAAAAAGTCCTGCATTCAAAATCTTACTTGAGTGAAAGTACAGAGATATTCTCACCAGTATCAAAAGGAAAATGGCACCTGCAAGTGTTTTATTACACTGTATATACTTCATATTAAAATAATGGATTATTATTGATGCCTGTGTATATAGCATTTTAATATTGTAGTTGGCCAGAGCACAGCTGTTTTGAAATACTTTATACATTGCTCAGTATATATATCCTGGATATATAACACTGCATCACATTTTCATCAGAAAACTATTCCTGTCAGATAAATGTAGTGGAACATAATATAACTGCAAGCACCTCAAAATTGTTACGAGTGAATCCCACACACACCGTTCTTATACCGTGAACACCAAATCACCAAATGTGCGTTAATCCACTGCAGAAAATAGTCCCCAACAAAAACACTATTCACTCCTGTTTTATTAATGTTTGATGAAACTACAGTGCTTCGCTGTTTTGGGAAATTAGTCTTTTTAAAAAATTAACTATATATTTGAAACTCCTTTTTAAAGATTTATGTCTTCAATAGGAGCAAATGGGCTTGGGGCTGAGTGACACAAACACGGTAGGCAAGTCAAGAAAATACTGTAAGGACGGATAAGCACATTGTTAAATTCTTTTAATGGAATTTTCTGCAAAGACGAAAAATATACAGTAGCAGCAGCGTCATCGTATTAAACGTATTGTATGTGTGCCATCAATAGGTGTAGTCGCAGGTGCATTAGGGGTTTCCATTCTGAATTGATTGTGTTATAATGCATGAATTAAAAAAAAAACGTGAGCCTCATTACAGTGACACATAGGAGTCAAATCCATTAATGACACTGCAGTGAGCTCAAGACTCAAAATACAGTCAGGTCAATATGAAATCCACTGTTGTTGACAGAGTCGGCAGCGAACAGTGAAATAAGCAAACAATAATAAGCCGAAATATACATTCAAATATAAATCCCTGTTGGCTCTATGCTGTAATAATGCCAGAGACGTAACTAGCTCACACAGACGTAAAAGCATAATTTGCTCAACTGAATTAAACACCCCCAATGGGCCAATCTCTGCTCTGAGAGCCCAGGTCTGACAGCCGACCGTACTACTGGGTCAACAACTGTAGTTGGAGTGGTCCAAATCTACCAGGCCTCATTTGCACATTCTCAATTAAAGTGAGAGTGCAGGCAGGTCAGCAGCAGTCTGAATGGATAACAAAGATCAACAGCCTGCCTCTAATGATGAGCGGGCTGAGTATGTGCACGGCTGAGGTTCAGTGGGAAGGCTGGAGCACCAGGGTGCCGGCATGGGAAATGAGAAAAAGGTGAGATACACAATAATGACAGTTCAAATCACTCTTTAATGAACAACACAAAAAGGGTCCTGGTGAAGTAGATACGATACGAAATTATGTTAGAAATATCATTTAAAATGATAAATATACTGACAACACATACTGAGACAGCATCAGGAATATAGATTAAATAAAAATGTGCAGACAAAGTCCCCTCGAGGTCTATTATTACTAGTCTCTGGAATCCAAAATTGATCAATGTTCAGCACAGCATCTGAGGTTATCTTCCATGTTAAAAATAGACATAGTCATTATTACAAGTATAAGTTCACATCGTGGCAGCAGCCCATGTTAAGGTTGCTATAGAAACCTCAGGTTCATACTATTACTTTTGGCTTCACATGAAGCTTCAAAACAAGACTGAAAAAAAAAAAAAAAAAACTAAAATCAGATGACTGATTTTTACCTGTGCCGCTTTATTTGTTGTTACGAGGCAGGCGAAGAAAAACTCCCAAGAAAATATTTAACTGGGGAAAAAATTGAATAAATCTTGAATCTCTATGAAGATCAGACAAGATCAAGACCAAGGTACAAAAAAAGCACCGAGGTCCTTTTAATGACCTCATGCTCCAAACTAATGCCAACACACACATTACATGGCACACTGAACTATACATATACACACATACATGTATACATACACCTAACATTTATACATATACAGTAAAGACACTTTATCTATATATACACACATATGTTTATATGAAGACATACATATATGCACAGAGTTTACAGCATAATACATACAGACATACAGTATATAAGCACAATAATTTACATAAAACAATAACAAATCAACACATAACAGATGAATGTGAGCAAAAAGTGAGCAGTCTGTTCAAGAACTATGAATTTGATGTGGTATTTTCTAATATTGGAAACATTAACATTATGTTAATAGAACAGAATATAAAATAATGCCTTTATAGTCACTGCACATTTCCAGTACAACAAAATTACTTCTGGAATGGGAGATACGACTAAAAACAACATGTTAAAAGACAGTATACAAAAATAAAAACAGATAAAACAGAAATTAATAGAGACAGATAAAAAACAAACAAATCAAAACAGGCAGACATCCTTTCCATTCACAATATGGCACTTGGGATGTACTTCTAAACAGTAAGGACAGTGACCTGTGTACATTTATTACAATAAAGTACAGATACAGTGTAAAGAAATGTGTTTTTATGCCATTTATTGAAGAAGCGTGCATATTTATATCCAGCTGAGATCTATTTTACCATCTGGATGGTTTGTCTATGTAGATGAAGTGGATTTGTCCAATGTGCCATCTCAACGACATAGAAAATTAGTATTAGTAGTATTAGTAGAAAATATTATTGTTGGCTATTCACATACAAAACATCAAAGCCTGAGAAATCAGGAAAAAAAGTCATTTATCAGTATGAAAGTCAGGCTTATAGCAAGTGTTTCTTTTTATTTCTTCCAACTATACAGCTGGTCTCAGTATATATATTATTATGATCTTTTTTTGGCTTTGTATGAGTTACTACAAGATGTATTGCTGTATTTTTGACATGTATTTACACATATACATACATGTATAAACCCATGTACACATAACTTCCATGTACCATTCACACACAAACACATACATACATAAACACGCATAAGTTGATGAGCTCCTGCTTCGTGATGCAGGAGAATATATCTTTATCACTCAAGCAAAGACAGCTGTATGCTGTATGCTGTGGGAGACATGTGGACATCAGAACCATGTGGTGTTAACTGATATACAAGAAAGCAGCATTTGTGATCCCTACAGAGCCTGACTGTGCATGTAATAGTTTGGTTGATGTGTCCTTGGGGGAGCAGCAGCTTGTGCATGGCCTGCTCACAGCAAGTCGCTTCCCTGGAATAAATGCCAGCCACATTAAAACACTCTGTTGACAAGAAATGACGACCTGTGGCTTCAGCAGGACGGTCAACGGAAAACAAATGAATAACAGACGCGAATTACTGCTTTCGAGCTCGCGCCGCTGTTTACGAAAGGCTGTCATTATCTTTTTGAGCTACACTGACTGCACTTTAATTTCCTAAACAAAGACTCTCATTACTGAACCTATTACTTGTCCTAAATGGCAACAATCAGGCAAATAGTAACTGTTATATTTCTAGAAAAAATTCATATATTAGTAAACAGCATGCCTCCTGCTTATTGCTCAGACTCAAGCAAGCGAGGCTTAATTTGTGTGTGACAGTAATGCAGTAGATCATATAAAAAGGTAGTGTGCAGTGTGCATCACAGCCCCACCTCTAAAATCACAAGGCACAAAGCTCAGCAGGGCTGCAACTAATTATTACTTCCATTATCGATTAATCTTCTAATTATTTTCTCGATTAACTGATTAATTATTTGGTCTGTGAAATTGCCTATTTTGTCCAACCAACAGTCCAGGGCCCTGTTTCCCAACAGTATCATAAGGCTAAAATGATCTTAGCCCATAGACTTACAATGGGACTAAGATGATCCTAATTTTAAGATGCTTTTGGGAAACGGGGCCCAGAATCTTAAGATGTTTAACTGACTGGTAAATATGTCAAAGAAACACAGCAAATTCTCACATTTAAGAACCTGGAACCAGATATTTTGGGGCATTTTTGCTTAAAAAATGACTTAAATAAAGGGGCTGTAATCCAAGAAAGGCCTTATAGATGAATATAATCCAGTGCTAATCTATGGGAGGTTAGAAAGCCTACCTGGGTGTACAAGGAACAATGATGTGACTGATTTGTGATGAATCTTAAAGCTCTGTAATATACAGTATCATATATATAAAAATACATACTGTATGTGTGCACACCGGTGACTAACCTGCGAGGTAAGGGGTCAGGACAGTGTGTGAGGGGGCTGCTGGCGGTGGGCGGTGGCTCCCTCCGGCTCCTCAGCGACTGGCTCCTCTGCACCTGCCTCAGCACACTACTCTTCAGGTCCAGCAGCGTCGTCATGATCTTTCACTGCCAGAACGGACACAAAGAGCAAACATCAAGACACTGTCACCCCGCTGCAGAGGCTGCAGCCCCTGATTGGCGGTGAGAAGGAGTGATTCCTTCGCCTTTATTGTTGTGGAGTCTCAATACATTTCATGTGAGTTGTGGGATCATATTTATAAAAGCCATTTGTTTCTAGAAATACGGTTGGTTCGGGGGATTCTTTCAGCCTAATCAGCTGCATAATCACCCCCCACGCGCTTTTAACATAATTATACTCTTCCTCAGCAGAAGGTGTGTTCTATTTCTGTCTGAGCCTGACTGATGCCACAGGGTGTGCAATTTATCTTCCACCTTTTTAGTGTGGTCACTTTAGAGTCAATCGCCCTTTATTTTTGGGACTGCACTTTGTACAAAATATGCAAATCAAGACGCTTCAGCGATGTCACAGAAACGGTTCTATCATCAAATAAAAAAAAAAAAAAGGCAAGAAAATAGAGCGTAAAAGTAAAAGCTATCTTTAGAGATGTTTCCCGAAGGTCTTAATCACAGATCTAGAGTATCTGCAGGGTCCAAATGAGGAGGGGAGGGAGTCACATGCTTTGCTCAGAGGCACATCGATGCCAGTTGTCACTGATGCCCAAAGGTTATATGAAGTCGCTCCCTCCACTGTGATGTCAATCAAAAAACAGCAGAGAGGCCTGTCTATAAGTTACTGTTCATGTCTTGTATAACTTGAACAAATTTGAATACTTCTGATACAATTTTAGAATAAATGTTGTCTACATGAATGTTTATCCAGCCACCAAATCTGGTAAAACATGGGACAAAACACAAGTACCTTCTTTGTGTTCATTGACCAACCATTGAATTTTGTATAAAGAACAGTTTTTTCATGGCACAAAGCAGTAGTGATATTAGCAATTTAGGGAGAAATGTGTTTGGAATACAAGCACAATAAAATACTATAAAATAAACACATATTACATAGATCGTTACTGCATTATGAATCTTTATATATGGCCTTTTTAATAGAAGCAGTAACTTCATCCAAGCATTTTTAGAGAAAGGTATACTTGGGTTATCATAACTGTGAAATATGAATTTAAAAAAATGAGCCTATCTGGCGACCTTAGAGAGATTGGCACTGTGTTGCTAAGCGATTCACTGAGACCGAGTGGATCTTCCTCTGAGCCACTTGCCATAAAGTGAACTCTCATTTTGGCTTCACGGTGTCTTTAAAGTATAACTGAATTATATGACCTCCATAACAATATTGTGCACTGTCAGTGCTCCCCAGAGAAGAAGATTCAGAAAAATAAAATAAACGGTTCTGTCAAAGATACTTAATGAAACTGTGCAGGCCTGCGTTTTCCACAAGTGGGGAAGACATTAAAGAAACTTTACAATTTCCATGCAATAGAGACATCAAATGCTTTTTATATTAGCTCACTTTAGCCTATTAATTATAACCAAAGCTGAGTTTGCAGTGAGTGCCACTATAGATACAGAAAGCCAAATGTAAACTGGCTCTTCTTCCATTTTCTGCGCATTTTAATGAGAATATTTTCCATATGAAATACCCAAGAACCACATAATTGGCTTGAATATTATATTTTAGTGTAATGCCCCTTTATGACCCCTTTTGTCAGAGTCAGACACTGAACGTCATTATGTACCTGCACTATATCTACCCTTTATTAGGAGTTAATCCTTTTAAGCTTGACAGCAGGTTGTGTGTCTATAAATACCTACAGTTCAATATTGAAGCCGGTCACTAAATCCTCACAGGAACAGAATACATTTATTAGCTGCCACATTTTTCAAATATAACACCACATTTCAAGCCACTGCGGTGGCAAGACCGTGCATGTCACATTTCATTTTATATTCGAGTCATGACAGTTTAAAAAAAAAAAAAAAAGCATGAAAATAATCTGATTGCGAGGTCATTAATCACACAAATGTCACTAAAGCAAAACGCTCAAGGATGCTCACACATCTGCCTGGCAACTGAGGAAGAGACTGAAGCTTATTGTCAAATCAAACAGTCTCCCGAACAGCAGCCAATCATTTCTGTCCCTGCTTGTCCAATTTGCTCCATTTTGACTGCGACGTGAAGTTCTTTTAAAATATGACTGTGATGCTGGCTCCACCTGGATGACTTGGAGTCTTTTATGAGCCTCCAACATTCAGGGTGCTGACCAAACATCACTGAAAGCAGAGCAGGAGAAAGAGACAGAACCATCAAAAAAAAAAAAAAAAAAAAAAGGGGGAATGACAAGGACACAAGAGAGAGGGTTTGATTGATGGAGAAGTTGTTTCAGAAGACAGTCAGACACACTCAGTCAGACGCTCTTTTCAATAGTTGACAGCCAATGTCTGTACATCTATGTGAAAAAGAAGCAATGAACCGTGGGCTGGGAGATTGTTCTGATTTTTTCAACCAGCAAGACACAATAGTCGCCGTTATTAACAAACTGTAATAGAGGACAATTAGCTCAGAGATTCTGAGCTGATGCTGCCCATTTTAAAGGCTTTTTTTTTTTTTTTTTTTGGATGGCACTGTTGAAGGTCGCCTGTTTTCAATCACACTGCTTATACCAAACAGATCCAGAAAATAAAACATATTTGCCTGCATGACTGGTATCATTCGGTGCTCCGGGCCAATTTTACACAGAGAGCAACACGCAGTCGGCTTTCCAGCTAAGCACAAGCCAGGAATTCATGGTACAAGTTGCATCATTGGTTGAGCCAAAGGACAGTATGCTATCGATCCAGGACGCTGACATCTGTTATCCACTTAGAGTATCCACACTTTACTCCATTAGACTTAAGTGTCAATACTCTCTCTCTGTCAGATATCATCAATGTGTCATCTCCAAGGCGCTCCAGTGAGGAGCTGTTGGGATTTTCTTCTTCAGATAGAGATTTCCTATATTTCTCAAAATAACAGAGATAAGGTGTAAACTTTCTATTTGCATGTGCTGACAAAACATACAGCTAAGTGACTCGTCTGTCAACACAGCAACATGTCTTGTAACTGCATCATGGTCGTCTAAAGCTCCTGTGAGTGGAGAGACTGTCTGCCTCGGCTTCGTCTAGGACGGATTTATTCTTGTGTGCTTTTTGAATGTCAGTGCTAAAACACGAGCCTTGAGAGAGAGCTCTTGTTCTTTGAGTCTGGCTGAATCTCAGAGTCGATGATACTTTCTGCTGTCAATCTTCACTGTGGCTGCACAGAAAAAAAAAAAAAACATGTCATAAACAATAAAGCATAGTGCAATATTTATCCCCAGGAATAAGACAAAAAAAAATCTGTCAACTGATTTGCAAAACATCTCAAAGTTATGAAGGGATCAAATCTGTTAACCCTAATGTTCTATTTGGGGTCTTAGAGACCCCAGCTGTAAAACCTGGTTACATGATGGGTTTTCAGCAGCTCTTATTACACAGCACTACCCCTCTATTTGGATTAGAGCTGCAATGATTAATCGATTAGTTGATCCACATAAAAAATTAAGTGCCAACTATTTTGGTAACTGATTAATCGATAATTCATTCTCAGGTTCGAGCTTCTTACATGTTTCTTTAGTCCCCTATGATATAAAACTGAGTATCTTTGGGTTGTGGACTGTTGGTCAGGATAAAAAACATTTTAAGTTGCATCTTGGGCTTTAGGAAACACTAATAAACATTTTATAAACCATGCAAAACAGCCCATGACAAATAAAATATGTTCTTAATTGTTGTAATAAAAAAGCTTTATGGTCATTTCTGTGTTGTGTTCTTCATCAAATGTGCAAGCCCAGCTAGTGGCAAAGGGAAGGGCTTGGGTTGGCTGCTAAACAACACTGCATTCATGTGCATTTTGTCACCGAACATCAGAGGCTGCAGCTTCGCAAGGTGAGAAATTGTTCGCTGTTTCATGCTCTACTGGGTGACTTCTATTTAACAGTGTTAGGCTCTCTTCATGACATCTTTGAAAGGCCCTGCAGCTGAAATACCTGAGGCATATTTGCTCGCTGTGGTAAACAGGGAAAATGTTTTCCGACTTCAAACTACGGTGTCACAGGCAAAAAAAAAAAACCCCGCTCAAGCATCACATCATATCCAGTGCTTGCAGGCTGGTGAGCAGGGACTGTGCTGACAGCTAACAGGCACCGCGGAGCAGCTGTCTCCCTGGTGAACTCATTTCAATTACAGGAGTGGATCTCTCCCAACTGGATTTCACTCTGTCTCAGCCGTCAACCCTTAGTGATAAAACGGGTCGACGTGCCACCGTCGGTTGGGGCGCCCACTGCCAAGGAAACACTGTCAAAGCCAAGTAAATGCCTTCCTCGCTACATTGGTGCCGAAGTCGTGCCAGGGAAACACTTGCTCACCAGTGTCTCTCTCCTGTGAGAGCCAATGAGCCCAGCAGCCAAAGGCGCCTTGCTGATAGGGATGGAGTGTCTCTATGGTAACAGCAGAGGAAAAGGAGCTGGTAAATACAGGTAAATGGAATTCTACAAAGGCTGAAAAAAAGACCCTTGATGTTATAATGTGCTCACCTTAACGCAGCAAAACATTATATACACAGTTCATACTGGCAGTCATAACAGGCCACAATTTTCTTACTTTGTCCCCTGACACAACTGTGAGAGAGAGAGAGTATATAAAGGTCCAGATGCAAATAAAACACTTCCTCACCTACATAGCATCCCGACCTGCAAATGTCACTCACCGTTTAACTCAGTGGTGTCAATCAGTCCCCAGTGATGGCTAATATTTCGCCCCTGCTTCTCATTCCTTTCCCTTTTGATGCCTCTAATGTATATACGTCAGGCGAAAGACAGCAAGAGATACTGTAGCAGATCAATAAAGTAGCAAGGTTTACAATGTCTTCTGCACCGGTGGGTCATTAACAGCCTCAAAGGGACACCTCAAGATCAGTCTTTGTGTGGTTTTTCCAAGTGTTTGAGCGTGAAAAGCTTCATCCTTTAGAGCGTTGTTGAGTGTTTCACAAGGGGGGAGACAGAAAGAGAGGAGGGGGTGGGGGAGACTATGATTTTCCACATTCAATGTAATTAGGAGCATGCACTTAATTCTTACTTTCCTCCCGAGTCTCCATAATGAAAGAGAATTGTTAACCTTCTTCTGAATTCTCCTTTTATGGTGGCAGTTTATGTAATTGGAAACAACAAGACGTGCACATTTTGACTTCCATATTCCTCAGAGTTTAATTAACCACATCAGCCTGAGGGAATACTCAAATCATAACTGTGTGGATCACACGGTGGTGTTGCCGGTGTTAGAAAGCACGACTATCATAACCTTTAAGACCAAACCGAGAGCCTCATCAGTGGGGAAATGGATCGGACATCAATGTTATTATGTGAAAAGCCTTTAGGGACACACGGGCTAAACGGAGCAGGCTGACAGTTCTGTGTCAAATCTTTAACGAGCTGTCCACTTGATTGGGTGTGGGAAAGTGTAGATATCGCTGTGATCTATATTGTGTGCACCTAGGCTCTGACCTAAAGAAACAGGAAATCCAGAAACCAGTCCTATTCCCAAAAGCTCCTAGAGTCTGTGTTGTCAAGGCACATGACAGGCACTTTGGCTAAAAAATTGATTGCCAGAGAAAACCCCAGGAATTGATGGTTGTGAGCTTTTTTTTTTTTTTTTTTTTTTTTTTAAAAGGGCGTCTGCACCACAGCCAAAGCAGCAGAAATCACTGACAGCCACGCACGAAATATAAAACTTAAACAATGCCACAAATCCTTGCTTATTATACCACAGATAATAGATCCTTTGTCACCCTGAAAACACTCACTCCAGCAGTAACACTACTGTCAAAAATAGCAGCTACTAAGTCTTTATGCCGAGACAATAATACCACCTCCGTAGTTTACGCAGAAACATCAATCTGCATCTACAAGACACTGTGCTACAATACAAGCGATGCTCTGAAGTCATACAACTGCTCACGCATGCTATAATTAATGGCGCACTTCCGAACAGAACAACTATGTTTGTACAGCGTTGCCATAACCTTTTTATGATGTCTCTTTGAATGTGCTGCAAGAGGAAAACACTGAGGAAGCTGGCTTCAGCCCTGTCTTTTATAGACAGGGATATGACTAATGACCACTGATCTACTGTATAATAATAAGTGCTAATGATTAATTAATGACTAATGGACTCATGATGATTAGTCTAAAGTGGAGTTATGACCTGTGCCAGGCCGCTTCTTAAGAAAAGAGGAGAAAAGTCACACAGAGACTAAAAATTCTAATCAAAAAACTGGAAAAGATCATTTCTGCAGAATTCAGACATTCATAATAATGTTGTGCTACATGGCAAACCAGAGCTAGACTGCAGTCAATTAGAAAAGAAAATTCTAATTGATACAGTTAATGAATTATGAAACATAATCTTTTTTATTGGCCCTGTAATCCGCTGTATTTGTAATCATTGCCAATATTAAAAGCACAGGTAAATTACAGGCTCAGAATTGCTGTTGCTGTCCTTTGGGGAAAAGCTAATTCTAGCTGAGATGTCTCTCTCTCTCTCTCTCTCTCTCTCTCTGTCTCTCTCTCTCTCTCTCTCTCTCTCTGTCTCTCTCTCTCTCTCTCTCTCTCTCTCTCTCTCTGTCTCTGTCTCTCTGTCTCTCTCTCTCTCTCTCTCTCTCTCTGTCTCTCTCTCTCTCTCTCTCTCTCTTTGTGAGCTCACTCCACAAGCATCTGCAAAGGATTAGATTGATTTATACACAGTATGAGACTCAGCAAGCATTATGTGTCAGCTGCTAAAAGGGTCAAAATCACATCAAGACCGAGAAGACTGAACTTCACGAGAGATAAAACTTGTTTTTTTTTTTTTTTGGTGAAACTTGGAAACTGAAGTAAAGCAGGAACAGGAGAAGGAACATGCAAGATGTTTGTCACCCACCGTTCTCACCTCATGGGCAAAAATAATTCATGCCTCCAACGACAACTTTACGATTTATCTTTATGTGATGTGATGCTGCTCTGGTGCACCTGTATGTACTCTGTGTGTGTGTGTGTGTGTGTGTGTTTTGATATTGGATGGGTGTGGGGCGTTTCTAGCTTTTGAAATGTGCAGAGTAATAGGCTGTGTGGCTGGAGAGGGTGTACAAAACCACACAGAAATGGCAAATTCAGTACCTCATAAAAACATGCAACCTAATCCAACTGTTAAGAGTTTTGATAAAAACTGCATTATATGACATTTTACTTAAAAAAAAGGGTTGTCAAAATGTGTGTGTGTCTACATCTGACCTCACACAGAGCAACTTAAGCTTCTAATAAGGTTTCCAATATTGTGCTTAAGATCTTTATAATGAACTTTTGTCTGGCAGACAGTCTATAGTCCTGCATGTTATCTCTTTACACAATAAGTGGTGCAGGTCTAATTCACGAGTTGTAAATCCTCATGAGCTTTATCATGTCGATCATATATATAATATGGACTATACAGTGTTGTTATCTGGGTATCAAGAGAACTTTATCCTCAATTCAAAATATTTTCAGCTGCAGGGAAAATTCAGATCAACAGGTGCCAATTAATCAAGTGAGTCGGTGCAGCTGATACGTGTTTTCTGCTTTATTTCATTCAAACTATAAAGGTATAATTTGTCAAGCTGTTAAATAATAAAAAATCAGCTTACCTGTGTGACAGTTTTCCAGTGTGCAGTGTTTTTGCTGCTGCGTGTGTCAGAGTTCCAGTGAATCAAAGCTCTGGTCAAAGCAGCAGGACTCTTCTGTGGACGTGACGCGATGATCAACTTATGTGAAAACAACGTTTGGGTATTTTTCTTGTGATAGACGACAGACAAAAGCTCATTTTAGTCCTTCGAAATGCTTTCCTGAGCTCACGCTCCGCCGATGTTCAGCCAAATATGGCCATAGGAAGTGCAGGGATACTTCACTGCACTCGATTGGTGTCGGAAATGTCGCAGACTGCGAGTTGACCGAGCGACCCAAAAAAGGGGCAGGAGCTAAAAACAAATGAAAAATCGGGATTTTTTTTTTTTTTAAAGGAAAATCTTAGTTCTGACGTATAAAGGTAGAAGCTGTGTGGACAACTGGAAGTTAAAGCCATGCTTTTATAAATAAGTGTATTGTGTGTAGCCTCATTCAGTATGTGCTGTTTTTAAATACACTTTTTAAATCTCCTGATTACCATTGTCTTGTATCACAGTGTGACATTCACTCTAAATAGTGGCCATGTAAATGCACACGTTACATTTATCATGTGCACGTCTTTATTACTGAGATGAACAAGAGCCATTGTAAGTAAAATCCATGTGATTTATATATATGTTAGCTACTATGAGCTACAAACTGCAATAATGTAGAAGTAACTGGATGTTTTGGGGAAGTTTTGGGACATTGTGGGATGTAATACCTGGTTTGTGATTATATTTTCGCTTTTTGGAGTGAAGCAGTTAATCAAATAGCTAATTAAACAGAATTTGTTATAGAGCACATATTTTACATTATTTCCATAATCTGAAATATTATCAACTGGCCAAAAGAAGATGATAAAAGTAATGGATTCAGTTTTTTATGCTCATATGTTAAGTGACTTGTTGACATATGTGCCCTACTATGTTCTACAAGACTTAAATGAAAAAGATATATAACCATCTTAAATTATGTGCAAAACTTGAAATCTTGATTTTAAATAAGCTATATAGTAATTTCACTTTTTTATTTCGATTTATATCAGAAAAGTAACACTAAGGATATTCATACTCCATGCCTGGGTTGCTTAGCACCTGAGATAATTACTTCAGACCAAAAGCACTTGAATGAAACCGAATGTAGGAGTTTACAGAGTGCACTTGAAGGCATCATTTGACTGTTGCTGAGGGATGCCGCCGAGAAAAATCTCCTCAGTGAAGGAGGTAGCAGGTTCAGCTGTCAGTCAGGCTGGGTTTCATGTGCTTTTACTTTATTCTGCCTAATTAGCTCATCCAGTGCTTAACATGTCGTAAACGATACTTCAATAGACTAAATACTGCATGTCAGTGGACTAAGCAGGACACCAATAAGTTAGTATCAGTGTATCAGTTTAGTCTTTCCCCAACAAGCAAACAAACACAAATGTGTCAGTATGTAAATGGAACATTTAGTGATGGCCAATGAAATAACGCCTCCTTACAATATTTCCTTATTCTTATTAGCCATGAATGAAAGCCACAGTAAACACTGCCCTCCCTTTTACTGTGACTGTTAGTGTTTAAATGATCTATTTATCATGCAACACATTATTTGAAACGATAGCCTAATACCTTTGGATGTTTCCATTAAAAAAGACAGATTATCATTAGAGGGACAAGAGTCATCACCCCTATATGTCCACCATGAGCTACTACAGCGTTTTAAACACTAAACATATAAAGGTAACCTTATTAACCACTGGACGTGTTCAATATTCTGCTTGATCCACTATTTCCTGCTGATTAATAGAAGATCAAGCATGGGATTAACATTGAAATAATGGAACAAAAATGTAATTTCCTTGATGATTCTTGTGCTAAATTGACTCTTGGCATTGACACCTGTTTTGACAATATGCTCCGTGCCAATGCTTCATTGAATTAAGCTCTTAATATTTACAGCCCATGCAAATACGGTTGAGCAGATGATACGCAGCGCTGTGAAACCCTCGTATTACAGGACACATCAGGCATTTTCCTCACTTGTCTGTTTGCACATTAGGACACATGAACAGAAGGGCATGTGCACAAATGCTTTAAATAGGCACAGGAACATTAATTATACGCTTGCAGGGGAGAGGTGCCTCTCTCTAAGCATAGAAATTATTTCACACATGGCTATTAAAACAGAAGCTGCAGTCGGGCACCGTAGAGCAGGACTGACAATTCGAGAATGGAACCCTTCATCACCATCAACAAAGTCAAAGCTTATCGGCATCCTGTGATTAAGGAGTGTTCCTTATCACTGTTTACCTACAATAATCTACATGAGGGGCAATTCTGAAGCATTCATTTAACAATGTGGAGCAATTCGAATCAATTACCGAGAGTGAAATGTGTTTATCTGATCTGTTGTGTGAAAATAGTGTAACGTTGTATTGCAAATCTCTGCTGCAAATGCCAGATTTCTAAAAAAAAAAAAAAAAAAAAGTTTAAGAGCCATTTTGGAGCTACTTCACATTCCTGTGAAGGTCAAAACACTACGACAACACTTCAGTTGTACACTTTAAAGAACATAATAGCTGTAGTTCAGCATTCAAAATGAAGCCTACATCCACTGTTTGTCAGCTCAAAGCCTTAATACTTGATCCTTAAAAAGGGTCATGATTGGATAATTGCCCATGTTAAGGACTTGAGTTGTTCTGTGTTTTGTCACCAACGCATGTTAAGAGAGGAAATTTTCTCTCTTTTGACTGATTGTGAGTGCCTCCTGAGCTGTGAATGAAAACAAAAAAACAACAACACAGAAACCAGCTGGCAGAGAGTTATCAGCTCTCTCTAATTCACTAATGGTGCCAAACAGAAAAGGCAGACGTCCCCCTAAATTTGAATATGCTTTGACATCATTTTAAAATCTCAGATAAAGCGAGCAGAAGGCTTTTCCTGCGTTGAATGATAAGACACATGTGACCCTTTGCCTTGTTTCCATGGACACATCATTAGAGAACTTCCCGAGCTGGCTCCAACTGCTTCAAGTGTCTACGGCGAATAACGAGTGAAGGATTTAGTTATAACTGATACCAAAACAAAACTGACTTTTAATTTCTACACTCAAATTTAAGTCCTAGCTATTGACAAGTAAAATAGATGTGTTGCAAATGACATTTTTTAAATAAAGTCTTAGTTTATGTATGACTGAAGTCTTACTGCTGCAACTTTTAGAGATGGCAGTGAGTGACTTATTTTTTCTTCTCTCCTGTATACAATATATACAGTAAGATGATTGATCTCAGTATATTTCCATGAGAAGACAGGTATATTGCATACCAACGCCTTTTTTTTTGTTCACATATCTTCAATAAGTAGAAGTTTAGCAGACAGAAAAAGGGTTTCAAAGGTTTGAAATGCATGCACAGCCACCCAGTGGTGAGTAGTGAGTATGTAGCCTAAGTGTTTTTGTCCGTGTGACACATCATCACTAAAGCCTTTAATGAGGTGCAGCACACAAGCCTGGATTGTGTTTTACTAACAAACCACTTTAATTCCCGCGATATCGTCACATTTTTTAAATCAACACCTAAAATGGAAACACATATATAGAACTGCATATGAGTACAGTAGAAAGATACATCTGAACTGTGTCTTAGTATTTGTGGAGCAACAGTTTCATGACACAACAACTCCCTCCAAAATTCAGGTTATTAGTCACCTCACATGATATTCTAACACTACAGTATCAATATGACATCCTACCCAAAGTAGCATAAAAAAATACAAAATGTCAGTGTTAAAAACACACTTAATTAATAACACTAGCGTCATTAAATTTCTCATCTTCGCCTCCCACTGACCTGAAAAAAGAAACTTATCATCCGTCCAGATGGATGATTCGTGATTAAAATACTCACAGTGTTCCTGCTCTCTCAAACTCAGTTTCATTTTATCTGGTCATACCTGACCGGCCACTGAGGCAGCGAAATTCTTACCATTTTGTTTCAGCCTAAGATCTTCAATGACATGGAAATACAAAGTGCATCATGACTTTTTATTCAGACACATACAGACACACGCATACCGTACACACACACACGCATCATTATAGCATAACTCACAGATGCAAACATACACACACCACCTGTTAACATTATTGTATTAAGGTACTCACAGACTTAGACATATACACATATGGTCTCTCTTTCTGTCTCTTTTTCTCTTGCCGTGCTCTTTGTGCCTCCCTCAGGCAGAGGAGGGAACTGACCAGAAGCAGTGACATTTTATTCTTATTTTCTTTTGTTTTAAAACATTATGTTTTATTTTTTATCATGGTCATCCTTGATGACACATCTCATCTTTTGTAAAATTTCACTTCCTGGTACTTTATCACCTCACTCAAAACATAAATTCCGTTAAAAGAACATTGTTAAGAAGTGAATCCTCCACAGTTTCAGTCAGTAGGAGGTTCAGCTGTAAAAAAACAGAATCGAGGCTGATATAGATGCTGTATCACAATATGAACCTCTCAAGTCAAAAGCAGAAACAAATAAAAAATGGGTATTGAGCTGGTATAAATGGTGGTGGTGCATTTAAATCACCACTGTCTTCAATACAGGTTGAAATGGGAGAAATGCTAATGATTAGGAGAGTCAGACTAATGCTTATGCACTGGTTTAACATTCAGGGAACAGCTCACACCACACAAAGTCCATCTTACAAAAGTATTGAGAGTATAATGAATCTAATTTTAGAATTATTCACTGGATAAGTAATGCAAGCTGAAAACTTTACAGTCATTAGTGCCGCTCTGGGTATTTGTAATGCCAAACTCAGATCTATATCTGCTGCTGAAATTAAGAAAATATATCTGAGTCTATATGTGCATGGAGAATAGTGCAAAGTTATAGGTGTACCCATGAAATAAACCCTGTGGATATGTTTAGTTGTGATTCTGGTGAAAATGTGCAGCAGATTTCCTCCCTTAAAGTGATGCAGCTGTCAAAAAGAGAACATTTGAATATTTATCAATACGTAGAATTAAATTATTGCCAATTACAAATGTTTGCTATTTCTATATTGTGAACTACTAAAAAAAAACAGGGTTTGCGGATGAACTTTGTTTTACAGCCAGGCTGCTGTTCTAACCGGTCCGGCAGGTGGCGGTAATGCACCTGTAAACTGGCTCAGCAGCTGCCAACACAAACAACACGAAGAAGAAGAAGAAGTAGAAGGAATCTGCTATTTGGTAGCTTAGCCCGAATGTGCCTCCAAATATGTGAGAAATGTAAGGTTAACCATATTTCTGACACACTCTCTACTTTGAACGCCATTAACTGCATACCATGGCGGACTTTCACTTTCTGCTAGAGTTGGACATCTCGGCTGAACAGGACTGTCGCCGTTTCTTTGGCTCTTGTTGTTATTGTAGCTAGCGTTAGCGTTAGCTAAATCAGCCAACACTGCTGTTTTCGTTCTCAGCAGAGCCGATGTTGATTCACTGCTGCGGGGCAGTAAACCGCAAAAAGAAGGTAACTCCGGAGCAAGTTGCACACATAAACAACTGACATTAGCAGTGTTGATTTAGGTAAGGTAGTAACTTAGTGCGTGATTAATTAGTGAAATTAAGCTTTTAAGTTAACGCTGTTACCGCTGCGTGCTGTGGGGAGAGCCACCTCAGTTAAAATGTTATTAGTTATTGGAAGGTTAGCTAACTCACCTATCGCTGCCAGCAGCACGAGTTTGCTGTCTACCTGTTTTGAGATGGAGCAGCAGATTGCGAGCCGCTGAGATGTTTATCTCTCTGCACTACACGTCTGTCTGAGTTGGACGCCTGTGAAAAGGGAAATCATGTCTTGCAAAGCCGCAACCAAGGACAAGAAGTCGAGCTTCAGCAAGAAGCTGTTCAGACGAGGCTCTGTGCGCTCTGTGGGCAGCTTTATGAGCAGAGTCCTGAGGACACTGACAGCGTTATCCCACTTTGGATCTGAAGTACAAACCGAGGACGACAAAGATGATGGAGGATTTTCCACGTTTAAATCTGGAAATAAGGATGTGCCCATGGATGATGGGGACCTCGGGGGTTTCCTGTCTGGGGAGAGAGTTCCTGGAGTGTCTGGTCTGAAAAACCACGGGAACACCTGCTTCATGAATGCAATTCTGCAGTGCCTCAGTAACACTGAACTCTTTGCTGAGTACCTCGTTTTGGAGCACTATAAGGACGATGAGCTGAATGAGGACAAACCAAAGACAAATGGCTTACATCTGCAGAAGAAGGGTCCTCTGGCCAAAGGAGAAGTTACAGAGCAACTGTCAGGACTTGTGCGGGCTTTATGGACATTTGAGTATACCCCCCAACATAGCAGGGATTTTAAGGTAAGAATGGCATGGATGATGCAAGGTATGATAGTGTCAGAAGTGGACTGACACTGTAGTCTTATAATCAGTGTTTATCAAGGAAAAATCTAAATCATAACATACAGTAGACATGTAGAAAAGGATTTATTTTTTGTTACGCTGGCACTTCTTCAGATAAGCCATTATGATAAACACCTACTGGATGTCGTGTTTAAAAAATGATCTTACCATACTGCCACACAAATGATGTTTAGGATCTGCAGTTAACAGTACAGAGACTTTGACCTTGCACACATTGTAACCTTTGGGTCATGCTGTTTTTTTTGCAGAACGCCGTGTCAAAAAATGCCATTCAGTTTAAAGGGAATGCTCAGCATGATGCCCAAGAGTTTCTGCTGTGGCTGCTGGACAGAGTGCACGAGGACCTCAACACAGTCAACCCCAACAGCAGGCCTGCTATAAAGGTGAATTTAGAGGATTCGCTGGTGCCGTAATGGACATTTTCCGGTGTTTTTATTGAAAAATGCTTCGCGTATGTGGCTCACCAGTAGAGACTTGGATTTTAAATGTATAAAAGAGATATTTTGCAATTTGAATCACAATCACATTATCAGTATAAAAATCTAAATGGGATATTTCCCCCATATTGCTCAGCCGTACAGTCAGTGGTATCTGGAAAGGTGAAAATATTTATTTCAGCCTTGCATTACACATTCTTATCACTCTCAGTGTATCTTACCAACAGACTGTATTCAGGGTCTGGCTAAGCTAGACTTGCCTAGTCTTGCTTCTGTTTAACCCCTTTGAACTAGTCAATAATAACAGAGTATAAGAAGGCCGCATGGCTTTCAAAGTAGCTTATGTATCCTGATAGACCAGTATTATTTATGACTTACAAATCTGACCAATAAAACCTGCTCGTGTTTGTTCAGCCACCTATTGAGGAAGACGACCAAACCTTAGAGGGGCCGTCTCCTCCCCTCTCAGCCGGGTCGTTTGTACAAGAACTGTTTCAGGCCCAGTACAGGTAGGCTTTATGTCTAATATAATTTCTGTGTTCTGTTTGTATTGTCAAATCTGTATCTGGTACATTGAGAGATTTATTTTTTTTTCCCCAACAGGTCCTCTCTCACCTGCCCACATTGCCAAAAGCAGAGCAATACGTTTGATCCCTTCCTCTGCATCTCCTTACCCATCCCACTACCACACACACGGTGAGTATTAGCCTTAAACTTATGTTGCTCTTATGGTAACAGTATAATAAAAGTAAATCATAGCTTTGAAGCAGGCAAAACACTGCTAGCATAGTCACCTGTGTTAAGACAGTACTTTATTTTTTCCTTTTTCTGCCAGGCCCCTGTATGTGACAGTGGTCTACCAGGGGAAGTACTCTCACTGTATGAGGATTGGAGTTGCTGTGCCCCTCAACAGCACTGTCTATCGCCTCAGAGATGCTGTGTCACGTGAGACCAAGATCCCAATGGACCAGGTGCTATTTCTGTCTCTTACCAGCTCAGGGTCTGCCACAGTGAGACTATATTACAGTCACTCAATGTTAGCTCAACACTCTTTAAGCCAGTTCTACGTCTGAGCAGTAGTTTGTTATAAACCCAGTTTTTAATAGAGTGAATGTGATACGCAGTTAGAGAGTAACACATTTATAAACACATTTGTCCTTAGGGCTGCAACAGCTGGGTGCTAACATTGATGAACAATGGCAGGATGAAAATACCACGAGAGTACATGTAAATGACGGCTAAGGGGGGATAAGGAGGGATATTTGTGTTGTTTTGTGTTGTTGGAATAAATCTGTAAAAAACACTTGAAGAAATTGGACACTACTACTGTTACACATTGTTAAATTTCATCTCTTATTTCCTGTTTCAGTTTGTTTTGACTGAAATGTACTATGACGGCTTTCATCGTTCATTTTGCGATGATGATGACGATCTTGACATCATTCAAGAGAGTGATTCCATCTTTGCCTTTGAGACACCAGAGACTTTTAAACTTGAAAACATACGCACAAAAAGAGGTAACTCCTATTTAATATTATTTGGAATATTATACTTTTTTATTACACATAAATTAATGTGAAGGAAACTATCAAGACCTCTCTTTCTACTTTTCACAGGAAGTCTTCTGGCAAACCTAAATCATAACAACTTAAAGTATGGGGCAGAAATCAGCAGGACTCCGTCTTTCATGCAGGGGGCCATGACTCCTGTAACTGCATCACCCAATAAAAACCTGGGACCAGAGAAAATCATCCTTTTGGTGTGTAACAGAGCTTGTACCGGCCACCAAGGAAAGAGGTACAGAAACTTAAAATATTTTCCATCCTGAGATGCTGCCATGTCTTCTGTCTTTCTTATGACTGTATAACCTTTTTTATGTTCATGTCAATAATATTAGAATATCACTGTAACACAGTATTATTGTATTATTGTAATATTATTCATGTAGTCCAAATCCTACTGGATAAATTGACAACAACTAATGGAGGCTGTGTTGTTTTAGGTTCGGCCTTCCTTTTGTACTGTACATGGAGCGCACTGTGACCTGGGATGCTCTCCAGAAAGAGATCCTTGAGAAAATGCGTCATCTTTTGAGGCCTGGGGTCTACATTCAGGTAGGAAGATTTCAAACGTGAAATTGTTCAGATTATACTTTGTTAGTAAAGCGGCTCCACTGGTCTCAGAAATATTGACTGGGGTGCGTTTATGTTCCTGTGTCTTTGGGTGCAGGTGGGACCTTTCAGTCTGCGAGTGGTTGGCGTTGTTGGTATCACCTACCTCCTTCCACAAGACGAGCGACCACTGTGTCACCCAACTGTGGAAAGGTCAGCGCCGCTATTTTATATATCTGTTAACTGCTGATATGTCATTTTTTTGAATTTTTTGGCATTTTTACTTTTGCTTAAAAATACTATTTTACTTCACTGGAGCCCATCTGAATTTGCATATTGATATTTGATCAGATCTCTTCAGCTTTAGGCAAGATTTTACTTTGTTCCCATCTTTTTTTTACCTCTTCCTGCGAAGCAAGTCCAGTCAGAGTCAAATGTTTCATCCAATGGGATGCAGGCAAGGAAATGCAGTCCTTATTAGGATTGAAATGGGAAGATATTTGAAATCAAAGCATGGAATCCGATAGTTTGTAGCACAGTAACA
Source organism: Scomberomorus guttatus (assembly GCA_038419695.1). Classification (NCBI taxonomy): domain Eukaryota; kingdom Metazoa; phylum Chordata; class Actinopteri; order Scombriformes; family Scombridae; genus Scomberomorus; species Scomberomorus guttatus. The sequence continues at coordinate 2,449,697 of CM076459.1, forward strand.
CAGTCATTTTAGCAAAACTATACATCCATTTTAAAAGGGTGAATTTTCTATGCCTAGCTAAGTCTTTTCACAAGTGTTTTCTGGCACCTTCCCAACCTTAATGTTAGTGAAAAGTGAAAGTAATGTAGGCTGAACACTGTTTGTACACATGCACACAAAGGTTAAGACAGGCATGATCTTGGTTAACAGGGTGAGGAGAAGATTATATCGCTCCTGTCATCTTATTTTAACACACATGCCCCATCAGTTCTGTTCCTTGTCAGACCTGGTTCGATGACAAGCCCCAACATGATTTTGACTGTTTGCTAAAATGCCAGTTTATCTCGTTTGGTTTGTGGTCTACATGAGTTCATAAAAATAAACAAGTCACAACAGGTGTTTCTCCACAAAGGTGCATGAATCAAAGAGATTTCAAAGTTGTTTTTATCACTGCTGTGATTTATCAGCGGTTCCTTAGAGAGCTTTCATGACAACTGGAATGTCTTTGAATATATACTTATCTGTTCTGTATACACTTCTATAACCTTAACAAAACAGCAGAAATGTGTTTCAACTTTTAAGTTATGTCTGTTTTTCACGAATAACCAAATTATTTCTTTTTTTTTTTTTTTCTTATATTGGATAAACACGTCCTACACTTTGACTTTGCCACATAATTGCACATGTAGCACACAGCACTAAATTCTCACACCTGCCTACAATTACACAACTTAAGGGGTATAATCTAATTTAAATTTAACCTGCTTAAATATGTCATGTGTTTTCTACTCTTATTATTTTCACTGCAGAGCATACAAGTCCTGTGGACAGGGGGGGCCACCACATGTGAAGATTGTGGTAGAGTGGGACAAAGAGACCAAGGACTAGTGAGTGAAAAAGATTAATATTTACTGGAGTTCTTTGCTCTGTCCGTTTTGTTTTGTCTTTGCTCTGCGCAGACTAAACAAAAGCCAGGTTTTGACATTTGTTTGCAGTGATCTTTATTGGGAACAACATAGTGAATTTCAAAAAGCTCGACTGTTTGTTGCAAAACTGTTAGTCTGGCAGACATGTACACACCAAATGACATTTGATTAAACAATGAAACTGGTTCAACCACTGATTTTAGTAACTTGTCAGTTGCTTTGCAGACATGGCATTTAATGCGTAATTTACTGGAATCTAATTGAAGGCCATTTATTTACTAAGGCTAATAAGCTTTACCTTGTAAGCAATCATGTAGAAAGCACAACTGATGACTTTTGAATACAAAAAAAATATGAAAAAATACGCCTGAACATTGCAGCTGCATGTGTGAGCCACGACAGAGACGTTACCTAAAACGACGACTGAATCAAAGTATTGTTGGGCCCCAACCGACAGCCAAAAACGTTAGCAAGGTTTGGCCCCTTCGTTGCTAAATCTTCATTTCACAACCTGACATGCCTGATTTTTGCCAACAGCTTGCAGTCACAAAAATAAACTTGCCCGTGCATCACCACACCTTCATCTGTCGGTTAAGGACACGATTTTGCAGGTGAAGGTGTGGTTACATTTCAGTGTAATTGAAGGTGACACTCACTGCTCTGTGCAGGACCTCTGAAAAGACTTAACTGTCAAGTTCAGCAGCACTTCAGTCTTAACGTGGGCTAATATACAGGACTCACCCTCTCTTGAGGCCCTTTAATTCAAGCCCTCCCTCAACATTTTTCCCTGACTGCTATTCTTCACACTATTTGCTTTTGAAAAATAAACTTAGTTAATCTACTAACAGATGTGCTTAATTCGAAACAGTTGTGTTTTTAAACCAAGTAAACACCAGAGTCTGAAGTTCCACCCACACAATCAGCGACATGTCTGCTCAGTTTCCTCACTTTAGCTAATTACTCTGTCAAATGGAAGTCACGTCTTGATCAGAAGTTATGTGCTGATGTCAAGTTTTTTTTTTTTTTTTTTTTTTTTTGTGTGAAGCTGTTCTCAACCTTTTTCAATCACATCAACTCCTGACATATTCAGCGAGCTTAATGAAATATTTTAGTTCGATATAGAAAACAGTTTGACCAAAATCTCAAGGCAGATCCTATGATCCTCACATGACTGTGTTGGTGAATGAATGGACGACTGTGCTTTATTTTCCCGCAGTCTGTTTGGACACACTGAGGAGGAGTACATTCCCGATGCTGAGAGCGTGTATCTGCACAGGGAACAGCATCATCAGCCGCAGGCCTGCACCCTCGCTCAGTGCTTTCAGCTGTACACGAAAGAGGAGCAGGTAACATCTTGGTCATACACGTAGGCGGCGCACATACATAAACACACAAAACACAACAAGCTGCTCTGCCAGTAGTTTTAAATTAGAAAATAAATCTTAGATTTGTCTTGGCACATGTCAGTGATTAGTATATTTTGAGGTATAACCTCACATTTGTCTCCTCCCCACTGGTTTATTATTCTAGATCTGAGGTTCAAAAAGCCTTTTACTCACTGGTTTTACTGTGTATTTGACTCCTAACGCTATGTTTGGAATAAACTCGAAATTCTAAGCAAAGACCTACATATACATTGTGGTTTGACTTGCCTGCGACTGCTCTAGAGGAGAATAGAGAGCAGAGAGAGAAAAACTCAGGGCCTCATCCTGTGTGAGGCCTATTTTATAAGCAGTGTGGTTGGAGCTTGTCCTTGATGGCCGCTGCTTGTGCTGTGTGTGTGTGTGTGTGTGTGTGTTTCAGCTGGCCCCAGACGATGCCTGGCGCTGTCCCCACTGCAAGCAGCTGCAGCAGGGCCGCATTAAGCTCAGCCTGTGGACACTGCCGGATGTGCTCATACTGCATCTCAAGAGGTTCAGACAGGTATTTCAGCTCATCTCAGCACAGTTCAGTAGAAATCACTGTTCAAATACTCTCTAATTATCAAGAGCGAGAAGGAGTGGCTCTTCTTTATCTGTGTTTATTGGATTTGAACTAAATGTTGGAATTCTGAAGTTTAGGGCTGGGTATCACACTTCAGTGCTTTTTTGGTACTGACTGAATAATGTCATTTTTATGCCTTTGGTCTTTACGTCCGTCCATCCTATTCTCGTGAGCGTGATATCTCAGGACCGCCTTGAGGGAATTTCTTGAAATTTGGCACAAACGTCCACTTGGACTTGAGGATGAACTGATTATAATTTGGTAGTCAAACGTCACTGTGACCTCACAAATTCCAAATTACCAATCAAGCAGTTATATGTCCTCAGTTATGTCATGTCCTATGTTATTTTCATGTAACCTCCAATAACCTGGGCTGGAGTTCTTCCTCAGTTGCTAATCGGTATGTCTTCTCTCTCAGGAGGGGGACCGGAGGGTGAAGATGCAGAACATGGTGAAGTTCCCGCTGATGGGCATGGACATGGCACCTCACGTGGTTAAGAGAAGCCAGAGCAGCTGGAGTTTACCTTCCCATTGGTCACCATGGAGACGGCCGTATGGCCTGGGAAGAAACCCTGATGACTACCTATATGACCTGTATGCCGTGTGCAACCATCATGGGAATATGCACGGAGGCCACTACACAGGTAACACATGTTAAAGGCTGTGTGTGAAAATTATCAGGATGTAGGCGAATTAGACTGTGTTGTCATGTGTTCATCATCCATTTTCAACTTCCCTTTGCTTTGTGCTCACAGCTTACTGTAAGAACTCCATTGATGGTCAGTGGTACTGCTTTGATGACAGTGAGGTTTCACCAGTAGCTGATGATGACGTATGTCAGCAGACGGCCTATATCCTGTTTTACCAGCGCAGGACTGCTATTCCCTCCTGGTCAGCCAACAGCTCTGTTGCAGGTCAGTGTTAATGTCCTACTGTATGTCTACCTGTTGTATTTAGAAATCATATTTTGAGGCAAAGGTGCGAGGAAGGTGGAGTTTTATTGCAGTATTTACATCAACAATATTGTGTGCATGTATTTGTAGCAGCTGTTACATGCAGACCGGCTTGCAGCGACACACACACATGCATATCAGTGACATCCAAACGTCTCCGCTCTCTTCTAGTCTGATTCATTTTTATTTTTATGTCAGTGGCGGCAATTTGAGAATAACCATTTATTTATTCATAATACATGAACCCGTGTATTAATTGGCGCCTAGATCTCTGAAGCCAGAAGCATTTCAGAATCTCCCTGTGGACATAGACTCACACTACAGATATCAATTACAGCAAAATAAGCCCACCCGCCTACTCAGAACATCTTCCCGGGAGTGTAATTTCACTGGTGTGAATTTTATCAGTTTTATCAGTTGGAATGCAACCCGCAATTGGTCCAGAAAAAACCCTCAACCCCCAAGGGGGGAGCCTCAAATTTACTAACCGACCACTGACACCAGCTTTTAATTTAACCTATTTCAGACAACACGTCGAGTTAAACCATTTTTTAATTCACTTTATTACTCTCTTTTTTTTCTGCATATTTAGATATTGGATATTCACAGCCAATTTGCAGAAGATACACACATTTCATTTCTTTATGATCTCGTCAAACACAGACATGGCAAGGCAAAAGAAATTAATTTGCACTACGGATGCCACGGTGAGGAAATTTTCCCACCGGTTAATAAACTCGTGACAACACCAGTGTTACCAGTTACACTGGACATTTAAAAGATAAGGTGTTCATTGATGACAGTCAATACTGTAAAAAGCTTACTTTGATCTTTAATGTTAGATTTTTAGTTTAGATCTTCCACCTTACTTATTAGTCAGTGACGGCAGGCTTCAGGCTGCTGCTGCTCAGGATCACCATCAGGTCCTCCTCTGTGTACAACCGGGCTGCGGCACACAGAGACGCAGGGATGAGCCAGAGGATGACTGCCGCTTATAACCTGAACCGAAGCCATCCAGAGAGCATCCGAGAGCAGGCTGAGCAGGCAGAGAGCGGGCGAGACCCGGGGGGGACATGACAGCAGCTGCTCGCTAACATCTACGTGTGTTTGCAGCAGAGAGCAGGAGGGAGGACAGACGTCTCACTCTGTGCTGCGACTCTGCTGCTGCTGATGGTCACGGAGCAGACACTTTCAGTTTAAAATTGTAATACTAAGTTTTTTAATTTGATTAATGTGGGCACTGATGTGAAAATGAACTAAATGGTTTTTATTTCTATTAAAAATCAATTAAGGAGACACTTGGGGTACAATCTAAGTGCACAGTCCTCACACCATGACCATGAAAAGTCTGAAGGAGAGTCATGAGCAACATCTAGTTAAACTTTAGATAGAGATTTCTTTACCAGACAGCCTTGGCCCGAGTCATAACATAATTTGCTTTAGTGCAGGTTCCCATGAGAACGACCAGATAGAGAAGTCGGCCTGACCTGAAGAAGGACAGACAGCTGGCTATATGGAACATTTCTTCACAGCAACTGACCCAGACCTTTTTGGGGTTTTTCTTATCATATTAATTGAATGAAAAAATGTTTTTATTGTGGCTTTCAGAGTTTCTAGAAACTGGAATATTTATTGTCTTTAACACAGGTTCCACCAGTTCATCCCTGTGTGACCACTGGATCAACAGGTTGCCTGGTAGTCGGCCTGCTAGCTTGGCCTCTGGAGCCTCGTCCCGACGCACTTCTCTGGCTTCACTGGCTGAGTCAGTAGAGTTTCCCGGAGAACGTAGTGAAGATGATGGTGAGATGATGCTCATATTTGTATGCTTTTTAATTAATACAGTTTTACCACCGTCAGCTTGATGCCTTTATGTACATTTTTATTATATGCAGCAAATCTTGTGACTTATACATTTCAGGTCAAATTTGAATATTCACCCACAAGATGAAACTAGACCTTTTTTCAGGAGACCAAAACCAATAAAAATACAATATACACATGATCAATTATCTATAATTTATCTATCTATAAAAACTAAATGGCAAAATGAAAATGGACTAAATGGCTTCAAAGAGACAGCTTTGCTTTCATTGAATCTCAGTGTATTTCACCTTAAAATGAACAACACAAACCTTTGTACCAAGAGTGTAATACTTAAAACTTACAAATGCCAATTTCAAAGATCCATGATTAAATTTTTAAATAGATCAAAGCAGAACCAATATTGCATTGACGAGACAGAAAGTGACGTGACGTGTCACAACTCACTGAGACAAGCAAGACAGCAAGACAAGCAGACCTCTTTACTGCAGGAAAGCTCACACACGGGGTGAATACAAAGTGAGACAGATGTTGGCTTGGGCTGCTGTTTGTGGTTAATATAAATGTAGGATCTCTGTTACTCTCCAGAGTGCAGGGTCAGCAATGTTCCAAACAATGTGGCCAGCCAAACTAGTACTTCACTCTGGTTTCCACAGATCTGACTATGGATAATGCTTCTAAGTTATGTGATATAATGGAATGTGTTTTACTATTTTCCCTGTTTTTCAATACTTATGTGTTTCAGTGCTCACACCATTAAATTGTGGCATCAGTTCTCATTATAAAAGTGAGGTTGTAGTAGGTTTACACATTTTACACAAATGTATGGGGTTCCCACTCACATCCACAATCTCAGTTTGTGATCAATTTAGTTAGATGATAGCCTAAAAATGACAAGATTAATTAAATGAATGGAATTTGCTGTGTGAAAATAGCACCTCTTTAAAGGTTAATGTTAAATGTTTTAATGGCTTAACGTGCTTACGTGTTTCATGATGTTAGTAGAGGTGGTCCTTATTTCAGGCAGAGGTTCACCTCAGTTATGAAAAACTGTGTGAAACCCTGATGATGTTCATGTTACTGTAGAGGTGCATCAGTGAAAGAGTTAATCAATTAAAGCTATTCATATAGCTTCAGGTACTTCATAAATACTATGCTACACCCTAGGCCAAAATAGTGGGTTTAAGGAAGTTAAGTAGGCAGAAATTATGGATGACATAATTTAGAACAGCAGACATTCAGCTGAACATTGTTAATATTATCATAATAATATTAAATATTAATGCCTGTATAAAAACAATGTGAATGGTTCATCGTGATTAAAATTAAAATAATACTGTATAATCTGCAAAACTTTATGGAAAAAGAATGAAAAGCAGTTTGACAGTTTGTCCTGTTTTGTGCCTTTTGTTATGCTTGACTACACGAGTTTATTTTTTAGTAGCATACAGAAGCTGAGTTCAGGGTTTTCCACAATACTTCCTTAACAAGAACTAAATCTCTTCCTAAAATGTTTCCTTGTTTTAAGGAGGATTCTCTGTCCGCCCTTTTGTGAGGAGCATTCAGCGTCAGAGCTTGTCCTCCAGGTCGTCCATCGCTAGCCCTTTAGCCTTCAGCGACAGCGGGATGAAGCCCTCTTGGTCTCTCTCTGCGAAGCTGCACATGAGATCCAACTCACCCTCACGTTTCTCCCTTGACTCTCGATGTTCACCTCCTCTAGAGAGGATAGGTGAGGCCGGTGATGACAAAGTCTCCACGTCCTGTTTTGGCAGCTACAGTAGACATGAACGCTACTTTGGCAGCAGGACTCCCTTGTCTATGATGGAGAGCAACTTCAGTGACCAGGACAACAGTAAAAGGTTCCTAGACATGATATACTGCAGGGCTCCCACTCCAGTGGATAAGAAGACCACTAAAAATGAGCCAACTGAGAACAACAACCAGATTACAGCTATAGACCAAAACATTCTCCCCACCCAAGCTACTCCCTCCAAAGAACAGAAACGCAAGAGCAGCCTTGGAGGATTTGCCTCAAAGGCAGAAAGCACAGGCTCCACAAAGACCTCCAAAGTGGAGCAAGAGAAAACCTCCAAGAAACGTTTGTGCTCAACCCATAAGACCTCCACTTCTGAGACGTCTTCCAGTACACCTGTGAAAGGCAAAAAGGTGAGCAATACTAAAGAGAAGAGCGTCAGTGCCAAGAAAAGCACTTCGACACCCAGTGGGACTCCCTCCAAAACGAAGGAGTCGACTCAACCTCTAGAGGCAACACCACAACATAAGCCATGTGTCCGCTCCACGCCTCAGTCCTCAGCCTCTCCTTCTCCAACTTCAAAGAAGAACAACGGCGTCACTGAGAAAAACTCCACGAGCAGTCGGAAAAGACTGGTGGAAAGGAGCTACAGCAGAGATTCTATGCACACTAGCCCTCTGGCCGACAGTCTCAGAGGAAGCTCTGTAGCCCGCTCTACCCCGTCTAAGACTGGAGAAAGCGTCCGGCCTGAGAGGAGATCTGTGAGGAGCTCCAGCAGCAGCTCTTCTGTCACGAGCCTGCGCTCACCCAGCATATCCACTAGAGACCTGCAGCGTAGCAGCAAATCCGAGGAAAAAGGGTTGTCTTTCTTTAAGAGTGCCCTTCGACAAAGGGAAAGCCGCCGGTCGGCTGATTTAGGAAAAAGCACCTTGCTTGCCAAAAAGGCCTCAGAGAGGACATGCAAGAAGAACGGACAAGCCAAGGACATCAGTGGTGATAACGGAAAGACAGGAGATGCTATGTCTTCACAGACATCTATAGAGGCTCATGGAAGTGAGACAAAGTCAGAGTCAAAGGAGTCTTCCAAGCCCCCCAGCTCTCTCAGTCGCACTCTATTACATGTAGGCAAGTCCAAGTCTTCCACTTCTGAAGTAAGTCTTAAGTCTCCCTCAAACGGGAAGAAGCCTCTTGAAAGGATGGCATCTTCCCGAAAGCTGTCATCAAGCATGCAATCTCCTGCACGTACAACACAGAGGCCTCAATGATATATCCATAGTAGTTATATTACATAATGCAGCTATTTTCGTTGTGCCTAAGTTTCAGTGAGCACTAGATGTATTTGTACAGGGACACGTTTTTTGATGTTGTGGTAGCACACTGGCATCAGATGCGTACGGTGCCTTTTGAGGTTTGAATATAGGCAGCCAGCTTTGAGCACTTTTAGCTGTATAGGATAAAAAGCAAAGTACTGGTAGTCATTTGGATATTTTGAGTGCCAAACAATTTGCCTGGTATGCTGCTAATTTCATATTGTCAGTGTATCATGTATTGTTATCAATTACTGCTTGGAGCATAAGCAAGTTTGGTACGAGTGAGAAAATTGAGTGCATGGTAATAACTTGACACCTTAGCTGTTTTCTCGCATTGAGGATACACAAGTGTGGCGTGTGCATTCATCTGTACAGCACAACCTATGTGATCGTCTGTACTAAGGTTGAAGTCACCCGTGGAATCCCTCAGTCCAATTACCTTTCCCGCAAACGAGGGGCTTCTTTGAACCTTTGCATAGCTGCAAACATTACGAGTAGGAGTAGTTTGCTTGCTAAACATGCAAATGAAATGCAGCAGCTGAAACACTTTTTAAATACATATTGGTAAGAATTAAGTGGTAAGAAGCATTTTCAGTTTGCAACAAAAATCTATAATTTGTCGAGTAATATTTTAAACTAGATCATGTTATAAAAGTTGGTTGTTGCTGTTTGAACCTCACTGCAGTCGTTTTAAACAGTGGAGAGTATGAAACCTTAACATCAAAAATAGTCTCTGGACAAATACTGAAACTCAGTTGATATGCTCACACACACATATACTGTATACACACACACAAAAGAGTTTCATTCCGAAATAATTGTGGCAAAGTGTTCATAGTAGTTTTCATAGATTGAGTTGAGCTGATCAAACTGACCACTGATAAGTAAAATCCTTCAATCTGTTTTTCAAACATGTTTCCTCATACACCTAATGCATTGGTTAATGAGGCCCATATGAGCACTTTTTGTCAAAAGCTACGGAGGAAAAGTCATTTGTAGATTACATAAACTGATTAGTAATTTCACATGTTTCATGTCTTGATAATATCTTGGATTGTTCGGGAGATGAAATGACAGACGAGGAGTTTATTTTAAACTTCTTGGTTATGACCATTAAAAGAATAGAAAAATGATGGTGATGGCAGGCCCTGGACCAAAACAGAAGAAGATTTGCGATGAGAAAAAAATTAGAATTGGTACACAAACTGAGACAAGTTTTCAGATATTTTAAAACTTTATTTTTGTTTAAATACTAGTAGTTTTACGATAGAAATGTATTTTATTAAATGCTTATTGAAATTAAGTACTTTTTTCTTAAAAGGATGGTGCGTTTTGGAATGAAACCCTTTAATATCAAAGTATATAAATATATATACGTATATATATACATAGATGTGTCTGTACCAGAGACTGTATATAAAGATGGATGACATGACAGATCCCCAAAAGTGAAGCCAAAACATCTCGATCACCCCCTGGTGGTTGGCTGCAGTATAGGTCATAAGTCCCGCCCCCTCCATGTTAGTGGCTGGGACATTAGCCAAACTAAAAAAAAAAGAAAGTTTTCCCGAGGATGGTTTCTGTCATTTTAGGTAGTTATTATCACGCTGATGTTTGTTCAAGTGCTCATTTTCATCTGAATTGTTTTGTTTTTAATTAGTTATTTGATGATATAAAAAGGGGGTGATGTCATGATTGACAGCTGTGACAGTCGCTCTCAAAGCTCCGTCAGACGGCAGGATGGTTGAGTGGGCGTGTCCCATGGGCCGTCATCCCGCCACCCAACTCTACTGTGCAGACTGGTTGCAAACGACGTCACAAGCAAGATGGCAGCTCCCGGAAACCAGATATTTTGGCTTCACTTTTGCATAGCGGCAGGAAGTAGAGATGCGTCTTCCATCTTTACATACAGTCTATGGTTTATACAGAAAGTATATAGTATATACTCATATTTCTGTTTCCATGAGCAAGATGAAAATTATCTTAAGCGCCTTTCAATAGAGGGGCAAAGTCTTTCCCCTTCCGCTGTCCCCCATGGGACCTTATTTCGGAAAAAATATGTAGTCAACGATGAGAGACAAATGATTTTTTGATCCCGTTTGAATTGTGCCATAAATTACACATATGATGTTTGTCAACTTATGTCGCCACAAGGAGTTCCCTGTTTAAAAAAATTAAGTGTAAAAACAGTAAAGGACCATTTAGTTTTATATGAAACTACTTAGTGAACTACACTCTCGTCTCGCAAAATATACGTTTACCAACACCAACATGATTCAAGAACTTTGTCATTGTGCAAGGACAACAAAATTGCAATTGCGTCAACCTCAAATGGTTCATTAGACTTCACACATAAACACAACAACATGGCCGTCACCTTGGCACATTGAAAAAGTATTAAAAGAGGAGAAAATCACTACAAGTCTGGCCACGTTGAGAGCTGCAGCTATGCGAAAAGACAACATCTCGGTACAAAACACACAGACATCGTGTTAACGTTAGCTTCAGCGGCTCTGGGTAGCTCGTGGAGAGAGAAAGTTATGATGTCATCGGCGTGACCTTTGGTTGTGTAGTCTTTCTAATTACGTGTTTTCAGTCTTTCAACAGTTTTATGACAAACTGCGACTTTCAATGACTTGCAAAATTATCTTTTAAATTGACAAACGTCATATGTGTAATTCATGGCACAAACGGGTTAAAAAAGTTATTTGTCTCTTGTCGTTGACCACTACCTTACATATTTTTTTATGAAATAAGGTCACATGGTGGTCCAGCGGAAGGGGAGGGACTTCGCCTCTCTATGCTGTACATGGAAACAAATAATTGCCTTTGGCAACATAGTAGTCCACTACTGTATGCATCACTGAGTAGGAATGTTGTATTGTTCGCACTTTGTATAGATAAAGTATCGATAAAGTAGTTTTCTTTTTCCCAGAACAGTGAGATATATATATATATATATATATATATATATATATATATATATATATATATATACTCACACACTAACTTAACTATGTAATTATCTCATTTTTAATATGTTGTCTGTACATGATTTCAAGACATATCGTAAAGTAGGCCTTAGACTTGAAATGGTAAAAGGGTACATTCATCTCAATGTTTCAGGGGTCATTAGAAGAAATCACCCCTTTACTACACCTGGTGCTGTAACAAGCCACTGCTCCTCTGGCACTGATATTTCTTAAATGAGCATATTTTCACATGCTGATGTTCAGAACTGTGACCACACACTTCAGTGAACTAGAAACCCGTTGGCAGCGTTTATCTTAACCTGTGGTACCTCATTTGAGAAGACAATACTTTGACATTTTTCTCTTTATCAGACTGAAACAGAACATGGATATTGAGCTGTTTAATTAATCATAGAACCACATTAGGTTGAATTTTCTCAGCTATCAGACACTACATGGCACATTTGTTTTGCAGTAAAATGATAAAATGTAGAGGCAACATTTTGTTACTGCAGCTGCCACAATGCTTGCTGGCCACATTTTGAACAATCAGCTGTATCATTGTAGAAATGCCCCACTTGCAATTGCAATATTCATACATTAGATACCAGCGTAGTGTATGTTTTTAATGAATGAATGTGGTTAAGCCATTAAAATCCAACCATTACGAAGTAGTTTTTACTTTAACCATTAACAGAATCTTTGAACTATACAATATTTCTCTCAACTGTTTTTCTGTGTAGCACAGGTTTACATTGGTTCTCAGATGGTTTTAAAGGAAAATACCACTCAATTTAAAGATTTAAGTATGTTATTTGATTGGCCTGTACAAGTTTGAAAAAAATCAACAAACTTAATGTGCCTGGATTCAAGTGAGTGCCATTGTTTTTGGTCAGAGAAGGTTTGCTTTTTGAAGTAACCGGTCCGAATCAAAGTTTCATAGCGGTCTTCTACGCATCATGTAGCAAGTTGAAGGCAACAGCTTGTTTTCTAACCGGATATTATTATTTGTAACTCAAAGATCCTTCACTAGTTCACTGAAGGCAGGTAAAATTGCCGTATGGTAGCACTGTTTACCCAAATTCTACACAGGAATGTTCTATTTAAATTAACAGTGATCTGTTAAGAATACTAATTAGGCCACGGAAACAATAAAACACAAACCAAACTGTTAAAGACCATAGAACAATAACATCCTCAATTGTTTAAATGAGGTGGTATTCCTGTAGCTGCTCTTTTCTATGTAACATTATAATCTATCAGGAACCTGTAATTGCAGCCGTGTATATGGCACTTTGGAACAAAGCAGGACAATTTAATGTAATTTTGGCTTTCACCGTCTTGTTTGCCTGTTTTTAAAGTCTGTAATTGAGTTGTAGTGGTTAGTGTTCATTTTAGAGCTGCATCATGCCATTACACTTATTTGTTTGTCCATTTGTCCACTTGCTAGAAAAGCAATTTATTGGATTAGTAATCCATTCATGTAGATAGAACCCCATACATTATGATCTGATGCCCCTTCACTTTTTACATTTGATAGTTATTTTTATTAATTTTGTTTTGGGACTTATACGGTGTGGGTCATTCTGTATATTACTTATAATATATGATTTTTCATTCACCCCTAACTGTGTTAGTAGCCACCACATTGCCCACTAACTGATAGCCCATGTTACAGTATCCTTTTCAACATGAGATAAGATGAGATGTGATGGTTCAGCAGTTACAATTTGAGATCCTCGCACCTCATTCAGATGCAGCCAGGTGGTCTGCAGGGTTTTGCAGAGATTTAAATATCTGTAGTATCACCTGGATCCTGTATTATATGACAGGTAACTGCTGTCAGTCAGTGACAAACATTAAACTTAGATTAAGTAGGATGTTTTGTTTTCTTTTGCCTTGACCAACGTACTAGTGGTAAAGCAATAATTTAATAATCTTATAGTTTGCTGTTTATCAATCAGGCCAAAGAGTCTGAGGTTTGAATAAGCAAAAAGTGTGACATGGCTGACCTCTGTGAGTTCAAAAGGCCATTGAAGACAAGTCGAGTGCTGTAGTCCATATGAGAAGTAGATCTAACCAATTAATCCATATGTTGAAACAAGATGTCAAAAATCAATGTAAATGTAAGAGAAAATGAATCCACATCTTTACATGATTGATTTTCCTCTCTAGCTTTCTTCACTGCAGTTATTGTCTGTTTTTTTTTTTCTTTTTTTTTTTTTTGTCAGTGTACAGAATTGAGAATGATTAAGGAATGCAGTATTGCATGAAAACGCTAATGCATGTATTTCATTAACTATGCAAGAGTCTGCTGCTGTGTAAATTAGAAAGCAGAGCATGGCTGGTATATTCCATAGCTTCATTTGCACACCATTCCAATATTTAGAAATTGTAAATTACAGAATATTTCATCTGTACAGAGAAAAGAATTAAACACACAAAATCTTAGCTACGTTAAAATCTATTTAATGCCATAATTGTTTTTACCATGTAATGTTCATGTTTTTTTATTTCCTTCTGATTTTATTTCACTTCTGCTGATCTGTGCTCTCTGGGTGCTCCTACCAAATTGGTGGGTTAGTTTTTTTTTTCTTGACAAGATGTTAAAATTTACTGTTGTACACCAGCAGAGACAACACTATGGATGCGATAATTTTACTAATCAGCATCATTTATGTGTGTACGTATTGTGAAAAAGCCTTCTATCGATTCACTTCCAAGTGATAATAGTTTGTGACCCTTCTGTTAAAATGTTCTCAGCCGCATCAAAGATGTGGCTAATCCCTAATATAAAGGCAACTCATATAAATATATACATCGAAATGCAATAAAGAAAAATAATACATTTATAGTTTTATATTACAGTATGTAATGAACAGTGACATTAAAATGTAAATGTTCAGTTAATACTTTTTGTAGTATTTATGCCACATCAATCATTTCAGTCATAATGTGATTTTTATTATTTGTTTGATTCAAGACAGACAGTTTATCAGCAAACAAGCAGCAACTTCCAAACATGCTTTAAAGCAGTGCGACTGTTCTGATGACTGGTGAAGTGGGTATAAAACAATCAGTCTAGTTGTGAAAATGCATTTAGGCTTCCTAGCAGAAGTTAATTAAGATTAGAGAATCCTGCATCGAATTATTGTTGTGACACGGCTGTTTTGTTTTTCGTAGTTGTTAACTGAGTCACAAAAAGTTCCACTTTTGCAAGGTGAAACACAGTTAATTCATTATATTACCTGCAACAGCTTTTGTGTAGGAGTTTTACCACTAAATCAAAGTTAGAAAAACCACTTGAACTGAAATAGCTAAATCCTACATTTGAGCCACAGCCTTAATATTCTGCAGACGACGTACAGCTGCATTGAATAATATTAATGACTCAAAACAAGGAGCTTAAATTGTGAGTTTTGAGTAAAATTGCAGATAGATGAGGCTTTTGAGGACATTTTTCAGATGTAAACCACCACAAACAAACATTATTAAAACTTTTCAGAAGCCTTAAGCAAAACAAATTGTATTGGATGGTTTGTATCTTTGGATGATAGAGAAACTTAGGGGCTGCGTAATGAATGAATGTCATTTCCAACTAACTGGAGTAGGAATCGAATTGTAATGTATGTTTTTTTTAAGCTAACATTAAAAACACTACAGTGCTACAGTGTCTGCCATTTGATCTTTTTGTGTTTTACTTATGTCTTTTTAAAAATGATCAGTCCTAAAGCATTTGTAAGATACAGTATGTTGCAATTGTTGACAATTTTTTCACCTATTAAGGCTGTTTTACTGTATTCCTTATTGTACAGGGGTTCATGAGGTTGCTATTGACATCTACATCGACTGACTGGCCAACTCTTTTTTTTTTTTTTTTTTTTTTTTTTTAAAAGAAAAATTACATTAGGGCCTCTGCTCCAGCATTTGCCTCTTCAGTTTTTCCTTTCAAGTTTTTATATTTTTTAAGCATTGAAAAAAAGTGTTTTGACATTCAGTAATTTCAAGCAAGTACATTAAACTGTGTCAAAGTCTTCTATGTTAATTTATTTCTCTTTTGTTATCATGTATGCACTTTTTTTTGTATTTCTCCAAAAGGACAAATGTGTATATACTTTGTTGTTTGTTGGTTTACCCATGCAAGTACAAAATGAAAAATCTGATTAAAAATATTCAAAGAGTAACATTGGTGTCTTGTTGTAATGCCTGTTGTGAGGTTATTTTTATTCTTACACTAGAGGGAGCTTTTCTCTAACAAATGGGCCCTCAGCGTTCGCCCAACATGTACAACATGTAGCTCAACTCATTGATTCAGCATAAAAAAAATAATAGAACATTAAAGTTACAGAGATCTGTATATTACTGTTTTACAACTTCACATTGATTAATGTCAGAAAAGCCTGTGATCTTACCTTGAGCCAATAATGAGTGCAATCACTCAATAGTGTGAGATGTGCAAGGCTGTCCGCCGTCCGCCTCAACAAAAGCACTTGTGTTCTTGCAGCTGTCACAACTTGTATTGTAGCAGCATGAGACACACTTTGAAGCCATTTTTATTTTAATTTTCCAATACACCCCCCCCCACACACCCCCCCTCTTATCCACTTTAGATCCAGTAGGGGTTGGGCAAGTGTGTGAGCACACAAATCTACTGCTCATTGTCTCACTGCTGCAGAGACCGTGTATTATCTGAGACCTCAAGGCTGTGCAATACATGAGTGGCTCTAAAGTTCTGGACAGGATTATTATTTCAAGCTTCTCCTTCTCCTAGAATATAGAGTTGCAGGAGCTGAGATGTGCAGATGCATGTCTGAGCTCTGTTTTCTACTCCGAGAGGAGCGTCCACTTCTCATTATACTTCAACACCTTTAACACTGTTCAGTTGAAAACTAAATATTAGATTAGTTTTGGCTTAATAAGCAATAAGAATTTCTATTCATGTTCTTGGCTATATGAGACTATTATTTTCAGTCTGTACTTTGTAACAAATCAGATTTTAGATTTCTTTCAACAAGGCAGGAAATAAATAAATGAGCTGCCCTCTGTAAACAGTATGCTGCTTCTGTCTCCAACTACTAGCTTTGAGCCGTTATTGTTTCATATATTATTCATTCTTCCATTTATTGATTTGATCTTTATGCTCATTATGCCAAAAGATGCTCACGACAAGTGTTCAATGCCACCAACAATGTCTTTAAATTTCTTATTTTGAAGCTGCAATCAGTTAAGTAAAAATATCCATACTACAATGTAAAAATACTCCATTACAAGTAAAAGTCATTTCAAAATGTTACTTATAGTATGTAAGTATTAGCAGCAACATATACATAAAGCATATAAAGTACAAGTACTATATATAGTGACGTGGTATTTAGTAAAGTGGCATAAAATGGAAATACTCAAGTAAAGTACATCAAAATTGTACAGTACTTGAGTAAATGTACTTTCCACCCCTGTTAATCAGTGATCATTCCAGCACTATCTGATGAATTCCACAAAAAAATGCTTTTAGATGCTGGTATAACTTCTTCAGCCAATATAACAGCTGCCATGCGTTTGCATTTTGTTTATATCCTTCTGTGTTTGTGCTTTTGTAACTACATAACCAGATCTCCTGTTGTTGTTGAAGAAGAGAGGGCTGAATGTCGTAGCATCTGTCATCATATCGCACCACTTTGCTGATTTTGAGTCAAAAGCAGCTCTTAAACCACATTTGTCTTTGTGCAAAACTTGAAGTAGCCCCCCCCACCCGCCCCCCCCCACCCCCCCCACACCTATTTGGTTTGCATCATATCAGATTGTGCCATAAAACAGTCGACTCTTGGCTGAGATCCAGCGCATGAATCATTTGCAATTTCCTGGTAAGCAGAGGATCCCATTTACTCTTATTCTCCAGTGTTTTTAAATGGAGTCAAACCAGCATCTGACTCCTCTCTCACGATAATGTCAGTCCCCCACGGTACAGTGGAGTTACTTTAGCAATTCGCCTGTGGTTTTATCTCCTTTGTCCCCTCTTTTGACTCCACCCCAAAGAGTGCAGAAAAAAAATCAATAATAATTGATTTTAGAAGGCAGGAAAAGGAGGTTGGAATTCAAGGGAAGGACCAGGGGAAGACAGAGACAGAGAGGTTCTAGGAGAGAAGTGCAAGACCCTAAGCATAATATGCATGTGCTGGCACAGCTAAAGGTCACTAACATGAACCTGTCTGTAACAACAGATTATAAAGTGTCTAAGGCCTCACAGTAACTGAGTTCTCACATATAAAAGGAGTATAATGCCAGCTGTGAAGAGATAGTGATGCTGCCTCTTATCTGTAAGTAAGTGCTTATTTTAATCCATAAAGAGGAAGGTGGGTTGTATTCATCTGCAGTCATGGTAGAGATTGTTTTGAATAATATTCTTGAAGACTGCCTTCCTATAGCAGCACGGTTGTTGATGGTAAAGCTCATTAACACCGCAAGATTTAATAGTTTTTGACCTTCATTTAAAAGTTGGAAATAATGCACCAAATACTTAATCTGCTGTAAAATCCACTGCCCCACCATCAACATTAATTTGTCATGTTCCTCCCTGTAGCAGCCAATTAAGTGCATGTTTTCTACTATCTGCTGCTGAGCTTCATCTCACATTCACTTTCACGCTGCTTGTTTGTTTCCCTTTTTCCCCGAGACCACTCAATCAACCTTCACAGGCTAATGTTCAAAGCGGGACAAGACAGCAACAGACTTTTACCACAGAGAGGAAGGGCTGTTTGATTTCTATTGCAGGATTCGTCAGGGGTCCAGTGGTTCAGCGTGGCTGACAGCTTGGAGATTGATAGTTGAGATCTTTCCCAGGCGGAACAGTGTTGGACAACACGAGCAGTGATCCAAGGCAGCAGTAGAGCCGGGTGGAGGTGGGGCGGCTGCAGATGTGGTGTATCCCTCAGTGGAATGTGTGTGCGTGTGTGTTTGTGTGGTCTTTTGGCTGAAGGCCATGTCCCCCCTGTCATCAGGACTACTGAATGGTACTCAGTACCTGTAGAGTTAGATCTAAGCACCTGGGGACCCATCAATGGTTCGAGACGAGTGAAATTTCAAAGAAAATGGGAATTTGTTTTGTGTTCCTTGTTTTCTTTATTGAATTTTTATTATTCCCTGCTGTCATTTCCTTTCCCTCTTTATCTAGTGCTTTCAGACAAAGCAAATACACCAAGATTAGCACGGAGAGAAATCGTCACTCTTCCTGATTTTGATCAGAGCCATCCGAACGGTGAGTTGATTTTAATATAGATGCGAACACACACGGACATCCAATCACAATGTTGTTCCATTGTTGCACTGATTTTTCTTCTCTTATGAAAATAGCACACTTATAAAAAATCATTTATCATACATATTTGTCTTGTAGGGTTATGCTCCAATTTAGGGTGTGTGTATATACTTGTGGTGGGGGTTGTGGGCATCTACACATAGTTTTTTTAGGCTTCAGAGGCTCATGGTTGGATTTAGACAGATGCATCTGTTACCACCCAAAACCCCATAGAAACTGTGTCTGCCCCCCCGACCACTTAAATCAATTAAATCAAAAGTAAACAGAAGAGGAGTTATACATAAAAATCAAATAAAAATTAACACCACCGCTGCAATAGTACAACCGAATAGGAGAATTAAATTAAATGTGGACTGTCATCCAAAGCTGCATTAGTAAACAATCTAATATCACCCTATCAAATTGATTTATTTTGTCTTACTGAAACCTGGCTGTGTCATGGAGAATATGTTAGCTAAAATGAGTCCACTCCCCCCCCCCAGTCATATTAATACTCACATTCCTCGAGACACTGGTCAAGGAAGTGGAGTTGCAGCCATTTTCAACTCAAGCCTATTAGCCTATTAATTATTAATTATATAGTATTAATCAACCCTAGACGACCCTTTACAGCCAATTCTATTTGTTATAGTGTACCGTCCTCCTGGCCTGTACTCATCACTAATTTTTATCTCAATTGTCAGCATTTTTATCAAGTTTAGTTCTTAGTACAGATAAAGTAATTATAGAAGGTGACTTTAATATTTATGTGGACGTCGATAATGTTAGCCTTAGTGCTGCATTTATCTCAATATTAGACTTAATTGGCTTCTCTCAGAGTGTAAATAAACCCAATCACTGTCTTAACCACACCCTCAACCTTATTCTGACATATGCTATCGAAATTGAACATTTAGTCTTTCCACAAAATCCTATTTTATCAGACCATTAGATAATACCTTTTGAATTCCTATTACTGGACCACACGCCATTAGACAAAAATGTCTCTAAATGTCTATCTGATCTGTAGCTAAATTCAAGAAAGCGATTCCATCAGCATTTAATTCAATACCATGTCTCAATACAACAGAGGACTTCTATGCTAACTTTAGTCTCTCCCAACTTGTTGATAGTGCCGCAGGCTCACTTGAATGACACTTGACTCCATCGCCCCCTTTAAAAAAGAAGATAATAAAACAAAAGAGGTTAGTTCCATGGTATAACTCCCAAACCTGAAAATTAAAGCAAACAAAACAAAAGAAAAACTCAAAAGCATAGGGTGTTCCACCAAACTGGAAGAATCTATTAGTCTGGCAAGATAGCCTTAAAACATATAGGAAAGCCCTCTGTAATGCCAAAGCTGCCTATTACTCATCATTAATAGAGGAGAATAAAAACCACCCTAGGTTCCTTTTTAGTACTTTGGCCAGGCTGACAAAGAGTCATAACTCTACTGCTCCATGTATTCCTATAACTCTCAGTAGTGACGACTTCATGAGCTTCTTTAATGATAAAATTCTAACTATTAGAGAAAAATTCATCACCTCCTGCCCTCAACAGGCACAGATTTATCCTCAAACACAGGAACCTTAGAAACAGCTGTAAAAACCTGATATATATTTAGACTGTTTTGCTCCAATCGACCTTCCTTAACTAACTTCAATGATTTCTTCCTCTTAACCATCAACCTGTGACTTAGATCCCATCCCAACTAGGCTGCTTAAGGAAGTCTTACCCTTAGTTAGCACTTCTTTACTAGATCAATCTGTCTTTATTAAGGGGAGGATTTTCAGGATTTAGAGTGCACCGTAGCACACAGGCAGCACTGAAAGTGGTGAAAGTTACAAATTACCTCCTAATTGCATCGGACAAAGGACTTCTCTCTGTACTTGCCTTATTAGATCTTAGTGCTGAATTTGACACCATTGACCATCACATCCTATTACAGAGACTGGAACATTTAATTGGCTTTAAAGCTGGTTTAAGTCCTATTTTTTTGTATACGTTAACAATGAATCCTCCATGCACACAAAAGTTAGACACGGAGTTCCACCAGGTTCTGTACTTGGACCAATACTATTCACTTTATATATGCTTCCTCTAGGTAATATTATTAGGAGACACTCCATAAATTTTCATTGTTATGCTGATGATACCCAATTATATTTATCAATGAAGCCAGATGAAACCACTCAGTTAACTAAACTTCAAGCATGCCATGGATGACCTGCAATTTTCTGCTACTAAACTCTGAAGTTATCGTGCTTGGCCCTAAGCACTTTAGAAACACATTATCTAATGATGTAGTAATGATGTATGTACTCTGGATGGCATTGCCCTGGCCTCCAGCACCATCGTAAGGAATCTGGGAGTCATCTTTGATCGGGATATGTCCTTTAACTCCCACATAAAAAAAATATTCATGGACTGCCTTTTTTCGTAACATTGCAAAAATCAGGCACATCCTGTCTCAAAAAGATGCAGAAAAACTAGTCCCACATTTGTTACTTCTAGGCTGGATTATTGTATTATTATATATTCTTTATTATCAGGCTGCCCCAACAAGTCTCTAAAAACTCTCCAGCTGGTCCAGAATGCAGCTGCATGTGTACTGACAAAAACTAGAAAAAGAGATCATGTTTCTCCCATTTTAGCTTTGCCGCATTGGCTTCCTGTAAAATCCAGAAGAGAATTTAAAATCCTTCTCCTCACCTACATGGCCCTTAATGGTCCGGCCCCATCATATCTCAAAAAGCTCATAGTACCCTATTACCCCACTAGAACACTGCGCTCCCAGAATGCAGGCTTACATGTGGTTCCTAGAGTCTCCAAAAGTAGAATGGGAAGCAGAACCTTCAACTATCAGGCTCCTCCCCCGTGGAACCATCTTCCAGTTTGAGTCTGGAGGGCAGACACCCTCTCTACGTTTAAGAGTAGGCTTAAAACTTTCCTTTTTGATAAAGCTTATCTTTAGGGCCTGCCCAGGTTTGCCTTGGACCAGCCCCTAATTATGCTGCTACAGGCCTAGACTGTCGGGGGACTTCCCAGGATGCACTGAGCTCCTCTCTCCTCCTCTCCCTCTCCATCTCTACGCATTCATGCTCCATTAATGCACATTACTAACTTGGCATCTTCCCCATAGTTTTGTGCTTTCTTGTCTCGCAGGTGTGGACCTTCGATTCCGGACTGACTGCAGCCTGTGGCTGCAGAACTCATTGTTTTGGCGTTTAATTTTTTAAGACCAACAGCACGGATTAGTGTGTATGGCTGTGAATTACCTTTTCCACCACTGCCAACAATTTTACATTGTAATAACATGCAGTATGTAAATATTCCATTCTTCTGTTGTTATGGTTGTATGACCAGGATCAGACAGGTGTAATGACCCTTTGCACAGCGCTGCTCGGCAGGTTTCTACTTTCAATTACTCCGATGACATGTTATTCTGTGTTTGGCTACATTTCCATCAAGGTGGGATCAAAATGCGTGAACCTGTCAGTGAGCAGGTCAGAACTTCATTTGCGTATGTACATACAGTATGCATGCATTTATGGTATGACATGAGGATTATGTTTGAGAACATTTCTTTCTTGTCATTTTTGTCATTTGCCTTGACAGTTTTGGTTGTAGCTTTAGTGCCCATGGGGTTGCATGAAGAGCAGTATCCATACTGAGCGGATTATCCCGGTGAAATAAAGTAACTAAACCTCAAAGAAGAAACGTGACCACATTTATAAGATCCCATGCTTCTCCTGCAACAAAACCTACACTTGGGATATTTTCAGAGATATGGTCACATCTGAAAGCAACAAGTATTAATGCTGGATTCGGGAGGCAGTAGAAATCTAGAAATGGGCCAAATGGAAGGCAAATTGGGATAATTGGCCCACCAGCTATTGTACAGCAAAAACAACCAGACAATATCAGGAAGTCACTGTCTTTCCATTTCCAGCCATAATAGCCACCGCCTGCTGGACAGTTTATGAGGAGGAGGATAGTATAGCCTAAAACTATCAAGGTAACAACCAAGTATGTACACAAGCCTGTCAAATATAAAATATTTACAAACTGTATACTAGATTAATCTTTTCCAACATGACGATTATTGGAATATGTATATGTTGAATCTTACTCTAATGTAGGATGTTATCTACATTTTCTGAAAACAACATGATTGAACATGCAATAGAAAAGAAAACACTGCATCTTTGGGTGTTATGCCTTTCTGCAGAAACAAAAAGCTTGAAAAGGAACCATATTTTAGAGAGGCTCAGTGCTCATGAATCCTCTTTATCATGATACATAGGTTCATGAGCACAACAGCTAATACGAATATAAAGCCAGATGCCCCAATAAGCTGTTTCACCATTATTTATTTAAGAATGAATATTCTCCAACTGCACTATATGTCCCTGGGCTTAAGGGAATGTCCTAATGTATTTGTTAAGCTTGGTCTGGGATTCTTCATTATCTGTCTGATCTCTAAAAGTAACATTTTATCATGTGGTTTTATTTCTGTTTCTTTTCACCCCTCCTACAATATGAAGAGCAGAATCTGACAGTGGGTGATAGCTGAGGACGGACTAAGATCCACATAAATGTTATTGTTATTATTAGATACAGCATTGTAAAAGCTGAAATGAAAATTTGATGATACTTGTCCAAAGCTCAAACATTATTTATTGCATAATAGGTAGGTACTGTATGGTATGTAATATTTTCAGTATCGAGAAACACGGAGCTCCTTCAATCATAATGTAGCTCTGCTTTTCTTAATGACCCTGATGTAAATGCTGCGTCTCCACTCACAGATTTATATCATAAACATAACCTAGAGCGCAGGAGGGAGGTGAATTGCTACCTTAATAGAGTTTGACAGGCATTTATCATTACTTTGCTGTAGCACTGTTTTTGTAAACTTGGAGGCTGATAGAAAGGTACATTTTTACTTTATATAACAATCTCCTGTGAATTGTGTTTGTTGGTTAAAAGTGGATCATCATGTACGAACGGAAGGAAGTGCCTCCCATGTACTGAGATGTGCTTGTTTATTCTGTTATGAGGTGTCTGTGCGTCCTTGAAACCCCTCACTTAAACAAAACCACGAATACACACCGGGGCAGTGGACAAGGATTTAAGCATTTGAAGCATGCACAAGGTTCCTCTTCTCTGTCTGCCTTGTTGTCTCTTTTTTTTTTTTAACCTTTATGTACAATTTCCATGATATGCTGGTGAAAGATAGCTTTTAAAAATGAGAAGTGAACTACAGATTGTGTTTCAGCGTTATCGCAATGAGTCAAATTTCCCAGTCACCTAATGGCCTCGTGTCATGTTCATGACAAGTTAAAAAAAAAAAAAGCCATCCTCTCTGCTCTGCTAATTAACAGTAAGAAGAGGCACTATCACATTCCCCAGACTCTCCTTTTCACCAGTGAGAATAACAATGAACCAAGCAGAATGAATTATGGATCATCCTACTCTGAAGAATAATATGAGCGCTTTAGTACACAGTAAATTTTGGTGACCATTTAAGGCACTTTTAAGCTGTTTCCAGTGCCCACACAAACTGACTAATGAGTGTACACATCAGCGCTGTAATGAGTCAGCCAAGCGTTGGCTTTAACCAGAGCAGCACCCTAAACCATAGCCCTGCTGCTGCTGCTGCTGCTGCTGCTGCTGCTGCTGCTGCTGCTGCTGCTGCGTGCTGTGTATCAAGCTTTCCCCTTCAATTCCCACCAGTCTCTGGCTGGCCTTCCAAACAGCCTTTCTTCAGCGATAAGCAACGCCCTTGCTTTTTAATTTTCGCATTTAAAATGCAAATAACAGCGGCAACCTCACCTTTGTAATAACTGGAAAATCTTGAGACATATTATAGATCCTAAGATGAAAATGCATAATCGAGCAATACATGGTTCTCCTTAAAACAACCATTTTGAGATTCTCATCGGATGGCATGAAACAGAATTCCATGTTGGAGATTTTCTTTTAATTTAGGATGTGGAAGATTTTCATCTCTGGTGATAAGTAATGTATTATCTTTCATTCTACACATTTCTGACCTCAATATGGCAGCTTTTATCTTCTGTACAGCGCCAGAGTGTCCAAAATAGTTCATTTAGCTGTGCGGTACAAGATGAGATGAAGCCCCCAAAAGCTGGAGAACATTCACTGCAGTTAACTCCTCATAAAGTAAGAAATGTCAGCTGTGACTTTGAGGCAAGCGGTTTAAGTCTACCTCTATAATTATGATGTAAGAAAACACATTAATGAATAAAATATCAAATGGGCCTTAAGTATGTAAACTTGAAAACCCTGTGGCAGCTCATGACGACCTTAAAAGTCTTATTTTCATGCATTTTGTAATTGGTGGTAAAATAAAGGGAGGACGAAGGAAAACAGACCAAAATGAACTCCACAAAAAGTCTTTACATGTAATGCAGAGGCAATTTGCAGCAATTTAGTGTGGCTGGAATCCAGCTGCCTCCTCAGGCACCTCTTTTATTTTCATAGAAGATCCAGTGACAGTAATGAATCATAGTTAAGACCATACTGCAGTGTAAGCTTGCAGTTTATTAAACAGTCAGCAGCTCATTGCTTTTGATCCTTGGGAACGTCATTGTAATAGATTACAGTCCACAACGTTGATAGTCCTCCGACCGATCCTTCTCTTGCTTTCCTTCCCCTTCACGTTTCAGACGTCATATTTCTTTACGGGGGGAACTCGGAGGAAAAACAACAACAAGCAAACAGACCTGAGGAGCCACGCTTTGGAATGTGAATGCAATGACCTTGGCTTGTGTTATGTTGATTGTTGAGTTTCTGTGGCTGAAGGCAGGAATTTAATCATTGCATTCTTTTGTCTCTGGAACAGGTTCTCTCTGACATTCTGGTGAAGGACGAGATATGTTTGAAGAGAGTTATCAGGTCTTACACAGAAGCAGGACCCTTTCAGTTTCCCTCCACTGCATCGTTTATCATCAGATGATTGATATTAATATCAGGCACTGACGCGGGGATATTCTTCTTAATTTTACTCAAAATCCACTGTTAAAACCGGAGTGGTGAGTCAGGATGGGGTTATGTTGTTGATTAGTGTGCACCATCAGTACTGGTGAGATTTGTGACATTGACAATTACTTTTGAGTCCGGGATTAGATATGTTGATGGTGAAGGACAAATATATTGTGTTATCACTCTAAGGAGGACAGTACATGTGTGTCCTCAGATATTCGCTGCAATGTTGAATTTATCTCACTTTTGCAAATGTTACCAGAAACATTACCAGAAATCACAAATTTAGAATATAGTGAGCAGGAACTGATGAAGTTTGATAGAGTAAGGGTAACTAGGGGTATGTTTAATAATGCAACATGATCTACCTGTTGCTGTCAAGGAGAGCTGGCTGGGTGTATGGAGAGGTGGATGATGACGTTTAGCCATCTGTTCTGTCTTTTCAACTGACAGAAGCTATACTGAGGTACGATAATGCTAATTGTGCTAGCTTGTTGTGCTACGTATCACAACCTCTTGACTTTGTGCTACTTTCTAAATTTTTCCGAAGAACTTCAGTACAAAGTCAAGAGGTTGTGATATGTAGCACAACAAGCTAGCAAAGCTCTGTTCCCGCGCATGTGCAGGAGTGTCTGCCGCCCAAGGGACTACTCTGATATGAAATATGATTGCTGTTATTAGTCTTTGGAGCCATTTATAAACAAACTAACGTGACTGTAATGTTTGTGGCGATGTGTTTTTGGACAACAACTGAGGTCCACGGCACAGAGGAATAAGATATATCAGGCTTTGGATACACACACAATACTTATATAAGTAGGATCAATTCATTATTGGTTTGGCTCTGCACATGAGATTTATTGACAATAAGAAAAATACAGAAAATAGCCAGCCTTATCCTTTAATCACAACCTATACTGACCTCATCCTTAGTTTTATTGCACTGTTGGGCTTTTTTTGTACTATTCACAATCGGCTAGGCATGGTCCCGCTGTGACCACAGCTCTTGCACCATCTGACACTCTGCCAGTGAACGTTTATATTTAGGACATGAATCTTTTACACAATGTCAGCTGAGTGCTGAGCGACACCTCGCAGGACATCGAGACGTCCTGTGGCTTCACTCACAGCAGCAGCTTCTTCTCTGGTGCAACTGCTGATTTGACACTTAGGTTACATTTGCATACGGTTTATTGTGACTTTTTCATGTGACTTTTATTCTTACTTTGTAATAGATGTGATGTGAAGTATGCAAAAAGTGACTTTGTTACAGCGATAAGACTGAATTTAATTCCTTACCTTCATCTCTGGTGAAAAGTACAGAAGGCATGACTTTCATGTCAGCAGCCTTAGCTGTTCTTCTGACTGATAACTGGTTATCCCATGCAAGTGCTTGTTTGAGCAATTGGAGCATAAAACATGGTGCTCAGCACTGTGCAAATGGCTTCTTTGACGCTTGTGTGCAATTTTACCCCAAATAAAAGCTTGTTCTGTGATGTTTCTGGTGCTAACTTACAAAATAAGCTTTTTCTGCAGTAAGAGGAGGTTTAAACTTATGAGTTTTACTTAACTTTCAAACTGCACAATACTTAATGTGAACTTACATTAAACCTGTTGTGGCTGTGTTAGCTGGCTAATCCGCCATCTTCTATTGATCTGCATACCTATAAGGCACTTGGTGTCTGCAGTGATTATCAATGTCTACCATTGCAATGTTAGAAGTTAGTTTGACACCTATAATACAATTTCATTTCTGGATAAAAATAAGAAATGGCAGGTGGCCCTCGTTACCAAAATTATGTTACTTTCCTTGGTTGGAAAGATGAAATGTAAAAATTTAATTGATGGGAAAAAAACAACCCTATGCTATAATCAAATACTCGATTGCAGTTGCACAACTGCTGATAAAAACGGTCAATTGTATTACTTTGCTTGGTTATTATTTATTAGCCCCCACAGGGCTACGTTTTATGTCCCATACTGTATATGCTGGACACCAATGAGTGTCAAGCTTATACCTTTTTTAAGTATGCAGATGATACAGCCTTCATGGGGTTCCTAAAGCCTGACAACTCATCCTTAGGTGGTTTTGAGGAAGAGGTAGGGGACTTCATTATATGGTGTTCTGACTTTTAGACGTAGTAGAGAAGTCCCACTCACCAATGTCAACAATGTACCCATTGAAAGAGTTAATACTTACTGTACAAATACTTAGGGATAGAGACTGATGACCAGCTGAAGTTCAATGAATGTTAAACTTCTCACAGACATTGTGCAGTTTTAATGTTGATCATTATGTCTTGCAACTGTTTTACAAGGCTGTCCTACAGAGCCTTTTGTCCTTTGGTCTGATTTGTGTGTCTGGTAACATGCACAACCAAGACCAAGATAAGTTGGAGTGCATAATCAAGATGGCGATTGGGGTCATTGGGTGTGACCAGATGTCAGCTGCTCAGTTGTGTAAAGACATCATTCTGAGTAAGGCTGAGCGCATCCTCAGTGACCCTACTCACCCTCTGCACAATAGGTTCCAACTAAGCTATCAGGGCAAAGGGAGGATTCTGCAAAGGAAAATAAGAACAACCAGGTTTAGCAAGACTTTGGTTTGATGGTATTTTGCCCGGGGCTATGTGCAGTGGTACTCCTTGTGCAACAGTTGCGTGGTGCAATATATTTTATATTTTATTAGTTGTTTTTAATGCTGATGCAGAGTTTGTTTCTCAGGGATTTTATAGTCCACTGTATATGAAGTATTTCTTTTTTTTTTTAACCTTTATGTATTCAGGGGAGTTTGTCTGAGAGCAATGCTCTTGTTTTCAGCAACACCCTGATCACATTCACAGTTACACATTCATACCTGGAAGCTGCCCAGTACAACCAGTCTGATCTGCCGGCCACTGAGCAGCTCCACTGGAGCAGTTGGGATTAAGGGCCTTGCTCAAGGGCACCTCAGTGGTGGTAATGAGGGAGGGGCAAGCACTGCTTCATCACTTTCCTCACCCAGATTTATCCTGCTAGCCCGGTCACAAGCTCGCTTCTCTAACCTTTAGGCCCTCCACCGCCCCCACAGGATCTCTACATTAGTGTGATGACCAAGCAATTGACGCCATGTAAACCTCAAAGGTAAGTTGGTCATCAATCATGACACCCAAGTTTCAGGCAGACTTTGTGGGCATGAGTTGGGTTGATTTGGGCTGGATATCGGTCTGTTGTTTTATAGAGGGACTGGCTGGGATGACAAGGAGCTCGGTCTTAGAGAGGTTAAGTTGAAGGTGGCTTTTGGCCTGATTTGGATGAAAGGAGGAGTGAGTAGAGGAGGCTTTTCTGGGTGAATAGAGGTTCTCAGGGTTGCATTGTCTGTGTCAGATGTGATTTTTTCGAAAGCCTTGGATGACAGGGTTGTCTTTGTAGCACACGGTGAGTGAAGCAGGCTACATGAATAAATAGCAGAAAAGGAATAACCAGTCGGTGTCCTTGCTCATGGACTCGCACAGGTAGACTTGCAGGTCTTTACCCAATTTGGTCTTAACACAATAAGGGCTAACACATAATGGCTGACGCTACAGCGCAGCTTGTGTGTTTAAGTATCAGGAAGTATCACGGCTGAACCCGTCCCTTTCAGATTTTTACAGCAAGGCAGCAACAGAGGGTGTGACCCGCGTCAGCTGACCCATTAATCAAAACTCAGAGTGAAACCAGGAAGTGCTATGCTCCAACAAAGCCTGACAACAGCTTGAATCCAAATCAAACTCAAAAACAAAGTTTTAATAATAAAGTTTACCTTGACCTTGGTTATTTAGTTGTTTTTGTAACTAAGCTGAAATTTTAAATTATAAAATGATTCATGGCTATTTTGTAAAGATTTTTTAAAAGTTCTCTGTCCAAATTCATGGATGCAGCAGTAAATATACTTGAGTTTAAGTAAAAGAAAATGTAGTTATTTCATTAAAGGATGTCACTGCTTTCACGGCCAATTGCAAAGGTGCAAACCAAAACTCAAATAAGAAGCCATGAACATTCTCAGGGTCAACACAAGCATAGAAAATGAGACCAAGCTTTCAGTCTCTCTAGACCTTCATGTTTGACATGAGGGAATTCAACACTTTATAACAGTAGTATAAGGTCCTGGACACAGAGATTTTGAGACAGAAGGCTTGGTCTATTTTTAAATGGTTGCATTGTGTACAGCTTTCTTTCCTTCAGAACTGAATTCATTAGCATTGTTTCAGATTCTGGCATGTGTGAAACAGATCTCTGGGAAATCGTTTAGAAGCATGTTGCGGCCACCAGCTGCCCATCACTGTTTCCATCCTTAGTGAGAGGACCGAACGCAGTCCAGGACATAATGCTTCATAGATTGCAAAGCACAAGACAGCTGTATGTTGAACAATGAGGTCCTTATATTACATAACATGCCAGGTGCTACTCCTTCCCCCCTGCTCTCCCTTGGCTCTCTCTGCGTGAATTTTCCTCTGGTGATGTTCACAGCGTGAGATCGTGTGGCTGAGCTGGTCCATGCTGGTCAAAGCTTTTCCTCTAATACATTGAGGGCCTTTGATGCTGGTACTGTAATGGCTCCAAAGGGAAGTATGCAGTCAGTAGTTATGTATGCAGCTGTGAGGGCACATAAAATACAGAAATATTGTACTGACAGTACACGTCAGGTTTAAGTGGCAAATTCTGCCATGACAATGAAGCAAAGTTGTTGACAAAAAGTGAGAGTGGCTAGACAATGATTCCTTACTTCCTACTTCCTTACAATACTAGTGCAATACTACTGGTAATATTACTCGTTTGAATGGATATGGGCAACCCAGCTCTCAGTGCACTTATGCTAAAATCTGTAACTTCACAAATAAAATAAATATAACGAAATGCAATGCTGTCATCATGACACAAAATAGCCAAAACTTAATTTTCACACTATACAAAAGTTTTCCTATGATGAACCAGAAATGTCAGAGCTATTTATTATAGTCAATCATCCAATATTGTGTTCACAGCTGATCTCATTTCCTATTTCCACTTTTATTCGAATACAAAAACAAATAATTCGGCTGCCTCAACAAATATAGATACAAATACAAATACTGGGTTTTCTGCACATCCCTAATGGTAACCTATTGACAATTGGGACCGTGTAACCCCCAGTCAGATAAGCTGTTCCAACATCAAGTAAGCCACGGCCAGCAGGTCGAATTTTTTTTCCCACATTTTTTTCCCCACATTGCTGAAGGGCTTGCGGCCCACCAGGTGGGCCGGCCCATCTGGCATTTGCCAGAATTGCCAGATTGCCAGTCTGAGCCTGACTGTATCGTATCGTATTGCATCATATCTTTCAGTCTGAATAAAATTATCAGCTAAATGCCTACAGAGAAAATTAATGAGTGAAAATATGCTGTGCAATGTGATGCAATATCAAAACTCATAAAACAACTAATAAAACATCCTAAATAATAAAAGTATTAAATGAAATTATGTTGCCATGGGCTTTTATTTTTCCTCTTGCAAAGCCACTGTGTAAAAGACAGAAAAACCTTGGCAAAACACCTCTATTCACCTGAGCTAGCTGCTAGCTGACATACTAGATAAGTGGTGCATCCTTCCATGTGTGTATTTCCAAGTGTAAATACACACATTCAGGCGATTTACAAGACTCCAACATAAAATTTTAAATGCTGTCAGTTATATCTGCACATACGGCGTTGTAGAAGTCTCATCATGCGTATCAGCTGATGTGAAAGATAAGAGGAATTCAACCCCAACTGACACGCAATAAAAGTGGCTTTAATCAGTGTCATCATATCCTGAGACCCCTCTGCCAGGTATTATCAAGCCCACAGAATACAGAGAGATAGTCAATCCCACGCCTGCTGTGCTCAGCATAAGGATATGTGAGTGCAATCTAAAAGCTGTTCCGCTAACTGAGACGGAGCATCTATAAAGCCCCATTCCTGGGAGCATATAATTTCCCATTTCAGCATATAGGCCTGTTCTGTAATTAATCTTAATTTAGGGGCAGGAAGTGGCGGGGGAGTGTGTTATATAGAGGCCTCAGAGATTGGTCTGCTGTCAGGTTGGACCCGTACTCTGGTCTTTTAATAAAGAAGAGGGAATTGAACACAATCGGTTGTCATCAAGGAAAACTGAAGAGGCTGTAAGAATGATTTACAGTATCTTTTGGGGTCCCGGTGTATTCAAAAGTATAGGAATATGTTAATTTACGATGTTATGCTTACAGGCTGTTCTGATAGACTATCTAACTCTACAGGCAATGATTATAAACCCTCATCTAGTGTTTTTCAGTGTGGTTTATTGTGCAATAAATCACAAATGGTTTTAGTATGTTGTTTCTCCAAAGAAAACAGAGAAATATATTTGAAACAAGGGCGTACGCTCACCTTTTTTTATGATTATCACCACAACAAAGGCACCCATAGCAATACGATCATTATCATATAACCGCAAAGATCGTTGCTGAGATTACTTTGGTGTTTGTTTCCGCAATCAGGTTTGTATTCTTTATCAGAAAAGCAGATGTTTGTGTCATTTTTAATAAATCAGTTTTGTCTTGTTATTATGTAATTTAATGCCTTATTACGCTGTTAATATATGAGCCAACAGCCAGACATATTTGAAATATAAACCCTGTTACTGAGATGAGACAAAGCACAGGGAGGTCAGTGTGTGTGCGGAGAACAATATGGCCGCACATGGTAATACGGTATCTATTTTCTGTTCGCACGAGAGCCAAATAGATGAGTGTAGCATGAAATATGGCTCAGAGCTCGGGACTGAAGTCGAACTGGTGTTTATGTTTAATTGCAGCAATTTATTTATTTAAATTTGTTAAAGAACACAATGTGCTCTAGGATTTACCGTCAGGTATTTTAATGACCTGCAGCTTAAAGAGTGTAAAGGAATGCTAATGAGGACAGGACAGTAAGTGCACTGAAATCACTGAGCAGCTCTCACAACAGTTTTCATACATTAGGAAAGACTGCAGGGACCTTTTTTATTTGAATTGGGAATCAGTTCCTCAGTAAGTAAGCCCATTTTAGGCCACATCCTCCTGCTACACTATGCAGAATAATGAATATGTTTAATACTACAAAGATTATTAGGCTGATCCTTTCACAAGACAGCAGCTGGTTATTCTCAGACCACAGTCTCAGGATAAAGCTAAGAAATCCCTGTGACATGTTTAAAATATCAAATAGTCCAACACATGCAGTAATTGTGCATATTTGCATTGGTGGGCTCGCTGTTATTTCATTTGGATGACGTGCAGGATACGCAGTATGGGAGATATTAACTTCTCACTTCACTCTGTCTCTTTCTGTCTCTCCTCCAGTCCTCCCTCACTATCTCTCCCTCCTCCTTTCATCTCATCTGCAGTTCTCGCCTGATCTGCCACCATCTTTAAAGTCGCTCTAGATCTCTGAGAATATTCCTCGCTTAGCAGCTATAGAGGAACTGATCCTCACGCTCTGCTGCTAGAGGACAGGTGAGCATGTAAGATACCTACTCTCTCTTAGTATGTGACAAATTCATAATATGCCGCACCTCAATACCTAAAAAGCCAATGAAATAAAAAGAAACAGCCATTTCCCCCTGTGAGCGTGGAGCTTTACATGAGAAAACCTTTGTTTTCCGTAACAGGTAAAGCAGAGAGAGTTTATTTCAGCTACCGCTAACTGAGAGTCAACATATCTGGTTTTATTTGTCCAAACATTGGTAACACAGAGGCCCAAATACTTGCAAAGATCCGATGTAAGGCAATCCAAACAAGATAGGCCCTTTCGTCTAATCAGAGTCTTGATTGTTATTGATCTTCTCTCCATTCTGCAAACAGCGGTTCAGGAGTATTTTTATCATTTCCCAATGAAACAGCTTCTATTCTCTGTCTGACTATTTTGGCTCAGCAGAAGTGATTTGATTATTTTCTGTAGGCAGTGATCTGTCCTTTGATTGGTTTGTATGGACGAAAAACAGGAACAGACACAAGTTTACATGGCTGCGGGTTTATTAAAGTGACAAACATCATCATGCTCAATAATGAATAGAGAGAGCAGCCAGTTTGGACGAGGCTGTGATGTGAATTAGAAACTGCTGTAAATCTTTTTATCTGCCAAGCTGGAGGGAATTTGCTGTACCATAAGCAAAGATTTACAGCCCATTGATAATTCATGCATCGGCCTATTGTTTATAGTAAAAATGTGGAGGGTGTGTTGGTGTGTCTGTGTGTGGGCTTGTTTCTTGCTTGAGTTGCTTTAGTGAGATCCAGCAGTAGTAAAGTCAGATGCCTTTCTTAACTATTTTCAGGATTTATGCCTTATATTGAAATGTGACAAATTTTTCACCCTAAGGTTGGCTGATGTTGGCGTGATGTGCATACTTCATGTCTCCGGCTTTGTAAAAATGCAGACCATTAAAGGTAATGATCATGAATGTATCAATTGCCAGCTGCAGTCAGCACAATCATGCACAGCAATTAGTCCGTCTCGCAGTGTTTTACAAGAACATGCAATGTCCCTCTGCAGGCTATTTTGAACATCAAACAAGCTGGTTCATACCTCTAATAAATTATATAAGACATGATGCTGCTCCTCTTGGACACGTCAGTTCAAAGGACTCTTCTGTACAATACCCTGTACTCATCTGTTCATAATAAGACATGAACTCTTGATGAAAAATCAATGAAATTCAGTAAGTCTACCTAAAATACTTTATATAAGACTGTTGTTGCCTCAGTTTTGTAGTTCGTATTTGTTTTCAGTTTCAATCTGACAGGGGCTGGGGTGAGATATGCTCGGTGTTTCTGAGGGCAGTGGCCCGTCCGCCTTCGCTCCACTTCCCCGCCACAAACAGCGTGTCACTTGGACATGTTATTTACCAGACTGTTACTGTTTTTTAACGCAACACTAGAGCGAGACATCCCATAGAGCAGAGAGGTGTTTTCTCATTGTCTGCATTCTTAAAAAGAGACATAACAGTGAGGGGTAAACTGCGGTGCCTGTCAAGCATTTGCAAAATTGGACAGGATACATATCTCCTGCTCGTGTCTCTGCTGCAGCCTTTTATTTTAGGTAATGAGGTTTTATTGTGGAACCACTCACACTGCCTGCAGCCACATAGGTTAATCGGTATTAACATAACTGTAACTGGATACCAAAGTACAGCAATACATTCATAATCAGAGTTGTAATAATGATGCTTGTACTACCTCTGACTCGTGTGTGTGAGAGGGCCTCTCCACATCCGCCTGAAGCAGCAGCACTCAGTCAAAACATTTCACTTGCATTGGTTTCAACAAGGGTTCTGCACCCAGGAAAGACTGAGAAGATGTAAATATATTCTAAATAACTGGTTAACCACACTGTTTGTTCGTGCTCCTGTTGATTTTACCACTTATCCTGTAATTATTTTAAAACTCTGATTAACTGAGAACATATTCTACAGTATTTATCTTATTATGAATACAAATATTGTAGGAATTGCTTACTCACAAATGCCTATCTTTATTATTTGACTCCAGCTTATATCTAAAGTGAAAAATATCTTTACTAATGACAATAAAACAGTTTCAAGGCTCATTTGCTGTATACTAATTTGCAAAAGACTGAATGAGTGGGAGGTTAATTGGGGACTTTAAAATCTCACTTGAATAAGATGCTACTATGAAACTGGAAATGCTTCAGTGTTGCTCATTTTGCTGGTCGATTAAGCTCAATCATGACCATTAGCCCCCGGAAATCATAAATTCAAATAAGGATGAATGTAGTATGAAGGGAGGCATAAGGGGTTGCCATGAAGAAATATTCATCATCATTACTAGTTCCGCAGATTTTGTCTTCGCGGGTGGAAACACAAGCTTAGATTTAACTTTACTGACTAGGAACAGACCTCAGATTTACTTAAAAGAGTAGATGGTCGATGTTTGAGGTGGATCCTTATTTCCCCACTGATGTATTCCCAATCAGTGACATGTTTTCAAAATGACAAAAATAAAAAATCCACTTCCCTCCTGGTCACCGCACTGCTTATAAACTTGCTGAAATGTGCACCCACCATCCTTTGTATGGAGATTAGTATGGGATGGGGTAAGTACCAGAAATTGTCAGTCAGTATCACCGCCACTTTTTGTACTCTCTGACCCAAATGGGACCACACGGCACATAACAAAGCACCCCGCGCACTTGACTCACATCCTCTCAGCACTCTCTGTCCTCTCGGCCGCTGGATTGCTCCCCGTTGCAGTCAGCAACACTTCCTCCTCCCCGCAGGAAGGATGCCAGTGATTTTGGTGAGGACACACTAGTTGAAAAAAAAAAAATCCTAACACATAAATTCATCATGCGCGCTGCAAGTCACACCACTTGTGCAATCAGAAGTGTGAAGCGAGTGCAAATGAGAAGCTTGTGTGTGACTGGTGTGCAGTCAGAGAGCTGCTATCTGATTCCTACAGCAGAGCCTTCTGATTGTTCCTCAAGGCCAGTTAGTGTGACACATAAATATTCAATTACCCTCAGATTAACATCTTTTTCACCGGATCTGCATCTACCAGATATTTATTTTTAACCAAAGATCAGTATTCATGGAGTGCTTTTGTGTTTGTACAGGTGTCCAAAATCCAACCATAATTCTCCAGTGTTCGTATATTGTTCAATTCACGAATTGAGCTAAATGATAAGGCGATGTACAGTATTTGGTTCCTGAGCGGTTTGGTTCAGATGATCACTCGCTCGTTAAGTTTTCATTTACACCAAACCGGAGCAGAATGTGGAGTGGATTTACGACTCCGCCAGGCTGTCCCGTCTGCTGCACATGCACAACAGCGCTGTTTGTTTCTGGACATGATTTGACTCAAGGTACCGCTGGCACCGGATCAGGGTGATCCTGTTTTTGTGAGCATGCTTAGCCAGACTGACCTGACCTCAGTGACCTCTGTGGAAGAGCTAGAGTTTCACTGGACTGAGTAAGTGACAGTTTTAGTGAACATCAAGCTAGAGCTGACAACATATAGTCAATAACAGGTAGTGTCAGGGTTAGCGACATGTACTTGAAAAACTTCTCGTCACGCCGACATTTCCTTTCACACAGTTTGGTGTGAAGTGGTTTACCCAATTAAGTCTTTCTCTCTTCCTGTTGTTAATTTACTTAAAATAAAGTGTGTTTTTCTCCAACAGCTCTAAAGGAAGCATACCTTACGGAGGTTTTAGTGAGCTAGATGGTGTCGCACATTCATTCCCTCTGCAGCGTGAACAAATGAGGTTGTTTAAATGCAGGTTTTAACAAGAAGGAGCACTTTGACGATGTACTGCACCCACAATTACTAAAATAGAGACAAAGGCCAGGAGCACTGTGTACGTATGACAACATTAAAAAAGTATTCCACAAGTATTCACAATGGACAGTTAAAAAAAGAATCAAAATCAAGTTATCGTCTTTAATATTCCACACATTCTTCTTCCTTGTCAAAATCTGGCGCCTAAATTATCCAAAATGCAACTTGACTGCAGACAGTGCAGTCGCAGATTCGGGTATGTTATGCTAGTAGATATAATATATAATAATATAACCATATAACCTTAATAACCTTAGTATCATTTTTGCAAAAATGTGTTGCTATCAAATCCAAATCTTAAATCTGTCCTTAAAGGGTTTTATAAAAGCTTGAATCTACTGTAAATGCAGGAATTTCAGTGTCGCAGACCTGCAAGCTTTTACATACACATAAAACACTAACTGCACCTGCCAGTATTGTCAAGTGTCCATCCTCAAACTGTCTGATTGCTGCTGTACAGTAAATGGCTTAGTAATCGTCGGGAAAACAGACAAATCCTAGCGGATACAGTACTGTACAATCAGGGAGGGGCTGAGTAATTTGCATCCTTCCTTGGCATTGATATTACAATCACACACTTTCATGGCAGGTTGTTTGAAATGTTTCTTAGGAAAGCCTGCAGCATAAATATTCTTTGAACACTAAAGATCAATTGTCTCCAATGATCAAAAACTACAGTGCTGCGCTGATTCCCTTTGAAGTTTGAGGCAGTTCTGCTGAAGGCTCCTGATTTCAAACATTGCTGATTCAGTGACATTTCATAACCCCCGCAGTGCATTATCACGGCCTAATCTATTTTGAATAATACAAAGAACTTCAAGTATGGCATCTTACAACTACAGCACTGTTCATTCTTGTATGCAATAGTAAGATTTTGATGCCAGTGATAAAAAAAAATAATATATGTGAACTGTTTTTTTTTTCCAGTTCTCCAGCATATTTGTTCCAAATCCAAGTTTCCCTCTAAGTGTATGTGTGATGTGTTTGTGAATATGTGACAAT
This sequence comes from Scomberomorus guttatus, assembly GCA_038419695.1. NCBI lineage: Eukaryota > Metazoa > Chordata > Actinopteri > Scombriformes > Scombridae > Scomberomorus > Scomberomorus guttatus. The sequence continues at coordinate 2,488,045 of CM076459.1, forward strand.
ATCCTAATATATGACACAGAAATGTTAGGTAGACAACTTCTTTCCATCCTGCCTTGTATATAATTTACACCAGTATGAATCCTTTCATTAAGAGTGTCTGTTAAATGGCTAAAATATAAATTTACGTCTTTCAAATGTCCTCATATCAATAATTTTTTCAACCTATTTGCAAATTAAGTCTGACAAGTGTTTTGTTGCCTCCTCCACCCATCTTCATTTTAACTGCCGTGTCTCTACTTTCAGATGGTGTGATGTTTGGAAATATGTGGAAATGTCTCATCGTTAATGTGCACATGTTAGCAGCGGCTGTAGGAAGACAGCTGATGGATGTGCTTCAGTAGGAGACAGTTCTCATAGAAATTCTTCATAATCAGGTCTGCGGATCATCAGAAGTTATTTTGACACTTGAAAAATCTCGACAACAACAACAACAACAACAACAACAAAGATCTCTACCCAGAAATGAAAACATTTTTAGTTGTTTTGAGCACCACAAACCAGCTGCTGTTTGCTCTTTTGTGTTGAGGTGACAGCAGCAGAAACTGCAGCAAACCACAGTAAAACTATGTGGATGATTAGACACTGTAGCACTCCGGTTTAGCTATGTAAAATATGGTTTTTGTATTTTGGGTGAAAAGATCCTTCAAATGACGCCTCGTCTCAAGGGGACGCTTCTGATGTAGCTTTTTTTCAGTGTGACTGCAAGCTGAAGAATGATAATGTCAGCAGAGACTTCTGGACCCAACTGTATATGCTGAATTTAAACTTGGTGTGTTATCTGTGACTGAGCTGGCAGACCAGTTCAAGGTCACAAAATTGGGAAATTACACACGCAGCCTTTTTAAAAGTAGGATAAGACCGTACATTACTATACTAAACTATAGCTCTGTGTGTTAAATTGCATCCCCTGTACTCTTAATATGGTCTCTCTCTTTGGATGCTCATCAGGCCCTCCATGCAGCGATATATGTGACCTTTACATGATGAACCATGTGGGACCAGAGTTCTGACATATCGGTTTGTCTTGGGAGTCTTTGGCAAAGATGCTCAACTCTCCTCAGTGCAAGAATGCATGACAGAGTCTTGGGGTATCTGAAAGGCCACTATCCATTTTCAGAACATTTAACAAGCGGCTAGGACACACTGTATTTGCCCGGCCCCATGAATCATATCTGTTCGCTCATATCATCCCCCTTTATTTGCTTTAATGTGTTCTTACCTTGAGGAAAAAGGAAACATCTTTTATATCAACCTCTGCTTGGCTGTATTTTCTTTTGTCAGCAGTTTTTTGGTTCTAAGGTCTGCCAGGGGACTATGAACTTTTCTTGGGCTACTATCAATTGTAATGTTTGTAAAGAACTAAGAACAAAATAAAGAATTAACTTTCTAACTTTAACTGTTGCTTTTGCGGGTTTTAGCTTAAAAAAAAACAACAAAAAACACCAACCACCAACTACACCATAACTTTTAAGATTGATTTATGGATGTCAATACATTAAATCGACCTGCATAATGCAAGAAAATACTGCATTTAAATGACTTTTCTGCCAGTATTATACACATGAATGCAAAATCGCTCAGCTACTGACGTCTAATTTGTGAACGCCGAAACTTTAAACTAGTACTTGAACGCACCGAATCCATACTTTGCATTACCATGATATCAACATATAACTTTAACAAAAGGTAAAGCCAGACTAAAATAATCTTTACATGCCACATAAGCTGTGGTATGCTTTGGGAAATGGTTGACAGTGATGGTTTTTTTGTGATTTATAGTTAATGACTTAAACCAGGCAAATAAAAAAACCCTCCAGTGTAGTCCTTGAATCTTGGACGCTGTCAGAATATTCCTGATCTGATTCTTGCTTGCTGGATGCAGCACACAAATCATTTATTCTGAGCGAAGAGAGAAAAACACATTCTGAAACCTTCAGTTCCTTGAAGAAGTGTGGAAGCGTTGGCGTGTTTAAAAGAAAAAGACATTCACCTCAAAGTCAAGCGATGATCTTGGTCTGTGTCAAAGCACCAGCACGACTTCGAAAAAAATAGAAAAAAAAAAAAAAAAAATCAGCAGCAAACAGAATTGCACATACTTGTTCTTGACACTCTGTGGTAAGTCATCACTCGGCACTTACAGATAACACAGAGAGTGGAAATTGATTTAAAATCCAAGTGCGATGGTAACATTATAAAAAAAAAAAAAGTGTCCTCAGTCTCAGCGAAGTACAGTGCAAAGCTGCAGCTCTGCAGGATGTTTTCTGTCTCTTTCTGTACAATATTTATTTTCTGAGGAGCAGCAGGGGTTCAGAAAGGTCTCTGTAATAGCTCAGCTATCCGCTGCAACCGAACATGTCCTCAAATGAATGATTACAGTCTGAACTGTGATCCCACAGTCGTTTCTTCACCTCCTCTGAAGGATGAAAATGTACCAGTAGCCAAATTTTAAAGCCCTTGATATATGATATTTTCTGTGTATAAAGTAATGTTTTTCAACTGAATTGCTTCACACTGAATATTGTTGATAGACCAGTTTTAATAATTCAGCAGTCAAACAACTTTGATGCTGTAAGACACAAAGGCTGACAATTCCAGTGGAGCTCACTGTAAGTCCCAGTTATGTCAGCAAACATTAATAATCCTCTTACATTTGAACCCGAGTAGTGCAACTTGTCATGCATTTCAGATTGATTCTTTTGTTGCCTTCGTACTGCTTTAGAGTGTCTCTGCCAACCACAAGTCATTAAGCTGTGCCCATTTTACAGGCCGACAGAACAGATGAGCCTTGTTACGTCTTTAGCTTTTTTTTTTTTTTCTTTTTCTCAGATTTGGAGGGTACGTGTGAAGTCATTCAGATGTAAATTACTGTACTTCCACAAGAAGAGAACTGTTTAAATCGGAAAGTAAATAGTCAGTGGGTGATTTTCTCTAATTTAGCAAGAAGATGACAGGCATTAACACACCATTTTCAGCTAGCTGTGAAAGATGCCAAAATGAGGTGCGTGTCCAAGGTGACACATCACCCATTTTTTTCTTTGTGGGGGTAAAATTTCCTGACAGCAAAACACATCTTGATATTGCATAAGGTAAAATTTCTCCCCGTCAAATCAATGGTTGTGTTGTGACCAGGATTTGCAACACAGTGGGAAATTGTAGCCACAGATCTGATGCAGGACATTATTCAAACACACACTGGATTTATGTTCTTCCCTCTGTAGAAGCCGATGCAGTATTATTATCGTTACAGATCAAACATGTCTTTTACACTGTAGATGCTTTAAGTTCTCTCTTCTGTTAAAAATGGGTACAGTATAACCAACTTCCTGATGATCTTAAATGCATCTCAACTCCTTCCACTTTGAAATCTAAATTAAAAACTCTCCCTGTGCCTTTGATTGATTCATTTTCTCCCCTGCACCAAACTCCTTCATTAAATTTGGAATTATTTATTACTGCACTCAGACTGCACTCACTGTCCTCCTTTTCTGTGTCTTTTGTCTACTTTTATTTAGGTTTATTAAATGTTTTATGTTGTTTTAATGCTTGTATATCTTACATAAAGCACACTGAAATGCCACAGCTTGAAAGTTGCTATGACTCTTTCTGTCTTATCGCAAGTTTGCGCAGTCTGCATCTGTGTTGAAAAAATGTATTTAATCCTTCGTCAAACTTTACAGACTTCAAAGAATCAATAAGTCAGAAATTGTGCTTCTTTCAAAATGAAAGTATAGATCAGGTTTTTCTGTGTTTTTTCTAATTTTACTCTCAAACTCTGGGGGGAAACAGCAGGCATGCAGATTCTCCTTCTTCACATAAAGACACAAACAGTAAAATTCTGTGAGGAGGTGTAATCAGAGGACAGAGCCGGCTGGAGCGAGCGGCAAATATCTTAAAATATTTAATATGTGGGTTGGGGGATGAGGGCTGCTGTAAGGGGAGATGGTAAAAGACAAGAGCAGGAGTTGGACTGATACTGACTGAATGAGCCCATTTTCTCTGAAAGCATGAAAGTAATGACACAATGGAAATGCTTTGATAAGTCACATTACACTAAAGCAGAGCCACTGTGATTGCAAAGAGCTTCGCTACAATCTATGATAATTTCCCTCGGAGAATCTATCCCAGGCAGGCAGAAGCAATCTCACTGGCTTTGAATTTGGTCTGATTATTGTCTCCAAAGTAAGGCCATTAGTTTCACAATTACAGAGAGTTATATTCCATTGTGATTCACCATTTTTTCCCCCAAATGCCTACACATTAAAGGTCACATATTATGAAAAACTCACTTTTGCAGCGCTTGTGCACATACATTTAGGTCTCTGATGTGCCTACTAACACACAAACTGTGAAATTAGACAAACCAGTCAGTTTTTTTGTGCCCATGGGTCAGAAAACATGTGATTCAACAAGCCAGATTCGTCTCGATGTCATCGAGGCATTATATCAACAGACCGTGCGCTCCATCCATGTTTACGACACTGATGGCATTTTATTTACACCCCGAAAACAATCATGACAGCTTTATGGGTCCATTGCATTAGAGACGCCACCATAAATCTCAACCTTACATTAATAATCACATCTGAATAAGCGACACAAACGCGCAGTATCGATCAGGAGCCATATGCAACTGTAACATACAGTAATGGTTCATGTGTGCAAACCTTTTGTTATCATGTCAACAATGGCTCATGCTCATTTCAATCAAATATATATTTTTAAATGTTTCATATCTACAACTCAAATGTGCACAAATTCCAGGCGTTTGAGAATGAAGACAAGCCTCTAAAAACATCAAACAACTACACATGGAAAAGAAAAAAAAAAGTCTCCTGTATCATATAAGAGGTATGAAATAAACAGGAAACAGATCTGGCAGTAATGGCGTTCACATTACCTGCTTCCTTTTTTTACCCATAAGAAGTTAAATGAACTCTCAGTGTTGTTTAGAGCGAAGTGCTTTTCATTTTTATCACCTGCTTGGATTTTAAAAGTTTCTGAGTCTGTATAGCTTGAGCTGCTTATAGCTGAGGCCGGCAGGCTCGAGGATTTGGCAAGAATGACAAAAGTGATGAAAGTTTGGGTAAGTGGTGGTCATTTGGCAGAGCTCCTTATTGTGTTCTGCTCTCCTGAACATGCCATCAGGCAGATTCTCTCAGCTGAATAAGGACTTAATTATCTAAGTTACGGACTCAGGCTGACTGCATTTATCAGGCGTAGTGGAGAGGGTGTCTGTTATCACTGCGCACCCCTTCTTTTCCTCTGGGGCTCTCTTGTGCACAGTCCTGTACACTGAATCTGTGAGTCCACATCTAAATGGAAGGCAGCGGGTAGAGCATATATATCCTCTGCCAACACAGAACAGTTCGTGAGTTGCAAAGCTGCAGCTAACAGTTTGTTGATTATTTGTCTTCCAGTTTGATTTTCCAACAAAACAGCATTTGGATATAATGCTGGTTAGCAGATGACTCGAAATTTCAGATATTAAAGCACAGAAATGCTAATATGGAAACTTCATGAGACACCAGCTGGCAAAATGACAAGACATTTAAAAGCTCTTAGCATTTTTTATTCTTTGCTTTCTGTCTATGCTTAAATGCTGTGTATTTCCATCAATTGGACACATCAAGTAAAATCAAGCCTGACACACTGGTATGAGAGATAACAATGTAGTGCAAATCCCTACCTCACTTGCATGTGAAACAATATGTTCGTTACCCCTGAGGGTGGCCAACACTGTGGTATCCCAGGAGCTGGTACACATCTTCCACCACTACTGCTTAATTAGTTGCCTGTGTGCCTGGAGACCCGCTCTGCACTTGACCTTTCTGAAGGTAAGGCAACCGGCGCATGTTCAACAGACCGGAGGAAATGAGGTGAGGGGAAAGGTTCTCACAGTTAGCGCCGTGTTTGTGTGCCCATACGTTAGGTGTGCATGTGTGGCTGTATGTATTTGTGTTTGCATGGATTTATTATTCCTGCCTTTTTAAAGAATGCATGGCTCCTTTTAACGGGGGAACTTTTTCATTAGTGTGGCACAGAGCTCGTCAGTTGTATTACATCAAACAGCAGCCCTGCAGATGTCGACACACCAGGAGAAAACACCAACATGCATCTGCAGAGGAAATAAATCAGGTTTTTTTTGTACATCTTTTAATTTAGAGGAACAGCTTGAAGTACAACAGTGATAGAACATGTTCCTGGAAAAACCTTGGGGAATGATGACATATTCAAAAGATGCATTGATGCAGGTAGAGGTTAGCTCGCGTGTCATTTTAGTATTTAATGAGATTTCCTCTGGAGGGGTTTCTTGCTGCCAAGTTTCAAATCATCTAAAGGAAAGTCTGCTCTTCTCATTGTCCAATGGAGAAAAGGAACATCCTCATTATCATCCATGGCTTTGGCTCATTAGGGGGGAAAAGGAGATGTCTCGATATAAATACTTCAACACCGTCCCCCAAATGGAAGAAGTCTTCTCGGATAAATGCACATTCCAGTTAGACACAAGCTGGAGATCTGCTTCTACAACTCATTACATGTGCAAAATTTCAAGTGACATCAGAAAAAAAAAATGGCAGAAAACTTGGTATATTGCATTTAAGAGATACAAGCCAATTAATATAAGATATTCTAAGCTTTTTGAGCATTTCTTGATTTTTTTGCATTTGTTGAAGCAGCCTATAGTTACTGTGCTGTCCGGGACACAGCACACTGGCAATAGTTTTTCTTTAGATGTCATCTCCTACAAAATAGAGATTACATACACAAGCTTGTAAAATGTGTGGAGTTTCAGGGTTGGAGCCTCGGTAGAATTTCAATAGACTTTCAAGGCAGGAGTTATGAAAGACGTCTAAAGCTTTGGAGTCCGTATGAGGCGACTGCAAAACACACATCTTAATACGGCCTCATTAAACGGACTCCACAGTAATTGATTTTATTGTGTACTGTTAGACATTTCTGATGCGGCAGAGGTGTATGTTACCTCAGAGTCTTTCAAAGTTCATGACATTTACAACAGCTTCTTTGGTATTTACTTAGAAGGTTAGGATGGTCAGTCAGACAGTTTTTAGTAACCCAGTGAATGATTTGTTCTTTGATAATGGGGAGTTGGTACATTATATATACATCAATGAACAGGGTGTTTTGCATGTGTGACATTGCAGGTGTAGAGTGTCATTTTATATTATATATATATATATATTGTAAGAAAGCATATAAAATGAAAGAGCACAAGCATTTGATGTACAGATGCAATTTTCCTGTCTGCAACATGAATATTCCCCAAAATATTCATCTAATATTCTTCAACAGAAGTGACATGGAGAGGAGTCATATGCAGGGCTGATATCACATCAGAGTATTCACTGGGTATCATACAGTGGCAGTGGTGTGGGAGTGTCATCAAGCCTTAAGCATCCTTGGGAAAAAAAAAGTTATAATTAACTGAAGTGAGATAAAGTTGAGCTTATTGCTAAACTGACGTGTGTGCTGATGGCTCACTAAGTAGCAGGCAGTAGCTGCAGACGGCATTGGCAGGTTAATCAAAAATTAATGGAGAATATCACAAATGACAGTTTAAATACTGCTGTTGGCCAACGGACGTGTACAAGAGCACAAGAGCACAGCTGGAATGCAAGTGAATATCTAATTTCCTTAATATGGAAGGTCACATTGTCACATTTGCACATTAGCCCAAGTGTGGCAAGATAGCGCTGCTCAATTCACAGCCCTGCAGCGGGGGATTAAACAATGAAAGCAAAACACCTATGGAGGAAGTAACAGACATTTGTATACCCCACATAAGCAAAAACGTTCCTCTTTTAAAATTACCATATTATCTTTGCTTTTTTTTTTTTTTAGCCAGGATGCATTTATGACATTATCATATTACCATAGCAATTGTTTTCATATAAAAAACCTCTTAAAACAATTAATTATAAGTGAATGTGTTCATAAAATATCTTGAATTCAGAGACTGCCTCTACATTCCCAGTGTTAAGTGTTCAGTTTTACTGCATCCTCTGTTTGCAACACTTTCTGTTAAAATGAGGAGAATTATGTGTATCCCTTCACTGGCAGGTTTGTATTTGTATTTGTAATACTTTGTACAGTATGATATGAAAAACACAGTAATTCAGGTTTTCCATTATTTGGAAGTCTCGTTGACACTGTACACATAAAGAAATGTGACTTTTTCTATTCTATTTTGTCTATCTTGTATAGTTGTTTTCATGTTGCCTGGTTTTAATTTTTGTTTGTGAATGTTTAAAAATTTGACTATTTTGTCCAGAAAATGTTGTTGTTGTTGCAAACAAATAGATTTACCATAAGCCAAATGCACACAAAAAAAAAACAGTTCAGAAAGGAACTGAGGCAAGAAGAATGCCAACATCTGAGACCAATGAGGCTTGTTTATCTAACTTTAAACAGTGTTGGAAGGTCATATAGTTAGCTCACAAGGAAAGTTAAATCTAAAGCTGTATTCACACAGGGTAGATTATTAACTAGGGACTTCATGTGATTTAAAATAATTGCAGACGTCATCCTGTGCTAATCTCCCATACCACTAATCTGTGCAATAAAAACTCTACTGTAATTTTGCTGCAATTTTCCACAGGAACAAAGTTATCTGAAAATATTAGTGCAGCTAAATTTACATATAAGTTATTATTATTGTATTATTATTACTTAGGATTCCTTGGTTTTTCTGACGTTTTTCGGAGAATTGAAGGCTTCAGCAGAAATGATTATAGACGACTCTGACTGTCTTTAGGGTGCAAATTCAGGAGGTTAATCTCGCTGCTCAGCATGAAGACTCATTGAGAGAAGGAGCACAATCAGATCCATTAAAAGAGGAATATTGGAAGATTATAAGATCAATGACATGCATGGCAGCATTTGGTAAGCATCGCTCTACCTCTCAAAGGACTCAACACAATCGTCTGTTACATATTGTGTGAAATGTGGTCAGTAGACGTCGGTGAATGTCATGCATGTGCAGGTAAGGTCCGTGGGTAACAGCTGGGGCAAGTTGCAAATCTTGATTTTAACAAAGTTCACTGCCTTTGTGTCACATAGACTGGAACCAGGTCTGATTAGAGTGTTTATATTAAGACAAGAATACACCACACATGTAGGGAATACACATTATGCAGAAACCATAAGAAGAAAACTGCAATTTTTTCCTTATTTGTTGGCAAGAAAAACAGAAAGTATCTCAAATAATTGACTTTAGCCTTTTATTTAGGTGACCACAACAAAAATACTAACACAGAAAGAGCTGAAGTAGAGTTCAACAAACTATAAACTGTTACCAGCGTTGGTTTTAATGTTTTTCTTACCAGTTATAGCACATTTATTCAGTAAATTTGCCACTGTAGCCTATGAGCTTTTGTCAACAATAAGGAGATACATCTCATTGCAGGATAATTGACAGGCTGATTTTATTATTCATTTGACATTTTGCTGCGACTTCATGTTGCGAGCTCATTTTAGCAGTAAAGCCAGTGGTTCATTTTGACTGGAAATTATGAATAAATAAGCAATCTAGGCAATGAATATTTAAGCAGTGTCATTAATGTAGGTCTGGTGTGGTTAAATGACAGGGGTATTGTGAGGGTTAATGAATTGGTTAATGGATTAATGCTGTTTGCTCGGTGATAAATTCATACGTCATGTCTGTATGTGGTAGAGAAACTAGGTTTTTGTATATATATTTTCATATATTTTAAAGAAATGGAACTTATTATCATCTGAATGGCCCAACCCAAACCCAGCAGCATGATGTGAAACCATCAATTACTATATTTTATTTTCTGAGTTGTGTATTATTTTATATTCATTGTATACATATTTGTCATTTAAACATTTTGGTGAAGATTCCCTTCAGAGGAAGCCATTTTAAAAACAGCCTGTTTCTGTATGACTCTCTCAATCCCACTTGAAGTCCTGTCCCACTGTCTCAAAGAATTTGATATTAAATGGCTTATAAAACTCCTGAAGCTGCTCTATGACCTCCTGGTCGATTTGTACGTGAGTCCTGCCCTTGGACTTGCCGAGGCAGCGCGGCTGGCTGCTGCTTTCCGGCTTCTTCAGACAGGGGAAGCCTTTGGTTCTATTAAAGTAGAAGTGCTTGTCCGTGATTATTCGTTTCAGTCCCAAAAAGTCCTGGACGCGGCCCATCTCCCCTGCCGGATCTGTGATCAGCCGCTCCCCGCTCACAAAGTGCATCTGCGACAGACGAAAGTACTGCAGCCAGTTCTCCAGGTGCAGAATATACATCCCGATCCGAATGGCATTCCAGGAAGTGTCGACGAGACCCAGACTTCTGTTCTTAAAGGCCAGCTCTTCAAACGTAGGGATGTCAGGCTTCTTGGAAAGTGTCTGAGTGTAGTCGGAGATGGCTCTTGTGACCGGGTTGCGCACCACAACAATCAGCTTGGTCTGATGGGACATGCTGGAGATGCGTCGGGGGGCATCTCTGGTGACAAAGTAGCTCGGGGTCTTCTCTAACGTAATCTGGCTGTCTAGCGTTCGTGGCATTAGTCCCCTTGAGAGTGAAACAAAGAATAAAACACACATGGGTGAGTCAGTATTATTTTCCTGTCCCAGAGCACTTTCTGCTTTTTTCATAGGTGACAGATAAAATATATATAACTTAAAGGGAAATTTCACGTCTTATAGTCTAAAATTATCATCAGTTTCAAATAATTGCCTTAATAGTCTTTTACACTATCATGTCCATTTAAGAAAAACAAACAAATAAACTCAATGTAAATGTATTCGTTAGATATTCACTGGTGACAAGACAGCTTGCACAACCAAAACATGCATCATCATTATTATCATCATGCTGTCAAGATAATTGCTTTGCAAACTACCAGGCAAATGTTTCTATTTGTCATATTTGTCATGTGAGTTTTTCTTCAAAGTGTAATATGTCATTCTGTTTTGGCACTTTGGTTCAATAAAAGTTGATTAATAAGCATCTGGTGTTGACTGTTAAGACAATGAATGCCTCGTCCACATATTCAGAGACCATCAACGCTTTTCCTCCTGTTTCCTCTAAACAGAAAAGTGACTCTGCTGTAGCGTCAGCAGCACAATAACCCGGCAGTTTGAGAAGAATAATCCCAAAACAGTAATATTAAATCAGTCTTTTACTTTTTATGATTGCAGAAGATATAGTACCTGAATTTCTCCCTTTCACAGCAATATGAATCAGTCTCTGGATTTCAGGTACGTTACCGCACAGTTCCGATGATTAAATACCACATTTCTTTATCATTACTGGGGGAAGGCTTCGATTAAAACCTAACCTTTCTCAGAGCTTTCTCTCTCAAGGTAGGGGTAGCCATAGGTTACTTTTAAAGTCTTGAAAATATCGATCCATTTAGCTTTATTTATGAATCCTGAGTTGTTGGCTTGAGTGCCTCAGGGCCACTAAGCAACTATTAATCTTTTATGAGAACAGCACCTTTTCAAGCAAACAGCTTTGCTACACACTAAAAAAAAACTTGCCGCCATTTTCCAAGAGGTGCAGAATCTGAACAGATCTGTGCTTGTGCGCTGAGGAAACTTGTCGTGTCAGTGCCATAAATTTTCACCATCCTCAGAGATGAAGATTGTGTGTATGAAAGGATCCTATACTGTGTGTGCTCGCCCAGGGTTGCAACCTGTCGTGTTGCAAAACCCGGGCTGACAATGTGAACATACAGAGCGAGAGGTCACAGATGGTTCTGCTTAAAATAGCACATAAGCAGCTGCCTGATGTCGACTGCAGGTGCATGACAACGCAGCACTATACTGTGTAGACAACATGTCTACACATATACCAAACCATGAGGATGCTCAAAATTAAATCTGTGTTCATAAAATTATGTTGGTAATATTAGAAGGAGATTTAGCTTTTTACAGCGTTTTGAATTTTCTGCTCACATTGGTTTATTTTTGTTTGGACTCAAAAGTCCATGTGAGCCTGTCTCTCAGAGGAAGTTGCACTAACTTACCTTGAGTTATTGATTTTTACAGCTGTTATGTTTGTTTACTCCCGCTGAGTCCCAGCACTGGGCAAATTACATGACTGTAAACGGAAGTCATACAACACTGAAGGGACTGATACAGACATGATGGAAACAGAGACGTAAAAGAAATACTGATGCATTTGAAGTTAGGGATCAAGTGGCAGCATTGGGATCAATTACCATGAAAGCGTAAAGACGGAATATTAAGGTGTATTGTTTTCATTGAAATACTACAGTCTTATTTGACACGTATCTGTCCAATGTCCCTCCGTTCCACAGTTTTTGTCCTCTGCGTCTCATGCAGACGTACAAGGTGACCTTTGGCGTCTGTATAGTGACGCACCACCACTAACTTAACCGCTGGAGTGCTTTATTGGATGACGTGGCTCAGTTTTAATTAAGGAAGACTATATTTTAAGAATGATGATTATGTCATATTAAATATCCTCAGCGTTTGGAAGTCCCCCCACAACACAATGTCCTTCTTTAACCCTAACCTGTCTTTGCACTAAATCCCATCAAATCTTGCGCCACGGCTGATGAATCAATTGATGAAAAGGTTTTTGTTCACACAAGATTACATGAAAAACAGAAATATTAACAGAACCGTCTACTGTGCATTATCTAACCATGACTCTAATCTGGCCCCGTTGCTCATTAAACTGATACCTACGGCACCCAGCTTCGGGTGTCTGATCTTTCACCTGTAGTCGTCAGTTGTCCATTCAAAGGATCGTTTAACTAGCTGTAAATGCAGCCAGGGAGAACAAGGTGCAATCCAATGATCAAAGGATCTTCGTCTTTATTTTTATCAAAATCAGGGCTATTTATTAAGGACCCTTTCATGTCAGTGGGAGCAGCCTGGACCAATAAATTCCAAGTCGCCTGTCTTGGAGTGACGTTAATGAGCAACACTGTGGGGTGTCTGTAATATCTACAAACATTTTTTGATCTAACATTTTGGGGCTTATGTTCGTGTTCATTTGTGTGGTTATCACAAAATTAGCATCCACATGTGAGCCAGCTCCACGAAAGCACATTTTAATGGCCGCGCATTAACCTTTAATGCATGTGCGCATACACGTGCCTTTTAAAGTGATGTAACAAACAGATTTATTACCACTAATAAATCATTTTCTTTGCTTCTTCAAACACATGGCAGCAGTAACCTCATTTATGTATCTCTTCGTTATTAAGATAGCGGGAATCAGGCCAAAAAGGGAACATGTGATACCTGAGGCAGGTGTCTGAACCAACCATCAGTAATTTGTTTTCAGGGATTTTTTTTTTTCTCTCCCCGTGCTACCAAGAGACTATCAGCACTGCACACAGTATCTGAAATTAAAAGATAAAATTGAGGGTCTTTACTGCATGAGGTTTGGGTGTGCTTTTTCTAAAAGCTGTTAAGTCCTTGGTAATAATTATCTGCAATTAAAAAATCTAAATCATTGTAATTCCAATGAAATTGCTCCGAGGGTAATCACTGATGTCTCTGAAACTTCTGCATCTCTATCGGTATGCATGTATCAGTGAAAGTAAGCTTTGAAATTCACTTTAAAGTTAACATTTTACTTTCTGGACTGACACATGCACACACACACACACACACACCTTGATTAACTGACATTTGAGTGAAGTGCTCTGATTGATTACCACCGTCTCACTTAGAGTCAACACTAAATTCATTGGGGTAATTTACAGTGCAATGTGGAATCTTCACAATTCTTGGTGAAACTTCAAGTCAGGATGCATTACAGGCTTGGCTGTGACATTTTAATCACTCTGGGAAAATGAACTCAGGTGTGGAAGATCTGCTCGATACTGTAAATGAGACGCGTTCCTGGTCGAGTAAGAGGACATAGTTGAAAGCCGGTTTGTTCTGAATGCTTCAGTATTGTATTTGATGCCGTAATTGTACACTTTATATACATTCTTGTTTGTAATTTCAGTAAAAATAGCTAATTGAATTCTTTCAGGTATGCTAGGAAGTTATAATTTAATCCTCTAGTGTCTGTTTTGCTCTTGTGATGATGGGCATACTGACATGATGTAACCTTAAAGGAGATGGTGTCTTATATAAGAAAGGAAACAACACAGTTGTTTTATAACCAAGCTAATCTAACAGTGAAGACTCCATCTGTTTAAACACATCACCGGGTGCCACTGAAAATGAGTGTCAGGCAGGCGCTAATGGGTATGCACAAGGAGTTCCTTTTTATTGTGAAGTTTTTGATTTGGGTCCCTTCACAACAGGGAGACTTTACAGTATATTACAAAAGTGTGTAGCACTGTTTCAGTTTTAATGTAATGCAGAATAATCTCCAATATAAAAACAGATGACGCAAACACTGAAGGCAAACAGACTTATTTATAAGTTGCTTCACTGAGTCTTCACATATTTTCATTATTAAATATGGCCTTTTGTAACTGGAATTTGGGCCATGAAGTGAAACATTAAATCAATTTTAAATAGACTTTCGACTACTCTAACAATTCTGGTCTATAATGACTTGATGAGATGTTTTCTGAAAATGAGCATCCTTCTGCAACTCTTATCTACAGGTAGCTAGGGTCAACAGTGGGACACATGGCAGTCATTGCCACTCATTAATGAGCTGCAGTGTGCTGAAAGCTCGTCTGCATATTGTAGTGACCCTGAAAGAGCCTGCTGGCTATCTTGCTCAACGATTTATCTCTGTTGGCGCAGAGGAAGCGGGAGGTCTGGAGTTCAAACTTAGTACCCTCTGGACTCTGCTATATCATTATGGATGCATAAGCCACAAACACGGATGTCTTCATTTCAAAGTACCAAGAACTCCCCATTAAAACCAGATACACCATTGTACTGCAGTGTGCTTTCCAACTGGGAGCCACAATTTTATACACCAACCGATACAAGACAACGATTGGACTGTTGTTGCTTGGCCAATCAAGAGGAAAACTCAAGACAACAGTGATACTGCTATTTATATTCCTGAAAGTAAATGTGTTTATGCATTTGAAGTCATGTGTGCCTAATTCGCCAGCAATTTATATCTGAAAGTTAATCCCTGTAATGATTTCTTTATGCAGGCCTGTTAAAATCTGTAAATTGCCTGGTTATAGCTTATTTCACACAGGCTTTAACTTCTCATGAGGCTTTTAAAAGGTTTAGTTACTCTTCTATAATGTTCAGTGTACTTCTGTATGTGCTCAACCAGTCAGGATGAGCCCTTTCAACCCAACAGGATCTACCCCTACAGTTAGCCAGTAATTCGTTTAATCAAGCTCACACAGGTTTGGAGAAAATGTTATCAAAAAACAGGATGCCCTCTCTTCAGGCAGCCATTTATTTGGCTGTGAGTTTCCATCTACAGAGCAGCACCTGTGGGTCAGTTGCAACCCTGTCTAATAGAAATTAAATTTATAAACGACTAATTTGCAACAGCAAACATTGAAGGAAAGTTAGAGATAGGTTACATTTTTCAGTAATATAATGAGGATATTTTGTTGATTAACACTGACAACGTATTTCATTTGTTTTCTGCCAAAATATCTGATCTTGCAACACAATATCCACTCATAGTGAGTAGAGCATTATTAAACTTTTTTATGGCTATGTTTAACATTTAACTGAAACCATATTCTTTCACCAACCTTAACCAAAGTGCTTTTTTGCCTGAACCTCACTACAGACAGGAGTCAGGATGGTGACATAAATGTAGAAAGTATTTGGGAAAATAGTTTTGCGATATATAAACGTAATTTCTAGGGAAAAGTGTTTGTTTTTGGATGGCTAAAAATAAGTTCTCTGTTATTGTGGAGCCGGCTTTTGTGCTTGAATTAGACTGACAGACAGTGATCTGAATGCTATACAAGCATTCCAGTAACTTCACCTCTCATCTACCCTTTTCAATAACAGCACCAACAGACGACTGCAGGAGACCCTAAAGCCCCTTTCACACATGCACTGCAACCCTGAAATTTTCCCGGACTTTACCTGGAGGAGCTGTATGTTTGAATGCAAATGTCCGACCAGACATTAAACAGTCTTTACCCTGCCAGCTCCCTAGTACAAAGTCCCCAGTCTAATAGCCCATGTGTGAGTATAACAGTGAATCCTCTGGAGAATTCACTATTTTACATGTGCGACTGGTGCTGGATAAACGCAGCAGGCCAGCTAAGCTGCATTGTTTTTACCAAGCCTAAACACTCCTTCCTGTGATTTCTTGTCAAATAAAAGCTGTTTTATTTCTGATGAAAAGTTTAACGCTGAATTACAACTGCATCATACTTTTTGAGTCATGTCCTACCTTCTGCACCCCTCGTCTAAACCAAACACAGTATATCCATTAGGTGAGAACCGACACGGACAATCTGCCTGCTGTGTGCTACATGTGTGAAAGAGCAACTCTGGACAATGTCCAGAGTTCATATGTGAAAACGGCATGATACCCCCACCCGAGCTAAATCACAGGTACTGACCTTACGCACTTAGCACTGTCACTCGGCCACCACCTGGAAGCTGCTCACAAAGAAATATATACTATTGTGATCTTTGACAACGCCACCTCGTGTGCCATTTGTGTCCACTGAGGGTGACACTAGAGGAAATCTTATGAAATGACCAAAACAGAAATGGTTTATCCTCTGGTGATCATGAGTATGTTCAGTAATGTTCATGGCGACCTGACATTTACATTTTGATACTTCTTACACAAAAGCAGAAATTTTCACCTGTCAAGAGGCAACAAATGCAATGGGATTTGTTCAGAGGGGGCGGCTAGTAGCTGTCAACATGTCTTCCTCTGTTTCAAAGTGTTGGACAGATGGCCAGACAGACCTCACAGAAGGGACATCACCCTCCTTACATCCCATGGCTGGCAGAGCAAAAAACAAAACTAGAGAAACTTTTTTTTCCCCCCAGAGACATAAAATAAAGTCAACAAAAATCCAATCTGACAGTAGAATCTAAAAGATTACCACAGAGTAAAGAACCTCTCTGACACACAAACTAAACAAATATTTAATATTAAAGCCATTTGGTGCATCCCCTGTATGTGACTGTGAGGAAGCATAGACAGAGTGTCGAGAAAGGTGGTGGGAGGCAGACCCAAAGACTTGCTGACTGACTAAAAAAAAGCTGATTTATTCTGACCAGTGTAACAAAAACAAATGTCTCCGAGGAATGAAAATAAACAAAACAAATCATACTTTGCTTAATCCGGTTTAACTCAGGATAACTCAACAAACTTCAGCAAGATCACGTGCACACAGCTACACACATCCTCTTTCATTTCTCTGTTCTCTCTCTCAAACCAGCAGCCCTCGCCTTAAATATGTCCTCTAATCTATCTGGGCAGAACCATATTACTCACAGTGGTGTTTCAGTCTCCCACCTATAACAGGTAAACAACAATGCTACTCAGTTAACATTGTTTACACACACACATCATCCACAGCATAGTCCTCACCGTAAGCCAAAATAAGTACAAATCATATCATATAGATACTAAACCAAACATGTAACTAAGTAAAATACCCCCCCCGCCCCCCTTCCCCCCATACTTGGTCTAACCCATGACATCACTTAAAAGCAGGAAGTCATTGGGAGACTCCCCCTTTGTTATGCTACACTGTCAGAAATATGAGGCAGAAAGAAGGCACCTGATTCAAAACCTCAGAAAGATAAAAGTACACTTTGATCTAATAGATATTCTAC
This sequence comes from Scomberomorus guttatus, assembly GCA_038419695.1. Lineage (NCBI taxonomy): Eukaryota > Metazoa > Chordata > Actinopteri > Scombriformes > Scombridae > Scomberomorus > Scomberomorus guttatus. The sequence goes on from CM076459.1 coordinate 2,505,769, forward strand.
AAAAGAACCCAAGAAATGAGTGTTATCGAATCCTATTTCAGTATGTTAGACTAACTAATTTGATTGAGAAGATATGAGGTGTTTTTTTGGTTTTTCTAATGAATATCGTCCTAGACATTCTGATCCACACTCCGTACCAGCTGGTTGCGGTAATGCACCAATTCGTTGTTTGCCAACTGCCAATAAGCCTCAAAGAAGAAGAAGAGACTCCCCCCTTTGTCTCCTGGGAAGCACGGTAGGTATGGTACGAAACACAAGCTAATCTATAACTCAAGAAAGTCAGGACTTCAATGAATACTTCTAAAGAACAACACAGATTCATCAGGGATGCAGACCATCAGAACAAGTAAAGGTCAGCTTTGAATCATCTCTTTGTGAACAATCAATGAACTCAGAATTTATTAATGTCATTTCACTGCAGTTTGAACTTAAAACTGAATGTTGCATATCGTCCGTTCAGTGCGAGTTCTCAGTAAATGTTTGCAGCTCAAATAAAGCATCAAATAATGTCAACAGAAAGAGTCATGACACTATCACAAAGACATGATAAATCGTTTTATAGATTTCCACATATACTGCAGGCACATGTGGTTTCTGAGCAGGTTACATGTGAAATGTAGAGTGTGTGAAAACATCAGTTTTATATGTGCTTTTTGTAAGGGACAAAAGTTCACATATTCTCTGATAAAACTACACCAGTGCCAAGGCCAGTTTACCAGCATCGTGTGAGTCCACCTTCCAAAAACTACTAATATGTCTCCTACTGTTAACTGTCAGCATCTCTGATGCAATTTGCTGTGTCACATGACCTTCAATCCCAAATCTGGCCCCTGTGTCAAAAGTCTCAGTTTTGTTCTTTGGGGTTGAATCATAAATGCTGATTCACTACCTACTGGGCCCTATATTAGTGCTGGTACAAAGCCAGCAGTAGTGCAAGCACAGTCTATTTATTTGAACTTTTATTATTTTGTTATTTTACTGGCTCCAAATGGACCCACGTGCTCTGAAGTGGGAGGAAGGTGCTCAGTCTCTACTGCTGATGGTCACCACAATTTGTTGGCCACTCGCAACACTCGCTTGTGCATTTTAGCTTGAGCTCAGTTTCAGGAAGATAAGGTCCTTTTCATTTGAACTGTTTATTTGGAACCAAACAAATGAAATTGTAGATTTGGACCTTTTGAGTTGTGTATTGCTTCCTGTAAATAACCATTGAGTGAAGAGGGCTTCATTGCATTGCTGTATTCATTTTGTTTTGCTCTATTAATGTGATATTTTCTAGATGTTTGTGGGGTTTTACTTGACTGAACTGGGATGATGGTTTTGCCTCCTTTTGTCCGATTTAACTCTGTACTGATTGACTGAGTTTGTCCAAATAAAACAGCATCAATTCACTAATTTAGATATAGGTATAATATAGTATTTCACATATGAAAACCTTAATTTTACATGTGCTTTTTGTTTGGGATTCAAAGACATTATTTTCCTATATTTGATCAGCAATAAAGCACATTTGAATGTGTGAATTCAGATAGAAACTATCTCTAAGCTGATCGGGGTTTACCTTAGAAACCATTAATCACAAACATTAAACCATTAATCAGAGAGAATTATAGAACATGGCTGGACAATAAATGTTTGTCGTTAGAAGGACTAACAATGAACCCTACTCATTAAAAAATATGCAGCGTCACAGGCTGACCATAGAGAGGCTCAAATCAAAGTAAAAAAAGGTAAGAAAAAGTTTCTGTTGCTCTCATTGCCATTGTGTTATGACAGCAAGTAATGACGGTCACAGTCCTCTGCAATATTTTACACAAAAAGCTTTGGTGTAGAAACAAAAATGTGACACTTTGTAGAAGAAATAGTTCAAAACTTGTATCAGAGCTACTGCAGGTCAAATAATCTCAAACAAACAATCACAAATGAATTAAAATTGCAGTTTCATATTTATCTAGTTGTTCGACCTTCTGACTGAATTATAGCTACACAAAAACATGCAATAAGATGCCATCAACAGTAACAAAGGGAAGAACAAAGTAATATGAATGCGCTCACAAAAAAGCTATTCTAATTTACACGCTCAGTATTGTGGCCCAATTAGTAAAAGCGTACGCTCATTAAATGAGTGTCTGACTTGTGCACTGTCCTGAAAGCCTGTCACAGCAGCTGCAGCGTAAGTATTGGATTTTGTCTTATAAGATGTCTGAGATACAGCAAATTATTTTGCCCCCCGTTTGCGTTACATGATTTAGTATTATTATAAGCGCCGAATGCGTTTTCTCTGGTTCAAGTTTTTCAAAAGTGAAATCTTCTGTCTTTTGTTGGCAAAGTTTCTTCCCGTATTTTAACAAAAATGACTTGGGGAAAATGTGTTTCATACAAACCATTTGTCCTGAAATGTCCTGAAAAACCAATACCAGGCACAGACTTGCTCCCCGCCACCCAAACCCATTAACAGTTTGTATTACTCAGGTAGACTGTGCAGAAAAAAAGGTTCTTATGCTGTGTGATTCTCATAATGTCAATGCCACTGCTCTTCCTAAAAATGGCATCTTCCTCTTTCCTCATATGACAGCACAGATCCAGTCTGCACTGGAGAGGCTGCTCCATTATTAAAGTATCACTCACTAAGATTACAGCTGTGGAGACATCTGATCATTAATCACCAGCAACACCAGCTTGCCTCCTCCAAAGACTATTAAGAGTGAACAAAGAGCGGTCCAGACGAATACAGTAATCCTGCGGCCAGTTCAGCTATGTGAAGGAACGGAGGTGAGTAACAATTCAGCGTCACGAGAATCCACCATCTATTTCTCTAATTTAATTGGACAAATTGGTTGAAAATAGCAGACTGACTGAGCCAAATGTCTTGCAGTAGAGCACTTTCTGACATCAGGCTACATAATGGCATCAAAATATATTTATAGGAAGACAATACAGTTCTGCGTTACTGTAAAAAAACTGCATAATGTATTTGACCTTGAAAGAAAACCTATTTTATTGCTGTCATTTCAACTCTAGACCCTTGCGTTTCCTGAAATAACAATTATTCATGGTTTGGTCTGCAGAGGGAAATGACTGACACTTGCTCTCCTTGAGCAATAACACGTTGAATTGAACTGAGCTTCGAGCTGTCACATTAACATGTGGCACGACAAAGTATCCACGGACAGCAAAATGAAGACACTCAGGCTGACAGGAAAGCCTCTGAAATCCTGAACTGCACATTCTCAGATGAGGATTGTTTTTTTTTGTTTTTTTTTGGATGAATCTATAACTGCTGCACTGCTGTTTCAACTGATGAATGCATAAATTCACTTCTTTAAAAGGGCTTGTTACAATGTGGCAATGAAGAGTAGTGAGTATAATCACTGTGGCAGCTGAAAAATATATTTTAATTCATATGAAACAACACTGATGATACTGTAATAACGCTGTGACATTGTGAATGACAGCTAGTGATTGGCAGATTACATCCTGCCCTCACCGATTTGTTCAGTCGTATTGCAGCATATTAACTAACATGAATGGATACTTCTTGAATTTACATCAACCACAGAGGTGCCGGACCTCTCGGAAGATCTTTCTGCCTTTACAGTATAGCCTGTGGCAATGTGACAGTCAAGGATATTTATAAATGGAGCGCGGATGGTCTACACACCTTTAGTAGTTTCACTCTTTACTTAGATGGTGGAAAAGTACAAAAGGAGACAGACTATGGGAGACACAGGAGGGAAAGCTCAGACAGGATTTGATCCCTCCCTGGTCAGTAGGGACACATCGGGTTTGCCAAGTGGGGAAAGTTAACAAGCTGACAATCTCTAAATGTGAGCTAAGGATCACTGACTGCTGGAATCACAAAGTCCCTAAAGTGACATGAGTTATTTTAAAGTAATATTTGTTACAGGAAGTTCTGTGAAGCCCAAATTTGTAAATGTATTCATCTAACTGTTTAAAAGTTGCGCCAATTAAGACAGATAAGTGACATCAATTATGTGTTACCTACAATGACTTGTATGACCACACAATTGCAGTTTAAATGTGACGATTAGCGCCGGCATTTAGTACTAATTCGGTTATGTGTCAGTTCTCCGTGTTATCATTGCAACATACATCACTTCATAAACAACAACGCTGATGGTCGCAGCTCTAGAGGCAAATTGTAAAGCGCTTAGTCCATTAAGGTAGAAACACACTATATACAGTAAGTAAGTCCATTTAACATTTTCCAGGTGGCATTTGCAACCAAATACACATGTTTACACATATTCACTGTCGCAAATGATATAAACTTAACTTTTAGCAGCAGCCCTGCATTTAACCCATTCATACTATGATATAGATATATAGACAGATAGATAAATATTTGGACATTTTCTTAAAAATACTTTTAAAATCAGCAAGTGATACAAGTTGTGAAATGTTATTGCATCATATATCACACTAACACAGCTACAAGATTGAACTGGATCTACTGTTTCTTCAGTTGCAAATATTACAGCTATAGTATATAACTAGTCCATAATGTATGCATGATTATATCATTTCCTGCACCATCTCGCTGCCTTTCACACTGGTCTCATTGGGGAAAATGTCTCAAAAAGAGTTGTTTTGTAATTAATGTTAACCACTACATGTCTCTGAGCTGCACCGGAGTGAAGACAGCGCTCATTAATAATGCAGAGTTACGTCTGACCATCCCTCGCTGTAAAATGTGTAGTTTTCTGTGCTAAATGAGAACCATCTAACTTTCTGTCCTCATCAACCTTTCTGATGATACTGTTCCAGAGCTCCCTGCCTCCCCAAGCCAATTAATGTGGACCTGGAGTATATTCGTAGCCGCAGCCTCTCATACAATTTCAACACTTCTCGGGGAATCTACTGGAATGCTTCTGCCTCCTGTGAAATCAATAGAGCTGAGATGCCCTTTTAAGTCTTGATGGTGTATAGCAATGTGTTTTTGTTTGATCTTTATGATTCAGTGAGAATGGGGAAAAAAAGCGGCGAAAGGAGTTTGAGGAAATTGGTGGCAGTGAGATGTCTGTTTTATCAGGTCCAGGTATGGTTATATGAATACCCTCGTACAAAATAAATGAGGCCACGTGTGTTCTGTTCAGGAGGCGCAGTAATGAACGCGGCACCATTCTTCTTCTGTGCCTAAATGATCTGTCACATGCTTAATGTAACAGGACAGACTGTGCAGAATAACTGGTCAGTACACTGCACTTGACGAGAGTTAATTTGGTGTCACATGTTGTCGTTTTCTGTCTGTTCAACAGACATTAGCCACTGAGAATAAGTTAAAATATAAACATGATGTTTTAAAAATGATCACGAATGGATTTTTTTTATCTTCAGAAAAGAGTATTTTGATTTTCATGTTACGGATACTTGTTGTCTTGTGATGACACTTCCAGGAAGTTCTAATTGCTAAAGAAAGACTGCGAGTTGAAGATATTTATGTACTGATGAAGTCAATTAATAAATGAATTAAAGATTATTTTGTCAAACCAGGTTATGTTAGCATGTTATCAGAATGGATGTATTATAAGATCTGGATACCAGACTCAAATATGGCGCCTATTCAATTAAATGAGAATTGCTCGCCTGGTGCATGAGCAAAAATAGTCTCATGGGGTTTCCTTCTGGGCGCGCAGCCCACTGAATATGCACAGTAGTGTTTCTCCTGCTCGGCCCACAGACTTTACATTGGGATGATGTCACAGATTTTACAATTGTTTTTCTAGGCTCGAGGAAAGTTTTACAAATATAAAACCTTCATGGATCAAAGAGTCATAATAGAAAGCGTGATAACGGACTTTATTTGCAGTTGGAGGTGTCCTGCCAACAGTTTTATAGACGTCTCTTTTATAATGGTGGTCTAGGGGGAAAATGCCGCAGGGGGACTTTTTCTGCTACAATACAGCAAATGGCCACCGGGCAAAACTGCCAGCACGGCTGAGCAGTAGAGCCCTGTCCAGTTAGGCATATTAGCAGTCTGTGAGTGTACTCATCTCAAAGTATGACTTGAGGTTGATGGAAATAAAGTCATTATTTTTAAAGATATCATGTTAGATTAAAAGTAAATTAATCAACAAAGGATGACAAGCTGAATGGTAATCTATCCAATAGTTTTTCAGGTATTTCACCTTTGGACAAAATGGTTGACCAACTGTTTCTTAACTTGGCTAAAAGTTTCTGGTTACAGCTTCTCAAATATGAATATTGTCTTGCTTGTCTTTCATATCATATGATTGCAAATCTTAATACTTTAGTTTGTTAACTAAACATAAAATAATAAGAGAACAATAACTTTTGAAAAGTATTTATTATTATTATTAGCCATGCGGCATGGTTATATCATGGGCATGTTGGTCTGTTGGTCCACTTTGGTCCAGATGGAAATAACCCGACAACTATTTGATGGATTGCCGTGAAATTTGGTGCAGACATTCGTGGTCCCCAGAGGATGATTCCTACTGACTTTGGTGACCCCTAGTGCCAGCAGCAGGTTAAAACTTTTGTCTTTTAGTTTTTTTGTCTTTTTAGTTGTTTTTTGTTTGTTTGTTTTTGTTTTGTTTAGGTTTTTTTTGTTGTTGTTGTCATTTAGTGGTTTTAAGTGAAACTATTGGATGGACCCTGACTTTTCATCCAGCTCCATATTCAGGCCAAAATGTTAATTTGTCAAATAATTTGGATTATACCTGCAAAACTAATGACATTCCTATCAGCCTCAGTTGTACTGTGTGTTTAGTTCTAATTAGCAAATGTGAGCATGCTAACACGCTAAATTAAAATTAACATTATCCGTGCTTAACATTAGCATGTTATTATCATTGTGAGCATTGTGAGCTCAAAGCACTGTCTCATAGAGCCGCTAGCAGGCTGTAGACTCTTAGTCTTGTTTTTACATTTCATTTCGATGGTAGTTGTCAGATCTTATTATTTAAATGTTTTAATTTTTGTTGTTTGTTAATAAATATTACTCGTTTTATATTGTCCAACCAGGACTTTGTTTCCACATTTTGAACTTAAAATACATTGGCTGGCAAATTTTATTTTCTCAATTATTGAAGGTGGTTGTGATTTGATCTTTATTTTTTAATGCTTGTTCCAGCCTGTGTATCCATTTTAAAGAGTTTGGGAGTTTACCACCTTTTTAAAAAATGAAAAGATAAATTATTCATTAATTGATCTTGAAAATATCATATTATAATATTTATTCGCAGCCTTTTGAATGACAGATAGGCTGACAGATGTGCCAATTTATGAATTGGGCTGTTGAAGATAGCTCATTGCAGAGTAACACGTGTAGAATGTACAATTACAGAATGTTAGTTGCTCTAGAGACAAATTTGACAGTTAATCAAAATGGAAAGATACTTTATGTGACATGCTGCCAAGAAACCAAACACTGGCCCTCAGTGATTATCTGTCACAGTCTAATACAATGAACATCACTCAGTCACTTGCCAAGTTGAATAACAGCTGCAGACTGAATTAAACCAGTCTTTGTCTCCAAAGTGTTGTTTTAGTATTTATCTTGAATGTATGAACTGTCAGCTTGTGACATATGTGCAATGTTCCAGCTTTGTAATTTTACACAAGTGACATCATATCAGTGTGGGACCTGAATTTATCTTTGCTTAAATAATCTAGACTGACATGAAGATAGAAAAAAAAAATAAAAATCAAGCTTATATAAAGCCCACACACCTGGTAGTTTTCTCACCCATGAAGTAAACTGTGGCTTTTGCACCATTAGGCTGCATTAAGATGGTAGATTTAAGTGATGGAAGGTTGCTGGTGCAGTGAATGGACTAATGGCTGCAGCAGGATGATGTCTGATGTGTTGGTGTCTGGTCTGGGCTCTTGGAGAGGTGGAAAAATGCACTTAGATACTCAGAAAAATACTTACGCGCTCTGTGTTGTTCAGTTGTAGTTCAGATATTTTACTGGTGGTGGATGAGTACGCAATGTGTCTACATTTGGCCTCGTGTGTGCATGTTTTTCCATAAATCATCATCAACGTGTGTGTATTACTACTGTAAATGTCTTCATGTGCTGGTGGTATTTGCTATTCAACTCACTCACTTAAGTGTTACAAAGGCAGGCACCTTCGTTTGCGAATATGCTGTTTGTAAATCTATTTAATTAGTAAAATACACACCACAATTAAGACTCTCTATCTATAATCTATAATCTATAAAGTATGCCCTTGGGAAGTTTTAGTTTTAACGTCTTAAAAGCAAAAGGCTCCTTCCTGTATATTCAAATAAAGTGAGATTACAGTGTGCGCTTGATAGCCAAGAATTATACATGGGAAATGAAGATTAATATCAGACATTTCAATTAAAAAGAGACCTTAATAAACATGCAAATTATTGGACAAGTATTTTTTTTTTAACTTCCGACCAGGGGATTCTGGAGTGTTTTTGTGTCTTACATTAATGCATTTTTGTAATACTATAGCCTCTGGGTCATTACTTTGAAGATAATTTCATGAGCATGGATCTGCCTTTGAGAAAACTCCATTGTGCAGCCAGGTTTTGTATGTGTAAGGTTGTCTTACACTGTGACATTGTGTTACAGTTCAATCAACTATTTCAACAAAAATAAGTAGTAATAAAATGTTTCTGTTCCGTTCCAGCACAAACAGTCTTCACAGCCAAGAACTTGAATCCATGTGCAGAATTTAGGAAATATTTTAAACATACAGTATGTATCCTATAATTAGATTATTAATATTCATTTAAAAAAGTGAAAACTGATGCTGCTGAAAGACATGGTATAGCAAAGAAAAAAAAACACTGATATGAGCAAACTATCAGCTGAGGCATGATGGGCAGTTATTTATATACATGACCATTCCCTGCAGCCTCAGGTGTTCATTCCTGCAGTGCAGCCTGAGAATAGACTTCATCACTAGTTCCACGTTCATGGAAACATCGCTCCGTGGTCTGTTCCTGCCGCACCAGAGGAACTATGGGAATGTGAGCGGAAAGCTAGGGAGCTCCAACAATCAGACATAATGTAACAACACACCATCAAGCCTATAGATTTGAGTGCAACGTTTTTAGTCTGCACACTCAGTTTGGCTCATCTTTGCTGTTTTTTCTTGAGAGGATTCCTGCTTTATGATCATTTTATGGATTTGACTGTAAGTTGTGCAGATACTCATTAGGTTAAAAATATAATATTAATCAGAAAGGCGTCTTGTCTTCAGATTGGATTGATTAGGACCATCTAGAGAAGAAGTGAGTGACACAAAGAGACGGAGGAGGGTGGGGGTGATGCTCTGTTTGTTGCACCTTAACAGTATGAGCTCCTTTGCTTTCACCAACCCACGGAAGAACATTTTGTGCCTTGTGTAGGCTTTTTGAAGCCAGCTGGTAACCTGGGGGCTGCCTGTGTCATCTGCGCTGTTGGCTGTGATTGTTTTGTGTGAACCGATCCTACATCAGCCTCATGGAGCTGTCTGTTCAGCACCACGGAGCTCTGCTGACAAGTAACATCTGCGTCACTCAGACAAAACAACATTACACAAAAGTCTCGAATCAAACTTGTGATCTTGGTGGTTGCATGCTACTTGTGTGTAGGTGAGTTTGCATGTGTGTGGTATAGCCCTAATGGTGCCTCTGTGTGTGTGTGTGTGTGTGTGTGTGTGTGTGTGTGTGTGTGTGTGTGTGTGTGTGTGCATAGCCAAATGTAACACTCATAATGCATTTAGGCTGTTGAGTTTATATAGAGGAAAATGCATGAGACTGAGAACAGTGTCAGACTTTGCATGCTTGTCAGAAAGCTGGTTAAATGAACATGAGTCCCCTGCTTGCAGAGCTGTGACAGAAGTAAAGACAGTACAGGATCTACACAGTATGCAGAAGAACATGTGTTGCAGAAAACATGACAAATCATTACTTAAGCGTTTGTTTTATCTTTTTTTTCCCCACCTGTACCATTCCAGCCCTCTGTCATAGTTTCTATCGAAAAAGTGGGGCTCCGTTCCGAGTGCGCGCACATCTGGATGTATCCGGATGAACTCCAGCACCGCCCTGGTTCCTCCTTTCTTTACACCGACTATTAACGCATTAGGCAGCTTCTTATTCCCATATCTTTGCGCAACACTCATGTTTCTCAACTTCGCGTCAGCCCAGTGAGTGCCGGAAGAGGCAGATGCTTTACTTTGGTAGCGGGGATCACTTGATCCTCGCTGGGCAGCAGACTCATCCAGAGCGGACCTGACTTCCAGCGAAGCGCAATTGTCTAATTTCCCAAGAAGTTTCTTCCCTCCTGCGTTCTTGCTCGGCGGGCATCTTTTCCCGCCGTAAGCCTGGTTTGTCATGATTGTGCTGCGACAAAAAATAATACTATAGCATAAATAGGTGCACGACAGTGAAACAGTGAATATGAAGGCGAATCTGGCGCTGAATCTGTTCGTAGATGAGAGGAACCTATGTGCCATGTCTCCATGGGTTCAAAGTGCTGCATGATTTTCCATCGGAGTCTTCCTCCTCTCTTGCTCTGCGGTCGGAGTCTGGCAATAATGTAGGTTCCAAAGTCAGACAGACTGGCATATGAGGATAGGGGTGGTTTCTCTGAGGCATAAACTGCGCGCAAGTCTCGTTATTTCTTTTCATAGGCTGCTGAATTGAAGAAAACTTGCAACAGAATATGATCGCAGCCGCTTCAGAGAGAAAAATGGGTCAGTCCCCCTTTCAGACAAGTTTTTCCTAAGTAGTTTGAAGTGATTCATTTGGATCAATTGCTGATGGCACTGTCCTACAACGAATCCGAAAGGAATTTGACGCCCGTCTTTATCCTCCTTCTCCTGCTGTGTGGATTGTGAGAGAAAAGGAAAAGTCCAACGCGTCCTCAGTGTCCCCAAAACTCTCACCAGCGCGATTGTTTTGCTCGCCTCTGAGGGGATTTCGATGCTCAGCCCACCTTTTCCCTTTCATAATGAAGTTGTGAAGATATATGCACTTAGGCTACCGGCTATAAATATTTAAGCAACCCTCTGACGTAATTCACATGATCATAATTCTATATGCGTTTTATCTTTTAAAGGAACATCCTGAATATTTTAGGAGGCATCATATTTGGAGGTTTAAAGATGCAAAATGAGCACCAGGGAGTCCAGTAATTAATGTCTGGAAATTATTTTAACTTTGATTCCATTAGTTTCAGCATGTCAGAGCAGCATGGTGTGTGTTAAATGAATCTTATGACATGGAGTTTCATAATGTCCACATTCATTTCAGAAGAATCCACCAAAGCACACAGGCTTGCTGCTGTCAACAGCTTTGTAATCAGTCTTCTGCTGTGTGCAACGTGTTTGCTTCTCACTTGAAACAGAATGATTCAACAAGACTGAGCGTTCTCTACATGTTGAGTATTTTTCTTTACACACACACACACACCTGGGCATTAGCAGCCTGAAAGCCATGATGCAAGCTGGATGCAGAGTGCTCCTTCATTGTCATGGTTAGAGTCTGTCCATGCCTTTATTATGGGAGAGTGAATAGCCATACAAACAGCAGCAGCAATATTCACATTTTTACACCTGCAAATACAATATGAACATAATACATTGTCATTCTGTTTCTGCCCATGACCCTGTGCATGCACACGTCTTCCTGTTTGCCCTCAAAATGGCTTTTTCATGAAGTTTGGGATCCATTTGCCGGGTTGTGTGTATCTGCTTTAAAACACGACTACCTTAGCAACAACAATGGAGCAGTTACATGAAGAAATTAAAAGCAAAGTTATGTGGCAGGATACACTTACAGCTCCGAGGCAAACAGTTGTTAAAAAAAGGGGTAAAGCACAAAAGTGAAAGAAGTTTTCTAAAGGATTATAATGATACAAGTGTGCTTCTACTGTATTAGCTAAATGACAAACAGAGGGGGTGTGAGGAGGTGAAGGTGAAGCCACTCTTAAATAAAAAATGCAGATCAATAACCAGCCTGTGCCTCCTTCCAACTCTTTATTATTTCAGCACATTCCACTCAGTGCTCATAAAACTCACATTTGACATTAAAAAACAACAGCAGTAGCCTCATATTAACACAAAAAAGAAGCACAATGAAGCTGAGATAAAACATTCAAGGTTTGGCATCTGTTATCTACTAATCACATTCGTGATCATTCGCTTTTGTGTTCTACAACTTAAGATTGATGTCAATAAATATATTTTTTTTTGTTGTATTTAATCTTAATTTAATCAGGCAGTCTCATTGCGATAAAGATCTCTTTTCTAAGAGAGACCTGAGAACAAAAAAAAAAAACAAGAACACAATCAGCAGACAGAAACAATACAACTACACAGTAAACAAGTTACACGAATCATTGAAAAACATCAGATAATAAAGTTTTAAAATCTCCAAGAAGAGTTTAAGACTCAAGTTTGAGGGCAGTTTGCAGTTCAATCCATTTAAAAGGTGCATTGTACCTGAAACCAGGTCTGCCAACATTAGTGTGAACATGAGGGATTCCTAAAGTTAAGTGCTGGATCATGTGCTGTAGTTACTATATTTATATGAGAGATTTAATATATTGATTTAGCATATTGATGATTCTGTAAGATTTTTAAAGTCAAATCTAAGCAAGTGTGTGCTGCATTGAGTTACTGCTTATAAAGCGGTAAAGTAAAGCCTTTCATAGGAATTTGTGAATGTTGTCACTGAGACATATTAAACTAATATACAAGCAAAACAGCCAAGATTCAGTGCTGTTTAAACAGATAATAGTCTCGGCTCCCTCGGGTTTACTGCCTCACTGCCGCTCTGTACTCCAGGAAATAAACAAGTGGCTGTATTTTTACGCTACTACGCCCTGCACCGTTTTATGAAGTCATCTGTCAGGCCCCTTCAGCTGGCCATGAGACAGATTTTTTTCTCACCTGCACCTCGTGTTGAATGATGTCAGAAAATGTAACTAGCCCAAAATGTTTGATAATAACTTAACATTTTGTTCCATGCCGTGTTGCTGAACCTGCTTCTGAAAATGACGTAATATACTGCATTAAAAAACATGTTGGAGCTCAAACCGTTGGACAGTTGGACACATGGTTTGCAGAGGCAGAAACTGCACTGAAGACCGTCCCAACACCTTCACACTTTATTGTTTTCATGTGTCACTCTGAGACTGTACATGAGAGATTGGCCCTTGGCTGCAAGGACACTCATATTTGTAGCTGGTATGAATGAATATGGGCTCCGAACTGAAATTCAAGGACACAACAAGTAAGAATGTTTTAAAATGATTTTCTTGCATCACTCTAAGTATACAATTTTTAAAACCTTTTGGCTTTTTCTTTATAATTCGTCTGTAGACATGGGTGAGGGGTACACACTTTTGGTGTTTCAAAGAGGTCTCAGTCTCCCAGGCTTCCTACGCAACAGGATTAATTCATAGTTAATAGTTAAAGTCCCATAAATTGGCAATAAATCATGTGAAGTGACTTGTGGCTTATAGTAACCTCACATATCGCTAAGGTTTTCACTCCCCACTCCACGCACATACACATACTTGCAGAAAAACTCACATGAACAGCAGGAAGTAAAAGCTGTTTTCCTTCACACCTCCACTTGTGGACAGCACTGCACTTGTCTGCCCTCACACCCTTCACACGGTGAAGAATGAACTCCTTAGTGAGCAGTGAAATGACCCAGTAAAGGAATTATGATTTGTTTATTGTCTGATGATGCTTCAAGGCCAAAATAATGTATTAATGATAGAAAACATTGAACTTGTGTAGCGTATAACATCAGACTTTAAATGAGTGTATTCTTACCATCCCCAGTTGTGAGAACTGTGAAAAATAATTTTTTATTCTGTGCAATTCCAATGAGCAACAGTGCAGAATATTATAAGTCTTACTTGATGTTTGCAGATATCCTAGAAACTGCTTATAAATTACAAGCTTCTGCAATATGTGATAGTTTGTCAGCAAGTTTTCAGAAAATATGACATTAGTGGGGCAATATCCAGACTTTCATGCTTTGCTTTCTTTACTTCCATAGTTTTATAGATCCTGCATCACAGCAAACACAAGAAATGCTCAATCAGATATTTGGATTTTAATCTTTTCATAAATGCATATGATATCAACCCAGAATAAACAACATCTTCCAAAAAAACTACATTTTTTGTGTTGGGTACTTGCTGCTATGTGCCAATTAACTTCATGTGGTATATCTTTGCTGCTATACTAATGCTGATAAAAGGCCCGGTCCTAGCTATAGGTGACCTAGGCAACCACTTAGGATGCCATCTAATGGCGGGCGCCGATATAACAAGCCAATTTCACTACGCGCCGGTGTTATGCTGAGTTCTGCCTGCCTGCCAAGAATTGCATGCACCTTGAGGGAGCGTGCACAGCTAAAGGGAAAACTACCAGACACTGATTTTTTTAAGCAATGAAGTACCGTTTAAATAAATAAATAAAAAATAATCTTCTTCGTCAGGTTCATTAATGATGATAAATGATCTAAAGTCTATAGTTTTTGAACGTTCAGTCATCAGTATTTCATTCGATAAGTTTTCAAGAGTAATCAAGTTTTTCTTGATATCTCAATGTTTTTTAGGGTGAACTCTTCTGTGTTTTTTGTTGATGTGTTTTTAGGCAGAGTATTTCAGATAGTTATACTAAAATTAGGTTTTTAAATGCGGAAAAATTAATGTGGGCTGTCAAATTCACTCTGTCAGAGTCCATCAAATAAAGTATGTGCTGATAAAACCATTTGATTCCTATCAAACTTTGATTTGAAGTCATTAAAGGAGGGGATGCAATTCTCGGCAGGTAATAAGATACAAATCTGCCGAATAACACATCCACACTGTCATTTTATTATTGGAGATCAATGAATCAGATGGTTTTACCAGCACATACTTTGGGCCGTTTTGGCTCAACAGTGTGAATTTCATACATTCAATAATGACCTAAGCTGAAATAATAGGGGATGCATTACTCTGCAGCAACAATCAGTTCTGCCGAATAATGCATGCAACCCTTAACACTCAGTAATGACGCTTCAAAGTTTGATAGAAATCAAAGAC
The DNA here is from genome assembly GCA_038419695.1 of Scomberomorus guttatus. Classification (NCBI taxonomy): domain Eukaryota; kingdom Metazoa; phylum Chordata; class Actinopteri; order Scombriformes; family Scombridae; genus Scomberomorus; species Scomberomorus guttatus. The sequence goes on from CM076459.1 coordinate 2,520,829, forward strand.
AGACCATACTTGAACCACATGTCTGCGTTTCCTCAGCCTGAGTCTGGCCCATATACAGCATGACTGTCAGATCAAACATAAATGGGCCTGATGTATTTGACACAATAGTAAAAGGTTGTGGTCCAGTTCTGGCCCACATGCTGTAACATTCTAATTTTAATCATTTGGCCCAGCTCTGGCCCATACACTATATACTGATATCAAATTAAAAATGTGCTGCTGGCCCAGGCCTGGCCCATGTACATGAAGGGTTGCCTTGTTGCCATGGAGATCCAAAGTCCCACCCCACTTCAGGGCTAGCCTCTGTTCCACAGGGTATTTTTGCATTTCTTTCATCAGTGTTTCTGATAAGCTGAAACATGATACTCAGGTTTTCTGTTAATATTCTAGATAAATTGATCATATTAATACAATTTGACTGAGCTGCAGTTGTATAGTAGATAGTCTGTTGCTAAGAATATGAACAAAATACCAAAATACCCTGGTATCATTTTTTTAGCTTTTCAGAAAGACAGATTAAAGAAACGCTATGCAAAAAAATATATTGTGGAACAGAGGCATAGTGCAGCTGTGCAAAGTACATCTGAGGATGATGGGAAAGTCATTAGTTTTGCAGGTATTTGATCAAAAACCAAAGTATTGAACACATTAAAATATTGACCTGATTGGGCTGGAAAGTTGAAGGATCACCAAAGTAATAACGATCTATGCATGAATGTCTGAACCAAATTTGATGGAAATCCTTTCAACAGTTGTGGAGACATCTCTCTAAAAACAATGTGAACATCATGGTGGTGTTAGATGAAAAGTCAGAGGATCACCAAAGTCATTAGGATTCATCTGGTGGGAGACATGAATGTCTGTATAAAATGTCCTGTCAATCCAAGAGTTGTTGAGATATTTGAGTCTGGACTAAAGTGGTGGATTGACCAGCTGACCCTGGTCAGGTGACTGTGAGTGCAAGGTCATAGTGCGGCAGGCAGTGTATGAAGAAAGCCTCAGCATGAGACCCAGTATGCTCATCGTTTAGATGTAATTTAGGATCAATGTGGCCAGAGAGAGTGTATATATGGTATACACAGATTTGTTTGTGTATATGAAGTGTCTACATGCATATACTGTGTATGTTACTATGTGTAAATTAGGAGGTTCAGAATGAAAAGGTAAATATCATCGTGGGCATCAGATCAGAATGCATGGAAATAAAGCCAGGAAACTTCAATCATCTGAAAAAAAGGTTTAATTTCTCCAAAATCAAAGGAATTAATTTATGAGCATAGAGGGAGAAAAAACACACACAGGCCTTTGAATCTGAAAGAAAACAAATACAAGATTAAAACTTGTGTCTCTCCATCTTAAAGAAATAAGGATAAATAAAGTTCTCAGTTAAACCAGCATGGACATAGGATAAGAACTAAAGAGTAAGATAAATTCCTCTTACCAGAACTGCTGCCCCATGCGAAGGCGAGAGCTTTGAATCTGAGTGAGAGTGTAGTCTTTAAATAAGGAGTGATCAGATTAACTTAATCAGGTAAACGAGGGGTGACAAAGACTGAAGACAAGCGAGCAAGCGAGCGAGCAAAGTTTATTTATATAGCAGCTTTCACAGACACCAGTCACAAAGTGCTTCACAGTCAAAGAAATAAAGTCAAATACAATCAAATCAAATCAAATAAATAAAGACAAAACAAAGACACCGGATAAAATATACAAGGGGAACAGACATAAGAGACAAATTAAAACATAAAATACCACATGCTACCTAAATGCCTGTCTGAACAGATGGCTTTTTAGCTGCTTTTTAAAAGTCCACAGTGTCCAAGTACCTCAAGCTTATTGGGAGACTATTCCAAAGCTTAGGGGCTGCCGACTGGAAAGCACAATCTCCCCGAGTCTTAAAACGTGACCGAGTTACACTTAGAAAACACTAGGTAGAGGACCTGAGAGCTTGGCTCATGGTGTGGGGGTGCAGAAGGTCCGTAATATACTGTGGAGCCTGGTCACGTAGAGCTCTATAAGTGAGCACTAAAATTTTAAAAGGAATTCTAAAATTAACAGGAAGCCAGTGCAGTGAGGTTAACATAGGTGTAATATGTGACCATGTGTTAGATTGTGTTAAGAGCCTAGCAGCAGCATTTTGAACAGTAAGCGGTGTAAGGAAGATTTATTAAGGAAGGGAAAAAGAGAATTATAGTAGTCCAAACATAATGAGATAAAGCAGGTATTAGCATCATTTCATTCCTTGACACAACAGACCTAAGTTTGGCTATGTTTCTTAGGTGAAAGAAACATGACCGAGTCAGCGTCTTAATGTGAGCATCAAAACTCACGGATTGGTTTAAAAATCACACCAAGATTACGCAGACAAGACTGAGAAGATGAGGATGAGGCACCAAGGTTCTGCCTGATCGATGAGTGAAGATTATCAGGACCAAAAATCAAGACTTCAGTTTTATCTGCATTTAACTGCAGAAAATAATTTGCCATCCATTTCCTAATTGCATTTAAACAGTTGTTCAGTATAGAGAGTTTATGAAGCTCATCGGGTTTAAATGAAAAATACAATTGGATGTCATCAGCGTACAAATGGTAGGAGATGTTGCTAAAACTAATGATAATCTGTCCTAGTGGCAGCATGTATATGGAGAATAAAATAGGTTCCAAGACCGATCCCTGGGGGACACCACATGGCAAAGCTGCAGTGTTCGACACAAATTCACTTACAGGGACTGACAAAGACCTATCTGTGAGATAGAAGAACCACTCCAATGCAATGCAAGAGCCAATTAGTGATAAGGAAAAGAGAGGAAGGGAGGCGAGGTAAAGGAAGTGGAAAAAGGGAAGAAAATAGGGATCTTTACTACACTATGTATAATTAAATTTAACTGAGTGTGAGTGTGTGTAGGCATGTGTGTATGTATGGTATATAGTACTTTGAATATGTTTTTATTGTGACTTTAATATGGACTCTTGAAAGATAGCCTTGAGCTAAAAGAGATTCAAATAAAACTACTCACCAGTTTCGATCTGAAGTCTGATTCCTGGAGTTGGATTTCAAGACTGTGGAGGCCTTGCTGGTCCTTTACTGGTAGGAGGCCCTCATCAATTTCATATTGAGACACATCTTGTGGTTTTGCTTATAAAACTTGTAGAATGTGTGTTTGCTTCTTGAGAATCATCTCCTGCTTAGTGAGCATTTCATGCATTCATGCTGAAAAAGAAAGGAAAGACCGACATTCATAAAAAGAGGATTTATAAAGTTAATATAAAATTAATATTTTTCAGGATCATCAGTATGCCCTTGACCCACTGAAAGCAAAAAAAAAAGTTAACTGAGGCTCAGGAGAGGGTGGAGGAATTGCAACGGGACTACACTACAACTACATCATTTCATTTAATGCTTTCTAATTAAAATATCCAGCATTTTATTTGTTCAATATTTAATTTTCTGTAACATTTCAATACTGTAATATGTAAAAATACACACATATGTAATCTGTTTATCCCACAATTTTAATGTATCATGTTTTGTGCTGGTTTCATCATTAATGTATAACTTGTTTTCCTAAACTTTTCAGATCTTCCAGTTGAACTCTTTGAGCAGCACCATGCCTACACTCCTGCTTAAAGGGAATTTGCTTTAACGCTGCATTTGCATGGACCTAAAGCCTACAAGTACATGAGAGAAACAATGAAGATACCACTCCCACATCCTCACACTCTTCAAAAGTAAATATTACCCTTTCCACATCTTCACGCTCGTCAAAAGTAAATAAACAGGCGATATGTCAGTATGTGTTGTGGTGTTTACACACTATCTATTGTATTACCTGACACAGGTGGTTGCAGACTGTGGATGCCAAGCCTGGATTAAACATATTACTTTTAGATATTCTACAACAACAACAAAAATGAAGATCCGGCGAGATTCAGTCGAGTGTCTCATTGTGGATGCCATGGCCATCAGGAGGCAGGGTCAATATGACTCACACAAAACAGTGACAGGCTTTGTGCATCTTGGAGATGGCATTGATGAGACCAGTGGGGCAAGTGAAGCCATTGTGTTTATGGTTATTAGACTACAAAGCCACTGGAAGACGCCCACTGACTACTTCTTTATTAAGACATTGACACCAGACAGCCTTGGAGGCAGCACATGAGCAAGGTATTAAAGTACTGTGTGTGGCAACGGATGGGCATTTATCCAACATCAGCACGTGTACTATGTTTGGATGCCAGTTCAAGCTGAATCCTTTGGAGCCTCTCAAGACATATTTTGCCCACCCATCTACCGGGGAAAAAGTGTTTGTGATGATGGACCCGTGTCACATGTTGAAATTGGCTGGGAACATGTTACAGGCATACAGTTCCATCATCAGTCCTGCTGGAATAGTGAGATGGAGCTACGTATCAGAGCTAAATGATGCACAGGACGAAGAGAGTATGCTGCATGCTGCCAACAGGATCACAAGAAAGCACATAAACTTCAGCACTCAGAAGATGAAGGTGTCCCTGGCAGACAGACATTAAGCCGGTCTGTGGGAAAGGCTCTGCACATGCTTGAGAAAGCTGGGTATCCACAGTTCAAGGATTGTTCTCCAAAAGTTGAATTTACTCAGGTTATCCTTGAAAGGTTCATCAGTACTTCTACTTTTCAGTGCTGTGAAAATGTAATGTATAAGGAAACAGGGCTGCAATTAATTGATTAGTTGACCGACAGAAAATTAATCTGCAACAATTTTGATAACCGATTAATCTTTTAAGTTGGTTTACCTTCACTAACATTTTAAAGAGTAAGTTTTCCTTTTGCAGGGCCTTCAAAATGTAACAAATAATAACCAGAGGAATATAATAACAATAATATAACCACACTTAAGCTAACTATAATTCTAGTTTTAGTTCAAATTATATAATAATATTTACTAAAATTGTTTAATATCATAAGACTGAGTTGATGGTTTTATACAGTAAGTATTTGCATACTGACATTTTTCCATATTTCAAAGGTATCTGTCTGTGACTGGTTTTTGTCATCAACATTGACACATTGACCCTGATGATACTAGAACTGCTTCAGTCACACAGTATGTGTGCACATACTGCTTCATCCAGGACCATTTGGAGCTCCTATTTAATTCCATCAGGGCCTCAGGTGGGAGCTGATGTTTAAGGGCACAATTCTTACATTCTTACATTTTAAGTTTGGTAAAAAAACAACAACACATGACTAAGTTATCTCTTGTATAACTTCCAGGTGGATGGAACAACAACTCGTGTGTGGTTCACTTCCAGAGTGTCTTCTGCCGTCTCATGGTCTATGGTGACATTTCTCCAGGAATCACAGGCAACATCAGAGCACAGGATGACACTGTGTCTCTGTCAGCTGTAGTGCCACTGAGGACTCTGACATTGCATCCTCTCCATTCGAGAATGTCGCTAGTGTGGTGTTGCACCACAGCTGCCTGCCAACTATCTTTGGGTGCCTAACCGAGAAAACTCTGGTGTATATTGCAGGTTTTGTTGTCAAGCAGGTCATGAGGCAGCTTCCATGTGATGTATGATGTAACCGTTCGGTTTGTAAGGCTGTACCAGCATCATTTTGTGATGGCTACCACCTTCTAACCTTGAAAAACAATGGAGGCCTGATGATTCCAAGCATATAGCCAAGGTGATCCGCTCAGCAGAGCACTGCATGAGACGGTCCACAAACATTTCATCTGCAGCACATCAGTGCACTGTGTCTCTGGTCAACCGTGTTGTCAGAGCAAACATAGGTTTTGAAGATGTGTTTGATCTTCGTGACCATATTGTTGAAACTCAGGCTGGCATTGACAACCATCACTTTAGCCTCATATCTTTAATCGTGAGCAGCTTTCATAAGTTGGGGTAACACCATGTGGCAAAAATTCACACTCTACACTTGCAGAGAGGCAGCTTGAGAAAGAAGCTGTGTAGTGTTACAGGGTTATTAGAGAAGAACTTTATGAGTGAACATGTAAATCCCAAAGTGATGTAGCTTTAGTTTGCTGCTGATACACATATATATTTTTTTGTACATAATGTGTGACTTAAAATGTAAATTAGCATTTATTGTTTCTGCTGATACAATGTATATGGTTTTTGTCCATAACGTGTGAATTAAAATGTAAATTAGCATTTATTGTTTCTGCTGACACACTGCATATATATATTTTTTTTATCTTTATATGAGATTAAAGCTAAATTTGTATTGTTCATCTCTCCTGTATAAACATGCAGCCCTAAGCCATTTATTTTCACTTGTACAAAACTAACATTTGTTTATCAGAATGTGGAACTATTACACTGCAACTCTGCACAACCCTACTGATACACTGTATATATTTTTGTACATATTATGTGTGACTTAAAATGTAAATTAGCATTTATTTCCAAAAGTATAAACAAAATGACATCATAGTAGCCGTTTTATATGCAGTAAGAAAAAAGAATTTACTTTGAAACTAATTACGTCGGGTAAGTTCATTTAAAATATATAAAATATATTATAGAACTATTACTGTTACTTTCTACATAAGATAAAGCATTTTGGTATGAAAACCCGCATTTTTAATTTAACCAAATATCCAGTATCATAAATACATTCAGTCTGGCATTTGTAACAAACCAAACCGCTTGAAAATTGGTTGAAAATTTAGACCTCCTACCTCGATAGAAATACATGCATTAGGAGGCGTGACTTCGTCTGACCAATATGGCGGATAAAGGATAGCGAAGTCATGACCCGCCCTACTCTGCCTCTGATTGGCTAGTACTCGTTGCCTTTTTGATGGTTCATGGATGTTCTCTTTATGCATCCATGGGTTGCTTAGGTTTTGGCATTGACTGTATATAAATCATGGCTGTATGGACGTCATGACAGATCCCCAAAAGTGAAGCCAAACATCTCGATCATTCCCTGGTGGCTGGCTGCAGTATAGGTCATAAGTCCCGCCCCCTCCATGTTAGCGGATGGGACATGAGCCAAACTAAAAAAATCAAAGAACACATCAAATAAATTTTTCCCAAAGATGGTTTCTGTCATTTTACGTAGTTTTTATCACGCTGATGCTTGTTCAAGTGCTCATTTTTCTGATAAGTTTGTTTTTAATGAGTTATTTGATGATATAAAAAGGGGCTGTAACGTCATGATTGACAGCTGTGACAGCCGCTCTCAAACCTTCGTCAGGCGGCGGGACAGCTGAGGGGGCGTGTCCCGCGGGCCTGACTCTACTGCGCAACTTTGGCTCCAAATGACGTCCTACAAGCGAGATGGCAGCTCCCGGAAAGCAGATATTTTGGCTTCATGTTTGCAAAGCGGCAGGAAGTGGAGATGCATCGTCAATCAATGGCATGAGAAGTGACATTGGTTGGGGTTAGGCAGAGCCACAAGAATATCAGGGTAAGCCAATATATCTACGAGCTAACGTTAGCTGCTAACGCTAGCTAAACTACACTGGAAAGCTCTAGCTCACGTTAGCCCGCTGTAAGCTAAGTTAGTTAACCACATTATCTTATTGTCATTTTCAGATGCACTTTTAAAATATGTACAATCACCATCTGTCACAACTGGTAAAGGCCCAAGTACGTCCACAGATGTGCGTATTTCTTCAGGTGAGTGAGTGTCAATTTAATCATTCCAGATGGTAAATAATCTAATGTAAATACATGTAATGCTATATGCAAGCTAATCAATGAACTTGTTCCTGTTTCCTCTGTATCTGTATCTATAGAACCACTTGAAGAAACATCTCAACAGTTGGCTGCATCTTCTGATGATGAGAGCACAACACTGACCACAGATTTCACCTTGTCACCTTTCTCAGGTGTGTGAATACACGAATACAAACATGCACAATTTTGATGGTCATTTTAATAGCCACCTCATTTGCACAACTGTAATTGTCTAACATTACACACTCCGCACATTTGCCTCAATCAGTTGATTCAAGTATATTCCTTATAAAAGCATATATTACTGTGCTCGTGTGTGAAGCTTGTTTGGACATCAGGTGAGAATAAGTGTAATATCTGCCATGCAGAAGCACCAGATGCATCCTCCTCTAGTGATGGGAAATCCACCTCTTTTTAGTGAGCCAGATCATTTTTGGCTCAGCTCAGCAATAAGAGTCGGCTCTTTCAGCTCCCAAATGGCTCTTCATTTAGTACCACTTCTGGCTTTTATGATACAGCCAAATTTAGCAATGTTTTGATCTATGTTTGGTATGTGTGCCCATATATCACTTAAATTATTCAGTGTAATTATACTAAACCTTATCATTTCCAGAATACTATAATTTTACATTAAAAAAATTAAAAAATTAAAAACCTTAAATAATGTAATAACATCAAACACTATTACACATGTGTTTTGAATGTTTAATTTATATTGAACTATCCAAAACAGTGTCAGGCCAGTGATAAAAAATGCTAAATGAAATGGGTAAATCAAAGAGAAAACAACACGGGGCAGCTACAGTCCGTCAGAACTGAAAACTGTCAGCTCCCCCCCACCCCCCCTCTGTCTGCTTTTAACCTGAGATCTCTGTCTGTCATCACACGTGACTGGCCGCATGCACATACACATTAACACCACATTCAGTCAGTGCGTGGAGTGTGCGTGTGGCCGAGCAGTGTGGTGAAAAGATCATCCTATTATTCTGTCTTGCATTCATTTACAAAAAAAAAAAAGAGATTGGCTCTCAGATGGGAACCAGCTCCCATCGTTCACTTAAAGGAGCCGGCTCATAGAGACGACTTGTCCGCGACCGACACATCATTAGCCTCCTCTGCCCAACCTTTGGAGCTGCATACACCTGCTGCTGAGACAGATGAGCTTATTTTAGCTGATCCTGCTGATTGGCCTTCACACCTGATAGACATATATACACTATATGATACCATACATTATAACATTTAAACAAACAGCACATTTATGTCTTTAGAACCATCGCTGCACATGTATTCATTTATTTATTTATTTAATTTTCTGGGGAGGAAGGGGGGGCTGGAATGAAGCTCGCCTAGGGCACCAAATGGGGATTCAAATAATCTCTCTCTTTTAAGTTCATATAAACCACTGAGAATAACCAGCCTTGCCAAGCTTCTGCACAGCAGCACAGCGGAGCACCCTGTGGTAATGAAACACCTTCCTTTTCTTCTTGCCGTCATCCTATAATGCCAAGGATATCAGGATATCTCACTTTTTCATTTAGTTTCATGCTATTCAGAGATTAGGTTCACAATATCACTATGATATCAGGGCTTGACAGCATTCAGTTATTCCACCCACTCTGTGGAAAACCTGACACTATACTGCTAAATTATGTGGCACACTGTAGGCTGCAATTTTGTAGATAAACTTGAAAAAGATGCCAGCGTAAGGACTATAACTATTGTTTCTTAAAAAAAAAGGTCTGACAGCAACGATGAGTTTCAGAATTCAGGTTATACAGTAAAATGTGTCATCTTTATTTGTGGTAAACACCCACCCGGTGTTTTTCTGCAGATTCCTATCTGTCTGATGGCAAACCAGATCGACAACACTTGCTGTGTATCTTCACAATCCTCCTTCAAACTAGAAAAACATCGAGTGAACAGTGAGACAGAGAGTGTAAGTCATTAAAACAAAGCTATACCACGCATGCTTGTAAAAAAAACTGTTAACACGACGCCGTAAAAGCCAAAAATGGTCAGCTAAAAGACTAAAGTTTCAGAAATTTGCTGGAGAGTCATGCTGAAAAACTTTGTCAAAATTCTATATTTATTACAACAGAGACACTTATTAGTCGCCTTTTAAGATGCATTTATTATTAAGTTAGGAATTACAGTCTGTGCTGAATATGCAGAACTGTGCTGTTTGATTGGACTAGTAAAGAAATGATTGTTCAGGGAGAAGAGCAGGGAGTAAGAGACACAAAGTGAATATACAGTAGGGAATTACAGTAATGTTTTGTTGCTTTGAGACTGCACTAATGTTTCTTTGAGAGCAAACATAAGTACTGTATACTGGATGTTTATTCCCCTCCGCTGAATCCAAAATGCAGTGTTATACAACTACTGATCAAAACCAGTTCATCAAAATGTCTTAGCAGAGGGAGATTGTTGCTGATTCCAGTGGAAAAATGAAGCAGTGCTGTTCGTGTTTTAGTTGAGAACTGTCTTTTTATGCCATCAGTCACTCCTGCACATTTAATGTAATTAAAACTGGTCCCAAAGACCGACAGAATGAAAACTTAGAGGGTAGTAAAATAAAGCATTTTTCAGACTAACGGTCCTGCTTTATGACATCTATGTTATACCATCAAAATTAATGTGAGAATGATATATAGAGGTTAATTTTTGTGCATGTAGGTGCTTTAAGAACAGAAAAATGACACTGAGTTGTCAGGACACTCATAATTATTCATTGATTTATTATATTTTCAGTTATATTTTTAATATTTCTATGACTTAATTAACAAATGTGCTTTCCACTTGCTTGGCAGGAATAAACTATGCATGATTAACATGAAAGACAATTTGCTGACTTGCTTGAAACACTGAACAAGATACAATATTTAATTAAATTGTGTGACTTCTGCCATACTGCCTGCAATGAGTGCACGCTGTTTTCCCTTAAGCAGATCTCTAAAGGTTCTGCGCATTCACAATTCCCCTCCGCACCGTACATTACAGTAAAGTATGCCAACACGCCATGATTATAAATGCCTTAACTAGTGCGTTATAAAATGTGTACCTGTAGCATGCTGAACTTCAGATAGCAAAATCAGCGTCATGTTTCAAAGTTTTCTCACATCTGACTTCAGTTCTTCAATTTAAACTTCTGCTGCAACTCGCCACTATAACTAATAATTCTTATTTGCCTTTTTCTTCATGTTGTTATTCATCTTCTTCTTCTTGTGTGTTTGTTGCTGATCTACTGAGCAAAGACAACACGAACAAAAGCAGAGCACCGACTAAAGGCCATTGAACAGCAGGTTACCTCTCTCCTTGCCAACCACAGTGTCAGCTAATTGCTGCTGACATTTTGCCCATGTTGTTTAAATCAAAACTATTCTGATGCATTGCTTTCTTTTGTTTCTTCTCAAAAAGGGGACACGGTTTAGAAATGCCACCCTCTCTGCCATCCGCTGAGGATCTCACTATTCGACAAAATCGTTTAATTATCACACAGTTGGCTTTGACAGTACTCAGCAGTTTGCTGAATACAGCAAATATTTCTGAATCTCTTGCATGTAGGGTGAAGTCAACACCCACTGATTTGGCTGCCACCAGGTAAAAAAAGAGTCTTAACTGTCAGGAGTTATCCCAAAAGTCAAATTAGTTTCAACTTAAGCAAAAATATTAGAAACACAGGAGCCTGGTTGCTGTGATCCATCCACACCTGATTTATTTTGTTGAGCAGCATTGATTTTAAGCAGCTGTAGCCTATTTTATTAAGTAATTTACCAAGATTAAATGATTTTTTTAAAATAGAAATTATTGATTGCAGGTTGTTCCAGTGATTAAATGATACGGAGGCTCTCTCTGTATTGTACTGTATATTATCCACAGTGTCCCTACAATTAAATGTTAGCACCTCCGTGTCAGACTGATTTACATCCCCTCAATTTTCACGCAGCACCTCTTTGATGGATGATGGATGGCTGCTATCAGAGAAGGACATGAGTGTTGTTAAAAATGAAGCAATTTATTTGCTCCGAGCAGCTCTGAACACAACTTCTTATTGATTGAGACAACCCACGCAGCTGATGGATTTAGTGCGTTTTATTTGAGTTTCAATGACACAGACAAAGGGTTGCTTCAGCGTGTAATTGATCACTTGTGCATACAAGGCTACACCCCTGTTTCTGTTGCCTAAATGCAATGCGAGTCGATTGATGGCTGTGAAGTGGATTTCCATGTCCTTTCAGTGGCCTCCCAGATTCATTTTCTTTGATTGCATCTCCACAGATTCTTTATTCTGGATGGCTAGCACCCTGTGAAAACACATAAACAGGGAGTACATAACCCCTGCTGTTATTCTGAGGCTCAACAATCCTCAGTCCAAACAAAATGAGAACTATCCTCCAGAGGGACCCTGAATAGCCTCAGACTGGGAAACAGGGGAAAGAAAAACACTGATGATGACACGGAGGTAACAAGCCTGTATCTGTGCAAATAAACTTGTTGCTATTAGTTGGCTAGTAGAACACCTTGTTATTAGTATATTAACATGAACTCCTGTCCTCCCTGTCCAAGTCAATAACCAGTATTGTCATTAAGATGTCAAATTTGGTTCAACAAAGTTAGGTGCTGCAACTTTCGATGCCACCTGTTGCTACCTCTCACATTTCAGTTTTTCGTTGTCTTGCTCGTGGCCTCGGGAGAGAATTAACAGAGACAAATATTGATTGGACTGTCCTGCGGCATATTGTGTCCGACAGAGATGAGAATATTTAATTTGGTGATATTATGCTTCAAGCAAAACTGCAAAAGTGTTTAATTTTCACACAGGCTGATGTGACCGCATGTACAGAATATTGTGTGAAGCATTTATAAGTTCTCCACACTTTTCAGTCAAGTAGTCTCTCAAACTGGCATACAAAACATAAAGAAGAACAATTATATGTATGTTCTTTTCAAGGACTGCTGTCAGTGTATAGAAATTAAATTGTTCTCCTACAAATACAGTATATAAAATGATAAAATGCTTTACTAGATTTACAGTTGGTCCCATGTTATTGTACAAAATGTTCTAGGTCATGGAACTAATTTCTGAAGGACATAAACCACAAAGTAAACACACAAATTAGGTTTGATGTTATTGTATTGGATCGATGTCAACTGGTTAAAGCACATCACTCCCACAGGCAAAAGTAAACAGCCTGGAATTAAATGGACCTACAGAGCAGTGTTGTATAACAAACCTCTTAACCTCATATCCTCGTAGCCAAAACATTATTGGTTTGACTCGAGAAATTACTTTGTGCACGACGTTTTTAAGGATGCTAAACATTTTTTTTTTGCAACATTTTAAATGACATTTACAGCTCAACAGGGTGTTTTAGATTGGCTCCCATTTGGTAGGCGTGTCTGTGGTTAAAACCATCACATCCATGGTTCAAACCCAGTGCATTACACTACAGTATGCACAGATATCAATGCATTATTGAATATAACGTACATTAAAACCTAAACTTTGAACATTATCTGAGAATTACTTGAAGAGAACACAGGACTGCAGTCATTTACCACAGTAGCTACGTGTACTAATGCTACTACAATCAATGCACCATTGTGTCGGCCCTGCTTGGGTTAACCTGTTGTAGATGTTGATGTTGGTATTGGTAGGCAGGGCTGTCGTATCAGTGCAACAGGAAGCAGCTGAGCTCAAAGCTCCCGGCTCTTGATTTTTCCACATCTCTTCCTTTTTGGCATTTTTTGATTTATGTTTTGTAAATAAACAGGTAATGTAATCCTATTTTTAGAGTCCCATATTTTATAATGTTTTGCCTGAACTCAACTGGGTTTGGCTGTGTTGTAATCAAATTGCCGGTCATAATGGCTGTTTGAGAGAGGGGAGAATTGTTCCTAGACTGGCTATTGATCAGCCAGACAGAACCTACTGTTACACTTTAAAAAAAAAAAAAAATCCAGAAGGACAAAAGTGAATAGTTGTTCCTCCTCATGTTGTCTGATGACTATTTTTTCCCTTTGTTTTAATGTCCAGTTTCAGTGTAGCAGCTTGGCTAATTGTTAGTTTGTCTTTGACCTCTCTGCAGCTGAAGAACAGGACCGCTCTCTGCAGCAGCTCCAGCTGGCCGCGTTCACGTACATTTCTCCCCGTCCAAAGTTTAATGTCCAGTTGGTCAATTTTCACATTTCATTGGAGAAATGATTCTACAATTCGGTGCGCCATCCGACAGTCTCTCAGTGGACGTAAACACAAACAACAGATACTGTTTGGATCCTGCTGTTTACCTCAGGTTAACAGGTAGCCCACATAAGACTAAAAGATCTGTCCCTACAACAGATTCCAGGAAAGCAGTGGTATGAACAAGTGGTGTAGACAGTATATAGATGCCATAGTATTGTAACCATAATTGCATGTTCATAATGAAAAAAAGGATTTCAGGAGAGTGACTTTACATACACATTGCTGCACATCTACTAATCATCTCCCATCCAGAATACTGTGTATGCCATCTGTAATGACTGGTGTGGGCAGAGTACCTACCTGCCTGTATTCACAGATTAATTTTTAAAATACCCAATACTGACTCCCCTCCAGCCTTCTCCTCCATAACAGTAATTTAGATTTTTCCTGAGGAGCCTTGCAGTTCATCAGTCAGACATCTCGGCATACGAGTGCTGTCAGTGCAGGAAGACGCAGCTCTGCTTTTAGAGAGCGCCCCACTGTGAAAACTGAAGTGAGAGCTCAGCTTTCAGTATCTGTGTGAGAAAGTGTTTGTTAGTGAATGTCACAGATGTGTAAATGCACCCATCACAGAGAAAAGTAACACTCTCCACAGCACTGGATTCACTGCTCAAGACAGGCTGTGATAAATTTTGTGTAGTTCAGATGTATTGCCTTCAATGTGTTGTTTTATTCAATCATGTAGATGTTCGGCACTAGAGGATGTTTCACACCTCCAAAAACAAAACAAGTGGCACACCTGAAGTGAACATTAGTTAGTGTATCAAACAGTAATGCAGGGGCTGAGCATGAAGATGCAAACGCAGCGTCATAAATTCACATCCACTCAAAAGCAAAAGCCAAAACAATATTGGAAATTTCATCTGTTTCATTCAATAAAGGCGCAGATTATTTTGCATTACACTCACAAACACCAGTGTATAAATGTGGATCCCGTATGGATCGGCGGAGCACTAAACCATATCTATTATTGAAGCGTGAGGGAGAATTTTTAAAGCACTCTGAATTTCTGCCGTATTCATAATTTATATTTAAATCCTTTTTGGTCCTCACTACATATTCAGATCTCATTTACTGCCATCCATGCAGACCCGACGCCTTTATCCTCCAGGAATCTCGTCTCAATTAATGTTCTTATCGGGATTTGGGAGGATTTGAAAGGAAAGGTGCTTGGCAGTGACCATGGAAACGCGTAGTAGAAACAATCTGTGTGGTCTTAACACGGGCATTGGAATAATTTAATAGAACGGCATTGCTTTTGCTGCTTTTTTTTTTTAACATATCATTGAAATCACACTATGTTCACCAGCTGAACCCTGTATGTTTATCAGAGGGTAGATATGGCACCACACACACAATCTACAGATGCATAAATATTTCATTTAAACAAAGTGATTGTTGCAAATACTGACGGAGGTGTTCAATTTTCTGCCTAGTTTGTCTTTTCACAGAGGGCTGACTCTGTTACCAATTCTGCATTGCTGAGGGAAACTTACAGCCAGGGTCTGTCAGAGGAGATAGTGTTGCCACCACATAGAGGAATGAAAAAAATAGGGGGGTGGGGGTAGGGGGGTGGGGGAGGGCTTCAATCATTCATCAACTTTCCCTGCACCAGTGTCACCGGGGTGGAGATTCAGAATACAAAGAACAAGGTTCAGGGATGCTGCAGAAACAGAACCGGGTGATTTGGTGATTTGTTATACTTTTTGCATGGTAGACAAAACAGTAAAGTGCTACAATTTGGCTCTGGGAAAGATCTTCCAGGACCACAAGATCAGAAGTGTCAGATTTATTTCCACTTGTGTGTTTGTTTTGTTCTCAAAAGTGCTGGTTCTGTGCTTTTTGTGTGCCACAGCAAAAATGGAAGCCAAAAGCAGAGCAGAAACTGCACAACACAACCAACAAAAGCAAAATGAAAATACAGATACAAAGGAAAAATAAAATAAAAGTCATGTTAAGGATGCCTCTTCCTTCAAGTTAATTGTTATTCATTATCATCCATTAGGGAAAACAACAACAAGCTACTATATCAGCTAATTAAGCTGCTATTAAGAAGGACAGTGTCACTCTTTTTATTACCACATTTTAAGTTGATTTAGAGTGACGATTAACAATAATAAAATACAGCTGAATACACAGCCGCCAACATGTTGACCATGTCTACAAACTCTTAACAAAGTATACAGTAGTCGACTGTTTAGCAAAAAGTCTAAAAAAAGCTTTTATTTGGTCATAAAAGCCCAGTGTGAATCTATTTTTTGTGAAAATGTCTTGCAGCTTATTGTGAGAATGCAAATCATAAGAGTTTGCTCTTCCCCCATTTGCTACTTGTTAGCTGATGTAGGGCACATCAGTGATATGAATGAATTATTTAACATAAGCAAATGTTATACAGTAGATTTAATTATGAATTGAAGGGAATGCATATTTGATTTCTCCTTTTTGTGTGCTTAGCCTTCACCTCTGGGGCCTGGTAAAGACACCTTGGCAAATGACAGTTATAACGCAGGCTGGAGGTTCTTCTAAGGACAGTGACCAGTCATTACAGTCAGGTGTATTATAGCGGGCGGCTGTGGCTCAGGAGGTAGAGCAGGTCATCCGCTAATTGGAAGATCGGCAGTTCGATCCCCGGCTCCTCCAGTCCGCATGTCGAAGTGTCCTTGGGCAAGATACTGAACCCCAAATTGCTCCCGAAGGCTGTTGTGGTTGTGGTGGACGGATGGGTCAATAAAATGTCTGACTTTAACACGGGAGACCACTGTTTGTGTCCTGCTTCCTACCAACATTGGTTTCTTTTAACCACTGTATGACCACGATCGCTCCTGAGACTAAGAAGACTAACCTCAACAAAGTAATTTCAACTAAAACCATGAAATTTTCCTAACCTTTACGTAGCTTTTGTGCCTAAACTTAACCAAACATTAACCATACCAGTTCCAGATCAGAATATGGTTTAATTTACCAAAACTGTAACAGTTGTGAAAGGCACACAAATTACGTCTTCCTGTCAATAGCAGATCAGAAAATGCTTGTGGGTCACTGTGGAGGACATGGACAAGCAACATGTGTCATTTAACTATTTAATTTGAAGACTTGTTGACTATAAGCACAATGAGATTGATCAATTTAGCGAGCCTGTAAACACAACCTGCAAAGTTGCCTCCTCCCCGCCTGCCATAAGTGGTGAGGTATAGTATACAGCTATAGTCATTATGTGCTGAAATAACATTTTTGTTGCTAATTGTTTAATTGGTTGGTTTCAGGCAAACGTTTCATACAGAGTCCTGAACATTCGGAAATAATACAGCAATTATTATGTATTTTCTTTATGTCCTGTGAACTGTAAAGGACTGACTTTAAGAGTGAGCCTCTTCTTTGTAATTTTTTGTGTGAACAAAGACAGGGAAGCATCTCTGAGCTAAACATCATCCACTATAGCATTGTAACATAGGACAACATCATTATTGACATTGCCTTTCAAGGATGTCGGAAGCAAGGGAGGCGCCTAAATCCCACACCTCTAAGGCATACTGCCAATTTGTTTTAATAAACAGAGAATAAACAGGGGACTAATGGCAAGGTTGTGTGCTATATAACCAACAATGCTCCCAACTTAGTAAAAGCCTACAGGGACGTTCTCCAAGAAGGAGATATGAGCACAGTGCACACACTCTACACTCTGCTATGCAGAGGTTAACTTGAGGATATTTATCAGCGGACGGCTTTTGGGATTTGTGCAGAGCGGAATTACCATGCGTGCTCTGGAGGCAGTAAAATAAGGTTTGCGCTCATACAGCAGACAGCATGGTACAATATGGTACTGTCTGCAGTACAAAGTGCAGAGTGATGAAAGTACAGCTCAGTATCCTCCATATTGCTCTTAAAATTTTACTGCAGAGTTTTTGAAAATATAACATTTAACTAAGAGGAGATGCTGGAGTCATTCCAATTAATGGACTATAGATCTCAAAACTCAGTTTACTGATTAAAACATATTAATAATGGTTGTGAATAAAACTAAATATAAAAGCCAACTCTCCTCTTAAGCAGCTCTTAAGCTTCATGACAGTTAGAGTTGTTTCCATCAAGTAGTCTCAAGTCAGCCTTCTCCCAAACGACTGAAGTAAGACTGGTTGTTCCAAAAAGGTGTTACATGTCCATCAAAAGTCTCAAAGGGATCCAGCCATTAAAAATATTACACATTGCTCTGTACAACACAAGGGTACAATGTGTACTCACTCTACTGCTTGGTTAAGTAATAAGCAGTAGAATGAGTATTTACTACAACTGAATATGATTTACATCATAGCACTGTCAGTTCTGGAGCCCAGAATGCACCATGTGATGTATATTTTACTTCTCACTATGTGGGAATATACTGTAACATGCAGCTGTTTCTCCTTTAAAGGGGAATTGAAATGAAGTGAAGTGCATGTGAATGAAGTCCAAGACATGACCCTCAAATTGAGTGCACTTGATGTCCTAATGCACAGACTGAAATACAGTTTTCCATTCCTATCGTAGCCAAGCTGAACACATCCTATTTGACGAAGATGACAACTAAGAGGCTCCACGTGATGGAACTGACACATCCAGAGAGTGCAGGCTGTGATGTCCTCGCACTGAAACTTGATTTTTTGCCACACTATCAGTGTAAGACTGCTTTTGAAGTGAGTTGAAAGAACTTAAATCCAATGATGACTGGGTGCGGTTCCTCATCTGTGACCAGACTATGAGTGAGTGTGGATACACAACAAACCCAATGAGGATACAAATATTTTACTTTTCCACCAAAACAGCCTTCAGACAGATAATGATTGTGGTTTAATCATACTTGCATAAGTTTATAAAATTCTTATTATAAAATACATGAAATGGTTGAGGGGAGGGAAGTAATATGACACATCACTTTCCAAGCAGGAGAGACAAAGGGGCACATGTGCATGATTTATGCGTTGGAATAATGGCCATCTCCAACCTGTTGGCCCAACATTGAGCACAGATGAAACAAGATGGGACTGTCAAGTTCAGAGTGAACAATAGAGCAATAACTGTCTTGAGAACAAATAAAAGCTAATTGCGGACTTATTAGACTTCTCATGAGGAAATGAAAGCTCTTCATCAAATGACATTTCATCTGTTTTTATGTTGTTCAGTGTACTCTATATTCAAGTCAAGTCAATTTTTATTTGTGTAGCCCAATATCACAAATCACATTTGCCTCATGGGGCTTTACAATCAGTACAGCAATAAAACATAAAACAAATCCTTAGAGCATTGATTCGAAAATGGAAAAAACTCCCTAAAAAACTTTAACAGGGAAAAAATGGAAGAAACCTCACGAAGAATAACAAAGGAGGGATCCCCTCTCCTAGGATGGACATACTTGCAATCAATGTTGTGTGCACAGAATAGACCAAGAAAGCAAAATTACAGAAATACGGCTTGGACAAACATGAAAAAATTACAGATGAATTGATAACATATATGAAGAATTTGGTCAGGAGAATGTCGAGCAACTTCCAGGTGCTGCCAAAAACAGATTCATCATCATCCAGGCAGTTGATCATTTTTCACAATCAGAGCGGCTTTTAGCTCGTAGAAACACAACAAACTTTCATCTTACATCTGTGACCTCTTTTTGCGACCTCTATCTTTGTAAAAAAGTTCACAAATATTAACTGGACTGTCATTGACAGTAGGAAGGCCAAACAGTGTGTGTTTCATATTTAAACAGGCTGGTTTCAGCAAACAAGGCTTGTCATTGGAGTTATAAACCATTGCAGAGTTATGAAACTTGGGAAGATGACTCATGCCAAATGTAATTTTTAAACTGAGTATCTTTAACAATAGCACCATCATTCAAAGCTGGTTTTGATAACTCAGATGATACTGTACTCATTTAATTAATCATGTACTTCCTGCTATTTAGAGAATTGTTTGAGCATTATATCATGTTGTCTCATGTTGATATTTCTGTTCCTTTTTTATTATGCTTTTTTATAATGCTATAGATACAAGCTTAATACCATTCAGAGAGCCTATCATTGATCTGTAGCTATTCAGGAATATATATGAGGCTGATTTGTATATCTTTGAAAGTCCTTGAGTTTTAGGATTGCAGTCTTGTGCTGAAGAGGTGTTTGTTCAGTTTCTTCTTGGAGTAAAAGAACACTACTTGATGTGATGTTGCTGACGTGAGCAGGTGGAAGGCTGTTACAGAGTGCAGAATGGCTCCTGTCAAGGCATTTCGTGTTAGCCCTGGGGCATGGCTTGGTGGTAACCTCCGGGTGGTTCAAGCTGGGACATGAGCTGAGGATAGCAGTGCTTTCAGGTCTGCTGGACAGTTGGGAGTGTGCATCTTGAAAAGAATAGTTGTTGCAGCAACTGTTTTGCAATGGCTCAGCTTAGTAATGGCATAATCCTTTAGGGCATAGTCCTCATCCACAACAATGATCTTTATTGCCTTTTTCTGGATGATATCTAGCTGCCTAAGAGTGGTTTGTGAGGCATTCATCCTGGTCCTGACCTGGGTTTTGTAGACGTTGGCTCTGCCTCTAGGATCAAGATTGTTGGCCAGCTTCTGCAGTACTCCTTGACATTGTCAAGCATGTTTGTAGATGTAAGACTGATGGCTGGTCCACTGGAGTTTTCAATGCATAGTCCTAGAATTCCATCTGCTCACTGAGCTTGATTTTAGTGCTCCCAAAGAAGAGATCAGTACGACATGGATTTCTCCTTCTGGACAGGATCATTGCCCTACACTTGCTGTGCTCAAAGGTGACCTTCTAGGCATCAGCCCACTTTCTGATGTTTTTCAGATCTTTGTTTAGGCTTGCTTCCACCTCAGACCCATTTAATGATGTTGTGGGTGCAAAGATGGTGGAATCATCCGTGTAAAGAAACATGTTGTTCCCACATTGTTCCACAACATCATTATTGAAGATGGAGAATAATAATGGGCCGAGAATGGATCCCTGAAGTACTGATGCATAGACGGGGCGTGGTGATGAATACTGACCAGAGACCACAACTCTGATGGATCTTTCTTGGAGGTAATTCTGTAGCCATATATGTAGCCTACCAGTTATGCCCTTTGACGTGAGCTTAACACAGAGGCCATTGTATCAGACCTGGTCGAATGTGCCCTTTATATCTAGCAACAATGCACACTTAACCGCCTTTGTCAAGGATGTTGTTCCACATCTGGGACAAAACTGTGAGGAGGTTGGCTGTGCTGTGATTTGGTCTGAATCCGAATTGTTTATCAAAGATATGGCCATGGCGGAGGAGGTAGACCTGTAGTTGTTTATGAACAGTGGATTCCATCACTTTGCTGATGACAGTGAGCAGGGATATGGGATGGTACTTTGATGGATCTGATTTTAAGTCCCTTTTATGGTTTATGATCACTCACTCTGGCAGTTTTCCATTGTTCAGGGAACATGCCATGAGAGAAAAGGAGCTGGAAGAAATGGCTGGAGAGGGAACTGGCCAGTTCTGCGTTGCACTCTTTGAGGACCCTTGTTGGAATTTCATCAGGCCCCAATGCTTTTCTTGGATTCAGGTTGCGCAAGATGTTCCTGACATCTTTTGGTTTGAACTTTGCCAAAAGAAGATGACGGTAATGGGCGTGGGTGCTGAGATTGTGCATGTGCATCAGGCAATCTACACTTCTTTGTTAAGGTCTGGCAGAATATGTTGGCACTTGCTGTGATGTGGAAAATTCCCTGGTGTTCTATGACAGGGATGTCTGTAGATCCACTTCTCACAGAAAGTGAATTTACAATACTCCACCATTTATTTAAGTGAGTTGTCAGATAGATCTTTTTTCAGTTTGTTGTTATTCTGTCTCTTTGCTCATTTTTCTGCTTGGATGAAAGTTGCTCTTGCAAGAAACTTTTGATGTGCAGCCGAGCTGTTTGATGTCCTCATCTTAAGCTAGAGACTGCTGAGGCTGCTCTTCTGCACTGTTCATTAACCAAGCTTTATCACCGGGCTTTCTGGTGATAGTCTTGTTTGGAGTAAATGCCTCCGTGGCATCTTGCAGTATGATGCTAATATTAGTGCAGATTATATCTGGATCTTCTTCCTTGAAAAACAATTAATGGAGGTTAGGTACCCTCTCATTTCTCAGAACTGAGCTTTGTCATATCTCCACACTCTCCGTTTGTATGGCTTATCTCTGAAAACTGGTACTTTTAACCGTACAAGAACTGGGTTATGGTCTGCCTATATTTGCCTCCTCTGGTTGGTTCGCTGACAATCTGGATTACCAGTTTGGTTTTGTTAAGTTGTGGTTGTGGTCGGTAAAAAGTTCGGCATTGAGTGGACTGATCATTTCGAGGCTTTCTTTCAGTTTTTCTAGCAGAGGATTGTCAGGAACAGGGGGTGCTTGTCTTTGAGCTCGTGAGAACATGCCTGAGCAGTGCGGCAGACCTAATTAGAAAAGAATCATGCAGGAGCAGAGGACTTGTAACGGATCAGGTTTCAGGAGAAACCACTTGGTCAAGGATGGGGTGGTCGCACTATTAATGATCTCCACTATCCCTTCTACAACATTTTGACATTGAAAACATTTTACACATTTTGAAATGGGAAGGCAAATATACAAAAACTGTTGATTGCTTGCAGTTTTGTAGCTGAAAACACCATAAAATTAAAGCTATCAGACCCATGTTGTTTTTGTAATTCCACATCCAAAGCAATGACTGGAGCAGTTGATGTCCAAATATTTAGACAACTTAGACCTCAGCGTTTCAGTGTCCCAACTATTTTAATTTTCTCAAACAACATTCCTCTCAGGTTTTCTACTTTGTATTGTGGGGTGTGGAGGATGAGAGAAGATGGAGGGCAAAGGAGCACCGAAGGAGTTTGGAAGGCAGAGTGCAGGAGCAGAACCATAGACAGCTGAGAGTCAGTGGTGCTAATGTGGGGTCTAAGTGTGTAACCTCACTCTCAGTGCGCTCTGATTAAAGAATGATTTATAGGCCTGCTGAAGAGCCCTCTCTGCAATCCGTCTCCTCAATGAGATTTTTTTCCATTTCGAGGGGTTTGCTAAATCAAGCCATCTTGGAGAGGATCTTGGGTGGACAATGTCAATGTGTTACTGAGAGGGAGCCATTAAATGCTATAATGATGAAAGCACGGGGGGGTTCACAGGTGCATATAGACCATATTTGTTACACACAGTATTGGTCCTGACGTCTTTAGTGGTATATATAGAGACATTCATCATTTCTACAGACTGATCACCAGACTAATCTTCTTTGGTGTTCATTTGCATGTGAAGATTTGAGATGTGTTTTGATAATGAGTGTTGGAATATAATATGTCTTTCTTCCTCCTCCATATTCATGCTTTAATGCTGAGTTAATGTTCAGTGATAGACCACTTTAGTCCAGGCTTACTATCTCAAATATAACAGACTTTAATGTCACAATCAAGATTAATTGTAATAACTTTGGTGATCCCCTGAATGTGAAAATCTGCTTGTTAGCATTATCAATGAATGTTTAGCTCAAAGCACCATTGTGCAGGAACACAGAGACTCTTTTCCACTAGTTTTATATGGATATGATTGCCAGTATCTTGAAAGAAGACAGAATAAGGAAAATGGCTGCATAGAATCATAGAAAATGACACTTGAAACAGTGTTATTTGTGTTAGAATCGGGGGGAGTTAAATCTTCATTTCATCATTTGCACTGTATTGAGAAAACAATGGACAAAAATTACTTTCAAAAAATGGAAATTCCAGCAGTGTAACTATTTCTGGTCTGATGACTTGAGCTCAGAAGCAGCACACTTATGATAGGAACTCACTGCGGAGTACTCTGACACGCCCATCAATCATTAACAAATCATCTGCAGACTGGATCATATCTATCAGATGGTGTCATGATGCCATTTGTCCACAGCGTGCTGCATGACACTGTGGTCTGAATCACAAGTGCAACAGTTATTGCACAGAGTGAAAAGCTTTTAATTTCCATAATATCTCCAAAGGGTACAGTATGTCAGAATTTATGTGGCAAAAATCAAATTTCAGGTACTTCACTTATGATTATACCGCATTCATGTTTATGTTCCATAATTGTGACCTTTTCATAAACCAAAGCACACAACCATGCTGTGTGATGTTTCCCAATTATCTCTCCCTGTTTACCCAATTACATTAATTAAAATGCACTGTATTTACATAACCCAGAACAAATAAGCCATCGAGCTAAACCTATTATTAAGCTTCTTTGTAATTAATTACTCCACCTACTGTTGCCATTGTTATAATGTAGCTACACTCAGGAGCAAACTCACACAGACAAGCCTGCTTGTTTACAAAAAAAAGTGTTTGGGTTTCATGATATCATTATAGATGTTAACTCATAATTAAAGTTCAGTGTGGCAAACCACAAATAAACTGAAAGCATGTTATTCGTCAGTGTTGGTAGATGTATTCATGTAATTTACTTAAGTAAAAGTACTGATACAACAATGTAAAAATACTCCACTACAAGTAAAAGTCCTGCACTGAAAATTCAGCTTGAAAAGTATCAAAAGTACTTGAAACATTTTACTTTAGCTTGTCAGGGTGGAGCTAGTTTAACATTTTTGTGTACAGTTAGGTAGATTAGTCCAGTGGTTCCCAACCTAGGGGTTGGACCCCCTCAAAGGGTCACAATATAAATCTGGGAGGTTGTGAGATGATTAGTGTGGCAGGAAAGAAGAAAAAACTCATTTCTATTAAGACTTCATTTAATGTGTATTTGTATAGGGACACGTATATAGCATGGACTAATGCCACATACCACAGCATTTCTAGCCTGAGCTCTCTAGATGAGCCTTTCAAATACATTTAAAAAAAATGACTGATCCCTCCTTAAAAACATTTTTCAGTTTGAGTTTAAAAGTATTCCAGTCATGATCCATTTTGAGTTCTGTGTTGATCCCACAAACAGAAAAAAGACATCTGTCAAAGTGAGCATTTACGAAAGGGCACCTTACAATTCTGAGTATATGTACCTCCTGTTACTGAGCCAGAAACCCTGAGAGGTACCAACAGGTCACTGAGCACCTTAGGATCCTGGTTATTTAGGCATTTATAGATGAGTTTAAGATTAGCAAATTTAATAAAATAATCAAAACTTAACATATTTAATTTCTTAAGAACATTGTGTGATCTTACCAGCTTCCTGTCCAAAATTTTAATTGCTCCATTATAAATCATCATAAGAGGCGTCATTGTTGTAGATGCTGCTTGTGACCAAGAAGTAGCACAATAACTTGAATGTGAAAAGATCATGATATGCAGCATGAAATGGTAATCAATCTCTAATGAGTCTAAATGTATGCAAGTTTGGACTGAATCTTTGGTTCTTTTGTGAAATATTGCATAAATTGGGCCTCAAAGTGTCATTTACTCTATGTAAAGGAAACCATCTGAGAAGTTTAGAGGGGAATCATTTTTTGGGGGAACTGCTAACAACTATCTGAAACATGACAAGGTGCCCCGACCAGACAATCTTAATGTGAAACGTACGTAACTAGTAAGTTGTCTGTTGCAGGGTAAAAAGTCGAATAAATCCATCTGAAATGTGGAGAAGTATAAAGTAGCGTAAAGTGGAATAACCAAGTGAAGTACAAGCAGCTTAAAATTGCACTTAACATACAGTAATTGAGTAAATTCTGCGGGTACTGACACACTAAAGTATATGTCCTTTAAGATTGTTTAAGCTCTTTCTTATTCTATCACAACTTTTCTCACTTGTCTTACAAACATCACAAATACCCAACCAGCAGTAGCATTAATGCAAAGCCATCTGCCCTTCAATAAAAAAGACATTCAGACATTCCAGTGTGACAAAGTCTGTGATCCAGTCAATAACAATGTAAACAAAGCCAGCGCAGGGACAAAGATGTTTCCGCTGTGTGCTTCACTCTATATTTTCAGATCTGGCCTAACAATGTAGCCCACGTACCAAGCTAACCTGCCTGAATAACAGTGATTAAATTGGGCCGACAGCTTGCTCATCATTATGGCACAAGGAGAGGGCAGTCAGAGAATACTTGAAAGTACTTAACAGTCACAGAACACAATATTTTTCTCTCTGTTGATTAGCTTATATAGAGCAGAAGAGCACGGGTGATGGTTATTCCTGAAGATGACAAAGGCATGTTGGCGATGTGCTGGCTCTATAAATGTCGAGCTAAGCATAGTAATTTGATGCTTTTAGCACTATTTCCCCTGTTACATATTCCAGCAGAGTGGCGTTCAGCTGAAAACAGACTAAACTTGACTATTATACCGAATAAAGACACAAAGACACCTCTTAGAATGCAAACGCACAAAAAAAAAAAAAAAACAGGTTACACTACATCTGTGTTGCCATAGCTCAATCTATTAGTGACATCACAGTATTGTGTCTGTCTGATTAACCATCTTGCTTGGATATGACAGGGCCGCAAACATTATGTCCTGAATATGTAAAAGATTTTTTTCTGGTATGTGTAGCTCCTTGCAACAGAGCTGTCTCCCTGGGAAAAAAAAGTGCCAATTATAATATTAAAGCTGTCTCTACCAGTGACCTTTTTGCATTTGCTCTGTATGCTATTACACTCAATCAAGAAAGGTCAGTGTTGGACGTGGGTCCCATCCAAAACTTTTTTTTTCTTATTGTTTTGCCTGTTTGTACAGTTGGAATATTATTCATGTGGCTTTGCATCAGATTTGGTGTTTGAATACACTGATATGGCTTGAATAGTAATGAATACTGTACTATGCAGACATGCAGAAGTAAAGTGCTGATTCTAATGAATTTGAAGTTTCAAAAACTAAAAAGAAGTTATGTAGAAACAGCAGACAGGAGTTAACTGATTTATCTATTTCTACAATAGATATTTTTATAATAGAGCAGCTGTTACTGTGCTTCCGGTAGACAATGTGACAGAAAAACAGAAACCGTCTGAGCCAGTTAGGACAATATGGAAGTTTGACATAATATTGAAAATTAAAATAAAACTAATTCTATCACACTAAATACAGAATCTCATGCAATTTTGATAGATGCTCAAACTTATATATAATTATATTGCTCAATCTTTGTGCTGGTGTCACTCCTAAATCAGTAAACCTATTTTTTACAGCAATATAAAACTTATTTGCCAGACCTGCCGTTCACACTATCATAATTATGGTTTTTCTATGAACATACGTACAGAACACTGTGACTGTACTTGCTTTGCATAGTCATATCAGTGTTTGAGAAGGGAGCCCCTTGGTGGGCAAACTCTGAATTTCTCTTCTTCTCAAATATAAACAGCACCATAGATATGCAATTCTTCTCATTCTCTACTATCTTTGTAATAACTGAAATGAAAACATTGATGAAAAAATGTAAAAAAATGTATTGATGGTGCAGTATTCCACAACACAACCGATCATATACTGTAGTTGTCACTCAATACAGGATCTGTGATGATTATTACCTTCTCTTTTGTGGTTCTTTTGTATCAATAGTGAATGTGACTTTTCCAAAAAAAAAAAAATATATATATATATAACTAATCAACCTTCAAACGCTGTGTGCCTACAAGCAGAAACCGGCTCAATCAAACATCCTCGGGACCCAGCAGGGATAATTTCCGGTTGGAACAAAACTGCCTGCCCAATTTTTCCAAATCTTAGAACTGTGGTAGAAGAGCAGCCATAATGGTCACCAAACAAATATAGTACTGATTGGCCATTTGAAATGCTCAAAGTGGCTAAAAATAGAACAAGCCAATCCCATGTGCCAACTCAGGTGCAAAATGTGCGCATCTTATTATCCAGAAGGCTTGTTAACAGGATTTGGACATTTTTGTGTAAAGGAGTTGTCATTCACACGACTCATTCTACATTCCTCTCGACTTGACTTCCCAATAAAACAGTTCAGGATATCAGGACTTCACTTAGCACAAGAACACATCAGAAAAAAAAAAAGGGTGACATTTTCAAATGAGCCTTCAATTTTCACTCTCCACGGCATCATGTGGGCATCACTGTCAGGCAGCAATACAATATAAATATTGGTTTACATGACAATTTATGTATGTGACATTGACATTGACATTACAATTACTATGAAGTTTAATCAATTTTGTAAACAGCTGTTGACATAAAAAACATGGTAATTGTTTGTATGAACACTTTATATGTTAATGCACAGAACAGTAAACATATTTGCCTCATATATCTTCCAGTATGTTTGTGTATACATTGGCATCAACAGCAGTTATCATAATTATGTTTATACTTGGTAAATACAGGTTGAAACGCAAAACAACAGATCACAATGCTCAGCTGAACTGTCATATCATGTAAAATTATATCAAGTACTCTTATTTAGTACAAAAATGAATTTCCAAACTGAACAGTGGGATTTGCCGCTCATGCCAAAATACGTCCCTCAGTGTGGTTTTTAATTCGCGTTTCGTCAGATCAGCTACACATGCTTCGGCACAATTACTGGTTAAAAAATAAGTTTAGAGGTTGGCATGATACTGTAGCTCATTGTTTAATATAATTTCCTCCCACTAAGAGAGTCAGAATTTGATTCCTGGCCCAGCCATTGTACTTAGTTTGCATTCACATCACTGTTATCACAAAGTTCGCTGCCTCCACTGTAAGGACTGCATGAATATTTCACCACTATTGAAAAACTTTCATCTGTGAACACTTGGGCTCGACCCCTCCATTTGTGGCTCGCAGCTATGTTATATTTTTCTCTTTTGAGAATACATTTTGTTAGTGAGTGCAGCTCTCTCTTAACAGAGCACTCACTTACTGTGTGGATAGAGACTGTTAAATTTTGATTCATCATTTCCTGTGGGTGGAGGAATGTCCACTGCCAAACACAAAATTTCATTAGAATAAAAAGGATGAATCTACTGGTCTCAGAGGGAAAGAGACATTAATCTGTATTACAGTCTATTCTACGTTAGGCTCGTGTCAAATAGGGAATACAGTGAATTAAAACAGGCAACACCAATTAATATATTTATAATAAAAGTCGCTGGATGTGTGTGTCCTGTTGTTATAAAACAGACCCACAGACTGTCAGAATAAACAAAACTAGATAGTTGTTCAATCAGAGAGGTTTGGATTATCTGACGAGGTGAGAAATTAAAGTTAAATGTTTGATAACTTCTTAGAGGACTAAACTTTCAGCTGAGAGATGATTTGACTGAGAGATTTAAATTTTAAAAATGAAAATAAACCTTTTCTGCTTGAGAAGTTACAGCCTAGTTGTCAACTAAGCATTTTAATTTTGTATTTTTTTTATAAAATTGATGAACAAATCTTTCTTAATACAGATATTTTTGTTGTAATATATAACATGTGGTCATATAGAAATTTTATATTCCAAATATAAAATATGATTATCAAATCGTTTGTGCATTGCCACATATTTTTAAACATTTTTAAAAAAGGAATTTAAATTTAAAAATCAATAAAGGTTTTAAAAACAGAAGAAAAAAAAAGTTTTTACCATAATAAAAATTTTGAGGAAAATTTGTGATTTAGTTGCATATACATGTTTATATAATCATGTTTGTATGTTTGTGTATAGATTTCTTTGAGAATTAAGCGAGATATCTTTCACACACACACACACACACACGTACAGCACACTCACAGCTCACAATGGGCCATGCAGAGTAACACTCATGAATACCATTAAATTAAATAGTCATCGTTGATTAGCTGAACTACACACATATGTGCCCTTTGAGGCACTTTGTAATACAGAGCTATTATCAATGTTTCTACAATCTATTACTGGAGCCATTTCTTCAAATATAGCCATGAATCCCATCAAACTGTTAATTACTTTCAGGCTGCCAGGCTGTGTTAATTAGTTACCTTTTTAAATATTCA
The DNA here is from genome assembly GCA_038419695.1 of Scomberomorus guttatus. NCBI lineage: Eukaryota > Metazoa > Chordata > Actinopteri > Scombriformes > Scombridae > Scomberomorus > Scomberomorus guttatus. The sequence goes on from CM076459.1 coordinate 2,550,683, forward strand.
ATATACACTTTCAAATTCTGGCAAGAATATGATTATCACGGAAAAATTTTTAAAACATTTTCCTCCACATGTAATTCACACACTGTGCCTTGTTTTAATTATTATCAAACAAAATTTCACATATTAATGGAAGGAGGCTCACTATACCAAGTGAGGTCTATTGTTAGAAACGTGGTGGAGAATGATGGGCTGGAAGTAGGAGCTCAATTGTCCTTGTGTTGATTTCATTGACCTCTGCAGGGGTTCATTCACGTCTAATCAATTCACCGATCAGAGCAAGCTGAGCTCGAAATAACCCCTGCAACCACATCCCAGGCCCTCTCATTCCGTCATACAGATGCCAATATAAATAAATAACCACCACCTCTCCGCACATCAGTCTTTAAGACTGCTGCTTACTTTGCTACACCGTCACTTTGTGAGATCCTTGCACAGCGGATCAGGAGTACCTCATGCAACAGTTATATCATGCAAAGTACATTAACATATAGCCCATAAAAGTCGGATCATGTTAAAACTGAATCCATGATTAGAGGGTATAAGCTCACAGCGCAGCACTGCTAAAATTCCCGATGCGTGCACTGTACACTAAAAACCAACGGAGGAAAACTGAGATTAAAGTACTGCCATTACTATTTGCCTGAGTGAGACTGAAATAGGACAGCTAGCCTTCTGACCTTGAGCAACATACATTTCTGCACATACAGTATCATTGCGTCACTTTACTGGGAAGCTACGTTCAAGGCTCACCCATTTTTGTGTGTCATTGCATAATAGCGGTAGTAAAGGTGTGACAATTATGGGATAATACTAGGGCAGTTTTCTCTTCATTTGCCCCTTTCTGTGCAGAGAAGAGCAGATCGGATGCAGAGCAGTTGGTGTGAGTTCAGAGTCTCGCTCAATAACACTTCAGTAGGGTGGATGCTTGTAGACTCTGGGGCTTGAGGACAGAAAATGACATGTTACCCAGTTCAGTGGCGCTCTGCTCCCTAAAGGCCTTAGAACTTAATGACAAATTATAGTAGATCAGACATCAACCATGCTTTGAGCCATTAGACATTTGAAATTATGGGCTGCAAAGTGGTTTAATGGAGTGTTTGATGGCTTTTAATGAGCTACCATACAACACGATTAGTTCTTGCAAACAGATTTGATGATAAATGTTGGAAACAGAATATATAGATATATATATGTGTGTGTGCGTGTGTGTGTGCGTGTGTGTGTGTGTGTGTGTGTGTGCATGTAAGATCAGAATTTACTGTCACCTGTGTGCAGTCAAGACTTTTTCCTCTGCTGTTGATGTTGATGTAGTGCCACCCATAGACAGGTCAATATATTACATCTTCTTCTTCAGTCTGTGTGAGTGGAGATGGTAATCACACAGATACCAGACTGACAAAGTAGCAGCACCGTGTTTGCAAGCTGTTTGTGCAGTGGATGCAACACAAGCGACTGCAATCACCAGGAGGTGCACAACAGAAATATATTAGAACAAATCAAATGCATTTCACATTTTCACATGACACAGTGGTACGGGTGTATGTCTGTTCAACAGAGGTATATTTTGGCCTGGAGCATGTATTTGCATAATAAATAAATGTTTTACAACACTATTGCAAAATAATGCTACAGTATGTTTGCAATTATATGATTTGTTATAAGGTGGAAATGCTAATACTTAAAGATGTACATTAAAAAGTACATTTTTTCAAATGTCAAATGCAAGATTGTTCAAAAACCGAGTCAATAAATATGTTTTGAGAGAGTTTCACCTGTGTGAAAGATTCCATCAAGCATGATTTTTTCTTTTGACCCTGAGTGAAGCACATCGTATTTGTGCATGTTGTTCTTGCGTGTTCTCTTAACCTGGTTTCATCCAGTTTGCAGAAGAGTAACTCACTGTGTTCACAAAATGTATTTCTGCAACATGTCTGGAATAAAATCCATCAGTCTTCTTCCAACAAACAAAATATTAGTACAGTAACTTCATTTTCATTGTGATACTACTATTGTATATTATGTGGGGCTGCAACTGAAAATGATTTTCTATAGAACCTAACATGACGTCTTCAGATTGCTTGTTTTATCTGACCAACAGACCCAAACCCAAATATATTTACAATATTGTTAAAAACAGAAATCTGAATTAGAAAATGTTTTGCCTTTTTGCTTGATAATTGACTTGAAACAATTAGTCGATTAGCTTTAAACACATAAACACATCTTGAGCCAGTCGCTTTACTGAATGCACACAGATATGGATATTATCTTTTGTGTGTTGGTAAGACAGCAAAAGTTCCCATAATTTCTTCTAACATACAGTACAGTATTTCAGCCAGGATTACAGGACTGAACTGTAACAGGAGAACCATTAGAGTCTGGCTAATTATGCCTGCAGTATACCAGAAAATAAAATGGTTTTAGATGACAGTACAGGCAATTTCTACTTCCTGCCATGCACAGATTCCCACACCAGTGTGCAGAAGCATGCTCCCAGTTGGTATAGATACGATATTCTGTACCTAAACAAACGTGGGCCATTGAAAACAAGATGATCAATCTCAAGCGGATTTATCCTGATATATATATATATAATAAATTTGACTATAAATGCCCATTAGGCAGTCATTTCCTAAAAACACACATACGGTATTTAAATTGTGTGCAGTCCCTCTATACTGGATGTGGATTGATCTGTTCCTGCAATAATGGGGGAGCATTCACTGTCAGCCTGCAGCCTGTCTGTGGGTTCCACCACATTGGTTTTGCTTGATGGTAGATGTCAGCAAGTCCATAGAACAAAATAGTTTTGAATGAATGCTGGCAAATTGAATTCCTTCCCCATTTGCTGGATGCCGCTGTAAATGGATGCTTATTGACATCCGTACTGTGGAGGCCAAAATGACCAACCCTCAACATCGCAGATCGATAATATTAACTGAGACGCCTCCACAACGAGTATATGTGAATAAACAACAGCACAAAATAGGTAGAAGTAAGGTAGGCTCATTTCAAGGAGTTACAGGATGATCCTCCATATGGACTCCAGTGATCAGTGCTGGTTTTGTCACCTTGTTTAATAAGTCCTCTTATTTCACCTATTCGTCTTTGTCATCTCAACGACATTGTCCATCGATCAATAACCATGGAGCAAAGTAGTCAAGATGAATAATGTGCTAAATTAGGATCTTTAGCAGTTATTGATTATGAATTTGCCCCTGCCCTTGAACTCACTCGCAGCACTTGACTTGTTTATATGCAAAGAGAGCCTTATGTCCTTTTATCACAACAACAGAAAAACGTACAGTATAGGTCAAGCTCCACAGCGTTCCATCTATTTTCGGTATTGTAGATTGTGTGCATGTCTTCACAGTGAGGCATCCTTAAGCACTGCCCTTTAAAAACGGGGAGGCGAGTAAAGCATACAAAGCTGCAGTGATTATCTCCATCCTTTACCCCGGTGGTGAATGTGATACAGCGTGCCAAAGAAAAAGGCCTGATCAGCCCATAACATTTTGTAGAAAACTGGCTTTGCAGCAATCATGGCATGAAGCTCCAGCAAAATGTAGCCAGAGACATGCGGTCAGAAATTATGTCTCCGTCTCCCAGGGTAAACAAGCCAGCACACATTCATTAAAGAGCTCTCGACTGGACCTCAAATGTGTATTGACCAGCTGGGGACAAATAGAAACCATTTCCCTCTATGAACTGAAGCCATTTGTTACAGTTTAGGATTGATTCTTTGTCATGGCAACCACCAGTGTGTAGTCATGAAATAAGAAATTGCATTATCTCAACTGAAATTGATTTAAGAAAAAGAAAATGGTTCTGTTTTGACAGAGTGAATGACCTCATCAGGATGTGACCCACAATACATGAAGGTATGTGTCAAAGACGTAAATGTTGACATTATCACTCCCAGGTTTCATCATCTGTCCCACCATTAACTCACCGGTTCTTCTATCACTTCTGTCGCTGAAATATTTGTATTTTGATTGTTCCCCAAAATGACTTACTAGCATTTTTTTAAAAAGACTTAATAAAAGCAAAAGGCACATTTGGCTCAAGCAGAACTATTAATCAGAAATTTTGTTTCTACACATAACTTAACTGATTTGTACGGGCAGTTTAAACTCACTCAATATATTTGTATCTTAAAATCTGTTTTGCCTCCAAATGTTGCTCATGGACTGGAATCTGCTTGATAGGTTCATGACTTAATAATAAGAATAAGGTGTTGAAATTTTTATGTGATGGGTAATGCTGAATGTATAAAATACATTAAACCCCAATTTCTATCATATCACAATATTCATACATGAATGCATGAATAGAAGGAACTGCAGCTGTAAATGTATTAATAAACATGTTGTTTGATGTTGTGCAGAGAAACTGTGACAAACAGATGTTCCCATCCCAGTTGCCCTCTTACTGGAATGGGTCATATATGGAGCCTAAATCAATGTTAAATTTTTAGATACCAGGGAGAAGGAAACTGGAAGAGAGACTGTGTTTCTGACAAGATGCCAAAATGTAATACCTGCAAAGCACAGGTCTAAATATAAACAGCCTTCCTTCTGACTGTTTTTCCTTTTTGCTTCTAAATTTACATTTGATGTCAGTGTGACTGAAATTGAGCAACACTAAATGAAGACTCTCTAAATATAAGTTATCTCATGACCACACTAGAGCCCAGCCAAAACACTAGTATGTATAACACTGTGTAGAAATAAATCAAAATACATAAAATACTATAATGTCAAATGTTGTGTAGCTTATTATTTTTTAAACAATTAAATTGCTGATATAAAATCAGTTTTTTCCTGCAGGAGAAATGTCCTAATTTCTTCCCATTCAGTAGGTTATCCTATACTAGTCGCTTTTCTGCTACCGACAGGGGAGCGGTACGGGGGGGGGGGGGGTGGTTGGGTTGGTTAGGTTTACGCATGAGGGGTGAGATTGGTTAGGATTAGGGTAAACGGTACTTGCTAGCAGTGAATTGCGGGTGAGGAGTGCTGGTGGAGCATCATGTCTCAGCTTCCTAAAGAAAAATCTGGCTTCTAAAAACAAAAAGAAAGAAAAAAAAAAAGACGAGAGAGAAAAGAAAGGGCGACATGATGTCACCCAATTTTTCACAAAGAAAGGTAGGTGTAGTCTGTGATTGGTGGAAATTAACCTGTTAGCTTAGTCCATAGTGAAATAGGCTACTTTGGCTCCCCAACATTAGTTATTTAATATCTTCACAGAAAATTCTGAGACAGTGGAAACAATGAATTCCACTGTTTGAAGAATGCTGCATGCGTGTCTGCACAGTGTTATATTTTCACAGGTCACTGTCAGTAAATATCGTACAGTAATTATTGGACTATAAGAGAGTTGCAAGCCTGCAGAGGTAGAGTTATTTAAATCTTTGAATGGGTCGTATGGGTTCTGGAGGTGTGGTTACAGCAATTGCGCAGGGTTGGCAAGGCCTGCGGTGGAGGGGTGGTGGGGCTCAATGTGATATCTCTTCATGGGGCCCAAAATTACTGACGGCGCCCCTGGCTACCGATGTGTTGCACAACTCAAAGTAAGGAACATTTCTGCGGTCCCCGTGGACCCAGAATTGAGGCCAGCTGGAGCCCTACAGTAAATGCAAAGTGTGCAATGATCTCCACCCTCAATACCCCGGACAGAGTTATCCAACAAAGCAACACTGACACGGAATCAGTATTACATTTAACTCTGGTTTGAGAAGCCATTACCTTGGCACAGACTAGACAGCTTTATTTAATCTACAAGCTGCCAGCTGTGTCCCTTTCCCAGACTGGCACAGCAGGTGCTTGTTCATTCAATCTGCAGGGGCTGGCATGAGTTGGGGAATTTGATTATATCTGGAGGCCTTGGGAAAAACCTGGCAAGGAACATCATGGCGCATCCCGTTAGCCTACTGGTTAAGACGTATGCTATATAAACGCAACGTCCGTGGTTCGAATTGGACCTTTGTTGCACGTCCCCCCCCCCCCCCCCATCACTCTCTTATTTCAATTCCCGTCATGTCTCCTCTGTCCCTGCAATAAAAAGCCATAAAATCCCCCCCGGCAAGGAGCAAAGTTCAAACAATTGGCTATCTGCACAAGTAGTGTGTAATCAGTGCTGTGGTTCTGTGATGCACTGCATACATCAAATACTGTATGAGCAGAAATTTGTGGTACAAGGTGTACAGGTTTAGCCTGGGGGTATTTGAGGTTATTGTTTGTTTCAGACAAGAAGGATAGATAAAGACACGCTCGCAATTCTTCATTTTATTTTTGCATTTTTTCTTTATTTATCCCCCCTGCACCTCCTCTCCCTATCACGCCGTGCAGATGCGAGAAATATGTAGGAATTCCAGTGTTGATGGGCCTCCACAGCCAATGAATAACATAGATCTTATCTTTGCAATCCACCAGTCACATCTGACCATTCACCCCGCTGATACAATTGGCATTTTTATATTCAGATTTAACAGGTGTAAAATGTGAAGATGTCAGAAAGCACATGTACCGCATGTATGGGAGTTCAGAGGTCAGTAAGCTGTGTGTGCAGTCTGGGATTGGGGGATAAGGGAGCACATCCAGGCTAGAGGGTTTAAATCCCAACAAAAAGAGGTGCCAGAAATGCCGTGTTGGAGTCAGACAGCGAGCTGCACTACAGATTTATTAGACTTAGATGGGATTGTGGTCATGCTGACCTGCTCTTTCAACCCAAACGTGTACACATACAGAGATTAAACCCACACAGGCTTACATACAGTAGAGGAATTGGGGGTTTCCACTGATTTTAAGTGATACTCAAAGGCACGCAGCTATTAAATATTTTAATGACCTTTAATCTTTCTGAAAAAAAACTGCTATCCTATTCTCTGAACTCATTCATATTCTAAGTGCAACAAGGTTAAGGGTTTTACTATTGTATTAACAACATCAAGCTGAGGCATCAAGGTCAGTTAATAGTTGGCATTTTAAGTGGGAGATTTGGCATTAAGCAGGGAATTTGCTCATTAGTTGGTGTTCCATTTAGAGACACACACATGCACAGACACACTCACACAGACAAATACAATGAATATTTTTACTTTTGATTTTATACAGCCAGATATTCTGACTCGTGTGTCCTCACAGCATTGCCACTGTGGTCCCATTTCTGTGATAGACAGAATATAAATTGAAAATTTATATTGTCTTCTCCTTTAGATCCTGATTTGTGAACAGAAACATTTCTTGTGACTCTTGAAAAAAAAAAAAGAAAAAAAGGACGAGGATGTGCTGGTGTCGTTTGCCGTACAGGTTTTTGAATTTTTCCTCCTGAATAAACATCTTTTAGTCCCCGCTGCTCAGTATTTGTTCTAGGATTTTAGCAGGTGTAAGGCAGTGAAGCCAATGCCCAATAAGTTGTCCTTCTTATACAATTACAGGTCACGTCTCTTCTCATTCTGTTCACACTAACAAATTACATTGGCCTGACACAGTAAATAGACATAATAAGGGCTCTTTGTTTTTCAGCGTCCTCTTCTCGACAAAGTCACGGCTGCTAAATGTTTATTGTAGCTATAAGGTATTTCTCTGCAGACTATGCCTGAGGTCTGCTTAGTTTGGGCTGTAATTACTCTGTTCTATATTTCATGCTTGTTGGTTCTGCATACAATAGACACTGATCACTGAGCCACTGCACATTTCCTGGAGATGTAATTGAATAGTGAAAGGAAGGAGCAGGAAAGTGGCTGTGACTGTAGCGTACTGCAGATGGCAGTAGTTGAACAGGCATACGCAGGTGAGCTGCTTTTTTTTTTTTTTTTTTTGTCTCGAATGTTAACTCCTCCACAGGTGACAGATGAGAACATAGAGCTTCCCCAACAGTGTAGTCGTACTTTTAATCTAGTTCAGATTTATGATGTCAACAGTGGGAAAATTCTCCCTTGCTTCCCGTCTGAGATGAAATGGAACGTGTGCGCAGCCATTAAATAAAGAGGAGGGTGTTTTGGTAGGTGATAGAAAAAGAGGGTTTACCTCATATTCACCGAAGTGAGTGCCCTGTGTGATTCATCCTACAACCTTTTAGAAGTCTGACTGAGGGAAGGCATGAGGTGAACAGATAATCAAGCACTACATCAGACAGGAATGAATTGAAAGACAAAGTGTAAATTGCAGAAACTCCAGGAGAGATGAAAGGCAAAGCTGAAGAAAGTTCAAATTGGAACTTAAAACAGGGCAGAAAAAAAAAAAAAGTTGATGAACAGCCAATACAGATTGACTCTATCTAGTGCCTCATTCAACATGTACACCCTGTGGCTGGGTTCCTCATTTCCATAAAAGTCTAGGCCTTCATCTGACAAGGAAAAAAAAAAAAAAAAAAAAACACTTGCTGCTGCTTCAAGAGAACACAAAGCATGAACAATATTGCATCATGCCCTTATCCTGCAGACACTCCTATGTGGCTACACATGACATATCCATTCACGCATTAATGTGCTGTATAAGGACGGTTCCATAAAACATCTAACCACATGCAGTAAATCAGGGTACGGCTGCAGTGCAAGGCAAAGCCAAATAAGTCTGTATTTCTAAGGGAAAAACAGGGAGCCAATCAGCCAAGTCAATGCCGGCCACAAATGAAGGGTGAACCTAAATAAAAAGACACACTCTTAAAAGAGTTAGAGAAGACAGAGCATGAAAGATTTATACAAGGGGCCAAGCCAAAGATTTACAGTCCTGTCTGTAAGTTTGTCCATCCTGTCAAATGCTGCATAGCTAAATCTGTTACAATGAAACATAGCCATATCATACTGCCAAGACCAATTGTTTGTTGCGTCTCGAAGATCAGAGCATGACCTTAATGATCTGTGCAACATTGAGTGTTGGATTACCAAGTTACTTGAGCCAGCATCTGAAAAGTATGCTGCATGTTATATTTTGATTGTGTGGGCAGGAGCTGATACCCCCTCTGCCCTCCCCACGTGGAACCTGACGCCAGCAGCAGGACACTCTGGGGAGGCTTCAGCAGGACGAGGCATTCAGCCAAATAGCAACGGCACACAGCTCTGTAATTTGTCTTCCTCCTCCTCTGGACACACCTCATGAAAACAAATGAACTTTCACCTTTGCTGCTACAGCCAGGAAGCGCGTAACATTGTTAGAGGCAACAATTCATTGTAGGATGCTGGGGTTGTTATGGGTTCTTGAGCATCGCTCCCTTAGGGGAGGATCCAGACTTCTCTACACTTGTGATTGGATTCCACTAAAATTGTCCGGGGTGAAAAAATAAAAGCGAATGATACTTAGTGACCTCTGATGTTAGGCCTTAAGGGTTTGTGGACTACATAAAAGACAGTAACAGAAAGCAAGTGTTGGAAATTCACTTGAGGGTCAGAGGCCAGATGCTGCATAAGCACGCCTGCCGCGCAAAGATCATAAAACACTGGGTGGCCTATTGATTTCCAAGTCTTTATCAGTGTTTCCATGTGGCCAGTGGCTGAAACACTGTGGGATAGACATGCCCGTCATCTTTATGTGTACATTTACTGCGCCCGAGAGGAACAATGAGTGTCAGAGCCTCATCTATTTCTGTCAACTGAGTAAAAATTTGTCATTTTTGTTTGTATTTTCTCATTTACGGCGGTGATTTAGAAGAGCTTGCTCTCCATGTTCACCGGCAGCACAATATAGTGGAATCAATATACTGTCGTTGAATTGCTGTAAATCACTTTCCAGCCTACTGTACATGAGAGCAAAGCATGTGTTAAGCTGCAAAAGATTTTTGATGTGCTTGAAAAGTCATTCTGGTTTATTTTTGGTACTTTTACGCAAATATTATACTTGCCAAGTTAATTGCTGATATCTGTAAACAATTGAAGTCATTAATAGGCTAGCTTGGGGTTAAATATGCAGTTAATTAAATGTAAACATTTTCATGCAGTTTTTAGATTAAACTTACTTGGATTGATTGATATCAGCGAGTCAGTTGACTGAGAATCCAGAGCTTGTCTTAGTGTTGTCTGGAACTGGATGAGTTCAATAACCCAAGTTCATATTCAGGTTAATTATGTCCGCGTCTGTAAATAAATGCAGGTAGTAGCCTCTGTAACCTGGAGCTGCTGCTCCTACTCACCGTGATTGACTTCCTCTGTAGGCTTTGGGGATTAGGTTGACCCAGTAGATCAGCTGTTTCTGTGTACTTCAGTGGTGTAATTACGGGGGGGGGACATCGCAGCTCACTTTATTGAATATCTCAGTGCTGTCATAATTTTATACAGCGATTAAATGGCGTGACTTCTTTGCTCCCCAGCAGCCTAACAATCAAATCCTGTTTTGTACTCCCAAATTACAATGTCATTGCCATTTTCTAACCACCAACCACCAAGCATCGTTTTTCAATTTCTTTTCATTACAAGCCATCAAGGGGTGTGTCAGTAGAAGACTATACACACAGGCCATTATAGTGGTTATGCTTAAAGTGGTAAACTACACTGTATAAGCCCACTCAGAACAATATACGAACATAATGACAACTGTCAGCAGGCTGTGACCACTTAAGCACAGCATAGCTCTATGTATAGCCTAGTGTAAACCATTTCCTCCACCAAATACATTCTGCTTTCAGTCATGTTTATTTGTTAGCCTGATATTTCTTTAAATTATTTAACAGATTTTAAATAAATTTCCATTTTCAACCATTTATTCACCTGCTGCCTTTTCAACAACACACATTTAATCAGTCTGGTTAACTTTACATGTAAACCAAATAAATCTTCTGCCACTGAAAAAACATTTTTAAGTGACCAAAGATGATTATTTGGGGTATATAGAGTAGATACATGAATACAGTTTAACAAGGTTTTTTAATAAATCAATCTTAAATGGTCACACTTTACTCAAAGCCCCCTCCCCATTTAGCATTTATAAGCAGTATACAGAATTTAATACATGTTTATAACACATAATAATATAGTTATAAGCATATAAAGACATTTTTAAGTGTTTATCAATGTACAGTATCTGTCAAAAATCCTATGAAGACATATTTTATATTCATTAGTACTCATTATACACCAGCCTCCACTTATGGATGCCAACAGCAGGAGAAAAAGTAGTTGACAAATACGTCAATAAACACCTATATCTGTTTAAAACTACATTATATTGTGTTATAAACTATTTGTCAACTATGTATATAACACATTGAGCGAAGGTGGATTTCACAATGGATGTGCACCACAGCAAAATAATTTGGTGGTTTCTGTAGATTCATTACATAGATCTTGCCGATACATGTCTCCTTGACCCCTGAGCAATTCTATATGAGTAATGGATATGCTCTCAGTTCCATTAAGACGGCAGATAAGGTACTTAAAGGCCACTGAGTGTCGACTGCTATCAGATTTTAATCCTCTTCTCTCCTTATTGTAAAGTAGCTACATGCTTGGCTTACTAGGAGAGAAAAGATTAAAAGAGTCAAAATAGACAGTGAGTGCTTCAAACTTTGAATCTCTAATGCTTATTGTCTGGGATCTTGTATTTGTAGCACATTGTTACAGCAACATTAAATGTGCTCTATTTTGTTACTGTTTCTGTTTGGCTTCGGTGTCAAAGGTACAGTAAGAGTTCAGAAAAACAACCTTACTGATGATCTGCACAAATAAAGGAAGAATTTGTTTGTCTCATCTTGGTATGGAAGTTAAAGGGGATGTTGGAAGCACTGATAAAATGTTTTTTTTTTTTGTGAATCCTAAAAAGGGCCAGGAGGTGATTGTTCATTTTTCTCTTTGAAACCTCTGAAACCGACTGTGCAATAATGAGAAAATGTTGTGCTCCACCAACATCCTCATGCAGTGCTTTCACTTTACCTTTTTTTCTACATCTTTCTTTCTTTCTTTCTTTCTTTCTTAGCAATTAATACGTACTGTGAAGTTATTTCTCTTTCGTTAATACTTTTTTATGCCCTGACACAGATTCTTCTGTTTTACTTACTCTAGGATTTACAGTATGGTGTTGTATTTGCTGAGGTCGACACAACAATGATTTTGGTTTTTGTGACACCAAAAACTCAAGAAAGTAAACAAGGTGGGGGGAAAAAAAACAAGAAAAACAATGGCAGACTCCCCTGAGTGTATAGTATACCCTTGATTGTAGAACAACATATCTTGCAGTGTTCAGATGAATCAAGTCTTTAACCCCCTGGTTTAATCAGCATGTTGACTGGTAAGAGTGTATTTAGGTTTCTTAGTTTACAAGTAAACATCACTGTGCAGTAAAAGTGCATTTTAAACCACTCCGACAAAACAAAACAATGGAGCAATTTGGGCTGAGAGAGGATTTTAAATCTGGCTCTGCACTCATGAATAACATCGCTGTGAAAAGAGCACCGCAAACACGTTCAAATATTTAGCTTCGCTCTGTCTCGTTCGCTTGCCTCGCAGTCAGAATGAATGGGATTGAATGCGGAGGAGTGGAAGGTCAGTGGTAGTGAGTGTGCAGGTGTGCATGTGTCAGAAGTTAATAGAGGCAACGGTGGCTCTGTAACAGATTACAGCAGCACTGTCAAAGGAAGACAGGAGGCAAGGCCTGCAGCCCATTCATCACCAGCCCTGTCTTCTTCTCAGCCTCAGTCTCCTTAAGCCATGTGATAAAGGTGCATGTCAGCTCCTCTCTGCTGCTCAACTGCATCCAGTCCCTGCAGAATCCAGACACAGAGGATCAGGTGCCTTCACAGCTTGATACTATAGCCATAGTAATACCAACACTGCCTGCTAATGTAATGTATATGCAGAATGGGACTTCACATAGGATTTTAACTCTCAAAAGTACTTTAATTATTTAAATAATTTAAAGTTCCTGCAAATCTCTGCATACTTATTTATACAGTACCTACTGTGCAATCTCTGTTTTTACTATAGCAGATTATATATGCCTGAGTTTAAAGTATAGAAAATCCCCAATCAGCTTGGCTGCTCAGGGGACTCTAGTATTAATCCTGCCGGAAATAGACAGTCTTATTCTGTGGTGTTCTTATGGCATTAAAATCAGAGCGATAACTTCATTCAGGCTAACAACCACTTGAAACTCATTTCTGTTTGACCTAGATTACAACATCAGGGGATATTTTCCCCCCATTAGTGACACAAGCTTATGTTTGCCTTCGACTGAATGTGTAGGTGGGTGTTGGTTGAGTCATTTTATGAAGGATAAGTCATTCAGTATCTAAGAGTTGCATTTAACATATCAGGTAAAGCAAGTTATATTTTCTATTATTAATTCTGTCGAAGAAATGGATCGTTAAAAGACTGAGTCACCCCTTTTAATGACAAATTAAATGCGTGGGAGCTTGTAAATGCATACCATCAAATCAATCAGTAACTTTAGTAACAATAAGCTTCAGTTCTATTTGTGCCGCTCAAGATCATCACCTTATCTCCTGGACTCATGGAGCTTTAGCAAAAGTTTAGTCAGGAAGACTATCTATCGCATGCTCAGGTCTGTAGTTTTATTTCTCAACCTATCTGTCATCCCCATCCCTCACACATGCTCACTCACAATTTCCTTGCTGTCAATTTCCTTGCAATTGAGACGTCAGCTCTTCTCATCAGCTCTTCTCATCTAACCAATAGCGCGGTAACACACCTTCGTTGTCAGCATATTATCTCGCGGCTGTCTTTTTAAATATGTTTGTCTCCCTCCCTGCCTCGGCGCTTTCATGCTGCCGTTTGTGCGCGCCCCACCGCCTCCCCACCGCCGCCCAGTCTTCGCAGATTCATCAGTGCATCACTTCATCAACGTCATCAGCCTTATCAGTCTCAGCAGAAATCATCAGCCAGCACCACCACCAGTGTCTGGACTCCATGGGGGGATTTATCTTGCTGCTGCTCAGGACTGATGTCCCTCGATTATAAAATCTCCCTGTAGAGTCTAAGCGCCAAAATACTTTTGACAAGACTTAATCATCAGTATCATCTGTATAATAAACTATTATTTTTGCTTCATTCACTTGTTTCTCCTGATTGAAATAATTTTGATTCCACCACGCGAGGCACGGCTGTCATGACCACCCTATGATCACTCGCAACAAAGGACACGCGCATCCGCTTGTTACATTCAAGCAACACTTATCTATATTTAAAAAAAAATTATGGTTCCCAACAAATAATCCACTCAGGCTGCCAGTGAAGGTTTTACTAAGAGGACAACTTCTACAGACAGCTATTAAATAAACACGAGGTCAGTCAGAGAGTTCAGGGTATTCAGTACTCATGGCAGTATAGAATCCCTGCACAATAACTGTGCTTATAACTATTTTACAATTCCAAGCTTTCTCATTTGTAAAGGTCCTGACATTAATCAGAGAGTTCAGTGTACTTAAAGATTAGCCGTGGGAACACATGAAAACCTTGCTCAGTAGCAGAGCTCTTGTATATTTTTGTGGTGTTTGTTTCTTTCACCATTATTTCTAAAGCTCGTGATGCTCTTCTTTATATTTTAACAAGATTAAATTTGCCTTAAATTTATTGTATGTGTCATAAAAATAACAACATTTGATTGCAGGTAGAGTTCTATGCTGCATTTCAGGTATTCATGACACATTCACATTTGTAGCCACAGGAAAGACGTGTGTGACATACATGGACTGTGATAAACAACAAAATAATCTTTGAAGTTACATTAAATCCATGGTCATAAAAAGGTCAAGACATATTGGAATATTTAATATACACAGCTGAATACTACACAGTCACAGGATTATTAACAGCCATTGATTAGCACGCAGCTCTCCACTTACAGGACCTCCTTAAAGGCGTGCATATGGGACATACAGCCATTACACACGTTCCCAGACAGTTTAAATTCATTTGTGCTTTGATTAAGTGCACGGAACACCAATCAATACCGCCACGCTTTGCTGTTTAAAAATTGAGATCACCCGATCTGACACATAATTTCCTCTGTTGTTTATAGACCTGGGCCTGAAATTATTACGATATGACCAATATGTTGCAGACCTGATTTGGACTGTTTTATAAATGTACCTATTTGTTTTAATCCTCTACCGCTGCCTTTGTGTAATGTATTTCCATTAAGCCTGAGAAATATGGACATTAAGCGTGCTGCATTTCAATAGCAAGAACAGACATGTGAATGCCAATCTGTCATGCCTTCAGTACATACGCCCATAAATAAATAGCGCTGAATTGATTAACATAAAATAATGAAGCTATCTTTCTAACGGGATAAAGAGATTGATTCTCTCACAATGGCGCAGAGACAAGAATAGAAATATGATCTCATATTTCTAAGGAACAACAGTGTCTGGCATAAAGGCGGGCAGCAATATGATGCGCACACCTCATAATGAAACTTTACTTTTCATTCTACAGTCCATTTCATCTTCACCCCTCTACTATGTCCCGGGTCCTTGAGGTGTGCTTGATGAAATGTTCCCCCAGAGTGAATAAATGTCGTGCAGAAACCTGGTTAGGCCTGCGTTCATATTGCAGTCAGTTCCCTTCTATGCCTCCAACACAAGAAGGGTACTTCTTCTGTTAACAACCTTGCCGGATGAAATCTAATCTAGCTACTTGAAGTCTGCACTGAATGATATTCCATCCTCCACCTAACAACACATGGTCTTAGAAATGCAGCACATATCAAAGTAGTGAGAACAATAGAGACATTAGAGGAGAGGTGAGGTGTACTGTCCTCTAGAGACAGCCATTTTTGGACAGATGGGGATTAAGCTGGAGGAAACTATTTCTATGATGATGGGGATCAAACAGATCACATGAATTATTAATCATGAGCATTTTATCCTTGATACCCTGAGGAAAAAGCAACTACTGCTAACACAATCCACATCTCATTTATTTTATGGAAAGTTATTAAAGTATATACTTGAAATCAAACTGTTGGTGCAAGGAGGAAAACATGAAAATAATGAATGTCATGTCTCCAGTATCAGAGAATGCGGCTTTCAGTGAGAAAACAGAGATTTACTGCTAACCTATGGCCAAAATGCAAAACTGTACTTGTTCACCTATTTCACACAGAACTCAGTACAGAAAACATTTTCATCCATAGGTTCATACAAGGACTTTTGGTCCATTCTTGAAATGTAACACTGGCAGCAGATGAAAACAAAGTCAGATTGTTCATGCATGCCCACAAATGGCCGTCTGTCCTGTAGCTTTTGTTGCTATGGTTGTCCCACGGGGTTTTTTCATGTTGTCCACTCGCATATTACGGATCGGATTTTGGCTGATGTACATATGTATTTTAGAAGTTGACATTGTGAGTAAGGAGTAAGAAAAAGAATTGAAATCCTACTATTGTTTGTTTACATAGCCTCCGGAAGCTGTCCAATCAGAACAGTGGGCTCATTGTGAAGGGGGCCTTAAGGAGACTTAAACGGCCTGTTTTAGACAGAAGCTAGAAATGCAGCCAGTATAAGATAAATAAAATAAAATCATGCAAAGATATACCAGTAAAGCCTCAGAGTAAAAATGCTGTATAAACCTGGAAATGTGCATGATACGTCCCCTTTAATATGCTGATGTTTATCAGGTGTAATGTTTATGTTAGTGTGATAGCATTCTAGTGTTAAAATAGCACAGAGTAGAGTTGAGGCTGATGAGAATATCATTAGTTTTGGAGGTTTTTTTTGAGATATTTCAATCTGGACCAAAGTGGTGGACGGATGGACGGAATGACCACCTGACTGCCTGATCAGCACCGACATCCCACTGCTAGCACGCAGTGGGCAAATGATATGTTCATATAACAACATGCTAAAGCTGGTAACCTCATCCTCTTACACCCAAAGCAGCGTCTGCTCCTGATGATGATAGAAAATCGTCATATTGTGTGAAATGACTCCATTTTCAATACTTTTACTTATTGCTCTTATTACTGCACTTCATCCAGACACGCACTTGTTTTGATTGTTGAAAAAATAACCCAGAGCATGTGAGTAAACCTTCACTGCATCACGGAGTGCTGCATAACATCTCTGAAAACCATTAAATCAAATTGCTGCTGTCTTGCTGAATTATCATCACCCTGCATTAACTGTGTGGAACTACATATAGTCTGTGTTTTTCTTCCATATTCATTAATATAATAGCCTTGAGAGAAATATTAATGTGAACCAAACATCCAATCATAGTGGCCCAGCTTGCTTATGTTGATAGAAGCTGTGCCACATCGCAGTGTGATGTAAACTCGCTGCAATCAAATTTTTTTTCTTTTTTTTATCTCAACGCCGTGGGCACTTCGGCCTAAATTTTGCCAAGGAAACATCACTACAATTCAAAGCTTTACACTCCAGAGTACAGAGCTGTTTTCTGTAAGCCGGAGAGTTTTGGTGCCTCCCTCTAGTGAGGATGTGGATGGTGCCCTCAGCGCTCGTCTATAATGGCGAGAGCTGATGAAGAAGTACAATGCCATGGCCAGCGGTCAGCAGTGTTTATGAGGAGTGTCATCACAGCTGACAGCCTTCCTGCTTTATGATTTATACACTTCCAATTGCAACAGGCACTTGCCGAGAAGTAACAACTCGCCTGCGGAGGAGTGTAGAATTGTTTCAAGCGAGAGGTGTCCTTGATGCCAGCAGACATAATGACACTGTTTGATATCTGAAATTCAACAACTGGAATATTGTGCAAACATTTGCAAGGGATGCATTTCAGACATGTCTATCATCTGATAAAGAAACTTTCTTATTTAAAGCTGTTCATTCATACAGACCGCAGACTCCAGTCACTTTTTACTCAGTGCCATCACTTTAATAAAACATTTATTATAAAGTGACAGCAGGTTAGAATATCTGTGATAGTTCAGATGGACCTCCGTGTAGAATATATGGTTGTAATCATCATGAAGTTTCTGATGTGGTTAAACTGTAAGAAAATCAGTCAAACTAAAAAAAAACCCTCCTTGAAAATCGTCTCTAAATTGTTGTCTGTCCCATTAGGAGGTTGATTCATCTCAGCTTCCCACTCATATGACACTTTCTCCTGCAGTTTGATGCGCCATTAAGGATTAAATAACACACCTACTGGCTGTGTAACACTGTATCTAGGAGACACCCCAGTATAAATTTCACTCTTGAAAGCCATCTTTAATTGAAATCTCCATTTGTCATTTTGGGTACAATCACCCATGGCACCCTATAAAACAGGCACTGACACAAGCAGAGCTTTGAAATTATTATATAATTAGGTATTAAATAGGTGATATATTCTGTTGATTCTTTGGACAGTTACATTCACACATTTCTATCACATTTTTCTATTAAATGACACATTTTTGTTCTTGCAAACCACAGATAAGACTAATTGGACAGCTGAGAGTCTCATTAATTGATGGTATGGCTTTAGATGCTTCTTATTCAAAACGTGGTATGGATTGATAAAAGTCCCTCTGCAGCTTCTCCGAGTTCTCTGTGACCTTCATTTGGTTGCAGAATAATGTTTTTGTTTTCTTTTAGTTCCTTTTAATTTGTAGGCTGTTCTGAAACTTCTCAGTGCACAGAGCAAAGGTCAGAATGTTTCATTTGCTATGATAATACTATAAATCAAGTGATCATATCCTGTAACTATATCAAAACAAGGCTGTTTTTATAAAGAGAAATTTCATAGTGTTGGGTTGGATTGGTGCATTTCTACATTCTTTTTTTTAAACCCATCTGTGATAATTAAAAGGAGCAGCTGTAAAACTTTTGACATTTACATAAAAGTGTTTTCACTTGAGGCTCCAGTATGACAGTTGGTGTCTTACAGGGAAGATTTTAAGGCTCAACCTGCTGGAGAAAATAAAGAGTGTCATGCTAATATACATATATTACATGTGCCTTCACTTTTAATATAATATTATTAATAATTATAATTATATATTTTATGCTTCAGAATTCTAGCTCAAAAGTCTAAGATCCCAGTGTTCAATTTCAGATCAGATGGATATTATTTGTGTTTTGACCAGAGTGCAAAGAGGGCTAAAGAAGTGACCTTTGACCTCTCGTAGTAAACGTGATTTTGATTGACGTTGGTAACTGCAACAGCTGACAGTCTGACATTAGAGCTGGAACATTAACACCCACTTCTTTGGCAGCCAGGTTCCGGAAGTAAATTTCCAATTAATTTCTCCCATAGACTTCAAAAAATCTGCGTTTCAAGACAGTTTGAATGGCACCAATCCCCCACGAGATGGACCATGACATTATTTAAATTGATTCTGAACAAAAAAAAAATTTGAAAAAATGTTAAAGGGCACGGTACAAGACTGTGTACATATCGTATTTTAAGATAGAAAAAAATACTCTTAAGATAATAAAAGATACTTAAGACAATAAAAAAAACACTGATGGTGTTTCATACTTAAAATGTAATTTGTGTTTTATTTGATGCGGGTACTTTGCATAATCCCTTTATCTTGCATTTTATTTAATGCAGCATTTATTGTTGGATGGATTAGCTTGAAAGCATTAGACCCATGTTACAAGGTAGGGAGAAACAGCTGACTGTGCGTATGAAAATATTGGCACCTTACTCAAAAACATCTGAAAATACATTTTAACTGCAGAACGAGACCGGCCCATGGCCCACAGTTCTACTTTGACATCTGGGCCAAATACTGCGCTCAACAACTGGCCCGTATCTTGTTTGCCGCCTTAAAGACGGTGCCACCTCTGCCACACCTGGCCCATGTTCGGCTCATATGCCAGTGCCGACTGAATGCCAGCTGTGCCAGCTTCACGCCAAATCTGGGACAAATGTCCCTGCTATGTAACATATTTACGCAATCACAGCTACATTCCCTGTTCAACAACTTTAGGCTTTGTGTTTTTCCGCCATGTCACACTTTAGTGATAAGAACTCTGTATATCCTGGAAGAAATGGAAAAACCAAACCAGAATCTTTATCTCTTGAGATAGTGGATAAACTTAACCTCTGTCTGGGTGTTATCAAACTCCAGTGAGCAAGAACATATTTCTTGTCCATGTGAACATTTACCCTCTGGTCTTCACTGAATGGAGAGATAGCCTACTGTATATCCTGAATCTCACATCTGGACAAATGTTCCTTTTACACCCAACACGTCTTGCCTATCCTTTAAATTACTCCATACTTGTTCAGGGGGGACAAACATAGCATTTTTCTCCCAGCTCCCCCAGCACATAGTAAATAAAATATATTTTATATGGAACAAATTGTGGTGCAAACACGCATCCAAAACAGCACTGTGCATCCAATAAGTCACATTCAATTTGCAAAAAAACATTCACAGAAAAGTTCCCTTTGCGCTCACCAAAATGGAAAAATTTGATCTTCTAATGAGGCATTCAATTCAAGAAATGTTTAGTCTAAAGTCATTACACTACGTGGAGGAAAGGACACATTTCAAATGCCAAAAGTGTAATTAAGACATAGGGGTTAAAACTCATGTGGTTAAAAGCTTAAAAAGGTACATCAGGGGAAAAAAAAGAACATGTCAAACACTGTGAAAAGCTAATGAATTAGAATAGGGTTTAGGAAGAGTTTAACCATTGGCTGATCTGATACTTTGGGGACTACTTTTCTATTACACAGTCTCAGGGCTGCCACAGTTAAAGCTTCATCAGCCATCAGACTTAACCAGTATGCTGAAAGAAAACAGAGCTCTGAGGTTTGCACTTTCAACCGTAATTAAGATGTAATTTGAGGTAAGCCAGATGTGAACATAGAGGAGAGTCATCCCAGAGAAAGCATGTCTTAACTTTGTGTATTTCATGCTCAACAAACACTGTATTACATGGAGGAATGGCTATGGAAAGGAGGAGGAGGAGGTGTTGAGGGATGGGATTCAGTATGGGGATGAAGGCACTCGAAGGAAGACTTGAATCTAACAGGGTTTTTTTTTTCTTCTTTTTTTCTGATGCCTGCAATAAACACTGACCCTCTTTTTTTCCTGACAACTGATGCAATGTGTGAAACTAAATCCCAGCCCAGCAGAGCAGAACAATTGTGGAAACCCGCTCTGCATGTCAGTTACTGGTAAATCAGGTGGAGAATCAGAGACAGCTGCCTCCACTATTCTTTCTGTGCATGAAAATGCGTAGTGCTCCTCACAGATGATGCAGGCCTCCGTCTTTCAGAAAACACTGTCATGTTGACATTAGGACAGATTCATTCGGGAGATGTCATTTCTGCAGCAGTTACACCCTGATTTTTCCACTAATAAACGTGTTAAATTGTGGATTATTATTATCATCATTATTATTAATAATAATCAAATTAAGATAATCTGTATTATTTTATAATTATATTTATTATATGCTACTGAAACATTTTTAATACATATGTGATATTTAGAAATTGGTACTGACACTGGTTCCAGCTCTCAATGCTGGTTTAACTGTTTCAGCCTTGATCTGGACAAGTAAACTAAAGTTAATTGTAATAATTAACCAATGTACCCCTCAGAACGTGTTTATCTTGTTGCTTTACAGGTGACAGCACACAGCCAGCAAGGCATGAAGTAAGGGTATGGAAAATGAGCGTGTAGCATTCCGACTTTCATGCAAGAAACCAACTATTTTACCTTACCCAAAGTCTATTTGCCATAACCACAATCTATCCTTAAAGATCCCCTCCAGACATATAAAAATACTCTGTTTGAATAATAATGTGTGTCTGATATGGTTTTTCCACCAAGAAAGAGTTTATTTTAAACATATCTGTGACATTTTATTCACCAAATGTTCTTTAGATTTCTTTAAATCCATCTTTCCTTGCAGCTCAGATTCCCTTCTGTCCACCAGCAGCCTAAAATTGGCATTATTAATGACCACATACTCCGATTGGCTAGAGGTGTGGCCCCCACCTTCACCCCCAGCCAATGGGAATACGACCTAGTGAATAACGTGAGTTCCCTTACGCCACATGCTTACCAAGCTTGGGTCCTGACAGGGACAAGCTGATGCGGGCTGGACTGTCTGCAAGGGTGGTGCAGACCATCCAAGCGGCGAGAGCAGGGTCCACCTTTGCTCGCCACAAAGCAAAGTGGTTGTAATTCCAGCGCTGGTTGCGAGGAAAGGAGACGGGACCCCTTGACATGTGCAGTGGGAGAGGTTCTCTCCTTTCTACAATACCTGGTGGAAAAGGGGCTGTCTCATGCCTTTGTTAAAAGTGTATGCAGCAGCTGTCCCTTCTGTCATGAGGGCTTCGGCGACAGACCTGTCGCCCACCCCCTTGTGAAGCATTTCTTACAGGCGGTTAGGAGACAACAGCCGGTGATGCGTGTCTCCACCCCCCAGTGGGAACTACTGTTGGTGCTCGAAGCCCTAGTGAGTGATCACTTTGAGCCTCTGGAGTGCTCCTCTCTGAAGGTGTTGTCATTCAAGACAGCTTTGCTGCTTGCAGTGACCTCAGCTAAGAGAGTGAGTGAAATGTGCACCCTGTCGGTTCACCCCAGCTGTTTGCTGCTTCATGGTAACCACAGTGGTGCTACTCTCAGACCAAACCCCTCCTTTGTTCCCCAAGAACATAAGAAGTTTATTTAGGTCAAGAACTATTCAGCTAGAGGCATTTTGTCCTCCACCCCATGAGGACGCCAGGGAGGAAAAACTGCACCTCTTGTGCCCAGTACATGCATTGGCATGAGGGAGGAGAGGGCTTAGCCTGTGTGAGATAGAACGAAGGTTACGATATTGTAACCCTAGTTCTATAAGCACAGGTGGAGCCCTCTATGTATGGACCCTGCCGCCCCTACACTGTCCGTTGAAGTGGTTTCTGGATGAAAGTGGCAGTGAAGTGTTGCTTTATATACTGTGTGAGACACATGGAATCAGTAGGCGCGTCCTGATTGGCAAATTTCAGTGGGAGATTGCAGTGCTTAAAGAACTAGGGTTACAATATCGCAACCTTCGTTTTGGGTTGTCTGCTGTCGATGGGCTTCATTACATTTCAAATTGTCTCCGTTCAGCCGCCACTGTCTTTGTTAAGAAAAGTGGTCGAGGTCAGATGGTCGATTTTTGGATGCCTAAAATGACTATTCCTGTACAGAATGCTACATTATAGACACATTTGATTTGAAGCAGCTGATTTGATACACACCAGACAGCATATCACCATTATGCTTTACAAGCTGGCTGTGTGCTGAATACTGGGCTAGAAGGCAAATTATATAAAGTGAGCAATGTTCATAGATATCTGTTGCCATAAAAAAAACAGAAATGTAGAACTGAAATAACTATGCAGAGAGTTTAACACCTAATTTAATTATTTTCTAATTATTCCAGTACACAGTAATCTAAATCCAACTGAATAAGTGTTTGCAAGAAGGTCAATTGTGAGCGATCGTTTAAGCTTGTATGAACATTGTGATTTGCCTGCTTCTCCTGTGGCTGGCAGCAGTGATACCAGCCATTATGAACAGCCAAACTGATCTGACTGTATAAAGAAATTTTGACTTAACAGCATCTTTCAAAAAACCTTATTTGCACATTAATAATTGCAAGGGTTATTGGCCAAGTCGCCAGGCCCTACCTACAAATCATTACTATGTGGAGGGGAAAAAAGAGATTTACATATGCATGACCAGCAGAATGCAGATGCATTTTTCTGCCAGCACTATTAGGCTTGTTCTCCATTCACTGCACAAGGTTCGTGAACAGTGTGGCATTCTAATTTGGTCATTTCAGAGGTATGGTGCACACTCTATGCGGCTCAAGCCCACAAGTCAGAGTCTACATGTCTCATCTGCTGCAGGAGTTGAGGGTATGGAAGTGATTTGTTTTTGAAACACATCATAAAACCAACTGGAAGTAATAGCGAGGAAAAATTGGTAATGTCTGACACTGACTTATCTCTTGGCGGGTTGGTCGTTTTATCTTTCAACTCAAAGTAATGATAGAAACATATGGTGACATTCCCAGATGTAGGAATGGAGACTTTAAAAAATGAAACAAGGGTCAATTTAGTCAGCAGCCCAAATGACTACACGGACTGTTGCAAGTCTACAGATGGTGCGCATTAAAAAAACAGTCAGCTAACAGGTGTAACAGTGACACAGCCATACTGTGGTGAGATGTGAATGGCGGAAGGGAAGATTTGTCCACCAGACACATCACTATCACTATCTTATTAACAGATTTGCAGGTTAAATAAGAAAATGATGTATCAGGTGAAATCCTGTTACATTTCTCTACATTGTGTTATTTTTCCCAAAGTCTGAAGCCAAGGTCTTTAAATTTCATATCTACCTACCTAACAATGTGGACAGATTCCACATGGCACTCACCCATGCACCCACACAGGCATCGAAAAATAAATGCAAACACACACACACACACACACAACCACACACAGAGGACCTTTTTCCAAACATTGCTGCCAAATCTGATTCAATGGCATTGTGTCATATAGAACACATCCTTGTAATTACATATATATCTTAGTCACAAAATATGCAAATACTTCATATTGAAAGATTTTTAATGCTGGAATAAGACATTTTGATGCACAGCCAATAGCAACAACCGGTGGTCTCTTCCCTTTTATAGAGTCTCTAGTCGTTTTTAACGGATCATTCAGATATTTTAAAAGTACAGGCTGCAAAATGTTACGTTTTATAAGTATTCATGCTGTGCCAAGTTTCTGATGTGCTCTGCTGCGTATTTGTTTATGTCTTGGAGACAGAATATGTGATTTATAGTTAGACTGGTGGGGGTGGCAGCAAGGGAAGCTGTTATGTTCTTCCTTTGCTGCTTGTCGTGCGCCGCTGCTGTTCTCTCCAGCTTGCTGTACGTTCACCCCGATATGCACCCTCAGGCAGTATGCCTTTCATTATTTCTTTTGAAACTTTCATCTGAAGTCTCTGAGGGATTAGCCCTCTTGATTCCTGACACAGTCAATGAAAAACAAGCCTCATATACAGGGAGGCTTACAGCCAGAAAAGCCGTGCTCAGCCCTCCCCTTGCCTCTCAAAGTGAAACTGTATAATGGTTTATACAACAAGTGGATGCTCCTCTTATTTCTGGTAATTTTGGCATATTCTAATTTATTTTGGATTTGTGTGCTGTTGGAGAAAATAATGATCATTTGTTTTTTGTTCCTATAGATGAGTATTACATAGATCAGTCATGCAATGCAAAATTGACTGTACAATATGAAAGAGTTGCTTGGAGTCTCTTGGCTCTCATTAACCTCATAGGCGGCCAACAAAATCTGACTAACCAGTGCTTCCCAGCTTGATAACACAGAGATATGAGGTAAATACAAGTCTGGTGAAGAGATGTAAAAAATGAATATAGCAAGCTAAAGATCCAGATATTTTTCTCATCAGCTGAAGGAGACCAAATCAGAGCTAAAAATCTACTGGATATTTGACTTTTAACTTGTTGGCAAGAAATATGATTCCAATAGGATGCTCGTGTTTTTTTATTGGATGTGTAAGCAAACAATATGTGTTAACATGTTATCTATAAGCTCTTGAGTCTTTCTGTCCCCTATTCTTCAGAAATAGGTTCATGCAGGTTTAAATATTAAAGCTTGATTTAAAATTAGAGCTCCATAACGACTATTAAGCTCCATCAGGACTTCCTTTGATTCTTTGTTTTTACTAAAAAATCTATTTATTTCATAAAAAAATATTAATCATGTATAGAAAATAGCTGATAATTTGGAAACAGGCAACATGTTCTCATTCCCTCAAAATCTTAATCAGTTTGGAATAAATTCAGTAATAAAAAGTAAATAGTAGATATAATAGTAAATAAAAGTTTTGTATCAGGTAACAAAGTGGATTGTCTTCATCTCCATAGCAACATTGGCTGAGGATCATGGGTAATGTAGCCTTCCACTATCTAAAACTGACAAAAAGTAACTAGAATGGTTTGGCAAGTAGAATGATTTGATTGGCCAACATAATTGACAATGAATACAAGACAGCCCTGCTGTGACTACACATTTCCACAAAGAAAAACAACATTACCCAGCATGCATCACCTCTTCTGTCACCATGATAATAGACAGAGAATTAATAGCCTTTAAGCCTATTATCTGCTGTAATGTTGCCTCACTGTAGCCTAGGCCTAAGACAAACCCTATTTTTAAATTATATAATTTATTATATTCCATTTTCGCCTGAATGAATAGGCCTAGGTTAGATGCAGTCTCATCCCCAAGCGTGTGTGTAACCTTCACATGTGTGAGGTTAGTATTGCGTTTGTTATATTGTTCTTCTTTTGTTTATTTTGAAAAGACACTGTATGCATCTAACGAGCAGAAACTGACAGTGCAGAAACTGTAACATAGAGGGGAGAGAGAAAAATAGCTAAGTAATAAGCTGTGATAAGAGTTTAGCTCCAGCTGACAGTTGAGAGACCATCAATCCAGCCTTACATTTTTTCGACTGGAACACTACACCATTGATATCTATTGAACAGCCCTGCATGTACAGAACTGATGCTGGAGGGGTACCTAGAGCGTCATAGTTTGAAGAGAAGAAACTCTGTGTGTCTTCTTAAAGTGGCGGCACATGATTATCAGCAGGATCAATGTTATCTGAACTGTGCTTGAATGGTGAGATGTTGCAATCTTGACTACGTATGCTGTAAAAACTGTGAGTTATTAAAAAGTGTATGTGAGTCCCTTTGGGAGTTACATGCTGTATAATGACGCACTCCCTCCTCGGTCTCCTTTGAGCTCACTTTTGTCAGCAGTTTCATTACTTTGCACTTTGCTACTAAGCAGGTGGAGCTAATCTATCTAGTTTGCCCTTCAGTTATGGTTTACTGTCCGGGGGACTGGACACAAGTGTCTCCAATAATCCCTTAATTAGGCAATGATGGACTATTCATTTAGTATGCAAAGCTGCAAATCTCCCCATCCACTGAGCGGAGTCCTCTGCAGTCATACGGAGGCCAACGTTAATGATCTCAGCAAGTGGCAGCAATCCATTGGAGCGCTGCAGCAAGTGCACATTAATCTTGCGGGCGATCCAGTTGATGAATGACCCTGGCCCAGAAGCCCTGGCAGATCCCACCTTAATTGCTGAGGGAGCCACACCTGGGAGGCACCGCGGGACGTCTTGCTAACTCAGGAACAAAGATTCAGGAGAAGGTCTGCGGTCCACAGGCAGCTCGCTCCACGCAGCTCCAGTCCGAGTGCCCCTGTTTTGCCTTGGGAAAAGTGAACCTTTACAGCAACTCCATGGAGGACATTACAGCGAGGATTGACATCCAAAGCACAAACTGTAGAAAGGGCAAATGGATGTCTTCAATTGAAGACACTTTCCACTGATAGGTTATTAGAGAAAAGTGATATTTAGACCAGCTCCAAAAGAAACTCATTCACAATGATGCTTTTTCTTTGATGATGCTTCCAACAGTTTCACCACTGCTCTAATTGTACCCCATTATTTGTCTGTGCTCTGATATGTTTAAAGAAAAAAGCACAGCAGGCCAGTTGCATCAGTCTAACATCAACACCCTAAAGATAGCACACTGGCACAATGGGAGGATGGGAAAAAGGAGAGAGAATGTGATCAAAACGCAAGAGTAAACAATATGAGGAAAAGGGAGAAAAACACCAAATCCTCTACAAACTATTTGATTAGACATTCAAAAGAGAAGGACATGACAGCATCCTCCAAACCACTGACATCAACACCTACAATATTCCCTGTCTTAATGCAAACTCATATTGAAATGGTTGGCATCTTCATATCTAAGAGGCAAAAACCACTGAGAGCTCATGTTCTTTTAGATATAAGTGATACATAATACAGTAATAGCAGCGTTGTTTTAGGTTTACCTTTTTGGCTTGAGAACAAAGTGTTTTAGTCGTTGTCACGGAGCAGCTGAGAATGTGTGGGGAGTAGATGAGAAGAGGAGATTGGGAAAGTCTTGAAATTAGTTTTTTGCTCCAAAAGAGAGTATTGGTCATTTTGTGCTGTTGGCAAGAGATCTTGCTTTTGGCCCCTGTGGGGACTCGCTTTTTAACTACACCAAATATACTTCAAAATTTAGGCAGGAGGCATCTTGGCAATTACCTTGATGTTGAAAAAGGCTGTAATAAAATATTCTGCAGTTGTAGGGTCTTCTCGTGGCCTGTTACTGGCTCTGTTGGGAATCCCTGTGAACTCAAAGCCGCCTTGATTTACACTGTCTTCATTTTCCCCTCAGTAATGGTCGACTGATCCTCATGTCCTCATGCTATTGAACATATGACCCATTCATAGAGGTTATTGGATTCTCTGGCACAACAAACTCCAGTAGGGATAATTTGTCCCTTTTCCTGCAGCAAAGCCACTGTGACTTATCTGGGAGCAAATTTGTGAAATCTCATTATCTTGTGTTTTGAAATGAGGATCAATAGGGATTTATGCTTTGTTTTATTCATATAGGTGGGATGCAAAAATTTACCAAATTGACTCCATGTTTACACACACACACACACACACATATATATATATATATATATATATAATTTAGTTTTTTCACTAAAATATATATATTTCAGCAAATCAATGTACCACAGCCCAATTGCTGCATCACAATCATCGAACAAATTGATATAACTGCATCCACATACAATAAAGTTAGGATCCAAAAGGTCAGCTGGAAATGGGACAAAGCCCAAAGGAGTTCTCTTAAGGGCCAGCTGAATTTAATACACATCCATCACTTTTTATCATCTAATTAGTCCGCACTGTGGCAGCCTGGTCAACACTGGAGGGAAGCAGAATTATTGATCAAGTAAAGGATAGTATCTATCATTTCACCTCAGCATCGACACTCCAGCCATTTGAAAACAGGGGAGACAATATAGCCGCAGCGAAGTGCGATGAGAATCATGAATGTCATTCAAAACAGCGGCCATTTGTTTGTTCTCCTCGGTTAGGCCTTTGACTAATAGACTTGTTATTCTGACTTTGCAGTGCAACAACTACTGCGGTAATGAACACCAAGAAAAAAAAAACAATCTGCATTTGAAAAATGAACATGAAGTTTAATACTGTAGTTTTTTGATATTCACAAGATGACAACAGTTGATCTGACCTGTAATTAACTGCAGATAAATACTTTATATGAATGCACATCACTTTACAGTATGAATGCCTTTATGTGCAAACACATAATTCATATGGATTATAGTTCATTAACATAAATGTCTTGTTGATGTTTATAACTATCTCTTGTACAAAAATAGAGAGAATACATAATTTATTATTGCACCCATAAATAAGTGGCGTTTCATTCATATATATTATACAGTGTGACAATGTTTATAGTAGTGACCCCATGACATAAAAATGATGATATGGTGTTTAGTTTGCAATGATATTTATTGTTTTGGGGGTATGAGTAGAGGTGCAAAAACATCTAGAAACACCTAATTCTCCAATTTAGATGTTTATTTTTGTTTTGCTATATTTTCTGTATGTTGACAGGAACAAAAAACTAGTTCATCAGCAGAAGCAGCTCAAATAAAAACTATCTCAGTCAATATTTGGCCTAATTCAACAGTTTCGAATTAGTATACATGTGTGCATTCTGCCATAATCTTGGAGTATGTTCACAAACCAAACGCCGAGGTGAAACAGGACATGCATGAGTGGGCTCATCATCATAAAATACTTTCTTTAAAACAAGGCCAATGATTCCCCTGTGAGGATCAACAGCAAATTCCGTAATACCAGGACTGCCTTCTCTTTAGTAGACATACAGACACACAAGCTGTGTCCCAAACTGTGACCCAAACTGAAAATGTGTCCTTTGGAGAACTGAAGGCTCGCGTCTCATCCACAGATGACACAACCCCCGAGACCAAAACTAGTGATGTATTTTGGTGGCATTCATATGCAAACACAAGTCCACATCTTTTACTGTAAGTATGACATGATTACGTGATATTTCTCAACTTTCCAGTGACCGCCTCAATGCACTACTAAATAATTAACTCAGGTGCAATAGATTGCTGGATGCTGAAGGCCGCAAAGGCAGTGTCCTCCAAATTCAGGAAAAACACGGCTGCCTTTCTCGGCTGTTCCGACCCGTTATGATGTATTTGGTCTTGAAATGCGAACTTTGAAGGAAGCAGCTCCTGAATTGGCAGGTACAGCTACAATTATCTCCGCTGAGATTTGTGATGTTAGAGCAAAGAAATCAATATTGTCAATCCCAGCATCAATTAATGATTTTGACAGTACACCCAGCCGAGTTGTGGTAGCAAGTTTGACAATTAAAAAAAAACAACGATATCCTGCTAAAGTGACAGATAACTTATCTGGTCGCAAACAGCCCACTCAGGATTTTGGAGTTTTTTCAGCTAAGAATCACAACAAGAGGACAGAGGACAGTGTAACTACTCAGTTTGAGTGCTGGAATATGTGCACGTTGTGCAAAACTGTTCTCCACAACAGTTTTTATTTATTGCAGGATCTGAGGATTCATCAGGACCTCAGCTATGAATGTTTGTGATGAATGACCAATGAAGATCAGTCTGCATATTAGGGGCAAACATCGAGATGCTTTTTTCTAATTTACAAAATTACCTCATCAATGCAAATGATTGTTGCTATAAATCACAATCATGTGAAATTGTACAATGTGCACGAACAAGCTTAATAGCTAACTAAATCAATAGCTGTCAGCTCCTACAATTATCCCCAACTATTTGGCCTTCAGTTTTTCTGTCACCACATTACTTCATGTCAACAAGATACACATAACTCAAAAATAACAATACTAAACATTAAAACCTTTGCTGACTATGAAGCTGATGAAAAGAGAACAGTTTTTTTTTTCTTCCCTTTTCTCAGACGTGTCTCAAATTTGTCAAAGACTGGAATACTAAATTTGTTTGAGAACCAGGACCAAAAAAAGTCAGCATGATGATGTCTACATCTACTTTCTTGCCAAATTCTGCTATTGTCTAAGAGAGCCAAAGTAGTCACTGTACCTACTCATGAACATAAAATAATGGCAATTATTTCAGCGCAGGAACAAACATTACACTGAGACAAAGACACTTAGTCATAATTTATTGCAGTTTGGGTCCAGACATTTTTTTTTTTCAAAAACAGTGATCAGCAGGATGTCTAAAGCACCACATACATTATTTTCCTATTCAATTATACAATTCACCTCTAATCTAATCTAATCTCTGTTTGAATTTAAACTTGAACATCTGGATGTGTTTGCAGCAGACACTTTTAATTGAATCAAGGTGCGTCCAAATTCCATAGGGTGCTAGGAGACAGACCTGATGGGAAAAAAAAAAGGAGAGAAGACCTTCATAGTGAGAAAAATCTTTAGATGAGGTTGTCATTTTGTTATCCAACCAGGTGATGATTTAAGCATACCACTAAATCCAGGTTTGTAGCTTGGAGTTAAGGGTTCAAAGTGCTGAGTGTAACTCTAGTCCATCTGTGTACAACAAACATGTATTAACACAAAAAACCCCACAACATTTTAGCACGTCGTTAGCATGTCCGCTGTAAGGTAGATGCACTTTTTTTTTTTTTTTTCCAGTAGCCAAACTTTTTCTGTCATTGCTGCCATCCAACACACCCTAAATGTACCTACCCAAGCTGCAGAACGGGTCACATATTTGCACGTCGTGTTTGTGTTTATACATCCCAGGTTTTGTTTATATGCATGGCTGCAGGCTTCAGGTCTCCGGATGCATGGAATTTGTGTCTTTGCTTTGCCCATTTTGTTGTTCAGCTTGCCTTCACACAGGCATTAACCAGATTTCTGATTTGGGATGCAAATGAAACCAAATACTTCCCACGGAGGTTTGTGTGATACTGATCCAAATGGATTTGCCAGGCCCAGAAATAAAGCATGGGAGTCTCACATCTCTCTTTGGGTGGCTGGATGTACATAAAGATGGTTTATTGCAATAAATGCGACGTTCCTGGTTATAGAAATTTTAGTAGAAAATCCTTCTTGTCACGGTAGTTTGACATTCTGTGCCCCATGATGTTGTTTGCATTTAAAATTTCAGTATCTATCTTATAACATCTTTCAGCAGTCTACTGTTGATATAATCTTTAATTTTTCCAATCTGACTGCAGAGAAAATTGCAGAGAAATTCTTCAAAGGAATTCATAAGAAAAATGCCTTGAAGTATCACTCAGAGGCATTTTCCTCAAGAATCGTGTTGTTTTCATTAAATGCAGACAACAAGAGACTGAGTCACCACTCTACTGAGCGCCGTGTGTTTCCCAGGTTCATATATCAACATTATTTTTTACTTTATATAAATATATTTTATAAAAAAGTATAATTTCT
Source organism: Scomberomorus guttatus (assembly GCA_038419695.1). Taxonomy (NCBI): domain Eukaryota; kingdom Metazoa; phylum Chordata; class Actinopteri; order Scombriformes; family Scombridae; genus Scomberomorus; species Scomberomorus guttatus. The sequence goes on from CM076459.1 coordinate 2,582,963, forward strand.
GTTGTGACTTTGTGGTGTATTATCCATTCAGTGTTTGCATATACTGTAAATTCTGGTTTAATATTACTTAATGTGTATTTAATGCACATGGGGCCTGAGAGGAAATTATTCTTACTTTGTTAAGTCCCTTTTGTCATTGTCGAGGACAGTATGACAGGTTGTGTCATCTCCCGTCTAATTGCAGCCCAATAAACCATCTCTGCTGGTGTCAACCCAAGTGGAACAACAGGGTGTGGTTCTGCCGACCTGGCTGCAGACTCTGACTTAAATTACACTGAGCACAGTAACACTCCGGACGACTGTACCTGCCAAAACCTCCCCACAATAGCCGTTCATCTCGGCTCCACCAGACAGGCTCAGACAGTGGCAGAGTTCAGAATCAGGTCATTTCATATTAGAGGACCCAAATCTCAAGGTGGTGCAGCAACTCCTGAGCTGCAACTATATTGAGAAAGTGCCAGGGGTGTGATGTATTTTGCACTGACAGCACAGGAACTCCATGTGTGCTCTGCCTGGAAGATTTGGACAGGGATTACTTTATAGTCTTTGGGGTTTTGGTATAAAATAGTCTCTAAAGTGTTTTGTGTTGCACCTTGTGGTGCTGAAGCAGACACTGAAGGCTCTGTCACTGCATCAGTTCACCATAGAAGGGGTGGCAGGTGTTGTATAAGATCCAGTTTAGTCTTTAACCTTGTCTGTGCTAACTGCCTCCAGGCTTCATCCCCAGGACAACACCACAAGGAACAATGAGCGGACCACCACTAACTGATGTGGATCTGTCTGGTTTTTGATTTTTAAAAGCCACTAAAATCCCTGAAAACTGCTCTGTCATTATCTGCACCTCATGATACACAGAAAATGTGATGTAAGACATTAAGAATAAGTTGTTTTTGATATTGTCTTGTCAGTTGAATTCTGTGGATTTAATTTGTTTTCTCTTAGATATTCAAACATGGGAAAAAAAACAAAGGCTGGTAGCTCAGTAGAGTGTGTTTAAAGTTGGTGGACCACATGTGCTGTATGTGTATGAAAGAGAGTTTTTGAACTACAATAGAGCAGACTCAGTGCTGCAACTTCCTCTAAAGCCTTTTTGATGATATTTATAACAAATCCGATGAATCATTTTGCATTAACTCTGAGTGGATATTGTCAGGACTGAAAATCATAACTGCAGTGGAACTGCAGACACATTGGATAGCTGAGACGCATTTTTAATTCCAGGTGTAAATGTAATATGGATAATTCATATCTGAATACAATCTAGACATGAGGGGAATGTTAATGCACGCAGCAAAGAGAGTCACTTTGTTCTGTGTGGCTCAGAATCTCATCCTGATAGATACTTCCGTTAGTGTGTGCTGGTAATTTGTGATGAGAGCAGTAAGCTTGTGCCATGGTTTCATGCAACAAGGAGGTCTCATGGAGTGAATACATTAACGTCGACTTGGAGTGGCAAACAGTGCTGTTTTAAATCCTGTGAAGACCTGTTGCCCGCTGGTGAGGTAGACAATGCATATTTAATGTTGGCCTTGTGACACAACCAGTGTTCTCTTTGTAACAGAGCAGCTGCCTGGACTCAGACTTAACTTCAATAAACTCCATGTTATCCTGAGTGACTGCTTATTTGTAAATGCAAACTGACAGAATCTGAGCATTTAGCCTCCGCAGGGACAGACAAGCGCTTTATGAATGGCTCCGATAACAGACACAACAAAGGGAAGATAAAACGGGTCGATATATTTCTCTTGTGCTCTGATAATAATTTATAATCAGCATTGAGCAACGGCGGTCGACTTAATACCTCTTCACTTGTGCTGTTAACACTGAAACATTCTCCTCTTAGTGTCTGAGCATGCTCAGAAATCTCTGACACGGTGACTCTTAGACAGGTAGGAAGACTGAATTTACAAACAGGGCAGTTCGCGTTAGAGAGCTCTCGGCTTCTCCAGTAGCAATTTATGAATACAACAATTTCAACAAACCCATTGAGCTCTCCTACGCTCTCTTGACTGCCAAACACACAGTAATCACTGTGCTTCAAACACTTGTCCACGCTTTCCTCCCCCTCACCCCATCACCTGCGTCACTTACGTACAGGCCTATAGTTTGTCAAAATGACATTGGATATTGATTAAGTTGGGACTAAAATCAGAATTGACAAAATTTGTAGTAAGCAACTATATTTCCGGTCAAATTTCACCAAAGAAGACACACATGGAAACTAATAACACTGTTTATGAGACAGTTGCATCTCACTTTTGAAGAGATAACTCATATTTGGCCATAAAAAAATATTACTGACTTGATTTGTTGATTTATTGAAAGGGCAGCCCTGCATAAAATAACCATAACTGTCTACAGGTTTACTTGAGAACAATAAATCTCAGTATTTCCTTGAAAGTTAGACTACACCTGCAGTAGCTACAGTATATTTCCACTGGGTTACAAAACCTTGACCCTGTGTTAAGAGCAAAGGAAAGATTTTTTTTTCCTTCTCTTTATTGGTTTGGGTGACATAGATTTTATGATTCTGTGCAAATACTCTGAGCGAATGCAAAAACACTTTGCTATATTGTTGTCCTTTAGTAACAGTGCAGCACTCTATAATAAAATGACTGTGTCACCAGTGGTTTGCACGCTGAGCTGATTACAGGCAGTTAAAAAAAAAAAAAAAGATTAATTTGGACAAGCGACACACACATATACATATTTTCTAAATTTCAAACACAGAACTGTAAATATAACAGTGGCTTTGAGAGGCCAGGCATGGCTAATTATTTGTGAACCAGTACTTAGTGTGACGCTGGCTTTCCTGGTGTGTTGAGGTGTGTAATGAATGAGACTCTCTAATACAGGGAAACGTTTCAGTGGCATGCAATTTTAAATCCTCATATTGCGGCAACAATGTGTACAAGTTAAGGTCTAGTGAATATTCTCATCAGTAATTATAGAATGCACCCATGTATAATACATCCAGTGTAGCAGCAGCATCCTCGTCCTCAACATAATGCAGAACACAGGATTGTTTTCTGCATGTGCTCTCTTGCATTTAGAAATGTGTAGATGAGAATTGACACCCCCATGGCTCATCGTTTTCATTTAAAACACACTGTTGCTCATCATCCAGTTTGATTCACACAACCTGTCCTTATATTTATCAGGATAAACTTTTTTTTTTTTCCCCCTCTGTGTTATTTATAAATTAACTTATGTGATCCTCCATAGAAAACCAGCAGGGTGCAGACATGAGCTTTCTGTAAAATAATCTCTATCAAAATAATCTTTCTGAGATGGAGTTTTATTGTGAACGTTATACAGTATGGAACAATTCGCCGATGCAATAAGCTCTCACATATTTCAGCCCTGTAATTGCCTTCTCTGTAAGTGGTCGCGGAAATGAGGAAAAGCAGTTTTCCACACAACTGTTTCAGATAAGGATATCTGACGTTTATGGCTCTAGTTGTGCACGGATAGAGGAGAAAAAAAAAAGTGGGTGTACACATTAGTTGTGCTGTGAGGCTCTACAGTGCTTCAGTTCAGATGAGCTCACCCAGCCGATGCACACATCGTAGGATCCTACCAATCTGAAAAAAGGCGCAAGGACTGCGAGCAGCAGCCCTGGCAGCCAGTGGGAAGAGTGGATGCATGTGTGCAAAAGGCTGTCGACTTTCTACAACACAAAGTAAACAGAGAGAAGCGTTGAGGATCCGCTTCTTATTGGAAAGATTGAATGGATTTGAAGCTTTTCTGGATGGATGTGAATCCACTCTTGAATCGCAGACTGGACTGGACTTAGGGCTGAGCGGCTGATGAGAAGAAGCCTACTTTAAACACTCTGCTGTCCGTTTTCTTTTCTTTCTTTCCCTCCCCTCCAACTCTTCATAAAATGCCAGGATTTCGTCCATCATACTCTGTCCAGTTCAAGCCAGGCTGCTCATTTGGAAGGACGCCAGACCTCCAGCCTCTCAAATCTGCAAGTTCAGTCCAATAAATTGTGACATTGTCTGTCAGCCTTGGAATAAGAAATCGATACTCAAGAAAAGGGACGCGATATTCTTCCGGAATTTTAACGATCTATTTCCCCGCTATCCTTATAAATATGCGAATTGGTTGGATTAGGTTGGTTTGGTCCAGCTTCACGCTTTTTTAGCTGGAGCAGCGCTGATAGTGACTGATTATTGCTGTTGATTTTGTCCATGCAAGACTCGGGGTGGAAACATGTCTGGCCACTTCTTTGAGAGGATCACTGCTATCAGAGATGGCATTTTGGTCCAGCACTTCGGTTTTCACCTCTAAAGTGCCCCGGAAAATCTTATTCATGTTCACCCTCTCCCTCTCTGTCACCTACTTGTTCTATAGCTTGATGAGCTGCTACAACTCGCTGCAGTTCCCTCTGCAAGAGAACTACGTGTATCAAGGGGGGCTGGTGACGGAGGAGACAACTTTTGTGACATTGAGGGAGAAACTTTATTCCACTTCCCAGGGCTTTACTGAATTCACCGAGGCCGAGAGAACCACAGCGATTTCCACCGTAAAGGATCATGCTGAGGCCGAACAAAGGACAGTGGAATGGATTAGGACTCAGGCGTCTCCGACTAAATCCGCGGCGGCGTATCACACCACCGCGCTGGAGAGGGAGCACCAGGAATTCAGCACCACGGACAGCGAACTCAGGGTGAACTGCACCTCGGATTATGGAGAGAAGAAACTTCCCCAAGCCATCATCATCGGGGTGAAGAAAGGGGGAACCAGAGCCCTGCTGGAGGCTCTCAGGGTGCACCCGGACGTCAGAGCCGTTGGGAATGAGCCACATTTCTTTGACAGGAACTACGAGAAGGGGCTGGACTGGTACAGGTGAGTTCCCATTTCATGTCTTACCTATAAAGGACCTTGCTAGTGTGTTGGATGTTTTAGCCCACATTTATGACGCGTCATGCATACATTCGATTTACAGTTTCCCAAAGCACACAGTGGTGTTTCTGATTTCCGAATGTGCTTTTCATTTCAGTCAGGTTTGGAAATCAGCTTCAAAGAGACTTGAAACCTGTTTGATGCGGTTAATCCATCACAGTAAATATTATTTCTGCGCTCGTGGTTGTCAAAGTTAATTTGTTGCATGGTGATGCAAACTTTCAGTCTACACTTTCAGCTACATCACTAAGCCAATAATGTCTGCTCATTGTGATGGGTTACCTTATTCAAGCATGTTTCAAATCTTCCCAAATTGATGGATTTATTTTCATACAGTAGTGGCAGGAATGGCAATAGCTCCCTTTTTGAATAAATAGTGGGGACAATTATTCAAAAATCTAAAACTCTGGTGGTTACAATGATTTGTAGTTAATGTCTAAAACATGAAAAAAAGACAATTTAACTCCTCTTGCATCAAAGGGATGAAATGAGATGTTGAGGGTCTTATTACCAGAGCAGAAAATAGCATTTAGACTTTGTAGTTGGACAGTTTTTACCTGAGCTCATTATTTCTTTCAATCATGTATGTATCATATACACTGAACCCCACTAAAGATCCACTGTGGTCTTTCTTTGGTGATGAAAATCACACTGTGCCACAGCTCTGAGATGTACTGTAAAACACAGTAAGTTGAACTTTGACAGCATTACGCAACACTGATATGTACACACATATAATGATACGCACAAACACACACGGAGAAGCATTTGTTTAGTTTTAGGATTCGTTTTAAGTCTGATTCCAAACCGTTTTGTTTCATTTAACTTTTTTAATTTCAAAATCACATTTTAATTTACAGATTGCATTTTAGTTTATATTGACAGAGGTGTGTGTGTGTGTGTGTGTTTTGGGCTGGTTCATCCATCCACCAGCAGAAATGAAATACACAAATCATCTACACACACTGTGAGAGAATAATCATATGACGCTCATAAAAAAAAAAAACAGTCTCACTTTGGGTAATAACAATTTCTACATGTCTTTTTTGACACTGACTACCAGAGTTTGTGTCTTTTATGTTTGTGTCATAAGTTTATTCCTTATGGAAGTTTTAGTTTTCCTTATACACCTATTCCGAATACATTCAGACAGAGAAGGAAATATTTACAGAGTACATTGCATTAGGTGATACATATTGCACTACATGTAAGGTATATTTTATACACAAGGGTATAAAGTCATTTTTTCTTACAAGTATCCTCTCAACAGTACACTCAAACCCATCAATTACCAGAATACCCCCTTCACTTAAATTGCATATGTATTGATAGTATATCATTAACATATAGATGCCATAAGTCCTGTATTTTCTGAAATACCTTTTGTCTCTGCGTTGCAGCTGGTTCTCAAAGGAGTGTGACTTGTTTACATCACCTTTCATCTGTGTGATGGTGACATTCACTTTGAGTCCAGGTTTATTAGCCAGAGAAGAACCTGTTTATCATTGCCGTGTTTATGTGAGAAAAAATCAATTTGAGGGTTCATTCATGGTCAGTTGGTCATGGCTCAGTTAGGTGTTGTTCTCTCATAATGATGTTTGACCAGGGGAATTCAAGATTTTCTAATGAAGTCAATGAGCTGATGAGAATGACGCTGACTCAAAGTCCCTTCTGTTGCTCCGTGGAACCCGGTCTGTTACGCTGGTGTTTGGGTTGCGGAGCATCTGCTTTCATCTTGCTGCATAGACATGGGAGCTCTCGGCTGCTCATTTAGCCTGTGTTAATGCAAGCTGTTTCATTATGCTTACGGCGGAAGGCTCATTAGACAGGAAGATGACGTGCTTACATAAATAATAATAAGTGTGCTCGTGTGTTTTAGGGCCCCCTGAGCCAAAAAAAATCCCTGAAGGAACCTTAATTTTCTATCTGTCATTGTCCCGTGTATAACGTTCACCTCAGAGTGGTGCGTTCAGGGAGGAGAGAAATACACAGGCAATATGGGTTTTGCAGTAATGGGGAGGATACACTGAGGAAAGATTTCTACTTGTTTTAATGGTCAGTGCGAAAAATAAAATATGGCACAATATGGGAAATCTCATCCCAGATACTGATATAAAATTCATTCATTCAGATCACGTTTGTTTGTTTGTTTGTTTCTAAATGATGCATTATACTGCATCTCTCTTCTCTGTGTGTGATGCTCAGGCTAATGTGCACTTAATGGAAGTGAAATTATGATCAGTTACAGATGTTTGCAACCATTTGACATTGGTATAGTTGAATGAAACCAGTAATCTCATAAAATGTGATTCATAAATTTGGACCTGTCTTAATAACACCTGCTCCACATTTTTGATGGATATGATACGATAAACTGTGGGGAATATAACCCAAAGGCATCATCTAAGTGCTTACATGTTGTAAACCCAGCCATTACTGTGTGCGGTTGCATTAGATGCTGTTTTTTTTACTGGTGATACTTACCCTTTAGAGTTTATTTATACACATATTCATGTTTAGTGAGGTGTGGAAGAACTGGGAGCGTGTGTGTGTGTGTGCGTGCATGTGTGTGTGCATGGTACAAGGTACTGGGTTGTTCTTGTCTGTGTGTGTTTTGGGGATTACTTTTTCTGTTACTGTGTTACTTTGTGCTGTAAATTAAAGAACCTGCCATTAAGTGACGATATACAGCGTAGATGAATTCAAGCTTGCCTGGAGCTGTTGATCCTGTAGTACCGAGTGTTTCACTGAAGGTCATGACTAGCAGGGTTTCAATACGGTAATTAAACAGTGAACAGATTTTAATGTGAAATGAAGAAATGTGAACACACAGCATGAGTTTATGCCACTTTCTTTGGTTGCTCTTTTACTACTTTAGACACCTCGTTTAGAAAAAAAATCCACCTCCTGGTACAGGAGAAGCTGTATAGTAAATACTTTTTCTTGGCATCTTTAAATACTTTCGACAAAGTATCAAAAAAAAAATCAGCTCCTCTGAGGATGTTGTCATTATCCTGACTGGCTAACGGCAGTGGAAAATGTTTTACATGTTCAAATGTCTGCGGCAGTTGTAGGAAAAAAAAAGGCTCTGATATGTTGGTAGCAACCACACGCCCCCCTCCTCTTCTAGAGTTGCAGTGTTGGGAGGTAAAAACTACTGCCAGGCTCTCTCTGAAGTCAACATGGGCAGCAACATGTCAGCTCTTGATGTGAGAGGCTTTAAGTCTGTTATATATAGAGGGCTAAACCGAATAACTGCCCTTTATCAAGTTTTGAATTATTTGAAAAAAAAGGACCATTTGTTTACTCGCGATCGCAACTGAGACATTTTCTAGCAAGTGTGAGAGAACACATAGAAGTGTAGACTAAATCACAATTTCATGCAATCTCAAATTGATAAAATAACATAATATATATAATATATATGAACACAATTAAGAGAGGTAAGAGTATTAAAATTATATAAAAAAGAGAGTGTCTAGACCTTGATCATACTTGTGTCATATACTTGAAGTCTTACTTTAAAATGACACTTTACTGACACCTTTAGCTGCTGGGAGAATTTTGTAAGTAAAATTACACATTCAAAGTAAGCAAAAGTACATCAAACTATTAAAATTAAACATTAAGCAAGTAATCCACCATATTTCCCATTCCTGGAAAGGATGTAGGACACCAATAGAAATGATTATTTCAGACCAATTACAATTTTGATCAGAATTCTGTCTGTTCTGTTCATGAATGGATTCTGACAGTGATCACTTCTGGATGTGGCACAAACACGGTTTTAGCATCACGTCAGGAGTTCTACGTCCACGAACATTTCTGCAGAAATCCAGAACACATCTAAATATTCATATCAGGATTCCAAGTTTAGTGCGGGTCTGGTATGAGCCTCCAAAGACTGGACCAGATTGGTGATTGGTGCTGCTTTCCTGTTTTTAGTACTCTTGGACAGTTTCTCCAATGTGTTTTGGGCTTACTTGAACAAGCAATTAGCAATGTAGTGCCATCATTAGCGTACACAGAGGACTGTCATCAGCCAATTGGCGCTTCTAATGTTGCCTCTATTTCTGAGTAAAGAGGATGAGCCACCACCACAAGGATTTAACTTATCTGTTCTCTGGAGTATGCCTCAACCTGGTGCAAATGTCCATCCTGGAATAAGAAACGTTTGATGTATTATGGCCAATACAGCAAATGTTGCTTCAGCTCTGCGCCAGTGTTCATATACTTTAGTGGAGAGATAATGTGCCTCATAAATTGTGTTAAAGAATCTCATTGATTATTGATCATACGTGAAGATTTATGTCTGCTGTGGGTGAGCGTTCTCAGCAGAAATGCACACAACTTAGATGCTAGCCTAATGAGGGCTTAATTAGTGAGGGTGACAGCAATTTGCAAAATACCAAACAAATAATGTTTACTTTAGTGTTAACAAGTACAGTTTGAAAGGAGAAACTGTCAGAGAAAGAATATAGAAATAACAAAAAATAATCATAAAAATGTTCTTCTGTCCAACAAGCCATGTTGTGTATTAATAATCATTTGAGACTGGTAGAAAACGTGGTACTATCAGTTACAAAGGAATCTTGTTGACGGGGTAGGTATTTTTCTGATTTAAAAATGATTAAAAGTATTACTTTACAAAAAAGAAAATATATATTTCAAGCACTTTAACGTTTGAGCTCAGCGGCAGATTAACAGTGGCAGTACAAGCCTACCCCACTGTTAAAGAAGAACACCATTTTGAAAAGTGTCAGATTGTCCGTTTTAGATTAATTCCAGTTGAAAAGCATGTGTGACTAGATCAAATAATACAGCAGGAGGCATGAGGTTTCTCATCTACCGAGGCTCAATGGAATTCTGCTCTGCATTGAAGTGTGAACTGGACAGTCAGCAAAGTGGGAGCAGGTATATCAGTCTTTTCACACGGAGTAAGAATGGCTTTCTTCACACTGATAGAACCTAGTCCAGAGGAATTGTGTTGAGATTTTACAATGTAACAATGGAAATATGTAATAAATATGCCATTAAGTAATTCTGTGTTGAAGCATGAAGGTGCTTTTTATATACGTGTTGCTGTTCTAACTTCAGACTTTGGTACCATCCACATTTATATCTACTAGGAGTGGGGTGCAAAGGTGAACTGATACGTATCGATGCAAGAGTCAGAGATCCAGCTACATCGACAGAACCAGAGATTCGAACCATATTCTGTATGAAATTCATCAAGAATCGATACAGCTGTGAAACACCGATCTTGGGCAAAATTCAAGTAACTCTGTCTCTGTGGCCTTGTGCCTCTGGTGTGTGTGTGTGTGTGTGTGTGTGTGTGTGAGTGTGTGTGCAAGCCACCCCTCTCGTTAGGTTTCCCAGTAACATACAATACTTTCAGCCATCCAGTTCCCAAAAACAATCCCGCAAGGAGAAAAGTCAGACTCCACCATGTACAACGCAGCCTGAAATCTCAATAAAAAGCTGTGTTATGCAAAACATGCAACTTGTATGTAAAATACACTGGTCCTGAAAGTTAATACACAGGAAGTTGCACGCTACAGAATAATGGAACCGTTATCTGATCAAATCCTGCCGAATCAGCTTTGAATCACAGTGAATCTAAATATATGGGTATGTATGGGTTGTGGACCGGGTGGCTAAATACATACTGAATGGGTATATATACACACACCCCGAACATCTACTTCACATCAAACACAGAATAACATATTTTGAGCTTTAAATAAAACCATTCTTACTGCTTTTCAAATACAATAAAACGAGTAGTCCGTCCATTTAATCTGTGTGTAACAACAAGCCACTCATGTCCAGTCCCCACAATAATTTGCTAAATGCTATAAATTATCCTTCCCTCACAAGGTTTGTCAATATAATACCTAACAGGATATAAAGTCGATTTATATGTACTTAATCAAGTACCTGCCACTATGAGTAGCTCTATACAGTACACTCTCCAAGGCAACGGCAGCTAGAAGCAGAAAAGACAATACAGTCAGGTGTGAAGAAACATTCCCTGCATATGAAACCACGGGTAGCTATCCCAAATAACTTATCACTCTGTCAGAACACTCCTAACACACCACATCTACCACCTTCTGTGACTTCCGTGAGTTTCACTGTAACACTCTGGATTTGACCCAATGCAAAAGGATCTGATTTATTGCAGAGCTCACCTGTTTATGAGATGAATACATCATTCATCAAAATCATAGCTGCACAGTCTGGACTTGGCAGCACTAAATTAAAAGCATATTTTACCTAGAAAAAGACTCAGCAGCAGCAGCAGCAGCAGCAGGTCATAATCTGAACAACTTTAGTTTGAAGTAGCTGCGTGACATCAGACTACACAACATCCTGAACCTGAGTTACCAACATTAATGAACAAAAGGAGATTTGCAAACTGCAGTAAAATCCAATCCAAGGAGATTAGATCAAGCATCACTTGCATGTGCATAATGTTTCTTGTGTATACTTTGTCTCATCTTGGCGATATTTATATGTAAGATAAATTAGGCAACTGTGAACCAGAACCTTGGTTCTGGTTCACAGTTGCCAAGCTCTAATATCTCTGTGTTATTAAAATGTCACTTTAACCCCCTATGCAATAAAAGCTGAGGGGATGTGCCTATAAATCTTTTGGAGCGGTGTTGTTACCCTTTCAGGGCTGCATCCCTGTGCTGAGAAATGAGTCAGCGATAGCTTCCAGCTCTGTAGTGATTAGTCCCAGTAGATATTGTTTTTATTTCAGCATACTCTGAAACTATTTTACTTTTGTTGCCAGTTTTTATGCCTCCGTGACGGCTACAGCCGTGGGCGGAGGCATTTTCTTTCCGGGTTTTCTGTCCGTCCGTCCCATTCTCATGAACACGATATCTCAGGAACGCCTCAAGGGAATTTCTTCAAATTTGGCACAAATGTTCACTCGGACTCAAGGATGAACTGATTAGATTTTGGGGGTCAAAGGTGAAAGGTCAAGGTCACTGTGACCTCACACGTTTTTGGCCATTACTCAAGAATTCATAAGGCTAATTATGACAAAGGTTCACACAAATGTCTAATAGGATTCATTTTATCCAAAAGGTCAAAGGTCAACATCACTGTGACATCATAATGTTCTGTAAAAACACTTTTCTGGCCATTATTGAACACCATAACTCAGGAACAGAAGGGAGATTGTGACCATATTTCACATTTGGTCAGATACTGAATTGGTGACACTAATCTTGGGTTCCCACCTTGAAACTGTGGTGATTGTTTAGATCTTCTGTGCTGCCGGGTTGAAGATGTGTGTGATTTAGAATTTTGTACCTTCTTAGCAGCAACATCCATATCTGAAGCTTCGTCTACTGTCACAACTACAACTCTGTGCTCTATCAGAATCAGCTTTATTGGCCAAGTATGTGAACACATACAAGGAAAATGACTGATTGGCGGAGGCATACAACTGGGAGGTGGTATTACTACTTCACCTTTCCTTGATGCTTCACAAGATGTGGCCTTTCAATGGGGTGTCACAGAATGAGCCTCGCCATTTCCAAGGACTTTTCTCTTTGTGCGAGTTGTAATCTGCTCTAATCAATAAATCCTACACAGCTACAAAAACTTTTACCGCAACTATGGCCATACAATAGACTGGGTTCACTTCTCTCCTCTCCTCACAAAAAAAAGTGTGAAAAATTCACATCTCTTTTTTGAAATATTAAAGTCTATTCATGGTGGCAGTGTCAGTATATCATGTGTAATTCAGCTGCCATGGGACTCTGAAAGAACAGTGTGTACTGCAGTGCCGGCTTTAGTGTACCTGCAACCTCCGGTCGTAAGACAGGACCCAGTGACAGGAGTTGTGTAATGGAGACATGGATCCAGTGCCGAGCCCAGCAGCAGAAAGTCTAAATCCAGCGTTTATCCCTTGTTTAGCCCTGCTTTCACTCTCTCAGCTGCTCCATGGGCAGCTTAGCCCCTGACTCTTGCCACCTGACTGGGAGCCCGTGACTCCTCTCAGTGGGGAGACGGGAAAGAGCAAGGTGGGCCAGATCCACGAGTAGGCAGGATGCCATCCCTTCCAGCTGGGCCTGTGTACTGCTGCAGTGCCTCCCTGTCCTGTGCCTTCCCAACATGGCAGAATCTGCCTACGCCTGATAAGACGGAGCCAAGACTCACAAGGACGCACCTCTGAGTACTCTGATGCCAGTGCTGCAGTTGTGGAATTAAACTTTTTAATTAGCAGCATACCCCTGTGCTGTCTAGAGAGTGGACCGCTTCAGTCAGGTCTTTCTCATTGCCCACCCTCTTTCCACTTGATTAAACTCCCAAGCATCATGGCACTCTGAGATTCCAGTTACCACCGTAGCAATCATGTTTATTTCTTGTTTGAGAATCTCTTTAGATGCACGCATAGCACAAGAAAATTACACATTATATCCTGCAGCAAGGAAGAGTAGTTCAAGAGGTTTTTCTCCTGCTGTGCCTCTCACACAGTGTAAATCAGCGTACTAAGCTATAGGCCTACACTTCCATGTTATTCCTGTCCACCCTGTTGAATGAACAATATGATGCGGTCATCTACGTCACCTGCAAGAAATGGGTTCTTACGGTAAAAAGGCACTCCATGGTGATTATCAAACATGCAGCTGATTGTCAAGTGTAATGGTGGAGGAGCAGTAAGTGGCTGTGGATTCTCAAAGGTAAAACTATTAAAAGGTCCAGTGTGTACGATTTAGTGGCATCTAGCGGTGAGGTTGCAGATTGCAACCAACTGACTAGCACTCCCCTCACCTTCTCCTTCCAAGCATGTAGGAGAACCTACAGTGGCTGCGAAACTCACAAAAAACACAAAAGGCCTTCCCTAGAGCTAGTGTTTGGTTTGTCCTTTCTGGGCTACTGTAGAAACATGGTCGTGCAACATGGCAGGGACCGTGGAAGAGGACCCAGTCCCTATGCAGATGTAATGGGCTCATTATAAGTTAATGAAAACACAACGATTCTTATTTTCAGGTGATTATACACTAATTAAAACATACTTATGAATATTATATTCCATTTGTACCAAGTCTGTTCAGCTAGATGCCACTAAAACCTACACACTTGTCCTTTAACATTTTTTTATACTCGAAATAATTTGGCTTCTTTAACAGGATCATTTCATATCAAGGCATATGGATCATTGATTGTATGTACTGTATGTATCTATCTAGGTATCCATGCATGCATTTACATACATTTACATCATTTGTTTATTTATTCAGTGGAAACTGATTCAATTGGTTTCTAAAGAGAAGCATGTTAACAGAATCTTAGTTATTTTGTCTTGTAGGCTTCAGTATTCAAACTGGTTGTATCTCAACATAAAGACACAGTAATATAATTAAGCCTTAATTGACAAACTGGACATTGGCACTACACAACACTGTCTCCTAGAAATTACATGCCAAATATATTTTGAGGAACGTATAATTGCTACCTGGATTATGTTAACTGGCCATAACTGGGTTGGTCGGTCCACCACTTTGGTTCAGATTGAAATATCTCAACACCTATTAAATGGATTGTCATGAAATTTTGTACAGACATTCACGTTCCCCAGAGGATGAACCCACTGACTTTGATGATCCCCTAGGACCACCTATAGAGCGTAATTTTCCTAAACGTGTGTGGGGACATTTTGAGCACAAAAAAAGATTTTTCGCAAAAAAGGAAATATATAATATATTTTGTACAGAAATAATTATCATGCAAAGAAAATTTGATTTTGAGCCAACAAAAGTCTATTTTGTCTTCAGTAAATTTGTTGGTTGTTTGTTGGCTAATATCCACATAAGAGCACAATCATAACCTCTCTCAGTTATACTCATTTGCTCTCGCTCAATATCCCTGCTGTGTGTTTACAAACCCTCAGACACTCGCTCACAATTGAGGCACAAATATAACTTTATAACATCAACAGACTGATATTTTGGGCTTTTAGTTAAATGTCTTGACAACTATTGCATGGATTACTATGAAATTTGGTACAGATATCCATGTAACCCAGGTAATGAGAGAATCAGAGAGCTACCAAATCATGATTAATTCAGCAACAAGCCTGTACTTATTTCTAGTTTTCTGTAGTTATGCTGCTACTAAATGTTTGTTTTATTGTATCTTGATGTGCTGAATTTACCTTATTTTTACATCACTGTTTTAATATCTTATTTTCACAAAAGCCCTTCTAGGGACGAGTGTTGCAAATTAGCATCTGCTATAAACACTATGATACTTACATCGGATAGCTGTCTTCAGTTTGTCTGTGTACGTTGTATCTGTCCCCATCAAATAAACCATAAAACAAAAACAAAAACAAACAAAAAGTCTCCTGATGACTTTGCCCTTACATTTCCTCTAGCACCACCAGCAAGTCAAACTTGTCACTTTTCGGGTTAAATATCTCAACATCTGCTGAATTTCTACAAACATTCATGGTGCCCAGAGGATGACTCCTACTCACTTCAGTGATCTTCTGACATTTTGTCTCATATTTGCGGTTTTAAGTGAAATGGTCCAAGTACTCAGAGTCCCGTGTGTGTTAAACATCATTTCTAATATCTAACCAAGATCACAGTCTTTTCCTGAATGTTAACCAAGTGCTTTGAATGTGTAAACACAACTATGAATGAATGTATGAATGTAATCATGCTGTATAGTTGTATGTATCGTCATTGTTTTGCAGACATAAGCAGTATGAACATTCCCCAGTTTCCTTTATTTGTTAATTAAAATATTTCCTCATTATGAAGATGAAGAAAAAAAACATTATTTAGGCAGCAAAATACATTTCTTGCAAAACACATTTGCCTTTGCAGATTAGTAGAGTACACAATACTGTATAAATATACGTTGCAGGAGCGAGGCCTGCACCAGAAGCTCCTTCCCAGATAAAACAGACCTTTCCTGCAGATGGCCCACCACAGATTATATCGAATTTATCAACATCATAAGGTTTTGAATTCTTAAAACCTCTGGTGAAAACTCTCTTTTGTAATACACTGCAGATTTAAATTTCATTCAAATTTCAACAAGTACAGCCACAAAGCTGCAACCATTTCAGCACAGCTAATTAGTACAAGCATTACCACACTGTTCTCCAGGTTTCATATTTTCTGCTGCAAATATCATCATACACAGGATCAACACGTAGAGAGCACAGTGCTGAATTACCTTTCAGGAGGTTTTCCCACTGGTTTTGTTTTGGCTGAATAGAGCCTCCTTTTTCATTCCATTCCAGGATTACAGATTGGTTTGATCTTATTCTAGCGATCTGTATTGTAAAATAAGAATTATGGAAGAAGTAATACTACTCCGTCCTTTTTGCATATGGAGAAAAAAAAATCTCTTGAGCAGTTAATGGGTATAGCCAATTTCATCCTGCCTTTGGTCCTGTTCAAAATTCATGTGCATTCCTCCTCTCTCACACACACATTCATCGCTTTTCTTTTGCCCCGCTGTAGCTACACTCTGATGCTTTCAAGTGAAAGTCTATTTTACTTATGGTTAGAATTTAATTCACCATTTTTTCCCCTCTTCTATTGCTATGAAGTAGCCTTGGGTTATGGTTCACCATCAAGGCTCATATCCACTTTATTTTTGTGTCCATCAAAAGAGCCAGATAAAATTCAGAGCAGCCTTCTCCTCCGTTGTTGCTGAGATAGAGGGGAGGACTCAGGCTTGTGCTTTTGCTCCACAACATGGACAGATTGTCTGAAAATGAAAGACATAGCGTCATCTGTTAAATTATTTATTTTGGACCCAAAATAAAGTATAAGCTGAAGTCATTTTATGCTCAGAGATTTATCTTTCCCAAAAGATTATTTGCATGCAACAGAATTGCCATGATGTGCTTCTAGTCTAGAGGAACAATGATTCTGTTCTGCCGAATGCTGGTGTACAGACGTCTTTAAATCTCTGCAAATAAGACTACCTTGGGACAAATACGCATGTCAATCATACTTGTCAAGATTCCAATTTTCCTTCCACATCTCCTGGAGCACTTGCGTGCTCACACTCCTTATTGGCTGCGAGGGATGTGGTCTCATGACGCAAGCTGATGCATTTGTTCAGTCAAAGGGAAAACCCTGACAGGAATGGTCATGGAGCCAAGATACAAGGACTGCTGGGAGTATGTTTCAAATGTGTGTCCATGAGCTGATAGGTACTTCTAGTAGTATGTTATGCTGAGGGATGGGGGAGAAATGGAAATCTTCTCCCTCTAGTAAAGGCAGCATTATCATATGACCATTACAAAGTAGATGTATGCAGCAATGCGCAGCATATGGCTTTTTCCATCAAGAAAAGTCTTAGCCATTTTGTCAGAGAACAGAAATTAGCATCTAATGCTGGCTGCTAAACATAGATACCGTTTCAACCATTTTTCAAGATTCTAAATTTTCCACGATTACTTTTCTTTCAATGATTTGATGACAAAGAAGGACCATATATATAGGTGATCTTTGGAGCCGCATGCATCTTATGCTCTTCATAACATCTACAGTTCAGCAATAACCTGACAGACTTAATTCAATTATCGCTGTGTGATGTGTTTAGACTCTGGAGGTGTGAGCTAATTCCTCTGTTAACACCCCTGAGTCACTGTCACAAACAAAGACAAACACATTCATTGGCTTCCAGGATCGTGTTTGCTGTGATTGTCCCATTGCCTTTGAAGTTTCTCATCGCTTTATGTTGTTTACTTATTCATGCTCTTTCTTTCCCTCAAATCACCATGGGGTATTCCGTTAGAATAATTTTAGCACAGTGTGAAACAATGTATGAGCTGAGTATTAGATATGTAAACTGCACTCAACACACTTCTTACATACAGTAGAGATGCTGCTGTGCTGGATGGACTGGGACTTTGAAGAGGAAACCTTCAGTAAAATCCTGATTTCATAACTTTGTGGTGAAACATATTGCTCATGTCTCTGCCACCAGCACTCTCTTTGCGTTTGGTATGTTGGAAGTCATTAACACAAACTATGGCATTTGCCAAACTCCCTTGAGACCTGGATTAAGCCAATAAAATGCAAAAGGACGCTTTTAGGGATTATGCTAATTGCTGTATCAGGAGGTGGTTGTTTTTCCTGGATAATTTGGACTATTGGCATTAGAGATTTAGGAGAGAGCTGATGTGTTCTGCGTTTATAATAAGGTTGTTACCTGCTGTCAACGCTGAAGCCAACTCTTCCTGTGTGGGGCTTTTGAATGTGTGACATATTGTATTATAGCCGTAATTCACTGCACAGCCACACACAATGAACAACAACAACAACAATCAACATCGAATTATGTTTCAGAAAGAGAGATGACACTTTTAGTAGAAATTGTGCTCATTAGTGCAGTGTTAGTGTGGCCATGGATCTAATGGTGGGAATTCAGGTTGGGCCTCTGCAGCCTTTTTTCATTTTGTTGTTGTAAAGCAACTCACAATGTAGCAAATGTCAAAATCTATGTAGCTACACTAAAGTGTCTGTTATCAAGTGCAGTATTTTCAAATTGACTTAAAGTGTAGGAAAAAATCCCACAATTACAATCACATCATTGTATATTGATACTCTTTGTTAGTGTTTTTTTTCATATTAATACTAAACAGCTTTGCTTGCTACTAACAAGGAGCTTTCTTAAAGGGGACCTATTATGCTAATTTCCAGCTCAATAATTTTATTCTGGGATTCCACTAGAGTAGCTTCGCATGATTCACAGTTTAAAAAAACTCCTTATTTATCTTATACTGGCCCTTTATGCAGCCCTTCAGTTCAGCCTCTGTCTCTTAACAGGCAGTCTTAGCTCCTGTCTTTTTAAGGCCCCCCTCCCGATGAGCCCACTCTGTTCTGATTGGCCAGCTTTCAAGAAGCTGATATCAGAGTCGTGTTAAGTTGCCGCCAATGCAAACCCAACATTTCCTGCTTTACTGCTTCATATTAAAAGCTTTTAAATGACTAAATAACAGGAGAATTTTATTGTGACGAATTTAAAGGAAATGAAACTTGTTCCTCGCCAAATTAGCAGAGCTTCGTTAGCTGTACTAAAATCGGTCAAACACAACAACATATGGAGTTATTTGGAGCTCTTTCTTCAGCAGATCAGTTAGAAATAATGCAGAGGGGGAATAGTATAAGCGGAAACAGCCACAGTGATGATGATGTTTGATGAAGAGCTGCAGACAACCAGCACACCTCCAACAGATACAACTTATTTTACTTTGCCCTGCTGTGTAGTGGAAAAACACTCACAGCGTGTTTTCCCCAAAACAATAGAAAAATGCCGTAATGTTAGTGGAGTGGAGCAGTGAACTCGCACGCTGTGCGTGGAGCAGATGACCATACAAAGAAATTCGTCACAAGCTGATGTCGGCTCAGGCAGAAAGTAGAAAAACTGTAGGAAACCGAGCATTTGCAGCAGTCTGAAGGCGGTGCTTTTTGCTGACAGGGATTACTTCTATATATGTTTACCTCATTATTTGACAATTTGGCCACGTTTATATGAACATCCGACATTGTAACATTATATATATATATATATATATATATATATATATATATGACAGAAAATAAGGAAAAGCATAATAGGTCCCCTTTAACCACAAGCACCCAATTTACACATTTTTCTTCAAAACCTCCACCCTCTCCTCTCAGTGTCACAGTGTGAAATTAGCTGAATTTTCTCTCTCCAGCAATATCTGTCTCTCCAATGTCCATTAAGGATAGATGCCCATAAATCTGCTAAGAATTTGCAAAGAAAAAGCTCCTCCTTTTCTAACACAAGATCTTACAATCATGAAATTTGAAATTTGGCATCAACATTTGACTTGTGCAGATTGACCAAAATGTAAACAAATTTCGAAGATAAATAATAGGACTCAGATGAAGACCACAGCTTACTCACTGACTATGTGGTATTTAGCCAGCTCACAACTGAACATCATTCTAGGGGTTCAAAGTGTAATGAGAGCCAGAGAGACACAATAAACTCACCAGAGAAACAACATCAATGCTGTTTGCTCAATGCATCATATGTTTACATTTTCTGTACAAGGGACCAAGGTCAGTGTGGATCCTACCTATAACCCCAACCCTACCCACTTTAACCAAGTAGTTGTTTAAACCTTGCCATACTTTAGAGGCTCTGTGTGTAATTTAGTGTTGCATATTTCCAATTATTCCAATGGTCAACATCTTTGATGAAAATTCAGGTGAAGAGTGATTTCATCTGTGTGGCTTTCAGCTTTATTCATTCCCAGTGTCTTTTTTTTAACATTGCCAGTAGGGCATTAACCTTTAGCAGCATCGGATCACAAAACCCTGCTGTGGGTCATTTTGAGATTTCACTGACAAAAAAATGATTTAGTCATTTAGGTTTGAGGTCTTGTTGGGACATTGTGAACAGTCAAGAAAATAGTCGGTTGTTTATTTTCTCGTACTCTGTTGGAGACTTGGGATGTAGGATTTCCGGTTGCATAACAAGACTAATTAGCAATGTTTTATTATTTTTTTTAAAAAACTTATTTTTTCAAGTATTTGAAAAAAGCTAATGGCAAAATAGAATACTTGATCTGCGCATGGTGCATGCTTTGTTGTTGCAGAGCCGTAACCACAGTAACATTAATAAAATCAGTAAGATTATATTGATTGCTGCCTCTAACTGCCCGTCTACTCTCTCTGTAAAATCAAATATTGAAAATGTCTCTAAACCATTTCTAACCTTGGTTAGCCTTTAACGTTTGTCTGCAGCAACTCAGGAGCTACAACCACTAGACACAAGGTGCTTCTACAAATCCGAAAAGTGAGTGAGATGTCAATGAGATGGGTGTTTTTTTGTATTTCCGAAGATTTTCATTCACAAATGCAAAAATCCGTGCAGTCAGAGGAGCATAGTTTGATATTATGATTACTTACAGTAAAAAACAACTTACTATAGATGTAAAAACACGGACCAAAATTCAGTAGCTATGTGTTTTATTTGGTGTCTGTCAGGGTCAAAACTGTAAAAACACCAGTCTGCTTTCAGGCTGCTGGAGGATTAGGATCCTTGACTTCTGAGTCCCTTTTTTTTTATAAGGTATGTGAACTGCTCTTGGTTATTCATTCCATGCATTTTAAGTACACCCAGAGTGAATCTCCCAATAGTCGCTTTCTACTCTAATCGACCTCTAGTTTGTTTCATGTCTACAAGACAGGAGGAGGCAGAATCCTAAGTATGAATTGATTTTTGAATGAGCATACATTTACTTTTAAACACCTGCAGAACACACTGGGCTGTGCCTGTGCAGTAAACAGGCTGTCTTAATCGATTTGAGTAATGAACAAGGACATGCTTTCTGTTTTTTGACTCAAGGTCACTTTGTCATCACAGTCTTAAGCTGTGTCCTCTGGTCTTTATAAAAGGACCAACTTACCATGAAAGTGTATCTGGGCCGAGGTGAGAAGGTAGCTGCTGTAACTAATGGGTTTATTTAATTCAATTTATTGCTTCAGCCCCTGCATCATATGAGACATGCTGGTCACTGTAAGATTGAGGTTTCTTCATGAAAAAAAAAAGAGAGATTAACCCCCTTTTCAAAAGGGCAGAATACACCCTCATGTCATGCTGGATTTTTGTGCCTAGATAGCTGGATGTATAAATCTGCAGAACTAAATGAATATAAGTTTGTGGTGAAATGGGGCTCTCAAGCTTATTTCGTACAAGCCTTCTAATCAGCGTCACGCTGAGGCTACGCTCGCCGGGCTGGGAATCTGTAATAAATGAGGGCTTTGTCAACATGTCCACTGTTGGATGCAGGGAAGCAGTGTCTTTTGATTTCAATGTGTCAGCCGAAAGGCACTCCAGCATATTTTTTAAGCAAATGTTTAGCATTCATTGCTATCTTTTTCATCTATTATTTGTTTCTATGGATTGCGGATGGCATTCTGTTTTCACCCTCTTCATATTGTAATAATTAATTCATCCTAAATACTATTATGTTGACTACATGTCAGACCATATCTGGCTCTTAACACATTGTCTCCAATTAACATTTTCAAAATTTCTGATACAGTGTGTAGAATACAAATGAAGCAGTCCCAGCAGCTGTTTGCTCCATGTTGTCTCAGCTCAGAGTGAATTGCTTTCTCTTAAATGTGTTTTGTAATACACCTCATTTTTACAGGAATAAACACGTAGGCTCTGCACATTGGGTAAACTCAACAAAGGCTTCGGGGTTTAGAAAATTAATGTGCCATGATAATTAGTTCAGCAACGGAGCAATGCCAGAGGAAGGAATTTCACACCTTGAGTTTAATAATATATAGCGTAATTTGCCTTGGTTGTAATGTGCATATGTTTCTTCGTGTTATTTCATGGTCCCACTGTGTTGTATTGTCACATTCTGAACAGATGGATCATCACATACGGACACAATGGCAGCTTTTTATTTCCAGACATCTTTGTTTGTGGGGAAATTTTACCTGCAAGCACATATTTCTCATGTACAGTATGATTATGATTGTTGGAATTAGTGTTGATAGGATGCTTGCACTTATCACATATTGTACTTTCATACTTTTCTCAAACGAGAAGAGAAGAAGAGAGTATTCTTTTTGTTGTTTTGATCCTTTTGTTTACTAATGGAGGAATGCATGTGGTATCAACTTCAAGGTTAAAGTTCTTGGTTTTTACATCAGTGCTTTCTCAGAACTCCTCTGAAAGGACTCAGATGACATTCTGAGCTACCTTGGTAACACTATGACAAACACAGGATGTTCAGTGTATGACTGTATTCATTTAAAAATCATTTGCTTCATTCTGGACAACACTGAATGTAACTCTGGTCTTGAGGACCCAGAGCACTGCTTCCTTCTATCCTGCCAGGTAGTTGATTGTATGTAATTGCCTTCACCTGGTGTCCCAGGTGTAAACCACTTCCTGATTACGTGTTCAGAGTGAAAACCAGCAGGGCTTTAGGTCTGGAAGGCTTGGATTGAGGACTACTGCCTTAAACATGCTTCTACTTACAGACTCATCTATTCTAATTGTTTTCCAACAATTTCAGCAAATGTTTTCTTTTAAAAACATTATTTATTGACACATCTGTTCATAAACTCGGCCCGAATAATGCCAGTGAAAAATAATGAAAGGTTTTTAATTTTCTGAGACTTGCCATTCTTTAGTTCACAGAGGAATGTCTGCAGAGGTACAGTGGCAAATTATTCTGACTCATAATGAGACAGTGGGTTGCACAGACACTTTGACATCAGAGAGGCTATGCCCCCTGCCCTGGATAAGTGCTAACCCACAGAGTCAGACATGGCCTTTTCTACATGACTTCATTGCTTTTTGTTTCGAGAGTCATTTTTTTCCAACTTATGAAAGCTCAGAATTTGAAGAGCACAACAATGTCCACCGCGTGTTCTGTCAATTTTTGAAAGTCGCCATAGAAATCGTGGGGTGAAAATGAATGTCATCATCCGACCTCCCGTTGTTTTTGACACAATAACAAAAAAAAAAAGTCAGGTCTTGGAGCTATGAGCATGTAAAACAAGGAACGATCCCTTTCCACTAATATGGTATGGTATATGGTAGAATATCTGTGACTGAAGAAAGTTTGGAAGTTTAAAGAGTCGCACTCACACACAGAAGCTCACACACTAAGCAATTATTCTATTTAAACATTTATTGCTGTTTTCATTGCTCCTTTGTGTCCGTTCTGTTCTGTCAGCAATGAACAGATTTTAATTTTCTATTTGTGTTAGGCCTATTTCTATCAGTCACATTCTGTGACGGCCTGACGCAGGTATAGATCTGTAATCAGTATTGGAGCAGAAGTTATCAATCGCCAGGTGTTTTCCTTTTAAACTGTTCTATCTCACACAGGCTCCGCCCTCTACTGGAATCTATGGGTAATCTCCTCCAATCACACGCACGCAATCGCCCACTGAAATTTGTATGTACGTAGCCGACCAATCAGGACGCACCTACCTAATTACGTGTGTCTTGCACATTATATAAGCAGCGTCTCACTGCTGCACACTAGCCTCTTTTCTTCAGTGACGGTGAATCTGCTCACTGATCTTACCTCTCCACGGATGGAGTCACTGCTTCAAAACGCTTGTCACTTATCGTGTCCCGCCACCATCCAGCGCGAGCTGTCGACGGCCGCCCGAGATTAGACGCCAGTAGCGGTGAGATCACTTTCGGCTTTTCAACGTGATGCTCCACTGCGAGGAGAGTGAGTGAGGACTCGTGATTGATGACACCGAGGCCCCACTCCCACCGACACAGTCATCCCCGCTGAGGCGATAGCTTTGTTGCAGATGATGAAGATAACTTCTCATCGATGTCGGGTAAACAAGCGTCCTGCGGACCCCCTGCTACCGGCGTCTGTCCGCTGGGACTTGGGCTAACACTGCCCCCCCGCTTCTACCCAAGCCGGTGAACTGTCTCCATGCGTGTTACACCTGGAGTATTACCCATAAAATCCAGTAGAGGGCTCCGCCTGTGCTTATAGAACTATGGTTACAACATCGTAACCTTTGTTACTGTTGCTTAATGCTCACATTAAATTGTAATTTTTTACAATTATAAATTTTAACATGTGAATGTGCAATAAGATGATACATTCACTTGAATATTATGAGCATATATAGATAGAACAGTGGCAGAGTGTGTGTCTGAGTCAAAAGTGTGTTTTGAAACGGCTTGTGCAAACATTGTGAGTTGACACACAGATCAAGTAGTTGTGAGTAGGAGTCAAGAGACCGTTTGGCTATGTGGGGGCTGCGTCTACAGAGTGCTGTGGGCGTATAGCGACAGCTCTGGGAAAGTACAATAACTGAGGTGACGCATGGTCTTGGCCGTAACCGACTGTTAAGTCTGAGAGAGAAAAAGTTTCGGAGCAGATGGTTGCCGGATGTGTGTGCACTATTATTTAACCAAAATAATAAGACATCACCATCATGTCTGAACTGAAAAACAAATTTTGAGGCGTTTTTGTGATCTTTAGGGAAATTTGTTAACAAATATGTTGACTTAACTGGGTTGCCAGGTTTTGTCAATTACGTGCATCTCTGTTATCATGATATTTTGTACTTCAGACACGAGGGGTTTCTTCCTTGTTGTTGTTGTTGACTGTGTTTACATGTGAGAAACTGCTATCTCCCCAACTTGTCTAACAGGCTGAACAAGTTAAAGCTCAGAAACAGACTAGATGCTCTACACAGTTGCACTGCTGCTATATTCATATTTGAACAGTCGTGCTTTGTGTAGACAATAGTGTTTTCACCAAGTGGCTTGAGGCTGAAGCCAATGTGGAGGTACCTTAAAGTGCATTTCCACCAATGGTTACTAGAAGTTGGCTCTAATTGACTCCCATTCAACTTCTCTCTAGAAATACTAAGTCAATAATTTTTTTCAACAAGTCGTTATGGTTTCAATCGCTAAATTCAGGCCCTCTAATAAGTGTGCTGGTGTTTATTTTGGGAATTATTATTATTATTATTATTGTTAATAAGATTTGAAGACAGTAGGCTTTGATGTCTGTCTGGACACTGATTGACTGGGTGTGACTGACAGTTGTCTCACCTGCTGCTCTCCTCTGCTCCAGGACTCTTGTCGGACTATTGTCGCAATATTTCTGTGAGTTTAATGTTACTTGATTATGATACCTGTTCTGTTAGCACAAAGTGTGCACCAGCTGGGGTTCCAGTAGGCTTCGGATCGAGGTGGCGGGGTGTGTGAAAGGCAACACCTCGCACTGGCTCCAAACAGACAACACAGGAACTCTGGGCTTCAAACCGGCCCGAATGTAAATCAGTGGGTGACATCACACATCACTACATCCATCTTTATACAGTCTATGGCTTTCACATTGCCTTTATCATTTTGCCACTGAAGTATTGCAGATATCTGCTGTTTTAAGCTGCTGTCTGTGAATGATTCCGGTCTCCACATTACGTGTTAGAGCTTTTCCATGCCCAGCTTAATAAATAGATCATCCATTTTGACAAAAGCCAGGATAAAGGAAGCAAGTTGTCTTGTTGTAGCATTTTTATCTTATTTTAACCACCAAAAGAAAAAAAAACAGGTTTTATGAAACACGATACCTAGCCTTACAGTATTAGAGGCTGAACAGGCAACATCTGCTGCTGTTGTACTGACACACAATGGTGGACATCAATGAGAGAAGCCTCTGGGTGTGATTTCAACCTCCTCTATGCTAGTGTTGTGGTTTGTTTGTTTGTTTTTGGAGCAGGTTCAGTGCCTAAGCTGGCCTCTTTATTACTGCATTCCCTAATGCTTTGATTTAATGCACTCTCAGAGGTCAGATATTGCGCTGGCAGCCACAGACCACTTCCTTCAACACCGCCCCATTAATAACAGCAAATAAATCAGGGCACACTGCAAATTTCCTCACTTGCATATTGGAGCTATTTGGGAGTGCTGTGGGGACATCTTTATTACATAGAGGAGGTATACTGCCAAACACTCATCTGTTTACACCTCAATCCCAAGTCCAAAATGTGTGGTCTATGTCCAAATTAATTAAAGGTACTTTTCCCTGTGGGATACTTAAATTTGCATTCCATTAAGAATCCTCTGAGGGCCTCAAATTGATTTGTGGAAGATTCATAAGACCATGTTCACTTACTCGGCAAATACTTCAACAATCATTATTTGCTGGAAAAAAAAAAAAAAAACCCCAAAAAACAAATTTTCTTTGTTTATTCATAAAGGAATGCAAACACACCACATAGAGCCTTTGATGTATACATAAACTAACATGATAGTAAATTTGTTCATAAGCAGCTTAGCGTGTTTGATTCATGTTTGTAACTAACCTGTTTGAAATGCAACAAAGGGTAAAATGAGTAATTCTCAGCTAGCAGTACCGTGCCAGAGATTTGCCTTTTGCAGCAGCCCGGTTTCTGCACATACATATCAGATTTCGTTTCATCATCCAATGATACGGATGTGGTCAGACAGAAGAATTATTATTGTTGTCAGCATGTGTTTATCTTGATTTGGCCCTGCATAATCAACTTTACCCAGCAAGCACCTTTCGTTTTATTCAAGTGCAAATGTGCCATCAAAACCCCCCGTGTGTTTTTTGAGATTAAGCTTTGAATAATGCCAAATATCTTTTCCTGTTTGACTCGCCTGCGACGGTGAGTTTGTTTGTAGTACAGCTGTGAACTGTGCTTAAATCACTACATCAAGAAACGATGTTCTGCTGTATCTTCAGATGATTGAAATGACAAACATCGGGCCACTGCACAACTCAATGAAAATTGCTTAACAACACAAGATGTTCACAATTTCCCAAATTTATATCTGAGTGGCTCATGTTTTGCCAGAAAGTGTGTAAATGGACTGATTCTAGCTGTGGTCATATAGCTCAACATGTCCTCCCAGGTGGGATTTTTTTTAGGTAGAAATCTATAGCAAATGTTGAATCATGCATGTGCAAGCGCAAGACAGGTTGCATATTTCAAGTTCTAGATACATCGGGGATGTAAACCTCTGCAAGGTTTCTGTCAGGGCTTATGCTTTACAGAATTGCCTGAGACTAAATAAATAAATAAATAAATGCATAAAGATTAAAAAAAAAAAAAAACATACACAGGACACCAGCTTTATGCTTACATAGTCATCTATATTGTTTATGTACCATTAATCTCCCACAGCATTCTCCACTTTACTTTTCACATGAAAGCATAAATTGCTTCAGGCTACTCTCGTGCAGCAACGGCTCATACTGTCCGTACTGTAACAGAGGAAAGCAGGCACTATATTCACACAAGAATAACTACTCCCCAAGAGGAAAAGAATCAGTCTGGAAGAAAGAAGAAAAAAAAAAATACAGAGGACACCACTGTTCATGGTTGGAGAGATTTTATTATACATAATTATGTTGTTGTTGTTGTGAAAATGCATTTTGCCTAGAGTAGAATATTAATTTCAACTTCTTCTAGAAATGAAGCTGAAGTAATCAAAGACCGCATTAATTACATACATGAACAAAGGAATCTTGTTAATAGTGATAAACAGCATCAAAGTTACTGAAGGAACCTAATGCAAATAGGATCCTTGGAGAATAATTGTGGACGTGTGTGTGTGTGTGTGTGTGCGTGTGTGAGTTTGTGAGCGTCTGCGCTGGCAGGAGGATAGATTTCTATATGGGAAGTCCATCATTCTGTAATGACTCAAGCTTTTCTCAAGGAAAACCAAACATGGTCTGCCCAGCTGAATAATCAACATCATTAGCTATTCTATTTTTTCTCCCCTTGCTATTAAAAATGAACAAACCCACTATAGCTGCAAAACTTGGCAGCAGGGACTTTGTCTTGATTAGCAAGGCAGCCAATGAAATGTCTTGGCAGGGGCGGGCATTCTCTCAGATGTTAAGATGTATGAATTATGCAGAAACCAGCTATTCCAATATTTATTACTATATGTGATTTTCTTTACTGCATAACGGGAAAGCAGACATGATTACATGTCATATATTTAGACTTCGCAATTAGTAGAAGCTAATGTAACATTTGAGTGACAACAACTGTGTCCAATTATCAGTTTTTCAGTTTTTCAATCAAAATAATCTCATTACAACTCTGCAGTCAATTTAAGTGGATGCTAAGAATACAACTGGGAGAGTGAGAGTGAATGGATCTTATGTTTTCACTTCCATTCTCAACTAAATTATGCACTGGAGCATTGTTTATCCATCAAACCAGGCCCTGTTCCAGCAAACCACTCACAAAGAAATTCAGAATTAATTGGCAACACCAAAGTGGAGACACAGCAAACAGACAACTTTCCTTCTCTGTCCATGATGCAAATAATATCCAGTATGGGAAAAGCAGAGCTTGCCGTCTTTTATGTCTCATCCCCTTGGTTCTTATGCCAAACTCAGTTGCTCTGTGGAGTGTTTAACCTCTCCACCCCCAGTTCCCCAAGGCTCTGGCAGGAATATCCTGACTAAAATTAATGCAGTAGTGAGCAGCAATTGAGGAGGTAAATGAAGGATTGTGAATGACGGTCGGATAATTGGGGTCTGCTGCAGCTCTCCGTCCTCTCTCTGATCTGGGGACAGGAATGGAATGGGAGTCGGGGAGGGGGAGGGCGGCAGGGCTTACTCAGCAGAAGAACCCATTTGAAGTAGAGACACACACACCCCTTCTACCTTCTGCTCTTATAATAGCCCTTTAGTACACTCCTAAGTGACTTGCTTAGATATATTGCATGTGGCTTACCTGTTTTGAAAGTTACTCTTCAACTGTGCTATCGGCAGCCCTCGTGGAGAGTGCTGTTCATGCTCGAGGGGGGGGAAGCGGAGGGGGAGGGGGAGGGGGGGCGGCTGCTAAGTGGTGCACCTTGGCGAGAGCCGTGTTTACCCATGAGCCACTCAACACAGTGACACATGCTTTCACTTTGACTAATAAATCATTGAAGGTCTGATGTGCATCGATGGGAATGCAGTGTCAGTTTTGATACTTGATTAGCATTTCTGTCACTTCGCCTTACGTTTAACATAACTCCAGCTGTGCAACTCAATTCACACTGCCCATGGGCATGACTATGACGAGCCATTCCTCAAACTGACAGCCTGTCATAGCAACGCATCGACAAATGTACAATTTCACAGAATATTTAAAACAAATAAGATGTGCTGTGAAGTGTATTTGCAAACTGTATACAACAATTACAATGGAAGTCTCCAATTCCATTCTTCTCCACCTACTTACTAAAACCTGCCCTTTGTGGTTTTAACTTTTACAATTGAATCTAATGTCATCCTAATATTCTGTTGTCTTGCATGTGACAAATCAAGAAAATTGCCAATATTTCAGCTGTAAACAGATAATTATAGGATATGCCAAACAAGTAAAGGTGCATAACACAGTTTAAACTGATAATTTCACTAATTTCAGTCATTTCTCATGCTGTTTTTTCCCCAAGTATTAGAAAACATAGCAGCCTACTGTGCACATGATATTATTGTGTTATTGTAATAAAAAAGCTTTCACCCACTATAACTCTAATAGCAATTTGAAGAGCATACATCATAGGAATATGAAACACTCAGGACAGACTCAAGGCCTAAACTGTGCACTTCTACATTTAACATCAGCACAAATGTAAACCACATACTCCATAAAATCCATTTGGTTAGCTAAAACAACTGTATCTTGTAAGACCCCACAGATATTTCGACAGGCATTGATTTACTGTAACAAGGTCCCGTGAATGTTCCACAGGAGACTCAATAGCATCATGCTGTTTCTGCAGATTTTTGGCAGGACATGTTTGCTACAAACATGTTCCACCTCATCTCCACGGTGCTCTTTTGGGTTTATCTGAGGACTGCACAGGCATTTGGAGTGGTATAAAGTCACATTCATGTTCTTGCAGGCATTTTAAGACAACACTGTGTCATCCTGCTTTAAATACCACTTCAAAATGGTACATTTTGGCCCGGAAACTATGTAAATAAGCAGCAGTTCTTCAGTATGCTTTGGTGTTCAGCTGGTCAATTGGTACTTGCGAGTCTAAAGTGTGTTAAGAAAACATCCCCCGACACCATTTCATCCATCAGCCTGTCCTGACTGCATGCTTATTTTACTTCATCATGTCATTCTAGTAAAGTCACTGTGTACCAAAATCCCAGAAAAAGGTAACAACAGTCATGCCACGTTACACGTTGCCATCACATGCCCTGCATGTTCTAACGTTTGAACAGTAGCACAACCTTCTAACCCTGCCTGCGTCTTTTACACTCACGCTTTATTTATATACTGTATGACTCACTGATTAAAGGGAGCTGTTTGCATACCTAGTAATGTGGAAATTGTGGAGCGTATGATATTAAGTCGCATGCAGTATGTGGTTCACAACTCCCCTTAGAATATTATGTAAACAGTGTGCCTCTGTACAGATATGGGAATTACCATCCTGC
Organism: Scomberomorus guttatus; assembly: GCA_038419695.1. NCBI lineage: Eukaryota > Metazoa > Chordata > Actinopteri > Scombriformes > Scombridae > Scomberomorus > Scomberomorus guttatus. The sequence continues at coordinate 2,613,852 of CM076459.1, forward strand.
CTTAGCGTATGTTAACCTACACTCTGCTCAGTCCCCCCCCATCTGTCAAACTTTACTGTTGCCTCCTTCAAAGCAGGGAAGGGGACAGATCTGTCTGTGGACCAAAATGTACAAAGCAGAGACTCACAACAGTGTATTTTAACTATTATGTCTCTAATAATGTGACATCCTTCCTGCGCTGTAAACAAGTTGCATTTAATCACACCTTTTTGTCTTTTGAAGATTTTGTTCTGTGTTAGCATTTCCGTGAATATATGAAAAGTTGCGGTCTACAAGAATCCAACATCTGAGTAAAGCGTACTCAAAATATAACAAACACACTCACACAAAATGAATACTTTTACCACTGCTTTGAAAAGACATATTTATTTAGACTTTTTGAAGGATCAGAGTTAATGTAGCAGTGACTTCGGAATTCAACTGTAGTTTAATTGAGGTGTTTGTGGACACATTTTCACGCACACTGTTAAATATGATAATAAGAGGATATGTTAATATCCACCTTAATTCTTGTCCTCATTCATCCTGGCTGTAGTGATACCTGTCTGTGTCGTGACTACTGCATCCCTCCTCACTGTTAACAATAACTCTGTAAGGACAGAGCCAGCGGTGTGATGCACTTAACCCTTTGTGAGACCTCCACTTCCCAATAAACGTAGAGCAGTGCAATATTGTACACTGTATATCTGTGTGCATTCATATATTTATTGGGGAATTATCAAGTATATAGCAAATAAGTTAGTTCTCCTATGCTGAACTATCTTTAAATGTATGGAATACAAACACAATGCTGTTATGATATAAACAATTAAGTGGCATCGTATTTGTGAGGTTAATGTAAATTAATACATATCTTTACATACCAAAAAGTGCGAGCAAACCATATATTCCTGTTTATAGTTGTCTATCAACCTAAATGAAAAGGAATTATAGATTGATAATATTTTTTAAATCACCTTAAAATATGAAGAGCACAATGAGCACAGTAATAAAGGGAAGTGTTAGCACACATGTGTCTTGTTCTTTTCTGTGCAGGGCACGTGGTTTATAAATGTTTTAATCATTGTGATTACTTTGATTCAGTATTGTTAGAACTTTGCTGGAACAAAATCTTCTTTTGAAATGGTGAGATGATCAATGTGTGAAACACAGCTTTCCATGGCAACAGTAAACCACCTTTTCATTCTGCTAGCCAGCTAATCAAAATCAGCTCTTGACACTGCACAACAGATTAGCCGAAGAACTACCCTTGAATCAAAGAAAGAAATGAGTCTTGCTGCTTGCGACGTTATTCAGCTGAAGAATGTTCATGTAATTTGCCACTCAGTGATGGCGGGTAAATGGGGCTGCATATCAATGCAAAATGTGCTGAAAATGACAAGGATCTCTTCTATTGTACACTTATCCGAGTAGATATTGACAAGTGTAAATTGCTGTAGAGTTGAGTAAATTTTATGAAAAATGAAGGATGACATTCATCAGCATTTGGGGAATAGTTTGGAGTGTACTTGTTACGATTGTGAATGTACTTAATACTAATGCCGAAACTGGCACAGTAATTTTGAAATTTTAAATGTATCTCACTTTGTCGTCTTTATGGGCACAGATGAAATATAAAGGTTGTTCACTAAAAGTACAGGATAAACCAGGTTATTCCTCTCAAATTATCAGTCACATACAAAGCTCTACAAATGGCACCAATAACTAGTGCTGACAAAAAAATGAACAAATGGTACAATCTTTTGCAACACATTTCAGTATATACCACGTCTGCGCTGGTACGTACCGCTTTGGGAAACAGCCACAGCCTCGCACTCGGAGTCCACTGCCTACTCAGCTTTTATATATTACCAAAGTAGCTGCCAGCAATCAAAATGGAAACATTACAACCTTAAACTGTGTTAAGAACTCCCTCAGTTCTGTTTGACAATGTTTTGCCTGCTTTAAACAGTGCAGTTGGTGACATGTTTTCCCCTCAGGGCTCGTAGCTGTATGCACCCAAAAAAACCTTCGATATATTTAGTTGTGTTGCCTCGGGTATATCAAGACAACACGACGCTTTAACAATCCTGCAGTTTGATAACGGCTCTCCCTATGGTGATGTCAAAACTGCTCAGTCATAGCCGCAGTGATGAGTACTCATAATCATGAGCCATGACATAATGACCCTGGGAAAGAAAATGGTTTCAAAGACTTGCATCAGGTAGACACTGCTAGACTAGACTAGGTAAATCGGTAAATCTGCGTTGACTTGAATAGCATTTTTAGGCTTCGAGTCCTTTGCGCCGGCATTGCTGACATGCTGCATTCTCTACGCAAACAGCGACAAGATGTTAGTTTACAGACGTGTAGCGGACTTACTGTGAAAATCAACATTTCCTGGACATAATGTTAGAAATAAAGTCACATTACTTTCATGTTTTACTTTCATGTTGCTTCTCATCTGAGGTAAAAACAAGGTAGTCTTTCTACACTAACAGACTAGCGCTTGGGTTCAATTCCAGGTCACACTCAATTCATTTAATGAGGCTTTCATAATAATTAAGAGCCGTTGTTTTCAGTAATATGTCAGTTTATACCACGACTGATAAATAATTAACTAAACAATAATCCTGGTGCAATGAACATATTATGATATATTAAAGGATATACAATATTGATTAAGATCAAGCAATAAGTAAAAATGTTTGACTGTGTTTAGAAACACATCTCCGTACATGAAGATGGATAAATGAATCATGTGGTTTTCTATGATTTTATGAACCTGTAGTTTATCAGTTACAGTTTGAAGCAATACTCAAACACATGGCCGTGAGTGATTGTTAATTAATGATAAATTGTCAGGGTGCAAATTAAGGGTCACATAAACAAATTTCACCAGCAATATTTTATGTGCTTAAAAACCCTCAAATCCTGTATAAACCCCGGTTTACTAAGCTTTATTGGGATGCAATGATGTATAAAAATGTAATGGTGGTTTAAGTGGTTTAATCAATCTTTTTTTTTTTTTTTAGGATTCAGTCCAGGGCTAGAGCCAGGGAAAAGCTGAATACCTGCAAAATCACAGAACACATTTTATTATATATATATATATATATATATATATATATATATATATATATATATATATATATAAATTAATTCCAGTTCATAGACAAACGGCATAAAATTTCATACATAACAGAATAATAATGTAATTGTGTGTGTAATAACTTAGTAGAGCATGAAAAACCCCAACAGACGTGTCTGGTTTTGGTGGTTTTCTCTGATTTCCTTCGAGTTGGTCAGAGAATACTCTATGGGGCTTGACCCTTGCTTTAAGGCTTATGGCCTACATTGTATTGACCTAAAGTAAATCTTCTTCATCTTCCCCTCTGAGGGCTTCTGGTTCAGGAGCATAATGGATACAAAAAGAAATGGTATTGGAGGGGAAAAAAATGCTCTTGGGGATGTTGTCCTCTCGCTGTGGCTTCTGTCTGCATTGTAATGATATCTTAGCGTGTCCTTGTTTTGGACGTGTAGATGGATGTATACATTAAAAAGTTGATTCAAATTGGAGCTGTGTACGTGGAGACGAGCCTGTGAAGTCAGTCGGACCGAGATGAAAGCGTGACATAGCTTTCAAATCTTCTCATCTTTAGAACAAATACACATCATACCGCAACCCAGAACTCATATATCTGTGGCAAATCTGACAGTCTTTATATGTAACAGCAGCTCCTGCTGTTCAAACGTAACACATAATTATCACACTATTACTCTGAAACTCTACAAGGTTCAGAATGATTGCAAAGTAAAGTTAAATAATTTATAATATAATCAAGAAAAATACAGTAAATAGACATAATTCACTATTTCCTGTCAAATGGCAAAACGGTCTACAATGAACCATAATTTTATGTTAATTTGTGTCTTTTTGTCCATCAGGTTTATGACTTGCATGGATCTTTCTTGCCATGTCTGTGGCAGTTGACTGTAACACCAGTTATAGTATTTTTGAGCTAGTAGCTGTGTGGCTGCCCTGCTGTTACAGGTTCTGACAGGTTTACTGGCACAACTGCATTAACCCAATACTGAGGGAAAGAGCTGAGTCCGCCAGTCCCCAGTCCCATTTTCACAGGCTGATCTTACAGCGGACAAAGCCTCACACTTTGATCTGTTGAGTTCTGCCAGAACGTCTTAACTGCCTCTGCCTTTTCTCTCCCGTCTGCTCTGTAGTTCAGATGTGCTTATTTAGAAAAGAACCTAACTGAAAGATTTGGGTTGAAACGCTTGACTGCCACTGTAGGCAAAACAGTCATTCATAATGTTCATCGCTATTATAATTGATGTAAATCTGATTGTTTCATGCCTCGATTAACAACTGCCATCACATTCATTACTGAAGGTGAAAAACAATATTTTTATCTCAGTCAGATTATCACTGAAGTCTCAGGAAAAAGTAATATGGTGGTGTGAAGTCTGTCGTAGAGCACACTTTATTCTAGCCAACTGTTGTCACTTTCAAATGCACTTAAAATTTCATTTCAACACTTGAACTTTTGTGCACAGTTGTGCACCTCAATTTACATCTGTTCCTAAAGTGGCACATAATGATGTTGATGCTTTTTCAGTAAGAGACGGTGCCAAGTATTGTGGATAGTCATCTCCATTTGAGAGAGGCCAGGTCACTCTGTACCAAAACTTTATAAACACAACGTGTACCTTTATAAACAGAGCATGTTTTTGTCACTTTTTTTGAGAATTTGAAAATCTACAGTCAAAATGTTGAGAGAAAATTTGATACTTTCTTTGAGGAAACAAGTCCACCAAGGTTAGGTCGTTGGTGTCCAACAAAGAAAATCCAAGAGGGTGGAAATAGATGGAAAAATGTCCCCTTTTCCCTCGTCCTCACACTCTGTCCTTTATCATAGTAAATGAAGTATAATTTCATTATTGAATAATTTCTTATTAAGGACACCACAGCTATAGAGTTGCGGTGCCAATTTGGTTACTGTTAACAGACTGAAGGTCATATATTTGGAGTAATTGTTACTCAAAGTCTATGTAATTATATCGTTGAATAGCCAATTAAAATTCTTGTTAGAGGTTGAGATATTCTTTTATTTACCTTCTCTCTGCGGACCCTCTTGCTCTTGTCATTCCTTACAGCTTTGCAAGAGTACATCCCCCTGCACACACGCGCACACACAAACACATCCCCACACACCCCCACACACACCACCGCCTCTCCCACGTCTGCTCTTGTCATGCTGGTTTAATAAGAGATAGCACAGAATTAGAGAAAAGACAATACTGGGTGTTTGCACGCCCCCATACTGGGGTAATGGCCTGGGGAAGCTGATTAAATACCATGGGAGCTTCTGTCCAACCAGCTTAATCTGGACAATGCAGTATGTGGGTGAACACTATTCCATAGTGTTCACACCCGCCTATTCTAAAGAATGAAATTAGCGACACATCCCACATACTGAAGTGTTTTCTTTCTCTGCACTTCTTTACGTATTTTCTGTCACACGCAGTAATTATATCAATTGCAGAATGCTTATGTGTTAACGTTGCACTGTGCTATTTAGGGAAACGCAGCCAACCTAAAGCTACAGAAAGAATCCTCCAAATGTGTCAGTGCCTGCACCCAGTATCAGCACTGCAAATCCAGTCCCCAGGTGGAACTGTGAGAAGGTGGGAAGGGATGTGTGGATCTGAAAATAAATCTCCTGATGAGTAAAAAAACAGACTGAACAAAGGCTCCCTTCAAATTATGTCACTTGCATTGTGTGTGTGTGTGTGTGTGACAGATTAATTTTATTTGTTTCAGTATTGAAGTTAGTGATTATTTAATTGCCTCATAGCAAAACCAGAAAGCACTTTTTTTTTTGCTTGTGATTGGATAATTGTCTTCAGTAGAATAGCCCTGCCGTAAAAACTTATTTTTTAACATATTTTTTAAACTTATAATGTTATTTATTTTTGGGGGACTTGATCTGGATTCCATATTATACGGCATAATTAGTATTTTCATATGAGGGGCTGTGTGTGTATTGGACTGTATTGCACATTGTCCTATTTGCATAGTCAATACCAGCCACACTATATACTATATGTATACTGCCACAGTGACCCTGGGGGTCCTCCAAAGATGTGTGGCCCCTGATGCTATAGAAAGAGCTAGAAAGGGGCAGCTGATCTTCTCTCATTTCAGTGCACTCAGCATGTTGGACCCATAATGCCTTGAGTGCTTGCCTGTGCTACATGGCATCACTCAGTGCAGCCACTCTCCAATTCTAGTTCCTCCTCCAATATCCAGGGTAACAAGAACAGAATACCTAAGGGGGGGTGGGTGGGGGGGGGGTTCGGGATGTAGGCAAGAGCTCGCCCTGGGCAGAGCACACCGGAAACTCTCTTGGTACACACTAATCTGGCCACCCGCTAGTTGTGACCCATGTATTCCCTGTGTGAGCAGCGTATTCCAGGACAAGCCCACCCCTCCATCACTGTCACACGCCGCACTAATGAGCGCCAGAGGGCACGAGGTCAACGACTAAGCTGATTTGCCCGCTGATAAGTGATCACCGGGAGGTACCGCCAACTAAAAGGAAGTCTTCTCTGCATTTGCCGGGCCAGCTCTCATGTTTCCCTTTCCTTAAAAAAAACGGTTAAACTGATTGCACACAGTGAAACTTCCAAGGAACTAAACTAAGCAAATAATAAAATCATTGCTAATAGTACATTTTCATTATTTTGAGAACAGAATGTTACCAGTCGTGTAATCACACCCCTGATGTTTTTTAACCTTAAGAAGTGTTTGGTGCATTAAGGACCCAACTCTTTAACATTCACCGTACATGAGTCTTTGTTATTCCTAATGGTAGAATAAGTGACTTGAGAGTTAAATTGCCCCGCAGTGATTTCAGCCTGCCATTCACACAGGTAAGTGATAACAACCTCCAAACTAATTTACATGTGATTATGCAGCTATTACTGTAGAAAAGAGAGCATAGCTGTAATTGTCTAACTTTTAGCATGTGATTATATAGCAATTTGCTTTCTGTAATCTGAGATGCTATAGAGAGAGCTGTGTGGCAGAATTAATTAAAGAAAGAGGTGTGTTGTCTTGATACACACCCCTGTTCCCTGTCTCCCACCACTCCTCGCATTTGTCTTTTAATGAATTGTGTTTTTCAGTTGTATATAATACTCAGGACGTTCTTAAGGGGCACAGGTATGACTTTTAGTTTTTCCTTTCATGATGTAATGGACTCCATATTCCGTCAGAGCCAACATCTAACACTGCGGTGGATAAAAGAGGGAGAAACTGCGGAGTAATTATCCTATACCTTGTAGAGCTGAAAAGATTTTTTCTTGTTGCATTCTATGGATAGCTCCTTATCATCATGTTTCCAGCTTATCTTGCTCTCTTTTAACTTCACCAAAAGCAGCACCAAGCTGTTGATGACTTTAATCTTCCTAAAATGAGGCCCGGGAGAGGAGGGGGGGGGGGGGTGAGTCTGCAGTCCACTCGCAGAGGGTCTTTGCTGGGTGTTTGTAGATACACACTTGCTGCCTTTATTATGGCGAGACACTGGATATTGGCAGTTCTCAGGAAGGCTGGCAGTAACCGTAATCAATCAGGTCATCCGGTGTCAGGGGGAGACAGCCGAGCCAGAGGCTGCCTGTCCATCAGGGAGCAGGCCAGACGTCCCAGGCCACAGGGCTATACCTGTACCATCACCAGCATAAATGAAAAGGTTGTTTTAATTAGTTGGTGCCTCCTTGAAGTTTATTCAATTTTCAGACTGCTTAGCTTCATTAGGAAGTGGTTAAATAATGCATCAGGTACACAGAGAAGAGTAGGTTTTTGTGCTCCCAGAGGATTTGCAAATATCTCTGAAAGATTTAACAGTCTGCTCTGAAGTTTTTCAGAATGGTTTAAGCCTACTTTATAGGAAACTCATGCAGATTTTTTTTAGGTTAACATAGTTTATAAAGGGTTTCTTTTTGTTGACGTGCCTTTAAAGAGCCTTAATATGGCGAGTCCTCGTTCAAAATTGAAATGTAAAAATCAAAAAGATAAACAAAAAATGTCCAACTGTAAGTTATACCAGCAGTTTTTCATTGACTTTTGTATCCTAAATATTTATCACTGACACTTTTACTGCGCAGAACTTCAGCAGTAAAAGTAGCGTACTCATTTTGGATTCATTTTGAGATCATTGCACTTGATTTATTCCAACAGGAGGACGGAGACAACATATGCCATTGCAGGTGGTGTTTGTTGTGAACCAACCCAACAGCGAGTCTATAAAACTAAGTCTATCAAAATTTCCCCTTGATTTTGTCGCTATGCAACAAACACACATGCAAACATCTTGTTGTTACAGCTGTGAAAGTAAATACTGAAACTAGAATATACATTTTTATGTTTTGTCATGTCCCTGCCACACTGGAATACATTCAAGATATAATATTTCCAAAACTACAGTAAAACAACCCTCTAGGTTTTGGATATATTCTCATTTGTTCTGTCTGGGCTATAGTCTGTTTCTACAAATACATTCACCTTTTGACTTTTTTTAAATCCATTCATTTCTTGCACTGATATTATGAATATAGACAAATCTTTTATAGCCTCAAAATGCAAAATTAATATAAGCTGTAAATAAGTCATTAATTAAAAAGTTAAAAAAAGTGTGTCTTCATAAAATGACTAAATAAATAATTAGTACTAAGCCGACAACATATCTGCTGGTCATCTTGCAGTTAGGGATTAAAACCTTTAATACATTAAGTCAGAAATTCCTTGAAAACTTGGTCTGTATGAATATTTATCACCTGAGGAGACAAACAGAGGTTTGACTCGTGTGGGTGTTTATGAAAAAATTTCTGCTGAAATCTGGCACTTGGTTCCAGAAACTTTAGACAAAGTTTTCATGGTTTAAAGGACAATGCCAGCATTAAAGGTCCAGAAGGGATTGTAGCATGAGGCAGAGTATATAGTAAATAATACTATAGTGTATACATTTCCTTTAGTTTTAAATATACGTAATCTTTTTCCACAAGCTGATTTATTGTTCCTTTTTTTCATGGAATAATGTTTGGTGTGTGTGTGTGTGTGTGTGTTTTTGCCAGCCCATGAATGATACATGCACATGTAGAGCTGCAGGGGCCTTGTAATAGTGACTCTGCGTCGCCTCACTCCTAGGACTGGAAAGGGGGGAAAAAAGTGGCAGCCGGCAACCCTGTTGACATTTTGGAGTGAGTGATCCACAACAAATGTCCATTAATGGTGTGTTGTGTTTCATGCAAGTCTGTTGTATACTTCCAGCACAACACGGGTCATCCAAATGATCCCGGCCGTGCCAGCAGAGGTGATGCTTCACCAACCTGCACAAACCAGCTTTCCATTTCACTCTGCATGAAAGACACGGTTTTAAAATGGTTTTTCCAGTTGATAAGTAGCTCCTTCTCCTGATGGAAATGCAAGCAATGCTTCCACTTCCGTGCACGAAACAACAAACACATGGTCATAATCTCACATTGCCATGATAGTGAATTAATGCTCTGCTGGTGCAAAGTCTACACTGTGCATCCCACCTGCAGAGTGTTTGGTAATCAGTGCTTAGGAATGGGGGAACGGGGGCTATTAAATGGAGTTTAATGGATATGAAACAAGATCGTATTATGCTCCCGCGGCCGTTCAAGACGGGGACAGCTAATGTAGATATGACCTCCAGAGTTTGTTTTTAGCAGTACCTGGCCCCTCCACTTACAGAAAACAGTCCTACTTAAACACCTTCATTGTTTAAGGCCACAAAATCTCTACAAACAGAGAGATGGGGTGAAATCTTTGGTGTTCAATCAAAAACAACAGTCCTAGATCAGACTGTGAATGCACCGATGGCCTATTCCGAAGTGGCAACCGAAGACTGGGGCCTCTAGATGTGTGTATCATGTCTATGTATTCAGAGTGAAGTGCAGTTTTTTTCACCTTCTCCATGCTCCCCCCACACACTGGTGCTTTAGGCAATTGCCTATGTCGCCTATACACACTATACCACTGGATCCTCAAACTGAGACACCCCATGAATAGATTAGATTAAACTTGTTGAAAATTGTTTAATCTTTACATGTGTGTCATTAATCCTTAAACAGAAGTAGAATTCACACATTGCTCAAATAGTTTGAGATAAATCATGATAATGAGAATCATGTCAGTATTTTAGAATAACGTGATAGTAAAGCAGCTTCTCATGCTTTCAGGCACAATAAGGGAGATTTCTTCCACACTACTCCCATTATCATGGAAAACTCTGATTTTGAGCAGATTATTAATCTCACTAGCCTTAATTGAAAAATCAATAATGTCCCATTGTAATTTCTAATTGTTAACACGTTTTAAGAGGGAAGATAAAATGAAGCTTCAGGTAGCAGCGTACGATTCTAGTCCCAGTTATCTCGGTGTGGGAAAAGAATGCCTTCTTTCTCTGCTTTCATGCATACAAATAAAAGCAACACAGGACATTATCCTTCCAAAGGTCCAGAAATACTAATTACCTGCTGTTTACTGGGCTTTGTACACCCCACCTTTCTTGGGACAATCAATAATTACACACAAAGGCCAGGGGAATGAAATCACCCTGATAACCATTAGCATGAAACTGGATGAAGTTCATTAGCAATTCTGCGGGCATAGTGTGTAATATCCAATATCGGAGACAACTAGCTCTGTTATCCCTTTGTCTTTTGTTCTCATCCTGTGCAGAAGCCATACATGTTGTTACTCTGTGACAATTCATTACAGCCGTACACAACAAGCAATCTGATATGTTGCCTCATAACAGTGACATGAGCTGTTTTTGACGCATTTTTATTCCATTTGCAAATGTTCCCCTCTCACACATTTCCATTTTTGAATACCCATAATGATGCTGCAATTTCTGTGACCTAGAATTACATGATTCTTGAGGTTGTCTTATTCAAACTACTTGGACAAAATGCCAAATGTAGAGATGATTACTGAAAGACAAAAAAAAAAAAAAAGTAATCGTGAAGTTGTGTGATCATGGTGTACGCTGAGACTGGTTGTTTCTGTACCTTACAATTATCCAGGTGGCCTGTGTGTGTCTGTATTATCTTTTCATTACTATGTTGTAAGGTCCAAGATCACAATTACCACCCGTTTCCTATCCTCGTCAAAGTGCCTTCAAATGCATTTGCAGTCAGCAAATGGATTTGCTAACCAGGCCCATGTGTGCAAGCTGCATCCTCTAACATTACACTGCATGACTGCCTCCCTATGGCAGTGCAGAAGAGAGCTCCTTTCAAGCTGGGATGGACGACACAAAGGGCCTACGCACACAGAAAATAAATAAATGAAGAGATAGGTTAAAAATGAACTATCTCTGCTTTCCCCACAAATGACCAAGTGCCTTAAATCACTGGGAAAGCATTTGATAGGAGAAGCAGGGTTAAGGCAAAATTGATGCATTATTAGAAAACTATTGATCTACAAGTGAAAAATGAAAATAATACAATAAAATAGGCTAAAATGTACTTATTACCTATAAGTACATTTTATATTACTTATTACTGGCTAAAATGTATTTATGAGTTCAAAGGCTCCATTTTGAAAACTTCAGAAAGATGTGTTTGATGTTAAATAGGTGACAAGATTCTTAGCTGCAACAGCTTTAGTGTATCATTGATTCATTTTGAATTAGCCTCAGATGGAACAAAACAGGAGCATGCACATACTTATCCTACTGCTCTCCGCATATACTCTCATTGCTGTCATAAGAAATAAAGACATTTGCTCCACCTAGTAAATGCTCGGCTGGTTTTCCTTTTTCTGTCTCTCTCTCTCTCTCTCTTTTTTTTTTAATGCCTCTTACTCCCGGTGAACCTATTGGAAACCACAATCCGTGTAAAGTGTTAAATGTAGAGAACGTTTGCCACATCACCACATGTCAGGAGCAGAAGGAGGAATCTTAATTTATCACAGGAAAGGCCTTTTCACCTCTTTATCAGCCACTGTGGTGATATTAAACTGGTACTTTATAACAGGATCTTTAAGGACAGTATAAATCTTTCCGGTCATGGTAAATGTTACTTTTATGTTCAAATATTTCTTGGACAAGATAAAGTCTTCAACTTTGCTCACTGTCTCCTACATTTTGTGCTGTTCAGGCCTAATTAGGAAGGCAGTTTAAATACTCAAAAGGAAAATTGTAAGTACCAACATTTGCACACAAGTGGCACCGCTCAGTGCACAATTTAGTCGCAGACCTCTGACTCAAGGGTTTCTCACTGCATCTAATCAAAGACCTGTGGGATGTAGCAATGAGCTTTTAAACTCGCTAAATACCACGACAAAAAAAGCCACACTCTAAAAATGTAGTCAAAAATACTGAAAGGATGTTTGATTTACAGCACAAGGTACATACTGATAAGAAATAACTGAAGAAATAAAGAATAACAAGGTCAACAACACGAACTGTCAATCAATAATTGTGGTGATGCGATGCAGAAATACATATTAAAAATGTTTCAATGAGGATTTGAAGAATTGATACAGTACAGTTCATATGTACTATATTTCTCTGCCAGAAAATGTATCACTCTTTAACAGATGTCCATCTTCCCCTAAAAAGTCTGTTTTTCTAGTTTTTCGCTCTGCTTCTAAATCTCAAAGTGAAAAAAGATCATTTACAGTGTGCTGGGGGAAGCCTCGCTTCACTCTAGTAAACCTGTGTCTTTCAAGTTTTCTTCTTCGCAGTCTCTGCAGTAAATCAAATGAGCGCACTCCTCTTTTTCCTCCTCTCCTGAGACATATTTTGTTTCAGTTTTCTGAAAATCCCACAGTTTAGTCAGGGTTTGAGGGTGTTGTTTACTGCAGTAGAAACACTCCTCGGGAGGAATCCTGTCATGAAACAAATAAACACTTTTAAAACTGAATTTCAAAACTAAATGGATTTATTTATTTTTTGCTTTGTAATTTGTAAAAACACCAAGGCGTCACCCAGCTATCGATGTTTGAATTGTGCCGTGTGCTCAAGGTGTTATCTATAATGGTGATATTGGATGACCACAGATAACCTCTGAGCGTGCTTGTCCATGTCTGGTTGGATACTTGATGAGAGACAAAAGAGTGTCTCAAGAACAGAGGGGATGTTAAAGTGCTCAGCATACCCTTGCAATGACACTATCTCAAGTGAGACTTGCTGCAAGTGGACAAGAACAGAGTGCAGAAAACATCACAGAAAAAAGAAAGATAACATTGATCAAGGAGAAAAATAGGATCCTCCTTTAGAGTCATTCATCATAACCTCGCTGTGCTACTTAAACTCCAGACGGCTCTAAAGGATACGAAACACTGATTACCGTTTAGAATAACAGTGTTTGAAACCTGCTCTCTCGATGAAACCAGAATAATTAAATGATCCTATCTGTCTATCGCAGAATCTCTTTAATTTCTCCGTGACTGCAGACCCACTGAAGTGACCAAAATAATGGAAACACACTTGCTTCGCACTGTGTAAGCACTGGTTTTCCACTATGAACACAGTATTATTTTTTTCACAATGTAGGGCATCCTGTTGGTCTAATGGTTCAGTGCATACCATCCCCATATTTTTTTTTTTTTCAGTTTCTCCCCCTTTTTCTATTAAAAACAAGGGGAAACAAATGTCACAGCATAGCTTTGATGGTGGGGTGAAATCCTCTGACTGAGATAACTACAAATTATTGTTTACTATAGATTGTTTCATGTTAATCAGGCATGTAAGTGAAAACTGATTCCCTGTGGATTATATCTTTTCCTGAAAAAAGTCTCACTCATTGAGAAAGAAAGAAAATCACCAAAAAATAAAGACAGTTGCCAAAAGTTATTAACACTAAATCTTCTTTGAAAATCTGTAAACTTTTTGCTTTATTTTAGCTGCATATTCTGTAGATAGTAACAACAAATATAGGAAATGACTTACTGGACATTGAAAAAGGTAACATAACCAAATCTGCCTTTCAAAAGACATAAAAACCTCTGACAGAAACGTTTTATGTATGTCAAAACTGAATTTTTAGCTTGTAATTTAAATTTATTTAAATATGAATTCTGAGGCAAAGTTGTCAAAGCAAATGCAGAAATTCTGTAGTAAGATATTTTTGTGTGGTCATATTCTTACCCATGTCATAGGAATAGGAAAAAATGGCAAATATTTAAGGTAGCTGCAAGAATACCATAATTAATGAAAAATATTAAGACCATCTGAGGACAACATGATATAAAAAGGCTGAATGTTCCTTTATTTTCAGATCTCATGAACTGTAATCCATCACACAAAAAAGCCCTTTGATCCTGTGACCTCATTAATTACTTGAGCATGTATCAGTGGGGATGCTCTACCATTACCAACACAAACATAAAGACACACAAGTCCTGACCTTAAGTGTTTCCATTCCATTAAGCATACTGTGGATCAGACAGGAGCTTTGAGCAGACCTCAGCTTTTAGCGCCTTTTCACCGCGGGCATATTGCTTACAAAAAGGCCCCGTCTTATTCAAAGGTTATTTTCAGACATTCTGAGAATAAGAGTCCTCTGTAAAAATGTTTTCCATCCTATAACCACTAAAACAGGACAATAAATAAGTAAAACCATGTACCACAGTATATGCTGGTGTGCAGTTTAGCCCCCCAAGTCTGAAATAAAATCTTAGATTCTCTATTTCAAGGTATGACAATTTAGGAGCATCTCTCATGCGTTGACAGGTTGTTTACTTTAAGCAGCAGTTAAAATTGTTTGCTTGCTCAGTTCTATTCAGTGTTTATCCATTCAGTCTCCCTCTCCCACCTGGATTAGCCGAAAATCTATGCACCAGTTTAGAGAGGGGTTAGCCCTACTTGACAGTTTTTCGTATCTATCTAAAATGACAAATGCCATCAAAGGATCTGGAGGCTATAGTAATACTGTTTGGTTTGCAGTTTCCCAGGTAATTAAAATGGGAAGGCAGCTACCTCCCTAATGTCAGAGGGATTTCGTTATCAGCTTCGCAAGGTGCTATGAAATGAGTCTCTGTGCGCCATAGTCTTAAGTGTTCATATCTCCCTCCTCAGACTGGCTTGGGTTGCAGTTTTAGACAAGGTTGCCATCCCAGGCCCGTGACTCGATCATTAGAAGGTCAGAGGCACACAAAAAGAGACAGATTGTGCAGCCACCTCTCAACAGGACTCATCTCATCTCGTTTACAGCACAGTGGGTTGCTTTCACAGTGCTATGCTCAGGAATATGACATGGCTAATACTGACAACTTGAAATGTACATAAATCGGAGCCGGCGCTCCGTGCTGCCCAGTAGAAAAACATTTGTTTTGAGATGCAAATTTTTCATTAAGCGCAGTTGCACCTCACATTTCTGACAGTGTTGTCACATGGCTACTGCTCCCGAAGCCTTCAGCCTAATGATGCTGCTGTTAATGAGGCAGAGTTTGATGACACACTGTTTAATGTCCACTGAATACGAGTGCTCGACATACAATTCCTGTGCAGAACGATGGAGAATCTTCATAACTGGTATGGAAATGGATGATGAAAAGATACGGTTATTAGTACCTTCTCAACACTCATTTTCATCAGCCTAGATCACATATTTCAGTCAGAAATATCAATTATTATGGCTCCATTAAAGAAATCTGTATTAATGAATGTGCTGTTTGTTATATCAAGCTCAGGGAATCTTCAAGTACTGTAGAGAGTTTGTTTTTTACATATTAGAGAAAAAAATACTTTCTTACATTCCTCTTGTGGTATCTAGTCATACAGATAGTTGCAGATAGGCGACCCAATACAATGGAGATGAGTGGAACAGTGTCGCTGCTACTCTGGATAATCCACAGACTTCATGAACAGTATTTTCTACTGAAGAGTCCTCAACTGTTCACTGTGAGGTCTTTCATCTTGTATTTGCAAAAATCTCAAAATGTACTCAAATACATTTAAAACTGCATGGCTAGATTCCACATGGTAGGTAAGAAAATCTGTTTTCTAGTAATTTGGGGCAAATCAAATCTTTGAGTCATACAGAAGTTTGAGGAGGGCCAAACATCCTTGAGAAATTTCAAATGCACACTTGACACGGTGTTGCTGTATCATGTGTGCAGGAGAGTATCCTGTAATGTCACATGGCAGGACAAAAGTTCAGCTCCTATCTCGGTGACTATTTGATATTCCAACTTCTAGTTGGATCAAAATGTTGTCACGTATTTGTTTGAAACTTTCATCTGAAGGGTCGACACTGGGGGGTAAAAGATCTTCCTGGTGTATCAAACTCTGTTTGTTACGGGCGAGGCTGTGATTCAGACTCTGTCAAAGAAAATATACAGTGAGCGTCAAACCTTTCATCACATGTCTCTGCATTGCTTTCCCAAATCAGAGGTACAGTACCTATTCACACACATGCTGCTCGCTACCAGGAATACCCTCATACTTAGTAATGACTTGTAACATCTTGAGTAGCTTCCAACCCGGCCAATTTCTAGCTGATGGCTGTGGTTGTTTTACACCACAGGTTTCTGGATCTCAGTTATACTAAACGTGACTATCTGTATGAAGCATACACATAACAATGTTCTGTGTTGCATAGTGAATGGATCCAAAACCAAAGCTGAGCGTTATCCTAAATAGTGCGAAATCACAAAAAAAAAAATGTATAAAAGGAAAAGGCAGTGCTCTCTCCATCTACAGCTTTGGGGGAGTAATTAAATCTGCTGCATATAGCAACTGAGTATTTAATTATATCAGTTGTATACTGCGAGGCCGTGCTCCTTCTGGCTAAATTGGTGTTTAAATAAAATTTGCCCTTATTGTCCAGTGTTTAGCGGACATGTTGTGTTATTTTTACGTGTCCTCTGTACGTGCAGGGAACCCGAAGATTTAATTGGCATTCAGGAAGTGCTATCTTTTCTTTCCCATCAATTTTTCATACTTGTGTCCTAGTCTGCTTTTAACTACTGTTAAAGGGGAATTAGCTGATTTGTTAGATCTGCCCGACACAAACTGTCCAAAATGAACGACCCACTTTAGGTTTTAGAAATATAGGTGGAAAAGTGAACAAAAAAGACCACTTTTCCTCTATCCAGCTGCTTTTCCATCCCTACTTGTCCAAATCCTCTCCCTAATAGTTTTCTCTCTTGCTCTCAGTCTAAATGACAAACCCCTTTTCGGCCTCTCAGTCTCCCCATGCTTATAAAGCTTTTAAACATTGATAGCGCCTGCAGAGGGCATGGATGCCCACGTGGGAGGAGAGTTGGTGACCTCAGGTGATTTTGAGCACCTGGCTCTCAGAGGAGACATGCAAGCAGCGGCTCCATTGTCTCTGCTTTTAGACAGACGTGAACAGCAGACCCGCTTTCTCTGACTGCTGATGAATTCTTTTTCTTCTCACCGGTCCCAGATGTGCCTTTGATCACAGTGTCTATTTTTACAATCTTTCATTGTCACCAAGAACTAAAACTAATAGAACACATAGTATTTTACGGTATGGAAATGGGGGAACGTCTCAGATGTTTGATATCAGCACTTTAAAGTAATAATCTCAAATATTTTCATTTAAATAAATGTCTGTTAAGTCACAATCTATTGCTGAATGAGGTAACACAATGGTGAGTGAGCCTATGGCCCACTAATGAAAGCCTGTGCATTTGCAGTATTACGAGCTGGGTGTCAGTGGCGACAAACGTGGCACAGTTAGTGACACGTTTTTCATCACCCAGCAGTGGCTGGGCTGGGCTGGGTTTTTTTTTCCGGTCTCTGCTAGCGTGATGTCACACATGCGACACTGAGGTCCAAAAACACACCTGCAATAACCGCTTATCGCCATAGGTGCCGCCAAAGAGAACGAAACAGAGATCTTCAAGATTGTTACTTTAAATTAGTGGCAATATTTTCATCTGTAATTGCCTTCAGTGCTTGTTTGAAGCTTAGCAGACAACATCACAGTGTAATGAAAATGACAGGCGAACACAGCACACATTCTGTTTTCCATCATAGTCACAGCACATGTAGAAATTATGAGGTTTTTCCTTCCCAGGTTTCTGCTGATTACTGATTTCATGTATCTGGCACGAAACCATATGCCTCTGTGTGCTGCTGTATTTGGTAAAGAAGGATGCAGTGTTTTCCTGACCTAACGCAGCTTCACATTTCCAACGATGCATTTAGTCATACCTCATTTGGTTTGAGGACAGTTAACATGCCCAATTAGTTTGTCTGTTTTTGCTGTCATTCATTTTAATAATGATTATTGTTGGCTTCATTCTCAAATAAAATAATTACGGCTTACACAGCACAACCTTTCTGCGAACTGATGATCATGTGTGATCTCCCCCGGAGAATATTTGCAAGAGACTGTTGTAGCTGCACATTACAACTGACTGTCTCCCCACACATTTGTTGACAAACAGTGATTTAGATGTCAAAACCGGATCTGTTCATACGCTGCTGTGCTACAGCAGCATAGGCATATCAGAGCGGTCAAGGATGGCATTAGTTTCCCAAATTCCCTGAATTTGTCAGGTTTTAAAGGATTACCGGGGAGTATGCAGCTCACTGCTGCTCTACAGTTTCCAGATTTTGCATTTGTAATGATTGATATTTACAACCTTTTTTAAAATATGTGTGTGCTTTTTAAAATAATGCTTCTGTTAATCTATTCAGGTTATCTATCATCTGCAGCTTAACAAGTAACCCCCACTCCCAAATCATGGTGTAAAGGGAATAGGTAATCCCATTTTAGGTTTAGATTATATTTCTCATTCTAGCTGTCTGGACAAAAATAATATCTATAAACATTAATAAAACACTGAACAGCTGAAAATGATAAGCCATCATTTCATGAGTCAGCTAAATGACACACTCATTCCTCATTCAACTCATTGTTTCTCTTTACGCCACAGGAATACAATCTTTTCTTGAGAAAATGTAAATACATTTCATAAATTACATAATGTACAGTGTAGAAGTACCTCCGCAGCTCCACTCATAAATAATCTCATGAAGGTTTACAATTCAACAACGATCCATTAAATGCCTTCTCTAAACTATTGCTCATTAATGGTTGCTGAAAAATTCATAGTGTTAGCATTTAAGCAGCAGTTAGCAATTAAGGATAACGTAGAGACAGGTACTGCAAATTGGCTAGAGGCTATAAGTGCTGTGATATGTGGC
The DNA here is from genome assembly GCA_038419695.1 of Scomberomorus guttatus. NCBI lineage: Eukaryota > Metazoa > Chordata > Actinopteri > Scombriformes > Scombridae > Scomberomorus > Scomberomorus guttatus. The sequence goes on from CM076459.1 coordinate 2,633,069, forward strand.
TTCAGAGTCTAATCAATGAAAATCCAATGCTTAAGTCCCTATAAAAAGAGAAACAAAGCAATTTTTCATATAGATTAGAGCTCCTCATTAACAGAAAGCTACAGTAACTGAACTTTCAGGTGAACATGTCAACCAAAGGAATTCTTTGCCAGAGGAGGCTGAAGTTTATTATTTGACAAATATTATTTTCTGCTCAGGTCCAGTGGGTTATTATTACTGCCATCTTTATTAAAGTTTATGAAAAAGCAGTTGTTTTCCGAAAACAAATGTATTTTATATTTGTATAAGTAATAAAATAAATGTCTGATTTGCATGTGTTTTGAGCAAAAGCAAAAGTTTTAGTGATAGCTCATTTCAATAAAACTCAAATTGGAGTTTTGACTTTTCCGAGTCATATGTTTCACCAGTTTATGATCCCACTCATTCACTCAGAGATGAGCAACAGCCACGAGTCTCATAAATGACGAAAAGTTGTTTAGTTTACTTCATAAATATGTGGACGTGATGTGTAACGAGTGTGGTTTTAACAGTTTTTCATAATATTTAAATAAAATATAATGCAAGGTATCTGTTAACTGTATAATGACTATGCCACTACTATTCAACAATTAATTCCCGATATTGTAAATTCACATTTTTAAGAATGAGCAATATTAAATATAATCATTCATCAACTTTTGAACACATTTTTATTTTTAATTCATTTCATTTCATGAACAAAACGTTGACCCGTGTGTGAACCTTACGTCTGAATCTGAATTTTTCATGGCCATAAAAATACAAATATATTCATATCAGTTTCTGTTTTCTTTGTTTGTCTTCATGTGTCTTTTTTTTTTTTCCTCCAATAAACAGATGGCCCCGGTTATGATCTTTTTTATTGTTACCATGGTAACCACACAGTGCAGGTGCAAACTTATCCCTCTCCCAGGTCTCGGTAGATATGAGGTTTGAACAGGTTTATAGATACAGGATATGTACATATATTGCTCCTTTTTAAACACCAGACACTTTTTTTTTTTTTTTTAAACAGTCACTCTTGTCAGTAGACATGTCAGTGCTGTGTGTGCACGCGCCTTTTATTGTGGCTGTCATTATCAGGTGCATTTTTCATTTTACCGTGCCATTTCATTTCTCCTTCCCCAGATAAGGTGATAAGAGTTTAAAAGTGTTTTTGACATGTAGATGATGGACGAGAAGAGTAAATAAGCCCTGCGGCTTTACCCACTTCAGACAGGGTCTCGAAGTAGAACTAAGCAGAGGTTACGTCTCTCCTGGAGATAAAACAGGTTATATACTTACACTTAAACTGTCTATTGATCACGAAATTAGGAAATGCAAACCATTGTTTTCTACCTTGATGTTAAAGGATGAAATAAAAGTAAGAATATTTATAGCTTAATGTTGATTAGTGTGTTGTTATTGATATTAAATTGCTACCTGGAAGACAAATATCACAACTCATAAACAAGAAAAATGGTTGCAATAACTGATAGCAGATAAATCCATATTGATGTCACTGACTTTTGACCCCAGAGGTCTAACACAGCTCACCTTAACCGAACCACAGGAAGGCTCAATCTCAACAACGATGCAAATAATCTCTTAGGTCTTAGAGGTATATATTCAATATATTTTACAGCAGCCTGAAATACTCTGTCTTTTCTACTTTTCAATCACGTGAGCAGATCTCACGAAGATATTCACACCTTTTACTGTCACCACAGTAACTGAAAAAATCAATATATTTGCATATATTAGTGTCACTGGTGCAGTGGATTATTCACTCATGCCAATTAAAGGAAGATGAGAGGAAAATGGAAGGGGCCCTTTAGACAAATGCACATGTCTAACCAAGTAGAGCTGAAGGACTGTAAAAGATGATGTTAAGTAGCAGACTTGATGAACACTGGACAACATCAAAGCAACCACAGTTCTTCACAAGTTAAAATTTAACAGCTGTAGACAAACCTTGTCAGACTACCAAAACCTTGTGAGTATGTGTGCAGTTTTCACAAGCGCTCCTGCTATCGTGCCACTGCTGAGAGGGAACAGTAACGCTTAAAGATATACAATATTTTTCACTCCGATCATATCCTCTCAAAGGGCCACATTGTTTTGCTTGAATAGCCTTTGTCTTTGTGTCTCAATCGCTATGTGAACAATCCATTACTTGGTCAAATACAATGTTTTAGAAGAAAAGACAAACATCCATATTTAATGATATTGTTTGTGTCTGTCTCTCTTTTTCTCCAGAGTGCCGTCCCGGCTAGTGTGCTGTATGTATGGCATCAGATCATCCAAATTCAAATGTACTTCTTATGCTCCGACCTGCAAAATTTTCGCTTTAATGTGGTTGAGAGATTAACGCACTAAACTCCAGGCAGAGTGGGATGACTGGCTCACAAAACTGACAAAAGGCATCAATAATTTAGTATCTGGTGAGCTGCATCCTACAGGCTGGAGATTGATGTTGCTTTGTTTGTTTAGTTTTAGCTACTTCACTACATAAACTCTGATATTGCACTAAGAACGTCAGGTTTTATAAGAAAGCATCAGGGTCGCCAAAAAGATGATTTTTGCAAGAGCATAGACATTGTTAGACAATCATGAATAATATATCTAGGCCAACACAGTCATGTATAAAATATTTAGGCATACATACTGTATATAATTTTACATCAACAACAATGATTTGATTTTTGTTACAGAAATAGTGTAGGTGGGAGCATTTCAGCAGACATGTCAAATGAAGTTTTGCACTAGTTCAACCAGTAATAGTTCTTCATTGGAATATCTATCACTTCCCACTTAATTAGTCAAGGTTATTGGTTTGATTTCATTCTTCTAACCGTGCATTTGCTACCTATTATGCAGTCAGTTTAAATCTCAAAAAGACAACGTCCCTTCAGTTTAAACAGCTAAGCTCTATCACAACCTCTGGGGAATAAACAACAAACACATTTTTTATTTCCACCAACTGTCTGTCATTGTCACTTCAGTTGCTGCTTTTAGTATACCAGTATTTTTTTTTAATTGTTTGTTTCAAAAAAAACTTTTTCAATTAGTCCTTCCTGATGAAAGTACAGCGGCAGTATTTGTCACTATGATGTCCAGGCAGTATAAATATGCGATCACTTCTATGACATTCATTATTTGTAAAACATGCAGAATAGGAACAGAGGGTATTGGCCTTGCTGCTCTGTACAAAATGTACAAATTCCATTCACTGTTTCTGTGCCTATATTAGCGGCGTTAGCATTACATTTTAAACCTGAGCAAAGGTTAATCAAGTGCAGAGGACAGGACAAGCATGGGGTGATACTGGATGTGCTGCCTCACTCTTAACTCTTATAACAAGTTTCATACCACATTGTCTTTCTGCTAAAGCCAATGCAGTAGTGGATTTATTGAAAAAAGCAGTGAGATCAGAACGTTTTTAAGTAAATCAGCCATTTTGCTAAATGTGTTGCTGTTATTGTTGTGCATGTATTGACACAATACCCCCCATAGTTTTATGCCCTTAAACTTTTTCCTGCAATTCTTTGTGTGCTAGAAGACAAGACAGGCAAATAATTGGAACCACAGGTCAATTTTAATGGTAGTGGTAGAACATTTAAAAGGTCATGCCAGGCATTTCTTTATTTTATTTACTTTATAAAGGCCATGTATTGTATAGCAGGAAAGGCATCAACAAGCAAGAGGTAAAAAGTGGCCTGCACATTGGCCTAGAGGTTACGGGATCAGCCCTCGCTGTGATATGTACACGCTACAGTCGCAGGAAGCTCTGTACAGAAAACTGGACAATCTTTGAGGCAGCAAAGGTCAAAGACTTTGATTCGAGCTAACTGATGTCATGTGCCAGGTCTGCCGAGCTCCTCACATGAGTAGCTCAGCCTTCACAAGAACTTTGACTCTACAGCAGACTAATTGCTATGAAAAGGAAGTGACCTGATAACCTAACGTCTCTCGTATCAGTCAGTGGCATATTTATCTTTAATTGGCTGCAATGAGGTTTTAGTCCCTTATCCACGCTGTATTTTAGATGACATTTAGTTGCTTTGACTGACATTTTCTTCATATTTTTATTCACAAGATTTGACAAGGCCACCCTATCCAGACAACTATCAAAACACTTCTGCCTGTGTGGGTATTAGCCTCACCATCTCCTTTGTGCAACCTTTGAAATAGCTCTACTCTTGGGGAATGACAGCCGTTTAGACAAGATTTATTCTAATGTTAAAGTACAACAAGTAGTTCATGCGAGTGCAAGGAAGAACAGACATTTAGGATCACCTACAAAAGAAAGACAGAAAAGTCAGACTTATTTCTCCTGTAGCCTTCGGATATACAAAAGAAGAAGAATGACAATATGCTGAAAACGTGCTTATAAGACAAGAGCAGAAGCATTTGTCTTCTTTTCTTTTTTGTCATCTCTTGACAGATTTAAAAATACTCGTAATTGTTATGCAGAGTAAGAAGGCTATTTCAGACAGTCCCTTTATGTGAAGGAGTGCTATTCCCTATAGAAATCCTGAGTATGTTGATCAGTCTCAGCTGGCTCTTGCTCTAATGACTATGAGACTCTGTGACATGTGCAGTCAACTCGCCGAAGTAACTATTTGTAGGAAAGAAAGTAATGTGCACAACTCTTAGCTTTGGCTAAAGGAGAGAGGATACAACTCTTAAGCCGCCAGTAACTTCTCTCTATGGAAGAGCCGTTTGACTGGTAAGTACAAAATGCAATGCTAAACAGACAAAAGAAGCACATATAGTCAAAATGACTGTCTTTAACGCCTAAATATGTGTCAGCAGTATAGCACTGCTAATTGTTGAGGTTTTATCAGTTTTCAGTTTGTTGGGCAAACCAGTTATCTTCCCCCCTTCAACAGATGAATGTGAAAACAGCCTCCTAGTGTCAAAATCTGCCCATACATCATTCTGCACAATGAAGCTCAAACATCAAACTGAAGTAACAATAAGCAAAACACATTTCTGAGTAGGGGGGGACTTTAAAGAAGTAGTTTGACATTTTGGGAAATGCTTATTTGCTTTCTTGTGGAGAGTTAGATGAGAAATTTGACACCACTCTCATGTTTGTCTACAGCCAGCAGCTGGTTAGTTTAGCATCAAGGGTTGAAATAGGGTGAAACAGTAGCAAAGCTAACCCACTGCTGGGCTGTAGCTTTATATTTAAAGGGGACCTATTATGCTTATTTCCAGCTCTATATTTATATTCTGGAACTCCACTAGAGTATCTCTGCATGATTCACAGTTCAAAAAACTCCTTATTTATGTTATACTGGCCCTTTATACAGCCCCTCAGTTCAGCCTCTGTCTCTAACAGGCAGAGTTGTGTTAAGTTACTTCTGATGAAAACCCAACATTTCCCTACTTTTGCCGCTTCATATTAAAATCTTTTAAATGACTAAATAATAGGAAATGAAATGTGTTTCTCACCGAATTAGCATAGTTTCATTAGTGGCACTAAAAAACTGTCAACACAACAACATATGGAGATATTTGGAGCTCTTTGTTCAGTTGATCAGTTAGAAATAGGAACAGTACAAGCAGAAACAGCCACAGTGATGATGATGTTTGATGAAGAGCTGCAGATGACCAGCACACCTCCAACAGGTAAACAACTTATTTTACTTTGCCCTGCTGTGTAATGGAAAAACACTCACAGCCTGCCAGCTCGTCTTGAGTCATGGCTCGGCGTGACTACCCCCAAAACAATGTAAAAATGCCATAATGTTAGCAGAGCAGAGCAGTGAACTTGCGCGCTGTGTGTGGAGCAGATGACCATATAAAGAAATCCATCACAAGCTGATGTCGGCTCAGGCTGAAAGTAGAAAAAACGTTGGAAACCGAGCAGTCAGAGCAGTCTGAAGCCGGCGCTTTTTCCTCACAGGGATTACTTGTACATACATTTACTTCATTATTTGACACTTTGGCCACGTTTAATTTGAACATCCGACGTTATATATATACGACTGAAAATAAGGAAAAGCATAATAGGTTCCCTTTAACAGACAAATGAGGTCAGTGATATTGATCATCTCGTATAACTCTCGGTAAGAAAGCTAATAAGCTTATTTGCCAAAAAGTGGAATTATTCCTTAAACCATCCAGGTTTATTATTTGTTCATGTGTTTATATGCATGTTTTTTTCTCAACTTGAGACAAAATTCACTACCTAACCGTATATTCATACTGTGGTGTTATTGTTTAGTTCATCAATGACACGGGTGAAATCTATGAAGTCAAGTTGGTTTCAAACAATGTATGCCATTTCAGAATAGCTAAATGTTTTCACAATTTCCTGTTTGATCTTGGCGGAGATGACACAGCTAAATGATTTTGACACAGATAATGAAAACAGTAAAACACCACAGATTTAAGTGTCAGCACAGCTGTTAATTATTTTGTTCTCTAAGACATTGCCCCTGGGGTGGTATTGAAGAAGCCTAGTGTTCAGCACATTTAGGACAGCTTATGTTAATTGAAACAAAACAGTGACAACTAGCTTAGTGCTACTTGCTTGCCAACGAATGTCTGGCAAATGATGTATTGAATTCAAATCAAATTTAGAGGTCACTGGAACAGCTTCATTAATGTTAACATACACTTGGCACTTAGTTTGGTAAGACTGAAGCAAGTTGTTTATTGTACTTAAAATGGAATCCAATGAAAGACCAGACAATATGATTTGAACGTTTTTTAAATTATTATATTTTAGCATGTCTAGTTTTGTTCTATTCTACCTAAAGCAGCATGCTAAGGGATATGGATGTGTTGTTGTAAGAGGGGCTGTTGTTCCTTTATGACAAAATACACCAAACTACCAGCTGATAAGTCTGTCAACTGTGGGGTAGGGGGGTCTTGCTGCTGTATGAGCTTCCATTGTTTCTTGTGTTGCTGCTTTAGTTTAAATTGCACCGGAACAACAATGATGTGTCTTGACAGGTATTCACGGCCAACTCAAAACTACTTCTATAGCAGACAGCAGTGGTGCCTTTCAGGGTCTGAATACAGCTCATTCCAGCTGAGATAGAGTGTCAATGTCGTAGGCAGATTTGGTACAAAAGGAATGTGTATGCAGCCTGTAGCCATGTGCTTCTCTGTCATGGTCAGACCAAATGACAGCCAGATGGGGCTCTCTGTCACTCAGCTCATGCGGAGGTGGAGGATTGTCTGGGGCCAAGAAGCACGCAAGCAAAACATGGCAAGAAAGAGCGTCATATCATCAAAACATCACAAAACAATCGCTGCAAGTGGAAGTGATGTTTTTTAAAGCACAAGAAGCCGGGCGGAAAATCAAATACCTATTGAGGAGGAAAGCAAGTGTTTAGTTTTAAATAATACTGTTAAGACAACAAGTAATCCAATTGTGTTTAAGACCACAGAGAGAGATCTATCATTTTTGAGTGATATACTAAATAATATGTTGCCTTCCACTGTACTGGGTTAAGAAAATAGCTTTTACCACAATTATTACATTATTTAACGATGTGATTTTGATGATATCCAGTGTATTTGAATATTAAATGTGTAAACTTTTAGCGTATATAGAGTAGCTCCTTTGTATTTCTTTTAGCAGCTTCTTTTACTTGCACTGAACATCTGTTCAGAGAATAACAGGGAAATATTACGGGTACATTATGTTGCTAAATACTAATCAAATCAACATAATAAGTGTCTGAATGATTACCAGCATGTCAGGAGCATCAAAAAACACAGTCTAGGCTAACAAAATTAACCTTTAAGGTATACAAACACATTAGTTAGAGATTTTAATTACCTGGGAGCAATTAGAGTGTCATAAACTGTGCCCCACATAAACACCTCAACCATTTAAAGACCTATTGGGTTTGCTAGGATCTTGGGTTTATGTCTCAAGTGGCAGCTTTGATATTTTTCTAGATTCCAACTATGTCAAGAAGAAAACAATCCCAATTTCTTTCTCACAATTATCGCTTCTCTTAGTAAAGAGAGTCAAACCAAACACTTTTTTCTTCTTTGGAGCACTTAAGCAACATGAATAATTACAGGCTTTATTGGGAATGGCTGACAACGTGGTCATGAGATTGGTTGTGCTTGTCACAAGCTGCACATTAAGTCATCATGAATACAGAGCTGTCCAAATGGGACTTGTACCATATCTTTATCAATAAAATAAGTCTCTCTCTCTAACTTCATCATTGTGTCCTAGAAATGTCTGAAGCAGCTGCATGGAGACATGTTTTGTCTTCTTTGCTGCCAGGTTAGACAATCAAAGATAAGTTTAAGAAATGTGATGTGTAAAAGAAGTATGCTTGTTTGTAAAAATGATATTATCATGGTGGTACCTCATCATTCTTGGCCATTTAAACAAAATATTAACAGGGGAAAACTGTATGCATATGAGGCTTATCACAACTCACTCTGACAGGCCTGGGGCTGGTCACTTCAGGGTTTTTGTTTGAGATGTCAACATCCTTAGCTGTGAGAAATAATGAACATCCAGAAGGAGAATAAAGCATCTTTTAATAGCCTTCTGTCTTGCTGAGGTAAAAGTCAATGTGGAGACCGTTTATAATGAGGCAATCATCAGGTGGACCTTGTGATAATATTGTTTCTCATAACATGCCCTGAAATTCTCCTGGCTCACAAACTGTCCCCATACAAGTAGCACAACTCTTCCTGTGCTCGTTACACCTGGGAAAAACCAACAACACATTACACGCTTCTGCAGTAAGTGAATATTAACATGGGTCGTGCAAATTGCTGAAGGTTTTGTGCATAACATTCAGCTGGGCTTGTAAAGATTAGTAGTCCCTGCATGTTGACTTGAAAATGCACATTTGAAATGTGATCATGTGAACAACCAAACGGAGGATTAATTGAGGAGAAAATTCTTTCCGACGGGCTTTTAACTGCTATGCTCAGATATAAAAAAAACTGTCCATTAAAAACATTAATAACTGTTCCCATTTCAGTTCATCTGAGATTATCCCTGTTGAAACCACTCTTAGTTTCATAATTTCTTCAAGATCCAAGTGGTGGGAGAGGCCAACAGTTTCAATATAAGCGATGAAGCATAAATCCTTGTTGTTTGAAAGATGACTGTGGCGTGTAATATTAATTACACCAACATCTGCTCAAAAAACTGCAGGAAGTGACAGAAATGAATGCACAGTGAAAACAATATTACTAAAATGGAACAACCAGATTAGATTCTGCATGATGACGGTTTGAAGAACTTCTTGTGCAAAATGCATGATGCTCTTTTTTAATAAAATACACTTTAAGGCCAAAAGTATGTAGACACTTAAACATTACACCCATATGTGATTGTGGAATACATCATTCCAAAACTATGGACATTAATAAGCTGCTGTAACAGCCTCCATATTTCTAGATTTTGGGATCTGGCTGGAAGGATTTCCCCTCGCAAGAGCAATCACAGGAGCATTTGTGAGGTCAGCCACTGATGATGGGTGATAAGACCTGGCTCGCTGATGCTCCAAAAAAGACAGGAGCATAGCAGGCCCGGCCTTTTTGGCTGCTAAGAGAATGTTGAATTGGAAGATTCATAAGTCAAACTGCTTCTCAATAGAAACCTGCTGGTCACTTGAATTTTCATCAGCATCATCAGCAATACTAAATACAATGCTGGAATGAATTGGGATCAAGTTTGGAAGTGCAACATTGCATATTTACACTTAAATAATACAGACCAGTACTGTGTAGCTCTATTTGAAGTTATTTTGAAATCTGGTTTCCCCAGTACAGGTAAAATAGACCCTATGATCACCAATACAGATAATTAACTAAATAATATATTTAATTGTGTGGCACTGTGCTGTCGAACCAAGTTGTTTTTGTACCTTAACCTATCCAAATCTTGCCCATCTTGTTGTCACATCACGTATTTATTTTTCAGCAGTGATTTGTAACAGTTTTGGAGGTCACAGACGAATAATATTGTCCTGCCAGTAGGGGCATCGGACCAGGAAATGCTTCCATGTGTCGTTCTGGAGTGCATGGACCAATGGTGTATTACATACACTACACACACGCAGCACAAGGGGGGGGCAGATGTGTATTTCTTCCACATAAAAACTCCTACTACTCACAGCAGTACTATAGTCAGTGCTGCACAGTGGAAAGTATCGTACTGTGTATATTTCTGGGCTGCATTCTCTCACCTTGAATCTTTGTACTCCATGAGCACTGCTGGATGGTGCTGTGTAGTAGTTTCGTGTATTTTACAGAGGAGGTATGCCATGTGTGGACTATGTCTCGGATGTATGTTTCTTTTATTGTGAATGCTAAGTTTTGTGCACGCACTGAAAACCAGTTTTCCTCTGGGATAATAATAAAGTTAATCTTAATCTCATTTTGTTGTTTAATTTGGAGGACTTGTTGGGCTCCCAGTCAATGTTTCAGTTCATCCCAAAGGTGTTGGATGGGGTTGAAGTCTGGGCTTTGTGCAGACCAGAAAACCCATTTCTCTACAATTTTCATGTTGAAACAGGAGACAGGCTTACCCAATCTGTTGCCAGAAAGTTGGAAGCACGCTATTGTCTAAAATGTCATTGTATGCTGCAATATTAAGATTTGCCTTAATTGGAACTAAGTGGCTTAGAACAAAACACGAAAAACTTCCCCACACCAAAACCATATATGCAGTGTACAGTGTATTTCACGGTGTGTGTAACATTTATTTTCCACAGTCAATAGGATTTTAGAAGGATTTGTGAAGTGGGTCCAACATTTGCATGTAGCACTTAACAAACGTCACATTTTAAACATAAGCCTGACAGTGCACAGTGGAGGTGGTGCTGATAATATTTACTGGTTGAATTTTGTTGGTTTTTATGTGCAGGAAATTTAACACACATATCTACATGAAGCCATTTTTTGTTTCATCTGTGTTTCAGGAAATAACTACCTACAGTGTGATGTAAGAACCAGTATTTTCAACATCATGCCAATAACACAAACAACTTGCCTTCCTGGCAACAGTTCTCAGAAAGAAAAAAAAATAGTTGCAACGCTTGATTACTGCTAAATGAAATAGCAGCTGGATATTACCGCCATCCTTCTTACACTTCACACTGGAGCTCATTTACACAAGTTTCTGACTGGTGGAGATGATCATACATCACTTCAAGAAACAAACTGTTTTCCATTAACACATTTCTGGTGTTTGAATGAGCTGATGAAGTCACTGGAGAGGGCCTTCGGCGAAGTTGTTTTGAGCTTTCCTGACATTTATTGCCTAAATAGATTATTATTGAAAAAACATGTGAAGTCACATTTTGTTGTGAATGATATCTGAACTGCTATTACAAGATTAAAAGACACGTCTGCTAACAGGCAGCTACAAAGGGCTCTTGTTCACTGCTTTTGTAAGCCCTCGACTAAAACATAAGCCTTTCAGAAGTCCTCTATTCTATCGCTGCTAATATGAGAATATATTGCTTGTATGTGCAAGAGTCATTAGGCAATTAATTTATTGTATAACTTTACACACCCCGGTGTCCAACTCAATTTATGAGAGCGGATTGATAGTGAAATTATATTCTTCAAATGCACTCAGCTTTTCTTTCATATAAGGGGTGGATCCACATTCCCTGCACTGCTCTCCATGTTATGCTGCAGCCGCTGCAGTATAACATGGAGAGTTCAAGGATTGGTCAGCTTCACTGATGCGCAGACTGTTTTTTTGTGGATGATAAATCAGTAAAACGCTCATAGTGGTTAATTATGTACACAGGACTCACTGCCGCGCTCTAGAAAAACCTGACAGAGATGAAACAACAGTTTTAAGGTCCTCTGTGCGACAGATAGAATGGAGATCACAAGAGCCACAAACATTGAATTTGCTAATTATGATTGAAAATGGCAAGATTTTTTGAATTTACATGTAATACAGGTACCCATATATGCCCACATTAATTTGAAAAATATAAAAGCTGCCTTTTTAATACACCTTCAGTGTAAGATCCATTACATTACACCGGAAGAAGCACCAAAAAGCCGCAGTGCAGTTTGCTCTGCCAAATCATCTGATCACAGCGCTTAATTGAATACTGATGTGAAATGCAGACAGCTAGAGATAGCAGAGCAGGTTTCACAAGTAATTAAAACATGCTCCTCAGCCCATATGGTTAATTTGCTTTAACTCATTTATCCTCTGTGTTGGAAGTGTACCCGCTTTAAGTGTTAATTATTGATAAGGGATTTTCATGGTCAGCAATATGTTGCTTCTCGCAAAATGAATCCACACCTGTCAAAACATATAGAACTACTGCATGCGCAGTGGAGTCAGTTTATAATTAAACAGGTTTTAAGCAGGTAGACTTCTGAGATGTATTCCATCAAAATGAAATGCAGAATGAAAAATCAGAGGCATCGCCTCTTTCTATGAGACATATTCAAGTACATGACTGTGTGTGGTAGCAGTGGTGCAGATGTATACGGTTACATTTGCAGTAAATACTGAAAAACCTGATACAAGGAACAGGTTCAGTTCAAGAGGGTAACAGACCATAGAGTCTACACATTGCTTTGCAAATATGCATTTATCAGTTAATAAGTATGTGCATGGGGACAGTGTGGTACACAGTATGTCTCTCAGTGCATTATCCAGTCAGCAAATTTTCTTTGGCAGAGATGCAAGCCAAGTAAACAGCCAAGCTGTGGCACAGATTTGGTGGTAAATGACGGCCCCGATGTGGTTCAAATATTTGCAGCCAAATCTGAACCATAACATTGGCGTGCCATTGCCAAAAGTGAGCATGTTGGAAATAACTGACGTGGCCCATGGGCTTTCTGCAGGAGTCATTTTCATTTTTCAACCAGTGGAAACTGTTAGCAGATACTTTTTAGAATTATGTGCATAGAGGCCACCGAAGGCATTGTGGAGGAACAGTATGGATTGCCACATACTTGCCACCCTCAGGTGCAAGTGGTGCAGCGGCAGCAGGATTTGTGGTTTCCTGAGCATCAACCATATGTTACCTGAAAGCAAATAGTTTCCATCCTGCAATAGCGATGGGGACATACTGTATGGCCCTCAGGTGTTTGTCCTTATATGGGCCAATTACTTCAGTACCTCAGACTGTAAAGGTATGGTGAAGCATATACTGTATGATGATAGTCCACATTACGTCATACCATAAATAAGCTAACTGTGTGTCTCATGTGGCTGAAACATGGTTGGACCTGAGTACTGTATCAGAGGTATGGAAAGAAATGTCTGGTCTCAGCTATCAGCGCTGCTTTTAGACAAAATATGACAGAAAGAACAGTTGTTTTGGTTTAATTTCTTTGACTTGCTGTCAGAGAAAATGTGACCTCGTGATGCTCAAAGCAGTTTGTGGGAGCCATCAAGTGTGACTGCTCCAGAGTTAATCATTGGCTATACTTTGAAAGTCATTCTTTTGCCCCCCATTGTCCTCTCTCAAATTGTCTATGCAGAACACCAAAAATGGTAATATGTATGTTACACCGCAGTAATGCACATTAAATATTTAAATTTAAAAATGGTATAAATTAAACCAACAGGTCACAATTTAATGAGTTTATTCTATGTTTTGGCACCAACTACATGAGAATTAAGGCCAATAACTGCAATTCTTATCACTTTGCCCTTGTCCAGGTGTGAAGTGGCTGTGCAATTCCCAACAGGAATACTTCTATTTATGTGATCAGGGCAGTGGACATCTTTTTTTGTGTTTAACACCCTTGTCTGCTAAATTAATTGCAAATTGCTGGGTGACACTGAAGCACTCAGTCATTCCTTGAAATCACTTGAAAAAAAAAAAAAAAAAAGGATCGGAATGGCTTCACTTTATTAACTGAATTTTCTTTTAGTACCTGAAGTTTCTTTTATCACTGACATTTACCCAAAAGAAATAATATATTCAAATCCATTTGTATGACAATTTAAATTAGAAACATCATGTCGTTCTGCAGTTTACAGATGAATACAAAGTAGCTTAAGTCAAGTTAAATGTGCGATTTAATTCTTTCTTTTTCCCATAATTTAAAAAAATGTGTTTTGTTTAGGTTACTTACATCATTCGTTGCTGTTTAAATTAATTGTAATTGATCCCTATACTCCCAGAATAGAACAGAACATGGGTGGACCACAATAGAAAAAAGCCTTTGGAGATTAAGGTTTAATATTTTGGTTTTATTCTATCTATAAACATTTGACACATTTCTCTTTAAGCTCTCCCTTTGGCAGCCTGGATTACACAAGTTAATCTGTATATCTCTAAAACATTATCCTGCATTTGTGATGTGTTTTTATGGCAGATTCACTTGCTGTGTCAAACTACCTCTGCTGGGGAGATTAAGGGTGTGTACAAGGGTTTACTGGAAGTGCTCAAACAAGCTGCTCAAAGGGCTGAGGGCTATACTGAGATCCATTCAAGGATTACATCCTCATATCTCCTCCCATCTTGAGTATTGAAAACCAGCGAGATGTTCAATGACTTGCAACAGCCATTTCACAGTCGAGGTGTTGTCTGTCCATTTTCTCGACGACACAGAATATCTTTCTGTTGTTTTGGAGCTGTAACCAGCAGAAATACTGCGGAGCAGACATATTAAACATGTTAGAGGTCCTGCAGAGGGTCTCTGTGCAGTCAGCGGAGATCTCTGCTTGGTGTTCACCCAATGTCATGGTTGCGAGTAGCATTCCTAGAGTCAGTGAGAGTGGGGAGGCACTTGTCCTGCTTTGACACTGAAATCATTAAATATACATGACATAAACCAAAAAAGCTCAGATGCCATCATACGAAGCTATTCCTCTATAAAGAGAGACATTTAATGGAGAGGTTGTTTAGTCGTCACTTTCATGTTTTCTTCCTGACAGCGCAGTGAACCCACTCATACTGTGTTCGGTCCTTTTTTACAGTGGACTCACTCTCTAATCCCTTCAGTCTTGTGCAGGTATGAAACTCCAGGAGGAGAAGCAACCCATTGAGATTACGGTGTTAGATTTAATCTAACAGTCATTAAATAACCAACCATTATATGGCTGTAGCAAATTAATTTCCCCTGTGTCATGTCAGCCTGGCTAACACAGTGTATCTGCGGAGCCAACTGTGTGCTGCCGACGTTAGCTGTAGTCACACCAGCCTTAGAACGAAAACACCTAACCTAATGGCTGGCCGCGGTGCAAAGTACAAACTGAAACTTCCCTTCGACAAACAATAATTTAGGGCTTCCGAGCTGTGCATTCACATTCTCAAAAATTACACCCTTAAAATGGAAGCACCCTAAAACAGCTTTTTGTCCGACGTATGAGAACGCATTCATGTACTCATACAAGAAAACACTGTAATTCTCACATAAAAGAACCTTTACTGTGCTTGCCCCTGTCTGCAGTTGTAAATAAAACTGTCACTCAGTACATTTGAGTATGATGTAAGTATGGCAGCTGGGGCTATTAAGCTTGTGTCAAATGAAAGCACGCTTAAGGCACTCCAAACTGGTCATAACTGGCATTTTATGGTAGGCTATAAGCAAATGGAATATCCACCAATGAAACAAGCTTTTCTAAATGGAAAAAATAGCTCAGCTTTTGTGCACATATGATACCGGGAGATAAATATCTCATAAATGACGGCGGCTCACATGGCAGGTGAATTATTTTAATATTTCTCCCCCAGCAGACTGTCTGAATTGAGCAATCTCTGCCAGCCAAAGCACAATTTGGATTAGCAAAAGCCCCACTGATAGGTCAGCTTAGCCCGTAATGGAGCAGCTTAGGCCTTGTCTGCATGATTATAACATTCTTAGCAGCCTATTTCCTTGCATCCAGATGTTACAGTACAAACATCCCTGCCTCCCTCCTTTAAGCCCAATACAAATTTAGATCACAGGGACGTAACACGATGCATCATTTTTAAATATCTTTGCAAATATGATGTGTTTTTTTGACAAGAAGCCTTATTATAACTGTGTTGCTGATTCTAAATGACCAAATCATTTCTTCTAGCTGTAAAAGATTTCAAACAATATTCATTTCTCATGTATTTGCCACATTTAATTTGTTGTAAAAGTCATTCCATTGGACGCGATTCTGCTGTTTCATCTGTTTGCCGAATCAAAGAATCATAATGTCAACTTTAACAACATCCTTGACTACTTCAGATACACCCGATATTTCAGCTGTGACACTTCATTGAGAAATGCCAGCATATGAAGAATGACTTTTAGTTAATTGATATTTAGCGGCTCAGTTATTTTGTGCACTTTTTCCTCTTCAAATTGCCGTAAATTGTTGTTGGAAAACTACATCTCTCAAAGCTTTCACTTGTAATTCATTTTCAACAGATCAGTTTGTTGCTGTGCTTTAAATTAGAGCCCCCTCCAGCCGCTCTGATGAAACACACTGATGATTTATCCCTCATGACACAGATACTATTACTGTGCGTGTGTGTGTGTGTATAAACTTGAGTATGCTCACCTTTCACCTAAGACTCAAGGGTGTATTGTTAATACAGTAACTGTACACAGTGATTCTCAGCAGCATTCTCAGCACAATCAATAAACAGGTGCTACAGGCCAAGGCAAGGTTAAAGGTTCATAAGTGATGTTGTCAACGATAGAAACTAGTTGAAAACTAGATTATTTGAAAGATCCATCAGTTTTTTTTTTCACGCTAATGACGGTCCAAATCTTTGTGTGAACTGCTGTGTGGTATCGTCCTTTTCAAAGTGTGGTCTAGCTTCAGAAATCTCCTCTGATCACAGGTTTTAAGGATTTTTGCCTCATCGTTTGCAATGTAGACACTTCCACTATTATTGATATTAAATGAGTTCTCATAAAAATGAATGCAGATACAATCCAGAATGTATTAATCAACGTGTTTCCTTCACAGTAGTCAAAAAATAGGCAAACCTTTTGTTTATGGGTTCATCCTGTTATTTCTTTCACTCTCACTTTCTGTGAGTTGTATTTACAAGCCAGAAAACATGAAAATAGGATCTTACGAGCAACAAATGCAGGCAGCAACACTTTTCTAGTAGATCGCTGCAGGCAGCCCACAGCTTTATCAATGCAGAACATCAAGGAGTCAATGAGATAAATATTGTGCTTTCGGATGCACAGTGTAATTGTCTGGCTACAGAACTCTAGGATTGTCCTGCACAGGATCATTGGGTATCTGTGGTCATTTCTTTGCAGTTTCTGAAACAAAAAAAATAACAATTGTCATCCATTTCTTTCATTTTGAAGAAGTGAGGAGCTCTGCTAACTGCCTGTCACCTTGATTAAACTATACGGTGTAAATACTACTGTTGGAAAAAATTATGGCATAAAAGAGAAAAAGGTGGTCATACAAGGCTCAGCTGACTTAGAAAAGATTTCAGGCTAAATGGGTTATTTTTGTTGTGTGACATATTTAGGGTGGTTTTGTAGAGATTGGACAGAAGAGAGCTAGAAACTAGATTTAGGAACACTTCCTCAGATGCCTCAAGGCTTAGCTGATCAGTTTTGTTAGCTTGTTGTTTAAGGAAAGGAGTTAAGATTTTCCTTCTCAGCAGTGAGAAACGTTGCAGTCTGAATTTTAATTGCTTAAATGTTTAATGTGGTCTCGCATGGGTTTCATTTCAAGCTGATTTGCATGAAAAAAAAAAAACAAGACAAAAATAAATGCACTGATTGATCAGTTGATGTCGATCAGACCTGGTGTTTAGAAACAATAACAGATCCTGAATTCAAGAAGCTCCTGGGGATTCTAAAATTATATCCAATTTCCTCCCAGTGTCAGTTTCACTGTGCCAAAGTCCACATTTTAGCCTTTCAACAAATCTACTGAGGAGCCATTTCCATCCTTTTTCTCTGTTCTGTCACTACAGCCAACATCAATATTTTACAGTGAGTAGTGGGGCCACCTGCCCAGATGACCTGCCACAGCAGCTAAAAAGAATTTAACTTGTGCCACAGTGTTTGATTAGTATTTAAGGTGCCTTTGCACCACTGCACACTGTTGTGCATTTTGTGTGCATTACAACAATATACAAAGAAATAGAGAGAAGGAGCTGGTAAATCTCTCCTACAAAGGTAACTTTATGTGCTTTTTTTCTCTCTCTTTTTGTCTTTTGGGAGAAAAAAATATTAGAGCCTGTCCAAATAGTATGACATATACTTACCATACTTTTTGTGATTTTCTGTTATTTTTACAGTGTTAAGATGTTGGATGTCTCTGTTAAACATGATCAAATGTCCAGAACTTGAGGTTATCGTAAGTAAAAATGCTTTGTCCTCGTGATGACATCTGATTTTTCGTGCACACCCACAAACGGCCGTCTGGTTGTTCACATTGTCCACCTGCATATTTCGGATCAGATTCGGGCTCGAACATGTACGGATGTATTTGAGAAGTTTCAATTTCGAGTAAAGGATAATTAGAAGAAGTATTATCCTACTACTACTTGTTGTTTGTTTACATAGCTTCAAGAGCCGCTGGAAGTCTGGTGAGGGGCCAATCAGAACAGAGTGGGCTCATCAGGAAGAGGGGCCTTGAAGAGACAGGAGCTAAAATGGTTTCAGACAGAGGCTGAACTGAGGGGTAGCAAGATTTTCCAGTAAAGCCTAGAATTGTGCATGATATGCCTCCTTTAAGTATGTGCATGTGGTGTCCTCATATATTCCTCAGTATAGAATTATAAAATACCTGGAGCTAAATAGTATTGAAAAGGATCATTACATACCTGCAGTGCCCAGTGGGGATTTCATTACCAGTCCAACAATTTACCAACAGCATCAACACGTTAAAAAGTAACTTATCATACATAGTCACACCGTATTCGAAATGATATGCACTTAAAAAAGGGCTGGTGGATAACCAGAAATCATATAAAATCACAGACACCAGCAGGCTGCCACACTCACCCAATAGAAAAGACACATATCCCCCTCCTCAAGACAGAAAATTATTTCTGTTTGTCACGTTTAGCTGCCATAGATTGCCAACCAAACATTTGAGCCACATTTTGCTTTTTTAAACCTATTTTAAGGCCTTCCAAGTTGCAATACTGTTAAAATAGCAGGATAAACACATATTCCACTGCTATTCAATGTCAGTGTGCCTCTGCACATGTGGCCATTATAAGAAGGGGTCAAACAGGAGTCAAATGGCATTGGTAGCACTTCCGGTGATGGAGACGCTACTGCAGTGGAAACAGAGGAATTATGATTCAATTATATTTTTATTCAGTTATTAGTCCACCACTGTTCTTCATTAAATCACCTCAATAATTCAATTTAGAGAGAAAGAAATTATAACAGAAAACGTGGAACATTTAGAAATGGAAAAGAGCAGGAAGGGACACAAAAGACCAAAAGGCCATATTGTTAATGATCAGACGTCACTACAGCTTCCAGGCTTTTTTCCCATCACTGTAAAGGTTGGACGTTTAGTCCACTGAGCAAGTCAAATGGCAAAGTAATGGCTCGGGGGGCGCCCTGGTAGCTGAATAGTTACTGTGCGTGCCACATAACTGCAACGTCCAGCCAGGTACCTTTGTTGCATGGCAAACCCATCTCTCTTTCCCAGTGTTTCCTGTCCGCCTCTTCATTGCCCACTATCCAATAAATATATCCAATATCCAAAAAAAAATCTTTAAAAAAATAATGGCTTTAAACTGTATTTGGGCCGGATTATATAGACAATTCATTATGTTTTATATATTAGTTGGAACAGATTAGAGTCAGATTGGCAAGTTAGCTAAACTTGTGAACCCTTTTCTGCTGATCATTAAAAAAAATACTTTGGGGCTGTGGATAAAATTTGTCTTTGTCATCCTCATTTCCTTTCTCTCTTTAATTCCTGACCAAGCGTAAGACTCCCACACCATTTATCCCTGTGAAATTCCTGCTGAGTGTGAAAATGGTGAGAGGGCAAGCTCCCGTCGGCAACAGACACACCTAACCTACAGCAAAAAAAAAAAAAATTTTAATGAAACTTATCAGAAATCTATATACCTCACTCATGGAACTCATTGTGATCATTTTGAATGTAAGATAACATGAGGTTAGGGACTGCTGTGGCACTAAATACTGAATCGGTTTGACTGCATTGATGGAACTGACAATAGAAACGCTGGATTATAAACCGTTTAAAGTACATCATCCTATCATGGCCGATACCTGTCTGACATCTTGCATTGGTGCATCTGGTGCATCCAAACAAAAGGGGATTAGCTTTGCTCACAGATGAGGGAGGTTCATACTTTTCCCCACTTTTCTCAAATGTTACTGGTCCAAAACACAACAGCTTATAGAATGGGAACTGTGCTGGAGAATCATCACACAAACATGTTTGTCAGCTCATAGCAACTAAGAAATGGATGCTGACGTGTGGTGAATGGTGCTATTTAGCTGATGACAGAAGCATTCAGACAAACATGAGTAGATGGAGAGAGATGAAGCTGAAGTGCCACCATGATTAAACGAGAACACTCTGCTACCATTTTCTAATAAACCCTAAAAGCATCCTGTATTATCCAAAAACTGTCCCTGCAATATTTATCAACTATTTGATACAGTATTGTTGCATTTTTTTGTGCATTGATGGCAGCTTACCAGCTACACTGTATTGTTGTCATACTGAGTCACATAGATTTGCATAATGTTGGTAGCCTAACAAAAGCATTTAAAGAACAAATAAAGAAAATGACTGTAGTCAACACTACAGTCGGCCTCCATGGTGGAAAGTGAATTCCTAAAGCTTAATAAAACATGTAGAACCAACAGAAGTGTTGCTATTCTTTGGGCAGATGGAGTCCAGAGCTAATATTTCCCAATAGTTTAATGGCACACATTTTTGCGATAAGAGAAATGGCAAAAGTAACCTGCTGTAACTTTTCTCTGATATTCGTCCTGACATTTTGTGAGTTACCTTAAATTTCTCTAAAAAGTGGCCAAATTTGCCAAATTTCTGTTTCAGCTGATTGAATCAAATTCTCTCTGTATTACTGAATATACTGTATGTACTAACGTCTCGCCCAGAGAAGAGTTTGTGCAGCCTCATCTTTGGTGGTGTCACACTGACCTACAGCTCCGTAATGAATTGGGAAAAAAATCGAGAAAAAAGTGACTGTGATAGGTAATTTCCTGGAAAGGTTCATGTTCTGGTGTTTAACTGATAGCGCTGCCAAAAAAAATAACCTGTTGGATATTAAAAAAAAAGAAGAAAAAAAGACAGACAACCTCTGTCCTTATATACCTTTATATCTTGGGGCAACATACAGTCAGTATTGGCTGTCTGTAATGTATGTACATTATGTATCTGCAAAGAATCTATATATAATATACCTGTTGCAAACAATGAAATTAGACACAGCTGGTGTTTAATTTGGTGTCTTTAATGAGCGGTTTTATTCCATTTGTTTCTGATGATGGCCTCAGCCATGTGGCTTTGCTCTGATAGAAAGCAGTTTATATCCTCTGTAGCCATTTGTTTATCCACACAATAATTGATGCCCTTGAATTTGGCCTTCTTGTCAGATGCTGTATTACTTCAGGCTCGGTGCACAGTGTGCAATTGTAGATTAAAAATGCTCTAATTTTGAAAATGACACTCTAAATTTACAAATACTATTGGACTTCAGTACCTCAGATGAACCCATTTAAGCCAAGTATGCCTTAAAAAAATCTACATGTGGAGGGAATCATTCATTCATTCATTCATGAATGTGGCGAATGAGCATGAATGAGCACAAAAGGAGAATTCATGTTGCTTCATATGCTGCGGTCAGACAGAGTTTTATCTGCGGTCAACTTCAGTAAAATAATCGGATCCTGTCTGCCTTTTTTTTTTTTTTTTTTCTCAGGCAAGGAAATCTATCATGTTCAAACTGTCATATTAATTGGTTCTGCTTAACTGAGCCGGATCTGCAACATTTCCTGGATGTAAATTTTAGCCTTTGACTCTGACGTATTCAGGTGTGACTTCCAATTACAGTTGGCCATTCTGTGCTTTTCTTTGAGCTAATATGTATTGTGAAAGTCTTTTAGCACTGTAGGTTAGTAAAACTGAAATCTGCAGGGATGAATGAACATTTTTAAACCTTTCACTTATATACTTTTGACTGAAACATCACAGCCAGGATATTTATGGAGACTATAATTAAAAAAAAGATTATAACACAAGAAAAGGTTTTGTACTGCCTTGATATCCTGCACATAAATGTAATAAACACTACATAATTGGTTCTGTTTCAGGTAATACTTTTCCGTCTGTGTTCCAACTTTCTAAATAAACGACACTGACAGTGGCGAACACCCTTCTTTTATGGGCGTGTTTGCTGTTGCTGCAGAGCGGGGACCAGCACATCACAATCGCTTGTTTTTGCAGTGGTGACATCAATAACAGAATATTGAGGGGCAATTGTGATCAAATTGGATGAGTTTAGCCTGAAGTGTTCTCATCAGCCCATCCAAAAAAGCAAATAAACAAACAAGCGAAAAATGAAATAAGTAAATGATCTTTCAGAGAAGTGGCGCACAGATAAGCTATTATGTAAGAATATTATTTTTGGTTTGGGGTTTGTACTGTATCTTTATTTCTTGATTTGACTGTTTTTATAGACAGTAATGTTATAACTGCTGACAGTGATACTGCACTTGAAAAGAACAAAATCTTTTTGATAATTTGATTTGTGATAAGATTGCTTTCATTTTCTCCCCAGACTTTAACACAGTTAAAAATAGACACATTGTGTAGCTCATATACACCGTTGAGGACTAATGATGCAGGGTGTTACAGCTTTCCAAACATCCTCATAGTCTTTCTCGCCGTAACGCTTTACTTCATGATGTGTCCAAAGGGCATCTGGACACAGCTTCAGATCTCAGTGCTACAGTCTGGTGATGTGGGGAGAGAAGTACCTGGCTTGCCATGTACTGTTGGAAGTGGGATGGTCTTTAGGGGATCTCGGGAAGAGAACAGGGAATAAGGTTTTGATCAGGACCAGCTGTCACTTCTGTCCTCAACTCAACAGTTGAAGCTCACAGTCCTGCAAGAGTACAAGTATAATGGGCTTATTTAGAGTGGGGAGGCTGTGTTGTGTTTTAATTAGTCTCACCGTTTTATTCTTCTTGCCTTTCAACAGAAATTCTTTTCTTGTCGCTAAAACTCTGGAGTGACCGCCAATAATAATATTGAGAATTAACTATATTTATAAACAGGATAATTTGGCATAAATCCCATCACCAGGCGCAAAAATATTACATGCAGTATCTGGTGTGGAGGTGAAATTGTGGAGGTGACTCAAATGTGTACTATGTGATCTGTCAAAGTTCTGGAGATGATAGAAAGTGGAGCACTGTGATGCCCCCGAAAGACCAGAGTGACAGTAAGCATATAAGATGCAAAGTAGGTGTATTAACATTTAGCTCATCGTGGTTTATGAGCACCGTCAGGAAAAATGATGGTTACATTATCTGGAGAATATTTGGCAGAATATTTTGTGTTCATGTAGGACTTCATCACTCACATCCCATCAATAAGACAACCTATGCCGGACAGAGACCTCTTGAGAAAATGGTTGTTGTCTCGCTGAAGCAAAGGTAGAAGCGTTAAGTTGTCATACCTCACTGATTTTAATGGGGTGGACAAAATATTAGAAATACCTCTCAGTTTGATGCAATACAATTCCACAGTACCACAAACTACAGCCTACAAAATGGCCATAAAGCTGAAGCAACACCTCTCTGAAACGGTTTCAACACTGCACGATGTTGTATTAGACTGCATTAGTTTTAGCTACAGCTGCACCTCCTGTAACAATCTGTGTATTTTGTAATTTAGTTTGGACGACTTGTTGGATTTGGAAGTGACCGAAGGAGGAGGTTTTGGATAAATGATCCCAGCAGGACCCATAAAAAAGGAAATAAATGGATGGACTGGTGTGGGGAATAAATGTGTGAAGAATGTAAAGTATACTAATTGGACAAGAGGGTATGGAGAAGTAAGAGGTGTGAGTGAGGAGTGCCAGGGCGAGGTGGCCTCTGTCGCTGAATTTCCACCAGAGCTTCAGTAAATATCCCAAAATCTGAATTAAATAATTTGAAGACAGAAATGAAACACACTGTTACGCCACGGCCATTTAAATCTCACACTAGAAAATCATACAGTCACTGTATGGGAAACATTTTAGTTTTTATATTTCTCTTTGACTGACAGTTTCCATGATTCTGTCAATTGTCCTCATGCAGTCGACCTTAGTATACTCGTAGTTCGAGAGGATTATATAACCATGGGAGAAAAAAAAAAATCACAATTTAATCTACAGTAGTGCTATTTACAACACTGCGGATTCAGTGGATAGCTTCAAGGTAAGATCACCCCACGGATACTTTCACTACACTCAGGTAGAAAGGTCGGATTCAGGTTTGCAAACAAACAAAAACAAACCCATCTGGACCCAAACACTCAATCATTACCGAACTGATCGCTGAGAATGGCAGCATACTCTTGTTTTCCTCCTAAAAGTTGCACCTTAACCGTGACAAAACAATGCCTCCCACTCCATAACAGACCCAATAGGACTCTTTGCTCTGGCCTGTAGGCTTGCATTTATGTGTGCCAAACATGTACGCATCCACTTGCTGGGAGCCGAGTGAAGAATGACTCATTTCACCGGTCATTTCTTTTTTTTCCTCTCTCTCTCTCTCTCTCTCTCTCTCTCTCTCCACTTCTCAGTAAACCAATAACTTTGTTCTTTGTGCTGCTGTAATCACAAACATGTCACTCAGTATGTAATGATGGGATTATTCATTGCAAACTGACCACAGTATCTCTCACTTAAAATGTCCTAACTGACTGCTGTTGATGAATAGCCGCGATTGATATTTGCAGTCAGACCTCAAAATAACACCTCGATACAATTACCATTCCTTTTCCTTCCCATTGTCTGCTTGCACTTATAGTTAAGGAGCTGGTTTACTCAACTATTTAGATGTTACTTAAAATTTTCCTGTCAAAACAGCTTTTAAAAGAACTTTTTTTTCCAACGTTTCTTCTGCAAAATGACAAATATTCCTACATCTCCATGACAGAAGGATTACTCCTTGTTTCTGAGTAAATACTGATGGAAAAAAAGAGACATCTCTATAAATCACACCTAAATCTCATTTTATTTTTTAGCAATTATTCACAGAATCACAGAAGTCTGCCCACATCACTGGCACTGTCTCCAAAACTCGCTCTCTGAGGACTCAAGAGCTTATTATGAGTGGACTCCTTTAGAATAATTGATTGTATTTGACATGACATGGAGGAAGCTCGGCGGATTGATACTCTGCAGCAGAGCCATGATCAATCCAAATGAGAGACTGGGGGAGGTTTTCTTTCTCTGCCAGTGCTTATTAGAAAAAAAATAAATTTCTCTGGAGAAAGTCTATTCCTCAAGAAACAGCTTGGACCTATTAGTATCTAGGAATGTAAATTAGCATGATCCCTCACCTCATCATGCCTCAAAATATTCCCCGTGCACTAGTTTGACAGAGCATAATGAAACATTAAGTTAAATGCCTGGGCATGTTTCAGAGCACTTTCGTGGTGGGCATTTAGGCATGAAGAGTTGTGATTATCTGCGAAGATTAGTTTCTGTCTTGACAAACAAAAAATTTGCTGTGATTTGGTATACTGCACAGTCTGAATAATGAATCAACCTTTAGAGACAACTGGGCATCCTCCGGATCTGGATTTCACGTGGAGTGGGTGTGAAATGGATTTCCTCCCTAAGTTGAAGTACATGACTGCAATACAAATGTACTTTTAAAGTTTGATTTTTTTCTGTTATTATTTATTTGTCTAATTTGGATAATGTTTTAGCTGCACATAATTGATCTGGTGTCAAGGGATTTTGTCAGCTGTTTTACAAATTATAGAAAGGTAGTGAGACTGCATTCAGAACTTTTCCAAGGAAATGTTAATGACTTTGGTATTAGTCTGTCTATGTTACTTACTTCTATCTCTCAACAAAAGGTAATTCTCTCTTCCGAGCGTACTGTAGCATGTCTCTCATGGCAAAGATTATTCAAAGTTACTCCGTGCTCCAAGTATGATGCACTTTTGTCCTCACACTTCTGTTTTTAAATGTAAATAAAGCTTAGGACATGTGTTGAAAAACAAGAAGTAAATGTTATGTGGTATGTGAGGCAGTAAACAGCAGATGGTAAGCAGGGCCTCTTTAGCGCTATGGATTTCATTTACCTACCCACCTGAATGACCTGCGTTGAGCTCAGCAGCTGATGCGAAGAAGAAAAAAAAAAAAAAAAAGCGAGAGTTAACTGTTTGCTCTTGTTTACTCCAGTTCCACTAGACTGCAAGGCCAGAGGAGTCATTTGCTATGCACGGAGAAATTAGCTTATTTATCAGCATTTTGATTTTCGTCCCGCCTCGCCGTCCCCCTGACATTTTAGATGTACATGATCCATGACTGATTCCCCATCAAAATGGAGCCTCGGTAACATAAAGTATTTGGCTTGTGCAGTTCCCATTGTTTTATAATTAAATATATGATGATTAGCGTTGAGCCAGATGAGGACAATAGCTTGTTATGCGCAAAAAGGTAACCTTGAACATTGTACATCTGTCCCGTCAATTGGATATGCTCCAAAGATGCACAGCACATTACCAGTGAGACGCTGCACCTCATGTCCGTACAGTAGGAAATCGGTTGTTTCAAGGTGATTCGCTGCAGTGTATTTGAGCCTTTTTTTTTTATCACCATATATGTTGATGTTGCACCCTTTGACCTTACTGTACTTTGAAGTTGTGTTAAATGGCAGACAGATCTGAAGTCCTTGAAAGGTTACAAAAATCTTTAGCCATTCATTACTGTAAAGGAGGAAGTGTGGAAAGCGATAGAATATAATGAAAACTAATACTCTTTCTAGTCACTATGCTATCTGTAGATATGTTTAATATCCCATTACAGACCGAGAAGTAACCACAGTTCTATACTGTCAAGAGACAAACATAATCCGGAGGGAAATTACCCATCAGGAAGGCAATACTGTTACTGAGATGCAATTACCAGGCCACTTGTGAGAATTTCAGCCCAGTATCCATGGGTGCGGGTGCGTGTGTGTGTGTGTGTGTGTGTGTGTGTGAGAGTGGTCGATATGTGCATAACAGCTCTTATGTTTTGCAGAGTAAATTGGATTCTTTGCTGGAGAACAGTTAATTTAGAATATGTCCAAGATGCAAATGATTGATGTGACTATATCGTTACAACTGTAGGTTTGGGATGCAGGGCAGCATAATAGAAAAAAATATTGCAGGGAGAAGGAAATAGCTTTTATCCCAGAATTGTAGAAAATTTTGTGCACTAAATCTGTGAGCCTCCGGATGGAATAATTTGGATTTTGGTTCACTGTTTATATATTAATTCCCAAGCAAACATTACTTAATTTGGAGAGGAAAAAAAAAAAACAGTCTGCATGTTTGAATTCTGTTTCTCTTTACATTATGTTGTGAAGCTCCTGTGCTCGTGTTTGTTGGTAGTTAAATAAACGGCGTGTCACACAGAGGATTTAATGCACCAATTTAGCACTGAATCACATAGCCTACAAACAAAGAAAACAGCACGGATTGGAATTAACATCAGTGTAAACATTTGATAAGGATTTGCTCGAGGCGAATGCTATGCTTTATTATTGATACAAAAATAGAAACTGTAGAAACAAGACTTGCTTCTGTGCGTGTGATATACTTGCCTCTGCACTGTCGTATCCTACAACTCATTCTCACAGACCAAGTTCAACATATTTGTGGCAATGGCAAATGGCTTCCCATTATCCCCGAGATAAATTTCTCAAGTCGGGGACATTTCTATTGTACTACAAATTATCACCTTGAATCTCATAATTAATCACGGCTGCCTTCAATGAACAGCCCCTAACCTTAAACGTACAGAGAGGAGAAGAAAAGAGCTGCCTGCACCCATTGCAGGGGAAGTGCATGTGCATAAGAAATAAAACTGCCTGCATAGAGTGTGAGCCTAGCATGCATAATAAATGTATGACAAAACAATACCCCAGGCACCCCAGTATTAATGATATGCAGCGAACTCATTATTAAAGTTCCAAAACAGCTCCTGGAGTAACACAGATGGAGTCAATTAAGCAATGAGCATACTTGCTTGCCTGCCGTTTCATCTTCTTTCTTTTATCTCTTCCATGTTACTCCATGGATGTAATTAGCTGTATGTTTCTCCTCACAACATAATGTCCAGTGATAATAACAGTTATTTTCACTTGTAATTTCAAATAATGTACTGCTTAATAAATGTACCAAATTTGCTCTCACCGTGTCCTTGGGTATTTCATTTGCACTGCAAGAGGTGTTGAGGATAATACCATGCTAAGCTGCTTTTTTTTTTTTTCTCTGCTATTTGTGTTCCCAGGGACCTGATGCCTTCAACCCTGGAGGGGCAGATCACCATGGAGAAGACACCCAGCTACTTCGTGACTAACCATGCCCCAAAGCGCATCCACTCCATGGCCAGGGACATCAAGCTTATTATTGTGGTGCGTAATCCTGTCACTAGAGCCATTTCAGACTATACACAGACTTTGTCCAAGAAACCTGAGATCCCGACCTTTGAGGTTCTGGCTTTTAAGAACCGGACGCTGGGTCTTATAGACGCCTCATGGAGCGCGCTGCGTATAGGAATATATGCGCTCCACCTGGAGAGCTGGATGCAGTACTTCCCTCTCTCCCAAATGCACTTTGTCAGCGGGGAGAGACTCATTGTGGATCCCGCGGGTGAGATGGCCAAAGTGCAGGACTTCCTGGGACTCAAACGGATCGTCACAGACAAACACTTTTACTTCAATAAAACGAAAGGATTTCCGTGTCTGAAGAAGCCAGAGGACAGCAGCACTCCCAGATGCCTCGGCAAGTCTAAAGGGAGAACTCACCCTAAAATTGACCCGGATGTGATTCGGCGGCTGCACAAGTTCTACAAACCCTTTAACATGATGTTCTACCAAATGACCGGCCAGAACTTTGAATGGGAGCTGGAGGAGGACAGCGAATCTCGAAGCTCTCAGGACTAGTAGACTGCGGCATGGCACGGCGCAGCCACACCACCAGCCTTCTCAATAAAACTATTATTGTCTCGCTTCATGTTCAGAGAGAGTGCTTGAGCACGCCAATCAATCATGGCTGTCTTTGCAGTGTCTGTATCCATTAGCAAAAGTTTACTGACATGCTTTTTTTTTTTTTTTTCCTCCCTTCAATACTAATGTTGTTGATGATGGCAAATCATTATTGTACATACTAAACATAAAATATATTTATATTTGTGAAAAGGAGATGATTTATTCCTTGTTGTTTTTAAAGCATAGAGCTGATATAAAAATCATGTTGACTATGGCAATGCATGCGATTAGTTAAGTGTCCTTACCTCATGAGCCCTAAGGGTAAACTCTGCCTGTTTCTTCTCCCTTTACTTTCCTTGCAGTTTGTTGCCCTCACACCCACTCACCAGCATACAACACAAAAAGATATTCTATTTCAATGGCTGAGGCCATGAAGTGCTCTGTATTATTCCTTTCAACACTGTCCTGCTGCTTTAGAAGAGAGAGAAAAGAGAAAAAATGATAGACACATACAAAAATCCTTTAACATGTGCTTATCTTTTGAGTTGTCCATATTCTGAGTGGAGACAATCCTATTTTTTTTTTTGCCAGTCTTAAGTTTACCAAAGTGTTAATGTACTCTGTGTCAGTATTCTGATTGCTCTACACTCATTAATTGCACACATATTCAATAGGAGAGCTGATGTACAGTGGCTATCATTCAATAATTGGATTGTTTCACTGCATAGTTGGACATTAGCATACTGATGACCATGCACTCAGATGTGGTGCAGTATCAGTGGTTTTGGTATAATTTGACAAATGAATCCATGTACTACAAATATCAAGGGTTAGCTGTGCATCAAACTAATTTGCATTTTGACAATAACTATTTCCTGTTGCCAAAATGCCCACCAAAAACATCAGTTAACTCTTCCAGTCGACTGTTTTGCCTCATGACCCTCCTCTTGTCACAGTAATACATGTCAATGAGGACCGAGCAGAAGTTTGTTAACAAACATCTGCTGCCCTGCGGTCTTCTGTCATTAGAGATTAATGGTTTGTTAAATAAGCTGCTGCTGCTGCTGCTGGAACAATGTCAATGTCAGAGAAGATTTGCTGTCAAGGAAAAGCTACATACATGCCCAGGTAAATTACCAAGCCATTACTGTATGTGCTTAACTTGAATGAGCTGATGTCTGCCAGGGAAATGTGCTGTAACCAGAGGTTTGCTTGTGATCAGCAGTGGTAACTGGGTGGAAACTTGTGTCAAAAATAACAGGGTTTTGCTGTGAAATGCTCCTTTCTTGAAATCCTTCTTTACTCGTGCAATGAAATAACAAGAGTAACGCCATCTTTTTCCTCATTATAATTTATTTTGCATAACTCGCTGTGCATCTGTCTGTTGTCTCTGGACTTTTCATCAGTTGAGACAATCAATACAGTCAATGAGTCAATAAATACAGTCTGCTACACATCAGTGGTTGCTACAGCTATGATGCATTGCTCTGTTAATCCTCCCTGTTCTCTGGCCATGGATGGCTGGATTGGTTCACTCTCCGCAGACCTCTCTGTCACCCTGGGGAGGCCAGCACCAGCAGCTACTTACACAGAGCAATTGATTCAATCAAAGTAAGCACTATACTGCCCTTTGTAGTGCCGAGCCTGAACACTTACCTCTGAGTCTCACTATCCCAGAGTCACAACTTCCACTTTGAGGCTTTTCTGTGCAGCCATCCCTTGGTGTTTTCTTGACGATCTCTCTGCCTCCCTGCACTTTTACACGCCCCCCTCTCCCCCTATCCTCTCTTTCTCCCTCCACACACATCCTTTGTACTAATACGGTGCGGTGGGAAGCTGTTTCACAAAGGTGTAGTGCATTTACAAAAGATACCTGACATACTAATCACACACTGAAGTACAGCTTCTATCATTATTTATTTATTCACATTTTCCCCAAGCCTTAGAACATGTATAATCCACCTTCCAAACCAGACAATCCCTCCTACTCACGTTGAAAGAAATCCACAGAAGGCACCCTGACCCCACACTGTTATTAGGACAGATGAGGACTCCATTCTCCATCTATGAATATGCATTTGTGCTGTCATTTGCATTTCCAGGATCACACGCATGAGGGAATTCCTTAACAAAGTTAAAACTTGGATCCAACCTCTCATTAACAGAAACACACACACACACACCTTTTTCTTTTTTGTACCTCTTGCTTGTTTTAGGTACGTGGTGGTACAGGCGGAGTGCTGTGATACACCCTGCGAGACTTAACAAGGCATGAAAGGAATGCTAAGCTGTCCTTCAAATGTTCCTCCCACTGGGGGTCATGCCATGTTATGTGGTTCATCAGTGTTTCCAGTATCAAGTTAAGAAGACTGTGATGATACACGAGTATCTCCTGCTCATAAAACGGTCACTGCCATCTTTTCAAAATGAAGTACAAATTCATATTTGTCAGTCATTACTGACAATTTGGTAAAGAGCTGAAACAGTAATCGGCGGCTTGAAAAGCTACCTGGATGTACCTAGAAATGCATTTGACGTAGCAGCTTGTGTGTTTATTTTTGGTTGAAGGGCTATAATGTGTGCATGAGAGGTTCTTTAAAGTGTTTTCTGTAATATGATCTAAAATGATATACTGCTGAAGGGCATAATGAAAGGGTACAGCAGAAATAAGCTCGCTTTGAGCCAAACCTTTGCTGGTTGTGTGAGAATAGTTTGGCTGTGGAAACACAAATGTTTGCAAAAAAACCTTCAGAAGTAGAGAAGTCTCCATTAGCACCAACTAATTGGTTTTTCACTTCATTTGAGTGAATGATTACCTGCTGTGCAAAGAGGCACAATGGTGTCAACTTTTACAACTAACTTTGCACTACTCCATCTTCAATTAATGTCTAATGTGGTCTCTCAGGGAGTTTTCAAACCTGCGATGTTTTATTCCCGTTACATTGGACTCTCGTTCGTTTTAACCACGCAGCTATCGAAATTTGTGCGGACAAAAACAATTGCACCACGACCCCTTAAGAGGAAGTGGTCTCAGTCTGGTCACACACACATTAAATAATAGAGATGATAGGTCTCCTGCATTTTGGCAGCGCTCAAAGCCCAACACACAACTGTAGTTATGCATGTAAAACAGAATACAGACACGTTCCGTCAGACGCGCATAAGACAGACAACTGACAAAAAGATGGCTGTCATGCCTCAGACATACATACTGGGATGTGGATAAACAAAATCAACAGTTGCTAGCAGTTAGCCAGAGAATTAATTGAGGTCAGAATTAAATTGGACTAGCAAAGACATAGGTTGCCTTATTGATATTTGGTCAGATAGGACCTTCTTCAGGACCTTCTTGGTGCAGTTCATTTGTGCTCTGAAAGCAAACAGACCAACCTCGATTTTGTGGCAGTAGTTGTAGATTGTGGGAGTAGATGTGATTTTAGCATGATTTCAAAAGCTGGGCAGCTATTAAATCCATCTAATGATTCTGAACTGTTCAGGAAGCAATCTTATTATGTTTTATTTTATTATATTTATCCACGTAACACGTAAGTGCAGGAATTTTCCCTGATAAATCTGTCAGGTCATGATCATGCACAGATGATGCAGGTTGAGTCACCAAAACTGTCAACTCTAGTTACCTCTCAGTGTGTATAACTTCATGTTTACAGCTCTTGGTTAGTTCGTAAAAGTCATTGTGAATATGAACCGAACCAGAACCAAAAGGCAACAATGTAGTACACAACAATCACCTTTTTTTCCTGTGATCTGGACCAAATTAATCAAACAGCAGGTGTGGACGCTCCCTTAAGGTCCTCCTTTTGGTGCCAACTGATACATAAATATCTAAAAAAAAAAAAAGAGAGTCAGTGGTTACAGATATGTTTCTGTGTTTTAGTCAAGGTTTTACATTTTGTGAAAACAATGTGCATTTGTTTGTTGTTAACATACGGTAAAGGTTTTTGAACAGATGTGAATCACCGCAAAACAAATATCCACAAAATGAAATAAGCTCAAAATGAGATGCAACTGTACACTCTCCTTATACGCTCATCTTTTTTCATCTGTAATGAAATAGTTCATTTATATATGCTGCAATTGTATCTGCATGGTAATTTTCCCTAGGTGGCTTAGTCACTCATTGAATTTAGCTGCTACCCATGCACCAGAACCTTATTGATCATCAAAATAAGAATCATGTTCAATCCCTTCCTCATTCATTCATTTATTCTAACCTTTATTCAGACTGGGTAGGCCATTGAGAGCAAGCTCTCTTTTACAAGGACGTCCTGATTACAATACAAATATAAAATAAAAGGAAACAATAAACATAATCGGCAAATACAAAATGCCAATATGAACAGATAAGCAATAAGCAATAAGCAATATAAGAAACAATAAAAGCAATATATAAAAGCAATAAAACACATAATATGAAACCATATTAAGGCAATAAAAAGCTGTATAATATATGCACATAAAAGTTAAAGCTCAATGAAAACACATGCTTTCAACCTCGCTCTCTACAGCCCCCCCCCCCTCATTTTTTTCACTATCTTTGTCTTCAGGTGTATGCAGGTGTATAAAGGAGGACAATGCATCCACCGGTTTCCAAGGACAACCCATCTGTTAGTGACTGAACATATTAGGATTCACAATCCAAACATGAACGTCTATCTCCTCTGTTTCCTCTGCAAGACTCCTGATTTCCACATTCTCTAAATTTTCAATGAATCTTAAATTTATTCAAGTGTTGCCCTGCTTTGCGGAGAAGAAATGATATTCCACCCTATTTCAGAGCTGAAACTGACGTTGAAACTAGGACTGAAGTTGCCGTAATAATCATTACAAAGTCCATAACAACAAGACAGAAATTATTTCTTTAAACGTCTTCAATAACACATGGTTCAACCCAGTTCCTGCCTTTTCCACAGACTAAAGTCATTACCAGAAGTAATCATTTCAACAGTCGCAGCCTCCAGAATCAGGAACTTCACCCTAAGAGTAGAAAAACTTCATTTCATAAATCTCAACTCAGACCTATTCTCTCTTCTGTGCTGTTTTCCTTCCCGGCTACCCCACTATACTCCCTGAGTCCCACCTTGTCTACCACACAGTCATGTGTGACGTTTATATAATGAGTAACCTTTGAGTCATCTCGTGTGTTTTTGCAAAGGTCTAGCCAGCTCAAAAGCTCTTTGAGCTTTCAGAATTATCGAAGTCGCTGCAGAAATTAAGAGAAAAATGACAAAAACATACCCGTTTGACTGCCAACAATTTTGCAGAGAGATAAGTTGGAACTCTTCAGTGAAACTGAATGCTTCTACACAAGTCCAGCAAGCTATTTTTACCTCACTTGTGTTGTTTACTATTAACTCACTTTTCTGTGTTTTGTTAATTAACGAGAGGCTCTGTGTTCAATGCAGGTATTGTGGGATGCTTAAAAGGTTCGCATGAGCAAAGATGATTTTAAAAGCAAAAATGCTACTCAGCATCAGCACTCACAGTTATCATCTAATCACCAATTAAACAGTAATCACTGGAAGATAAACATGTTGATAATGTAGACCAATAAATTAGGCATACATAATTAATGTATGTGTAATGAAATCGGCAGAAAATCGCATTTGCTTCTCAAACTGTGCTATGATAATGTGCATTAATACAGTTGCTGAATTATATTAACCCAGTAGTCCCCCCCACCCCCATCATCCTTTATTAATACTCACAGCAACAACAACTCCCTCACACAGGAACTGATTCTGCAGCTTTGACTTGACTTTTTTTTTATTGTGTGGTAGATGTGAATCAGCCATTAAGACAATTCTCATGCTTGACTGGTTAAATCCAGCATTCCCAGTCTTAAGGACTCAGAGTCCAACTGGTTTCTCTTCTAATCAGAGAGTAATTACAGCGTCAGGTGTCTGCAATTAAGAAGCTGGTAGAAAAGCATTAGTACTCTTTGTCTCAAGGACCAAAGTTTAAAAACACACTTCTCCCGTAACTTTCTCCAAGAAATACTTAGTGCATGTTTTTTTTCTCACCTTCTTCTCCCTTTTAAATGATCTGCGCTCCTCGTCCACTGTAATCGATTCTGCATCCCCTTCTCTTTAATTTGTAATTCTTTACACAACATCTCTCTACACAGTCAACCTCCCTGTGAAATCATCACAACTAAAAAAATTGTTTTTAACATGTTGAAGAAATTGGATTTTCACTGGACAGTATCAATTTTCTGTGTAAAAAAAATGTGTCATACTATTGTGTATTTTTAGACTCAGGTTTTGGCGTGAATGCTTTTTCTTTCTTCACAGCAGTGTGATACTTGACATTTATCAGTTTGATAATTTCAGACTGAATTTTGGAATTCTTCACCCTTCATCTGCACTTAAAAGCTCTTATTTACAAGAATTATTTTTATTCACCTCGCAAGAGCCCAACTGACAGAAATACATAATGCATTTTTAGCACTTTTAACTTCTTATAGAAAAAAATTGAGCATAAATGAGCATGCCATTTCTAACAACCAGAGACCAACTAGTTATTCAAAGGTATCAGTGTAGACATTTACATGCCCAGAAAAGTACAGTCAGTCAGATAAGCTCTCGTTTTTTTTGTGCACCCGTAACTTTCTAATGGATTAAATTGGATTAATAGTTCTTGACAAAAGCGTGCAGAAACCGCTACATAAAATAGAGTATATGCTAAAAGGTTGTTCAAATTTTCTGGCTTGGTGTGAGTCTCAATATAGTGTTCAATAGACCCTTTTCACAGGAGACATTGTGACATGTCAAAGCAGGAAAAGCACAGGTGTAAATAATAACACTAACGATAACTACAGTAAATCTGTGAAGAATTTAATATATAAAAATCTGAATGCATTGATAAAATGTGTAATTTTTTGCAACATAATTTAAAAGTGTGATAGTAAAATGTTATGTATGGCCAGAGGGAAAATGTATTTAATGCCATATTTTTAATAGAGTTAGAAGCAGATCAAGGTTTCACAAATGGTTACATGCCTCCCCAGATTACAGTCTAGTTTTACCAGTTTAAGATTTCCACACGTCTGACTTTTTGTCACCAGATAGAAAACATTTGACACCAAGCAGGTAGTTAGTTCTGGGTCTGAAAAGTGAAGCCAATACAGAAGTGCCTTAAACCTGCATTCTCTCTAAAGACCAGCAGGGGGCGACTCCACTGGCTCCAAAAAGAAATTCGATTGTACAGAAGTCTATGGAAAAATGACTCTACTTCCGACTTGATTTATTACCTCAGTAAACACTTTCCTAATGAGTTTATGGTTTCAATCGCTAGTTTCAAGTCTTCTTCAACACAGCATGATGTTCATTTAAATAAATTATAAATAAAATAAATTGTAAATTATGGTCCCATTTAATTTAAATTTGACGATAAAGCAGGGTATGCTTTAAGGCGTGGCTACGTTGTGAGTGAAAAGTCGCTACCACGGCAACAACGTTGTTTAGATAACGTAAACATGGCATAACCCCAGATTCACAGAGTATAGCCGTAGCGTCACTATTTCAGTGTGTTTTCAGTTCATGAAAGTTAATTGTAACATTTTGGTCGCCTAAAAAGGTTAGCGTCAGCGTTTGGTTGTACTAAAAGACTCTCTAAGGAGTCAGATGTTCAGTTTTTCCTGTAAGTACATTTTGTTTTAACGGTCTTAAGCCCATTTTTCGCTAGCAAAAATTAGCATTAGCGTTATCAGAGTTAACCATTAGATTGTAAATGCACCGTGCTAACCAAGCTACCAGCTAGCATCAGCTCCACCCCCTCGTCCTCGTCTTCGTCCTCGTCACTTCTCAACACTTTTTGGCTCCAAAAGTCCAAGATGGCGACGGGCAAAATGCCAAACTCGAGGCTTCAAAACGGAAGTCCACAAACCAATGGGTGACGTCACGGTGGCAACGTCCATTATTTTTGTACAGTCTATGTCAGCTGGTGAGAATTAGTCTTGTTTTCGCACTGGACTGGAGGAAAATGCTTGCTGAAGTTGACAGTACAGACTCTTGAAAATATCTTAATTGAAAATATCGTAATTGATACCTTTGCATGTATCTGTATGTGACTTGGACATAAGCAAAATTTTACAAAAATCAGACATATCACTATTAATAAATTTAATTTCCCCATATTCTGTAGGGACCTGTAGAGAGAAAATGAACATTTCTATTTCTCTAGGCCCTAGGTACTTAATTCTGCTCCTTCAGGGCCAGTGTCTTGCAGGTGTTTGATCCTCCCTGACAGTTAACAAGCCACACCTTCTCTACTACTTGGCACAGATTGTTGCACATTAACTATCAAGAAGGATCAGAAGGAGGATCAAAAAGCTGGAGGACACCAGCCCTCGAGGAGCAGAATTGAGTGTCTAGGCTCCAGGCCAAAACAGGGGCTTGTCATGAAGCCCAGCACTCTACTAGCAGAAAAAAAGCTCTTCTAAGGTGGTCCTCTGTCACCTTGAATTGAGGGCTTTTATACAGTGAAGTGGAAGCAGTAGGCAGTAGTATCTAGTTTTTCAAGGTCATGAAAAAGTGCACCGCTGGAACATAAACTCAAGTGTGGTGGTCTTTGTGAGTCTTTCAGACAGAGTTAGTTTCCCAAAAGATGATAATTACACATTTCATGTACTCATTCAGATACTGTAGGTGTAATATTTCTGTAGTTTATAGAGGTGAGAGTAGATATAGAGTCATTGAGCAAATTGCTGGATTGAGCTTTTAATCATGTATCTATTTATTCATTTAAATTCTTATAATGATGAGCGGTGCAATTAGGCCTGAGGCAACTCCATCATGGTTTGATTCTTATCCAAAAGTGTCTGTGTTAATGAACGTGGTCAGAGACTCCGGAGTTGGCTGACAAACTGCAAAGTATTTATGAACTGTGATGTAAAATTCAGCCCCACAGGACAAACAAGCAAACTTCAATGTCGTAAAAAGTACATTTTGAAGCTGCTTATCTTGAAGCCCAAATACATTATTAGCCCTTTTGATGTGTGTGTTCATGGCAAATTGAGTAAGATCTGTGGTATCAATGCTCTTTCAAATGTCCGAAGTGTTGTTTGAGCGTTTGTTAAAATCACTGAGGGTAGAAACATCAGCTCCAGTCTGCGATGAAGAAATTGGGACATTCCCTTTTAAGAAATAGGATCCCAGCACATTTGCTAAATACTGCAGAAACAGGAAACATTTGCATAACTGGAGTCATTCACAGTTGTAAAAAGAAACAAAACACAAATCTGATTTATTATTGCACAAAACAACAGCAATGACAATTTCTCCAGGACAGAAGCATACAGGGTAACTAGAAAATTTAACAAATTCAAGATGCTAAAAGGCTAAATACCAGTGAAAGTTTAATCCGATGTGGTAAATATCAAGTAATACCAAAGCACTTTTTTATTGCGTGTTTATTATACATAAAATAAAACAAATACAATATAAAACAAGCAGAATTTATGAGAACAAATTGCAATTTTTTGATTAAAAAGCTGACTGGTTGTCCTATTAAAGTTGTGCATTCAATTAACATTAACATAGCAAATACAAGGGATATTTTGTGGAAAATCAGTTTAACCAAATGAAAGAAAAACTCAAAAAACAGCGACATAAATGAGTAGAGGGATTAACACAACCTCTCTCTGACCTTTTTTTTTTTCCCATTTTCAGCTTTTGAAAATGAATAAATAGATCCTTGATTTGAACTTTATCAAAATGTCATGTTTTGACACACTTTTTCTTTTTTTAAAAGCTGGCTTATTATGGTCACTCACTACTTTTTACTCCTCTCTGTCTGCTCTGTATCTCACAGCATCACCACAGCTCAGCTGCTGCTCTGGCAGAGTGTCTGCACCGTGTTACATCATTTACATAAGTAGACACAAAAGGACGAGATGCAGCGGCTGGAAGAGTCAGCAGCTCTAGACTACAGTGTTGGTCTGCTGATGGCATTTGTGAAGCTAACACTTCAACTTTTACACATCAGTTAGCCAAGAACTGTTCATATCGTGTGACACAGGAGCTGTGGCAACATACATGCAACATATTGATGGTCTACATGACAATATCAGTCAACTGTAGAAAAAATCTGCAACACGGCTAATTATAGTGTTTCAGTGCTGGCAATCGTTTAACCACCACACCATGTAAGTATGCCTAAAACTGACCTCTATATTTATGTTACCTGAGCATTGTTAGTTTATTTTAACAATGACCACCACCTTTCCCCAACCTTAAAGAGCAGCTTACGCAACACCTGCCAAAAGGTTGGTTTAGTGGTGGGTGTGGTCAGAGGTGCAGAGAAACTTTCAACCAGAGATATACATAAAAAACATGAAAAAAATGAAAAAAGGTTCAGACAGGACAATACATCAGGCACACAAATAAAACAATAAAAGCTAAAATAAGCTAAGAACTAAAATAAAAATGTTTAGTTTGTAAGATGTACTTGTTATTTATTATGGTTATTATGAAAAAAGTGAACAGAGACAATGGGAGATTTGTGTATTTGGGGGAAAATGTCTAAGCCTATTTTTGGAAAAAAGAAGGCAATCTGCTGTAAGCAGTTGGTTTATGTTTATAACCTTGTGAAAACTGCAACAGCAGAACCCAGCTACAGGCCTGTGTTGATGTGAAATTTCAGTTCTGTTGCAGATTCAGTCTGACTGGTTAATTTTTGAAGTGCTGTTCAAATGAAGAATTGATACATGAATCAACCCATCTCTGGAGTCTTCTCTAAGCACTGTCGGACTCCCTGCCAATTAATAACCCAGTACAATCTTCTGCAGAGACATTTTTCATGTGTATGAATCTGAAACTGAAATTACTGTGGGGACCTGCTGATAGTTTACTTCTTCAAGAGTGCAAAAAAACAGGCTGGGCCAAGGAAAAACCTTGAGTCTCTTCAGCAAACCAAATATTATAACGCTGACATTATTGGCAGAAATAGTCCTTCTAGTTCTTTCAAATCTGTGAAACACCACATTAACATTTTATTCATTGGGGTCAGTTATATACATCTCCATAGAAAGCAAAGTGTTTCTGTGACCTCCAACAGTCCGGGATCGCCCAGCACAGGCCACCTGGTCAAGGGCTTCACCAAGATGCATTATTTTTCAAATCAATACCTCCACATCCCAGAGCTTTGAAAGAAGACTAATTTCCTTATCAATCCATGCAGGTAATGATCTCATTAATTCACTGTTGATTCATTTTCAGCTGAGTGGATATTAACCTTTTGCCAGTAATCATTAATTTTCTGTGGGAGAGGTGTGGTATATTGTGATTGGAGCTACATAAACAAAACAATTAATAGGCTCTCGACATTAGAGGTCCTTCATGATGTCCAGCTGAATTCTTACACTCAAACGATCGATTTATTGATCCCCCCCCTCAGAACTGTTGTAATCTCACCTCACACAGGGTATGTTTTGCCCCAGAAGTGACAAGGGGGATTATTTGTGTTGTTTTGTGTAGTCATGCATGTATTTTGAGGACAATTATCATGCTCTGAATACTCATAACTTTGCAGCAGGCAATCAGGGATTACCGTACAGCACCTGGTCACTGCTTCCCATTTTGTCTCTGACTAAATGCGGGGGCACTGAGGGCACTATTATTGATGATTTAAAAGTTTAAAAAGTTTAAATTACCTACGAAAACTATCTCAAATGCATACAGTATGATATTTGTTTTCTTACAGACCAATCCTGTTATTTTTCCACATTATTCCTTATTTCTAATCAAAATCATAAGAACCAATCCTTATTTAAACTCCTGAGAAAACATCCTTGTTATCTTCTGTAAATTGAGTAAGAATCATAGACTGTAAAAAATGATGGACATGACGTCAGGCCTCAAGTTGGCATTTTGACTGCTGTCTTCTTGGATATTTGGTGCCAGAATTGACCGTATTTGGACGAGACAGAGGAGCTGACCATAACGCTAGCTGCTACCTTGGTTAGCACGGTGCATTTACAGTCTATGGTTAACTGATAATGCTAATGCTAATTTTCCCCAGTGAAGACTTTTTTAGGCGACCAAAATGTTGCAATTAACTTTCATGAACTAAAAACACACTGAAATAGCGACGGCTATGGATGCCTATACTCTGGGGTTACACCATGGTTATGTTACCTGACCAACGTTATCACCGTGGTAGCAACTTGCCCATGATGGCACCCACCTGTCACTCAAAGTCCTTGCCCTTAATTGTGCATAACTTTAAGCCTTAATAAAATTTAAATGGGTCAGTTATATGAAAATTCACCCTCCGTACAGCTGTCATGAACGGGGAAATTATCTATAAAGACCAAAACCGTTTTTTGTACCAGGCTGTAAAGGTTTATTTCTGCTGTAAAATTGGGTATTTTAACATGGGGGTCTATGAGACTGACTCATTTTTGGAGCCAGCCTCGAGTGGCCATTTTAGGAACTACAGTTTTTGGCACTTCCGCATTGGCTTCATTTTTCAGCCCGGGAGGTTGCCGCTTGGCTTCCACACCAGAATATCACACTCATTTATTTTTACTGACACCTCTGTAAGGCACCTACAACAGGAGTCCAGTAAATCCTAAACCAAACAGAGAGTTTTACAGAAACAAGACAACTGGAAAAAAGGTGCACAAAAAAGTGTATGTGTTCAGAATGGTAAGGCATGATAAGGTGCGGTAAAGTTTAGTAAGTATTGGTGCATCATACAGGTATAGAGTCTGTTTTCAGTGAACTCATATCAAGTTAAAATGTTAAAATGTTGAGCATAAATTGTTAAAACTGTGCAAAGTCCTGAGGAAATTCATAAATAATATCTCAGAGTTTATAACTTAAAGGAATCAGATGACAGTGTTGGAGTAACAAAGAATACTTTGCGTAGGTAGAAGAAAGAAGTGAGTGTGTTGCTTTACAGCGAGACTAAAGTAAGGCAGAAACTTTCACACTTTAGCGAATCAGCACCCATTGGCCTGTTGTCTGGCACTAACGAGGGTATTTTGTGTGGGAAGAAGTGTCAAATGTGTATGTATTTGTTTTACAAGAAGTTTTGATTATTAAAAATTGAAATATTTATCACAATTCAATGTTTTTCTAAAATTATAGAATGGCTTCATGTAAGTTTCAGTGGTCAGTGTTGTAAGTCTGATATAATCTTGTGCTACTACAGAACATAATACATTACATGAATAACAACAGAGGTGTGGGGAACAAGGGTAGAGTATAGTGTGGTGGGATAAAATAGTTAGATTGATAAGAGATGATGGATTGTTGCTTCAAAATATAAATACAGGATATTCTGGTCAAATTAAAGGTATAGAATAGATAAAATATACCTTGTTATTGTTGTTTCTTGTGTATTAAATCTAACCTCAGTCAAAGCTGAACAGCAGCACCTTTTTATCATGTTTGATTGCTCACTCTTCCATCTGGTCATGACAACAGTTTATATTTCCTATCAACATAAATTTTCCACGCTAAATGTTAGTAAATGATATACTAGCCACTCC
Source organism: Scomberomorus guttatus (assembly GCA_038419695.1). Lineage (NCBI taxonomy): Eukaryota > Metazoa > Chordata > Actinopteri > Scombriformes > Scombridae > Scomberomorus > Scomberomorus guttatus. The sequence continues at coordinate 2,675,718 of CM076459.1, forward strand.
TGCACCAGCAATACCTCTGTCAGCCTGGAGATAAAGTTTGAAGGAGTACATTTGACCCTACATGTGGCAGGCATAAATCTTGGAATGACAAAAAGCATCTCACCCTGCATGCAAATAAGCCCAGAATCATGATTTTTAGGCCCCAAGAGGTGCAGAAACTTCATGTCTGACATGCAGTATTTCTCAGACCAGACAGTGGCAGTGATGTCAAAAGTACTTACTTGACTAGGACCTTAGATTAGAGCATCCTGCAATGACATTTATTCCCTATACTATAGCTCCTAACCCTGACCTAACTACATTGTCTGTTTTTTGTTCTTTATTCTACCTCCTAGTTCTTTCAGGTGTTCATAAACAATTACTTAACCACCTTTGCTGAATTTCTTTGTTTCCAGTCTCAGCTGATGTTGTCATCACTTTTGCGTGAAATGCACTTTAAATAAAAATTTGATTTGTTTTCATTGGAACAACATTGGGCGAACAATGGCTCCGATTTAATCTTTCACTGGGTGGCAAAATGTCGATATGTTTGTTCAGTGGACTGAGTCAGTTGCAACCATTGCATCCTGATGCTGACAATGCATAAATGATGCAGGACTCAAAGGCATGTCAGGTTTTCGCCTTGAGCAATCCAACTCCTAAGCGAAACATTGCAGACAAATGCTGAAGTGAAAAATACGGTTAGTGCACGAAAACATCATTAGCTACTTACAGATAACAGGACTCCGACATGCTGGGTTATTAAGAATCAGTATTTAGCATCATATACTGCAGTACACAGAGAAAAACTCCCAGCACAGGGAATATGAAGACAATACAACTTCAAATATTGAGCAGTTGGGTGTGCGGTTCAGGACCACACACACACTGTACAGTATGTGTGTGTTCCTGAGATGCATCCTGTTGGGAATACGTTTTGAGCAGGTTTAGTGTAATGAACCTTCTTGGGATTACACAACTGCATGCAGGTATTCCCAGCCTGCTGTCAAACAACAAGCAATATGTTAATATATTCAACAAATAAGAACATCTCCTGTCTGCTGGATACGCCAATTTGTGTATTTTACGGCAGAAACCAGCTCTCAAAGACTCCTTTTATAATCAAGAAGTGGAGTATATTACCAGAGATGCACACAGATTCTGCAAACATATTGATTAGACCGTTTTTTTTTTTTTCTTGAGACCACAGACATAGCACAAAGCTTTTCACAGGTAAGAGGAAACTAAGAATCTTTGGGGATTTAAAGGTAGATCTTTTGAAAAGATCCTAAAAAATGTAGTAGAATAACATCTGTCCCTGAAAATTGTGTGGACACTCTACCTTCATTTGAATAGTGACAAAGGATTATCATTTAATTGCGTAGGAAATTGACAGCATAGGAAATCACCACAGATAGCAGGATGAGGCATGCTGTGATGAAGACACAAAATAACTGAAAACAATAAATGTCTAATAGAAAGACAGAGCAGACGGGGATTCAGAGTGGATAAATGAAGTCAAGTTGTTGTGATCCCTGGTGTGGATGTATAGCTGCTAGAAACTCCACTAAAACAGATTCATTTGTTACTGAATGTAGAAGACTATAATGTTTTCACAGTAGTATGTGTACCTCTCAATTATAATTTAGACGCGTAGCTTTCAGTGTTGGAGTCATTGATCGGTTTCAGGAGAGGATTTGCTACGCATAGGCTATAGCAGGCTGAAAAGATTTTCATTCTGAGCACAAACATTCTTTGTTGTTTCAGTGATATGCAAACAAGACGTACAGCAAGGAGAATCTGTCCCTAAATCGAGACAGAATTCAGTTTGAAAAAGTCAGTCTGGAGTGAACTGAATATAGCTCACCACTATGAGCAACTGTCCAAAGGCATTTACAGTGTTGTGACTTGAGTCAGATGGAAGCCTGAGGCCATGCACATACAAACTAAAACATTTTGAAAACCATTTCAGCCCCTAAAAAAATAAAAAAAGAACCCTTCAACCTCACACCTATACGTGCTTTATTTTCTGACCTTTTTTTTTTTTTTGGAAAAACAAAACTTGATGGTTCTGGCTCCCGGAGCACAAGTGGTATTATGTGTGTCACATCATGTGTGCATGCGTCCAATGAAGAATATATTATTATGGTGCTGTATCCTTTATGCATTTATTACCCCTCAAGGGTAATAATTATAATAATGATTATAATAATAGCTCTCCATAGAAGTGTCACGATCTGGATATTAATATCTATCTGTACGATGTGACACCACAGGTATATAAACACACCTCTCCAAACACGGCCGACATGCAGCCTTTCACCTTTCTATTTTTACACCGACTACCAGGCAGGGGCTTCTAATTGTAAAAGTGTTTGATTTGGCGGAGAATCAAACCCCATGAATCCCCCTTCAGTTAAGCGCGCACATCCACATCCCTACATATTTATATCCATGTCATCATAGTTAATATTATATGCAAACAACTGCTCATGGTGGGGGAGATGCTGCATCTCATTTTAACGTCTTTAAGCATGTACAGTACCAACTGCTCACGCTAAAGAGACTTTATCGTAGCCTGTTAACCTCCTGACATGTAAAATTGATGAGTGATAAGAAGGAGGCTTCTGAAAAATCTGTATGCATCATGTCAACGGTTTTCTGTCAATCAGTGTTGGCAAAAAAAGCTCAGATGAAAAAGAGGAAGTTTCCACTTCTTTAAGGGGTCAATATGTATGTTCGCTCTTCACAGCAGGAAACGCTTCACTTCTCATTAATATTAAACAGAGAAAAAGAGATGTATGTATAAATATCTCTATAGCTATTTCAGTCAGCAAGTACTGCCAACACGTGTTAATATGTCAAAGCGTGGCCGTGAAAAAAGGCAAACAAAACATTCACAGTCATAAAAAGGTCAAAATACTAATAGCTGGGAAATATATGTTAACATGTACAACATTAGGGTTGAGCAGAAAAATAAATACATTTGGGCTTCTATGACAATGATAAGTAGATCTTTTTTTTTAACTCCTGATGTCCCACCTGTTTTCACAAATGTGATTCAAAATGCTAAATTAATTTGACCACCACTCCAAATTGTAATGGGCTTTCATGGTAAGAGACTGCCCCCCCACCCCACCCCACACACACACACACACACACACAAAAAGGAAAAATCAACAGAGCAACAAAACACTGTACTTCAACACACAACATTCCTGTTTATTTCCTGTTTTCAACTGTGAGTTAACAACCATGACCCTGATTGTCCTCTAACCTTTTTTTCTGTTTTAGCAAAACATTCCTGTATCCCCCAAAAAACACTGTTACCAGTGGAAATGTGAACATGGATGTTTAAATTTTTAATTTTGTCCCAGAGCTTAAATTGAATGTTTGATAAGGAAGGTCCAAGCAGTGCCTCTGTTGTTTATGAGGCTTAGAGATGCAAGTGCGGAGCTTTTCAAGACACACAGCAGAAACCGCACCGTGCATACAGGAATTTGTTTATACTGTCACTGTTACAATATAATATTTGATTCCAAGGCAGAGGTTTCATCTGCCTAACAAATCAAGGTTACACTGAGCGACAGATAACTCTGTGGTGCTCGCTGCTTGCATGACAAAAAAAATCAACTTTCACTGGCTGCAGCGTGCTATAGATGACGAGGTCAAAAGGAGATGGCAGAGGACTCTTAATTAAAAGTCACTGGTGATACGACCCAAATTCAACCTGTCCAGTCATTTCTTTACTGACAAAGAATCATTACATTAGATGTCAGAATGGATCAATATTCTGACAGGGTGAGGTACCCTCATTCCCATCTCCCTCTGCAAATCTGTGCATTGACTGCAAACCTTAAGCAACAAGAAGGATGAGGTCAAAGATTTGTTCAAATCAGCACCTCCATCCCCGCAGCTAAGACAGGGGGAATCACTCTTCGTTTGTTGAGGCAGACTGTACCAGCGAGGCATCATTAAATTCCTTCTCACTGCTTATTGTGCATAATTCATATTCAGCCATTGAAATATAAATGTTGCTGTGTTGCAGAAACTCTGGTAGTCCGAGGCCTAGATGAGGGCCAGAATCAAAACCCCCGAGTGGGACTTCAGGTTCAAGGAAAAAAAAGTAAGTGTGAAGACTTCTTTGAACAGTTCTGGATCACCTGCAGCAAAATCAATTTAGAATGTTATCCTGAGACACACGGGGGAACAGATAAACAAAGATGGTCATTTAATTGATCATTATGTGAAACATTTCTCACTCAGATTATGCTTTGCAAAAGATATTAAAGAAGATATTAAATTCAGAGCAGCACTTCATAAAAATGCATTGAAAAGATTAATGTGTTGTAGTCATTTTCTCATTGGTGGATGAGCAGTCTGGACAAATGGACTCTGTCTTTTACACCATTTTCTTTAACCATTAAATCCTTGTATTCTAATAAAAAATATCACTAATAAAGTCGGGTAAAGTAAAAAATCATTTTGTCAAATCAAAGAGATGCCCAGGAGAAAGCAGCACTTAAAATTTTGCCTGAGCAGAGTCAATATCAAAATCAAACACTAAGGAAAAGAAGACACACTGATCACAATTTTTACTTTGGCTCACAGTTTTTTGTTTTTTTTTTACGATTGCTTAAGCACGATTTTGAAAGCAGGGCTCATTCTGTCAAAACACTACACACAATTCACACAACCACACACACCAGTAGCAGAACACCTCAGATCTTTTGCGAAATGAAACACTTCACTCAAAACTATACAGTAATTTATAAAAACCCAATTTTGTCACCGTATGGCACACATGGTTCGTATGATCTGATTCTGTTTGAACCAGTTACACACTGCTGTGCTCAGTCTAAAACACTTTTAACATTTCTTCTTTTCTAACGATATAGTCTGGGTTTGATTTTTTCAGAGATATTGTTAGAGTAAAGTACATGAATATATTGACCAGTACTGCAAACTGATGAAAAAATGTATTTCTCTCCACATTGTAAAATCAGTCAATACTGTACATCCATGCATTTCCAAAGGTTGCATTTTGCAGTTAAAATCAGAACAGAACATATTCTAAATAGAATAATTACATAAACACAGCAAAAACATTTGTGGAGACAAAAAAGAAAGCATGAATGTAAAAAAAAAAAAAACCTTAAGCATCATCTCTTCGCCTAGCTGGATCTAGCCATAGCATGTCGTCCACATCACAGGCTATGTCCTCTCTCGCAGGGAAGAATCTTCTTGAATAGCAAATCCATTCTTGCACAGACCCTGCATCAATTTGCAGTTGCAGGCCTCCTCCGTGGCTTGAATGAGGGTTTTCCTGACATAGGGCTAGAGATCATAAACCTTCCACTCCCATGCTGAAAAACACTCTTCAGTGGGGTTAAGGAAAGGAGAGTATGGTGCGAGGTATTGGAGTGAGAATTGTGGATGCTGATGAAACCCGTTTTGGACCAGAGCAGATCAGTGGAAAGATACACTGTCCCATCTCATCTGCTCGGCATCCATTTGGGCTTCTGCTGTGACGATGTTGTGTAGTCTGTCTAAAAATGTGAGTATGTGGGCCATGTTATAAGGACCTAAGCTGGCATGGCGGTGGAGGACCCCATTCTGCATGATTGCAGCACAATCACAACCACATCACACTGGCCCGGGACATTCAAAATGGCTCTGTGACCAAAGACATTTCTCCCTCTTCTTCTTACTTTTGTCAGGTTAAACCCGGCCTAATCTATGAAAATAAATTCATGCGGGATTGTATCAGCATCCATTTGCAAAACTCTCTGAAAAAAGACAACATGCAGTTCAATATAGGCCTACTATAAATTTACATGTAAAAAGGTTCTGTGTGCAGTGCACAACACTGAAGTGTACATTACTTAGCTCCACATATTTATGCAGCAGGTCTTTTACTCTCTCAGAATTGTTTTCAAAAGGCACTCTGTAGAGTTGTTTCTCTCATCTGTATGTGATGTTTTCTAAGGATTCACCCCAGTGTTCATAAAGAGACCTGATGGACATTATTGAAAACTGTCTGGTCATTGAGGATGTTTGTTTGAATTTCTCTGAGGCGTACTGCATTATTGGCCAAAATCATGTTGACGATAGCTCTCTCTTGTTCCCCTGAGAATACGGGGCCCCTTCCTCCTTGACGTTCTTGACCCTCAGTGCTATGTAGACCAATCAAAATACATGTAAAATGTCACAGGACAGCGTACAAGGCATTGTTTCAAACATGGAATGCAGTGAATGGTAAAAGTACTGATGTAGTGCATATTTTAGGCTATATTGTATTGATTTTACTGTAGGCAGTAAAGAAAAGTTGTTTTTCACCTGTGCTCTTGTGGAAATGTCTGAATTACTGTCGCAACAGTATATCTGCTGAGGTTTGGCTGAACTCTCTATCCAGCCTCTCTCAATGTCAACCCAATGTTTACAACACAATTTTGCCCCCGTCTTTTTTGTCCACGTCCTCCTCCAGGTCTGTCTCTACCTCTTCCTCTTCCTCTGACATGGTTAAGCTACGTTTGAGTAAAAAAAGAAAAAAAAAAGGGTATAAATGCAGTTGCAAGAACAATACTTTCAACATCTCGGGATGTTTGATTTGAAAGAGAACTTATTTTAATTTTTAATTATGACTATTCTAATTATCTGTTCACTCCCCCTGCTCTTTCATCCGTTTTTATCTGGCTATGTTAACGATGCTAGCTATGCTAACTAGATGCTAGCCACTGTGCAGGCTGGTAAAATGGATTCGTCGTGTCTCTTTGTATCTGCAGGTTGGTGCTCCTGTCAGTGTCAGAGCCTGAGATTGGTCGGTAAAAGTGTGTTTTTGGGGCTGCGCTCAGGGCTCCACTGGAAACGCCCCCTGAGGACTTAATATAAAACCAAGCCAATTCATTTTGAAAGAGCAATGGCTAATGGGGAAACTAACACTGGACCGGCTGACCAATGGTGTAACTTCATCACTCAGTCAGTGAGTCAGTGAGTCAGTGAGTCAGTGACAGAGACGTTCAGGGTTATAGGGCTGGTCCGTGGCCGGTCCAGCTAAAAAGGGGACTGCAGCTCGATTAATTCACAGCCTTTAATTGTGCTAACAGACTTATGTTTCAACACTACTGTGTCTTCATCAGAATCAAAGTGGACAAAGACATGAGGCAAACAACATACTGTATATAGTCAGCCTAGATCAGCTGTACAATTGTCTTTGGATAATTGGTTAATGAATCAAAGGGTGGGAGTTGCCAGTCAGTGTCCAAGTGCCAAACCCCTAACACCATGTCAGAAACAAAAGAACATAGACCTCTCTAAAAAAACAAAAGTAAAAGTCCAAACATCTGTGAAGTGTGACAAATTAAACATGACAAATCGGAAACATGACAAATCCAGTTCTTCATTTATGCCAAAGGGCAAAAACTGTCAGCCACAGAACGAAAGAACACAAACCTCTCTAAAAGTTACAAAGATAAAAGTACAAAAAGTACAGATACTAACATCTTGTTAGTATCTGTAGTAAGTTAGTAAGCGTGACAAATTAGAGGAAACACGACAACTTCATTTATGCCTCTCCGCATAAACTCACTCCTCTGCGAGCAGTGAGTCGATGATGTCACCACCTCTAGGAGAGGGTGACATTTTTTCTATTCCCCAGAACTTTAATGATGCTGCAGAGCTGTGGTTAGCCTGTGCATAATGTCAAGCAATAGCATCATTCATGTTTTGTGTACATATTGCAGTGTTATGTTCAGATATGTGAATCTTTAAAGCTCTTTTTGTTTGTCCGACATAAACCAGACCACAGCAACATTTCAAGGATTTAACTGAGTATTTTTTACCAGTACGTGGATGTGTAAAGTACTCGGTGTCCGATGAGTTAGAACATTGTGCACAATGGCCACAGCAGAAAAAAACCTGTAGGTTTATAGTCCTCCAGTCCCCTTTTTTCCTCTGGAAGTCTGCTGTCCTCGAGCTGAGAAGCACCTGATTCAGCTACATTTTGCTGGAAGATGTGCTGAGAATCCTGTATCATTGCAGCCCTTGACTGATGTAACATGGTATACATTTGCACCAATCCATCTTTTAAACTCCCAATACTAATTCTGATACCTCAACTTGGGGTATCTGCTGATACGGCGTATACTGATCCGATACCAGTGCTCCTTTTTTCACAAATTTAAAATCTGTGTACCACTGCGTGGGATCATTTTTATGACTTAAAACCTAAGTCAGAGACCCTGTTGAGGTATCAGAATTAGTATTGGGAGTTTAAAAGATGGATTGGTGCAAATGTATACCATGTTACATCAGTCAAAGCCTTCATTGATACAGGATTCTCAGCACATCTTCCAGCAAAATGCAGCTGAATCAGGTGCTGATACAGAATATACTGATCTGATACCAGTGCTCCTTTTTTCACAAATTTAAAATCTGTGCACCACAGTGTGGAATCATTTTTATGCCTTGAAACCTAAGTTAGAGGCCCTTTGTGTAAATGATAGAGGAAACATTGAATTATTATACTGACATTGACACAGGAACTTAATGTGGACCAAAAAACGGATCTGCTGAATAAAGTGTGTACAAGTGTAGATACCAATCCAGCACATTGGATCAGTGCATCCCTAGTATGTAATACATGTTATGATAAATATGAAGAGAATACTGTATATGTCACATCTCCATGAGACTTGTCTTGGTGCTGTGTGCTCTGTTCACTGCTGAGATCCCAAGTGGATCAACACAATGTCGCTGGTTTCTTGCCTTATTCACAGGGATGTAGCTTCCCTCGGCTTTGCCTGCATTTAGGTGAGCTGCTCCTCTTGTGCAGTGATCCCTGCAGAGTGATTCACTGTCCCGTCTTTCTCTTACATCCTCCCAAATCCTTCTAAGTTGGCCTGCTCTCAACCCCCTGAAACATTATCAGTCAGCCAGCATCATGTTCACCATCAAGTGTGAAGCATCATTTACGGAAACATTACATTTTCCAGCTGTTTGCCTGCACCAAAATGAAAAACTTCCAAGAATGAAGTGCCACCTGTACCCACAATAATAGACTGGAATTTTTATCTTCTTAGCGCGATATGAACAAAAGATTTTAAAGATTAGTTTTTATCACAGACCAATATTGTACAAGCCCTCATGTGCTTTCAGTTTCATATTGCCATGGTTTAGTGTGTGTGTGTGTGTGTGTGTGTGTGTGTGTGTGTGTGTGTGTGTGTGTGTGTGTGTGTGTGTGTGAGCGGTCACTTAGCAGTGGCCTTGAGAGCAGGTTACTTCCCGGCTGTAGCACAGTATTAATGACGGGAGTGCAGGTTGGTGTAGTTGATCCTATCTATGGTGCTCATTCATTTTACCTTTCCTGTCACAGCACTGTGTGGAGAATGCACGTAATGAATAATATACCAGAAGACTAACAGCAGGGTAATTACAGGATAATGAATGCACCTGCATTTTGCCTACAATGTCAGGAAAGAAACGACTTGCAATATGCTGGAAATCACTGCTGCTCATCCCAGGAGTGCACTCACTCACTCTATAGGAAGCCACATAGAGGGAGTCATGTGCTTTAAAGAGCCCCAACTAGTTTGGGTTTTAATAGATTTAGCTGGGCAGTTGTCTGTCAGAGCAGCATTTTACATTGTGCTGCCACACCACTGTTATTTGTAATGATGTATTGGTCTATTGAACATTTTTCAGCTTAAAAAAATCCATTTGTGTATTGCAGCATTTAAGTATTGATGAATAGATTGCCCAAAGGGTGACCAGAACTCGCGCAGGGACCTTGAGCAATATAACCAGAAACAATACAGTAAAACTATATTGACAAAGATATTTAGTTTTATTTAAGTACTGTGTCCTCTGGGTGTCCAGGTCACTGAACTTAATAGACGTCCTAAATCCATGCATCACTGCTCAGACATACTCCAAGGTTAAACTAATCAAATAAACCACATAAAACACAGCTCTTGTGAAAACATTTCAAGTCTTTCTTAACAATTTGGCATAAAGACATTAGTAAAAAATAAAGCTAGAAAGCATGCACCTTGGTTTGTTTTATTATCCAACATAAAATGAAGTTAATACCTCCGAGATCACATAAGAAATAAAGGCGTTTCTCTGTTATGCACTGTACATAATTCATATCTAATGGTAATTTTTCCTAACATTATATACCCACAGAGAAATCCATGATGTTTGTGTGTACATACTGCAGTTTTTTCTTTAACCATATTTCTTTGCAAGTATGAATCGTTATGTTTTAAATGCTCCGTTCATAGTGTCAGGCGTGTTTACATCTTTCAATATGTAGCAAACAAACTGCGTCCAATATCACAGCCTGCCTCACCTCACAACTTATCACAAGTATGAGGTTCAGCGTCAGTTTATAGAAAAGGATAAAGAGAGGGTGTGTGTGTGTGCTTGTGTGTGTCATCTTTTTCTGGTTCACTTTATTGTAGAAAAGGAAAAGAAAACACATTTTATATCCATGTTCGAATTACACTGTGGCTTTCTGTGGGGTCTATTTTTCTCTCATAGACTACATACAAACAAAAACATACGGAAATATAGAAAAAAAAAATTTAGCCTCTTTCTAGCTTTTAACCTGGTCACAGCCCAGTTGTTGAGAGTCACTACACATAGGTAATTGTGACATACAGTAGTTCTGCACACTCTAAACCGCTTTATTTGTTAGATGATTTCTAATGTTATAAAACGTACAGCACAAACTCAAAATCATTACAATTACTGCCTACTCTCAATGTGAAAATGTGTTAACGATCCAATAGCAATTCAACCATCCAGCATGTAAGTCAGATATAGGTATAAGTGAGAGCCAAATCACTGTGGCTTCAGAAATCAATGCATCTTTCTTTCTTTTAGTGCAGGCACTGCACTAAAATTGTATCATTATGGGATAGTAAGATATGGATGTTTTGTGGCCTGCTGTGTACATTTTGCAGTATAATTTGCAGCCAACATATAGATCATTCAGAGGAAAATCATTGTATGCAACTTATGTTCCTATGGATCTGTTTAATTGAGTGAAAGGCAGCATCATTACCTCTGAGTACAGTCACTGCTACACCATGGCCACATCAAGCCACTGCTGAGAAATTGAGTGTTTTGCTTTGTACTGGAGGCATAGTGTGCTATTCATGTTTAAAGTCCCACTGATTTAATCCCTGTCAATGAAAAGTGTTTTTTTTTTTTTTTTTTTCAGCCTAAGCAGTTACTGATTTGCCCTCTCCTATTTCCTGATATACTGTAGCTAATCCATGTTTGTTAAAATCAGAGTGGACTGACAGGCCTGCTTTGTATTTCGCTGTAGGAAAAAAAAATCCCTTGATAATGGATTTTTGCTCATACCCTTGACATTCTTTCATGCTGTACCCTGGTATTTCTATTCTACCATGTCACAAAGACGTTTAAAATGTAAATGATTTTAATATGGTTTGTCTTTAAAAAAAAAAAAAAATAGGAAGAGAAATGAGAATCAGACTTGTTGCCAAGGTTATGTACAGGTGTTTGTGGTTCAGTGGTGGAAATTGTTTTTCAGCGGTTTTACCATCTGTTATTGTGGCAAAGCAGAGCCAAATCAAAAACAGGGAATCTTTTAGAACATGCTTTCTGAAAATACAAAATCCAAAAAAAAAAAAAATGTCCTTTCTTAGCCATGCTAGTGGCACGGCTCTGGGGATGGTAAAATTGGTCAACCACTTTGGGCCAGATTGAATCTCAACGAGTATTGTGAATGGATTGTGATGAATGTTTGTACAGGCATTGATTGTCCTGGGACAGTGTATCCCAATGACTTTAATGATCTTGTTAGTGTCACCATAAGGTTGAGATTTGGGGTTGGGAGTGAAATGTTGCCTCTGTATGAATTGTTATCTCTTTGGTGATCTCCTGACCTGATCGAGCTCCATCATCAAGTCAAAATTTGAATTTGTCCAACACTTTGTATTTAATGCTAATTAGTAAATGTTAGCATGCTAACACACCAGACTAAGATGGTAAACATGGTGAACAATGAACCTGTTAAACATCAGCGTTAGCTTTATCATTGCGAGCATGTTCACGCTGATATTAACATTTAGCTCAAACACTGCTGTGCCTAAGTAGCCAGAGCTGCTAGCATGTCTAAAGACACACTTGTTTCTATGTAAACACATAAAATCACTTGTGTTTTCTATCTGTCTGTCTGTCTGACTGTCTGTTTGATACCACCACTGGGACTTTCAGGCCTAAAAATAAGCTAAATACTTAAATATAATCCCAATATTTTGAGACAAAAAAATGTGCATTCAACTAACGCATACAAAAAAAAAACTTTCACAGCAGGGTTGAGATTTGCAAGATTGCCAATAACGTCTCTTGAGTTTAGTTGAACTCTACTGTATGCTGCACTGTAACACTTTAATGAAGCCAGCAGCAGTGAGAGCGTACAGTAAATGACAGGACTGAAGTTAGATCATGTTTGCTACACTATAGTCACTTGGATTTCTTCTGTTTTGAGGCGTTTGACAATTGTCAGCGTCTTCTTTTTTATTCTCAGCTAAAGGAGGCATAGAGGGTTGTTTATTAATACAGGCAGCAGTATGTGAAGCAAATACAAGATATGCTCTAAGTCTGAGCAGACATTCAGCTGTGTTTCCCGCATGTAAACCTAGCATGAATCGCTTTTTAAGTTGGAATTTATCAGGACATTTATTCAAGGCCACATCCCATTTGAGTTTTGCTGACAGTTTCCTGTCAAGTCAAACAAACAGAGCTCTCAAAAGATAATGTTTATTTTGCGGAAAGGGGAAATAGAATACAGGATCTGCATGTCATTAGACTAGTTTCATGTTTTTCCACAAAGATTATCTACAGTACCAGTCAAAAGCTTGGACATACCTTCCAATTCACTTGAATGAGAAGGTGTGTCCAAACTTTTGACTGGCCATGAAAATACTGTAAATCAATGTACCTTTAATGTTAATTATACATGATTTTACTGTAAATGAGGGCTAGTTTTGCCCACACACCTGTACAGTAAAGTCACATACTGGTATACAAATATTCTTCTTTCTCCCCCCTCTATGAGAGTGTTGTATATGTTGCTACCGATGCTGCAGGGAACTCAATGCTCTGTTTTTCTAAATCAAGTTGGCTTGCCATAAAAATACGCTGTGCATGTGTTAGATCATTTTAGCCTCCTTAGCTCCTTCTGGCTGCCTGTGGTTGCAGTAAGATTGTCTGGAAACTACTGGGACACAGTGACTGAGGACTGACCTTGTCCAGGACAATCTTTCAAAGTTATTGAGCCGGGATGGTGATGACAGTTGAGAAATGCTGGGCTACACCAGTGAGGATATATCATTGGCTAAAATTGTCTTCATATTGACCTCCCTGAAAAGAATGAACTCATTCTCGCAGTGGCCAAGGCGGAGATCCCCGAGAACTGGGGAGGGATACAGGAGCACCCAGAAACAGCTGGTGTGCATGTGCTTGCTTGCACGCGTGCGTATTTTTGACTGCAAAAAGAGATGATTAAATGTTATTTCAGTTGGACTTTAAGCATTGAGGCGATTTCTCTTTTTGATACCTGTAGTGTCAACACCATGGCTTTTTTAAGTGGGCAAAGGCAAGAGGAAGATTCCTGTGTTTTGCAGTGTATCATAAAACCTTCACCTGCGAAACAAAAATAACTTTAGCGCCTCATAGCACCTCTACAAAACTGGGGACCTGCTCTCTCCTCACCATGCTGTGAGAAGATCTATATGAGCATGGCTGAATGCAGTCTATGCACACAAAAGTTTCACGGCTCAATAGTTCTTATATTTCGTTTGCAGTAATGATGTGTCTCGTGTTTTTGAATCATAAAATCCATGCAGTTTGTGAGGGTAAAATACTGTAAGAATACCTTTTTCACACTATTCCTGCTTCCCCTTTTAACAAGTTGCCATTAAACAATCAAAAGTAAGATGGAGAGCAACTGGATTCTGAAGTTGTAAACTCATCAGATTTTGATGGGGGTTCTATATGATGTGGAGGCATCCAGTCACAGTGAGGAGGAGACAGGCTTTGTTGCTATATGAGGAACTATAAGAGGAAAGCACAGACAGTAATTTCTTGATCATGGGCAAACAAACAGTATAAATCCTGGCTCAGCCCTGCAGCACGCATGCATCGTGCAGACAGAAAGTGATTTTGACAGCACTGTAGTTTGTTATTCTCCAATCTTTTTATGGAATAAAACTTAAAAGCGAAGGAAGGAACTGTATTAAAAATCAAAACGTATGGCAGTTGCAAAGGTAACACAAAGGAGATGGTGCAGTAAAGATGTTGGTTGTTTTTGCCCGTTATATTTTGATGTCACTAATTAAATATTCCATGAGAAAATAAGCAGAGCAAATAAATGTTTCTTAGCAGCACATACTGTACTATTTGGCAAAGCTGACACATTTTGTTTTACTGACTCATTTTGCAGTATTAATCTAAGGTTTAGCACACATGTGATTGTGGACAGAAACACCAAATACAGACCGGAATCATTTGGTTGTTTCTGCCTGCTATGCAGACTTACTGGGAAAGAAAAGAGACAAAGGAGAGTCTGTTGCTCATATGCTTTATGATGAATATTCTACTATTTTAATCACTAATTTAGTGTTATCGAGGCCAGTTCTTTCTTCTTCTCGTGCCCTGTGAGTCTGCTCCACTGCCCTGCTGATGGGAGTGGGTGAGGACTCTCTGTCCTGATTCTTTGCAGTACAGCAGCAATGTTGTGGTTCCACATTGCTCCGCACTACTGATCTTTATTAAATACAACTTGAAGACATTGGACAGAGGCACAGAAGCCACAGATAAAAGATATTCCTTCAAGACAGGATAAGGAGGATTTAGATTTTTTTACTAAATTAAACTGGAATGTGCAAACAAACAAACAAAAAAACATTACTGATGAAATAAAATGAAAAGGATATTGCTAACATGGTTGGTGTGAAAGCACCAAAAATGCAAAGCAAAATATTTTGATTGGCACAAAACACAATTTGTAGCTTGAGGTATTGATAATAATGACCAGTATGGTTGGAATAGGTGGTGGTGGTGTACTGGAGGGCATTATATTAAGAAAGGGTTACCAAATATTTTGCCCCTGTCATGTATGGTTTTTTTTTGTTTGTTTGTTTTGTTTTTTTTTTTTTTTTGTAGGACAATTGGACAGTGTTAAAACATACAGACATTAGGACATTAAGACAAGACAGTACAGCAGTTTACATTGAACTGGGAGGTTGAGTTTGGCTAGTGTTTGTGACGTGACATGTAGGATTATTAGGTGATGTATGTTTGTTAACGGGGACAGCTAATGAGTAATGACAAAGAAAAGAGGGAAAGAGACAAGGTAGGGAGAGTAATAAATAATAATAATGATAAGTAATAATAATGATGGAAATGGAAGCTGTGGGTGATTTTAGTCTTATAGGGTTGTAAATTGACCATGCAAGGCCCCTGGCCAGCATGCCCAGGAGGGGGTAGGGGACGACCGGAGGGCAGGCTCCAGGGATGGCAGCAGGGGGCAGGAAAGCAGGGTCCAGCCCAGAGGTATGATCATTAATTAGTGTGAATGCTTTACTTATTATCTTATTATTCTTTCTGGCATATACCAGTGATTTTATATATATATTTCCTATTTCCATCAGTGTCTCTGTATATGTTGTTCAGGTCTCGATGCACATTTCAAAATGCCTGTAAAGGCAAATTTGGCAATGCAGAACAGGTGGGATGCTGAACAAGTCTGTAGCATTTGATACATTTAAAACTTGCTGCTGGAGCAGCAATCACACACATTTTCTTTATAAAATGCACATTCTTAATACTGAAGCATCAGTGTGTAAGCAGCATGTCACTGTTGTAGCTGCTGGAGGTGGAGCTAGTCTGAACTACTTTATATACAGTTAGCTAGTTTAGTCCAGTGGTTCCCAACCTAGGGGTCGTGCCCCTCCAAAGGGTCAACAGATAAATTTGAGGGGTCATGAGATGATTAATGGGAGAGGAAAGAAGAAAAAGCAAAGTTCTGATACACGTTTTCTCTAGACTTTGATTTTTGGTGAAATATTGGATCATTTGAACATTTATTGAAATGAAACCATGTGAGAAGCCATGCTAACATGCACACATTGTTTTTATTTTATTAAGTGATAAGTTTGCTATTATATAATGTTAACAAATAACAAAAAGACCAAAACCTTGACCTACTAACAAGTATTGTTTTGCTGATATATCTTATTCCTCTGTGCTGTAGAGCTTCATTACTGTCCAAAAACTGCTAACAAGCTAGCTGCCAGTGTCTAGAGGCTATGTGGCTTTGAGCTAAATGCTAACAACAGAATGCTAACATGCTGATGTTGTAATTTACCATATACCCACCATGCTTTCCAGGAGACAAAAGGGGGGGCACTGAACCACTTCCTGATTTTAAGATCTTGCTGACATCACCAGTGATGTCATGGGTTAGACCAAGTATGGGGGGGTCATTTATTTTATTTAGTTAAATGTTTAGTTTTGTATTTATGTTATTTGTACTGTATTTTGGTTTACGTTTATATATTTTAAGTTCTATGCTGTGGTTGATGTGTGTGTAATCGATGTTAACTGATACAAGTGACTTTGTCATATACCAGTTGTTGGTATAAGATAAAGGACACCCCTGATAGAAATATGGTTCTGCCCAGATAGATTGGAGGCCTATTTAAGAGGAGAGTTGTTGTTTTGAGAAAGAGCAGAAATGAAAGAGGATGTCAGTGCAGCTGTGTTAAGGTAAGTTTGATTATGCTTGCTTTTATTTGGTAGTCTCTGAGTCTCTCTTAAATCATGTTCCTTGACACTCTGGCAAAGCTTCCTTACAGGTAAAACTTTATTTTACAGTAAAACAGCAAGTAATTGTAAAAAGCCAGAAAGGGTTGCAGAAATGTTTCATTTTTCTTGTTTCCTATCTCGTCAATCGTCTTTTTCACCCAAAATCCTTTAAGTTTTTGGTGTATAGTGGTACATTGGTGGCTTCACATCCTCATTAAGAGTTCAAATTTATGAGAACTTTGATTTTATTTGAGAGCTACAGTCTAAGAGTCTATCAGTGATTGTTATTCCAGATGGCAGTGAGGAAAACTCCATTTGAAGGTTTTATTACTTTTCATTAAAATGGTGAGGTTCGCCGACGCTGTCTTTGCTTTCTCACTGACGAGGCTGACTGACATGTCACTGCTCCCTCCGTTTGTCATTGTTTTAATTGTATTACACGCAAATGAAGAGATTTGCTAGATGCACAGTAAAAGAGAACAGGCAGCTTTACAGTTGTGGTGCTGTAATGTGTCTTAATTTTTGAGATTATACTGAAAACAATCCTTTCATCCCCATGTCTAAACTGTGAGTGTTAGCATGTGTGTATGTAATACTGAAGGTGAAGGCTCATAGTGCGAATACTGCAAGCAATCACTCTTGTAGCAGCTCTCTACAACAGTAGATTTGGCACATGTCTGTCTGGACAGTGGAGTATGATTTTTCACCCATCTTCATCCAGCAAATCAATAGGTGAGTTCTTTTTTTTGCTTTGTTTGGTAGCATAGGCAAAATTCATGACATGATGATGATTTGGTACCATGTATTTGATCACAACATCAAACAAAAATGTTATTTTACTAGTATGTATTTTGTAGTTAAGACTATGAGTTATTCTTTGAGATTCTTTCTAACTTATTGACCAATCTTGATGATTTGGTGTTTTTTGCTCAAATTGTTTTCCTGAAGTGAGTTTTATTCTGATGAAATGTGAAAGGCATCAGACTTAAAATAAGTAGCTACATCTGTACTGTTGCTAAAATAATGTCTTGTTTCAGTGGCAAATCAACATTTCTGAGAGCGGAGCTGGACTTCTGATTCTGATGCTCCAAATTACACAGTGAGTTTCATTTTACTTTGTTTTATATGCCAACATGACAATTTTATTTAGATAATGTCCCACTGCTGTCTGAGTAGTGTGTACCACTTTGTAAGTAATGTTTTCTTATGTTTAGTACTACAGTGGCCTATATGAAACACATCAGCATTATTCTAGTCCTTCAGTGTTCCATCCCTGGATGGATGCAATAATATGGATATAATAATTAATTTAGTAAATTGAACACACTGTTTTTCAGGAGGTTCATGGGGATAAACTCTGAGAGGCACCCCCAGAGACATACAGAAAAAGATGACATCAGTCAGGCTTTGTGTGTTAAGTCTACCAAAGAAACTAACTTTTGAGTGGGACTTTGTATCAGTCAGTGAACCCTCTCACCCACCTACACAATCAGTCTCTTTTTGTTCTATATCTTTATTTTTCTATTTGTGTACAATGTTAAAGTATTTAACTTTTTTTTTAATATCCCTTACCCTTTGTCTGTACTTGGTTACCAAACTCAGGCAGTCATGCCTCCCTGCCCCAATGCCCCCGTGTTGGCCTAGCCCACAGGTGAACCCAAAATCTACCGGTCACTAGACAGGGGCCTGCACATCAGCTGCTGCCAAACCATCATCCCATTCATTACTAATATCCTTTTATATTATGTCTACATTTGCATTATTATGTAGTTGCCAATAGCCATTCAAATGAAACTGAAAAGAAGAGAGGAGAAAGGGAGGGAGAAATAAATAAATGTAGTGAAAAGACAAAACAATTATACATATATAAAATAATTGCAAAGCAGAATTGGCAAGACAGAAAATATAATGTTTGTTTTGTGGGTGTCTCATGAGGATAATATTCAATGTAATGATTGGTTGGGTTCATGATCTGAGGAGTAGGCTGTAGGTTTCTGTAAAATTTTTGAAAGACATTACTTATATCCTGTGTATTCCGGGTAATAGTACCTGTAGAAATGAGTATGTACAGGATAACTGCAGGAATTATTATTATTATTATTATTATTATTATTATTATTATTTTGCATTGTAGCAGATTTGCCAGATATTTACTTGCTTTGTTACCACATTGAAAGTTTTCATATTTGAGTTGTTTGATAAGGAACTGTTTTTTTTTTTTGTTTTTTTTTCCCTTGTGTGTGTGAGATACTTTCAAGTTGTGTTTTAAGCCCAATTCATTTTGTATTTGTTTACTGGGGTTATCGGTATATTGGCTTGCTAGATGTTTAATCCTTTGCTCTAAGGTATTTTCCAGTTCTTGTTGCTGTGTGATGATTATGATATGATTTTACCTCATTACTGTTTTGCCCGTTTCCCATAACTGTGATGGTGACATTTCTTGAAAGTCGTTCATCTCCAGGAAGGATGACCACTCTTTTGATCAGCAAGTTGAAATCAGGATCTTCTAAGTGATATATTTGAAGCACCATCTGATAGGAGTCTTAATATGTGCTCGGATGTTTAAATGAATTGTTTTCTAGGAGATGTTGGGTGAGCGACTTGCTTACAGGAGGGAGGAAAAATATGGATATTCTCTCAATGATGAGTTTCTTATTCTCCAACTATCGCCAAGTCCACAATCATCCATGTATTTTATTATTTCAGTGGAGTGCCAGTTTCTTGATTCACCAGAGGTACTTGAGCAGTCAGTTGTGGGGTTGATGACAGTATTGAAGTCTTCAGCTATTATAATATTTGAGTCACATAGTAAGGAGGAAAAATTGTGAAAAAGGATGGGTCATCATTGTTGGGGCCGTAAATGTTGTGTGGTTAATAGATGCATTAATGATGATAAATCCAGATCAATAATAGATGTGGTGTTTGTTTTTATTTATTAAAATTAAAACACCTCTTTGTTTACTGTTGTATGTTGAGGAAAATATGTTATCAAATTGTTTAAATTTGAAATATTGTAGTTCTGAGAAACATATCAGCTTTTAAATTTATAAGATTGATGATTTTAATCCTTTTAGACT
Organism: Scomberomorus guttatus; assembly: GCA_038419695.1. NCBI lineage: Eukaryota > Metazoa > Chordata > Actinopteri > Scombriformes > Scombridae > Scomberomorus > Scomberomorus guttatus. Next base: position 2,695,619 of record CM076459.1, read on the forward strand.
GAGTGCCGATGCCACGTTTCGGGAATGCCTGAGAAGAGGTTTTTGCTAAAGGAACGTTTTCTTTAGTGACAGCATGCATTTGTGCGTTGAATGATTTTAACAGAGGTTAATTCCTGGTTTGATTTTTGCAGTGTTATGATGTTGTTATGGGCAAATTCCAGGCTACTGTGTATGTCTCTTACTTCCTTGTGTAGTGATACTAGAGCATCCAGTTTTTTGTTTATGCTGGCCAGCAGACTAACCTCAATTTCCGTGGTTTGTTGATTGTCAGTGTGCGTTAAAGAGTCTTTCTTTTTCATTTTGGATGGGGTATTTGTTCCTGAATCCGGGTCCATGTTGTTTTGCAGGTGGTAATAGTGGTCAATAAATGCTTCGAGGTCTGTTAAATCCCCCACTGTGAAGTTTTTCCGTTTCATGTTGATGGACTATGGATGTAATCTGATCAGAAATATAGTTTTATTCCTTAGAATATACTTTGTTGGTTTTAGCTGGTGCTGCCATGTTGAATCTCAGCTCGGATGTCCGACTCTCACGATACTCACACTCACACTGCCATAGGTGCCCATCATCACTGCCCTGTCATATATGTCAGTGGGGTGGACAAAATATTAGGATCACTTTTCATATAATGCACTCCAGTACACCACCGCCACCCACTACAACCTCAATAATAAACATAAAGTAGAATCATCACCTTTCTGGCAATATCAATACAAACTGAAAATATATGAGCTTCGTAAAAGTAGAATTTAATGGCAGAGCTGTTGTATTGGATTGCATTAGATTGCACAGGTGCTCCTAATAAAGTTCTCGGTGAGCTTATTTTACAGTAACATTTCTTTAACTGTGTTTTTCTCATTTTTATTTCAGTTTGACTCTTTTCACTAGTGAAATTGTCTAACAATCAACACAAATGAGGCTGACCCTGGTTATTGCAATTAGCCGCTTTGCCTGACTTGAAGAGCAGTATTTCATGGTAGCATACAGGGTGGCAAATTAATACTAGCCAACAGGCAAATCAAATGCTGCTGAATCTTTGGCAGTGACAGGAAAACCTGTCAACTCTCCCAGACACACTGGCAGGAAGCCAGCCATCATTTCTACGGTATTTTCACCTTTTTGAAGTAAATTTGGAAGGTAGAATATTATCTTCCCCACCAATGACAGCATAAAGTACAGTATATTCAACTACAGTGCTGAGCCAACCACAGTCACAGCAAGTTAGCCACAATAACGAGGAGAGGGCTTCTGGTCAGCATCTTGCAATAACAACCTTTGTGACAAAAGTGTTACGGTCTCTTTTACACAAGTGGAACAGTGACACCGGTGGTTGAAGCCTCAACCAAAATTCTCACTTTTGTATCACATTTAGATTTACAATATGCACTTTGAACAACCTGAAGTACATCATTCAACTACTTACCTTCTACTTCAGTCAGTGGCTGTTGTAATGGCTTCCATCTGATTTCCATAAATAAGCCAACAGTTGATATGAATTTGCGTCAGCACAGCTCTTAAAAACAGACAAAAAACACACACGTTAAGTACACAAAATAGATAAAACAAAAATGGTGATCATATTTATACATTCAAACATGCATAATGATTTCCTGCATCGTATCATCTTGCAGAAAAAAAAGTGCTTTGTGCTGCTACCTACCTATTTTTAAAGTGCTTGTTGGCTCATGCTTCCTCTGCTACTAAAGTGCTTCGGCATCAGAGTTCATGTATGAAACAGCCTTATAATATGATGTGCTGTTCCTGAGCTGAGATTTCTACACTTTAAGATTCTGGTTTCTCCTTCCCATTAGTGACAAGCTGTGTGGCCATGAGACCTCCATGTAATTTCACATTCACAGGCGCTAAAAGTTGTCTTAACTATCAACCAGACTGCAGCAGCGACTCTCACCAAACTCTGCAGGCAGCAGGAACAGTATCCACAAGCTAACAAGCTAACAAACACTGAGTCTACTGGTACATGAATGAATCTGGTGAGCCCCGAAGCCCCCGAGCGGTCTCTTTGGTATTCTTCAGTATATGAGCAGCATGTACAGGAAGTGTCGAGGGCAGCGAGTGTGTGCGAGAGCTGCAGCCAAGTTCAGTCCAGCAATCTCAGCAGCAAGTGCGAACGGCTACGGTGTAGACAATTTCCTTTTCCAGACCAATGTAATCTAAAGTATTGCCTTCTGCAACTCTGTTCTCCTCATATAGTAAACAATTCGAGACGACACATCTGCCTCAATAGTTGCTTTTCTTTGTTGTCTATTTATATTTGGGCCTTTTTTTTTTTATCCTGCTGGGTCTTATGTGATTATGTTTCACTATGTCCAACTGCACCACAACTGCAGTGTATTAGCCTTTCTCAAATGCTAACCATAATGACAACTCCCCTACAAGTGAATACATCTGAATATACAGAACTATACTTAGCTAAGGTTTCAGAGTGCTTCACCAAAAACTAAAATAAAAGACAAACATGTAAAACAAATTCTATAAAACCAAGAATAGTGTTCATACTGTGTCATTATGAGATGGTTAAAAAAAAAAAAAAAAAGTGAATAAAAATGCTATTGCTTGTTTAATCAGTTAAATATCAAGGGAGAGGCTGTTCCAAAGTTTAGGAGCACAGATGGCAAATGCACAATCCCCTTTGAATTAACCTTGTCCTCGGGATAAGCAGACCCTGGTGAGAGGACCTAAGAGAGTTCATCTTTTTTTTTTTTTTTTTTTTCATAAATGTATGCATGGACTTGACCATGTAGATCCTTGCATTTGAATGCAATGGAAAATCAAGCAATATAGTAGATCAGTTGTGATGACAGAAGTTTTTGTAATGTCCTGAAAAGGCGCTATACATGAGATTTTAGCAATATTTCTTTAGTGAAAGAAGCAAGACTAAACAAGTTATCCAACATCCATGAAAAAATTCTGACATTTAACAGTAAACGGCTGCGTGTTTCACTTATAATTTTTGTGGCTATACGTAAAGTTTGCCAGCAACAGTGTTGATTTGTTTGTTGCCAGTAACCAACCGCTGCAGTATACTTCTATCTGGTGGCCAAATGTTGAACAAATAATTGAGGTATTATTGCCAGTAAACAATAAATTATCAGTATGCGAGATGGCATGTTGGGGAGGTTCTGTGTCTTTGTCTGCTGCAATTCCTGCTCTCCCTTTTTAGCTCTCCCCAAATAAATATATCAGCCGTCATGTTTGTTGCACTGACAGTTACTCTAATTGCCTAAAGGCAGCAGAGTCCCTGGTAGAGGGATAGGGATATTTGAAGGTGTAGTATGAGTCACACAGCTTATTCATGGAATTTCGGGGAACCTAATCACAGGATGTACTGTATGTCTTGCATAAATTAAGGGTTTGAAAACTGTTTTACTAGTCCGGCCCATACTCCCCCGGCTCTTGATTAAAAACGAAGATGTGGAGAATGTAGAGATTTAAATGTGTACATGACTTAAATGCTCACATCAAGAACCATTAGCTGTCTTAAGTGGTGACTGGAAATGAAACAGAGTAAGTACAGTTCTTCTAAGAGAATCTGATTATGTCTAGTATGTTAAAAATATTTAATTTGCATCAGTTTTCTTTTCTATAAAGATTTAGCTGACATTTTCTGACGAGTCACTGATTGCAGCGACCAATGATCTCTCAGATTGAATATCCATAAGAATTTAAAATAACGGTTGTGGAGATTGGTTGATTATTGTGCTCAGCTCGCAGTGACAGGCAGGTTATTTAGTCAGTTTCTTTAGGTTTTAAAGATCACCTTTCAGTAACAAACTCAGAACATGACAATTCTTTTGACACTGTTGAATGTTGTTTTTTTTTCCCCACATTTAAGCATTTTAATTTGAACTTGTTACATATAAAACACTCAATATGGCTTTATGTACAGTAATAACATGTAAGGAGTGTGAAAATATTCTACTCTAACCCAACCAACTTTAGAAAGAGTATATAAGTATATGATATGGATGTTTCTTTTGCTTATTTAAATGAAACATCAACCTGAAACCCTGCTATATAACTAGCGTTATGTCATTATTATTTTCAATTATGGAAATTAATTTGCAGTAGTTGAGATCTGCAGTGTTGTACTTACAATAGCTGAAATGCCCAGTGGTCCTGAGGCAACTATTTTATTCCTGTTTTAACACACATAAAAGTCTGAATAAGGATAAAAGAGACAGCTTTTAAATCCCAGGTCTCACTGGGTGTCAGATTGTTCTGTGTGGCAAGGGAGGCATGATCAGGACAAGTTAAATTTGATTTGTTGCTGTGATCAGTGAAGCAGGAGGGTGTGTTCAATTAAATATTTCACTTTGACTTGTATCTCCGAAATATAGTCCCAGCTGTGCCGCCATCCGCCATATTCCCCTGCAGGAGAAGATCTTATAATGAGAAGAAAGAAGTAATTATGCTTTATATGACAGCTGAATGTACTCTCTTAGTCTTTGTTTTATCAGAGATGTGGGTTACTTATGCTGCCTCAGACTACAAGACCTATGGAATGACAAAAGACCATGAATATAGAGCATTTCATACCAAGGCTGCAATAGCATTGTACTGTATGTGGTTTTGAAGCTTTGTTGTGTTCCTACATTTCCACTTTGCTCCACTTTCAGAAAGAAGAACATTTGTCCTTCCCTTGCATGCAGTGTGTCGGGCTGATCCAGCCTCAAAAGAGCAGTGAACAGTGTCGAAAATTGGATTCAGATGAACTTTTATTAAACAAGGTTAGCCATTAGCTGCTAGCTCAACATTTTGGGAGACAATATGTGCTTGCAGCTGCAAAACCCTCAGGCACTGGACTGTAATTATTATACCACTTGACTACCATTTGCAATAACACTTTGTTATGCAAATACATTGCCAGATGGCTTAAGATCTTTTAATGTTTGACTCCCGTGACAGCGATTACAAAACCTACGAGTGACTGATAAAGTGATTCAAAAGACATTTCTGTGTATAGAGAGAACACATATGCCTTTTTTAAGCTATAATTTATACAATGTAGAACATATTTATAATATTATAGGCTTTTTTACATTTACCACACATTATTTGTAATTGGATGTTGCAAATATGAAGCTGATTCAGTTCCAAAATATTTGCATTTTAATCAAAAATATCAAACATAAGTTGTTTGGATTTTAGTATTTAAATTAGCTGTTTTTTGTACAATAAAATACTTTTCTAAGGAAAGGAAAAAGGGCGGGCATTCTGTGATTTTAAAACAGTGTCAGCTGTGTCAAGCTGAGGTGTTGAGCAGAAACTTACTTACTTTAAAGCAATGCATTTTACCATCACCTGTGGAATGCTGAAGAATAAGTAACGTTGCTGATATGTGAACAAGATTTTTTAAAATTAACCAGTTGCATTTTCATTCTCTAAAAAAAATATATATATATAAGTCAACCAGCTTTGAGTTTGTCATTGTGTTACACTGCACTATGCGCCTGTGCTACTGTAGCTTGAAGCTTCAACCTCATTTGCAGCCCCTCACTCTTACATGAACTCCCAATTCTTCAATAATGCATGGCAAACTATATAACAACTTACAAAGACAAAGATTCTCTAACATTACTCCCATTTAGTTACATTTAAGGCCATGTGCATGTTTACATGTACATTAATCCATTTCCATCTACCACTAATCCAGCTCTCGAAATGAAGATTTGATCTGACAAGGAGAAGCTTGTCCAACATTTTAAATCACACTCTGTTCTTAGGACAAATAGCAGCATTACTGAAAAATCATTTTACTGACACATGGGATAGAGTTTTACAGTATTTTCTGTAAATGTAGACAAACCTTTGGAAGTGGACATCTGTTCCTACCACAACCATCAAATCATCCATCCCTTTTCTTCTGTTAAGTAATTGACACAAGAGGCTCCCTGCAACTCACACCGTCTATAAAACTGAACACAACAAACAACAGCTTGTTTCAGACACCCGGTGAAAGCACATCCATAAGTCGCTGTAGTATTCTGTGCTGGATGCAGGCTGAACAATGGTCATTTTGGGACTGTGGGGCTTTTGTAAATGTGTTCTCGTTTCCACCCACTACACAATCAAAATCACATGGCTACAACAATAAAACACAGTTGAAAATAAATAGGTCATCATTATTGTCATTGAGTAGGTTTCATGCAGTGACCTCCTTATCAGGTTCCCAGTCAGATCCAACATACATTTAAACACCATTGCAAAGCTCAGTGTACTACACAGTAACATTGGCTTTGTTTACAGTTTTTGTACATTGTAGTCTTGTGTTTTGAGTTTCATCATATTCATGGTACAGTGTATGTATTTTCTGTAACAGAGAGTCCTGGACTTTGATGCAGCTGCACAGCCTCGTGAGTTCATTTTCATTGATGAAGCTGGATTCAATCTAGCTAAAACCAGACATCAGGGCCGAACTGTTATAGGACAAAGAGCCATTGTGAATGTCCCTGGGCAGTGCGGGGGGAAATATCACCTCGTGTGCCGCCATTAGTCTGCAAGGAGTTCTCCATCACCATGCCACCCTAAGTCCCTACAACACTGCACACATAATCACATTTCTAGATGCAGTTGTACACCTCAGACCAGGGCAGCCCAGGTTTGTTGTCATCTGGGATAATGTCAGTTTCCAGGTATTCCAGACACCAGGTTTAACAAACTCTGAGACTAACCCTCAACTCTGAGCTGATGAACCCTGAGATGGGTTTACAGTTCCAGAACAGCTGATCAGAGTCACTTCAGTCAACTCTCAGTATGTTCACTTTGAGTTAAGCATGTGTGTGGTGACTAAAAAAAGCCATCATTAATGAAGCTCCAATACTACAATTCACCATGGCAACAGGTAAATAAAAAGCACAACCTCCATTTTAATCCAGTGGGCAAAGTTATTACAGTTTTTCTCAATTACTTGAACACAAACACTGGTTCCTGTGGCACAAAAACCCAAAGCCTTGCGTCACTCCCAAACACACACACACATTTCACATCAGCTTTTTGATTGACCGGATTGTTCAGAGGAACCACATAAGGACAAAGCAGCTGTACTGTGCCTTTTAAAATTTGTATGGCCCATCTCTCTCAGCATATCAATACAGAACTGTATAGTACTGTAATGTGTTACAGTAACTGCAGTAGACAATCTTTCATTCTAGTACAGTAGTACACTACAGTACTATATTTGTAGTAAAATGTGTGGTTTTTTTTGACTTCTGTAGAGAATCTTTGAGCTGGATGCCATGGCTGACCCACATGAGTACATCTTCATCAATGAGGCAGGGTTAAACCTAACAAAAAGACGCAAACGGGGGCACAACATCATTCATCACCCTGCCATCATATAAGTTCCTGGCCAGAGGGGAGGCAACGTTACCCTATGTGCACCCATCAGCAATCGTGGCGTCCTCCACCGCCATGTCATAGTGGGTCCATACAACATGGCACAACTCCTTCAATTTCTAGATCACCTGCACAATAACATTCTTCAACAGGAAAGGGAGCCCGGGCAACAACACCAAGCCCAATATGTTGTCATTTGGGATAACGTGCATTTCCATCAGGCTAGTCTGGTTTGTGACTGGTCCAATGACCACCCCAGGTTCACCATTCTTTTCTTGCCAGCATATTCCCCATTTCTGAATCTGATTGAGGAATTTTTCTCAGTGTGGCAGAGGAGAGTGTATGACCGCAACCCCTATGCAGAGCAAAACCTCCTGGAAGCAATGGCGGATGCCTGTGGTGATGTGTCTGTGGAGTCTATCCAGGGTTGGATAAGGCACACAGGGCATTTTTCCCACACTGCCTGGCAAGAGCAAACATAATGTGTGACATTGATGAGATATTATGGCCTGACAGACCTGAGACAAGATGGTGCTGATGTTGATGCTGAGGAACCTGTACATTTGCTGCATTTGGAAATACTGTAAAGCTTTTGGAAATGTTGTATTTTACTGTGCATGGACTCTTCCTTACATGTTTTGTCTTTGTGACATTTCAAAGGTCAGGTTTTGACCAAAACAGGATATACAGTAGTATTCCCTTATTCACTAATATAATAGGTATTTATTAAAGTACTGTTTTGAATCTCTCTCCAGGTCCTGGATAGTCAGTGCTGTGATTTTACAAAGTTCCAAATAAAACCTATTCTAAACATTTTGGTAGCAGTGTTTTGGATGAGTCCTTCCAGTGTGTAACAAACAACAGTACATGTAGTCTGTGTTTTTGACAGCTTGTGGTTGTTGTCTGAGGGCAAAGTCTGAATTGGGACCCAGAAGTTAGATGTTTGTACCGTTGGGTGTGAATTTTTAAAATTGTGTGTGAAGATTTTGAGAAAATGGTGAGTTGTTCCAGGAACTGTGTCTAAGCAATTGAGGAAAAACTGTAATGAATGTGTGGGTGGACAGTACACGTTCATCGTGTTGGAGTGGGGTAAAGTGTCTAAGTTAACGCAATTAACTTTTATTCAGTGTGATTCATTAATTCATTTTTTACCAGACTTAGGTTTCCTTAATGGATGATAAAGTGGTGGAATCTGACTGTATTAGGCTATAGCCTCCATTACATTTTAAATATATTTGTTCAGCTTTAATCTGACAGGGACAAAACACAGGTGCCAGCAACTGAAGATGAAAAATATAGTTAAATATTTAAAAAATATATAGATCAAAGACTTAGAGACGTGCCTGTAAGCTCACAATCAGATCCAGTAATAATGTGTTTGGTGATTTGCACTTGAAAAGGCGTTTAGGTTAAAATATAGTAGATTCACTAACTCAGAAATATTAACATATAATGTCCTAATATTATAAGAATAATGTTCCATCAGTGCAACCAATCACATCCTGAGTGATAGAGATAATTCTTCATTGATCCTACGTGTCTAAAGCTTCATACTAATTTTGTAAACTTAAACTGAGATTACACATTATGTGCAATAAACATTTCAGTGCAGGAACTACTCTAACAAACTGGCAGCTGTCTTGTCTGCACAGAGTCACATTATAATAATAATTAAAAAAAAAAAACCTTTCACTCCCAAAAAGGACATGCAGTGGTTTTCTTCTAAGCTGAGGGTGAATTCATGTGAAAACCGCTGTTCAAAGAAATGACTGATAACACATAAAAGCAGTAACTTTAGATATAGTCCTTGAGTAACAAACTAAGATACAACCAGGATTTCGATTCTGAGTAAACCTCCACTAATTAATGCACGTCGATACGCGCTTTGATATGGATTAAATGAATGAGGAAATGAAATAGCATTTCTGGCTCGGCAGACTCAGGGTTTGTTGAAGAAAACCTGCCAATGAGGTTTACAGAGTAAGTTACGATAGTAACTGACCTCTTTCTGGAACTGAAAACCCAAAGTTTCCCTCATCTCAGGGTTAACAAACTCAGAGTTTTCACTAAACCCGCTTTTTTGGACATGGTCCAAGACTGGTCCACCAACCACAATAATGGGTGGGGTCAGTCCAGGGTTGAATATGGCACACAAGGTGATATTTTCTCCATTGCTTAGCCAGGGATGACATTGCTTGTGATGTGGATGAGATGATGTGGCCTGGGCCGGATTTGGGCAAGTGCCCGGGGGCACCAATGAGGAAAAAAATGAAAAACTTAAATAGTTTTCATGGTCAGAAATGGTAGATACAACATTTATAAAGCACTTGATTTAGCTTTTATTTATCATTATTCTTATTAATAAGAATATAAATAATAAAGTAGCCGCTGCTGTGTGTCTTTCAGCACCACGGAGAGCAGAGAGAGAGATTATTTTTATTTCAGTAATAATAGTAGTATTCTACACTTTATTGCTGATAGAAAATATGTTCAAAGACCATTTTAATTTTAATTCACCCTCCTGTGTGGAACAAGTACACCTTTGTATTCCTGAGTGCTACAATTCATACATTAGTTAACTATTTTACTTTCTGTTTTACAAAGACGGGAAGGAAAAATCAAGACCTTTATAAATGTTGTATCTAACGTTTCTGACCTGGAAAATGAAAAATGCTCTTTGCTTTTTGTGTGGTTTTTGAAATGAAAATTAAATCACGATTCTATTTTCATTCCTTTAATTTCTGTTTCTGAAAACAACAAAGCAACCAGAATTTCTAATAGCCTACATATTGCAACACATTGTCTCAATGTGCTATTCCTTGTACCTTCACATCACTTCACCTGGCTCTCTATGATCATTCAGCTGTTGAAATGGTTGCTTGCAACAGTCATTATTGGACTATTGTAATGTTTCTTTTTGACATACACTATTGGTTTTGCATGTAGTCCTCATACATGCCATTTATGATGGAAATAATGATATTTAGCATGATGTGTTGCATTGGGATGTGAGCTGCATTCAGATTTGAGCATCAGTGTGAGGGCTAGTATGACATTTGTAAGCCCAGGTCTATCTATGGTGTCAGGTTTTTAGGTTGTGTCTTACATTTTTCTGTAGTGTGTTGAGCCTGTACTTCAGCAATACGTTCATGTAAATCTATGGTCTTTATAGCCATAGTAAATTGTACTTTTTTATGTGTAAAGTGTGAGGAGGGGGGCACTTCAAGTGTGGTCACCCTAGGGCACCACACTGTGTTAATCCAGGCCTGAATGTGGCCAGACCCTAACAGAAGGCGGGATCCATCCGCCCCATCCCTTACGATCCCTTACAATATTTTTTTTTTCTGAAGCTTCTATATTTTGTGTTCATTGAAATGTGAGTAGATGTACTGTACTGGAACAATCTTTCAGAAGCCTGTAAGAGAAAATTAAAAAGGTGTACAAAGTACTAAAGACAGCAGTGTTTTGTATAAAGTACATCAGTGTGTTGTTGCTGCTTTGAAAGAGTAATTCAGATGGTGCATGTGTGTATCATTTTGTTGCAAAAAAAGCCATTCTGAAAAAGGATAGGACAGATTAGGATTTAGGGGAGACAAAAGAAACATATTTTGGGGGAATTTGTCTAGATTGTGTTTATAGGGGTTCAGTAGAAATAAAAGTTACACTATTAAATACACTGTTAAACTGAGTTCTTGGTATCAGAATTCATCCACTTTTGCTGCAAAGCCCGCTGCTCTAAATAGAAGAATTGATTTTATTTCTGTTTGTCTAAGACTGCCAATATTTAACAACCCTTTCAAATCACAAAAATCTACCTGTATTGAATGAGACGTTTATTAGAAAGTGTCTAATCCGCAATGTCACGGCACAATATTGTACTATACTGTAGACAGACATCTGGATTTTCTGTGAAGAGCAATGTGTCATATGTAGACTTTGTCAGAATGCTGAATCCGTTGTTAAATACTGTAATTACAGTGAGTAACTCTCTCACTGACAAAATGTTTTTATTAAAAGTTTATAGTAACTGATGGCAAACATGTAGGACAGCTTTGATACTGTAGCCTACAGTTTTATTTTTAGCATTGGTCTTTCTGTCCTGAGTGTCTTAAAGGAACTGCACTTGAATGGATCCCTTTCTCTCTTGTACGTGGCTTTGAATGAACCTGTTCATTAGCATTTCATACTGCAACCAATGCTGGCCCTTGAGGCTCTTAACGTGGCGCAGTACACAGACTCATATTATTTGCTCTTTGTCAACTGAGACTTCGTTAAAAAACCTAATTACAGATTTTAATTAGAATCCTTGGATTATAGTTTTGTATTATCAATATGATAAACACATACACGTATAACCCTTATCTCATTATCTAACTTATCTTCAGAGTAGCAACATATAAAATCTGATGCACACTAAAATAATCTTGTGTATGGTTAGAAATAAACAAAAAACAAACAAATGTTTTTAATAGCAAACAGAAATGAGTAACCTCTGCTGAATAGGCTGATATTAGAAAAAAAGTGAATAATAATAGTATTTTATTTCTTGGTTACATTCTTTTTTTTCATAATTCACATTTTTGGTCCTTTGCTAGATCAGGTATCTTTGAATAAATGGGCTTTCATTGTACTCGATATGGTTTTTTATATAATAGATCCCCATTTTTCTCTTTATTTGAGATATAGCCAATTACTAATTTCATTATAATCATTATAATTATTTACTAATCCATAGAGTATTTAATGTGTGCAGTTCTGATCTGTTACTATGTTTTGTATGGATGCCGAGACACAAAAAGTGGTACGTGTGCCACAATTATTGAAACTACTAACTCATGTAGCTTTTCTATTGACCATAAGCACACGTTTGAAAACCTAAAATACACTTTTTGCAAGTAACTACACACTGTTATCTACATTAGACACATCATTCAAAACTAAAATCCTGTGCGTGTTGTTTGCTAAACACTACCATTGAAATACCGCACTCAATTATCAACCACCTGAACCCAGAATGCACCTGTGAAAACACCCGTAACCAATAAGATCACTTAGAAATCAGAGCTTGAACACTATAAATAGGATTCAGGTTTGCTCTTTGGTGTGCACAGCAATGGAGGAAGAGGAGGAGGAGAAGAAGGAGGAGGACAAAGAGGACGAGGAGTGGCGAGAGGACAAGTCAGGAGAAATAAGAGAACTGTCTCAGATAAGATCCAGGCCGCTTTGTTCGACCATGTAATCACCCATGTGTTGAGTTTACAGGAGGATGGTCAGAGGGTCCAGCCTAATTTGAGCTGCTACACTGTAGCAGGTGTCATCCGGACACTTCAAAATGAGAACGGGTAAGAAATCCTACCCTCTATATGACTTTACAGTATTTCATGAGAAGGTGATCTTAGGCACTAAACATTCGCATTGTTTTTGCAGACTTGCAAGACACCCCCCCCCCCGGCCCCCAACACATCATCACTGACAACACATTATTCAACACATTCAGATGAAACAGCTGTACATCGAAGACAGAATGGACTGTAATTGCAATAAACAGTTTTTTGTTTACAGAACAATACAGTAACTTTGTTCATGCCATCTTCAGTTAAAGTAATTGTGTCTGATACTGTTATGAGTATTGAGAATAAACAAATGTATTTGTTTCCGCATTGTATTTGTGGAGCTATTTATTTGATGTTTGTGTGTAACGTTGTGATGCAAAAATACCATTTTTATTTATATTTATTTATTTATATTTATATACTTTGAATGAAGTGTTTGCTTTTGCAAGAGATGTAAGATATTTTGTATTTAGTGTATGTTTTTGGTTTTTGTGTGTAGAATTCTGACAAAGAAATTTTAGCAATAGTAAAAAACTGTAAAAGGTTGCAGTGAAAACTAATGTACCTAAACCCTGCTGCATGTCTCAAGTTTGAGAAACATCCTATTGCAGCTAATTGCTAATTTCCTCTAGCAAAAAATGTACTTACTGGAAAAAACTGAACATTCGACTCCCGAGAGGGTCTTTTAGTACAACCAAACGCTCAACAAGACTTTTTTAGGTGACCAAAATGTTACAATTAACTTTCATGAACTGAAAACACACTGAAATAGCGACGGCTATGGCTATGCCCATACTCTGAATCAGGGATTACGCCAAGGTTTACGTTACCTAACCAATGTTGTCGCCGTGGTAGCGACTAGCCTGTGACAGCACCCACCTGTCACTCAAAGCAGCCACACCCTTAATGCATAACTTTAAACCTTAATACAATTTAAACGAGTGAGTTGTATAAAAATTCACCTCTCGTACAGTTGTCATGAAAGGGGAAATTAGCTATAGAGACCAAAACCATTTTTTGTACCAGGCTGTAAACATGTTTATTTCTGCTGTAAAGTTGGGCATTTTAACACGGGGGTCTATGGGGATTGACTCGCTTTTGGCCATTCAAGGAACTGCAGTTTTTGGCACTTCCACGTTGGCTTCATTTTTCAGCCCCGGAGGTTTCTGCTTGGAATCAACTAAGGAGCTCACTGTGATACAAGTCACAGTGAAGGTAGTAGGAGTTTACCAAAAGTCACACTGAGCAGCACTGTGCCCACTGCTAACATGAGTGTAGTCTCCTGTGAGACAGTCAGTGCTTGGCTGTAACCACTAATTTCCCCTATCGTGCCACGCGTGTGTCGGCCTCTAATGTGATGAAACCAGCCGAGTGCAGAACACTGTATCACACTGGCAATGTGCCAGAGATAACGCTGTGAGGCCAGCTGAGACCCTTACCCCTGTTGCAGAATCTCTTAAGAAAAGTCAAACACACCCTGCATTTCTGCACAGAGACAGCCCGCCATGCTGATAACGGCTGAGTGTTTAACACTGCTGCATATTTTAAGGCGAAATTAAAGAATAAAGCAGCTGAGGCTGTGGACGCCTGGGGTGTTGGGGCAGGGCCTGCCTGTGGTCTGTCCAGGTTTAGGTAGCCGTGCCCTGAGGGCTACACATGATCCAGCTATGTGTATGAATTGCTGCTTTGTGCCAGTAAGGTGTGTATTGGCTTTAGCATTGTTTTCCAAAGACAGAGCATCTGAAACATAAGAGGAAGTGAAAGAATATACATAGACCTGTCTCATGAGTACTCCAGGTTGTGCTCCTGCACTGAGGGGAACTTTGGCCAGTTTCATCCATGGTGAAATTTGACACAAAAAATAAAAACTAGCAATATTTAAAAGACCCTAAACTGGAGGTTTCACAGTGAATGTAAGTGGGATTTCACAACATACAGTATGAAGTGTAAGCCTATTTGGCTACCATGACAACAGCTGAACATTTTAACACTAATGTCACATGGTAGATGTAGCTCAGTTACAATGAAACCATGAACCCAGATGCATTCTGACAGTGAGGCTATGTTGTATGTATTCAGCCTTTAGGGTTAAAAGCATATCTTCTAACATGTTCTGTCACAGATTCAGCAACATTTCCATGTCAAGCATCAGTTGGCGTTCCCTCCAAAACATCTTAGTCATTTTCTGTGTATTTGCAACACTGTGCAGGCTTTCATAATGCTTTGTAATATAAACACAACACCCTTAATCCCAAGTATTTCAGTTAATTTCAGTCGTACTTTAAATATCCTGCTTCCCAGTCTGACAGCAGAGTGACACCAAAAAGAAAAGACATATTTGCTTGTTAAATATGTACCCATACATCCAAAATTAATTTATTTTCAGATATAATTAACTGAAAGACTAATAGAGCCACAGACCTATTAGCATAATTATTAAATTGCATCAGCATCTATCACCTGAAACGATATTGTTTTATGAATGCAAACAGAACATTTGTTGTTGTGTAGAACTTGCAACACAATCACATCTGATTATACCAATTAGATGTAGAGACTGCGATAGATTTAAACTGCCTCCCCTAAGAAGAAAGACATTTTGCTTAATCACAGACTTAATTTACAGATATTTGAGTCTTCTCATTAGTCTATCCCTACATTTTAGTTACTAACGTTGCAGTTCAACCACAAATTTACATTCCTGATAAAAGGGCAAATCAATATATGTGTGTACTTCCTTATGACCTTGTTGAATTCCTCAGTAGTCCTGTCATATGGACTAAGCATACCTGCATATACAGTATTTGTGCTATATTGAAACCTTCCATATGACTATTTTATTGAGTGAAAGATACACCTGTGCATCTCTTAATTAAGCAATCAGCTCTGTCTACAACTACTCTGTAACGAATGACTTGCTAAAAGCATGATTATGCAAGTGTGGTTTCAGTCAGTGCGCTCTCTTTTCTTTGCTGATACTTAATTTGTATGCAGCCACTTTCTTTGCTTGCCCCTAGGAGAGCAGAGGTCCATATAATGGTTATTCCAAGAGCTCTGCTTTGAATATTTCAAAGGGATGCAACACAACTCGGAGAAAATTCAGATCAGTACAGATGGATTAATCAATGCTTTGGTATTTCACAAAGGAAGCCTGCATTAAGTTCAAAGGGGGAAACTTGTTAGCCAAACACACATGGGGGATGCTGTATTATCTCCAGCGTCTCTTGAGCTGCAGTCTATGCTTCAGATATTGACATTTTTATAGACTCCTCTGTATTGATCTGTGTAAAATGTAGGGGGTTTAATTGAAGAGAGGAGTCATAATAAAAAGGAAAAGCGGTTCACACTACGGTTTGTTTCCCTGTCTACATCACCCTGCAGTGCCAAATACATGGAAGACAGAACTAAGGGCTAAAAAAAAAATGAAATAAGGACATGTGTCTCTTCTTGTATCATCCTCAGAGACTCACCTCTCAGCGTTTAACTGGGATCTTGTGCTTAATTATGCATGTAATATGTTGTCAGAGGAATTGTCACTTAAGTGTGTGATCTGGCTTTTCCCCTGTCGCCAGTGCAAGATAAGATCTATTAATTGCTCCTATAAGAACTCTTTCTACAATATGTCTCTCTGCTGTATGGGGAGGGTTATTTTATCTCATACAAGGTTGTGTTGAACTGAGGCAGTGAAGCGTCTGGATTGGTGCAGACGTCTATAATATGTGAGGAAAATATTGTTATGTTCTCATTTAAACTAAGAATACTGGACAATGTTGGATGAAATGTGTTCACAGTAGTTTTGAGAATGACTGGTGAAACTATCACAGAAATGTACTTGAGAGGATCTCTATATTTCATTGATCTACATTCCTCCGCTGACATTTCTGTCTCAGCAAGTTAAACTCTCAGGCTCTGTATGAATGAACGGTTATTCTGTGAATTTATTTCGCTCATAGTTAATATGACCGGCCCAGTGTTGATAATCAATTTAGTTTCCGAATATCTACAGTGTAGCGGGTTATTTTTAATCTTAGAGTCTGGTAGGATTACAAATATCAGTCAGGGTCACAGCTTTATTGGCTGTAGATATATGGCAAGTGACATTTAGTTTAATATCTTTTTTTTGTCTCCTGATTTTTTTTTTTTTTCTAAACCTGAAAAAGGTTGGTTTATAACCTTTCATACAGAAACATTTTAGTGGTGTCTGATGATCATTATACTCCTCGCAGTCATAATGTAGAGGACAGAGTATTTCTCTCTATGTTTTCAATATCTTGTGACAAACTTGTACCTCTAATTTGTAATCACTCCCCACTAAATCCCACAAAAGGCTTTCCATTTTAAAAAACAAGTGACTTTATTCCAATCGAGTGTGAATCATGTGTATTGATGTCTTTTCAAAGGATATGACGGCTTTAGAACTTATGAAGCTCCCAAACAAGATTGTGGTGTACCTAGGGCGCGGAGTCAGATTTAGTACTCTAAACACGTCATACTGGAGCACAACAAGGCTGCTGAGCCTGAATGCTTAATTTGCGGCCAGTGGGATGCTTTATCCAGAGATATAAACAAGTGCAGGCCCTATTGCATGCACAGTCACGTGGGGTGAGCATGGGCTGAATTGTTGAACAGTATATGGAGCCTCCTTGTTAACCCCCAGAGCCAGATTCCAAGCATTCATTCAAGAAAGACTCCAGACCTTGAAAATCAAGTTGTGCATAGCAATTGAAATCATAACTCCAAGGAAGTGGGCAGAGCCACACATTAAGTTTTTCATTATATTTTTCTCTTAGCATCACAGCGACAACACCCCATGAATTCAAATGACCTGGACCAAAATGAAAAAGCCCCAATTAATCAGACACGATTGTCATATCAGCATCCATTTCAAAATCATAATCTGCAACTACAAATATAGACTGTATTCTAATTGTGCGGACAAAAGCCTTTTCTCTCAATACATTTTTCTTTGCATTGCAGTGTCCTGAGGATGCCTCAAAGTGTCCTTGTATAATGCTAAGCAAGCCTTTTTGTTAGCGAGCCATCTCTTGCTACTTAAAACCTTAAAATCAATACCTGGAATTCACAACTTTTACAGCTATTGTGGAGGAGAAAGCATGCTGGATATTCACAGGGAACACGCATGTTCAGTGTATTAAACTAGGTGCCCAAACCACTGGTGTATGTGCAATATAAATAAAATAGGGTACAGAACTGGGGGGATCTTAGCCTAATTCATTTTATTGCCATATGTGTCAATAACCTGCTGTAAATACTCACATCCGTGTGATTCATAATGTGTATTCTCCCTTTGACAGTGAATTTTATTTAGTGCCTGCATGACACATGTGTTAACCCTTTGTCATGTGTCAGATTTACACATTGTTGTAGACTGCATGGTATGTAGTATTGCATTGAATGGGTGGATGGGGAGACATAAAAATGCGACTGCATTTCTAGCAGCGAGGGAAAACTTTTGCAGATGTCCATTAGATTCCTCTTTAACAGCAACTATTAAATGTGTCAATTTTTTTAAATTGTATGATTTTTTTTTTTTACTTGTCGTAAACCTACGACCGACAAAATAGTGCTAAGTGAGAGCACTTCAGGATAAACATCTGGACTTACATCTGCCAGAAAAGTTTACTGTCAATAGGTGAACTATTACAAAACAGGTGTTATTTATTATGTGAAAAAAACAGTGATAGTGATGATTATTATTCTCAAAAGTTAAGTACAATATTTTATTCATTAACACCAGAAATTAACTTGTTTAAAAGTGCTGGAGAGAGGGAACTCAACCAAAGTCATTTTTAAAGAAATGTCCTTTTAAGAAGTTTTCGGGGATTCAAGCAGAGCGATTGAAGCGGTTGTCATTTCTGGGTCATTCTGTTGAGCCAACTAGGAGACAGATAAAGTCTCAATTAAAGATAGCATACATCACATTCTGTCAGTCCTTAAATGCTATTACATCACAGGCTCAGGCTGAGTAAAAAAGGTCTTCACTCCCAAAAAAAAAAAAAAAAGAACACTAAATTATTCAGCCTGCGTGTCAAAGACTGACTTCCATACAGTCTTAGCACATGTCTGTCTCCTTTAAGGCTCCTTTAGTTCAGGTGTGTTTAGAATAAAAGTGCAAAGAGATTCAATGTGCAACATTTCAGTTCAATGCCTGACCAACATCCTGGTTCTGTGTTGCTGTTCATCGGACATGAGGATGATGTCACAACATTCCTTGACTCCCTTTTTGGCTGATGGGAATGTGTCTGCTGTGCAATCTAGCTCTGCGGGACATCATTCAAAACAAATGCTCCCTGCCAGTGGTGGAGTGTGCAGGTTTTCAATCCAATCAAACCTCACCCTCTAATTTTACTAATCAGCATGCCTTCAACCAGACAGAGAGGAACAAACTGGTGAAATCAGCTGGTGATGAATTTGGCTGCAATTTAAACCTGCATATCTTCCAGGGCACAGGAGTGGACACCACCAGCTAAGAGGAAATGTGGCAGCACACCTCGGTGATCCGAGTCCTATCCATGTACAATGGATGCACTGAATGTTCACATTAAAATAATTTCTTGGCTCGCTCCATGTGCCCTGATAGTGCTGCTTCTTTTCATGATCCCTTAAAATTCAACCAACCTCTGTGTGTGACAAAGCTGTGTGGATTCACATTGAGAATGTGATAGAAATTGTGTGTACAAGAAAACTAAAAACACATTCCAACAATTCAATGAAGGATGAAGGATTTTAGTTTATTCGTTTTTCATTAAAAATATGTATTCTATTAGCTTTAATTTATCAGCATGCAGTTTTTATATCAGAAAACAACATCTGGAAAAATCTGCTGTATACAAGTGAAGAAGTGATCTGGATTTAGGTCTGAGTCCTATTAAAACTTGAAGGTGGCCTTGATTTCCATATTCATGACCTCGAGTGTGTATGTTTCAGGAGGCTGCGTATTCCCGTGTGTGACTCCAAGGTTGGAACCGGCACAGTGGGTGTGTGCTGAAAGTGGCTCTTAAGTGTAGTTCCAGAGGTGGTGAAAGTGTTGAGGGTGTTGTTATAGTTACTGTTGGGCATAAAACCTTTATAACTTCCACTTGTTCAGGATTGCTGAAGTGATATCTATTGTATTTTTTTTTTTGAAGTGTTTGAAGCTAAAGGAAAAATATTATTAAAGACAAAAGTATTTAAGCTGAGGTTAATGAATTTTTCAAACTCAAACAATATAAGTACAAGATCACTTATACATGTAACAGGGGCTTGGTTTGTTTCAGCTTTCATATTTAGGATCAAATATGTAAATTAATACTGCACTGCAGTATATTGATATTAATGCTAGGATCAAATCGTTATCTGTAATCTGAATAGTGACAAACCCACAGATAAGTATCACTTGACTGCAGTTCCCATCAACTCTATGCAGAACCTTTTTGGCATCTTTCAGCTCATTGTTTTGGTTTTTACGTCCAACAACTTTATTATTTTGGTTGAGGCTCTCATTAACCTCTTTTCAACCACAATGAGCAGCTGCTTTCAGCAAAAAAAAGAAAAAAAAACTACTATAAACCCACTGTACATTACCTATCAGCACTAAATGGCACTTAGACGGAGTTACCAACTATCTACATAGTCCCTCTGGTGTTGGTGGAGATCAAAACAGAGCTAGAAGAGACTGAATATTGGACTTACATTCATCAAGAGAGCAAAAACATGACTCAAATGTGTGCTAACATTGTCTGTTGGATGCGTAAATAGGCTACTTTTTGCTAACATGTTAGCTATAACATGGTGATAATATCAATGTTGTGTTTACAACTTGATCTGCTGCCCTCAAGTGGCCAAAAAAAATCAATGTATGCCACTTTAAATAAGCGTTGTGGTCCTAAAATGCCAATAATATAGTGATTGTTTTAACTAGTAGTGTTCTAATGTTTTATGTAATATTAAAATAGGCATTTCTAAGCAGAGTGGATTAATGGTACACAGATAAGTTAACTGATACACCAAGCAGTCACTTGCAAAACAAAAAAATCCATTAAGCGTTTTACTGAAAAAAAAACATGAACTAATACAGTAATTATCTTAAGTTACAATTGCACAAGTGTTAGTTGTAACCGATGGCCGTCAATAATCAGCAGGAGATTGTTGGTACCACAGAGATGTGAAAGTGCACATCTTAAAACAGAATAATTTGTAGGGAAAGCCATCACTTATCTAGGTGCCCTGCTGTCTATAAAGAGCAAGTAATTCATTACTGTCACCCTTAAAGTACATAGCCCTGATTGCTAATGTGAGGACACAATCACCATGCAAGCACAAAGAGCCGAGCAAATATTCTGCAACGCCCAACCTTGACAATGCTAAACAATAGAGAAGTATTGTTTATATAATGTATGACTCAACATTTTGTCTTATTTTAAAACCTGGAGTTGACTGCATTTATGCTCCCGGACTAATGCATTTTGTGATAATATAATTTTATAGGTGCTCTCTCATATAACACACATATATTTGTTGGAAATCTATTATTAGAGATGTGATTCTGAGGCAACTACTCCCTCGCAATCTCCTGACGTTTGTCCCAGTCTGAAAGGCATGTAAAAAATATCTGTTTACATTATAGCTTGACAACAGTGTGCTGACATCTCCATTTCCCATGTGACCGCATGAAATAACCCTGTCAAAAATATATTACAATCCATACATATGACATTTTGCTCTCTTCAGTCACACAAGGTCATTGGGTGAGGCTGCAAGCGCTCTCTGCTGCGAGGAGCCTTTGGTGCAATTTTAATGACAATCATTGACAGTGAGCACAGTTTCCAGGCATCATTTTATCATGTTCAATTTGGAATAGATGGAATATAGCAATCTGGTTCTGCTTGAGTCTGAGTGAACCACACTGCACTTATTCAACCAATGTAAAAGACAGAAGAAAAAGGTAAAAAAATCTCCCTTAACAGCATCAGACTCTGTGAGCTTTCAGTCAGCGTGTATTAGATTTATCACTTTCTTGTCCCTACACCTTGTTGATGCCTCCAGAGTACGACTACATTGGTATGGGAGGGGAGGCCTAAGCTGTGACTATGACATCTTTCTTGGTGCATTATCTTCACACTCGATCTCCTTGGGGGAGATGGAGTGCACAGAGGAAGTGCTTCCACCGGTTAAGTCCTAACATGTAACCAGACATTGCTTTTAGGGGTCGGCTGTTAACAGGGTTGACAATGCTCTTTTATAGCCTTCAGATTGAATATTCCCTGAGTCTCCTGCAGCAGAGGCCATGTCATTACAGCTGATAGCGCCATTATTTTTTGAAAGAGTTGGCAGGACTTTTTTATGTTTTGTATTTTCCCTGCACTTAATGGCTGTCAGTGTTCCTTACCTTTAGTGTACGTACTTTCGCAAGGACGTTTTTGGTTATGACACCGTGTATTCTGTGCATTCACTGTTGTATTCAGATCTCCGTGTTCAGGTCGTTCAGGTTTTCCAGATTACTGAGGACATAAAAACTATAACTTTGAGAAGATAAGGAACCATGGATTCTTTTATAGAAAAAAAAGAAATTAATTGTAGCCATGTCTTAACGAGGATAATTTTTAAAAGTCACCTTCACATGAAGTGATTTGGCATTTTCAGATAACTAAATTAATAATATGGTGCTTGTCAGGTTAAAACAGACGCACCAAAGTGTACATTATTGAATACATTGCCTAAATAAATAATTATGAAATAAGTAATTAAATAAACAAATGGTTGAAAATAAATGAACCAATAATTGGTGAAACAATTTAAGACATTATCAAAACTGAACTTATTATGATCCAGATTATGAGTTCTTTCTTTATTTCACTGTAAAAGTGTTTATTTCAGAATGCCTGTTTTCTGTCTAGCTTTATTTCATGATGGCATTTTTCACATCACTTTTATTTCGTGTCACATTTTATTTCATAAGGTCACTTTTCATAACCATGGTATCACCACCCCTCACCTTTCAGCCACCCACATGCCCCCAGCCTCTCTTCAGCAAGCAAGCTCAACAACTGCTAGATGTAGCCGGTTAGGTCTGGTTAGCTTGAACAACATCGACAATGTTAAAGTAATTCTGAATCAACCGACTAGATGCTGCAATAAACACAGTAAGCAGACAGAATAACTAACCTCTCCTTTTATTTGGCTTAACAATGCTTCTTAGTTACTCACCTAGCTGGCTATGAACTATGAGCTTGGATTATGCAGCAACAAAGTGAAGAGCCAGTGTTAGCTTGCTCCTGTTAGCTCGGGCAACCAGAGAAAGACAGTCAGTGTTCAGAATACGCTTAGGACAGAGGAATGTGTGCTAAAACCTAAAAACATACATGCTGTTATGACCCAGCTCTTAGACCACAACAAATGGGAGACGCACCATAGTAAAGTTTAAACACAAGATATTTTATTGAACCCAAATTGAACCAAATTAAAGAACTAAAAAGCATGGAATCTGGATATCAGTAAGTCGTAGTAAGGTGCAAAACAAAGGCATATGAATAAGTTAAAACAGCATACTAAACCAAACAAATGGTTGTCTGATGAGGAAAGGGAGAGGAAAGCTGCAGCAGCAGCACACAAGGCAGAGCGGCAGACAGAGAGAGATGCACTGCAGCCAGGCTTGAATACCTGGGAACACCCTGGGGCCCCCAGGTGTTCCAGGTTACCCTAACGATCAACCTGCAGGGTGAACAAAGAGACAAGTGAACCACACAGCAACACAAGATGACCCTTCCCTCTCCCTTTTAAGACAAAAACAATTTCACAATACACACAACAAAATCAATAGACAGGATACCCGTACCCAACATGAGGAAATCTCCACATTACCTGCACTGTCCCACCACCTTCCTCACACCTCAGCAACTGGATCTGGGAAGCAAATTAAGAGGGAGAGAGAGAGAGAGAGAGAGAGCAGAACAGAAACAGGCACTGATGAAAACCCCAAAGTTTGCCTAGAAAATTAACCCACTGCAGCATGGGACAAAGCATCTAACACAATATTATCTGTGCCCTGCGCTGTGATATGTCTAAAATCCAATCAATATGCCTGGAGCAACAGACACCAGTGCATCAGCCTCTGTTTAGGACAGCGCAATGAGTTGAAGAAGGTCAAGGGATTGTGGTCTGTATAAACCACCACTGGCCTACCCCCTGTGCCAATGTAAACCTCAAAATACTGTAAGGCCAAAAGCAGAGGCAGAGTCTCCTTCTCAATCACTGAGTAGTTAAGCTGGTAGGGAATTCATTTCCTTGAGAAGTAGCAAACAGGTCTATCAATGCCATCCTCGCCTTCCTGCAACAAAACTGCGCCCACATTACCGGCATCCGCCTGGAGCTTGAAAGGATCATCCAGACGTGGTGCAGCCAGAACAGGAGCCAAACATAACAAGGTTTTGACATTCTCGAATGTGCTCTGACACTTGGGGGACCACATAAATTTTGCTGTACTTTTAAGCAGGTCAATTAATGGCACAACCACAGTGGAAAACTCATGACTGTATACTCGTACAGCCCAGACAGAGTAATGAAAGTTGAGATTTCGTGTGCACACGCAGAGAGTGGGACCTGCCAATACCCTTTCAACAAATCAAATTTACTCACAAACCTTGCAGGAACCACTTGATCTATGCAGTCCTCCATGTGTGGCAGCAGAAAGGAATCAGGCTTAGTGATGTTATTTACTTTGAAGGCGTCCTCTCCACCACGCTCTGCCACTGCGTGCGCCAGGGCACCCGTCCCGGCCTCCACCAAAAGAGGACTTGTGTGTACCCCGGAACCCCCTACACACAGTTCGGTAGCCTCAGGCACAGCACAGGAGTAGTACAGCTTTAACAAATTTACATGACACAGCTGAGTAGCTTTCCTGAGGTCAGGAGTTCCAATGACGTAGTTCTGTTCAGACAATTTATTCACAATAGAGTAAAGACCCACAAATTTTGCCTGAAACGGAGAACCCACAATAGGAAGAAGAACCAAAACCTGATCTCAAGGGTTAAACTCACGATGCTCCGCAAATACCGTAAAATGTGGCCGTACGTCTTATGCGCACCAAGAAGTCCTGCTTAGTCCTGAGACACCTTCAAAACCACATTTACTTGGCACGACATCCTGAAAAATCACTTCAACAACAAAGTCTCCCTGGACAAAGTAACCATGAGCAACGTCATTTTTTCAACCAGCCAAGCCTCATCCCACAAATCAGACAAGGATGAATCAGCCCTTTGGCTCTTCATCCAATCCTCCCTGGAAAGAGACGGATCAGGTGGCGATACCACATGTTCATCAAGCACCTTATTGCTACACCCCGAAACAGGCAGGTCAGGAGCAGACACTTTACGGCTCTGTGCACGCGTCACGGCACAAATTGGAAAAACCCCTGGAAATCCCAGACTACTCTCATCCAGCTCCCCAGATGCCCAAAATCATAACCAAAGAACACGTACCTAAAAAAAAAACTACCCCTATGCGTCAACACAAAATCATCAGTCAATTCAGCTGCTTTAAGCATGGTGGAGGGCTTTTGCTCATTCACACATCACATCACAATGTGATAGCATCTTTAAACTGTTCCAACACAATCAGTTCACAAAGCTTATGAAAAGTATCAACTCTTGCAGCCGAGCAGCACCGGTTAAAGTGGGATGCCTTCAGTTGGGCGCTGGCTCCGCCACAACCGGACTCAACTCTACTCTACCAAAACTTACTAACAACTTACCCCGAGTCTTCATGTGGCTTGCGGCAGGTATTTATGCAATGAAAGCCTGCAGCCTTGAAAAGCGACCTACAAGCAGGCAACCCTACGAAATCACGTGGAAGTGCCTCCGAGACAGTTGTCCAAAAACAACTGACACTAACCACATAACCCCAACTCTACAAAAAACAACAACAAATGGATGCAACCCAAAGGGGAAACGCAGCTACAGCCTAACAGGGAAAACTCTGTATACAGCGTATCAGGACAATAATTACCTTCAGAACGGCACACAACAATCTGACACCAGGTCAGAAACCAATGCTTCCAGAATGAATGAATGAATGACATGGCATGGCATGGCATGTGCACATATTCTTTGTTTGGGCTACATCAGTTCATAAATAATTGGCATCCATGTTTAATGATGGAGAGGAAAATACACAGTGCCAAGTTGCTTTGACTTTCCCTTGTTCCCTTCTCTCTGCCGCTTCATTCCTCTCTTTTTCTGCTCCAAATTACTTCCTAAAGGAGGAACAAAAAGCTGTGGGATCCATCCTCCCTAGTCATCAGGACTCTGAGCCCTGCTGGTTTTCTCTCTAACCATCTAATCAGGGAATCCAAGAGGGTAGGTAGAATTGAAAACAAAAAGTACTGGCCCTGGGGTAGTCGGGAAAAAGCATGTTCACCAAGAGATCAACTCATCAATCAACTGAAAATGATTTTTTCTCTATGTGAGGAGGAAAAAAAATAATGTGACGTATTATGATGGATAAATTAATATAGCAACAATGATGACCGCATGTGGCCATTTGGGTGAGCATATGAGAGACAATTTCAACAAACGCACTGCAAATATCAGTAATCATGTGTTATTAGAATTTTTATTATTAGAATAAAAGTAAAAATATTACTTGACTACTCTCTACCTTAAACATAACTAGAAAACATCACATTCCTGTGTTTTGGTCTGCCTTGTGAGCTTCCCTGAGGATGTATTTAGGTTTGAGGTTCTCTTAGAAACAATCCTGTATTTTGAGGGGAGAAAAAACAGAGCTATAATTACAGCTGATATAAGAGCTCTCTTACACACTTCACAGAAGGACACCGTTTAAAAGCTTTTTTAATGAGAAGCTTTACAAGTGCAATTGCATGTATTAATTACTTCCTTATAAGAATAAATGAGAATGACAGGGTAATTAAAAGTTGTGGTGTTAATTTCCCTAAAGATAATATACTATATGGTAGATTCAAAGTCATTTATTAAATTGATGAAATTATCTTGAAGCAGTTTTACTGCTCTCACCTTTAAAGAGGTTACATGGGTGTAGTAAACCTTGATCAGTGGAGGTGGTTTGGCAAACCTAGAAATTAGAAATAATGATAATTAAAATCACAAAAAGGACATGGAAAGATCTTTGTTCACATTTGGGGATATAACCTTGGCACAATGCAACGTAACATGCATATAAGAAACAGATAAATTATTTGATAGTGTGGAAATGTGCAGAAATTACATACCACCAGAGATGCACCTGGGCTCAGATACGGCATCAAAATTCCATCTTTTATTGATGCCAAATACTTAATATTGAATGTTAGAGAAGGTCCTGAATCGTTAAAATTAGCATTAAAAAATTATCACCTACCCCACATGGATGTGGGCTATACCTGTG
This sequence comes from Scomberomorus guttatus, assembly GCA_038419695.1. Lineage (NCBI taxonomy): Eukaryota > Metazoa > Chordata > Actinopteri > Scombriformes > Scombridae > Scomberomorus > Scomberomorus guttatus. The sequence continues at coordinate 2,722,708 of CM076459.1, forward strand.
TATTTAAAGGCAACACATCCTGATAATGTTTGTTTGACAGTTGGAGATTTATGTAGACAAAAAAAGGATCACGTAGCACAGAATCACTTCATTAAATAATCCTGTATATAATAATAAAATCCTGTAGACGTGAAAATAATCAGTGCTATTGATTTGAGGAGGAGTTATAAGTGGACAATATGTTTACTATATGTGCCGTTTCCTAATTCAACCAAAAGTTGTACATGAGTTGGGACTAATCTGTTGCACCCTGGATCTGTGTTATCAAGCAGCCCCCTGTGGAAAGCAGTGGATTATAACATAATTAAGGCTTCTCATGTGATCTGCAGCTGCACCAGTCAAAGGAAAGTTTGTCAAACCAAATTCGTGCAGCAACTGTCACTTTTATCATAACTGTTTGATTATCTATGGTTTCATCTTCAATCTGCATTATTGACTTGACCTTAATTCAGTTTTCTTTTCTGACTGAATGCTGGCTTTCTTCCTTTCACATTCCTTTTAAGACTATATTTCACCTCACTTCATAATAGGTTGCTATTTTTCAGTATTTGTGACTGATATATTCTAATGATTGGTATCCAGGCATAATTACTTCTAGAGAGGGATTTAGAGGTCAGAACCTGCATTGAATCAGTATATAATAACACACAAAAATACTTTTGCATGAAATTGCATTATAACAATCACAGTTTTCCACTTAGAGCTCGATTTGAAAGGCTACATGTCATTTTGAATGCATGTGTGTTTTTCCTTTATATCGTCGCAGCCCTTCCAAAGAGGCGAGGGGGCAGGGACCTTATTTCATACATGCAGATGCACCTACCTATTGCATTCAGCATAATTGAAAACACCTTTCAAAAAAATGAGAAAGGGCTCACTGCATACTATATACAGTATTTTTTTTTCATGTCTGTGTGAGAAAACACTTCAATTCTTGCATTATTCATTAGAAAAATCATTTTCATTTCAATAATGTTGGTTCTTACTGAAGATGAAAATCTTTAAAAACAGATCACAAATGTATAGTTTCATATAGGAACTTAATTATTGGTTATATATATATATATATATATATATATACACACACACACACACATATATATATAAACAGCCTTATCCTTTAATACACAGTACTGCCAGTCTATTGCCTCTTACAAGGTAGTATTGTCATGTTCACACGATGCTGGAATATGTATACAAACAAGGCAAGCAAGGCCAAGTGAAGACCGACATTCCCTGTATATGTTTGTGAGTGTGAGAAAAATAGAGAGAAATAGAGCTAAGAGAGTCACTGACCACACTTTACTTACAAAAATAAATACAGTTTGTTGTTGAGTCCATTCCAAAGCATGTGTTAGTTCTACAGTAAGACCCCTGATCTGCACCTGGTCACACCAATATGTTAATGTCAGATATGCCAGAGGTTTTTTTGTGTGTGTTATTTAAAGTCTGCCAAGAGATACACAGAGAGGAGTGTGTCATCACTGCTGAATCCAGAACCACTTGTTTCACACCATATAACAAACCTGCCACCCCCCGCGGTGTGTGCTGATCCAGCTACAAAGCACTTTCTTCCTGGTTGCTGCACAGAGCACTTCAGGCGCTCTTTTGTGCCGACAGCCATCAGACTTCAGACTGTAGAGAGCTTCCTGCCCCACTGGCCCAGCCTCAGCCAGCCAGACGAAGCCGGATGCCTGCAATGACTACAATGGACTCTCTATGCTCTGGGCTACTCCATACAGTACATGTACAGCTCTGCTTACATACGTCATGTCTTCAGTGTGTATAAAGTATGACTGTGAAAGTACTGTCACGTTTTCTACTTTCCATCCATACTAACTATATCTGTAAAATGAATTGAAAGTGTATTTTATAAACACAGCTCCAGACACGTTAACACGTCTGTTCATTTACGAGGCTTCCTGCAGGGGTGATAATGACAATAATAATGGGATGATGTGAACACAAGTACTTTCTGTGCAGATGTTATAAAAAAAATGTTCCCATGTGGCCTTTTTATACTCTATTTTTCTGTTATTTAGTGCTTAAATATTACAACTTCTTTTCATAATGTTTCTGATTTTACTGATACTGATGCTGCTACAGTATACTCAGTGTTATATATTCAGTAGCATCAACTTGTTGATGTATCATATTCGTTATTGCTGCTGCAATAGTCCAGTTAGTACATGGCTAACATTAACGTTTCATCTAATCGTCATCTAATCTATAATACCAAGGTTGTAACAAAGAAACATATTGACTGAAGCATTATTTAAACTGCAAAACACTTGAAACTCATCACTAGATGAGCTAAATTTAATGGAAAAGAAAATAGGTAATGACTATCAGCCCAAAGGCAGGAATCCATTAACCATAATAGAGAAACAGTGTGAATCAACATGAAAAATGTATTGGCTTACAGTAGTGTCAGTCATATTTAACTGCTCCCAAACGGCTTTCAGGGACATTCTGCATATGTAACTGTGGGCTTCTGCAGATTACCTCCACAAGTGTCATGCAGAACGAGTTTTGATAGCAATCACATCTGCTGCAGAATTCCCTTTTGTTTACTTCAAGTGCAATTCTTAGAGTAAATATTTAGCTGGTGAATAACTGCAGGCTGTAATTGACGTGCATCATTTAACAATCCTCATTTAATGCTTTCATGGTTCACTGCAGGTATATTATGAGTTTGATTTGAAATGTCAATGGCACTGGGAACTGCCTTTCACCACTATATTGAGTAATCTTATCATATTTTAAATATCTCCTTTTATATTCCTCTTCTAGACAGTTGGAGGACCAGCTTTAATGTGTGGTGCTCTTATTCTATCCATATACCTGTAACCTTGTTGCAATTTTCACACTAAAAACAAACTCTGTGTAAATTATGTGGTATGTGTGGTTTTAACTACATTTTTTAAAGGCCAACATTGAAAACTATCTAAACTATTTATCACAGGGGTGGGGGGGGTAACTTATTAGAAATAAAAGGGTTCATGCCTGGGGGGGGGTTGCATGCAAATCGCACGCCGGTTTGTTTACATGTATAGGCTGACTTTCACTGCGGTTAGACTGAAACTTAAAAATAAGTGCAGTGACAGATTATCCTGTGGACTATTATGAGGACGATTGTGAGTCATTTCATTTTGACTGGCCAATCGTATTTATCTAAGCCGAAGTACACAGGAAGGAGATAAAACTAATGAACGAGGAAAATGAAGAATGGATGCAGAAAGGCAACAGGAGGTCAGGAAAGTCAACGTACAGTAACAGTTACCTCAGAGAAACTGCTGGTATTCTTGCTGTCACTGCTCTCCTCTTCTGTTGCAGAGTGGTACCTGTTGCTGCCAGACCAAACGCTCAGCTCCACACATAAAGAAAGATGTGATTACAACATGTAACATACTGTGTGAGAAATTACAGTATGTAAGTCTCTATCATCCAGCAGTAGTCCATGAAAACTGCATGTATCTTCCAAGTTACTACTTCTGAAGCAGGAACACATGCTGAGCTATCCACAGCCTCACACGTAAAGAAACCGACGTGCAAGTTGCCCCAGATTTAGATTTCTATGCAGTTGATGGTTGCTACAGGTGGCTGGTTTCTGTGTTTACTTTAGTTCAGACTCAGAAACAAAGATTTGAGGCAATTCGTTTAAAAATCCTGTTTATTTGGAACGGAGGCTCAGCAGCTTTTCCCGATGTTTGTCATTTTGTGTGATTTACATCCGTTTGTGAATCCTCCAAATTTCTAAAACGGAGCTGGACAAAGCAAAATGACCCAGAGAGCTACAATGACCACATTAATAGGAAATACAGGTTGAAATACACCAGAATTTTCTTTTAATTTTCCATTAATAGTGCATCACTTTCAACCTCTAATTGCCCCATCTTAAGGTCCGATTCACAAAAGATACTGTGCTAATGATATTATAGCTGAAACACATCCATACAGTTTTGCGTCTGATTGCAATTATCCATGTGGCAAAGTATAAATATTGCCTTTGTGCCAAGAACACAGTAGGCAGGACAATGACAGAGAGAAAGAGAAAAATTCAATTTTCAGACTGCGAGCTACAAATCCTGACCAACGAGGTGCAGAGGCATTCCTCAAAACTTCACACAAGGAATTTGAACAAAGTCTGGGCGTGACACCCCTTATAAATGCAGTTCAGTTACCACCAACTCTCTGAAGATACTAATAATTTCACTCTAACTGCGTGTGGCTGTTAGTGCTGGTCTTTGTGAATTAGTGTCGAGGCTCAATTGCATAGAAAGGGGCCAATTTTGCGCCAACTGTAGGCATATTACCTCATTTAAATACGTGCAAATAACAAAGGAGCACCGAGATGCTATTTGCTTGGCAGCACAGTTAGGGGTGCAATTCACCCTTTGTGGGTACTTTGTGAATTACACGGTTTCTTTTTGTCTTATTTGTGCAGGTTTAGCGGCCGCAAAAGCCGCACAATCCTTTTGTCAATTCGCCCCTCTGTGTGTAGTTTTTGGAAGGATTTAGCAGTGCATCAATTATGCAGTTTTCTGCCTTATCAAATCACACATACATTTATACATAAGGTTCCTTATCACTGCCTCACATGTGGGTACATTTATGCTGAATAACATATGACTAACACCATAAAGTCTTGGCATACAAAATAACTCCCTCGTGGTGTCATTGTAAATGACTGTAAGTCTCTTTTTATACCTGCACCATGTGAGCAGTGAACAGTAAACCCTGAACAGACAGACCTACCCATCAGTTGAACACATGTGAGGAATACCTACAAGCATGTTGCCCTGAGCATATATCAAACAAGATAGATAGATAAATAGATGGGCCACGTGACACTTTGCTTCACCCACTTTGCTCTCTTTGTAGACACTTTTCAACCCACTTTGTAACGCTTTTCACAACAGCAATGCGACGAGTGGGTGTGCTTTCACTTCTTGTTCAGGAACCTTTTGAAGGTTTTTTCTGGTTAACTTGTCTGAGCTGATATTTTTGGAGATAAAATATTTATCCCAACAGTTGGGAATGTGCGTGACAAGTAAGTAAGAATGTGAAAGTAGTTGAGTGCATATGAGAATATGAGAGTATATGAGCTGAAATATACTATAAGGGATGATATTTTCTCTGATGATCTAGATCAATTATCATTGCCAATGACTGATGCATAAAATCGTTCTCTGATCTGCTGCCCCTGTGGTTAAGGTCTGGTTATGTTTAACTAAAAATGCTTTGGTAAAGGTTAGGGAAAGACTTACTTCATGCTTAAAAGAAACCTTTGCTGACTGTTGGTAGGAGATAGGAAAAAAAAACACCCAGAGGCACCATAATCCCACATGATAAATGTAAAACATCACAAGCATCCCAAGGAAGTGGCAACAGGGAATACAGGTGAAGTTGTGTGACATTGTTAATGTAGTGCATGACCTTGACAAGAAGCAACCAGATGGCTCACCGCAAACAACCAAACAGGGGTCAAACATATGTTTCTACCGTGGTCTAATCTGGAGGCAAGCCAAGGAAAGGAGATTTCTTATTATTTACTTTCAAGATCCAAAAAAGACGACAGCTAAGGAGATCTTGTGGAGCATTAATTAATGATTGCCATTAAGTCTAAATGAATCCACTTCAAAGAACCAACAGAATGTGTTAACACTTTTTGTTCCTTATTAGTATTTATTTTTAAATGGAAGTTGTGGTAACATTTGGATGTTAAATTTCTGGTCTTTTTTTTTTACATTCTTTGTAAAACCATGCCAGTGGGAGTGGGAGCATCGTTTACCTCAACGAACAGCTGATCGTGCTCTCCAAACCTGCATTACTACCTGAAGCGAGGCCTCAAATCCCAGACAAGTTGAAAAGAAGACAATGAGGATGCAAGAGCTAAATGGAGAGCAAGGAGGAGAACGTATAAAGCCTTTCTTCCTTCTGTCATCATTTCATGGGTAATGTGGAATCCCTGATGAAAAACATGGACAAGCTTGGTACACTGACCAAGACCCAGTAGGAATATCAGGAGCATGTGCTTCATTGAAAAATGGCTGCACAAACATATTTCGGGCCCTCCATCGTTACCAGCTTTCACACTGTTCGGGCTGACAGAGACCGCAGGAGGAGAGGTAAGAAAAGAGGTGGGGGATGGCGGTGCTTCTGAATAACAGACAGACATGTTGCAGTGAAAGACTGTCTCTGTGCCCCGCACATTCAACTGATGGCCATGAGTCTGCATCTATATTATCTGTCAAGGGAGTTCACATGTGCCTTTGTTGTTGCTGTGTGCGTTCTGCCAGCGTGTGACGTGTCAGAAACTCTGTCGGAGCTAGATTACAAGCTCAATACCCAAATGTATTTATGGACATTTCAGGAGACTTTAATCATGCTTCTGTGAACAGGTGATGAGCACCGCAGGAGCACCGCAGGGAGACCGTCCTCTCACCTTTCCCACCTCTGTCGCTCAGTACAACTCTGAGTCTTGTCAGCTGCAGAAGTTTTATGATGATTGTGCAGTTGTGTGGTTTGTCAGCAGCGGGCAGGATATGGAGACCTCGTGGACCACTTTGTTGAGTTGTGTCGGAGCAACCACCTGCTCCTGAATGTGGCCAAGACCAAGGAGAAGGGGGTGAATTTCAGAGGGAGGAGGACCACAACAAACCCCATTTCTGTTCTTGGAAAGTCTACAGGAGGAGGCAGAGCAGACTTCTTGAGAAGGCTTTAAAGTGCACAGCAAGAAGTTGCAAATCGAATGCAAATCTATTAATCGGGAAGGCTGACTGTGCTGGGGAATTTTCAGGAGCCGCTGGAGTTGGTTATAAAGAGGAGGAAGCTACACAAACTGTGAAACATCACATATAATGTCTCTTATGCCCTGCACAACCTACTGTACAGGTCAAACAGCGGAGCACCTTCAGCAAGAGACTAATTTAGCTCCGCTGTGACAAAGAACGCTACAGGAAGTCATTCCTGCCAGCTGCCATAACCCTGTTCATCAAGTCTCCTCTGTGTCGGGACAGGGGACTCCTCTGTCAGTGAAGCCTCACCTCACTTCCTCATATAACAAGGACAGGCTGCTCACCTGGACTTTTATTTACTACATTTATTCATCACATGATTCACCTGCTCTTAATCTTTGCAATCCTGCCTGTTTTTCTTTTGCACATCAGATCCTCCATCTATATATACATAATATACTTTATTCATATATTCATATATTATACATATTCAATGTGCAGATATTTCTGTTTGATATTCAATGTGAATTCTGCACCTTATCATACAGCGTTTAGCAATATTTCCTTAACTTGCACAAATGTCAGTTATATTACTGTATATTACCGGCATTGTACAGTGTATGGTAAATTCATATTAGAGTTAATTTCATAGTAGTACCTATATTTACTCTAGTTTTCTGTAGTCTGTTTTATTTCATGTTTTATTCAGTCTATTTTAGTTGTCGTATATAATTTGGCCTTTTAATTTTATTTGTTTCTCACCTCGTTTGTTTTTGTGATTTATGTGACGTAGCTGATGTAACACCGCAGTTTTCTATCTATCCGTCTTAATCAGTAAAATAAGCTTCAATCTGTAATGTCATTACAAAGTCAAAATAGCTCTGTTCACATTATGTTTCATCTGCAGTTGAATCCTAACCCTGAAAATAAGTGATATTTCTGGAATAGTGACTGGATGGCTAAACACACCTACTGATGATGTCATCACAATACATAAGCTGCATTTTATAAACAAGGCACGGATTGTTTCAAATTTAAATGCTGTTAATTTACTGCTATTAACCTGAATGTTAACACTCATTAAGGGAAGCTTATCATGCAGTAGGTGTAATAACTAAGGATACAGATATCATTGTAGAGAAGTAGGAGGAGGTTTACAAGTAATGATTAATTTGTTTACCGGGAAAAAAAAAAACTCATGAGAAAGCTAAGTAGAGATTTTGGCAGTGTCAGCATGAAGATATATATTGCAGGGCAGGTGCGACAAGGGCGAGGTGGCTTAGGCCTGGAAATAGGGCAGCATTGTGGAGTAAAGAAACACCGTCATCAGGGAGAAGAAAAATGGTGGTAGATCAAATACATCCACAGGAGGAGGCAGCCAGGTGTGCTAAAACAGTGTCTCAGGAAAAGCAGGGTCAGTGGGTGAAAGAGGAGAATGTAGAAAGGAAGAAACTCAGCTGGGGAGAGCTAAGAAGAAAAACTGCTTTAAATTAATCATAGGTGCAGCTTACAGTATGATGTGTTACCTTCTCCCCAAAGCTAAGCTTGCCTGATCCTGGCAATTGTGTTCAATAGTTACACTCAGGCATAATGCTGTCTGACTTTCATTTTAATCTACTCATTGCATTTTTAATTTAGAGGTTCTTCTCTACTTCTAAGGCAAACAACTGTCTTTACGGAGATAAATAAAGTTGTATTGCATTGAATTGAAGTGAATGCAGTAAAGCAGTTAGACAGTAATGTCAGTTATACAGCACTATAAGTGACATTGCTGAGTCCGTTACACAGTAATATTAAAGTTTGTTAACATTGGCTAGCATTAGCCTCCGTAAGCTACAAGTCGTACCAGACCAAGCAATTTTATTTTTAATTAATTTAGCTTTTCATTTGCATCTTCTTCAAAAGTTACATAGTCTCACTTTAGGTGATATTATCATTATAACTAGTATTAGTATTAGTAATAATAGTGCTGTAATAGTTATTTTTTCAGTTTGGGCATGGTATGAAAATTCTCAATCACAAACATCCAATCAAAGGGCTGTTTCAAGGTGAAAATAATGTTAGAGGAGACTTTGGCCTGCTCTTTATTTTTATGCTTTCGATTTAATTATTAAATAACTCCGGGTATGACAAGTATGTCTCATAGAAAAAAGTCATTGTTTAATAAAAAGACGAACCCTGTGGCAAATGGAAATTAAACATCAAGATTTAGGTGTTTCTGTCCGACACAGTGATTGATTACTGTTGCTTACGCTCGTTGCCTGCAGGCTGATCAAAAAGTGAATTGTGTGAAAATGTGCTGTTTTTTGAGGTATCTGGGTTGGTGTGGGAAGACACGATGCAAAGTTTCCGAGCCAGATTTGAAGCAAGGAAATCACAGTTACATCTATCAGGATGCATCAACAGGACAATTCATTTGTGTTTTCAAAAAGACTTAATTTATTTGGGCTTTATCGTTAAACTTTACTGTTATGTGAATCGTTTCTTCCATCACCATTTTTTGGTATAAGAGATGTAAAACTGTAAGAAACAAAGTATTGTTTTCATTCATTTTATTTTACGTTGCTATAGACAGGATTCATAATGGCTTGTCTGAGCTCTGCTACATCTAATGAAATGAACCTGAGCTTTTAGTATTTCAACAGAGTATTTAAAATATATCACACATAGTACAGCTGTTTTTACATATATTTAAGATTAATGCATCAATTTAGAAGCAGATTCACCCCTCACGGTAAGTCATGTGGAACTCATTTTTTAATGAAGACTGGCAAAAAGGCTCAGTTAATTCCTTGCGCATATTGTGTCTAAAACAAGATCAAAGACAAGCAACTTCAGTTTCATTTAAACGCTTGTGACTCGTTGCTTGTTAGAGCACATCAACATCACCAACGCTTACTGGCTTTAAAAGAAAATATAGAGAAAACTTAAATCTCCTTCTTGTGTGCAACATTTTAAATCAAATTTTACAAGAATGTTATAAATAGTTGTGGAAATTATCTGTGTAATGAAATGCCCTTGAAAAAAATGAAGCAGAGAGATGCACTTAGATTCAATATATACCCTTGTTCTACCTATCTGTGCTTCTTATTGCAGTCACCACAACCATTGGATATTTATCATGTACGAACACAGGTACAAACACTGAATAACAAAGAAGTTACAGTCATATTCATGTGCTTAAATAATACCAGGGTCCAGACTGGGGCAGAGGAGAAAAGGGCAAATGCTCAACCCTTTCCCTGGAGCGCCCACCTACAAAGCTTTTTCTTTTATTATTTATTCATAGTCTATGCCGTTGCGAGGCTTCATCCATGTTCAAGTCAGAGGCGGGAGAGGAGAGGGGGGTTTGGTCATCTTAATCCACTGTGGACCCATTTCATTGACCTCTCATAAAGAGCAATAAATGCATGAAAATGATAGGGATGTAGTTCCAAGTTTTATATCACCAAAGATCATCCATAAATAAACCTTACAGCTGTGAGAGGATTGAATGTCTTCTCCTGCGGGTGTTGTCCATCGTCCTACTAATTGAAAGGGGACCATCTATTTCGGCAATCCGCATTTTTTATGCATTAATTGCCCTTTATGAGCAGTTTAATTAGTGAAAACAAGAGCAGTAACAACACAAACAACATTTTGGACCAAGCCAGCAAGACCTCGTGTCAGACAAAGAAAGGAGGGAAAGATCATCAATGTTGTTGTGATGTGTTTGGTAAATCTAAAAAAAATAGGCACATTAAAAACAAGACATTGTTTTAAAGCCACATACATGTCCATACAGCCACATTGGGCATATTTATAAATGTAAATTGCCTACCAAGAACTACCCAGCTCACTCATGGAGTTCCTCAGGGTTCAGTCCTCGGTCCTCAATTATTCTCCATTTACTGCTAGGGCAAATCTTTTGAAAGCACCATATCAGTTCCCATTTTTATACAGATGACTCACAGACTTATTTCTCTTTTGACTCCAACAACACAATGGAACTAAGCAAACTATAATCCTGCCTCCCAGATGTTAAAAACTGGCTATCACAAAACTTTCTTCAGTTAAACTCAGATAAATCAGAAGCTATTATCATTGATCCATTTATCACATTCCTCTCTACTCAGGTTCCTATTTCCTCATGCGCTAACTCCAGCTGTAGAAATCTAGGCATTATCTTTGACAACAAGCTTAACTTTCACCGTCATGTGAGGTCTGTTGTCCAATAAAAAAAAATTAAAAATTTGAGCCTTTTTAAAGCAAAATCTCACCTAAGGCCCCAAACTAAGGCGAGTACAGATTGGTTACAAACAGTTACAGTTACGGCAACACAATCTCTGCTTTTTTTTTTTTTACAATTCAAGTAACTGGATCGTTGTCGCAGATTTACAAACATTCCCGTCTTGTCTAATGATAATATACCCAATATATAAATTTATCATATTCTTTATTATCACTGGTTTCTCCTCCTATTCTATAGAGACCTGAAAACTTTTGGCCTTTTATTCTATTTCATCAGTGTTTTTAGGGATCAAACATCTCCACCTATGAACTACAAGTAACAACAACAGTATTTGATGTTGTGTTACATCTTAAAGTCCAGATGAAACTGCATCTAACTTCCATATCATGACGTATTTTTGTGAAAGGTGAAGCAGGATAGACAGGCAGGACATTGAGAGGAATTTGATTCGAATGTTGAAAAGTGGGTATGTCATAATGAATCTCGGCTCTGTGCCACTAACAGTTGGAGAATGATTGATGGGTGGAATATCATGATATTATTAGTTGAAATTGGTTGGGTCAAGCCTATGTAAGCACACATCATATTTTGTTTTACAGGAAGAAAACATGATTGGATTTTGATATAAGAATACAAAGAAATTGCTTTGTTTTTGACATATATTGATAAATAGATGCACAATATGACCGGGGATGTGATCTAAAACGGTTAAAAAAGGCATTTTTCATTTCATCTCGACTTTAAATAAGATCCACTGATGCACACAAGCATGGACAATCAGCACAGTATATGTTATAACTTTTATGACTAATAGGCAAAATAATTTCATTCACTCATATCTGCACCACATGTTAGAGCAGGGCAGTAGAAATCTGTCCAAAGCTGTCACAAATCAAAGAATCAATTCGAGATCAATGTTTGAATTGTGAAGTTGGAGTACGGCTTCAATATTTGCTTTTCCTGCAATATCACATTTACTCGCTGTTTATGGAAAACATCTGTGAGTTTTTTTTTTTGTTTGTTTTTCTTGTGTCCATTAGAAACAGTTTTATTGATCTTCTGTGCTTCTTTCCAACATAAAATTGAACCAACCATTTTGTGTGTCAGTTCACAGTTTTACCACTAATGAGCTACTGCACCAACTGACTGGAAGATTTTAGTCTAGTATATTTGTCTTTTTTTTTTTCTTATGTAACCTTGACTACAATCACTTAACACAGTTGTCTTAGTTGAATTACATTAGGAATACCATTAGGTGCACATTAGTTCTGAACATTACAGATCTAATATGTATGGTTCTATACACTGCCAGCAAGAGGAACTGTTTTTCTCTCTCCACACACACACACACACACACACACACACACACACACGCACACACACAGGTGAAACTCGTTGTCTTTGAGGCTGCCTGGCCACAGTATTTGCGGTAAGCTTGGGCTGTCATTCATGCTTTGTGTGCCCCGCGGGGGGAGAAATTCCTCCAAACTGCAGCAGCACAATACATCTCATTGAAGGAATTAAGTTGCTTTCCTGAACTTTTTTTTTTTTTTTTTTTACTTTCTATATTCAGTCTAAGTTGACACCCACAGATACTAGGAATAACCTCTGAAAAAAAGTTGGCATATTGGGGTAAAGACTGCCAATGCAACGTTTATCAGAGATGCAGTGTGTTAAATACAGAAAAAGCTTAAAGCTTCTGTACTGAATAAGCAGAGGTGGTCTGCTGTACAAACCTAAATTACAAACATGTAGTGTGGATCTTTATGTAAAGCAGAATTTAACCAAAAGTCAAAGATCTCGGTGTGCACAGTGAGAGTTAAGAAACGGGTGGAGTTAATGGTCTCCCTGAAGAGAAAAGGCTTTGTTTGTAATATAATTTACAGAGAACAAAGTCCATTTAATGTCTTATTGTTATATAAGACAATAAGGAGGAACAAAGCCTTTTTAGACATAGACTTTATTTGTAGATAAAGACAAAAAGACAATGTACTTTTTTGCAATGTAAAGTCATGTAAAAATTTAGGTTAGTTTCTGACGAATGTTTTGCCTCAATAATGTTATTTTTGATGTCTTTTAATCCACGTGGGCTGGGCACTTGTATGTACATGACACATGGAGACATGGTTTCAGTCTATAGACATTTTTACAACCATGAACTTTGCTCATCTTAAATCCACTGTGACATGGATGACTAAGAATACCCACAGTGATCTTGCTTTGCATTAGGTTTCACATAAACTGTCCTCTCCCTGTCTTTTTAGAAGCGTTTAATGACTATAAATCAAGCTCAACAGTGCAACAAAACTGTTGAAAGTCAATTTAAATATACATTTCTCTAAACTCTGCTGGGAAATTACTGCTCTTGTGACACATAATTTTCGCCTGGTGCGTGGTTTTGTGAAAGCATCTTAATGTGGACATTAACATTTGACCCCTGATGATTCTGTGCAGGATGAACGCATCAGGACATTAGACGCTGGGGAGACCCCTTCAAGTGGCTGGTTGTGCTTACATTACTGCTGTCATCGACTGAATGTTGGAGGAAGCAGTTGCAGAGGCGAAATTTCTGTTGTGTATATGATGCAAGTAACACAACAAAAAAATAAGACCTTTTGACACTGACACCTTCTTCCTGCTTTATGGCTGTAACATTGTTTTACCATCATGTTCATATTTCCCAGGAGGTCTCCATTTATTTATCATTATGTTTACTTGGCACAGCATTGGTTAGTGAATTCTACACCCCTTGGATTACTTTTGCTGCCAACTGTAAATTAAAATTTGCCCTTGACGGGATAGTTGGGATGTTTTTCATATTGTGTCGGGCTCATATGGAATTTATTTCATTTCCTTGGCAGCAGCACAAGCGCTCTGTGCTCCCCGCTCGCCATATGAATGCAGAGACTCTGACAGTGCAGCGATAGCAGTATGGGTGAGTAATGCAAAGCAGATTTTGCAAAAATTGATTTTAAAATGATGAACTCTTCCTTTAATTGACCCGCTTGGTGGATAAATAATTGTATCACTACTGTGATAGCAGCTACATTGACCATGCAATATACAGTAGTTCTCACTAGCTCACAGTTTGATTTCTCTTTTGATGAATGTAAATCTATTCAGGGATTAAGGGGGATATTTTTGGATTGTAGCATCACTCTTAATTGATTTTTTTTCATGAAAATGTTTTTTTCTGTTGTTTGTTTTTTCCCTTCTTTCTTTGAAAAGCATTTGGCCCTTTTACAATATGTAAATCACTATCCTATCACTGTATCATCACCTTAATGTGAAGACAAAGTGGAAAAGTGTATATCTTTAAAATCCTGCCAGTGTGGTGAAATATACTAGAGTGCCCCTTTAGTTGTACCTATATTTTTCCATAAACTACTATTGATCCTGATAAGAGCGACTCAGACATCCTTAAAACGTTTACAAACGATGCAGGAAGTACCTCTACCTGCAAAGATAAATCCTCCCCACAGTTGCGCTTCTGCTCCTGCAACTGATGAGTCATCACTATCAGTCAAAGCTTTTCTCAGATCGTATCTATTTCATTTACCAAACCTTTATGAATGGTAAAAAGAAGCCAATCACCACACAAAGATGGACGGCCAAATCTAGCAGCCCCTTTTGCGCTGCAGCCGTTGTTATTTTTAAAGTTCACCAGAGCTCCAGTGGCTGGAGGGTCTGTGTGATGCAGATGCAGCCATGCAGAACTTTACTTGGCACGGCATCAGTTGATTCTTAAGTGTACCTGAGGCATTTCCTATGACAGATTATCTTAGATTATTGTGCTCTTTTTAATCATCTAACCATTGGCTGTTGTGGTAGATAAAACGGATAGCTGCCCTATGTATTGTCATTTTGAGGATGCTAATAATGCATTGACTTTGTTCAGTTTAATGGCAGAAATAGCATACATTATACAAGTTCTGTGGTTCCATACTGCGAATAAAGAAAATGACAAGTGCAACCGCGCACATGCCAATTACAGTTTTTTTTAAGTTGCATTCAAAAGAATAGTTTTGGAATTCGTTTCTTTAAGAGATAGATGACAAGCTTGTTAACACTCTAGTGAAAAATATGTAGCTGGAGCCAGCAGCTGGTTAGCTTAGCTTAGCATAAAGACTATTTGTTGCACTTGAGAGTACCGCTAACGCTTTAACTGCATGTTCAGTACAAGGGGCTTTTTCTCACTTGAGCAGTACTACAAATGAATGCAGACCTTACCGTATATTTAGAAGTGATTTTCAACCACAAAGTGTACTCTATACATTATACCAGCAACTACATTTTTGCTGTGTTGTACGGAGTGTTTCTAGTGTTTCCCTCAAGACAAGTTTCCCTCACAATCTATGCTTTTTCCTTGTCAGTTGTCTTGTTGCCTTTTTCTTTGTCTGTCGAAAAATCCCAAATTCTGCCACACAGCAGATTTAAAACTTGACAGCAGTTCAGTTTCAGTTTCACCTCAGTCCGTGCTGTCTCCTCCAGGTTCGTCTACACTGTAATGAGTTCAGTCAGCCTTGCTGCAAGTGTGATGACCCATGCCGAGACTTGCTAGCAAAGTAGGTGAACTTTGCTCATGCATCAAACAGGGTTAAGCAGCCACATAATTCAAGCTATGAAAAAACAAGAGGTGCTCCTACATTAATCAGGAAAGGTAGAGTGAACTTCCCTTAGAATACTAACGTTTAGTAATATCAACAACATTTTTGCCTGCCTGTGTGTGACTGTGAGGGGGGTGCTGAGGGTTTGGTGAGGTGTTTTCAACTCTTCCATGCATATCATCAAGTTTTGCAAAAAAAAAAAAAAAAAAAAACTCAGAGTGAAGAGTTTGTGTGTTCATTGGTGTTGTCTGATTTAAGAAAGATAACTTCTTTTTTATCTGCAGCTTGTTCTGCAGGGGAGACAATAGATTTCCTGGCGTAGGTCTCTGGAGGCAGGAGGCAGCACAGGCTTCAGGCTTGTCTCTGGGTTCCACTGCAGAAAGAGCTCCAGGGAGCAGGAGGGAAAACCCTCTGCCACTCTGGAAAGCCAGGGGGTGAGAGGAGAGGAGAGGAGAGGCTGTGAGAAAATGTGGTGTGGAAATAAATCTGCATTATTTGGGTGCACACAGGGTTTTTTTGTTGTTTGTTTGTTTTTTTCAGTGTCAGGGGACAGTTGAATCTACAGTTATTGAGTGAATCAACAACTGATAGCTGAACGTTGTACGAAGTTCATCATTATGAATAGGAAAAATGGTGACAGAAGTCTCAGTATCTCCAGAAATGTGAAATCAACTTAAAAAGGAACACCATCTGCTCTTGGCAGCTTATTTGGGACGTGACTGTCCACCTCCTGGAGTGGTTGTCCTGTTGGAGGAAACACTGACCTCTCCATTAAAAAAAGCTGTTGGTTTTCCTTGGAGAAGAATGTCCCCACACACCCACTGATAAACTCTTCCGACCTAATCCAGCCCCTTTACCCACTGCACTGGTACGAAAATACCAAACACGCTCCCCGCTCGATGTGTGCTTTGTGCTATTGACTACACCATGCACCAGTGGCTCATGAAAATAGGGCTCTTGAAGTTCATGATAATTGTTCTCACGTACTTCCACATGTAACTGATGCTATCTTGCTACACTTATGACCCGTGGCTAATCTTTCTAAATTCAACAGCAAACAAAAATCCAGAGATTTAAGTTGTAAACACAGATAGGGTATCTAAAATGTCCGTCTTCAAACATTCACCTTGTGTTCAAAAAGTTTTGATTAAAATTAGTCTTTGAGCATAACTGCCACACACTGCACAAGATCTCAAGCTGTGTGTTTTTATCTCAGAGGTTACTGTGCATGGTGTTTATAGGTTCAACATTTGTAATCTTGGCCTTTCCCATGTCATGTGAATACTGGGAAAGAAGGTATTTTGTACAATTGACATGTATAAAAAGATTTAGGACTCTATTTTCATGGAGCAGCAAAGCCAGCAATAGTGCAAATACAGTCGCTATGCAATTTCCGTTATGCAGTAGACCATTTTTGGGGGGGGGCTTGCACTCATTTTGTATTTCATGGGTCCACACAGACCTGTTTGCACAGAGGTGAGTGCATTGGCACAGCTGAGGTTATTCTTATGCAGAGCAGTGCCATTTAGAAGCTTATTTTAGTATGAAATTGTGCTTGTATGTGTGATAAAAGGTGATCTGAGTAGGTGGATTGCTATCATCATTTTTTAGAATCATTACATATGTCAGGACAGTATACCAAATATTCCACTTTCAAAGGAAGAGCCACCCTACGTCTCACCTATGTACTGTTTATGCCTCCAGGCCTGTAACTAATGACTATTAATTCATTTACTTATTTTTTCAAATATAATTTGGTCATTAATTGAGAACATTTCATGGTTACATCTCAAGGAATAAGCAAATAAGGTATCAAATTTACAGTAATATGGAAAAAAGCAGGCAATTCCCCACATTTGAGAAAAGTGGTACTAAGAAATGTTTGGTATTTTTGTCTTAAATGGGTTACGTGAGAATAAAAAATGGGGTGAATGTGTCAACAAGGAGTTTTGGTACAGTATAGTGAGTAGATTAAACATTTACTGTGAGATGCACTAAGGGTGCTTTTGATGTTCAGTTGCAGTCTTTATTGTTCAATAGCGGTATTATTATTGCATTAAATCTCAGCGAACGGGACAGATGGTGTCTTATGAAGAATAAACAAGAATAGCCCAAATGTTCTGGTCACACATTGGTTTTTGTGTAATAAAAGATATTGGTGTACAGACAGCCATACAAGCTAAATATACTGTATATAATGACTCACAACCTGTCTTTCTTTCTTTGTATCTCCCACTTACGATTGGTGTGATACTGAAGGCCAACAAAGAACAACTACCCTTGGTGTTGGAGGCAAGCAGAGCTGAACTGGAAACCATGGCAACACAGTGCTTGCCACTCTAATCCCTTGGCCCTGCCAGAGAGTAGACAAATACCTGCGCAAGCCCCGGCCTATTCAACACCTGCATAAAAGAAAACCTTCCCAATCTGCACGTTATGAAAATACACCAGGGAGTAACAGTTTTGATCGACTGTTTCCTACAGTGTCTCTATATCTCAGACCACTGCAGACAAACAGGACTGGCTGTTGTTACCATCCTCTGTCTCTTTAATTCTTCTCGTTAAAAATTTTCAATGAGGAGACAATCACACGTGATAAGATAACGTTTATGTTAGTGACTCCAGCTGCAGGGGGTTTTTTTCTTACAGTTGTGCACCATGCAGATGTATGTTGACTTTGTTGTTGCAATAAACTGATTTCCACTAATTAATCATACTTAATTTCCCAATAAACTAACTGATTAATTAGTTTTCCATTTTGATACAATTTGCTCTCACAGGTTATTGATTACAGTTAATTGAAGTGCATGTTTGTGTGTTACTGTATATTTTATCTTATATTTTATGCTTCTTTTTTAGCTTTTGTTTGCAGCTGCACAGTAAAGGTATACTTCCTCGTGTAATGTCATTCACACAAACAGCACCATGTGGTGCAGTGAGAAGGTGAAATCTACACAAAAGTGAGAATTTTGGAGGTGCTAGCACTTATTAGCAGGAAGCATACAATTATCCGGATGTGTAAGCTTAATTAAAAAAGTTTATTTTAAAGTGATGTATACAATCTATTTTAGCAGCGCATATAATAAATGTCATAAATTAAGCCATTTTAAATTGGTTATCCTAAAAAGCGCAGAGAAGCTGATAATTTGAGTCACATTCATCTTTCGTATTGTGCTGTGATCAGTGAACCTGAAACTTGTTGTCATATCAAAGAAAAGAAGAGGCTGCTTCTTGATTCTTGCCTTGAGTTGATGTCCTTGAACTCTCTTTTTTTCAAAGTCCATTATTCAAGATGGATAGTGGATAATGTGATGGACTGTGTAATTACATCTGTGATAAATAATTAGGCTACTGCAAAATGGTGCTGTTAACAAAATCTCATTAAAATTCAAATGAAAAAAAAAAAAAAGGGTGAAAATGTCTTACATGACCCTTACAGTGTCACAGTGACCCTCTGTGTCGCTACAACATCCAGGCATGGAAGACGGGTGTCACAACATGAGGACAGAACAATTTAGAGCAGTTTGCATTCGGTCTCTTTTTGTATCACCCTTTCTCTAACAAGTATTCCCATTAAACCTGTGACCATCGCCAACACTGTTTTCACATAAATGTTTCAATAACCACACACAACAGGAAGTTTCTACCCAAAGAGTGAATCAGCCCACCTTTAACCTTGAAATTACTATAATAAAGAACTGACTGACAGGCAACCGATTCATCAGTTAGTGGAATAACAAAAAATCTAAAAAGAACTCATAACAGATAATTAAACTGACAAGGCTGTCTGGGATTCAGCAGCTAGTTCATCCACAAGCATACTGTTACTGAAGCTCTGATTCATCCCTGTAGAAAGGGAATATAAAGTTCATGTTTTTAGATGTGTGTGAAACATTATGTTTCACGGTCCATACACCAAACACACCAAACAAACCACATTTGTAAATTTCTCACAAATTGTTTCAACTGTGGATACATCTGCACATTAATACCAACTACAGATGTTTCAAATGATCTTATCACATCAAAGTTAACTTTGTTCACTCCTGTTGGAGAGCATTAGTGGACAAAGACAACATACTGCAGCCCAACAAGCTCCCCCTCCTACCTGTCTGTTGCAGTCATGGCTCTCTCAGCTTCCATGAAGAAGACAGCCAAGGCCTCCAGTGTCTGTACTTTGGGCCAAACACGACAGTGCTTACCATCTGCTGCCACACTTGGCGTGTCACCTGTAACATCTGCTGCTCGACCTCTTTACGGGTGACCCTCAGCTAAAGAGGGTGTCACCTCTGCTTGGCCGTGTCCCCCCCGTCGCGCTGGACGGCCGCTGCAAGAACCTTCCTGAACATGCAGCAACACGGCGGCTGAGTCACCTCGACCTGCTCCAGAATTAGGACTCATCTCCGCGTCTGATCTTTTCACACGACCGCAGTTTCCACTTGCATGACCTTCCCCTCACTTTCTGACTTTTCTATTAATAATTTATCATCATAACGCAAAGCTAATTTTAAAACAAACCAGTAAAGAAAAAAAAATACTCTACATTTGCACAGGCTATTTAGGCTATGACTCTATCTCTGCTGTGTGTTTAGGACATTGATCATTTTCACTCCAGTCCTGGCACCAGCAAAGTCAGACAAGTGTGACAAATTAGAGAGACACACAGGGAAAATATACTGACCATGGGTATTGCATGCCAAGAAAAGCATGAAACATAAATGGATGGAACAGTTGCGATTTGCAGAAATGGAGCTCAGCATGTTTTTTGTCTTGATCTCGGCAACCGAGGTGGCAGGCAGAGGTACAACAGCTTTTTGTTTGCCAGTATGGTCACAAGACGGTTTACAAGGGAAGCACATCCGCCACTAATGGAATGAATAAAATGATTTATTTAGTATGTGCTTCCAGGATATTTGATATGCTTGGCTACGTTTAGCCCATAGCCTAATCATAATGAAACAGCATGCAGTCAGAGTTGCAGGAGAGGCATCTTAGTGGAAGAGGAGAGAAAACTGTGCCCGAGGCTCTGTTAAATGATGCTCCTCGTCCATAGTCACACCCTCATTTCTCTTCTTGTCAATACAATGCTCAGTGGCAGAGACGGGTGAAATAGATCAAAATACGCCTGATTACAAGTTACAATTATGCTTTTAACAAATGTCTCCAAATAAAAAAAATAATAATAATAATTTCGAACCATACTGAAGATGTTTTATTTCATGCATCAGTCTTTTATAGATTCGATTTTATATATTGTAGATTCATTTATAATAGATTCCAGTGCCATTTTAGTTAAAAATCCAGTAAACTTAATGATCTGTGAAATTCCTGGAGGATGATGTAGATCTAAAAGTACATGGAATAATGTCTTCTTAATGTCAGCTCTACTCAAGTGTTGCATAAATCATGTTACACTGACACTTTGTGTGGTGTCAGTGAATACTAAACTAATTCATTTCTCACTATTGTGAAAAAAAAACTAGTTAGGAACAAGAGCTGCATCCGAATCTCCCAATGTCACCTTCTCAAGTGTTTTGTTGTTATTTACTGGTTGACAGAATTGTTTCCAAAGACTTCCGGACATCCATTTTTATGAGCCCTGGTCCCTTGACTCCCTTCAATTTTAGATGCTATTGGTGAAACCTTTTTTTTAAACTGCCAACAGAAAACAGAAAAGGCTGTGGGGGAACTGATTCTCCTTTCAACTGGTTTCCCTTTTCTGTTCAGTGTCTTCACTGGATCAAATTAGCCAACAGTGAGCCTCAGGGATCCATCTTTGGCACGGTTGTGTTATCTCTGCATGTAGCTCTAATTGGGCAAACCATTCCTAAACATGCGTCAGCGTCTTACCATAAAATCTAGTGTCTTTTAAAATGTTGTACCTCTTTTCCATGTTTTACCTTCACCAAATGCGTTTTGATGTCTGTGAGAAATGTTTTTGACTCTGATTTTGAACTTCAAATCTGCTTGTATTACAAAATATGTCACAAAATATTACTTTCACACACAGACACTGACCTGCATCCAAACAAAAATGCAGCTGCAAGGTTTATAACAAAGAACATTTTGAAAAAAAATCACTTTTTCTCTGACCTCTGAATCCCTGCTGTTTAGCCCCGGCCAACATCGCTGACCTTGTATTGACATCAGTGCCACGGGGAAAGCACTCGTCTGGTCCAAGGTCACAGCCAAAAACTTCTGACGGCCTTTTGCCATCATGACACACAGGGTTTGAAATGATCTGCCGGGCAACCTCAGGCTGTCACACACTGTAGTTTTATTGTCTGGTTATGTGTCATCACTAGTTTTTTATGACTTGACATTGTCACTGTCCAGTTTCAGAAAAAAAAATCAAATAAATATACTCAGTGCATGAAATCATATCCGGGTGCAGCTGCATAGGGCGACCTTTATGACCTGACCTTTCACACTACAACAGTACAATCTTCCTGTTTAGAAGTAATTGTGTTTGTCTAGCTTTCCTTGCTGCTGCCAGTCTTGTTTCATGTAGTGCTGCCATCCATCCGTGGTCAGGGTTAGGTGAAACGCGATTTGCTGTAACAACACAATTCAACAAATTTCATTATATCAGCTGTTGGCTCAGGCGCCACCTCGGAAAGGAAGATGAATTTTTTCCGGTCTTTGCTGTCCGCAGCTAGGGACTGTGGCGACTCCTCCGAAGGAATTTGTTTACCATGCAGACCCTCTGGTAAAGAAGTATCTGCTGCTTATGCTTTGCTTTGTTTGCTGACTATGAGACTGCTGTCCATGTTCTGGTCATATTCTGTTGTGTGTTTCATATATGATCTGTTTTCTCCTTCACTATGTGACATGTGATACTGTAGGTGTGCTTGTAAGTAAATATGTGTGTATCAGAATGAGAAGGCAATTAGTAATTGCCCACTATGTAAGGAGCCAAGATGGAGCCTCTTCCAACTTGACCCCCTTGTTTGAATTCCAACTGTAATTTGTAAGATCTTTGCCATGCTTTGACTTTATTCTGCTAGAGATTGTAGGGGTGGGCTGCCAGTTTTGTTAATCTACTTTTCTCTTGTATTTGATCGCTGTTCGGTTATATTTTGTACCATCCTAGTTAGATTTCTTTTTGATTTTTGTTTGTTTTTTGTTATGTTGATATTTTCCCACCCTGAAGTCTATCCTAGCCTCATTTATATTTTATCACATTGTAGAAACACATCAGTCATTAAAATTCAGCAATCCGTCTTCGTAGCTGCTTGGGACTTGGGGGGGAAGATGGGTCTTTTTCATGTGTCTGACCCCTGGACTGGACATAACACACAGGCACGCTTTTGTTGCTGCTTTATCTACTTGAATTTTTATCGCTTGAATTTTTCATGAAGAAGCTGAGCTAATTTTTAGATTGTTGTTTGGTGGGTGCATCATGCTTTCATGCCGCGCCCACAGCAGTGAAATACTGTAGGAATAATTGAGTTCAAACTGGATTGAATTGCATTCTCATTTTTCCCCCCAAATACTCCGTCCAGCTAAGCATGAGGAAATGTTTTTAGTCAAAGTATTTGGTTTAGATTTGTTTTACTAAAGCTCCCGCTGCTGCTCTACAGCTGCTGCTAATTAGGCTAGCTTATATGCACTGAGTTACATGCTTGTTTCTTCACATTAGGTACAGTGTGTTCCATGTAGGATTTTCCTTTGTATCAAGATTCAATATACTTTATTGTCTGTCACATAATAGCAGAAATTCCTCTTTGGCACAGCTCAATCAAGTACAAAGGTAGACGAACATAACAGTAAAAACATCAAAGTAAAACATCGTAGTAAAAAAATAAGATACATTTAGTATCTTGCTTTGTGTATTTTCCATACGATAGCAGAATTCTCATTCCTGCTCCTTCAATGAGCAGAGCCATTTCTGCCAATTCCACTTACAATAAATGGTCAATTTCCTGATTCGTCTCTGACAGAAAATCAGTTCATGTCAGACTGATCAATTCATCTGTTGCAGTTAGATCACTCACCATTAACATATATTAACATATATATATATAAAAAACTTTACTTAAACTGTTATTTTAGTCATTTGTTTTAATATTTAAAATTATTCCTTATGGGTGTTTCTGGAGAATATCTTTCAATGAGCCCCTTTTTCTGCAGTTTAATTGTACCATACAGATATGGCTTCTTTATGGTGGTAGTGGTAAGAACAGCAGGATAAGTGGTAATGAAATCAGGCTTTTTATTGTTTGCATACTGCATTACTCTTCTAATAACACTGGGCACAGCTCTACCTGTCTGTCCTCAGGGATCCTCCTGACACCGCCTCATCAATAACTTGGCTTACTGGCAGAGTCAGTTCTCACTGCTCACTGACTACATAACACAACAAATTAAATTCTTCATGAGCACAACCGATTACTAATGACTGTGCAAAGTCAGTGCAGTGTTGCACATCACTTATATCAGAAAAAATAAGTAATATAGAAATTCAAATTCTATAGTTTATTTAAAATAGGGCAAATTATTTCTTGACGGCAGAGCACCAGTGTTGTGTTTTGTCATCATTGCCATATTTCTGGCTTTTTTTTAGAATTAGGATAATGCAACATGATGAACATGGTGAAGGCAAAAAACATGATTGGAAGCAGTCCATTATTTTCTATATTGGAATGCCTTGAAGTGCATCATCACACATATACCACAGCCACCTTTGTTTAACCAGTAATCCAGTTTGTTTCCAATATGTTTAACCCAGCTTTAGGTTTGAGGCGTCACATTGTGTTAGTTAAATGGACACCAGCCAGCCAAGCAACTAAAAATTGTCCATGCCCGTGTTTTATACAGAACTTTACATAATTACATCATTAGCTAAAAAGTCAATCGACAGAAAATTAACCAATCTATTTTGATAATCAAGTAATTGTTTTTTCACCATTTTCTGACATTTTATAGACCAACAGCTAATTGATTAATTGAGAAAATAATCAACAGATTAATTGATAAATAAATTTAGGGGCATTGGAATTTGGCAAACTGACATTTGGCTCAATCTACTAGTGTTTAATTCAGGATTACTCACTCTTTTCTAACTCAGCTCCCTGGAGAGGGATCCCTCCTCTGTTGCTCTTCCTGAGGTTTCTTCCTTTCCCTGTTAAATGTTGGGGAGGGGGGTTCCTTATTCAAAATTGAAGGTCAAAGATAGAGGATGTTGTATTGTTGTACAGATTGTAAAGACCCCTGAGGCAAAAGATTGTTCGATTATACTAGAAGATTATTTTCATGTATTTATGCCTCTATTTGACAGTTTATGAAAGTGCAGAGAGACAGGAAAACAACAGCAGCAAAGGTCCGCAGCCTCAATCGACCCGGGGACGTTGTTGTTGTGGTTATGCGTTTTAAGTACCCGCACGCCCCAGGGTTTTAGTTTCTGGTGGGTGGTCTTTACAGATGTCCCTTATACCCATAATGTTTTCCTTGCAGCTGAAAATTAAGGATGTCTCCCCTGTGTGATGGCACACAGACTTTTGGAAAATGATCTGCACTCTACAGAAATGGTGCCAGCCTTGAGATGAGGCATAATCACAGTTGTTGATGCGAGTGCAGAGCGTGCAGTTCTTCTGTTCATTAGGATAAAAAAACAGAATATACATCAACTTGACACAAACAGAAGTCTTACAGTCTGGCATAATTAATCACTCCCTGACACAATCTACATCTAATGAGCTATCTAAATTGTAAACAGTTTATCATAAAATGCTTTTTCAGATCTAAACTCTGCACATGCATGCTAGATGTGGAATATCTCTATGAATACATTAAAGACCAAAGCAGTAAAAGGGAGGCTTTCCCCAACAATGTCATAAATAAATAGAGCGGAAAAAGTCAAAGCGTCTTCCTGGTACTCCACAGAATTAGCATGATGTTAGAAACAAACTTTCAAGCTTCTTTTCTGGTGACTAACAGAGTATCAGCAAGCTATCAATACAGTTTGAAAGAGAATCATAATGAATGGATCTAGCATTACATGTTATATGGCTTAGTAAAAAGATAAAGCATGTCTGTTAATGTCAGCCTTGAAGATTAAAGTGCATCATTAAAAAAAAGGTATATGAAGTTTAAACAAATATGAAGACAGTTTAAGTACTTCTACCACTGAAAACTGCAGAGTTTTTAAATTATCATACTATAGCTGAAATGGTGAAGATAGTTCAAAAAGATTTAATTCAAAATGTGTGTCCCTGTTTTGAAGAAATATGTGTTTTACGGTTGTTGTTAGTCTGCCGGACAGATGAGAGGGTGTGATAGATGTATTCATGTGCAGTGTGTTGACATTGTACCAGTGTTTACTGCAGGATGGTGTTCTGGCATGTTGTATTCTTCAAGGGACACAAATCAAGCTTCCATTGTAAGCTCGTCAGTCATCACTGTGTTTTGGCAAACTGCTCGGCTCTCACAGTGGGATACTGGCAATACTGGTTCTGCCATGTCAAAATAATGATAGCAGCATTTTGGTCTCATTATTAACTCTTTTTTTTGTCCTCTTTCAGAAATCCAAAAGTGGGAAACAGAAATATATTAAGAAAAATATTTTTAAGCCTTTCATATCCGTGACATGACATATTTCTTATTTAAAAAGCCTCCTATTATTATTTATTGTTTAAATGTTTTACTGCACACATGTTGTTCTTTGGAAAAAATAAAAATCAAATAAAATGATGACAGGCTTATACATGAAGGCATAATGACAATAAATGAAAATAGAAATAATAGTTTTATTATTTTTACAAACGTCAATTAGCTTAATTATCTGTGGTAATTACATCTGACAGATGTAACAGAAAAACTACATCCATTGAAGTCCAACACCAACAAACAGCTTATGTTATTATATTCAGTTCATAAATCAAGAAATGTAATTAATAAATGGTCTGTTAAACGTCTCCTTCATTTTTCTATTAGTCATCAATATTAAATATATGTACATATTAGACATGAAGATTAAGTTTCTTAAAAGGCAAAACTTTAAGATGATTCTGAAACATATGTGACATTACCAATGTCTTATTCAACATGTTAATAAGTTAATAAACAGTTTTCAGGGTTTGTTTTTGTCTTACCAACCTTAATACAGGAGGCTCTTCATAGGGCTTCCACATGTCTGAGGTTAAAGTCACATAAGCCAAGATTTTTGTTTGAAAAATTATACCCATACCAGTCTGAATTGAAGCTGCATGCAACAAAATGAGGAACCATTCTCACTAATAAGTCTGTGTTGTGGTTTGCAATGTGGTATACACAGACTAGAGTGGAGATGAATGAAAAAAAAAAAAGGCTTTATTGCCGGGGAAGTGGGGAATGGAGGTGAATGGAGTGGGGATGAAGCAGGCTGAGGCGGAGGACTGGAGGGCTGAGATGAGTGAGGGAGTATGGCGAGGGCTGGCAGAGGGAAGCAGGTGGTAGTGAGTTGGAGAGCGGGCAAGCAGGCGGGCAGGCAGGCAGGCAGACAGGCAGACAGGCAGGCAGGGAGGGAGGGAGGTGAGTTGTGGTCCAGGAGCGCTGGAAAGAGAAACACCAGTTAGCAATGATACCAAACTTGGAAATATCACTATAAACAAGCGAGGGGCCTGAAGCGCATGCTACCGCTGAAGTGGACACAACGATCTGGTGATGAGTGGGTGAAGAGCCGGGGTACATATACTGCAAGCTGATGAACAGATGAGAGGCAGGTGAGCAGACTGGGAGAGGTGATGAGCTGATTGCAGACAGGACTGTAGAGCTGGGAGCCAGGAGAGCCACACCCAGGCCAACACACACACACACACACACACACACAAACAAAACATAAACACAGAGACAGACAGACAGGGGAGCACTGGGAACACAGGGAAGGGGAAACACTAGTGAATCTTCTGGTACCATAACAGTCTGGTCCTTTTTTTTTATTTGAAAAGGCACCATGTACACTTTTAAACATAAATGTTGCCATTTGATGCACTGTACCAGAATTAGCTTATAGCTAGTTTTCATCTCTTGTCACGATTAAAACATAATACAAAGGATAAAGAATAATACAGAATAAACATAGTACATAAGGTACAAAATAACACAGGATAAATATTACAAGGTTGCACACAATAGTGCATCACACATAGCCACAATGTCCGCTGGAATGACTAATGAATACTTGTCCAATTAAAATCAAGAATATTTGTTTAGCTGCTGGGTATAGACAACTTTTCCGTTTTCACTGAAAAAATAAGGACGCGCACACTCCCTGAGGGCAGAAAACACATTGGCAAAATCTACAGTATTATAAATGCCAGCGATGTATATAGGTATCACATATGTAACAGTATCAACACAGTTATTCATCAGCTGCAGGGAACCATCAAGAGACTCTGTACACATATGAATCACTGACTGCCTTGCATCTGTTTGTGATTTCTTTTCCCTCTGAAAAATCAAAACAAAGTGATGCGTTCTCCTCTCAGAGCCATCAGTCTGTCATCTCGAGCAAAAACCTGAATTACAACTAAGTGGCAGCTGTCACCAAGTCCAACACTGAAACTCTACACACCCGATCCAACACCCCCTGCTCCGGGAAGGACTGCTCACAGAGCTTCTCAAACTGTTGCTCACACAGTAAGACAGTGAGCCGTTTCCTCATCTGTTTCTGGGCTAAATTATCCGCCACATTCATTAGACAAGGTGCCGAGACACTCCTGAGTCATCTTGCTTGTTAGTTAAATATTTATACGTCCCAATTTGGAAAACAAGCACTCTCCCACACAATTTGTGAGTGGCCAGCTTTAAAACTCACTGGATTAGAAAAAATTAGTTGCTTATTAGGGTGCAGTAGTTGGCATAACTTGCACAGTCCCACTGAGTCCCTCAAACACACAGTCTGTGTATTTATTTGAAAACCGTACAGCTGGAAGCCCATGGGCACTGGCCCAGTCGGCCCGATTCAATATTCCTGCTTGCAAATGGGTATGTGATAGTCCAAGTAGCCAATTTATACACCTATCTGAAGCCCAGAGAGCCTGCGTGCTTATAAATCACTGGATGCATATAATTATGTAGTCTGTGCTGAAAGGAATATTCCCTCTTGGGATATTGGACACTTTAGTTCACACTGGAGTTTACTGCACTACAACTCCTCTTTAACTCTCTTTATCATAGATTTCTCCACTGCTGTTTTTCTACACATGCAAGTCAAACGGTATCGCAGGGAAAACCCATCTACCGTAAATGTTCGCAGACAAGAAATCCTCTTGGCTCAGAGGATGAGCTGATTTAAAAACTTTTACTGTCTTCTAAACGGCAGAGAGGGAGCGCTGTATTCAAATAAAGCTGGACTCATAAACCAGGGTTGTACTGCCAAAATATTGTTTTCCCACCACCTCCACCCTCGCAGGAATTTCAGTAACAATGGCTGCACAATTCTTTGACGTCATTTTTACTTCAAACTTCAAAATTTAAAAAAATTTCTAACAATCATATTCACCCCCCCCCCCCCCCCCGCCCCGAGGCTGCAAGAATACACACTTACTGAGTGTTGAATTCCCACACACACACATTCTTAGAAACACACACACGCATACTGTACACACATATTTTTAGCCATTCCCTGTTGTATCCTCACTTCCAACAGCTCTTTCTACTCCAAGAGTCAGTGAGTGGGAATAAGTGTTTCTTGGATGGATCCCATTTTGATACAATAGAGATGAAGTAGCAGCTGATGGGTTCATAGAGTGGAGAAACAACAGTGGAACCATCAGTAAGGCTTAAATCAGGTAAGGAGATACTATTGATCACGGTAACAATCTACGTTAAGTCCCCCTATTTAGCATATAGAAGAAGTATATAAACAGTTGATAAATTGTTTGTAACACACTTTATTATTAGCAGATAATATATATGTTTTAAATATATTTGTGAACTCCTCATTTGGGCACCCATAAGTGGAGGCTGGTGTATAAACAGATCATGAATGATAACATAGTTGTAATATATACAATAAGACTTCATAGGCGGCATAAATTAATCTGCTTGCAACTACATTGTTTTGTGTTAGAAACCATTTATAAAATTTAGCATTTATATGCTAATAAATGCTAAATAGTGTTTTCTTGAGCACAAAAAAAACACTTCAATAATGTTTTAAGATTATTGACTGATATACTGCATCCTAGTATATAGCTTGGGGAAACTGAGCTTTATCTGTGTGTTTTATTTATTTTAACTTTTGTCAAAAACTTTATTCATTGAAACATTCAGTCTCAAAGTATTTTAAATGCCTCTCTGTTTGGACTACAAGTGAAATCATGTTTCAGTTCAGTTGGAATCAGAAAAACAATCTCACCCCGAGGTAGCTGTTCTGGAGCTTTTGATCACATCACACAATCCATTTTTCTCTGAGCACTTTGAGGGCTTTTAGTATCCTGGCTCCAAACTCCGAAACTCAGATTTGTTCAGAAATTCAAATAGAATAGAATAAATGAATGAGGTGAAACAAAATGGCAACTCAGTTTGTTTATCAGACTAGACTTGTCATCTACGTTGGCTTAAAAGTAGAATTCTTGACCTTGGAAGCGGTAATTGACAGCCCTCAACGTGCTCCAGAAAAGTTTAAATCAATTTTATGACAACTGATTAAATTTCATTTGCTGATGAAGATCATGTGATATGATCAAAAGCTTCAAGAACAGCTTCTAAATGGAGCTTGATGGAACTGTTTTGTCAGCCCCATGTAAAATAATTAATTAGATCATACACTGTAGATAACACATTACATGTATTAGTCAAGTTTAATTTAATAGGCCCAGTTTTGACTTACATTTGATGCTCAGGGGAAAATATAACCCACGCCTGCATGAAGAACTGATTTCATGAGCAACACTTTTTCCACCTAGAGGATTTTAGTGAGGAAGACAAGTCAAGGTTTATTTCTTGACTCCTGCTTGTCTACAGGCATTGCATTTACCAATTAAAACACATAAGATAAAGATATAATGCACTTGCTTGACACAGCATGAGGGGCCGGTGAGTATTTGAGGACACAAACTCCAGTGCTGCCTCCCCGCTTCTCTCTTAAAGATAGTTATCTACTGTAAATCAATAGGCCTCCTCACTATTGGCACGACTGGGAGCTGACTCAGCCTAATCACCCTTCGGTCCGACCTTTAAATCACGTGAATGAGAACAAATAAATAATGACCGGTTAAAGTACCGCTGTCTTAGCGCTTCAGTCAAAATCGGCATTCACAAATGAATTGTAAATTTATGGAAATGCAACAACTGTGTGAGCAGCGTCGTGCATTTTGGGTGACAAATTGAAAACAGGGGAACACCCGAGAACTGTCTGCCTGAGTGCCAAGTAAGACAGTTAATCTCTACACTGTCCTGGGCCACTTAATTCCCACTGAAATGAGGCACACTTTCCCCTCTCTTTCCCATTCCCCATGTTCTTTTTCCCTTATCACTGTAATTTGGTGTGCAGTGACAATAGGAAATTTGACAGAGCTATTGACAGCAGCTATTCTACAGTGGGCTAATAACTTCAACATTTCAGACAATGAGAGGAATATTATTAAAAACGGATTGTACTGTATAGCCCGAAGAGAAAAATACAGTAATGACACACACAAGCCCTGATAAGATGGTATAGTCCCATCATCCCAGGAACATTTCTTTCATTTATTTTATGTTCTCATGTCAGCCCGTCCTCACAAGAAAAATGGCAGTATAGGTCTAAAATTCAGGCGGGCAAATACGACCTATGAGGTTTGAGTGACAGACGACCCGGGGGAAGTGATGACGTCATTGTAAGGTGACTTCCTTCTAAGGAGGAGGCGGGCTGGGTGGATGGCTAGATAGTTAGTTAGATGGCAAAAAGTGGAAGAAAGTGGAAAGCTGCAGGAGACCGCTTGTTTTCAGCCGCGAGTCAGGACATTTTTTTTTAACGTGGTGTTTGTTGTTGCCATAGCGACGAAGGTAACTGTAAGGAAGTGCTAACCATGTTTTAATTTGTCATTTTAACCCAAACCATGATCTGTCCCTAACCCTAACCAAGTGGTTTTTGCGCCTAAACCTAACCAGACCTTAACCACAGTGTTGTCACACCATAAAACATAATTATTTTTTAACAGTGATTTTTAACACTTTTGGAGAGCGGCATATTTTGCTTCTATTTTGGCTCATTATCTTATGAACCAGTTCAGGGAAACATTGCAAGGGCTTTCAATACCATACAATCACATTCTGAGTCACAAACCAAAAAAAAAAGAAGCTACAGTTGTCAAAAACTTACATTTTACCAAAATGAAAATGTCAAACAGCAGAGAATTATGACCTTTTTCTGTTTTTGTAAGTGCAAACTTGCACAGAAAAGTGCTCTGAAAAGAAACCATAAAATCATTCTTATTGGTTGTTGCTTAAGTCTTCATCACAGTGATTACAAAAAATAAATAGTGGCCGGACAAGGTTGCTGTATTTGTATCTACTTTTTCTCTAACAGTCAGTGTTTTATTTGTAGGTGTGCACAATGACTGTCTCCCAAATCTCCATGTATGCTGCTTTGAGCATGACGGTTGAGAACTTTACTGTAGTTTGGTTTTTCTTTATTCTCTTTTTTATTATGATGTTTCAACTCTAGACAGCAAACTCAATTCACTTAAGTCTTCATTGATTTTCTTTCTTTCTTTCTTTCTTTCTTTTTTATCCCATCATATGCTGGAGAATTATTTACAGCACCCAGCAAGCTTTGAGTTTATCAGCTTTAACCTGACATGTTAATGTATGAAAATAAATAGCTGATCATACATTTTTCTGTTGACTGGTCACTTTCAAGGTTAACCAGAAGCTCTGCTGTCCTTTTTATTTTTTTTATTTATTTATTTGAGGAGTAAATGAACCATCTGAGATGTCAATACCATGACTGAATGTAATTTAATAACGACCGTACTTATATGAGCTGCACTAATTGATTCTTTACCAACTAACTAGAAGCAAGCAAACATTTAAAAGTTAGTGGAATAAATATTTTTCAAAGCATCCCTGTAAGAAATCTGAAGTTTGACAGCTTTGTTAAGTGATTCTGGGATTTTTTTCTTGTTTGGACATAAAAGGCTGTGCTTTAAAGCTGCTGCTATAATAAACATTGATCTGTGCGCTGGGGGTGAATACTATCAAAGGTCTATCAAACGCTCTTGTATTCTGAAACAAATCTGGTAGAATATTTGACTCATATAGCTGACTAACAACGTTTTGGACTCAATAAAACCTCTCAGAGGACTCTAACAATAAAGTAAGGCTCATCCATTAAGAAGTTTGAATTTTCTCAAGAGTTATTTGATAGTTTAATAAAAAATACAAGGCTCCGATAGCATATTTTCAATACTTTCACAAGGCATAGGTTTCTCTTTTACTTTGATTGAAGGGAGCATACATACTCCGTGGAATTAATTCTACATTCAGAAGACTAGTGAGCACCTGTCTTTGGAGGATGAACCTTGAGTTTGGAGAGCTGAGATTATACGTATAATTAACACTGTGTGCCTTGCCACATTGTATAAAATAATTACAGTTTTCTGTTCTTGTTTCTGCACTGCCATTAAAACGTTCTCAGCCGAGCTCAGACATTTTCCCTTTCACTGAATCTATGATTTAATTTGACAGAGGTGTACAGCACTGTTTCATTCACATGTGATATATTTATTTATTTTTTGTAGGCGGTGTTTGTCAGTCGGTCGGTTGGTCCAGACTGAAATACCTCAAGATCTATTGGATAAATTACAGTGGTATTTAGTAGAGACATTCATGATCCTCAGAGGATGAAGCCTAATGATTTTATTGATCCCTCTAGTGAGACCATGAGGTTGACATTTGTGGTTTAGAGTGAAATATTTTGATAACTCTTTGATAAATTGCCATGAAATTTGCAACAGATATTCAAAGTTCCCAGATGATAAATTCGAATGACTTTGGTGATCCTATGACTTTGCCTGCAGCGCCACCAGGGGGTCAAACTTGTCACTTATTCAGTGAAATACACACTTTTGTACAGACATTCATGATCCCCAGACACTGAATCCCACTGACTTTGGTGATTCCTTGACATTTCCTCTAGCACCACCATGAGGTTGACATTTTTGGTCAGATAGCTGTAATTTGTATTTAGTACTAATTAGCAAATGATAGCATGCTAACAGACTAAAGTAATATAAAACTGGTAAATATTAGCTGCTAAACATCACTATGTTAGCATTGTCAGTGTGAGCATGTTATCATGCAGATATTAGCATTTAGCCCAAAACCTCCAGCGTGGCTAAGTACAGACTCAAAGAGCCGCTAACGTTTGTAGACTCTTAAGGCTCCAGTATAATCCATCAGGAGTGCTTGTTGGACGGTCTAACAATTTCTGTAACTTTTCATGAACGATAATCCGACATTCACACCTACTTCACTCAGCGATTCATCAGGTGAGTGGAGGTGAGAAAGTAAACAGGGTTTGAACTTTTCTCCCTTTTTTCATTCATTACAAAGCTATTTCTGTCACTTTTCAGCAATATGAATACCTTCCAGGAGAGACTGTCTAAAAGTGTGTACCGCTATCCCCCATATTTAAAGGATTATTGCATCCCGCCTCTCTGTATGACAACCGGCTTTTCACCCTGCCTTCTTTTGTGGCTGTTTGGAACATCTATAAACACTTTCTGCATTCTGACTTGGTCAGACAACACAAACTACTTCTACTTCTAGCATAGCTCAGCCCTTAGTCTTGTTTTTGGATCATTTGAGGAGAAGTGCCAACTCCAGTCACTTTACAACGTGAAAATTATCTGTATAACATTTACAAATGACTCGATTTGAATAGCATGCAGTTAAACCATGTTTAATTATCTTTCTATATTACATAATTTTAAAAATAGTTTGACTTGTACATTGTGCTAATTATTTACAGCCACTTACTGTTACAGACCAACCGCAAGTTAGTCACTTAAAACTGAAGACGGCGTTTGCTGACTGTCGTGCCGCAGTGACAGAACAAGTGGGGGCTCTCGTCTGCCCCGGTGGGTCATTAATAGCTCCCTGGGAACAGTTTTTGCCTAGTTCTCATTTATCCATTAATCCTCTTTAATTAATTCTCTTTCATTTACCTTAGTTAGGAGAAATCAATACCACAGGTTTCACTTAATTTGACAAATGTTCTTTTGCTCTATCCCTTGATGCTGTGTGTGCAAGAATGAGTGTGTGTGCGCGCATGTGTGTGTGTGTGTGTGTATGTGTGTATGTGTGTGATGTGGAGATTAGTTAGAAGTGATAAATTAAGTCATCTAAGAAAAGTTGCAACTAAGGTATGGGTAATGTTTTCTAGAGAGTGGAGCTAATATACCATATATATATAATATATAACTATTTGTGATATATATATATGTACTGATCATATATATCTTACATCAATTCTCAAAAAACAAAAGAAGGAAATGGATTTCAGTGTGGTGGTGGAGCTGTCTGACACATTCCCCCCACTATACAATGTTTTTCAGCACGGAGTGCCCTGATCCTTTGAGCTCTTTGTCTCTTCCCTAATATTTATATGCTTTTTTTTCTGAAGCTCAAAAGTCATTCCCAAAGGTTTCAATTAGAAAAGTGTGGTGCAACGTGGTGTATTCACTTTAATAGTACAGAGCGATCTCCTGAGTGCTGTAGGAGGGAACTGCTGGAAGTGTTGCTCTATCTCTAACTCGGGTTAATTGGGTTTCTTTCAGCTTCAGCCAACAACAGTATGTTGAAAAAAGGAAGAATTCTTTTATTGTGAGCTGCAAATCTTAGCCAAGTGTACATTTTGATGTGTGTTTCTTCTGATCCACATACAGAAAAGAAAGCCTCTACTGTTGTCAGCCAGATTTGTATTTTTGAAGTAATCGGCCACGGATTCAAACAGCTTGTGTGTATGTCATGTTAATGCTGACCATTTGGTGTATAGATTCTAACTATTATTGTAACTGCATTTGGCATTATTGCAAGAGATAGATCCTTAAGTCCTTTTCACAAAATCCTTGTTTGTCCTTTGTGTTTAATTCTCTCACAGTGGTGACTCACAATAGCATTCCAATAATGTAATTTTCACAAAAAAAAAAAAAGAAATTAATAGAGACCAACTAAATGTGATAGGTTGTATAAGCGGAGGCACCTACTGGGTTTGCAGCTGCAGATCTCACACACATCTGATAAAGTGAATATCTGATGATTGATTTTTAGATTTCGCAGTTCCCAATCCCAGTTTATTATTGTACAAAACGTGCCATTCCTTTGTATTTATATTGTATATAAATTAGCTATTAAATGACACCCAGATATAGTAGCTCACTGCATCACACTCAATAAAAAAAGAATTGCAGAAAACTGTGCTAAAGGTACTTGCAATAGATGACAGTTAATATTGCATTAAGTTAAATTATTAGGTTTCAACTTCAACTTGATAGCAAGTCATATCACTACAAAACCACCTATGTGCTTGAAATAACAATTAGAAATTAATAAGAAGGTGAAATTAATATGATTTTAAGATTAAGCTTAGATTAGTCATGCAAATGCAGGTGAACTGAAATGACTTAAATAGAGTAAAGGTTGAATTATCCTTGATGATAATGTTAATGTAATCTTGTAATCTTAACATTTATTCCTCCAAAATACTTTAAATTAATCTCAAACTTTACCAAATTATCTCTTGCGGAAATTAGGCTCATTAAATATAATATTCACCAATGTAGTCTGAGGAAAAAGATAAATCCGTGGAAGTGTCTTCAGACTGCATAAAGCTGCTGAATGGCCTGTGTTAATTATGAGGTCTTGCCATCCTGCCGATGGCGGTGAAAGTGGAATATGAATACAACATTGGTTCAGTTGTGGTAGGGCGACTTCATCAATAGCACATGTCCATTTTTGATGATGGAGTAGCAAATAAACTGTCCTAAATGGCCTCCATTTTCTCTCACCTCCTCCTTTCCTCTATTCCATCCCTCTCTCATCATATTTCTTGTTGGGAGAGGCAGTGAGAGAGGAGAGTGAAAAGATCTATCTAAGTGGTGCTCTGAGTTTCCAAGATGGAAAACCATTGTGCTACAGGTGTGACCTTTTGTGCTGCAGTTTCAACATGAAAGCAAGTAACATAGCTATTGAATTACATGTGCGCTTAAAGGTGAAAATATCCTTTCACAGTTGAATATGATGCTGAAAAAGAGTGAAACTGCTTGGAAGAGGCTTTTTGACTATTTATGGCTGAGCTATTTTTTTCGTCCCTTGGGAGCTCACTAAGTTTTGAATCAACAGAATTAAATTATTATATATTATAAATTATGTCTTTTGAATTAGCAGAAATGAGATAAAACGTAACTCAGCTTGCAGTGAAGTGGAAATATTGGTGGCATTGAGGCTGTAGCACTGATGGAGGAGATACAAATCTTTCACTTAATTAAAAGCAAACATTATTTAGCGGGATACTGCACTCACTGTAAATGTCCTCCAAGGAGTCCTGAGGGGTTACACTTCCCTCCACTAAGAGCTGCCACATTAGAAAACAGTACTGTATTTCAGACTATCACAACTTCGTGTTCAGCCTAAATTTAACCATAAATGTCTGCAATCGATAGTTTTAAACTCATTATCTTAAGAGAAATAATTTATGTCAGTGACCGTTCTGGACCTCCAGATTTTGTTTGTGTTTTATGCTCGAGATGTATATAGAGGAAAATAAACAGATGCAAACATAAAATTAACATATCACCCTATAAAGTTGTCATAGTAGTAATAAGAATAATAATTAAACCTTTACTACAAAAGCTGCATTACAACGTGTTTCACTAAAGATGAGAAAAATACACATAAAAACACAAAAATATGAACATTACAAACAGAGCAGAAAGACAAATAAAAGAGAGAATAAAAATAATGATTAGAGCAGCTTTAAGCAGACACAGAGCAACAATAGCTTTCATTTGGAGTCGTGTTTCCATCACTCTACTTTTAGCCTTGTTTTGGTCTCCACCACCTCCCGAAATATCTGGCTCTTTAGCTGCTAATTGCTCCACTATGCTCTCCAGCTAGTTGCTAACCTTGTTTGTCTGCTGTTTGGTGCTGAGCAGGTAGCCCACAGTCGGTTCATTGGAGCTTTTTCACTGGAAAGAGCTGCCCGCTGCTGCCAGGGTTGATGAGAGTCATGAGAGGGAACCAAAACAATGAGCTGAAAGGTGTTAAAATTTAGTGATACTTCTCTGTGGGTTCATCACTAAGTGTGACACTTTTCACATTACACATTGTCACTTGACCAATTGTTAATATAAAATTAATGATTAGTGCAGCTTTAAGGAAAATTGCATATACTTGCTTTGATTTGTGAAGGTGAGAGGAAGTCGGTTAGGAGTCAAAACACAAGGACACGGTGAACAGCTTGTTAACATGCATTAAACTGCTTATAGCATAACATTTTCTAGTGGTTTCATTTAGTGTATTGGCATCATTTTCTGAGGACTAGTGGGTTTGATGGTATGAGGTGCAATTACATTTTACTAATTATAATTTCAAGCCCAGGTTGCATCTGTGGAAAAGTGCTGGGTTTGCCAAAAAGGTTGCGACTGCTAAACTAGGAATCCTGCGGAAAGGGAGTAGTTACTGTACAGGAATCTACAGCTTCCCACACAGAACAGAAGTTGAGAAACAATAGATGGCAGAGCAACGCCAGAGACTTCCCATGGTACAATAAAACCACATGAGCAGAACTGAACACTGACAATAAAAAATAGAATCAATGGGAGTGCTTCACGTTTCCTATCCCATTGACAGATTATTTCATGGATCACTGCAAACAAAACTGTGGCTCATTCAACAGAGGGAGTGTCTCAGCTCCCATTCTCCAATATGTTCTTTTGATTACTTTAAAGCTGAGGCTGTTTAAGCTTTTGTCAGGAGTAGAATTAGACAGACAGCGAGGGCATGGGAATGTTCCAGTCTGACATACTGCAGATGCCAAAAAAGAGACAGGCAGACGTGGAGATTCACATAATCTAAGTCATTATCAGACGTAAATGAACAGAAAGTGCAACCATCTCAAACGAACAAAGTGATTTCACAGATCACTGATGCCCTTTTCTGGAGATGGCAAATTAATGGCTGTACTATATATTTTTTCCAGTGCTGTGCAAGTCCTCCCGAGTGCAATAACACTGAGTGTAAGGGCTTGCCATCAAAGAGGTGAAATCGTTTTCTTCCCTGGACATAGAGTAAAGTGAATGGGGGGAATTGATAATGGGATTCACTTAATTGTAAATTAACAGAATCTTGTTAATAGGATTCTGTTAATTTAAGATTTATTTCCTTATTGATTCAGTTACTCTTTTGCAGTGTGTGTAAAATGATGTTAGAGGATAATTACCAGCAATCTTAAATTACTAAGAATTGAATCTGTAGCATGTCATTAATCAAGCTGACGATCATGAATAAGGATGCAGATTTACTTTATGCTCACAGTAGTTGCCAGCAGCAAATCTAGTTATTCCAAATTGGTATTGATGCAGTGGTGTGAATGTAATATACCACTGCATTGATATAATTTATGTTTGGGCATTTTTCTTGATAGGGACGTATATGCATTTCAGATGCATTAGAGATATAATGTCTCTGTTATAAAATGACAAAAAGGTTTAGAGTAAGCTCTTTAAATAACATCTTTTGGATTAGTTTGGATCTTTTTTTTTTTCAGTCAATACGCAACAGTAAATTATGAAAACAGTTCAGGTTGTTATTGGACAAGCCATTTGAATCCATACACATTCCTGCGAGGAATGTCCAATTTATCATCCTGTGGAAGCTGACTCTGTAAATCTGTGTCAATACAGTCAGTGTGTTACAGTACACTCTGTAAAATTTAAATATTGTTTGTCTCAGCCCACCCTCCAGGCTCTGTCGGTGTTGCCAAACTGCCACAGTGACACATGCTTTGTTTCTATTTATCACAGAATCTGGAGGTGTGAGCGATGCGTGTTTGGGCAACAGGTAACCGAATAAAAAGAGGTGAAAATATTTGTGATGTGACCATTAACACAACATCAGTATTATTTTACAAGTAACTGAAAAATAACAGAAAATGTCCAATAGTTCACCACTACAACTTAAAGGAATAGTTCCACATTTTGGGAAATACACAAATTCACTTTCTTGTTAGATGAGAAGATCGATCTCATGACTGGAAAACGGGCAAACCACTAGCCTGGCTTTGTCCAAAGGTAACAAAAAACACCAACCACCTCTAAATGAATTGACTCATTATAGTTTGTTTGTTTAGGCCGTACAAAAAACCAATATGCAAGTGTTGTGGTTTTGTAGGGGGTTATGTGGGAGCAGTCAGAGTCATGTTGTCAGCGTGAGGTTGCCGAGCAAAACTGGAGGCTGGAAGTCACTGTAACCAGCAAGGATATTGTGGTTTTTGTGCAGATTTAACAAATGAGTTATGGCATGTTAATTAGTGAGCTTTAGAGGTGTTTATATGTTCCCCCCTGTTTCCAGTCTTCTAAGCTAAGCTAACCGTCTCCTGGCTCCAGGTTTATGTACTAGAGTAGTATCAAACTTCTAATTTCACTCTCAGCGAGAAAACGAGCATGCAAAATGTCTTCTATACCTTTAACTAATGGACTTACTACTGTAATGTCACAGCTGAGTAATCCCACTTACAGCCATTCACACATCACTTTCAAGTCCAAATAAACAATGATTTACTTTTGATTTAACAGCAGTAATTCAAGAGTTTGGATGTGGTGAAATACATCTTAGTTATTAATAAGTAACGGATGTCTGTAATCAATAAGTTGTCGTTGTGACCGTTGCTGTGTGACATATCTAGTGTCACATTCAGACTATATGTGAAAGTGGCCTAAATCATTCAATCACTGTATTACCTCATATGTTTCATTGGCAGCACAGGCAGAATAAAGTCACACTGCGTCTGACATTTTCAATAAAGATATCAGACACTTTGATATCTGATCCTAAATCTGAAATCTGATTTGCGACCTCAGGCTGAACAGTCATATCGCAACTCATGCATCTTTTACCGCTAACAGTGGCAGTTAGTTGTCTCTGACAAATTCTGCACAATTCTCTCTTTCTGTGAATCCATCCATGTAACGGGCCCACCACTCCTGACTCCGGTCTCATATCCAAGTGTCCATCTGCACAGGAGTAACCCACACTGCTCCACAGAAAGCCATTCAAATATTGACCCCTTTTTTTTGTCTTCCCTCCCCCTTTACGATGTTTTTGCAAATTCACACCCTATTGCCACTGCACATTTACACACAAATGACACCATACGTGATGACATTAGTCAAAGCAACTTCTATTTCATGTTTTTGCCTCTGGAGTTTCTAAGATTAGATTGAGACTAATACTCCTACAAGCTCACTTGCTGTTTAGGTTTTGTAGATTAAACAGGGGCGTGTTTCCAGAGCATGAAAGGCAACACCCCACACTCCTCATTTCCAGCAACTCTGGGCTCCAATGAAAACCAACGGGTGATGTCACACCTCGCTATGTCCATCTTTATATACAGTCTATGCTGTAGCCTTATATTTAGCGTACAGACATGAGTGGTATCGATCTTTTCGTCCAAGGCAAGGAAGAGAAAAAGCATGTTTCCCAAAATGTCGATCTATTCCTTTAACACCACACCTTACATGTACATCACTCGCACACTGTACACGCACAAGGGCGGGCAGGCTTTCACAGATGCAGTGAGGAGAGGTTTGGGGTCAGGGGGGAATGGTTTGGCCTATTCAAGTGGAAAAGAAAAAAAAACACTCTCTCTTACACAACAAAGATGGGTTTTTAAAAAATCTGCATTTTTTTTTTTATTATTCTTGAAAATTCAGCACCGGTACAAGCAGCCACTACACTAAAGATTCAGCCTTGTGGTCTGTGGAAAATAACACATTTCAAACTGTTTGTGTTGCAGTGACATAAGTTCGGTCATAATTTAGCTGCCGATGTCACTACAATATGTCAGTGTGAGAAGAGCAAACACCTTCAGTCTATTTAAATCTAAACAGAGTAACTTCAGATGTGGTGCGTGCACCAGCTAATGGGTGTGAAATGACAAATCTTGAAGGTGTTTCCATGGAAGATGGTGAAACACAAAGTTTTACTCAGGAGGGCATTATGCTTCCGTCTGAGATATCGCTCATTGCCAATTAAAAAGATATTACAAGTAGTTTGCATACTTACTAATAGATCTAATTTTTTATTTATCAAATTATCACAATGGCTGAAACTGAATGTCTTTCACTGCAGTAAGAGAGACGCGAGCAATCTGACAGACAGACACTCAGCTGTGGAAACTTTAAGAGATAAAAAAATGGACGACAGTTTGACCAGTTGAAGTGTTATGATTGTACTTACATCAGATCTGTTGCCAAAGACTTCTAACAGTGCTGCCGAGGACTGTGGGCTTTAGGCTTTCTTTGGTTTAATATCTTTGATAGTGACTGCCAGGGTTCACTTTCGTCAGCGCTTCCCTGTCAAACTGTCAAATTCTTGAGCTTTTCACATGAGCAGTCAAAAAATTCAACTTGTAACTCTGCTTGTGTTTTTACATTAATGACAGGAAGTTGAAATGCTACTTCATTTAACTTCATCTACCAAATAAACGTGTCAAAATGAAGGCTTGTTAACACATTAAACTGAGCGCTGGCTGTATTATGGCCTATTCTCCCAGTACAGTTAGCTCACGCAGTAACGTGGCTTTAACAAAAAAAGCAAAACATCAGCATTAGAAACAAACATATTACTAAACAACACTGTAATTTTTCTTGATTATATAGTCTCTTTTTGCAACAATTCAGCCTTGTCTTGGCAAAACACTGATTAATTCCATGAACCCTGTTTATTGTAAGATTTTGCCAGAGGGTCTAGATATGACTTTAATCCTCCTCCTTTAGTCTCTTTGAAAAGCAAAACAAAGGGACTGATTTGCAGCCTTTGAGATGTGATCCTCCTAATCAACAACAGAGTCCAGTAAATATCCTGGCCTTTTGTTAGCATCCACACATGTTTCCTCAGCAGCAAACAAAAAAGTGTTCCTGCTGTTTGATCAAAATGATTGGGCAGAACACATGCAC
This sequence comes from Scomberomorus guttatus, assembly GCA_038419695.1. Taxonomy (NCBI): domain Eukaryota; kingdom Metazoa; phylum Chordata; class Actinopteri; order Scombriformes; family Scombridae; genus Scomberomorus; species Scomberomorus guttatus. The sequence goes on from CM076459.1 coordinate 2,765,432, forward strand.
ACCCACAATTATTTTAGCCAAGGTTAACATCATTGTGATAAAAATAACTGGGGAATTTCTCTGAGCTTCTTGCCTTCAAATGCTCTGCTCTCTCCACACTCCACATTTGTTTTAGTGTCATCTAAGGACCGTAATTTCTACTCTACTGGAAATGATCGGATTAACCATACACACTTTATCTTTGGTCTGCTCAAATTTCAGTGTAATTATTCACATTGAAGAGACAAACCAGGAAATAAAGCCCGCACGCCGCCGCCATCGAAGGCGCCCTTATCACCCTGTTTAAACCGTCTCGAGCTACAGAACCAGGAGCGTCACCCTAAATGAAAGAGAAAAGGTTTTAGCGGTCTTTACAATTAGAAGGAGACACTGAGCTGAGTTTGGCTCGATTGCCTGAAGTTATTAGCTCATGGTAATTAAGTTTGCATTATTCTCCCCCAACATCATAATGATTTTTTTTTCAGTTCTCTGTCATTGTGGACAGGGCGCTCGCTGGTCTGACTTGCGGAGATACCCATGAGCCGACCCTGTGAGAGCAGGAAGACACAGAGGAGAGGACGGGGTGACATAGAGACATAGAGACTGTCCTCTGCAAAGTGAAAACCTTATCGATGACTTCAAAGGTCTGTCAGTGTCTCTGTAGGATTTTGATTGCGAGGGTTTGGGATTTTAGTGGTTGAGCCGCCATGAGAAGAGCCGAGTAAAAGAAGAAAAATGTGCTTATGGTGATTATTATAATTTATATTACATTTATAAAATAATATTACTAAACACAAACTATAGTTGATAGGAATGTCATTAATTTTGCAGGTATTTGATCATAAACCAAAGTATTGGACAGACTACATTATAATTTTGACCTGATGATGCTGTTATTCCAATTCGTTCTGAGGGAAACATTAGTACCAAATTTCATGGCAATCCATCTAATCCAGATGTAGAAATGTTTCAACCGACAGACAGACAGACAACACTGCCATCCCTAGCCACGCCAGTAAACACTGGATATGTGACACTTTATGTCAAAAAACAGTATTTATAGTCCTATTTTCATAAAGGGGTTAGTGCTGAAATACCACTATTTCATACCCCATTAATAATGGGGGTAATTTGTCCTTTAAACTATACTTAATTATAATATTAAGTCATGAATGTGAAGTAGGAGTGAAATTATATTGGTATTGGCAGACAACAACAAAAAGAAAATGAAAATATATATTTTATCACCGACTCTATGAATTGAAAATGTTCTATAATTCAGTGTTTCACTTTTACTACTGAAAAGCCTTTTTCTGACAGCGACAATGGTATAAAACGTATATGTCTCACCAAAACAAACAAGCCCGGCGCAGAAACATATGTACTGTAAAATGCACTGGAGTCGCCGTGGGAGTGTACAGGCTCTGCTTGTTCTGTCAGAGCGGCAGTAAGCCGGCAGAGAAGCCAGCTAAAGTAAACACAGCCTTTTCCTTCTTACAACCCTGGTAAAAGCTTGTACGCCTTTATTAATTCAGTGGCCTTTACTGCGTTTTTGGATGACTCTTCGTTCACCTGTCAGTGCATCTCGGAGAATAAATAAATCACAAGCAACTGGAGCCCTAGACGGTGATGACTGTAACAATGTAGCCAGAAACAGACAGCTCGTATTATCAGACGAATATGAGCACAGATATGTTTTAATTTGATCAAGAATACTGAACAACCATTTGCCACAACTACCTCATATCTATCTGTACATGTCTGACATACAGGCTACAGCAGTGTGTCAGACATGTTTCTGGATTTGTATTATAAAATGCGACGTGCAGGATGAAAAAAAAAACAAAAAAAACAGCAATTTAAAACTGAGCGGGGCACACATTTCATCTAAGGGTCTAATGCATCCTGATTTACCTCTAATGGATCAGAGTCTGAGTCACTGTGTGAACTGCAGTCATGCCTTTTACATTAATGCAGGTGAAATAAAGTGAGACTGTCCATCAACATCAACACAAGCCTTCAACCCACCTGATGCCTGGTAAGTGACACTCTTGCTTCCTGTTTCTAAAAAGCTGCAGAATAAATAAACCCGAGCTGCAGCGATAAGACATCAAGCTCGCGATGTGGATTCAGTCTCAACAAAAAAAAAAAAAAAAAAAAATGAACAAACATTTTGAGGGACCTGGTGCTATCGTCACTGCACGGAGGGTAGTTTGCTGTGCATATGTGCATACATTTTGTACTGTATATCTGTTCGGCTCAGCATGAACTTGATAAGATGTGGCTTAATGAGCAGGGAAAAGTTAGAGTAGCAGGCTCCCAGGAAAATGAATGAGTACTTTATCCTGCTTTGTAGCCAAGACTGAGTCAGTCTAATGGAATCTCCCAGGTGTGACTGTGTGGAGCTATTTTATTGTATGGGAGTCGCTGGATATGAACAATGGTGTGCAGCAGATCTACCCTGCATAAATGAGGGTTAAATGTGTGGCTTGTAATTATAATTTTGTTGTTTTGTGTTATTGTTTTGTCACTGCTTGCCATTACTTATCTTGTTATTGTGCTGTAGCTGTACATTTAGAATGTTTTCTAGATTCAGAAACATCTTAAATAATCAATCAATCATCTATTAATGACCGCACGACCGAGGTCAGTGGAATTTGCTTTCAGCACAGCATGGAGGGTTAGCTCAGTGCAAATCACATCAAACATAGAGAGATATCATGCATCATGTTAGACACATGACTAGCATAACAGACTATAGTCACAGATTACCACAAATCGCAGACAATATTTACAAGATTAACAGAAGGGTTTTAAGTGCAGGTACATCTGTCCGTTAGTGAGAAGTGTTCAGTGGGGAAAAAACTATTGATTTGGGGGGCAGGGACCTGTAGCGCCTCCTAGAGGGCATCAGCTGGAAGAGGTGGTGAGCAGGGTGAGACGAGTCAGAGATTATCTTTTTTTGCTCTTTTGATTGTGTGTTTGTGATACAGTGATTCAGCTGATTGGGAGGGAGGCGCCAGTAAAGGATGATTTATTGACTATGCACTGCAGCTTTTTGCATGACTGTCTGTGCTGCCATACCAGACTGGCATGGATGAGGTGAGAATAATCTGCTTTTTTTCAGTGTTGGGGTTTATTTTGTAAAATTTATGTTAGTTGGCCTCAGAGACAACATCAAAGCAACATCAGAGTGCATCACTAGTGAAGTTTTGTCAAATGGTCTTTTTCAATTTTGGCACTTTTAAAGCCTCTTTATGTAGGATCTGAAAATGTCTGACTGTGGCCCCCAGTGGTAGCATAAAAATCACATAGAATAATCACATAGAAAATCTACACATAGGGGTTTTTTAATGTTGAAAAATGTTCTTTTCCTCATAGTGAGGCAAAAAATGTATATCAGGGAACAAATGATCTCTCATCAAAATGGGATAAAATCGTTCAATTTAAGAATGTTAACCTTAAATCTGCTGTAAAGCTTGCCTTGGCCCAATCAGTATAATTCTCACTGTCCAAAGATGTGAGACATCACCCTTTCAAATTTTGTCAGTTCAAGACCATATCACATTTCACAGACAGATTAATAACAAACACTCACTCACCAGCAATCTTTAGGTCACAGTATTATCAAGGGGTGTAAGATAATGCCCTGCAGATTAGTGCGCGTTTCGTTCTGTAAAAATCCCTTTTGTCATTCACCTCAGCCTCCGCATCAGTGGACCTGCTGTCTCTCTGGCTCAAAGTGACTTGATTGAATTCGTCAAATAAAACAGGCAGACAGACAGAGCGGGCAGCCCAGACCGATTTGTGTGTGGATAGTCGTGTGCAGCCCAGAATACAGTATTTTAAAGTTAAACTAATAATGTTTCTTTTGATGCCATTGCTCTGTAGCCACGGGGAACTGATTCTTGCGGCTAAATTTCACCGTCACAACTTTACAACTTGTTTTCTTTACTGTTGATATCCTGCGTGCTTTTCTGTAAAGGTCTCACTGTGTTGTACTTGTGAGGTATTGAAATTTATCTGATGTGTGACTGTGTTGTTATTCTGGCAAATTTCCATTCTTACTACCCAACAGTTTGCAACAACAATTCATAAGAAAGGATGATACATAGCGATAACAGGATACATTATTATTCTGTTGCAATACTCTTGGCAGAAGTACAAAAGTGGCTGTGGCTCTTTAGCAATTCATATGAAATGGTTGAAAATCCCCTCCAGCGCTCAAAGCTGACAATGAGATCTCTTAACATCACAGTCATTGTCTCATTTCTCAGTCAAAGTATAAAGAGAATGGGGTCAAAAGCCTTATGACGCCAATGTCTGAATACTCACAGAGCTCTGTGTGGATGCCTTCACAGATGTTTGCCTGAATCCTTATAGGTTTTCAACCTCGAGTATAAAAGTGCTGAAAGAGAATCTGACCTCAGTCATGTCAATCCGCTTCCTTCAGTTGCAGTTGTCATTGTCACTGTCACTGTATGAACGCTATGAACACAACACCATCCTGCTCTCAAGGACGAAATACAAGAGTAACGTCTATTTTTTTTGTAGACTTCATTGTAGCAGGCATCTCCTTGGACTGTTGTTTTGCTTTAAGCTGTGCAGGAGGTTTGAGAGGATTCTTGCTTTTTATTGTAAAGACACACAGGCTGTAGAGCTCGAGGTGCCAGTTATTTTGGCAGCAAGCAGCAGCAGAGCTGAGTGGTTCAAGAGAAGATGGACTACAGTACATTTGCTGCTGAATGTGTAGTCCTCTCCACCCACGCATCATATTAGGACTGGTGGCCAAGATCATATAATATACATAAGATAGATTGTGTAAGGAAAAAGGTGGTAAAATGAATAAAGTATTAAGTGTAAATGTTTGATTCAGGAGAGTAGTCTGTCATAAGTGACTGTAGTCAGAGCTGGTCAAAATAAATCAATGGTAGCATACATCATTGGTTAAAGCATCTCATTTGTCAAATTTTTCAGTAAACAACATTTTTAAATACATTTTAAAAACCAAAACAGACTGAAAAAGGTTTTGAAAGCTTACTTGTATCTGTATAATTACAGTTTTGTCAACCAATTATGAATTTGGACAAATTAGATTTGGAGAAACTAGATTCAGCCTTTCCTTTCAGACTCATTGCACTCGATATTTAAAATCTGTTGTGTGGAAGATTGTTTATGTGAGTGAAAGTCGTGATACTACCATGTAGAATACTCCATTACAAGTAAAGGTCCTGCATTAGTGTTAGTGCTATATAATTATATCTATTTTAGTCGGTCAACGAGCTAATTTTTTTACTATTTTATATACTGTTGGGTAGTTTTTTATAAGAATTAATTATACTTTATAAACTGATCATGCAGTATTTTTCGTATATAAAGGTCTTAATTTGTAACTAGTAACTACAGCTGTCAAATAAATGTAGTGGTGAGGTAAGTAAAGGTACAATATTTTCTTCTGGAATGTAGTGGAGTAGAAATATAAAGAAGCATGAATGTAAATACTTAAGTATACTTAAAAAATGTACTTAAACACAGGTCTTGAGTAATTGTACTTAGTTATATTCCACCACTGAAAATCTGTGTATCCTGTCGAGTATTACATTTTTTCTTCCTGCATTTTAGTTCATTCCTCTTTATTTGCCTATAAAGTTTTGTAATTATGTGTTGATATATTTGCATATACAATTTATGAGATTTTTTTTACTGGTTTTTAGTGTACAGCAGTTCATCATACACCCAGTTAAGCACATAATCAGTGATGGTATCAGAGGATCAGTGTATTTATCAGCTCGTTTTAAAGCAGTCGCTCTCAACTAGACACATGGAGGATTGATCAGGCCTTGAAATGTATCCAGGAAACGAGTAATCTATGGATCACTCCTCTTAATCCACGGCCATCATAAGACCCCGTCTGCAGCCTGTGCTGCAGTATGTGCACATCTGTGATGCCCCAGGAGACTTTCACAAATGATCCCGCACAGATCACAGGGCTACTGTCCTATGCCCCCACCCTCTTGGTGGTCCACATCTTTTGGGAGAGGTGCCCTGCTTGCCTGCTCAGTTAATCTAGGCCTGCCAGGACACTGCAGGGTTTGTGTACAGACATCTGTGTGACCTTCCTCGATGAGCCCGTAGTGTGTACATCACTCCTAGCTGTGCCGTCAAGCCCTGATACTTTGTCATCTTCTCATCATCAGGTCTCCCAGGACACAGTCACCTCACCTTTAAGTACCTGCCCTGATGTTTTAGACAGCAGCACATTGTTTGGACTAAGCATGGTCACACAGTGAAATACTTGCTACACTTTGAACTATCTGTCTTAAACTGCTCAGTTGACCCTGTTGGCTGTGGCTTCTCCCCCACTCTGATGAAAGTGGAGTCACGCCATGCTGGTTGGAGAATCTGGACATCAGCACCTTGCTGTCATACCTGTGATGTCTTTCTCCTCCCAGGGTGTAGAGCTTAAGATGTCTTACAGTCTTAATAGTCACTCAGCAGAAGAAGGTGGAGAGGTTGAGAAAGACAATATTAACTGGACTGAAGATCTCATGGTCCACCGCCTGCCTATGCACCTTGCCGCTTTAATCTCACCATCTTATTGGCACGTGAATCTTGCACTGTTGCTAGCAGGATGGCTGGACTCTGCGCTCCGGAGGGCTTCTCTTTCACGAGTAACCACGAAATTAACACAAAATGCAGCTTTATCTTTTTCTTGTCGTCATGTTCGATCGTCTCTCCCGAGAGCCATCAACAGGTAGACAGCAGGATTTTGTTGACAAATCCAGGTCTTGAACTCGCACGGCAGCCTTGATTTCTTCACTGCCAACAACTAATCACCACAACGGACGCTACATCCTTCAGGTTGCAGTCAAAGGATGGATTGGATGATGGATGAAATCAGTGCAAACGCTTCTTCGGCAGCAGAGAGCTGTGTTTTGCTACAGTAAAGCACACCTTTGCCCAGGTAGATGTGAATCCACTGATCTGCCACTCTTTTTGAGGCAACAATCACTAACTAAAATGATTTATCATTGAGCAAAAAACCAACTAAACTACCTATAGAGATACATCCTATTTTGGAAAATTTGGCCAATTTCTTAACATTAATTCTAAACCTATAGCTGCATTTTCAGTTACATTTCTACAATCCGCATGTGTGAAGAAGAAGTGTTAAAAGACATGGCGCTACCCTCAAGCATTTATACATAAACTCGTCTTTCTTCATCGAGAGAGAGAGAGAAAAAAAAATCACACACACATAAATAATGCATTGTTTTGAGTTGTTGCCGAGCACTCAGCGAGAGGAGAGAAGAGCAAACGCGACATATTAGAAACATTCCAGTTTGTTCTTGTTCTTCCTCGGCTCTCACAACACAGAGACTATTTTCACACGTCTGCTGCCGCACAAGAGGCTTCTGTCAGAGTTATGATACCAACGTTCCTGTGCAAACAAGTTCAAGCAAAAAACCGCTCTGAGTTACAGTTGGGTAAATTATGTCCAAATATGCTGCTCGGTATTCACAAAGAGAGACTCTTCCTGTTTCTCCCCTCCTCGCTCTGAATCAATACACCATCAGAGCCAGCCTGTTTCAGTGTAGAAAAATGGAACCCTTTATAGTTAAATCCCATACAGTCGTCTGTTAATAAATATTTTGTTCTTATTTGCAAGTTGTATTAGCAAATAATATCTATAATTAAAGAGAGAATACATGTTGTGTTTCATACCAAAGAAGCTTTGTATTTTTGTAATTTAGTGTCCTGAAACTTATCAGTACATGTCACATATAGTAACACCATCGTGACACTGTGCACGTCAGATTTTGTTTTGGTCAAAACAGAAGTAAGCCTGTGTCGGGAGCGAAGCGTTTAAACATTTGTCTGGATTTCTGGTCACAGGAGTGTAAGATCAGGGCAAGGAGCCGCAGCCACAGTGTTTATAATGGATGCGGTTTCATCCACATGCTATAAAGCCGATACTCACATTTACTGCTTTATTGCAGCATTTGCCGCTTCCTCGAAGGGTGAATTGAAGGAAGGAACACACTGTGTGAGTTAGATTTGCTCAGTGACCCTCTTCATAACACTAATGTTCATTACTGGCTAATGTGAAACTTTGAAGTTCCCCAGATGGTGTTGGTTGTTATTATTCATGCTCAGTGTTCAGGCTTCATGACCTGTAAATAATACTCTAAACTGTGTTATTTTCAAAGCTGAAGCCACATAAGGGAGCCTCGCTTTTTTAAATCAGTATCTGTTTTGCAAGCTCTTTTAAATACATGGCCACACTGTTATGGCATTAGACATGTCCTTTTTCTACAAATTGTGTTTACCATTTCACAACCCTGTATTATCTTAAGGCTCGTGACAATAAATTAAATATATTGTAATGAGCCTGTCTCAGATAATTGCAGAAATCTGCAGTCACACAGCAACAGTGTGCAAACAACAGAACATTTATACATTAACAAACAAAAGTGCACCAGTGAGCCCACATGGTGTAGTAAAGGGAACACACTGCATTAATATAATTAGCTGGAATAAACTGGCAATAACGCTGAAATAGCAGGTTAAAAAAATGACACGAGTGAAGTGTTGAAAATTAGAGTTTGGTGCCAATAAAGGTTTGTGGCCCCATAATTCCTGGTCACACACATTTTGATACTAAACTTTAGTGAAGACCAAGACAAGATGCTGCCTGCTGATTCACAGAGGCCCATTAAGCTTTGAACAAACTCTTTTACACACTCTCAAATGCAACATTTCAAGCTGCAGAGCACAAAAGCACTTAGAAACACAAGTAACACAGCAAAAGCTGCAACTAAAGTGTAAGTTCATCACGGTTAATGGTCATATTTGGCTACTGGAAGATGTTTATTGGCTACTAATTTATTAATAAATACAAAGCAAGACCTGAATATAGTGAAGCTCTAGATCTACTTGCATACAGTCTCTTTATGAGCTAGTTATAATATGTTACATATAAAAGAAACATGTAATATTTAAGATACTTAAAAGCTTCACTAACAGCATGGAGGAGCTCAGGGAAAAGAGTATCATTTAAAACAATCAGTTTTAAACTGCTACGCATATGTGCAAAAGAAGTGAATTCCTTTAACTTGAATATGTGCTTTTGCCTTATAATAACATCAATCCTGGGCTTTGCTTTATTTATTTAACAAAAATGGGACTTGGGCTGAATGTGAGACCCTCCTATTTAAATTGCCAACTAAATTCAAATGGACCAAGTCTGCATATTTGGATTTTTTTCTGCCAAGGATAAAGGTTGAGAGTCAGCACTCATTTCTTATCAGGGCTCGTTGGTCATGCTATCTGCTACCACCTTGGATCTTGTCTGGCCTGTTAAACGGATTACTGATGAATCAGTTATGTTTTGGGTGGCGCGTTTAGCTTATCACTCACTGCAAATTTGAGCTGTTTGACTGGTATTTTTGGATTCCTCGCCACAGTAATTTGGATGAATAAAAGAATCTCTTTAGTATGCAGGTATAGTTACGGTGGCTATTGGAGTAGCTTTATATCTCAGGAATCAGAAAGAGAGCGCCTTATCCTGACTGATCCTGTGCTCAGGACAGGCCTCTACTGCCAGCGCAATGATTCATCCTTTCATAAGATATATTTATGTAAAGGATCATATTTAAAGATATATATCCGCTTTCAGTGTCCTTAAATCTACAGTATATTCTGGAAAGGCCAACCTTCTCAATTTAGCTTTTTACCATCTATGTCTTGTTTTATCTCTTGTCTTTTTCTGGCTGTTTGGTGTTTTACACAAATTCTAAGCTTTTCGACATATATACATGTGAGCTCATAGTCAGTAAATCTGGTAAGTCGAAGTCTAAAACCAAACAAATTCAATTTCTTTTCGAAGAAGAAGCAACAAGTCTCCTTGTACTCTTTGTCTACGACTACACACTCAGTCTTCTCTCTCACTACACGCACACATACATACACACACAAGTGGAAATTATTTAATATGGACATGGAGGTTACAACGGCTGACATTAACAAATAAGGGGGCGGATTCAAACATCTAACCTGAAACAACAATGAAAATAAATTGAAGGGATTCATATGACAAAAAGAAATATAACTGAAATTAATAACATAAGCTACAGTAAATTAAAAAATAACAATGCAATGTTAGGAAATGGCAAACAGAAGCAATACGAAATTGGCTAATTAGGCTTAATGCATGAAATGAATTCAAAGTTTGCAGTGAGAGACAAAAAGAGAAAAAAGAGAATATCTGAAACTGAAGACAAACACGAAACCGGCTGGTTAATCTGAAAGGTTTTATTCTGTATTTAAACTGTAAAGCAAAGTAAAATCAGTGGAAAGTCAGACAGGCAGGATAATATATGGAATAGTGAATAAGAGTAAATAACCTGATTAACCTGATTCTGAAAAGGTAGATGCAATTTAAACAAAAGTGCTTCTCTCCGTGCTCACGCCGGCTTCTAAATCTACCTACAGTCTGACAAATCTTCTATGTAAATTATGTGACAGGCAAACCAGCACTGAATATGTTAGTTAAAACCAACCAAACCGGTGAGCTGGTGAGCTGGATCTGTTCAGTCATTTCATTGTAAACCAAATGAATCTGTTTGTTTTCCAGCTCACAGATTCTTCATTCATTATGTCTGGCCATCTGCTAGATGAAACATGGCTGCTTGCAATCTCTCCAGGTTCAGAACAGTGGGAGGACACCAACAATTAGTGTCATACCCACTATTCATCCATCCATTTGTTGTCTATACCTGCTTTTTTTCCCATTCCGGCTCAAAATGGGGCTGCATTTATTGGGAAACACTCGAAAACAGGTCAGCGGTCTATCACAGGTTAACACACTTTCACACTTACATTCACATGTGAGAAATTCAGAGGCTCCAGTCAACCTGACCTGCATGTCTTTGGTCTGCAGGAGGAAACTGGAGCACCTAGAGGAAAAGCCTTGTGAAGTCAAGTCAAGTTTATTTGTACGACCCAATATTACATAAAATGTCTCAATGGGCTTTACAGGCTCACAACAGCAACAGCTCCTGACGAGTTTCCCAGCTCTCTAAGACAAGAAAAACCTGAAGAAAAGAGGAGAAACCTCAGAAGAAACAATTCAATGAGTGATCCCCTCTTCTCTGGCAGTGCAATAGGAGCTACAGATAAGAAAATGATGGGAAAAAAAGAACAGAAAGTTGGGACAGTTAATAGAAATATAAATGCAAAAATGGGGAACTTTTACACACCTCTCAACCAAACATGAGGCCACCCCGGGTGCAGTCTGGATGTCCTCTTTGTGTCAGGTCATCTTTACCACTGGGTGACCACCCACATACTAGACCCCTAGTGGTAAAAGACTTTAATCATAAACTTGATTGACCCACGTTGTGGTGATTAAGTATTCATCTGTGTGACTATGCCCATTTGTAACATTGATTTATGAAGTTTTCGCTCCCCAACAATCAGTTCATCAGACAGCATTGTAGTCTGTACAGCACAGCTGCAGAGTAGCTGCAAATTCCTTTAAAATCTGCTGTCTGCGTGGTAAAGGGTTAACAAATTAAGGCACTGAGCATGTACTACAAATGTCATGATCTCAGCAGGTTATCTGCAGCAGTCACCTCAAACACAGTGAAGTTTTTGCTTAAAAAGTGTTTTTACAAGTAACTTTGCGTTGCAATAAATTTAGCTTCTTGCTTAATGCAGGAGAGAATCTTTGACAGACCAACTAGAGTTGGTCTTGAGTGTGTATCATATCAAGTTGCATCATATCGTATCATTGACCCATAATTACATGAAGGATTATTATTGTTAACATAATTAACATATTATCCGTGCTTTTCACACCATCTTCGGTATCTTTTGCTCTGATTAGCTGGATGATTATTCTTATGAACATTTACAAACAGCATGGCTCTGGAGCAGCAGTATTATTAGCACATTAGGCAGGTGCATAGATAGACCTCAAAGGGGGCTTGAGCACCTGCATCTTTAGCCTCCTAGAGAGAAAGTGCCCCATTTCTGTGGTGTTTTTTTAATAAATAAATAAATTCCTCTTATTCCTGCTACATCCAGTGTGACACAACAATATACTCAGGACTTCATCTTGTTTCTGAGTGTACCCGACAGAGAATTTATAATAGTATATGTTAGTGTTAATAGTTTACCGCGAGGTAAAGTGACTGTACTGACAGAACTCAGTAGTGTGGAACTAACGTTCGGGGGACGATTATTGTCATTGCACATCTCAAGCAAAGCAGGTATAGATACTGGGTAGGGGAAAGGGGAACACTTGCTGGCAGGAGGAGGCATCACCTTAAACACAATAAACCTTGATCGCTTTGAGTCATTAATCATTGATGAGATAACGATGCCAGAAAAAACATAACACCAGCAATCACCTGCTGGCTGCTCTGCTGTTTGTTAAGTATATTTTATGGTTTTCGCTCATTCAGTTGTAATAGTTGTAATAGTCTTAGCCCTAAATAGCGGAATATAATACATTATGTATTATATTCCGCTATTTAGGGCTAAGACTGTAATCACAATGTTGCATGATTTAGGAATATGCGGGACCTTTGTCTCCCCCTTCTGGCAGTGAGAGTAATTACAAAAACACTGCCAACTGTGCTTACGTCATAGGCTAAGCCGTAGCCTACTCCGTTGCTACTGTTGCTACTGTTGCGGCTGTAAAACGGTGGATAAATTGCCGTGAGCGTCACACAACCCCCATGAAATGATTTGCTTCACTATCAGAATTTGATCCATTCAGTTTGATAACATTTGGAAAGTCTAGAAGAGCTGCACAATTCAATCATTTTATCCCCATTCAAGTTAGCAGATGGCTAACAGGAAGTTAGCCAGCTTGGCTGGCGGAAGTCTCTGGCTGCGCATTCAAACAGCCGGCGTGGGAATGTCCCTCCCGCCATGAGGTTTAAAAACTGTATACTGTGAAATATAGAGAGATTTATCGTGCGGTGATTGGCTTAATCAGCATTGTGTGAACTCGTTTGGCAAGTTCTTAAATCTAACAGACATTCATCTATATATAAAAGTTCTGCACTGCAGGTTTAAGTTCAAGCACTTTTTTCATTATTTTTGGAGGGAGGGAGGGAGGGAGGGATGTTAACTGTTAAAATCTTTTATAAACCAGTGTCTAATACACCTTATCTAATGCTTATGTGTTGCTTTTTAGAATTGCGGCTTAAATGCATGATGTCTTCCAGGCCTCAGTAGGTAAGATATGATATGTGAATTACATTAAACTAATTTTCTGGCACAAAGTATTAGTATCTTAGCCATACAATATCAGCATCTTCTTATTGCCCATTATTACTGAAGCAATTATGCCTTCTATGGAGAGGTAGTAAGTGACGAATATGGAGGCGAGAGAGGCAGCCATGCAGCCAAAGGAAGGTCGTCTTTGTCAGCAGTAAGCTGAGTTTCTACACGTGATGTCAGTCAGAGGGCTAGGTAAGAGCTGGTCTGGTTAACATGAGGAGAATTTACTAAAATACATTTCATTTCTTTGCATAGATCATTAATTAACTGTCATGTAGCAGTGTTTGAACCAACCTCGGTCATGGGTTTATTTTTAATACGTGCATTTTAATATCCTTTTGTCACAAAAGTAATCATTCCAGGCATACATTTATTTGTTTCACTCAGCAATCAATGCTGTTGTCACCAGATACAATGCATAGCTGGAGGTAATATAAATGAGAGAAATGAGAAAGCAGCTTGGTGTGAGGAAATGCAATATTTATTGCCTTTTGTAATGTTTAGTATCTTACAGTCTGTGTTTATCGAGTGCATATGGGGTAAAACTGGCCCTTTTATGCTGCCAGATACCAAAACAACCTAAATACAAAAAAATTGTGTAACTTGCATTCTCTGTCATGACACAACACAGCTGGCATAAAATATTCATTTACGCTGGTCTCATTACGAAAATTGGAGGGAAAAGAAAACATAATTAACTTGGTCTGCAATAAAATACTCACACATCAACAAAAGAACAACACTGTATCGAGCATCATTGTGTTTACATACTCATAGCCTTAATATTAGATTTTTTTTTTTCCCCTTTCAGGTTTTTTTTTTTACAGTAAACATACTACATAAAAGTCTGAGTGCATGCAGGAGGAATGTACAATTTCTTCAGCTTGCTTATGTTTCTGCAATACAGTTGAATTTAATTATTTTTCTTGTCCGTGCATTGATAAAATTGAAACACTTGAAATACACTGGAATAGATGTACACAACATTGTAAGCAAAGGTTTGCTTCCTGCTATGTTAAAGCACTCTGATCTTGTTCTTGTTTGATATCAAATTCCTGACTTTTAAGCTTCTTTATCAGGTGATCAAGCTGTTGTCACACCCAAACGTTACTATGGCTGCAGTCTTGATGTTTATCATGGTGTAACATCAGTGCATGGCAGGCTGGAGACTTAATGGATGTAAGAAAGAGCAGAACGGCGGTGTCTGTATATAGTTAAACTATACGTATGGCTCAAAGCAGCAGTGCTCTGATTGAATTTCATTATTCTCATCACACCTGTACATTTTACGTCAAAAACATATCTGCAGCTACTGAAAAAACCTCCCTGACTTGTCTCTATCAGGACCTGTAAGACCCACAGGAGTCCTGCAATTATGCAGGCTGTCAGGCGCAGTTCAGGTCACTTGGGGATACATGTTCAAAATGATTGAGATGGCCTCATATGGAGCCATACAAATGTCAATCGCTCTGTATGTAGGAGCATAAGAGGAGGTAACAGTAGTCCTATACCTTGAACAGCACCACAGCACGAGAACTTACTACAAATTGAAGGTTTAATAGCTGAGCATTTTGATGCAATTAGAAAATGAAATTGATTTGTTCGGGCACCCTATGGATCACTGCGACGGATTATAAGACACAGATAAGACAAATATCTCTGGACATGATTTTTCTTGCTTGTTTATTTGGAGGAGCACAAAGAGGTGCCAGAGTTAGCCATTACCTCCAATTGCATTCACATATTTTCAAAGAAGCACAGCCACTTAAGATAAAGGCAGATGTATCACAGTGTTAGCGAGATTGTTTTAGCAGTCAGCTCTGGAAAAGATCTACAGCCCTCATCTCTCCTCTGAGGAAGACACTCTTCCAACAAGGCATGTCTAATTTGAAAAAGAATGAAGAAGCGGGAGGGGGGGGGGCTGCGATTTCAATGAGCCAGGAAATGTAATGCATCTGGCCCAGCAGCTTTGATGGGAGTCTATCAACTCCAATATTAATGCGAGGATTTGCGTGGCCATTCATGTGTTGGGCTCTCCAGCTGAGAGAGAACACAGTTGTTCTATTACATGGGTTAGCACTTCTATAGAGATCACCTGAGGCCTGCTGGACATTTTCCCTCCACGTCCTCTCCTGCATTGTCTCTACTGAGCTGAGTGAAGTGAAAAAATAACACCTACAGTATGCAGATGGACCTGGAAATGGTCAATATACTGTTTTGTTATTATTAACTTAAGAGCTTTCATGATGTCATCAAAAGGCAAATTATGGAGCTCTTTCATGGCCAGTGAATGGGAGACTGATTTGTAGACATGGTAACAGCACCCAGGTTTATTTTACAAAAATATGGGGATATTATCTGGTTCATGACAGCACAATAAACTGAGGCAAATGAAGCTCATTTGTATGTTAAAAACAAATATTATGGAAGCATTCTCTTTAATACTGTTCTTTATGATATATGTTCACATTTCAAGGTTCAAGTTTCAGGTTTATTGTCATTATACAATACAGGATTACACAATGAAATACAGATGTAGCTCCCTCCTCACTACACAAACAGAAACTGTATTAACAAATATTAAAATATTGTAAATAAGAATAGAATTAAACAATAAAATTGGCAATAAAAATAGAAACAAAGTATATAAAGTACCACAAAAAAATATATTTTTTAAAAATTATATTTACAAGGAATATACAGATACAAAATCAATCTAATATGCAAGTTATAGTGCAAGTAAACCTTGAACAAAAGAAATTAGCAAGACGTCCTCAACAGAATACGTCGTTGGTCCATCACACCTCTGTCAGCAAGAATAAAACTGTTTTATGATCAGACAACACTATGGTCAAGGTTTTGTTATGTTTAGGCAAAAGGTTAGTTGACCTTCGTTGTTACAGCACCTGATTACAGTTAGGGAACAACCACAGTCATGATTAAAAGATACTAACATTGACTGTTAAAGGGAAATGAACTGACCCAACCATCCACCTGACCTCCTCCCTCTGTGGACTTTTTGTCGCTCTTATAAGTTACACTGTTTTTCCTTTGCTCCCAACGGACAAGACTCATAATTCCTACATCCACAAGGAAATGTTATTTAACAGCTAATGCTCTCGATTTTCTTGGAAGGACAGTCTAATTTTGTGAATTTTGGATTAATAATCACCACATTATGTTTAAATCAGAAATGGAAGCAACAGTAAAAAGTAGATTCTGTATTTGTCAACCTTTCAGTTTAGATTGGATTAGGTTTGAAAGATTTATCAGTAATGTATGCATGATCAATAGCAATTCAAAGTCACTGCTCAAAGATTAACCTTTAAGAAAGCTACACATCAGGTTTAGTAGACATTAAAAAATAATTAAGGCAGAGGGCAAAATTCCTTTCTTTTGTTTTGCATAAGAAATTTAAAGGCAACTAAACACGTGGATTCCAGGTCTGCACCATTTACTGTACTTCCTTGAAATTATCTTTCTAATTCACAGACAGAAACGGGAATTGGGATACACCAAGCGTTCGAACGTGATGGCACAGCAGTCTGTCGATTCAGAAGTGCAAATGTCAAAGGGCGTTTAGGTGCAGTGGAGAGCATGCAGAGGTTGGAGCTTCTCGAATGAGAAGCCGCTCAGCTCACCAGCAGTGGGAAATGGAGGACATCTTGCCAGGGTTATGACTTCAAACATGTAACAGCCTCAGCAGCTCCAGGCCAAGGGAACAGATTGCTCCAATTACAGCAAGCCTCACGCACCAGAGTCCCCTTGACACATGCAACGGTCTATTGGAGTGGACTTAGGGTAGTGGCATGTTGCTCTGGAGCACTGGGGGCCTACACATCCCACTGCCAATCTGTATTCTGTTTGAACCTGCAGACATCTCCTTTTAGCCCGGTTTTCGTTTCAAATTCTGTTCAGACTGGGTGTTTTTGGCTGCCAACACAGGTGATTGGCACCTTCTCTCTGAATTTATAACAAAATCAATTCTCTAACAGCATCCCTGAGCACATCAATCTAGGAGAGATGCTTTCTACCCCCTCATTTTCAGCTTCACAGGCGCAGAGTGGTTATAGATGAATCCCTCAGTATACTTACTCGTATTGGCTCTGAGAGCTGTGGTGGAGCGCAGCTTTAATTGGCAGCGCCAAGTAATGCACAACATGTTAGGAGCCAGTAGCATTGGGAATCACCTTGTTAATTGAGGGCCGCAGTTGAGAGATTGACTAATTGATCAAGGCCTTTACAGAGGTAGATAATTCATGGCGGCAACACCGCAGGAGGAGGAGCCTTGTCAGTGATGATTCATGTGTCTCTTGGAGGAGAGTTGGTCTCCATGGCCTCTTTTGTTCAGCAGGCTCAGTGTGAAGGGGATTGTATCATCAGCACCTCCACCCAAACACTCTCCTCTCCCTCTAAATCAGAATTAAAAAGGTAAGGCTGGTGTTGATAGGCTGCCACAAATGATACAGTGTTGTATGTCTGTATGCTTCCCCAGATGGTTGCTGTGCTCCCTGAATGCCATCAAGATACAGGGAAGATGTATGGTTGTGTTGTAATGAAAGCTTGAAGGGACCCCAAGTCATGGAGGAAATGTCTCCATCACACAGGTAGCACTGTAATCATGCCCCTGTGTACTGTACTCTGGGGAAAAAATGAAATGTGGGGCAACAATGCAAAGCTTATAAATTGAAGGAGAGACTGAAATACCTCTGATCAGGACTCAGGACTGAGTAGGTGCACTATGTTAAGGTATAAATACTATCTGAAGTGTCGAGCCAAAAATATTCATGTAGGGTGGATACTGTATGTTAGAATGGACAGGTTGGTGAGGAAAGTGGGCGGAGATGGAAGAAAGAAATGGGCAAAAGGAAATGACAGCTAGCATGTTAAAATAGAAGATATACATGGTATTCAAAAATATATTAAGTTAAAACTGTTTTATGAATGAATTGTGGGGAAAGAATGTTATTTTTTTTACGTTTTTTTTAATTAAACCTTTATGTAACCAGGTGAATCCCATTGAAATTATAAGATCAAACAACATACAAGAAAACAATTAAAAACACATAAAACAAAACATACAGTAGCAACTCACAGAATCATATGCCTAAAAAGACCGGCAGGAGGATCTAGCTAAGGAAGCAATTACAAATTCCAATTGAATTCGCCTCTAAACCCTTCACTACATTTTTAAATGCCCTAATCGGGATCAGCTCATCTAGCTGCAAATCTGTCTGCAAGTGGTTCCAGGCTGCAGGGGCAGAGAACATAAAGGCCTGTTTGCCAAATCCAGTGTGAACCTTAGGGACGGACAGTAAGAGAGTGTCATTTGAGTGCAAACTATAATTACTAGTTTTGAGTGAGATATACCCACACAGGTAAGAAGGGAGCAGACCAAGGACGGACTTATAAATAAATATGTACCAGTGAGTGAGTCTGCGCAAGGCCAACGAAGGCCACTGAACTCTGGCATATAGGGTGCAATGGTGAGTGAGAGCTTTGCAGCCTGTGACAAACCTCAGAGCGCTGTGGTACACAGTGTCCAGCCAATGCAGGCATTGGGCAGGGGTATGCATGTACAGCAGATCACCACAGTCAAGCGAGGGAAGGAATGTAGCCCCAAACCAATTTTTTCCTGGCAACATAGAAAAAGCAGGATTCTAAAATAAAAACTTGAGCTTCAGTTTCTTTACTAAGCTTTCAATGTGGAATTTAAAAGTTAAACAATCATCAGTTAAAACTTGTACTGTGACACTAATTCAATCTGATTGCCCTGCAAGGCTGCAATGTTAGGAAGTGAAACTAAAGTCTTCCTGGCATTAGAAAACAACATCAATTTAGTTTTTGTAGCATTCAACACAAGTTTCAGATCAAACAACCGTGACTCTACAAAACCAAAGGCAGACTGCAAATACTCAATATTGACGGCATAAAAATGAAACTGTGCGTTAGGAACATTTTGGCCCAAGTTGTTAACATAGATAGTAAACAAAAGTGGACCCAAAACAGAACCTTGGGGGACCCCTGAGGTGGTTAATAAAAGTTCGGGACACACACTTATACTTCTGATGTGTTCAAATGAAAATGATTTAGCCTACTCACAAAGGTTCATTGTGTGTAAAACTTATTTTTAGTTAATTGATTATTCATTCATTGTTGTTTTGCCATGTTACTGTTTATTGTTTAGCCTAATTTGCCCGTTGTCTTACTCTGTTTTCATGAATGGAACTTCAAAAGAGAAATCTTATATATTTGCGTTATAATGTTATAAATTTTTTTAAAAAAAGCTTTAATGGCTACCAAGGTATAGGACACCTTGGATGATTCATGGATAATTCATGGGTGAAACAGCCTTTCTTTAATTTCAAACTGAGAGACATGGAGAGTGCCTCACTCCTGGACCCAGAACTGACCTCTTTGCCAAGTCGGTGTCTGTTAGCAGGATATTACCCAAAACTTAAATACTGTGACAAAATGGAGATTGAACAGACCTCCCGAGAAACCATTTCTGACCAATAACTGAATTATGGCCTGAAATAAAAGCATAAATGACCTCTGGAGTCATTTGAACCAGGAGAAAGGATCATCAACTCAGTAAACATGGACAGAAAACACCTCTCTTTTCCTCTTCTCTCAACCTGAAGAATTTCAGTTTGAAGTTTTCTTGTATTGTTAAACAATAGTTATATTGAATGTTTTTATATTATGAAGTAAGGGTTATGTTGAATTTATACGTGAATGTGTTTCTGAAAGTAATCACATTCTTGTTTAACTTTATTTCATTTGCTATAGTGTTAAACTTGTATTTCAGTATAGATGGTTTGAGAAAGTTGAATCAATGAAAGATAATTTCTTTAGAGAAGTTGAATTAGCTTTCCCTTAGCATTCCCTGTTGCAATACATTAGCCTTGAGTCACACACTTCAAGCCACTATTTCTCCACCATTTTCTTTATTATTTTATTTTATTATCATTTATAGGCCTTATTATTCTTTAATTTATTATCTTATGCTTTATCAAGTACCCTCAAGACGTTTAGCTATTAATAAATGTCTTCATATATCCTTAGAAGCTGTGGTTGTGGTTTTCTTTGAGCACAGTAAACAGAGGTCACTGTCGGGACAAGAACTTACGGTTATGAGACTGATTCATTGATTAAATTGAATAAGGTTAGTGCTTCCTCCTGGCACTAACACATTCTAACCAGAAAGAGAGGTGGTGCCTAAACGAGGTTATGTTTTATATTAATAAGAGTGTTATGTTACAGCACAAGTTTCTTGGTGATGTTCTCTTATTCATACAATGTTGAAATGCCTAAATTAGTAATTGATTAGGGGAAATTGTGCGCTTGACTTTGTCATGTTGATTTTGTTGCGACATTAAATTACCCATAAGTGTGGATGTTGTTATTGTTATTATTATGGCTCATTATTGTCCATTTGGGGTATCTAGGCTACATTGGTTCTTTAAATAACATGGGTTATCTCATTATGTGATGAACGCCTTTTTATAATAATATCACACCACCCAAATATTTCCTTTTAATACCCATTTTCAGTGTCATTTTAAACTGATTTATAGTGACGGCCATGCAAAGCGAAATCATATCATGTAGACATATAATGTAGACAAGCTTTCTGTTTTCACCATCAGTGAAATCTGCATCATTCTTCTTCCAAGGAGTCAGCTTCTTCTGTTTATATTTTCTCCCAGAGTTGAACTCATCGCTTCCAGCTCAAATCAAGCGGGGTTGGAGGATGTCCGAATTTAATTTTGTGAATGTCTCAGGAGAATTCAAATAAAAACATATTATTGCATACTGGTATTTCAGGGCAATTCCTAATAGCAACTGGGTGCTTGGTGCTAAAATGATGTACTGTGTATGTAAGTGTATATATAGTGTGTATTTATCATCTATTTTGTTGGTTAGTTATATGTGTATTTATATACAGTATCTTTTTATTCATACTTTATATCACTAGTTTCATTTCATGTTTTTTTGGGGGGAGTGGAGGTTATGTGTCTCTGCAGTGCATTCATTTTTTGTTAGATTTGTGGCTTTTATATTGTGCTGATTATAAAGTTATATTTAATTTAGCGTGATAATGCCTGATGATGGTGATAGTAATGATGATTACAGTGACCACACATTCTAATGTTTCATGTCTGAATAATTACAAAATGACCTTTAATTCGAGCAAAATACAGTGGAGGCATGTTTCATCTTCCTGTTGTAATAGTGATTCAAAGAAATAGTTTGTAGTATAAACTTGAACAAAAGATTCTCAAGGAAATTAAATGTTCAAGTCATGATGTGTTTAATTTTAAAGAGGTCATATTATGCCCCTTTCCCAGTTTAATATCTTCATTTTTGTGGTCTATTTACAAACATTTGCATGTTTTCATGGTCAAAAAGCACCTAGTTACAGCTATACAAACCATGGATACTGCCCCTCTGTCTCACTCAGCCTGAAACGGGCTTTTTTGTGTCTGCTCAATGCACCTCTCTTCTGATTAGCTGACTTTTTTCTGAGTGACACACACCCAGGCCAACCACAGGTAATGGATTGTAGCCTTCTGTAGCTAGGATAAACCAGGGCTCTGGGTAAAACTCACCTGTAAATTATGATGGCCACTACTGAGGATAATGTCATCCAACCCTTGGAAGGCTGTGCAATGACAAATTTGCTTCCTGACATCCAACAACTGCACAGCGTTTCCTCCGCTGTCTGTCTCTCCTCTGCTCCGCTCCGTATGTATGTGGAGGGGCTAAGACCCACCCCCGGTGAAACAGAGAGCAGCGGAGAGGAGAGAAACTAGTGCGACCATAAATGACAGCAAAACGCAGTAGAGACTTTCACATTGAGCTGAAATTAAACAAGTGCACAATTAGGTAAATAACATAAATAAACATATTTTGTTTCTTTCAGGAGGGGCCATCTTGGTTTTTTTGAGCCAGAAACCAGAGCCAGACCATATTTGGACGAGAGGGTGGAGCTGACCCTAACGCTAGCTGCTAGCTTGAATAGCACTGTGCATTTACAGTCTATGGTTAACTGTGATAATGCTAATGCTGATTTTCGCTAGCGAAAAACAGGCTTAAAACCATTAAAACAAAATGTACTTACCCCAAAAAACTGACCATCCGACTCCTTAGAGGGTCTTTTAGTACAACCAAATGCTGAACAAGACATTTTTAGGCAACCAAAATGTTACAATTAACTTTCATGAACTGAAAACACAAATAGCGACAGCCACAGCTATACTCTGTGAATCTGGGGTTCGGCCATGGTTATGTTACCTAACCAACATTTGCCTGTCACTCAAAGTGGCCACGCCCTTAATTATGCGTAACTTTAAGCCTTAATAAACTGCTGAGTTATATAAAAATTCACCCCCCATACAGTTGTCATGAACGAGGAAATTAGCTATAGCTAGCTATATAACCATTTTTTGTACCAGGCTGTAAACATATTTATTTCTGCTGTAAAGTTGGGCTTTTTAACATGGGGGTCTATGGGGATTGACTCGCTATAGGGGCCAGCCTCAAGTGGCCATTCAAAGAACTGCAGTTTTTGGCACTTCACGTTGGCTTCATTTTTCAGACCCGGGGGCTGCCTGATCTGCTTTATAATCAAAAAAGAAATGGAAATCTCCCTTTTTACAATACTCCCCCTTTAAATAATGTTTTTTTTTCCCTCTTACTGTTCTGGAAGAAGAGTCAGTGACAGAATTGCAAAATGACTTGAGGTGAATGGCTTGAATTATTTTCATGATTTCACACAGGCCACACTCTGGTACAATATTAGCATAATGAATCACAATGTTTCTATGTTTTACTTAGCATTAGCATCAAGATTAGAGGGGCATAGCAGGGAGATGCTTGAGTTTGAGACTCTGGTCTATCCAAGGCTAAAACACAAACTAGTGAGGCTTGCCAAGTTTGCCTGGAGTTAGTGAAGTGCCAAATCTTTCACATCCTACAAGTAAAGGATTCATCTCAGTGTTTGAAGAGTGGGAAAAAAGGCAACTTGAAATGTTTTCTGTGGCCAGACAGAGAATCAAAGGGTCTTCCCACTCACATTTGAACTGTTTCCACAGATTAAGTCCATAAAATACATTATCGATTACTGCAGAACTGCTAAATCCTCTTTACTTTGCTGCAAATTTGGCCAAAGTCACACTTTTAGAAAGAAAATTTTTCACTTGACCACCAGTGTCTTACTGAATTCAGAGTGAGTTTTTTTTTAATCCATGGCTTTAAAACATTGTGAAATGAATTCTCATATCAGAATTTCAATATCAAAAATACAGTCACGTTATCATGAAACAAACAGTAAGGCCCACAGGCAAGGCAGAACGAATCTCCACAATCTGCTCTGAACTAGACAGAGGAAACTAATGAATTGGTTGGGTTTTGATTTCAAAAGAAATATAAGAATCTCATGGAGGACAGCAGTCCTCAGCTGTGTGTCATATGTGTTGATTCAGATGTTTGATTGATTCCACTTTCAAATATGCAAAAATAATAACTTTGTCATTTATGGTTAAACACATTTCTTTCTCTTGTTCACCAAGCTTGTACCCTAATAAATCTGATGAGTCCAAGTTTATTTATCACATTTTATGTCAACTTAAAATACATGAAAGTTGTGGATGGTTGTATAATCTGAAATTTGAAGGACCAGTGCCACAGCTATTTCAAACAAGGCTGCAGTTTCCAAGGTTACCAGTAATGCATCTTTGTTTTTTAGGTAGCAGGACTTGGGAATAGATCACAATTTGTTTTTGATGGGGAGCAAAAGAGAGAAGCAAAATCTCTAATAGGAAATGTCTACTGTGTAAAATAAGTGCGGGAAAAACTGGCATTGGCCATCTGAGTCTGCCCATGGTGAACTGTACAATACAATAAAAGGTCAGGACACACACTTCATATGAATGTAAATCGCCAACAGACAGTCAAAAAAATGTTTTTTATTTTTTTTACTATACTGTAAACTCCAGCACAAAAACCGCATATTTCAACTTATCCAGACATATTAAAGATTTATTCAGAGAGGTCAAAGTGTCCAAATGTGAACACAGGACTTGGATGATGGATCAGCACCCATTTGACAGCTGGATGTGATAAGAGCCTTTGGGCATGTTCTGGGATGTGTCTGTGTATTTGTTCATTGGAGAGGCAAGGACTGAATTACTTTGCTCTGCTTTATTCATGTTTTGGCTCCCATTTCCCTTAACTCAAAAAAGTGATGAGTTTTGACTTAATTTATGGAAAGTAATGTAGATTTTTGACAGGGATTTGGGATGATAATGATGAATATTAAATGCAATAGAAAATACTTTCTCCCCTTCTATGTCACACATGCAGAACTGAGGAGAGGGGGGCTCATTGTTGAAATTCTACCTGTGGAGTTGAAAACATCAGTCAGCTCTTCAGGTTTCCTAAATCAATACCATGTGATGACATTTTGGCAGGGCTCTGCAAACGTCCGCCCAAGACTATTGGGACAAAAAAACAAGACTCCGCCACTGAATCTGCCACGATAAATCTTCCTCTCTCCCTCCTTATTTACCGAGGCAGTTGTTTGTGACAGAAACAGTGGCAAGTCACAGGTGCCACGAAAATGAACCATCTTCCTCCTCTACTGCAAACAAGTGTGAACATTTACCCTCCCATACACTGACACGCAACTCTGTGAATGCATTCACCCACAGCATTAGACTTCAACTCGTGCACAAATGAAGAATAGACTCCTCTTCACAAGTAGAGGTGATTATTGACCCAGTTTGAAGCTCGTAACATGTGCCAAGGTCAAACACCCACACAGCTTTTATTTGTTCGCAAACCGCTAAAAGGCATTCTTGACTCAGGTGTATACGCCGTTATGTGGTTTTGTGGCAAGTTCATTTTCAATTCTTTCATGTCTTCTGTCACCTTTGTGAGCCTGTGTAATACAAAGAGAAGGATGGTTTATGTAACTGTAATAGGTACAAACTATTTCAATACAATCATAAATTTAACAAATATGGCAAAAGGAAAAAAAAACACATTTTGGTTAGATTGAATGCTTTCAACTTATTGTTAGAAATGTCTCTTTAATAATAAGAAGCTCTGTTATTTATTATTTACAGCTGGGTCAGACACACCTTATTTACCTGAAGTAATCATTCTGCTGTATATTTGTAAGTGTAATGCACACTAAATTTTGTGAGTTAGTGAATAGTGTACAAAGCTAATAATTATTTTCTGTCTTTTGACATGGTTTTGAAGTCTTAATCTCTGTTTTACAGCCTCTCTCTGTAATGTTGGGTATGTCACTCATAAATCTGACCTGATGAAAAGCCCTTTGGAGTCAAAACAGTGTCAACAATGAAAGCATGAGATACGCGACTATCTCTGTTTCCTCTTTGCATACTAAATTATTAAGCCAGGATGGGCGAGCACTTTGCTGCCACAATGCTGCTCTCTGCTGGCAAATGAACTTCTTATGTTAGACTGACCTTTTATCAGCTCCAGGACAGAGCTGGAGAGAATAAAGGTTCAAGTTTCTATTTGTTTAAAAGGAAATCTTTTTACATGTGCAAAACAATCTCTTTTAATTAAACAAGTACATTCAAATCCCTGTTGCATATACTGTTGTCATATTAAAAATGCATATACTGTATATTTGCATATGTATGAATTTAAAAATTAATCATCACACCAGTATTATACATTTTTTTTCTCTGCGCCTCAGAGGTGCAGAACGTCATGCGTGCAGAGACCAGGCAGATTTTTTCTGTCTTGTCCTCAAGCTAGTTTATAGATACATATCCTGCACCTTAGTGGCAGTTTTAGTAATGACTCCCAGGATCTTCAGCTGCAGGGGCCTCCTGAACATTTGGAGTAATAGCTCTTTGTTCAGATGCCACAGTCTCATGAGCTCCATACTCGCACCTTGTCAGGAGCTAAGGATTTCCTGCAGAGCCCCTGAAGCTGACCACCCACCTCTTTTTAGCCTTGTTATAGAACCAAAGGGAAATCATATTTCAAGATGGATACCCTCTCTCTTCATCTGCACTATGCTTATTACTGCATCCAAGAAAGATCAAAGCTACCTAAACTACCCTCCGAGCTTGCAGCCCCCTGAAGATTCTTCACAGTACTAGAATAAAGAGGTGAAGACTGCCTCCACTTTTATCTTCACCTTGCTTAGCGAGTGAGTCATATTTGCCAGAAGTGAGTCTTTTTGGCCAGAAGTGCCATATTCCACGGAGGGAGAGTTGAAAACAGGATTATTCAACTAGGCAAACACATTTAATGTCATTATTACTTTTGTCTTCACTACTAAAGGGTGAAGCCATATATTTACCCTCTGCCAAGTATTGATGCATGTATCAGCATTACCCAAAGCTTGCAGCAATAATCAAATGTGACCAGTATCAAGCGGTGGCTGAGGCAGCAAACTAACCTAGGGACCCTCTCCCTCTCTGTCTATCCTGAAACAGCTGTTTGAGCTCTAATTAAAGGGAAGTAGCAGGTGTCACCTGAGCCCCAACTGCAGTGGCACACCTGGTTGCATTAATTTGATCCAAAGTGGTTTTGACGGACTGCCTGCACTCTGGCGTCCCACATTAAGCCACTGGAACTGAACACCTGCTTGGAGCGAGCAGGCACTAACACCGCTCTGTGGAGGTACGCCAAGCTGGCGAGCCCATGTCTTCGCAGTGGCCCAGGGGACGGCTCCGTCATCCCTGCCTCTGACTTACCAGCAACATCTGTAAGTGAGCAGACCTGCGACGCGGACCTGTAGTCACACTGAGCTGCAGGCTGGGTGTGCCCAAGATAATTGTCTGTGGAAACCTCCCCGAGGCTGTAAAGGCAGCTTGTTTCAGATCTACTGATGATTTCACAGGACATTTAACTTTACACCTCTCATTTGTTACCTCTTCAGGGTATTTCCAAATATCCATTACCAGGTTTCCAAGGAATGTAGCAACCCTTAACCTCCACTAGTTTTTATGTGTGCATAAATTACCTCGGGGATAAATGTGACTCTGCATTTGGGGGTATTGACATGAAATGTGTTTGTGCACAAGCTTAAGGAAATAGATGACCTTCAAAAGTAAGCAGTGACAAAAATGCTGGATTTGGAATAACGGATGCAATGTTGTGTCGTCTCTCTGACACTTCAATTGCCTAATGAAATTTACATCACCCAAGAATAAAGCTGCATTGGTTTGAATGGGTCCTGCCTCAGGTCATGCTGCACTCTCTGTTGCAACAGTTTCTTTGTGCCACGACAATACATTAATTTCATGAGTCAACAGGCTACGACTGGCAGTTTGTGTCGAGCTAAACAGTGTTTAATTGGATTCTGATCCATGGCAACACCACCGGAGGCTTGTTTCCATCTTTTATTTCAGCAGCACCTGGAGCATAATGGTGGTGATTACATCCCTCCTGTGGTGTCCCAGTAGTTCAGCCCTTGCAGGCCCCTGGGAATATGCTGCTGACAGTCACGGTCCATGCTGCCCTGCTGCCCCGTTTGGCTGCTGGCAAACCCCGTGCTGCTGCAAGTTTTTTGTTACAGCACTGCTGAGACAAGCCCAGGTTCAAAGGGAATTATGATAATACAAACCAAATTAATTGTTTACTGCACAAACTCAGGCATAGTCGAGATTCCAAACAACGTATCAAGACAGAGGTCTATTAGTAGAGGCATAAAATTAAAATGGTTTACTTCAAAGTAAATGAAATTACAAAAATCCACTTGGAGAGAACTTTTATGAAATGCAATCATTTCACTTTTGATCAAAAGCAAACCAAGCACATAGCACATTATAGTGAACAGTAATGCATAAACTATCTATTTCGGAGAGATTTTATTATTAAAACATTTTTCATAGAGAAAAAAAAGCCATAAAAATGCTGATTTTCTCAGTTGGTCAACTCCATCATGTGATATGATCAAAAGCTCCAGAACAGCTACTCAGTAGACCTTGTATAGTGATATTGTGTTTTCAACTGGACTGATGTTTTTAGAAAGGCAGCGGCTACGGCTACGGAACCGGTGCAATAATTTACTGACATGGAACGGGATTCCCTGCCAGTAGTCCACAGGCTGTCAATAGTAGTTTGTTCTATTGGTACGTAACCACAATTTTAACAGAAGGGGGACATAATTGAAGGGGGGAACAGTCTTCGACAAAACACCGGACCTCTTGTAGACCGCTGACCGGACATTTTGACTGTCAAGTCAGGCATTTTAGTACCATTAAATGGGGCATTTTTCCTGCATTTTACTGTTTTAACCCAAACCATGATATTTCCCTAACCCTAACCAAGTGGTTTTGTGCCTAAACCTAACCATTTTAACCCAAACCATGGGAAGGATTGGCGTATCTAAACTAAGCTAACCAACTGCTGGCGGTAGCTTCATATTTACCGTACAGACATGAGAGTGATATGGGGGGGAATAACTCCATAATTTAAAGCAAACAGAAATGCAGATTTTCTCAGTTGGGCAGGGGGTATTTAAAAAACCTCCTTTTTAATTTCTGAGCTCACCAAAATCCTTTGATTTACAAAATAGTGTCACTGGTGAGGATGCAATAACCAAATTTTAAAGCGGTGATAATGAATTCTCATATAATTCAACAATCAATGTCAATTTAAAAACCACAGGAAACACAACATACCATTTTAAAATTGAATATTTCTGAGTGACAACAACTAACAAGGTCCTGGGAGAAACAGACAGAGCGGTTGCCCTCTTCCTCCGCGTAAACCTGAGAGAGGTCACTGACCCCTGCCTATGAAGATTTGGGAGGATGGCCAGTGCATGAAGTCAGAGCTGACAGCACGGGGAGGAATAACATTGCTGGGCCTCTGACCTTCAGTGTAGCCCCACACCATCTTACAACCACAGAGTCAGACACATCTGAATAATACATCGGCCTCTCCTGCTGGGACCACCCCTACCGCTCACACAAGCAGAGATACACAAACCCAACATTCACATCATGGTGTGAGGTTTGTCTCCCTCAGCATCCCATACAATAATGAACAGAGTGTGTTTGACCAGCTGAGACCAGCCGTCTGTATTCTTATCTTATAATACAGTTTTACTGGGATTTCTGTTATCAAGTGGCTTATTTAGCCGCAGTGCAGGTTGAAACTGATTCTATTGTAGATTTCATTATAAGTGATCATTAAAAGTCTCTTTCTTTCTTTTTTTTCAACTTTCAGCTTATCAAACAGCTCTGAAATGTTTGTCCAGCCTGCATCCTTTCTTTTAAATTTGTAATTAACTTTTTTTCTTTTAGTCCCTTTACTACAAAAGCAATAACAAAAGCTTACAAGAGAGGGAAAAAAAAACCCACCACCACACTGCAGTTTTGGCCTCCTCAGTAATTTCTCACCTCCATGCAAGTAAGTGAACAACAGATCAAGCCACGAGAATTCTGCTGTTTACACAGTGAGAATGAATAGATATGCATGAAACATTTTAAAATCCCCCGTGATTCCTGGAAATGTGAGGCTGCCTCTCTCTTGTTTCCATCTGCTTTACATAAAGGAACAGCTCCACGGTTTGCACCAAGATTATTTGAATTTCATAGAGTGTTTGACATTTGATAATAGTGCCGTGTGTTTATAGATTCTCGACTTCCCTGCCGAAGGGTTCCTATCATGTTTGTTCAGGCTTCCCCCCTAAAAAAAAAAAAAAAAAAGCAACTGAATATGAAAAAATCAAATATCTCTGTGTGACATCAAAAAGACAAACCCAATTATTGTTTTAGCTTTGTGTGAGCAGATACATATCAATCAGCCTTCTAGGAATATCTGCATTAACATAAAACATTTCTGAGTAGAAGGAGTAATGACAAGAGGGAATCGCAAATGTTTGTGCTGTAACAATTGCGCCATTATTTATTATGATGGAAGAATTGTCTCAATACCACATAATCACTGGACTCACCTGCTGAGACAGATCTATAATTTATTTAATGTGTCTCTGTGTGTATGTAAATCTGGCTTCAGGTTTTAATTGACTGAGATTTGCTACAGTTGGTCGACAGATTTTAG
This sequence comes from Scomberomorus guttatus, assembly GCA_038419695.1. Lineage (NCBI taxonomy): Eukaryota > Metazoa > Chordata > Actinopteri > Scombriformes > Scombridae > Scomberomorus > Scomberomorus guttatus. Next base: position 2,795,777 of record CM076459.1, read on the forward strand.
TCGAGCTATGAGGCTGAGAGGTGGTGGACAGTGCGTCGGAGAGTATGCTGGCAACATATGACACATGGTATGGTGTGTGTTACGGAGAGTGTGCTGGGCAGAGGGTCCCCGATACAGACCAGTATGTTCCATCCTGACAAGACGTCATTCAATTGTGTCTGATATAGTACAGGTTGTGCAGATGTTACTACCCTCTACTGGTTGAAGGAAAGCAATTATATGCACATCACGTAGGTGCAAGGCTGTCAGAAAACAGCATCAGTGAAAAAAAAGGGGTAACGCCTGCACACTTACTTCAACTCACAAAAGTTTTAGAATGACAGCATTTCAATCCTACTTGGATCTTCGTCAGGTGAGAATGTTTTTTAAAAAAAATGGAAACCACACCCATATTTATACATCTTGCACACCTGTAGGCTGACAAGCTATATGATGGCAGGTGTGGTTAACCGCTACCCTCTACTGGGCCACAGAGTGAATGCAGATCAAAGTTTCTGCTATATAAATAAACTAAACCCAACAAAGATGACATTCTTGAAATTGCTTAAAGATCCCCTCAAGATATGTATTAAGACAGATAAAAATACTCTGCTTGGAAAAATAATGTGTGTCTGATATTGAATATTCCCCCCAAAAAAGTATAATTACCACTTTAAAATCCTTAAAATGGCAGCTACTCCTTCTGCCCCATTACAAATTCCAGAATCTACAGATATGCAATTTATTTCCTTTCTGAAGTTTAACTGCTGGACACAAGATGTCTCCTACTTCACTGTAAAGTCCATTTTCAGTGTATGCACACTTGAGGCTTCAAATTTCCACATCACACTTACGTGTAAATTGAATATTGGACAGGATTGGCTTTCAAACTAGTTGTGATGTCACAAATTATGTTTGTAGGCCCGCCCCTTAAAATCAGGCTTTCAATGAGCTCAGAGAAACTTTCCACTTTCAGCAGATGAATGTAAAACTGTCAAATTCTGCACATACATCATTCTGCACAGTGAAGCTCAAACATCCAACAGTAAGAACAAGAAGAAAAACACATTTTTGAGTGGAGGGGGGCTTTAAATTTTGAATGAGATCGAGGTCGTGTATTTTTAAATCTTGAGGGAGGCTATTTTGGGCGGTTTTGGAAACGGTAAACACAACGCGGAACTAATGTTTCCCGATGCCTTAGTTCCCTCCCGGTGTGTTTTTGTTGTCGCACCGGCAGCAGAGCTTCGTCGCTGGTTCAGTCTTTTTTTTATTAAACAGTCAGATAATCTTGGGTAAGCAGTTTAAATGTCGTAGTTAAAGGCAAATATAGCATTTAACGTATTTAATTCAGCTGTAGCTAGCTGTGTTTACAATGTGTCGGTCTCCATGTTGGTCACGTTAGCCTGTAGCTTACACTTGTTACTTTATTTCCCACATTTAGCTACATTTCACAACTCCTTAACTGGTTGCAAAAGAGTGTTTTCACTAATTATCATATTCAAAATGTGTCTCATGGTGTTTGACACATTAGAGCTGGGGTTATTGTTAGCTCCGAAAACTTTACACAGTGGAGATGTTTGGGATGTTTTACTTGACCAGGAATCTGTCATTAATTCTCTCTAAAGTGGAAAAAAGGTAGTAGGTATCTGCGAGTTGCATTTTGAAGTTGACCATTTTCTATCGCGTTTTATTCAGATTTTAAAGTATTGGTCAATACTGGTCAGTGCAGCTTTTTCTGTGGTTGTAGGGCACACATGAGCATAGAGCATAATTTATGGTCATTTCTGGCACAGAGTCCAATTTCTGAGGTTTTCAAAAAAGAAAAATGAAAATCTTCCTCCTGCTACTGTAATTAAAAATGATGAGGTGCACTTTCAGAGACGGTTCACACTGCCCAACTGTCTTTTAATGACTCTCCTTCATAAAAGGTGACAGCAAAATCTTGATATCCCCAAACATCCTAAATAATTGGAGTTTCTGTTTGTTTTGTTGGTGCAAACCTTTCAGCTTGTTTGACTGTACAGAATATAATGAGTTTGGCATCACCTCAGTAACACATAGCATTCAAACATTGAGTCTAGATGCCATGTGACAAATGCATCACACTGGCAGTTGTGACTCAGGATGCCCCCACCTGCTTTTTGCAGTTGCCAATTTGGAAATGAGGTGTTTTATTGCAGTAGCGAGGCTGTCAGTGATTTGGAAAAAAGCAAGTGTCATGTGTGAGTGTTTTGTAACAGGCACTATGGCGGCCAGTTTTAGCAAATTCATCATCACATCACATCACACATCAGTGAACCCATGATTAAATTACAACCTTTGCCTCTGAAAATCAGTGAATTGTTAAAGTCAGACAGTCTACCAACAGTGCACATGTAAATTTAGCTGAGTGTTTCATCGTTCTGGCTTCAGTTTGAACAAGTGCCACCTCAACTCACCTCCAGTGTCTGTTCCACAGCATAAATAAAAGACCCTCTCATCAATGGCCATGCTATGGTCAAAAATCTCTGCTGTTTTGCCTCTTAATGAGGAACAATTTCCGCTGCAGTTCAGTGACAAAGTGGAGTCAAGTGTGGTGGACATACTGAAACAGTCCAGGCAGCAGCTTTACAGTGGCGACACTACAACCACCAGTCGTATACTCAACGCTCAGATCATTTTGGATATTTCATGGGAGAAACTCAACACAGGAACGTGGCGGCATGTGGACAAAGATTGGAGACGTGTTTATTCTTATGGCTGCTTGTTCAAAGTGGCCGCTCTGTGTCGTGAAGATCCGTCAGAGGACAAAATTCTGCAGGCCATCAGGACTTGTGACATGGGGTTACTCATGGGTGCAGCCATCATGGATAACGTACTTCAAGTTCTAGTCCACATTCTGCAGGGCGAAGTCAGGAAACCCACAGAAGAGGATGAAACTGAACACGCAAACGTCAAGGTCAGTGGTCTTTTTAAAACACTTACAGCATTGATTTCATTGAATTCCTGAGGCTTAAAATTAATTTTTAAAGCACTTTTATTATCAAAGTTACATACATAAAGGGGAGGAAATCCCTGATTATCATAAAAGATTTGTACTGCTGGTTTTTTCCATTTGATTCTCTATGATGCAAAGTTTGCAACAAATAATGAATATGAATAAATAATGACAAATCTTTGTTGTTTCGGCGTTAACAGAGAATAAAGATTGAGTGCCCACGTGTTCCTGTGATCAAAGAAGAGTTGGCAGTTCCCAGGATAAAACGTCCTTCACTGGAGAGCTTCATGACAAACTACCTTCTCCCCCTCAAACCAGTTATTTTAGAAGGGATCATTGACCACTGGCCTGCCCTCAACGAACACCCCTGGAGGTTTGTTTGTTTTTTAAGTGTACTACTGTTCATTTAAGGATTGCTATTTGCATCATATGACTTGTTATTGTCATGAAAATAACCTCATCCAGACAGAAGTTTACACTTCTGTGTATCTGGTTAACATTTTCTATATTATGTTGTGAACATAGTGCACTGAAACTCTTTACCAAAGTAGTTAAAATCATGTGCTGTCATTCAATTTTAATTTAGATACTTTTTAGATATAAAAGTAGTAGATTCTGTCTATAAGCACAATATTAGTATTAGCATATAAAGCACTAGTCCTGCAACGTGGTTAAACACTGAAACCCTACTTGTGTTCAGTCTAGCCATGTAATCACTTGTGATGCCAGCTGAGTGCACTTATCTAGCTGAGAGGACAGAAAACCTGCACGACTCTGGTACTGAAGGACCACTAGCATGTAACATACAATTTACATCTGTTTGATACCAGGCACTATGACGTATAATGTACGTTTTAGTCTTAAATGTGGGTAAGTAGGGAACTGAGTGTAAACTGAAACGCAAACTTGAGTTCAGGTTGGTTTTCTCTTCACTAAAGTCTGACACCAGAGTGTGATATAACTGCCTCTGCATTTAAGAATATCCCTCACTGTCCTCCCCCTCACTGCTGACTCTTGACAGCTGACTATTTACTCCGACATCTGACATACGGCTCCTGGCATCTGACTCTCAACTCTGACAGCGGAGGAGGACATCCAAAAGTGCACACATGACATTTTTCTGAGCATTGCTAGAATCCAGAATGAACAGGGTTTTTTTTTTTTTGTTTTTAGTGAGTTGGTGTTACAGTAATGTTTAAATCATTCATTCTCTCACTCCTGCAAAGCATAGAATACTTGAGGTCTGTTGCTGGTTGCCGGACTGTCCCTGTCGAGGTGGGATCCAGGTACACAGACGAGGAATGGTCTCAAACCCTGCTTACGGTCAATGAATTCATTGATCGATATATTTTAAATAGAGTAAGTGCGCCGCCATCAAGTCTTTAACATATACAAAGAAAGTTGAAACACCTCTGTGGGATTTCTAACACTAAATTTTAATTTATTTTCCCCTGCAGATCAAAATCTCAAAGGATGGAGTGAAAGATGTGGGTTATCTCGCTCAGCACCAGCTTTTTGATCAGGTATGGTTCAGAAGGTAACCTGTATATGTATATTTTTAGGATGCTTCTTAAGAGTAGAGGAGTATTTGCTGTTACTTGCAACTCACTTTTGAAATGACTAAATTATTATAGAAATAATCATCTATTCATTTTCTCTGTTTACTAATTGATAATTCAGGTGATATTTTCTGGAATGTATAGAAAGGAATTCTCCTTTTTTCCCAGCTGTCATCCTCTCACTGCATTACTTTGAACAGTATTGACTTTTTAGTCCTAATTTTACTATAGAAGTCAATACATTGTCTGGATTGAACTTTACAAAAAGGGCATCTTGTCAAGCCAAAAGCTGGCGTGGGGTATTTTGGGCAGTTTGATAGATTAGAATGAGGAATCATCACACATCCAGATTTTTGTCCACTGCATCCTCATTCTTCAGGAATCAGCTTTAGGACTAGTCCACACGTACATGGGTATTTTTGAAAACAGGGTTTTTCCTCTCTCGCCCACACAAGCACCGTTTTAAAAAAAATCAGTCCAAATGAAAATGCAAAAACAATTGAAGCGCTGTCATTTCCTCAGAAATTTCCTCCTCTACAATGAGGATATTGTCTTTCTGCTCCTTCAGCTCTTTGAGTTTGGCAGTTTCTGCCTGGAGGGCCTGGCTTGCCTCTTTCTCAGCCTGGAGCTGAGTGGCAAGCTCAAGGTTGCTGGAGGTTTGTTCCTCGAGTCTTATTTTCAGGTCCTTTACCTGCTGCTCCATCATTTTATGGAGGGCCCCCAGCTCAGTCTTCAGCTTATCAATCAGCTCCTGGTCCTCACTCATCCTGTCAGCATGAGACTTCATCTCTGCCTCAAGTTTTTCTTGATGAGTGGCTCTCTCTTTGTGAAGCTGATCAGTGAGTTTCAGTCTTTCTGCCCTCTCATCCTGGAGCTTGCTGGTTAAAATCTCCATCAAATCTCCAAAATCTCTGTATTTTCTATGGCCAACTCCTTCGGGTCCAAGGCTGATGAATTCTTTTTTTGAAGTCATCATGTCATATGTCGCACTCTGTCTCTGATGAAGAGTTTTTTGTCTGTTCATAACCTGTTGAGAGGTGTGGAATGAACTGGATACTTGTCATGTCATAAGAAGAATGGAATTATTAGCTTATGACGCTCAGTTTCTGTTGTTGTTTTTACATGTTTACATTCAGTTCCCATGAACATTCGCACAGGTTGTCCCATAAAAGTTTGGTTCGGTTTCATCACTCTATCCCCCGAGAATCATTAAAAGGACAGGTTCACAATTTTTCAACTCTGTCCTAAAGCAATAGTCAGGTGTCCAAATGAACATTGACATGTTTTTTTCTTTCTGTAATCATTCTTCCTGTTCCCTCCCTTCATAATGCACTTTAGATGTAAATGATGGGGAAGAAAATCCTTCCTTCAGTGCGAAAATGTATTAAAAAATGTATCAGAAGCTAATATGAAGCTCCAGCCATTCAAATTAGTCAAATCAAGTCAATATCTTTCAAAGTTACAGTCTTTTTAGTGCCAAATTTCCTCTTTTTGTTACTATACTTCCACTGCAGCTGAACAGGAAATCACTGTCCATTGAAACACAAAGCGGACCTTTTACTAAAAAGACTGTAACCATGGAAAACATCCCCTTTATTTGACTAACTCAGATGGCCTCATATTATCTTCATAAACTTAAAAAAATACATTTTTGCTCAAAACGAGGACTGTAGATTGTGTCCCTGATGGTTTACATTGTAAGTCCATGTGGGGAGTATCTTCTCATGGTCAGTTGAACAGGAGGAAGATTACAGCAAGCAAAACCTGTTTCAATGTTTATATGGACACCTGACTATTTTAAGATTGACTTGAAAAATTGTGAATTTATCCTTTTAAAGACTCTTTAAACTATCTGTGATCCAAATGTAAACACAAGGGCCGTCCCACCATCAACATTCACTTTATACACAGGTAAATAATAAAAGACTGGTGAAGTTTGAAAGTTTAGTTGGTTTTGGTGCTTTCATGGGATTTGTTGTCAATAAGAAAAATATAGAAAAACACTAGCCTTATTTTTCAAAATGTCAAAGTTGTTATTAAGAATAAAAATAGATATAGTAGAGTTATTATTAGGAATAACTGACCCAAAGGGATATTAAGTGCATAATCTAATGGCACATAGGGCTGTGCAATATAATGATATATATTGTGTGACGATAGAAAAACGTCTATCATTTCATATTAGACTCGTTTATTCCGTTGTTTCAAAAATCACACTCTTTACAGCAATATTTTTCGTCATTTGAAGTCTGTCCATCTTTTGCGCAGATTTCCTTATTAAATTACTCTTATTGGATTTTTACTCACAAAGCTTTTATCGCACTTACAGTAACATAACGAGTGTGCTTGTCGTGAATTCGAGTCCTTCATCTGGTTCACTGTCTCTCCTCTGCTCCGCTGTGTGTGCAGCAGCCCCAGTGTGAGAGTCTCTACTGCGTTTATGGTCGCGCTACTTTCCTCTGCTCTCTGTGGTTCAGCGAGGGCGGGGCTGAGCCCTCCGTGTGTGTGTGTGTGTGTGCTGCACAACTACACTCGTTACGTCACTGTAAGTGCAATAAAAGCTCCGCGAGTAAAAAGCCAATAAGAGTAATTTAATCCCAGAGGTATACTTCATATCTCACAGGTGCTTTATTCTATCATTCCAATTTTTCATGACTTTGTTAATCAATTTGTTCCTAATGACTTCATATCATTGTTTTCTGTTTCTGTTTTATTTAGTGCTTTTTAAAAATACCAGTGTATTGGGGTCATGGGGGGCCCCAGTCAAAAGCATCCAATTCCACCTATGCAGTTTTAATAGTTGTAACTATTTATTGAGTTCATGTTTGTCATGGGTCCTAATTTAAAATATCGCACACTATCGGGGGGAGTAGAGTCACTCTGTCAGTCATTTTGAATGGAACAGACACAGATGCAGCAGACACAGATTTCCTCATGTGGGCGGGATAAAAGCTGCAATTTGTATTAGAGAAAAGTGTATATCTTCATTTTCACACAATATGCATGTATTAACTAACTTTCCTAAAATAATAATAATCTGTTTGTTTGTTTTCAGATGACATTAATTACATAACTAATAATGTTTTGAGAAGAAATAAGTTAACATTTTGCTATGATGGTTGTTTCTTGTAGTAGTTTATTCTTGGGGTCCCCAGAGTCAGTGAAATTAGTCTTAAATACGCCCTTGATTTTGTTCATTTGATTTGGCCTTAGATACCAGAGCTGAAGGAAGACATTCGCCTCCCTGATTATTGCTGTCTTGGTGAGGGAGACGAAGACGATATTACTGTAAATGCGTGGTTTGGGCCCGGAGGCACAGTGTCTCCTCTCCACCAGGACCCTCAACAGAACTTCCTGGCACAGGTGACGACAATAAAAGTGTTTTATGAATCCAGTTAATGTCAAAGATCTGTCACGTGATTGCTGTTTGTTCACCTCAAGGGATTTTCTAATGTATACGTCAGGTGGTGGGAAGCAAATACATTCGCCTATATTCCCCAGAGGACACAGACAAGCTTTACCCTCATCAATCACAGCTCCTTCACAATACCAGTCAGGTGGGATTGACAGTCCATAGAGATAGTACATGTTGTCGAGTGCAAATATATGCAGTATTTCCAATTTCTGACTCCTTCAATACAGGTGGAGGTGGAGAATCCAGACACGGTGCAATTCCCAGAGTTTGCCAAGGCTCCCTATCTCGAATGTGTGTTACAGCCTGGAGACGTGCTGTTTATCCCTGTCCAACACTGGCATTATGTCCGATCCTTAGAACTCAGCTTCTCTGTCAGCTTCTGGTGGTCATGATTTCAGATACACAATTAAAAAATGCAATTTTGGTAGAATAACATTTGAGTTGTGCTTGTTTTCTGCTACTGCTGCAGAGAGAAATCAATCACCGCTCTCTTTTGGTGTTCTTAACTAATGCAAGGCTAATTCTCATAAATGTTAGGACAACCGCTGATCACACAAACCTTTGATCCATGAACAATGAACACACACCGCTGAATGATTAGTTTAATTGTGCTGTTGATGATTACAACAACATCTATTGTGCGTAAAGCTACCAGCAGGAAAAAACAAACAAACAAACGAGCAGTTAAAACTGTTTGTGTTCATTTCATCCTGCATATAATTTGCAGAGGGTTGTTAGTCATCTAATTTGATAGGATATGTTTTTCTTTTTCAAATTGGCTTCTTTAATTGTGTTCTCAACCTTATTTCTACAAATATCCTCAGATGTGTGATTTCCATAATTCATTGAAATTAGGCAAGTCTTCAAATTTAATAACCGAGTGAGCTACAGGTACAGAAACATGGTTATAAACATGACTCTGGTTAAACTGACAGCAATCATGCAGGTCACAGATGAGAATTAATGAATTAAATGAATTAATTCCCTGGGCACAGACAGAGTTTGAAATTAAAATTGTCTCATTGGTTAAGTACCCTGACAGTAAAACTCTTGTCTAGAACGGAAAAAACACAAATGCAAAGACTGTAGCTTCATTTCACATTTCAGACCTCTGACAAACCTGCATGTGTACTCTGTACGTTCAATTCAATCAAGCCTGCTAATTTGAGCCATGAAATATACGAGGATGTGACAACATTAAGTAGATCAGGTCTGATGTATACATTTGATCTGCTTTTCAGCTTAAATTCGTGGTGAACTTAAGTAGCGTTTTGGGAAATCATAGGCCGCACAAGGCAGACGACTTCTGAGGAGGAGCAGAGGAGTTATGTGGGATTCTTTTTCATAAAACAGCTCAAGAGAAGACCATTAAATGGGCTGGGGTTTTTTTTCTTCTCTTCCCCCTAATTTATAAAAGATGAGTGAGGAATTTGAACAGAACTAACAATGTAATAATAATTAAAACACAAGTGGCTAAAACAAGCGATTTGCTGCAAAAATAAGTGGTTTAAAGGCTTTCAATTGTCTTTCCATATGTAGAAAAGCTTTTTGACTAAAATTTAAATCACTGTTCTCTCTAAGTGCTATTGAATTTGAAAGACGTTTGCTGATAAATGCATCTTAAATGAGTAGTTGATATTTGCTTCTCTTTACAACCTCTGTGGCAGCGCTGCAGTTGAGACAGCCTCGTTACGGATAAAGAGTGAAAAGTTTTAAATTACATGTTAAGATTTTCAATTGAGAAATGGTATGGACTAATTGCTGATGCATCAAGCATGCCATGTTCAGGTAATAGACCTATCTGAATGTAGTTACTTTCCTTACAAGGTTATCTCTCTAAACCAATAATATGAACACTGCCAGAATTCAATTCTGTGAGTAAATGCTGTATACTTCACTTAGACCGTCAGTGCTCTGCTGTTGTCAAGTACGTGGCACAATTGACTTAAGATCACACAAAACTGCTTACTCTCATTATAAAGTAATCAATACTCAATTACCAGTGAAGTAATGTGGGACCTCTGGGTCTATAACCCTCTCTTTTCCATCGAGACCCTCGTCTCCTGCTCCACTTTTGATTAATAGCCTCATGGCTCTTTGGCAAATCAGGGATAAAGCCAGTAGATTTGTCTTGTTTTGTGATACAATAAAGTGACTACTGGATGTACATTGGTTAAGTTATGGCAAGTAAAACCCAGAATAACTTCAAATATGGAACACAGGCGGTTGTAAAAAGATCTTTTCTAGGTTTTAGTCGGTAAATTTATCCAGATTATTCTGGAAACCTGCTTGCTGAAACAAGCCTCTGGAAATGTCATATATTTAAAGTATTTTCGAGGCAAATGTACGTGTTTGAGTGCCATAGCTGCAGGCTGAAGGGAGCATTTAAAGATCCCCTCCATACATGTTTGAAGACATAATAACACACAAGATGTCTCCTGTTTCACTGTATATGTGCACTGGAGGCTTCACGTTTCCATATAACACTTATGTAAGTTGTATACTGGACCACAGTTGGGTCCAAAGTTGTTGTGATGTCACAAATCACGCTTGCAAGTACACACCTTAAACTCAGATTAAAGGGGAGCACAGAGAAACTTTCCACTTTCAGCAGGTGAATGTGAAAACAGCCTTCAAGTATCAAACGCTGCACATACATCGCTCAGCAAAATGAAGCTCAAACATCCAACTGCAGGAACAAGAAGGAAAAAAAATGTAACTGGAGGGAGACTTTAAGCAATTCAATCAGCAACTGGTCAAAACCAGTGATTGACTCACCCAGTAGCTCAGGTCCTTACCAAATAGTCCTCTACATGAATATTTATCCAATGATCCATTTATTTAAAGATTTTCATTGGTGATACTTCCTTGCTAACAGTGGCCTTAAATATATTATACATGAACAACATCTGAACTATGTGTATTAACAATTAAATACTTACTAGAAAAATGAGAATGCAAAATGCATAAAACTTTATTTATCAAAGATTTAAACACTGACATTACATTAATATGCACAATTTACAAAAAGTTAAGAACAATGATTGTCAAGCGTTATTAAGATTTTTCTGAAATATAATGACCGGAGATATACTCCATTATATTCTCTCATATATTCTATCACACTGTCAGTCATTTTGACAAACTATGACCAGCTTTAAAAGTGATAAACTAAAAGTTTTAGACATATAAAATATTTTCAACAAACCTGAGCTGGAAGCAATGCAGATAAGTATGAGATAAGGTGAGTGGTTATTTTTACAGTTCAACAGGAAGAACAGCAATGCAGAGGTGCAGTAAAAAATAATGTTAATGATTAATTATGATCACTGTGTAGTGTCGGGCAATTCAGGCTTTGATGCTGATAACCATGCCATACTATTTAACAGTTGTAGTATCGATTCAAGCCATTCTGAGTGTAAATGTTATCCAAATGTGCAGGACTTTCAGTGCATTACTATGTAAAGACATTTTAAAATCACCCCTCATGAAATAAAAGCTGCAGGATTCCTTTGAGGCCTTCAGTTACTCCCAAAAGGTGTCTGCCCCACAAAACAGACAGAGAAACACATTCATTCTAATAATCCTGCAAATCTACAGAGAAGTTCTGCATCCTCTCCACCACGAAGAAGCAGAGTGTTCCAGTGAAGCCCAGGATGACCATCAGTAGGAGCTGCCACATCAGCAGGAGGTAACCACTGTAGAAGAACGCCACTGCTGCAAAAACAGACTGACAAGAGATTACAGTTTCACTTTGCTGTTTAAGAACAAGTTACTCTCATATCACTGGACAGCAAAGATGCCCAACGGTGACCCTTGGACTGTAGGAAATAACACTCACACATGCTATTCTTATCACAAACTAACAGATCCCAATGATGCATTTACTGACACTTAAAACACCATTTTAACTCATAGTACTAAGAGTTAAATAAGACTTACCTTGAATTCAACTACATAAATATAATATAACTATAAAAAATGTACACATAATTTCATATTGTCAATATATTTTATACAATCTTTACTATATGCTAAAGATAATTCCATCTGTAAGCACATATTTAACAAAAAGACAGATTTCATAAAGTAACTTGAATATTTCACTTTAATCATTTTAGATTTATATAAAAGATGATATGAAAAATGCTTAATACTAAGTAGCATATTATGTTTATTAGACCCATGTACCAACATGTTTGCTAAGTAAATGTTATTAAATATGTTTGTTTTTATATGCTACATCTATATTAGCTGTTATGTTTACATTTTAATATCTATAAAATATGTTAAGAAAATGCCATAATTTATAGGGTTTATTTCTTGTAAGAGAAAATGTTTGCACCACAGGAGAACGAGGGAAAAAGGGGAGATTTAGAGGCGTCTGTGGGCCTTGTTGTTTTTATTTTAATGGGGCTTCCGGTGAATTTATTTCACACTTGACAAGACAACATTTTAACCCAGCTTTTCTCGGCTCTGCAAACAATGTCTGAGAATTGGCAACTCAGGATTACCTGGATGAATTTGAAGATGGCAAAAGCAGGCGTGCTGTGTTCTGCATAAATACAGCCTAATATGCTGTAGAGCTGTGTGTTGAAACAGCTGTCTCCAAGTCCAAGCAGGAAACTACACAGCAGGGCAATGGATACACTGAGGAAGAAGATATAGTTCTTATTAAAACTCATTGATGACCAACTCCTCCTTACTGGCCAATTATTGGAGAAATTAACTACCTTGGCGTTAGAAATGGGTTCTTTTGGGTGGTGGTCGTAAAGACGACAGGGGCATCGTCAGGGATGTTAAGGAAGATCAAATAGAAAGCAACGAAATGGACAACCATTCCCAGAAACACCACAGAGGTCCGCCTGAAGCGATTGTTCTTACACAACAATCCAAACAAGCCTCCACCTGTTGAGAAAGGACACCTGTATGAATGCAACGACCTTCACAACACTTTAGTGACCGTAAATGAACTGAACAAGCTCTGATAGAGGACTGTAAACTTACCCACGATTTCTCCGATGCCTATCACAATCCCAGAGACCCCAATCAAGCCTTTAGCTGCTTCTCCAAACTGTGTAGTGGCTCCAATACATGTTCCATACACTCCGCTGTAGAAAGATAGTTCCAGGCCTGGAGAACAAGGAGGGCATGCTGTAGCTGCAAGCCATCACTGGAGGCTAACATACTTACTGTATTACATGAATGCATTCCCCATTCGACTTACCGCTGTACACCATGCAGGGACTCAGGAGCACTATAGTTTTAGTCTTCAGAAGTTGCAGTATGGTTTCTGAAGAGGAGAGGAAACAATAGACTGATTTGAATTGCTAATAAATAAGGATTATATTCCTAGCGCTAATACACTTCCTTTACATCTGGATTGAACGCAGATAAAAAAAATGCACACGTTAAGGCCCCATTTTCCTCCTTGAAAATTAAAGTTGAGTGCAGGTAGAAGACGTTAAAATATTCTGTCTCTATATGTCGAAAAGCCACATTTGAATGCAGGCAGAAAAACACCCAAAAGAGACTTTCACTCAGCCAGTTTGGGAAATTCTGATTTTTAAAAGAAGTCGTCCCTCTAGGTTTGTTTCTATATGCCTGGATGCCCCTTTTTTTGACATAAATCAGCATTTACTCTGATAAACCCGATACCTTTAAGGCAGGCGTACACAAGTCTACACGCACACAAGATACACGCAAGACAAAGAGCAATCTGATCATCCAAACAACTTCGGGCTGCGCTGAAGACAGGTGCAAGTGAAGCAGAGTTTCCAGTAGACAAACAGAGATATAATCTGAAATAAACACTCGTTCAGGCAGTTTCTGTGTACTCTGATGTAACGCTAGAAGATTTGTATCCACATTAAAGCAATTTTTTCTTTAAAAAAAAAAAACTGCCTGTGACTGCCTGCTAGTTTCAGACTAAGAGCAATGAAATGTGGAGAACTAGGTTACCTGCAGTGTGCCAAAGAACTGAGAAAGAAAGGAAAATAACACATTTCTCTAAGTGCTTTAGTGTGTTTTTCAAAAGCTATTATATCAACTATGAAAAAAATCTTTCAGATGACGTAGAGTCACACTGTATGTGCATTTTGACCTTATGTAGATTCATTCTATATGGATACAGTAAATTTATGTGTAAATGAGTGGATCCAACAAAGTATTATTTTAACAAAACACTCTGGTGTGGTGTTCCAACGGCGACACTTACTCAACTCTGACTTGGCATCTTGCATGGCATTGTTTGCTCTGTGCTTATACCTAAACAAAAGAAGACACATTCATTGCAAAGCCCTAAAAAAGCTGAAATAAATCAACAGAAATACAACAGACACAAACAAGGATATAACTTCTGTCAAGCAAAGAACCGGAGAAGTAATTTACAAATTCAGAGACTTAAACTACAGATTACAAGGATTCCTCAAAATCCCACCAGACTGCAAACAATGTTTTTCACAGTAAATGATGTCTCCCCATAGGATTCTTTGTTATGCTGTTGGAATCATGCACACACTCAAACTCAGCCAATACATCAAATACCTGCATCGAGCAGGTTTCCAGAAAACACAATCTGTTACCACAATGCAGTCAAAAACAGGCTGAGAGAATCTGTTTTGTCCTCAATTAGCAGCATAACAACATTTTTTTAATATGATCACCTAATTTCAGTGTAGTGTTTTCTTCTTTGTTCTGGTTGGGATTTTAATGACTTGCAGTGGTCTTTGATACCAGCTTTATATTTTTTTAACACGTAAGATTTAAAATATGTCTGAAATGATGTGGAGGGATGTGCCTGGAGAGATCGGCTTTTAACCGCTGTCACTCTCAAAATCAACTAAATCAACTTTTTTTTAACATACTTGTACATGTTGTCTACTATTTCACTTTTTATTCATCACTTTGGGTTCATACTCTCAGTGTCCCTAATGGTTCAGACCGTATTATACTGTATATTCTGAGTGATTTGGTGAGACTTCAGTGAAAACTGTGTAATTACAGTATCTCAAGGATATTCATTTACATCACACGGGCTGAGAGCAGGGACTGCCCTTCCTCTTCAGAGAGCATCTCCTCTTCATGATGGCTCTTTCGCAACACCAGGAAGCTGAGCGTACCGAATACGGAGGCAACCAACAGGAACAGGAAAATGTTTTTCCTGCTGCTGTCTGAGAGAGGAAGATTAAAATAAACCGGTTAATTAGAATACACAATATATATTATCAACATTAAGCTCGAGCATATTCTGAATAATAAATCACTTATATAATCCTCTTGATAATTTGCTTTCATCATCATGCTACATGTTGCTATTATAATCATTGCAGTGTTTACTCAAGTATCAACCCTACCTGATATTTCTGTTCTTCCGTTCCAATCAAAATAAATGTAAAGATTGCCAAACAGCATGCTGTAAATGAGATAAGTAACGCGTAAATCAAATCAGTAAACGAAAATCATGACATTAACACAAATTAAAATGGCATTTTTCACATACAAAGGCAACATAGCATGGCCGCTGGAGGAAACCCTTGAATCTGCAGTGACTTTCATGCTTTCAGATAACTAAACGAATTACGTAACCTAACCCTTCCCTTCCCGTAGGCTCATAAAAGCTATTGATTAATGATAGAAATGCATTGTCTTCTGGCTAAAGTAAGATTGCTTTTCTTAGTTCAGAACAAATGTTTTGGTGAAACATGGTTTTCACAATGGTTTCCACCATCCCCTCATCCATTAATATGAAACTAAAGCATGAAGAAACTGATGGACTATTAGAGAGCTGCAAAATCCAACTAACCCCACACTGTTAAACTGTTAAAATGCCAGAAAATAGTAAAAAATTATATAATTACAATTCCAAAGAATATGTCTTTAAATGTCCGACCGACAGTGCAAACCCCCAAAGAGATTATTCATATGTGACAAAGAAAAGCATTAAATTGTTACAATTGAGATGTTAATTTTTGGCATATTTGCTTAAAAAATGCAGAACATTTTGTTGTGCACAGCAAATTTCATGTGTATCAAACCTCTCTGGGGTAAGAGTGTAGAATTTTGACCTTTAATTATAGTATTCCCATTAGATCAATCAGTGTAATAATGGAAGAAAAAACAAACAAACACTGGGAACACAGTATTATCTGAGATGTCATCTGAGAAATCGTGTTTGATAGACTGAAAGGCAGACAAGGACGGCGGACTCATTTTGGGTTGAATCGGGGACTGACTTTATGAACACAATGATCTGCATTTCTGCCTCTGAGGATGCTTCTTTCATTTTTTAAAACTGTTTATTTGCCATTCATCGTTAACAGTCCAGTCATGTAAAATGCTGTGATCTATTTCTGTCTTTAATTACAGATCACCTAAACTAAAAAATGTAGATGAGCAATTAGTCTGTCCCACAGCCTCAGTGAGGGATAACAGGGGTTATTCATAAAAGATAACTAACTGCATTCTGTGTGTTTGCGTTTGTGTGTGTGTGTGTGTGTGTGTGTGTCTGCAGGCTGTGAAGAACTGATTCATAAGTTTACTGTGGCAGGGATCAACACTGCAGAGTCAGATTAGCATTGCCCTATTGTGAGCCTTGGCGCAGATGACAGCCAATGTAATTATTATACTAATTCAATTTGCATAATTTAACAAATACAAATTAGTTGTCCAAGCCAGTGTGCAAGAGCAGAAGGCCAAATACAAGAGATGAAAAAGGCCAAAACTCTCACCTGCACCTGTTTTAAGAGGCTGGGGTGTTTTTGTTTTCAGAGTTTGCAGAGAAACGAATGAAACACTGACTGCTTATTACAATTTGTAACAGGATTTGTAAAATATATTTTTAAATGAAGTATTGAGTAATATCCCGTCAAGCTTAGAATACGGGGGGTGGGTGGGGGTAGGTGGGGGTATTCGGGCCGCTGCAGTGTAATTATATCTTTGATCAACTGGGGCAGATGCATCAAACAGAACAAGAGAGAAAAAAAACATGGTGATGAACTGAATTGAATGTCATGATGGGAAGGAGTAAATGCAATGCAGACTATTTAATCACAATCCTGAGTTATATAAGAAAGCAAATTAATATGAAAATGTCTGAATCTCAAATAAAAAATGAATCTGAAATCTGCTACAGGCCATAGTTAAATCACATATACTCTATAATCAATCAAAGGCAATGTGGTTTTCAATTGAGCAATGCATGGAGCTACTAGTATCGGGCTGCAAAACTGCAGTCTAACATTACTGTGTCAGTAGCTGCATACCTGCACTGCAATAGAGCCCAGAACATCCCCGTGTTCCTGTTGATGGTGGAAGCATCTGAGTTTTCCACCAGAAACTGTCCTTGAGCTGTCCAGAGCACTGGAGAGAAGTAAGGGAGAGAGGGGTCATTTGAGGAAGAGGAAAAAAAAAAAAATTAACCAGTCAGTTAATTGCCCTTGTGAAGTGAAAAATTATCTGTTCTGTGTTGGTAAGTAATGCATCTAACCATACAGTAGCCCAGAGGCATGATAAAAATTCATCACACTGCATTACAAAAAAGCCCAAATCATTTTTCTTCATTTATGCTCGGCGGAGGGATGCTTTCTCAGTATTTCCACTGACGTCTATGAGCAAGCTCAAGGTGCTGCATACTATTTGCAGTAACAGCGCCTAACCCATTTAAGGTCTAATTTGGGATATACTGTTTGTATGCATCATCACGTCATGATAATCCCTGTATGCATGATTAAACACCATTTTGAATTTTAATACAAGAACTAAGCTTGCAAAAGGCTGCAAAAACTCAACAGAAACCAAGTATTTATGTGCCACAGTATCTCGGGCTAATATTAATATACTGTAACACGCTCCAATGTTGATATGCGTAATTCCGTAAATGGAATTCATGGATTCATGTGCCGACCAAAGAAATGGAAACTTGCCTATTCTGAATAAAAAATACTGTTAAACAGCCCGTATTTTAGGTTGCTGCATCATAAGGGAGAGTATTTGGAGAGTTGTTCTAAATGACTGTAATTTGCTCTAATTATGGAGAGTTTGGCCTTTGACTTGTGAATGGCTTTTTTTTTCATTGCTATGATAGCTGAAGATTAGGATATCATCTTCAACTGCTTACCTCCCTCTAAGGATATCTGAAAGTTTCCTTATATTGTGTATGCTGCTGCAGACAGTTCCAGTAATAGCTTTAACGTTGTAGAACAGAATAAAAACAGTTTCATGTCAGGTGAGTTAGTTACAGCACAAAACGATGGGAGATGAACTTACTGGCTGCTCCTATGCCGATCAGCACAGAGGTCAAGTAAAAGGCCCATGTTGACGGGATGATGAACACAGCAATGTAACCACTGGACAAAAAGCATGTAGACCAGTGATGAGTGCTCCAGTTTCAGCATTGTCATCTATATATTGTGTGTAATTAGCATGACAATGGTTACCTGTAAAGTAGGCCACTCAGAAACATAGTCATTTTAGGTCCAATCACTGCAACGACTGTTGGTGCAAGTAAATTTGAGAATGAAAAGACCCCGTAGATGATTCCAAGACTGTGACGGAGGAAGAGAATTATTGTTCTAGTTACACTTTAAAAGTCAGCTGTTCATTAAAATTAACAGAATCTCCTTTTTTTTTTTCCTTTTTAATCCTGAGCTGAGTGACCAGGTCTGACCTACCTGTGGTACCCGCTTCCAGTGAAAGTATCATTCTCCAGGCTTTTCACTACAGTTTGCTGAAAGTAAGAAAGAAGAAGAAGAAAACATCTCAGTGAAGCAGAGGGTCAGACTAGACAGGATGGGTAATAATTATGCTCCCCAGTCATTCATCCGGTTTGATAATTTCACTGATCATTGAAGAAAATTAGAAACACGAGATGCTCCTGACATGCAGCTCTGATTGGCCTGTTTGAAATGCTGCCCATGAGACATCAAATTGTGAAACGAAACATTGTGTGCAAAAAATCAAACTTTCAAAAATGGTTTATGTTTGTTTTGTTCTTAGGGATAAATTATATATAGAGAGGTTTAAATTTACTAATTGTGCTGCATCAAATGCATAAGAATGACATTTTTTTTTTTGTGTTGCCAAAATCTGTTCCTATTTGTGGGATTTGTGGACACATGATAAAGTTATATCATCTTTTTGAATGCGTTTTACAGAGTTGGGGGTTTCAGGAAATCTGTTCCTTCCATTAATAAATAAATAAATAAATAAATATCTCAACTCAGTGTAGCGTGCTCTGCATGCTCACTAAAAATAAGCATTTGATAGAAAAAAATGCGACTTACAGAAAGAAGCTTTGGAGGAATAAAAACTTTAAAGTGCGAAGTATAAAGTTTTGTTGACTTACTTCAACGTTCCCACAGGTGGTGAAGGCGGTGAAAATAAACAAAAACCCCACACCCAAAATCACAACATTGAAAGTCCCTCTGTCTGCCATGGTGTTTTCTTAGTTGTCACAGCAACATATTTTTAATCTATTGCCGCTGCTGTCGACTGATTTGAACTACAAAACTAGGAAAAACTTCCATACGGATTCATAAAAGAGTCAGGTAAATCCATTTTCACAAAATCGCGCCACTAAAGTTGACTTTACTAACTGTTTAGTTACAGCTTAATGCGCAAAGAGCAGCAATATAAGAGGAGTGTTGGAGAATAAGGGACACAAACAGCAACAGTGTAGCACTGTTATGAGGATACTTCCCTCCTATCATACAAAGTACGCATGACAACTTGTGACTTTAATTAAAAGCATTTTTTTTACGGTCTTCCTTTTTGGCTGACTTCTTCGTCATGGTTGTCGTCACCCGCTGCGGTCGTGTTTACACGGTAACCCTAGATTCGCGAACGATCTCGCGAGAGTGCTCGTTTCAACCATATCATGATCTTTCCCTAACCCTGAACAAAGTTGTTTTTTGCGCCTAAACCTAACCAGGCATTAACCACAGCGTCGTCACATCTAAAATATAATTATTTTGTACAATGACAAACAACGCGCAGAATGAAGGAACAACGCGTACAAATCTCGCGAGAGTTTTGTAATTCTAGGGTTACCAACTAGACACACGACCACTCGCTCCTGCTTCTTCTTCTTGTGCAATTTGCGGTACTTTACACTCATTTAGGCTGTGCTGCCTTCCAGAGGTAATCAAGAGGAATATTCTCCCATGACAGTAGTCCTTAATGATTTGACAACGTCAAGTGTTTTACAGTGTATAATGTTAACAAACGATTTCTAGGCACTTTTTCCATATTCTATATATTCTCTAATATTTAAAAATCACATGTAGCCTACATACAGTAAATTCAGAGCCTCTAGACATAAGAAAGGTTGGGCAGATATAGACACTGATGGAATTTGAAAGGAAAGGGGGATTAAGATCATATGAGGGATGAGATCTCCTTAAAACATAGGAACTAAAGGTCAATGTTGTCATCTGTAGTGGGTTTTCTTTTTAATTAAGTTTATTTTAGTTTCATTGATTAACTGATAATTAGAGGAAACTTCATGACCAACCACAAAGAACCCATTCAAAAACTATAATTATCCCCACATGGTAAAGAGAATCATGATCATGAGGGACAGAGTAGGAAAAGCATGCCAAAGTAAATAAGTTGTATTGTAAAGCAGTATGCTAAGAGAATTAGATCATTCTTAGACTTTGTTTCTGAGTGATATAAGAGAACAAGTTGAGGTCAAAGGATTCCCTCAGGTAACTCATCTGAAATAGTTCATCCTGTATATAAGATACTTAGACACATTTCAGAACAAGGTTATTTAATACAATTCATTCAATGTATAGGAATGTATTGCCTTAGTTAATTTTCCAATTGATGTGCTCATACATAGATCCATGTACTACACTAGTAGTACTAGTAGTAAAAGTACTAGTATAAGTAGGTAAAACAGTTCCACAAATGTATTGTAATGGCTATAGGCTATGATGTTAGGTGGTACCAGAAGATGATGCTGCAGGAGATGATCTTCAAGAGTTGGGCATTTTTAATAAACATAAAATGGTTTAGGTCCTAATGTGAGTTTGAGAGAGTTGGAGATGTTTCATAGAATCCAATAGTTGGCGATAATGCATCATTTTAAATCCCAAACGTCATAAAATATAAAAGAAGAAGAAACCTTAGCCAATAGCCATTGGGTAAAGTGCCACCTTTCGGTGTCTGCCTTTGCTGACACAACAACAAAGAAGCGTTACGAAGCGAGAGCATTACTACTTATCACTTCCGTCTTTGCTAAAATCCCCGTATGCGGCAAGATCAGATAGCTCGTATTTTCAATTATTCGAATTAAAATCGAATAAGCGGGGCACAACATAAGTTTTATGCCCCGATTTTTAAATTAAAAGTCATTATATTTGTGTATTACTCAGTTTATAATCAGAATTTTTCAAAAACAACTTTATTTTCAGTTATTCCCTGTGGGCATGCGCATTTCCACTCTGTCTCTCTGTCCACTAACTGAAACAACAAACGTGTTAACGCTGTGACGGTAAGTGTAGCTGTTAGCTAGCTATATTCGTACTGTCATTTTAAAAAATGCACTAATTTTTTTTCCCTTTTTCTTATGTTGTCACACGAAGATGAGCACGACATAAGTTGTGGTCGACTTTTGCTTCCTGAATATCAGCTCTCATCCTGCTCTCCGTAAACTCTTTGCCACAACCTACAGCAGATTGTACACAATCATCATGGCGACCCGGGATGGTGGGTATTGAGAAAATATAGCAATATTTCCTTCATATCTTTTCATTGAGCCTAAACACTGTTAATGAATTAACACGTGTTTCCAATTGATATGTTAACGTATGATGCTATTAATGCAATATGTTGTAAGTTCACGTCTGTTCGTAACGTTATTCCTAAAATGTTCATCAGTGTTGTAGCTAGCTAACGTTAACGCTTGCTAACGTCAGGCAAATGTAGATCTGTTGAGGTCTAACTAAGGTTAATGTTAACCAGAATTAGGTTTGAATTGGTGGGCTGTAGCTGATAAAGAGCTAACTAAATATGGTGAAGTTGAGAATGGCAATGACGAAGTGCCATCGTACAGTACGTTGTGTTACTAGTTTTCTAAGGCCAAACATATTACAGCATCTAGTGTCTAACGTTACACATTTTCGTTGGAAAACCATTTTTGTTTTGGTTCGCGCTTTTTTCTATTTATCATCTCACCCAACACACAAGTAAGCATTGCTGCCAACTTTTTAAAATTAACGATGGAAAGAGCTCCAAAAGGCCACGAGAGAGAGAGAGAGAGAGAGAGCGTGAGTGAGTGAGTGAGTGCGTGCGTGCATGAGCGCGTGAGCAGTAAAGTGAAACTAGATTTCGTCACGCACGCTTTACTGTTAATTTACAGTATATTTCCATACATTACTTACTGTGTAAAAGTACGGAGAAATACAACATAAAACAGATACGAATACGATATGCTTAATAGGAAGCCATAAGAATTGCATCAAGAACCAACTAACCTACAGTTTGTTAAAGGATCTAAAATGTAGAGATTTGGTTGACTTGAAATTGGTATCATCATCAAATAAGGTGAGAAATAATTAGTAACCTTAAAGTACCCAAATATTTTAAATTAGAGAAAGCCTATATGACTTGGGAGGACTATGTATGTTTAAAAAGAGAGCTGGGTTTCCCCCAGAATTTATTTTTTTTAGCAGATGTGAGCCACACTTATTAAATGAATAGCATGTGCTGTGTGAAATAGAAACTTCTGCTCTGTTTTAGTTCATAAAAGTGTCAGTGGAGGTGGTCTTAATTTCAGGCAAGGCTAAGAGAGATCGTTGTATTTCAGTTAAAGTGGTAAATATATGGAAAAGTTATAGTGAAGAACTGAAAGAACTGTAGCACACTCTGTAAGTTTAAAATTGGTTTTAAAATAATTCAAAATGGCATGTTGGCAATAGTGTGGTAGAAATATTGAAATTTTTGTCTGCTGTTACTTTTGATGCCAAATATATATAATATATATATATATGTATATTGAGAAAGGTGTAATAAGCTGTAGCTTCAGCCTGCATCTTTTCTGTCTGTAGAAAATCTTTAATGTTGCATTTTTTTTCTGTTCTGCCGTTTTGTCGAGATTAATCACCCTTCTATTTTTTTGCTGCGTTGTTTGTGTAATTCGTTACAGACTAAAATAAATTTCACTTTCAAAAACTAAACTGAAATGTAACTTAACTGGGCTGTATTTCATTGTGTTAACTAAATAAAAAGAACGCCAGATAAAATTTTCATTAACACAGATAGCAGGCTCACTTGTATTGCATGTACAATACACTACTCCTGTGTCATTGCTGCAAGACAAACCTGCACTCCAACTTTCAGAATATTTTCATCTATGTGGGAAAATGTGTGATATACTATTCTGAGAGCTAACAACATTAAATGCAGATGCTATATATGATTTTATGTAATGGATCTAAATCTAAAGTTTTCATGCTCTTACAGGAAGTGAAGAAGTTATAATGGAAACTGAGGCAAAGTCAAAAGAAGCTGAACCACTAGGTGAATTTGTTGAAAAAGGTGACGCAGAATCTCTGTCAGATGCGGGAAACGCCACAACTCAGGACTCTAGTATTAGCAATGGAGACAACACAAACGAAAAGCAGGAGATGGTTGATTTGAAGATTATCTGGAACAAGATAAAGTATGATCTGAAAATTCCTGTTGATAGCACCGGAGCCAAACTAAAAGAGAGCATCCATTCTCTCACCGGTAAGAGCACATAGTAGTTCAAACCTTAAACTAAATATTGTGAGTGTTGAGAGTGATTGACACACACTGAGAATGTAATGACTGTTTTCCTTCCCCTTAAATAGGTCTTCCACCTGCAATGCAGAAAGTGATGTACAAAGGATTGCTTCCAGAGGACAAGACGCTACGTGAAATAAAGATTACAAATGGTGCAAAAATAATGGTGGTAGGCTCTACAATAAATGATGTATTAGCTGTGAATACACCCAAAGAGGTCATTCAGCAGGAAGTAAAAGCTGAAGAAAACAAGAAAGAGCCTTTATGCAGGCAAAAAGTAAGATTTATTACATGTACGTACAATACAGTAAAATATTTATGGTCAGATTTTGTGATTTTTAAACCTTTCTATAACCCCCATTATTGCAGCAACACAGGAAAGTTTTGGACAAAGGTAAACCAGATGACGTAATGCCAGCTGTTAAAGGAACAAAGGTGAGAGCAAAGTTTTGTTTTCGTTTGCCTTGTAATGCTAAAGCAGTTCAGTGCTGCTGTCACAGATATACATTTGTTGAATATGTAATTTTAATACCAGACAACAGTGACTAACTGCTTCATCCCGCTAACAGGAACGATTACCAACAGTGCCTTTATCCGGAATGTATAACAAGTCCGGAGGAAAAGTTAGACTCACATTCAAACTGGAGCAAGATCAGTTGTGGATTGGAACAAAGGGTGAGATTATTGCTGCTGGCCTCATTTTGCCAAGTTCAGTGCAACACAAAGATACTGATAATAACTTTTTCTCCATCTTTGTGTATTCTCCTCTGCAGAGAGAACGGAGAAAGTCCCAATGGGCTCCATTAAAAACGTAGTGTCTGAACCCATTGAAGGCCATGAGGACTATAGCATGATGGTAACTGTTCTTGCTGCTACCTGCATGTCAGACTTACATTTTATGAAAATGCCAAATGCTCAGAGGTCAAACCCATTCACGTTATAATAGTCTATAGAATAGCTAAGAAGCAGATTTACATGAACCTTTATGTTTAACTGCTCTGCTGTTATTCACTGTCAGTGAAAATGAAGTCTTGTGACAAGCAATTGGAGATCAAGATCTCCTTCAAGTGTCATTTAACAGCATCGATATAAAGATTTTCAAGTTCAGGAAAATGTAAAGCTCAGTTGACGATTTTGTCATCTGAATAACTGATGTCTTTTTAAGCTGGATGTTTTACCGAAGAAGTTCCTAAAGCTGCAATTACCAACAGCATTTAATATCTCGTATTTGTAACTTATGCGTTCTCTTTCAAACCTCGCTTGGTATCTCACTATGGAAAGCGCCTTCAGGCATGACCAATCATGGAAGCTCCAATAACACCACGCCTGTCAGGACACAGACCAATCATCTTGAGTCCTTCTTTATAAATGCCTGTGGTGTCCCAACTGTCATTCTCGCTTTTTTCCCCATGAAGATTGAGCTCCTCAGCTGTCCTGATGTCCATATTTTTCATTTAACTGTTCTCCAATGGAGCCGTCAAGGTAGTCACCGAATGTAGAGATCTGGTGTCAGGATTTGGATTTCTTTTCTTTAAGATGGGGTTTATTAATGTAGGTTCAGGTGGGTGTTCTTGGGTTGTGGCGGACTTCTACCTGTTTCTACCACTTAGGGGACGAGCTAGCATGTCGAGATGAGCTGTGTCTCCATTTCTGCTGTTTGCCGTCAAGGTGATTTGTAGCTAATTATGGTAACCACCGCATCCTCTAAAGGGAACGCTTGTGGCAGCAAGGTTAAGGTCCCGCCCAGCCCTGTGTGGATTAACCATCTCATGGAGAGACCCCCATCCCCTCTGCATCGCATGTATGGGAGTTAAGCACGCTCGTATTTGAGAGATGGTGTGAGGCTAGAGCCATCATTTCGTTCCAGAGTTCTGTTCCGGATGTATTATGCTTCCTGCAGGATTTACTGGACAATGGTAAAGCTTTTTCCACCATTAAGGTTTATTTGGCTGTGATTTCAGCCTGCCATGTCGGTTTGGGGAATGCACTGATTGGACAGCATTCTCTGATAAGGAGGTTTATGAAGGGAGCCACCTCATGGGCCCTGTTCAGGGGCATTTCTGTAAGTGACATCTGCTAGTTGGGCATCCCCACACACATTTATTTGGTTTTACCACTGGCTCGCTCAGTCCTGAGTGTGGGTTCATGTTAACTGTGTGCTAGCCCATGGGGAGGGCTTTTGGTGTCGACCCTTCTGGGTCGAGGTGTTATGGGCCTCGGAGCATGCAATTCTCGAGTGGGCCACATCTCCCATAATAAGATACAGAGCGAGGTTTGAAAGAGAACTTTAGGTTACCAGGGTAACCCTGGTTCTCTGATAACTGAGTAAGTGCATGTGTGGGGAGCTTAAGAATGGCAGGCGGGACACCACGGGGGTTTATAGAGGGTGACGGGCCGGCCTGTGCATCTCAAAATGATTGGTCTGTCTCCCGACCGACGTGCTGTTATTGGAACTTCCATGACTGGTCACGCCTGAAGGCGCTTCCCATAATGAGATACCTCACTCAGTTATCAGAGAACCAGCGTTACCCTGGTAACCTAAAGTTTTGCATTAATGGGAAGCATTAAACCCAGAAAATTAGCTATTGATCATGGAAGTCATCTGATAAATATCACTCCTGTAAACTGACATCAGTATAAAGCTGTAAATTTCATGGCAGCTAGCCACAAGCGCATTGAAGCAAAAATGTTCATCATGAAAGTTAACATCTGGGCCCATATTTATCAAACTTCTAACTTCGAATTGCACTCTAAAAATGTTTCTTAGAACCAATTTAAGAGTAAAAAAGCTGAGCTGAGTGAGATCAATAAGACTCATTTAACCAATGACATGCTCCTACTTATAGCAAAGTATAAAAGTAACTTTTAAGAGCAACTCTCAGGGGATCATGTATGTTCAGAGAAGGAATAGTAAGATATTTATCGACTCTACATCTACCATATTGTACAGTCTATAAAAAAAATCTTTACACATGTGTGTGCAAGACCATATATAATTATAAGTTAATTTTATTTGTATGAAATCTTTAAATTTCCAGGAGTAATTAACGTGTAATTAATGTGAAATTAACAATCTAATATATTTCTAATGTAGAAATATAAAAATTGGGATAAAGTAATAGGAAATTGGCCGGAATGGAAACAAAATTCTGCTGTATGGCATCCTGTTGTTGGTAGACGAGGTATGTCAAATAAGTCATAATAAGGAGAATGAAATACCAACAATGACAAGTGCAGACAGCGAAGATGCTTAGAAAGTGATTACAAACAAAACCAATGCAATATTTGTTCTTGCTGTTGATTTGTACATCTGATAAATGCCAAATGTTAAATCTCGGAGCCAATCACTCAATGAAAGTTTGTTCCTGCATCACTGAAGAGTTGAAATCTATGAGAAATAGTTGGAAGAGGAGATAAGGATGTTTTGAAATGGCAGTGGGCAGGCAGTTTCGGTGAGCGACCCGGTTTAATTGACAATTTAAGTTAAAAAGATGGAGGGTCAAGGTAAACAGAATAGGAAAATCACTTTAATTTGTGCATTGCAGAACATCTATGGGAGTGATTCAGTGGGCTGTAATGTCTTTTTTTATTGAAAGGTCTTATGACAGCCAGTATATTACACACAGTATACCTACAGTAACTATCAGGCCTATTGAATATTGATTTATTTCAAGTATTTTTATGTAGCTAACATGTAGATATCTATGTTTTAATTCATTCTCATTTTAAATGGCTTAATCAAATATAATACATATACCCTACATTAGATGTCCTGTGTTATGATTTGCATTTTAAAATGTACTACCCTTTTTTTTTTTTCACCTTTTTGTAGGCTTTTCAGTTGGGTCCAACAGAAGCTTCTCAATATTGGGTCTACTGGGTGCCTGCACAGTTTGTTGATGCAATCAAAGACACAGTCCTTGGAAAATGGCAGTATTTCTAATGTGCCTCTTTTTTGACAATGATGAACTGGGAATGAGAGGAGGAGCCAATGAAAAATGAAACTGGAGTCAACAGTGAGGCTTAAGGAACTAATTGGAATATATTTGAAAGAAACGGACGGATACCTGTGGACTAATCATATTCTTCTTAGTTAAAAAGTGCACTATGTGGCAGCATAACATTTCTCAGCCCTGTTGATCATTCAAGGTTTTCAGCAAATCCAAGGGAAAACGATGAAACAATTGTACAGAAATTGCTAACACTTTTCTTCAGTTATTCTTAAAGAAATAAAACTTATTTAATGAAATGAATGAACTAGAGCATTGTTGTCTGTCCTGTCTGTGTTGAGGGTGAAATCCACCCAAACTTTGTATACATTTGTTTTTGATCCAGTTTGTGTGGAACCAAAGTTTAGCACATCCGGACACTGCGGTTCCTCGCAGTTCCTCTTTGCAAAACTGCTCAGACTCTGTCATGTTGCTTGGGGACTGTGAGTGAACAGCGGTTTTCAGGTGCTGCTACAAATTTGACAGGTCTGAACTCTGACATGGCCATTAAAATCATTCCTTTCCAGTTTGGGCTTAATTTTGGGTTGTTGTCTCCCAAGTAGCAGCTCTCTCGCAGACTGCAGCATGTCTTCTTCCATGATTTCTCTGTATTTACCTTAACAAGTCTTCTGCCCTGCTGTAATGTGCGGTGTTTATCTTTTATTAAACATACAGTAGCTCTTGATGGCCAAAAAGCTTGATTTTCGTCTCAGACCATAGAACTTTGTTCCACTCTGTTTCAGTATATCCCACATGTGTTGTGGCAAACAGTTGCCAATGTGCTTGTTCGACAGGACATCTCTGAATGGAGGAAATGAAGCTGGGTGTTGGCTAGTATTCCACAGCCTTGTTTTTGTATTACTCATGGATTATGTGACAAAGTCCTGTATCTAGATTATTCACATGACTAGAACATGACAGTGTTAAGACATCATGATGAATATATTGTTCTGTATTTTAGAACAAATGTGCAGTTAATATTTTGTAGTTATTTTAGTTTGTCACGACAGTGTTGATCAAAGGGGAATGAGTGCTCAATTTTCCTCACTTTTTTAGCATCAGTATATATTTCAGCCAACACTCATATAGAGACTGATGGTGAAAAGCACAATACAGTTACATATTTCTCTGTTCCTAAACACATGGACTTTGTGTCTCTGAGGAAAAAAATGTTTCTTGTGGGATATGAGTACAAGGTGTCCCTGCTGCCTCACAGCATCATTATTTCACACCACCCTCAACTAGTAAAACAAATGCACTGATGTCAAGATCCAAGTGTGGAGTCAAAATTTAAAGTCCAGGCTGTAACTCTTGAGTTTTATGTTATAGCCTATATAGATAAGGTCCAACAGCCCTACAATTAATGAACAAAAATGTCAAAAAAACAGCCTCCCTGGCCTGTATTTATTCTATAAGAGATGTACAGTGAATACATTTAAAAAATAACACAGTCACTTTCACAGTATGGTTCACTTTCAGGGCATGAGGTGGTGCTTTTTTGCGAAGTCATGACCTGCCCAACTCTGCCTCTGATTGGCTAGTACTCGTTGCCTTCCTTGGTTGGGTTGGTTAAGTTTAGGCATGAGGGTTAGGGTAACAATCAGGGTAAACCAACCGGAGGCGGATCATGACTTCGCCATCCTAGGAAAAAAAAATATCGCGGCCGGAACTCATGGATGTATGCCGGAACTGGAGTTGCTGCTGGCGGAAGGATATTACCACAACTTCCGGTTTAGCATTGTTGTCGGCTGGACGCGGGAACTGCAAACAGAGTACTCGAGTACTCCAGGTGTGGACCATCGTTAAACGACAGCGGCAGCCAGTCATGTACAAAACTGAGAAAACAACCGGAGAAAGAAAACGTCCTCCGCCCGTTAAGGTCCTCTCGGGTCAGCTGAGGACGTCAGAGAGCCGGGGGACAGCTGACAGCGGGGATGGATGTGTCATCAGGCTGGGCAAGGGTCGATCCCTACCGGTGTCACTGGTGTGGATGCAGGGGACTGTCCTGGAGGCCCAGCTGGACCGGAACACCGTGTTGCTGATGGATGAGACGGGGACATTTGCTGTCCAGGGCGTTAACAACATCCCCAAAGGAAAACCATGTTTGTCCCAAGGTAAATAAACCAGGCCGAGGCTGGTGTCTGCTTGCTGAATTAAGGGGTGTGTCATATCAAGAGCCTAAAGACTGATCTTTGTTTCACTTCTCTGCAAAAAACATATAAACTAGACCTACATTAAAAGAAAAATCTACTGTACTTGAACCAGGACTATATAACTATTTTTTAACTAATTTAATTTTTTTAATTCGTTTAATTTTAATTGAATAACACACACACACAAAGTACAGTCTAACCTCTGTGCAATATTCCAGACCAATGACTGTATCTGCAACACTAAAGCCAACATTAGTCTATGGACTAAAGAAGTTCAAAGGCCTTTCTACAGGAAATCTTGTATAGCAGGTAAAACACAGGTGTAGAGCAACAATTATTCGATTCAAAGAAAATTAATTGGCAAATATTTTGATATTGAATTTTGATTCATTTCAGCCATTTTTTAGCAAAAGTGCCAACTGGTCTTTTGTTCAAACTTCTAAAATGTGGTGACAGAAAATGTAACATCTTTAGGTTTTTGACTGTTTGTCACATAAAGCAGGGAAGGTGCAGACATCACTTTGGGCTCTTAGAAATAGTGAATGCCATTTTTTTTCACTATTTTTAGCAGTTCAGTGACTAAATGATTAATTGAATTATCAAGAGAATAATTGGCAGATGAATCAATAATGAAAGTAATTGTTTGGCGCAGGCCTACACAAGTAGCCAAACTTAAAGTCCCCCCTCCGCTCAAAAATATGTTTTTGTTCTTGTTCCTACAGTTGGTTGTTTGAGCTTCACTGTGCAGAATGATGTATGAGCAGTTTGACACCGGAAGGCTGTTTTCACACTCATCTACTGAAAGTGGAAAGTTTCTCTGATTCAGTTTTAAAGGGTGGGCTTACGAGCATGATTTGTGACATCACAAATCATTTGGAAGCCAATCCTGGTGCAATATTCAACTTTTCACAAGTGTGATATGGAAACTTGAAGCCTCCAGTGTACAAACACTGAGAATGGACTTCCCAGAACATGTTTCCTACTTCACTGTAAAGTAGGGATGAACCGATACTGACTCAAATAGCTGGATCAGGTATCGGTGACAATGGGCCCATCTGGTATTGGATACCATTATTTTAATAAATAACAATTCAGTACATTTATATCTATGTATTTATTTGTTACATTTCGTTACGTTACGTACATTACGTTTATTAATTAAATACTGGTATCAGATTGGTACTCTGTATCAGCCGATACCCAAAGCCCAGGTTTCATGACTGAAAAAGCCAGATCGGTGCACACCTACTGTAAAGTAGTTAAACTTCTGAAATGAAATATACAGTATTTGCATATTTATAGATTCTGGAATTTTTAATGAGGGAGAAGATGTAATTTTAAGGATTTTAATAACATAGGTTAACTTTTTTTTGTGGAAAAACCATATCAGACACAAAATTATTATTCAAAGTAGAGTATTTTATGTACATCTTAAAACATGTCTGGAGGGGATCTTTAACTAAAAGCTAATGCAGTCTAAGACAACAGCCCTGCAATAAATCCTACTGTGATAAAGGTTATAATGTTCTTTTTTTGTTGAAATGAACATTTTAAAAGGTCAACTATACGGTCATTTTGGAGGATGTAGTTTGTGGCGCTGTTGAATTGTATTGTGTTACACTGAGGTGTTTCCAATATTTTGTCCACTCTGTGTATAACATTATTTATCACAAGGTTATTGTATTATAGACAGCAGCTGCTTTTGATTTAGCTAAATGAGTACCTAATAAACAAGCAACTTAGAGTATATTAGTGTGTCTGAACCAGGCTATAGTACATTGAATCACTCATACAATTATTGTTTTTACATGAAAACCTACCACGAAAAAAAATCTCAAAAAATGTGAAATGTGTGGTTGAAAGAAGTAGATTAAGATAAAAAAAATTCTCTGAAAAACAGCCACATCTCCTGTATCATCATCATCTTTGTTTCCTGAAATCTATTCTCACTGAACAATGGACCACCTGCTGCTGTTTTTACAGGCAAATATGTCATGGTGATGGGTGTCATCCAGGCCATCTCCCCGGAGCCAGTCATCCGTGCAGTGAAAATGGCAGACCTCTCCGAGCTCGCCGCACTTCACAGACGGATGTGGAAGCTGGAGGTGGAGGACCTGCAGCAGGTGCTGGCCTGAATGCAGAGCTGCTGGTGGCAGGACGACCTGCTCCTGTCACGCGTGTCCAGCTGGGTTTTGCAGTATTCACGTGCTTCATAACAACTGAAAAACTCACAGGACTGAACAGCAGATTCTCCTAAATGTCAGCTTCCTAACTAGTAGGTTGGATGCAAGAGTGACAAAGACTTTGACATATTTGTAAATATTTATGCTGTACAATGTGAAACATAACAGACTTTCCCATTGGGCCCTACTCCAAGGACTCCTTCAGAGAGCACTCCTGGAGCTGTTGGCCTTAAAGGACAATTGCTGACACAAGTTGTTCAGTAGCTACAGTATCTAAAATATCTACTGAGGCATGTGGAGAAAATATTTGGATACATTAAATAGCTTTTTTCTGTAAACATGTTGGATTACACCACCAGTATCATCTTTGTAATAATTTAATGTTCGTTGAGGGCAGATAGGGGCCAGATGGCTTTATAAAATCTTAACAAAATAAAGACTCAGATTTAAGTTCTTGGCCTACTTTGAATGAAAACCTCAGTTGTTGTCCAAAAACTATTAAAAACATGCCAATGAGCCACATTGCTGCACTGGCTGACACGCTCCTTCACCCCGAAGGCAACGGCTACTGTAGTCTGTTCAGAAACGACTCCAAAGACTAACAACAGGGATAAGATTGTAACTATCAGGAGAGTAGTTCCTTGAACAGACACCACTGCGCACGCGCTTCGCTAGCTTGTTGTGCTACATATCACAACCTCTTGACTTTGTGCCACATTTTAAATGTCTCGAACTTCAGTACAAAGTTATGAGGTTGTGATATGTAGCGCAACAAGCTAGCAAAGCTCTGTAAACAGAACAGTGTTCCCGCACGTGCTCAGTGGCGTCAGTTGTTCAAGGAACTACTCTCCGGGGAGTTACAATCTTTTCTATGTTGTTAGTCTTTGGAGCCGTTTTAAACAACAGTAACCATTGTTACATGTAACCCAATGCAACAGTGTGGCTCATTGACATGTTTTTAATAGTTTTTGGACAATAGATGGCACAGAGGAACACGATGTATCAGGCTTCAGATACACACACAATACTACAGCTATGCAAGACCAATTACATAGCTGCTCCTTTTCTCAATTTCTGCAGTAACATTCCCCCCCCCCCAGAATGAAAAAGTGATGTAATCCAAGTAGATTTCTGCCTGTGACATGTCAGAGATGTCAATTAAACACGCAACAGTTAAAACATGTATTTAAAAAAAGAAGCTTTATTTGGTGTGGTGCCCATTACAACTGGTAACACTATTAGATAAATGGAAAGTGGAAAGTGAGCGACCTATGCTGACAGATTAAAATAAGAATGTCAACTGAACTCTCAATTTAAGTATCCCATCCTCAAACTTATTGAAAAGGTAAAGGTCAGTAACATATACAAACTGATGAAGAAAAGAAAATTATTTTTTTTTTTAGGTCAGCTGTGAGTATCTGAACACGTCTCTGATCATGGCTTACACATGCTATTTTCATCACCATCTTCAGATTTTCTACTGCCTGGTGCATAGCAAAGCTTCAAGTGTCTTACACTCAATATTTGCTGTTAACAATAACACTCCTGTAGTTCAGATCAGAGTAAACCAGCCACCAATCAGACGGCCGGTCCTGGACGCCCTGCTTTAAAATCATGCTGTGATCAGGCTATTTCCTGTGGACCTCCGAGACCCTCACGGATCACCTGACTCAAGACTGTTTGAATACGGCTTTCTTTGCAAGTGAACATGAATATTGTCATCACATAATTATTTAATGTCTTTAAGGAGAAAACTGTATTTTCCAAAGTCATTGTCATTTGGTGCTATAAGATGGTCTTTTCTGGCTTTGGCAAGTTTCATCAAAAGGAATTCCCTGCGCTCCATCCACTCCTTTAGCTCCTGCTCCCCGTGAGCCAGCTTACACAAGTCATCCTCTGTGCACGTTCCTTTGAGGAACCTGTCAAAACACACCATCAAAAGTCAACCATCAAAAACTGCTGGAATCAGATTTCTAACCTGAGACGTATTTTGCAGCCGATAATCTTACCTCTCACAAACTTTGAAAGTGCCTGTGGGAAATCGATACTGCCAGCAGTTCTGATCGTCTTCAGAGTTGAAAACTCTGTCTTTGTGTTTTTCTGATGTGATATGCTGCTGCCACTGCTTCTCACTGTTGCAGTTTTTACCACACAGCCAACAGTGATTGCCAGCCTGCCAACACACACACACACACACAGACAGAGCAATCTCATTTACACAAATGACTAATTAGTCTGTTTCTTTAAATCATTCAAATTTATCGCTGTTTATTTTAATCACTCTGCAAATAAATAAATTAACAAGATCTATCAAAATTTTCACACAATTTAACCATTAGGCACCGATAGTTTTACTGCATCAAAACGTTCTGACAACTACACACATCCACCAAAACAAAGTACAAAAAGGACACAACGCAACTAATGAGTCTTTTCAAAAAAACAGTGTCAGCTCGGGAGCAACGAGATAGAAAATGAACTCCACTGACCAGATGATACACAAAACTTTCTGTCACACACATTTCCTGCCTTGTCAACTCACCACTTCTTCTGCGTAGTCTGTTGGCATGTGGATCTGTTTGCCATTTTCCCTGACAGAGTTATTCGAGGTCTCTTCACCCCAGCCAGGCTTCTGAGACTGCAGCCACTGCTCATAAAGCTGATCCATATCTGGAACTAAAGGAGGGGATCAAATAAGTGATTGCTTGTGGTGCGTCAAATACTAAGTAAACTCTGCTAATTCAATTTTTTTTTTTTACTTGAGAGCCCTTGACAAACTCACTGTTGTTTTCCTTCATGTAAGTCCAAAGGTCTCTTTCTTCTACACTGTGAGCAAACGTGCAATTCCCAATGTACTGACACTTCTTGCCAGCTGTCACATGCATGCAAATCTAGAGAAGAAAAGAATATTTAGTGATGCTCCTTGCTGGACATTTGCTTTCATCACAGAGCTGATATTGTTTAGGTTTTAGGGCAACCGTAGGGCAGGAAAATGTACCTCAAACTGAGATGGGATTGGCTTTTTGGTTGGAAGTGGTCTAACCGTTGTCCACTTTCTCCTTTCATGGGAACTTACAAGCACCACCCGCCTGTCTTTTGCCCACCTGAAACAAAAAAAAAAAAAGACAGAAACTGAGTTGGTGGACTGCACCGTTTCACTCATCAATTCACCCCTGTCCACGATTCATGAGCGCTAGACTTTTTTTTTTTTTAATACTTACGTGTGCCTTGCCTTGGCTGAGCAATACTTCTTGTTCTTGTCAGCTTCACTTAGTTGGCCATTTCTCCAGCACTGGCCACAAACAAACATCATCTTCAGATTTGGAGGCCCAAACCTCCTCTGTGCACTGGAAAGCTGCTGATGAGATTTGAAGGACAAATTAAAAATATTTTGTTTTAACACAAAGTTTCAACAGCAACAGTGATACAACTAAAAACAGCCAAAACAGCAGGAAGCTTACACACCTTTCAGGCATTAATGCTGCAAAATATAGATGACATAATGCAAAAACATGTAATAAACTGTACATATTACATGGAGTCAGAGCCATTCAGTTGTATTAAAAGTAACCTCAGAATTACAAGAAATTAGGAAATGCCAGCAACAAGCTGCACCATGAGAAATGAATGAATACAGAGTTCTGATGTTAACCTTACCTGAGCTCCCTGCAACGTAGCTGTTGCATTCCAAAACTTCTTTGCCTCTTGGACAATATTTTCATGAGTGATACCTACATAATGCAAAACAAATGGAAAATTAAAAAAAATAAAAATTTTAATTGATGTGAAGGTTCATCTACATGTTAATATAATCCTGTCATTAATGTTATTAATCCAGGGATTAATAACGGTTCTGGGATTTGTCAACTTTCAGCTTTATACTACTGATAACACATATAGCAGTGGCCATAATCACACACACATAATGTTAAATAGTCACTGAAATGGGAAGCAACATGACATGCCACACAGTCAAACTCCTTAGCAGTAAAATAAAATCCTACCAATCCTGTGAGAAAGGAAAGAACATATTTCAGGTACACTAGCATCTGTGCTCTTTTACTATTTCAAAAAAATGAATCTTACCAAGCTCATGCTGCATCATCCAGACCTTCAGCTCGATGAGGCTGTGGGCGTAGAAGCAATCGTCCTCTCTCACGCAGCCGTAACGGACTTCATGGCGACAAAGGTCGAGCTGGCACTGGGGACTGAGGGGTCTGATTTTGGAATAACGGACTGTATTCTCCTTCAAAATGTGGACCAGGCACCTAAAAAGACAAAACGGTGCTATAATGCTCACCATCCATCCTCTAATCTGATTATAACCCTCACATATTTGCACACGGTCTTGTTTGTTTTGGTAGATTATTTCAACTCTAAATTAAATGCACTGTTCATAATACAGTATTATTTTCTAGTAACATCACAAATGAGTGTTTCAGGCTCATGAAATGTAGAATGACTTACTTATGATCCTCAAAGTCATGCTTTGTCACTGGATGAGAGCAAAGTGATGGATCATCTTTGTTGGT
Source organism: Scomberomorus guttatus (assembly GCA_038419695.1). Taxonomy (NCBI): domain Eukaryota; kingdom Metazoa; phylum Chordata; class Actinopteri; order Scombriformes; family Scombridae; genus Scomberomorus; species Scomberomorus guttatus. The sequence continues at coordinate 2,832,335 of CM076459.1, forward strand.
TTTGCTGATTATTCTGGGTTTGTGGTCAAAGCACACCTGCAGATCAAATAATATGTATTATAACGAATATAAAATAATAAATTACAAATCTATCATGGTAGTAAAAAGGACTATCACTCTGAAATTCCCTAATAACTGTATGCTGTGTATAAAGTGTTTACAGTGAGACAAAACAGTGCTGCCAATGAGCATAAAGTTTATTTATTAAATGCACTCCACCACACTTGGATGTCATACGAGATGTGGCTTTAAAAAGTAAATAAATACTCACTCCACAGAGAAACATGAATATCCCATGATGCTCCTGTAAGATCTTGGGGACAGTCAACCTTACATTGGAGTTTGGCCCAAAAGGATCGAAGAGCAGCTCCCTGGAGATAAAGCCTTTCCTCTCCAGAGTCCAAACATCAATCTCTTCCTGACAGTATGCAAATGTGCAGTGGCCAGGGTACAGGCACTCTTTTCCTACAGCCACCTCTGAAACACCACAATATTTTAAGATTATCCAGATATGATTTTTTAGTGCGACAGCAGCAAAGACATGACATCATTCTGTACTAATAATCCTCATTATTTTACATTTTTGGCCAAAAGATGCACAATTGGGTTGAGCATCAAATTTGAAATTTCATTGTCAGCTAGTGGTACCTTTGCATATGTAATAAGGTCCAACATATTGGGTTTTTGTTGGTCTGGGTCGAATGAGCTTCCACGTTTTGTCAGGCGAATGTTTGATTCGGCCAAGTAAAGCGTCCTTTTTGCATTTATGCTCTTCAGTATGAAGTGTGTAATCCAACACACCAGGCCCTGCGGATATGAAAATGAAAAAAAAAATGAAAAAATGAAAAAAAAAAAAAAAAAAAAAAAAAAAAAAACATTATACATCCCTATTCTTAAGAAGACACTGACCACTTCCACCACACCACAGGACTGAAAACCGACAGTCACACAACTGTAAAAAGCAATTCCTCACCAGTTTTGACGTAGCAGATTGAACAGGCTTGTTTGAATTCATGTGTTTCAGCTAAGGGGTTCTTTGCTAAATCCACAGCAGCAGGAGAGCCCTTCACATCTGGCATACCTACAGCCATTCCCATTGGACTGTCATTGTTGTTCAGCTGTATTGAAAAAAAAAAAAAAAAAAGAAATAAAGAAATAAAGAAAAACTAAATGAAATGTGAAAAATAAACCTGTTAAAATGTCTAAAGTGACAAAGTCTTGTCATACTTCATAACATAAACAGTAATTACCTGTGGAATGAACGGACTCTGAGCATAATCTGAATTTTGAAAGAGGGGAAAAAAGAAAAAATATCAGCTGACCAATACTGCTTATTCAATTTGATACTGATGGCGTATTATCAATAGTAATAACTAAAATAATAAGTTGAGTAAAACTACATGACTTAGCAGGAAAGGTAACCAAGTATCATACCTGTCTGTTTATAGTCTGACATGGTGAGTCTATCCAGGGAGTCCAGAGGTGGGGTGAGGGCGTCAAAAGTGTCCATACCAAAATACGCACTTGAGCCTGACTTGTGATACAGAGGGGGCAGATTTACTGTGCACTGCTGGGCACTACCGTGGAGAAACGTGTTGATGTGAGATGGCATTAGGAATGGAATCGACATGGAACTGCCCGAGGCAATACTGGTTGGCAAAGGAAGAGGCCCCTTCACTGTGGGTATAACCTGAAGGAAGAGACAAAGTCACATTTGTGTTCAGGTATCAAAATGTTGTCACATTTTGTTCATCAGTGAGACCCTGTTGTCCTATCTGCTCACTAACCATAGCTGCTTCAGGGCCCGCTTGGTCCAGTAGATCATCTAGGTCATCCCCGATGATGTCTGCGTCAAAATCTTGACTGCTTTCAAGCAATAAGCAAGGCTTACTAGTTCTGCACCCGTTTACAAAAGTGGGCACAGGAAGAGGGACTGACGAAGGTACAGACACAGGCAGGGGGACAGACTCAAAGCCTGGAGGCTCAGACGGGGGCACGGATAAGATACTGTTGTTGGGAGGAAGTTCATCAACCACTGTGTCGTTTAGAGGCGGATGCACTACCACTGGAACCTGGATCGGAGCTGGGACAGGAACCAAAACACTGCTATCCTGGGTCAACTGAGGCACTTCTAAAAGACAAGACGACAAAACAGGGTGAGTGATTTTCATTCTGCGCCTCTTTAATGATCAAATCAAAGCTGCTTTACAGCTATAAAACTTACCAATTTCTATATCTTCAACTGAAGACGAGCCATGAGAGGACTGAATGAACACAGAAAGAATTTCATTGAATGATGCATTTCTTCAGACAGCATACAGACATATTTTATACTGTGTAGCGTGGTTGTCATGTCGTTACCTTGTCAGATGATGCATCTTGATAACTTGATCCTCGTAAAACATTCAAGGCAGGCTGTAAAAAGGGAGAAACCACCCAGTTGATTTAATGAAATGATTACTTCATGTTCAGTATATAGTTAGGACAGCTTTCAGTTTATATGCAAAAACTGTCTTTCTTTTTAAAAAGCCATGCATCAGAGAGCACAGATTCAAACATGAACTATGACTTCCTCAAAAATGAACATACTGAGACTTCTTAGGAATTCCTGTTTTGGTTGCCAGATTTTTTTTTTCCCAGTGATACGGGTAGGTGTCATGTGACTGTGATGTAGTTCTTGAAACACACTTACCTTACTCCTCACATAAGCTTTACGGATTTTCAATCCCAAAATTTTGGCAAGGTCCTGAGTCAGCTGTGTGACACTGGCATCCTGAGGGGAAAAATACAAATTCACAGCAGTTTTTCCCAAACACACTCTGGATAATAATCATCTCTTTATCGTGCTATAAAATCATAGAAAAACGCTTTTATTCAAATATATTTAGAGTTTTGGATATACGTGGCAGAAACTAAATTATTTTCTGATGGGTTATTTTCTGATATTTTCCTTCATCTGCAAGGATTTTATTTTAAACATGTTTGTGACATGACATCAGGGCTCTGCTGTGGCTACAGGCAGCCTGGATGATGTTTCAATTTTACTAAAAATTTGCTTAGGACACAGAAAGTGAGTAGATTTCCTGCACGTTTGGATAAATCAACATAAAACACAGATGTTACGTCTTACCTGAGGCACTGCTAGAGAGCATTTGGCAACAGCCTCATAGGCCTCTTGATGTCTACCCATCTCTTTTAAGGATTTTGCTTTTCTGTACAGTGCTTTGTGGTTCCCGTCGTTCAACTGGAGAGCCTTTTCACAGTCTTCTAATGCTTGGTCATACAGTCCCTAAGAAAAAAAAAAAAGCTTAACTGTAGTGCTGTTGTGAACACAGAGAACAAAGACACCACTCTTTGATTATAAATTGGCATGTCCAGTAAGTCAGGTATGGGTGTGGCCTCCCTGAAGACAGCAGTGTTTGTTTGTTTTTTTTACTGCCATGTGACGCAATTCAATACCAACAAACACTGACAAGAAAGAGAACTGTATTTTCTTTGAAAGGATCAATTTTCCCCAAATGGACATTTTCTTTACTGGATCCAAGCTTTCAACTGATTTGCTGGAGTCTTACAGAGCTCGGTGGGTTGGCACTGGGTACAAAAGTGGAAAAGTATGAGAAAAAACAGTTTCCATACTTCTTAAAACTACTGAGAGCTGGAGAGGAGCCTCGTCATTAACCACAGTTCAGTGATTTGCAGCATTTTAATATGACACTTAGTAATATTCTTTGTTCTATCTAGTAAAGAAGTGAAGTCAAGCGGAGCTGCTGAGCTGTCCACGAGCACATCACATGGCATATTTTTAATGTCAGTAATGTATAAAAGCATAATGAATATTTTGGTTGCGATAAACACACCAGCTGTCCGTGGCCTGGTTTGTCATCATGAACAATAATCAACGCGTGTGCAAGATTAAAAGTTAATTGTTTTAAAATTTAAAAAAAGGACAGCATTAACAAAACACAGCCCCACCCCACTACATCAATGTGACCCGACTGCCCTCAGGCTAAGTAAGACTGTCAAACTGGAAGTGCACAGTGTGGCACTGTGGGGATTTTAAGATGCCACAAGCACAACCTCTACAACCACTTAATAAGTACTGCTCTCATGGAAGAGATGGCAAAAATAAACAAACACAACATAAAGATCCTCTTTTTGGCCTTTTTATGATGTCAAGTGCTGAAAATGAAGTCTATATGGTGTGTACACAATCCAAGTCTTGCTGTGGATCATGATAAATGTTGTATTGGGACATTCCAGCGCTCATTGCTGATATATTATGTCACTTTTAAGGCGTGGGCACAGCACAGTTTGTTTTTAAATGGTGGCTGTGATATTTTTATTCATAATAATAGACAAAGAGCAGGGAGGAGATAACAGAGCTGTAAATCCTTTAAGAAATAGAAATCACAGATACAGTTTTTTGGACACAGCACATAAACAAAATAGGTGTGTGTGTTTTTAAGACTGATTGTAATTATAAAACATCAATTGCCAGTTGAAATAATTGTCGACAGGTGATTTAATCAGATGTACAGTAGCTTTCTAGGAAATTAAGATACAGTAATATTATCTTCAGCACAGAGCTGCTACCCTAAACTCTGATAGCATCCAAGACCAGCTTCCACACAGTGGGGAAATACTACACTGTGGATATGTTATTTCTAAACGCAACTCTTTTAACATAACCTGAATTCCCACAAACAGATGTAGTTAGTTAAGATGCATGATGTTTGGTGAAAGTGACGCTCTGTTACACTTGAAGGAAGAAAGCTAGTTAACCGGATATTCTAACTATTACAGATTACGTTCAAACAGAAAAAAACACATTTGATCAATGCAGAAGCTACAGCATAGAGGTGGGATTATGTGGGATGATGAGCAATTTAGAAAATGTGCAGAAAGAACGCGTCAAGTGCAAATTCAACAACAACAAAAAAAATGTCCTCACAGGTCAGTGGTTTGGCATTTTTTATAGTACAGTCTGTCCTTGAGCTATTGCAAAATATGCAAAGGACATGTCCCAACAAAATGAAGTAATGATTAGGGGACAACAAAGTTTTTTAGGATTTAATGCTGCAGTGAAATTGAAGGAGCTACTACCTCTGTTTTACACTAAAATCTAAATTAACTGTATTTTGAGGAAAGGTAGGTTGTTTTAAACAGTGCAAACAAACCTCAAGTCGCCTGTTTTGGCAGATCTGTATGAAACCCTGGGCTCTCAAACATGAAGTGGCCGATACAAAATCCAACTTTTTTTTTCCCCCAAGTTTTTACACGACTAAAACCTGCTCGTCGTGTTTCAGACTTGTTCCATTTCATTGTTTGCTATTTAATTGCCCATATAAAGTATTTGCTAGAACCACATCGAAGGGGAATTCAAAGTGATTCGTTCTGAAAGTGAAAAATGCGACAGTCACAAACCCACTTACCGGCCCAATATTTAGGTACGCTGCAGCTCGATTTGCATAAAGCTTTTCCAGTAACCCTGTCGGAACACTGATGTCTTCCGAGTCAGCATACTCTGCTATACCCAAGGCCTCGGTGTACATCTCCATGGATTTTGTCCAGTCACCTTCTTTAAACACGTCATTTCCTTCTCCAAAAAGATTCCACACAAGATCCTTAATGAACACCTGAAAAAGGTACAAGAAACCAAATCAGCGCAAAATGTAAATGTACAGAGAGCAGCAACCTTTTTCTATATTTAGTTAAAAAGAAGAAGAAACACAAAATAGTACAATTGTTGATGCAAAATAGAAGCTAAAAAAAAAAACCCCACATCAGAATTTACATAGCATACCTCATACTGTTCTTGACTTCCAGGAAATGGGAGGTTTGATCTAAAAGCAAAAAAAAAAAAAAAGGTTCAAGTGACAAACTTCAAAGTGCCAGCAGTACAAAAGTAAAGCAGAGCAAGTGCTGATAATCCAGTAGCATTCAGATATCAGACAAAAGTTTTTTTTTTTGTCATCCAACGTATCTTCTTCTACATATCTATCAAAATCAATTGATTGACAGAGGCTGATTATCACTTTTTCTAAATTGACAAGTCTACGTTTATTATATTGGCAATATCACTAGTATATATTGTTCTGGTTTAACAATTATGACTCACAATTTTATCTACATTTATGTATTATCTTCTACGTTTATCTATAGTACTTCAGTATGTTCTCATGCCAGCACAGGTTGCTCGACTGTCATTAAAAAACAAATCTGTAGACGAGACGCAAGGGCAGGACAGGAAAAGTGTGCAGGTGAGTGTGTGTGCGTGCGTGTGTGTGTGTGTGTGTGTGTGTTGTTGTTGCGTCAGTGGTTTGGTAGGTTGCTGTGCATGCAGGTACTGACTGCACCGGCTGCCAAATGCAAACAAGTCAGCAAAAGCAACATTCTGTAAACAGAGCTTCACCAACCAGATGCAGCTCAGCATTGAGAATATTTATAATTGTTGTATTTTTTTTATTCCATTTAGATGTATATAGATAGATGTCTCAACTAGGACTGCTACTAAAAATGGTTCACATTATCAATTAATCAGCCGATAATTTTCTCGATTAGTCAATCATTTAGTCTATGAAATGTTAAAAAAAACTGGAAAAAAATGACATTCACAGTGTCTCAAAGGCCATGATGATGTCTTCAGTTTGCTTGTTTTGCCTGTCTAACAATCCAACATGTCAAGATATTCAATTAACTGTCATATATGAAAAGGAAAAAAGCAAATCCTCACATTTGAGATGCTGGAACAATCAATTTTTTTTGGCATTTTTGCTTGATAAATGGTTGAAATGATTATCATCATAGCTGCTGACAACCAGCCAATCAATTATTCAAGTAATTGTTGCAGCTCTATTCTCAATATGATTCCAATCTGGATAAATAGACAAATTTATATTTAATTTAAATTATAAACTAAAGTCTAAAAAACAAAAACAAGCGAAGACATTAATACTGATCAGCTGATACCAGTTTTTGCATAATGTCTATAAACACACAGAACCAAAGTTACAGCCAAGGCTAATATCAGCAACAGTTATTAAATATCTGGTGCACTGCTGCATTAAATAATAATAATAATAATAAAATAGATGTTATTTTTACATTTTACCTGTTATTTCTCTCAATAATTACATGAATAATTGTATAATTTTAATTTGAGTGTACCAGGTTTTGGTTATGTTTTTTTTCAGGTTCCAATGAAGAAAACCCGCAGAACAAAAGCTGTGTGCTAAATGCAACATGCTTTTAATAAGGAAATGCACTTTTTCATAAGCCTTAAAATACTGCTGCTTCTCTTTCTGATAGAGCCCTGATTAGCCTTCAGGGGTTTACATTGCTGTATTGTAAATCTCAGTAATTAATACTCAAAATATTAATACTCAAATTTACTAAAGTAAAATGGCTCATTACATTTGCGTTACAATTTCCGTTTCCATGACATCCAAACAGTTTCAAGCTGATTGCACAGTAGTATTTTAAGTATCACTTTTGTTTTAAGAATAAAGGGCCTTGTCAGATCAGATGAAATGCAACACTGCGCTGCCTGGCAAAGTTCTGAAACAATATGCAGACATACCGTGAGTCTGTTCGATGTATGAATGCAGAGATATGATCAGATCAGGAAAATATACAACAATAAAAACAAATCGTCATTCTTGCATCATGCGATCTATCGGAGCGCGCAAGATTTGTCATAGAAACCTGCAAACACAGGCGGCAGCACACATGTATTTATAGTGAAGATCCTTCATCTTAAAAGAACCACAGCTGATGGTTTAGTTGCCATCTACAATAATCCATAATAGGATGATAAGAAAGACTAGTGGCCACCGCAATATTAGGAAGTGTCAAACATAGTGTCAGAGTAGAAACTTACACTCGACACTAGAGCCACAGCGATTAGTCAATTAATCGATTAGTTGCCAACTATTACATTAATCGCCAACTATTTTGATTATCAGTTAATCATTTTGAGACATTCAAGGACGTCATCTTGGGCTTTGGGAAACCTTTTTCACCATTTTCTGACACTTTATGGACCAAACAACTAATCGATTAATCAGGAAAAGAGTCGACAGATTAATCGATGATGAAAATAATCATTAGTTGCAGCCCTACTCAATACAAGTGTGCTTACTAGGAGTTAAAGCATTACATTTGTGAAATTCAGTTAGTCGGGGATCCTTTGAGAGGGAGACCCCCCACTTTAACACCCAGTGACCTTCATCATGACACTTACTGGATGAACTGTAGACTTTTCTGAATCTCCTGCCAGCGGCTCCTTCTGTCCTGACACGCTCCGGACATGTTTGCGTGTTTAAATATCCACTCCTGGGAGTCAGCGCCTGAAATTACCATACGCAGTATTTTAACTGGTGACAGTCAGACACAAAAATCCCCCAACAGCTACAACATATAAACACACCTTCCGTATCATTAATCACAACCAGCAGGTTGTTCAACTGGTGGCCTGGCAGTTTGATTCGCTCAATGTTTACAGCTTCCGCATTCAAAAATGACGACACGGAAATTGAGGTTAAACTTTTTTTTTTTTGTTAGCTTGCGAGGCAACAACGTCATCAAAACACTTGTTCAAGGTTTTAATATGTTAAAAGTTACACTGAAAACTTGACATCTGAAGCCGTGGGCGATAAGAGTTGCACTCATTGGCCAAGGGAAACTGTTTTAACTTAGCACCTGAAAGCAAGATGTCCATTATCGGACAATATTTGTTCAGCTTATGACGTCTATTTTTTTTAACAAATTCAGGTATTTCAGTCAGCAGATACGAAAATTAATCTTTTTCTTTTTGGGGTGCCTAAATAGTTTGTTTAGGAGCATATAAAAAAGGTAAAAGTTACCCATGTATTATGTTTTGAATGAAAGATTACATTCATAGCACATAAAACTGCCAAGTCAAACTGTCAAACATGCCCCGTCATAGCTTCTACGTAATGTTTTCACCGCTTTACTTCACATTTCTTTCCAAACTAGTTGATAATCAGATGAGAGTCTATCTTAAAACGTGACACCAGGAAGATGGTGGTGATGTTAGCTTTAGGCGGGTGCGCCCGATTCGGTCAGCAAAGCCAAAATTAACTTTGTTTTGGAGATACATTGTTGTAGTTAGAAGCTTTCATTAACAAACGAGCTTTTCTGCTTTAATACAGGGGACCGACTTGGGAAAAATACGTCTTTTAACATAAGTTTTATGGGGAAACAATGCAGCTCGTACATGGAAGTGTCCGATGATGGACGCATGACATTTAGCGCACATGTGTTACCCGCGGCCGGGGACCGCCGAGTACACTTCTCGTTAGCAAATCATCATCTGCTAGCAAAGGCTAGCAATTTGAAGCTTACACACAACAAATATACTCTCAACTGAGGGACACAACGGTTCACCGCGGCGCTGGAAACACACGGACCTAACCAGCTACATGACGTTACCCGGCTAAGTTTCTAGGAAGTAGTCTGAACATAACCGAGCATAGGCATGTCCAAGTTAAACTAGTTCCCTAACGCAAACAATAGCGAGCTGTTGATGTTCAGATCCTGGCTGAGACCCGGTAAACAGCGTAAACATTATCTAATACTGGCTGCTGTACGTACTTACATGAATGGATCTTTATTCCAAACAATCCCTACGTCGGTTATATAAAAGGAGGGAAAGTGATTTTTTCGTTTTAGCTCAAATAACTTGGCTAAATGTGCTGTATCGCTGAAGGCCGCCCTTTGCTTCTTCTTCGTCTCTGATATGATGCAAACAGCACATCACCTCTAGCGCAGTGCTGCCCCCTGCAGGCACGCCCGCGTATCGCACACAGATGACAATGCAACTTCAACAAGCATCGATAGCATCAATACACCAATAATTATTTTGGTAATATACGTCATATTTGGATGTACACTGAGTCATTTGCACTTAAATAAATAAGCTAATACAATAAAAAGCATAAAAGCTTAAATAATTCTGATACATTTGGAGATGTACAAATACATATGCAAGTGTTTTCGTGGTTTATTTTGTTACATCACTGCAGTTACATGTAATAGTGTGCTAGGGTGTATAAGTATTATCAACTAAACTAAAAACTAAACTAAACTTAACATATCATAAACAACAGTACTCATTATGCAGCACAAATGTGAGCATTCTGCCATAAATTAGGCAGTTTATTATCAGTTTTTATCATTATCAGTTAATCACTTTATTATTACTGATACATCACTGTGTAAGCAGCTTTTTCATGTAGCAGCTGGTGGAAGTGGAGCTACTTTACATACTGATGGTTGGTTTAATTTACAACAATTCATCATATTTTATGAAGTAGTCATATGTTTAGGATGTAAATGCTGAAAGTACAGTACTTGAGTAGATGTACTTTTTTTACATTCCACTGGCTGCATGTGTAGCTGGAAGTTATTTCTCTAATTAATATAATATTTTAATGGCTGATTATACTATTATATAATATTAAGTCAGCTAGATGACTGATTTTCCCTCTTCTGTGTACATTTGATAATATACATTCATTTATATGGCAACCTTGATCATCTGTACCAAGGATGTCTCATCTTGTCTGTCCTTTAGGCCATTTAGTGATATATATGCATTCCAATGTAAATATAATATGTATACGTACAATAATATATATACATTCCAAGACACCTTGTTTATTTCTCTTCAACCAAATCTACAAAGCACATACACGATTAAGCCTGAGGCATGAAAATCCCCCCTCACCCTCAGCTCTCCTTCCTTTAAATCTTTCATCTGAAAGTGAATTTGTTTCCTCTGTGAATTGATCAACACACCAAACCTCTCTGATCCTTTCCTCCTGTAAATGTGAGATGTTGGTTCACAAAGTAGAGGCTATAGGGATAGCCAAGGGTCCTTAAGTGAGCTCCAGATGGACCTCAAGTAGAATAAGAGAGTATTTTAATTTCTTTAGTTGTTAATTACTTTTTTTTTTATTAGACTTTAGCCATACTGTTTTAGATTAAAGCACAGCTTGTAATTAAAATGCCTTTGATGGGAATAACTGGAAATACAAAGAAACAGGCTCCATCGCTTCATATTGAACCTTACACACCTATTTAGGTATGTAGGGATGTCTTAAACACTTGGAATAGTTTGCAGCACTAACTGTAACCTAGATAAATGCAATTATTATTTGTTTATAAGGAAGAAGACATGTCGAGTTGTGTGCTAAAGGAGGATAGTTTCTTTGCGTTCAGGATTCATCCCTAACAATGTGTAAGTTTATATTTTCATTTTATTTGCACATTTATGAAGCCTAAAAACAAGTTCTAACTTTACTTTATAATTGTTATATCACTACTATTATAAACGTAGTACTAGTATCAGAATGAGCAATGGCCCTTCTATCAAACCTTCTCTTATTTCTTGAAGCAGTCCAACCAATTTTTCCTTTTCTTTTATTTCTGTATCTGTAATTTGTCATGTCTAAATCGGGTGTGCATTTAATTCTCTAAAATTTACCATAACAAGCCTGATGAGATAAAAAAGATCTGTGTGAGGAGGCAGACAGCCAACCACTTAGCTTCTTCTTACTTTTCATCATCTGCTGATTTCTTTTTCTTTCTCCAAATTAGGTCGGAGCTACTGTCTGATTCTCATTCAGGAAGAGCTCATCCACGGACTCCCAGCTGGACTGATAACAAACAGTTCAAACATCTCTAACACAGCACTAATTATCTTCTGGTACCAAAAAAAAAATGTTTCTTTGCTTTTTATGTAATGTGTGAAATGTCAAATCCATTATGCCAAAGTGAAAACAACAGTTTTCAGAGTCCTGTCAGTGGTTTGTATGTTAGCAGCACAGAACCAGTTTAGTGTTTTGTAATGTGTGTTTGAGATTTCTTTTCCAGCACGCACAGTTTTTTTTTCTTAAATCAAAATCAGGAAGGTAGCGTTTGAACTTGATATAATCTTCTTCATGTTTCTTAGGCTGAAAGTCATTTTTCCTGTTTTCTAGTTTGAGTTTTTCCTCACTTAATCTGAAAACTTTTTCTTGAGTCTTTTCTGAGAGGTCTCACGTTCACGCCTTATCTCACCTGCAGCTTTACAGGACGCTAATGTTGAGAAAAACAGTAAACACCATAAAATGTCTGGGAATTTGCTTTCTGATAACATCAGTTTACTGCACATTTGGTACCTATTCACTGTTCATATTGTTGCGGTTACATTTTTCAGTCAGGTGTGTTCAGCCCGATAGGACGGCTGTATGGTATGTGGCAATGGAAAGGTTGGACTCAAAATAATCAGATACACAGGAATCAAGAGATGTGTCTGCTCAAGCAATGCAGTCATCCTGGCAGATATAATAACTGCCAGGAGGAGGCGCTTATCTCACATTGTGCAGAGGCATCACTGAGAAATTGCATCCCAAAAAACAAAACAAAAAAAAAAACAAGAATGTGTCCCCTGCTATCAAAACCCAATGTGTGTCTTTTATGATTTAAAAGACGCATGCTGATGATTTATGATTCCCTGACATTACCACAATAGGAATGAAAAAGGAGTCCAGTGTGACAGCTGAAAAATACACTCTCCGAAAACATAATAAAAAGATGAAAAGTAAAGATATGAAACTATGTATGCCATTTTCAGATTAGGTCTGCAATTTGTCAACTAAATGATCGCTGCTGTTAAACTTAGACAAGTGGAGTGCTGCTCAGTAAATCATGCTGACAATAATGATAGCTACAGTGTGTCCTGAGTGTTTGTTTTATGGAGAGAGGGCCTTTTCTATTCACCCCACTGCCATGTTTATTCACAAGGGGGAGAAGATGGATGGGAGTCGTGAGTAGATCTCAGGAAAAACTATATTATTAGAGTATATTTACCGTAATTATCAAGTCTGGCTGTATTTGTTGTGAGGAACTGCAACCATATATTTTGTTGCTTACAGTAGCTAAATGACATGAATTAGCTCTGCAGCTCGAATTTGTGGAGCTGAACTGTTTTTTACAGTCTGAAACAAATATTTTTTTTAATACATTTTCTGTGTCTATTTTGTAACTGTTAGATGAATATAGGACATTTGGAAAGCTCAAAATGACTTGATTATTATGTACTAAACATCAGCATTAAAACCGTCATCCACAGTGAGTCTTGTCTGTAACATTTATAGTGTTTAATTAGTTTTCTGTCTTCTTGCTTGTTATGTACAGTTCAGTAGGAGAGTAAGAAACATTTACTTTGTTCTTTCTCTGTGATGCTTCAACCCTAAAGACAGAATGAATATTAGGTTTAGGCAAGAAACTGTAAATACACAAATGAAACAAATCTTAGATGATAGACACAATCTTGCGTCTTTTCATTTGTTGCAGTGTATATATGATCTCTGTAAAGCTCCAAAATGTCTAGTAGAAAACACAATTTTCCCAAGTCCCAAAGACCTGAGAAGAGGCACAAAAAAACTCCAGGCTGTTTCCTCCAGGGGGAGCACAGTTTTACAAACACTGGATTAGCCTGTGGCCAATGGTGATGCTCAGGAGATTATTCAAACAGCATCTAAAAAAAGCTCTCCACTCATACGCTCACAGAGTGGAAGTGAACAACACTTTCTGTGGAGTTCAGCCGCCTGTTGCATGCCATGAGTGCGTTTTACCGGATACTTTTCCTTCTATCTGGTAAGTTCATTATTTACTTTGAAGTGGAGCTATATCTAGTGAAAAAAAATGCAATGGTTATTTTAAGGACATAGAGGGAATCAGTGCAGGTTACAGACTTGAGGGGAAACCACTCGTATTTACACAGTGATTCAGTCAAAATGTTATTCTAATGGAGCAAGTGAAAAGAAAGCATTATACTCTATGGAGAGACGTATATATTATCTCTATACTAGTGACAAATGCATGTTTCATAATCCATAAATAAAAACAAGATGTACAAAGTGTATGACAATTTGTGGGTAATCCATGGTGTTCACAAATGCATTTTCCAATTCACAAACAAAATACCAGCCAATTAGAGTAAATGTAAAACCCACAGAACCCCTGTACAGTAGTGAATAGGACTCAGATGATTGACTTTACATTTACTCACATCTAACACCTCATGAATGCCTGAACACCTCAACCAGGTTCAGACTTAAAATGATGAGATAGTATGGAGAGAAATTAGTCCCCATACTGGTGACAATAAAATGTTTCTTGATCCACAAATAAAAACAAGAGTCAGGCATCAGTAAGACATGTGCATGACAGTTTGTGAGTAATTTATGTTAATGTTCACAAATGCATTTTCCAATCCAATTTTACGAATAAATTCCCAAACTTGAATAAATGTCATTAATCTGCATATATATTTACAACTTCAGTTTCATTAATCTAACTTTTTTGAAAAGCTTCCTGTGCAAATGTCTTAAGATATTTGACATTTTTTTGCTTTTATTTACAGATTTTTGAATATGTGTAAATTAATTTACAGTTACATTTGTGTGTCTTTTCACAGCCTCTGATCCACAAAAGCATGTTGCGTTTAAGTACTGCTGGAAAACTCAGATGGCTTGGGACTAGCACATGGAGAACACAATTCCCCATTTGTCTGGTCTCACTGATACCACACAGACAAAAAAGTAGTCCGCCACCTAGCTGTACCTGGCTTGGCTTTTGTTAAATTGTCATAAAAACATAATCCTGTCCTGAACTAATTAGCTGCAGAAACACAATTAAAATTGCTTCATGAATTGTTATCACTAGTGCAGTGCCCATTCAAAACAAACAACGTAAATATCAAAAAGTCCACGCTGCACTCAGACACGGAGCTGAGCAGCTCACTGTTCGCTTGTTTATTTAAAGTTTATTAAACATGTCGCGTGTCCAAACAACTTGACGCTTGACACTGCAATTCCTTTGGTCTGTAGCAGTACACCCGCCAAGTGTAAAGTTTAATCAGAGCCCAGAGACCCCACCCTGCTTTGATGTGATGTTGTTTGTATCAAAGAGTCCACGCTGCGCTCAGACACGGAGCTGAGCAGCTCGCTGTTCGCTTTCTTATTCAAAGTTTGTTAAACGTGTCGCGTGTCCAAACAACTTGAAGCTTGACACTGCACTTCCTTTGGTAGCAGTACACCCGCCAAGTGTAAACCTTAGTCAGAGCTCAGAAGCCCCACCCTGTGTATCAAACAGTTGCACTCAGACACGGAGCTGAGCGGCTCGCTGTTCACTTGTTTATCCACAGTTTCTTGTCACGTGTCCAAATTGCACCAAAAGAGCTTTTGTCTCCGCAGCAGATCACCTGTTTGTGTTTGATGATTATTTATTTGTGCTTTAGAACGTAACCACCATGAAACAATCAGAAAATAACATAGTATTTCCGTCATTCACAGGCTTTCTCTCTCTCAGAGAAAGCTTTCCACTGCTGTCTCTCTGTCGCTCACTCGTGCTCTCAGCACGCTCGC
This sequence comes from Scomberomorus guttatus, assembly GCA_038419695.1. Taxonomy (NCBI): domain Eukaryota; kingdom Metazoa; phylum Chordata; class Actinopteri; order Scombriformes; family Scombridae; genus Scomberomorus; species Scomberomorus guttatus. Next base: position 2,847,772 of record CM076459.1, read on the forward strand.
CCCCTCTCTCTCTTTCTCTTGTCTTTTTTAAAATGAGTCGGGAAACCAACAGCAAAGCCTAACTTTTAACATTATCAAACGAAGAGAGATGTCCCCTCGTCTCTCTCATGGCAGGGTTGTACAGCTCTGATCATGACATGCAGCAGCAGAGCTCAGAATCCCTGCTCGCTGCTGCAGAATGGAGCGGCCGATGATTTATTCAGAGTTTAAATGTATTAATATGTATTGTGGAGTCGATGAATGGTTCAAGAGATACACGAAAGACACATAGACACACAGACACACAGACATACAGACACACAGACACACAGACAGAGATTCCTTCCTTTAGTAGATAGATGTTAGGATGGAAGCAGTTGATAAACTGGTCTATAGGGGTCAGGAAAGGGACACAGCCACTACGTCCTTAATGGGACAAAAATAGTACAATGATTGAATTTAAAGTTGCCAAAATTTAAGCCATAACACAGACATTTTCCATGTAAAAATGCTTCAGTGAGAGTGAGAAGATATTGTAAGTTTTGGGTAAGTTTTTATTTGTGGATCATGAAACACGCTTTTAACACCCATATCCGCATTTTCCCATCGTACCAAGTCCGAACCTTGTTGAGCTGTTCAGGCAGAGTGTATCAGCCTAAAAAATGTGCATGTACCTTTCTAGATTTCTTTGATTCTGTAGCCAATTAGAAAGAGGACTTCATACATGCAGAGGGCCGATAAAAAGGAACACTTTAACAATGTAACACAGGACAATAGTCAATGTCTTTGTGCAGGGTTTTATGTTTAATTTTGTGAAGATTACAACATGGCTGCTATGTTCCTTCTGTGCCCACCCCCTATATATTAAAAATCCCGAGACAAAAACAAGTGGACAGACCTCTACAAAACAATATGGATTAATGTAAGAAAGCAGATTCTTGTTTACAATAAGAGAGATGAGTTTGTTTCTCCTCTTTTGTTTTTTATTGCTCTTGCAGTGGCCGTGGCCTCTGTGGCAGCATACAAGTCCCAGCGGACTAAAAGAGGGCTGCTCGAGCTGGCAGGAGCCATCAAATGCAGCACAGGGAGATCTGCCTTGGCTTACATGATGTACGGATGCTACTGTGGACTGGGTGGTCAAGGCTGGCCCAGAGACAAGACAGACTGGTGAGGCACCAGCCAGGGCTTTAATCACAGTCATCTCAAACCTGAAGAAAATACAACTCAATGTCAAGACTGCTTTTATTTCTTTTCTGAAAAAATATCAGGCATGCAGACAAAAATGTAAACACCCAATTGACACTCTATATATGACCCACCTATACATTATGTGGTGCAAAGTATATCATTCAGCATGCATTGGGGGTGTTTAGCCCTCGATGGTGGGCACACATGATTTTGGTTCTTCTCAGTCCTACATCCTGCTGGTGTACACAGTGTTTCCGTTTACGAATGAGTCGACTGAGCCACAAATGCTGTGCGACGGGATGGAAGGAAGGGATGATGCCCAAACTCAGCAGACTCACATGGTCCAATGGGTACAGTACCCCAAAAGAGGTTCAAAAATTCCACACCCAAATCCTAATTGCTGACTCCTTCTTTTCCTTCTTCACCACGTCGAACCCCCTCAAACCAGTTAACTGCTAACTATCTGTTTTGTAAACTCATATGGTGATCCTGCCCTGCCTTTAAAATAGCTGCGGTGAGACTCAAACCACAGCACTGGGACTATCCACCTACCGCTTTCTTGACCCTGTCTAGTCTAAACTGAGTTCTGACTGCTGCCGCCTTCAAAACAACACATCTATCATGCTGTTAATTGTCTTAATTCTGTATGTAGGTGCTGCCACAGGCACGACTGCTGTTACGGAGACGCTGAACGTTTTGGCTGCCGAACCAAAACAGAGCGGTACCAGTGGACATGTGAAGACAAGACAGCTGAGTGTGGTATTGCATTTATGACTCTTACATGTAATATCCTTATGTTTGTTTTTTTAACATTGTTTTTAGTGGCAGCATGTTAAATATTATGCTTTTTATAGCTGTATAACACACCTTTAGGGGTAAACATAAAAGTGAAGCACAGATCCGGCTGCGTGTGATCTACAAAAACCTGCTTATGAATACAGTATGCAGACAGCTGATTGTAGGGTTAGGGTTATGATTTTCTTTAGATAACTCAATGTAAAATTGCTTAATATCCGCAATAAGTGTTTGTCATTTGTGTGTTTCAGTTCAATAGCCAAATTTCTCTCATTCTTAGAGGAATTGCACCAAATTAACCATTCAGAAGGAAAATGAATATGGCTGGAGTTGTTTGAAGCAGTAACAACCAAGATTTTGCAACAAACACTAATAATGGAAACAACAAAAAGCATGCATATTTAGTGAAAATCCTCTTTTCAGCTTATAACTGAAAGAAGACATTCATGTTCTTCCTTGCAGATGATTTGAAGGACAAATGTGAAAAGCTGCTGTGCAAGTGTGACAGAGACGCTGCCAAATGTTTGAGAAAAGCACCTTTCATCCGGAAATATGTCTTGTGGCCAGATTTCCTCTGTGGCTACGAACAACCAACATGTAATATTTATTGACACAATAAATGCATCTATCCAAAGCCATTTAATTTATGTCATTATCAGGCCATTTTACCTAATGTGAGGTGTGTTTTTGCAGATACCCTTATATCAAATGTTGTTTTAGTAAAACACAAAAACTACTATTAAAACCTGAAAAGACTTTACAGTAAATGAGCACCTAAGTTCTGATAAGTGACCCATGACTGCCTAGAAAGTAGTAATGGGGATTATATCTGCCCTGGATTCACACAATAGATGAGCGACTTGTGCATTCCTCGGGTGAAACTAAGCTAGAAGGTTGAATGTTAATCAGCAAAGGAAACATCAGATAGCCTCAGTCCTCACAACAGTACTTTTATTTGGTGAGGGCGTTGTCTGCCCTATAACTCCGAAATTGCCTCCCTGTGCTCTGGGAATGTTTTGACTACACTTCATTCATTGGGGTTTTTTAAAAAAGTTATTTGGAAACTCAGTGAGCTAATAGGCAAACTGAGGTTTTCCTGCTTTTCTATTTAAAGTCTGCTGTGACACAGCTTTTATACTTCTTTCCCCCAAAACCCATGTATGAACGATTTCAGCTGCATTGTCAGTGCTATTCCTGAAATCTGTTCATTTCCTTTTAAAGCTTTGACAGCATCACAGTATTATTGCGCTTTCCCATGTAGATTAAGTTAGAGTCACTAAATAGCTATTAAGTGATCTCATATACCCTTAATATTGTTACAGTGTGAGCTAGTGATGTATGGGCATTTGTCATGTCTATGATCTCATTGGCTGGTCCACAGTGAAATATTTCCTATGTTTTTTCTTCTCAAACAAAACCAAATGCAACCTTTGGACCGAGGCAAGCTTCTAAGGAAAAGTAATGTCATAAAACCAGCCGGACATTGCCTGGTCTTTGATGTGTGAAGTATATAAATCCGCCTGTAGATGGTGCAATGTTCACAAACATTAAACACGTCGACAGTATGAGAGCCAAGCATTTACACAACTTAAACAATGACAGAGTTTTTTCTTAATAATTTTCATTGATGTCAGAAAATATGTTTAAAAAAAATATAAGAATTTCTGCATTGAGTTCAGTAGAAACAAGGAGACAGTTTTCTGACAGTGGTTTTACATGTAGTAAATGATTCTATTTTGGTACACCACAGTTGGTTTTGGGTTTGGGAACCTCCTTCAGTTTAAATTAGTTCAAGTCAAAACCTTAATTTCCCTCTGACACCCACTAAACACCATCACCACTGTGACTGTAATCATAGTAAACAAAACCATCTCCCAGATGCAGCTGCTCTGGTGAGCTTCTACACTCCTAAGCTTTGTGTATCAGTTCACAGAGGAAACACAGTTTCTTTGTTGAATGAGAAATGGGAGATGATGCTGTGGTGTAGGGTCCGAAGTCCAGGACTGGAAATAAATATCTGGGTCATGGCCCACAAACACTTGCCCGATTGTATCCTTCACCTTCCACCTTCAGTGGGTATGAGCTCTGAAGTTATGGAAGTCGTACGCTCCTTCCACCATGTGACAGACAGACAGGGTGAGTCAAAGTACTTCTGTTAGTATATTTTCTTCTTCTGATCTCTAATGTCATAAATGTTGCATGGCTCTTTTGCAGAGGGAAATCCACAAAGAAGCGTTCATCAGGAGCTGAAAGATTCACTTAAATAACTAAGTTTTAAATAAGGTTGTAAGTGCCTGGTGTTTGAAGGACAATTTGATGAATAGTACATCTCTAAATGTTTGCTTAGAGCGCACTGTGTTTCAGTTTCATTTCTGGCCAGAAAGCTGTCTTCTGAGCCTGCATCCTGCTTCTTTCTTTTCCCTGCTGCCTGTGAAGGCTGATGAGGTTTCTCCTCAGAGCTGTACTCTGGCAGCACACTCCTCTCTTCTGTTCCTGCTGCCTTGAAGTGGCGTGTCAAGGATTTCAGCTCTTGACTTTGTTGATGATATCTCACCTGTCCTATGTACTATTGCCAAATACCATCATCACACAGTCTGTGTCTGCACCAGTCTTTGCCGTTACCTCAAGAATCTACACCTTCAACAGACACGACTGTTTGTCATCATTGCTGGTTGGAAGGTTATGAAAGTTCATTATTTGGCCAGACTCTATGTCCGGTCCTTTTTTTAATCACAAAACAGATGTGTCCTGCGCACTGCTGAGAGTGATGCATTTGCATTGATTATATCTTGTAGGTGCCTGAATGCTTTCCCTCTCATTGAGAACCTTGAGAACTGCATCTAAAATGCTACATTGTCACTTCACAGTTACCACCAGCAGCAGTTGAGTTTGGCTGCAGCTGACATGCAAAGTCTGGTTAAAAATGACTCAACTGACCTCACATTAACATTTTTGCAGCATTATGGCACTCTAAGAAACCGTGCTTTTGAAGAATTGCCGGTCCTCTATCCTACATATGCACGACAGCGTGGTTGCCACGACGAATGAGCACATTCTTTAATCCCTGCCGGGTGAGCTGACAGAACGTGTTCCGCGCTAATTGCATTCTTTAATCAACTGTTTGTCTCCACCAGTTGAGAGCCAGATAGCCCACAACGAAGTCTTGGCTCAAACAGCTCCAAACATAAACAACCATGTGCAGAAAAAAGTATGACTTCATATACCAACATAAGATCTGTATGCCTTGTTGGACATGCTATGTACAGGCATTATCTGTTTTACTGATGTACTGTATTTTTTGATTATATCAAGTAGAATGACAAGTAACTAAAATACAATAGAATACATGATCTGGATGGGTTTCAATTCTTTGCATTTACTGTGTAAAAAGAACTCCTTTGAATTCAGAATGCCACTGCCTACGCAAGCTCAAAAATCAATGTGAATGGAGCCCAAAGCAGACTTGGACATGCTGCCAATATACTGCATGTTGCAGACTCTTTAGTCATCCTCCTCCTCCTATTTTCTCCTTTGTGTGTGCTTTTTTTTTTTTTTTGAAGACTCTTTTTATTTGTAGGTGGCAGAGAAAAAATGAAAGGAGATTAAAAAGTATTGTACAAATGAACAAATGTGTAATTTTATCTATAAATAGAAGGTGATTTTTTTATAATCTAAGTGATGATCACAAGCATACTAATTATTTGACAAAGTTAAAGAAGGACAACAAATAACAACACAACTCTATTATCCTTGCCTACATCTAAAGGCATGTACAAAACGCTGTTATACAAAGCTGTTGTATACAGTATTATGTCAGCATCATCTATCAGGATTCAGACTGGTGTGTGATTATACAGCATTTTATCACTTGTTCACCAGAAAATGAATTGAGGGGCTTAAAGACAGTATGAGAAATATGTGAATATGTGTCCAATTTCTTTTAAGAATGAAGACTAAGGTGAAGGATTGTATCTTTTGCCAGTAGTGACCCCATCTGGTCAATTACCTCCAATTCTCCTCCAAGGTATATATTGTTTTGCTGGGACTGCACATTTCTTGCTGTGTGTTGTTTAAAAATCAGAAGGACAGCTCTTATTCTGCCTTTTTTTATCCAGGAAAGGGTGAGAGCGTTTCAATGAGGATACATGTGAAAGCCTGCACCACGCAGCCCCCACCCATGCTAACACAATATAAGGGAAAAGTGCAGCAGAAGTAGGATCATTAAAACAGAAAGAATGCAGACGCTTATTCTGTTGCTATATCTGGAGTCTAAATACAAGCTGTGAAAGTGAAAACTATTTAGAAGGGCGCTGATAATTGCTTTCAAAACCTTATGTGACACACTCATTTCCACTAAGGTGAGATTGCGTCATTATGCTTATGAAGGTATACATACAGTATACTTTTATAATAAACATCTAATTTAAACTGTCTCCAGAATCTCTTTTACCTGCTATAAGCCAATAGAATAATGTCAGGAAACGTTTTATTTTTCTCTGACCGTCTGTCAAAATCCTTTTGGGGAGGAAAAAACAATAATAAATAAAGTCCTTATATTTTCTCCTAATACTTGCTTGTGTCATGGGATCAGTGTTTTATATTATTATTGACACTTAAAAAAAACCAAAAACATACAGGTTACCATGGAAACAAGCTGCTGGCACTGCAGCTCACTATTAGATGTCAATCACAATGGCCTTGACTGCATGATGTTTATGAGCTATTCTTTTGTGTTCACATGAAAAATACTTGCGGACCATATGAGAGCAAGTGCCTCTCAAACATCCCGCCTCTTAACCACAATGTGAAATGATCACCTGCGGAAGTCTAAAAGGAGCTTTTCTTGCATTTGGTTTGTTTACATCGTAAGAGTTGCTCATTGTGTCGTGAAGAACAGTATCTTCTTTTCACCATCAAGACAGCTAAACTTTAAAACCAGCAATTTTGCCATCTGGACCACATTTGAAATGAAGATGGCACTGGTTTATGTGCTAAATGCAGCATTTCCTCTCACTGTGATTGTAGTTGGATGTTGGACCGGTTTAAAGGTTTTTTGCAAGCCACAGCAGCAGCTTCAAATTGTTTCCTTCCTATCGTCACGCCTCAGTTTACAAAAGGTCACTTGAACAGATGGAACGTGATAATACGCTGCAGCATGAACTACATATGAATCATTGATGCTGCAACATGGAGCGTTACCCAGGAAACTGCACCGGTCTGCTACATCAGTGTCAGCTGAGTATGCGTGATTATGACGAAAACATCCCGATGATGTGATGTGAAAGCATATTTGCACAGGAGACTTAATGCAATATTGTGAAAAGTAACGTTTGCTCAAGCTCAGTTGTATTTAAAAAAAAATCAAACACAAGCTGTCAGACAGGCAAACATCCACTTTGAAAATAAATGCAGGTGCAACAGCAGTTTTTAAACTCACTGTGAGGATAAATGTGAAACACGCTCATTCTGTATTTCAGGCTGCAATTGCTATGTTTTACCATTCATTTTGAATTAGACATACTGTATGTCGTATTTTGTGTCAAATGACTGCACTGGGTTGTTACATGCAGTCAAGTGCCTAAAGACCCCGATCGAGTGTGTAAAAATGCACACTTGTCTGTAAAGTCACCAGTTAAACTTGAATTACATTAAAATGATGAAAGGAAAATGTCCAAGGGGATAATTTAACAGGCTAAAAACTCAATCTACTTAAAAGAAACATTTCCTTTCCAATACAGTTTGTATGAATTTAATAACAGTGTTGTTTTAACGCAGAATCATTGGACTCCCTTTGACCCCAGGGGTCCTTGAGGGGGTCCCAGGGGGTCCCCAGCAAAAAGGGGAATCATTTATTTTCACTATAATTCCATCCATAAGTAACACAGATTACAGATTACAGAATGTATGACTATTTTAGACTATTTTATTCATACACTCTGTAATAAAACATCTAAAAGCAAAAATCTTATCAGATGGAGGACCCTGAGAGAGGATCTTTTCAAACGGGGGTCAGTGGTGTAATTTGTGTCAGTGGTGTAATTTGTGTCAGTTTAGAGGTCTTTGATGTGAAAACGTTTGAGAACCACTGGCTTATACCGTTGCTGCACGTGTTCAAAAGGCACGGACGGGGTTCGAACCCGCGATCTTCGGTTTACGAGACCGACGCCTTACCACTTGGCCACCGCGCCTGCGCTGAGCTCGCCATCCTGATCCTCTTTGTCCTTTAATGAAACCTGCTCGCTGTCTGTATTTATACACTGTATATATGACGGTGCACTTGCTAATGTCGTTTATATGCGGCCGAGGCTCGACTTCCGCCCTCCGACCAACACACACACACACTGTGAGCTGCTGAGAGGAGCAACCAGCATAAATGTACTGTTGTAATTTGGCCACAAGAGGAGGCTGTTATCTACCGTGTGAGAACAACATGCAGCCATGGTGTCAAGTCGTTTGCAGATTTTAGCAAGCAGAGGTCTCTCTTGTACTTCCAGCGTTTACCACAAAGAAGCATAAAGTAGGTGAGTGCAGTGTCTGCTGTTCAGTCCTCTTTACTTTCTCTTTTGGTTAAACATTAGGATACAAGTGTTGACGTTGCCGCTGTCGCGTTTCCTGTAAAGCTAAGCGCGTCCAGCGTTGATTTTGGCTGCAAACCAGTTCAAACTAATCATGGTAGCCCGACCTAAATGCACAAGCAGTACAAAAGTTTAGTTTGGGATGAACAGCATAACAAACCACTGTGCTATTCTCGACTGTTTAGAAGTAGTGGAAGTAAATATATAAAGTTTGGCCTCAGGTTGGTTATAAAGAAAAAAAAGCCAGTGAAGGTCATTAAAAGCCCATTTGAAGCATAATGTGCCCTGCAAATTTCACTGCAAGCTGCCAACTGCACGTTACAAGTTGCATGCACAAAGTTGACATTGTCAACAAAGGCTGGTGGTGGTGGAGAAGGTAATGGGGTCACTGGGAACTTTACAAAGGGACCTTTTATGAACATCTGACTTTCAATCAGTTTTTGAGATAGGCCTAACTCAATATTGTGCGACGTGAAACACAAAACACAAGGTGTCCTCATGTCTGCAGACCCCTCTGGCATACCCTGTCATGGCATGGGCCAGAGAAAAGGTCAGGGGGTCACCAAAACCACCCAAGAATCAGTCCTGCAGTATCCCAACTTAATTTAATGGCAATCTGTGCAGTAAATGTCAAGATATTTTGCTCAGAATTGGTATATTGAACAGAGTGAGATTGAGCCTGCATAGCTAATAACTATGAGAACCATGAGGCTGTTTGTAATTCTTTTCTAAGCAATACAATATGCATGAAGCCAGACTGCAGCTTTTCACTGTCTTTCTTTTCCAAACATCAAAGATGAATGCTCGCCTGAGGGGATTTTTTTTTTTTTCTGGGAGGGGGGTGGTGGGGGGGTCAGATATCCTAGAGGCTGTTTGAAAAATGAATAAGACTCATTTCCATTGGGATTGAGTTAGTGGTGAAAATCACAGATGTGGAGTATTCACCTTGACCTGCTTATATCAGCACACAGACCAAAAGAAGGGCTTCACTGGGATAAACCGCATGCGTAGATTTAAGGCAGAGCACCTAGAAATGTGACACTGTTCCTGTCAAAGGCCAGACTTGCTTTAGTAGATAGCTAGGTTCAATCAACTCTAGATAATGCAATACTGTCTAAGCTAACTGTCTTAAAAGCTAATTACCATTAATGATAAAACATGATAAGCACCCTTGAGTGAGATTTTAAAATCGCTGGAGGTGCTTATAGTTAATTTTATAATGTCACATATTGATTTTAGCAGCTTTTTTTTTATTATTATTTATTATCACAAACCGCTGCAACACCACAACCTGTAAGATACAATATGTTCCATTCAGAGATGATCTGGGGCATTTTTGTTCATGCCGGGAACACCAACCAGCTAATACCCTGAGAGAATAAGACGTATTACTGTAGCAAGCTATTTAATTATTTATTGTCTTGAAAAATCATCTTATTTTGCTGTGCTGCTTGTGCAGCAGAACACTCCTGTGCCCTGAAATCTGAGAATATTTATTTTTTTTGTTGAACAGCTTTTCTTGCACAGAACTTGCTCTTTTGCTATGTAAACAAGAGTAAAACTCTTCCAAGTTCTGATAACTGGCAAGTAAAATGATATACTGCACTAATCAAGCAAACCTCCTCTGGCTGCCTTATATTACTGTTAGCATCGTAGCTTAGTCCTGTTAGCTATGAGTTGATGTGATTACAGTTGTCTGACTTCTGTAAGGCGCCTTTTATTTTAGTGTTTCCTAATAATCTGGACCTAATTATCTGCATGAAATAGCAACTGGTACCATGTAGGATGTCATTTTTAAAGCTGGGACAGAGCATAAATCTTTACTACATCCCTCTATGTTGACATTATCAGCCACATCCAAACTAGCCTGCTTGATTAGCTCTTCAACTAGCCCATCTGCAGTCCAACCGAAATCACTCTAAATCAGACACATTTTATTCATTTCTGCTGTAGAGATTCATTTAATTGTCTACTTACATTTATAATTGTATTAGAAATAATTATCCTAGTTGTCAAGTGCTCTGTTGCTCCATCTCAGCTTTCTAAAGTGTATATGACGGTGTAAATTAACATATTCTGCACTGAGGATTGAAATGACCTTTTCCACCTGTCTTACCATTGAAGAGGTGTTACTCCAGACTGTGAACTGAACACGCTGTGCTGATGAGCTGGCCACCAGGCAAAACAATAATTTTCTATGTTAATCTTGATCTTCCTGGCAAATGAGAGAAAAAGTGATTCTAGCAAATAAAAAAGAGGGTCAATATTAGACTATTTTGTACAATTATGTACATTGGATACGTGATGCGCATGTTATCCTTCTGAATAACATAACATGCACCCAGTTTTAGTAGATTTTTTTTTTTTTTTTTGGATCATTTAAGTCACAGAAATGTTTGTCCCGTTGGAAACTTGCAGTTCATCCTATGATATCTTGTGATCTCTCTCCTGCTAGTCTCTTGCAACTGAGCAACTTGCTGTATTTTGTCAATAATGTAACTTTTGGCATTCACTCTGTTTCAAGGTGTACAGAAAAAAAACTGTTTTAAATGCATCACAATCCAGGCAAATGCAAGTGGCAGCCAACACAGCGGGTCTTTGCTGGTGCAGTGTGAGGAGAAAATTGGTCATTGTGAGAAGGGTATGCTGGATCTGACCCTGGCTACAACCAGACATGCAAGTGTGAAATCCAGTTGAAAGGTAAGCAGCTGATAAAGCTACATCACAAAGGCAATATCATCTCTCCCCCTCTCTCTCCAAATTTTCTTTTCACCCATCTCTCTCTGCCTTTCTTTGCATTCATCTGCTCAATAACTGGGCTATTTTCACAACTTCATACAGCGAATGATTGCAAGATTTACTAAAATATCACCTCATGATGCAGCTGATTGAAAAACCCATACGGCTGAAATGTGTCATTTCTAAGAAACACAACAATGCTTTATTTATGTTTCTCTTTTTTTTTCTTCTGTTGCTTAATGTGTACGAAGCAATTAGGTGCACATCACTCATGTCTGTTGGGTCTGTTACCATAGCTACAATACGATAGTGCAGACAATCATCTGGTCCTTGTTTCCTCCAATAGGGTCGCACGGCTGAAGCTGCAATATACAGTAAAGATGCTCATCTTTCAGCAACACACTAGTAAGAATCCGAAACAGGTTCATGAGTATGAGAAAGTATTGCAGAGTGGCAGGCAGGGGACTGCGCCCAGTCATGGCGGACCACAGAAACAAGATCCGACGAGCCACACAGCAGGAGAGGAAGGTGAGAGCATCTACCATTTTGAAATTCAACTCCTCTTATTTGTTCATTGAAAGAGTTTGGCGGAACAAAACATTGACAGTAAACAAGATACATCTTTAGGATTCAGAATTTGAACGCAAAAAGGGACCAGGATGAACAAAAAGGAGATATCGCTTAAAACGCATCAGATGGACGAAAGCAGACAGAAAGAGTCTGCGTATACTTATAAATGTAGTCCGAGGCTGTTCAGGTCAAATTTGGTTTCAAGTGGTGTGATCAAAGAATTCCAGCTGAGCTCTCGCTTAAAAGGAAATGCTCCTTTTTAACGTTACATATGATAGAACAACTGGAAATGGGGAAAAGTTATCAAAACAGTTGTTTTGGTTCAAATGTGCAGGATTTATTGTATATGAAATCAGAATTGTGTCAGTAAACGTACAGATGTGTCCTCAATCAAAGAGCGCTCCAAATCCCATTAGTCAGAACATCTGAGGAAAAGATACGTTCAGGGACTGTCATGGAGGAGCTTTGAGGCCGGGCTTGTTGAAATCAAAGGCCTGAGAGCTGAAATAATTTTCTATCCATATCATTCTGAGGAAAATAAATGTGGTCAGTAAATGTTCGGCTTGGAAAAGGACAACAGCCAATGCAGCATGTTCAAGCTGCCCCCCTACTGGGCGGCCCATGAGCCTGTCGATATGGTGGTTTGATGTTGGATGGAAAATAAGAACCCCCCACAACAAACAGAGAGGGCTGGAACAGAGAGACTGGAACAGAGGAAGAGAGGGTAGAAAGGGAAGAACCATCGACAGATGGACTCTGTTGTGATTAAAGATGGCGGCAGTCTTTACTGCAGACTACGAAGGACTATACTCGATCCATAGAAAAGCGGTGGGAGTAGTCTACGATTCAGCACAACAAAACCAAAAACCACACAGAAAGGTAAACCAGCAGGTATGATGTCTGCTTTTGAATCTCTGAGGATGAAAACTGCTGTTTCCAGTAACTTTCCATTGTACTGTTTATCGGTCTATTATGTCTGTCATCGTTTTTCATGTCAGTGCCACACTGGTTTTGTTGTGTCCTCCTCCTCATCAAAAGCAAAGCAGATCATTTGATTTGACCGTTGAATGTGCATCCCATGACCAGACTACTGAAGACCACGACAGACTGGACGCTTAAATTAATTTGAATTTCTTCAAGCCAGCGGATGTCTGACAATGTACTTTCACCATTTGGTACATGGTTACGGATTTATGTCTTAGGTATTATGTCACCGTAGGAAATATGGGCCTTTTTTTTAAAAATAAGATTGTTTTCTTTCTTGTGGGGAATATGGTGCTTTATGAGCTAGAATATCCGGCAAAATAAACTCAAGTCTGCAAATTGCTCAATCCTCTGTGCCTAATCCACTCCAAGGCTTGTTAGTCATGATATATTCAGCCTGGACAAAGGACATCAGCAGGACTCCAGAATACATTTTCTGACAGTCTTTTGAGATTACTCTTTGGATAATTTTCAGAACTTAAAACAAACATGAAATCGCTTTAATATTCCTGCCACGCTTTTATTTGAACCCTCTTATCTAAATAACTCTTTTAATCATGTCCACGGTTTTGAGTGTCTCAATTTAACATATAAGCCCTGTGTATGTTTTCAATCTTTAGTTTTCGAGGGCTTTAAAACATTATCTTGTTTGTTGTTTCTTTTTAAACTGGTTGAAGACAACCACTTTGGGGAAAAAAAATAGAAATCTCTATTGTCTGCTCTCCGAATGGGAGCATTCACTTAAACGTCTTAATGGGCTTTTGTTCATCAGAGAGTCTTCAGCAGAGATAAGCCTATTTCAGCCAAGGCCTACAAGGGAGTCTAAATCCACACTGACAGGTGGAACAAAAGACAAACTGAAAGGACTGAATTGAGAAACATGAATTTGTCCTCTGGTAACACTTAACTGCAGCAGGATGTTCAAGAATGTGAAATATATTTAAATGACAGAATAACAGATAAATTCACATCTGAAATCATCCTTTTTTAAGAGCAATGATCATCGAGACTCTTAAGCTTTTACAAACTAGTAAATTAGAATTTTTCCGTAATCAGAAATGTGTATCAATCAGTGAACACATATAATGAGCAATTGGAGGCTTTTAACAACTACATTTCTTTATAAATTCTGGCACAAAATACAGTTTTTACACAAGCTTTGCTGTTTTTTGCAGTACGTAGGTCTGGTTCATACAGTCCTTACACCTCAGAGCTGAACAGAAACATCTTCTATTGTTCCTCCATGTGCAGAGCAGCTCCACTGGGCCAGTCGCTTAAGGGCGTCTTGTTTGTAGTTGCTGAGGAATAGGAGACTATTTTTCATTCACCTTCCCCACCCAGCCAGTTCCAGCAGTTCAAGGGATTCAGTTTGCAAAACCCTCTGGTCACAAGTTTTCTGCTCATGACTGAAACCTTTCATTACTGCAGCTTACTGTAAAAATGTTTGTAGAGGCGGTTTTTGGATGGTGTGCCAGTAGAAGTCAGAATGTATTATCATTTTATATTGTGATACAAGGGGAAAATGTCTAAAATTTGAGTTGGGGCCCACAGTGTTTTTTAGTTTTTATGGTGCAATTAAATCTTTATATCATTGATTAATGCACTTTCAAAAAATACCATAAGTTACTTTATTGTAGTTGTCCTTATACTTCATATATACACAGTGGTGGAAACTAAGTACATTTACTCAAGTAGTGTACTAGTACAACTTTGTGGTACTTGTAATTTGAGTTTTTCCATGCTACTTTATACTTCTACTCCACTACGTTTATTTGACAGTTTTAGTTACTTTTTAGATTAAGATTTTACGTAAAATAATATATTTTGATATTCTAACTGTTGTTTAAATTGTCGCTCTTTTATTTTCTTTTTAAAAAATGTGTTATGTGTTATGCACTTTGTGAAAAGTGCTATATAAAGTGTACACTTATATATAATATAATATGATGCAGTACTATTACTATTAATCTATCTTAAATTGGCTCCACACAGATAAACTATAATATTAAAATGCTCTCACATTTATTTGTTAGTGATAGAAACAAACAAACAATAATATACTATAATAATATAACACAGTCTGCATAACAAGTACTTCTTTTGATACTTTAAGTACATTTTACTGATAATACTTTTGTACTTTTACTTAAGTAACATTTTCAATTCAGGACTTTTACTTGTAATGAAGTATTTTTAGACAACAGTATTTCTACTTTAACTTCAGTAAAGGATCTGAGTACGTCGTCCACCATTGTATACAGTACCAGTTTGGACACACCTTCCCATTCATTTGAATGAGAAAGTGTGTTCAAACTTTTGACTGGTACTGTATGTATTATAAATTTATGCTAACTAGATTTTTACTTGGTGCTGTAGGATACTCAGGTCTGTACTCAGTTGTTTCTGTAAAGAAGATTTTAGTCTGCCAGTGACGTGCATACATATCATTCCCTCTGGGGTTAACAATAAAAAAAAAGCCAACATGCCCTAAAAGTGAAAATATGTCAGTAGTTTGGTCTCATTTTGGAAAAAAACTAAACAAAACAAACATTGTGTGCAGCTTTTAAGTAGTAGATCAGTAGATGCCCAGTAGGCCACAGAGAACAACATTAGAATAGATAAAATATTGCATATAAGTGAATAAGGAGTGCTACAATAATAATAATAATTCCACCAAAATGTATATACAGTAGGCCATGTATGTTTTCTGGTGTACATGGGTAGATCATCAGTGATGTAACTTTGAACCTCTGCCTGTGTAAAATCTATCAACATCAGATGTGTATACTTCTGTTTTGAGGCTGTATTTACAGTTGTAGTTTTCATGGTCCATCTCTTTTGATTAACAAATAATCTGTATGTGCTGGTGAGGGACTGGTCTGACAACCTCATTACAGCTCATCTTTATGGACTCCCACCTCTTCACCAGCACTCATTCATGTGGTCGTTTTTTGTTTTCATCAATGTCGCCCTTCATTTAATCATCCCAGGTCCTGACCACCAGCTTTGATGTTTAAAACAGCTCTTGTGTGGATTCAGCTTTTCTCCAGTTAGCAGAACAGCTGGGATGTGATGGAGAGGCTAATTGTGTCAACCTCGTATATGATTTTCTTGTCTGGATGACCTTCAGGATTCGGTGAGGAAGCTTAGCCAGGTCAGGTTTATGTACAGACAATGAAATCGGCTATTTAAGGAAGTGTAAGTTTGATCATATTAAGTTTGGCAACTGATGCTTCACGGTGGGCCCAGAAAACTGTGGAAGTAATGGATAATGTCTTTCACAAAGCTCTAAATTTGGAATAATGAGCCTCCATGTGTTGGGTCTTATCACATGTAAGTTAAAAGCAGTGGTATTAAACAGTACAGTTTGTCTCCATCAGCAAGCCTTTTGTAGTTGATGCAAGAAAATGATCCTGCTTGGTGCCAGTTTGATTCTCTTTAGATTTTTTTGCATGTTTCTAACAGCACGTGGTCAGAATTGTACCAGATGTTGTAGTTGTACTGAGTAATTACATACTAAACTGCAGATATATTTACATATTACAGAAGTTCACTGATATCATTTAACTTAAAATGCAGGGTTAATCTATTACTGTCAAGACACATTTATACATACAAATGTTCATAAACCTGTTGAACTGTCTCATACTGTTGCAAGATGTTAAGATAGAGAAAAGGAAATGTCACTGATGGTAAACTTCATTAGAGGGCACCGTGCTGCCTAATCAGTGGTTACTCATAACATGAAAGCTCAGCTTGACTCATTACATACTCATTACTGGTATCATGATGAAGCTTTAGCCTCAGATAAAGTTGACTTTCTATACATTTAATTTGGGAATATAGTGTTTACAGTCAAATGTTTAAAAAATATTTCTTAATTTTTCCATAAGAATCAGCTTAAACACCACAAACAAATCATATTTCTTAATATCCCCTGACTTTCTTCTGCTATGTATAAAGAAGACTTAAAGTATTTCTTCTGTTTTAGGAACAAATGGATGGAAAAGACAAACTATTATGGCGACATTCTGCTTCTGCCAGTCCTTTTCGTTTCATGGGGGTGAGAGGGGCGTTACCACTACTGCAGCCCAGCGTGTTCAATAACTGCGCAATGGACTCCTCATTAAATGGACGTACCGCTG
The DNA here is from genome assembly GCA_038419695.1 of Scomberomorus guttatus. NCBI lineage: Eukaryota > Metazoa > Chordata > Actinopteri > Scombriformes > Scombridae > Scomberomorus > Scomberomorus guttatus. The sequence continues at coordinate 2,864,747 of CM076459.1, forward strand.
GAGGATGCACAAGGAAGGCGTTCAAACTCAAGGTAAAACATGCTGATTTGCATGTAGATCAGCATATTTTCATTATCTTCATTTGGAACCATCTATTTACAAAATGGCAGGCGTATGTGCATACACACAAGCACAGACAGACAAAACATTTCTCGTTTTTCCAGAACAGTGCAGGTTTATCCTTCCAAACCTCTTCGCCAGGGAAAGACATAACTTCCTTCTTTATCATTCGCAACCACGCAACGGGGTTGTTGATGGTGACATAGTGACACCCGGTTTGAGTCAAAATGAGTCCGGGAGAAGGACTGTTTTATCAGATAAAGCACTTTGCTTTCTGAGTACCAGTCAAATACATGCTGGACATGTGCTGTGCCATCAGTTGTAGTAACTATTTCTAAATGTTCTGCTCCTTGACCTGCAGGTTATTTTTTCTGCTGAATAAAGTAGGCTACTTTTGGACAGTTTCACCCGCCCTGAATTAAAACTGCAAAAACCATCAGTACTTTTATGCATTGTGTGTTTTCGCAAGTTACTGGGATGTATACATCATGAACAGATTGAGTTTATATGCAGACAAGCAGCAGCGTCGACCACATTGGTCAGGTCAGGTCCTCAGTTCAAGGGCTGTAATATCCAAACATTCTTCTTAAATCAGGCTGTTTAGTGTGTAAAATCAATTTTTCAGAAATCGACATGGGAGTGTGAGTAAAACTGTGTCATGTCTGTAAGTCATGGGGGATAATCCGATATATTTTATAAGACTGTCACATCTTCATCTGAGGTTCTGAAACATTTCTCAGCGGAAAAAATCAAAGTTTGACTTCTGTGTCGTGACAGCTGATCGACAGCATCAAAAGACTGGAGTAATGTTGGAAAATCACAAATGGTGCTATAAAGAATCTGAGTTTCAGGATGCTGAAATTGTAGCTACCCGTAATCAATTTTGCCCCGAGGAAGCTGAAGTCTTTTCAAACTTTTATGTTGCTGGCATACATATTGCAAGCACCGTGTGCAGCACACACTTTAACAGATTTCTAGGTCTGAGCAGGCAATTCAGGTAATATGATGAGACGGAGTGTGAAACATACATTCCTGTTCTTTCTGGTGCTCTCAAATGGTTTGATCTAATTACATAATCAAATTTGTTTCCGTTTTATGGTGTTCCACCAGCCTTTCATCTTAGGCTCAGTAAAACCGTGTGACTGCTCAGTGATTGCCAGGTATGAAAGCGAAGAAATTTACGACAGCCGTTCGGTCTATCCTTTAGACTGTAAAGTCATAAAGTCATGACATGATCAAGCGTATCTAACAGGGCGTGTTCAGTGTTGCTAAAACGTAGCAAAATGTTCTGCTGAGTTGAACTGGTGGTGCATTAAATTTGTAGTTGCAAAGCTGCAGTACTAGTTGTAACTACGTATAAAGGCGAATGAAAGCAGTTCTGTGTCTTCTTCTCAGCTAGAACTGTAAAAATATAGATTTAGGCTATGTAGAGCTGCAATGATTAACCAATTTGTCGATCAACAGAAAATTAACTATATATCAACTATTTTTATCAATAGTTTTAGTCATTTGAGAGACATGGAAGCTAAATTAACTATTAAACTGGTGAACTGTTGGCCATCATGTGTTGATGGACACATAACCCATAAACTCTGGTATCATTCTCGAGTTTACCACTCTGTCAGCTGTTTGAGTGCCATTTCACCAAAAGGTGGTAAAACTGGAAATGCACTGTCTAACAGGAAATGTAAAACTTGTTCCATGGTAAGCAGATTTATCTGATTAAAGCACATTCAATCGAAGTAACCCATGTAAAGTAATCAGTTAAGTCATCTGGTGCAGTCTGCTGTAATGAAAACCTGCAGACTTTCTGCCTCTATAGCACATTGCTGTCCAACCTGCTGTATAAAGAGTAATAAATATGCACTTTAAATGTTTTATCTGAAAGGACTCTGGACATGGTGTACACCTGTTTGTTTGCTCTATAAAGTCAAACTGTAGTATTGTTTTTGCACTAATAGCCATGACAGATGAAACCTTTTCCAAAGGGGTTACTATGAAGTGAAGTTCACTGTACTCATTATAAGGAGTACTACTGAGTCTGTGAAAACAGACGTGTACTGTCTTCTATAGCTCTAGTGGGAGCTTTCATTGAGCCTGGAGACCAATTTGCAAATTTCATAATGGAAAGGTTGCATTACAAACTGGGACATGGTTTTTCAGAGATGTAGGCATTTACCAGTCAGGGGAAGTCAAATGAGAGGCACTATGGAGTTGAATTAGGGAAATGTAGGATCCAGCAAACTAGGGATTATAAATCAGGACCACTTGGCCTCTGCTGCATCTATTTTTGATCTTTAATGTATCACTTGCAAGCAACCCAAATTTTATTGAAATGTGACACTAAATTGCTGGAGTCCACCTTTAATGCTATATGGGCTATAGATCTGATCAATAATGTAATTTGCATTAGTAAACCTATGGGGCAAAAATATTCATCGTTTATATACAGCATATAATACACATACAAGTATGCCTATACTTACATACATAATTGTTATCCACATTTAAAGGACCAGTGTGTAAGATTTAGTGACATCTAGTGGTGAGGTTGCAGATTGCAACCAACTGAATACCCCTCCCTTCAACCTCCCCTTAACAGGCATGTAGGAGAACCTACAGTGGCTGCAAAACTCACAAAAAACGTGAAAGTCCCTCTGTAGAGCCAGTGTTTGGTTTGTCCGTTCTGGGCTTCTGTAGAAACATGGCGGCCTCCACAGAAGGGGACCCGCTCCCTTTGTAGATCATGGATGTATTATAAGAGCTGGATAGGACTCCGCCACTCAGCTTTGCAACTAATTTTACTTTGCAACACTACTGCGCATATTCAATGAGCCGCACAACGAGGAAGCAAAACGAGAAGCTAAAAACTATTTTTGGCGCTATTATTGGAGTGAATGGGCGCCATTTTTGGTCCAGCTCTTATAACACATCCACGATGTAGATATAAGTGTAACAAAAACAGAACAGTTCTTATTTTCAGGTGATTATACACTAATTAAAACATACTTATGAATATTATATTCAATTTCTGCCAAATCTGTTCTGCTAGATGCCACTAAATCTTACACACTGGTCCTTTAATGCGCCTACAGAGATATTCAGATGAATATGTTGATTTCCTCCCCCTACATTTGTAAGATGTCAGATGTTTTTTTTACTGTTCAGCCACATTTATTTCTGTGGATATATATATATATTAAAGTGGATACTCCAACCTCTTTTTCAAGAAACTGTATGCCTCTGAATCCTTGAGCTAGAGAGAGAGAAAAACCAGTGAAGCACATGTAGCAAAGCCAAACACTGGTAATGTGTGTAGTGAACGGGCGAGGCGCTGTGCATCATCTACCGTGTAGCCTCAGCTCCGCACAGACAGTGAGAGACAGCCATGGAGAGGTGGAGAGCGGGCTGTCTTCTTTGTTATTTTTAAAGTCCTGCAGTTCGCAACTATGACACAGTTCGCGGTGACTTGTGCCGGCCCAAATGCCCGATGCACTCCAAAGCGGCAAGAAGATTTCCACCGGTGAAGTATATGTCACTTTTTTTTTCTCCCCCCCCCCCCTTCCTCAGACAGCTCAGAGATTGGGATTGCGGTAGTCGGGAGATATGTGCCATCGCTTTTGCTGGTTGGAAGTCTATTCGGAAATTGGTGTGGGATTCCCTCTGTGTCCTCTGGCGGTCGGGGAAATGTTTGCGGTCGTCATGTTGCGCGTTCAGCTTAGCAGCTGCTAGCGGAGATAGCGCGGATATTAATAGGTGAATAGTGTGACAAAGTTGTGCACTTGTCGGTCGGCTGCTGAAAGGCCTGGCTCCGTGTGTGTGTGTGTGTGTGTGTGTGTGTGTGTGTACGGAGTTTGTTTCTGGCTCCCCTCCCCCACTCGCCGCTGCTGTTCTGCTCATTCTGGAGAGGCCAAGACATGAATGTGATGAGAGGCTCACTTCAAAGCAGACTACAGTTTCAGGAAAAAAAAAAAAAGAAAACGGACATTTTCCAGAATTGGACTCTGACTGCTGAAATCAGCGCCGAAATCTCTCTATATATTCCCGTCAGGCCACACACCTGTGACCGCGTAACCGTCCATTTAAATAGTAATGCGCTAACTGAACACCTGACGTGCCGATACATCATCAATGCGCTTACAAGTAGCGCGATGACTGCTATTGTCCCTTAACATTTTAATCCATGTTGCTTGTATTCAAAAATATTAATGGTGGTCATTTTCAGGCCATCACACCTGGCTTTATGCACGCTACACGTGCTGCTCACACTTCAGGATTGTGCAGAGGAAAAAGTACTGTTGCCATTTTTGTCTTGACTGGCTTTGTTCAATCAGGAAAAATGATTTGTATCTGTATTGGATAAGACAGAGAGTGGGTGTGCCCTAAAGGGAGAGTGATAGCAACCAGCACTAATATTTCTTGTGAAATATTGAATACAGCTAGAGTAACTGTGCAACACAGCTGTCAGCCGTTATGAAATTATAAACCAAAATGTTTTAATTAAAATAATCATGGAAAATCATCAGTTAACAAGCGCACAGAGGTAGGGAAGTGATTAAGATTCAAAATAGGATGTAAACTATTGTAGACTGTTTTTGTTGTAATTAGCAGTTTATTCTTTACACACCTTGTACTGATTGATCACCGTTGTTCTGTCCTCCCCATAAAATGTCAAGAAATGTTCATAATTGCAAGCTTTAGTGGTTGCTGCATGAATGTGTGAATTTTAACAGTCAGGGAAAAACAGACTGTCCTTTCTCTGTTGCAGAAATTGGCATTAAATTGGTTACGGACCCTACTGCTTAAATATGAGCCAGATATAGGCACTTCCTTTGTCTTTGCTCTGCAAGAAAGCTCAGAGACAACATGTGAGGACCAGGATGTGTCCTTGAACAAGACATTCAATCCCTAAAATCATTAGGCACGCAGTTCTGCAGCTGACCCTGCACCATGACAGGAGGAAAGTGAAATGTAAAGAGAATATGACACGAGGATCAATAAAGTATCATTTTTCAGCACTGACTGTATCAGCTTACAGTAGAGAGACTTAGGGGGCCGTTCAGATGTTGCACACTCAAAAAGAAAGTGACGCCGTCACGGCGCACATTCGATGCGACGTGCCTGTTTTGTTTTTTTTCGGGTGCGTCCGCGAACTTTTTCTTATGCAGGAAGAGCGCCGCAGGTCATGTGACAAGAATTATCAGCTCCACAAGACTTGCTTCACCCTGTCCATCCAAGCTACTGTGAGGGATTTATGGAGCTGGAAATCCATTTATCTTTGTTTTGACTTTTTTCTCGGTTACGTCAGTTTAGTCAGTGAGGCTTACTACTAATTGGTACAAGCGTCCTCCATCTTGGCCTTTCTCTCACTCCTCCTCCTCTCCACCTCTTGCGAGAATTAGCCCCGGTCCTTCCCCAAGCCTCCGTACACTTCCTAGTTCTTCTGTTGGTTTTGGTTGCTTAGTAACAGCAGGTGCAACAGTAGTACAGCCTCCCAAGCACCTTGGATAAAAGGACGGCGTTTTCCGTGCGTTTTTAGACGCAACATCTGAACGGCTCCTTTAAGGCTGCTTAATTATTGAGTTCATACTGTAAACCCCAAGTGAATTCATCACCGCAATGATACACTAATACTAATTTGGATGAAAGTAGAGTAGCTGGGTAAAGTAATGACATGATTATGCATATAAATCAGTAGGATATTACTGTGCACTACATTAACACCGCATCATATTCATACTACTGCCAAGTAGAAAGCTGCCTCCAGGGCCAGACAGCACTGTAGCCACGACTCTTGGCCTGGATCACCACAACACTGCCACATAACCCTGAACGTGACTCGGGGTTGCACAGTTATAGACTATCAAGCCACATAAAAGCCTAATGACCTCAATTACCATGCAGAATCTGTCCACAGATCAAGTGTGTGAAAGTTTTTCGGTTCATTCTGGCAGTTTAAAATGTGTGATTTTGTCACACTTTACACTGCAGTGCAAGTAAAGGTTAACCATAAACTGCTTTCTAGCTGTGGAGCGTCACAGTAGCTTGTCTCTCATTTACAGATCCTTTTTGGATTTATGCAGAATTGGCATCAATTTTAATGTTCAGCTGGAAACTGGCCTCATGATTTTTCATGAAAATCGAATAAAAATGCAAACAGTGCGGAATTAAAAAATCCCCCAATAGGTAGTAGTCCTCTGCTAACCAGGCGTATGGCACATAATCATCTGACCTTTTATCAACACCCATCTGTTATTATGAGTTCACTTGGTATCAGTTGTTTGCTGCATAGATTTTTTTTTTGCCAATGAGTATTAAAACGTTATATTAGAGCTCTGTAAACGTTAGCAAAAGTCTACTTTTCAATGATTTGATGAAGCTGCGTCTCATTATATATTTTTCCTACTTGCAGGAGTTTTTTTGCAGTGTCGTAAATAGAGGTCTGGATCTAATAGTTGTGCAGTGTGGGCTCTGGGACTATGAGCATAAGCGACAAGGGGGGCTACTTAGTGGACCTGGGAGGCAGCTTCACTGAGGATGCTCCCAGACCTCCAGTCCCCGGGGAAGAAGGTGAGCTGGTGTGCAGTGATGGACGCCAGTACAACAACCTCGGCTTTTCCTCAAAGAATGAAAGCCTCAAATGTGAGGCCTCTGTCGCTACACCCAGGCGACCTGACTTGGACCTGGGTTATGAGCCGGAGGGCAGCGCTTCCCCGACACCACCTTACCTAAAGTGGGCAGAATCTCTACACTCCCTCCTGGATGACCAGGATGGCATCCATCTGTTTAGGACGTTCCTCAAGCAGGAGGGGTGTGCAGACATGTTGGACTTCTGGTTTGCGTGCAGCGGCTTCCGCAAACTTGAAGCTAATGAGGGCAATGAGGAGAAGAAGGTAAAACTGGCTAAAGCTATCTATAAGAAATACATCCTGGACAACAATGGGATTGTTTCCAGACAGATCAAACCAGCCACAAAGTCCTTCATCAAAGACTGCATCATGAAGCTTCATATTGATCCTGCAATGTTTGACCAGGCTCAGACTGAGATACAGACTATGATGGAGGAGAACACATACCCTTTATTCCTTAAGTCTGATATATATTTGGAACATACGCGGACAGGAGGAGAGAGTCCTAAGCTGTACAGCGATCAGAGCTCTGTTTCCGGGAATGGAAAGGGACTGACTGGTTATTTGCCAACTTTAAACGAAGACGAGGAATGGAGATGTGACCAAGAGCCAGAGGAGCAGCCCGAGTGTGACCCCACGCCGAGCAACCGGCTTACTCAGAAGCTGCTAATGGAGACGGCACCACAGCGCGTTGCCAACAGCGCGAGATTCCAGGACAGTCACGAGTACAGGTAAATCCTCCCAGCAATCTAGAAAGCTTCACTTCAGCTCTAACTTACACAGCTTTTCTCTGCAAACTGCTGAATTAGAAATAAACCCGAAACCCCACGCTGGCATGAACGCTGCCTGAAGTTTAGAAATAAAAAGAGAGTCTGGGTGCAGCACAAGAGACAGCTCAGATAAGAGAACGATGGTGTGTGAAGTGTTTCTAAGAACTTGCAGCTATGGTGAGGAAGTGTCAGAGGCTGCAGAAGCTCCTTTACTTGTTAGAAAGTTGAAGCAGCATTCTTTGTGTTTCTTGTGCGTGTACTCTGGGAAATGCAGGTTTCCCATTGGACAGGGGTTTGTGATGAAAGAGCTCAACATGATTTTGTTAAAGGAGTAGCTTTCTGAAGTCAGTTACTCTCCAAACTGTAATCTCCTTCTTGCCTTCCTCTTCCTCTTCACAATATTAAGTCTGCATTTATGTGAAAACAGTTTCTTTTTCTGTAAATGTCATAAATATGTTTCACTATTAAATCTAGAGCATCTTTGAAGCCAGACACATGATATATCCCATAAACTTTCACATCACAGTCAACACCAAAGCAATGTTTTAATTTAAATTATACTTAAGTTGATGTACACTCAACCAGACACCCAGTTTTAGGCCAGAAACTATGGCTCATCCTGTCAGTAGTTGAAAGTTTGTGATTTCTTTGAAAAGAACAAACACATTTTTTTGCTGCAGTACAAAGGGGTGACTGTGTCTTTCAGTGATGTTTGTGCAAAAGCAGCATTTTAAAAACAGTCGCCTGTGTGCTTTGAAATGCTTTTTATCTTCAGTGTGGGAGGTCAAAGTACATTTAGCCAGATGTTGTTATAACCTCTGCGATGCAAAATCTGCTGGAGCCTGCTGACTGATGCTGAGGAATGTTCGCTTTTAGGCCGTTTGATGCCTGTAGATGCATAATTAGTGCGCTCATTTTCTTGTTTGATTTGATTCAGTTTATCTTCATCAGAATACTGAGGTTAACTTTGTTAATTGCAGCTAGTGTATTTCCTGTCTCTTGACTGTTTCTCCTCCTGTGACTGAGTTGTCTGCAGTTTGCCTCTGTGACTCTTTCAGTTATTCTTTTTAATTGAAGGTTGCGGCTTTGCATAATTTACACTTCTGCTGATTTTGACATGACAGATTATTTTAAAGGGGAAACATTGTTTGGTCCGAACATGCCCTTCTTTTTTGCTCTCAGGAAAGAAGGATTTGAAAACAATTTATGTTGACATTAACTGTCATGAACTGTGTGTTACATTCATACCGATACCTTTGTCTAAAATCTAAACACTTTTTTCCTGCATTCACATCAGTGCATCTCTTTGGGAATTGTTTTGACTGTACTCTTTAACTAAACGCAACAAACAGTAGTCTCACCCATCAGCCCAGCTACATATCATCCTGCACGTACCACAGATTTGAATGTCTCTACTAATTAGTTTTTTTCACTTGTGCTTCAGTAAACGTGAAGCTGAAACTGAAACTGCAGCATGTGGTCACGTTCACACAGATAATTCTCTGCACGATAAACCAGTTGACATGCTAGTTTTATAAAATGTTAAAGTGATTTTATGTGATGGTATAGTCCGTGTAAATTGATAACTTTCATACCGAGTAATTAATCACGTTACAGTATGAATGAAGCAGGTTGTTTCTGAAAAAGAGCATTCATGTCAAATCTACCCTTGATTTTTATCCTGACCTTTGATAACGAAGGTTGCTGGTAAAGTTTTCTTTAATGCCATGAATGCTCCAAATATAATACAGTGGATATTATTTATAGCTTGAGTAAATTAAGGCCCTACAGTAGTAAGAGTGATGTTGTATGATGGAAAACAAGACTGTGTTGAAGGCGCTAATGTATTGCTGATTTTTACCGGATATCCGTTTGGACCGTTTGTTCATTTGAGTTATATTTCGGGCTTTGAATCTGTCTAGTACACAGCAGGCAGTAGGACGACAGAAAGAAGACAGTGATGGGCTCTAAACGGCTCTGACGTGAATGAGGTTAGAGGATAAGATGTGCATGTTGTTGTTGTTGTCTTCTGGCATAAGGAATTATAATCACAGGGCTTAAAATTCTCAGGCACCATCCCTGATTTTAGGCATTGAGCAGTTTTAAATTAATATAATACTTCATTCATTACATTGTGCACATTTCCTCCTGGACGACTTTCCAGGCTCACAAATCTTTTCTTGCTTTAATCCCTGTAATCATGTTAAAAAAAATTGAAAACTGTTAGGTACATGCTGCTTACAGGAAAAGAAACCATAAGCAATTGTTCATCACCACAACTAAGCTTATTGTCTTTTTGATAAGTTCATATGTTCAACAAAGCATTGAGTAAGAAACATCCAATAACAACATGTTAGGTCTCGTCTGTCAAAGGTTGAAAGAAACAGTGTGTTTATATGTTGCAGACATTGTAATGTTGGCACTCAGAAAAAGCCTTTAGACCATGTTAATGCCCGACACTAAAGAAACGTTCCCATATATGACCTCTGCTGCTGCAGCAGCAGTGACATTAGGAGGGACAGGAATTCACATCAGCTGACAGACAGACAATACCTTCCAAATAAAACCCCTCTCTGCGACTAAAACACTGAACTCAGTGTCGTACGCGGCAGAGACAGAACAAATCCTGACTACAGTTTGACTAGTTAATATGTAAAGACTGAACTAGAATCAGACCTGCCTTTGACCTACTTTTCTATAGTTAAGTCTCATTGTATCTCATTACATTCTCCAGTGTTGACATGCAGCTTTTCAGGTTGATATCTGCAAGAAGTCTTTTTTTTTTTTAAAGAAACATGTCCAAAGGTGATTTTGCTGGAGGCAGATGTTTGCTTGAAATCTCCAGATATAAAATATAAAAGAAAAAGGCTACACGTCTAACTGCTACAGGCATTTCAGCCATGTGCAAATCTGGATAGTATATAAAGGCAACAAAAACACTCCTATATGTAATGAGTTGTAATTAGAGATGAGTGGAATGCAGTTTTGAGCGTGTTTCCACATCATTATTTCAGCAATCAAGCATTTGGCTGGAATTACAGAAAGAAACGCTTCATTTTTAAATAGCCTTTTAGCATTACCCGTTGGGTTTTTTGTGAAACTAAATTTTACATCAGTTGTGTCTGATCTCTTCAGAGACGGGAAACAAAAGACATTAAACAGTCTTTCAGATCACACTTTAAAAAATTGGGATGACTTGAAAGAGAATGACCTATACGTTCATTAATGTTTGGTGAGAACTTTGAAATGTGAACGTCTCAGTTTTGTTCTCAGTCAAGTAAGACATGCACTTCAAAGGCAAGACTTCATAGCTTTTGTAATTTTAATGAAAGTTGTTGCTCCCTTTGAGTTGATCGTATGAGCGCCCGAACAATCTGCATGCTACAGTAAAGTTGAGACAAATGCGGAGTAGCAATATGGATGAACAACAGTGTTATTGATCCATGTTTCTCTAGAATCGGCTTCTTCTCGGAAGTCATTGTTCTTTTTTCAGTCTGTCTGGTTTTTTAGAAAAGGGGAAATAATAGTATTTTACACCAAATCAGGACAACAGAATACAGAATGTGATCATATTGTATGTTTTCAGTATGTCCTAGAAGGGTTATTTGATGGTTTCTCAGCCTTGGCGTGGGGCCCTGTACAGGGTTGCTTGATATGCAGACATGACACATTCACGAATACTTTTAAAGTAATAATAAACTGAATATTTGTAAGATAAATCATTTCTCTGTAGCCTGCTTGGAACATTTTGAGCTCTTAAAAGCAGAAAAAACTGACGCTTAATCAATGAGTCAGAAAATGACAGAAAATTAATTGACAACTGCCTGTTGATAGTTTAATTAATCGTTTATATGAATTTTTAAAGTGAGTAATATGGCTCTCCTGCCTGCAAAGCAAATGTAATTAGGCTCTCTTGTTGATGAGAAAGATTTTTTTTTTTGTTTACAAGTGTGATATAATGCAAAATTAAAGATATGTGAAACAGGAAACAACATGATGAAGTACCAGATCAGAACAAAATCCAGCATGGAAACATTTTCCTAAGTGAAGGTCCAGTGATTTTACATGACTACTGAAACTGTTCTGCCCCATTGTTATAATTTATTAATGGTTATGAGAAATTAATATTTCCAAAATGACTGGGCAACTTCTGGGGGGGGTTTGGGAATCATTTCATCCGTCATGTATCAAATGACAGATTGAATTATATTAACATTTCCTTCCCAACTCTTCACCCACCTGGCACATTTTTCATTCATACAGTACGTGATACACATTATTGTTGTTTGCAATACAACACACACTTGCACTTTATGTGTATTGTTTGTCTTTTATGTAGTGTGTTTTGCTTGTATATTGTCTGTAAATAATATGTACATTGTCTGTATATTGTTTGAGAGACACCAGCAGCCAGAACCAAATTCCCTGTGTGTGTTAGCATACTTTGGCGAATAAATCTGATTCTGATTCAAATTATTCACTGTTGTTGAACGAAGATGCAAATGAAAATCTGTTGGTCACAAAGGTTTCGTTTTAAACCCGGGTGCTTCTGCATTCCGAACAGGGAGAAAGCATGGGATAAATGCTTCAGGGAATTCCAATTTGAATAAAGAGATGATGCCTAACATCTATAATTCATGTGTACAAAGCCCTGTAAGAAGTGTGCTCAGCAATGTCAATGACGGAGAATGTAAATGGTGTCAAATGAAGGCTCCCTGTCTTTCTACGGACGTCCTTTTGAAGGATGTGCATCAGGATAAGACCTCATATGTTTTACACTCTGGTATCGAATTTGGTGTGTTCATAAAGGCTGGAATTGGAAGTAAACAACACATGCCTAAGAATATTGGTTGTTTTAGGGCTCATGTACACACTCATGTTTATGGTCTGTTTTGGTAAGTAAATTCATTCAAATTCAGCATTTGCTTCTCTTTCCTCAGCATTTCCTGTATTTTTGTATTTTTTTTTTCCAGGCATGCGCCGTGCCGGGAGCCCATCAACCCCTACTATGTCAACACCGGTTATGCTATGGCTCCTGCCACCAGCGCCAACGATAGCGAGCAGCAGAGTATGTCCAGCGACGCGGACACGCTCTCCCTTACCGACAGCAGCGTGTATGTATTCTCTCATCTCACACGCACGCATTTCATAAATTAGCATAAAGTTGTCACACCAGGTCAATAAAGGCAAAGGCTATCAATCATCAAAATGAAAGACAGAACCCAATACGAAGACGTATTCCCAGTCGTTATTAAAAAGGAAGGCATATTATATGAGTTGGCAATGCTTGAAGACAGAAATTAAGGTTTAATTGGCATCAAAATTGCACTTCTTGCTCATTTACCCTGTGCTCGAACCTAACCACGGGAGCAGCAACTAAACTCCCCTCTGCTCATTAGCCAAAGCAGTAAAAGCTATTGATCTCTAATGCTAATTAGGAATCTTAAAAGCTCACTGGTAGCAGACATTAAACCGTGTCTGATTCAATGTTTGCAAATGTACCAACCTACTGACCCTCTTTTGCAAACGTGACACAACAACTGGTTTGAAATGTTTCCAAAGTGAGTCTTTATAGCGGCGGATCTTAATTCAAGGTGAACAAGTTGTCTTCTTTTTTTAACCATCTGGGGTAACTTGTGAGCAGGGCCCTCTTATTTGTGCAGACCAGGCATGTGTTGGTGAAAGAAGATTAGAAAAATAATGTTTTCTAGGTGCAGAGATGGCACCGGGGAATTATGCCAAAGAAACATCAAAGCTTGCACAACTGGACAAAAATGTGTTTGAAGCTGAATGGATTAGAGGCTGTTATCAGCTAATTGGTCCAGAGCTTCCAGCACAGGAGAGTGTAAAACCCAGCATGACCAATACCACATGGATTTACCGACTCATGGATGCATTAACATGTAACTGTAATCTGCCAGACCACTTGTGGTGCAGGACAGACACAGTAAGCCTGTGAGAATACCTGTCCCGCTGCACTGATGAATCAAGACTTACTAGATGTTCGTTTTGGGGCGAAAAAACGTAGTGAAAAGCTTTCAACTTCAAAGCTGCCTGTGTTGTTTATTCATGAGGATGTTTTATGAAAATGTCTTTGTTGTTAATTCCAGAGATGGGGTTCCACCCTACAGATACCACAAACAGCATCGCCGGGAGATGCACGAAAGTGCCAAAGCAAATGGGCGAGTGCCACTACCTCATATTCCAGTGAGTTATTCATGGGTTATTTCCCCTTCCCTCTCAGTTTCTGCCTCTGTACCTCTCTCTTTTTAACTGTCTGTCTCTGCCTTATTTTGCTGTGCTTCTACCATTGGAGATGTGCATATTTAAGCTCTGCTGTGTCGCAGGGCCTGTGATGGAGTATAAGAATAGCTGATGGTGAAAGAGAAGGCTGTCTAAATGCAGCTTGATGCTTTCCTAAGCTGTGTGTGCTGATGCCTAGCAGACATGAATCCTCCCCTGTGACAGCCTGATGCCTCCCTCTGCAGCTTAGGCTGTCTCTTGGTAGGAAAACCCTGGCCCTAATTAGGCCTTGGAGTAAAGAGTCAAATTAAAACTCCACACGTAGCGTCCTATTAGGATGCATGTAGTGACTGTATAGTAGAGCACAAATCCCCAAAGCGCAACTATCACGTTTCCCTGCCCCAACAAATTCATCATGACTTCACTTCACTGGCATTAAGAAAATTGACAGGGCTTGAAGGTAATTTTTTAAAGGGCACTTTGTTTTCTAACATTTTTTTTAAAAAAATACTGGTTTCAAACCAGGAGTTGACATCTTTGCAGTACAATAGCTTGTGTTAGCAGGAGAGAAAAGAGATGTCACTCATGTCCTTATTAAGAAGCATACTTGTGTCATTTGCAGTTACAGTGAATTTTAACCCTCTTGTGTGTTTAAAATAAATGCAAAAAATACCCAAAAGGTCAGTATCAAACCTTGGTTGAATCCTGTTTGCTGTCTGTGCCAACAAAGATACTGTGAACAAATAGTACATTTTCTGGCTCTGATGTGTTTTTCAAAACCATGCAGAAGTCATGGGGAGGTCACTAAGACCTGATGAAATGTATAGCAATGATTAAGCATATATGTAATCTTTTGAGTGGGAAAATGGGAATGCATCACTAGTGCTCAGTGGTTCATTTAAATTTATAATCCCCTTGAAAGTTTAACGCTCAGCACTGTTTAGTTTAATGTTTCCTGCATATGTTTTAGTCCTTTCATATGGCCTCTGACGGGATGTAAGGGGGTCAGGAGGGTAAAACAGCCCGTTTGGCGGTGACAGCAATGCACCAGAAGCACTTACAGTGTGACATTTCTTCCCTCCAGCGCACAAACCGGATTCCGAAGGACATACACGTGGAGCCGGAAAGGTTTGCTGCAGAGCTGATCAGCAGACTGGAGGGGGTGGTGAGGGAGAGAGAGGCTCAAGAGAAACTAGAGGAGCGACTGAAGAGAGTACGGCTGGTATGTTCACTCTGTTTTCTGAACCAGCTCGCACTGTCTAAAGCATAACTGGGTCCACTGTTTTGCTGATTTGGTTTAGCACATGTGCATAAGTAGCATCTTTCAGGAAGTGTCGCAGAGTTCACACTGGAAAGCACTGTCTGCAGTCTAAATCACCTCTAATGTGATATAATGGAGGCAGCGCAAGGGAAGGAAAGGCTCTCAGATTTTTATCAGGGTGACATGATTCACAGCTGCTTTTACTCAGTAAAGTTAAACATTCGAGTCATGATGTTAATGATTATATCGTTAAAGAATTGTGAGAATTTTCCGTCATAATTCCCTAGAACACCCCAAAAACTCAAACATATTCAGTTTACTGTCATTTCTAACAAAGAAAAGCAGCAAATCTTGACATTTCAATTGGCTAATTGATTAATTGACTAAACGTTTCAATGCTTATGCCTGAATCTCGTATTAAAATCCTGACATCTGAAAGACAAAATATGTGGAAGGCTTCTGATTTCAGCTATTTATTTGAAATCTGTACTCTCCAAATCCTAATATCTACTGAGTCTTATTTCCACTATGATGACTTTGATTTGAATATGAATACATGATGTCCATGGATGGTTTTATGTGGAAAAGCAGTCTGTTAGCTGAGGAGTATCAGTAGCATGTGTGAGACCCACCAAAGCTCGGTTCGGAGCCAGCAAACGAGATGTGTGCCTGGCCGTCGGGCTTAAAGTTTTCAGTAACAAAGGAGACTTAAATCCGTCTGGCCTTAATGAAATTAATGAGGCCAGCCATTTAAGTGGGGACTAAAAATGATTATGAATTGTTTGGAGAATTCCATCCTTGTCCTGTCAGCGAATCTGGCTTGGTCGATGAATCGGATGAAGCACCTGCACACTCGTCCACTTGTAAGCCAGGAACAGTGCGCCGCCTGTTTGATGTCACTTGAACGGTGATGAAATGGTTGCTGCTGCCACAAATGAAATCTCCCTCAGTACACGGAGCCAAATACGGAGTCTCAAGACAGACAATTTCTGTGGTTTGGCCCTGTAAGGAGAGAAGCTGCCACCACACAGCTCGAGGTTTCCTTTATTAAACGTGGAGGCATGCATGAAATGACTGCCTTCATCAAGTGATGCTCTGTGCATCTAGAAAAAGAAATGTGAACTTTGGTTTTAGCGTTTTAACCGGAGTATCAGAGGTATTAACAATGATATATGCAGGAATAAGTGTTGTAGCATAAAATCAGATTTAAAAAGCCACCATCTGGTTAAAAATTGATGTAATATTCTTATTACTGTGAGGGAAAGGTCCACAATGTGATTTTTATGAGGATGTGAGTCATGGGAGTCACTAATTTGTCACACAACCTAAGAATGAAAATATGGCTTCACTTCTTTTGGGACAATGAACCTTTTAGCTATTCACAAAAGTAAATTCATGGCAAAAAGACATGTCAGCAGGATGGTCATCACTTGTCTGAATTGAATTTGTATTTGGTGTAAACGAGATAATGGAGCATGCGAGCATGGTGAACGCCATCCTTGTCTAAGTCAAGGAGAGGCATCAGTAAATCCCCATCCATCTAGTAAGCTAACCTGTAAAGCATCAAATATTATTCATAAGTGTCTACTATTGGAGTTTCATTTTCAGAGGGAGCCAGTGGGCTCAAATGAAGATGTCATGGCTCTATGAATAACTTCCAGTGGGCTCAGCTAATACAGATATCTGGATCTGGTACAGAGATACAAAAGAGACATTACTATTGAGAGTGTGCCACAAATTATTTGGCTGCATAAGGCATCTTTAACTGTATTGTGAATCTTAAGAAGGTAGCAGTCACAGGAAAGGCTGAGAAACTCTTTCATGCTTCTTTGATGCAGTTGTGGCAAATAAGAAACTCAGTTTGGCTGCAGGTTTATTTAATTATTATAATACTGACTATAGACACAAAAAAAAAGCTTTAGCTGGCTAAAAAATGAAAGTGAAACCCCTACTGCTGTCTTTCCACTATACAGAATATCTTTGTTCTGTCTCTGCCAAATGTGTTTCCTTTTTTGCCAAATAGATTTTTTTATTTTCCAGATTTATAATACAACAAAAACAACACATAAAAATATACACCAGATAATGGTAATGGCCTGGTTCTGTGAAGCAGGCACTAAGCATCTCAGCGGTTACACAATAACAGGTACCAGCTTCCCTAGATTTTTTTTTTCCAGATTTATAATACAACAAACAAACAGACAATGGTAATGGCCTGGTTCTGTAGCATCTCATCGACTACACGACATCAGGTCAGGTGCTCAGCTACCCTCCATCTGGACCAGGCTTGGGGAAGAGAATACGGACCTTAAAGCCATTTGAAAGCATGCTGACAATAAAACAAATACATTTTCATATCTGAGGGGCTGGGAAGGAAACCATCAAGCCCCTTGTGTCTTGATGAGTACCCCTCACTGCCTGGGTTCAGAATAGGGATATCAAAAAAACTATATAAACACAAATATATTCAGGGTGCTGTACACCGACATAGGCCTGTATAATTATTATTTATTTATAATATTATTTATTTATTACTCTTGAATTACCAAGAGTATTGTTTTTAAGTGTATAATGGTGCAGAATAGATTTCAGCTGCAAATATTGGAAGAAGTTTGAATTATTTAAACCGGAATTTATCTCAAGTTCATGAAAATGTATTATCTCTATCCAGCTCAGCAATATTTTTATTTTGCCATATGTCATTAGAAAATGGTTTACCACCAGATGATGTTTATGTAATGCTTTAACAACTTTGCACAAAAATAAAGGGCTTTTGATGCTGTTATCATATTTAGGGTGATGCCAGAAAGAAGCTAGAGAAACATGTTTGTTATTCTCTGAAACAATCTCCAGCTACCTGCATCTACATGATTTGTCTTGTCTTGTTTTAACAAGATGAGGGGATGAAATGAACCATTTGTAAATGGTCTTTACCTGGTTTTGGGAGCAGGAAAATAACAGCTGTGTTCATATATCCTTGTATAATAAGGTCAGAATTGGAGACAGGACGTCCTGGAAACATTTATAGAATTCTATACTAAAACCATCCTGTCCTGGTGCTTTAACAGCAGTGAGAGCTTTAATGGCTGCCTTAACCTCCATCTCCTGGACCTCTGTCTCTGAGTAAGCCTTTTCATTGTCCTTCAGCTGTAGGAGGGGTGCATTATTGAGAAAGTCATCTTAAAGTCACCATATTTGGGTTGTGTTTACATTCTGGTTCGTACAACTTTGAATAGTATTCTTGAAATGCTAAATTTATTGGTTTCTGTTCACATATTGATTCACAGCGATCATGTATGGTGGATATGGAAGAGTTACTCTCCATTTGTTTCTTTCTAAGTACTTACATTTAGCCAGCTTTATCAGCAGATTCCAAATACTTTTTCCTGAGTCTATGTAATGCAGATGAGGTTTCCTCATGTAGAATTGCTTGTAGCTCCATTCCAGTGATTAACACTGAATCTTTTAATTTTTGATAACTAGGATGTCTCATATGTTGGATTTCTAGGTTTTTCAGTTCCAACATTGACTTATTTTTTCTTTGGCTTCTTTGTTTCTGCTTTGCCGTAAGCACCAGCCTCTACATGTGGCTTTAAAAGCCTCCCAGACCATGAAAACAGAATTCAAGTTTATCTCAAAAAATTCTGATGTTCTGTCCTTTTATCAATGACACAAATTTCTCATCCTGTAAAAGCATGTTGTTAAACTTCTACTGTTTTGTTTTATGTAAATGAAAACAGGGAGAGAATGAGCGCCGGTCTGATATTAAGAATCTCTAAATTGATCACAAATGTGTTTCTAACTTCATGCAGGACTTTATGCTGTTTTGCATCAGTAAATATTAGCTTTGAATAAAACCAAAAAAGCGTACCTCCAGTAAGAAAACATCAGATTTAGAATTTCATTCTTTTATAATTTGTGCAGTTATGGTGCTACAAGAATCTCGTGCCGTAAGGATTATGACTTGACCATTAGCAGTGTTTGAATATCCTCCATCCATGGCAGCCACTGCTGTATTGTATTTCATCTCTACCCGCCCTACAGCGCCTGTTTCTCAAACCCTGTTACGCTTGTAGCACCCCACCCCATGATTCCCCCCGGAGCAGCTTCTGTCAGAGCATGACTTTGTCTTTCACTCTGAGCGGAGGCTGTAGTGGTTGCACTTGTCAATATGGGAAAGAACACAAATTTGCTCTGTGCATGGATAAAAAAAAACCCTCCAAATCTGACGGATACTGTTTTATTCTTGGTTGGACTCAAAACCTCTGCAGTAAGAATGAGAAAATATGTATATTAGTATATTGTGAAAATCTGCCATCTGCAGGTTGAAATGAGTGCAACATAAGCAACATTATGGAATAGCATCAGTTGTGTCCATAGTGTATTAGGAAATTAGCTGGTAAATTAATAAAATGCTTATTTACAAATGTTATATGGTTTAGTAATTTAAGAATTGAATACCAGATTTTAAATCCATATTTGTTTGCTGTAAATTGTAATTTTTGTGTGTGTGTGTATTTTTCTACAAAAGGAAGAAGAAGGTGATGAAGTCAGCATGTCCACGGCCACATCATTGTCCAGTCACAGGTTCCCCCCTGGTGCTTATCTGCAGAATTACAACTCCACCTATGCTGAAAGCACCTACAGTGGTCCTTTTCTGAAAGATGCTCACGAGGAGAACCCTGAGAGCATCCTGGACGACCACGTCAAGCGCGTCATGAAGACTCCAGGCTGCCAGTCGCCGGGGACGGGCCGCCATTCTCCCAAGTCACGCTCACCAGACGGTTTCCCAGGGGGCAAAGGGGTGGGACTTGGAATGGCGCTGTCCTCAGGTCAGGGTAAACATCCATCCAGGCACGGTGTCAAGGGAGAGACCGCCCACCTGTACCACCACAAACACGTGCACCACGTCCACCACGCAGGTGTTGGGAAGCCTAAAGAGCAGGTGGAGGCTGAGGCAGCCATGCGTGTGCATGGCAGCTTCCCCTGGGGCATGGAGACAAGTCATTACGGATCAAAGTCTCGCACCTACGCTGATGGCATGGGATCCAACCCCATGGAGCATCCAAGTTATATGTATGTATATGTATTTTCATGCAATAGTTGTTTTTTGTCAATAATGCATGTAAAAAGTTTTTGTTTCTCTCCTCTTACAAATAGTTTTCTTCCACTTTACAGAAGCAAAGGTGGCACACAGTGTAAAAGAGCGTTTAAGAAAGGTGAAGAAGTGCGGCCTTATGACATGCCCGGGCCAGCAGAGGAGATGGAGAAAAAACAGAAGATCCTTTTGTGGCTGATGGAAGGACAGAAAGAAATGATTCGGCATAAGAAGAGCCCATACGGGTCAGTGATGACCGCTGCTTTTTTTGTTCATTTATGATAGACTGATCATTTACTGTACAAGTAACAGTGACTCTTGCTTTGTTCAGTTTCATTGCTGATACTCAAAAAGTCACAACTTCACATTTTAGAAGTACCACTGGGTCCAAGAAGACCGCAGGCCATGAGGGATCCCGGCTTAGCTCAGCGGAGCGATCAGGGTCGGCGCACCCGTGCGTCAGCGCTCAGCTGCGGAACAACGTGCAGCCTTCTCATCCGTTCATCCAGGATCCCACCATGCCCCCCAACCCGGCTCCCAGCCCCCTCATCCAGCTGGAGGAGGTTTGCCGGCGGCTTGAGGAGGAGCAAATTAAGTCTGGAACTTTACAACCCAAGCAGAGGTAAGTGAATGGACGTGTCCCGTCATCATGTTTATCTGTCCAGCTAATCAGTGCAGTTTTTCAACAGAATCTGTTTAACTTGATCCACAAAGGAAGAAGCCGGATCTGTCCTTTTTTTTTTTTTTTTTTTTTTGTCTTTAGTCAAAATGAAATAGTTACTGTTTTGTTCTCTAGCCTGGGTGATCTTAAGGTCCGTCTGTGTCTAACTGCTGGGGTTGTTCGGTCCCTCAGGTATGTGATGGAGGTGATCCAGAGGGGTCGCACCGCAGTCAGGCCTGCACTGTTCCCTCCGCTCAGCGTGGTGCCCGCCGTTTCTGACAGCGAGCTCTCCGAGCCCGAGTATGTCCACTGTGTCCTACCAGTCCTGTTCCCAGTCATTTTTCCCACTATGTCCAAATTACCCACAGGTCATGGCAAACCCACTTCACTTCCCATTCTCATCACTGGTAGTTCATTTAATATCTTTGGGTTGTGGACTGTTGGTCGAGACAAAACAAGACATCCGAGGTTGCATCTTGTGCTTTTGGAAACAGTGATCGACATTTTTCACCATTTTCTGACATTTTATAGACCAAACAACTAATTTAAATCATTGAAAATAATCAACAGATGAATTGATAATGAAAATAATGGGTAGTTGCAGCCCTATAGTGCAGGATATAGTAAATAGGGAGTGATCAGACACATCCTACTTTTACTGCTGACGTCGAATGAAACAGGTTTTGTTACTATGGTTACTTGGAGTTAAAAATGTTTTGTGTGCTGATTTTAGAATAGTGGTCTAACTGAGCCATCTTTGATCTGAAGACTCCTCTTAATGGCAGCTAATGAGAAATGTTTCAGTGGCCTTGATATAAACTGTATTACTTTCCCTCCCTGTTGTAAATAACTATGATCGGACTTGATGGTAGAAAACACATCAGATCCCTTGCTGGTTATTTCCCATGGAGACCAGAGAGAGGATCACACAGGGAGTCGAAGTGTATGTTTGCTTTGTTCTGAAGTGTTGGGGAAAGAGTCCGTTTTTTGATGTTTTGTCAGAAACATGTTTCTGTTTGATGTTCGACTGCCCTCTCAGATGGGCAGATGGAGGACAGCAGATGAAAGGCAGATTAAGTGGTGCTGCCACAGTGTGAAGCTGCTGCTCAGACCTGTGAAGAGGGATCAGTACTTGATGCGTGCTCAGATCACAGCAGTCTATTACTAAATGCTAGAAATGTATTAAAGAACCTCTCTGTACCTACAAGATGCAAACTCCAAACTGTCAGCTGAAGATGAAGGATGTTTGTTTTGGTCTTGTGAGTTTTACATTCATTTACTTACACTAAAAAAGAGAATTTAGAGTAGAAGTATAAAGTGCTACTTTTGTCAAACAGACATTTAATCTGCAATTTCATCCAAAAAAATCTTTAAAAATTTGGGAAAAATACATTTACTGTATATCTGAGACTTGTAGTAATTCTAGTCTATTGAACTTTCAGTAATTTCACTGCTAATTTATTTACCTTTCTGTGACAAAAATAAAAGCAGTTCTGTGGTTACACAAGTTGGTACAAAGGCTAAAAACAGTTGAGTCCACCTCAGATAACATCATCTCATTGGGCGTCATGGCAGACTCAGCCACTGATGGTAAAGTAGAATAATCACTTTAAGGCCTCTCCCATGCAGAGGAAGTCTTGGAGTTTAAAGTGTTCCCATTTAGTATCTTTAAAGGGTCAGTTCGTGCTTAAAAAAGATATTTTTTCCACTTCCCTTTTGGTTGTTTCCAGCCCTGCAGATATTTATGGGTTTTCCGGTGTTTTGCTGAGGTTCCTGTTACTAATAATAAAACACAGAACTTTTTGTTTGGAGCTATAGATAGCAGCAGTGTTGTTTGTTTCCAGAACTAATTGTTGAAAGACACTGCTGTCTATTCAGTGGTTTGTTATAATCCACAACGCAGAAATGTCCAACCTATTCAAAACTCGGCAGTTAAAGTCAGCATATGAAGCAGAAAACGAGGACATTAGCCGGTATAATTACTCTCTTCATTTGCTCTGTGTAATAGCACCTACTGATTAGAAAGTTCTACTCACTGACCTCAGTTAATCAGTCCAAAATCATGGACCTTTTTTTTAAAAAAAATACAATTTACAAGCTCTCTGCCATGGTTCACACATTCCTCCCCCATTTATGTTTCCTTCCCTGCCTGTAGCCTTTCCTGTTTTGATGTTTGTCTGGTGTTGCTCATATCACAGATACACACAGATGCTAGCCTCATTTATATACTTTTATTGGTGTTGTCATTGTCATTATTGTTTCTGTAAAGCACTGTGAAATCGGACATTAGATATTAGTCTTTGCAAACTCTAGAGTACCTGGAAAATATGAACATGCAGCTTACGTTTCCCAGTTAAACATCTCTAAATTAGACTGTTTTTTTTATTCTTTGGTCCTCCCAAGCATATGTAAAAAGATATTTAACATAACTTGGAAAAGTGTGGACATAAATAAGGGTAAAAGGTTTTGTCTTTTCCATTTGCAGACACAAAGCCACTAAAAAGCAGCCATGTGAAAACATTATCGTGGCGTATTACTTCTGTGGAGAGCCGATACCGTACCGGACGTCTGTCAAAGGGAGGGTCGTCACTCTGGGCCAGTTTAAAGAACTGCTAACAAAGAAAGGAAATTACAGGTGAGATTTATTTGCAGAGTTTGATGTCTAATATTACACCTAAACATCAGAATTTAAAGTAATGCAGCTTTATAACTGAAGATTGTATTGTCTGTATGCTCTTAGATGCCAAAAAACAGCATATAAAATGCTATAAGCCACACTTCTTAAAACATTTGTGTTTTTTTGCATTAGATGCAATTAAATTTCAGAATTTGTAACTCTAAAAGGCCACAAATCCTACATCACAGATTGCAAATTGCATGCTCGGCTGAATAAAAACGACGTCCTATTTCCCCGTTAAGGGTGCTACAAATGTTAAAGTGTTGCCGCTGGGCACAGTGTAAGTGAACTTTCTTCTCTGCTTCTTCAGGTATTATTTCAAGAAAGTGAGCGACGAGTTTGACTGCGGGGTGGTGTTTGAAGAGGTACGCGAAGATGACGCCATTTTGCCCATCTTCGAGGAGAAGATCATCGGGAAAGTTGAAAAAATCGATTGAAGCGCATGTTGAAGAGGAAGGAAAGGTCAGCGTATGATGGAGCGACTGGATGGTGAAGAGGAAGTGTTTTAGGATTGAGAGCAGAGAAGAAAAGCGGAAAAAAGCAAAGCAGTGACTTGTGACTTTTGAGGCTCGGGAGTCCTTCTGGTGTGCTTGGAGCCGCTGCAGTGACGTTGGACTAGAAGGAAAGACCTCACTCACTTTGAGTGTAATGTAGCATTGTAAAATTTACTAGACAAATGAAGAACAAAAGTGCTACTAAAGCTACATATTTTTGATATGATGCATCATTCTAAAGTAACCACACTTGTAATTTTTATATGTATTGGTACCAGATGTGTACAGTTTGTGTTAAAAGATAACAAAATTTTATATCTATTTAAGTATTTAAAATGCTAATTTTCAATCCTATTGAAGCAGGAGTGTCGCCCCTGTTGAAGACGATCAAAATCCTTTACAGGGCTGATTTTTGTTTGTTTTTTTTACGTGTTTATTGTGAGAGCCCTTGGGACTCTGTTGTTTGCTTTTTGTAAGTGCTTTCAATATTTCATTTACAAGTCCTTTTATTTTGTGGCATTCAGTCAGGCTGCACTTTCATTGTATTATATACCACTGACTATGTCTCAATGTAGACTGCGACATTATTTTCTAAAACACTGAATGACCAGAAGAATAGAAACCCTTGTGCTGTCTACTGCGATCCACTACAACAGCTCAGAAATACTTGAAATACTTGTGAGAAGCTTGTGGTCGTTTTTTTTTCAGGCTCGTAGTTTACGGTGGTGTGTGTGTTGGTTTCAAAACACAAAATTCCAGAAACACTTTTAAGTATAATGTAAGTTAATACAACATCACCACAAACTGCAGTCTTAAAAATGACCTTAAATCTGAGTCAGATCCCCTCTAGTCTCAAAAAAAAAGTCACGACACGCAGTTTTTTTGTTTTTTTTCCAGTCGCAGGGCTGTTTTATTGGATTGCATTACTGCATATTGTTTTATTTCTGGTCACTGAGCGTATACTCAAATGTAGCCAATGGCTATGTTTACGTACCGTCTTCTCCTAATTTGTTTTTACCCAACCCAGTTGAAGTTTTAAGACAATTGCCTTGGACCAACACTGTAGATGGTGCAATAATACTGTCAGAATTATATGATTGGAAAATCGTAAGTTGAGTGTCTATGCAAGTTGGTTAAAATTGTGTCGCCCTAAACCACAAACTGCACGTTTGATTAGATGATGCTTCATTTAATTAATCGGGCGGAAATTTCAGTTGTTTTGAGGCCACTCTAAATCGATTTTGGTGATTAATCCTGATTGTTAATCAGACACGGGGCTTTATTTAAAGCAGTCTGTGCCCAAATTAAAAAAAATAGTCTCCATGGATGCCAGTTTGTTTTTTTTGTTTTTTTTATTTTATTTTAATAATTTCCAGTTTTACACTGAAATACACTATTTGGATTCAGTATCTTAAGTACAGCTTTCTGCATAAGAGGTCTGTGTTCATCATACAGGGCGCTCAGGTTAGAGCAGTTTTGCTACCTGTAGACTTGCACACTCAAGTTCATTCTTTCTTTGCAAAGAGGTCATATTACAGCATTTGAATGAAAGGGCCAGTGAATGTCATCAGGATGCTATCAAAGGTGAAGGTCACATGTAGTCATCTTTCAACATACTGTAAGTGCTTTACCATGTTACAGTAAGTCTGTTGTAACCACATAGATTTTATCTAATGAGGGCTAACAGACAACTAAAATGCCGCCATCATGTTTACATCAAGGATTTTTTTTTTCAAAGCTTCAAATTTCATTCACATTGGGTTGTTTCTGTGATCCCCAAGACTTACTATCCTAAATCCTTTAACACTGCATAGCTGAGTGATTAGTTAAGAAGGGGATTGCACCAAGAACTGATCTCTAATCTGTAGCCTTCTCTAGCTTATCACAGCTACATATTGTGACTGGCAGGAATGAGTTGTTCAGTGTGAATGATCTACTTTTGATAGATCACGTTACACCAAAGAGAAAAAAAAAATAAAATGTAGGTACGCTGGTAAATTACCCCTTTACATTTTTACGGTTATTATTTTGATATCCTTGTTATACAAATTTTTGGTGTTTAAAATGTTTTCTGCAATGGACAAAGGTGGTAGTTTCAGGATGCAGCACAAAAGTATTTGAAAATATGGATGGAACAGTTCATACAGCTCACAGGACTTTAAAATGTTGTTATTGCAATACTGAAAAAAATGTCAGCCAATTTAAATTTGCTGTCTCCTCTGTTTGGTAATGTAAATGACTCTCTTGCACTTGAATAGCACACAAAATAAACCTGAAAACGATGGCACAGAGACAGCTGGAAAAGCTGTATGTTAAAGGTGCAGTTTGTAAGATTTAGTGGCATCTAGCAGTGAGGTCACAGATTGCAACAAACTTAATACTACCTATTCCATTTCTGCCAAGTCTGTTCTGCTAGATGCCACGAAACTCTACACACTGCACCTTTAAAGTTCAAGGCCGCCATGTTTTTTTTTCTGTCCTTTGTGCTGAAGTCCATAGTGAGAAATATGGTATAATGAAAGCCTTTGTTAATATGGAATAACAGGCAGAAAGATGAGCGGAGCTTGAATTCAGAGTGCTGTATCGTATGTTTTTGCATAGAAACCCAGTGAATTTTTTTTTTTTAATGCTGTTTGATGCTTTTTTAGATGCCTAAATTGTATAATTTTAATATATTTAATACAATTGTTAAATTATACATGTTTGAGTACATGATCATCAAGTTAAATACTATATGTGTCATCTTGAGTTATGTTTATTTCTTTTGAAATATACCATAGGGTATCAAATCTATTATGATTTTTACTGTGAAAGCCCCGAAAGTGAACTTCTCTTATTCAAGATCAATGAAATGTATATAATAAACATCAGAGTGCCTTTATTACTAAACAGATGTGGGGACATAATTACCAGGAACTAGCTTTATATATTTTTTTGTTTAGACTCTTTTTTTTTTTTTCTTCTTCTTTTGCAAAGTCTTTCTTGTTTAATGTTTGTCACTATTCCACATTTTCTATGTAAATATGTACAACTTCAATTGTTATCATCCAGCAGCCCAGTCAGCACATTCAGTACCCTGGACCTGTTTCTGTTCACTAACTAGCATGGTTACCAATTAAAGGTACCTGGACAATAAATACATGCAATAAACCAGCGTTTGAGTTCGGCGTATAATTTAAAGGAGTGTTCAGACTAAATTTGTTCATATATTATCTGTTAAAATGACAATATTCTACATACAGCACAGCACCGGTTGTGTGTTGTGGTCCACGCCATTAACATATACATTATAGTGATGAGTTCTGTTAACTAGCAGGATAAGTGCAGTGTTACGTCTCAGACTGAAGAGGGCGCTCTTAGTTTACTGGTTAATGTTCAATTACTGCAAGATGCTCTGTTCATCTCGCAGTAATCCTCCCACATAAATGTTCAGGAGTATCAACGTGGTATTGAGAAAATGAGGGTCAGTGAGTAAATGTGTAAGCTGAACATAAATGCAGATCTAAATGGTTTTGCCTCAGGATATATGAGGAGAGTAAGAGTTTCACTGCTGAATAACCTGCACTGACCCAGAGGAACGGAGCACTGCAAACACTGCTCTCTCCTCTAGCTGTTCACATATTGATTTGGAATAAATAATGATAATCAATTTCCTGCAGAGATTACTGGGAATTGTGCTGCTTTTACCTTGACTCATACATGCTAATCAAAGCTTCATACTTGGACTTCTGTTTAAATGGACAGGATGTTTGGAGCAAATAATGCTGCACTTCTGTTGCCATGTTTTGTTAGTGATACTCATGCCCATCACATTCTCAACCCACAGGCACCTATTGAACTAATTATTGATTACCAGATCAGATTAGTGAATAAAAAGGACCTTTTTGCTGTTCAGTCATTCCCTTAAAGCACCGGAATTAAATCAAAGAAATAATCACTAATTAAGCTGTTTTTAAGCTAAATTAAAATCTTTATATACTTGAGTCTTTACAGAAGTGTTGAAAACAACCGAACAGAAGCACTGCAGGTGTTTGACACAACTGTTTTACACCTTTTAAAGGCACTGTATGACTTGTTCCTGCTACCTGTTGTTTCTTTGTGTTACCTGTTGAGATCTATCTGCAACAAGCTGACCTGCTTATAAACACCATTCCTTTCACTCACCCTCACCTTTGAGTCAGAGGTGATGTGCGTCACCTCGATCAAGTGAGTCAACAGGTTTGATGTCGCCGAGGTTCTGATGCTCAGAAATGGATGTGCTGGTTGTGAAGCCTTAAACAAACAAGAGGTTAGCTCAGAGACCTACACAGAAGTGTAAAACAAGACACTTCCCTTTACATTTTTGCGTTGTTGAGTAAGATCAGGTCAGTTTTCTGTCAAATCTGTTGGAGAAAGTGTTGAAATTGTCACTCTGCGTATTGTAGACTGCACAAAATGTGATGATTAAGCCATCCTATAAAAGCTATACATGATAATGATGATAATTGTGGCGATTTTAGCGATAAATTCTTCTACTAACATCATTAAATTGCACATAAACATGCAATGACAAAATGCTGTATGGTTGTATTGGTTTCCTTATTATCGTGTATACATGAAATATGTACAAACATGGTCAATGATTGCCTTAACAAACAGATACATACGTGAGAAAGATGCATCTTCTCATATAAGCTTCAGATAAACTTTGGAATATATTGTTCTTTTCTTTTTGTTGCACAAAACTGTGAATTTTGTCCCCTATCATGGTCAGTATGAACAGGAAGAATGATCACAGCAAGAAAACCTCCCCTACATGTATCTGCTGTGACGTCTCTGTCCCACCTCTGTGTTTTCCTCAGTGTTCCTTCCTCTGACCAGACCCTCTGATGTCTGCCTGCTCCATTTTCAGTTGCTATGGTACCCTCCTCAAACTCAGTTTCACCCCCTGTAGTGTAAATGTGTGTGAGAAATGACGGCTGAAAAATTGCTTCTGTAAACTACACTTGACGCGTGGCGAGTTGCACTAAAATGTGAGGATGAACAAGTCACCAATCGATATTTAAAGATGTATCTGTTATCACATTTTATTTGTTTGAAGGTTATTACAGTTGGCTGTAATATTTTGCTTGTGAGAGTATCTGAGAGTAACTCAGTGCATTATTGGATCAATTGAAGATAGTTTTACATATACTGTACATTTGAATTATGTGTTAAAGTAACAAGAACCCTTTAACTAGTGTGAGAAAATGAACTTTTAAAGAAATTGCACCCAGTGTTTTGAGAATCATGACTTTCAGGAGACATCTTGTATCCATCAGTTCAACTTTTGAAATGGAAAATATTTGCATGTTTACAGAATCTGGAATTTTTAATGAAGCTGCAGGATTTTAACAAGAAAAATTGAACTTTTATTTGTAGGAAAAACATATTAGACACAAATTATTTTTCAAAGTAGAGTATTTTATATACATCTTAAAGCATCTCTGGATCTTTAATATAGCACAATGCTTTGAATAATTTGGTCAAATGTCTACAAAGTAGGATTAAAGGAATTTGTAAGACAAATCTCACACGAAAATCACCCTTTGAGATTGAGAGACCCTACATATTTAATTAAAACAACAAAAGACAACAACAATGCACCAATTAAACTCCTCCACTGACCCTAATAAATCAGTCACTTCCATCCACAACGAAGAGTCAATCCCTCTTTGAATTGCTTTTCCCAAGGTTTCCTCCCATTGTACTCATGAGCTTAGATGATCGGTTTTTCCTTGTCGCTGGGCAGCTGTAAGTCGACTCAGTCTCTCATCACATCTTCAGCGCTGCTAAATGTGATGCATTTTCAACCACTCTCAGTAACAAAGGATTCACATCAAGTATAATAATCATCCAAATAAACAAAGAAATCTCATTTCCCCCTCAGGATGAATGATTTTTCAGTCAGTTGCGACTGTATCTCTTCTACCTCCTCTCACATCTTCCTTAAATCTATTTTTAGCTTGATGTTTGTGTCTGTGTAGCCTCAATGTAATTGCATTAACCAAAATTATACTAACGCAAACAAGTGACCTATTTTAAACCAATTTTTTTTTCTTCAGAAAAACTGTTGAAAAATTAAAGCTGCTAAACCGTCTACCAACTGCAACATTACTATACCCTTAGACAATCTCTAAATAAATAAAATAAATTGCAGTAGTGGTTTCCAGAGCAACCATAGCACTGACACAGACCCTGTCAAGGTTGTCAGTTATGTAAGTATAAATTCCCTACAACAATTTCAACAGGTCTGCAGCCACATTACATAAAGCTTTAACATTTACAAAAAAAGAACATCCAATCTTTTCATATTTACTCATTTAGGTGTAAGATGTGTGTTTTCAGTAAAAGCTTTGTTCCCTCTGCAGTGGTACATTTAACTTAATGGAGATATTGCTGGTGCTTATTAATGTGTCATAACATCTGCTGGGTGATCTAGGGAAGGCCAAAGTGGCCATAATCACAGCGTAATTATGTTGAAATCGTGAATCACACTCACATTTTGATCTTGAATGAACATTTATGAAAAGCTTTGTTTTGTGTGACAAATAAGATTTTTGCAATTTTGACAATTAGCGAAGATTCTCATGAGGAAATTATGTATAATTGCAAAGCAAACAGCGACCTCTGTCTGAGAATTTTTTTTCCTGATCTGGTTCTCTATCTCCTAATTATAAAAGAGCTTTATGTATAATTTCGTCATTACAGACTTCTGTAAACCAACAACTAGAGTCACACTATCAGTCTCTATTGGAATATTATAGTATGTAGAATATTACAATAACTTTACATGTGGTTGCAGCAGATCCTTTACTTCAGTGATAGTACGAATACAGCAATGTACAAATACTCCATTACAAGTAAAAGTCCTGCATTAAAAATCCTACTTAAGTAAAAGTACATAAGTATTAGCAGCAAAATGTAGTAAAAGTATTAAAGTAAAAGTAGTGGTTTGGTCTCTCTGGCTGATATATTATTATATATGACATTATTAGATTATTAATACTGAAGCATCAGTGTGTAAGCAGCATGTTACTGTTGTAGCTGCTGGAGGTGGAGCTAGTTTCAACTACTTTATATACAGTTAGCTAGTTTAGTCCAGTGGTTGCCAATCAAGGGGTCGGGCCCCTCCAAAGGATCACCAGATAAATCTGAGGGGTCATGAGATGATTAATTGGAGAGGAAAGAAGAAAACTCATAGACATGTGAAATGTGACCCCGACTACACACTGCTTTTTGTAAGACGTTAAAGGTCAAAAAGGTTGGAAACTACTGGTTTCATCTTTAACAATGTGTTGTATTTTAAAAGTTTGTTATATTATCCATTGTGTCAAATCTTCATCTGAAAAGTAACTAAAGCTGTCAGATAAATGTAGTGGAGTAGAAAGTACAATATTTACCTCTGAAATGTAGTGGAGTGGAAGTATAAAGTAGCATGGAAAAACTCAAATTACAAGTACCACAAAATTGTACTTAAATACAGTACTTGAGTAAATGTACTTAGTCGTAGTTGTAGTTGGGTTGCAGTTGTAATTACTGAACGGCAGTTGCTAATGGTGTTAATTGTCTGCTGATGTCAAAGATGACTGACTAACTAAAAGGGACTGCTGATACCAGTCCTGACATTTTAACAAATGATTATTCAAGTTTGTTACATCAAGATCACAAAATTGCTCTTTCATGATCACAAGAAAACAAAGCTTGTTATGTTTACATGATAATTACTTGTGATTGTGATTGTATTTCTGTTTTCTGTCAGAGATGTTTAGCTGATGTGCCTCTGTGTTGCAGTTGTGTGTTGTGATATACTATGTATTTTCTTGTATGATACAGTTAATTTATTTCTTCTTTTTTGTGCATTCTTAATTGAACCTGCTGGTCGACCGCCTTAACATTAACATTATAATCTGAGCATCCACCACTGTGACTGGTTTCAGTCTCACATCACCAGCAGAAGTTTTTCTGTAGAAGTTGGATGAGAAGCTTCTTTCCTAGAATAAATACTATACACACTTTTTTATGGAATAATTTAAATTTAAATTAATTACTTTAACAACATTTTTCTTTAACTCACTGACTGACACTGACTCACTGATTCACTTACATCTAAAACAAGTGTATAATTATTCCAGTGGTACACTCCAAACTTCACACATTGGTGGAAATGTGTGAGACATGAATATGTGCTGTCTTAAAACATCGTCCAGTAATAAATGATGCTCATTCCTGGTGCTGCTTTTCATTTCTAGCAGATTGATTATTGTGCTGTCCCTTTCTCTGCTCCATTACACTGTAAGGCAGCTACATCTTTATAACCGGGCTCTCATTGTCTTGTTCCACCTTACACCTCTGACACCTTATGAACCAGATCTCAGGTCATCCAGCACGCGTCTGCAACCAAAGCTGCCAAAGCTTTGTAGCTATTGTATGTAGCATGGTTATTGCCCCTTTGTCTTTACATAATTACAGGCATTGCAGACAGAAATTCAGTTTCAAAGAACAACTTTGTTGAAAGGTTTGAACATCATTACATAACGCCAAAATTAGTGTGTTTTTTTCTTGACAACAAGAGCTTAATTTATTCATTTGTGTCTTCTTTTAAGTGCAGCATGACCTGTAATGCCTCTCGCTCTGCTCTCACTTCCCAGAGAAGCGGTGGTCTCTTGGGGATCTGCTCTGCTGTGCTGTGCTCAATAATATCATCACTAAGTCCTGCAGCTAAAACAGCAGCTAATAACATGTGGTGGGATAAAGGCAGCAAGTAGATTATATTTCCTTATATCCTTTCTGTTCCATCCTATTAGACCATCAGGTGTCCAATTGCTCAAAAAGACAGAAATAGACATTAAAACAGCACATATCAGTCAGTCAACACACATGGAATCAATTCATGTGAATAAACAGTATGTGCAGAGCTGATATCTGGTTTCAGTGCTGTGACATAATCTCCTCCTGCAAATCCTAAACTCAGTACAGCAGAGATTAGGGAGTGACAAACATTGATAGATAGCTTTAACGCTAAACTAACCGAGCCAGTGTAGCTCAGTGTTAAAAGCATAACCCAAGTTAAAAGTGTGAGGTAGGATTGTAAAGACATCCTGTTTGGAGTTTACAGTTTTGATGCAGGATCTTTAAGTCCACATTCATGCATTAATTTGTATTGAATAAAAGTACACTAAAAACTCACAGAAGAAAATATTTTATTTGGTCATGTAAGTATAGCACATTGTGTTTTAAAACATTTTGATAAATATCTATTTAAATATATATATGTATATGTTCTTAAAATCTACAGGCTGTTACTTTTGAAAACTCTACATGATGAAACAGAACGAACAGAGAGACACTTCAGTATATCGATGCAAAGGACAAAATCACAGTTAACACATTTGAGGAAATTTGGTCAGTGCAAAGGAGAATGTTCCGTTTGGAAATTAGGCTTATTAAGAGGAAAATTGCATCTTACACAATCTGAACAGGACACAACTAAGAGGCAAGAAGATTTTTTTCTTTTTATAGCTCTGAGGTAGGACACAAGCTCACAGCGAAACAGAGAGAGAGAGCGATACTGAGGATCTGCTTTCATTTGGAGAAAGAACGTATATAAACCATGTAAATGATGATTATCATTTCAAAGCTATTAAAGTTTTAAATACACAAAATACACACACTTTAAAATACATAACTCTTAACTGCGTAAGTGCGCTCATTGATAAACACATTAATTTAAATATATTATACTTTACACCAAAGAGAAACATGCCATGAATATAATCATTGCAAAATACAAGTAAAGCAAGAAATTAGAAAGTCTAATTTTCAAGTGGGGTCCAAAAAGAGTTAAGTCTCCTATATATAACTGTTAGTTTTTAATATTTATTATATACTAATCTCTTTTTACTCAATTTAGTCCTCTTGACACCTGATTGTTGCACTTTTTACACCAGAATGTAGTCCAATCCAAATGTTAAGACTTTTAAATGCTGGTATAAAATTTAAATATAACTGAATATCATGTTTGTACACAATTTTCTGAAAGTGTCGTCACATCATAACATATATTTAATTCAAATATACCAGTAATATCTTGACAAGATGGAACAGCATCTGCATGCAAGATATAAAACAAACGGACCAAAACATGTCCAGCTTCAGTTTGAAAAACTACAGTCAAAAAAAATTATTGGGAGACGGTTACCTTAATGGGAGATGTGCAGGTTTACAAAAAAAAAAAAGGTTTAGTCAAACTTTGAAGAAACCAGTCAAACGTGTTGGAAATACTGGTAATGACTGAACTGTCATCTGACTTATGTGTGTGAGCAGGAATGACCCTAAACCTTCATCAAAGCCTGTTTGACCATTTAAAAAAAGGGAAAGGTGAAACATTCGGTAACATCATGAGACACATGCTCTTTATATGGGTCATATTAATGGGTCATATCATTTTCATATCATTTTCCACAAGCTAACACAGTTCCCTGGGGTCTTAATTAAAATGTATCTGACATGCCTTGGTCAAAATATCACAAGGATCAAACACCCGAGCAGCCTTCTCATCTTGTCCGACAGCCCTGTTCAGAACGGCTGGTTTGAGTTCCTGTTGAGCGTGTGAACCCTGGAGAAACATAGCAGTGCCCTAAATGGTGCAGCAAACACACCAAATGTCTGGTGTTACTTGTACAACTTTGACCACAGGATCATTTGTGTTTATTCGCATTAGTCACATGACATTGACTGCAGGATAATTTGTGTTTATTCGTGTTACTCATGTGACTTTGACCGTGGGATCATTTGTGTTTATTCGCCCGTGGGCATCGCCTGGCCTGGGCATTCAGGGCTGTAGCCCTGAAGATTTTTTTCTTTAGCGCTGAATAATTCTCCATTTTGAATGGTTTGTCACTAAAGAAGACGGCAGTGTTGTAATTTTGTATCTTTAGTGAACGGAACAGAGGCGAGACTAATCAGAGAGAGTTTACAGGAAAATATGTGGAAATATTTTGGCTGACAGCTCTCTGTCACTTCTGTAATTGATGGGATTACTATGCCAAACGCTAGCTCACACAGTCAGTGTGAGGAAAAAATGAATATACAAAGATTTTTTACCGGTAAAGGGGTTGAATCTGAAGCAGTGGCAGGAAAACAAGGTGTGTAAATGTCTGTGTGAGTTCCAAGTTACGTGAACATGATATGAAGCAGAGCATAAGTTATATACAGTGGATGTACTTTGCATTGCACTGTAGCCAGCTAAACCGTTAGCAATGATAGCTTAGTTGTTCCTCCCCTTGGCTCGCGACACCAAACTAGCTTAGTCTCGTGTTAGATCTTAACCTCGTGCCTGTTTCCCGTCTTATATTGCAGCCCGTTGGGTCATAACAATACTGAAGTAACCAGATAATATAATTTTATTCAGTCATTGTCTACATTTTTCAAGAGGTAACAATATTTTCTCATGTTTTACTACCATTGAGGTGGGAATTGTGGTTCATATCAAGTAGGTCCATCAGCAATGATTTTGCAACAAAATATGTAAATTTAAGTAGTTAGCCATTTTCAGCTGTCATTCATTATGGGTTTTGAGAATTTTCCATCATGTAGGCCTGGTAATAATGGTAGTAGGTAACTGATATGATGCTCATTTTGGTTTGAGACATTTGAGTGGCTGGAATATTCATGTGCAGATTATATGGTGAATCAAATCCAAACTCTTCCTTCTCCAATTTTCACATTTTTTAAGTAATGTGTAGCCCTCACATGCTAGAAAAAAATGCATGGTAACAG
The DNA here is from genome assembly GCA_038419695.1 of Scomberomorus guttatus. Classification (NCBI taxonomy): domain Eukaryota; kingdom Metazoa; phylum Chordata; class Actinopteri; order Scombriformes; family Scombridae; genus Scomberomorus; species Scomberomorus guttatus. The sequence continues at coordinate 2,900,439 of CM076459.1, forward strand.
TCTATTTAGAAGTACGCTTTCAAAAGCTTTTTGATGGAGTTTTTTGATTGTAGCTGCTCCATCCACACTCAGAATAATGTCATCTAAAGGCATAAATACAGCAGTGATGTTATTGTTTATACACATGGATATCTACATACTGTGTACATACCTTTATAATTATATAAACTCACTGGCATTTAAGATGTTTATTAGTGATGACACCAGCTGAAGTGGAGTGTGACAGCGGTGTTAACTTAGCTCTGTCTAGGTTGAGAAGCGAGTTTAAAGATAAATCCACTTAATCCTAAAAATTTAAACAATAAACTCCTCTCGTCGGTTAACTGCTCCAGATCAGAGCAGAATTGGGTATTTATTCCTCCAGAAGATGAAACAGCAGCAGCTGCAGCAATGCAGGACTCTCTGGCTCTGCTCCCCAGCTCTCTCCTCCAGAGCTGGCCAGCAGTCAGCAGCCGTCTGTCGGGAGGCAATAGCTCTGTCCCCTGGTCCAGCCCTGTGATAGATGCATTTTTAGCTCTTAGCTTAGCTTAGCTGATCTTAGCTTAGCTTAGCTGATCTTAGCTGATCTTAGCTTAGCTTAGCTTAGTTTAGCCGGGTCCCAGCCGGTGCTTGCAAGAAAAACATGGCTCAGAAAATTTAGTGGGTGGAGACTCAGATAGAGGCATGGATGGGGGGGGCGAGCAAAGCCAGGCCATACCAAACTGACTGGGTTGTCTCATTTCACAGTTTGTGTGTTGGTTAGGCACATCAGAGACCCAAATATATACACACACACAGCACTGAAAGGAATGGCCTCTTTAAAAGTGCTGAAGTAATGGGGATACTTGAATATACTGCAAAAACTTAAAGAAATGCCAAAGTGCAAGCCATGGTTAAGGCAAATGGTGGAAACAGGAAATACTGAGAAATGTTCACTTTTAGTAAATACTGACAACCCTTTTGACTTATTGAATATCTAAGTAAGTAAAGTAGGACTGAAACAAACATTTTTGGTAGTGGACTCACTGTGTACATAATATTACTCTATATTTATATCTGTAAACATGTTTGTGCATGAATCTTTTAATCTCCTCCTGTTTGCCACCAAAAGTATGAATACCATGATGAGCATTTAACACATTTTGTAAAATATTAGCTGCAGTGTCTTTCACATAAGGCAATCTGTACTGAGCTTGTCAGCAAAGCTGAATCACTTGTCAAGTCTGCCGCTGAAAGGGCAAATTCAGTGTCACTGTGGCTTCTCTTGGCTCTGCAATTGGCCTGTTAATCATTTCACATTCATTCTGTCGTATGTTCTCCTCGTTCATCTGTGACACCTCCGTAGAGCCTGCTTCAAACCCAGGCACAGTGTTGGCAACATGAACTACATGCACCTTATTTCTCCCATTTTTACTGAGGATACAGCTAAACACCTTCTTGAAGCCTTTGCGAAAGTGCTTGGACACCAGAGCGTACACGATGGGGTTGACGCAGGAGTTGGCGTAGGCCATGCAGTGAGAGAGGATCCTGAAGGCATACGTGGTCTGATTGAAAGGGAAGTCTCCGTACAGGTAGCACAAGATCACGACATGGTACGGCAGCCAGCATATGCAGAAAAGCACGGTGACAATGATGATCATTTTGGTGACTTTGCGTTTAGCTCTCTTGGACTCCGACATGCCATCCAGGGGGTCGACAGCCGTCCACAGGTACTTGATGGTCCGAGTGTACGAGAGGCTCACGATCAGTACAGGGATGACGTAGCCGAACAGGAAGGTGCACGTGTCCAGCACTTTGCGGTTCTGCTCCTCCCAGCCGGGGATGCACACAGTACTGTTGGCGTAATCGATCAGGTCGTAGTAGCTGAGATAAGGACCCGCAAAGACCAGGGAAAGACCCCAGATGATCACCATGGCAACCACGGCGTTACAAGGGGTTCTTAGCTCTCTGGAGCGTAGCGGGTAACGAATCGCCAGATACCTACAAAGACAGGAAAAAATAATACTGAATTAATAAATGCTATTCAAGACACACAAAGATAAATAGTGGACTTGTTGACTTTATCTGGTGGATTCTTGGGTTGCTCGTAACTACTCTTAACTTCATAGTAATAAAATATCCTTCCTGCATTACTGTAACTGTCCTGCCTGCACATTGTGATTGGCTGAGAGATATTCCAGGAAGTGTCTCCTCTCTGAACTCTCTGAATTTTCTAAAAAGCTAATCATTTTCTGAATTCAAAGTTTGTATATTATACATTATTTTTTTGTAAATCAAATACAGTGATGCATGAGTGCAGAGGTCATGACAATCTATTTTTGGTAACCACCAATATTTTGATTATGGGAGGGGAGCATCTAATATCCATAAAGGATGCTGCCACCTCCACACTTGCCTTTAAAAGCATTATGGCTCATACTGAGAGAACTGGATGATTGTCATTCACACTAAAGCTGTTCGTGGGTATTGTTGTATAAAAAAAGCCTTTAGGGAAATTTGTCAAACATGGCCACAAAATCCATAAAAGACATTTTTAAATGAAACTTTTCAATAGTATCTGATCTTGCATAAATTGCTTGGTAAAACCATGACAATAGCAGAGAATGTGACTGTAACTTGTGCTTTTAATGCTGCTGAACAGGTGGGCGATAAAAGCGCAAATCCACATACCATGTGTTGTCATGAAAAAGAGGTTTATATTATATTTTCTTAATATTTTTATGGCACAAATCTCTTTCACTGCTCTGACACAATGCTTTTCACATATTATTGTCCCATCATCACCTGCGTTGTCCATCTTTGCACATGTAAAGCTGTATTTATGAGTATTTATGATGTTTTTACAAGCTAATGTTCACAGGGAATTAGCTTCTTTTGCCCAAAAAGCAAAGCCGCAAATCCATGTCCTCTCCATCCTCATTCACAGCACACTTGAGCCGGCTCTCCACAAACATAAGAAACAGCCCTTGAAGCCTTGCTGAAATGGGGCCAAAGACACTTACATTCAACATGAAAGGGGAATAAAGCAGATACCTTGTCACATATGGAAGCTCAGTGTCTTGGACGAAGTACTGACACATTACTCTGTAAGCTTAGCTGAAATTGTCAGATTTATACAGAAACACAAGCTACTGGACAGTCTGTTAATCTCTGACAAGATTATATTGCTTTTTGCATTTGTGTTTGCATTTGTGTTACACTTCTACATGATGTTTTGCTGAATAAGAAACCAACTAAAGACTAGAACAGCAGACTGGGAAATATCTGAACCATTACATTTTCTATGAAATTGAGCCATGACTATATTTCAAAGTTTCCTGAAAAACACAAATCACCCACTTCGCCATGCACTGACTCTACACAGATGCTGTTGTGGCTATTTGCAGAGATATTTACACTGATCATACTAAATTTAAGAAGACATGAACTGCCGTATTATAATTATGCATAACTGCAGCCTCAACACATACACATTTATACATAGAATACATAGAGGTTAAACACTATTTTGTGTAGGAGAGCTGAGCATCATCTACTGTACATTGTTTTTTGGTACTGTTACCTTTTGCATGCTCCGGATCTCAACTATATGTTTTGAACTGCAAGTGCAAATCGACTCCCTGATTAAAAGCAATAACTGTAAATTGTTGTGTTTTATATGGAATCATTTTCTCAGGCATAAAATCACAGTAAACATATGATCCGCCCCTGGGTAGCACACTGCAGCGGCAAATACTTCCCATTTAAAGAGCGGATCTGTGTGCTGCTGTTCATTCAGGCTGAACTGTGATTTAATACCTGCTGGGGTTTCCTGGTCTAAAGTGTAAACCATAAGCTGCTGCTTTTTTTTTTTTTTACTTGTTACAGAGGAACTGGGGGAGGAAAATGAGAGAAATTCATTAACCTCCCAAGTCAGATGTTCCTGCTCTTTTCCAATCTGAGGAGGAAACGTCTGGCTAGCAAGCTGAAAATCTATTTTGATCCTCTATAAAGTGTAAACATAGCCAGTGTGAAAAGAGGGTGTCTGCTGCAGAGGGCAGCTGCACACTGACTCTGTCCATATTGACTGAGTTGATAATATTGCCCAACAATTTAGAGCTTACTCTGCGAGGGATATAATATTCAGCTCGGGATGATGCATGATTCTCTCATAAGATATTCAATTATAGATTTAGGGTCTCTGTGAGGTCTTAGAGTTCTAATACTGCAGGAAAGCGATGTTCCTCCAGTGCAAACAAAGCCTACTCCCAGAACTCCTCCCTCAAATTAATATTTTGTGCCCTCTAATTACAAAGCATTAAATTACTAGTTTGTGCTCCCTATGTACTATTTCATTCCCCCCTTTTAGTGACTCATGCCCTTGAACGTCTTAACTCATTTCCTTGAATGAATAATTTGTGCCTTTGAGTGACTAAATCTTTGATGAATTTGTTCTCTCTCGCTTTTCTCCCGAGGAGGACGGCTGCTCCGGAACTTTGAAACTGAGTTTGAAGAAACTGCAGCACTGCAGAAACAACCTGTTATCCTGTTGGGAAGTCAGAGATAAGACAGAATTGTGTTTAACAGCCAGAATCTAAAGGATATCCATGTATCTCAGTCCAAGTTTAAAATAAAGCTGGGGAAGACAAGGACAAGTGGAATAAAGGATAACTTACAGCTATTTATCTGAAGGAATTCATTAATTTAAGGGGATAAATGGGAATTCATAAGCATGAAATATTAATGAAAGGGAACCAATTATTGAATTTGAGGGTAGGAATTACTAAATAGGTTTAACACAATAAGTATATGAGAGCATGAATTAGTAATTTGAGGCCACAAAATACTGCTATAAGGAATTTATCAAAACAATTATGACACTCATGAAACCCTCATGATGGTAACTGGTGAAAGTAAAGTAAAGCCAAACACATATAAGATGATGAGTAGTGACAACCTTTGGCAACATGAAGCAAAGAGCCTTGTCGTACAATAATTACATCAGTGTAATTTGAAATTTAATGGGGATGTTTTGAAGGTCACATATGGTAGTTAAATTGAAAAAAATAGCAAAATTATAGGTAATTTCTGTGTTGTATAACATACTGTAATAACCATGTTTATATGCACAATCAAATGTTTTCTCCTGTGGAGAGTTAATAATAACGTACCTGTCAACAGACACAGCAGCGAGTGTGAAGCTGCTGGCGTACATGGTGAGATTAATAAAGAAGTGGACCACTTTGCACATGAAGGAACCAAACACCCAGCCCTCCAGAGAGTAGATGGTGGCTTGGAAGGGAACACAGAAGATGATGAAAAAGAAGTCGGCCACGCTCAGGTTGAGTATGAACAGATTGGTTGTGTTGTATCCGACCTGCCCACTCCGCAGCAGCACAGCGAGCACCAGGCTGTTGCCGATGGTGCCCAGCAGGAAGATGAGCGAGAAGACCACCGACACAATCACACTGGTGGGGTTCAGCTGGTAGCTTTCAGACACATTCATCTGCCCTCCTGGCTTGCTGAAATCCTCAAAATCAGACATTTTGCGAGTCTGGAACAAGAAAATAATAATAATAATAATCATGATTTCCCAATCGTGTCTTATTCACTTCCAAGTTAGTCTTTGCAACTTCTCAAATAGTTTTGAAAAAGTTGACAAGCCTGCACCAGAAGATTTCTTTATCCAATTAATCCCCTGTTGAGTCATGCCACACATAATAACTGGCTGGTGATGTTTTGTCAGATGTGTCCTTGGACTATTTTTAGTGTTTAATTACAAGTAATGCTGCAATGCAGTAAATCTACAGTTATAAAGCTCCTAAAATGCATTTTGACTTTTATACTTTTAGTGTCAACTGAAGTTGAAATGTTAAATCAGTTTAAAAGAGTGTTAAATACAATACTTTTTTTTGTTCTTTTGCTGTCACAGAGCAAAGTGAGGATAAATCGTGTAGTAGACTGTGTCAATTTGTCGGGTTCAAATATAAACCAGAGGATTCTCAGGTAAGTGGACCAAACCACTCGCAGCAGCTGATTCACCTCCTCTCCTTCCTAATCCAGGGAATTGCGTTTTAAACCGAGAGTGGTCTGAGTGCTGTTGTCTTGTCAGAGTCACTCGATCAAAAATGAAAAGAGCAGAAATCCATTTCTGCTGGGGGACTATTGCTCTCAGCCCAGAAAACATCTTAAGTGATCATCTATTCAAAGTGAACCTGAAAGCAGTGACCAATAACCATGTCATGTTAGAGCTTTTAATGTATTGCGGTTTCATGAAATGATATCTACATTAATGGGCTTTTTTTGTCAAATCGTTGTGTTGTTGGATTATGAGTGGTACAAAATTGGGGCTTTAAAAGTAAAGAGCTGTTCTTCACGGTGAAGTTGATGAGTCACAGTGGGGGGATACACGATGCAACGTGATGTCTCCAAGCATTTAATTTAATCCCATCCATCTGTCAAAGATTTCAATTATGGATCAAAATGTTGAACTCCATTAAATGAGCAGCTGGGTCTGCAAATCATTGTGTTTCGGATGATGATACATCCGTATGTTCTTTGTCAAGAATCGGTCGATCTCTATGGAATTTCATCATATCTGAATTTAAAATATAATAATGACAAAAAAGCATGTTACGTGACAAAACCATTGCTGTCATGAAACTATTTTTATTTGTATTTATTGTGTGGCATTTATGATACAAATCTCACATACATGTAATTTATGAGTTAGGGTTGATCGATTGGATACATTATTACTACAGTATATTTGCCATTCCCTTCATAACTATCCTTAGTGTTTGAACTGGTAATTTCTTGAGATTGTCATGTGCAGGCTCCATCGAATCTGAAATTACAGTGAGATCAGATTGCAGGTCAACTGCCATTCAGACCCTTTGGAGTACGAGAGGTGATAATGGGAAGCTGGAAGCAGACGCAGTGTATCAGGGTTCAAGTGCATTTTAATCATCTCTTCACACTGACTTCTGAAAAAAAAGAGGGAATTCTCATTTTTCTGTCGTGTAGACTTCAATGCGAGACCTGTTCATTGTGTTGAAGGAAATGTATGTTATATCACCTTCAATCAGTGGACTGCATTTAGAAATGGCACTTTTCTTGTAGCCTTTTTGTGAACTGATAGGCAGGAGAGCGGTTCTGAGGCATTTTCATCCAAAACTGTTATCTTCTTGATTACCACTACAGAATATGTGTTGCGCTTGCAATTTCCAGTCATGAATGGAAAAAGGAAACAACCCATATATTGGAACTTCAACGCTATGCCAAGCTCAAACTACAGACATCAATTTTTTTTAGACTGAGAAGGAGGGAAATGGTATCACCCTGGAGCAAGAAATCAGCTTGATCTGAATTGAACTAAAGAGGCATGAACAAAGGTTGCTAATTATTCTACCTAAATGAACAGACAGGGTTTTTATATGAAAGACAAAGCATGATGAATTAATACCCCATATCTACGGCAGTACAAATGAGATCACTTATAAAATTCATGGAGCTGAAATAATATTGCAACAAGAAGAAGCTCAGATTGCAACAAAGCGAGATCAGAATTCAATTTGGTATTTGTCTCCCCAGAAATTGATGAAGAAATCAATCATAAGACGGTTGTCTTTTTAAAGAGAGAAAACCACAATCACAGGGAAATAAAATACCGTAACTGTAGGCGATAAAAACGAATATATTGTGACATTATTGTAAGTCATCCTCTGGCTTTTATGCGTCCATTCCTCAAATCTCAGCAATAACCAGCTTAAAATTAACTATGAAACATTATTAAACTTTCAACACCCTTTGAGTATTAAACTCTTCTGCTGCCGGTCAGCATAATCAGAAACATGACTGAGAGCTAAATGAAGAGGATATACTGATCACAGTCAACAGCAAATAAATGAGTCATAATAAGTGGAGATTGTAGACATTATAATATTTTCTTATTAACCTTTTAAAGAGGCAGGGTTATACTTGCTGGATGCTACAGTGGAATTTTCCTCACAGCTCTGTGTCCATGCCTGACTTCAGCAGTCTCTTTCTTGGAGTGGCTGATTTCTCTTTCTTCCCACTAGGGAAGACAACCTGGACTGATATTACATTTCCGAATGCAGTGGGATACCAGGGCTAAGATCAGCCGGTGCTGAACATGTGCAAGAGTCTCAGGGAGGATCAGAGAAAACAGGGATTGGCACACAGGAGCTTTATGAGCTGGTAATAGAGCGTTTGGGACTTGACAGGTTGTGGAATTTACAGACTTTGGCTGAGCGCAGTGTGATGGATGTGAGGGCATAATTAGAATTTTTTGGAAATGAAACAATGAGTAATGAAAACAGCAGAGCCAGAGGGAGGAGGAGGAGGAGGTCTGATGGGGATGTAGCTCAGCCTGAACCAGACTCCATGGGAAAACATCTTAATTTTGAGAGGAGAGGAGAGGTTTCAACATATTAAAAAAATGATGAGGAGGCATAGATAAGGCAAGACATTGCATCACAATACCTGGCATCTTTATCTAGAAGCAACCAAGCTGGAATAAGATACATGATATGAAATCTTTCCCTGCCTGATGTCAAGGGAAGATTAACAGCCAAACTTTAGATATCAGCCGTCAAATGTTTAAAAAGAAAAATGCTGGTTGTGCATCATTCATTTGCATTGCAGATGTTCTATAGATCCATTCAAATAAATCTATTCTGTACAAACAGCAGAATCAGCATGCAAATGAGGCAGATGCAATATGATAAACCTACCAGGATGATGATGAGTGGACAGTATCCAAAGCTTCAGCGCTCCGCTCTGATTAGGAACACTCCCAGCAGACCTGCTCTGTTAAGATGCTCATACTCTTCACACTGAAGCCTCTGTTCTTCCAGAGTATATCGCTATCTGCCTGTGTTGCTGCTATCTTACTCTTTCTCCGCCTCCACCCCTTCCACCCAACCCCTCTCCCCTTGGTGAGGACTCCTCCTCCACATTCACTTTAATGTTCACACTTCACTGCAGAAAAGGATTGCAGTGCAAAGGTATGGAGGGAGGCTGCAGCGCTCGGAAATCTATTCACAATCAGTGCATAATTAGGGGTTTGCTGACAAAATAACCTTTATGCAACATCGATTGCCACTCTCAAGAGTCTGCACATGCACCCAAATAAGCCCCACTCCAAATGAGGCGGTGACCTTTGCATTTGCGTTCATCTTTAACATGGCTTGTTGTGTAGTGAGTGAAATTATTGTCTGCTAAGAGGGAGCACGATTCAATTTAGCCAATCAATTCAAGGGGGACACAGGAAAACAATATTGTCAGTGTACACATTGTTATAGCTTTAATTAGTGGGTAATGTCAGTTCAGCGTCAGGTTCATAACATTGAAGCAGGTGAGTGCGTCACTATGGAAGTCTGGGACATCCAATATTACTGATTGTCTCTTTATAAGCCTCTGTTGAAATATGTTAAAAGATCACAGCAAATCACTTCAAACAACCGCAACTGACATTCTCCAGTCCACACAAACTTGATCCCCTTCTTAAGAATGTCCGTCAGAGGGGCCACTAATCCTGCAAAGTTGGGCACAAACCTTTGATAGAACCCACTCATGCCAAGAAAGGGTAGATTCACCACTAGTCCAGCAGCTTCTATTCTGTCAAAAAGCTGTCCAATATGGAATACATGTTCAGACCACAAAGAGCTATGTCCCACAACATCATCTATATAGGTCATCACATTCTCTAGTCCTGCAGTTACCTCATTCATCAACCTCTGAAACGCTACCGGGGCATTCTTCATTCCGAACTTTGCAGAGATAGGAGACCTTTAGAAGTAACAAATGCAGAAACATACTTGGCTCTATCAGTTAATGGCACTTGTTAGTATCCTTCCAGCAAATCAAATTTCAACACAAAGTGAGCGTGTCCATTCCTATCTATGCAGTCCTCTAACCTAGGTATATTTTCTCTTGCCACCTCACAGGCCGACTGAAGGTAGCAACACACTGTAGCACCGCACTTTGTGTCGTAGACTCAAGGAGCTTTTCCTTTGTAAGTGGCCCTCCATCTTCATTTCCACAGACCAACTCAAAAGGACTAAAACCAGTGGACTCATTGCGAGACTCTCGAATTGCAAAGAGCAGAAAAAACATGGCTGCATCGCAAACCCCAGGGCACCCTACACAATAGGTCTTGATCTTTGTTTTTAAGGTTTGGTGATAACGCTCTATAGCACCCTGTGATTGTCAATGGTAAGCAGAAGACACAACCTGCTTAATACCAAGGTCATACATTACCTCCTGAAACATCCCTGATGTAAAATTGCCTCCACAATAGGCTTTATACTCCAAGGCACAGCTTCAGGAAATTGGATGCTGACATCCATAATAGTCAGTAAATATTCATTTCCTTTTTTTATTTTCAGTAGGGAACCAACACAGTCAATCAACACACATGAAAATGGTTCTTCCATGTCAGGAGTGGGATATAGCAATGACTGGGATACTTTGATTTGGCTTACCAACCACCTGACATGCATGACATGACCTGGAGTATGCCACCACATCTTTGTGCATTTTTGACCAATAGAAATATCTCATGATCCTCTCCTGTGTTTTACATATGCCCAAATGGCCTGCCCAAGCTGTCTCACGGACCAGACGCATGACCTCAAATTTTCCAAACGATGAAACAATCAGGTCTTACTACAACCTCACAAGAGGCCTGCATGCAAAGGCTGCACTTTAGCCAAACCAAGGGACTCAACTTTCCCCAATATTCCCCTTGAAATTTTTGCTAGCCACCACACAGCTCCAATAATCATGTTAGACACAAATCTGTCCCAAAAAGGTGGCCTGACCACTTGTCCTAAGCACTTGAAAAGAACCTAAATGCTAAATAAATAACAAAAGTGGCTATTAACAGGTGGCAATACTAAGTCCAAATGTGTGTGTGCAACTTGATTTAGCTCACCTCACCAAACTAAAGATTAAAGAAGACTAAAGTTACACAACCTGACAAAGGAAGGTAACAATCAACTACCAAGGTGAGATGTTGATGGAAATCAGTGTGTGGGATTTAGGCTGAACTAAATGGACGAGCAGGGATGCGGGCTTACCAGACTCCAACGATCCGAAGCACACTGGGGCCCTGACCTGCTGCTTCCTCCAACACGCTGTTTCCATGGAGAGCACAAACTGATGCATGGCCTCGCCAATCTGGCTCAGCATTCAAGTTTTATTGAAATCTCTTTTTCAGAGTAGGTGAAAAACAAAGAGATAACAAGGGGAAGTCAGACACGCCAGTTCACCAATCGATGATGAGGCCATTTCTTGGCGTCCTCTGATCCACAAGTGTTCTCCTGATGCTCCCAGCCTCACAAACTCAACCCCCATCATCCTGTTCAGCCAATGAATGAAAGGCATGTGAGGTAGTGCGAACAGGAGCCTCTAAACTGTGATATCTCCGCACCTTGGTGTTATTGAAAATGTACATGTTGCTCAGTCACAACACTAGCGAATTCACTGTAAATGGAATCATGCTCCTACGCATGTGCATTGCCGTTTGCTGTACACAGAACTACTTTCCGGAGACTGAAAACATTATTGCTGTGATAAGTCTTTGGAGACATTTCTAAACAAACTATAGCAACCTTTGCCTTCGGGGCAAAGGAACATGTCACCCAGTGCAATGTTGTGGCTTATTGACATGTTCTTAATAGTTTTAATACAGTATTTGTAAGTAGGATCAATTCATTGTTGGTTTGGCTCTGCACATAAGATTTGTTGACAATAAGAAAAATATAAAAAATTGCAGCCTCATTCTTTAAGGTACAGATCTACAGGTACAAAGTGTATAGTCATCTTTATATAAAAAAAACACATAGAGTCAGAATTACATCATGTCAGATGGTTACAAAAATCACTGAGGGGTTCAGCTGAGTTTTGACATTTGAGAATTCAAGAGAAAGCAGGGGACACGAATGAGTCAAGCAACAAAGAATGGGCAGGCAGGATCAATGCCATCGATTGCCTGTTTTGAGCTGTGATTCACTTAGTCATTACCAACACCATCTGCTAAAAAAAGACATTTAATGACTAATTTTGTAATTCTATTATATGGGTATAGTTGTTATTCAAAAATCAGAATATACATTTTTGCGAATTAGTCTGGAACCTCTTCGTTCATTTTCAATTTCCAAAGTGTGTTATCAACGGGCACAGACCAAAATGCCCCTGGACGCAACTGGATAGACCTACAACCAATCAGAGCAATGAAACATGTGACATAGCGCTGAGCGACTTACCAAATCCTGTCAGATGTACAGCAAACACATCTTTCTTATCAACAAAAGCTTTAAGTGCAGTTGTTTGTTCTTAAAATATACCTTAAAGTTTGTTTAATACTGTTGCGATAGCAGATTCAACAGACTGTTCCACATCAGCGGCAGCCATCTTGGTTGTTTACAAAAATGCTTCAATGGTGCTCCTCTGTACAGTCATCATATCAAACCTGCCCCATATTGGATAAACAATTGTGAATGGCCCGAACCAGGCCAGATACATATGCCAGAGCAAATAAAACATGAGCTCGCAGATTCATCTGGTTCCCAGGCTAATATACAGTATTTTAGCACTGAGTCCTGATTTCACAATGGCAGATGCAGCTTTATATTTCAAAAACAACTTATACTGTGGTGATGTAGGCCCCAATGAAGTAGTGAGACTATGTAGTGTGGATGTGTGCTCCTCAAGCGTCCTACTGCTCCTTTTAACTCAGTCATTGTTCCTCCAGCCATCCACCCATCCATCAAACTGTGTGCATACACAACATCACCCGGTGGTTCCTGTCACCTCTAATAAAGGATCCATGTGCAGGAGGGAGGATGCCCAGCTCTTGTTATGGTGAGACCCTGACAACTTGGTGACAAGCACCAGTTGATAAGTGAAGGACTGACTTTCACTTCATTTATTTACTCAACACTTCAGTTGTAAACCAAGATGAGTCATTTAAGCTCCCAGGCATCATCGCTATCTCCAGCACGCTCCAAGTATGAGCAGAAAATATTTTGTTGAATCTAACAGGGTCCAGCGTAGGTTGCTCTCCCTGGGGTGGCAGAGTTGGCTCAGAATCTTGAATCAAGTAACATTCAGATGCGGCCTTCAGTCTGACACATTTCATTCTCCTCCTGTTCCATATACAAGCTCTGACATGTTGTCTGTGCTGCTGTCAGCTACCATTCATCAATGAACTGCATGACACCAGGTCAGAAAAAACAGCAGGATGGAACATCATGTCCACACTAAGCAAGCAAACAAAAACATGTTTTTTTATCCACTTCTTTATGATTTATGCTCCTGCCACTGTCGTTTATTATCGCCCTTGCAGCGAAAAGCCGTATGTACTTTTAACATTAATTTTATGCATCTTATCTTCAGTATAAATTCATATATTACACCTGACAATTAACAATGAATTACAAAGTTAATAGGCTGATTCCAGTTGAGATGAAATCCATCTTTCCACTGGGTTCCTTATGTAGCCGGACCACCCTTATTTAAAATGGATGGAGAGAAATATATAGCCGAAGCAAACAGCTTTGTTCGGACAATGATGGATTCTGGCCTCAGTGTAAGGCAAATTAACATTCAGAAATACCTCTGGGTGTTGTTTCATGTGAACGTTTCCATGGCAACCACGGATGGATCACTTTGAAAGGATGGCGGAAACACGGAATTGATTTCCAACCACAACACAAGGACTAGCATGGCATTTTACTGAGTAGTCTAGAAGTACAATGAATGAATTGTGAATGAATGGTGAATTAATGAAAAGGCAGCTTGTGGCTACTGGTATCAAAAATATTTCTTCTGCCAACTTAAACCTCAAACCTGTTTCTGTAGAACGTGGTATCCAAAGTGTAGCCATTGTTGTACTTATCACCACTCTCACTCCCAGCAAGTTTTACTCAAATAAAACTTATCAATCCAGACTCTCCTAATGAATTCCTGCATATGGCAATTAGTTGTCTCCTCTTAAAATCCTTTTAACATCAAGAAAGAACATCTAATCTTTCTGCTTCTGTTTTACAAATGTTTTATTCATGATAACTAATGTGGATGCGTTGTCTTCAGAAATGCTGTATTAGAAAATGCAGAATAGTATGTAGTGTACCAGATGCATGCAGTGACACTGTTTCTGAGCTAATAAAAGCAGAGTGAAGTGAAACAATTGTGCGAATAACAGCTTCGGTGTCGAGAAGCAATTAAATAGCTCCTGTGACAAAAATACTGATGGGATCATTATCTTCAAGATTCAACATCTCTAAAAAAAACATATGGCATGTTCTCAACTAAATTGAACAGACCCACCTTATTAATTAGTGCTCTGTTGCTGAGGTAGAAAGAGAAGCATTCATAATTGATGCTTTACAGTAGAAATCAATTACAATGTGAGTGCACGGTTTATATGCTGCATGTGATCCTGCTTTATTGTTCCCCTCTCATTGCAGAAGATTAATCAGTGCAATAGTCTCGGAGGAAATGAATGGTGTATCTGAGGTGAAGTGTTAACCTCACATATTTACCTTGGCTCATGAGCACTGGAGCATTTACATTTGCAGGAACCTGCTGTGCAACGACTCAAGTGGAATAAAAGGCAAGTGCCGACACTCTACTGATAAAGTCCGACCGTAGAAAATGTACTCAGATCTTACTACTCTTAATGCCTGAGTAAAAGTACTCAAACAACAATTTAAAAATACAAGGAGTCCTGCATTCAAAATACAATTTAATTAGAAGTACAGAAGTATTATCAGCTAAATAAAGTACCAAAAGTAAAAGTACTAATTCTGCAGAAAAATGGCCCCTGTAATGGGGTACATAAATTTGTATGCATATTTTGAATTTTTCTCAAATTTTGTTGCTTTTTTGTGAAATATTGGGTAACACAACTGTTAACAACTCATAGAAATCTTAAACGTGATAATAGGCCATAACTAGCTAACCAACTAACTATACTTTTTGTAAGGGGTCAAAAGAGAAAAGGATAGGAACCACTGGTTTAATCTTTAATTGCACATTGTATTCTCATGTTTTTTTTAAATCAACATTCATCTGAAAAGGACGAAGAAACTTGTCAAATAAATGTAGTGGAAGTACAATATTTCCCTCTGAAATGTAGTGGAGTAGAAAGTGACATAAAATGGAAATAGTTAAGTAAAGTACAATTACCTCAAAATTGCACCTAAGTAAAGTACTTGAATAAATGTACTCAGTTACTTTCCACCACTGGTTATGTGACATCATGTCATAGTTTTAGTTGGTGCATCTTTCAGTTAATCAATCTCTGTATTAGCAGCTGTGGCTAAAATAATTTCTGTTATGCACTTAAAGCAGGACAAACAATCAGTATGTTCAGTGTACAGAGGAATGTTCTGACCTTGGCTTTTATCTCTGGGAGAAGCCATATTGACCATCAATTTCTCCACAGCTGTACGAGTGCTGAGTCTCGAGGGGAGTTACATAAACCCTTTGTGTAATTTTCTACTCATCACTTTGAATCAGACTGAATTGGATGTTGATCTTCTTGAATCTCTCAATATTCTTTTTTTTTAACCATTATTTATTCAGGGAACTATCATTGAGAGGAAGCCTCTCTTTTGCAGGAACGCCCTGATCACATTCACACTGTTACACACATCCACACCTGGAAGCTGCCCAGTACAACCACAGTCTGACCTGCCGACCACTGAGCAGCTGCACTGGAACAGTTGAGGTTAAAGGTTATGCTCAAAGGCATCTCATTGCTGGTAATGAGGGAGGGCCAAGTGCTGCATTTTCACTTTCCCAACACAAGCTCACTTCTCTAACCTTTAAGCCACCACTACCCCAAAGTCCTCTTTGTACTGCTGCATGATTCCTATCTTTATTATTTCTGGAAATGCACCATTTTCAATTTCAAGGACAGAAATCTTGAAAGTTGGTGTAAAAAGAGACATACTCAGAGAATACTGTACTGTATACTGTATGTTGTATTCAGAGACGTCCATTCAAACTGCAGGGAAACCTTCAAGGATATTTGCAGTGGCTGAATCATGACTGACTTATCCTACAAGAATTAAGTGATTTTTCAAAGAAAAGATGCTTTACTAAATAAATTTCAAGATGTTGACATGACATAAATGGTGGATAACTGAGAATGACTAAAGAACTGATGTTGAAGCCCTCGTTCATGAAAAGAGATGACAATGGACAACGGGAAGAACAGAAGGTATACCTGCAGCAAGAACATATTCAGTGGCTGACTACAACTGCAGATATCGATGGTTCATATCACATCAAGTCATTAAAACTACCCTTTTGTTACACATTACCAGCATAACATTGTTGCTTTAACTTGGAAAAGATCATTAAGAAATTATTTCATGGCAGAAAAAGAGAAAAAAGATCAAATTTTCCTTTTACTTTGAGTCTTTTGGATTTGAAGACCTTTTATGTAAAATCTTTTTATTACTTTTTAATTTGAAAACTAAACCAAAAAGGAGGGTTTTAAGTAATTTTTCAAATTAGCACAGTGTTGGAGCAAATCTGTCATCAGCAAGCAGTCTCTTTCCTGTCTTAGGTGCACAAACACTGAAAGCTTTGCAGTGAGCTGTGGGACTGTGAGTCTGAGAAAAGAAACTGATTTAGCCTCATCAGAAGAATCATCGTGGTGGGTTTGATTGCAGATAGAAAATACTACAGTAATGTATTTCAAATTGCTACCACGGGTCAGTCCAGGTCTCAGCTACATACTGTATATCATTATCCCTCAGTTGTCATAGAAACCAATGCAGATGATGCCGTGTCTGCACTTAACGTTGAGTACGACAAATTTGTCTTGGGGTGCGCATGTGCTGGGGTTGTTTTTCAGTGTGCCAGTGCCTTTTTTTTGTCGCCAACAAAGAAGCATGTGAAGCCGAGCAGAGCCTCTGCAAGCAGGGATCTTCTTCAAAGAGCTTCAAAGTGTCACTTTCTGAAAACTGTTTAGAAGTGCCAGATGATATTAACCCACATACCACGGTGATCAGTCTGAGCAGTGCCAACTGGAGAAATCAACCTACGGACAACAATGGCCTTTAGGATTATAGGTTTATTGGTCAGTGTACAAACTATATCACACTGCACTGTTGTCCCTGAACTGCAATAAAACACTAATTTCCAGCACTTCCAACTTTCCCCCAAAAGCATTTTTCTTCAAACGCCATTTGTTCAAGCATCCAGCTCAGCATTCAAGTCCGCCTTTGTGTGATCCAGACTTAGTTTGTTGTAATGACACTAAAGCCATGATTATATAGATTTGGCAGCGCCTTTCAGAAGGCCTTTATTAGAAAACAGACAGCGGTGGGTTCAACCCAGCGTGTCAATACAGATATGAATGTGTTTGTTTTGACCCCCAATCTACAACAACATCACACTGATAGTGAATGAAGGAGGCTGAGCTCCACGGAGGATACCTCAGCTAACCCCACCGGCTGATTGACATAATTGATTGGCAGGAAAAGGATGCATCCATTAGCCTCAGAAACACCACTTCAAAAAACACATCATCAAAACAACAGATGGACGGCGCTCACAGAGCCACAGACAAATTATTTCTTCTACATAATTAACGGCCTGCAAAAAAAGAGAAAAGACAGGATAAAGCTAAGAGGCATTGTGCACTATGTTCAGCAGGTAGATCACTATTTCTCTGGTTTGGATTTGAAGCCACCTTCATCATTTAGAGTAGGCCATGTGACTGCTAAAATATTGTTATAATATTACAGATAGTACTTCTTGAAACATTTTCCATCATTTTTGATGTATAAATAATAACTCCTCAGGCTCAGAGCTGCTTTCCCTGCTAGCTTTTTCAGACATGTGCAGCAGCTGCTGAGAACATTGTGAACCCCACAAATGGATCTGAAACTATTGAAGTCTGCCCCTGGACTCTCAGACAGAGGAACAAGACGTGACTGAAAACTGATTTTCGATATGTTCATATATGAGAAATGTCGAGCAGAGCCAATCAAATCCTCAAATGTTCACTAGAAAACCAGCCAAATTTGAGAAGAAATGAGAAATGCTGCTTGCACAATGTAAAAATTAAAATTTCATGCGTTAAATGACTGAAGAAAGAAGGTTACCATGTGTACCAGATGTAGACAACTAAATGTAACTGTCCCTATTAAATTGATTACAAAGTTTCATATTGTGCATAAAAACTTAAGCCTGTTGGTCCTTGTTGATTTAACTTTTGATGCAAAAACTTGACGTGAGGTAACACGGGGAATATATTTTTCAAAGTTTTAGTTTAACGCTTCTGTATTTTCCTGATGTGTCACTGGGAATCAGCGCTGCATCTTCACAGAGCAGCTTGTTGATGAATTCATCGTGGGACTCAGCTGTGAATAGGACATACTGTAAGTGAAAATATGCAAACATACATGTAGGTAAAATGTTTCTTTACAATAAAAAAGTATTTATTTATTATTATTCATTAGATACAGCTCAGTAAAAAAAAAAAAATGTATGAATGTATGAAAATAATCTACCCCGTGATATAAATTTGATCGTTCCCAGACACAGAGGAGCGCCTCATCCATGACCTACCCTGACCACCCTGAAAACGCTTCTTATTGATCATGGTGCTGCGCCAAAGCCGATGCTCCCCTGTGTCCTGGGGCTTGCTGATGCATGAATCTGGCGCTGGTTAAATGAGAAGCAGAGATAATTACAAGCAGGAGCGCAGAGCCACAGAACAAAAGAATGACAGTTTGATTAATGGAAAGTGAAGTGGAAAGCGACAAGTACCAGCAAAGTTAAATAACCCAACAGGAAAAATAAAAGAAATGTATCACTTATAATTTAGCTGAACTGTGAAAATTTAACCCCTGAAAAACTAGTCACAACTCTAAATATCAAAACTGTTCTTATGAACATTTCTAAATCCGTTTTTGCACTTTTTTGTGTGTTTTTGTGATGTGTTGGATCTTCATGTTTGGTATAATATGTTAACAATTCACTTTAAAATGCTAAAAAATCTTTTGATTTCTTCATTCTTCATTTCTTCACAACTAATTAGAAATTGGTGTGTTTTCCCAGAATGGATGAGGTTCATGATGTCACTGTGATAGTCAAGCATTTATGAGGTGACATTTTGACATTTTTGACATTTTTGTAAATTTCATGACATGATGGATGTTAATCTAACTGTAACCTTTGCTGCCAATTAAACTTCACATATAGAGAGCAGCATCGTACTACACTTGTAGTTATCTGGCATCTTCCCGCTGTTATTCACAGTTTGTTATAATTTCTACAGCTGTGAGTAACTCTTCCTTATGCTTCGTGGGACACAAAAATCAAGTGTTTTCATATGCATACTGACTGTTTTGAGTACACTTTATTTTGTCACTTGTTCCCTTCATAAAAGTAAGTAAGGAAAAGGAGTTGTTGAAAACTTGTGTATCATAAATTCTATCAACTTATTTCCACCGTGAAGAAATAACTTTGATCATCACACGGATCAAAACTGGACTTGAAATGTGAAGGAGTGAACTATAGTTGGGTGAGGATGATGTTGACATCAGCTCCCTTTACTCACCAGCACAGCTCAAATAGTTAAAAAGGATATTTAATCATTCGGTTCAATCTCATTGGAGTCAAGGCCCATTTACTTGAGCACTATGTACTCTTATGTGCCTATTTTACACAGGAGCTTACAATCAGGTTTTACTGTGTGTCATTATCTGAGCTGCTTTATGCTTGTTCACCACTCGTCTATTCAATGACTGAACATTCTTCAGTGGGGGGAAAAAAAAAAGAATAACACTGTCTCAACCTGGAGAAATGACCTTTCCAACAATCACACCGAGAATTTCTATGTTTAAATGTTACTATTTGATTTTTATCTTCTGTCTCTAAACGCTTTTCACTCTGAATTTTACTCAGCTTTCATCATGAAGCCGGAGAGAACGTTAGTCAGCCTGAAAGGGAATAATTAAAAAATATGCCATCAGCAATGTGACTAATGTGAGAGTTCTGTGTGATATATTGGACATAGTTTCAACAATCTAATTGAATAACTTTACTAATCTAATCTGTTGAAATGTCACAATTACAGGCCAATTTTCAGCAGAGTCAGGAGATTCCCCTCTTTTTGATCATTACAAAAACCTGTCATCACATCTTGACACAAAGATGCTTGACAGGGTTGTGCAAAAATCCAACTTCCACGTTTAACTTGATGCAATTTGTGCTCTTCTCCTCTGTGACTGCAGAAACAGTGTTTAGTAATAACTGAGGAGAGGGAGCAGGTGTCATTAGACGTGTGCATTACTGTGCAGTATAATTAGCAGCCTCCTCTGGTGAAAACGTGAAGTTATTGCAAGAGGTGAGATACATGAAATGAAAAACATAAAATATAAAATACAATAATGTAATCAGCCTAAATGACCAGAAATTATCCATTAAATCATAATTATTCATCAAAAAAAATTCAAAAATCATGTTCCAATCAATCAAATTACTAATGATAAACATCAGCAGAAACATTGATTAGATAATTCAGGTATTAATAATAATCTTCAAATTGTACTATAAATCCTACATAAAGCATTAAGTACTTAGAGTAGGTTGAATAAAATTACTTTCCTCATGACTATGCAAATATATGCATAAAGATGCAAATCAGATCATCTACATTCATCTGATGATCTGATCAGATGAATGCATAATTTTAATATTAAGGCATGCAGTGAATACTTGTAAAAAGTCGCATACTGATAACTGAAGAGCTAAGATATAGATTACTAGTCGCTACACTATGCCAGCGATACATAAAACAGTTTAACAAAGTGTGTGATGACTGAGGCCACTTCATCTCTGGCATTTTGATAATAGTAATGTGAAATTTTGTGACACATGCCAATAGCAGCAGGTTGAAGTGGTCTCCTCCAGCAGCCGTGTGCCCTTCAGCTGCGTTTATTCAATGTTATGTAAAACGGCCTTGGTCAGTTTATGACACAATACTACCATCACGCAAATGGCAGCGAACGGCAAAACATTTTAGAACAAAAGGAAACAGAATCTCTATGAGAACAAGTTGCAAAACAGCAGAGGTGAAGGAAACACCCAGCCTGCTATGAGAGAATAAATATAATCTATGAAGTCTTACTGCCCTCTGCTGTTCAAACCATGGAGGACTCACAGATGTTGGGTAGCAAAAAGGAGCTACTGGGTGAAACTAAATGTATCTATACATTTATACAGCATGTTAATAAAATTTGTAGTGAAGTGCATTCTGTACTGTTTTCTTACTTCACTTAAAAACATTGATGTAGCTGCCTAAAACTGAGAAGTTAAGCTTGTTGTGTGAAATATACAGAAAAAAATATTTTAAGTGTGTTGAGGCTATTACATCTTAACCCAGAGAAGCTCGGATACAAGTGCTGGGTTAAGAAAAGACTGTGGAAAAGAGAAAAAAAAAACTTTTGTCCTGATGTTCATACATGATCAATCTCCCCTCATCAGAATTTCTTCATCTTTTTTTTTTTTACTATCAAACTTCCTGTGAATTCTGAGCAGTGACCCAAACCCCTTCTGTTCAAAAGCTGAACAAAAGATTTGATTATTCCTCTTCACAACTCTAATAGACTTGCTGATTTGCCTAACAGGTCTCACCTCTCGGAGTTTCAGTGTAAGTGTGTCTTCAAATCTGAATCAATTGAAGAATTCAGCATTCAGAGTGCATCTTTGAAATAATTTATTCAATATTCATATATGGTAATATAATGGTTTCATGATCAACATATAAAATATGTACAGAGCAAATCATTAGTAAAAATGACCGATCCAGCTAGGAAAGTATGTGCTTTATATTGTAGAAGGCGGAAATATCTCAGCAACTTTAAGGAGGTTTTCTTTTATTTCACAATCATTGATACGGATGTGCAGCTTCTGGTATGTAATTAGCACAGCTTGACGTCTAAATGGTGGTCCGACATTAAGAAAGGCTGCAGTTCGACTGTTTGGACTCCCTCCCCTAAACAAAGAGGAAACACAGTTAGAAACAAAGACACTTTTTTACCCCGCACATTTCATACAATCATTTTTAAATTTTAAAAGAATATGAAAGGCAAATAATTCCTGTTTCATCTCTTGCCAGCTAACAAAGTTCAAAAAGGATGGGTTGCCATCACGATGGTGTACCTACATGTGTTCCTGTTAGCATGCTACTGACGGCTAAGCTTTCCGGGTACCTGTTGTCTCTGCTGCTGGCGTCTGTATTCTTCTTCACTGGCAGCGAGAGCCTGAGCGAGAGCCAGATCCTCCTGCTCCTGAGGGCTGCGACACAAATTTAAAAAAAAAAAAAACTCTTAGACAAATTCTTATTTAATGAATTTGAAGTGTTGGTAAAATAACTAAAAGCTAATAAATCGACTTAGTGTTTAGATTGCCTTTCCACTACATGTTCTCAAAAACCTGCTTATGAGAAAATCCTACAACCAAGAAGCGCACCCACATTTTCTTATGGCATTTGCAAGAAAAATGCAAAAAATACTGTGCCAATGGACATTTGCTCCTGGTTGGTAGCACCCTAAAGGGCCTTAAGAGATTAAATATAAAGGCAAATATAAGAGCCTGTTCATTCCTTTGTTAAATCTTACAATCAAACTAGCTCAATGGCAGGACATTACATTAAATATTAACTGTTATTGCTTTTCATTTTACTGAAATGACTAGGACTGAGGATGAGATGTACATCAGAGCCACACATCAATCTCTTTCTTGCTGTGGACGAGCTAATAAATAAAACATCTTCAAAACGGTCATGATACTCCCACATATACTGCGAATGAAGAAAAATGTGTTAAACTTTAGGTACCATGGAGGACGCTGACAAGGTGACATTAGAGGCCAAACTCCTGGTCACTTCCCATATAATGTGCTTACATGTTGCACAATATTAAAGGTGTTGAAATATATTTTTTAAATGCTTTAATCCAGTGCTTCCCAAACTTTTTTTATATTATCCCCTGCTTTGGAAGCTGAAGAAATGCACCTACCCATTACATGTAAATCAACAGAATTTTTATTAACTGTAACAATATTGGGGAAACTCGTAAGAATACCAGACAGTGTTTGCTTGATGAGCACCACCAGTTTTTTTTTTTTTTGTTGGCAGAATAAATCTTAACCTGAATCTCAACAGCCTTGCTAGCATCACAGCGCTGTTTGTTTATTGAATCAGGAATCAAGGTCAGTGAGAAACACACACTGTTCCGCTCTCAAAAGTAGCACGTTAAGTGTGTTAGGATGGTTTGTCAAGCTGACAAAAAGGGTATTTCTGGAATCATTGGTTTTAAATATGTTTACTCACCTGAGGGTTGGCTGAACAGTTACACTCGACTCAGCCAAGGACATCTCCAGAGCCCTTTGTAAAGCCTGCTCCTCCGTCTGTAAGGACAGCACACTCATGTTTACATTTTTGTTGCAATGGGGGAATTATTATCAGGTGATGCCATTTATATAATATACGTACCATCCCGGCCTGAAATGATGCTGATGGAGGAATTACATTCTGTGCTGAAACTGAAGTGGGAATCCGCGGGACAGAGCTGGAAAAAGAAGAATTATTACTTAAAGTGTCATATTCAAAGTAAAAAAACTGTGAAACAACATAAGCTATGGAACATTTCAAAATCAATACTGAGTAGATGTGCTTACCCACTGTTGTGGCCTCTGTTATTTGCAGTCACACCGTTAGAAACAGGTCTAGAGCTTCCTGAACCAGATGAACTAGAAGCAGAGGCGGAGGTGGAGGAGGAACCGTGGGCTCTCATTACAGCAGCGTGTCTAAGACAAAAAAATACAAATAAGTCAAGCATTACTTACTGTAACAGTTCAGATGAAAGAAAAACACTATCTTAAGATTTAGTGTGGATTTACCTACCCACTTTTGGACAGAGGTTTCTTATCAGTCGTACAATCATGGTCTAGTGGGTGTCTGTGTTTAAGACAGTAATTTAAATGGCACTGGTCGCAGGTCACTCGCATCATTTCCTTCTGCTTACAGCCTCCTTTAGAACATTTATTTGTAAAAATCTGAAAGGAGGAAAAAGATTTTCTGTTATTGCTTTTTAGATTATAACCGGTTGTAAGTTTAAACATCGCTGAAATATATTAACCTTTCTCTTTCTTTGCGCAGGGTCTGATTTGCAATCCCGATCAATGTGTTCACCGACTTTAATGTCGGGCATCTCTCCTCTCTTGATGGGAATGGGAATGTTGCACAAAGGACATACTGGGACCTGGACATCCTAGAGAGGAAAACGTAAAAATCAAAGACATTAAACAAAGGGCTGCAGATCTTAAACAGATGAAGATATTATCATTGTCACCACTGTCAAATCTGACCTTGACAGTATAAAGTCTTGTTGAAACAGGATCTTGACAAAGAATAAAATGCAGGGAGAAATTATTCATAAATGCCATCCAACAAATATCAGGATGTAGTAGTGGGATTTTTCAACATCTGCAATCTCCAGTTTATTCTAGTGGGATCGTTTACCAATATATATTACCTACCATTATGATACAATGCTAAATGAACTAAATTAAGTGTAATTACCTTTTTGTAGGATGACATGCATTTGTGATTTGCATAGGTTATGTGGTCCTTGCAGAAGATCTCTTGACAGGCATCACATCTCATGGGAAGGAAGTCTGTAGTGTCAAACACGCTTTTAAATGTCACGTTCAAACATAACTTGGCAGGATAAAAAACAACAACAACAAAAAAACAAAACAGCAAAACATAGTTATCTATTTCAAACAGCACCCACCTAAACGCTTGCAGGTCTTCTCAGAGCAGTGCTCTCCCAGATCTGGAAACTCCATTGCAGAAATAAGTCTACAGCAGTCAGCAGTGATGAAATCTCAAAAACCTGAAGGAGGGAGAAAAACAAATGGGCGGTGTTTTATTGTTTTACAGTGAAAGAAGAAGTGCTGACAGTGTAAACACTGAAACAGATGAGCTCACTGTATGCTCGCTAATATTAGCTGTGTCATTAAACGTCAAGCCATCATAAGTTTTTTTTAAAAAAGATCACTAACATCGTGTCAAGAGCTTATAGCTATACAATGTTTCTTTGGCTTTCAGAAGCTGTCTCTGTCCAGAAAACAGTGAAAGAACAAAATGTTATAAGACGACTGAGAGCTAGGCCAGGCTAACTTATTTTTAGGTTAGTTTAGTTACGTAACTAGGTACAGCTAATATTGTTTACGACCGTATTGCAGGTATCGCAGGGATGTAACTTAACAACAAACAGAAATGTAGACCAATACTGTGACCAATTCAGGATAATACTTTGTTTTCAAATCGCCACCTGTAAAAATTATTTATTTACGACTCAGATGCTAGCAGCTAGCTTGTCTGTTGCTAAGCAATAAGCTAACATACGATTACCTAACTCTAGTTTAGAAAACATTTATTTAAGCGGGTGAAGATAAACATATATGCTGCACTTTCTCGCCTCGGAATAAAAACAATTAACATCGTTAACATCATGTTGTTGTCCAACGTTACCGTTACTCATGTCAGCTGACGAAGCTAGCTGAGCTAATCCGAAAGCTAACCTCAACTTTCGTTAAATCGTTTTATTTACTCACCAAATCACGTTTCCCCCGTCGGTCGGTCTGTCGTCTTATAGCAGGACGCGCCAATGTTATCTTAAGTTTACCAGGTTTATTCCGACTTTCCCGTGGCCTTTCTAGCGTCGTTTATCCACCGCTGTGAGTGTTAGACGCTTAGCTGCTGTCTGTTTTCATCAGATTTTTTGATGTGTCACGCATGCTCCTCCCACGTCGGTGACGTAGCCTGGCGTCAGGAAAACAAGCGTCACCCCAGGTGTGGACCCTCTGGAAATATCAGGTAAAGTCTAGAAAGATCCAAGCATTTTTGCATTGTCATTGAGTAGTGGTGGAAGTATTCAGATCCTTTTATTTAAAGATTCCCTCCAGACACGTTTTAAGATACCGAATAATAATTTGTGTCTGATATGTTTTTTCCACAAAAAAGTTAAATTATCTTGTTATCCAACTTGATATCCAACTGTAGGAACAAGGAGAAAAACATGTTTTTGAGTGGAAGGAGGACGTTAAGTAAAAGTACCAATACAGCAAAGTAAAAATACTTCATTACAAGTAAAAGTTCTGATACACAAATCTGTTTTCTGTTTTCAGACTTTTTCTCTAAACTTTGATTTTTGGTGAAATATTGGATCATTTGAACAGATATTGAAATGAAACCATGTGAGAAGTTTAGAGGGAAAAATCACTATTTGGTGGAGCTGTTAACAACTCATAGACATCTGAAATGTGACCCTGACTACACACTGCTTTTTGTAAGACGTCAAAAGCCAAAAAGGTTGGAAACCACTGGTTTCATCTTTAACAATGTGTTGTATTTTAAAAGCTTGTTATATTATCCACCATGTCAAATATTAATCTGAAAAGTAACTAAATCTGTCATATGAATGTAGTGGAGTAGAAAGTAGAATATTTCCCTCTGAACTGTAGTGGAGCGGAAGTACAAAATAGCACCAAATGGAAATACTCAATTAAAGTACAAGTACCTCAAAATTATATTTAAGTAGGCCTACAGTACTTGAGTAAATGTACTTAATTACTTACACTGTTTGTTACTGTGATTTCTGATGATGAGAAAAACTATAACCTCTGGCTACATTTATTTTATTTCTTAATTTGCTTAACTTAGCTCACTATGACAGTAAAAGTCAGACTTATATCAACATGTCAATATCAACAATAATGTTCAGTTCAGTTGTTAAGACATATAACATTAGACTTTAAAATAAATGTAAATATGTACATATTGTTTGATTAAAAGACGTTGTGTGTTTTGAGAGTTTTTACCGGAAGTGTAAGTACTTGACAATTTTGGATCATGAGTGTTTGCTGCCCTCCAGTGGTCACAGCCAGGAACTGCAACCCATTAAATTAGTTAAACCTGCATCAAGGCACACAAAATGACCTCCTGTGAATACTTGAAAAAGAAAGTAACCCACAATTAAATCAGAAACTAACTAATAGGCACAGTTAGAGTCTAACATCAAATATTCTTTGGTGGGAAAATTACAAGAATATATACTAATACACCACATTAAATTCATGGCTAACATATGGTATTAATATGATCTTTATAATCGTATCTCAATATGCAGAACTCATTATTAGTGTTTTTAATTGTAATGAGAGATCCTGCAAATGCTAGCGACGTGTGCTAAGCACTTAGCCCCAGTTTGTGCCTCTCATCAAAAATATCAAAATATGATATCAAAAAGGGTGGCAACAGTATCTGTATTGATAATATCCACTTTTCTAAATCAAACAATACCATCTAATACATTCCAATAAAGCCCTAAAATAAATTTATGATTGAATCATCTCACCCATCAGTCTGTTTGAATGAGTGCGGTTTGAATCCAACAAATGACTCCCGTTTAGGTTTGAGTGTAGAGCAACAAAACAACGCTTCACATCTCCAGCATTTTCATTTTAAATGCAGATTATCTTTTTTCAGTTAAACCCCTCCACTAATCATGATTTATACCAGTATGTCCTTCCCAGCTGTGCCCTTTACCCTCTCTGCCAGCTGATTGCCTTCTGAAAGATGCTTGTATTCAATTTGTATTTATTTCTTGTCCTTCCATTATATTTCCTATTCACCACAACATGTGGTTTGATTCATACATTTCCATACATTTGACTAAACAATCCTATTTAACGATTCGGTTACCAACAAACTATTTACAAGGTCAAGAATGTACAGCAAACCATTTATATTGTACAGTATGCAACATATGCAGGTGTAAATAAAAAGCTGATTGAATAACCACCACTTAAATTTAGTACTGTTTCCACTGCAGTACTTTATCTTCTCTGTACACATCTTCTTTTCACAGGGCAGTGCTGCCTGATCCATGAATAAGCTCAAGAGACTGAAAAAAGGTCACATTTCAAATTCTACACTTTTGCCATTAATGGGTCACTGAGCATCCAGACTTCTTCAAGATGGCTGTTTTTAGTGTTCCCAAGGGACTTATAAATAAATAAATGAGTGGTGAAGATAAGATACTTACCTGAGAAAGGCAGCGTTTCCCTTTGACTGGGCAGTAAGGCAGAAGTTTAACTGCTGAGTTGGCAGCTACCAGTGGCCGACTGAAGGTACTTACAGACTCCTGCTGCTATATTCAAGTAACACATTTTCTTGTTATTAGCTTGACATCATGTGAGTGTTGTTCTGTGGGATAGATTTGATGCTATTTGCTTACATTTTGCACCCATTACTTGAGAGATAAAATGCAGGAATTATAGTACTTACAGTACTACTAAAGCGAAATTAGTCTTCAGACTTCACTGTGTTTTACTTTGATTTTCCATCTGTTTGATATGAGCTTTTCTCTGCCCACTACAGGGAAGGGTGAAGGTAAAGGATTGAGGGAAGTGTTTGACCAGGAGCTGAATTCATTCATGAAGGAATTTCTCTTTCAGAAAAAAAAAAAATCATAATCCATCATTCTTTGATCCCTGTTCAGACGCCAGATGTCGAGGGTACTTTACATTAAAGTGTTAGCAGCCGTGCCTGTGAACTCTTCTGGTATTAGTTTAAATAGATTTTGTAAAATGTTCTTGCTCTGTTTCCACCTGCAAAACCTGGTGGTGTTACCTCCTCTTAGAAATGAACTGTGGTCATTATATTTTTGACAGAAAAGTCAAGATTATACAGATCTTTTGATTACAGGCAGGTCGACATTAAGAAACTACCTCCATAATTAGCTCTGGGAGGTGTGAAAGTTATACAGTAAAACTAAAACAATTTTGACTTTATAGTATGGTACATTCAAAGTTTTGTTTACATCTGTACACCTGCATTTTTATTTAATTTTTTAGGGGGTTGGCAAAGTTGAGGTTTCATTTAGACTTAATATGAGTCATTATAAATTCAATTTTGTGAGCCTGGATTATAAGGCGGGTGGACAGCAGCTCTGCTAAACTGAATTTGAAGATTTGACATGCCAGACAGAAAATAAATTACACTATATGCTTTCTATCTTTTGAAATATTTAACCCCAAAAGAGTCTTTGAAAAAGCCCAAAGTAATATTCAGCATTCATGAAAATGTGTGTAACTCAATTTTATTAAAAAGTGGGATAGAGCCATATAATTCCAATATCACATTTTGACATGAATTATTTAAACCCAAGTCCAATCATCCAATCTTTTGGCAATTTACCGGGAATGGATCTTAGATTATATTCTTGAATTTAAATTTAGTGTTTCTCTCCGATGAGTAAGTGTAATGGAGGGAAATTGACCTCAACATTGTTTTAGATGGCACACAGGCTAAATCTCTTGCAAACTGATGGCTTACTGCCTTAAAATGTTCATTTTTCAGAGCAGAACTTCTCAGTAAAGCTGCCGGGGCTGAATGGTGTCTTTGCAGGTTTTACCAGTTGATGGCAGCAGGATTCTTCTTTAAGCCGCTGCTCACTGGGCTGAAGATGAACTATGAATAGAGATGGATCACAAAGAATTTAGAGACAACAATATTTACTGTATATTGTAAATACAACAGCGTTTGAGATGTTACATATAATGTAAGAGTGCATCACCAGGAACAGACAGAGTCAGTTACAGAGAGCACACATTTCTCTCCTGCTCTGCAACACCTGCCTCCTAAGCTGCTAAGGCTGCGGCCAGATGGCTCACAACTCCGAAAACACCTGGCCCTCCACACACATCCCCAAAGCTTTCCCATACGCTACAGACCGCTTCTTGAATTGTCGTAATTTAAAGATGCAATAATTTCAGATGATCAGTCGTATTAGAGGATTATAGAATCTCTCAGCAGTGCAGACGTGTGTTGCGTCAATCCACTTGTGTTCTTTACCGTACAAAAAAAAGAAAAACACTCAAACCAACAATAAAATAAGGAGTCATCCTCGCTGAAAAACAAGCATGTTTTGGGATAGATAAGTCAGTTTCATTTTAAATGAAATTATTAGTCATTCCAGCTTCATTTTCAACAAAATGCTTAAAAATGAAGAACTTTAGATGCCGTCGATGTACAGTAAGAACCTTCAGTCTTGTCATTACTTAGTTTTTTTCAAAAGTTTAACTGCTGGACAGAAGATGTCTCCTAGTAAAGTCAAGTCATGTTTTATTTATTTGGCGCCGAATTACAACAGAAGTTATCTCAGGGCACTTTTCACATAGAGCAGGTCTAGACCGTACTCTTTAATTTACAGGGACCCAACATTGCCCCATGCACAAGCACTTGGCGAAAGCGGCAAGGATAAACCTCGAGCAGAACTGGACTCTAGGTGGGCGGCCATCTGCCTTGACTGGTTGGGTTGAGAGAGAAAGCGGGAGGGGGAGAGGAGAGAGAGAGACACGGAGAAGCACAGCAACAACAACAATAATAATAACAACAACAATAATAGAAATATGACTAATAATAATAGTGGTAGCAGTGAGCAAATATGACTAATAATAATAGCGGTAGCGGTGGGCGTCAAGCTGGACCACGGGGACAGCAGGTGGTCCGCAGCCGAAGGTCTCCTGCGAGACAAGAAAGCACGAAACTACAGGGAAGATGCCAAGTTAGTAACATGCATTAATGGTACATGAACGCATACAGATGGAGAGGGGGAGGAGGAGAGAGCTCAGTGCATCATGGGAAGTCCCCCGGCAGTCTAGGCCTATAGCAGCATAACTAGGGGCTAGTCCAAGGCAAACCTGGGCCTACCTCACTGTAAAGTCCATTGTCAGTGTTTGTGCACTGGAGGCTCCGAGCTTCCACATCACACTCGTGTAAGTTGCACACTGGAACAGGATCGGCTTCCAAACTAGTTGCGATGTCACGAATCATACTCGTGGATACACACCGATCTGATTTAAGGCGAGCACAGAGAATCTTCCCCCTTCAGCAGATGAATGTGAAAACAGCCTTCTAGTGTCAAACTCTGTACATACATCATTCCCCACAGTGAAGCTCAAACATCCGACTGAAGGAACAAGAAGCAAAACACAAGTCCTATTACAAGAACCGCCCTGATGTAGTAAACAGTAGTAGTACATGACATTTGTTTAATAGTGTTGCCACTGTTGCTTGTGGCCCACTAAATACGTCAAACAATGAAAAGCCACTAGAGGGCACCACAGGTCTTCTTATCCACACTGAAGCACTGTCTTGGAGGAATGAATGAAATTTTGGTTTGAGGGGTCAAAGAGGCCTAAAGGTCTGCTGTGTGGCCACATCAGTGCGCAGATATATTAATGAGGTTTGTGTTGACTGATTTATAACAAAATGCAGGACACAGGATGTGACAGAGGTTGTGTTTTTTCTGCAGAATGTGACAGTAAACTCAACATGAGGCTCAGAAACTATACAATCAGACACACAAAATGGCAAAATATGTGCAAGAACAGCACTCTTGGTTTATCTTTGTCATCAACAGAAGTAAAACATAAGCCTTGAGCATGCATCTCAGAAGTTCACATTAAGTTTCAATCTGTCTTTCTGTGTTAGAACACGTTTCCTCGTCTTGCTGCAGTGTAGTTCTACAGGAAATATCTCTGGGGTTTTTGATATTTTTTTGTACGGCAGCAGATGGCCGGGCTGCAGAGTACAGTCACCGCTCTCTCTAACAGATCTCTTTGTAATGTGAGGAAACAGCGAGGGACTGCTAGCTATCCTGCCATCACTTCCAACTTGGCTACAGCCAGAATAAACTACACACACCAGCTATAGCAACCACACAGCTAGTATTTGATGATAACAAATGCATTTCTCAGGCTCTTGTCTCAACTTTATCCCTTGTTGTTTTTTGGTATTTGGCTTGTTCTCTAAAGTTTGGGGATGTAACTCCTGTGAAAGTGCTGTCACATAGTTTACTACACCTGCTTGATTTGTAGGCAGAAGGTGACTTTAGTCTGTGCATGTAGATATCTAAGTGGAAACAATGATGTTGCTGCAGGAAGTTTCTGGATCTTTGGCGCTGTCCATGGTGCTTAGATTCACTGAAACCCCTAATTTGTAAGTGTCTTTTTTTTTTTTTTACACATGAACACACACATATAGTCATGCACAGAAGCTATATGAGCTGCAATAACACCTACAAGGACACATTCACATTTTCACCCATCCCAAACCATTTGGGATTATATGGAGGATGGCTTAAAATTTGGATAGGCTATACTGTGTTTTTTTTTTTTTTTTTTTATATTCCTGTAGAGTCGAATTATTAGATTGAAGTTGAATAATAAGCACTGAGTCAAACAGCACACACTTCATCTGCGGAGCTGTAATTAACGGGGGCAAAATGCAGGCGGTGGCGAAGGAGGGAAAAAAAAA
Source organism: Scomberomorus guttatus (assembly GCA_038419695.1). Classification (NCBI taxonomy): domain Eukaryota; kingdom Metazoa; phylum Chordata; class Actinopteri; order Scombriformes; family Scombridae; genus Scomberomorus; species Scomberomorus guttatus. The sequence goes on from CM076459.1 coordinate 2,932,849, forward strand.
AAGCAAATTATTCTGCACAAAGGCTCCTCACAAATTGGCGTCACCATTTCTCAAATTATATCATTACTATATTTTGAAAATGTTAATCTGTTGAGCGGATTTCCCGGGGGAGTTGAGTAAATTAGTTCTATTTCCGAGACTGCCTCTCTGCAAAGGCACGGCAGCGACAAGCACCTCTGATTTGCTGATTACAATTAGACTCCCCAGTTTGGGCTCCTTCAAGCATTGATAATTTTCGGCATATTAAGCACGTTTTAGCAAAGGTGATAAGTCAGTTTTAATTGAAATGAAATTATTATTCTAATGGAAGTTTGGTTATTATTATTAGGAGGCACTAGTCATTCTAGCTTCATTTTTAATATATAAATGCTGGGGAGTAAAAAAAGATTTTGAAGGGCATTAGGGTGTCAGGATTGAATGAGGTAATTTGAAGGGAATTACTTTCTCTTCTATCAGAAATGAACCGAATTAAAAGTCCAAATCAATCGCTTTCACTTCTCCATTCTACTTTGACAGCGGCACAATTACAGATAATTAGATGGGAGGAAACTTTTAATTGTGGGATTAGACTGGAAGAGAATTTGTAGGATCAGAGGAAAAAATTTCGAGGCAGAGTTTCTTGCTTAAAATCGAATCAAAGGATTTGCGAGCTTAAAATGGCAACCAGCTTTTTTTTTTTTACTGTTTAATTGGAATTGCATCTAGTTCATCCAAATCATCCAAAACAATTAATTTAGATTTAATTCTATAATTATCATCAAATCGAATAATGTGCAACCTAATTTAGATAGTTAAAAATTAACGTGCGTGAAGTTAATTGAGTAATTAAACTCCTAAACTGCTGCCTATTAATTTGCCTGCCTAATTAAAAATGAATTTGATTCTGCGCTGGTAAAATAGGCATCAGTGTTGGTTCTGCGTCTTGATAAGGCCTGTGTCTTTTTTTTTTAGGAAGGGGGTGGGGGTGTTGGGGTGTATCAGTTGAACACCTATGTTAAGTTGGCACGCCTGTGAGTTTCAGTTATCTGTTTATCTGGTTTAGTTACTAAGTCAGGTGCAGCTGCAAAATCCTCTTAGGAGACTCAGCCAAGCAGCTGCAGAGAAACAACACAGAAAGTTGGCATTAAAAGGTGTCATTCACGGAGGGAAAAGATAAAGTGCAAAAGTAGAAGTTGACTTTTGCTTGTTTAGCTCCAAAAAGAAACTTTGATGGATCCTAAAAAGAAGTTCCAGGCTGCAGACTTTTGGCATCTTGATGAGACATAAGTGAGTGTGTGTAGGGAGATTATGTGTGTGTGTGTGTAAATAGTATAGGTGGACTTTCCCTTGTGTGCTCCATCAGTGTCACTGCTTTTTTTTCTTCTTCACTTAATTCATCACTGTGGTGAATAGTGGACTTTACAGCCTGCCAGACAACTTAAAGACCCTCCTAAGAGATTAGAGCAACATTTAACAATCCTATGAGTGATAAAAGAAACATCCAGCACATAAGGCAACAATACAAGAAAACAATAACATGTGTGGCTTCAAGTATACAGTGTCTATAAGAGGAAAACATCATCTCATCATGGGTATAATACACTCTCCAGGCTTCAGTGTGTGTTGCTGGTCTTGCTATCTTTCAATCACTGTTAAGAAGAATAATCTCTATTAGAGGGGGGGTAGAGGGGGGCTGTTTTATCATCTAAACTGTGCTTGAGGTGAAGCGGTTACAACTGACTAAGCCTTGAGGTGAAAACAGCCACACCAGTGAAATATCAAATGGCAGCAAACGTAATAAAGTATTAATGTTTAGTTGTTTTAGAAAGGGCAAGTTGTTTTCCACAATATTCTTTGGAAATCCAACCACTTCTATATATGTCTGTATATTCAAAGAGGGGATGTTCCCCCCTTTTTTGTTTGTAAAATGAGTATTTTTTGTTGTATCTGTCTCCACCATCATTTGTCCTGGAATTTATCTCTTTGGATGGAAAGTTAATCAATTAGTCCATATAGGCTACACCCTGTGCTTTTTATTGATTTGGATCAACAATACATAAATGCAATAAAATGATGTGTCCTGAGACTCTGATGCTGCAACAAAAGACTCACAATGAAAGAGAAAAAAAAACATATTTTTATTATTATTTTCCCCCCTCTGAACAGCTGCCAACAGGGCCAGTTGTAAAAAGGTAACAAGGCAGGGCAACAGCGCGACTGAATGCTGGCCTTGTTCGCCTTATTATCGGGTTAATTAAAGCTAGAATCTGACAATGTCACCCGGTTGTAGAAAAACGGATTTAAATGCAATGTCTCTGGAGACTGTGTCAAGGGCTGCTTTTCATTGAGCTCCCGTGTGCGCCAGAGTTGGGGACAGCCTATGTACGCTTGGAATTGACGAAAAGCAATTATTGAATTTTAGATGTTCAAAAAAAAAAAAAAAGAAAAAAGAAATGAATGGGGAGGAATTATTCATAAGATCTTGTCCGTGTGCGTTAAAATTAAAGTTAAAATACAAAGAGGAACGCTTCAAAGACAACCCCACTGCTGCTGCCAAAAAAAAAAAAAAAAAAAGGAAGATGGATAAATAGGCGAGATCATTTCTGAGGAGTTCATTAAAATGTAAGGCTACACATTGAAATACAGAGGGTTGTTATTTGGGCTTGGGGGTCAAGTGACGAGCGGATTATATACTTCCTCATAATAATATTAATTAAACAATTTGCATGCTAATAGGGTAACAATTATCGCAGCTTCTGTTGAGAGATTCAGGTTATTACAACATGCCAATCCGGGTGCCAAGGGTCAGGGAATGAGTGGGGTGCGAAATTTCAACTCTGATTAACATTATGACAGCGCCAGACTTGGGATAAATAAAGTCGAATTAATTATTTGAAAACCTAATGAGCAGATAGGATTTAGGCTAGTCACATACTGAGTGCAGGGGTTGCACAAGTGGAGGAGCTTTCCAATTTTCGTGCACTGACAAGACATGTTGTGAATGTCATGTGATATACATACAGCCATGGTATTTTGTTTCTAATTGTCCCTGCTGGTGTTACAGCAGTTGAAACCTTCCTTTATTTGGTCATATATTTTGTTCATAACAGCCTTCGCCTTGTAACAGTAAAATATTATAGTTTCACTTTCACTTTTTTGTGTGTGTGCCTTCAGCAATATCTCAGCTCCCCCTTTAAACGCACTCATATTTCAACAGCCGCCCTATTTGTTTTACGCCCCGTGAACCTGCCTGTTTGTAAAGGTTTAATGTATTTAAATGATGATCCATAACTAACGTGGGAGGGGTGGTGGTTATGGGGTGGAGGGGGGGGGTGGGGGTATCTTGAGTCAGTGGTTTCCAAAGTCTCACAGTCTGAAGAAGACTGCAAGGAAAAATGAACGGTTTAATTACATTTATTATCAATTTTCAATGTGTAAAGACAAACTGTTTTGATCAGCTTCCACTTTTCTCTGCAGGTGCCAAGTCATATCTGAAAATGCAGTAAATACAAATACAAGCCTAAGAAAAAAAAAACCCTAACTTTGATAAAATATTATCAATTTGGGGGTCTAATGTGGTCTAATTCTCATCTATTAGCAGCGAACAAAAAGTCCGGCAGCCTCTGGCCTAACCTATCCGCCTGTAGCCTTTTCTTCCCGGGATTCAGTGAGCCCTTCCTCTCGGTGGGTCCCCCGTGTAGTTGCGATGTAGTTCTTATCAAAGCACTCCTGTCTTGTTGTGACAGCTCTGATATTGTTTATTGAGGTGGATGTCAGCTTTAATTAGCAATCGATACGGGGAGCGTTTGCAGAGCGCGTCTCTGACGTCAGAGTCCATTACCGCTTTTCATTGGGTCTCATATTCCCAGAGCCTGGGCTAATTATTGGGAGGTTCATGTGGATAAAGTACAGCTCAGCCCTCCCTTCACATCATGTCCCCTACTCGTTGGCCACACTCACTGCATGCTTTTTAAATTCCCATCACCGGCCTCCAGACGTCGTTTCCTTTTGCCTGCGGGATGATGGACAGCAGGATACTGGATCCACCTCACGCCCAGTTCGGAGGCTCTCTCGGTGGGATGGTGGGCTTCCCGTACCATCTGGGCCACCATCACGTTTACGAATTAGCCGGGCATCAACTTCAATCTGCGTCCGCGGTTCCTTTCTCAATAGACGGATTACTAAATGGTTCCTGCACGGCTTCAGTGGGTAATTCCAACCCCCTCTTGTCTTCGGGCTGCGGGATGAATGGAGATAATCAGCAGTACAAACTGACAGGTAAGCCACATTATGCTGCACAATAACCTCTCCTCAAGGTTGGCTGATTGCACAGAGACAAAAACAGAAAGAAACAAAGACAGGATGTTGCGATACAAGTTATCCTCTTTCGTGTTTAAAGGGCAAGACAAACCTTTCTGTCTCTCTCTCTCTCACACACACACACACACACACACAAACACACACGCAGGCAGGCAGGCAGGCAGGCAGGCAGAGGAGTATTCTTCGCCTCCCTCTTCATTTCCATCATCGAAAGCTGCAGATGCGCCCAAGCAAAAACAATGTTCCTGTCAGTCAGTAAATATTAGAGAGAGGAAATGCTCGTGTTAACATGTGAAGCTTTTCTTCTGATTTGAACGGAGCTGCAGGCTGTATGTATGTGTGCATTACTGCGAAATGTCAAATGCACTCTCCCCCCTTTTTTTTTTCAGCTCTAAAGTTGGCAAAATTATAACCCCCATGCATGAAACCCATCCTGTTAAGATGATGTTGAAATGTGGTAATTAAAAAAAAAAAAAAAAACGTACCCTTTGTTTACATTTGTTCTCATTCTGCTGTCAGACTCGGGGGACCCAGACAAAGATAGCCCTGGTTGCAAGAGACGACGAACTCGCACTAATTTCACTGGTTGGCAGCTGGAGGAATTAGAAAAGGCTTTTAACGAGAGCCACTATCCCGACGTGTTCATGAGGGAGGCACTGGCTCTCCGGTTGGACTTGATAGAATCAAGGGTTCAGGTAAACATCTATTCTGTTCCTCTATTTTTTTTTAAAAATTATTTCTTTAGTTGTGCATCTTTATCCTCTTGTTTATTGTTTATTCATGACAAAGGCTCAGTGTTTCAACTTTATGCTGCAACCTGCAAAAAAAAAAAAAGCAGAATAAACATTGGGGCAATTTGGGGTCATGATGTATATTTATTAATATACACATTTATTTTTAAATATTAAAAGTCAGTGTATGGGTGTGTGGTGTCTGACCTTTCATGGCTTATGTTAGTCGAATAAATCAATTTTAATTAAAGCTTTATTTTAAAAAAATGAAGCCTTTAATGCCGGCTGATATTTTGTCTTTAATTTATTTTCAACAATTAATTTTGTCATAAATCATGACTTTATATTTGTCAAATATATTGACAGTGCTGGATAAACAAAGACTAAAATATTTCTGTCCACAGTCTGGAATAAAAATATCGACCTGTTTTACTGCTATCAGGATATTTTTGTTGATAACTCATAGTGGAAGCTGTGATACTTTACTAAGTTTAATTGTGGAGGTTAAAAAGTGAATTATTAAGACCTGCAAACCTGACCTTTACTTCAGTTATTGTGTAAAACCAAAACCTCTTTTGTTAGGCTTCATCCCAACTTTTTGTAGCCTTTTCTGTGCACAGATTGGCTTGTAATTATGGGCCTAATTAAAGGCCTGCGTAGAAAAACAGCAAGAGCAAGATGTAACCTCACTATTTGTTTAATTACCATATTGTTAAGACGTCGATAACTTTAGGTCTAATTAATTTTCCCTCCTGCAGTGACAGTGCGCATCACACACCTTTCACTGTTTTTTTTTTCTCTCTCTCTCTGCAGGTATGGTTTCAGAACCGCAGAGCCAAATGGAGGAAAAAGGAGAACACAAAGAAAGGTCCAGGTCGACCTGCTCACAACGCCCACCCTACCACCTGCAGCGGGGAGCCCATGGACCCCGAGGAGATCGCCCGGAGAGAGCTGGACCGGCTGGAGAAGAAGAAACGAAAGCAGGAGCGCCGGCTGCTCAAGTCCCAGAACAGGCTCACTTCTTCGGATTTATTTCACACCCCAGGATCAGACAGCGACAGCGGGACGTCGCATGTGACCGACAGTGACCACAACACAGGCCCGCCTTATGACACTGTGGGGGGAAACCAGTCGAGTTGCGAACAAACACCTCACCCACTCCACACCCAAAATCAGAACCAAAGACACTTGGACCGGGATGCTGGCGGATCCGAGCTGGACTCGCCCGACGCCAGCCACCGGTCAAGCCTGTGCTCCAACAACAACAGAGCCTCCAGCCTGCAGAAACTCAACCCTTTTAGCGTCGAGAGCCTCCTTTCGGACTCCAGACCGAGACGCAACCCCGCGGCCTTACCCTCCTCTCGGCCTTTAATAGGGAAAGGACACTTCCTACTCTATCCCATCACGCAGCCGCTTGGATTCATTGTTCCTCAAACTGCTCTGAAGACAACAGCAGCAACAAACTCTGACAGTGACGCTGACAACCCGGCGGAGAGAAACCAGCCCGGTGTCCGCTGCAGCGTCTCTGCGAGCTCCGCGGGATGTAGGAGCAGCTCGCCGGACTGTGGAGACGCCGCACAAAAGGGACAGGTGGGATCAAAGGAAAAGACCAGTTCACCGCACACCAGCCCGTCCAGGGCCGCCTTTACCAGTGGCAAAAGTACTCACACCTCTGTTATTTGCAGCGATTCGACTTTCGCCCACGAACACGGTGCACAAGTCATTAAGCCTGTCGATGCAGACAGAAAAGAGCATTTAGAGAGCAAGGACAAGCCCGAGTCTGTCCTCAGTGACAGTCCAGCAGACACAAAGACAGACTCTAAAGAAGATGTCGACATGGAATAAATCCTCCGGGGGTAAAAACAAACAAGCAAACAAACAACAACAACAAAAAAAGAAAGCAGAAACATACTGATATAGCCTCTAAACGACACCTTTCATTAGGCCAAAGCTTAACGAGAAACTACATCTTTGCATCTAATCTTTAGGTTTCCCCCATTCTGCTGATAGTTTGACAATGGTGTGCTCTCTCTCTCTCTCTCTCTCTCTCTCTCTCTCTCTTTCTCCCCCCCCCCTCTCTCTATCTCTCTCTCTCTCTGCGAGCGTGTATGTGTGTGTGAGTCAGGAGTCTCTAGATATCCTTTTAATGTGTGATAACTTGTAAAAAAAAAACAAAAAAAACAAAACACAAGACCAACAAAAATCCTCAAGAGCTGTAAAAAGGTATTATACTATTTATATATGTAAGGTTTTTCTTAAATAAATCTATTGTATACAAGCACCTCAAACCGTGTGAGACCTTAAATAGCAGCACATACAGTGCAGGACTACAGTACAGTAGGAAGGGCTTTCTTAAAAAATCTCATGTTGTACTTTGTATATTGCCTTAACAAATTTATTCATCTATAAGCCCCCACTGAAATGAGGTTACGAGCCTGAGGCGAAAAGGACCCGCTCGACTCCTGCAGAGTTTTGATATGAAAGTAATTATTTTCCCGGTGGCTACTGCAGGGGGATTCAGTTTATTTTAGCTCAAAGGGGGTTATAATACATTACCAATTTCTAGTGATATGAAATCACATAAACTTCCAAGAATAATAGAATTAGCATGAAAAGGCCTGGGTGTCAAATTGAAATAGGAAAATAATAGCCCCGGCAGCTGGGAGTGTGTGTGTTTGTGCATATTGGATAGGAGATGGGGATTCGTGGGGAGGCATTTTCATGAGCTTTTTTTTTTTTTTTTTCCTTCTTCTCTCTCTTTCTCCACTTTGTCAGGGCCCCTTGTAGCAGGGCTATATTAAGATAGATGTTCGATGATATCCCTCATTGTTCTGTCGCTTTACATTGATGTTTTCTGTGTTATCAGCCTATTGATCATGCGTCGGCTGTAATAGGACGGGCTGAGGCAAACGTGCCTATTTACAATAGCAGAACACATTTGTTCTAATAGGGTTGGTGGTCCCCGGGGATGCCGTGCAGGATCTAGGACATCTGCTCCCTTTTGCTATATTAGCAGTGTTGACCACAATATCAAGGCGACCCAAGGAAGAAATGTCGAGGCTGTGGGGCGTGTAATAACATAAGAAAACAAGACAAAAACAAAAAATATCCAATCCAGCTATATGTATGTAGAGCTGATCATACCTCTTTTTTTAAAAAAAAAAACATCCACAAGCCCTTTAGTGTTCTCTTTGGGTCTTGATTTGCAAATAAATTGAAAATAATCAGAGGGGTGAGCTTTACGTCTGAGCCGGCGCAAATGAATTTCTGAGCCAGTGTCCCTTTCAAAATATTTACATAAATTTCAACCCATGCAGCTGTTTGCTCTAGGAAGCAATGTCTTATTAGGTTGGTGGGGGCAGGGGCAGACGCAGCCAACATGGCACACAGAGTGAACATGCAGAAGATTAGGGCCTGCATGAGCTGTGGGTTAGAGGTGTCTGCATGGTGCTTATAGAGCTGAGATTATATCCCTTATTGTACTTTGTGGTGCTTTTCCTATTTATCACTTTATTCTATCCCCCATGATGTCATCATAACTTTTCGATAATATTCTATTCACCAGTGAGGTTACAGTGACCTTTTTAATCTCCCTTGATCATATTGAAATTTGTAGTTTTTCAATGTTATCCTATATTTTATTATAAGGTTACAATAGCCTCAATGTTTCCATTATTAAATTAGGGTTATTGTGACACAACTCACAGGTTGTCAATTCCTTTAAAAATATAGAGATGCAGTGTTTATTTTATAAATTGCAGGATAACCGGGGACAATTTGGAGTAAGATCGGTGTGTATTTTTCCCTGTTACTCTTAGGCTATTTGGGACGTATGCCCAGTTCATCTATAATTCATTAGCACACTGAATAGGAGTATCGCTGGCTGCACATTGGTGGCCTTAAGGTGAAATTAGCGATTTGCTTAAGTAGTTAAGCTTTTCTTGCCTGAGAGCTGCACGCTGCATGATTCAAGACAAACTATCAATCGATATGCCCAGGCAGCCTCCAGGAGATGTGTCGTCCATGAATCATACTTTATGAATTCAATTTATACCCGGAGAAATTTTCAATTTGAACGCCGGATCATTATGGGAGAGTGTAAATTGTTTTTGCTCTATTATGCATCGGACGCCATCATTTTTCTTTCTAATTACGGAGGTGTCAGGTCGGGCTGTCATGCAGACGCTGATTTTCAATTTAACTGATCATCATGCATTCATTTTCCCATTTGATAAATCTGCTATCTCGAAGCTTCTCCATGCCTGGAATGCTAAAAGAGAGGCACAGATTGGCAAAGTAATAGGGGCCTGTATGCGGCAATAAGTGCAGATCAGGCAGCTAATTTAGCACCTCCTGGTATTTCCATTTCCATTTCTCATTTCCAACTCTCAAAGGAGGAAAAGCAGCCCAAAGGCAGAAAGCTGGTAGGCTTTTCACTATCGGAGAAAGACAGAGAAAAAAATCTACCAAAACGGCTTGTTTTCAACCACACATTTCCTAAATTAGGATATCAAGCTTAATTAAGGCTAATAGAGTTTTCTCAGTATGTGTTAGTTTTATTTAATAGAAACAAATTTGCACAATTAATTATGGCCATGATATTAAGAGTCTCATTTGTAACATTCGAGCTGCAGCCTAAATCAGCGTCTTCAGAAATAAGCCTCTCATTTCCAAGCCAAATGACTAACCAAATGTTTTTATACCAGCTTCCATCACTGAAATCCTGTCGGTTTATTTTCCCACATCATACCAAGCAAATTAAGTCAGATTTGACACAAATTGATCTCCTTTAACTGCGCCGACTGACTAAAATAAATACAGATGTGTGCCATTTACGGTTTTTTTTTTGTATTATTTTGCGTTTTGAATTTTAGATTTTCTAACTTTATGTAACACTTTACACAACACAAAAATGTACATTTTCTATTTGGTTATCATGTAGGGCATCAATGAGAGCTATTGCACTATTGCTCGACCCACACACCTCTCATGGTAGCCTTATAAATGAATGAGTTTTTCAAATAACTGTGGCAGGGAAGGATTTTTATAAGTTTCATGCTCAAATCAACTCAAATGGACAACCTATGTTCTCGCCACAAATCCGCCTGTCTGTACAGGCTCCTCTTGTGCGCTTTGTGTTGCTGCAGGAGATCTTAGGCTCTGAAGGCTCAGTTTGGATAAGAAAGAACCGTGTCCCTTTTAAAAGGATCCTCCATAAAATAAAATGGCACTTGACATTTGGCTTCTCCTGCAGCAACTCTGCCATGCCTTTTAGGATTATTTTACATCTCATACTCATTAATGCGCCGGTGGATTTAATCATTCTTATCTTTCCTGTGCATACCTGGGATAAGCCTGAAATTACCATCTGCATTGATTTCTGGACGATCCTTAAAATAATTTTAGTTATCTCGGAATATTTCGCGAAAAATCCCCCCCCCCCCCCCCTAATCAAAATTTAATTCATAACATTCGCACATCAGGTTTTTTTGAGATGTTACTGCGAAAACAACGTAACTCAAATTGAGGCGTTTTTAAGTTTAAATAAAATGTGCAATGGCTACATAAGATTATAACCCTGAGACCCATTTAACCACCTGCACTTTGACTTTCAGTCTGACTTTTTGTCCTGAAAAAAACTCTTTTGCTGAGGTCACACTACAGCTAAATTCACAATATTAAAGCTATATTTTACTGGTAAAGGTGAATAAAACTAGGCTCTAAATGTGACTACTACTACTGCCATCAAACATCATAACTCCTCTGGTATTTTTATTTTTTAAAGTAAAGCCTGATCTTTGTTTACTGAGTAAATATATGTCTCCAAGACTTATGAAAATAATTTTAAATAGATATTCTTGGAAATTACATGGTTACGAAAAGCATGATTCTTCTTTATGAAGTGTTCTGCCAATAGCTGAAGGGTTAAGGGTAGAAGAGTATTTTTCTTTGCATCAGAGTTAATGCTACAGTGAGATATAATGCCGATTGTCATGACAGTACAGCTCAGCTTTCTGATAAATAATGCATCTATATTTCCTTCCACAAAAAAGTACCAGGAATAAATATCACTTTATATAACAAACAAAAGGCATTTAACATTCATAACATGAACAGAGCAGCGCATTTCACTGTAGGAAAAAATAAAAAATATTTGTTTGAACAACATTATAATTCTGTAGAATTATAGGGGGTAACATTTGCAAAAGTGCAAACATCCAAACTCATTGTCAGTTGTTATATCACACCATTTTTCTTGTTTAACATACAGTATGTTTTGTTTATCCCACACCATAAGGGGATTGGCATAGAGTACAAAACAGAAACTTTAATGTAAAAGTTTTAGAGCCACTGCCAGAACAACACACATGAAAAATTACAAAGTCATATGTCTCTCAGCGACCAATCCAACAGGCAAAATGATCTTTTTACTGTGAAGTTACACAGGAAGAAGGAGCCAATGGCGCAGTCACGTTCTGCATTCCTTAGTGCAATAACACAATTTCCCTCTTCCTTTAAAAAAAAATATCTTTCTCATTAAATATTGCACATTTCTGCATTATGCTGGCTCCATATTGTCTTGGAATAGCTGTAGGGAAGGATTAGATATGAGACTCCTCTTCATAATAAGAGCAATTGCATCCTTTGATAATGATGTAGAGAGGTGACAGGAGTCTTTTCAAAACGGTCACACCTGTTGCTATCTGTCTGGCCTCATTATCTAATGTGAACCCATATTGTGCTTTTTGGATTACACAACCTAGCAATTTATAGTATGACAAAGAAAATATTAGAAAAAGCAAGTAATGTGTATAAAAATGTCTTGATAGTTTAAGGCAAATGGCAGACATGTTTGCACTTTAATTTTAAAGCAAATGAACTGACACCTCATTCTCTTTGAGTATACTCAAAAAGGTTTATTTCTACTTGAAAGCTTCTTTCTTCCAAAAGGTCAAGCTGAAGTCATTATGTTTCACGGTGTTTGTTGTGATAGGATGTATTAGAGCAACCCCATGCTAATACACTGTCCATTTGTCTATTCAAAGATATCACAAAGCCTGGGCAGACCATATAAAGGTAGTCCAGTAATCCATGACTTTGAGGAATATTTCAATGGCACTTTTCTCATTTTTTCTCGGATCTATGTAATGAATACAAAAGTAAACCAAATAAACAAACCCAATTTGAAATGTAATTCTGCACATGGTGAGTCCAGAGGTGAGTCAGGTACAGTGGTATTCCCATTGTGTAGGCTGTAGCTTAAAGGCATAGTTTAGATTTTGGACATTCAATGGTATGAGTTACTCTGCTGTGCTGGTGTTGATGAATGGATATTCACACATCTTCCAGCCAGCCGCCAAACAAAAATGAGCAGCAGCAAATGAGGCGAGGAAACAGAAACAATTTAAGCCACTGTAACTTTCATAAACTAACTAGGCTGCTCACTTTTATCCAGCATAATAAGCATTCGCTTATAGCATACAAAATAACACCTTTGAATGGCGTGATATGGTCTTCTTAAGAGAAAACAATAGCATGAATGCTACAGGTCTATGCTAGGTCTAACAGAAATGGTATTGCCATAAAGGTATACATTATTTCAAAACCATAAAGTTGTTCACACATTAGTTATTTGCATAATAATGTTTTTCATTTATGTATAAAATGGTGATCCTGATCCAAACTAGAAAATGTTGTATTGCAATATATCTATAAATATATATTTTCTATATATCTCTATACATACCAATAATCACCTTCTATGTGGTCAAACAATTTACAGTGAAATCTTTGGTCTCTGTTTGGCTCCAGTTTCATTTATGTGTGGGCTAATTGGCAGACTACTGCCCATGTGTAGATGTGTAGATGTATTTGGAGCCTTCAAATATACTTTAGATGGCCTATTCACTTTGAGTATAATCCATTATAAAAACATTAGTATGCCCTGTTGGTCCAAATACTACATTACATTTTTTTAAAATTTGTTGGTACACTCCATAGTTTGGCTTCCTTACATTAGTAATGATTTGTCAAAAGGGATTACAAGAGTAACAGGTATGTACAGTAGGAACTACTTTAACAGAGTCACCAGTGGATGGATCAAGTGCTCTTAATGTTCAAATGCAACTGTCTATATTATCAAAATATGTTTTAAGAAAGAAACAAAACACAGCCAAATATTAGATAAAATGCTAACATTGGACATATCCAAAAATGTTCATGCATGTACATTCATGCAGAAAATAACTTAAGTATTCACTGTCACTGTTTTTCGTTCTTTGTCTTACATTATCTGTTCATGTTGTTAAAGCATGGTCAAGCTATGGTTAATTTTAGGCAAATTAAAAGCACCTCGTCAAGGTAAAGGAGAGGTTGTCATCATGGCTAAATGCTGAGACGGGACACAAATGCTGACCTCAAGTCAAGCATTGTGTATGTCCATCCACCTCCCCAACCTCCACAACCCTACTTCCTGCAATGGCATTAATGTTGCATTGGATACATTTGGATGAAATTTTTAGGTGGCAGGTTTGTGGATCGCTAGAAAATTACCCACGACTTGCAAAGTATCACAGAAACAACACATCATAAGACTTACTAGATCATGAGGCAGCACATAGTCACCAGAACCCTCCATGTGTCACTGGCTAAGCCAAAGCAAGGCTGCCAGTTAGGAGTGGCTTTAGTTTAACAAGGACGAGAAAGCAATCCTTAAACCAGGGGGGAAATGTGACACTGACAGAAAACTCCAGGCAATACATTTACATTTTGTCATTTGGCAGACGCTTTTATCCAAAGCGACTTTCGAGCGAGGCAAGACAATCAATCGTTAGAGGACGGTGACTCCGATAGAGCTGTGGGACAAACTCTCAAGTAGCTGACCAGGTACAAGTGCAATATGAAAGAGCGCTAGACAGAAGGGTTTTATGTTTTTGTTTTTTTAATTTTCTTAATTTTAATATATAAAGTAAGAAACAACAGGAAGTAAACAAGTGCATCAATCAACAAAGGTTAAGGCGCTCAAGTGTTGAGGTGTTTACGGAAGAGCTGAGTTTTCAGGCATTTCTTGAATGCACCAAGGGAGTCAGCAGACCATATAGAGCTGGGAAGCTCATTCCACCATTGTGGAACCACAAATGAGAAGAGTCCATTTAGCAACCTTGGTGTTAAATTATTTGGTACAAATAAAGGAGCGACTGACCATAACCTCTACGTGATGACCAGTGGCTAAGATTTGCCAGCTGAGGCAGGATCTTAGGGGATGGTAGGGGATGTGAAGCGAGAGGCACAGTGGCAGACCATCACTTCATGATGAAGAGGAACCCTTTCAATGTTTGGAGGGTAGGTCAAAATTGACCCGGAAACAGTTTGTCCTGCACCACTGGGTTCCTGAAAGAGCCATTTGTGTAGAAACAAATAAGATACTTTACGTCTTCCAAAGTGATCATTGGTCACTTGTCATAACAAGTACTGTGATGCAAACAGAGAAGAATCTGCACTTCCTTCTGAGGCCCAGGACCTGTTGCCAGAGGAAAGAAATACTTTCAGTATTTATGAACAGACTCTAGAGGGGTTTCTTCCCTCCACTAGGGTAGTGTTGCCAGGCATGTTTGGAGCAAGGTTAAGGTAAAGACTTACAGTACAGACTTTCCCATTCACTTGAATGAGAATGTGTGTCCAAACTTTTGACTGTTACTGTATATGCATAGAGCAAAGCCTTGGTCAGCAAACTATGGTTAACAGCAATAAATTAGCATTTGTTTTCTGGCAAACATTGGCTCCTAATTCTATATTCTTTCAACTGCTGCCTGTAGATGGATGCTTAAACCTTCATATGTTTATTTCCTAGGAGACCACCTTTGTGCTTGCTCCTGATTTAGGTGTATATATTCACACAGGGTATTCTGCACATATTTTCAAATTCAATAGCCTACTTCTTTAACTTCTAGTCAAACCCCACAATCTACCATACCCAAGCAGGATCCTGATTCCTGTTGTTGAGAAAGGAGAAGTGGTTTTCTGCCTATGCCATTCATCTGTCCAAGCAGGATAGTTGCTACTCGTAGCAGTGGGAAAATTAGCGCAACCAGGTCACCTCAGTGCTTGAGGTCCCAGAATAGGATTTCATACTGCAGTTAAATAAGCCTATGATTTCTTTGAATTTTTCTTGCTGGATCAATGTGAATCACTACCAGGTTGCCTGTGTCTCAGAAGAGGAACCCTGCAGAACATCCTCAGCTGTTGCCTGAAAGCTTTGGGAGAGTGAAACTATCTTTTAGTCAATAACCACATCCCAAAGGCCTGCAGAGCATCATCCAAGGCAAAACATTGATGTGGTCCAAGGAAGAAGGGACAAAGATAAAGCTCCCGATCAGAGTTCCATGTGGACTTCTCAGAGCAGCACAAGACTGGCAGCAGATGGTTGAATTAGATAGCTTAGAAACCATTATATCGACTACAAGTGGGCAGAAAGGTTTGAAAATTAGGCTGTCTGAAGTATCAACACAGTTGGTCAAAGTTTAGCATGCTTTTCCCTTTTAAGGTGCATTCAGATTGGATATAAATGTTTGGCTTGCTTGTATGTATATGTGACAGCTTGCAAAATCTGATGTCAAATTGTACCAGCTCTCCAACTGAGGCTTAAAATTTGTCCTGACTGAGTTAAATGAATTTGGATGAGCCACCACCAAGGAAATGGAACAAAAGGAGACAGTGATTGTGGTGCTGCCCAGCTAGTAGCTAGGTCAGTCTGCAGCGCAACACCTCAAGCTGGGAGGACAAAGACAGAGCCACCAGGACTTGGTAGGTAGAGCTCATTGATTTTTGTTATTTTTGTTTGGTGTTCTTGGTATCAGGGGGCTTGAAACATTCTTCAATGGTAAACTGAAAGAAACATCAATGTGAACAAAAACAATACAACAATCTGAGAGTGAAAGTTCATTCTTAACCTTGGAAATAGTAGTTGGACCAAAATATCTTTCTCTGCCCAACCACAGAAAACAAGTCATTTTCTGGTTGCTGTGTATTGTAACGTTGCGTGCTACACATTTTTGTTTGCACTTTTGCCAGTTTTAATGACATGATAACAAAAGAAAACATCCTCACTCCACAAGTTGAGATCAAGGGTTGTCCATTGAGAACCTAATGCATACTGGTAAATGGAAGCACCGAAAGACATACACACTTAGTGGGAGTATTCAGATTTCTCTGTCATTATAAATGGCACAGCCCAGTATCTCCAGGAAATATCATGATCTTTCCCTAACCTCAAACAATGTGTAAACTGTAGTTTACATGCATTGATATTGTAGAAAGAAGTGATTTTCAAAACATTGGCAGTGGATGGTAATACTCTAATAAAACTCTATTGGCAATAGAGTTTAAATGGCGGCATCCATCCAAGCCACCACTAAAGCCTGGATATCCTCATAACTAAAAATAAAATGATAATCAATAACAATAAATAAATAAACATAAATAAAAGCGTAACAGTGGAACATACAATAGTTCACTTCATCTATTTGATTATTCAAAATGTAATTTAACATACATTTACCATATCATGATATACACTCACCGGCCACTTCATTAGGTACAACTGTGCAATCTAATGCAATCCAATACAACAGCTCTGCCATAAATTCTACTTTTACAAAGCCTATACATTTTCAGTTTTTGGTGACATTGTCAGAAAGGTGATAATTCTACTTTATGTTTAATATTGAGGTGGTAGTGGGTAGTGAAAAAGTGTATTGAAAAGTGTTCCTACTATTTTGTCCACCTTATTAACATACATGAATATTACCTAATGAAGTGGCCGGTGAGTGTATATCAATATAAGACAAATATTGTCATTTATATCAGGGTTTCAAGAATATCATATAGCCGTCGTGTGAAAAATGTCATCCTCCAGTGAAAATCTTGCCTGGAAGTGTGATTGGAAATCAATTTATTTTGGTTATTTCTAAGTATTTTTATTTATTATTTTGGCCAATAATTAATTGGTATCACAAAAAATGACCCACCAATTAACACCATATCCTCTGGTTATTTGGCTTTATTAAATATCTTAACCTTTTGTGGCTGGAACTCTGATCTTGTCTTTTAATTATCACCTGATACAAAGTCATTGAACTTTCTTTGTTTTTAAAGCCTGTGAAATATGAAACTGCAAAACACCTAAATGTAACCTTACATGAATAATCTCTTTATTATAAGTATGGTATGAATCTTACAAAGTATCTCTAACTGTATAAAGTGTTTTTGTGGTAGTGAATGGTCAAAAACATACAAACAAGACATGTTTTTTTGAGTAAATATATTTTCCTCATGAAAACAGATATTTTT
This sequence comes from Scomberomorus guttatus, assembly GCA_038419695.1. Lineage (NCBI taxonomy): Eukaryota > Metazoa > Chordata > Actinopteri > Scombriformes > Scombridae > Scomberomorus > Scomberomorus guttatus. The sequence goes on from CM076459.1 coordinate 2,950,227, forward strand.
TGAGCCATTCAACATGACATTAATTGGGATACTCATGGTTTTCTGTTCATGGATGTATGAATAAGCTTATTTTGGTAGCTGGCGTATATCAATTTAATCTGGGATACTGAGACAAGTAAACCTTATCACAATTATTGTTGTTTTTTTCCGATTAGTGCAAGTTTGGTTTTCAGAGTAGTGTTTGGAATATTTTGTTTATGCATGTATACATGGATATTTGCGATCGAGATATTTAAACAGCATTTACTGAATCACACCTTAACCGGAATATCAGCTATTATCTGGAATACTGTGTGCATGTAAATGTTGTCATCGGGGGGCTTACCGCTTGGTGGTGATTTATATGAAAAAGACAAGCATTTTCCTTCCTTGACTTCCCAGGGAATCTGTGCCCTAGAGGTTAATGAAGTGTGAAGTGTGAAAACTTCCTGAGATGGGATGAGTTAAATAGTGTTCTCAGATGTTAAAGCAACACTGTCCAAATTTATTTGTGTGTGTCAGTTCTTTATAAGTCTTAAATCTGGCAAGCATGCCCCATGGGCCATCTGCTACCACTGTTGGGGCTAATGCCATCCTGTATGTTCCAGTCAGCCCACATAAATGGGTGTTATAACAAGATCTAAGTAAGAATTCAAATTGAATTCACGGAATTTACTGACATTTGGTTTACTGTTCAGTGTTTATAATGTTAAATATATTGACAAATTTCACATGCAAAAGTAACAAACCAACAGTGTCTGTCTCGATTTTAGTCTGCAGAGAGTGAGAATGGCAGAGATAACTGCTAAATGTCACTCTTAAAGTAACATAAAGGCTTTTAACAGAAATGACCGGTTAAACCAGACTTATTCAAGTAAATCAGGCTTATTTTCAGTAAATTCTGTTTAATAAAGGAGGTTTAAATAAGTCTGACCTAAATTACCATGGAAACATATCCCTCCAGACTAGCGAGGTCCTGGGCAGGTTAGTTTTTAGGTTGAGCTTCACCTCAGGCTCAAACGGTGTTATAGTCTGTCAGACTGAGTTTTCTCCAAAGTTCCTCCCCGAAGGTTCCTCTTCAGTGCTGCTCTATGAAGTCAGTTTACATTTAATGTCAGAATTTGACATGGGCTGCACCTATTGCGTATACTTAAAATCTAAGCTAATATCTTTTTTCAGTCTGTAGTTTTATTTTACTTAAATAAATAAAAAATAAAAAGACAGACAGATACACATTAAAAATACAAAAGGGGCAGACAGCCTTTCTGAGGGTCTTTAAACAGTATTTCCACCATGTACAGGCTGTTATATCACTTGTACAAACAAAATAGCAAAATTATGCTATTTTCTTGTTATAATAAATAAATTACCTCACTGGGGTCCTATTTAATACTTCAAAGCTGTCTACATGTTAATTTTCAGCACTTATTATATATAAAGTTCACATTAGTCAAGTGGGACTTGAGTCCACAAAGTCATGATTACAAGCAGAGTCCTGCATCAGAGCTAACGGAGGAGTTCAGTGAGTCTGAGCTGGCTACTGAGCTGCAACATGCTGCCAAAAGTTGTTTATTGCAGTGTTTTTTAAAAAATATTTTACATTCCATATTATATATTCGATATGTGCTGTTCTGTGGCTGCAAACATCACATTTTTGTCTTTACATGGCAATTTTCTTCATTGTGAATTTATGTGATCTGTGCTTGATGTCTCATCTCTGCGTTTCAAAGGCAAATAAATAAAGTAGAAATAAACCAGGCTTTTCACAGTAAGCCTGCTTTTCTGAGGCACACTTTATGAAACACAACTCAGATATGGTGACTGTAAACATAATGGATATGATGCAGTGTAAACAGATCAATGAGAAACTGTTAATACATTTATTAGTAAGCACATATGGTATAACATATGGTATAACATTTTGCAAGGAATCCTGCAAATAAGTATCAGTGTTTCATGGTGTATTTGGGAATGGGTTTGACAAAACTGTCAAAATGTCAATGATAAATGATTTGCACAATATTTGGATTAAAATGCTAAAAGACTTTAACCTTTGTCATAACATGTATTTTAATTAAGTGATGAATTTCACAAATTAACAATAAATAAAATAATAATAAATAATAGATTGATAAAACCTTTCCAATGATGTATTTCAACTCAGCAGTTTGACCTCTATAATGGATATAATATCTGCCTAAGGGAGACTTCACTAATAGACATTTTTGGTTGCAATTAAAAAATGGTTCCCATGAAAGGCCTGACATGTCCTCTAAGGCAAGAGTCTAAGATTCAGCCCTTTCCTTTTGCCATTAAAGTGGTATTGCAAATGTTCTTAGCACATCAAGGCCAAGACCTCAGATCTCAATATTACATGCACATTATTTAATCCTTGGGCTCTCTGGTAGTACTGACATGTACAATTTCTGTCATTAACGCGCCTGTAAGCTCAGGGATGGACCAGACTCAGAGATCCACTTGAGGTCCAGTTTTTCATTTAATGGGCAAGGGGAAGTAGGGTTCAACTGGGCCTGAAATGTTACTATAGAAGTGCTCTGTAGAGGAGCATGTTATGGCTCTGTAGCTGGTCCAATCGATCACATTAGGGCTAAGGAAGTGGCAAGATGTGACAGCCCAGAAACATTTCAATACTGACACAGTCTGTCTGAGAGCTTTAGGCACTCTTCTGAAAATAAAAAATGCCTTGTATCAGTCCTGTAAATGGGTGTGATTAGTCATAAAGGAGCTTATTGTGCAGAGACTGGAAGCAAATTAGAGGTGATAGTGGGACAGAATCAATGCTGTTTACCTCTTGGAGGTGTGAGCATATCCATCAGCAGCACTGAGGATGGCCGAGGATCCCGCCTTCTCAACTGGTTATTGACAGTTTAAGGAGGACCTGAGGAGGGAACATTTTAGGACATAACAGCGTGGTGGCTCAGCGGTTAACACTTTTGCCTCACAACAAGAAGGTCCTGGGTTTGAACCCTGGCCGTCCCAGGTCATTTCTGTGTGGAGTTTGCATGTTCTCCCCATGTTTGCGTGGTTTCCGCCAGATGCTCCGGTTTCCTCCCAACATCAAAGACATGTATGTTAGGGTTAATACTCCTGTCAGTGCCCCTGACCAAGGCACTAACAAAAGAACTGAAGTGGGTCCCCAGGTGCTGCACTGCGGCTGCCCACGAGGATCAATCACTTTCCCCCTTTCTTTAGGCATATGTTGTCTATACAGTATCTGATCCACTCTCCACAGACAACAAATAAGGCTCCACAACAGCTTTTAGTGCTTGCTGGTTTGGTTCTTATTGAACACAGAACACATTAAGAAACAGTTTCCAGTTTATGTTCAAAAATCTAACATAGATGCTGACATTGCATGAATGTTGTGTTCATTAGATCTTTGTTTTGGTGATTCAAACTGACAAAACAAAACAAAACAAAACAAAAGTTAACTGTATAATGACGTTGATGACCAAATTTGTGAATCATCAAATGTTGATCAAATGATCCATCCTCCAGCACTATTAGCACTATTAGAGAGAGAGAATGGCAATATGATCCTCATGGTACTTTAAATCTATCCATGTACATAAACAAACGTGTCTATAATAGCACCTGTGGCTACTAAATCGTTGTTCGCTGTGCCTCAAATGTTTGTTTGGCGGTGGGTTGTCAGCAGTGGCTGGAGAATTCAGCAAACAAGTCAATCACAAGGAAAGTCACACGCTGGGAGTGAGACGACATTAAGGAAATAATAGTATAACTTCCAGCAAAGAGGTGAGCTGACCTAGTTTTAGCAGTAGCCACAGTGTGTCTCGGAGGACTCGATTCTCCTCCAGAGGAAGGTGACTTTGTCCTTGATGGAAGCCATCAGTTGCCTCTTCAGCACAACACAGGGTTTTCCTTCAAACAGGCTGATATGATGCCAAACCCAACTACAATCTAGGGAGTGAAGATGCTTTCAGTAATGATCTGTAAAATTCAGTGGTAGAAAAAGTATTTAGATTCTTTACTGAAGTAAAACTACCAATACCACAATGTAAACATGTCCTTTTTAAACCTGCAGTAACTGTTTTTTGGCCACTTTAGGGGCAGTAGAACATTGACATATCATCACCTTTTAAGATGACACAGCGAACTTGTTAGCAAACAGTTGCTTATTTATACATCCAGCAGTTACGGAGCAACATTATCATTCATTTGGAGTCCAATATTCACACTCTTTTAGCTCTGTTTTCGGTCCGTACCGACTCCTGAGGGAAATATCTGACTCTTTAGCTGCTAAATGTTCGATTATGTTCACCAGTTAGTCGCTAACTGTGTCTGTTTGCTGTTTGGTGCTGCCGGTAGCGTACAGTGGGTTTTAAAGCATTTTCACTGCTGCAGCCGAACGGTGAAAGTGAACTAAAACAGTAACATCACAGGCTGGACATAAGAGTTTGGGTGGTGGTCTCTTTTTTATCTTCTTCAAAACCAAAAATATAAGAGCAAAAATGTAAGGAATGGATTTATTGTAATTTAATGTAAACTGGGATTAGGATTAGGTTTTAAAAAAAAGGTCAGCTCGAAACATTAAAAAGTCAGCCAGATACTGCCTTTTGACGACCTCAAGGAGCTAATGTAAAATCCACTAGTGACAGTCGTCATTTCACCTGACAAAGTCAATGGTTGCTAGTTGAAAATAAGAAACCTGCTTTTGCCCATCACTGTTTGAAATCAATGACCCATAGTTTTGAAAATTAAAGTTTTGGGTGATAAATTTATCCTGTTATCAATTTAAACTGCATATGTGACATGTGAGAACGTACATAGCAACAGTAACAAAGGGGCAGAAGGCTTAACAAATGGTCAATATTAGGTTAAGAGTGTTTGTGATCTCTTGTTCATCCTCAATGCATAAAGTAACAGTTTATTGATAAAATGTAAGATGATGACACTGTTTTTTGTTAGTTGACAACCTTACTGGGTAATAATTATTTTTATTCTGTTGGGTAATTCACGGAAGTATTTCTCAGAGGAGATCTCATTTAACAAATTCATCAGATTAAGTTCTCAGAGGAGTCTTGTGCATCATGTCTCAAGCGTCATGTTTCAAGCTTCAGATTTTCAATATTGTTTTAGGTGAGATAACTGCTGAGTCTATTCTAAACAACTGTTTAGAATAGACAAGTGTGAATCACTTGGCAAATGTAATTTCCAATCATCATTCGAAGGCAGGCTATTGCAATAATTGACAAGACAACACACAGTTTCCGACAAAAGCCTGCTCTGTCATAGATCTTAAAGGATGTCTCCAAATTAATGATTAGAGCACAAGATGAGGAAATTATTTCTTTAATTCTCTGGGCAGATAATGATTCTCATCTTTATCAGTCAAGATTAGATCAATATTAAAGTGATGTTGTAACAATCATTGACTCAGATCAGGTAAGAAGCGAGCAAGCACGACACAGAAACAGGTAAGAAATCAAAGTTCACAAGGTTTATTCCAGCAAATAGGCAAAGGTCAGAACCAAGCAGATCAATGAGAGGAGGCCAACTTAACCAGCAGGGATCAGGCAGAGAATCAGGGACCAGGGTATCAGGTTGAAGTTCAGACAGGAAGGTTCAGGAATTGGGTAGTAAATTCCGAAAAGCTTAGCATAATGCAAAAGACTGGCAAGGAAGTAGTGGAGATGGACCAGTATATATGCTAAGGGACTAATGAGGGAATGAGCTGCAGGTGGGGAAATGGGCGGGGAAAACCAGTTGGAAGGAATAAGGTGATAGCATGGCATGAGGGAGTGGCAGGATCTGAAATGACGGGGAAATTAGTAACCATGAAAACAAATGGATAGACTGAATGAATGAAGTATAAATAAAGGGAGGTCAGGAAGGATTCATGACAGATGTGAACCCCCAGTGTCTCCAATTAAGTAGAGAGAGAGAAGAGAAAAAGAGAGAGAGGGAGAAAGAGAGCAGAGGTGGACTCTGCTGCATTACTCTGCTTTCCGGTCCCTAAAGTATCCCTGAGAAAAAGAAAACAACACAATTAAATTATGACACCTGACACCTAGACCTCACATCAGTGTGAATCATAATGGTCTAACTGCTGAAAGTGAGATCCTGTCAGATGATTAATGTGATCACACACATTAGCGCCTTTTCAACATGACATTTTTTGATGGGTTTTTTCTTCCGTTCTTGATAAAGACCCCAGGTCAGACATCTATAGAAACTGTGCATAGCTGACGGTTAAAAATGAGGAAAAATACACTGAATTGATATATCTCCATGTGGTATCTATCAAGTCATTGTCTCAGTACAAGAACGTACTCTCAGCAGGTAGCCAATTGCTTACAGGCTGGAGTGGCCCTCTCTTTCCGTTTCTGCTGTGCACCCACTGTGTTTTCAGACCCACTAATAAAAGCTCTTACAGAAAACCTCTCTTTGACAAAAGTGTTGCCAAGTTGAGGTCTCGTTTTCAAACGGATTTGCAATACTTTGATTTTGAAAATTCATGTTGTGCAGTGTTTTCTGATATTTATAATACAAATCTAACAATTAGGCCAGTCTTTTTCCAGAAGACATACTGCGGCACACAGGAAGTGAACCTTTTAATGTTTCCTGTAGCAGCAATAGTTTGTCAGTAGAAGAAGAGCATTATAGTAAACAACTTTTTAAAAGGGGACCTATTATGCTTTTTCAGTCATATATATATATATATATATATATAAAATGTTACAATGTCGGCTGTTTATATTAAACGTGGCCAAAGTGTCAAATAATTACGCAAATGTATGTAGAAGTAAAAAAGCACCGGCTTCAGACTGCCCTGAATGCTCAGTTTCCAACGTTTTTTTCTACTTCTAGCCCAAGCCGACGTTGGCTCGTGACGGATTTCTTTATATGGTCATCTGCTCCACGCACAGTACGCCAGTTTACTGCTCCGCTCCGTTAACATTATGGCATTTTTCCATTGTTTTGGGGGTAGTCATGCCGAGCCATGACTCGAGTTAAGCTGGCACGCTGTGAGTGTTTTTCCATTACACAGCAGGGCAAAGTAAAATAAACTGTGTATCTGTCGGAGGTGTGCTGGTTGTCTGCAGCTCTTCATCAAACATCATCATCACTGTGGCTGTTTCTGCTTGTACTGTTCCTCCCTGCATTATTTCTAACTGATCCGCTCAACAAAGAGCTCCAAATATCTCCATATGTTGTTGTGTCGACCGGTTTTTAGCTCCACTAATGATGATCCGCTAATCTGGCAAAGAACATGTTTCATTTCCTGTAAATTCTTCATAATAAAAGTCTCCCATTATTTAGTAATTTAAAAACTTTTAATATGAAGCAGTAAAAGCAGGAAATGTGGGGTTTGCATTGACAGTAACTTAACACAACTCTGATCTGCCCTTTGGCAGGCTTCCGAAAAGCTGGTCAATCAGAACAGAGAGGGTTCATCGGTATGGGGGCCTTAAAGAGACAGGAGCTAAGACTGCCTGTTAAGAGACAGAGGCTGAACTGAAGGGCTGCATAAAGGTCCAGTATAAGATAAATAAGGAGTTTTTTGAACTGTGAGTCATGCAAAGCTACTCTAGTGGGATATATAAAATATATCCTATATAAAAATATAGAGCTGGAAATGAGCATAACAGGTCCCCTTTAATTGCAAAAAAATTTGTTTTGTTTTTTCTGAAAGAAAGTCACCTAGATTCTGTTAAAAGAGGTGATTGCATGGCATATTTTGGTGATTGTTTACGAGCTAAATTTGATGGTCTATTAAAAATAAATCCCATAAGGTTTCTTTCTAATTTAATTTTTCTAACTTCGGCACAGGTATCTCAGTCTGCCCCCTATGGTGCCACTTCCAACTGTACAGGGTTGCCACAGAATATAACCCCTAACTGTAGTCTTTTTTTCCTTAAACATGCTGTGGCTGGTAATGAATTTTTTCATATGGGGGTGGGAAAAGAGGCTTACATGATTTTACAAGCAAGGCTTCTACCAGAATTTCTGCTTTCTCTGACAAGATGTCACACTGGACCCCTCTACCCTGTTATCGTAGAACAGTAGAGTATCACCTTAACTGTACCCTCCACCTTGGGGTCCTATTAAGAATACTTTTTCATGAGACCCACTACCAGTGTCCCAAATTAAGAGACTTTCAACACCAGTGAAAATAGCTGCCTGGAGCAGTGCCTCCCCACCGAGTGGTTGAAGGAGCTCTCAATCAAGTGATGGAGGGGAGTTGTGACCATGTATATTTTAATGTGTAACCAATCCAATACCTAATAAGTAACTTTACTCGCTAATAGATTGCTGGCTGGCTACACCAGCTGAGCTCCATCAGGTGCCACTTGTAGTTCCGCTGAAAATAATTGGGCATCTAGTGTAAAATACTAGCTGTTTTTACACAGAAAAAACATCATCTTTTTATCTTATTTTTTAGTCATTTTCTTAATACAAATTAATCCATTTCTTTTTTTAATACATTTTTTGCTTTTAAAATAAGTCTTGAAGGTTGTCTCTCTTGACAGCTGGTTTTTATACATATTATATCATATGACTAGGTCTATAAATCATTGTCTTTCAGGGTTAAGTCCAAAGTTAGCAGGCTAACTGCACACCCACACACGTCTTTTCAGTTACACTGGTTGATGAGACTTCTGCACAGGTTGAAGTTGGGTAGCGCCATGCTGGAAATTATGAGAGGTTAGCAAACTCACTACTATAGAGTGATTAATAGCATGTTGGCCTGCCCTAACTCAGGTGTAATAGTAAAGTAAGGAGGCGTCAATCAGGCATAGTCTGTACATGCACAAACAGTCAAAGTGAAAATCTACTGTATATGAATGTTTCAACAGCAGGCTACTGAGCTAAAAAGCTACTGAGTAAAGACACATCATTACAAAATGAATATAAAAAAGCTTGATATCAGATACAGTACACTGTCATATGAACATGCTTTCCTTGAAAAATACGTAAATTATAAACTTACTTGTGACAGTGTTTCCACTGCTGAACGCAACTATTGGTCGTTTCTTATTCCAGCATGAACCCGCCCCTTCAGCAGACTCAGTCCTCAACCCATTTACTCTAAAAAAACTCTCAGTCAAACCCCAAACACTAGTAAGGGTTTCAAGTTAGTGAGAACCCAGAAGTTCCTCATGCCTTATGTTTACACTCATGGATTTCACATATACTTTTCTTTTATGTTTCTCCAATACATACAGTGTAGCTGCTGCAAATACATTTTTGAGGGAGGTCAAATTGCAGTGCAGCCCTGCTTAAGCATTTAGCTTATGTTTGTCTTTTTACTTCCAGGTCAAACTAAAGACCAGCCAGCTGAAAACGTGCACATTTCTGATTAGCACTGAAGAAAAAGGCCCATACTATGAGTGTAAATGATTATTTTAGTTAGCATTACGTTTATTTACACCTGTTTAAATTAATGATATGTTGGATTATTTCTGGATCTGAATTTAATGAAAAGATACAAATAAACATAAAAATGACAGAGATTATTGTATCATCCTTTAATTGATTTGAGAATTTTGCCGCTATGAGGCAACTAAAAACGGGGTTGTATAGTTGTGGACTGAAGGATCATTGATTCAAAGACGAGTTTCTACATTTTCAGCATTTTCAATAAATGTTGAACTTTGAGCTACAGTAGTAATTCTTTGTTTCCAAATGAGCAGGAATCACATTTCAGCACCAAAAACACACAAAGTGCACACACGCACACCTAGCACATCACACCTACACATTATTCCCACATTATAACAGTGGGTGCTTTGTTATCAACATGAGACTGGATTCAAGCAGTAAATCCAACTAATTCAGAGGCAGCACAAAACAAGTGCAACACATTTAATTGCTGTATGGTATGGTGTCACTATAAACAACCAGAACAATTTCTGTTATTTAAAGGCCCCCTCAAAGATGAAAATATCACAGCAGCAAGAGAGAACAAAAAGGGAAATGGAAAGCAATATAGTTCTTCACATAGCGCTTTATGGAGTTCAGTACAGACAGGAATACAGACCAACCAATTCTTCATTCTGTAATATGAAAAAAAAAAACTGTTTTTAAAAAGTGAATAGCCTCCTAAATCCTGTAAAAGATACAACTATGTTGTAATATTGTAATGTTTCTTTTTAAATTTTATACAGTATCCAATTCCCTGTAATCACCTGCAGCAGAATAGAATATAGGTGTTATATTACAGTTAAAAACACATTTTGGGATTTATTCACATTTAATTTATTGCATCAAATTATTATTGACATTTATTGACATTACACAACATTGTCCAATACATTCAGTAATTAAAGGTTTAAAAATAACAGCATCCACTGTCAGGCTAGCACACCCAATGTTGAAGTAATATACTTGAGGAAATTTGCAAAATTACACTTTGCAAAATGTGGTTGTGTTCTCAATGGTAAATTCTAACTCTACATGATAATTTCACCATTTGTATTGTTTTAGCATTGAAACGACCGACATCTGGATGGCCTTTAACCCTAAATTTGACAAGTTGTTCTGAATGATAATAAACAGGGATAACAAGGTTTTTACACTCTATATAATTTCTATCAGAGCTGTTTTAGTGACAGAATCCATTACTCATCGTTTTAATGTGCTAAAGAGTCTCATTTTATTTTGTACAAACAATAGAAGAGACAAGACTACGCAGGAAAAGAAAAGCAATCCTTTTGCTCCAGTGGTCCATGGTAGATAGATGATTCCTCCAGGTAGATTTTTTTAGTTCAGCTGAGCTGCATTGATTTGGCAGCATCGGGTGGATGTCACACATGCACTGAACAATGCTCAATGACTTTGCTATCCTATTCCCATTTAAATTGCCTCTACGTTTCCTTTCTGACACCTGTTTAAATCAATGCCTTCCTCTGCAAGTCATGGGCTGAATGTACTAAGGCGCACACCAGCCGCCTCTCAAATCCACTAAAATCAACACAATAATTGAAATATTTTCAAGCTGATTACACCGAAGCCCAGGGCTTGGCTGGTTGCTAAGAGTACGCTCCCTAGTTGCTAGGGGGAGTAAATCATCTTGCATTATTTGATTTTTGTTACTGATATGAAACTGCTAGTCCCTCGATTAAATGTCTCACAGTCAAACACCTAGGGGATGGACAGGAGAGAAAAAATAAAATAGTCACTGCAAACCTGTAAAATAGCATCTCTAACTTCTCTTTTCCATAGGGCTTCAACACAAATCTATCTGCTTGTTTATGTTTGTTCCTGCTGAAATAAACAGAGCTCGGGTTCCACTCTCATTGAGGAAAAACAGAAAAGACAGCGAAATATCCAGAAATCCCATATCACACTCAGGTTTGGTAAGATCATGAGTAATCTATCTGTCCCTCAAAACAGATTGCACAGTGAAAAACCATGATTTTCTTTAGCAGCAATCTCATTGAGATTTGGGCAGACAATCTTATAAATAATAGTCACTCAAATACAACAAGAAAAACATTGACTGAATAATATACTGTCAAACAAGATTCAAAGATAAATCACCTTGACTTGCACACAGGAGTGTGAATTTATTGAAGACCTTTTTTTTTTTTCTTTGAAGCAGACATCTGTCAATGTAATTAATATGGTATCATATTTAGCAGAAATGTTTGCTTTAAGTATGAGTCAGAAACCTGCAATTTCCTCCCCAAAACATCTCAAGCTCTAATACATTTATTTCCCTCCTTCAGCATGAAAAAGAAGGGACCAGAGTCTACTACACTACTTGGATCTGATGCTCGCTGATTACAACTGGACCCTCACTTCATTACATTTAATATTAATACTGCATTGAGGAGGATTTTCTCCAAAGACTTGTCAGACATTGAGGGCTGCTCCAGCCGGCCTTGTCAAATGAGATCAGTGCTCACCATAATGGTGAGGTCAAGTGGAGGGGCAGCCTCTCAACTCCATAACAGCCTGACAGCGAGCATTATATTATGCTCTGTAAGTATAGAGCACATAGACATACGTAGTCCTACACATTACAAACTACAGATGCACTTGACGCATATCCAAGGTGTGCCATATCATTAAAAAAGTGTCAAAGTAATCCTCCAGATGGGTGTCAGTTGAATTACTTAATCTACTTATGCAACATTAGATTCTATCTATCAAAGGACTAAACTCCCGTGAAGAGAATACAAGCCATTTAACAATATTCCTTGACCCCGGCTATGAGCTGGCCCCTGATTTTGTCGTTCTGCAGCCAATAGGAAAAAGCTGGCTGACAGCTCCACTAATGGGAGGGTGAGCAGTGATCAGGGCCTGGCTGCTAAATAAACGCCTAACCACGGACCAGAGTCCCTTCATTAGCCGGCCGTCAGGTCTGGCTCGCGGTTGGATCGATAAAGCAGTCTTCTTTTATTTACCAACTAGCACATTTCTAGTAGCTGAGTTGTCTTTAAACTGTGCCGCTGTTTAACTGCTTTATTCAGCCTCTGTATGAGACCATCTGGTCCCCTGTCCTGTAAGTCTCTTCTAAAGCCCAGGCCTGACAAGCAAGAGATATGTCAATGCAGTCCTCAGCACAAAGCAACATCTGCCATGCCTGACGCCCACTATTGTATGGCCATTTAATCTGTCCCCCTCCTCCCCTTAACGGCACACAACAGTTCCTGGTATTATGTTTTGCCACTCAATTAGCATTATCATCCCGCTGAAATAGAAGCCAATTTACCTTTAATGACGTGATTGTTAGATGAGTGACAGCAGTCGGTGCTGCCACTATCGCTAGATAAACGGAGGCCTGCCCCTGTTTTCCTGACTGGTCGTGCCGAGGGCTGGGAAGTCAGAGCCAGCCAATCACGATGGCCTGACTTCACCCCTTCACCACCAACATTGTTTCCTCCAGTTCATAGAGGCAGTGTGCTGGAAAATTGAGTCCAGATTCATTAGGTTTTCAGTGTGCCGCTCGAGTCAGTTAAATTGATACATTTCCTAACAAAATTGAAGTGCTTTTGTGGTGCCTGCGGATGGCTGGTGACCCCACTCGGCCCACTGAGCAGCCGAAGCAAGCTGATGGATCCATTAGACCGCTTAGACTGCTTATTCCTCTCTCTCCATCTCTGACTGACACTGTAAATCTGAACCAATTTCAGACTCTAATCACCATTACAAACCCCTTCCACTGTCCATTTGTTACTCTGCAATTCGAATACACTACCTAGATTGGTTCAGAAATACGAGTTTAGAGGGGCCCTCCTGCTTTCCCATGGTTAAATGGCTCATGACTGGCCCCTTTTCTCAGCTGAAGCAGAAAAGCAGTGGCTACTGGAGGAAGGGGGGAGTGGAAATAACATCCAGTGAAACAAAAGGCCTTGAACAATTCCCAAAAGATAAACTGGAATTAAGAAATGTGATAGATAAATGAATAAATACGAGGAAAAAATAGAGTGTGAAATTCAGCGAGATGACAGACAGGCCTCAAGGCCACACTGCCGGCTGTGGTAGAAGGGTGTCCCTTGAATAACAATCACTGTTACACCTCCAAAACATTTCCTCATCCACTAGCCATTTTTACCCAAGCTTTTATCTGCTCAGTCAACCGCACAGCACTAGCGAAGCGGCTGGAGGATATTATTTCCCTGTTGGCCCCAGTCATAAAACTCTGCTTAATATGCACTCTATAATTTAAGAAACTTGAATTATAACCCGAATACACCTTGCTTTATATTATCTATCTAACCTTCAACTTTGTTCAACTTTGAATTAGTGACTCTGAACATTTACACATAACAGGTAAAAAAAAAATGCTCAAAAAAGTCTGAAAGTAAAGCCTCACATGCATTATTTATGCCCTTAAATCATAGCAGTTCAATTGAAGGGCTTATATTGAAAACCGGAGAGCTCACCCGTCAGTCTCTACATCTAATTAACTGCTGCACCTCATATCCTCTAAGTGCAGTGGAAACACATTTTAATTGATATTGAGATGTTTATGCCCTTAGAAAGTAATTAAGATTTTCAATTAATCCTGTCTTATTTCTGGACATCTTGGTTCTGTGTCCTTGAGCGTCCAGCGATTAATTCCCCAAACCTCCTCCAAATGAGGGAACTTCAATTACTTTGCACTGAATCGCAGCCCTGTGAGTGACCTCATCCAAGGCTGCATCATCATTTAAATTAAAGGCAATACAAACCCAATTAAATCATATAAGGATGGCGAAATCACCTCTACAGTATGTAACTGAATGGCTGTTTGGTATATCCCACATAGGTGCTAGTGAACTGAGGAATATCTTTAATGTTTCCTGAGGGTGAGAAGCGGGTTGGTGGGTATAAAAACCAGCTGCTTTTAAGTTATCAATAGTTCTATAGCGATCAATTAAAACATCTTTTTCACAGAAATGTGTGTTCCCTTTGGGATCAGAGAAGCAGTGTGTGCCGTTTACGCTGACCTCTTCTCACTCCCCCGCTCCTCCATTTGCTTGTTTACTATGTTACCGAACATCCGCACATGCACCACACTGCGCTACAAAAATGTTTGCTCAGGTGATAGCAAAAAAGGAGACACAGACTTTATCAATCAACTCAAAAACGTTTGTTTCCTCTTCCCAGATACACCCTCACTGATATGGGTAAAAGGTAAGGCCTGATATGAAAACATAATCCATCTTGTACAGTATTTTTACACCATTGGAATTACATCTCCCCCAACCTCAAATGTGTACATACAATATGACAACACTCTGACTGTCCAAACCTCTATTGTCATGCCAAGAATAAATAATAATTTCTCCTTGCTGCCCTTGCAGTGCTGTTTTGCTCACACATAGAATCACCTGCCCATCTAGGCAACAAAAAGCCTGCTTGGGGATTATGGTGACATAATCTTAGCAGTGGCCTGTGAGTCGGGAGCTGAATGGGTTTGAACCCTCTATGCCATGCTGAGATAACATTTGTCACCGGGGTTCCTGGGCGCCCTATTCATAGATTAGTGGACTGTCGCCTTTTCAGAATGTGAAATGGCTTTGGCACTGCTGCATGTTTATTTTCAAAACCTGTGCCTCCGAGGATGAGGAGAGCATCTTGTCCTTTTCTTGAGAGCACCGCCGCTTGGCCTCACACAAGCACATGGAAATCAGCGGCCTGTGTTGTCTATGTGAACCTGTGAGGACAGTGGACGCTGAGGAATACAGTTACATCTTGTTGCTCAGGGGTTCTCCTGAGGTGATACATGATATGTCTGAAATATAAAGTGTTAACATTGCGTATGTTTCTAAGCTAAACCAACCTGATTATTTTGTTTGCCTTTTCTTTTTCTTGTTCTTTAAACCCAGAACCACTGTTAATGCCAAAAAGAATTAATAACACTCAAACCTCTAATAAAGAAATAGTTTTGGGAAATACACTGAATTGAAACTCTCATGTGTGTCTTTAAAAATGAGGCTACAGCTTGTGACCTGTTAGCTTAGCTTAGCATAAAGACTGGAAACAGGGGGAAATCCACCTACCAGCAACTCTAAAGCTCACTGATTAAAATGTTATATCTTGTTTGTTTAATCTGTATAAAAACTGAAGTGTAGAGACAGTCACTCGAGCTGGACTGTTTGGCTGGGACCAGTAACTTCCCTGCTGGTTGCCTGGCAACCAGCGCCCAGCCAAGGAATAACCATGTGTAAAATGTCAAAATGTTGTTTTTACACTTTTGTACAGATTAAACAACCAATATATAACATGTTAATTAGTGAGTTTGAGGTGGTTTTGGTACTGTTGCACAGAGCTAGGCTAGCTGTTTTCCCCTGTTCTTCTTTATGCTAAGCTAAGCTAAGCTAACCGTCTCCTGGCTATGGCTTCATATTTAACGGACATGAAAGTGGTATTGAAAGCGTATTTCCCAAATTGCCGAACTATTCCTTTAAGCCATGAACTTCACATTGTCTAGGTTTCAACTGTGAGGAGCTGTGAGTGATTGGTTATTTATTTATTTATTGAAATTCATTCAGAACAGAAGATTTGGGGATGTTCACTGCCACAAACATCTCTGCTGTCCCTTTCTAAACATCCACAGTGTATTACTTGAGCACGCTTCAAGGGATCTTTAATCAGCCCAAGCGGTCCCCACAGTTAGCATTTATAGAGAATCTTTGCATCACAAAAGGGTGGGATGTGTAAATGAGATGTGACATTTTATTTGTGCGGGGCTATGCAGCAAATAAATAAATATCAGGCCATGACAGACAGAGACTGCTGGGAAAATCTCCTCTACATTGCACTCGCTGGTTAACTGTCACACCATTAAATTGTCTTTCACGTTGACATGTTGCCTTCCGATTGGTTAGCAGATGTAAAAAGAGGGAACACTTGCCAAACAGTTTCCAAGAGCATGAAATTGATATTGTGAATCATATGTGACAGTGACTCTTCTGCCCTATAATTGATCTACATTAAGGCTACAAGGCTACAGCCTGTGATTGGAAAGCGGGGCACATCATGAGGCTCCGTGTATCCCCGGCTGGCAGCCAGAGGAGTTTATTCTTGAACTGGAAAGATTACATCTTCAATTTTACCTGGGGTGTATAGACCTCAGTGGGCCAGCAGATATCTCTCTATAAGTGGGACCTTACTTATTGCTCTTTCAAGTGGTAGATCTATCCATTCACTCTAATTAAATTGAGCTTTTTAATCTGGTTCTTCTAATCCAGAGTCAAGTGTGTTGGGACTTGGATGATGTGATTTGAAAGGGAATACTCTTGATTCACTGAAACACTGTTATCTCTTCCCCACTATTGAAATAAATTTGAAAATGAGGTTTGTGCACTTAAGCACCTCACACTCAGATGACCTGAGCCGGGTGCTTTGGCGTACAATGTGTTCCAAGTAAAGCAGAAGGATATAATGGAAAGTAAAAGCCCTCAATCAGCACCTCACATCTTTTTTAACTGAAATGAAATTACAGGAGAGGGGGTAAAACAACAGATCCCCGCGGGGCTCGTGAATTACATCGCTTTTTAAAAATGTATTTATTTATTAATTTTTGCCAGACAAACATCGCCTTATCACGTGGGATCGTATGTGCCAGATTTTCAAAAATAAAAAAATTGAAATTTCTGGCCAACCAGTGAAATTTAGTGCCAAATCCTTCAGGGAGAATGTTGAGGGGGAAAAAAATAAATTAAAAAAGTAAATAAATAAATAAATCAGTCGGATCTGTATGTCGAAGATGACCTCTCCTGCAATCCCAGGGTGCATCTGGCTAAAGGTAAGCCCGCCATCTCAAAAGCAGCAAAGCATCCACCCTCCACTATATAACCTCTCTGCTGAGGGAATCCATGCAGTTTGGTCTTTAAGATCCAGATCAGGACGAGGCTTGATAAAGCTTGTTCTAGCTGGGTATCCAGAGATAGGGGTCTTACCTATGAGTCATTTTCAGCATGATCACCCTTATCTGTGTTGAGCTGGGCTCCCCCGGCTACTCCGAGGCCCTGTGTTTAACCCTGGCCCTCACATGGCTTCACCATACAAAAAAAAAAACACTCTCAGCCAACGATGCTTGTTTGTCAGGGATTAAAGGTATTTTCCCTGCCTCTGTCACAGCATCCTTATTTGGCAACAGCAGCCCTCTAATTCAGGTCATGGTGCCATCGCTCTCATCACCAAACTGTAGGCCATTTTCCAAGTTATACTGGCTGACATAAACCTGTGCAAACCAAGTTGGACAAATATCAGTGAAGCCAACTGCCCCAGAGAGGAAAATAAAATGATAAAAATTGAAAAATAAAAACTTTAATAGTAGATATTCAGCCCTGATATCTGTAAAAATCATGAGAATGAAAAAAACTGGGGTAGAGATCAAAGCTGTGGGAGAAATT
Organism: Scomberomorus guttatus; assembly: GCA_038419695.1. Classification (NCBI taxonomy): domain Eukaryota; kingdom Metazoa; phylum Chordata; class Actinopteri; order Scombriformes; family Scombridae; genus Scomberomorus; species Scomberomorus guttatus. The sequence goes on from CM076459.1 coordinate 2,968,046, forward strand.
TTGCAGGGATACGACTGAAAAGAAAGGAACAATGAATATATTTTAGGCAATTACCTCAGAGAGCAGAGTTCCATAATTTATGTCTGCCGAGATAAAAGTAATCCACAACACAGAAACTAAAGAGCTGATCTCATAATGGATATTTTAATCAAGTCCCTCGAAAAGAAAGAAGAGCCTATTAAATTCCAATTTTAATTTATGAATAAAGAAATGATTTTGCACCTCAGTGAAATTACCAAAGGCATCCTGCAAGATGTTGTGGTGGATTACACATTAAACTTAAAAAAATACTCAAATTACTTTGTAAAGGCAGTCTATGTTTAAACGTGTTTTTATTGAGATATATATATTTGCTGACCCATCATGTAACATACTGCTATCACTGTTATACAAGAAGGAAATGAATAATGAAGTGCTGCTTGTGAAATGGTTAGAAATGTTTTCCAAAAAGGGTTTTCATCAATATTTCATGGAGGTTTAAGGGACTCAATAAGGCCTGCTATAGGTTGAAGCATTGTCTCTATGGTAACAATATATCTAGTATATATTTACATCTCTGCCTCCTGGGGAACATGCATACATGGAGGGCGACCATCCCCAAAAGGAATATCACAGTAAACTAATCATGAAGCTCTGACACCAGCATCTCTCGCGCCAGTGTATCCCAAAGTGAAAAGCTCTCCTCCAGACTAATTGCCAACATTAGCTGCGCCGTGCACATCCGCTGAGACATCACTCAACATGTCTTTACCTCTTTATTAACATTTATGATAAAAAAGAATCATCATCTCAGTTTTTTTTTTTTTTTTTGCACACTCATCTAGCAAAGTCAACAGGGGATCTCATCTTAAGCCTCGATTTGGATAACATACAACACCAATTCAGCTACCTTGATTCCATCTATTTAGGCTAACATACATAACTGATCAAATAGCCTAAATGGATGCTCGTAAACAAACAGCAGCGGGGGGTGGGAATGGTCTTTGCTACAGAGCAAAGCATGGCACTCTGGGGGGTTGCAGATGTGATCTCTCCATAGTGACAGGATGTGATCAGAGACGTCCCTGCTGAAATATATCCAGGTTACATGATATCCACAACAGAGGAGACTGAATTTTGAAAAAAAACAAAAAAAAAACTGTGTTGCTGTTGACCTCAAATGCACAGAAACAAACAAAAAAAAAGCAATTCTGGCAAGACCTTAGAGGAAAGGAGGAAGAGTTTAGAAAAAGAGAGGTAGGAATAAAATATATGTGTGAGCATGCTGGTGTGTATTTGTTCATGTAAAGCCAAGAGGGAGAAATAAATGGGGAGATGGGGCTAAAAAGAAGGGAAACGACAGAAGAGGGGAAGGAAGTATTGGGGTCACACTGATGGGCGTTGAATTATGCTGTGAATTGAATGAACTCATCTTTAAAAGACTACTGTGTATTTCCCCCTTTATTGAGAGAATAGCCATATTAACATCCTGTTCTCTTTGTGAAGTCAAAGCCATATCCGATGATGATTGGGTTTGGGAAACGCTCTGATGGAAAAATAGAGCCCATTGCATCCACATCACCATCTCACACCACATTGGCATATGCGGCTCACTGCTTCCCACTTTTGGCCAAAATTGAAGAGCTTGCACAGAGGAAAATAAATAGATGGTTGAATAGCAATGGCCTCTGCCACTGAACCTTTTATCAGTGGGAATCTAACAGCCGTGCCGTTTCAGAATTTCAGTTTAGCTTCCGATTACGGTATGTCCCGGCATTTTATTCCCTACATCTCTATGCTTCATAGCCTTCAAACACTTCTCGGTAACTGCCTATTATCCAACAGTTCCACTCCACTGACCCTGCCAATAAAACTTTTCATATCCTTATAAATGAACTCAATTGCCGCGTTCTAAACATTTACACTGCACTAACAGATCATCTCCACACCTTGGAATTGGCTAAATTCCCTTTTCCTTATGAATATATAGGAGGAGATTAGAGATATGATAGCTTTTCAGATTGCTGCACCCAGTGAAATTAGTTTAGTGAGCATTTACAGACTAAATTGGAACCATTAAATAGCGGATTGAATTGATGGCACATTCATTGTCTCTCCATCGGTATCACTGTAAAATCAATTAGCCGTCACTTTTCCATTCTCAATAAAGTATGATTGTCAGCTACGGATGAATAAAGAAGACCCTGACAGGCACTCAGACCAGAACACCATGTGAAAACAAATCTGTGTGTAGGCCAGGAGCTGGAAAATGTGATCTGTAATTGTGCAAAAATAGGCACAATTGTCTTCATCAAAAGGCCACTATGCATAGGATGGGCCATTAGTTTAAAAATTTACCACATCAAAGTGATATTGAGCACACGAAGAGCTGCAACAATTGTTTCACTGCAAGGATAAGTAAAGAATGCTTATTGAATTTTTATTATTCATGCAGAAATGTTCATTATTTTCTTTTATTGTAGATATAACAGATAATGGGAAGATCATGTGAAAACAGCCTTTTTATATGTAAGACAGAATTGCAATACTTTGACATGTCATAGTTCCCAAGTCGCAAAAATGGCCAGAACTGAACACTGGTCATAATTTTCAAATGTATAAAATGTGATGTAGGCTTACACACACAGTATGATTACATCATAGATATACATACATTTATAAACATAAAATGCTGCTTTTCTATCATGTGATATACTTTTTGTTTTCTTGATCAATAAGGAAAATATCATTTGTTTGATCAAACGGTTTGTTTGTAAAATGCTTTCATTGCCAGTCAGCTGTTCAGTTTTGTTTGCACATCAAACCGCATTATGTCTGTCAATTTGCCAGAGGCACTGCTAAGTGTCCTCTGAGATCAAGACTTCCATCTAATTTTTCCTTCTAATGAAATCAAATAGGGTCTCCCAATATCCCTCATCACAAAGCTTTGTGCAATATCCTCAATGAGAGCCTCTGCTCCGACAGCTGAAGTCCCCCCTCTTTATTTATTTTTTTTCTGTGTAGAGTAACATATGAACATGCATATGAAAATTACCAGAGGCAGCAGCATCACATATGCTATTATGCCATAGATGGCACAATGAAACAATGCCAGTTTTTCATTAAACCATTTTGTAGAATTGATAGAACAGCTGAAGCATTTTTTTTTCTGGATATGCCATCTGATTAAAACAATGTGGCCAATACGATGCATGGACTGGAAACACTGTAACTTCTAAGACGTGCCAAAAAGTATTTGCCAGCGTTGCTAATTATGCAAAGTTGCCGTTCCCCTTCAATTTTTGCACAGAATTTGCACGTTTCAACAAATTTTTACTACATGAAATTCCATAATTTAAAAAGTGGAGCAGCGATATTGTTCGACTTTGTTGGGTTAAAGCATCTGATCACAAAAAAATGCCGTCAATCAGATGTTCAATCAAAAATTTCATTCCTGCAATTTGCTGCAAATAAACATGAGAAAATGTGTTTCACCAAATCCAATGTAAATCCAAACCTTTTCATTTCCAGTAATCTCAGTAAGACCTCTCAGTGTCCTAAAGGAAATGATTATATGCAGCTAAAATGCAAGCCATGCTGGGTGGATGATTAAAAAAAATTGGATGTGCCACAGCATTTACAGGTACAGGTATTAAATTCACTGTCAGGGCCACATTGCTCTAATTTCTAAAAAATTAATGAATCCTCATCTCCATACTGCAATTAATCTGGTGCGCATTGTATTGGCAGAGGACTGGTTATCTCCACACAAAGTAAAGGGCTTTAGGATTCTCAGATGAAAGGTGAGATGGAAATGCGATCCGGTATTATTGCTTCATGTTATCAACACTTCAGCTTCCAGTATATGTACTGATACATAGTAGATGCTCATCTCAGAGGTAAATACTTTGATTTCATGAATACAAATGGTTGTTCACAATAGGCAGGGTAAGGTTTCAATCTATATCAATCTGATTCAGCGACTATTTCAGGCCCTTAGAAGAGAATGAAGGGATCCACCGTCAGCCTTCAGATATGAGCTCAGTGTTTGGTTAGAGCACAGAGGGAAGGTATAATAAACCGCCGGTGTATTTTGCAGTTGGCCAATAGCTGCTGAGCTCTCAGGTATGGTGCGAGATTGACAATGTTTAAGGAGGCAGGCCAAGCAGCGTCGGGGTCAGGGGATGTCCCGGGTAGTAGATCAACCTCAGACCAGCCGAGGAGCTCTTAATGTTCAGGAACTATTGGAAGGTGAGAAAAGCTTAAGGAGGCTTTCTCATGAACCTGGCTGACCTGGGGGAGAGGCTGTAGGGGAGGCCCGGGGCTTCAGTGGAAAATAGACAGCTGATGTTTGGTAGCAGGTGGGGTGCTGCTCTGTCCACAGGTGCTGCACAGATGCCTCCGAAGCAGAGCAAGCACCAGTTATCCTGGGACACTGGGACACGCTGGAGTCTCCTGATTCAGTCTCACCCACAGCCCTCGCATCTGCTCAGCCATTCTCTAGGAGTAATTAAACATGGCACTGGATGGGCACATGATGGATGCTGGGAAACAAGGACTGAAAACTGACTTTTTTTTCTTTTAGGGTTCAATGGCAACAAATGAAGTGAAATTCTTTTTTTTTTTTTTTTTTCACCTTAGGTTGAGTGATATTTAAGTGAGGTCAGGACCCGTTGCTGTCTTCCAAGGAGAATTTTCAAGATGTTCAATATTTCAAAGCCATAATGGAGAATAAATGTAATGTATGTGGAAATGTTGTCCAATTGGTGTCATAATTGCTATTTGGAGGATTCATAATTACAGAGTGCAGCCATCAGATAAAGGAGTGCAGATAAAAAGGAGTTGGGCTGGTAATGGAAATCTGTTTGGAGAGGAATAGTTTCTAATAAGTAATTTTGCCTAATAAACTATAACCGATTTAATCTCCACCTTATCAGGCTAAGATTTCGCCACTTTCCTTTTTAATTGGCTATTTTGTAATCCCGATTCCCAACAGAGCGGATGGTCTGTCTCCCTCTCCTGAGAGTTAGCATGAAATCAGTTTGAAACACTGTGTCAATCTCATTCTGAAGTGGCCATCTGGCCAGTGTACAGAAGCTGGGGATGGCACGCTGAACCATGGGGTCTCTGTGAGGCAATCATCAGCAGATTTACACAATGTGTTAATGCAAATTTAATAGAGACTTCCTATCGGCCACTTTAATCTTCCATGTGTTCTCAGTGTCAGCCCGGCTAAAACCTACACTTCAGCAGAAAACCACAGTCATCTCCCACAGACAACAAATTCAGCTGCTGCGAATTTTAGGTTCATGTTCCCTTTTCTTTGTTTACATATATTTTTCATGCATTTAATCATGAGTGGAGTGGAGTAATAGTGACATTTAGCAACATTTCAGGTGATAATATGGTAATACCCAAACACCTTAATCGTTACAGCTACTTATTGTAGACCAACCACACAAATGCTAACGATTGTTAGTAATGTGCTTCATGTGTCCTAATGAATTACTGTACATCTGATTATTCAACCTAATTTTTCAATTATAACATGATAGTTCCACTTCCTATTTAAAAACTGTGGCCCCATTTCAGTTTTTAATCAATAGAGCAGTGATTTGATGGATTTGATGGATGTAGGTGCCAACATGGGTTTTACATTGATTTTAATGCTTGGCTTATGACTGACATATGTTTCCATCCACAGGACAAACCAACATTAGACTTTATCGCTTTTAAAATAGAGATAACAGAGGTACACATGGATTATACATTATTCAGTGCTAACAGTAGACTCACATTATGCACTGGCACGGCCCTGAGAGTCTTGCATAAGTGTGGACTTGTACATCAGGCAGTACAGCAAAAGTCAAAATAAGCATCAGAGAGCTGCAGAGTGGTGCGATGTTAATCGATGTAGGAGGTCGCTGGCTGATTTTACTGTACAATTGTTGTGCCCGAGACGTCAAACAAATAAAAAATATTTTGTTATTTTAGTTAGATCAACACTATACCCCAGAAACTGCCATTAATGGATTTTCAAGTCAGTATAGTTTGTTTCAATTTCAAAATTCTTTATTAATTTATATTTTATAGGCTGTAATTGCATCCAAAACCCAAATGCAAAAGTTCCACTGGAACTCTGCTGAGCAAAATGTCAATTCCCTCAATTCATTAAAGTAGAATATATCATGCAGGGCCACAGGTAGGAATTCTCGGATCCTTTAAAGATTATTGTTCTGGGCCCCACTTAATTAATTCATACACCCCACTAAGATTTTTATGGTCCCTCTCCAGCTGTGGGCCTTAATATTATCCCCACCTTTCACCTTACCCTATAGTTGCATTGGATTATTTCCAGATATAATTTTAATAGGGGAAATACTGTGTGTTTTGAATGTGTGCTTTGAAAACTTATAGAAATGCCAAAACATATATAAAATATATAATATTGCAAAAGTTTTCTCACTTGGCTTAGGTGGACAACTAAATCTACTAAAATGGCAGAGTATGTGCTTCTGTTTCTCTGCAGCACTGGTGTTCAGATCACCAAAAAACAAAAAAATACAAATGTCAAATTAGGTCTTAGGAGCTGTTTTGATTAGCTAATTATGTTCTGCCCTCTTCTGAATATTTGCATGGCTGTACTTGACAGAAACACATCTTATCGTGCCGGATTTTGGACATTTAAAATTGTGTAACATCAGGATGGAAACATACCAGTGGAATTCAGTGATGGAAAATCCAGCCCAGCATCATGAACTTAAACATCTCTTCAGCAGAGAACAAAGAACTTCCATACAGCCCGGGGGCTGCTCAATGAATGGGGCCGAAGCTTTATTGTAATAGTGCTTTTTTTCAAAGCTGGTATATGTAGTCTGATCACCAGAAAATTATACTGGCTGCTCTCTCAGTGACCTTTTTGCATTTTTTTCCACCCCATTCTCTATGGAGGGGCACATCAGTGTGACATCACACATTACAGGGTGTGGAAAATCCTCTCTTGTTTCATGTTATTGCAGAAATTATGGATTCTGTTCCTTGACACACTGTAGCAACAGCACATTTCAAAGCTGAATAGCATAGTGCTCGAAACAGAGACTCAGCCCCATAACAATCTGGACCAATTCAACTTCATCTTTGTTTGTTTGTTTTGCTTAATTTTTTTCCCCTAAAATCAAATGCCCTCTACTTTCCAGGAACCAGAAATCAAAGCGATGAATTTCTTACTGTATATTTATATGGCTTATATAGCCAGTGAACACAGAGAGCGACTTCATGAATAACTCCCCAAACATGCCTGAGATTTTTGCTTTTTTCACTACATAGGATTCAGTTGCCAGGAAACAGTTCTGCCTATCTATGCTTTCCAAAAAGTGCTTTGTATCAACTGGCAAAGAGTCTTGTACAAGAACAAAAGTTTTCTTTTTTTTTTTTTCCAGCACCGTCTCCACTTGAGGACGGATGTTGATCAGAAGACTTTTCTAACATGCATATACATCTGGATAATGTGTAAGTGTCAAACATGATTTTTTTGCAGCTTAAAAAAAATCACCTATAGAAAAAAATGTGTTGACCTACAAAGCAGCGCAAACGCTGCTGATAAGTCAGCTCTAAAATGTGAAGCTTTTCAGTACTATAGAGAAGAGTACATGTGTAAACTCCTTTTTACTTGTATATTTATTTGCTTTTAGTGTTTCAGGGAAGCAATAGAAGCTTTTTCTTCTTTTGTGTGCATGCGTTTTTTTTTTGTCTACAGCTAATTTCTTTCATTTTTTATTCATTTAAAGTCCAACATGGTTGCGTATTTGCTCGTCTCACGTTAAGGGAAAATGAGTTAAAGTGTAAGATAACAGTGCAATTTTGTGCTTTTGTTCACAGACAGTAAATAGACATTGTCTTGCCAAGTCCCTCTCTGTATTATTTGCTTTGCCCCTGTCAGGTCCTTTGTTGTTTCATAATGCAGCTCTACAATGCTACTACACCAGTCACATACGCATCACTAGTCTCCAGTGGGAGTATTGTTATGTAAATGCATATTAATGAACTTCCCTGTGAACAAGTGCACCGCCACTGGTGTTGGAGATGTATCAAAGCAGCAGAGGCCATTGTCTCCCTGCAGTATTATTGATATACATGGAGTAAAACATTCACACTTACTTTGACAATGGGCAGTAACTTAATGGACAACAAATCAGTGCCTGTCATAGTTCCTTCAACTAGATCACAATGTTCACAAGCATCATATGAGTAAAACTAAGACATCCAGTCAGAGAGAGGGACTACAGAGTGAGTCATACATCATACATCAGTGAGTCCTGAATAACTCTGTCTGAAACTGGGAAACATAAAAAACCTTCTAGAAACTATATAATAAACCATAATGACAATATTTATTCTAATCAGTTAAATAATTGTTAAAAAAGTTATTCTTTTCTTTTCTTTTCTTTTTAGTTACGACACTCAAAACATTTTGAATTTCATTTTGTTTTTACTTGTTGGACCTCTTTGCTTTTAGGCGCTCTCAAATAGTTTTGGTCATGCCAAATTCTGAAGTAATTAAAACAGTCAGACGCACACAGAATGGTTTTTAAGAAAATGACATTGTCATATCTGCGTAAGACAGGGGACTGAATTTGAATGAACAGCTAAGAACAGGTAAATAAAAACCTTTGATTTCATTTCGGCTTGAGTGTTTCTTAACAAAAGAGACATGGCTAAAGAAAGAAAATGGATATCAAAATGGAAATTTCCCTAGCTGTTTAATTGGATGGCCACTTTTACTTAACTTATCTTTGCAGCCCAACTCATTCAATGGAAGTGAGCATTTCCAATTAGAGAAAATAACTTCCCGGCTTAAAAGCACGGCTTTTACTGTGGTATTTGGTTATGATGGCATGTAACAGTGTAAACAAATAAGACACTCAGTGATGTCCTCTTGTAACCCCGCTTGTGTCTGTCAAATGTGCTTGTAAACATACATATACAGAACTAATATCACTTTCCCTGGTTTATATGACACATGTTCGATAACATAAAACATATACTTATTTATAGCTCAGAAAATTCTCAATCATTCTGGCACAAACAACCACCTTAGAGATCACCTCTAAGTAAGTCAATATGACATGAGTCATGATGAATGACATTTTAAATGGCACGCCGTTACAATCTTAACAATACTGCAAGCTGAGTTAAGAACAAATGATTTCATCCCGTATAGCCTCAGAATAATGGAAAAGGCTCCTACATTATTGCCCATTTTTTCCTGGAAGCTATAGAGACTGACATTAATCCCAACTGTCTGTAAAATTGAAGCAATAAAAACCACAAGCAGTGGCATCAAATTTCACCATGGCGATGATCCTCAAAAATATAGATCCACAGACAAACAATGATATACTTGATTGTTTCAGTAAAAAAAATCCTGGACTCTCTGCATTCCCTTTGTTGTACATGAGAGAGACATTACACCAATGGTGGAATATGACCTCGTTTGCTGCAAAGAGGAAATTTAATTAACAGAGCAAACAGCGTCTGCCAATATGCCTCCGTAGAGACTGTCGAGGATAAGAAATACCTTTCACAAGAACCTGCAATACTGTCTTAAGACTGGACCAACAGTTGGACACATAGCGCCAACCCTCTGTGAGGCTCTTAATTCACAGCTTTAAAACAACCATTAATCGAGATCAGTGAAAGGATACACTGGACATACTATCACCAATGCATTAAAGATCATAAGGTTAGGCTCATCAAAGCTGCATGAGTGGAGTTTGGAGCCAATAGTGCGCTGCTTTGCTTCGGCAGCAGAGTAAAAACCCTACTATCATCTCAAATATCGTCAGCATTTTTTTGTTCTTAACTTGTAAAATTGCTCACTTGACTTTGCCGCTGTTCTTCTTTGCTAGTCTTATTGTGCCAAAATAAACTGAAAATCCTCAGAGGAGCTGTGTGTGTTTTTAAATCCAATATGGTCCATCCCATGGCCAAACTCACTACACATAGTAATGATAACTAGATTCACACTACACCCCCCTTCAGGAGATACACTATATGGACATGCATACACCAGCAGGGGACCAAATTGATATAAACAGTTGAGAACGGGTAAATAATATGTAATATCATTTCAGCGTCAGTGTTTCTAAAGGTCCAATCCGTGATCCAAATGTAAACAAAATGGCAGCTTCACCACCTAAATTAAAAAAACAGCACTCAAATTGATTGGCAGGTTTTTTTGACACAGGGATAAATGCAGAAAACAAAAAATAATAATAAATAATAATTTTTTTTCCCAGTGCTGTTTAACATACTGTTCAACATTTTTATCATTTACACAAACTCTTCAATCATGGATGTGAATTAAGATTACATTTACATGTCAAAAAAATAAGGATTGGGCCTTTAACAAAGGCTAACCAGAGAAATACATATCAAAATAGACATTTTCTTTCTGTCTGGCTAATTGGATGGTCACTTTTTCTTAACGATTGCCTCCAGCACATTCAAGTGATGAGAACATATACAGTGGTGTGCTGATACAGTATGAAATAAGGATGTTTGATTGAATTAATGCATCACCTTTGAGCTTTGCTAATGACTATAGGTGCTGTCTTGACCTTTCGCTGCCTTTACAATGTGCTAACATCTCACAACTTGTGTGAAAACAACACCTTCACATGGCAAGCGGCAATAGAGGTGGTGTTCTATTACCCATGTAGCCCATTCATGGTTATGGTTATTATTCCTCTTTGTGCTCCGCCTGAGACTTAAAACACTTCCAGAGAAGACTAGCTTGATGGTTGAGTGAACTGATTTATTTGCCCTGGGAATTGTTCATGTGCTATCAAGAACTAATAAAATACACAAGGAGCCTGGACTGTGTGGGAGCACATCATCTCCTGTCAGACAAACAAACAAAAAATAAAAATAAAATAATAGATAGTCCCACTAAATGTCACTATGTCTGTGTCTTTTCTCGTTTTTAATCTTTAACGTAGCAACATAATTGGTTTCTGTGATATCAAATTCATAGCTAAAGTGAGCAGCATCCAAACTTCAGTAAACAATTTTAAGCCTAATTTGGTATGAGACATGACTGGCCCAGTGGCAGTGTGCAACTTCAATTATGATAAGGATTAAGCACATGCAATCAAAAGATAGAACAAGATAATGTGCAAAGATACATTTGGCAAGCAAGCAATTAATTGGAGAAGCATGACACCCTGCCTGCAAAAGATGAGGCAGAAGATGATGTTTCAACACTTCAACATTATTAATGGCAAAGACTACTGATTCCTCCCCGTTCCTGTGAATTGGCTGCAGTCATCACAGGAAAGGCTGTCGTATGATTTGGAGGAGCCAGACGGAGCTGTCAGGGAGTCCACTGCGTTTGGTGGTCGCTGTCTGTAACTGCTGTCTGTGCTTAGTGAACCCAGGAGGCAGAAAATGACCGAGTTCACAAGTTGATTAATGAGTGCGATGCCACCAGTTGTCAAAATCTGACACTGATTGTGAAGCTTCAAGCTTTTTTTTTTATATGAGGCAAAAATAAAATACTATATCATTTGATGAATCAATTTTGCCCTGGAAATTAATTAGGATTCATACAAGACCGGTCATGAACACCCATTTAAGGACATATATGTGCTGCATACTCAAAAGCAAATCAAATAGATTATGAGGCTTTGCAGAACTGGCTGATATGAGCAGATCATACTCTGATCTTGACAGGCTGACATGGCTTGTTGAGAAAATATAATGACAGATCTAGTTTTCACTTTACAGGAGAAATGGCTTCGGCGATGTCGTAGCGATGATAACATATGTTAAATCTGTTTGGCTGCTGACTGTCCAACTGTTAGGAGAGATGATGAGATTAATTAGGAGTGGGATGGCTACTGAGGGAGAGATGAAGCTGTCATTATACAGTAGGTGTTGAGTAATGATGACTGCCTTTTCTTTATCTTCGGCGAGGCCGTCTCCGCCGCGCTTTTAACTCTGACCCAATTAATACCCCAGGTAAACAGGCTCCTGCTGCGGTCACAGGCTTATTCCTCCCGGGATTACCAGTGAAATGAAGCTGTACATTTTATCTGTGCATCATGGTTGGAAAGTCAACTTGACAGAACACGGGGCACTTGATAAACAGTCTATCTAGGGCACACACTGTATAGCAGGTCTCTCAGGGGGGGTAGACAAAACCCAAGACATTACAGAGAAACCCAAAGCAAATTATCCTGACATGGATGAAACAATAGCAAATTGGACAAATGATATAATTTGAGTCATATAGGCCCCAGCAGAGTCTGGTTGTTTCTTGCACTCTGAGGGATTTGGAAACAAGAATAGTGTTTGATGGTAAAGGTCAGAAAACAAAGGTGGCTCCCTGCATGGTTTCCATAGTAGTGAAACACAAGCAGCACCAAATATATTCATTATTTTGTTCCTGTTTAGTGATGTGCCTCATATGAGAGGAATACTGCTTTCATTATTCAGGAGTGTTTCCTTTGGTCTTTGCTCAAAATACAAAGAGATTTGAGGGATTGTCGAAGGTGCCAACCACAGAGTCAGCGCTGCCTCATTTTCTACACACATATAAATCATTTTTGTATATTTTTGACACCGAGCGCTGCTCCTCACCAATATTACTCACGCTGCTACTTTATAGCTGCACTGTCATACAGCTTCAGGAAATACAGACATGGCGTGCTTTAAAAAAAAAAAAATCAATTTACAGTACACCTTCTCATTCTAAACACGTTACTTCTCCACTTGTCCAGCTAATTAGACTTGATTAACCATGAGGGAATGGAGTGATGTAAATGTGACTTTCCACTTAAAAATCAATTATGTTTTTTTTTTTTTTTGAGTCAGAGAACAAATGTGTTAAATAAGTTCAGGGGGACAAAGGTCTCTATGGGATTTAAAATTCTTCAACTGGTGTATGGATGTCTCCTTGGTAAGGATGTGGTAGGTTGGGGAAATCTTAGTCTAGACTGAGTGTGCACTTTTCAGCAGGAGGGAGCCACAGCGAGTCATTAATCACCCGCCACTGACACTGAAAACCTTCTGCCCCTCATAAGGGCAAAATAACCTCTAACAATGAGAGGAACTAAGTGGCCAGAGACAATGGGATATTGCGCGGTAGTTTATGTTCCTCTCATAAGCAGCCCAGCCAGCCTCAGAAGATGGAGCAGCCATTCGATGCAGCTCCCTGACTGTATACAGCAGCGGGGAGGGACATTACATGGTCGGCCTCAGTGAAGCGGCCTACAGATTCAAAGTGCATGGTGGAACGTACACCGTTTCTCACAATGAAACAGACCCTCTGTAGCATCATTACATCCACATTTGGGGCTGAAAACTAGAAAACAAGATATTGCGACAAGAAAACTGCCAAGTTTAATGGCACGAAAAGCGTTAAAATATTCAACTTTAGCTTAGGTCATTAGACACCATTCACCATTGCAAACATGACACCAGGCTTGTTTTTTTAGTTTTTATATTGCCACTATCAAAGATGAGAGGGAGAGTGGTGGAGTAAAACTATTAAAACCATCACTGTAAAATTTACAAGTGAAAGTGCATTGAAAATGCATTTTGAAAGTAGTCAATGTAGAATAATGGCTACTGTGAGTGTTACACTAATATATAATATATACTATTTAACCATTTCATATAACAATGCATCATATTTCATAATCCTATTATATGTTTTGTACTTAAAATATTAAATTGTACAGTACCTAAAGCTGTCAAATAAATGTAGTGGAGTAAAAGTACAATATTTTCCTCTGAAATGTGGTGGAGTTTATATATAAAGTGGCATGAAATGGAAATACTTAAGTAAAGTAAAAGTAAAAGTTCAACATAGCTTACTCATTTTCTTGCTGAGAGTTAGATGAGAATCTTGATACCACTATAGCCAGCAGCAGGTTAGCTTAGCACAAAGACTGTAAACACGGAGAAACAGTTAGCCTGGCTCTGTGTGACGGTAACCTACTAGTACCTCTAAAGTTCACGTTTTCTATATGACACGTTAAGTCTCGTTTGTTCAATACATACAAAAACTGAAGTATAAAAACGCCAACGTACAGGGAGTAATGTACTGGATCATTTCTTGGCTCTGAGCAGTTGCCAGGCAACCAGTGGAGACTCCAATGTGGAAGTACCTTAAAGTTCAATGCCACCAACGGCCGCTAGAGTCTGGCTCCAATTCAAAAAGCATCAACTTCTCTCCAGAAATACTAACTCAATCATTTTTTTCAACAAGTCATTATGGTCTCAATCGCTAAATTTGGGCCCTCTTATGAGTGTACTGGTGGTCATTTTGGATGTGTATTTTTTGTTTGAATTTTTGAAGTTCAGCCTCAGCTCCTCTAATGAGTCTATAATAAACTGTGTAGACGAAATAAAGACACTCAGATTCTTATGACCAAAAATATCGAAATTTAAAGCCATTTAAAAATCATTTTTGATCCCATTACAGTATAAAATCATGCATTCTATTATATCAGGCTTTCAATCTATAGCCCTGGCTTCAAAACTGTAGTTTCTACTGTTTTCCGCCTGATTGAGTGATTTACTGATGTTTGCCCTATGGACCAAATACATGTTATTTTCCTGGTTACCACTAGGGGCATCGCTGCTGTATTATGGAGCACTGCAGGCCAATGGAGCTAATGTATGCAACTAAAATGATGTGTGCTGTTGATATGGATATTGGAGAGTGGTGTGTGTGTGTATGTGTGTGTGTGTGTGTGTGTGTGTGTGTGTGTGTGGAGAAATTAGTGTGTGAGTGTACGTGTGCATGTGTATGTGTGCAGCTAAATTATATGGTACTGAAAGTCACAATTTACCCCCCTTCCTATCATTTAAAGGGTTAAAATTCTGAAAATGAATGAATATTTGGTAGTGATGATCAGGACTGAAGTTGGTTAAAAGATTAAACTCAGTGAAAGTGGAAAATAATCTTAATATATAATATTTTTATGGCACGTTTTTTGACACGTCCTTTAACAACATCAGTGCATCAGTGCAACTTCTTTAAAGTGAGGCACAAGGGTTAAGATTTGAAGACTTATAGCAGCTTTGATGTCTGCCGTGTGGGCATCATGGATGTATAGAGAGAACTGGATACAAGGCTTTGAAGCAAATTTGACATAGCAGCCAAACCGTGTAATTATGTCACGTGATGCACACTGGCCCAAAAAGACTTTTTGCCATAGACTTACAGGGTGAAAGAGACATCTGTAAATCAGCGGATACATTTTTTTGAGTGTCACAACCCCTGCGAAATGACTCGTTTCAGAATTGGATCCATTTGGTCCAATCACATTTCGAAAGTCTAGAAAAGCCACACGATTGAATTGTTTTATCCCCATTCAAGTTAGCCTGAGGGCTAAAGCGAAAGTATAGAGGGCTAAACCATAGAGCATGCGCTGTATGTTTTCATCTGGGTAATTTCTTTAAAGCAGGAAGTGGCTTTTTTGTGCTTCATGCTTCACCACTGAGCAGTTTTCATAGGAATGAACAGGGCTCTGTCTCCAACACTGTATCCAGTTGTCTTTATACATTCATGGCGGGCGTTGATTGACAGCTGTGATTGATAGTTCGCTTACCTGCGGCCCTCCCCGGCTCCGGGACTGAGTCAGACTATTGTATTTTGTTAAGTTTAATGTCACTGATAACGATACATGCCCTGTTAGCACAATTTAGCTAAAGTAGCTAACGTTAGCCCAAGTGTGCAGCGCTTGGTGTTCCCAGTAAGCTATCACTCGCATCGGTCCGAGGTAGCCAGGCGTGTTTCCAGAGCAAGAAAGGCAACACACTGCACTCCTTATTTGGAAGGTCCTGGCTCCAAACGGAAAAGATGGTGCCGACCATAAGCTGTAACTCTTGGCTTCAAACCGGCTCCAATGCAAACCAATGGGTGACGTCACACCTCGCTACAGTCTATGGATTATACTACCTAATAACCTCCCGCAAAACAGTGAATTACCATTTTTCACTTTGGTTTTTCTACGTATTAAACAATTTCCCAAAATGACAAACGATTCCTTTAGATACAGTACTTCAGTAAATGTACTTCATTACATCTATCAGAGATGGATGACACTTAATTTTTCATCACACTGCCAGATTTTAAAAACACAGACTATCTATTTGTACCATAATGTCGACGATTATAAGACACTGTCAAAGAATTTCACTCTCATCTGACAACAGAGGTGAATAATATTGGATTTCAACACTCGCATATTTATCATTTCCCTCACCAGTTAAGTCTTTATTAGCGAGCGCACACAGCTGTCATTGGAAAACAAAAGAGCCAAGTTTGTTCTGTTCACTAAATTGTGTTGTCAGTATCATCATACTACACCTCTCCAGTGAGAATAAACTGTGGGGGGAAAAAATGACAGATTTGACAGAATGAGACACCAGGATGATTTTCATGGAGGATGTTGTGCTACAGTGAAACAGAGAAAAGCTTATTTGATTATAAATCCTTAAACACACAGTTGTATCTATCCACAAGTCAATTCATTTGTTGCCAGCTGGAGAAGCAGTATGTTATTTAAATATTTGGTTATGTTTAATTTTTCCCAGATGTAAAAGGATAGACTTAAACTGAGAGACATTTTTCTTTACTATTGATTGTATTAGTCTCATATTAAACATCATGTTTGTCACAGGAATTTTGCACCTGAGGCCTGAGTGATTAAAACAAAAGCAAAACAAAAAAACAAAAAAACAGAGAAATGGGACCTTCAGTTATAACACACATTTGCATCCCAGATCTCATGAAGGCCTGAAGCTGATTGATTAATAGAGACAGAGCATGCCAAGCCATATCAGGGCCCCTTGTGCAGGTTAAGTGGTGCTAAGATTGTTTTATATAGTCTGTGATTAGAGGATGAGGCTGGAGAGTTTGATCTTTCAGACTTCCTGACCTCGTAATCACTGGGGGTCTTTCGATCCAGCCTGCTCCTACAACTTCAATCAGACCCACTCCTGTGAGTTTGAAACTGTCAGCAGGGTAAAGGAAACACGTATGTGGAAAGGAAATGTACATTTTCAGATGAAGTAATTATAGAAATACATATACAGGATCAGTATTTTGTTATTTATATTACATTACAAGTTGCTAGCTAACTGATTTAAAGCCAAAATAAACATTGAGTCAGCTATCACAACTACTACTATACTACTAACAATTGGTGTTCAAGAGTTTGCCATGATATTGCATGTGCAGATATTTATAGCTTGTTATATAATTGTGCCTCTGAAGTCACCACATTTACATCAAAAATTTAAATTAAATTGGTGAAAAACACTCAAATTTGAACTCCTTTTCATATTTTTTCCTTATACATACTTCTCAAATATATGTATTCACTTATTAATGACTTTTTAACTTTATTTTAGCACACTTTGTGGTATAAAAATCATACTTTCTAATACAAATCACTGTATTAGTGGCAGAAGCCTATACAATAACTTTTCATAGAGTAATTCTGCTGGTGAAATACTCTAAATCCAAGTGATGAATGTACACTTTGTGCGCAAATAATTGATTTTAAAACCTGATAGTGATGTATGAAACTGAAATAGCACTTTCAGCTGAAGCATACTGGTAAAATAGTTTTTACATGGGATACTTGATCAGGAAGATTTTTCCTGTAATTTGCCCGGTGCAAAACTCTCCGGAGTGCAACATAATTATCTACATTATCAAAAGCAATTATGGATGCATAAATTGAATGCATGTCTACATCCCATTGTCCCTTGCATATTTGTCCCTTGCACAGATAACACAACATTAACATTACAATGGAGGGGGAATAATGGAGTTGCCCAGCTGGGGTTAAAGGGACATGACAATGAGTGTGACAAGCCTCAGTCAGATGCCGAGTACAAAAAAAACAACAACTTTTCATCCCATTCAAATGTGGGCGTGTAGAGTCAAATGAATCACAGACATCATGGCTTCAGAGATCCTCTGCCATGCTAAATATATACCCAACATTAGCATGGATATAGCACCTAAAAGAGAACTCCAGCATTCAAATGAAGTGTTTTTGCAACTTGAGACAGACTTAAGTTTTATTTTAAAAAGGAAAAAAGAAAAAACACCTAAACATTGTAGCACTAAGTTGTTTCTTTAGTAGGAATGAGCTTATGATTTATTAGGCTAATATGTTCTAGTGTTTTTCTGTGAATAGGCCACCTGGAAAACCATCAGTTGTCCTGTTTTTCTCTGTTTGAACAGCAACAAACCTACTTCTGCCCACTTCTGATTTATGCCCGAGCAACCTCCAGTTTATATTCCAATAAAGATCTTTTAAGATAACAAAAACATTTGCTTTATACCCCTACTGCATAAATATAACTCTAATACAATTTTATTGATGCTATGCAATGATATCCCTCAAAAACAACACCTGGATCTGTATCTGGTTGTCAAAGTCAATCTTTGTTCAAATTAATCTAACACTTCAACCAGAACTACAAGAGTCAGTTTGCAATCGAATTAAAACATTTTTGGAAACGCCTGTGAGTATGTTGGTTGACTCCGGGACAGATTTTGTGGTTAGAAGCAGACTCCTCTGTTATTATTTGGGAAGTGCACCACAGATCAGTCAGACAGGCTCATTTGTCATTCACTATGAGAAACACAAATACTTCATAAATCTGTTTGTTATATTCTGCGAGAAACAATCCACAGTACACAAACTGCAGTTATTTTGCCTGACAGGGACAGAAATACGCCAAACACAGCTACTGCTTGCAAGTAAATTAAGAACATATTCAATATTTTGATAACGGTGGGGAAACAGTAACTGTTTGCTATTAAATATTAGAATTATTTTTAAGCCTCTTGAGAGTCTCTGAAATTATTTTTCTCTTGTTTTATCAGAGGACCAAAATCCTCCATAGACCCTTAAAATAAAGCGGTCCCAAACTGACGTTATTCAGAAATTTGAAATATTCAGACATGCTCCAGTGACTTCAAGTCAAGTTTCTTATAATTTGTCATTAAAAAAGGCGGCACAATTCTCTTTTCTGCGTCTCCACTGATCAACAAGTACAATGATAAAAAGAAAAGCACATCAAAGTTGTTCACATTTAGCAATGTTTAATATTTCTTGTCATTCAGGAGTCGGTATTTGTCAGACAGTAAAAAAGGAAAAAGAAAACCTCACAAAATGATGGATTGTCAAACATCAATTCATCCCCCGATCTAACATCCTTATCCTCAATCAACACGGAGTGATAAACGTCTTCAAATGCTTGATCCACATTATTATCCCAGTCTGCTGCAGTGACTCATTTTGGGCCTTTTTCCTGAGCTGCAGTCAGCACAACAGGCCTTCTTCTCCTCAGCTGAGACACTCTGAGAATCCCTGGCAGCTCATATATCAAGGGAGATCCTCACAGCAGTACTCCTCTTCCTTTTTCAATGCACAGGGTAAGTATTTTAATTAGTTGGCTAATTGTCTAAGTAATTGGAAGACAACTTAGCTCAAAGAGTAATCAATCTCTACAGGGCTGTGTTCTATCACATCAAAGGATCTGTAATTAACACTGCGAACCATGGGATGGTCTTTGACTGAGCTCGATAGCGTGGGGGCGTATGATCACAGATAACACAGAGGTTGAGGAGACAGATCTGGGAGGCCTCCAATGAGCACGGAGAGGTGTTATCATTTAGACACAACCAGACTCAGACCCAAACACTTTAAAGGCAGAGACAGTCAGACCCTCGTATACGCTGGCTGTGATGCAAGAGTTGCACTCTGTAAACAAAAAGCAGATAAAGCCACTGCTTACCAAATACTGCGTGTGTATGTGTCTGTGTGTTTGGCTAACAGCTTTTATCCCTTTAAATTCTGGAAATCGGTGTTTTTTATTGTCAATAAAAAAAATTCAATATGAACGTCTTACCGCAAAGCTTGGATGTTCAAATGTGCATTCTCCCCCTAAATTTCCCAGAAGAATATCTGTTAGCTTGATTTTGACAACAGAATTGGCAATTCATTAAATGTTTTCATATACCGAGTATCAATTTCACTTTGCAGCAAAGCTCACGCCAGGCATTAAAAAAATTATACATTTGGGATGAACAAGACTAATCATGTCTCAGATTCATCCATTTGAGGCCCCTTAATTTCCCCATTGTAGAAAACAAGACGTATAATGAACAATTATACATAAAGTCAATTTCAGTGTTGTGCAGAAGACTTAATTAAAATTACTAATGAAAAAAAAAGACTGCTTACAGTGTGGAAGTTTACTCATCAATTTCAAAATGAGTAAATGCTTTGTCTTCATGGACTGTAATGAAAATGACCTGAATGGCAATACAATCCATTTTTTTTGTTTACAAACAATCATTATGAATAAAATTAGTCATCACCAACACATCTTTTTATATATTCTGAAAAGAATTTTCCATAATTGGGCAAATTGTAGAAGGAAACAGCAGCTAAACATCAATACCATTACATTATTCCCGGGCAACGTATCATATTATCAATTAACAAATGTATTCAAAATGCAGAAATGAATGTCATGCTTGTGGCAGCAGCCTAAAATGGATAATTATGATGAAACATCCAGAGGAGAGCATTCATTGGAAGACATGATATTCCCTGAAGTGATCCCCTCCCCCTCCGGCCCCGCGCTCCCCGCCGCAAGGCACAATCCTCACTGTGGCACTGACAGATTGACAAATAAGGTTAATAAGTACTTTCCACCTCTCCTAAAGGCTAATCAAATATTAATCCTTGAGGTGTGGTCAGCAGAAGAAAAAAAAAACAACAAACAATTGGTAGAGGGGAATTGATCGAATTGATTCTCTCTCGTAATGCTCAGGGCTGGGGAAGGAGAAGAAGAAGGAGAAGGAGAGGAGGTGCGGGGTGTTGGGTTGGAACAGTAGGAATTCATTTCAGACTGAGAATGGACAAATATTTGGATATAAGCGCTTAAAGCAATTTCAATTTTTAATCCATCTCCACATTCTGGTGGCTCAGTGGGTGAAGTTTATGCGCCACATGCCCACAGCTTTGTGGATGTGAATCTGGCTCATGACCCCCCACCCACAGCCAGCCCTTCCCAGTCCCACAACCCCCTCAACCCCCCCACGAAAGAAAAAAAAAACAATGGTTTATATGTCATTGTACATTGTGCACTATCAACCTTTCAACAGAAATGGCAAGAAAACTGTCCTTAATTTAAAAACAACAACAAAGGGGAGAAACGAGTTCAGTTGGTAAAACACGAAAATAAATATACACATGAATATGATCTTTATAAATGCCACCGTGTGCACACAAGGCCAAGAATCGAAAATGGGACCCTTTAAAAAACATACTATTGGTGACAAATTTGAATTTTACACAAATCTCTTTCCCCCCTCGAACAGTTTTCACTAATCGGAAGCCCCGGGACATCTCGAAGGCCTAGTGGCTAGTGGACCATGTGAGCAGAGCCACACACTCATGTACTGATAGGGCAAAATTGGATCCAGTGAGAATGCAAAGAAGCTTATCAACCAACACTTCCAGGCAGTGCTCTCTGCAAGAGCATATGTCAACATCATTTATTAGATGTGGCCAGGGACTAAATTATGTATGATCACAAAACGGGGAAAAAAAGGGAAAATAGGATCACACGCAGCAGGTGGATAGAATAATATTTGGAGAGAATATGAAATTATTAATAGAGGCCCTTAAGGGAGAATATTTGTTAACATTAACCGGTGACTCATTTGTAATGCTTTGAGTCTATAATTAATCATATTGGACATTTCAGAATCATATATAGAGTTAAGTGAATGTTTTATTTGCTTTCCTGTTTTGAGAGAAGAGATCCAAATTATTATTGGCACATATATCTTTATATTAATGTGTACTGATACAAGAAGTAAATCAAACACTTTCAAATTACACCCAGTAAATTGTATTTTTTGAAAAAAACTGCGTGTGATATTTAAAAACCTGTTAACTGTATTTCCTTCACTCCAGCCAAACATATACTAAGTAGCTTTAATATTGCCAGATGAGCAATCTCTCAAGCAAAATACTCTTCAGAGATACTATGTAATTGACTCCACATCTAACAGTATGGAACAAATCCCACTAGCAGAGGGAGTTGACAAATTGCATTAAAAACACTCAATTGGGCCAGGATTGGATAGAAGCTCATGTTCCTCCTTATCCCATTAAACATGAAACAGTTTAATCTCTAAAACTTGCTGACATACGGGGAAACGCTTAAGCATGCAGCCTGTATTTGATTTGTAGAAGAAAATCGAGGTACAACAACATGCCTCTGAACTACTGTACGTCTCTGTGTGTGCGTAACACGTGTAGACAAGAGCAGAATTTACACTTGCCTCAACAAAGAAATAGCATTTTAATCAACGTCAATTACAACGTTGTTTAATAGCGCGGTAACGGCCAAACCGTAGACACGCATGTCATTTGTTTCAGCCGCCTCAAAGTGGGCAATATTAAAGAGAGTCAAACTGTCAAATCATCCAAGTTTCTTCTTCAATAGCTTACCCGATTTGAACATGTTCCGCTTCTTTTCATGACATGTAAACAGGTTTTGACATGGGTCTAGTTAAATGTGTAAGACATGCTGAAAAAAAAGGAAAGGGAAATGCCTGTGCAAAAAAAAAAAAAAAAAAAAAAACCCAAACCTGTCAACACACAGTATACCTGCTTTAAATCTGTTCCCCATTTCAGGCAATCTGTGGGAACCAGGCCTGTGGAGTCTAATCCTGTTTTCATCCGTACCCCCCAACACCCCCCTCATCTGTATCACACTTTCAATTCCACTTGCTGGTGCCTTTGTGTGATTTTCATTTGATCTCGCTTTTAAAATTCAAAATCTATTCAAGGTTTTTTTAGTTGGATTCACGCTGTTGCCGTGAAGCCCTATTTATGTTCTAGTTTTGGAATTGCAAATCAAGAGTGTGTGATTTAGGGGGGAATGCAAGTCCAAAATTCCCTGGCATCACCTTTTATGATTCTGTAGGTTTAAAATGTTAACAAGGGTGTTTTAGCAGGCTGATTTGTGCACGATCAGCCTGTGTCTGGCTGTGTGTGTGCAGAAGACAATAATCATGGTAAACTTACTCTTTGAACACATACAGAGTATTTACTGAGTCTGTGGGAGCACTGTGGTGTTTTTAAGTCTGGGGTCTAGACATACCCTGCGTCCTACATCTACAGTATAGTCCTATAAAGCACGCACTTATGTTGACAGTGCACTGGTTTGGTTGTTTGTATATACAAAATATGAATGTAATTATCTTTATTTTATTTTTATTTTGTATCAGGACAAATTTCAGATCTGAAAACTTTAGAAATAAAAAGTTAAAATGCAATAAAAATGCTCTCATTTCTTGTTTATTGTCTGCTTGTGGATTTCATTTTGGTTAATGTATGAGTACTTGAGATATCACTAATTTGCTCTTTCCGTGGTTTAACAAACTTGAAACACCATCCCTATGATTTAAAAAAAAAAATCTCAATAAAACATTGACCACAAAAACAAGAAATAGTGAGTAAAAATACATTTTTCCAAAGATTTACCAAAGTACTACTTTTCAGCTTCTCCACTTCTGTTAAACTTTGTACTGTGGTTGTGTTATGCATGCTGATTTTTTTAGGTACACTTAATTTTGTCTTTTTTTCCTGTATAAATGTACATAAAAAACATAAATAGCAGGCCATTAGTATGCCGTTGGGAAACAGGACAGTTCTTAATCTTCTTTTTGATGGTTTTAGCAAACATGCAGGTACACGCCGCGCACACGTGTACGCGCAGCTCCTGAAACGACTGTGGTTGTTAGGAGCTGTTGTGCTCCTCAGCCTGCACACATACTTTATGCCCGATCATCACTGCCTCCTAAGTCTCAACAAGCTTTAGGATTTGCAGAACTGTGTGAGAACAACGAAACAAAAGCACCAAGATAACCAGATATAAACACATGAGTGAGGAGATATCTTACTGAAATTGAGAAATAACCTTTTCATTGCTGCCAAATGTAATAATAATATTGCATGGAGTTGTCTGCATGTACAACAATCTTGAATTCTTTGATCAAAAGTATAAGAAGCCTGTGTACGCTTACAGGTTCCCTGCTACAGTGGAACAGTGTGGTTTTTAGGAAACATTACAAAAGCATTAGCATCCAAGACAGCATGCGCTTTGGATAGATTTTTCCTCAGACCATTATAGTGATACCAATGGGGCAATATCAATATCGACCAAATTAATAACTTCCCCACTGTGAAAGAACTCAGGCTGTGCTGTACCTGTATCTATTCAGAATCCATAAGAAATAGTGAGAAAACAAACTGGATCTATTGAATAAATTCCTATGAGCAATTTATGCAAAGAAATTTAATATTGCTGCAGACTCTCATCCACTCTGCAAATAAATGGTTACTTCTGCAGTCAGATATGATTCTAAAGAGCACATCATAGAGAATCCACACTTGGCCCATTCACAATCACAGACGTTAACATTCAAAAAAGGTACACTTGGTTGTTTTTCAAATGTCACGCCATAATAAACAACTGAATATTTCCTTTGTGTGTGTCCCAGCTCAACAATATGTGCTGTAACATGAAGCGTGAGCTTCACTAAGTATATGTGAGCCTTTGATCATCACTCTTGAAGTGATATTTGTTTTGGAATAAAATATAACTGATAATCACGTTATAGGAAAACAGTATATCTGCTTATCAGAGAGCAGTATTGCCTACTTGATGCCCAGTGAGGGATTTAGGTGAGTATTATTAACAAGTCCCACTTCCTGTGATTATCTGACACAAGGTGCTGACAGACGCTCACTGTTGACATTTCTGTTGATATTGGCAGTG
The DNA here is from genome assembly GCA_038419695.1 of Scomberomorus guttatus. NCBI lineage: Eukaryota > Metazoa > Chordata > Actinopteri > Scombriformes > Scombridae > Scomberomorus > Scomberomorus guttatus. The sequence continues at coordinate 2,992,931 of CM076459.1, forward strand.
AAAAGGACAACAATGGCAGAGACTTACGGTGCTTACAGGAATTACACACTTGTATTTTCCTCTTTGTCGGCCTGCGTTGCTGGACTTAGCATATCATCGTCAGTTGAATGAGCTGTGGTACTGACCTGTCGTGACAGACCCGGATCATACATCAGGGCTGTTTTCTCTCTGTCATCACAGTTGTGTGGTCAGGCCTGACACCTGGAACAGCTGAAACATCACAAATGCAAAATGTAAAAGCCCCATTGTAGCGCAGCATGACAAAAAGTATGTGTAATGGAAAGAGGGTCACAGTGTCGCTGTTTTTTTTATGTTGCGGTCTGATCCTCACCTGATTGGTTTCTGTTAGAAGTTATTATTAGAATAACACAGACCCTACTTACCATAAAATAACAGGTGAGGTTAATGGCAAATGATTTGTTGCATTAAAACCACAATTTTTGCATCTCCCTCACTTTTTTTGCCCTAATGGATTTTATTTTACTGAATATTCTCTGAAAGCATACATAATTCTGTGTGAAAGCAAATCTATTTTTCATGAATACAAAGCAATATTAAAAGCACAACTTAAGAGACTATGAATTAATAATTTTGCATTACTGAACATGAAAAATGCACAATTAAGAACATTTTTCCACACCCTCCTGTGTGGTAGCATAGCAGATGATATACTGTATAATATTATACTCTGAAACAGAACTTGAGTTATTTAGGTCTTTTTACACAGTCCTCACTATGTTATGTTATGTTATGTTATGTTATGTTATGTTATGTTATGTTATGTTATGTTATGTTATGTTATGTTATGTTATGTTATGTTATGTTATGTTGAGTTCAGATGGTACACATGGGTAATTTTGCAAACATCAATATACAATATATGTTACAAATTGTAAATAAGTCTTCACAATACACTCAGTAGACAACAACAGATGCCTTTTATTTGTCAGAAAAGTAAAGTCTACATCAACCGACATCACTGACATGCTGCTTATGATTGCATCCACACAAAAAAAAAAAAACGTGATACCTGATCTATTGTGCCTCTGTGACATCTCCAGAGGACAAATTCTGGAGTCCCATAAGAGCGTCAGACTAATTAGACCTAATCACACCTTCCAGTAACATAATACATTTACGTTTACACTGAAAGAATATGGCTGGTGACAACAAATCCTGTGCAAAGATCAAAACCAACAACGTGTTAGTCGGTCTCTCAATACTTTCCAACTTACCTACATTACCTGTGGCTCTCAGCATCAAGCCCATTTGTTTCTACTGAGCGTGTAAATCTTTAAAAACGGGTCATGAATATATGCATTCATTTTTTTTAAAAAGCTAAATAATTTCCTTAAATAGCTGAGCCCTGTCCTTTTAAACAAAAGGAGTGACTAGCAAACACGTTGGGGACTATTTTTACTAGAGAGTATTTATGGCAGCAACACGTATATATGGGATCGACTCAAAGTAAACTACAGTGCCCGTTTTCATTGTAACGAGGGAGGACGTCACCCAGTGCAAAGGTTTTTGGACAACAATGGAAGTCTATGACGAATAAGCTAACGAATAAGCTAAAGTATATCAGGCTTCAGCTACTTGTTAGCAGGATCATCTGATGATGAAGCTGCTTTGTTAATCAGGCAACAGATTTGTGTATAAACTCCCTGTAATATAGATCTATACTTTTCAAATGCATACTTTAATTCCTGTGTATTATTGTATATATTCTGTCATCAAGCCTTATACTGTACCTGATGCAGTAATGGCTGTGGCACTGGCTTTTCCCATGACATTTGGAGGTTAATTTGCACTGGTTTCATGGTCATTTATCGATGGAGGGTTCAGAAATTAACATTCACCACGCTTTTTATTGACAGAAGTGTTTAATAACCCATCAAATCAAACAGGATGGTCGGCCAGGAAGCGGTTATGTGCAGAGAAAATATGCTCCATTCGAACACATACATTTTTAGTATCACATGCTACATATTGTAAGGGATTTATGCCAGGAAAGCTTTGCGGTAAATATTCTGTAGGAAGTCATGCCATGATGTTAGGCTAATGTGTGTGGAGGGATTTGCAAGATGATGAACATGCATGAGCTGCTCTGATCCACATGGACCTGGTCAGTGTAGTGGAGACAGACGAGGGAAAAGTTTTCTTGTTCTCACCACAGGTTTCCTTTAATTTTGACATATTTATAGCCTTGCTCAATCTGTTATGTCTTTTTTTTCACCTATACAGCATGTTCTGCCCTGCACACTGCTTGAGATTTACAGCGCAGGGTTTCTCCTCACTTCCTTTCACATCCCTATTCCACAAGTTTTGAGAGGGAACATGTTTACTTTTGTGGTTGAATGAAGGATGACTTTCTCTCTGAGTGGCTGCAGGGAAAGTATTGTAGGTTTTGGAACAACGTACCTAACATGTATCGCATTTGGAGGGCACTTATTCATCAGACAAAGTGTTAGTTATAGCTGTAAAAGCTGAAGCATGTGCATTTTTTGTCTTGGAAATTAGTTCAAGCCCATAAAATACATTGCACATAATTTTCGTGATCTCCTTTATAATTCCCAGCTTCCTCCTCCACCCTTATCTTCCTCTAACCACTGTTGTGCTCAAATGTGTGTAATTTCACATCCAGAGATTCACACGGCATGTCACCAACTCAGAGTGAAATATACTTATGTTCAAAGGAGTTCTAATGTGGAGTGATGGGTGGGCCTACAGTAGCCTCAGAACCGTTGACACACAGCTGTCTTTGCTATAAATCTTGCAAATCCACTCAAAAAAAAATTGAAAAAAAAAACCCTTCTCTCTTGAGACTTCTTTGAGTGGTAAATTGCTTTAGCTCTCAAAGTAAGCGTAGTAAGAACCTTCCTGTGTACACCACTATTGAGCGAATTCATTTTAGTCCAATGGAGAAAGTCAAAGCACAATTGCACTTCTAATAATACGGAGAAATTATTCTAGATTATGTGTGTGACCAAATGTAAATAAGTAAACAAATCTGACTTCTAACGTATAGTTACTGGACAAGGTTAATCCTGCAGGTTAATAAATACAATGCATCCCTCTCTTAATAGCATGCATGGCTTTGTCAGAGTTCCTTTATCTACAAGCTTTGTCTGTGAGGCTATTATATAATTATATCATTGCATTTGTCATTTGCGTTCACCCTTGGGGTGAAGAACAAATTAAAGCACTGAGTATGTTAGCTTCATAAGCAGAATGTCTGCAACACAAACCACAGCAAAAGTTCATATTTTCTGTGTAATGAATGTTACATTATTTATACTATGAATTATGGATGAACTTGTGCAGACCTGCGCAGCCCTGAATGGGATGGCTTGTAATCAATCCTTGTCTGATGGACCTCTCCAACAAACAGTTATTAGTGCTTACTCTGACTCAAGTGTGCCTGGGAAAACCTAACTAACTGGTAGTGAGAGTAATAATACGAGATATTATTACCTGCGCTCTAGGTATAAATTAGGCTCTTATTCACAGAAAAATCATTGCCAGTAATTTGGGAATAAATATTAAGATATGTGATGATTTAAAGATTGCAGAGATTAAGCAGTTCACTGATTTAGCGTCGTTGAAAGGCTTATTGAGGCAGATTGTTAATACTTTTCGCAAAATACTAAAGAGAATGCACATTAAATGACAGCATCCTTTGAATTAATACACTTTGTAGCTTCACAGGCAGTGGCATAAGCACCGAGCTGAGATAGGGAGGAAACATTATTCATGGTGTTTTTCATCCTAACTCTACTTTATTAGCTTATTTGATTCCCCATTCTCCTCATAGTTGATTCAATACATTTCCTATTTGCATAAAACTGTCCGGTAAGATTATCTTCACTTATTCGATCTATCCTAAGAGTCACCTTGTTCAGGATCTTATATGAATAATGAGATTTTAAATTGGAAGACACTCACACAGAGAATGAGGCATTTACAGTTAATTCATCTCATTGAGTTACATTGCTTAGAGGTATTGGAGGGTTTAGATTTTCATTCAAGCATCATATTTAACAGTGTCTGCTTCCCCCCACTTTACTGGCATTGATATTTAAATGGCCTGAGCCTGACAGATCCAATATTGCGACCCACTGTTGCTATTTTCCTGGGAGCAAATATATTGTCAAAATCCGTATATTCAGAGAATGAGAAGGCAAAAAAAAAAAGGGTGATCACACGGAGCCCCTCATCTCTGTGGTTTACCCAAATATTTCAATAGGACCAAGCTCCATTCTTCATTTGCCTATTTATAGAAACTGATATACATCGGAGTGATTTCACATCTCAAGAATTTGCTTTTAAAAATGACTTTTTTTAGAAAAAAAAATTACATATATACACATTTGCACAATAGCATCACATACTCAAATTTCTGTCACACATGCACACACATTCACAGTGATTTGACAGAGAGAAAAAGACAGAGTGGGAAAGAAAGGGGGGGAGGGGGTTAATTGGCTTTTTATGACTCCAATTAAATAACATTATGCATATACTGGCTTAACGGCTTATATGTGGCCTCCATTAACAATGTCCTCTTGATTGGTTCTTGGGCTTAAGGTCTCCTCCAACTCAGGCAGTGCTTGTCATAGTGTTTAAACCCATATGTGGAGAAAAGGCTTGTGACAGTAAGAGATTTTATATGTGTGAATAATTTAAAAGGAAAACTACAAATCTTGGAAAGATCAATGACCCCCTTCTATACCGACACAACCTGCAACAAGACTGCATGAAATGTTATCTGTCTGAGATGACAATTGAATAAAATAAATCTCATCATTAAGGCCTTAGCGTGTTATCTTGAAAGCAAAAGAGAGAGAAAGAAAACAAGCATGTGCCTGTCCTGAAGCGGAGCTCCTGAGGTGTTAACTAATCTCTGGTGGCCAGTCTATGCACTGCCTCCTCTAATTGCTCCCTGTATTTCAGTCTGGTGTGAGAGCAGCCATTGTAGCGAGCGCCCAGTCAGCCCCCAGAGGTCTCACACCTTCATTATCACTCTTTATTGCAGAACCTTATACGGGCACTCGGCACCAAACAGCCTGCCCGTTAAAAATAGAGCCTTCTCCTCTTCTCTCCTTTTGGTGGTTTCAGTTTTAATTACTAACACAGAGCCAAAGCCAGAGTCCTCAGCAGGCCTAGCGTTTTTTTGTTCACTAATTAAAGCGAGGATGGAGTTTATTGAAGGGACCCTGACTCTGCTCTCTCATCTATTATTAAGAGGGCAGGACAAATCATTTTCAAATTTATATGCTGAAACCTGTCCAGGGACAGGCATAGGGCGGTAAAGGTTGGGGGAAGGTGGGGTGAAACGCTGCTGAACACAAGGGAAGGCGGTTGAGATGTTGTATATGCGGAGGAGATCCTGAAGAAGGATAAATGCAGAACTGTTATATAACACAACATCCCAGCACGAAGGAGGGAGGTACAGTAGATCAATGCTAACTGCTGTACATGTGCAAAGGCACCTGTGATGCAGCACACCTTAATTTTGGTCATTAAGGGATGAGAGTTCTGGTAGACCTGCATCAGAAGTATTAGCAAAGATAATGGCATTGATTGGAGGACCCCCTCTGTGTGCTCTGTGTAAACAGTGGGCATAAATACCAAAACAGCAGGGTGGTAATGTGAGAGCACAACGTCCAGCCAGATTGATGTTCTTAGTGATTCACTAACCCCCTCCGTCTAGGATTCTTAATTGTCTAAACAGCCGCGACCCTGACAGCTGCACAGGTACCTCAGTGAAAGAACAAAAAGACAACCCTTCGACTGGAGCGATGGGAGGAGGCAAGACAGCTGGCAACAAAACAGCAGAGACAAACAGAGAAACAAACACGCAAAGTATTTATACTTTTTATGTTATACACATACTTTTTTGTCTGATATTTGTACAGATTTTGATTTTGGAAATCGTTTCATTTAAAACACAGATTTTTGATTTTTATATAAGCAAATACAGATTTCTTTAATTTCATATTGCCTACTGCAGCACAGTGAAATTGTCAGCAGTGGAAAGGCCACTGGGTTTTTAGATGATTGGAGCCTAAGAGAACACTAACAAGCTGGTTCCTTAGTAGCATAAATTCTAATATCACAAAATTTTCCTTATTTTTTGCACAAAAATGTGGAACATCAAAGAGGCATCAGCTGAGCATAGCATTAGCAATGATTCAAATTAAAAATAAAAGAATAAAGCATCCCTGACTCTTCACCTTCTTTACTTTACTTTCAAACAGTTATGTACAAAAGGAATGTGTTGTCAAATTGCTGCTATACATTAAATTGCTCTCAGTCACAGTATGTGAGGTTTCCATGCTGAAAGACACAACTGGAAGCAAGGCCACATGGAAAATTAGCAACATACAAGAAAAGAGGAAGAAAATCTTCATATCTGGTCTCTAACCTTTATAAGATGAGGTAGAGTGAATTGAAAAGGAGAAATAATGAATTTAGCTGGGTGAAGAGCAAGAGAATCCTCCCTTAGCCTAACAAGCAGCTCGCATCCTCAGGGCAATTAGTCACTGTCATATGAGGGCAAATGTAGAACCCTTTGCATGCTTGTTAAGTAAAAACTTACACAGAGGTCACTGACATGTAAGAGAAATGCAGTGTAACCACTGAGCTATAGAAAATTTCCAGAGTAAAATAAGCCAGACAAAACTCCACCATTACAATAAGTATGTGTGTGATTTTAAACAAAATCTAACTTAGTCGTATTAACCAAATGCTCAAGTGGGTAAATGAATGGATGTGCAGCTTATGGGGCTTTGACTGATACTGACCACCTTCATTTTATATCTGCCACAACATTTAATGTTGTCAAAACAGAATAAAGAATTTTATTTAGTTTTACAAGTAAGCATACAAAAGCAGCCTTCTGGCATACACATTTAGTGTTTATGTCGGATTTTACTGATTTTCACTCAGCTCTTGACGTGTTGTGCGTGCCTGACATATCTCCATCTAGACAATTTGGCCCAGTGCTTCACCCAGCCTACACCAAACAAATCCTCTACATACAGCAAACTGAAGAATAAAGTGAATTTCACAGCCGTTCAATGTGTGATTGTTTAATTTCACCATTTCTATGCATTATAAATGTACATTTCTTTCAGGGTGGATTTTTCCAATACATACAGGGAGGGATATATAGGTCAGAGACCCCAGTGCCTTATCAGTAATTCGCCATTGCCTGGTTATTAAGGACAGCTTAGGTGGAGAGGGCTGGAGTACCAGGAGGGGTTAAGGTGAATTGATTGCCTGTGGACATGTTAAACATGACCCTGTCAGGCCTCCACTCCACTCCTAAAATGCACCAACCTGTGCACCTCACTCCAAGTAATCAGCTGTAGAGGCTTTAATAAAATTCAGAAAGCCCCGAGAACTTCCCCCCAGGGACTGTACCAAGTTGGAAATAATCGAAACCCGCGGCAAGAGACATTTGCACTGTGTTACCGTAGGAAGCATAACAAAATGCCTGGTGCTCTGAACCCTAAAAATGTTTTCAGGGGAGGAAAAAAAAAAAAAAAAAGTTGTGGTTTATGAGCGTAATGGAAGCACATAGGTTGTTGTTGTTCACTGTTAAACAGATTGGAAAGTAATCACCAAAGTGTCTGTTCCTCTGCTGACTGGGTTCAGATGCAGCAGCTTGCAGCAGAGGGGCAGTGGCAGGGTAATTACGGGGTAACTTGGGCTCAATCTGTCTGTAGACGCCCTCCCTCTTGGAAGGGGGTGTTTCCCTTGATTAGCCCGACTCAGGGTGAAGCCCCCTCTGCAAACGGCAGATTGAAGTTCATCACAGGGGTCTCAGCTGCCAGTATGTTGCAATGAATTGCTTGCTGTAAGAAGGTGTTGACAGGAGCAGCTGGACATCAGAGAGTGATGAAAAGAAAGGGAAATTCATGGAGAACCCAGACAGAACGGTCCGCTGGGGGAAAGACAGAGAATTGGTCATCTGCTGGTGGAGAGCAGAACTGCAGCCATTGTAGTGTGGCCTCAGGGTGTGTGCGTACAAGTTATATTTGTTTATGTGTGGCCTGCATTTTGGAGAGAGCCTCAGTTTGAGAGTTAAGAACACTGAAGTTCAGTCACGCTGATTGATTGGATCACTGCAGCCTCTGGCAATTATTCAAGTGGTAACTTCCCTGAAATAGATATTTAAGTCAAATAATAATGTGAGCCATTCAAAAAAAATTATGATATGCCTGCAGCATGTTGATAAAATGACAATAATTGTGAAGCTACGTAATACATATTTCTATTTTCTCTTGTCAGGCAGAGTGCACACGGGCAGGAATTCATGTTAGAAAATGTTGAATATGTTTAAAACACAGATCACATCAAACCTTGTTTAGCATCTAAATTATAAATAATGACATTGGACAGACCTTTCAGGGTGGCTGACAGTGACTGCAGGACATTACACACACGTGTCTATTGTCTCACAAGTGCTGCTCCTTAGCTCAGCAATGGTGACTAATGTTAGTGAAAATGAGAAATGTGTGTATGTGTGTGTGTGTGTGTGTGTGTGTTTTGATGAATAGAGATGGTGCCCTAAGGTGAGGACAGACTATATTGGTGTGATTCTACCATTCACTATATTAATGAACTGCCTAAAGGTGCAAATTAGGTTTTAATGGGTGTTACTTTACTAGCTTGGTTCTACCACACACAAAGCCTTTTCACTCAATGTTCCTCCTGCACCTTTTTCAAAAAAAAGCAATTACAATTTGTAGTCTCTTCAGTAATGTCAAAATAAAATATAAACATTAGCAGCTCAACTTCTCCAGGAAAAAAAAAAATGCTTATTCATTTTGTTTTGACACTATGTTCTGAGTCTTTTCCCTCCACATTTGAAATGCCTCAACTCATACTGCCAAATTTTTGTCTTCCTCCAGCTTACTGTGAACAAAGCCAAACCATTTTGCATGCCTGCGCATTTGAACCCTTCATGCTGTATCATTTACAGTCTTTATTTTGCAGCAGGAGAACGTGGAAGGAGGAGTTGTAGATTGCAACATCTCAAAGAAATTGGTGGAAGAAAAGACAAGTTTAGGGGAAAAATAGAGTCGGAGAACAAACGCCTTTTAAGTCAGTGGTTTGAGAGAGCAGCTCCCTGCCTAACGTGGTCTCTTAGCATACTTGACACCAGCCACTACTTAATTAGCTGCCATCATCTCTGAGCCCCGGAGAAAGGGGGACAGGCTAATGATTAATGATAAAAATGCCAGGAAAAAAAGCCTTTGACAAAACACAACATGTCATCCTGTGTCCTCTGCAGACGTGAACTACTGCTGTGATTTACCCTCCTTGAAGTCCATAAAGATTATTTATACTCACAAACCTGATTAAGCTCAGATTTGTTGTCGCAGATGGAATTTTAGGACACTGTTTGCAAAAAAAAAAAAAAAAGTCTGTTTCTGCAACATCAGGAACTGATAAGATATTTTTGACACATATATTGGGCTGACTTTGCAAAGTCTACAGGGAAATCTGAGGAGTCATGTTTCTGTCTGTATGTAATGGTTGGGCTGTTTTGCATTTTTATGCTTTAACTCCACTGAATCTCCACACACACTGCAAAATCAATTGCTTTATTGATCTATAACAAATTAGAGGAAGATAAATGGTTCAACTAAACAAATACAGGCTCTATAATGAGCCGATACAGTGCATGACATATTAATTGAGTTCTGCATAATATGAGGCTTCTATTAGACCTTGCATAGTTTTCGAGAGCCAATGTGACTGATGTTATTCTATATGTGATACGTGAAGCCTGATCAACACTGGAACATAAAATCATTTGTATATATATCTTTAGCTTACAGTACAAAGATGTGTCCACAGCAAGGTATGCTGTGCTTTTACACCAGTGCAGCAAACACATCCCATGGTAAAACCACCTCTCTGGTGTGACTCGTGTTGTGTGCAGTCACCAGCGATCAAAGGCTAATTAGTTTCAGCTGACACAGGGTATGGCCTCCGGGTCAAAGATCATGACTGATGTTATGGAGATGATGGTGGAGAGAGAGAGAGAAGCAGGGGAGAGCCGAGGGAATCCTCATTAACCAGAAATTGTTGCTCTTACATCAAATCCCGGACTAAACTTAACTGGACATATTTCCTATTCTAATCACTTGTGTTACACTTTAAAAAATCTGAACTTTGGGCTGTTTGTGTTAAACACCTTGTTCCTTGTTGTTTTTAATAGAAAAATGCTCCTTTGTGTGTGTGTTTTTATAGAAAAGGCAGAAATACAAAGACTTGTAACAAAGTCGATCTATTTCATGTTTCCCCATTTAAGTCCCGTTCAAAAAAACCCACAAAAATATACACTATGCCATTTACATTATTGCCAGTGTAGTTCATAGACAGACTCATAACCAGGGGCTCCCTCTACAGGCCGACTGCTCAGTCCAACAGCAGGCAGCTCAGTCTCTTACTGACAACATGCTCTTTCGCAATGCTTCATTTGTCATAGCAGATGCTCAAAACTATTTTCCCTGGAAGCCTAAAATCTGAAGAAGTAAATTAATATCCCCTCCCCTCCCGTTTTAAGTCCCTCAGACTCAGTTCATAGCCTGCACTAAGTGCCCTTGTTGACTCAATTGGATTAGCACTAATATGTAAACACAGGAGGTAAGAGGAGTAATCCTCTAATGAGAGGAGAAAAAGTGAAATAAATAACTTGAAATGCCATGCCTCGCCTTTAACTGAGGCATCTGTCAGGTAAGCTGGATATGTGTAGATTCAAAGCAGGTATTAAATTTGGACCAGGGGATATTCTGAGGTAAACAGTTGTGACCATTCAGTGACAGCGTAATTACTCGTTTGTAACTTAGTTGGATAATAGGAATACAGCCTCCAGGGGATAAGACAAAGACTTGTTAATTATTAAAGCTTACATCAGCCAGGCACTAGAGAGTTGCAATTATTAATGTTGTTGTTCTTGTTTGTGCTTAAACACTACCTCTGCTGTTAATATGCTCATTAACCAAAATGAGTGATTTTATTACTCTTGATTTGGTTTGGGGTTTGTTCAACGTACCAGGGCTCAGCTGTCGTTGTTTACTGAGGGATAAACACTTCTGGCAGATGTGGACAGGTGACGGGTTTTGCCTTATTTCCAGAGAAACATGCCACTGATTCCTATTTTCTCTGATTAATTATAAAAATCACAACTGAGAGCACAAACTTTTCTCTCTTTAGTCATATAGTGCACTACACCGCTGCGCAGTTAACTATAATCCCATAAAAAAATATTTAATTTAGATTTAATCACACAGATACACTGCGAGTTTAATGTCACTTATCATACCGCAAAGAATCACTCACAATTTAAACATAATATCGCATTGTGCTCAAAATATACAAGTTGTGTCTAATTATTCTGTGCCATTGTTGAAGTGGTGCACCGCTTTAACATTCTTTAACGCCTTCCTGTAAATGAAAAATTGCTCTATTAATATCTGTTGCATAAAATATCACCGGCTCAAAATATGAGTTGCAGCAGTGCAATCCACAAAAGTCATTCAGTAAGAAAACAATAGTATTATTATTCCTCATATATAAACTTTTCCATTATTTCTCTAATCAGGCGTTGTGCAAATTAAAAAAGAACATACGTTGTGATACAGAGCTGCTTCTATATTGTATTTTAAGTCACAGCAGCTCCTCAAATGTTTTCTTGGCAAAACTCTCACCAATAAATGCTTCTCTTACATTTTGCCAATAGTGATTTCAGGTGTCCGCACTGTTGATGCTGCTTGTGAAGACTCTCTAATTGGACCTGTCTGTTGATCTACTGAGTGAGGAGAGAAAAAGGGATCCAAACACTGAATGTCTCTTATACTACAGCCATAACTCTGGGCCATATGACTGTGAGAGTACTTTTACCAAAGTGTTACATTTCTGGACACAACGATAATTACCTTTACTGTAAGTCAAATATTCCCATTTTAATCACCTCACATCTAGAGTTCTTTATTTAGTTTACTTGAGACACAGTGAGCTGTAACTGCTGTGACTCTTAAAACTGCTACAAAGGCACATGTAGCCATTGTCCAATTTGGAGGAAAAAAAAAATTAGGTGAACATATTCTTGAAATACACAAACAACAAAAAAAAAAAACATAAAGCAAACAAGCAATTATATTTGTTCACTCTCCATTGTGAGCTAAAGCCATATGCAGCTTTAAAGGGTGTTCTTCTTCCTAATGGGCCCCGTGGGAATGAAGGGGTTAATTGATGCAGATGTTGATCGCTTTTACACACGATGCAGGGAGCATCTCCCCGGTGGCTCCTATTAGAGGCAGTTTTAATGAAGTGCTAAACAGAAGGCCTTCCTACAGTGTGGCCTGTCCTCAGGAATACTCGGCAAAGAAAGCACTTCACAGGGAAACAAGGTCCCCTATTGATTGTCATGCCAAATAACTGAATCCTTTCCCAATCGATGCTTATTTCTCAACTTATGGAGCCTAATAGAAGACAACGTGAGAGAAAGTCAATCAGAGAGGTGTTATTTTGCTTAGGGCACATGAATGAGTGTGCGGTTGTCATGTGGAGAAAAACCCCTGCAGATTTTAACCTCTTGTTGGTAGTGGTGCCAATAATTCAGCTGCAGTTTAATGAGTTACATAGGTTTAATCCTGAAAAATATAAAACAAAAAAATGTTAATTCTTAAATATTGGTTTATGGGATATTTGCTTTTTTATTATGTTAGATGCTTTAAAGGTTAACAACAGTGTTTATGTTGTGAACAAAATCTAGGCTATCCCAAAATTCATACATGAATTTGAACCCAAAACTATTTTTATTTCTAAAATTACACAAGAAAAAAAAAAAAAGTCACACCACATAATGTGTACTAGTCAGTGGAGGTTGGTTAAAGTGATGGTAATGTAATGGGGCTTCTCACGCAGCGTTACCAGCCCATAGTCACTAAATTCTGCTCATTAAAATGACAAACCCAAACACACAGTTACTCAGGCGTGATCTTCAGCTGTGTATGGCATCTGGCCCTGACGCACCTCCGCCCCCAGCTCCCCAGAGAATAACACGCAAACACACACACACACACACACACACACAGAAAGAGAGAGGGAGAGAGAGAGTAACCCCAATCAAATTTTAAAACAATCAGCATTCCTTTCATTTCCAATTTAGTCACCTGACACAGCCTCCTATTAGTGTCCACCATGATACAGTATTAGAGGTTTATAAATGAGCACTGTGTCTTCCTCCCCTTTCCGTCTGCAGCAGCTTTCTCCATTTTCCCCAGTCAGCTTCTCACTCCATCCGTCAGCCTCTTCCATCCTGATTATCAGGAGACACCAATTTCAAAGAGACATCTTAATAGTGATGTCAACGTATTAATTAGAAGTGTTAATGAGCTAAAAGCAACCCAAATTAAATTAATGCAGCAATAGACAGAGAGCGAAATTAGCTTCAATTTCTGTAAATGATTCTGAAGTGTGCACAACATATCAGCCTGTCTGAACATTCCCATCCCCCAAAGCTAATCAAGAGCTACATTGCAATTAGCTGCTTAATTAAAGCAACACTCTGCTCGGAAAATCCGGCACAATTAAGTAATGGCTGTTATAGCATGAAGACAGACTGTATTTTTCTTCTGGAGGAAAAAAAATAGAAAACAACATATTCTATCCCTAATGGCCTGCAGGGGATTGAGCCAGCCAAGATGTGCCAAGATGGAGAGGTTTCTATCTCACGCTTCAATGGGGATCTTTGCTCCAGCTGGAAGCCTTGTGAATCAATGACAGCGAGGCAGATCAAACTGCCGTGCCCAGGGTTGCTAAGACATCTGAATTGGCACTGACTGGGGTGACTGTGTTCTAATCACCAGTTCTGTTTTAGCAGCTCAATGGCTTCCAGTTGGACAGAGGAGCTCCAGACTATTGACACTTTGCACATATTTCAGCAGTGGACCTGTTACTGATCCCTGTGGCTGCGGACACTGTTGTCCTTCAGTCCCTGATGGTGTGGCTGGAATACACCAGCACTGAAGAATAAACAGTGTCGGAGCCAGAGGAAAGTAGCTGCAGCTTTTTATTTAAATTTAGTTTAGATATCCGCACCGAAAAATTGGGTTTATGTCTCAAAAATAATGTAAACATATCACCAACACAAAGTAGGCGCCCAATTGGAATACTGTGGAGTAGAGATTTGTAAAGTTTGTCGGGGATCTAATGAAATGAGCCTATAGGTAAGATCATTTTTATATGATGAAAATACACATTTCAGCAGCTAAAAGAAGGCAGGAGATTCACTTTGAATTTCCTGAAAACTGACCACCACCCCCGAGTCAAACTGTGCAGCTTCCCTATAGAGCAAGAGGTATACAGTATTTTAACCAAGCTTCATCTTTGCTGGGACAGTATTTTTCCTGGGATGTTGTCAGAGTGACAAACAAACACTGAAATTTATACACTCCATGGAAGAGTAACAGCGTTCAGAGCCTCCTAAATGCTGTATGTACAAACACAAACAATGGAATCATATCTGACAAACACAAGTTCACGTTATTTGAACTGCTACTCAGTTATTTTCTGGTTTTAAAAGTGCCTGGCTGAGTGGTGAGCTGTGAGTAACAGCCTTCTCAAGGTGGAGTCCAGGGACTGTGGTGTAAACGCCATCCTTCAGCAGGTGTAGGCCACAGCAGAGCATATGCCGTCAGGTAACCAGGCTGGTTTGCTCTACAGAGACTCCACTGTGATCGTTTCCCTGGGCCTGCTTCTGCTGGGAACCAGTGTCACTCACAAACACCATCTGCCAGAAAACAGGTTTGCCTGCTAAGAGCATTTATCAGCGGGTCAAGGAGTGGTGCCTTCTTCTCCAAAAAAAAAAAAAAAAAAAAGAAAAAACGACACACACCTGCTGAAGAAAACAAAGGGAGAAGGGGCTTTGCACTGCTTTTATGGCTCCTAATTTCTTCTTTAGGAATCAGCCATGTAAACATAAAACAGTAAAAGCTCCAGGCACACACAAGAGACGGCTCAGACCCCACAGAGCTCCAGGATACCTTTCCCTTTGCTGAAGAGAGGGGAAAAGACACCTGAAGTGTTTGACGCTAAATTAGCTTTTCAAAGACAATAATTAGACTTTTCCCCCTAAAGGTAAATTACCTGCTAACCAACTGAACTGTGTTCTAATTATAGGATCTTGCCCATGAGCCATTGCCAAGGATCCTTGTTCCTAGCAGGAGGATGTAAAACACATTAAAAAAATACATGTTGAAGTGGTAAAGCCTACAGAATACAGAGCGGAAACATGCTCGGTGCTCCCTCTGTAACACAGAGCTGAAAAACTGACAGATCACTTGGATAACTGCAGTAACCTTTAGAGGATTTAAACAAGATAATTTCATACAGCAACCAGATGGCAGCTATCGTTCCTTATGTGAATTTTGACAGAGGAGGTTGACTGAGCAACACTGGATGGGTGACAACTAGGTACTTATCTGTGCTTTGCATATTTTGCAATTGATGTCATGACACTGCAAATTGATTTGTAAGACACACAGTCGGTGGAAAGGATATTGAATATTTACAGTCGCCATGTAATAAAACCTATCATGTCTGTGATGGGGAGGGTTTAGTTGGCCTTTAGGTCTATGTAATTTCTCATTGTTCTGCTGGGTTGAGTGCGGAGCCTCCCGCAAGGCGGCACTGTGGCTGCGGATCGCTGCAAAGCCACACAGCAAAGGGCCACACATTTGAATTCATCACCCGTGCTGATAGCCTGCTGCTAATTAATATGTAAATTTAACATTGTTTGTTTGCTGCTGTGTCAAACTTTGATGTGGGGAGCGGCTTCCAGGTTAACAGAGATTTAGCGGAGATTGAGGGCTGGAGACCTGCCACATATCCCAACCAGCCTGTAATCTAATATTTTATTTAAATACATCGACTAATACTGTATGTCTCCACAGCTTAGAACCTGGGAGACAGGCTAATGATATTTTATTAAGCCACAGTAATTGAGGATCCCATCAAAATATGTAATTAAACACTTAAGCATAATTATCCAACTCAGTAGGAACCCGAATGAATTAATTAAAAAAACGTCAATACATCAATTTATTTGAATTCCTTTGTCCCTTTTCTACTTGTAATAATTAACATTTTAATTGCCTTAATTTGTGATGAGTAAAAGAAATTCACACTTTATTTGACACCCGCAATAAAGCAAGAAATTTGAGCTCACAGTAATGTGTTGGTAGGAAAATGATGATGAATGTTAGCCACATACAGCTCGTTGCAGCCAAAGAAAAAAAAATGTTTTTTTTTTTTCTTTTTTTGGTGTAAAAGTGGGGGATATGATGGGGTGTGCATTCGTCTCTGTGACTGTGTGTGTGTGTGTGTGTGTGTGTCTTTGCTTGCTTGCCTGGGTATACGTATGTTCATTATCAGCAGGCTGCCTGGGTTTGATGCATACCTGGAGAGCAACTTAATATCCTCAGGCCACTACTACATGTCAGGCCATGAGAAAGATACACACACAAGACAGAGGAACATCTCTGGCCCCGGTGGAGCCATTTACCTTTCTCCAAGTAGGTTCAAGATATTAATTAAGATAAATCTACCTCAATTCACACATTCTGCCATCTGCCTATTTATCAGAATTATGTTAATCATTTCTGTAGGGCAGAAGAATTATTACCCATTTTGTACGTAATTCGTATTAACATTCAGAACTAAATGATTTTGCATTCTGCTCCATGTGGACTCCTTACACCATGACATCTTTTCAGCATACTGTAGTAAAATAAGGGACACATTCATAACACTCCTACAGAGCACACGACAGCGTTCCCCCCTCTGGTACTCCCACAAACAAAATGGAAATGTATCCATTCTAATCATATGCAGCCTCTCAGGATTTATTCGTCATGATGCACCTCGTGCGTTTGAACAGCTTTAAACAAAACAATAATCTTACGATGATCCGTTCTGTCTGGGTGGCTGTGATTTGAAGTGATTCAAGGTTTTGTTTTTTTTTTTAGGGGGGTAGGGGGGGGCAATAGATGAGCTAGTTAATTAAACTCTAAGGAGATAATTAAGATGAGACGGCTGCTTGAATCACTCCGGTCATTCTGCCATTATCTGGGGCAGGCCGACAGGTGGCACAGGCCTGCATCAGGTGACAGCTCGGCCAACAGATAGCGCCATATGATGATATGGGCAAATTTCATGGCATCCCCTGGTACAAGACACTCCTGCAGACCCACATGTCACACAATATTCAAATCTACCGTAGAGCCACTGTCTGTACAGAGTTGTCGGACTCGATCTCAGCTTTGAGTTAGTGGCTGCTGGGTGATGGCACGTCTGGGTCAGAGTCAGGGGCTGGAAGGCGAGTGCCAGGGCTAAAACAGGGCAGATCATACTTCTGCACAAGCCAAAGACTAATGAGGGTGAGGATGGGGCCAGGCGATGCTATGTGATTAAATTTAGATCTGGAGGGAGATCTTGACCCATGGTGGCCTACGTCTAAGTGACATTTACCCAAGAGAAACACACTGCAGCTGAGGCTTATTAACCTTTTATAGATCTAAGCACTGCCGCCTGTCTTAATTGGCAATTGGATTATTAAATAGACCAAAATCAGAGTGATTTGATCCAACAAGGTCCACAATGTGGAGGCTATTTTGAAAGGTCCAGCCTCTGACAACGTGTGCATCCGATCCATGTAAGAGGTTCGATTTTCTAAAGTAAATTCTCTGGGAAGATTTTCAGTCAATTATATACTTGCAACAAGCTTTATTGGAGGTACGTTGTTGGTGTTAACTGTGAATTACAGTCAATAGGACAGAACTTGAATCAGTTCCTATAAGAAATATCAGTAAGAGCAGAAATCTATGACATAAGAAAATGAACTAACACAGATAAATGATGGAAATTGTCTTGACTATACTTTCTAATTCCTCACTTTTCAAATAAAAACATCTTGTTTATTATTCACATCTTCTCTCCATTTAAGACTCATTACAATGAATTAGACAAAGTGAAGAATGGCATTTTAATCTGCGTAATAAAGGAAAGGATGAAAATGTTTCTGTAAACATACTGTCTTCTTTCGCAAATAGTTCATTACATACAAAATTGTAATATATTGTATAATTGTATTGTACTTTGTACCAATTCAACTCATAAAAGTCTAAATTGAGTGAATTGCAAATTGAGACCATAAAGTGATGTTCCCTCCATGGCAACAAGAGGTATACTGTGGCCTCTTGACAAATACATACTTCACAAACTATATATGAAACTGAAAGCAAATAGTTTGATGATTTGAACATTTACAATGAGAGACGAACTGCTGAAAACACATTAATTTATTTAGAAAATGAATATTAAATAGCTTCTTTGCCAAAAACTTTTTAATGCAATACATGTGCTGTACATTTGTAGAGTTTACTTTCCAGAAGTTGTCATTCAGTTTGTGATATCAACTTTTTTTTGAAGCTTTTTAAAAATAACTCGAGAACATTATAGAGAGTTTATACTGCTGTGTGTGGCATTGAGTGCTGTGACATGCCTGAATGTAACCGTGGAGCATTATGTGCATATTTTAATTCTGTACTTGATTGCATACTGTGGCATCATTAGCTTATTCAGTAGATCTTCACAATAATGATCCAAATTTTGGCAGTTACAGTACATGTTGACTGCTTTGTCACAGTTTCACAGATAATTGTGTTTAGCTTTCCTTTTGCACTTGTGTCACTAAATCATTTTGCGAGTGTCTGCCTGTTCTTGTTGTTGAGAGCATGATTAGCTATTGCATCACAGTGCAAGTGTAGTACCACATTACATATTTTCTTTTAAGGATAGTACAATATATACATCGTTCCAAAGAAGAGGAGATTTCTTTGTAGTATTACTGTAACTTACAGTAATACACAAAAGAAAAGATTTCAGACTTTTCAAAGAACAGTACATGTACCAAGGGACTGTTTAATCAGTATCTGAGGATAACTTTACCTACATTTTTAAAACAATATACAGTATATGTTGCATTACTTATTCTGCCATATAGTATATGCATTGCAACACCAATGCGTAATGTACATTAATATCCAAATACCAGATTAATGTCACCTCACAGTAAATTACAACTGTATCTTATCCTGTGTTTAGACGGACTTTTGAAAAGCCAGAGAAGCTCCATATTCAACTCACCTTAAATTGCAGGTAGAAAACCTGATCCTATATGCAGCTGAATGGTTTTAATCACCTGTTTAACAGTGATTATTGTTTGCGGATACATTTGGATGGATTATTTGCTCAGTGAGTTTAATGTAAAATAAAGACGACGACGTGGCTGAGCCAAATATCATCAGTACAACAGATTTTCCCAGCAGCTCTGAAACTGATGTCAGTCTTGTAGCGTTGACGCAGATATTCATTCAGTACAAGACGGCCACTTTTATGGACTTCTTACAGTCAGTTAAGATGACCGACAAGCACTGGGAACATTAGTTCTGTGCCACAAGTCCCATACATCAACTGTCTTGTGACGAGTAAGGGAGGGGATCAACATATTCTAAATGAGCAGACATAATCCCACTGAATGTGGAGTTAAGCCATTTCATAATTAGCAGATTTTCTAATGTATGCCAGGCTTTAATGACCTTTGCAAATGAGAATGGTTGTTTGAATTTCCATCCTTCACATCGTTTTATCCCTGCCATATCTGCCTGATAGAATGAGTGCACCAGTTGATGATATGCATAAGCTTAATGAACAAGTGCACACACTTCTGAATGGAAACTGATGGGCTCAAGCCAGGGAGATTGGAAATGCATTTCCACACCTTGCATATCATCATCATGACCATAAGTGGTGTCTCTCTGACCCGTTAACAATGCATTTCAAGCCTTTTCCTTTAATTAGGTACACTTCTCACTCAGATTTCTCTCATTAAATTGCTATTAGCATACTATAGCATAAAAATATACTAGACTTATATAGCATCACAACCTTTTAACTATTGTAAATGACAGTTATCATTCATTTAGCAGCACAGATGACTCTCAGAGAGAGCCTGTTTTTGCAGTTAGATGTGTTCATGTGTGGATATCTAACCTGAAACTGAAATTATTGAGTATCAAGCCTTAAGTATAATATGAAGTATAAGTATATTAAGTATATAATAAGTTGCACATTTAACCTGGTTACATTCATTCAAATACATTATAAATATATATTACATGGTTATTGTAGTGAAGTTAGATGATTTTACTGGATACCCTGACAAATCTGAGCAACATTTCGTAATAGAAATGTTTTTTGCACTTCACAAAAAAAAAAAAAAATCAGCTTTACTAGCCTTTTTTATGGATAGTTCAGTTCTAGCACAAACTCATGGCTGCATTGTTTGTGTCATGGGAAATACTGATACCGATATATAAATGACACAAGCACTTTTATGCACAATTATGCAGTTTCAAATCTACAATAATGATTTTTTGGCCATTTGGAGGTAGTGGAATCACCTCATGAGCTGTTATGGTGAACTTAGCAAAGAGTTGCCTATTTACACATCCAGCAGACACCAATGAACATAAGCATTCATTTGGAGTCACATTTCTGGCCACCTGATGAATGTAAGTCCAATAATTACTATACAATAGTTACAATAGTTACCTCTTTACATTATAGAGGAACAGGCACAATAAACTGTGGCTGTAGTCTACACCTTTTTTGGAAGGCATACATCTGTATGTTGTGTTATTGTGTTGTATTGTTTCCAACTGTGGTACTTGAGTAATTGCCTTTTTATTAGTATGTGTATTGCAGACCAAAATTAATTTCAATTTCAACTACGCAGCGAAAGTTTAATTTTGTCTGTCTGCCATTTAATGTTGCCACACGTAGTGTAAAATGAGTTTTTAGAGCTTTTTTCACTGAAAACAGCTGCCCGCTCCCTCCAGAAACGATGCTGATAAAAGACATGATAAATGACATTCAAGCAAAACAGTAAAGTTGTGGGCTGTAAAACAATAAGAATCCATTGTTAACTAAACTACACATGAAGACTTATAAAGCTGCCGATTTCTCTATTAAAGAAAAAGAAAATGTATCAAACATCCAATCCACGTTTTATTCACATGCAGGGCAACAAGTTCCAAATGAGTTAGAACTTAATGTGCACTCATAAAAAATCTTTGTTAATACAAATTATAACTAAAGGCTAAGGAGTAAAAAGTATGAAACCTTCAGCGATGAACATGTATTTGCCTACTGAGCACCGGCTGCTACTGATCCCACAGACAAGTATCAAGTAGTTCAAGCTAAGCTAAGCTCACAATGTAGCATAGCCTAAAATTGCACGAGTTTATCGCAATCTGG
Source organism: Scomberomorus guttatus (assembly GCA_038419695.1). Lineage (NCBI taxonomy): Eukaryota > Metazoa > Chordata > Actinopteri > Scombriformes > Scombridae > Scomberomorus > Scomberomorus guttatus. The sequence goes on from CM076459.1 coordinate 3,014,333, forward strand.
ATAATGAGGGAAATTACCCCAAACACCAAACAATCCCTTTTAAGATACACAGTCAGCAAACCATGAAAGAAAGTTTCATGAAATGACAACACTGATGTATTTACCGTTCCACAGTCACGCTGCCTGACTCTGCCCTCGTCAGATGCCTGGTAAGGCGCCACGTGGTGGGCTCTGCTAAAAGCCACCAACATTCATCGTGGCTTTCATGCTATCAAACTCTAATCTGTCAGGGATTTCATGTGTGTTAACACAGCTACAAATGCAGAGAGCAAACACTTCAACAGCACTACATAAATGTCTCAATATATTAACTAGACAATAAACAACCTATTCAATTCCAGGGATTTGCATGAGAAACGTGAGCATTAGTGAACAGACAAGTCTTCTGCCTTTCTGCGGAGGGGAAGGATTGCTTCAAACATGATCCTTTGTCAGACGGGATGGGAGACACAGACACACAAGCCTCTCGGTTTTGGCAGATCTGGGCTCACAATGCCATAGATTAGTAACAGCCTGACCACAGAGCTGAAATAAGCTAATTGCTTAATTAGCTGACCCAATTCTATAAGCTTCTTTTAGCATATTAACAAGAGCTATGTAACAAATAGTTGTGTTTCACAGAGGCAGTGTTTGTTTATGGAATTACAATAATGAGGATCAAATACAACACATACGGTCAATGGCACTCCTTTTATGGAATCTCTGCTTTAAAAAAAATCAAAGTATTATATGATTTAAGCAATACTGAGGTGCCGTTTATTTATCTACAACTGAATTCAGCCTTTGTCTGAATCCACATGTAAATTATCCTGCTGCTTATTTGTAATTGACATCACTTTTACATCTGCTATCCTTCTATGTTTATGTTTTTTCCCCATTTTGTCCCTTCTTTTTTTTTTTTTTTTGTTAAACAATTAAGCTGCTTCGGGGGAATAGTTTGACCGCCCTCTCAATATTTCTGGACATTTGAGCAACGAGGGACAAACGAGAGAAGGGAGAAAAAAAAATCTTATTAGATTGAATGATGATTGAAATGGATTAATTTACATTTTCTGCATGCATACTTTACATACATGATCTTTGCTCAGCACAGGGAGTTCTGGGCAAAAGAGCACTATTTGTATGAGATGAACTCATCTATATGCTAATTCATTGGCATGTAGACCTGCTTCATTTCTTCCATTCAGAACTGTTTACCTATTAGCTCATATAGATGCAAAGGGAATTGGAATATTAAAACCAAAAAGCTAAGGAATATAGAGCATTAGCAGTACATCACCTGTTATTATATTTATATTAAGGTGGCATTACTGCCCTTTGTTTAAGCTGTAACCACGAGCCAACTTCCAATACAGTTATTAGAAATAAAATAAGCCAACTCTTTCACTTTAAGTGAGACTTGTTGCCCCTTACAAAGACACTGGGTGTTTTCAGAAGTCCTTCTTCAAATGACTAAACCAGACTACACCCTGCTGAAAACCATATGAGCTCTCCTGATTCAAATGAGGAATGATCTGACACTCAAAGACGGAAAACAACTTAGACTGTTTAGCATTTCACAAGTCGATTTCCAGGTTTTCAAGGTGCTATAATGTTCTTTTGCACGTTAGTCTCCAAAATAATACAATTCATAACATTGCAGAGCACAAAAAAAAACGACTTAAATGCTTCATAGAAACACTAACATGGCCTTATAAGGAGATGTTTGACAGATCAAGTTACAAGTGATGCCTAAATGCTAATGTAATTTAATATGAACCACACTGAAAGAGATGCAATCAACCATTCCTGATTCAGACGACTGTTGTGTTTAAGAGGATGACAACCGCCTTTCTTATTGTCTATGTAATTCACCAAAATTGCCACTTACAGCCGCTAAGAGCAGGACGTTTCATCTCCAAGCTTCCTCTGGTCTTTGCTACTCATCCCATTTCTACTTCCTCCAAAAGTGCCACCACTTCATTAACCTTGCCAGGCATGAGATAAGAGAGGCAGTGCATCAAAGCTGCCTGCCCACAGAGAGAACAGAGCACTGCATGTCTCCACTACACAGCAGCCATGGCACACACTGGCAGATACACAGTCCACAACCCATCCGGCACACAGAAAGGACCTTTTGTGTTCCAAACTGTCATTCAGATTTTTTTTTTTTTTTTTGTGCGCAGGACATCATTATGTTTTAAATATAACTCCAAGTAGAGTGGAAACATTCAGTCGTTCCAAAGGTTTTAAACAAGTTTGATTAGGAGGGAATGTAAAATAATTGGTCCGGGTCAGACTCTTCATTGCCTCAGACACTGCACACGCTTATTTATGGTGTCTCATAGCACTGTTATAAGAGGAGTTCAGGTACACGGCGCTGTCATCACTATGACCTACACACTTAAAACCTCGAGAATGAGAAAATTTAACAAGAAAGGCATCAAAGCCAACTTCAGCCCGATGAGTCTCACGACTTCCTCAAAACATGAAAGTGGATGGTAGGAAATGTATTAACTGAGTCACAATATTGTTTTACTTGCACCACATACAAATCTCTCTGGTGCATTTAATCCCTCTACCCACAGTTTCTCAGAAAGGAGGATATAAATTATTTTCCTTTGGTGGAAACTGCAAATCCCTGTCTGGATTCTGTTAAAAGGCTTAAAATGTCACTAAATGCCAAGGCTGAGACTCCTGCTAACACGTAGGTCTTTAAGACAAGATGTTAAAGCGTTGAAAGTTACCTGAAATTGATGAGGTTAATATTCTTATCGCAAACCAAGGCTTCTGTGAAAGTGGATATTGAAAATAGCCAGGTAACCCTTCATATTAGAGGCTATCACAAGGATTAGCAGCATAAACACCAATTACACATTTAATTGTTTATTGTCAGTAGTATTTAGAAAATATGCCACAATGCATAAATTAAAAGGATTGGGGTGTAGAGGGAGGAATATAGTATTATCATCCTAAGTATGTATTTCAGTGGAGAAGCCTGTAAAATACACCCGAGCAAGAAAATGTCCCCAAAATAACAAGTCAAACTGCTGAATGCCGTGCTGTAAATGAGTAATTTACCATGAATATCCTTCTCTATCCCTTTACGGCCATATGAATTTCCAAACCATGTTATACTAGCGTGGAAGGGTCTGTCACTGAAATTTGAAATAGAGGACAAAGGGCTGCCGAACAAATAGGTTTTTTAGACACCATCCTCTGAATTCTGTGCCAATGTGAATCAGAGGTAAAATACAGTGCATTAAGTCGACCTCTGAGGCAGCACAGAGGGTAGAGTGAGACATTCTGCTATCTATTAAGACTTGCGTTATGTATATATTGTGTTTTGAAGGAATTTTACTGATCCACAAAACCAGCAGGAAAGGATAAGAGTGAGTCCCTAAGACCATGTGGTAAGCAACTGCAGTGCAGAATCTCAGGCAAGTTGAAAGTTGCTGTGCCGTTAAGGAGAAAGTCTGGCAGAATCCTGCATGCCCGCTGATAACATGGTTGGATTAAGGATGTTTAAGGGAAGTGAAAATTATTCATTTGAGATGGATGAAAGCTGCACTTGTCAAGTCTACCAGTCATGCACTTTATACATTTCATTTCCACTAGCCAGCATGCATAATTTCCCCTCAATGCAAATTTCTACACACTGAAAATTGTGAGCATATTTACCCCGCTCCCTTAACACATTCTCTGACACAGAAAATGGATCATCTCTATTGAACAGGGAACAAAACAATGCAATTTTGTTTGCAGAGGTGTGAGAATCTAATTTTGTGCAGGAAGATAAAGTTACAAGACTCGGCAGAATACAAACAATGGCTTTCATTCGAAATCATGCCTGAATCAAAAAGAGACAATGTTTTTGTGCCCTGCTCATCAGAATGACATCTATGGAAATAATTTTAGCACATGCCCAATTATGCAAACAGTCTTCATGTCATGAGTGTAATTACTGGTTTTAAGTCACAAAAGTCTCAGCCTCTGTGTTACTCTAGGAGCCTTGCAGCTGAGTATATGTACTGTATATCTGTCTCTCTGTACAAATATTATGATCTCTCTGATGAGAATTAAGTCTCCAGCCTGGACGGCCAATAAATTAGAGGCACGCTTCTCGTTTACTCATCAGAGCTAATGAGCCTGATAAAATTACCTCGAGGATCATAATTACAGGCTAGTGGCAGAGACTCTGGCAGGGACTGGAATAAGACGACACACACACACACACACACACACAATTTAGATTGTGTTGCAAGTGGCGACGTACAACAACTAACTTAAAACATTACAAAGCACTCTCGTCTTATTAATAGAATAACAGACCAATGTCAGTGTGCACGAGCAGAGATTGTACACTGCACATTTTCATTCAGGAATTCTAAACAATTCAGCTAACGAGCCATATAGGAACCTATATTGTTTGACATCACATTTAAAAATATACATATATATATATACACACAGGATTAACATAATGTAAGGTGTTGAACAATATCACAATTTCCACCTTTCTGTCAGCGCAGTTCAAACTGATTTTACCACCCTTTCATAAAGATTAAGCACTTCATGGGTAATGGCATATTTTAATGAACGATGGCAGCCTGGACACAAGAGCTCACCTCAGAGGATTCCATTTCATCACACATTCACAGGATGAATTGTTTTACTTATGAATATTAATGTCCCTCTAATTTGAGGCTGTTGTTAATGCTTGTCGCTAGGAGCTTGGCAAATCAGGTCCCATTCCTGTTAAAACCATGTATTAGACACCCCCCTGACACTAAGCCCTCGCCTTTGATTCTTAATTGCAGAAGTGCAAGCATTTGCAGTAGATGGGGCGCAAAGCTTTAATTAACTCTAATATCACACATTCAGTCTCGACTGTCACCCACATCACGCATGGCATTTTGTACCAATATCATCCCCAACTCTGCTCAGCTAGAAAGATTGTGTTCCAAGTTCATGATCACAATTTCATGCATCTCAAAATGAGGGATATGTAGTTTATAAGTAGCTGCAAATATATTGACGCCAGTGAATTATCGTGATGCCGTCCTTTAAAAAAAGCCTTATTAAAAAAAAAAAAAAAAAAAAAAAAGCATACATTGGTGCAGCTCTGATCACTGCACAGCTTTAATGCAAAAGGAGTTGCAGCATTGTTGGTTTCTCACTGAAGGCAACGTCTGATCTCGGCAGTCGTTGAATCAACAGTCACTGGTGAAGCTTGTAACATGGGGAGGGGAATGATAAAAAGTTCAGGGATATGTTCAAATAGAAAGATGTGTACCAAAAGAAGATATTAAGTAAATAATTCAACCTCACACTCACACAGTAATCTTCAAAGGATTTATTGGACAACAGAGTTGAAGTTTAAAATACTATAAATAGTGTACAAGTACATACCATTCAATAACACCTCTAAAACGCAACATTACAGTACATTCCTCACAAGCACTGCGAATGCCATTTTCACAGATGAGCGACTACACACGTCGTTTGAACATTTTAATAGCTCAGGTGCGGAGCAATTCTGATGCAGATATTTGTAAAGAGTAATGTTTAATTAAACCAGGTTTGAAGATAAAGAGCTCAATACAACCTATAGTTTATAAGCCTTCCCCAGCCATAAGCTACTGCTCTACCTAATCCTCTTTCACATAACATTATTGCATCAGCACAGCTGAACATTTTTGCAGCATTTATAAAATTAGCAAAGAAATTAACTGTCTGTACTGTGGCAAATTGGATTTTCAAGTTCTCGCCTTGTGATACAGCATACCCAGGCTGCCACCTACAGTACAATGTGAGAGAGGAACGAGCGTCTACAGCAGGGCTGCTCAACATGTGTGGCTCTCCATGTTGCACTCCACAGCAATTCAAACTTAATTGTCAAGGCTTTTTCTCCTGCTAATATCCTTACAGGGAAATTTGTTAAAATCCGTTATTAAATGAATCCTGAAATAATTTCATTTTGGATGAAGACTGTTGCAGGATTACACATTTATTCTGCTCTTTCATATTTGCATGTGGAGCAGCCAGCGTCCTCTGTGGAATTTGTAGTTTATGATTTGAACATCCCGATTTTGACCCAGTGCAACCTGATCTGCTACAAGTATGAATCAGACACCTCATTCAAAACGTCGAACAAACATACAGTATCTTCACCTAAACATAACCATAAATGGTGGCATTGTGTTTTGTGACACTTGAAATGTTTGCAGCAGCATTTGCCACAAAATTAACACTTTTTTTTAAAAATAAAAAAAAAGTGAAAAACAATTGTGAATAAACGTGACGCCCTCTGTGCAAAGATGGAAACATAAACCTTATATAGAACATTCTAACACAAGTAACAGCAAACTAAAGTGTGAATCTTAAACCACATTTAACATTTAAGTGAACATTTAGATTGTAATTGAAACAAATACAAAACAAATGATTTGATCTAATTTGCTTCCTAATCTGACATCTTCATCCTTTGCCTTCTCATTCACACACTACAGTACAGTATGTACTGCAGGACTTAAATATAAAAATCTTAAAATTCCTAATATTATTAATAATAATGATAATAATTAAATAATTTTCTGTTCATGTAGGAGGGAATAAAAGTTTAGTAAAAATCCTTTGAGGATCATTCCACTCGTCTCTTACTTCTTCGTCTGAACAGTTTTGAGATGGAGGATTTCCTCTTATTTTTGGCTTTCTTTACTCCTGTTCATCAAAAAAAGTACATTATAAATCATACAGTATATTATATATGTAAAAAAAAAAAAAAAAAGTATTTTATACAATACTTACCAAGATTTTTCATCATTTCATTCAACTGCTCATCTTCCTCCACTTCCCTGAAAATGATTAAATATTAACTCCGGTAAGCTCATCTCTTGTTTGCATAACAAAGTGTTATATTATCAGTGATCACGCCTGTAATGTAACAGTTAATTACATTAAAATGCACTGTTACCTCAGCCTGTCTTCATCCAGACCCTCCACAATTGCATTTCTGTCGTCCACAATCTCCATCAGTCTCTGCATCAACTTCTTCTCCCGCTGTTGCTCCTCTATGGACTTTAAATGATCTGCGATATCAAGTTGACAGACTCGAGTGTTGGAAAAAGATGAAGCAACAGAGCTGATGTTGAGCACAGAACCTGTCATCTCTTACCTGGCTTCTCCAGCAGCCTGCGAAGTTCCCCCTCAACACCTGGCTGCTGCTGCTCCAGCTCCTGCGTCCTGGCTCTGAGATAAGCATTAATTTATCACATGCAAAAAAAAAAGGAAAGAAAAAGGCTAAACTGATCTATTATGCACGTTACATTTATCCCAAAACTGTAAATAATCTTGAGAAAATGTGTTTCGTTTGACAGCTAAAAAGTTTGATTCTTCCCAGTGGGAATAATGAAAATGATAATTACTTAAGGTGAGGAGTTGTTTCATATAATTGAAAATAAAAAATAAAATTTTTTTTATGGCACAAAGTAAAACCAAGACAATTACAACCTCAACTGAAAGAAAACAAATGAGTTCAGACAATAAGATGGAAGATCATTTAACAACCTCACTGTGCATTTGCCCTTCGAGTTTTAAACAATATAAAAGCAGCACTCACATGTATACAAGCTCCGATTCCTTCCTGATGTACATCTGCTTCTTTCGAATGAGGTTGAACCAGTCAACCATCAGTGGGTCCATCAGTATGTCCCCCTCTCCCTCTGAAAAACACAAGTTAAAGTGCAATATATATAAGCAGGATGTGTGTAAAATAAAATGAATTTCTGTCTTGTGAGTAAACTAAATCGTGCAGGATGGAATTAAGCTCAGACAGAAACATTTAAATAAACAAAAACTGGGCTCCTTTCTCCGGCATAAATGATACAGTGAATGAGAGTAAAGAACTGTCTGTTTGTTTTTATCCACAACGTATAATTAGATGATTTCAAATATATTAAATGAGACGATTTCAAAACAACAAAGAAGCCTCACTTCATCCAGAATAGCACTCTAATTTATCCAGTTCTTAACCCATCTGTATTAGTGACACAATAATAAAAATTAGGTGCAATAACACATTAGGTTTTTGGATCATTTGGCCGGTAAGCAGCAGGGTGCAGGTTTGTAATAACTGAGTGTGACTCACCTCCTGGGACCATGTCAACACTTTTCTTAAAAAGGGACTGTAGCAGCCAATAATACACAACCCTGCAACTTAAAATTGAGCCCTGCGAGGCTGTAGGTAATCATGAATCTGACACTTTAAATTTAATGACCAGTCAACATGACTGTCCAATGCTGTAGAACAAAGATGTTAGAATAAACCTGTCCTCGTTTACAGTATAATTATTGTTAGTCATCCATGTTGTTCTTCAGAACACTATTTTATTTTATTTTGCAGAAAACTTTAGCTAATATTATATTTTAAATTGGCTTCAATTCATTTTTTATTTTCTGTCAGTTTTCAAGCAAAAACGCCCAAAATTTCTTAGTCATATGATAGAAAACTGAAGATTATTGGGTTTTGGACTGTTGGCATTTTAAATAGGTGACGATTAATCAATTAATTGAGAAAAAAAAAACATCAGCATGACTAGATTAAAAAAAATAACTGCTAGTTGCAGCCCTACAGTAAATATAGACACCCCAGCATTCCCATGTATCATGTGATTCCTTTATCTAAATGCTACCCCCCAAACATCTTAACATGCAGAGGATGTAGAGCAACACAGAGGGAATACATGAAGTACAGATTTGTCTTTATCATTGACTTAATAATGATTTAGCAAAAATCCAGTAGGGATCGGCTCTGTAATCTGAAAGGAAAGGAAGAAGCTCAAAAAGTCCTTGCCAAATACTAAACACCAGAAGTAGAGTGAAGCATTAGTCATCTAAATTAATTCATAGATCTAATCTATTTACTTCGTATACACAGTTTTAGTGATTCCTTTGGCCCACTACAGTATTAGTATAGGCACTGTGACACAGTGAGCAGAACTGTCCACAGCTTGCATTTTCTGCTTCATTAAGACAGACTAGAATACCTGAGTAGGTGGATCAATTGATTTTTAGAGTGAAAATTTGCCAATCCCAATTAGAGGCACACACCAAAAACACTTCTACAATGAAGAGTAATCTCAGGGTCCAAGGACAAGACAGTCCACATCCTGCCATCACCAGAACAAACGTGATTTTTTATTCTGAATTGAACTTGAGTGCCAGGGTTTAGTTTTTACACCAACAAATTCCAGTCGAGAGGTAGATGATCTCCTAGGTGGTGTGCAATTGATGTCAAATTCTGGCCAAGCGACTGCATGTTCAGGCTTCCTGGGTGGCGCGTGGAAAAGCAGTACGCAATCGACCAGAATATATATTACTATACCCGAGTCATGTTGACCTTGAGCAAAGCAATCAGGCCCCCTACTCCCACTACCTCAAAAGGGAAGCAACCTCCCTGTGGGCTGTCTGTGCCTCTCACCTCATTTGGCTGGAGAAACAGTAATAGAAATGGCAGGTAAATCCCACGCGCACGCACACACACACATACACACACACACCAACCTCCAGCTGACAGTGAGTGAATGAGTATGTGTGTGTGTCCTGAGTGGAACAACCAGGACACAACTCTTCACCGGAGATACTCTCACTGAAGCAGCAGTGGGACCTCGGCAGTTTGCACAAACACAATAATATATCAAAGTTTGTGTCGAGGTTATTCACTGCAAGAGAGCCAAAGTGACCATTGACATCTTCTGCCGCAGAATAAGTGAGTCGTTTGAGGGACTGTTTATTTTCAAAATTGCATAGCTTGCGTCTGACATGTCAACGTTCAGTTTTATTCGCTCGTCTAAACAAGAAGCGGGAGGAAATGTCGAGTTGCGGTGGAGGAGGGGTGGGGATTGGGGGGTGGGGCGGGGTGGGTGACAAGAAAAAGTACCTTCCTCACAGCTGCGGAGTTTCTTTTCCAGCTCCACACCCTCCTTCTCCAGTTGTCCCAGGTTTGTCTCAATATCAATCAGCTCCTTCTCAATCTGCTCCACCGGGATATTATAAGACTTCACCTGATATGAAACAAAGAACTAAAGAGTCACGTGCAAGTACAGATACCTTAAATTTAAAAATTCTGACTTTTGGGAACTTAAATGTAAAGAAGGTCGTCCATTTTTATTTATTTATTTTACTGGGAATGTAATGACAGCATATTTGTAGAGCTGTTAATTAATCTCTTAAGAGACTTAATGGAGGGAACTTACAGAGGGTGACCTCATTTCAGTCCTGGAGGCGTTGGTGGGTGACAAATACTTTCCCTTTTTAGCACCTAAGAGGTAGATAAAATAGGATTAGATAGTTCTTTCATGGCAGCTTTTCAGAAAAGCATTGTCACATATGACTTCACCTGATTTATTTTCAGTTAATATGACTGCTCATACAGTATGTAATCAACAAGATGGCACAACGATGACGACTTTTTTTTTTTTTTTTTTTTTTAAAGCTGCAAACCTACCTGACGGATGTCCGTGACTGGCTGGAGCAGTGGTTGAAGGGCTAATAGATTCTACAGCTGGCCGTCTTGGTGGGGATTTTACAGGCGAGCGACTCTCATGTTTAACAGCTAAAATAAGGACAGGGAGGTTTACATGGTGTTGATCTGCAATAAGTTCAATCTGCAAATGGCTTTCTCTGTTTTCTGATCAAGAGGAAAAAACACACAAGAAAGCATGTCCATGTAGGAATCAATGTGTGTGGATTAGAAAGCCTTAAAGTAAATTGAGCTAGACTGAATTTCAAATGTTGTATTTGCCATAAACTTAAAGGAATAGTTCCACATTTTAGGAAATACAATTATTCGCTTTCTTGCCGAGAGCCAGAGAAGATCAATGTATTTAGGCAAAATATAAAGCCAGCAGCCAGTTAGCTTAGCATACAGACTGGAAACAGGGGGAAATAGCTAGCCTGTTTCTGTCCGGAGGTAACAAAATCTATTAACGTAACCGACACATATTACTGAATGACAAAAAGTAATTACTTTACAGATCAATTAAGCCAGGAATCTTAATCCATATCTGACAGTAAAGCTCAAGTTTTTGTTTGTTTTTTTTAAATGGGGATTACCTACACAAGTTTAAAAAAAAAAGCATACATTATGCCACGATGCACCTACATCATATAGCACTGAAGAGTAAATTTTAAACATGATGCTTTTTGATATCCAACATTCAACTGATATAAATTGATCCCACTGGCAGACAAACATGTTATTATCAACGTTAAGAAGCGACTCACCCAGGTTTCCAGAGCCATGCTGAGGTTTCTGGGGAGTGCCTTCGCTGAAGTGTGCAGGATCAAACAGAGCAAAGCTAACTGGAGGTGCTGCGGGTGTTGGAGCTGAGGGAGGCCTTGCTGCACTGATGGAGACATTGGGGGAAGTCGTGGACACGAATCCAGGCTTATGTTGTTCAGTAGAGGCTTCAGCATCTCTGTAAGAAAAACACAATCAAATTAGCCTTTTGAGTGTGTGACCATTAAAAAAAATGGTGTAGAAGTAGAGCATCTATCTGACACAGATGTAACACAGCTACAGGCTGAACATAAGGAATGAAAATATAAGAAAAAGGCCTCACCTTTTTATATTGTAATCAGAAAGGAGATGAAATGGAAGAATCATCAGCAGGGAATAGAAATGAGAGGATCTAGTGTTAGAGTAGGAAAAGTTGAGGCGTGGCACTCCTTGGGGCTTGTTAGGATGGGGACAGAGCTAGCGGCTGAACTCTGAGCCAGTCAACAATAACAGAGATGGGCGAAGCTCGATGACTCTGCATTCTGGAGAGTGAATAAGCTGAATGGTCAGGAGTCTTTAAAGACAAATCTTTCATTTTTTTCCCCACCACCTGTGGGAATTTCCCACTCCCAGCTTAGTGAGTAATGGAGTAACAGTTGTTATTAAAATGGTTGCACAGACTTACCTTAGTGCTGGTTTGGTTTTCACAGGTTTGAGGTTTGTTTGCCACTCGTAGGCTGGATCTGCAGACAAAGATTTCGACAGAAAAAGTGAATGACTGACTAAAAGCATGATGGTAAAGCTCTTTACTTCGCAGCTATTGACTTCATGCTTAATTTCAATTTGGGTTGAGACTTATTTTTTTAGTAGATTAGTCATTTTATCTATAAAATGAAAATAGTGAAAAATGCCCATCACAATATTTCCCAGAGCTTTAAAGGTTACCTTTTCAAATGACTTGTTTGGTCCGAAAAAAAAAAAAAAATCCCAAACCCAAAGATATTCAATTGACAAAGATTAAAACAAAGCAAAACCTCACATTTGAAAAACTGGAACCAGAAAATGTTTTTGCTTAAAAAGGACCAACGTGTGGGATTTAGTGACATCTAGTGGTGAGATTACAGATTGCAACCAACTGAATACCCCTTCTCTCCCCCTCCCCTTCCAAGCATGTAGAAGAACCTACAGTGGCCGCTAAACTCGCAAAAAATGCAAAGGCCCTCTTTAGAGCCAGTGTTTGGTTTGTCCGTTCTGGACTACTGTAGAAACATGGCGGGCTCCGTGGAAGAGGACCCGCTCCCTACGTAGCTATGAAGGGCTCATTCTAAGGTAACAAAAACACAGCGATTCTTACTTTCAGGTGATTATACACTAATTAAAAACATACTTATGAATATTATATATCATTTCTGCCAAGTTCATTCTGCTAGATGCAACTAGAAATTCAGATTCAAAATCAGTTAGAAATTATTTGACAATCCTTTAGCAATAAATTGTGCACTCAAAGCTAATGTTCATTATCTAGTATCCCACAACAAAGTAGCTGATCTTCACCTGTACTAAAAGACCTAAATGATGCTCTAATCTGTGCATGAGACAAACTGTTTTTGTTGTCTGTTGTTTTAAAATTTGACGAGATGATCCTGACTTTCAAGACAAGTTTGAATTTGGTCCATATTAGAAAGCAACAAAAGTCATTTCCATGAGATTGAGACTTGTATAAATGCTGATAATTTAATGTTGTGTTTCTGCAAAGCTCCCCACTGTCAGGATGTTGCAGCCATTCATGCACATCCATCCCAAGAGAATCAGTTCAACACGTGAACTTTCAACATTCATTACAACACTGAGATAATATCATGCTAGATGCACTGGCTGTATAAATAGGGCAAAACATGACAAAAGGGCTTTGTTTTCTATGAATGCGTTCTGAGACAGACAGAGAATGGGGGGTGGGTGGATGTTGGCTTGATGTCAAATAATAGATCAGGAACGAGTGAAATGAATTTAGTAGTGCTTGCCTTTGGCGGTTGTGTGTACAGTTGTTGGCCTTGTGTCGTCTTTGTTGATGGCCTTCGGACGTGGCGATTCTTTATTGTTTGTCTGGCTGGTAGAGTGAAGTCCTGCCAAGGTTCCTGCTGGGCGGGCTTGGCTGTATTTATCCTTTCTCAGACCGGGGTTGTCAGCTGAACTTGGCTCATCTCCAAACCTGCAGAGAGAAAGCCCTCACCATTACCCTTAATAACGAAAATCATAACCATACAGATAGTGGTAAAGACTAGAAATATCCAAGTTATTGCCAAGACGAATCTATTCAAGGCTACAGAAAGTATACAGAGTGCAATATTCACCGTCTCTCTGCTGATCGGATGGTGAATGGGCGTTTGTTGTTATTGTTGCAGTTTTCCTCTGCTAGTTTCTTCCCAATCACGGTCCTGGCTCTGCTCTTCTCATCATCAGGACTCAGTGAGACCTTCGGCCTTCCTAAAACATTTGAGGGCTCCGTCAGCTTCCTATCATCTATTGAGGCCTCCGTGACTGGCGGTGCAGTCTGGAAAAACCTCTGTCGGGCCGCCTGAGTCCTCTGGGCAGAATCTGTCCAGGACTGCGAAGGTTGACTGGCATTGACTGGCTTCAGAACAATATCTATTGGGGCTGACAGCACAGAAGAGGGGCGTGGTGCAGGCTGGGTCCTGCTGGCACTATTTAGTCGCCCAGTTGAACTGTTGGGTCCGTTTTTGATCCAAGCCTCGGAGGAGGACGGTTTGCAACTGTTCTGGTGGGCGTTACAGATAAAAGTGTCTGGCTCCTTACCGGGTTTGTAGCCTCCTGCATGGAGCACACTGGAGCATTCACTGCATCTGTTGTGAGTTTTTCAGCATTAAAGGATCAATGCAACATACGCAGTATGAGACAATAAAGTAGAACTCATCAATATAGAATAAATACTTACTTGAAACAGCTTCTGTGATAGAGCTTGCCCTCCACAAAGTGCCTTTGAACCAGATGAACGTGACACTTGCAAGCAACACATTTGCTATTGAGAGTCCCATTTTTGTTGGCATTTTCCACCAAAACCGCCTTCTGTGAAAGAAAACTAAAACTGAGGTAACCCTCTGTCAAGACATACTAAATTTAACTAACATTTACTTAACCCACTGGAAATAAGCAAACCTCCTTGTTCTTAAAATACAATTTTAAAAAAAAGCAATCAAACCACAGATTGTGGTAAGATGTAACAGTGCAAGACAATCAAAATGCATTACAAACACTAGTGTAACTTCAGGTGCTGTGATGACATGAGTACTGACCTGAGCAGCAGCTCTGGCCAACTTGGGTGAGGTCTGAGCTGTGCGAGTTGGAGGGAAACAATTGTCAATTGTAGTGGTTTTAGAGACAAAGCTTTTGGCAACCACAGGGAGATTTTTCTTCTCTGATGGCTCCTCCTTGGAGCCCTCTGCTGGCCTTTTTACACCTCCCACTGAGGAAGAGTAAAAACCACTATTAGTGTCAAACATCACACTGCAGCACAAGAGAGAAACAATATACCTCAGCCTAAACCTAAAAAAAAAAAACTGTGCATGGTTACGAGGATGCACAACTCAAGATTATCTACACAGTTGCCAAGTTTAAACCAGCCATATTCTCACTGGGAGGCTGTCCTTTGAAGTAGTTGTGGTACTGGGAGACGTAGGTAAGAATGCTGAGCCTGTCTGGGATCCTTAAAGCCACCATGTCCTCTGCATCTAACAAAGCCGGGATCCCCAGCTTCTCCTCTGCGACCTGAAAAGCCTTGAGAAAAAGAAAAAACCGAACAAAAAAAAAAAAAAAAACTGTTTAACCATGAACTCTTAACTCCAGCCAAGACAACATTTGATGGTAGTGTATGATGGACCAAATAAACACAACCAAAACATGGTATTCACTAGGCACAGTAATGTCAGCTCCTACAATTACAGCATGTGCAACAATGTCAGACAATACAGCCTCCTTTAAATAGACGAGGTGCAGTCTGTGGCGCAGCACAGAGAGGTCTGAAAAGGGCTGTATAATGAATAGCACACTTCCTGTGAGCTTGCAGGGATAAGAAAGAGGATGGAGGGAGCAGGATATCGGGGCATTGTTTAGGATCAGCCTGGGCATGCTCATTAAATTTAAAGTAAAGCCTTACTGAATACCAAGTCTGCAAATGTAAAAGAAGAGGAGCACAAAAAATAAAGAATCTCTAGATGTGTAAGGTGTGTTCTGCAAACTAAAGACAATTTCTTATTTAACAACTCCTGAAATAACCACCTGTGAGAAACATGACGCTATTCATGAAAAATAGAAGGGTGTGAATTACCACGCTGGTCAAATTCTCATGTTTCATTACAGCAAGGGGAACATCTTCAACAGCTGAGCAATACTTAAACCTGGTCAAAACACAGTATTCTTTAGCCACAAATACGGTTTGAAGTTTTTCTTCTCGCATATCCCTCAAGAAGTGTACAACTGTGTCTCAAAGAGAATCGTCATCTTGAGGATCGAGTGGCAGATAACAGCAAGCCTCATTCAAAATAAATAGCCCGGAAAGCCTCCCCCTGAGCTCAGGTTTGTTGCTGACACTGCCGGTATCGTCCTAGACAACAAGGAAGTTGGCCTTTTAGAGAACTCGTACAGAGTGCATACTGTAGCACTCTGCGAGGCCTGTAATCCTCAGAGGAAACTGGAAAAATGGAAGAAGACTAAATAATGGAAAGGTCCCAGCTGGGCAGCTCCGGTCATGCAGGGGTTAACAACATAAATGAGGTCAAGTGGACAAAAGCAAGAGTAAAGATTTAGGAATTTGAAAATTTGAGGGGAGATGAAAATTTGTAGACACAGTTTACCAGGTGGCTTTGGCTGCTGTGCTGTTAATCTGTGGAAATGGCTAAATATTTAACCAATCTGCTGCATAAATGCCAGGGCAAGAACAAATACTGTGTGTGTGTGTGTGTGTGTGTGTTGCTGGATGTGCCTTCAATGTGTCTGGGGGGGTTAATGAAGTGGATGTTTTATGCTACATCAGATTTCGCAGCTTGAGTATGACGTCTGCTCCACTCAACGGAACAAAAGGTTGAACAACTTGACATATCTTACCAGACTGTTGTTCTCAAACACATCCTCCATTCTGAGTGAGTCATAATCTCTGGGAAAACAATTCACAAGAGAGACGGTTTTACCTCAGCTATAATTATAGTTACATGTATCATTCTTATACCCCACATGTTGGGTTTCCTTAGAAATAACATTTAAAACAACAGAACTAACACTACTAATAAAATATAGAAGGACCACTGAAAAAAAACTGCTTTAAGATTCGAAATAACAAAAAAATCTGAATAAAAATTACTTTAAAAAGGTCAATATAGTACTTTGGGAGGGACAAGCTGCTCCAAGACTTTTCACTTAAGCACTCAACCAAACCCCAGCACAATTTCACCACATTTAACCTTCATCCTACCAACATATTTAACATACAAGGACTACCAACTGGGCTCCCTGTGGACCCCAGGAATAAAACTACTGTAAGAAAAAAACCCATCACAGCAAAATGTTAACTTATTTCTTCTCAAAACATGATTAGCTCTGACGTACCGAAGTACAATCTTCAAAGCCTTCAAAATGACTGACAGGGTGCCTCTATCCCCCCCTCATAGTGTGTGATAGTTTAAATTAGGAGCCATGGCAAACATGAACTCAATAAATAGTTCAATCTATTAAAACTACATAGGCTGAAGTGGGTGCTTTTGATTGTGGTCTCCCATGACCCCCAATACATTGGGTTTTAAAAAGCTCTAATTTAAACAGAAACAGAAAACAATGATATGAAGTCATTATGTACAAATTGATTGACAAAGTCGTGAAAAACTGGTAGAATAAAGCACCTGTGAGATATGACAAAATGAATACCTCTGGGGTCGGCAGGATTAAGGTTAAACTAGTTCTTCAACGTTAAATACTTACATCAGGTCCGGTCTGTACTTGTGGATAAGCGCACAGAAAGCCAACCCGCTCCTGAATGAAGTCGTCATGTTGGTGATGGCCACATCTCTGTAGCCTTCACACTGCGTTTTACACCATTGCTCCAAAGCCTTGATGGCAGCCATGCTCCCAACGCGACAGAGTCACTGTACACTCAGACAAAGTGTGCAACAGGCGGCGGTTTCAGCGCGGAGGAGCCGGAGGAAAGAGACATAAAAACAAAGTGTCTCTGCTCAGGGTTTGGCCGTGAACTGCGGCGCTGCTGCAGCTGCGTCCTGTGACTGTTTCCTTCTGCCGGTGTGTGTTTCTGCGCTCATTACACTAATTGACGCCGACTGCTGATTCGTCATTCACAACAGTTGATTTAAACTCGGTCAGAAAGGTAACTAGTTTCTGTGTTTTGGAGTCAGTGTTTAATTCAGCTTTTAATAACAGAAAGTTGACCCTGCAAACTGAGTTAAAGCAGATTTATGACAAGGGTACACAGTGAAAGATCAGGCAGACAAAAAGACAATCACATGGTGTAAAACATTATTGAGAAATTGTCCCTTGATAGGCTGAAGTGTGGGTTAAAGTCTGGTCATGTCATATTTTTGAGTGTCCAACATCTAATAGGTGACAGACTGGGTTTTTCATTCAAGCATACCACTGTGAAATGGTAAGGGTTATCCAAAGAGGGTCTTACAATCCTTTTCAGAAGTGATCTTTAGGCACATTAAAGGCATATTCTGATTATTAATTGCTCTATATTGTTTCTATAAGCTCTATAAGCTAAAAAGGATCTTTATTTTGTTTTATTTGACATTTCTCCCGGTGGAGCATAGATACTTGCAGCATATTTAATAGCATAAATAGTGTAGGTCACACTGTATTGTTATCTGCCAAATGATGCTGTGCTTTTTTCCCATTTGAATGGTCTCTTTGAATCTCATCTAAGGACAAAAGCTTCAGCTGTCATTCCCATCGACTACACGGACATTTACATAATATTTTTATTCAAAGCTTAATGAAATGTATCTCTTTTTTTTTTTTTTTTTTGAGGAAAGGTGTAAAATTCTGTAAGATTTCTGATGTAATTAAACACCAGACTTCAGGGTCAGCATGCTCAAGGAGAGTGGTATAAAGAAATGGAAAAATTACAGAATCCATTTTTTTCCCCTCATTCATCTTTGTGTGGGGCCTAATTGAGGCCTAATTGAGGCCAACTATTGTCATATAAGGATTCTGAACAGATTAGCCCCTATTAGGGTGTCCCACAAAAGTTTGTACCAAACTTTATTTCTCAGAAACTTTCAACCTGAAAATGGCATTCCCCTGAAACTAAATCACCAAACGTGCTTCACTGACCCATTTAGAAAAGTAGCCTCAAATTTGACCCACAGACCTCGTCACTGAGTATTCAGACCTCTAACATGGGGGATGTGATTAGCGCGACACCAGAGTCTTTTGAAATATGAGCGACCCACTCTGACCTCATTCACTGAAACAGGCCACACATACTGTTAGACATGAATTGTTTATTAATTGACACAACAAGAGGCCTCAGAAATTTCAAGCAGAGACATGCAGTTCTCCAAGTCTCACAGATAAAATATGTGTGACTATACATGATGTTAAAATAAAAGAAATACAGAAATGTATTAGTTGAAATGTATTAGTTGAAGTATCTCATCTACCCTGTCTGAGGACAACTTCATGCCCAGAAGGGGGCAGCGTCACACTGCACGTTTCAACTGTCCCAACACTCCATGTGGTCAGATGCATAAACAATGCATGCACACAAACAGTGCAGACAACATTTCCATGCAGATGTATGTTGCAAAACTTTATGTGGGATTTATGAAGTAGAATTAAAGCAGCATACAAACTATTTAATATGTGCATGATTCAATACAAACAGTCCATGTTATGGGACAGGCAGGTTTATAAATATAAATATAATCTATATCATACAAAACTTAAAAGGTTTATTTGCAACTCTGGGAATTTATTGTGTGGATTTTATTAGTTGATACGATGTTTAAAAGAGTATATAACATATAACATGTGTGCAGTACTTAAAGACACACATACAGATTCACTGCTGTGTTTGGTTAATAGGGTTAACATGTGAAAATAACTATTAATGTACACAATCAACTGGTAATTTACAAGTTAAGGTGTTTTGGGGCTTTTTTGGGGGGCTTTGTTGTTGTTTTTTAAATGTGAACAAGATTAAGGATGTTTCAAAAAACCTAAACAGTTCTGTATATGTACACCAAGTGTTTGTTGATTGGTTTAAGTCACTTCAGACATTAAAATGACGACTCAAATCTTCTCTTTAGATACACAACTCTATGAAATCTGTCTCACTATAAATGGAAAAAAAAACTGTACATTAAGTCTTTGACGCATGCAGTTTTGGAAAGAAATAGACATTTATCATGTAACGTATATACAGTCACTCTTCATGATTTCATTTTTCAGCTATTTCCATTGTTTCCCGTGAGGACGTGTGGCTGCATGCAGACTTCCTGCCTGTCTGTGAAGGTAACCTGAGAGGTCAGCGGTGAGCCTGTCATTAGTTAAATCATTTAGAAATTATCGGACTGTATCCTATTTCAGTTGTGACCTGACAGACTGACATGATGCGCTGTCATCTGCATTAAGTTTTTACAGCATCGACATTAAAAAAGACAAAACAGTGATAAGTGTGAACCACCCCAACTTCAAAAGAACTTTAAAAAGTCCCATTTAAATAAAAAAGTTTTTAAAAAAGTTAGTTGGAATGTATATAAGATTACTGTAACATTTTATATTACAAGAAATATTCTATTAATGAAAGGTAAATAATGAAACTCCTCATCCCAAAAAGTTAAAAATAAGTATGTTACTGCTGCGTATTGAGTGTCTGCTGTTTTTTTGGTTATGATTATCTGTACAAACAGGAAGAAGGAAAATGATCAATCCCTGCGCATGGCATCAGCTTCCTCTGTTTGTGACTGCGTGTCGCCTCCTGACATGTTTACAGTACTGTGGATCTCGGCCTTGTGCTCTCTGGCTTTGGCCCGCAGCTTGGCGATGCTGCAGGAGCGGAGCTCCTCTGAGCTCGGCCCCTCCGGCCTCTCCCACTTCCCTGACCTCTGGGTCACAGGCTGCATACGCAGACTCAGCGTAGCACTCGCAGCTTTTGTCCATGGATAGTTTTCTCCTTCCTGACGTCTCTCCCAGTGTTCGCTGTCAGAACACTCTGTCTGCTGTTTTAAACTCCTGCTCGCTTTGTCAGATGTTTCATCGTTGTCTCTTTTTACATAAGGCCCCGCAAGCTGGCCCTGGAGCTTCAGCTGCCGCCTCATCTTGGCACGGCGGTTTTGAAACCAAACCTGGACACAAATTGGGGATTGTAATTATAAATATGAATAATATGGAAATGTGAATAAACAAATACAGTAGTTTGAAAACAAAACAATAGTTTGAAATTGTTGATGGCTAAAATTGTAGCTTCAAAGTTTCTTTCCAAGCTGTTTGAGGTAAGTTCTGAATATACTTTTTTTTAGCACTTCATTAAAGGATAGGGCCACATTTTGCAAGTCAGGAGCTACATTTCTAAACACACAAAAAGATTGCATTAAAAAGAAAAAAAACCTGACTTAAGAGGAAACCCACTTCATTTGACTGTGACTGCTGAAGCCTCATATTTGTTTCTGCTGAACGTTTGAATACATTTTTGCACAGAAGGACTACTGAAGATTTTGACCCCCAGCTTACAGTGTAGTTGTGTTAGGACAGAAATGAATAACTCTTCTAATATGGAAATATAAGTATTGTTTTCAGACAAACTAAAAAATGTGAAAACATTGAGGCTATATCACATTTACATTGATAGAAAAATTAATTTCCCTGACATACAGTAGGTTGGACATTAATTTAGGATTCAATTCTTGAATTGTTTTCATTGTTTTAAAATGGTTTCCTGTGTTTTAGTGCATATTTGTATTATCTTATTTAATCATGTTATTCAACTTTGACCTGGTATTTTTGGTTTTATGTCTTTGATTGATAATTGTGGGTCTGTGGATTTAAATTAAGTTTGTCAACACAAGCTGGTATTGATGGACCTGAAGAAGAGTCTGTAGGTCTGTGCAGAAAAATTATGAATGAGTATGACGTGAACATTTCCAGAAGGAGTTCAGTGTGCCAATTACCTGTACTCTGGCCTCGATGAGGTCCAGTCTGAGGGCCAGGGCTTCCCTCATGAAGATGTCTGGGTAGTGGGTGGTCTCAAAGGCCTTCTCCAGCTCCTCCAGCTGCCAGCTGCTGTAGTTGGCCCGTGCACGACGCTGCTTCACTGGCCTCTGTTCATCTGGAAAGCACAGCGCAAGCACCAATTACACAATCGCCAACGGGTGACAAGGAACTAATGGCTCTAGACTGGATAATTAGCGCAGCGATCATTAGGCCCACTTTAACACTGCTTGATAATTGATTTTTAGTTACGAGCTGTTAGCCAATCTTTTGTAAACATTTACACTGCAATCAGATGGTGCTCACTGACTGTCTTAGAGACTGTGGTTGAACAGTGCCAGTTTGGCTGTGTACTATCTGTCTTGTATCATACAACCAGTCCCTCTTTAGCCACGGTAGCTGCGGTTTGAACTCACCTATGCCCTCTGTGAGTTGCCCCATCCCGACCGCCTGCGTGGCCAGGAGCAAAGCTTCCTTGCATGGCTCTGGCTGCAGATAATTCCTCAAAGATTCATAGCTGATAAAGGGCCCCGGGATCAGAATCTGAGGTTGAGAGCCCAGTCTGGTTGGGAATGCAGGGAAAAAGTGAGCTGCAGGTGAATGGAAAACTGCAGGCAGGAGAGTAGATACCAGTTGCCCCGGGCCAAACATGTCCAAGCTATTAAGAGTCCAATATCAAACGTCAGTCCAGTGAAAAGGGCCAGGTTGATTCCTACAGGGATGCTGGTGGAATGGTGAAATGCATCCCAGAGTGTAGAATAAAAAAAGAAGAGAAAATAAATCAGTTATAATAAAAGCACTTGTCCATTAGATGTAATTGTCCAGTTGGTTGTTGAGGGGCTCAGCACAGGTATAAGGTGTTGCCTGCAGAGTAAAGGTAAGACTTGAGTGGTGGAGGAGGTGGAGGTGGTCTCACCTTGCGTTTTTCTTTCTCTTCCAATCCTCTCCCCCCTCCTTTCCCAGTCACATGACCTCGGCACAGACGGCAGAGCGTGCTTTATAGGACAGAGGTGAAAATCCAACCTGTGATTCATCTCTCGGTGAATTATCAGTATTAGCCCATCAGTGTTTCTGTGTTTGTCAATAGTTTCCCAATCATATATGTTCTATTGTCTCTTTCTTGCATCATATTGATAGGATATGTTTCCCGTGAGTTTTTCTCTCTGTGCCTACCTACAGACAAGTTGCAACATCTTCTGAAATTTCAATCAGTGAGATGGATGGGAACTCCCTGTGTGGAAACATGATTGGGAAGATGTTCATTTGGGCACGTACGCCTTAAAAATGTGCACAACTCTTATCTGACCTATTTTTTTAAACAGGTGTCAAATATAATAAAAACAAATTATTGCAAAGGAGACATAATGAAAATACAAGTTGTTCAGTCCTGCGGGACAGAGAGGAGGGAAAACAAGCACAAAGGCAGCGGACCCTGAACAGCAGGTTCCAGGATAAACACACACTTCCTGACAACAAAGTGACGAATCTTAGAGCTCATTCGCTGAACCTTCCTAGTAACCCTGTGTTTACGCCGCTGTTGATTTAATTTTCTAAAGTTGTGATGCTTTACTTCCCACATCACCAAGACAGGCAGTTTCCAAAGTGATCATGTCTGTCAGCCTTTATAACAATTAACTTATCGAGTAGTAGCAGGGTAGTCTAGAAATCCGCTAATGGAATTTTAAACCAGGTAAACAAGGTGCAATGATAATTTTACACCTGTAAGAATATAAACAACTGAATTATTGTGTTTAACTGTAGTACAAATGTGCATTTTGCATGTCATGCTTTTAATCTTTATGATATAACTCTTGTTATCCTTATACATCATCTTTATATTTGAGACGCTGACAACACATATGGCCCTTAATGTATGGATTTCTTAATGTTATTTTAACCCCTGAAGGTCAATGGCTTACACATTGTGTAGTCATTTTCATATGTTTGCACAAGTCATCATTTGTATTGGAGTCATTTATTTTTTTTGCATAATCAAAAGAAAAAAAGGCACATTGTGGACACATTTATAACCAAAATGTTAAAGAGCATCTCATTTAAAATGCACCCTAAAATCTGTAGCTGTAGCTGAATTAAAAGGTAGCAAATCCTATAAAATAGAATAATGTAAGCAAGTGGCTCAAATGCTAGCCCCGTTTGTGCCTCTCGTGTATTTGTGTTTGTATTAGCATTAGCATCACAGAGCTATTTAAAAGCTAATGTTTGATAAACCCAGAAGGTCATTTGACAAGAGTGAAGAATCGCTGTTTTAAAGGTATTATCCTCGAAGTCCTCAAATACTTAAAAAAAAAAAATCTTCAGCAATGAGTAAAATGTAAACACTCAATTTAAACTTACTGAACTTGTGATTTAAGCATATTTAGGAACCGATTTTATCTGGAATACCACTTGCTAACATGCATGGAGTCTCAGTGGAACCGCTTCTCTTGATTAGAAAAAAAAAATAAGATGCTTGCACTTTTTATTCATGTTATATCATATATTTGTTAATTTCTTAAGTATGATTGCAAAAGATTAGTGGTTATGTATTCTTGTTAGGTATGCAGACAGTAGTCAAAGTGTTACCAACCACTTACAGGATTTTTCCATCTCAGATCAAAGCATACACCTCAACACATTAACAGCCAAGACAGGAGGATTATTAACACTTTTTTTTTTCTTTGAACAAGCCAGCTGTAGCTTAGTGTTGATGGATCTCTGATGAGATGAATTAAACACAGGTGTGTCAATTAATCCGAAGATACGTATCACCCAACAACACATCTCGCTAACTACTTGTCAGCTCAGACGGCGGTGAAAACATTCCCCCTGTCAGTGTTGTCACCGCTGAACTGGCGGGCTGAGGTGGCTTTGATCAGCCCGGGACCTCAGCAGGAGGCAGCTGGTCAGAGCTGAGGTGAGTCACAGGATGGTCATTCCTGTGCTAGCAGCGAGGACTGGAACTCCCTCACCTGTGGCCCTTTCATCCGCACCTGTTCAAACACTAAATTAATGCCTTAGTGGAGGTAAATAGGTCAGGATTAGGGTTTGACTGATTTGGATTTCTTTAAAGCTCGTGTTGAGACAGAAAGCGGATACTTAAGTAAATCTGAATGGTTTGGGTTTTTTTTTGGTCTCTGACGGGCAAAGATTTGGTGTTTCTTGCATAATTTGATTCCTGGCGTTGTTTAAAAAATCTTTTACAGGAATTCGAACATCATCGGACGCTTGAACTCTCCGATGAAACATGCAAGGCCATCATTAGTGGTAGACCACATAACCATCTGATTAAAAACAACTTTTAGCACTTCTACGTGTGTATGCATGTGTGTGTGTGAAGGTTGGAAAGGACAGACAGACTGAAGAAAAAAAAATAATTTCTTGGGTTTTAAAGTTCTGTGGGGAAAAGGAAAATAGATTAAAAGTGTCTGGTTTGAGCTGTGGCTAAATAAACACTGTGTGTGGTGGGACTGATGACTGAATAGCCATCTCCGTTTGTCCCTGGCACACAGGTAGTTACAGGGATTTCTGCTCTGTCTGAAAGTGGACCCCCTTCCCCACCCTCCCAAACTACTGTGTTTGTCTATGCCTGGCTCCTTTAATGCCCATTGATCCAGATAATCAGGGACAAAATTGGTGAAAAACTGGTGGGGGAGGTTCTGACAGTAGTTGCTCAGAGGAGCTGCTTGTGGGTAATTGAAGGAGGCATTAAGACAACAATAGTAATGGCTAAGGCCAGGCTTTATTGGTCTCTCAGGTATTCTCAGCTCCCTGGATGACAAGGAAACAGTGGAGATCCACAGCTAAAATGGCAATCATCACATTATTAGCAGTCCTTCAACTGCGGGGGCAGAATGTGCATTATCTGTGGGTTTAGCAAGCCACCAATGGGATGCCCTTCAAGATGGCTTCAGCTCGAAATGGACTTGTTTGAGCTTGCATTCATTCATTGCAAACTAGGAGGAAACGGGACATCTGAAATCCCCTTCATATGCGGGTTTTTGGATCTCAGATAATGAAGTGATTCACAAAAATCAATGACAATGATGGTCATAACATCCAAATAGAATCTCAGTTTTGCATAAAATGTTCTTCATAGTTTCAAATATAAGGTCATTGTCCAAACTGTTACCGAGGCTCATAAACTGATGTAGAAATCATTTTATCTTTTGGAATTTGCTACAGAAAACAACTTTCAATGCGCTGAAATTTGAATTAAATGATGCAGGATATTTTACCACCTTTTTTTTTTACCTTGACAGACGTGGCTGAAGTGGTTTTACTATCATATTCTGCCCTCACTGTGATAAGATACAATCTGACATAATGGAGATCGTGAACACTGCACACTATTACTCTTTCTCATCCACTACAATGGCACTTTAGCTCATAAAACAAGAGTTCTGCCAAATGTCACGCGAAGATGGATAGTTATCATCACTTACAATGTCATGGGAGTATATCTATCTGGTGTAATTTGCAGGCTGGAGCAGCAACGAGCACAGATAAGATCAATATTTAATGAAAGTGTAAGTGAAGCTTAAGGGTTGTCACTTATGCCTCTGCTGTTAATGACATGTCACATTATCATATTTATCAGATCGGGTCAATCTCAACCGCAATTACTGGCCTCATTTCTTTTTAATTCATTACAAATGTTGGATTATTTCAGTTGTCCACCTCTGTGCAAACACCAGGAATGTGCTCTCTGGTTGCTTGCGTATGTATTTTAGTGCACAAACTTCAGACTAAAATCTATTAATGGGGACGTGGATTGGTATAATTCAATCAACACACCTAAAATGTGTTTGTAACTTGGAAGAAAAGTGTATTTCATGGCTGAGGAAGCCCCTATGCTTGGTGCCTCACTCTCCCCGGTAATAGTATCCCACAGTGAGCAGGCTGATTGTTTTAGTCATGGATCACTGGCCATGGGATAAACCTGAGAGCCCAGCCTGCTTTTCATGTCGAACCCTTCAAGGGAAAGCGGCCACAATCCAAGAGCAATCACACTTGAGACATCAAAGTCCCAGCGAGAAGAGAGGCGAGAGATGGTCTACATTTTTTTTTTTCCACGCAAGCCAAGTGCAACTCAAGCGTGGAGGAAGAGGAGATGATCTAAGGCGAGGGTGCCATTGAGAGGAAGACAGAGAGCAGACAGATGTGCATGGGCAGGTAGCGGCACATCAGGGCCCCTCCTGTAGCTGAGAGAGACAGCAAGAACCGTCCGCTGGTCGCATTCCTGCTCATTCACTGTCCACTTTCACATGGGCAGGAAGGCCTACTGACAACCGTGCGCCCGGCCTGTAAAACAGTATTTCACAACACAACACACCCATGATCACCTCACAGTCACACTATAATAATATTTCATTTCTAGAGGCAAAATATTCACCATGGACCTATGAGGGGTTACCTGTTAGCAGCTGCATTTGAGGGCATCCAGACTGGTATGACGAACAAAGGCAGAGGTTGTTAAATTGTCAGTGATCCATCAGACTTTTCAGCAACAGGCCAGCAGCCCCCGCCCTCCCTCTCTCCCACGACTTCCTCGTTAGCTGTCACTCATCTCTGTTCCGCCTCACTGCTGCCCAGCCAATAGGATGCTGGCGCCTGACCAAGAGCCCAAGCTGCCAAGACTTGTGTAGTAAGTTGATAGATAACCATAAACAGAGCTTTCGGCTAGTTATAGGACACCATACAGGTGCAATTAAACACATCTGACAGAAACAGCAGCGGGAGATCAGGTATGGTGCATGATGGGTAGGACATGATTGGGTTTACGTATGGACAAGTTAATTACAGGAATGGACGTGTGAATACATATTCATTCAAGGGGATTTGGAGGCATCACAATGGTTCAGAAGACAAAGGCACATATAATTTATTCACATTGTTTGAATGACGTGCTCAACCAATTTATATCTTTTGTTAACCAAATAGGTAAAATTCATTATTTTACGCCTTATGTAGGCAGTTTTTGATCCAAATTTAGAGCAAATTGACCTCGTAGCCTTGGTTACCAGCTAACATTTTAAAACAAAAAGCTACAGAAATGAAGTCAACAAGAAGCTGCTTTCAGCCATCCAGCTCATGTGTCTTATTGAATGCCTGTTATTTCTGAATGACAGGTTCCACTGACCCACTAGTGTGGGCATGTCTCACCCTCACTGAGGATCCTTCACCATGCTGTGGCTTCATCCTCATGTTCTCCTATGTAACAAAACACCAGCAGCAGCCTGTGCTGTAAAGTGCCTTACCCACATTGCATCTTCAAAGAACCCTTTGGTCTGTGTGATTGAACAATTACCGCCATGGTTAATTTACCATAAATAGGGACATCCACTTTGCTAGTTTACCGGCATGCCTCCACATTGTTTAACTTATCCCTTTGACTCCATCAAGAGGTTTTCAGATGAAGTCAGTGGCACCGGGCAAAACAACTCACACTTTCATGGCAAAATGGTTTCCATCACAGCATGTGCATCACACCTTTAATTTGTCTGCTACACCCCAGTGAAGAGCAAGCGTACCTATGACAGCTGTTTCCAGCTTTATCAGGAAGAATTATTGGAATAAAATGAAAGGCCACAAACCTTGCGCCGTTTATTTTTTTTTCCCCCTCTCTCTTCCATTATGTTTGAGGTGCTAGAATGATAATATGAAAGGTAATTATTGGTTCTTGTGAAATTTGTTTTTTTTACAATTTCTACATTAAACTGCTTTCCACATAAAGCAGCAGTAAAATGTCTCCAGTGAGTCGCTGAACGACAATAACTGCTGCAATAAGTTACACTATTTACTTTCTATTAGTTGGTAAGGCTGAATAAAAAATAAAAAAGGCAATGTCCAACAGTTATTTTATTCAGTTCACATTAAGGTGGCTCACAGATGGTTTTCAGTAACAGTAACGCATCATGACTTTAAAACAAAGACACCTGATTTCAGCTATTTAAGGAGTTTGCAACATTGTATTAAGGCAACAACACATGTTTGTATTTTGGCTTCTTAGTCTTAATAATTTGAAAGTCAAGCATTGTTTTTGTGATTTCCAGTCACATGGGATGAACTGTTAATACATTCAAGCCCTTTGTTTAGTAAAAAAAAGTCAAATTCTTATCGGGTTAACTTTTAGATTTGGCAAATGCAAAATTTATTTGCAAACTATAGCAAAATTGCTACCATACAGCATGTTTAACGGTACAATAATGTTGATATTTGATATTCAAACAATTAAAAATATGACGCCAAAAACAGCCATTTTCCAAACAAGCACTGAGATTTGAAGTACTCAGTAATGTGACTGCTGATAATTTACTAACTGCAGAAATGCAAAAAAATCTCCCTCTAAAACAATTTTTAAATATAAATATGACTCCAATTGTGTATATTCTGCATGGTCTTTAACAGATGACATAATAATATCAGCTAATAATGTTCCAATTCTTTTTTTCATTATTGGTTAATGTATTATTATATCATCAGTTAAAATAATTTACATCCGTTAAGTAATAAATGCACTAATTGTGACGTTATTACAATGGCAGTGATTTTTACAGTTTTGATTATTACATTTTCAACTCAATTAGAGGAAATTTTAATACATTCTTTGAAGTCACTAAATTATCCAGTTATTACATTACTGGTAACGAACCAGCTCACTGGAGGATCCTTTGATTTGTATTACTGAAGAGCCACAGAGTTTGTTAATCTGTAATGATAAAATTAGAGCCATGTTTGAACTAAAGGCATTAAAAAAATAATCTAGCTCTGGAATGCAGTAAATGAATGACACTATTTCCGTTCAGATGGGAGATGTACGCTTCCTGTTATGTTGTTGCTTCCATGTGAAGGACCTTCATGGACTCTGAGATCATTGAACTGGTGTCAATTTGTCCGTAGATACCCACTAAGAACGCCTTGTGGAGCAAGATGTCTGCATGTTCTGGAGAGGGAAAGAAAAGCACATTACAACATGTAGCTAAGGATGCGTGACTCTCTTCACTCTTTGGTTTCATGTTTTGTTAAATCACATTTTTCTGCTGAAGAACATGGTGCGGTCATGTGACTATAACACGAGACCTGCACGGGAGTGACTGTTTCTTACAGCTCCCTGTCAACATGGATGTGACTAACAAGTATCTTCTTACCTTGACAGAGAAGCACGTACTCTGGAAGATTCCTGAGAGCAGTCTGTACCACGTCGAAGTTACCGCTGCCCATGCAGTACATGAAAGTCGGCAGGAAGTCTGTTGCCAGGCTGCAGCGCAGAAAATATACATTATTATTACATAGTGAAGATTAAATGGTAACAAACAAAAGCATTTTTTAAAAATTTTCTCCGTCTTCTCTATCTATCTCAACACATTTCCTCTCAGCTTTGGCATGTCGTCTTTAGGTGGAGTTTCCCATATTTATAATTGTGTTGATGCTTTGTAAACTTACCAGGGGTTATTCTGGATACAGCGCAGAGCCAGACTGAAGGCCATGTTCCGACACAACTCCTCAGAAGAAGTCATGAGTCTCTGAAGATCATTCTACAAACAGTAATATAGTATAATAGTGTTGATTCACAGGTTACACACTGAGAGGTACTAAATTTGACCTTTTTTCTTTTGTGTCTGTTGTTTGACTCACAGTGAAGTACTGGATAATCTCTGGGCTCCTCCTAGACTTGTCATCCACCTCTGTCAACACTTCCAACACATCTATAGCAGATAAGAAAGAAATATGCATATTACTCATTAAGTTCGGGGGTTATACATGGAACATTGCTGCAGCGGTATGTTAGTTACCCTCGACTGCCTCTCCTCTCGACATCTTTTTCAGGTACAGTGTCATGTCAGCTGCACTTAGTGAAACTGACGCAGATATGTTGACTAGGGGCAGGGAACCAGTGGACAAGTCGTCTGGTAAAGAGCACAAAAAAAAAATTTAGCAAAACGTATGCTTCTGCAGAAACTAGTCTCACAACCTACGTAAATGACTGCAAGGTGATTACTTATATTTTATGTTTAAGATATGCAGGCTCTGTAAAAGCTCCATGAGCTAACAAGATACCTAAAAAGCTGATATGGGAGCAGTGCTTACCATCTCTCTCTTCTGCTGTAACCTCTGCAGAGGAGCTCTTCACTGGCAAAGTGAGTCCAGCCAGCAGAGATTTCAACTGGACCAAGTCTGGGTTTTCTGCAGACAGACGCCTGGCAGGAGAAAACAAAAACAGCGTTTCTGTAAATATTATAAAAATAACTCCTTCGAGGTTTGCTATATAACTGTCACAAATATATCTTTCAAAAGATATTGTTGCCATAATACACTTACTGTAAGATGTCAGAATGCTTCTGTAGATAAGGAATGGCTGCCGCTGCATCGTGAGTTATGTACTTCTGTGTGAACTGCAGAAACTTGTTGATGAAGACTAACGGAGAACGACTCCTCTGAAAGTTCTACAAGAAGAAAGACGCATAAACACATGGGAACACTGTGAAACTGTGATCACTGAAACAAATAGATTCATCTAATCTAACCTAAATCCTCTTGTGAAGATTTGAAAGTGTGTGAGCCACCCACCTGAAGGACCTTCATAAAGGACAGAAGGCAGTCTTGAAGTGCCCTCTGGTGGTCACTGTGGAAAACAAGCGGCTGCAGCAGCTCCAGGATTGCGAGCACGTTACTGAAGAACGTCATGTGGTTTTGCTGTCGGAACTCCTGCATGTTGAGGTGAATGCGACCATGAAGGAGACCTGCAATCATAGGCAGGTGTCTGGAGAAAAAACAAAACAAAACAAGGCACAACAGTAAGTAGGGTGGCTGGCAAGAGACAATCTACAAAGTTGTAGACTGATTATCAAAAACACACACTACATAGTCTTTTTGTTTTCACCTGAGCAAAAGGACGGGGTGCGACACAGCCAGTTTCCTACATGCAAGGTTGGCATCAGACACACGGCCCTCAGCAGACTTTGAGTCTCCTATATCAGCGAGCAGTGTGACCAGGCGATGGACCAGGACGTCCAGCTGAGAAGAAGAATTTTCAGTTGTAAGCAATCACATTACAACAGTATTGAATAAAAAAAACAGTCATTTTTGTCTTTGAGTTGTCAAATACAGAAAATATTTTTTATGAATACAAGATTATGAAATATCACAATTTTCAGCATTATGAGTGCCTCCTGTGGAGTGTGCAGTTAATGCAGCTAAGTGAAGGTTGTAGGTCATGATTTGTGACCTATTTTGTGATTGTTGGAGCACTTACAAGATCAGTAATATCCAAGTTTATACAAAATGTCAATACTGAATCTAATCCTTATTTTCTACTAAATGTGAATTATATTCACCAGGAGGATCAACAAAGATAAAATGTCTCAAAGAAAATCAGTCATGTTGAGTTGGTAAGAACTATGTGATGTATGAAACAGGCAAGAAATCTTTACCTTGCAGCTGCTGCCGTCTGCAGCCCCCCCACTGCTGAGAGTGCCTTCAGGCAGGGTAACGTGCTGGATTACTTCGGGGAAATGCAGATAGATCTGCAGCAGCAAGTTCTGGCAACGCTTACTCATCGCACTGAAAGACAAAATAAACAAAACGGGAAGTATACTTTACGCTACAGTTTAGGGACGAGCCACAAACGGAGGGAATGCTACTGACTTTAGGAGAAACTATTGGTTGAGAACAGTTGAGCTCTTCTTTGTTAACATGACCAACTCCATCGTAAAGCTAGAAGCTTAGTAACTATCGAGAATGTAATCCCTGATGTCATTGAGTTGTGCAGCCTGAAGCTATTTAATTGACAGTGAGTGGTTGACTAATTTTGTGCACCCATAGAAAGTTTTTCACAGCTTTTTAACTGAAGTGACTCTACTGCATAGTGGTACTCGCATTATAAAGCAGACAATGTTTCGCAGCTTCACAGAAAAATTACCCTGAAGTTCTGCATCTCTTTTAACTGATTATCAACAGAGCTGATACAAGATCACAGATAAGAGAGCATGTCTCTATTGTTTCTGTCTGCAAGCGACAAAAATCAACGTACATTACTACAAACTAGGCACATGAATAGCGTAATGTAAATCTGAAGTATTTGCCTTCAAGTCACCGCAGTTTCATAAAATCCTCTTACAGGCTAAGGCTCTTGTCAGGCTCAAATTATGCTAACCGAACTCTACTAACTACTAACTGAAGAGTTTATTACAGCTATGTATTAAGCAAATCAGAGCGACCTTGAACAAGAGTAAAGAGTCTGCTCGGTGCTCAATATTTGGTGTGTAATTGGAATAAACACCAGCTTATCTGACAGCGAGCTTTCACAGGAAGAATGCTTAACATACAATCAAGTGTTTATTCAACACAAGGCCAAAACCCTTTAACTTTCAACATGTATTTATCCGGCCATATTTTCACTAGCAACTATTTTACCAGACAGCTTAGCTGTACTTAAAATACTGTAATTCGGAAGCTAATTTTGCTTGACCTTGGCCAAAGTTTCCTCATTAAAGTGGTTTAATAACCAGAGACATATTCATGAAAGAAGGGTTTGCCTCCACAAAGAGTTGCACCCTGATCTCTGACAGCTAAGTCAGAGCAGGAATTCACAACACAGGCAAGTTTAGAGCTTCAGCCTTAATCCTCTTGGCTTCATTATAATACACTGAGCTTTTAAAGAGATCACAGTACAGACGACTTCTGCTGGTTTTAATTTCACACCAATAGACCTAATTATCGAGTTTTCCCTGGTCCACAGCATTGTGGCTGACAGAGGAAGTCTGAAAAGTTCATCTGCACTGAGAAGGAAAATCTAGTGTGATTTACCCCAAGTTTATCAGCACACCATAATAGGGTAAAAAAAAAAAAAAAAAAAAAAAAAACGACTTTCAGTATTTGGGCTAATTAGAAAAGAACAATACAATATGTCAAACTAGATGGGATGAGCACTTTGGTGAACCTTATATGACAAAATGTGATGAGCATATGTGTCTTCAGCTAAGGAAGGATGAGCCATGAGAAAAGCATAAATAGGAATATTTTAAACCATAAACATTTAATAATGATGCGTTATTATACTGAACAACAACTAATATACACCTTACCTTTCCTCCCATTTCTTTGTGCAGTTGATGAGGTACTCTGAGACCTTCTTGATGTTTTCTACATCTCCGTTGCAGTAGGAGTGAAGGAGGGGCAGCCTGGACTGGATGAGAGAACAGGAGGCCTGGTCCACGGTGTTTTTGTCTTCATGGGGTGAGTCGTGACTGTTGAGCTCCGACTCTGATAGGATCAGGTCCACCAGGCAGATGAGCTCCTCTGAACTGAGTCGCAGCACAAACTTCTCTGTTTTCTTCTGCGCAGACAAAGAGAAAAATACATGAGATGTCAGCTTCAGCAGAATGAATTACCTCTGACTGCGGTCTCATCAGGAAGGTAGAGAAAAAAAAAAAAAGATGACAACTAGGGACTTTGTAAGTGGGCTTTTGATCATACTTGAGGGATCTTCTGGTCACGTCCTTGCCAGATGCGTGGGATGTGGCTGCACGCCCACAGGAAATCCAGAGCTGATGATGGGTCCAGTCTGAAAGATGTGACAACAGGCATTTAACATGATCTCTCACATCATGCTCAATAAAACCTAATCAGAACCAGAACACATTATTTCTGTGGCTGAGAAAATGACGTACTTGTAGTCTCTTCGCTTGCTGAGAAGAGCACTGATACACTGCAGGAGGGTGGACCAGTTTGACTGATGTGTAAGCAAGGCCAAAAGATAAGGTCTGTAGGCAGGACTGCCTCGTGCCTGAAAAATGAGAAACCGGAAGAAAGGATGTATCATAAATGCCATGAAAACACCTACTCCATTGTGATAAGACAAGTACATTATCTGCAGGCAAAGCTCATCTTACCTTGTTGAGGGCAAATAGCAGTTTTTGTTGAAGGTCTGGACACACCGAAGTGACCTCAGGGTCGAGATGCTCCAGCCAATCAACCAGCAACCCAGAGCTCAGCCCCGACTTCGTCACCTCTGAGCTGCTGGAAAGGAGGAAACTGAAAGGTTACGTCTGTGGAAATGTAACCTGCCTTAATCAAAACCTCAGAGAAAAATAATGTACAATACAATAGAGCTGCATACATTATGCACACAAAAGTCACAAAAAATTTGTTATTTTGAGCCACTTGCAATCTCACTCGGCTGCTTTTCATTCTGCTGTTAGCCCATCACAAAAGAATGATAAAAAAATGGATAATTACTGTTGTGATGACGCAATAAGATCAGACACTAGTCCCATTACTTCTACAGTTATATCTGGCTGTATTATGCTCAAAGGAGTGCCATCTACTTGCACTCCTCAGACCAGACCTTGCGAGTGACAATGAGCAGCCTCTCAGTATGTACCACTGGCAGGGTTGCAGTGAATGCAACGTAGAAAAGATTCTGTGATTTTCACAGCATATAAATCTGTGAAGAAAACGGAAAGCTGCAAAACCAATTAAACCTTTCCGAACCAAATCCAACAGCACAACTTTACAAGCGCGAGACCACAGACAGCAAACAACGTTTCGCTATTTCTGTCACAGCCAACTGTGTTTGTCATTTAGTCCTGTCAAATATGAATGTTTCTTGCATGACTTGAGAGGGAAATGGAAGTTCGGTGCTCACTTGTTTGAATCTACTTCCTTTTTCACAGCTCGCTCCTCACTTTCCTGAAGCAGCAAGGAAATCACCAT
Organism: Scomberomorus guttatus; assembly: GCA_038419695.1. Taxonomy (NCBI): domain Eukaryota; kingdom Metazoa; phylum Chordata; class Actinopteri; order Scombriformes; family Scombridae; genus Scomberomorus; species Scomberomorus guttatus. Next base: position 3,049,533 of record CM076459.1, read on the forward strand.
GGCAACAGGGCCGGCTGTCCCATTCTGTGTACCAACAGTCATCAACAGAGACAACAGCTCCTCCAAATACGGCGACTTCACCTCCATCAGCCCTTGTAACACTGAAAAATAATAAAAACAGCACGCTTAGTAATACGCTATTATTTACCTTCCGCTATAAAACCAGCTTTTGTGTCCTATTATAGGTTCTGTATCTTATGAGATGTTCACCAGCAAGATTCTGACTAAGTACAGACAAATCGACCAATTCATCACACGTTTTATTCAAAGCTGTGGTTGCTGAGCTGAGCTGAAATCTACTGTTTTTCTCACTGCTTCGGTTTTTGTTTCATTTTATTTTATTGGAATCTACGCTACTGTGGAACCAAGCAAAAATGGTTCTGGGAGAATTAAGTTGTTCAATGTTTAAGTGTTGAGTTGTATACTTACAAAACTCAATATTACTTTTGCTTTTTTGAAAGCCCCTTACAATGTAATAACCATAATTAATACCAGTCACTGCTAAAAAAAAACAACCTTTGCAATTATGCAAAATGTTCAGCATTTTTATTTGATATATGAAAAAACTTTTCAAGATTGTAATAAATTAACTTTCTGTCAATAAGCTAACTGATCCACACTATGCTTCAATTAATATAATTAATACCTTTCCCAATGAGCTCAGCCTCTGCATTACATCTCTCTCCAGCCTTCAGCATTGCAATGATGGCTCTCACTGGCACTTCAGCGTCTCTGCGATAAGCCAAAGCCTCAGCCAGGTGGAGGAAACCTGTACGCACTGCAGGGCAGAAACTTCTATCACTCACTGTTTATATAAAATGAATTAATCAACATCTCAAAAGATATATAAATGAGGTGCTCACCATCATTGTGCCTGTGTTTGTGAGAGTTCTGACCAGCAAAGGATTTGAGCAAGGTTTTCAGTGGTCCTGCCTCCACAGTTGGATTATCTAACCAGATTAACATCTCAACAATGACCTTGAGGAATAGTGAGGAGAAAGCGATGTCCTGGGACACGAGGCGCTGGAAACAAAGGACATCAAGCAGGAGAAAATAAGAAACTAGAAATAACCCGAAAACATAATGGCTCCAGCTACGGCTGTCGCTGAGCAGTGCGGAGGCATAAATATATATATAATTCAATGTACAGAATTATGCAGCGTTTGTCAGCATGTTGTACCTGGTAGAGGTGAAGTTGGCGCATGAGAGGACAGGAGAGGGCGTGGTTACGGTGCATTGACATGACAATAGGTCCTGCGTGGGCAGAGGTGAGCAGGGTCACGAGGGCCTGTAGGAGACGAAATGCCAACCCACCCTGCTGGATGTGGCCCTGCTTGGCCCGCATCAGCTCTTTAGCCAGGGCCTGCTGCAAAGCCAGGGAGAGCTGGCTGGGAGGTGGACCGTGCCAGCGGGGGTCCACATTTAAAGGGAATATCTGTGGAAGGAGAGACAACAGAAACAGGTCAGTCAGTTACAGAGAGGCAACTCCATAACTGTTTAGAATAAATAAAAAGGGAAGAACTTTTTGTTTGGAGATGAAAAAGTTTGAAATTAACTGACACCTAAGCCACAAATTATACAAATCAAACAAATCATAACACAAAGAGATGAGAAACAAACAGTAAGTAGTTTCTACCTGAAGCATCATTCCAGTTAGATCATCATCAGGCCCGATTGCAGGAAGCTGACTGGCTGCTCTCATCTTAACAGAGCTGTGGGGCATTTCCACAGTAACTTTGGCCTTACTTGTTTCAGCACCATCTGTGAGGAGGGATGTAACCAGGATATGGACTAATTTAGTACAAGAAATTTTAATATTGTTAAACTAATTTACAATATTGGGAGTTTGGAGGATAAAGCCACTGACCTCTGTGTGGAGGAAGAGAGGAGCTAAGTAATCCATGGAAAGTGTGCCCCCCAGTGGCACCTCGCTCATGCTGCACCTCAACCAGGTGGGCCATGTAGTCTATCATGGAAGAAATACAAAAATGAGTTGAATCAAAAGCCCCGTTTCCACCAAAAGTTCCAGGTACTTTGGACCCAGAGGAACTAATCTCAGGGACTAAACCTGGAACTTTAAAGTCCCTGTAGTGCAGTCCTGTTTCTACCTTGCCCTAAACTGGTACTTCCTTGTTTTATGAATGAAGCGGCACACAAGTTGATGCAGCCGCACTGTGTGTGCGATGGTCATCCCTGCAAACCCCACCCCCAAAGTTCCTGTACGTTTGGAAAGTACTAACCCCCCAGTAGGGACTTTCTGGGGGGGTAAAACAATCTCCCTAGAACTTAATTTAGACCCTGGTCCCTTCGGTGGAAACGCAGGTATAGGAACAGTGTTCCTCAAAAGTTTCTTAGTTCCTGTGGTTGGAACACCGCTGAAGATTATAACACTATAAATCTTGAAATCTTAGAATGCTTCAAGAGTAGAATATCTGCAGCCAACTCTTACGCTTGTCCATGATGTTCTGCTCCAGCGTCTGTGGATCATGGGAGACAGCCTGATCCAAATACTGAAGCAGTTTACTCATGCTGGAGACCGGAATGCCAAAGGACTGTACGAACAACAGAAGCTGCTGCGGCTCCAGGTCTTGCAAAGCTGCAGAAAACACATGCATTGTTCTGTTAACAAGTAAAACATTATATACCTGGTGAGCAAAACACATTTTTCAATACTATGAGAAGTTGTACCTGCATCAACCAATCGAGAAACCTCTGATCGGATCATCCTCAGTTTCAACCAATCAGGCAGCAAAAGGGCCTCCTCTGACGTGTCAACCAGGAAGGCAGTGGGTAGAGGTTTCTTATCGGGAAACCAAATGTCCAGAAGATTGTAGAAGTCGCTCTCTCCTGTAATAATCACACAAAAAATACATATTAGTATGCATGTTTTCGCAGTGTCTTTATCAATGTAAGGATCCCAGTGTAAAGTAAACAGGACTACCTTTAGGGGGCCCGAGAGTCAGCAGGATAACCATGGCATGGACTACAAGGATGTGCATCGTGGCAGTCTCTCCTGTAGTCCACCGCAGAAACACCTGGTCCTGAGATTCCGACTGAAAAAAAAAGACCAACGTAAAGAGTTATCGACAATAAGTTTCCCGAAACGTAACAGACAGTGTAGTTCGTTAGCAACATGACTATTGCCAGTGCTCACCCAGCTGTAGAGATCCTCTCCCTCCTTGGTCTTCCTCATCCTCTTGATGTAGGTGGAGAAGATGGTGAGGAAAGCACTGAGAACAGCGTCAGACTCGGGTCTGGAGGAATGTTTGGAGAACAGGCTGTTCATGATGGTGGAACGCTCAACGATCAGCCGTGCGACATCCTACAGAGCGCGAGAGAGGAGGAGCAGATCCATATTAGTAAAGCTTCATGACAAATCTGATTACAGAAATATATGTAGTTGGAATTTAAGCAACTCGCCGTGATTACCAGAGCCAGGTCATTATGGGAAGCCTGCTCTTCCACTGGTGCATGCTGAGACAGGTAGATGAGATAAGCACTGATGGTCTGTGGATCTGTCTCCATGTGGATGGCCTTGGAGGTAGCAGACAGACAAGATATGCTTTCAGTATAAACTTTCTCACTAATCCTCCTAAAACGTTTAATGTCAGTTACTGACAGCTCACTGGTGAGACAGACACTGACCTGCTGCAGAGCAGTGGACGTCATGCCCCTGACGCTGTCAAACAAGGGGAGCTTCGGGAGGTCTTGTAGCAGCCACTGGTACCCGGGCAAGAGCTCAGCATCTGTTGAGTCTTCTTCCATGGGCTGGTCCCGCTCCTCTCCGTCCTTCAAGCCTCCTTCACTCAGAACCAGTGACAAACCCTGCGCACAAATATATGATGTAAAATATTTTTTTAACAGTAACACAATGCAGCTAGAGATCATAAGATGTTTCCTGCTTCCAGTACAGTACCTTCATAGCTAGGACTCTTGATGCCACCTGAGAAGAGCTGAGACGGCGCAGGAAGTAATCCAGCACTTCACATGTTGTCTGTTCGTCAGCTTTAGGACCTAACAAAAGATCCTGGAGCCGTCCAAGTAGCTGCCTTTGCTTTTGTTGTCTCTGACAGGAAAACATAATTCAGCATTAGTCAAGACTATTTCATACCTTGCTGCAAATAAGTATAAATAAACACAAATATAAACTCGGTATGCAGCGTGTTACTTTGAGAGCAAAGATAAATAAAGAAAATTCAAATGAATTAATCATTGCTGCATACTTGTCTCTTCTTGGCCCTCTGCTCTTTGCTCTCTCCCTCTTCGTCATCCTCTATTGGCAGGCTGTCATCTGCTGCATCATGCAAAAGGAATTCACACAGGCACTGCACTGGAAGCACATCCAAGGACCCCTCACTGGACTGGACCAGATCAGCCAACCATGGCATGGACTGAGAGGAAGCCTGTGAAAGGATTGAGCATGCATTACCTTACAGGACACACACTGACAGTAGAAAGCAAAATAATAGTGTGATAGTAGTTCCCATTACCTGTCTCTGTATGATGTTGAGGAGGAAGTCTGGGTTGCGGCTGCGGCAGAGGAGATGGCCGAGGCGCAAAGACTGGTTGAGGCTCTTAACCTGCTCCTGGACCTGAGGCGGAGGTCGACGAGGAGGACCCCTGAACACAAACTATACACGTGAGCTCATCTTCCAGTCACACAACAACACACTTTTCTGAAACTTAAGTGCTGATACAGCACAAGTCCTACTTTAAGTAATTTAAAAGGAGCTGGAGCAAAACTAAGACAAACAGGACGCTGCTTATTGGCCTTCTTTGCAATCTTTGTGTAGGACATATGGTACATGGTATAATAATACAGTGGACTGGCCTGGCATAATGCTGTTTAAAGCCTTGTGAAATGCTGTGACTATCATGACAGTAGAGGAACAAAATGATCAGTGTTGAAAATGTTGCACATTTTTCCAGTCAAGTAATAAGTGATTTCTGATTTGATAAATGAACTAAAATAAAATTAACTTGAGCTAAATCATGTGCATAAAGTAGTTCTACTCGGTCTCTTACTGTGGGTCCAGACTGGTAAGCTGAGACAACAACAAGCTGTTGCTCTCTGTGATGGTCTGTTTGGTGGAAGCTGCTGCCAAGTGGCTCTCAAAGGCCAGGATCTCTTGTTTCTCCCTCTGAGAGATCTGCAGCTCGCGATTGATCATCTCCGTCTTTGTGTCTTCGTCAGCAACGGTGCACGGCGGGTAGGTATAGTTACTATGGAATCATAGAGGCATGTGAGTGTTAGTCGTTCAGCATCATCAACATGAAATAATTTAATTATAAATGATAATCTTCACCTACTTTGTCATAACCATCTCCATGAGCATTTTCAGTGTAGGATAACCATCCCAGGCAGCCAAGCCTACAGAAAAAATGTCAGATAATATACCATATTTATAGAAATTAATAAAATACACAACATATAATCTTCTGTATGCAGCACAGAATTTTGATTGTACCTATTTTCTGTGGATTAAAGGCAGCCACCACAAGCAACAAGAGCCATGCCTTCCAATAAAGCGTGGATATCGCCAAATTTGGTGGTTGGTACCTTAAACATAAAGAGTCATTTCTTATTTTAGACAGTAAACTGTGCAACCTGTAAGTGTTTTGCAAGCCAGTAAAGATGTTTGAAGTACCCTGCAGGCAGCTGAATGTTCTCCGGGTGGTGGTATGTACACAGATTCAGCACTGCATCAATGAGTTGGATCCTCTCCACTTTCAGGACCTCCAGATCTATTTAACAAGAAACAGTCAGTCAACCTTTAAACTGATATGCCAAGAAATATTCAAATGATGACAATTAAGACCACATTTCCTTTGTTCATTCTTTCCCTAACAGTCATTTTCCCAACTTGTAGGGGTAAAAAGTAAATGAAGAGTTGGCCCTTCGGAAGACGTGCACTGGCTGCTCATTAAACTGAAACACATGTGTTTACCAAATGTCCAAATATTCTGCCACAGGGTAATATACACAGCTTTAACTTTGATCATAAACAGTTACAGCCTAAGTGGATCCTCACACACCATCAGACTGAACTCCAGCAGCCCTCTTAACCAGGTGATCTGCAAGCTCCATGGCATCGGCTGGGCCCAGGGGCAAATCACGTGACAGCCCGATCACCAGAATGCGCATCAGTGTGTCCTCCAACAGAGGCACCTCAGAGCAGAGGCGAAGGAAGAAACTGAGGAATTTAAAAAAAAAAAATCAGCTTAATAAAGTCACGGTGGTAGATACAGTCAGAAAAAAATGTGTGAATAACTGGATGAAGACTCACTTTCTGTCGCTCTCAGGAGGCCAGTTGTCCCACTTGTAATATGTCTCAGGTTGCTCTGTGAAAAGCACTTTGTGAAGGCTGCAGACACGGGAGATAAATCATTCATAATACAGCTGAAAACATAGCTTGTGCAGTCTGAACAACACAAACTGTTCAAATAACCACAGACACATACCAGTGGACGTAGTCTTTTGCACCAACTTTGCTGATGGTTGGAACCACAGTGTGAAGCCACCACACGGCGTCTCTCTGTATGGCAGCTATCTGATTCTGAAATGACCTCAGGACCTCCAGATCTGAAGCAAACCAGATGCATGTTAAAAAGAAAAGCTAATCATGCATACTGTGACTAATAAACACGCCATTAAAACAAATAACCATCACTCACTCTTCTTCTCTCCTTTGTCCCACGCAATGCCGGCTTCTTTGACCTGAGCAGTGATGCCCAACATCATGGAGACGGTCAGTAAATCTGTCACCTGGATAACAAAACGTTCCTACAGGAGAGACGAGGATAAATAGTTCAGAGTCTAAATATATTGAGACTGCAGCTGAAAAGAGGAAGGATTTAGGGATTTTCATATGCATTTACTTTGAACTCCATGTCCACATAGCTGGCCTCCTTTCTCTCTTGCATTAAACCAAAGCAGAAAGACTGGAAGTTAATCTCATGCTTGGTCTGTTTGATGATCTCTCTCAGCAATGCCCGGGAGGCACGGAGGTAATCATCCTTATTGGTTAGCAGGTCCTGGAACACCATCGCCAAGAACTAGAAACACAAAGAGACAAGAGGAATGTTGATTTTGAGGAAACAACGCAAGTACAGAATTTAATAGCCAAAAAATGAAAACAGATACAAATGAGCATCCTTCCAAGATGTTACTGTTTCAAAAAGTACCATTATTTACAAATGTATCTATTTAAACAATTAAACAGAAAAAAACACCTTTGGAGCCTGCTCCGGGCTGTGCTGCAGCACTGTGTGGAGGACTTGCATGTTGTTGGGATTCCTGGCATTGGACAGCTCATTGAAGATCACCAGCTTCACCATAGTAGCCAGGTTGTCTCTGTGTGCATTGAGCAGCTCCCTAGAGATTTACAGCCAAAGCAACAGTTAGTGTAAGCCAGTGAGTAAACAAAAACATAAAGGTTAAAAAAAAAAAAAAGAGAGAGACTCCACAGACCTGACACAGAGCATGTAGTGGTTGAGGAGGACTTTAGGTTTGAGGCGGATCTTGATCAGGTTGGAGATCACCTCCATGTCATCAGATCCGTGTGTGTTGCAGTTCATACACAAAGACATGAGGAGGTCTTGAGCTGGTCGAGTCAACTGTACACACAAAAACAAAAGAAGTGAGTTAACACTTATCAATTACAAGAATCAAAATGTATCTTTTCATGCCTGATCATTTTACATTTATGACAAAAAAGTAGAAAAAGATAAACCACTGCCAAATTTTGAGACAACATCTCCCGAATTTCATAATCAACACACTGGTACCAGAATTTATTACAGTATTGCCACCAGTGAATTAAGTATACAGCTTTTTGAAAATGCTGCCTATATCATGATTCCATTGTTACGGTGGGCAACATATTGTGACAGCATTGTATCAGGAAATTATGTAATTCACTCCCCAAACGCAGTATTTACTACAGACAGAAAATAAAGCCAGTGAGAGATGTGAAATTCAGTACTGCAGATGTTAGATGTTACACTTCTCACCTTTGGGTTCTGGAGCCACATCTCCAGCCTCTGCACAGCCATGAGCCGTGCCTCTTTGTAGCCGCATGTGGCTGTAAGCAGACGCAGCAGATTTCGAGACACATTGTCCATCGGCTGCCTGCGGTTCAACTGATCCCTGAGGACGTCAAGTACATAGTCTTCCACGCTCTCTGCTAGTTCCTCATACCTACAGTACGCCAGAGCATCAGACAAAAGACATAATGGTCCAGAAACTTAGTACAGTTGTTGCAAGAATCATTAAAAATAATTTATTTGTTATAAGTTAATAAAATATCAAAATCTTATCATCTAGAATAAAAAATATAATGTAATGTAATTGTACATTGTTGCATCCTTCAAATCTCTATGGTTAGTTTCCATACCTGGGCATAACCTGCCCATCGTCCTCAGGGCTGAGTTTCTCTTCTGCTATCAGCAATTCAGTCTGGCTGTCGTCCTCATCAGGGGTTGAGGGATGAGGGCTGCTACCTAAAATAACAAACATAAAAACCCAAAAGCATCATTACCAACCAGCACTTGTTTCCCGCATCAGCAAAACAAGCCAGTGTGTTTTCTCAATGTACTGTACCTGCACTGAGATCTCCACCAGAACGGCCTGTGTCAGCCTGCAGCAGCATACTTTTAGGGGGCATCTTTGTGCCAAAAGCAGTCTGGATGTTGTCAACAAAATTCTTACAGTGAGAACTGTCTACCCAGATTCTTTCCCCCAGAGAGTCCTCAATGTATACCTGAAGAGAAATATTAGATCAACATTTGGTAAAAAAAAGTTCTTGCATGTCTAAAATAAAACAATGAAAAAGAGTTGGAGTTGGAGTTATAAGGAGATTCTTACTTTGACAAAGATCTCTGGCCAGTTCTCGTCCTCCTCATAAGCTGCCATCAGCAGGTTGCATGCAAGAACAGACACCAGGCTGTTGCCCTTTGCTTTAAAGTTGATAGAAGCATCTCGACGGAGGAGGCTGCACAAGGCCTTGTGATCAAAAATGTTTTAAATCTCAAGTTAGTTAGTTATACAGATACACAGAAAGAGACTCAACAGCATTTTATTGAGAAATTGAAGGGTGGTTTGATACATTAAACCATCAAAAATCATCATGAAAGCTATGTGCATACATTTTTTCATAATGATTTTCCTCACATACAAAAACTACCCCCCTATATTGCTATAAAAACAAGTAAGGACTGAAGAAAAATGTATATCATAACATATAACTGGTCCCTGCATCATTTTCCTCTAAGCGTACATATTACAGCATACATAGAGGCCTTACCTCAATAATTCCTTCAGTAGCAAAAACGTTGGGTTTGATTTTGGCCAGAAACATGAGGCTGAGGTACAGTGTGATGTCAGGTTTGGCTCTGTTCAACTTGAGCTGTTTCACCGCTCCACACAGCAGTCCCTCAATGCGATCATCATTTCCTTCTGACTCTGCAGCCTCAATCTCATCCAGCAGCACTGCTGGTGACACTGCCATAAAAAAAAAGAGAATGTGTAAAATATACAGCACAAGGTTTGTAGCATGTTTAAGTCAGTGTTTTAAAGCGTGTCACATAAACAGACATAAAGCCAATGACTTACCTTCAATAGGTACCACTGATGGCTCCTTGATTGAGGGTGATATTGCCCTCTTGTCCACAGCTGCAACATCAGCGAGTCGTCCCAGCGCACTGACTGGAGGGGTGGTGGAGAGTTTGGGCCGCTTGGCGAGGCTGGACAGACCCGATGAGGAGGGCAGAGTGGAGGTTGTCTCTCTTTTACGGTCAGCAGGTAAACCTGTGGCTGCTGGCTTCAGGAGGACAGCAGGGGCTTTGGGTTCTCCACCCTGACTCTTTGATCCAAGAGCGATGAAATCTCCTGGTGGAGGGTGCCCTGGGAAAAGCATCACAGTAACTTGTGATTTTCTTCTGCTTAACTACAATCATATAGCATTAACATAACACTGGGGTTCGCATCATACCTGATGGTTTTGCAGCACTGGGGCGTCTGAGAGCTGTAGGCTTTGGACGATTCATCTTGAATAACTTAAGTGGCACAAGTCAAAACCAAATTCACAGCAGGTTGAGCATGTGTCATTTCCTAGCTTAGAGCAGTCTGTGTATGAGACAAACATAAGAGAAACACAAGATTAGCTACCGTAACACAGTTTAGTAGCTAAGACAACCAAATGGCTATCATCTAGCTAGCTAACGTTAGCTAGTTACCGCAATAACTAATCACCTAGCTTGTTAAAAAACATTAGCGTTACCGACTGACACTTCAGTAGCAAAAAGACTCAGTCTCAGTTGACAGACTTATATTTGTGCTACAGTACATAATGGACAAAACATGCTAGGGTAACGACAACAAATACGGCTAAAGCTTCATATTCATATGTAGCTGTTGGCAACTTTACTTAGATTAATTGTGTCAAGCGTTTGCACTACCGACAAATTACCAAATTTAAATCCAAAATGGCTCACTTGTTTTAATCGGTTTCATAAAACTGTCGTTATTTGCCTACAATATGTAAAAATATTAACGTTAGCTGCCTCAAAGCTAAGTGAGCGGTGATATAGATTCTTCTTCTCTGTATTAAAAAGATGTTCGCTAACGAACATTGAAGCGCACACCGCCACCTAGTGCCAGTCGGTGTCAGCTGTTGACGTCATCGTTTGAGTCTCCTCGGCTAAAATGCTCAACCTAACACACACACACTCATGATTAAAAATGCATGTTTAATTAAGTCATCTCCACGAGCGTCAGGGCAGACACATAACCAAGCTATAAAGCTCATTTTAAGCCATAAATAAACTGAAATATAGTTGCACTGTGATTACAATAAAGCTTCCAAAGCAAAGAGTCGTTGCAAGATTAAATTCAATCTTTAAATAATAGCCCACGACCATTACTGAACAAAAACAGTAACGACATTGCAATACCAAGGGCTTGTCAGCAGACGTCACCATTTTGACTTTATCAAATTCTTTCTGCCATCTCAGTCATCACTGTTATTACAGTCACCTTAATTTTTGTGCTTTGTGCTTCCAACAGCCTCAAATTGGTCCAATAAAAAAAATCATCCCTGCTTCCCTGAAGCCAAACCTTTCTTATTTACCTTTTGGCTCATAGCACAGCATACTTCCATAGATATTCAGACATGAGTCATTTTCTAGCTGGATAAAATAAAAGAACAAAAAGAAGAGAAATTAGATTATACATGAAGGTAAGTCTTTACAGTGGCATCTTTATATGTCTGTTTATATTTCTGTGTCTTCATTATAGTACAGTAGATTCACTTTGTTGCGTAGAAAAGCAAACTAGACAAATTCCGCTAATTTAACACAGGGTGGCAGCAGCCTCCATCCTACTAAAATGTCCCCACTTCTTAAATGTGCAATGTGCATGTGTATTCTTACCAGAACAGACTTTTATTATTTGTATAAATACATAAACATTTATGAAACCCTAACACAAAAAAAAGCTTAATCTAAACAGAATTATCAGCCCTGATAAGAGTACAGCTTTTAGATTAGTCATGGACCACACACCTGAAACGAATCAGCACCAAGACAAAATAAGAATAACTTTATCACAACTGCACAGTTCAGCACTGATAACGCCAAACAACACAGCGATCACAGAGCAAACCTTCAGATCAAAGCCAAGAGGGAACAAGACGCAGATTTTCTCAGTCTCATGTCATTAGGCAAGTTGTAAATCTGACAACGACATGACTGTGAGTCAGAAATGTGCACACTAGAATAATGTAGATCACCTCTACAACTTTAAAAAATGTCTACGTCTTGAGGAAAACACAGTTGGAACATCAAAGCTTTGCCACCCTCAATAATGTCCATATTTAGTCCCGCCCATGGTCAGCGGCAGTGATTTGTTCATTCCTTGAACATTGCTAAGCCCTGAATAGACTATCAAGCACAGAAACAGGCCACTCTCTCCCACTATGTTTAACAGAAATGTTGGCTGCACCTTTTCTTTTGTGTCCCCAAAAAACAACACTTTGGTTTCGGTGATCAAATAGTTTTTCAGCATGGTTAGAAGTTAGAAGAGAATCCTACAGCACTTAGTGAATATCAGGCTGCCATGGCCTGCTACAGCTGCTGCCACCACTACTACTGTAACTTCACCATGTTCATTTCCATGCAGCTGTAACCTGCCAGCTGGTTACGTAAAGTGTTTTCATATGAAACACATTTTGGTGAAGTCAGTGGAATGTTCAGTCAATGTTCCAAATTAAATCTTGTGTCATATGGGAAGTCTGCAAAAACAATTCTTTTACTTTTGAAATTACATACGCCCCACGCTGTGCCAGAGGCTGCTGTCTAATGTGTCAGGCATTTTCAGTCAGCTATTCCTGAACAATGCAAAAACATTAAGAGGAAGAAAACGTGATAACATTTCATGTTTTTTTTTTTTTTTTTTATCCGGCGTGATTTATTTGGCTCATTGTTAATGCTATTACTTCAGTTTGAAAAATATGTTTGGTCAGAATCAGCCTTTCACTCACAAGGAGGGAAAAAAATGATCTTCTACAACAGGGGGCCTCTTTGTGCCAGATCAGATTTCTGAGTTCAATAGACTGAGTCAGTAAAGAAGCAAGATTAGGGACTCAATGTTACTTCCTGTAATCCAAAACTGCCTGTAAGTACCTGGACCCCACAGCTCGTTGATCTGACAAAAACCCTTACAAGTCTGCCGCACATGGTTCTCTGTTTTTGTTTTGTTGGACGCAGCGGGTGTATTTCAGGTCATCTATGTACACTGTTGCCAGATGGACAGTAATTGGGTGGTATGGCATTGACTGAGCAGCTGGATGCCTGACTGATCTAAAATATCACTGGTGGTCCTGCAGAGATTTTGACCAATTTTCTTTCTCTTTGTCTGACTACTGGAAGATTCTGCAGGGAACAGACAACATATATACACAATTTAGTACTACAGTCTTGTTTATGATGTATATTGTCTGTACTGTATCCTGCAGCTATCTCATCTCATTTAATCTAATCTCACCCCTTCTGATCTCTGTTTTATGTAATCTCATGTAATCTAATGTATTCTCATTTTGTTTATCTCTATTTTAATGAAATATAATCTATTCTCATCTCTAATTTGATGTAATTTAATTGCATCTATATTTATCTGCTGTATATCTAATGTAATCTAATGTTGCGCTCATCAAATCTCATCCCCCATCACTAATCTAATCTCCTCCTATCTCATCTAATCTCATTTTTTTTAATTCAATGTACTATAATCCCATTTTCTCTCTAATATAACCTCACGTCGTCTGATCTCATCCGATTGCATCCAATCGAATGAAATCTAATCTCATTCTCGTCTGTCACGTCCCATTTCATGTAATCCTATCTAATCTCCGTTGTAATCTAACATAATCCGATCTCATCTCATTTCATTTAATCTCATCCAATCTCATCGCTAATCTACTGTAATGCAATCTCATGTCAAATCTCTTGTAGTTTAATGTGACCTCATCTAATTCTATCTCATCACATTTTATCTATAAACTAATGTAATCCAGTTTTATCTCATAATATGTAATATGTCCAATTTTATCTCATGGATATGTAACATTAACAAATAACCAAACACATGAATAAAACAACCAACAAAGAGCCAAATGGCATAATTTGGCAAGTTGCCTTGGCAGCCAAAATGGATACCAAACAACTGCTGCAACATAAAAACATTGTAACATCTGGAGGCTGTATAATACAGTAGCCCCTCTTTGCATCTGAGCATCAAATGATGCCTGACTTTAGCTCATTACAGGAAGGCTACACAAAGGAAATGGTGTGTTGTTGCTTGTGGTCAACATCATGGGGCCACAAACTAGAACACAAAGCAGGTTACTCATCTGATGAAATTTATGCGCTTTTTACTCGAAACATGCTCCAGTGCAGATTAAAGAATCAGGCGCACAATCTCTTGTAAAGCAATTGATTCCACATGCGCTTCAGAGGAAGAAGCTGATCTGTTGAGTCACTAGCCGTAAAGCATGACAGTAACCAAAATCAACACCAACATGCATATCTGGCGTAAAGCTCAGACAGAGAAAATGAATTCTAAGGAGTTAGTCATTTTTGCTGGAAGTGGTCTTTTGGGAGTTGTATGAGGGAGTAGTCCACTTGTGACTCAGAATACTCAATATTCAACTTTTTTTTTTTCTAACGTCAATGCTTTGGAAAAACAGTAAAAGTGAATCCTCCTCACAATAAAGAGACCAAGTGTTCAACCTTTTTTCTTTTGGCTTAAAAAGTCACACTGGAAAAAAAACTAAGTTAACATTTAATGTCATTCAAAAGTTACACTTCATCTAAAGGTCAGAATTTCATCATGCATATGATTCAATGCCTGTGCTCCATTTGTGTGTCTCTGTTGTTCCTCTTTTATCTCTCCAGCGGCTAAACATAGCACCATTAAACAGAAGCCATCATGGAAAAAAAAAAAGATTCAATAACGAAGCGGCATTTGGCCTCAAATGGGCAATTAAAAAGCTTGAACCGCCAACGTCCTACAATGACTAAGTTCACGTTATTGTTTGTCCACATAACTGGTAAACGGACCATTACAGTTCATTATGATGGAATTTCTGATAATTTGTATTTCTTAAGAAGGTATTTCATTTTTTTTTTTTCAGTGTTTATTCCATCTGCACAAATCTTGCTGGGTTTAATAATGGATGTGACTCTTTGTGGAACTGAGCATATTTCACATCTAATTTCATCAGCCCTGCTACACAGGACGTCCAGATGCAGATGGTTAACTTTTCCATGCATGTGTTGTGAGGATGATGACATCTGTGATCTACACTGGGTGTTTAGTTTTGAGACACTGTTTTGAGTTTCTGTAAATTCCATATACACACCATGCCAAGGATGGACTATTTTATTATAGAAAATCCACCTCAGACAACATGTGCAAGAAGTGTATGAGTATTCCACATAAACAGTCCAGTCTTTAAAAAAAATCTCATGCGATTCATATTGGTCCACTCAGCAGAAAAAAAAAAGAAAAAAAGCTGGAAAAGTGACTTTTCCTCTTCTTTTTAGCCTTGTTTGAACCATGCAGCCCGCAGTGTTTATAGTGTAAACACACTGCATCTGTTTTTAACAGGCACCATAGTCTGAAGCAACCTCCAGAGCTTCTGATATCTAACAAACAGGGAAACCCATACGAGAGTGCAGTCCTTAAAAGGCTCCTGACTTCACATATTTACATTCAGTACTTAATTACCCAGAATAACCTGTGACGTTACTGGCAGCAGTGCAGTTAAAATAAGAGAAATCCTGTGACTGCTGGGCTACTACACCGCATACTTTCCTCAGGAATGGAATGCTGCTGCTCCCAAGTCAGACGGAGGGAGGAGGTCACTGCTTTTTTCTCAGTTAATGCACATTTTTGAATACCTTGTAGTTTAGACCTGATCAGAGCCTGCTTATGGGTGGGGGTCAGCAGCCAGAGAGGTTTTTTTTTTTTTTTTTTTGGAGCTGAAGCTTTTATTGAGTATTTCCTTCTCGGCTAATATTGGCAACATCTACTGACTTTGTACAGATTCGTTTTGTAAAGTAAGCAAAAGCAGTCGCCAGCAGTATCTATTTTCTATTTATGGCCTCCCTCTGGCCCCCCTTCCCAGACTGACGTCAGCAGAAAGTTATTTTCATGAATGGAGGGGGCGGTCACGAGGAATTGGTGACGTGAGTGCTTGCGGAAGCAGAGCGTGGAATGTTGGTACATTGTTGTTGTTTTGTAGTTAATTTAGTACGAGGATACACCGCTGCCCGTCTGCTGGACGCTTTCTATCAACTGTGTCAAGTTACTTCGTCGCCTGTATCGGAAACCTACTCCGCCAGTTTTTACGCATTCCGGTCCACAGATATCCACAGAGGTGAGGTTGTTGTTTTGTTTTGTTTTGTTTTTTTTTGGCGGTGGTGGGGGGAGAGATATTTTGACATTCCTTTCTAAATTGCTCAAGTTCTCACGGTGGCATATCGGCGCATGCAGGATAGGATGAGTTTTGGTGTTTTTGGTCATGAAAGCCGATGTTGACTCTTTAGGTTGTTTCAGTCGTGCGGACACGTGTTGTGTTGGAGTAACTTAACACAATGCCCCCCAAAAAAGTGGCTCAGAGCTTGATATATTCGCCTATAGCCTAGGAAATGGGGAGAAACCGGTAAAAATGGTTTTAAAAAAATGACTATTTATTTTGTTTCTACTTTCTCTGTTTTCGTTTTTGCCGCTTGGTCATTTTAAAAAATGTATTCAAACAGGTTAATTGTGACAGTGAAACCTTTTGAGCCATACTCCTTTAAACTGATCATCATTTTGGCAGTCTACGTCGAGCACAGAAAACGTGAGCATGTAGGCACATTCAGAACATTTAATGAAAAGATAAAAATAAAAAAATTATACATTATTTTGCCGAATGTTACGAAACGTCTGTGCGCCGCAAAACCCATGATTATTATAAGACATGGTGGTTTTTGCCTGTCTGGGTTTGTTTACAGACTATTTTCTGTCACAGCTATGAACTTTCGGAGAAAATGGAAGTGAAATAAATTGACTGGCCTGTTGAAACTTATATCAAATATTTTCACATCCCTTTTCAGCCTGGTGCTCCATGTCAACATAAGCTTTAATATAGGCTACAATAATGTAAAATATCAAGCTACTTTTGACAGTGGAAAAAAAAACAACAAAACAAAACACGTGGTCTGCATTTTAGACATGTGGGACAAAGGGCACGATGTGAAGTTAGACCACCAGGGCTGGCCGGCCTACACAGGAGAAACAAGCAGTCTCTAAAAGAGCAGGAGGAGTGCATATTTCCACAAACAATAAATCACTCCAGAAGAAGAAAAGCCTTTATCTTATCTCTCTATTTAGCTATCATGATCATTTATCATTGGGTGACTTGGGTAAAGATAATTGTGTCTTGAGAGCACAACACAATAAGTAAAAAAAGAAGCTTTTTTATAAATAATTATCTTATAATAACACATTTTTACCTGAGAAATCTGACAGATTTACTGTTTTGTATGTTAATATTTTTGTTTGCAACTACATAACTGGGTACTGGATGTCTTTTATTGAATAACTTGGACTTGTGACCTTTTTAAGGCCATTGGTATGAATATATGGAAAATATTTGTCTTTGAGTAATTTGTTCCATTTAGATGGTCACAGATTTGTGTCTGGGAGGCTTTTTTGAATCACTGTTGTTTCTGGTGGGTGCACAGTGTCTGCTGCTTTCAGAGAGGCAGTGGGAGTAGATGCACTCCTCTGTCATGAGGTGTACATGTGGTTCAATCACCAAAGTGATGATGTCCTCTTTGGAAGCAGAAGTAAACCGGGTGGCTGACTCATTTCACCAACACCAATAGTCTGACAGTGACAAAGCAGTTTGGGAGAAATTCCCCTGATGACACAGGATACAGTTTAACTGTCATCAGATATATACTATTTCTCATTTTGCTGGTCAGCGGTGATGGATGAAAGAGGCATAAATGCAAAACGCTTTTGTGGTGGAGTATTGTGAAAGTGAAATAGTTGTGGTTAGTGATGAGATGACTCACAGGGAACACGTTAGCTATGATGTGTTTTGCTCCTCTTACTGGAAAAAAGATGTCGACTTTTGCTTGTTGACTCTGGAAACGAGGGATTTTTTACACAGCTGAACATGCCAAACTGAGTGTATACAGGCAATAACAGACGAATGTGTGAACAGGCCTGTGGTGCATCCATCTAAAGTGACTCCCTGACAGTTATATTGAGTCTGACTGCCCACTCTGCCACCCACAGTGATTTGCATCCTGCTTTTCTGTCAGAATGACTGCATCTCAGTCCTGCTGCTCTCGCCTCAGTACGGTCAGAGGTGTGGCAAGTGTCAAGTTTACTCGTTTATTTATTTTGTGGGACTGTGTTATTGGGAATTCCTTGTTGGGGCTGACTTGCTGATTCAAAGATCTTTTTTTTTTCCTTGGCAACTTCCTGATTCCACTGTGACTCAAATTACATGTTGGCAGCAATACAAACAAACACGTTATGGCTCTGCAACATTCAAAATGCACGCTTTGCTGTCATGTCCCGCCTGTCCTTGTGCCAGTGCCTCGGTTAGTTGTTTTGAAAGAGAAGCATGAAATCTGGATCAAACATTGTGGGGAAGCACTGGATTATAATGAACATTATTCTAAACAGAGGAGCCTTGCTTTGTTTTGGTATGTCTTCTTTGGAAATGAGAGATATGATGTAATATATGCTTTTTTTTTGGAAGAAGAATATCAATATTTCTCCTATTATTCACATATTATTGGTGTTAAAAGGGAGGACAGGCAGCTCCTTATTTTTTGCATTCTTGACATTTCTTTGAATCCCAGTGTCCCTAATCTTTGCTCAGATTTTCGGTGAGTTCTCCTCCCTTTCCGCGGAAAAGATCCGGTGGTCATGCCAACCATTTCCAAGGTTCTCTGTACTTTTCCTTCCTCTCCGCGAAACAACGGGATTTTCCAGGAAACGTCAGATCAGGAGGGTGTGATTCCCTGCCGCTGGTCGTCGCTTTTACCAGTAAACAGCATGACTCACTGCTCAGCTATGCTCTCCATTTCCTTCACATAATATCCCACCAAATGTGCTGCGCTGGAGAAAGAGCAGAGTGCAGTGCGCCCCCATGCAGTTTGTAGAAAAACCTCTCCACCTCCCTGAGGAAAAAATGCAAGAAAAGCAAGAGCTTTCACAGAGGAGCGTATCTGGCTGTCACGGGCAGCAACAAGTCTACCCTCTGCTTTAACCTTTTCCTTAAGTGAAACAAATAGAGGAGGAAAAACAAAGAGTCCAGACGAGCCAACTCTGCATTTATCGCTAGAGCATGAGCGCATAAGTCTTTGATATGCTGTTTATTTTAGGAGAAGGCTGGGCCCCACAGTTACCTGCTGTAACTGAAGCACGGCCTTGAACTTGACCAGGTGCCTGACATTAAACACATAAACATGTGGCATCGGTGAACAAATGGTATCAAAGTTTTGTACAAATGGCACAAAACTGACTTTGTCAGACTTTGCCTTCTCTTGGTTCTGTGTTTTTCAAGACTGCTGAAAAATACTTTTGAAATGGTCAAAAATAGCCCTGAAAGAGTCGGTTCATCCTCAAAGCAACGTGTACACCCACTGTGGCAGGTTTACCAGAAAACATTCTGCTTTCCACAAATGGGACACTGGCTTAGCACAGCAGCCATAGCCTTGAAAAATGTGTGTAGTGATTGTAATAGACAGTTAGTTAGTCACAGAGTTGCTCTCATTTCTTTACTTGGGTTTCTTATCTGCATCTTTGTGACAGTTTATCAGTCATGCTTTTTCATAAATGAGTTGTTACATTGTTGCTGAGTAGGTAGCACATGTTTGAGCAATGAAACATTATCTGCTGCACGAGGAAAAGTAAGAAAGTAAAATGAAAGCTAGACCATTTTGTTGACAATGTCTCTTACAAAGAGAGGCGGTTGGACTGCTGACTCTCGCACATGTGCACACAGGCTGTGTTTGATTTGTTTGGGCAAGTGAAAGATGTGAGACACTTCTGAATTCCAGGCATTTTGTGAATTTTGTTGCCGCTGTTTTACAAGTGGGATCATATGAACTCCACCCCCATAGCCGAGTGCATCGCAGGACATATTCAGGCTGCATGTTCCCTCTCCAGTGAAGATTTGCATGTGTGCATGTGAGGGTTTGCACATGTGTGTTCACTCAGGAATGTGGTTTTGTTCTCTACCCGCCATCTGTGGCTTGTCTTTTAGGTATTTTCCCAGACTCTTTTTCTTAGTGTTGTGAAAAACCTAATATGAGCTGTTTCTTAACTATACTGAGAAGCCGTGATTTGTTGCGAAATATGCCTGTCATGTCAGTTTGGCAAAAAAACAAAGAGTGGATTTTGGCGTAATGTAATATAATTTCTCTTTTTCCTCAGAAGAAACTTCTTCTTGATTAGAAAAAAAACCTCGTCCCTCTGCTGGTTGCAAAAACATAAGCACATGCCTAAAGAATTTCAAACAATCTGGCCTCTTGGTTCAAGTTGGAGGCCTCTTGTATAAAGGGAGGGAGGCCCCGCACCACTTTTCCATGATCTTTGCAAGGAATATACCAAGGGACCCCCGCTGACGCAATACCACTTAAAAATTAGGCGTTTTAAGCCAACTTGCTGTCGAGGAATGTTACATGTTAGCTCTTCATCTTTGTTTGATGCCTCTGAAATCACAGTTATGTAATTCTTTGCTGCGCGTTTTGCAAAAATGAATGAAGGACATCAGAGACGGTAAACAGAAGTTTATGTGGGTTTGGCTTTAGCCGTTTGGTGTCAGGATTCTTTGATGTGTTTGTGACAAAAACACCAAAATACATTCTGTAGACTGTGATGTTGAATTTAAGCTATTATAAGAACAATGACCATGTTTGGGTTCCATTGTAGACAAAAATGAGGTTGTTTTTTTTTCCATCTTCGCTGCACAATTATTTTCAGTCAGCATCAGCACATCAACAATTGTCCATATTAGTAATATTTATTTCCATAGAATGTGGAAAAAGATAAACATCCCAGAAAGAACAGCCACACCCAGATTATTTTTCTTCCATGAAAGCTGCAGCTAACAGGACTGCAAAGAATATTTGCCCTCTTACTGAGGTATCACTTATCGCAAGCTCACTTAAATTGTTTAGTTGGCAGAAATTTGTGTCAGCACTGTGGGCTAAATATATCCGCCAGAGTTAAATAAGGGCATAGAGCAGCTCAGGAAAGCCCAGTGTAAGAGGATCCAACCAGCGAGACACAGCCCTAAATCGATAGAGTACATTGTCTCATAGCAAAAATACACCAGTGACTATAAAGGAAACTATTTCTCTGTGACACTCTATCTCCAGGAATGTTCCACATGCGTATCTGCTGCCCTGTAAAGTTCAGCATAACTGTAAATGTTATGCTGATGTGATGGTCTGTTTTAATGTCTGTGATTAGGCGACAGAGTGGTGTGGACTGACTGAAAAAAAAAAAAAAAAGGGGGAAGCAACAGGATAAAGAGGAAGATCATTGCCAAATTGAGGAATTTTGTACATGGGTTACATTTAAGTTATTAGCGGGGGAATGTGCTTCTTATTTGTACTATGTATAGGCTCTGTTGCGGTTATGAATGAGCCTTGTTTACCCTTTTGGTGACCATGTGACTCACACTCCCACGCCCATTTGCAGGGCGTTTCCATGGTAGCAGTCGAGCATGGAACAGTGCACTAGTCAGCCTGGTCTGCAGGTCCTGAAATGGAGCCTTGGGGGATGTGTGCCTCTCACAGGATCACAGCTCAGCGCTCTTCGCTTTTTTTGGCCATGGCAGCAGTCTGGAAAGCATGTGCCTCACTGTAATGAGCGTAGGGAGGCTTTTTCTAAAAACTGCCCTGGCAAAATCGCTTAGGCAGAGAGCTCAAATGCAAAGTTCTAAGAAGAGTGGGAGAGACGCTGCCTGTTTCTAATCTCGCCTGGTCTAGTGAACTACATTGCCAGGGCCCTCCTCCTGTTAACAAGTAAATATATAGGTGCTCCCCAGTGCTGGTGTTTTTTATGGGGTCATGCTGCCCTCTGCTGGCATCTGTGGCACTAATACGCAAACACAAATATTGACAAATGACGTCACTGTGGAATGTTATGATGTCTGTACAGTGAATTTATGGGGGTGGGGGTGGGGGTGGGGGGGTGCCAATATAGGTGTCATTTTAGCTCCCATATCACACTCAGTGCCTGCAGAGGTGGAAGAAGTATTAACATCTGTTATTTAAGTAAAAGCATCAATATCAGATTTTAAAAATACTGCATTATAAGTAAAAGTCCTGTATTCAAGTACAGAAGTATTCTTGGCAAAATGTACTTAAAGTAGCAAAAGTAAAAGTACTCATTATGCAGCAGAAAGGTGTGTGTGTGTGTGTGTGTGTGTGTGATTTACTATTACATATTACATTACTGGATTATTATTACATGTAAGCAGCATTTTAATGTTGTAGCTGTTTGAAAGGGCTGTTTAAACTACTGCATGGTGTTTTATAATAATGATCATATGTTTTGTGTGTAAAATTTTTAAAAAATCCCTCTTGAATATAGTGGAGTAGAAGTATAAAGTAAAGTATTAAACGGAAATATACTCAACTAAAGTCCAGTACTTGAGCAAATGTGTACACTTTAACATTAATATGTTGTGTTTCACTTTTTCTTTTTCTTTCACTTCTCAGTGTGTCTTCTGCGAGATTCTGGCCAGTTGTCTGCATGCAGGGAATGACGACTAATTTCAAGACGAGCAAAGCTTTAAAGGTAAGTGTGAGATGCAGTGATTTCAATGGACTCGACATCCAGACATTGGTGCTGCTGGTGCTGTTCTCTTATCCACTGCTCTTGTTTCATGTCCTGCAGGTCAAGAAGGAGGCGGGCGAGAATGCCCCGGCGCTCAGCGACGATGAGCTGGTGGCCATGTCTGTGCGGGAGCTCAACCAGCACCTGCGTGGGCTGACCAAGGAGGACGTCGTGCGGTTGAAGCAGCGGCGACGGACCCTGAAAAACCGGGGCTACGCCGCCAGCTGCCGCATCAAACGCGTCACCCAGAAGGAGGAGCTGGAGAGACAAAAGACAGAGCTGCAGCAGGAGGTGGACAAGCTAGCCCGTGAGAATGCCAGCATGAGGTTGGAATTGGATGCCCTCCGAGCCAAGTATGAGGCCCTGCAGTGTTTTGCCCGGACTGTGACCCGCGGGCCCCTCTCGCCGGGAAAGGTGGCCACCACCAGCGTCATCACCATCGTCAAGTCCGCCAACCACAACAACTCCAGCCCAACCCCCTTCTCAGCTCCCTCCTAGTGTTGACAGGACTGGGCTCTCCTTTTCCTGCCTGGTCCTTCCCGGTTCTGACCCAGCCTGAACCCACTCATCCTGTACTGAGAGGAAGCTCAGTAGTAAGACTGGGGGATGGAATGGGGTGGCAAGCTCTATGTGATGTTATGCTGCATTCACAACTCTGTGTCCCTCCTTCTGTCTCTCTTACACAATCTACATTGTCTGTGCACTGTGCAAACCTGGCTCCCCGATCCCCCCCCACCCCCCAGCACCGGCAGGGTATTGGGCCTCTGTGACCTCCATGACTGATAGCAGAGATTTACTTTTACTCCAGTGTGGAAAAAGTATTTGCCATGCCTCACTGTGGCAGCACTGGCCTAGGACAGCTCTTATGCTTAACGCTATAAAGCACGAGATATTTAAGTAGTGCGTATGTGACAGTAAAGCTATTTGTAAAGCCGATGCCAAATCATATTTTCTTTCTGTAAAAGTACATATTTACAAGTGTCCCGATGTAAATTGAGCCTTTGAAACTGTTGCCTTAAAAGGATCTATGAGTGATCTAGTCCTCACATGCAGTTTAACACATCTTTCCAGCTTTGAGGTCAGGTGGACACCTCTTCACAGCCGCAGTCACCAGTGCTCCCTAGCCAGATGCCTTTAAGTGCCAGCCCAACAAAAGACCAGATGTTTTCACTGATTAGTTCCTCTTCTTTTTTTTGGAAGGTCTGAACAGTAAAAATCACCTGGTGTGGTGTTCGGTTGGAGCGAAAACCTGCATACATGTGGCTCTGTTTGGTTTGTGGGGAAGTGCACTATGCAGTTAATAGCTGACCCATTTTTAGCTTAAAGGCTCCACTAGTGACACACGCTATTGTTTATATTTCAGTCTTGGTTATGCAAAGATTTACTTGGCGGTCAGTCATCAAATAGAGTATTTTCCAGAGAACAGCAGTCAGTACACTTCAGTAATGACTTCTATAAATACAGTGATTGTGGCCAAATTTGGTAGTTTTGAGGTAACATTTTGAATTTGTGTTTGAAAACTATAAAGCTCCTCCATTAGGCCAGAAGTCTGTGCTGGAATATATTGACTCCCCTTCTAAAATACTATTAAAGAGGATAGTTTGTGCTTTTTTTCTCTTCTATTGGCAACTGCACAAAGATACATCTACAGTCTTTGTGTCAGGTGGATCAGTTTTTAAAAAGGCATTTCCACTGCATCTTATCTTGATATGATGATAGCTTATCCATTGAACGCTTGAGTTGTGTAAGTATTTGGGCTGTTTAGTTTGTCAGGTGGTGCTGAAATTGTTTGTCTAAAAAAAAACGTATTTCAGTCCCTTTTTTATAGTTATGCATGTTGTTGATGACATTGGAAGCAGTTGGGAATATGTGTGTTAATATCTTTGTAGCCTCAACAAATTATTCACAATTTCTGTTTCAGAAATTTCAAAAATACTAAACAGCTGAATTGTTTCCAATTGATCAGAAAGACTATTTAATTGAATTGGTTTTAGATGTAATATCGCCCAGTGTCTCTCATTATATAGCACTTATGGGGAAACTGTAAATTTACAGTATAAAAGAAAAAAGATACAGTAAAAATTCACAGGGGTTAACAGAAGCTATTGTTGAATTTCTGAAGTTACTGGGGCTTGACTGCATGATGATTGAGTGTGTTATGACCACTTACTGCAAGGTCAAGCTTAATGTAACTAAGTATGATTTCTGCTATGTATATCGCAGCACTTATTGGGTTATGTTTTGCCTCTTTCCTTTATATATGCCACTCTTTGGTAGGTAATCCATATTGGATATAGTGAAAACGAGAGAGGTCCTTACAAGTGAAATGCAATTCAGCTTACTTCCTGTATATTACAGACTCAGTTTTCACTTTTATCATAGGAACAGAAATGATAAAGCTCCCACTGCCTCCTCCATTGTCACTTTACATTGAGAACTCCGTCCAAATAGAAATCATTCCTACTGCTGGGTCACGAGAAGTGCTGCTGCCGGTGTTGGTAACTTTTGAAACAGTAGCTATTTACCTTGCTTTTGACACACTCTTCTGCAAGAGAACTCCTGACACCCATCTCTAGAAACAGTGGTGTCATGACAACTAAATGCAGTAAACACCTTGCTCCTGTTGTGCGTTTTTAAAGATATTTAAATATGTTTATTCACTTGAAATCAAACCGTTCTTACCGAGGATCCATTCCTAATTTGGAGTGAAGTCAATAGAGATTGTTCATGTCAGGATTTTCTCTTGGCTAAGAGGACATGACTGTTCTTCCCCTGTTCCATAGCTGCAAAGAACAGTATGGGGAACTTTGCTGCTGTACAACCTGCTGTGATTTTTAAGCAGGGGCATTGCTGTGTTCTTACTCTAATTTTGTATTTTCACTTGGTTTCTATGTTGATACATCCTATGTTCTCTTTCTGATACTTAGTTTTATATGCATATACAGTATATAAATATATATATAAAAATATATATATATTACATATTTTTCTATATTTATGTTACTATCCCGGGAGTGGTGTGATTATGTAATCATTCTTTGAAGTCCAATTATGTTGATGCTGACCTTTTTCTGAAACAGATGTATCCACATTTACAATGAGAAAACTATTCTCATAACTTAAGGCTTTTTTTTTTTTTTTTTTTTTTGTGAGTATTTATACCCCATGAATAGTTCTTCTCAGCACATGTACTATTTGTCTAATCCACAAATTGGGCAGACAGTGACTAAGGTTACATACAGGCTGCAGCTAATTATCTCTAATGGTCAAGAATTAACTGTTAAGAAACACGGAAATGACATTCAGACTGCCGGTTCACGTCGTTAGTGGACAGCAAATGTGCATCTGTCGTATTTTACTTTATTTTACAGATTTAAATGTAATGAAGTGAGAGGTTGCAAGTGAAACTATGCAAAGGAATTCAAAGTTCACATATTTGACATATTTTCTGGATAATTTAATGCCAAGATGCCAAATTATTCAGTTGACAGTTTCAAATAATGACGATGATGGTAATGCTTTTGTAACTCGCTAAGAAACCTTACCTGAAAATAATTCCAAAGCTGCTAAAGACTGTCCACCCAGACTTGTATTGTTTAAGGTCTGCTCAAAGCCTGTGTGAAGCTTGAGGCAGAGAAATATAAAAATGCATATTACATGTTTACATGAGTAATTTTTTTTAAGACATTGAAGACAATACTGCTTCAAGTGTTCTCTCACAAACCTTTTAAAACATTACAGTGACCTCTTGTGGTAAAAGCTAAAACCAAAATGCTGTAAAATGAGGCATTGTTTAATTTTAGCACTTATTACTGTATTTGGATCTAAGGTGAATGTTTTTTTTTTTTTAGCAGCACACCTTAAAAATAATACAAAAATGTATAAATTTCGGTGCCATGCCATAATAGACAAACCTCTCTCCAGGTGAATTAAGTACTTTATTGGTGATACAAATGAGGTCCATTCAAGCTCTTACACACGTGTTGCTTTTAGGTTCGCTTACTACAAGCAAATGTTTGCCTGATGTAATAATGTCTGTTTCCTACAAGCCACATTTTTGATAAAATAAACAAGAGCAGACCTACATTTTCATATGAACCACAGCAATGCAAATGTATAAAAATGAGGCTGCTTGTCTCTCTCGAGTGGGTCGCTTTGTTTATTCATTTAAAAGTTGTTCCTGAAAACATGTCTTTGATTTAATAAGCTTCCACAAACAAGCTTAGCCAGTCCTACAAGCTATAGTATTTAACTTTAGGCATGTAGAAAGTCTGTTTTAGTATAGTAGATTGAAGAGTTCAGAAAAAGCTCCATGATAGGAGTGGAGCGTGTATATGGGGTGAATATGTGGGTGAAATAATGGATGAAATACAATGAATGTTAGTTCAACAGCAGCAGTTTCTCTGTTAAGTTTGTACTTTAGAGATAAATGGAATTTCTTGTTTTAGTCTCATGGCAACATGTTGAGACTAAATGAAACACTGTCAGCCAGGACAGTAATAAGGCAGCATAAACTGAGTATGTACCCATCACAACTTGTCATTACTCTGCTCATTTATATTTTGTATTTATTTCATTGATTTGTGTAATTTTATTAAAAAAACACCTAAATTATTTTTTATTTTACATTCATTTTACATGTTTTCTCAATGAACTACCCTCATGTACAAATAAAATCTGTATTTGTTTCTGCTCTGATTTTAAGTATGGTAAATTATTCCTATACATTAGGTCTGCTGTGTCTGTTTTTTGTTTTTTTTTGTACTTTCAAATAAAGCTTTTTTTCTTCACTGAAAAGTGCAAAATTACTCAGTTCCAACATATGCGAGTTACACAAGCAAAATTGTTTTATTATGCACAAATGCCAAACATGAGTAAGAAACACAAGTCAAAACTATTTAAGTATTTTCAAATATTACTGTGAAACCCAACTGTAAGTTCATCTCTGCTTTCCCAGAAAGGCAGCAATCATTGGCACAAGAGGGTCTTAAACTAGGAGTTGATACACAAACGCTACTGGTCTCGTGACAAAAAACAAAGATGATGACATTTTGAATGACAAACATTGACATTGTACAGCACAGCAGATTTTGGTTTCTTCTGACTATTTGTCAACTACACACATTACATATTAAGCATTTTCCAATTCATAATCCAAACTGATTTTTTTTTTCACACAAATAGAACATATTAAACACCACAATTAAGCATTACACCAATCAAATTCTGTACATATTTTATAATTTTATAATCCCTGGAATGTGGAATTATATTATAAATAGTGGACACAAGAAAGTTTACAATAGTGCAGAAGCTACTAAAACTGCTGTCTAGTTGCACAGAATTACACTCTTTAGCATGCTGGGAGAATTAATGAGAATAATACAACTCCCACTTTGTAGGAGACAGGTTAATCCAATTTGTCCATGGTACGGTAGATACAAAGGATTCAGAAGTGCGATAGTCTGCAGTTTGAAGTGCCTGCTCCAAAACTAATGTGTCTTTGAATAAATTCTTCCATTTGTCAGGAAACCGTGCAGAGGAATGCTCAGCAAATACTTCAAACAAGCACATGCGAGAGACGGTCCGTGAAGTGTCATTCCCAGCCATCGCTGGCTTCCCTGCTCTCCACCTGGAGTCACATATTAATCATCTCCTCTTTGAAACTGGCATGAATCAGAACACGCTTCAGACGGCCAGAGAGCGAGCACTGACATAATGACAGAAACAGAATCGGGGACAGCGCTGAACATAACAGCGGCTTGATTTACAGAAAACGCGCAGCTCCAGACTTTTGTGATACAGTGAAGGTGACATGTCATTTTCCTGTGATTATTACTGCTGAGATGGAGACAGATCAGTTCTCTGGTCACTGACCTATCAATTTTAAAACTATTATTCATTTCATCCTCCTCTTGGTGCTTAAATTATTCATTAAAACTGGACAGAAGTAAGCAGTCCATCTTAAATACTGGGATCATGAAAATTAAACACCTGGATTCAACCCAGCTTCTTGTGATATGAGATACAGCTGTTTCCCCAGAGGGTTGGAGATAGGGGTGGCAAGGACACAAACACCTGGATCTTGCTGGAAACATGCCTAGAACTCATCATCAGAAGTGATCAGCATGATTTTGTCAGACTTGCGGGAGCCTTTGTTGCCTGTGGCTATTTTTCCGTTCAGGTTGGGCTGGACCACCTCCTGTGTGGACTGCTGAGTGTACTGCTGGTACGCTGGGGAGAAGTTATGGATGGCATCCTGCACCATGTCTCCCGGGTTTATGGTCTCCTTCAGGCCGCTGGAGATGCTCTGCATAGGGGGGATGTTCTCTGTGGGAACAACACAGGAACGGGGACAGCGGGAGCTTCATGGTTAGACAATCATACATTTGACTTTGATGCTGCAGCTTTAAATCCCTGAAACAAGACAATCAATCTGGGCACCTGAATACCCCAAAATATTTAAAAGATACCCTGTAGAGCTTTTGACCAATAGTAGCGCTATGGAGCAATGTTTATGAGCGGGTCCCCATTTTGTTTGTATTGTGCACTTTCACGAGCATGTGAGCGATGCAATAAACATCCTTCCCCTGATTTCAAGCTGTTCCACAAATCGACGGTGGTGATAACGCACCAACAAAACATGAATTTAAACAATGCAAAACTTAAATCATTAAATAAATTGGCTTTTCAAATGTTTAGTAGGGAAATGTACTGAAAACCTTTGGAAGACATCAAGGATACACAACGTGAGTAAGAAGATAAAGTTTGTTTACAAGAAAACTTCAAAGGGCATCTTTAATTTACTATGATATAAAATAGAAAGGCAGATTTTTGTTAATAATTTAATGATTGTTAAATTTAATTTTTCTGTCAATCAGCTAACTGATTAATGGTCTTGTTTAAGCACTATTGTAAATTATCCAATGTAAGATATATTAGCAGTAACATCAGTAAAATAAATAAATAAATTTAAAAAAATAAATCACAAAATGGCCATGATTTGTTTCTCTCATTGTGACTTCTTCATATGCAACAGTAAATAAATGGACTGAACAGAATTCAACATCTCCACTGGTGGCCCCTTAGCACCCAGCTGTGACCTAGGTTGAATTCATCCCCGTACTAAAAGGGTATCCGAAGCAAAAAAGAGAGAGCCGGCAGACATCCACAGCCTTGTGTTTCAGGGTCACTGGCAGTGCTGTCTGAATTGGCTTATGGGGGTGGCAAAAGAGAAGGGCAAGGTAGGTTGGGGGCGGTTAGGTACGGTCTGCTGAGTTTCAGGAGCTGAGGAACGGTAAGCCAGATGTGTGGCAACCTCTGCATTCGCACACATCAACACCTGCAGGTGGGTTAGTGCCAAAAAGTCTGGCTACAGGAAGGGACAGGATGTTTAAAGGAATGAAACAAATCACAAAGAGGAAATGTAATAATCATCTGTCAAACATTTTAGAGAAGCGTTATTATTATAACTTAAACTGGACGGTAAATGTGATGAATAGTGGAAATCTTCTCATATGGGCAAGAAGAATGGCTGATGATGAAAACCAAAAATTTTATACCAATACCCCCTTTGATTTAAAAAAATAACTAGACAAAGTTTATATGGAAATGTTTGAATTTTCATCATCACTTCCAGCACTTCTGCATGTTAAGCAGCTCAAGGGGACAGAGGCTTTCCTACAGCAGGAAAAAAAAAAAAAAATGGCAGAATGATTGATATCGCTGCGGAAGGCTTTTCCCATGCCTTCCATTTGTCTTTTACTTGCAAGCAGCATTGACGTCAAAGGGGACTGCTCACTCCCTGCTTGTTACTGTACTCAGGTTTTGAATGTCTCATCTTCCTCTGCGTTGCTTTACTGGCATCAGTCTTCCGAGCCACCAGTAACAATGTATGCCCTTAGGCCGACGGCAACCCCTGCTGACTTCCAACCTGACTAACACAGCGCACAACAGCACTATATTAAAAGGCACCAATATGTAAATATGCACCCGTACCAGCTCGTGTTTCACAGATAAAACAGGGGGATGGAATGTGAAATCTAACTTTCAAAGTCAGTCTGACTGGGAGAGATGGTTACAAAACTGCTAACACTTTCAAGCCTGTGTCAGTCATTATTCTGTGAGGGAGAAGGACGATTAGCCTTGGAACATGTTAACACGTTTTCAAGGTTTTCACACACTACAGCGCTCACCTGGCACTTCATTTTTCTTCTCCTGGTAGACGGTGCAGGTGAAGGCGTATCGGAGCGCAATAGCAGCAAAGAACATTTCGATGCAGATGATAAAGTTCTGCCAGCCTGCTGCCACTGTGCCGGCGCCGACCTCTTGCCCGTCGATGAAGAGCGCGTTGGGAATGACGCCGCAGCGTTCCAGGATGGCGAGGACCATTCCTAGAAAGCAGCAGCGATTTCGACAAATCATACTTTTATCTTCAGAGATAGTAGAAAACACGACAAAATAAGCAGAACGGAGGTCTTACCTTGCCAGAAGGATAAGAAGATGACAGATTTGATTGTGAGGAATTTGAGCACCGGCTCGTACGGCCTGAGCAGGTCACTTGTGGCGAAGAAGAAGAGGAAGAGAGCGTAGAGAGCCAGACTGACGGAGAAGTTGTAGATGATTGTGATGTACAGGTATCCTCCATTCACGCTGCACAGAAACACAGTTGGGAAAGCCCCATTGTTACATATCATCATGGCAAATTCTTGATTTGTGATCAGTGTGACAAAATGTTGCATTCAGGATGCCAATTATCGATTAATTGCCGTTAATAGTTAACTGATAATGCAGAAAATGAGGGATGTGCAGTGTAGATTTGCTACAATGCAGGTACAGGTGTGTTTGCTGACCACCTGTACCTGTAACTGTTAATGTGGCTGACTATTGACTAAGGTAAAAATATGAAAAGTTTGCATCCCTAGTTTGCATTTGATGATGTCTCCAATCGCATTGACTCCATTTATTACTTTGGGCTGACGGAGTGAAAAAGACTGGCAGCTTTTATTTCATATTTCAGTCATATTGCATGAGCAGCAGTAAAAGCCGCCTTTTCGTCCTCCTATATCAAAGAGCAGTTAATAAAGCCTGTTTGTACATGGCCTTCTTATTTTAGGATGCATCTGATAAACAGACAGATTTGTCTATATTTCATTGTCAGCCTGCTTTTCTACTCTCTTTGCATTCTAGGCAGCCTCTGAGGACTCAGCTGTGACTACACTAATTACTCGCATGCAGCATAGAGTGCATGGTTGACTGAAAGCGTATAAGTAAACAATCTGTGAATCATCATGGTTAAAGAAAGACATTAAAAAAAAAAAAAAAAGTTATTTCTCCCTGCTAATTTTGCTGTTGAACTCTACGGAGCACTAAGCAGGAGGAATTTATTCTCGTCTTGTCTTTCAGCTCGACAGTAAGAGGGTGATGATACAAAGTTGATTGAAAACGTCTGTCTCAAGCCCTTGTTGAACCCTGCGCGTCCTCCGAGTGGTTTAGAAACAAGTGTTATCACAGCTGAATCCACAGAAAGAGACACTGAGCTGAGAGGTGGAGAAGAGCACCTGAAAGTAAGTAAGGCAGAGTTTATGAGCAGCAGATTTTATAGCTTTTGATTACACGCTAAAGACAATTTTATTAAATATATTACCCTCTTCATATTCTGTTGAGACCCTTATTGGCTCATATAGTGCGACTGAAAATACACTAAAATTACATTTGTCAGTCGGCAGTTTTTACCCAGCCTTTGTATCACTTGACATCTAAAGTAATAGTATGAAATGAAACAAGTCATCTCCCCTTATAATAATGTGCTTCACTGAGTGCAACATACAATAAGAATTAAGGGGCTTCATTTCAGGATACTTACCACAATTGGGGAAAATCTGCAACATTATATTCTTTAGTCCATATTTCAAAAACTCCTGAATTATTCTTTGCAATAGTGGCACCCAAGAAGCTGTTCTGTGCTGTGATTTTGAAAGTGACAGTGACACAACCTGAGCCAACATGCAGTAGAGTACCTGCGCACAACTTTGACCCCAGAACTTTCCTCTTGAAATCAAACCCTTTTCATTCTAAACATTTCAACGTGCCTGCTGTGAAGAGATGATACAGTTATCTCCACTTGCAAATTGTTTCCATGTGCATATAAATAGCAAACAAGCCCGCTGGCAATGACACGGATCCATGAGATACATGATGAATGAAATAATGAAATGGCAGCTCACTTAAAATCTCCATCGTGATATTTGCCAAAGGCCTGCAGGATGATGGTGATGACGGCCATGATGGGTTTGACAACGCAGAACTGGAGAGTCGCCTGAAGAACACATTACAATTCAGTATGAGACAGCCGAACATGCAATGACGCTGTGGAGGAGGAGGAGGAGGAGGAGGATGAAGGATGAAGAAGGACGTTTGAACCTGTTTGTACATCTAATTAGATGGAAAAGATTTGTAACTGCTCGCCGACAACAAGCAAATGTCAATGTCTCCCAATCTTTTTAACCTCAGCAAAGGCCATATCTCCTCTTCACCATTATGGCAATGCATTAGTTTGTTTGTTTTTTACCAATATATATGAAGCTTTTCAGTACTTTCATTAATTTTGTCACATAATACAATTTGACATCTCTATCTTATCATCAGCACTGCTAAATTATGAGACCTTACCTTATAAGACTTAATTAAAAAAGGTGCTCTTTCCTTCAGTCCTAGAAAGTAAAACATCTGATACTGACGTCTTACTGCTGATGTCATAACGGTGATGTCAGTGAGGGCTGGCTGGGATAACAGAGGATGCTGGAGGGGTGTAGACCTGCATGCAATATCAGACTGAAGGACAGGTGTCCTCTGCGTTGTGAATTGAAGCCTGAACCAATCAATTTGACAGAGGCTGCTCTAAACTCCCATCAGTGCTGCAGCACTTGAAAGCAACAGACCAGGAGAGTTCAACTTGATTAGCCAGAAGGAGGCTTTTTAGAATGGCTGGAATCGGTGGTGGGCTTGACAAAAATGACATCAATAATCATTTCTATTGCTGATTTACTTTGAAGCTTTTAGTACTGACAGTCTTTGCTCGCCCTGTGCCTGTTCTAGTGCCAGCCTGCCACTCTGAATATGCTCAAGGAAAATAATTTTGCATGATACTTCCTGACATGCTTGATATTCAAAACACAATGCGCGTTCATAATGCCAGTGGATTAAAAGTCAGCCGTGGTTTCTGCCACAAATTAATTTAGAGTCAGTACCCGCATCCATGCATGCAGGCTCTATACAGACTTTAATACTAAGCTACATGTTGAGTCAGTGTCAGCATATATTGCTCAATACAAATTAAGATAAGAAAATATGTTGATTCTACGTACGTGTTTGTAACATGTGTGAGATATTAGACCACCCTGTCTCCAGCTCGACTAACAGCGTAACCACGAGACGGTGCATCGGATGTGAAATCAGGATAATGTGCACATCTATTAGATTCATCACATTTGACTTTCCTGTTTTCTGTTAGCAACCTGCTGGTGTTTTCCATTAAAAATACTAAATCATTTTTCATTGATAATTCCCAGCTTTAAACGCCCTGAAGCATTTTCTTTTTTATAATTTGTGATACTTTCACGGCAGTGTTCATTGCAATAGTTCACTGTTGGCAACTATTGACAAAACTGATTTTTTTATATTCTCCTGAGTCTTAATTAACAGCAAAACCTCTCTACATTCTGTGTTACAATACCGACCTCCAAAGCGGATCCTTTTAAATTGAGAACATTTGAAATATATATATATCACACCACAAGACCATTGTTTTTAATTGTCCTGTTGCCTTACACACTACTCCCAGCCATTGTACTGCTGTCTACTCTTGCATCTTTAATTTCCGCAACGAAACTCTGAGGCCCTTTTGATAAAATCTCTGCTCAACATCTAGAAATATATGAATCATTTTTATATTAATTGCTTGTGTATTCTGTTCCTGCCACTAAAAACTAGAAATACCGCCTTTCGGTTGTATGCTTCAGCTGAAAGTTATCACTATACTGACGTGTATGATTCCATTGAATAAAGTGAGAAAAAAGTGAGAAACATGCCGTCTTCACTTAGAGACTTTTTTTAAATATAAAATGTCATTACTTCATCAACTTTTAATTAGCCAAAAACGTGTTTTGTGAGGTCACGGTGACCTTTGACCACCAAATTCTAGTCAGTTCATCCTCGAGTCCGAGTGGATGTTGGTGTTAAATTTGAAGAAATTCCCTCAAGGCGTTCCTGAGATATCACGTTCACGAGAACGGGACAACCCGAAAACATAATGCCTCCGGCCACAGCTGTCGCAGAGGCATAAAAAAAAAGAAAACTATTACAAACACTCTCCTGCCACTTGATGATAACATTTGGGCAATAAGAGGAAGTAGAAAAGCCAAATATATTAAGGACCCTTTTTGCATGCTGATGCAAAGTCAGGTGCAGTGCCAACACAGCTGCAATGAACTTTTGTTAAATGGTAGTCTATTTTTTTTTTTTTTATTGCACTTGTGCATGTTTGGTATTATCCTGGCTCTTTTCTTGCTGTTTTCAGGATGAGTTCACTAAATAACAACAAGATAAGGTAACACATAGTAATAATGGAAACATATTTTATTGTAATACAAGATACTGAAGTTATGGCCCTCATTACAGTCAGACTGTTGGGAATCGGTATGTATGAAATCATAAATAAAACTAATAAAAATGTAGTTTCTGCCACTGACAGCATTTTTTTTGAATTGTATATTTGTGTTTTAGGACTTTGTGGTGCTTAATGGAGATGAACTTCTCCTCCTGGTCCATTTAATCTGGATGAGGAGTTCATGTGACCGCTCAAGGTTAACCTGACTTCACCTGCTGGTTCTGTTGAATACAGAACCTCCTACTATTCACCCTCTGCAGTAGCGCCTGGTTTGAGTTGGTTTTATTGTTTATCTATTTGTATACCCATTAGCTGTCATTAGCACAATCCTACCCTCTAGGGGTAGGGTCCACAGAATTGTGCTTGTGCCCAGTTTAAAAAAAAAAAAAGGCCCTAAAGTGTCCTACAATATGATAAAAGACTTAAAACTGAAATGTCAAAAACCAGTTGAGGATGCAAGAGCAGCTTATCCTCTAGCCTTATCTCCAAGAACCACCATAACTCTAGGCTGCTTTTCCATATCAGTGATTCATTTGTTAACGCCTCTTCTAATCACAAACTGAAGCTTGTGCAAAGAATTTTAATGTTCTTTACCAAAAACTGGATCAAGGCCTTTCAGATCTTCTGTTCTGCCAGGATCCTATCTGTTAGTTATAGTACGTGTCTGCAGACATCCAAGTACAGGATGAAAATTTTGTCTCACCTGAAGTTTTCTCTAATAGAGAACACACCGCTGTTTTCTAACTTCAAGCCACAACATTATAAGATCAATATAAGGGTGCGCTTCAGTAATCTATTAAAAATAAATAAATATACACAACAGAAGTTAAATCATTATTTGAAAATCGCTTCATTTTAGTGAACCACAGAGCATAAAAGTTGACATTCAAAATCGCATTTAATAACTTGTTCAAATATTGATTTCTGAAATTTTCTGTTTAATGAATGATGATGAGGATGACCATTTTGAAAGCAGAAAACTCCACTCACTTTTTAAAAAGTATTCCATGTAGATTGCAATTAATTAACTACGATCCATTTCAGAAATGCCACCAGAGACAACTCGCAAGGTTTTCCTTATAAAACACTTCACGTAGGATTCCTGTCAAGGCACATACAGTGTTTATCACTTGCGGAATTTAATAAAAAAAATAGATAAATAAATAAAAAAAAATCACTTCAGCGTGTATTTTCTTTTGAAGATATAACTCTCAGTTCCAGTTTGCATCAGTGTTACACTGGGAGCTTGTGTAGCATCCCAAGACACTGGGAAGGAGCTCTGCACTGACAGCTCATATCATCTCTCTGTGTTTATTATCTAGCTGGTTTCACCTGGCCTCAATTGCTTTTGTTTTCCTGTTTTTTTTTTAAACCAGTAGATGTTATCCTCTGAAAAGCACACAGCCAATTATAACAGCCGTCATTTTTAAAGGAGTCTGGAGATCTGGACAAACTGGTAATTTACAGCGCAGTATTTTTTTTTTTTTTCAAGACAATTTGATGTTTTCGTATTTTCAATGTGTGTAAATTTATTTCCGTGGCCCAAAGGATCATCTCTAGAGTCGAGATAAAGGGATGATTGAAGCTCACCTGTTTGCAGAATCTCAAAAAGCCGATGGAGTAGCTCATTCCAACAAGACAGCAGGTACCATACAGGCAACTTGACCTGCGAAGACAACAGGAGATGATTCACTATTCAACAGAAGTCATGTCAACACTGAAACATCATATATTTATCATCAGATAAAATATATGTATGGATATATGTATGGATACATATGTATGATAGAATACAACAAAAAGAAACACCAGCTTGTTTAAAATGTTTTTGTTGACATGCTTTAGTTGGCTGTGTGTTGACTCAGTCCCATGGTACATTACTGGGTGGTGCTGTATTTAAAGTTTGTAAACATCATTTACATATATGTAGGAGCACAAATGTGAGAGAAAACACACACACACATTATAATGTTGAGAGTCATAATTGACACTGATAATTGCCAAAAATTGTGTCCATATATTTCATGCAAAACCATTTACATGATAATATCTCAGCTGGGAGTTCTTTTATAGCCATACAACAGCTGTAAAAACATATGTAACATGTCCTGTATGTATATAAAGTAACTTATGTAAAGTAACACTGCCCACTCAGTATTTATTCCAGCACACCTTGCACTATGTTTTTTTACAATGTGTTTTTAATCTTTGTTCAGCTTTGTTGTCCTTGTTCTGGCTGCATGTCTGCGTGTTTTCCTATACATTGTTATTGGAGCTGTGCGTTAGTACATCGACAGCCACTAGAAACCAGAGTCAAACTCCTCGTATGCATAAACACGCTCGGCCACTAAAGCTGATTCTGATTCTATTGGTGTCATGCGAAACAGAAAGTTTAAAAAAGGCATTGATTAGGCTTGATTAGGCTCTTTTTTTCCAGCATATACAGTAGATAATAATAAAATCTTTGCTGCTATTATTTGTCAGTATTATTATCATCAACCCTGGAGACACTCTGTGCTCAGTGGTGTTGTGTTTAGGAGGCAGTTTAGGGAGCGTGCAGCAGCAGAGAGAAAGATTAGGACTAACTTAGCCCCGTGCTAAATAACAGCTCCCTATCAGTCTGATGCAGCTACAGCTAGTGCCTAAGGTGTTCTTCATGCTGCTAACCATCAAGACTGTGTAGCTGCTTTTGCAACATTTCATTACTTGTCTATACATCTAATTGGTTTATTCTTTTTTTAAAACCACTGCAAGCAGGTTATTGATGTCCAAGCACTCAAACGCAATCTGATCACTTGCAAATACAGCACAGACATTCACTCAAATTGAATTTGAGAAACAAATTGAGATTTGCCTGCAGAGTGAAAGTAAAAGTTTTTATTGATCCCTGCTTTGATTTCCACAGAACTTACATCTGACATGTATTTTATTTAGCACTATCAGTGTAATTTAGCTTATTAATGGGAACGTGACATATTAAACTTAATCAAATATAGATGTACAATATCAATTAAAGTATGAACAGGCTTAATTTGCTACTAAAATGGTGTAAGGATGACATGCATACATAAACTTGAACTTTGACAGTATGACTTATCCTCCTCCTTCAGTAAAAACTGTGCAATGTATGAAATGCTTTCAGGAGATTATGGAGAGACAAATTATTTGTTGAGTTTTATTGACTGAAGACAAAAGAAAATATTGGATTTCGATGGAAATCCTGAAGGTCATGTAACAGCAAAGAGCAGAGCAGTGAACTATTCAAAAAAGCAAGACGTGGAATTTGTGATTTGTCTCCACTGGCTGGAGTTAAACAATGCCATCATTTATCAGGGCACAACATTAGTGTCTCCACTGTCTTAAGAACCTGGCAAAGAGCTGCTACCCTGTGGCTGAGTCAGCCATAAAACACAACCTATCAGGGCCGGCAAAAGCTCAGAGATAAAGGATAACTGTCACAGTTGTTTATGGCCAGCACTTTCACTCTGCTCTTCAAACTAAATGCTAATTCAAGGGCAGAAAGTGCACCTTTCACCTTTTGTGATGATAAACATTAAGCCAAAACCATAGCACAGTTAGTCCAAGTGGAGCTAAAGAGAAGGTGATGAAGATGAAACATTTGTAATTTATTTATTGCTTCTGATTCAACTTATTATTGGAAAAAATACCCTAAAAAAATCCAAACAAGCATGTGCATGTATGAAGGCACTCACTGTATGGGCTTCCCTCGAATCTCGGACATAATTGCACTCTCTCCTCCGAGATACTCAAATGACAGGCTCAGGAAATTGTAAATGACAAACGCTGTAACAAAAAAAAAAGAGAGATAAGTTACTTCTGTACCGTTCATGTGTGTGAACAATTTCTCATCACCTTCAAATATAACTTCATTTAAAAAGGTCAGTCATTTCAGGAGGAGAAAACTTCCACGCGATAAAAAATAATTAGTCCTACTGTTTGGAACAATAAATGTTTCAGTCCTTACATTAAGAAGCTTCCAAGGGTTCTGTGTCTTGGAAATCCCTTCCTAATCCTTTGTTGCTATTTAAGGAGGGATTAAATGAAGCTAATGCAGATGGTGTCCAGTCAAGAGAAGGTTCATTATGTTTTAGCCGTAGCCGCTGGTGGTATTCTACTCTGCCTGCTTTCTGATGCGCTTCACTATCAATCAGCCACAAAATTGGCCCGCAAACTGGAAACTAATCTCCTGAATAATGTATTTCCTCCTTTTCCGTTTCTCAAATGACTTATAATCAATTTTGCATATGATTCATCTTTGCCATTGGTGAAGTGCCCTGGTCTTATAACTTGACATAAGACATAATTACACTGTACAAAAGGTAATTAAACTATAATCTACAGAACAAGGTTTACATAATATTTGAATGTAAATTACACTGAACAAATTTAAAAAAAAAAAGTTTTAAAATAAATGATCCAACCTGAAAGCAAACTGTAGGTGTTTTTCCCTTTGGGAAACACTATAAACTAGTTTCCTTGTAAAATTACTCCTCCCAGAAATGTAACACCTTAAACAATAAGGTCAATGACTGGTGTGAAAAACTAGTTTGGTCAGTTTCTCTTCTTCCCTGGCAACCACTAGAAACCTGCGGGCAGGGGGGACTTGCTTCATAACTGACAGTGTTACACCAGAACAATTGTGACATTTCTGAGAAGACGCTCTCAGAAAGCAAAAGTGACGGCTTGTGAGACTCACCTTCATAGCAGTCTCGTATAGAATCAAAGTAAACATAGTACTGGTCGTTGCTGATGAAGAGCAGGCTGAGCCAAGAATCGAAGGCATAAACTGGCACAATAAACAGGATGCGGATGATGTAGCGCTGCTCATTGGGGACGGTGTAGGACCTGAGGTGTGTGTAGATCTACGATGAAAATACAAACAAAGCACATGAAAACATTAGTAAACAAGCAAATTGCATTTCCTGATTTTGGTGAGCATTGTCACAGATCTGAGAAAAGGGGGTTAGGATGTATAAGATTAAAATACAATATGATACAGCCCACATATGGAAAATTAAAGACTGCCTTGAAAAATATATCCTGCCTTTACTAAAATACTAAAAGTATACAGGCTTTCTGATTTTGGCTCATATTTAGGTATCAACAGTAACAATTTTGGTTCATCAAACACTCTTTGTAAAAGAAGGAAAAATACCAGTTTGTTTGTTTATTTGGATCTAATCTGTTGATTATTATCTCAATTAATCGATTAGTTGTTTGGTCTATGAAATGTCAGAAAATGATGAAAAATGTCTATTACTGATTCCTAAACCTAAGGGTCATGTCCTCAGCCATCTTCTTCTGTCCTGACTAATAGTCCACAACCAAAGATATTCAGCTTATTATCATAGAAGACTAAAGAAACCAGAAAATATTCACTTTTGAGAAGCTGGAATCAGAGAATTTGGACATTTTTTCTTTAATACTGACTCAAAACAATTGTCGACTGAGAAATCAATTAATCGTTGCAGATCTATTTGGATTACCTGCTGTGTCACAACAGTTAGTAACATATACTGTACGTTGGTTGTTTCCTTATAGCGCTGACACTGAGGTGATACAAACATAGGTGTGATCAACGTGATATGTCAGCCTCCTGAGAGCTTACAGCAAATAATAAAATATGTTCCTTATCTGGTTGATATTATTTATGACTTTATTTTATCTCACGCTCTTTCTGTGTAAAGATCCGCCGTGAAATGCAGCAACAGGTTTGCCTGCTGAATAAACAGAGATTACCCAACTCCCATTTTAATGACCTCCCAAAACAATCCAGCATTAAAATTACTGACCACACGTAATATAATAGAGCTTCAACTTCACCCACAGAAGCAGAAAATTAGATCAGTGAATAAACTTTTTTGAACTGATAAAAATAAGTTTTTTCTTTTTTTTTCCCTCTAAACACACACAGCCCACATGCTATTACTTCCACAAAAGGTAAAATTGTGCAGATGACATAATTTAGGGGAATAAAATATAAATCATTCTCTTCAGTGACCTTTAGTTTTTAGACAATGCCAGACTAACACCTCATACAACAATTTTTCCACCCACGAGCGACATTTAAACGATAAATACAATTTCTGAATCACTACTGAAATGCGCAGTTCTGCCACTGCAGTGAGGCTGAAGTAAGCACTCGTTTATCTATTCTGATCTCAAGGAAATACAGCACAGTATGATCTGTATGTCAGCAGAGGGAGATACGTTTTCCAACAGTGTGAGCAAAGTACAGTTAAACAGCCCCTCACAGTGCTCTCAGTCATCTCTGCTGGCAGATGACTGCAGGTTATCAAACCGATGTTTGTGAACAAAATGCTCGACATAAGCTGTTGGGAAACTGCTGCAACCACGCAGCAACTCTGATCCAACAAAGAGTATGAAATAGAAATATGTCAATAGTTTACTTTACTGCTAATGTATTATCTTGTCTTGTTTCTCCAGTATTACTGTCCCTCTACAGATGAACGCAGTCATGCAGAAAATGCTAATGCTACAACATAGTGCTGATTAAAGACCAAAGCATATTAGCGATGCCAGAGACGTAGCAATTCTCGGACTCATTCTTCTCAAAAGGCCATTTAAAGAAATGACTAACCACTTCAAAATTTCTATCGACCAAGATGCCTACGAACCATTAGTCAACTAATTGAGTTTTGAGGGGGCAATCCAAGTAATCACACCAAAACACTTTTGACTAATAACTCTCTAAAAAGTAGGAAACACACATACATCACTAGCATATTCATACGTTACCTCATCAGACAACCCTGGGGGAGTTTCTTTACAGAAAATTAATCTTAAATCCTACAAACATCATCGTTGTTTTATTAATCATAAATATCTGCAAATAGAGTGTTTTGCTGTTTTGTGAGAAATATTAAGAGACAATTACTAATTTAAAAATGTTGAAATTGCAAAATTCCCCAGATTCAGTCGTTTGTATAACTGCATGCAGTATTTTCACTCATTCTTGGGCTCTTGACATTATTTTGCACTATTTTAACTCAAACTGTACCATCAGTGGGTCTGAATAAATTTTAAACATCTACATTTAGAGGAGCAGACTAAATGTTGCTACCACTCAACATCCAGGAGTCTCACTCTGCTCCACACGTGCAGCTTGCTTAAATGCCCCTCAGAGGCTGCACATTAAAGCCCGATTACTGTAAGGGTGGAGGGTGATGAATTTGGCTATTTCTACCTGTGAAATGAAGCAGAGTGATGTCCTACATTTGCCTGAAAAGCCAAAAACTATGTCCTTCCTGATTCCATAATGCTGACTTGACAGTAACACATAGTTGCAAGTAAAGCTCAGACTAATCTCAAAAACCTTCCCTGACTGACAGTACGGTTAGGGGCAGAAATCCTGATATTAAAAACATAAATACCCTAAAACAGAAGTGATTCTACATGTTGTAGCTAAATGAGAGGGCTGTGTGCAAAACATGACTCAGCTTTGCAGTAGGAAATAAGTCTATCCTGCCGCCCTTAATGCCAAATGCTTCAGGTTGCAAAGGGACCAATAAGCACACCAAGACACTGAGCCACACTCCAATGGCTACCAGTCCGAAAAGCATTGGCGACTTTAAAGGTGCAGTGTGTAGGATTTAGTGGCAACAT
This sequence comes from Scomberomorus guttatus, assembly GCA_038419695.1. Lineage (NCBI taxonomy): Eukaryota > Metazoa > Chordata > Actinopteri > Scombriformes > Scombridae > Scomberomorus > Scomberomorus guttatus. Next base: position 3,092,267 of record CM076459.1, read on the forward strand.
GGCGGCCTCCGCTGAAGAGGACCCACTCCAACTCAACAATTCTTATTTTCAGTGGATTATACACTAACTAAAACATACTTATGAACATGATATTACATTTCTGCCATGGCCGTTCCGCTAGATGCCACTTAAATTCTACACACTGCACCTTTAAGGGAAAGAGGATCTGAGGTCATTGTCTATCTGTGTTTGGTATTCAGAATGTGAGTTTATAGCAATCCTCTGGAGCCAAGTGAGATGAAACACCACCAGCATTGCAACGCAAGTCCTGCAGACCATTTTATCCTCCCTGTGTGACAAAACGGATGCCTGTTGCAAACCTGCCCCACTCTCCCCGTGGTACGCTTGCTATTTATTTGTTCAATTAAAACGTCTTGCTGGAAAGTGTTCGGCCAAACAAGTACTATATTAAAAAAAGATAGAAACCAATTTGCTGGATATTGAGTCACAAATCCCTAAACAAGGATTGTTTTTGGATCAAAGGATGCAACATGTCAATACTTTGTGAGGAAATTAAAAAGCTTAGGCAGCTACCCAAATAATAATAACTCATTAATGAATTAAACCGCATAGCTGACACAGTTATGACCAGGCATTTGACTTTAAGCCTTAGTTTGCTGGATGGACACAAGGGTTATAAATTCATCAATTAAATCTGGGAGCCGTTACAGCTGCACAACATTAAAGCCGCAGTGAACAGACAAACACCACCCTCATCCTTTAGAACGCTGTAAATGTTATCTTAATATCAACTGATTTCCCTGCTGATAATACATTGCACCCTACTGCATTCTCTGCAAATGATAAAACCATAATGATAAGCTATCATCGGCGCACAGTGGGTAACTCACACACACACACAGGAGAGAACACTCATTTACAGCAGCGCTGAAATGTTTTCAGGGTAAAGGTGGACTGTGCTGAGCCATTTACTCTGCCTGACCATCTTTTCCCACACATGGGGAGCGCTTGCTGTGTTTTCATTGTCCTTTAATCAGCGAAAGGATTTTCTCCCCGTTTTAATCTGATAGTCTCTGTTAACTGTAAGAGGTAGGAAAAACAGTCCCACAATGCAGTGTGGCAGTGCAATCGCAAGGTAATAATAATAATAATAATAATAATAATAATAATAATAAGTGCCCAGAGAGAAAGAGACACTTGAGTCAGTGTGACTATGAAGCCTGAGACACTGAATTCACCACAATGAACTGTGAGGTAATGAGCCTTAATGGAAGAATTTGTTTTTGTCCTCTGGCGAGGGAGGTGCAATCTGTGAACCGTCTCTGTTTACACATTTAAATGATTGTGTGAGCAGTGCTTTGAGGCTGCATACTCGCTACAGCTGTGTGATGCAGTGATTTAAGGTTCTTCAAGCAGGGGGGGGGGGGGGGTGTTTAAAATATCTTGCCAAATGACACGAGCTTACCTGGTGGCATGTTATGAGCAAGGCAGACCAGACAAATATCCCAGAGAGGGCTTGAGCAGCCACCGTGTTTAAAAACATCTGGTCCTCTATGATTGACCCGTTGCTTGTTCGAATAATGGTCATGTTGGAGATGTCTGACTTGTCTGGGAGAATTGGTGCAGCCAGGTGAACGATGGAATTATTTTCGGCTGATGAATCCATGTCCTCGAAAGAAATGTTCATCTGAAACAGAAAACAGAGAGAAAAAAAAAGGTCAATGTGGGGCTTGTAGGTAAAATGTAAGAACAGTATATTCCCAAGTGATTTCATGCTGCCTGCTGGGCACAAAAAAAAGTTTGAACTGTTATAATTAATTAAAGAGCAGAATATTGTATGAAAACGTGACTGCAAATGCTGTTCAAATGATCTTAAACTAGATATGCACCTGCTTTACCGTCACCAGACACACAGCTCACCTTGTCCCGGGGGAGGTTGGAGGCTTATCCCGTCTACTTGTAACTGTCCACAAACAGTCCAGGAGCGTTATAAGATCAACATCGAGGATAAAACAGCCTTTCAGAATCGTCAACAGCGGGCATGTACCGTCATTTACTAAGGGCCTGTCGGTTTCATCAACGAAGAGTTCAATGGGCGAGACTTCCTTGTTTGAGACAGGTACCTTACCGAGGTCCAAGTCCACGCAGTCGGCTAGAAACAACTCAAACAAATCCTGTCGCCAAAAAAAACCCACAAAAAACACTTATAAACTGCGGTAGTCTGAAGCGTTTACTGGCGAAACCAGAGAAGTCAAACTATTAGTGTAAACGACGGGGATTTGGATTTATCCTCGAGCGGCGAGCCAGAGGAGCGGCAGAGATAAACAAGTTGGGCACAGGTGAACAGGTCACGTGGCAACGACTCGACGTTTGGCGTCATCACGTCGCCTTTATGTTCTTGCCTGAGGTGCAGCATTACTAACGTTCAAATGGTGCATATCTAAATATTTGAATGTTAATAATAATTAATATTTTAATTTACTTACATTTATAGGCTACTGCAGTCCTATAAACCACAAACTCAGAAATCATAATTGGCTCAACACCTCTCACTCACTGAATAAGCTTCACAAAAGTAATAAATATATGCAAATAATGCTGTATATTCATGATTTAGTCATTGGATGTCTACAAGAATAAGACACAAAATCTACTTTTTAAATGTTAAGGCCCTTACCATCACCAAATTCACATAAATAATATAATATAAACTCATATTTACTACACTCATATTTCCAAATAAATCCCAAATATTATAAATGCATTTTATTTCAACAAGGCCTGGCTCAAAATGTGGCAGTCTCTTTCATTTATTACATTTTTAAAAAGACAAAGTTCTGAGGATACTAATAAAATATGTATAATTCCACATAGTGGATCTTCAAAAGCAGATTTGTGGACCTTCTGCAATGCTGCTTTTCCTCAGGAGCTAAACACAGCTACCATGCTATACATGGCATGACATTTGCTGAAAAGGACACTAAATGAGTGTTTAACTGCATTGCAGCCAGTGTAATACAGCTATAATTGATAAATATAGCAAATACCTTAACCAGATTAGAAAAGGTCTAGCCCAATTTTCCAGTTTAATGGGAGTATTCGACGATGCTTAAAATGTTTATCCACTGCAAAATCAAAATTATCCTTCACTGGGGCTGGGATGATTAAGTTTCAAAGACAGAAAAAAAAGAGTTTTTAGAAGCAAACTGTTTTATTTCTAAATTCTCCTCATGTAACAATTTAGAATATTTGCATTATACACAAAATGAACAAGTACAAAATGAATGAACAGTATAAAGTATTAAAAACTACAAAACAAACAGAGTAAGGTGAAGATGTATTTCATACAGTGATTGAATTGGAACAATTGGCCATTATTTTACAAACTATTTTTCAGTTTTTGAGCACAGTTGTTTGCAGGAAACCAAACTCTAAAACCAGATAAACTCTAAGTTGTGTTTTCCAGAAGACATTCCTCACTGTCTCAACAAATCAAAAGGATCAGAGTAAATTGTATATTTCTATTTTAGAGCACAACCCTCATGGTTTTTTTTTATTACAGATTGGCATTTAGATAACAGTAAAATCCTTTCAGCTGAAAAAGATGCAGAAGAAATGTGACATTATGGGGCGTCCCTCCGTGTGGCTTGTATTTCACCAAACCCTCCGCCTTCATGTCCATTATGTTGACTTCCTACCAGACTTGACAACTTTTGATGATCTCTTTCATTTGTTTTATTGCATCTATGGAAGAATCCTTGAGTGCCAGTCCCAGTAGGACAGGCCTGTTGCTGGCTTCTTGCGACACAAACGTTGCCAGGTTTTTGGCACAGACATGTGTCAGAGGCTGAAAATAGAGACGCAAATCAGGTGTTAGATGATTAAATACAGAAAAGCGGCAATGTAACATGTTTATGACATGAAAAATGAGTGGCAAGCCTTTTAAAATGTGCAGTGGCCCGTCATGTGTGGCTTCACTGATAAACACACACCCCTATCCCTTTACTCTTTGTTTCATATCATGAAAATTAATGATCTTCTTTTCTATATCTCATACAAAACAGGAGTTTACCTTTATAAACGTGTATTTTTACAAAAGTATAGTAAACGATTTTTCCATATCTTCAAACACTGCAGGTTTTTCCAAGTATCAGCTCATTTTCCAACTTGTTTCACATTGTAAACAAGAATTTCACAATCTGTGCTGTTGCCATTGCATATGTGGTAAATAGTTATAGCATGCCTTTACTGTCATGCAGCTTTATTGATTAGACTGTATTTCACACATGAAAAAATGTAATTAATTTTTGTGAAGTCCTCCCAAAGTGAGCAGCCTTTGCACATCAGATAATATGGTATGATTCTGTTTTAATGAAACCCCTGATGTGGTTGTAGCAGGTTATCTGTCTGCTGTGTAATCAAGTACAATAGACAATAACAGAGATGAAGACTCGACTGTTGACATAAAGCCAAATTACACTGCTCAACAGTATTCGATCATCGTCGTTCATTCAGTCTGTGTCACAATGCCGCTACACTGCCGCTCACTCTAAAACAACTGCACACTTTATAAGAGAGTGCAAATATTGTATTTTTAAAATTAGCAGAAAAAAGAAAAGGTTCATGTCTTATAATCTCCTCAAGCAAACATTATTATAATCTGTTTGTCAGTTAGAAAATTACATGGTCAGGCAGAGATGAAATAGGTTTCCTTGAGCAAATTTTAACAGACCACTGAACTCCATGCCTGCACACATCTAATTTCTCCCCGTCTACCAGAGCAGTTCAGAACCAATCTTATCTGCCCCTCAACAGCATGAACTGATGTGTTGCAAAAAGTCTCTCTGATGTCCTGTGGACACATCTACATCACACAGATACATACACACTCCAATATGATATTTTTCTGAACAAATTCATCCAACGTACCTCCTCTTTTCCCAGCAGTACTTTTGTGGAAAACGTTGGGGTGCTGATGTCATTAGATCTGGAGTCAGGTGTGACAGATATCAGAGTCCCGATTTTGCCGTACTGAGTGATAACTACGAATATGTAATTACTGAACTCTGTGCAGACGACCTGTGTTGAAATTCCATTGACTTCTTTCTCTGCCTGTCTTGATCGGATGATGGGCTCAGTAGAAGACATTTTTTTTTATTAATCCTGGGGAAGAGCAAAACACAGAAAAACAATGCATTAAGATTATTTACGCTCAATATATTTGCCTTCTCAGACTGTCTCGGCTCACTTGTAGTATGAAGAACAACTTTATTGTGAGACCAGCATGTTTCAAACACTGTTTCATCCAGGAACCCTGATGAAGGCCACGAGCCGAAAACGCATTGGTCTCACAGTAAAGATGTTCTTTACACGAGAAGAAAAGCTGAAACGATTAGTCAATTAATCAATTAGTCGACAAACACAAAATTAATCGTTCCAGTAATTCTTTAAATAAAAATGCCAAACATTTTTTTCGTTCTAGTTTCTCCAATGTGAAGATTTTCTGCTTTTCTCTATTTTATATAATTGTAAACTGTAGCTTTTGTTTGTCATATAGCATGTCACTAAATTGGATATATTTGGATTTTAAACATGTACCTCACCTTTTTCTGACAGACAAAATAATTAATTAATTAGGCTAATCGATAATGAAAATTAGCATTATTTGCAGCCCTATCTACAAGTGTTGCTGGAATTTTGATCTCTTCAGACTATTTCCCTTCTCCACACACCTTGGAAGATGACATTAAGCCATAAAAACCTACTCTATTTGTCTGAGACCGTCAAATTAATGACACTATAAATGACTTATTTATGTGTTGGTTAGGTGTTGGTTTGCTGTGACCATGTCCTATGGTTAGCACTACATGATACTGCGTACGTGCAAATGAAAAACCTCTTCAGTCACCTATTTCATTTTTTATATTTTAGGGACTGTTCTGTGCTGCATCCTTCGGATAAGTACTGTGTGCCTTTTCACATCACTCTTAAAATAGAGCTGAAACAACTGTCAATTAATGGATTAGTGGATTGACAGAAAATATATCTGCAACAGTTTTGATAACTAATTAAGTGTTAAGATTTGCTGCTTTTGTGTATTTTATATTTTTCAGTGTAAAATGGGGTTTGGGGCTGTTGGTCGCACAAAACAAGACAGCTGAAGATGCAACTTTGGACATCAAAACACCACAGTTTTTAGCTGAATAGGTCATAAAGACTTATACAAGTTATGCTGAGATTGTCAGACTCAATTACAGCACGTTGTTAGCGGCTAAGTAAAGAAAGCAGAGGCCAGACGTATTTGAGAATCGTGTCCTCGCAAAGACAAACACCCCACCGCCTGCTGAGAGCTTTTATCGATCATTTATGTTTCCCTCCTCCACTCAAGTGATGCTCGGCTACGAGGAAGGAAGCTAACGTTACTGTCATGTGGAGGCTAATGTTAGCTACACAGCTAATGCGAGCTTCCGCTGTAAACTTCACAGTTGAAATAACAATAAACAGCTTTTTCAGCGCCTTTGTTAAAAACAAGTCCTCACCGTTTGACTCCGTCTGTTCTCACTCACTCTGAACGTGGCTTCTTAACTGGGACGCTTCACTTTCAGCAACTTCACCAGCTCTAACATTCAGCCTCCACCATGACAACAAACGAGTTTCGTTTTTGAGCGTGCGCAACGTACCTCTGCGTCATGACGTAACCTGAAGTCAATTACTGGGTTAGTGTTTGTCTCAAAGTTACAAACTATTCTTATATCATAAGCTGAAACAAGACACTGCGGTTTTATGTATCTGCATACTGATTCTGATTATTTTGTTAGACTCCATCAACTACAGCTCCCAGCAGACTTTACAGTGGTTCAGACTCATAAGTTAATTTTGTTGATGATGAATAAAATCGTGTCTGATATAAATTATTAGAATTTCGGACAAAATTTGACTAGTTTTGGATTTTATTAATTTGATATAGTTGATATAGGAGTATGTTATTTTTATTTCCACATTCATATATACACATACATACATACATAGATATATTATATATGTAGCACATCAGAATCCATATGATCTTAATGTTTTTGGCAAAGTAATGTCGAATGTTGTTCATGAGAAAACAAAATTTTTTTAAAAAATGATTGAATGTGCTTTGTCCACTTGATAGGCTACTTATTGTCTTTCTAGATCAACAACTGTAATCATTAATATTTACATCAGAGTGCCATCATCTATTTTGAAAGTGCTGCAAAAAACAATGTGTCAAGAATAAAAAGTGTTTAAATCCACTGTAGATGAGTTGGTATTTAGAGTTTAGCTATCATGAGTGTTTTGGGTTAAAAAAACAGTGATTTGCAGATTTAGACTAGAAGTTTGCACCTGGATTTGTTTTCATAACTGAGTCTTTCTGACCTTGGTATTATTCTCACAATAATACTTCCTTGCGGGCTCACCACAAATATGCTGTGAAAAAGATAAATATGGTTGAATTTTCTGTCTTTGCCAAAAGTTGCCAGAGACCTGAAGATTAATTGAGGACTAAATGTGCACTTTGTGTTTCGCAGTGCGTGATTAGACTAATTCTGTACAGTCATATCTCAGAAGTGATGAAGTGAGGATGATTTAACAGGGCTTTAATAACGTATTATCATGAGTGAATTTCTTTAAGTACATAAATAAGTTGATCCTCTGCCCTGGTACATTTCAATCAATATTAGTGAACAGAAACAACCCACCGTAGCAGGAAATCACAGAAGCAGGATGTGTTTAATTAACTGTCAATAGAGCTTTAATTTTAGGAGCAGATGAAGCCATGCTTATTTATTTATTTATTTAGTTATTTTTTATATTTATTTATTTTATTAAATAGTGGCACTTTACACCCCCGGCTGACTGGTACTGTATGCGTGATGAAAACCATCTGAAAAACAGTTTTCAGGGCACACAGCATGGCATTGCCCTGACATTCAAACTGTATACAAATGCAAATGTAGGCAAAGACAATTAAGTAAAGACCTTTTCATTCTGGCCACAGATTGGCCAACTACAGCAGTCACATCTGCGCTCACAGCTACAGGAGAGACGAGCAGCTGAGGAATTTTCACTGTTAGCGAAAGTGCATGCATGACATTTTTTTTTTTTTTTTCAGGCGGATGTGAGGCTCCACTGAAGTCTGCGAGTGCTGCATCAGGCTGATCCAAAAGAAGCCATCCCTATGAACATGACACATTCACAATGTCAAATAGAACAGGCTCAGCGGAATTGTTATGCACTCTGAGTAGGCAGCCGTAGGTGTGAAATTGGTTGGACCGCTCACTATACTCCCTGGCTGACCATCTGTGTCCTTGACTGACCATTTTTGATCTAGCTAAATTGTAATGCAAATATCAATATACAATATTTCAGCATTAATGTATGGAATTATTTGGCCCGGTGTTGAATTTATGCTGGTGAGAAATCACCTGCTGTATCCACAGCCTGAACAGAAAGATCAGAGTTTCAGAGTCTGTGATGGTGTAACAGTGAAGGTAGAGTCTTTAAAAGCACAGACTATAACATTATGAGGGGATATGGGCACATTTTCTTGTTCGGAACTGATATTAATTAAAATTAGTGCAAAGGGTATAAATGTCCAGACAGATAATGGAAAGATAGCTTCCTATTCATTACTGTGTGTCATCTTTCTGGTGTCTTGGGAATACCTTTGTTCAAGTTCATGGCCACCAGGGATTTTTTTTTTTGTTTTCTTGCTCATAAGCAGGACTTTTTGTTTAGGTCTGCCATTTTTTATACAGTAAGACAAGAACCTGTGTTGGAAAGTTCTGTGAGAAATGCTGTCATGTTCTTCCCTTTAATTAAAGGTCACGCTTCATACGGTCGTGTTTAAAAGGAGAAATTTCAGAATATTTAAAAATGTAAGGCAGAGAGACATGTGAACTAGCAACCAACAGAAATGTCTCTGAAATTAAGGCAAAGCGCTAGTGAGGTAATGAGGATATAAAATGAATGATTACATTATACTATGCCTTGCAATTAATATGCATTACTATTACATGAGAGGAGAAATTTCCACATACAACTTGACAAATAACGAATGTCCCCCTTGGCATTTTTTATACATTATAGTTTAAAACACACTAGAATGAATCAACGACAGCTTCGGACACAAACATGTGTTGTAAAGCTGTTTCTGACATGTTTTATACTGTTTTCTTTTCCCCACTCTCCATATCATTGGTATTGGTTGAAAGTTTCCAAATATCACAAATGCTGTTCAGGGAACAAATAAAAATTTCTCATTCTGGGTTGATCCAGTGAGTAATGAGTATGTTTTTATTATAGAAAATACCACTGAGGCATTGTAATAAGTTCTACTTTCACATTAGTTATTCAATATGAAACATTACTTTGTGAATAACACAGGCCTCGCTTTGCATCATGAATTACAGTAGACTCACAGTAATTGTTACACTGGCTGTTTCACAAGTTCAAGGGTCCTTGAGCCATTTCCAGGAAAAAATAGGAATACTTTAACTCATTGTAATGTGATTAATTGAAGATAGTACTGGTTGGGAATAGAGGTTTTGTACTCTTCCATTCCTGTACACGTCCTCCAAACCACCTCACATAAAGGATGTTTAGTTTTGCAGCTAAGTGAGCATGTATGGCAGGATGGCACTGACGTGAGAACTTTTGGGTTATATTTGTTAGTATTACAGGCTTTTAATTTTGGTGAAATGCACTTTGGACGACATGTTGATGTCAAATTTAGGAAACACTTCGTCTTGGAAGAGATCCTTGAGAGGTGGTGTTTCACGATCTTACTTTGGGCAATAAAAATACTACAAAGATGCCAACTGTATTTCCAAAGCTGAGCGTTGGCGTCTCGCTGAAAAAAATAAAGTTTGTCTGTGACAGATCTCCAAAAGAGTTGATGATGCTTAAGGGTTCTCAGTTTTACAAACAAATTCAATTTCTCTGTCTGTACGACTAGTCAACCATTTTCTCTGACTGTCTCACAAACAGACTCTGTGTCAAAATGTCATCCCAGATGAAAATATCTTATTTTCCAGATGAGGCAGTTCCTGTCAGCTGCCCCATCACCGCTCTGTATTCCACCTTCACATTCAAATGTGCTGCATGTGTTTGTCTCATCAAAACTCTTTGATACAAACTGAATACATATCATGCAGACTCTTTTTGGTCTCTTTACACTCTGAAATATCGCCCTCACATTTGCTCTTTAAAATCAGTTCATGGATGGTGGCAAGGAAGGACACTTTCATGTCACTGTATGTCTCACACCCTCACACACACACACACACACACACATAGATAATTATTACCCTCGTGGCCACTAGAGTGCTGTGCTGTATTACAGATACAGTAGAGCTCAAAAGCGACTTTACCATGACATTTGAAAGTTGTACTCATGCCACATGGGATTAACCACTGGAGTCTGTCTCCATTAAGTGTTTTTTTTTTCTTTTTTTTAAAAATACAGGCAAAGACAAACCAAAAGGGAAAAAACATGTTCAGAGCATTTGTTAGAAAGCTTCAATACCAGCATATAGCATTTACTGTAGTTTTGGTTTTATGAGGGTTTAATGTTTTTATTGAGTTTTGTTTATCTAGTCAGACCGTGAAATAAAAGGAAACTTAAAAGATATTTAAAATGAATGTGCATCAGACTAATTAAGAATGAGTTTGTACCATCCAATGGCTGAACATGAATACAACAAGCAAGTGTTCAACACTGCAAAACATTTCATTCTGCAGCTGAAAAGCAGACATATTTCAGTATGTTGCACCATGGTCAAGGTTACCAATTTCTTATGTTTTGCAAACGACGGTGAAGCCAGAAGAACGTCTATTGCTACAGTTTGTCTCTTGGCTTGAATGGGTTATGACTGACAGGCAGGCAGGAGAATCAGAGAAGCAGCAAAAGACACCTCCCACTCTGTCTCATCTCGGCTCTGCACGGCGCTCCACAAATGCACACATTAAATCATGACTGGAGCATCTTTTAGCGAGTAAAGGTTTTTAGCCTGATGTTTGAATGGCTTGTTAAATTACTCCTCGAAGATGAAAGAAGAAAAGGGCGCACAAAACTACTGGGGAAAAAAAGATTTCTAACAACTGCATAACAACATTTACCATGGTTCAAGTGCATTTGCAGGGTTGATGTTCATCTGCAGCACACAAGGTTGACAGAGAGGATATTAAAGACAGAAAGCAAAAGCAAGCTCTTTCATTTTCTATTTATGTCTTTATCACAGATGAACATCCTCTGCTCTTCTTCTCTTGTGAGTGGCAGTGGGCAGTGGCCCTGCACTTATGAATGTATACAAACCAATAGCCAGTTTGTAAAAGCTTCCCCAAGGCTGATGCAATGGCAGCCAATAATACTTCAAGGCGTAATGAAGGTAATACTTCAGAGGAAACAAACGCAGCATGCTGAGGTAATCTTTTAATCCAACTATGATCCGATTAGGCTATCTTTCAAATAACATAACTTTCAGCTAAAAGTTTGTCTACCTTACTCAAAAGCATGTGCACCAGGATCATGTTTGTTTGATTTAGTTTAATGTATGTACTTTATATGAACAGACAACTTCATGCAGATTTTATAGGTTATTACATGTAGTATATTGTAGTTTTGTAATGAGTATATCTGTAGTATACCAGAAATGCTTGATGTCTCAGGGATTTGTAATAATTACATTGTTACCTCAGGATAAGGAGCTTAAAAACATTTGCTATCTCATGATAATAAGATAAAGCTGCTTCAAAAATGTGTCATTTAACAAACTACAGAGTGAGAGAGGTTTATATAGCGCCTTTCTAGTCTTATTGACCACTCAAAGCGCTTTATAATACATGCCAACATTCACCCATTCACACACATTCATACGCTGATGGCAGAGGCTGCCATGCAAAGTGCCAGCCTGCTAATCAGGAGCGATACAGCGCTTCCTATCCAAAGCACCCCACGACGTTTCTATGCTCACACTTGTGAGTAATTTAGGGTTCAGTGTCTTGCCCGAGGACACTTTGACATGCGAAGGAGGAGCCGGGGATTGAACCGCCGACCTTCTGATTAGTGGACGACCCGCTCTCCCTCCTGCTGTCCCAAAGAAAGTAGGAAGAGGTAAGCAACACATGCATAGTAATTTAGCTTTTATGTCAAATTATCTGTTTGTATTTATGAAAAAGCTTTGTGCTGTAATTTGTGGCGCAGATGTGAAAGTTATTATTAGTGTGGCACACAAAAAACAGAAGGAGCCCCGTTGTAAAAAACAAAAATCACAGCTTTCAAATAAGGATTCGCCCAAAACAATTACAAAAAACACATAAATGTAAACTTTAGTTTAATTAAATCTCCATCTCACTGCTGTTAACATAAGAATCGTTGCTTAAGTATTGAATGTGTGAATCAATTTATGAAATATCCACACTGAAGAGAAGGGCAGAGTAGACTAGAGTGGAGGTGGGAACTGTGCACTATTAATATTTCCATCATGTTGAAAGTGAAACCTCATCCTTTGGTTGCAAGTGCAAGGCGTTATATAACCGGTAACCCTTCAGCACCTTCGGTTTCCTCAGTATTCAGGTCAACAGTGGAGGTACACTTTGTTAAGAAATCCTTGTTAGTCTCTTCTGCATTATTTTGCTAAAGTTTTACATTTTTCACCTGCAATCGATAATATTTTCAGAATATTAGAAGCAAGGAACACTCTGCTTTAAACAAATTGCCCTCATCTCAGGGGTGCTTAAGATATTAAGTGCTTCACATTTCCATTGTTTTCACACATTAAGCAGCAGCATTTAGTCCTCAATCTTGTATTTGTGGTCGTTAATCATCACTAACGACCTTCATTAGGTTTTAACTTATCTATGTCCATGCATGTTTGCTGCGCAGGCTGAGAGCCAGACTTGGCCAATTATGAAAATATAATAGTTAACACAAGACGGAATTAATGTCACCAAAGTCAGGAGATATAGATGGGTTTCTCTGACGCCGTCTAAATAGTTGAGCAAATTTGGTTGATGAGTTCATTAACGGTAATCAGATTCAACTGCTGCTTGACACATGCATGTAAATGAAACATAAGTAGCATGCCCTTTAGTGTTGTCACACAAATGTATCACCTGATTAATTCAAATAACTTTGTTAATTTGTGCCACTGATTATCTGCCTGGTCTGTGATGCAGCACCTCATTAGATAAGACTGGCCAGGAGGCATTCATCGCAGTCGAGCTGAGAAATTAAATATTCTAAACAATTAATATTGGTATTCAGCGGCGTGATGTGCAGCAAACACAATTCCTAATTGAATTATTAACTGTGCACTCAAACATATTTGAAACTTCCACTCAGTTCTTGCAAAGAAATGGTGAAGCTGAAAAGAAGTTATAATTTTACACCAGCAATGCACTTCAGTCATCACAGCTGAAATAATAAAGTGCACTTACTTATGCTTGAGGACAACATAAAAATTGCAGTGGAGAAAGTAGAAAAAAAAAAGTACGTGTGGAAAAAAAAAAAGTACATAAAAGTACAGCCCATGCATTTTCACAGATGGTAATGGGGAAGAGTTATTTTTTCCTCAATGCCTCAGGAACTGGACTCAAATGGCATCCATTAGTTTTATACAATGTCGCTGAGTAGACCCGCGGAGAATTCACCCCACACCTTCAGACTCCATTGATACCAGGACACTCAAGGCCTCCTGGAAAAACTGCAGGTGTCAGAAAATACACACATCCTCTTGAAATTTTGTTTTTAGGACAAAATGGTATTTATTTATTATAAGACAAAGGCTCTAACTGACAGTTATGAACATGTGGAGCAGTTATTATGTTTTAATTCATGTACTCCATTAATATTTTCATTGGAATGACTGATGAGTTGCACATGTTAAAGGAAATCACACCCTCTGATATTTTTATACTGTTAGATGCTATCAGTCTGTCATGGTTAGTGGACGTCAGTGTAACTCCCTCCTCTAACTAAAGTGACTGATATTCTTCATTTCCCACGATGATTGCAACAGCTCCCAGGGGAACGGATATGAAGTAATTGCTTTCAATCAAAGGTGGGTGTATGATCGTGTAAATACTGTACAGCTGGTCAGTCCAGATTAAGTCTAATATGTGACTGTTGGTTTTTTGGGGCTGTATACTGAGGCTACTGCTGGTGAAAAAAAACTGCTCTGGCTCTTCTACAATGGATTTTTCCCTGTATGATTGTTGAATGGCTATGCAAAATAAGAAAAAGACACCCTCCCCTTTCTTTGATGTGATTTTTTTACAACAGATCCTGCCAGTAAATGAAACATTTCAATGAGACTTTACGTGCATCTGTGTTCTGAATATGAAAGAATCCCAAACCCAGATTCCAGACCCAGATATGCAATGTTCATTGCTCAAAGCTACTTACAGTATATCTAATGTTTTTAAATGTTAGTGATTTTAGGCTGATACTTTTAAAGAGGACATAACGTGCAGATTTAGAGGTCTATGTTTTTTTTCTGCTGGAATATCTTTGCATGATTTACAGTAAACAATAGGTGCAGGATACTATTTCTTTTTCTCGTTCTTTACTCAAATACATCTGTACACGTTCAGGCCCAAATCTGATGCAAAATATGCATGTGGACAACGTGAATAACCCATACAACAACTGTACCATCAAAGGCTACAGAAGGAACGGCTGTTTGCGGACGTGCAAATGAGTCAGTTTGATGGGGAAGTAGAGGTAACTTTGCAAAAGAAAGTGTTCAGAGTTTCTTATTATACTTCCATGGTTCAGAGCAGGCTGGCCCTGGCTTTTGACTTTCAGGGTGCATTTTTAGATATGTTCACCTCACGTTTTGGAACTTTGACCAACTTTAACATGGACACCTGACATCATAACCGTATATAAATGACAGAAAATCCCAAAAAGCATGATATGCCCCCCTTTTTTGTCAAACTCTGGCTGTCACTAAAGTTAAATCTATGAATGATGGCAGTGAATGCAAAAAAAATGTCATAACTTGAAAAATCCTGTGAGGAAGTGTTAGACATGCAGCATTCACGACTATTTGATCATAGTGTTAAAACTATGATGAATCATTTGCAGTTGCATTGGAATTGCTGTCATTACAGTGTGTATTTTACAGTATGTGTTTTACAAAAAAAAAATCTCTTTAGCAATATTTAAAGTCAATGGCTGAATGTTGGAGAGAACACTTGCTTGAAACTCACAGCTTTTTCTCACCTTCCTTGCACCTTTCAGAACTTGCTGTACCTTATCACCAGGTTGGTACCATGTTTGTGTGCCTGCAGGAGTGGAGACTGAAATATAACCAGAGATTTGAGAAAACTTTGGGGCATTAATGCATTTTTAGAAAAAGGGATGATGCTGCTGTTTGTTTTACATTATACCTTTGAAAAACATACATTTAATTTCCAGTCACATAGTAACTGTGTATTCATAATGCAATTTCTCAATTAGATTTTAAATAATTTTAGATTTAAAGTTGTTTAAGATGGTGATAAATTATAGCCAAAATCTTCTTAAAAGCATGTTTTATTTTGTTTAAACCAGTTAACGTCATCACCTTATTCAGCATGTTTTTTTTCTTATATTCATACTGCTTTCTTAAAATTATTCTTCAGGCATCAGGCATCTTTTTTTGTTGCTGCTGTTGTTATTCAGTTGTGACTGTTATTATTGGTCCACATTTTCTACTGTAAGCACAGGCTCAAATAACCACAGGCTAGGTTTGTTTTAATTGGTACTGGAACTATTCATTTACTATCTGGACAATTAAAGCACTATACGCATTGATTTGTGTACACAGAAACACCAGGCGAATCCAAAGCAGCTCACTAAGGACCAGTATGAAGGTGGCTACATATTTTAATGACTTGGCCTTTAATTGAACATGCTGAGACATTTTCAAATCCCCAAAGAGGCAGGAAATGAGGAGCTTTAAAATGTGGAGCACTGTGAAACTCTCTACTTTATACTCTGACACTAGAAAGGATAATTCGCTGTGATTAATCCACTTACCACCCGACAAACAAACAAAAAAAGCAGAATTATGCAGGTTAATGAAGTACATAAAACAAGATACTGTAGCTTGTAAGCTTTCACATCCAGGCGGGGGTAGGGGGGGGGTATTTCATGTTGGATCAAAACATACATGATATGCATATTTCAGAGAGCTGAGAGTTCTCACCCCTGCATTGCTCTTAGGAGGCGATTCACATCTGAATGCTTCATGTGACGAAGTGATTCCATTTGCTGTACATTTGGCTGGATGCAGCCCGGAAGGTTCAGCCAACATGAGTTGAACCTCAAAACAATCAATGAATAAAACAACACTCGTGGCTTCTGTGAGAATGGGTGCTTTTAATTTCCCTGCCCAGATCAGCCGCTGCACAGCACTCAATTTTTCAGGAGTCAGTATTGCTGCCTGGGAGGAGGCTCGTCACAGGGAGCTTGGTTGTCTGTCGCCTGTCCTTGTGATCGACCGAGAAAGGTTTTGTAGCAGACAAAGAAACCTTTTAATCACAGATGTGGTCTCGCAAAGACAGCCGTGGCAGCAGGTTTATAATGTTTGGGTCGCTGCATGTCTTCATCTAATATTCTTAAAGGTGGAAAAAAAACATTGTGAACAGTTTTTTTGGGCTGAGGCGGGGAAATTTAATCTGTAATCTACAAGCGGTCTTAACAAGCGTTCTTCGTTTTAGCAAAACATAGCGTGTCGTTATAAATTTGCGCTGGGTGTTTCACTGCAGCTGTTGTGTGTCATTTTTGCATGATTTATCACCAGCGTGATGGCTGTTCACACGCATTGAGAATGGTGTCAGGACTCGACTGAAAAAATGTGCAGGAAAAATGAACCGAAATGAACTGAAATGGGATAACTTCTTCAATATTTGACATTTATGCTAATTTGAAATGAAGATCCTCATTTTGAAATACCAGCCTTTATTAAGCCTTTTACATTTTGCCCGCCATCATTGTATCGGTAGCCGTATTAATCTCGCATTTGGCTGGTATTCAGTTTGTTGTTTGATGAATACATGAGACCATTTGGGCATTGTGTTTCATGAGACATAATGGGCACAATATTTTACAGTGACATGGCAATGTGTTTGTAGGCGGACCACCCTAAATTCATTCATCAATCTGGGTGCCTCTGTTTGATGACTGGGTGGCATTTTGTGAAGACTGAGTGCAGGTACAGTGGCAGGTCTGTGATTCTGCCTTGGCATTATTTAGAACAGCAGGAGGCACACAGATACACACCTGAGAAAAGGTCACAGAAGAAAATGGAGAACAGGGGCAAATTGCCTCTCCATCCCATTATCTCTGTTACCACAATATGTTACCCAGTCTGCCACACTATAGGGCTCGTGTGAACTACGGGTTCTGACTTAAAGTCATAATATATCTATCGCCGAATGGGGTAACACAATGGTGATTAAACCTATGGCCCACTTGCAGTATTGTGATTATTAGCGACACGTTTTCCATCACCCAGCAGTGGTTGGTCTGCCAGAGGGGGTAGGCGGAGCTAACGCAACAGACTCGCTCTTTCACTCACTTGCGGTGTGAAGTCACTGCTAGGGTGACGTCACGCAGGCGACACCGTTGGGATGTCTGGTAGTGAGGTCGAGTCAGGGTCGACTGAGGTCCAAAGACACGCCTGCAATTACCGCTTGCTGCCATAGGTGCCGCCAAAGAGAACGAAACTGAGATCTTTGAGATTGTTACTTTAAAACCAGAACTTGCATTAATCTGGTCTGGGTGTTTTCCACTTGTCAAAAAATTCTTTTTTCAATCAATTTATATATATAAACACTGAATAATATGATTGAAGTTAAAATCAATTTACCCCAAATCATCTCTTCCATAATGACAATAATAATAATAATAATAGGCTAATGGTAAATGTCAGGGTAACTTTATCATTATCTCACTGTTTACGCTACCCCATAAATATACCTCTAAATAAGCAGCCACTACCGTAGCATCTTTACCTTTTCTACACCATAAAATCGTGAGGAATTAAAGTGCATGGCAACAGTATAATCATGGTCATTTCTGTGTATTTCACTCTTGTGTTCACTGATGCGTTGCTTCAGTTTTCTAGTGGTCTTACCTACATACGATAAACCTCAAGGACAAGACAACATGTACACTACAAGAGTGGAAGAGCAGGCGATCACACTTTTGATAGGGCACCGTTTGCCTGTGTGTGGATGACTGAAATGTGTGATCTTGGAGGTGTTGTTACATTGTGCACAGTTACCACAGCAGTAATTCCCATTAGGGAGAGGGCTGAGAAGTGTCTGAATGGGTTGTGCAGGTCTATTCTTATATGCAAAATTCACATGTACAAAATAATCTCTCAAGTTGCGGTCGCGTTTAAAAACAAAGACAGGGGGATAGTAGTAGATAGTTCTGGATATGCCTGTAAGCAGATGACAACAATTACAATTACAATCGAAAGTGAACAGTGCCCTATCAAAAGTGTGATCGCCTGATCTTCCACTCTTGTAGTTTACATGTTATGTCGTCCTTGTGGTTTATTGTTTGTAGGTAAAAGACACAAGAGTGTGATACACAGAAATGACCGTGATTATCCTGTTGCCGTGCATTTTAAAGACACAAAGCATGACGTCTCTTCTTTCTTTATAGGGAAGGTAAAGATGCCCTCCAGAGGTGGTGACCATGACCTGTTAGTGAAGAAACGTGAAGCTTCTTTTGGATCTTCACATTACAGAAATTGTCCGCCAAAGGTCTTAATGATGAGTTGCTACTTAATGTGAATATTAGTTTTGAATGGGATCAGCCAGGACAGATTCCTATTTTATTGTTACTAGATTCATAGATTTATCCAGTAATGATGAATTTCCTTCTATTGCTCAGATATTTAAGCCCTGTTTGGATGATCTTTGCACATCGTCTCCATCATCCCTATGTTTATGTATTTCAGTTGATTTTTCTATATTTTTCTTCATTTGGATATTTTTTTTTTAATTTTGTATTGCAGTAACCTACTAGGTCACTTAGATCTTCTGACCAGGGCTCACTGGTTGTCCCTCGCTCAAACACTGTGGAACACTCTTCCTATAGACATACGATCTGCGTACAGCTGAAGACTCATTTATTCAAACTGGCCTAGTGTTTGTATTAGGTGTGTTTTTAAGGCTGTTGCTTATGTTTTATTGTTTGTTTCTTTTATTGTATTTTATATTGTACTATTTTTATGGTCTTATTTCTTTAACAAGTTTACTCCTGTGAAGCACTTTGTGACCTGCTCTGTGAAAGGTGTTATAATAAATTAACTTTACTTTCTTACTGCCTATTTAAAGTATATTTATGGTGTAGCGTACACAGTGAAATAATGATAAAGTTACCCTGACATTTACCATTAGCCTATTATTATTATTATTGTCATTATTATTATTGTTGTCATTATGGAAGAGATCGTTTTGTGTAAATTGATTTTAACTTTAATTATATTATTCAGTGTTTGTATATAAATTGATATAGTTGTTACATTATTGTGGAATGTCCATCTTTGATGGTGGGAGGTGTCTTCTAATAGGATAAATACTGTACATACAGACAGACTGTGGGACTGATTGCCTGACAGCTTATGGTACCTGATTGACCTCACCTGAGGAGGAGTTGGTTATATCTGCCTGGAATCTACTTTGTTCCTCAGTTTTACCTGATGAAGGTCTAAGGACCAAACATTCTCTCCTCTCTTGATATTGGGGCTATAAAACTGAGTGAAGTCCAGTGGGTTGAAGTTATTCCAGAAACCTTAAAGCTGTTTTTTGTTGTTTTTTTTTGTTGTTGTCTAGGTTACGTGTTTTTGCTTTGCAATAAAGCTTCATTTATTGATGGAAAAAGTGTTATAAATGATTCACAAGAATTTGCAGTTGCAAAATTCATTCCTGAAGGTTGTGACTCATACTGGGATCTACATCTCTTCATGACATATTGGCAACAACATACACAGAGTTCATTCAAAGCTACAGCTTAAACTGATCAAATATGTAAACACCTGGGCATACGTATTGATGAAATGTACTGATCAAAGAAGCAGTATGTATTTATGTGAGAAAAAAACATTTAATTATAAATTAATGATAGAATTCAATTCTTCCTTCAGTGCTTGAAAAAAATTGGGGGCATAAAGGTTTAGAGAAGCAGGACACTGACCAGATTCATTCTGCCTGACTGGCTGCCCCTCATTACCACCACTGAGGTGCCCTTAAGCAAGGCACCGAACCCCAAACATCTTATCTTTCTGCTTTTTTACAACTACTAATATTTTACTTAGTACTTTAGTTGGAACTAGAGCTCGAAGAAGCCAAATATCAGTGCCTTCAATGTTGCCTCCCACTGCGTTGCTACACATGTGACAATAAAGCTCTTGAATCTTAAATTAAACTACTACAGTTTTTAGTAGTCCGAACACTTCTTCAGCAAGGTCAATGATTACTCAGTGCCACAAATCTGTTAAGACTGTAAGTTACTGGTTACTGCAGGAAGTCCATGGCACATTTCCAGCCGTGTAAGTCTTTTAAGCACTAACCCACATTCAAGTTATTCTTTAGGATACTGTGGTTTTGTGTTACTCAGCAAAGCAAGCTTAGCACCAGCCTGATTTTTAATTCTCCTTTAGCGCTCCACTAAATTAACAACATGGCAGGAGCAATTCAGAGTGGGAGCACGCTGCCTGTCATCATTCACAAAGGCATCAGAGCATCAATGGAGCACTGTGTGTTTGTGTGTGTGTGTGTGCATGAGTGGAGGTGTAAAGAATGAGAGGACGGTGGCTGATGAGGTTAGGGAGGTGTGTACCTCTGCGGGTCTCTGTGGTGTTTGCTTTGGTTTACAATCTGTTTTTGAAAAGACTCCCAGAAAAACCTCGACTGTTCAAGGCTGCGTTTCTTCGAGTATACCCAGTGTCCAGAGCTCGTCGGGCACACAGAGCAAAAATCTGCCAGTTTAATGCGCTCACTGAACAGGAACATTATGTTTGACTTCGCCTGTTCTTATCTGCCCCTTGGTAGTATCCTACTCACATTTTAATTTACTTTCCACTGAAAGGCATTTTTTGTTATTAAATTATTCAAATGAAGACTGCCACAGTATATGAAATAAACTTAAAGAGGATGGGTTAAGATTCCACTTTAGGCAATAATGGATGCTCTCCATTTTCCAAGAAGAAAACAAATTTAACCACTAGCCCTCAAACCACGAGGGAGGGGAAAAGGGCGAGACCCATGGTGGTGTCATGTGAATACCACACAACAGGAAGTGATGAATTCAAACTTAAAACCTGACATTTACCTCAATGTATCACGGTCAAATGAGTTGTATACTGTAACTGTGTAGGAAACTGAGATCATGTTGTGTTTATTGTATTGGCTGCAGGTACAACCACAAACGCAAAGCCACCACCAAACCAAAAATAGGTCTCTATTAGTCTGCTTGATTTCTTAAAAAAACAGCTCACCAATTTCTGTAAATCTATAGTCAAGAAGAACAGATGCAACCTCACTTTCATTATTTTTCCATAGCCTGTTATCAAAGCGAGCAGCAAAGCAAACAGTATGTTTGCTAAACATATGGATGGAGATTAGAAGATTCTATGGACGTTTTTTTTTTTTTTTATAATTTTTTATGGAAGTTGCAGATTACAACCAACTGAATACCCCTCAATACCCCATGGCAGACTCCATGGAAGAGGACCCGCTTCCTATGTAGATATAAAGGGCTCATCCTAAGGTAACAAAATTATTTTCAGGTGATTATACACTAATTAAAACATACTTATGAATTTTATATTCCATTTCTGCCAAGTCTGTTCCGCTAGATGCCACTAAATTCTACAGACTGCACCTTTAATACATGTTTCTGCCTACTGCTGATGTACATTGTAACTGACATCAATTCAATTTGAACTTTTTATGAGGTCAGTATTTGATACTAAGATAATATGTTTCACTTTTAGGTACAAAGGATGTTATCAATTCAATTATTTGAGGACCAGACAGTTTAATCGTGATTCATTTAGAGGTACTGACTCATTGTATTTGCTTCAACAAAAACTTTTGGGTTGCCTGACACTAGCTGCTGGGTTTCAGTCCTTTTTGTAAAAAAAATTACATGACAGACCATCACAATTTACTGCTGTCACATCACATGATATGTTCAGTTTATCCGTTGCTGTCGTTTGGATCTGTGAAGGTACAGTAGCTGGTGTAGTGAGCCAAAAACATAAAAGCGCAACAACAAAGTACATTTTGACAGGTTGTTGCAACATCTGTGCTGAACAAAAACCAAAAAAAAAAAAAAAAGCTTATTTTAGGTGGTTGGACTCATTAGACAAAACTGATAAAATTATCTGATCTGCACTGTGAAAAAGTCAGATAACTTTTTATGCTTTTTCCTGTGAGGAAAACTAAAGGTGTGAAGTAAAACTTGGGTGGTGGATTGATGTGTAACACCTCCAAGTTTAAAACAGGAGACTTAATTGTTAATGTATTATAAAAAACAACAACTTTTGACGACAATCGTTCCCTGAGTTTAACAGACTTTAATTGCCAACCTAAAGCACACTTTAAATATACTGTGAAGTTGTTGCCATGTGCAGATATTGTAGGACTAATTAATAAAAAAAAAACTGTGAATATAAATCAACATGTTGCTTATTTGTCACCATCAGTGTTCTGTTTGGGAAGAGTGTTCACAATACCCACCACAAAAACTCACTGTTCAACATTACAGTGCTTTTTTTTTTTGTTGTTGTTGGGAATATTACCTAAAAGTCTCTTCTGAATACCGACATCAAAAAAGCTTTAGAACCACCGACGGCAAAAGCCAACAATTTCAGTCAACTCATTTTCAGAACACTTCATCCCCAGGAAAGCTGTAGAAAAATGTTAACTTTGCTCCAGCTGTAAGTGAGTTCAGGCCCCAGAGCTCTTCAACAATTAATTAGAGATATCTAATGATGGAACCGTAGTTATGAATAATCTCAGTCTCAAACCACAGGAGTTAGAGCCTCGAGGGAGATCAACAGGCAGCCTTATTGTAATTATTCTTATTCTCATTTCATTTATTTATTTGCAGGCAGTATTAAGCTTTGCTATCTGCCCTCTGATAGAATCTGTTTGCATTGAGCTGATTTCAAGGCTCAAGTCATGCATAAATAAAACGCTTAGCCAACATGATGAAATTTCCCTTTTCTCCTTTTCCATCTCTTGATAGTCTCTTGATTGGTAAACTATTCTGCTGCGTTTACATTGAAAAAAAATAGTCATATCATTCATATTCATCCAAATTTGAGCCGATTTCACCTATTTTTGGAAACTGTAGGTTCATTAATTATCACAAGAGGACTTGAGTCAATAGTCCTAGTATGTAGATGCCAACGTCAGTTCAGTAAAATATTAAAATAGATCAACCACTATTCCAAGTTCTTTCTTTTTTCACAATATTATCAGCTCTTTGACAAAGTGTTTATTAGCATCACAGGGAGAATTACTGTTGTGGATTAGAGGGACTGAGTCATGTGTGGGTAGAGCAGGTAAGCAGAAGCAGAAGTGTTGCTATGGTGTTGGACTTGAAAGTACTCTTTATGTTTCAAGATATCAGACGTGCGTGGGCAAAGTCTGTGCAGTTGTCATCCATCCGACCTCCAAGCTCAAGTCACATTTCTCCATGCAGGAGTTGATCTCAAATATAATGTCTCAGGAGAAATCAGAACGGTGCTCACCGTAATAAAACTGTGAAAATGAGTCTAAATCAATGTTGCTCTTCTACAGAAAACTAAGGTACAGCACCACATTGTGAAATATCGTTTGAATTATTATTTCAACAAGGTGTTCATGAATAAAAAAAAATAATTACAGGAACTTTCCTGCAAATGGAGCTGAAAGTGTTTCATTATAAGGAGAAACAGGAAAAAATATGGTTAAGCAAAAAGAACGTTCACAACATAATATTATAACTGTCATCCAAACTCCCACACACATAAATTGAACACATGAACACATAAAATGGCCTCAAATTGCAGTGAAAATGCAAATTTTAGCTTGAGATTCAATTATATAACTGTATTTTCCATATAGACAATAACCACAAGTTCATTTTTTTTCTTTAGAATAGAAGAAAATGAAGAATATTGCCACTGATTCCAATTTAGTTTACTGCACATTCAGTAAAATAATGAATGGTAAATGAACTGCACCTGTATAGCACCTTTCTAGTCTTCCGACCACTCAAAGCGCTTTTACACTACAAGCCACATTCACCCATTCACACGCTGATGGCAGTGGCTGCCATGCAAGGTGCCAGCCTGCTCATCAAAGGGATCTAATCATTCACACGCCGATGGCACAGCCTTCAGGAGCAATTTGGGGTTCAGTATCTTGCCCAAAGACACTTTGACATGTGGACTGAGGAGCCAGGAATCGAACCACCGATCTTCCAATTAGCGGACGACACTCTCTACCACCTGAGCCACAGTCGCCCCTATAAACATAACGAACATAATGAATAAACATTTCTTTTAGTAGCAAATGACAGACAGCAATTTTGTTCTGTTGAACACCAAGTGGAAACACCTGCAAAATCTCACTTCGCTACCTAATTTATCCTTTGCAGAAATCGTTGTTTCTATCTGAGTAAAAAGTGACGTTTGAATTCAAAGCTCTTGTCAGAAGCTGCAACCTGGGACGTACTTCTACTAAAATATACCCATGTGGCTTCCAAGACAAATCAGAGAAGAGGAGCACAAAAATGGCAACAAAAAGATGCACAATCTACCAAAAATAAGATGATCTTTTTGCGTAGTTTATAAACTCAAGAAGCATATTATTGCTGAAGTAAATATGTAATCGTATTACTTTCTGGCTCCTGCAGACACTTCAGGTGAGCAGCAAAACCCCCCAACACTGACTCTGGCAAGCAAAAGCAAGGGCTAAAACACACACACACACACACACACACACACACACACACACACACACACACACAGTATGAATACACCACACAAACAGTTCAGCTTCCCTTGTTTTCTTCAGACAGGCAACCCAGTGGGTTGTACGTGCTGGCTGATGTACAGTATGTGCAGGATGTGTACCAAAAAAAAGTCCCATCCAAACAACTTTCAAAGCAAAATGTGTTCCAACTCAGTTCACAAATTGTTGGCCCTCTCTGCCTCAAAACTCTGTGTGCTTGCAAATAATATCTTTAAAAGCCAATACCTGAGAGTGCACCCACCAGATATCTGGACTCAGTCGACTCTTCTGACCGGATTCAACAGTTTGGTTTATGCGAAATGCAAATTCCCAAAAGTACGGGATAAGGAAAATGTATGTCGATTTATAAATAAGAGTAAGAAATATGTCTTAACATTGTAAGGTGTTGTGCTCTCTTGTAAAATGATGAAGGTGGTTGGCTATTTGAATAAATCAATGGTAATAATGTTATCTGAATAGTATATTATTATATTATATAGATTACATTATGTCGTATGGGTGCAGGTGTTAAAGGCAGGCGGGTCAGGAGCAGAGGTTTGGCGTTTCACTATTGATCAGGGGAGAAAAGTGAAATCTAAAATGTGAGCAACATTTTTATGCAGTTACAAAAGTGAAATCCCCCTAAAATGTAGCTATTGCAGCCCAATACTGTAGTTTCTCTCTCACTTTAATTGATTTTCTGCTGCCAACAGGAATGATAGGATTTGTGCTTTCTCTCCATGCACGCCGCTGCTGGCCCCTCACGGCGCGATAGTATCTTGGCACGGTCTAAATGAAAATAATTTTCACCTGTCTTTAAACTTTTGCCACCAGATCCGGATTAATTAAACTTATTCACCTTTTTCAGTACGAAATGTCAACTGTCCAAAGTAAAAATTGTACCATTGTCTGGCTTATCGCTGAATATGCAGCACCAGTCAAAAGTTTGGACGCTCCTTCCCATTCTCATGAAACAAACGCTTGACTGGTACTGTAGATGTCAATACATGTGATTATTATATCACTGTATGGCCCCTGTAACACGTATTGAATTCACAGGAGTACTATTTAGCTGTGATGTTCTAACAAGATTTCATATTCAGAGTTGACATGCACAGAGGCACCAGACAGTATTTTCTGGTAGAGCCAGCCATGCACTTCAGTGTGGTCCTGTCATGTTACTTTTAAGTATTGAAGCATCCTAATAAACTCTTAAGCACTCAGAATGATTAGCTATTGCATAAGCTGAAACTGTGCCAAAGGGTTAAAGCCCAGTTTTAATGTAGTTCAGGCATTACTGGGCTTCGGTCTTGGGCTGTATTCCAAAAGGACAATTTAAGAGAATTACTGGAGGCACATCAAGTTGTCAGAGATACGCATTCCATCAATGAAAGCAAAGAAACATTGTATTGCTGAGGAGAAATGCATCCCACATATGTGGGCTTTGTTAATTTGTTGCATGCATCCTAAATCAGCTAAAAAACAATGTATCTAAATGAATGTCCGTGTATAGAACATTGTATGTGGGACATACTGTGCGTTTCTATTGTGTTCATACACTGTGTGGGCTGATACTCAGAAATTCACCATCACATTATAACGGTGGTCTCTTGATTTGAATACATGCAATTATTTTTGCTTTTGCTTGAGAGAGGTGAGAAGAATGTGTGTATTTATTTGGATTGCTGCAGTTAGATTTTATATTAGCGTGGATCTATTCCTCAGCATTTCTTTTATTTATCCGTAATATCACATGGAAACCTTAAAAAATATGGGAGCGAGAGAGCATTTCAGTTCATGTTGTTTATTAATGATTTAAAGTGATGTTCACTTTGGTAGAAATGTTTAAATAAACCATCTTCTTAGGCGATTAAATGACATGTCATGATTTTTTAGATCAAAACTAGACATCTTAAGACTACTGTGTGTCTTTTAGGGACAAAATAATTTATATTCAGAAATATTTTTTGGAGTGCTCACAATATATATTATATACAGTATATTTCATGTCAATTGTATGAAATAAAGCGGTTTAAATGGTTACATGGCCTCAAAATCACTTCTTTAAGGACAGCGGGTGTGTCAGTAATTAAAAAAACAAATACGATACACAGATTCTTCATGAATTGGATATGACTGTACTAACACATCACACACGTCCTGATAAACTGAGTCAGATAATCCTCATACTGTACAGTGGATGGACTCTGTGGAATTTTATTTTCGGCACAAACGACTTTCATCGTCTCCGTCTGTGTTTACAGTTCCCAGTCACTCCCACTGTGTACCAAAAACTAATAAAAACAACTTGCACGCTTACAGTGCTGCGGAGAGGTGATCCATCATTGCGAAAAGAAGCAGAAAATGAATATACAAAATATTATTATTTCTCCTGTGTTCCTTCAGGTGAGCAGTCTGTGTCAAAGGGGCCGGACCTCAAATATTAAACAGAGCTACGCAAATGAATTTGATGATGAGCAGCACTGTCTGGCACATTAATGCACATTAGATTGTTAGTACTGTCAAGAATTTGTGCCAAACCTTTGATGATCGCCATAGTTACTGGTTTAACACCATCAAAGCATCTAACTCCATAGTTTTCATGAATATTGCTCCCTTATTAAGTTTTTCGGGCTCGTGTGTCGTTGTTGGAGCTCAGAGTTGATTGATTGGCTCACTGAAATGTCATCTGTAACAGACGATTACAGTCCACAGTATAAAATCTGAAGAATATGCAGACAAATAAATGTACTGCCATTTACAGATTGTACTTGACATTCTAAATTGAAAAAAAAAGATTTGGATATATGCAGTATATATTTTCGAAACTCTTTCATTTCATTTTTAGTGGATTTTCTATCTTAACTCGCAAATATCCAAATAAGCATCCAAAAAATATTTTACCTTTTGTCTCGAAGGCCTGTGGAAGAAAGTTTTGTCTGCTGCCTGCTCACTTGCGACCTCATTCCCTGAACATACAAACAGCCAGCTGGGCCACATCTATAAAGAAATCCTATCAGAAAAAAGTAACCTTCAGTTTTTTTTTTTTTCAATTCACGAGTCACTGTACCTGACCTCTGTTCTGTGTTCAATATATGCAACGGCAACAAAAGGGGATACCATCGAATTTCATATAAGTCTGAGTCAGTCTTCGCTCTTTCTCTCTTTCCTGCAGCTCCGTCGCTACATGTAGACTGACTTTTCTTGACTTTATTCTCCGTGAGTGAGAAATAACACGTGGGAGTGCCGCATTTGGGAAAGCCCAGCCTGAACTGATCTCCTCTCTGAAATTCTGGCCTGAGTTGATGGATACTGACTGAGCATAAATATTCAAGCTCTGTGGCACCATCTGTGCAGACACATAAGAAACCGAATTATCATTTCACAAATCAAAAGCTTTTAAGCCACACCTATACTTGTGGTATAATTACAATATATATATATATATATTGCAGAGATTTACAGTGGGTGAGTCTTGCATTGACTATAAGTATGAGAATATGATTATTTTCAAAAAATAAAGTAATAATGTAAGATCAACACTACCTCAAAATTTCAAGAAAAGAAATATTATTGAGTGTTATGTAATGTTAGCCAAAATAAAAGGATTTCATTTCCTTTCTGATTTAATTTTAAACTGTTTCAGCTTCACTCTTCTGTCTTGTCAATATCTAAAGAGCATTGTGTATCCATTATTGAATATTTCTAATATGGTTTAGCATGGTTGCTAAAGCAGCTTAGTCCTTTTGACTGCCACTGAATATAATCATCAGTGGGAAAAACTGCACATAAGTGTTTTTAATTAAATTCTCTTGCTTAGAAATGCCAGAGGCAGCCTCTAATCGCAAAGCAGCGTGTTGTTGAGAATGGGGATATATTATTTTCAGGTCAAAATTTAATTCTCTGCAAAGGTTTCTGTCGGAAATCAAATACCTGCAAAATGGCTGCTTCATGCTAAAATATGCCCAGTGTTTCCTGTTGCAGAGGGAGCAACCTATCAAGAATATTTTAACCTTGATCAGGAACAATTTTAGCTTTGATGCACCAACATTTATTCAACATCAGTAACAATAATACATTTTATCTATAGAGAGCTTTTCAAGGTACTCAAAGACACTTAACATTAAGATGTTGAGAACAGCCGGCAACCTCACAGTAATGACACCGTAAAAACACTTTTTTTTGGATTAAACAAACAAGATCTACACATTAGTCTGTTTTAAAGGTGCTGGTAGGCAAATTCTGTTACCTGTGGACAGAGCCAGGCTAGCTGTTACCACTGTTTGTGCTAAGCTAAGCTAACTGGCAGTAGTTTCATATTTACTGTACAAATAAGCATATTTATTACATATAATAAGTACATATTATTCCTTCACCCAACTGTGAAGCTTCTAACAGGTGGATAGTTGAAATGTGAGTAACGAAATAAAGACAAAGATGTGTTTCTGTGACTTTGTTTGTCTTTCTGTGCCATAGTGGAATATCTTTAGGAGATAAGCAGCTGTCACAATAACCAAAGCACATAAACAGAATAACAAACGTGAATATAAAAATTCAGGACCACAGGAAGTCCTCTTTCCATCATACGTAATTAAAAACAAAATTAGAACTGACACAGTAGCTAATTTTGTTTTGTTTTGTTTTAAATAACTTTTTACTCTCAGTTTTCCAGATCAGCCACAAAAAGTCAACCTTCCAAAGGAGGTTGATAACTGACAAAAGGATTCCACTAAATGTTTGTCTGCGCCGTGTTTTCCGAATGAATATCTGATAAGAAACCAGCACAGTGAAAAGCTCATTTAGCACATGAAACATGTTGCAAAATATGCTTATCGCTGTGTACCACAGGGTGAATGTTAACTGAGCAAAGTTTATCACGATGATGAATTTAAATGACAAAAATATTTTTTAGCAGATAAAATTATCATTTCAAATGTCTTCATACTCAGTACCCCTCTCACCTTCATGACCTCCCCCATACAGTGAAAATGTCCTCTGAATTTTAAATGAGCAATATGAAGATCCTTGTTGTGAAAAGGTCACAAGGTCTCATTTTTCATTGAGCCGGTGAGACTGTCACTGACTATCGTGTTATTATTAGCAAACTAACTTTCAAGGTTTAGTAGTTCAGTCCTGAACACTCGACATGCATGTGATGACATCAAACCTTCGGGTGTCAGCGCTCACTTTAAGTATTCATTGCAATTTATGATCTATTTTGAATGGAATGAAAATGCCATCTGTGCAATAAAACTTTCATGATTTATTGATTTAAAAAACTGGATATAACACAAACCTGAGCCTTTGAAGAGCTCAGTCATATCCCATATTTTTCACTCCATCTGCCATGTTGATTTGCCAGCTTTCATACACTGACTTTTT
This sequence comes from Scomberomorus guttatus, assembly GCA_038419695.1. Classification (NCBI taxonomy): domain Eukaryota; kingdom Metazoa; phylum Chordata; class Actinopteri; order Scombriformes; family Scombridae; genus Scomberomorus; species Scomberomorus guttatus. Next base: position 3,122,654 of record CM076459.1, read on the forward strand.
CTTTTTTTTTCTGCATGGAAGTTGCTTTGCAAGTCCAAACTTTTGCCCAAGTAATATCCTTCTCTGTTACAGAGTGGACAAGGAAGTTTGTCTGACAAGAGCCAAGTATCTTTCTGAACTCATGCACATACACAAAAAAAAAAAAGACATCAGAGCCAGCAGCAAATTTCACTAATAATGTAAATTCAGCGCCTAATTGGCAGCACACCAGCTGTTTCTCACCAAAAATAATGAGTCTGTTTTTCTTTTATGAGAAATATGATCTATCTTCTCTAGACACTTAACGCATGGCTTCAGTTTCCGTGTCTGTGTCCTGACTACACCGCTACAGCCTGAGGTCTCCCGATAGAGATCCGGTCTGAACCTGCCTGACATTGCCGGCAGCCAAAGGAGCGAGTGAGACTTTTACCACCAACAGGCAGCACACTGACTGCTCAAGACTGACTGATTAATTTCCTGCCTTTGTTGGTAAAGACAATATAGACTCCTTCATAAGTCTTCCACCTTGTCTTCATCTTCCTTAATGGCTCACTGCACAGTTTGATTGTATGCAGATGAGGAAACCTGATGAAGTCAGTTTTTGTGCACACGCATAACTGCAGGGTCTTAGATCTGCCACTCGAGTGCGACTCATTAATGATTTCTGGGACTACAACTCTTACATATTCACTGAGCAATAAAAAAGGTTAATAGGTGTTGTATTTTCTCAGTCTAAAGGAAGACAGACGGTAGTGGTCCGATTGCAATCCTTGTTGGGTATTAAATTAAAGAGCCTTCTGGCCTTGTGATTTTTCAGATGGCACGATTCTGTAGTATTAATGACTTGCTGATGGCTAATTTAATGAGATTGCTGCAAAAGTGAAGATATCCAGGTTCTTTTAATGAGAAACATTAAAAAAAAAAAGTGTCACTGATCAATATCTGCTTGCTACTTGTAACAACTTGTACACTCATTTTCACTAAAAAAAAAAAATCATTTCAGCTCCGTCACAGGTTCAAATGTTCTGGATTTAGAAAATGAGCGACACACACAGTACTCGTAAATGTATGAAACACTTTAACATATGTAGCACATGTACACAAAACACTGCTGACACTAGCACGGTAACATGTAAGCTTTAGTGTCATCCCCGGTGAGTTTTCATGTGAGATTACATAAATTTCAAGACTCCATTAAGAGCACTCATGGGTGATTTTCTTCCACAGCACGAGAAGTATTGCTAAATGATTGCATGGTTTGCATGCGGTGACGTACAGTAGGTTGAGAGATGTGACACAGAAGGGTTCACAGCCTGTAATGTGAGTAATTGTCACAGCATATGTTGATCCATCTTTGCCCATTTTGCCTCCCCTTTGGTTTCTAAAGAGAGCCTTTCGCACATACATGTGAATCACAGACATGTTTTTATCTGTTAGCATAAACATTTCATGTCGTCGCATGTATGCAGCAATGTTACGGTTACACTCACATTTCCAATAATTAGATTTTAGTTACTCAATAAGTTAATGTAATAAAACTTGTCCTACAGGAGCTAATTTTTGTTCCTGTAGCATCATATATATTAATAACTGCATATCACGAGAATATATTCTACAAAATGTGGTGGATAAAAGGTTTTGCAATCAGTTTACAAAATTAATCTCCAAAAGTATTCACAGAAATTAGACTTTAATTATGTGATAAATTGTATTTGTTTATCTGGACTGCAGAATATAACAAATCACTCAGTGGTGCTTCTTTCACTGCTCATGTGACCTGGGCGCCACAGTGGCCTTACATCGCCACATAACCAATATCACACTTCCTCATTACGTGATGTCAGTCACAGGAGGTTAACTGTGCATGTCGCTGATGATGTCACACATGACGCTCCTGCATCAGGACTGCCAACTGTGCAGGTTTACGAAGACCTTAAAGGAAACAGTTAAGAGTTTTTTTTTTCTGGCACTAAAGGACAGAGGAAGTGACTCATTCATTCAAGCTGACCTTTCATTGTCGTGATAATTTAATGTTATTCCTCAATACGCTCACATTATACTCAAAGTACAGTCAAAAGTTTGGACACACCTACTCATTCAAGAGTTTATTTTATATTTATACTTTTCACTATTTCTACATTGTAGAATAATACTGAAGACAAAGTAGCCACTGTTTGCTTTGATGACAGCTTTACACACTATTGGCAGTATCTTAACCAGCATCATGAGGGAGTTTTCAATGAAAATTTCTTGACTTCTTAATGTGTTTAACACAATCATGATTGTGTTGTGCTGAGGTAGTGTTGGTATACAGCAAATAGTTGCATTCGACCACTGTAGTAATCCATTTTATAGCAGGAACCGCTCAACTAAGTAAAGAGAAACGACAGTCCTTCATTACTTTAAGACATGAAGGTCAGTTGATCCAGAAAATTTCTAGAACATTAAAAGTTTCTTCAAGTGCAGTCGCAAAAAAACATCAAACGCTCTCATGAGGACCGTCCCAAGGAAGACCGAGAGTTACCTCTGCTGCAGAGGTTCATTAGAGTTACCAGCCAAATCGCCAATTAACGGCACCTCAGATCAGAGCCCACATCAATGCTTCCCAGAGTTCCCAGAGACATATCTTAACATCAGAGACTGTGTGAATCAGGCCTTCATGGTCAAATTGCTGCAAAGAAACCACTACTGAGGGGGACAAATAAGAAGAAGAGAATTGCTTTGGCCAGGAAACAGAAGGAATGGACGAGGGGAAATCTGTACTTTGGTCTAATGAATCTAAATTTGACTCTTTTGGTTCCAACAGCTATGTCTTTGTGAGACGCAGAGAAGGTGAACGGATGGTGTCTGCATGTGTGTTTCCCACCGTGAAGCGTGGAGGAGGAGGTGTGATGGTGTGGGGGTGCTTTGCTGGTGACACTGTGGGCGATTTATTAAGAATTCAAGGCACATTATCCAGCATGGCTACCACAACATTTTGCAGCAACACACCATCCCATCAGGTTTGCACTTAGTAGGAACATAATTAGTTTTTCAACAGGACAATAACCCAAAACACACCTCCTGGCTATGTAAGGGCTATTTGACCAAGAAGGAGATTGATGGAGTGCTGCATCAGATGCCCTGGCCTCCACAATCACCCGACCGAAACCCAATTGAGATGGTTCGGTATGAGTTGGACTGCAGAATGAAGGAAAAGCAGCCAACAAGTGCTCAGCGTATGTTGGAACTGCTTCAAGACTGTTGGAAAAGCATTCCAGGTGACTTCCTCATGAGGCTGGTTGAGAGAATGCAAAGACTGTGCAAAGCTGCCATCAGAACAAACAGTGGCTACTTGGTTCAACATTTTATTTTTTGGTTTACTACATGATTTCATATATGGTAGTTTATAGGTTTGATGTCTTGTTCTACAATGTAAAAACACTGTTGATATGATATATATCTTATTTCCAAACTGCCTTTTAAGTCTGACTCACATCTGAGTCACAGACTGCAGACCCTAGAACTTCTATATTTACTGTACATTATTCCTTTTTACTGTAACTGCAGACACGATGCTTGATGGTAAAATTGAAGGATACTTTCTGAGTACAGTATAGAGTACCAAGGTATTTTTGCATTTAGAGAACTCACAAAACACATTTGGATGTGTAGGCAACACTGAGTAGTCCTGCATAATGTCTCCTCGCCAGGTTGTTTGAATTCTATTGGGCCATACTATAGGACTCATAAATCACTATACTGAATATTGAAGTGAAGGTGACCCCAACTTCAGTGCAGTCATAACACACTGATTCCTGCATTTTTATACAGAAACAAGTGAATGATGGCAGTATTAAATGTTGCCTGACACTTTTTTTTTACTGACTAATGAATTCTGATGGTTTGACCTTTTGTCCACATAATGACAATAGGAATAACTATTACATCGTGGCCACAAAAAAATAGTGCCTACAAGGTGCAATCATCATGCTTAATTAATTCTGTATTTAGTTTTATGTCAGTTTTCCTTTTTAATGCAGTTTGTATCACCATTACAACTCTATGGGCAAATTTTACACACAGCAGTAAAGTCATAACTTAATTTGTTCTCTTTTTAGCTAAAGTTAAGCCGTCCCACATGCCTCGCTAGCTCGACACAAAGTAACGCATCAAATATTAATGCAAGCTGCAAACACATTCGCCAAGAGAGGTAGCCAACAATCTGTTTGGAATGATTATCTTGGCACTTTCTGTATAGTCAGCTAACTAAAGAGCTGTTTACCTTGTATCAGGCCTTATTCACTGATAATGTCAGAGGTAGTGACAGTCAGGCTTGCTTGCATGACAGCAGCTCGCTGCCTCACTGGACCAATCAACTGCTGTGAGGCTGTTAATAATGTTTGTGCTGGCTGTGGAATGTTTTTCTTTAGCATTTTATGCAAATTTTAGAACGGATGTGTCTGTTTTATATATTTGCGATTGTGTATTTGCGTTACCAAACAAATCCTTTAAAGAGAAGCTTTTTTAATTTGGTGTGACATCTCATAGCCAAAAAAACCCACTGAAACTTCCATCTGGACTCTTCCGTTTACTTAAATTAATGCGAAGGCTTTTAAGGATTTGATGTTCAAAAAACAATGGAAAATGAAAGAAAACTTGTAAGGTGACAGAGGGAATTGCATAATTGAAAATGAAATCATGGAGCCCCCAAAGAGACCATTCTAATTTGCATAATAATGAATACTTGTGTGTTATTGTGTGGACTGGTACATGCTGTTAAACTACGTTAAGACTTTGAAATGGTTTTGTTCCTGGGCTTTGAACCTCTTGCTGTACAGCTGATGACTTTGTGCCGAGCAGAATGACGGGGAAATAATGAAAAACTATCTCCCTCGCATCAGAGTCTCTCTGCAAATTCATTTGAACACATCTGTTCCCCTGGAGTGTCATCAAGTGATGCAGCTGTAAAATATGTGGGAGCGACAATCGTTAATGGGGAGGAGCACAAATGGCTAACATTACCCATCAGCCACTATTTATTTAGAAATAAAATGGGCTTATTTAGTTTTTTGTGCTCAGGGGACAACTGAAATGATATCCTAGCAGCAGAAACAATAAATTGAAAATGTACCTAAATGTTGAATAGCTGAATAAAAACCACTCATCTAATTTATCAATTAAAAAACATGCTTCGCCTGCCCATATGCATGCCATTAGCGGGTCTGTTATTCACTGTGCTGGTGAACAAGTGTTTTTTTGCCCTTGACCTGAATGAAATATTCAATAGGAACACACACAGTCATGTTTCCATCACTTCAAAGGGCATTACATTGACTTACATTCATTTCCTGGATCCTAACTTTAATCATAACCGCCACATGCCTAACCCTAACCCTTACCCTACCTTAACATAACCCTAAACAAACCTTAACTTTAAACCAAGTCTTCACCCTCAAATTAATGATTTACATTAAGGGGACTTGCTTTTTGTCCCCATAAGGGAGGCGAGTCCCCACAACATGACTGTGTAAACAGATTTACGTCCCCACAATGTGAGGAATACCTGGACCACACACACACACACACACACACACACATACACGTGCTCAGCTGGATGGTGGAACACATACAGATAGCTTAGGGTGGGAAACAAGCAGACGTCTTCATCTCCAGCGGTCAGAGTCATCGGGGTCGTCATTGTTCTGCTCTGACCCCCTCCAAGCTGCAGAGATGCCTGAATCATTTTAATGGTTTCATCATATGAAGCCCCAGACATACAAGGAATGATTACTGTGATTGCATCTGTCCCGCTCCACTGATATCTGTCTGGGTGGTGGCGAGATCACAGGGTCACGAAAGTCTGTGATTGAAGAAGCAAGTGTAGATTTTAATGAACCTACAAAACAAAACTGGAGAGAGAAAAGTCTCTTTGGCATTCATGCAGTAATTTCAGATCTCTGTCTCCCCTGATAACTCCAAAAGCAATTTCACATCGGGGGTTTGACATAATATCTCACTTGAATCATATTTAGGTCAAAGACAGTGTGAAAAAGAAAGATCTCATCCAAAACTGAGTTTTATAAGTTCAGAATGTCAGTGATTGAATTTAAGAATCTAAGAAGACAAATCAGGTCTGTTCTCTTTCAATGAAATTATATAAAAGGAATAGTTCAACATTTTGGGAAATACACTTGTTCGCTTCCTTAGATGAGAAGATCAGTACTCTCACATCTGTATATGAAGCTACCGCAAGCAGCTGGTTAGCTTAGCTTAGCACAAAGACTGGAAACAGGGGCAAACAGCTAGCCGGGCTCTGTCCAAATAACCTCCCATTACATCGTAATATGAAGTTTCACGCTTCGTTTTTTGTACAGATTGCACAAATAAGATGCGTGTTAATTAGTGAGCTTTAGAGGTGCTGATAGGCTAGCTATTCAGGCAAGCTCTTCGTAAAACACAGCAAGTAAGCGTATTTCCCAAAATGTCAAACTATTCCTTTAAATTATGTTATTTCAGGATTAAAGTAGAAAACGTATGGTTTCATACATGCAGAGCTGAACGGTGCTTTATCAGGCCTTCTGATCTTGAGATCGTAATAATTAATGCAAATTCAGTTAATCTTCACAATATTTGCGGGTGCTCGCAATTTTGCAATTTTTGTGTGCAACCAGGTCGGATTCATGTTATCCTCTGCTGAAGGTACAAAGTAAGCTTTTCCAAACAAAACTTGCTTTATCAACAAAAATAACTCCTCATTAACAGTTAGCAAGGCTCGTCAACCTCGCCTCTCATCATCAAAACAAACCCCAGGCTGGTTGACCGGAAAAAACAGAAAAACAGGAAGTGACAGGGATTATGGGAAACGTGGTCTCATCATGGTTCTTTAAGTTCAGAAAATAAAAAAAGATGAGAACTAAAATAGTTCCAGCTATGTCTGTGATGTGCAGTATGATTATTATCCTAGGAAGTGATGATTCTTTCTTCACTAGGTAGTAGTTAAAAACAATTTTTTCCTCGACTTGCAATTTTTGCCAATTCCCACAATTTTACTGCAAAAAAAAAAAATCACATTTACAAATTGCATTGCAATTTTTGAGAAAAGCCGCTGCAAAATCAAACATTTTTGATCGCAACAATCACAACAACAAAAAACTCTGCGAAATCCTGGAGGGACGGCTTTATGCTGTATTTGCTGAAGGAGCCGGTGGGCTTTCTGTCTGACTGCCTCCATATGCTGCATGCCTCACACATGAGAGCTGCAGGGCGGAAACAAGGCAGGAGCTTTTTCTCAGCGGTCCTTCCTCCATGCTGCTTCTGTCTCTGGGGCTCTTAGGTTTGCATGTGTGAGATCAAACTCATTTAGCATTAAAACCCTCCCTGTGTTTCACATAAACCCTCGCACTTACTCAAGGTACTCTCTATAGCAAAAACAATGCCTATAACATAAATGGATTTGTCTTGTAACTGGCCACCAGAACAATAAGTGAAAACAAAACTTCTCCTCAGTCTCACAGTCAGAAGTGTGCTGGAAAAATATGTAACTGTGATATAACTAGCTTTTGCCGACAAAAGATTACTCATCGGATCATTGTAGCAATACCAGCTGCTGCCCTTATAGCTGCTGATTTGTGTATTTGACACCTTTGTAAATAATCCACGGGGATTTATTCATAACTCTTCCTGGCGCACTGAATAGTACCACAGAGTTACAGCATTTTTTTGAAATGTACAGTAATTATTAAAAACGTTGCTTTTCCGAGCTTACAGTAGCTGCTTTTTGATTCCTCAGCGTTAAGCTTTTCATTCAGCCAGAAGAGACTTTCTGATTTATTTTCCTTTCGGCTTCTGCACAGCCTCCTTTAAGGGACCCCCCAGTGATGTAGTCACTTGATTCAAAGTGTTTTCCTCTGAGAGCAGCTCTTTCTGAAAGGGATGCGTGATTATCTCCGCTAGTCACAATCCTAATCAAAATAAAGTTCAGACACACCGTGGCGCAAGCATTATGGGGATGCACAGATGTTTCAGTTGGCAGGAATCAGGTGTTACTCCTATTCTGCCAGAAACAAACGACGTGATGTACAAGAAGAGATGGATAAATTTAAAATTTGATGTGAGGTATAAGGTCTGAGAGTGCTTCGTCTGGGTTTTATTTAAATTTTTAGTAGCAGCATAGGAGTAGCTGTCCAACTACTGCTATGTTTTAGCAGTGTTCAGTGTCTCTGTGAGGGGTTTTCAGAGATGCCAACAGAGTATTAGTGGCAGCGGCTGTCATGCGGTAAATACTTCATAAAATAATCCAGAGCTAAACAGGTGGGACCTGAGGAGTGATCAATATTTTATAATGCTGGCAGAAAAATATTAACACAGTGGAGCTAGTATAGTGCGAATACACACACACACACAAACACCATCTTCTGTGTCAAACTCTCTTCAGATGTATCAGAAACTTCACAGACAAGCCAACATTTATAGATTCAACCACATTCATAGCACTGGACTCATATTTGAGCAACTCTTTTGCATAAACTCACTATTCTTTATGACTGAAACAGGCTTTGTGCTGATGTCACAGATCAGTAGCTGGAACTATCTAAAAACCCTGCAGAGCTTCCTGTGCCAGTTCAATATTTGTATATCCTTGTGGTGACTAAGGCCAGAGTGGCCAGATGACAATTAGCACTTTGTGCACAAATTCACTTCTTTCCTGACTGTATTTGATTGTAAGCAGTATCATACTTGTTCAGGACAAAAAGGAAAAAAAAGCTTACTTGAAGTTTGGGTGGGCAAAAGTTAACATATCGCACAATAAATAATTGCATTATGAAAAGTTCTTTTAATTCTTTATTCTAGTTTAATTAAGCAGCCCTGCAGGCCTGAAGGCATCTGATTTCTTCAAATTAAAGCAAAGAGCTTTTTTTTAAAAAGGGCACACACTGAATATTGAAACCCATTTCTCCAGAAACCCTCCAGTGTAAAAACTTGGCAGCCTATGTGGAAAGCACAGCGGACGCTTGTTTCCAATATTTTGGATGAGTTGGCCAGTATAAGAGTTATGCATCCGCACAGCACACGGCTGAATGCAGATGAGTTAAGCTCGGTCCTGCTTTACTAACTACTTTTTATTACTTTCTGCACATTCACTAAAACCAGCGGTGTCGCTCCTGTGATGGTTTACACTTCATGAAATCATTCAAGTTTGAATTGTAATAATCATGTTCTGCTCTCAGATATATTTAACAGCATTCCTGTATTCATATTGTAAACTGGTCATTTAAAATGAACAAAGTTGTTACAAATAATGTGCAATCTAATATGGGCACATGAATGGATTCCAGTCTTAATTAGCAGTTGCTTATGAGGGATTATGTGGAAAATTTAAACTGAGGTGGAGACCGGACATGACTGTCAGGGTAGCAGACATGTGAGTACGGTTTAGTGTATGTTCTGGCATGTTGGTGTGTGTGTCGGTGTGTGTGTGTCGTGCTTTTATTGCTTTACAGCTTCAATAACACCGCCTCCAATAATAGCTGAACATGTGCCTGCTGTGTGTGTGTGTGTACCTCACTTGCCCTTTTTCTCACCTTCACAGATGCCATGGTGTTCAAAGGAATTAAGCACTTTTAGCCCGTGTTTATCAAAACAATCCCTTTCCCTGCACCATCTCTCAGAAATCATAGACCACCTCACAACCTCTGACCCTCCTCTTTTTACCGTGGTAATGAAAAGTTTTACAGGAACTGAGGCAAGTATTTCTCTAAACACTTTCCAACCTCCACCGATCATACACTTCACAATCTGTTCTGCTTTTTTCACCGTTACGTGAGCTAGGGAATCGTTTTCGACAACACAGTGTAGGCGGATGTCCTTTTTTCAGTATGCACAGCATCTGTGTAGGCTGCCTGCTGGGCTCAGCTCTCTTATGGATAGGGCACTGGAAAGCCAGGCTCCCCGGTGCAGTCAGACAGATGCAGACTGGTGGGCGCCTCATCACTAACTGCCTGCAGACAGACACACAAGCAGCGGCTACAGTGTATCAACGCTCGGTTTGAAATGAGCTGTGGTGACGGCAAGAGTGATGTGGAAATACCACACATGTGTGCCTGAGTCCACTTCCCTGGCCTCTGACCCGCCATCAGTCTGTTTACATCCTATATCATGAGTCAGAACTTGTGAATGAAAAAAAAAACAATACTGTGTAGGATGAGGAAGGTTTCATCAGCATGTATGCATAATTTATTGGCATTATGGTTTTATTTGTTGTCTGTACATTAAAGGAATAGTAAGTCGTTGGAAAAGGTGCTTATTCGCTTTCTTGCTGAGAGTTAGATGAGAAGATTCCAGTTTCATATGTGATGAATGTATGACGCTAGCAGATGGTTAGCTTAGCTTAGCCTAAAGACTAAAGATATAAAACCACATTGTGTTGTTTTTACACTTTTTGTACAGAATAAACAAATAACTTATAATGTTTTAATTAGTTAGCTTAGTTAGCTTAATTAGTGAGTTTGTTACCGTTCAACAAAGCTAGGCTAGCTGTTTCCTGATGTTTCTAATACTTATGCTAAGCTAAGCTAACTGGCTGCTGGCTGTAGCTTCATATTTACCATACAGACATGATATGATATCTCTCCAAAAACAAGTGTTTCTTGTCAAAATGTTGAACTATTCCTTTTTGAGATGATATAAAATCAAGTCAAGTTCACTAGAAAAATGTATAATAGATTTTGTGTACTGCAGTGGAACTGAAATGTAATGGTTATAGAGTACATATTACACAATATGTGATTGTGAATGTGAATCTGACGGTTCTAATATGTTTTGTTCTGTTTGTACAGTATGTTATAGACTGCCACCATGAACAGGTGGATGGATGGATAAAGTTTGGTTGAGTAGTGGCCGGTGAAATAAATAGCTTTACATAAATTAAGCATAAAAGCAGAGTTTTCATTTAACCCTAATTAAAATTTTTTGACAACATGAACACCTAATGGCTGAATCAGTATAAATGATTGTGCCAAATTTTTCTATTCTTGGAATATGGTTCACATGCTGTGACGTAGAAAGGTAATGGGTGTCAGCAGTATTTTTCTTTGGTATAAAGGCTACTTTTTGCTGGACACCTTGGGCCTGACATACCTTGTCAGCTTATATTAGCTAGGTTGTCTTTACATTAGCTCACATAATTACTACTAAAGTAGATTATAAAGAACCTGAATAGGCAGCACATACTTCATGTCTGAGAGGTTTTCCCCCTGCTACATCTCTATTGGTCTATTGGTATACTGTGTCTGTACTGTCTAGTTGAGATGTCTCTCAAGACATTTCAGATGATGAAAGACGGCATCAGTTCCACAAGATGAATAATTAACTAGTTATTTTTACCCCTCTGGGGCATGAAGCAACTGCCAGTGTGTGTGCAGACAGGTGAGAGGATTGCAGACTGTATAAACGATGGCATTGAGTCAGAGGATCTCATGGTTTAACAGGCATGCAGCCAAGCTTGTTAATAAAAGGCCCTACTAGGGATTTCTCAACATTCAGAGTACTCTCAAATTTGAATAATTCAAATACAGAAGTATTGTAAAGTTTTTTCTACATCCTGTGCTGCTGTTCTTGTAGATTACATCATTATAAGCAACAGGGAGGAAGCTTTAAAAAAAAATGTTTCCCGCAGTTGGGTTCCTAACGAAGCCTTCAGTGTTTCAGGCAAACTTATCAGATGACTCAATGACTCAAATCAGATTTGAGTCATTGTACTTGATGATGGATAAACTGAGCCTACAAGGCTACAACCTTCTGAATTATGCACATAGTGCAATTCTCCTTGGTGCTATACATGTAAAATATACATGTAAAATATAGGTACAGACCTATATCCCCTCTTGCTTCCAAGCTAATGGATAAAGAAGGAGTAGCAGGTAAAAATGACCAAAGCAGGCACACAGGCACTCAGCTGTTTTTAATTATATATATCTTGCATCCCCTGTCAAAATAACCCCAATGTGCATTCCCTGTAAGTGTATCAATATGAGCTGGACACTATTTACAGACATAGAGCTCCATTCCCTTGGTTGGAGAGGGGGGAGGGGGGCAACCTCAAACCAGAGTAACTCAGCTGGGAGAACTGAAAGTACCAACATCAGGTATTTTCAGCCTTTCTTCCATCTAAACCATAAATAAACCTTGTTCATTCCAGAGTCACAGGGTACAGGCTGCATGTCACAGCTGTTGCGATAGCCGTGTCTCTTTTGTAAGGCTTTTAGTGTAGGTGGTGTGTTTATCCCACCGGTCACGCTGAGGCAGCCACCATGGGGCCTCAGCCCTCCTCGCTGAGTGTTGGCTGAGTTTGCCCACGCTCTGCTCTCCACTGCGAGCTGTCTGTCTCTCCTGGTACCCAAGCTGTCAAATATCTTCACGGGAAACATAAAGCAGGAGGGGCGGGCCGAGAGGGGACGTAATTTTCACTAAATTACAGAGCAAGTATGACCCTCACACACGTTTTTTTTTTTTTTTTCTGGCTCTAGAGGGAAATGATGAGGTAAATGTGACTAACCATTAAAGAGCAAACATAAAGGCTTCCATGTAATTTCATGAAATAGTCCATTACAGTGCTAATGTTTGCATACCAGATTTGCCTGTTATTCTTACACTGTATAAGCACATTATGTTCATGGGCAAATGTACATATATCGCCATGTAGTTCTGTTAGGTTGTGATAGATGGTTCAATATTGTCACTTATTATTTTACCAGGTTCAGATGACTGTTGTTCTTTACTATATCCTCTGTAATTTTCTTCTCTCTTTGGTTTTATCTCGGTATTTGTTAAATGTAAACATGGGTGATGACAGACCGGAACATTAGCAGCAGCGAGACATTAATGCCACATCACGCGCAATCACTTCATACGGCTCCCTTTCCAGAATAGAAATTAAAATCCTCCTCATAGCTCATAGTACCCTATTACCCCACTACAACACTGCGCTCCCAGAATGCAGGCTTACATGTGGTTCCTAGAGTCTCCAAAAGTAGAATTGGAGGCAGAGACTTCAACTATCAGGCTCCTCTCCTGTGGAACTATCTTCCAGTTTCGGTCTGGGGGGCAGACACTCTCTCTACATTTAAGAGTAGGCTTAAAACTTTCCTTTTTGATAAAGCTTATCTTTAGGGCCTGCCCAGGTTTGTCTTGGACCAGCCCCTAGTTATGCTGCTATAGGCCTAGACTGCCGGGGGACTTCCCATAATGCACTGAGCTCCTCTATCCTCCTCTCCCTCTGTACACATTCATGCCCTGTTAATACATGATTCTAACCTGGCATCTTCCCTGGAGTTTTGTACTTTCTCGTCTCGCAGGTGTGGACCCCCGGATGCGGACCGCCTGCTGTCCCCTTGGTCCAGCTTGACACCCACTACTATTATTATTAGTCATATTTCTATTATTATTGTTTTTATTGTTATTATTGTTGTTGCTGTGCTTCTCTGTGTCTCTCTCTCTCCTCCCCCCCTCCCTCTTTCTCTCTCAACCCAACCGGTCAATGCAGATGGCCGCCCACCTAGAGTCCAGTTCTGTTTGAGGTTTCTTCCCGTTAAAGGGCAGGTTTTTAAATTAACGAGTACCGTCTAGACTTGCTCTTTGTGCAAAGTGCCCTGAGATAACTTCGGTTGTAATCTCTATATAAATAAAATTGACTTGACTTGAATTGACCGCCTTTCCGAGGTGCAACACCCCATCTGCTTGCTGTATTTGTGTGTTGCTGCGAGGACAATAACAAGGTATGTAAGTAGGGCTGTTAAACGTCAACAAGCACCCCTGAGAGCAGCTTCACATTTCCTCCACGTAACATTATCATTGGTGAAGCAGCTGTAGATATCCGTCCCACTGCTTAGCCCGTAAGATGGATCTCCTGCACTTCACTGACAGCAGATATTCCATTATATCAACCAGCAGTCACCGTCTCCTCCCCTGAATTATTGCCAGCCCTGTTACTTGCCTCAGCACCAAATTGGCTTAGCCAGTAAATGAAGGATTTGAATAATACATTCCACCTATCTCCCTCCTTTTCTTCTCCACCCGGACTTCATTTAGTGACATTATCATCTTTTCATTTGGAACAGTTTCTCCAGATTTATATGGAGCATTACCAGCCATATCCAATGCACAGCAAGTCAAACTACCTGATATCGAAGGCAGTACTGTCATTTTTTTTTTTTTGCATTTTTATAATTCAAAATATTAGAAAATCTAATCCAGTGGTGCTGTTGGGCTCATTTGCTCTGTTAGTCTCAAACCCTACAAAGTGTGAGACACATGTAAACCTGCATTGACCAGAACAATACCTGGCGTGTCCTCAGAAGCTGAACTGTCATGTGCAGTTGTAATTATGAATAAGTACAGTTGCGATGCCTTGTAGCAGTCATTAAACACAATGAAAAGATAATTACTTACAATTAGTTTGGTTGTTTATTGATCAATTCCCACTACAGTTTTATACATATTCATCATTCTGAGATATTAAGAACAGAATCTTAATTTAAATTTACTGTTATTCTAAGACAGTGTAGTTTTATAGTAAAATATGAATTGGTGTTACACTTAAATATGCAAAAAACAAATATGTGTGTGTAATCTTAAGTACAAATATGTGACTATAAATGGGAAAATGTCTGTTGTTGGATGTACTGTATATGATACAGTTTTCTGACTTTGCTTAGTCATTTCTTCAACTGAAAACTGGAAATCCAGAAACAGAATGATTGCAACCAGTTCTTGTACTTTACCATTTGCTGGGTGCAGCCATAAAATATACCTTAAAGCATGTACAGACTATTATTTAGTGGCAAATTCCATGCTGCGCTGATGCTTGTTTTGACAGGGCAATCATGTTGAACTGAATGTGCAGCTTCGAGTTAAAACCCCTGAAAGCATCGGTTTAACTAAAACTCGTAAAATGACAAAGCAACAAGAGTGTTGTATATTTCAGTGTAAACAAACCTATTACCTCCATGAATTATACACTAAATATATCTGTTCTATAATAAGAAAAGACCCAGCAGTCCCCTGTCAATAACACCAGTAAGATGACGCCATTTGGCTTTACTTTAAACTTATTCCCTTATCCACTTGCCTTACCACTACACATCATAAATCATTACTACATTATGAACAGTTCTATCCACTGGGAATCAAAGCTCATACCTGGACGACATTAAAGCGCTCGTGCTCTCAAGGTAAATTCAGTGGGGGATCTTCAATATGAAAACCCATCAAGCCACCCCATCTGCTGCACTCTGAAAGTTACAGAGTCCTCATGTTGTATCTGAATAAAAAAAACAAAAAAAGCGATTAAAAAGAAGCCTGCGCCTACGAGCCTTTTTATAAGAAATATTTTGCATACTAGGTTTCAGAATTGAAGTGGAAACATTGGCATTTGTCAGAATTCTTGGAGTTTTACCCGCTCTAAAAAGAAGGTAACCTTTGGCTATGACCTGTTCTTTTTTTATTGTGCCAGCTGATGCATCAGCTGGGTCCCGATATCTTCATTTTTTTGGAATTCAGGGTGGCGTGCAGTGGCAGCACAATGCTCAAAGGCTACAGTGTCTGTATGGGGTCACATATCAGGCTTGCCCTGGGGTCGTGAAGATATTAGGGAGCATGATACAGTGTGTCTGTCATTCTCAATGCTGCAGCTGCAGTGCTGTGACTTCCTGGGCCAGGCTGTCCATGTCCACATTTCACAGCTTCAACGTGACTGCTGCAATGAGACAAGACATTGCAGCGTCTGTGCCAAGTCCTCACAACCACTTGCTCCCTCTCACAGAAGAGCATCTGCAGCCTGGCTGCCGCTTCCCGACTTGCTCGGGTCATCCGTAAGACTACGTCATTACAGAGGACATCAGGCTGCACTCTCCATAAATTAAATCGGGGACTGCATTTACACAGGGACAGACGATCTGGGTTTAACCCTTGAGGCGCAGATCGGATTTTTCCACAGCTATATCTAAGCAGGGAAATGTCTGTTTTCTACTTCTTAACAGAGCCAGAATCAGATTTTACATCTGCATAGACACTCAGTCAACATTGCTGTGACTTCCACAGCCGGTTTGACCATGTTGTGGTCGTTTGCAAAATTTAGATATAGGTTATGTGTAGGATACAAATCCACAAATACAAAGAAACCTGCATTTAAGCATGTTGATATCATCTCCCACCCAAAGAAAACCTACTTTTCAACATCCTTTTACTGTATCACACTGCAGGTCCATGTGGGTGGGAATTTGTATTCAGCAGGTTCTTGTATTCAATAATTTATCATTGATGTGTATTGATTTACTATCACAGGGACCAAGGGTTGACCTCTTCAGTGAAATATGGTCTACTTCAATAGCTGTCATGGCTCCTCCACCCCCCTGATATTTACAGACCACAACCATCACAATGTGGCAGTTTTTATTTCTCTAATGGGACTCTTTAATGGTTTCCATTTACACTGTTGTGAATGTACCATCGAGGCACAACAGCCTGCAAACAAAACATGTTAAACAATGTGACTATTACCAATATACTCAGGCGATATCTTAGGAAATGTTCTCAGACACAGTCGAGCTCCCTAAAGACACATTTTTTTTAAAGTTAAGAAATCATCAAATAATATGAAATGGACATATCAAGCGCTTCTTTTGATTATTAAAGGGCCCCCTGTTGGTCGGACCAATGGACCTTTATGTGGAGAAAAATTATCTCCTCCCATGCGATACCAAATTAAACATACCCCCAACCAGATTGTGAAATTGTGCAGTTCAAAACCATTTCCAGCGCAGTGGTGCAGCCCATACACATAAAAAAGGCGGAAAAGTTTGCTCATGGATAGGCTGTTCAAGCTCTAAACCCCTGTGTGACGTCGCTGTCACTTTTCACTCCGGCTGTCTTCATTTAATGAAACTATTCAGTTTTTTTTTTTTGTTTTTTTTTTAAGAAAACACGGGCTATCACGCGTTTTCACTTCAGCCGGTGGAGTTGCCATAACCCTCCCAGCATCCGTGTTGAACCCGCCACCATTTATAGCCTCGCAGTGACAAACAATCTTATTATGAGATTTAAACTTTGCCTCGGCTAGACTGGAGGATCAACATGCGCTCCTCTCGCAGTTATTCCCCTGCAGTTTCCCAACTGATACAGTAATACCTACCTACATACCCGCCTCCTTTGAATGTGGTTAAACGCCGGTGTCAGCTCTCGGTGTATAATAGAAAAACCCAAGCAGGGCTCTGGGTCTGTTCAGCACACATAAAGGCGAGCGGTGAGAGGAGCTCAACCCTGAATTAAATCACTCACGGCTAAATGGATCTTTGAGACTCTCCCTCGACGCAGTCAGTCGCTGCTTCAGATCGAAAGCAGACAACTGGGATTTTTTTTTTAATTCTTTATTATCTAACAGAAATATCTCCTCTTTGAAAATGTCTTGTGTTCGTGGTGGCATACAGTAAGCGGCCAGCTTTGTATCGGGAAGAAGCTCTTGCTCCGCGATCGTCAAGCAGGTAAGCTGTGCTGGATATTGTACTTTAACATCGCAGTTTACAGACAGCATGTACTTTGTTTCCATTGCATTCACAGGAGGTGGGAGCAAGCCTCAAAAGGCAAAATATTACTGTTTTACTTTAGTGCGGCTGTTGTGCGTAAAACTGTGTGGTCATGTTCTATAACTCTTATCTTAGAAAGCACATACGCATCTTACAAAACGCAGAGCTTAACTTGAACACCAGCAAGCTGAAGTCGGTGCATTTTGAGAAATGTTAACGGGACACTTCTTTGCTTTGACTGCGGTAAATAATGTCAGTGCCATTAACTTTCTCTATTTTTAACATTTTTTTTTTTAAATCTCAATATTTATTTGCCTAAATGGCGGTGCGTTTTACGACACGACAGATTTGCATTTGTTCTGCAAACACTCCACCTGATCAAAGCTCCAGTGAAAAGTACTGTAGTCGGTACTTTGCAACTGTAAGCCTCCAGTAAAGCCGCCCGCTTGAGATGTCGCTTCAGCACCACGGACAGCTCCCGGGCCGCCTCAGTGCGCCAGTAAAGGCTGAACTTTATGTCAGAGAATCAGACACAGAACATGATATTAATATGTATCTAAATGAGAAACCCAGTGCTAATATGAAGCTTTACTTGATCTAATTATTATATATTTTTAAATAAATAAATAAATAAAATGTTTTCCTGTTACAACACTAGGCCTACCCAGCCTACACCACAGTCACAAAATGACAAGCCAGTTTGTCGAATCTGCACGTGAACCATCCAAGACACCATACCATGTAACGCGCTGCATTAAGTCGTGACAAATGGTGTGATTTTGACAGTTTATAACACAAATATTAAATGATTAGTGCCTCAACCATTATGCTGGCATTACACAGGCTTCTACTTACAGTAGCTCTGTGCAGTCTCACTCAGATTAGCTGAGGATTTTGCTGCGTCTGTACCATCTGTCTGGGAAATGCATACTATATACTTCACGGTAGGCTAGACGTGTTGATTCATTTGACACAAACCTTGATATGGATTGATTTCTTCTTCTTTTTTTTTTTTTAGTCAGCAGAGGGCTAATTTCCAAAGATGTTTAGCCAGCTATATGAAGTCTTTCACACAAATGAAGACTCCCTTAATTCAAGGTCTCAAGGCGTCAGGGGAGAAAGAGGTGGTGGTGATGGTGGTGGTGTTAAAAACATGCTGAAACAACGCCAGATTTAAAGTAACCTGCACCTGCAGTCACACAACAGCCAGAGAAATGACAAGCTTATAGGAACAATTCACTGGCGTTTCACTCAGCTGCACCGTGGACGTAGGTGTAGGAGTGCTGTATCATTCCTGCTTTGGTTAAAGAATTTGTTACTGTCCTAGTGACATTTAAAGGCAGGAAAGCATTTAGGATATAAAGCTTAAACAACCCGTCTGATGCCACTAAACTGCAGGCATTGGATTAATTGGCAGTGATTGTTCTTGTTCCAGTCATTTAATACAGGAGATCAGCCCCAGCTTAGCCTTCGCCATCAGCGTGAGTCACCACAGTATCTTACTTCTCCCAACTTTTAATGTCTAGAGTTATAACTGTTTCCCAACATTTTAGTTTTGCTGCTGTTGCTAAAGCTGTCTCTCGCATTAGCCTTCACATCTCCCTTTTCCTGTCCCCGTCTCCCTTATCTTGATTATGCAGCTGGATGATTGAGTCAGCTATTTTGTATGCAAGTTGCCTGAGCTTGGTTCTTTGTGGAGGAGAGAGAGAGAGAGAGAGAGAGAGAGAGAGAGAGATCGTGCTGAGGATACTGAGAGAGAATTACAGCTTCTCATAACGGTGAGGAGTGGAAAAGACGAGGCTGCCCCGTTCGATAAATTGCTGTTTGAAAGAGACAGATATCCTAGGGGGACAACGGTTTTGGAAATGTGACCAACCTTTCTAAATGGAAATAGCGGCACACATTACAGTTATCCACGGCTCTATACTGTGGACGACGAAAATTGAAGCATCTCAAACTCTTTGCTACCAAGTTAGTCTGAGATAAACCTATTTCATCTGAATTGAGAGAGATTGAACGTTGTACTGTGAGTGTATACATTTATGTAGGGAGAAGATCTACAGTTTCATGCTAAAAAAAAAACAACCTAGAATTCAAACATATCCTGGACGGACTTGTCCTGATGGTTGAATGGTGACTGTCACATCTGCAATTTCTATTATGAAAAGGGGCATAAAATCATCTCTCCTGTATTGCTGATCCTGTTGATAGTCAGTACTTATGGTGTTTATGGTGTTTGTGTGTGTGTGTGTGACAGTGAAAACCCTATACATACAACGCAGCTGTTTTCACACTGCTATCATGTTGTAGAAAAGTTACCGAGGCTTGGCCGACTGTATGTTCAAGCGGAGATGCTGTTGTTATACGGTTAACAATGTGGAAAGTGTAATCAAAGGGACCAGCGCTGTGAAACATATGGTACAGCAGCATGGTGTATTTCAGTTCGTGCTCCACAGCTTTCCACAACCGTAAAATTCAATAGGGCGACTTCCTGTGCTGTGAGTAGTTGCGTGCCGTTTTACAAGAGGTGTTGCGCTTTCTCAGTCTCAAGTGTCCCATGTGATACTCACCTGTTTTATAAGAGGAAGAATGAGCTCTTTTAGCTCAGCAGTGAAGAATGGCATAAGGACGTGAAGTTAGTCACATGGGGGAAACAAAAGAAAGGAAGGAAAGATGTAATTCCTTTTTTCGTGCTAAATGTCTGGATTAGAAGAGGCAAAAGCCCAAAATATTTTAGTTATACTTAAATTGAACCAAACAGCACATTGTACATTAATAAAAAGATGAATTATATAACATTTCACATAAAAGATAGGAATGTTATTCACTTTTAATAGAAAACAATTGGAATACAAAATGTTCATTGGCTTGTTTGTTTGATGATGTAGCAGCTAAGTAGAGCTAACAGCTTCTTATTATCTTAGCTTTGAAAACATGCAGCAATTAATGCATTAGAATTTCTCAGCATTTCAAATTCTGTTTTTGCAGTGGCCAGACTTGTGAAGAGCTCTCTGTGGTGAAGGACAGGACCTTCAGTGACACTGTCAGAGTTGCGCCTCAGGACAACAGACATGAAAAGGAAACGTTATTGACAGTAACTTAACATTCAGGAAGGAGTGCAATTGGTTGAGGATTTCCAATATCTAATAAAGGCTGTAACTACCAGATAAGACTGGAAATACAAAAACTGCTGCCCCCCATAAAAATGCAGATGCCGGGGGCACATTTTATTTAGCCGCTGCAAAACAAAGATGCACCTTTGGAGAGATGATATCCCCTAGAAAGCGTGCAAAAAAACAAAAAAAAAAAACAAAACATTAGCAAACTTCACCTTGAATCAGCAGCTCATGAGTCATTAACTGCACATCGCGTTCACAGAGCTGTGGCCTCGTCTCATCTCAGGAAAGAATGTATTCGAGTTTACTTGGGAGTTCATTGAAAGTGGCAGCGATTGTCCTTTTGATTCCAGCCGCGTTTCAAGGGAAAAGAAAAAAAAAAAACCCGGCAGATGTGACCATTATTACTTGGTACTTTTATTTCTTACTTACTAACATTTTATGTGCTGATTACAGCTCAGTAGAAAATGAGATGACATTTGAAAACTGATCAGCCCACAGAGCTGAGGAGAACGTATGTACGTGAGAGGAAAGCTGGAGACAGTCAAGTTGGTATAAGCATCTCTACCATTGACAGACTGTGGGGATCAACCCGGAGATGTAGGGATTCACTCAAGGGTGTGAATCAGTCATAATTAATTTAGGAGCGCACAAAAATTATTCCACCCGGATGCCAGAAACGTTTCTGTGTAGTTTCCCCAGCCACCTGCTGGCTGCTTTATGATAGACGAAGCCCTTTAGTAAACAAGCATTACGAAATGGCAGAGTGAGGTGCATTGAACATTGCTCTGTCTCTTCCTTGCCATCTCCTCTGCAAAGTAATTAGATGCCGGGATGCAAAACACCATGGCAGTGTATCTGCAGGCACCGGCTCTGCTTGATGAATAGCCTGTACATGAGAGCCCATTAAAGCTGGCGATACATAACAGTTCTGTCAAAGCTCACTTTGGAAGCAGGACTCTTTTGTTTGGTTTCTTGGTGAGTGCGTGTCAGAGGACATCCCGGATCGCCTTTGCTAAATTCATGCTCTTTTTAACATCAGATTATGCACATAATGAGATCATAGCAGTGTGGGTCAGGCAGGTAGAGGGTCTTTAAACATTACAACTCCACATATACTACTACATATGTCTCACTATATGCAAGGCTCTTAAAACTGAACTCTTATCAGTCATATTCTCTTCCAAAAGGAAATTTTTAAGAGATTGTCAAACAGTATAATACCATTAACACGCACTAATATATATTTGAATAGCTGAGCCAAACCCCAAAGGATCGGGGTCATTACTTAATTAAATCCTAAAGCCAATTTCTTTAAGAGGCAATGATTATATTTCGTTTTTCTTATTTTTTTCCCCCCTTCCTGCCACCTACAGATCATAAAATGTCTCTAAATTTCTACTGGGAGTTTATACATACAACTGATCAGCCACGGTTGTCTCCAAATTATGATAATGCGCAAATATGGGGGATTACATTAACTTCACACATGATTTAACATTTGCTATATGTCCATATGACTCATGTAAAGTCTGTACCATAAATGACTCCCTTCAAAATATTTTTTTTATTGCAAATCACTTGCCATGTAGGCCTTTACTTCAAAGTTTGACTTGCTCTGACAAGCATCGGCATTCTGTAAAGGATCACACGCTGTAAGGTGCCAATCTTAGTAATAGCAGTTATAAAAGACCTATTTAGCCATCATTAAGGTGCTTATGTGGGTTGCAGACACAGGTGTGATTATTCATTTTTCTTCGGTTGACATCATGCTAGAAACGGATCAAAACAAAGTGTGATCTGGTGACTGCACATCCTATACCGCGACCCGATGATGGAGGGAAATGATAAAATATCACACAGCATCCTGTCGATTTGAGCTCTTGCACCAAAGAGGTCACGTGCCATCAGGTATGAATGAAGATGGACGACAATGTATCGTGATGACGCATTTCGTTTATTGTAGCTGATTATCTTCAGTGCAAATACCCACTTTTATGGCGTAATATAGATTAGAGCTTGGTAACATTTTAAGGATCATAAAAATGATCAGAAGATGTGGTGCTCACACAACTAGGCATACTGTACATGCAGAACACACACAAACATCCTCTCTCTCACGGAAAAGACAGACACCAATCACATTAATTGGTTCCTTGGGGAAATATAAAACCCAAGCAGTAGGTCTGCAAAGTCCGAGGCACTCAGAGTCCACCAAATAAGAAAATATATTTACGATAGTGAGCTGTCAGTCTATCAAATTAAAGCCATTTTATAAGGCAGACTTGATAGGCCGTGTTTTCGCTGTGAGCTGCACATCTTTTGTTTGGATAATTATATTAGATTTCAGTGCAGTTGCAAATAGCGTTAGAAGATGCAGCTGATTAGATCCCTGATTGGTAATGCAGCGTGATTAGGTAGCTTTCCTACCAGTTATGAAATTTAAATCAACAGCCTTTAAAGGTGACAGATGCTCCGTGAATAAAGTCAGCACACATTCCTCACTGAAGGCAAATGCTTTTCATCGAACGGCGTGAAAATTCTTTAAGGGTCAATAGGTGCCAAAAGTCACATCATGATAATCAATCAGTACTGTAGCTCCCTATGAATGTTAAGTAACCTCAGTCTGTGCATGTACACAGCTAATGATGCTCTGAGGAAATGAACCTGTTCAATGACTTCAGCAAACATTCCCAAGCACAATTTTTTTTTTCTTTTTCATCAACAATCCCAGTGTGCAACAGTGTGGCTCTTAAAAGCTTTGAGCCTCAGTGTTTCTATTCTGCACTCTTTCATGAAGACTTTAGCGCCTACAGATACTCCTCTGCCTCTGTATACTAAAAATATTCAATATGTCAAAAAAAAAATCTTTTTCTTTTACATTTTGAAGTTGTTAATTGATGTGTTATGAATGTTAATTCATAGAGTATCTGTGCATGCACTATAATAAGACTTCTAATTCAGTTAGTAAAGGTTAATCATTTCTCTAAGTAACAAGCTCACACCACTCACCCTTTCATATTAATTCACACAACCTGACAGCAAAAGATGGAGGGTTTTACTTCAGTTTTCTGCATCTCTTCTTTGTTGGGAAGAAGTTGACTTGTAGTATCTGGAGACTCGTTCAAACTATTTATTCTGAAAAACAACCACGATAAATGCAAAAATACAGCGTCTCATAATGTGATTGAAGAACTGGAGAAACACTTTGCAGTGATGTAAATGGCAATAAAACGCAGGACATTAGTGAGAACTACAGTTATACCAGAATTGTCCTTTCACCATTCAAGCACAAAGTTATTTTGACACTCACAAAGTTGCTCGATAATGCCTTTTACTTTTTAACTCAAGGGGTTGATTGTGCTGCTGTTTTTGCTCCGTGCACCCAATTGCCCCTTACAGACTGAACAAACATTTCTCTAAGTGTACAATCATCTGAAGTGAAAGCCAAGAAGACAAGGAGCAATCAGATGATCAGTCCAGGACTCATCTACACTTTGATGTTGTGTGAAGGTCATCCCTTAATCTTCCTTCACATCGCAGCCAAGCACATTGTCGTACAACCGTCTGATGGATGATTTGAGCAAACCGATTGCTTCCTATTGAGCCAACTCTAAAGAAGCCATACAGGAGACGTGCTGCAATGTTCGTGAGTGCTTGATGGCTGATGGGCAACCCCTACAAAAAAAACCCAGCTGACCCAGACAACAAGGTTACCTCGGTCAACATCAGACAGTGTTCTTCTAATCACTGAAAAGCAGGGACCTTTGTGAGTGAATTTCTGACTTGTTAACATTGTTAATATTGGAAGGATAATTATCATTACCACTTTTCTTAGAAGGCTGAAAGGGATGATTGTATGTTTAGTCAGGCATGGTCTAAAGACAGAAAAAACACGTACATATTACATTTAGATCCAATATATTGTATCAGGAATACAGGAAAGCATTGAGTCACATTTTCATTCATAATGTGGAACAATACTGCACTAGTGATTGCAAGTGGTCCTTTCTACTTCCTGCAGTAACAGCCTTTTGACTCACCGTGCGGCTGCTGTAACAGAAGGCTTTTATCTCTCCCACAATCCCACCATTTGTTTTACTATTGAACTTCTGTATTTGGGCCCGCTGAGACTTGACAGGGGAACAAAACTAAAATTCCCCACTTTTTTTATTTTCGGGACATTTAACAGTTCTTTTATTATACAGTAGGAAGATCACATTGCCAATAAATGGAGGCGAAAGTTCCTGCAGCATTGAACTATCCTTCAGTACCTCACCTGAGCTTCTATCGGGGACAGATAGCTTGCAAAACCACAAAGAAAGGATTCACAAAGTCAAGCTGCACTGAATGGGAAGATGACTGCTTTAAAGACCAGTCGAGAAGGGCAGGTTGTAAATAATAGGGTGACTGACTCATCAATAATTTCATCAGCCATATGTCTAGCCTTTGCAACTTGCGCACGACCTTGACTGTTGTACTGTGGGGATCAAAGGTCACTTTTGTGAGGAAATAATTAAGTAAAGCGTCTTTTGATAGCTAGTGACTCAGTGAGAGCTGCCAGAATACCTTTAATGCATCTTTACATCTCAACTTAAAAGCCTTTAAGCACTTCTGTCAAGATGGTGTATAGCTTTTAAGTTTTGGCTGGCGAGCAAAATTCGCTTACCTAAGCACATGTGTCTTGTCATGATTAAAGAGTGCAGCATGTTCCCGAGTGTCCGTGCAATGACTCCTCTCAGGCTTTAAGAGAATGACTTCATTTTAACTAAGTAATACTTGTTAAAGCTACAGATTGTCAGTGAAAAAAAAATGTGTTGATAGGATATTGTTACCATAGAAACTGCTTCCAAACTTGGAGCAAACATACCAGCATCTACTTATAAAAATGTGCCAGTATTCACACCATTACCAGGCCACAGTGTACCATGACACTCATATTGGAGAGCGTTGCTGCATACTTGACTTACTGTTCATTGACACTATCAGAAGGCTTTAATACGATGCAAATTATTCAAAGAGCCTGATTTCTATGCAGTCGTCTGCTAAACGAAGTCTTGAAAAGGCCTTGGTGTAAGCGCTTTTCACAATGACTTGCATAAGGGGCCTCGAAACAACTAACATGATAAATTAATTAAGACTCGCACTGTTTGTAAAGAATCCCACTGAGTCCCTTGTGTTTCTATCGTTGTGACTGATTAAACAAAAAAAAAGTGTATCCATCACAGAGAAGATTGATTGCAGAGCAACAAAGCAAGGCAGAACACTGGACTTTTAAAGTAATAACTGAACTGAGCCACATCAAGCGAAAGAAAATCACTATATTTGGTGTGCCCAGAGCAATGAAGTCAGTGTTGCACTGTGCCAAGTTTTGAGAGTGCTGTGACCAAATACTACAGATCATGATTCAGATCGGATGCAAGACCTTTCTTGGCAGCGTACTTGCAGCTTACAGCAGCGAATTGGGAACATATCAATATTTACCTGGATAACTGCCATCCTGAAAGCTGATGTCTCTAAACAACAGCCAGATGAATAACATCTTGTGAATATAACTTATTTCTCCCAACAGCTGATGAAATCATAGACCAAATGGTCTTGGTAGCATGAACACTTTTTCCAAACATACTTCTTTAACGATTATTATCCAGGCTGACAGCTGGCAAGAAAAAATGGTCCATCCCCAGCTGCAGCGCATCAATCTGACGCTCCACCTGTTGTCTCTTCGCTCACGCCCCTCCGTTGCTCATTAAACAGCGCTGCCTTTCAGGGCGAATCAGCTCAGCCTGGTGATCACCCACTGTGAGACCAGAGCACAGAGAGAGAGAGAAGGGATCTGGGGTGCCAGATTGTCAGGCCTGTGAGGTGTTATTCCTCAAATAAATATGGAGATTATGTGTAAAGCCTGTATGCCAATTATGCTTTCCCACTTCTTTAGTAAGACCACTTGGAATTCTGTGTGAAGCTATGCACAATGAAAGAATGTACAGTCAGGCTCTCTTGTGATTGGATGAATATGTGCAGTATGAAACGAACAGGAACTGGAGAAAAAAAGCGAAAAGGTTCTTTCAGTAGATTCTTGTCTGTACAAAACAGGAAGCGCATTGTTCTCTCTGCACACCCACTGTTCAAGTCTCAACAATCAAGCCCATTGGAACAATAGGTGTTTTGTATGTGAGGGCAGACTCTATCCTTTCCTCTGGGCATCTATAATGCCAACCGCACACGCATATTTTCTTAGTTTATGTGTGCAGTGCTACACCATCAAAGTGTCACTCCATATGGTACCTTAATAAAACAAAATATTGAGTTATTTTATCCTCAGGATGTTGCTATGAAGTGAGTTTAGGTCTGTCAGTGTTCATGATCTTCGTCACATGGTGCATTTCTCCAAAGAAAGAATTGGCAAGTCATCCTGACTGAGCTTGTAAAACATTTCACACTGAATATTGAAGGAATTTTACCACACATTGTGTTGTTTTTCTACCATTGCGGCTCACTGATTAGCTGTCTGGTTAAAGTGTGTAGGGTTACAGTTTAAAGGTTTTCATGGCCAAATTCTGCAAAGACACAGATGATTCTTTTTTTTTTATGACCTCTGACCTCCCCAGCTTCATGGGTATGGTCAAAGTTATGCTTTGCTGCACTTATAACTCAACTGTGATCTCAGGATGTACCCTGTATATACTTCATCTTCAACTTCAACCACTGCAGTTCAGCAAAAACATGACTTTCAGCTGGTGTAAGTTACTTTTTAAAGGACAATTCCTCTTTTCCACCCAAGTCAACATTAGAACCTGCCTCTGTGTCCACTGGATTTAGACCTAAGTCCCTCTCATCACACAGTATAGACAGTTAAAGCCTGTAAAATTCAGCAACATTGATCAAAAACCGAAGCAGGAACCAAATCATTACCATCAGCCATTTTTTGCAGAGCAATTTGCAGAAGCTGAGTAATAATAGAGATGTTTCCTGTAAATGGATGCTGCCCTTCCCCAAGATGAGTTTGCTCTGCTACTTGGGAAAGTTTTCAAGTAACAGATTGAGTAAACAGACAGGTTAAGGCTTAGAGCAGAAGGTTTTATTTTTGAACTCATCATTTCTATCATTTGCTTCTCCCTTTTTTTAGTAATGTGCTGTGTGTTAAAATCTCAACACTGCAAAATAACAGCCGCTAAAATAAAACAGTTTTACAGGAGAGAGGAAGAAGAGAAGTAGAAAACATAGTTAGTATAAATGTGCAGAGAAACACATTTTAGAGAATTACAAGTTTGACACAAGCTTAATATGCAATACATGTTGTATAATGTTCATTTTTAGGATGGACTGTTGGAGGAGGTTCAGAAGTACCATTAAAAAAAAAAAAAAAATTTGGGTGCTCGCCATAACCTGTCTGAATTTAGATTCTTCCCAACCACTTTAGGCGAAATACAGGTGCCAACGATTTTCACATTTACAACCTACTGCCAAAACGCGTTGGCAAATTCCACATAAACCTGAAAGAAAAAAAAAAAATAACGCTAAAGGCATGTTTGCATCCCTTGTGATCTGTTAAACACAGATATTATGTGGAGGATAAGCCATCAAAATCATGAGGATCAATAAAATAATTCAAATAAAAAATAAAATATGTCAGTTCATTACCAGCTGCAGCAGGGATGCTGTACTGCGATTCTACTGCTAGCGTGTGTACTGTTTCACCAGTATGTGTGTATGATTTACCTGTCCCATGTGCACGGTTTCACTAATGCAAGTTTCAATCAAAGTCTGTCGTCCTCTCATGCAGCCCTGCTATACTGTAGCGTATATATAGTCTCAACCTACTACGTCATCTAGTGCGAACATAAGCAATCATTACAGGTCCTCATGCTCATATTTTTTGTTCATTGATTGTTTCACTATTATTGCTGCTGAATCAAGAGCCTGAGTGATTTTTCACAATTTGGTATGCAAGTATGCATTTGGAAAATCAATGCACGCTCCACCCTGTAAGTGAGTGGGTAAATTGATAGCTATGATGGTTATGCAGGGAAATAGGGATCCTGCATATGACCACTTTCATAAATGCAGTGGGGTTTTTTTTTGATTCTTATGGTCTCCTTCCTGGTTGTTCATTATGGTTACCCGCATCAAAGACCTGGACAAACACGACGTTGCGATAAACATCAACACACAGGAGACAATCATGGCGCTCTAGTGGGCAGAGTACTGTTCAGAGAGGTGATGAATACTGGAGTCTCATGGTGTCAGGGCATGGAAATAACCCGCGAATGAAGAGTGGAGCAGAGTGCTCAACTCATATATGGAGATCTCTGCACACTTGCACTAGCTGGTAAAGGATTATCATCAATAAAGTACAAATAATACAGTGTCCTTGCATGGCACAGGCAGGTGTCCTCCCTCCAGAGGATGTCTCACTATGGAAATAGATGACAAGTGGATGGCGTGCTTGAGGAAGAGGAAATATTTCTAAAAGCAGACACACATACGTTACAGTGGAGAACTGTAAATCAGCTCGCCTCATGGGGAAATGAGGGGTGTTTAAGGGGGTATCAGTAAAAAGTGTCTGCCCTGTAGCCTTCAGCTAATGGTTTTACAGTATGATGTTCTAGTGTCTGGAGGTAAAATATAACTCCCTGTGTCATTACAATAGAACACCACTCAAGCCCTTCAACGTCCTCCGAGTGCTCAGTGGAGTGCTGGATGAACTGCAGGAATAAGCTTGAGCGGTGTATACTTCAGTATATATACTGTATGTTTTATTCGAGGACAGGGCCTCCCTCGAGGGTCAGAGTGCCTATTAGCCCTGCGTGTGCCTGCTCAGACTTCAATCCTCGCTGCCGCAGGCACCGTCCCTCTGTCAATTCTTGGGTGTTGCGCCTCCAGTCCCTCCTCCAGGGAAGTTTTCAAAGAGGTACATCTGTTATGTCACAGTAATGCCAGAGATAACATGATGATAAACTTGTTTTATTTGCAAATTATCAAAAGAGTTTGCACATCATACTAGCTGTCTGTGATGTGCTCTACGGGCTCATAGAACCCTCATCGTGACGATCAGCTTAATTGTAATAATGCTTCAATGCGAGTTGATTAACTACAGTAGCCTTATTAATGTGGGAGCTGAAAGGTTTTTCCATTAATCAATAACATTTTAACTTTCCAGCATTAAATATGCATATTAGTATTAGCATCATTCATTTCCGCGATGGGAATAAACATATTCCTAGAAATGTGTGTGAGACAACCCCTCAATACAGCATGTAAAGCAAAAATTTGGTTTATTATAATTACATTAATCACAGCATAAAAGAGGTTGAAATTTCAATTAATTTTCCTTGATAGTCTTCTAAGATATGAGCTTGATTAAAAAGTCTAATCCATTCTGACCAGCATATAAATCTATATCAGAGGAAGTGGATATGTCCACAAGGGAAAAGCACATACTGTAGTGAATGTTGGGCTCTGCTCCCTGTTATTAGAGGTTCAGGCTTGACTAACTGTATCCTTTTCTGTCTAATCTGATTTGCACAGCTAAATGCTTATGTGTAGTGCTACGTGCTAGTGTCGCTCCACTTTTAATTAAAAAATCTTAGGTCTTTCACTTTTCATTATTCTTGCCGTTTAAGGATTTTCAGTATTCCCATTTGGCTGATGGGATCTGATGCGCAGTGAGATAAACAGTGTATATGACTGTGGCTGGACTGAGATGATGTTGAGTGCTACCTACAACTACAACCTCGAGAAAAGACATCCCCTTGTTTAAGTGCTGTACCCTTCATAATTAGAACATTCACATTAGAATTGGCAGTAATGATAATCCTTTTAGTCCATAATCTCATATCAAGCACCCTGCTAACACTGCATCAGTAACAGCACCGTAATAAGACTTGTATGCATTTTGTGCAAGTGAACTCACTTATGGGACCGTGTTGGACAACACGCATGTTGCAAAGAATTCTTATCTTTTCCGCCGTAATTTCCACTGAGTGTGAAACCTGCTTGATGGAAATGAGGGAATGAAATGTGTCGTGATGCATAAATCTTTTATGTGGACACTGTTCAAAGCAGTGGCACAGTGCCGCTTTTATCCTACTGTACAAAGAGTGCAGGATGTTTCCCGTCGTTAAAAATGAAATATTGCCTAAAGTATGTCATTCGCTGGTGGCCGGCGTATACATCAAAGCTTTTAAAGTTTTTGTGTCTGATTGCATCAGTGTGTAAAAGCCAATAGATATGAGTTGGGCTCTGCAGGCGATCTTGGCTGCCGTCCCTGCAGCTCGGCTTGCAGCCAGGGTTTGGACTGAGGCAAGGGCTCAAAAGTTTGAAGGGACCTCCCATAAGCGAGAGACCTTTGAACTTTGGATCCATTCTATTTAATTGATTAAAAGTGAAAACTTCCTCATTTGAAGTTATTTTATTTCTGCCGCAAACGTTTTCTTTTGTCCAGCCATCTACAGTACAGTTTCTTCCGAGAGGACTGCAGATGTCAGTTAGCCTCTTTGAGTGGTCAAACACTTATTTAACCCACTAACTCCTGCAAATGGATTTACTGGGCTTAATGGGCCTGTTTTGGCCGTAGAGAAGAGACTGGAGACTCGGCATGCCATTTTGTTTTACATACTCATAGGATGATGTAGTATAAGAGAGGAGAGGGCATTGTTGTGATCATTTGAATGTTTCTATCTTTTGTTTCTCCATAAATTTAAATAGAAGTAATTAAAGACATCTGTGATCCCTGTGAAAGGAATAGTAAGAGATTATAAGATTAAGCATTTTTGTTGAATTTATTAGTTTCTCTTAATCTCTTTATTAACACAAAGCAACACATTTACTATCAAACTAATAATCTGCTTAAAAATTACAACTGGTAACCTCTGTAATTTATTTATTTCACTATCCTCTCTGAGTCTGTGTATAATCTTTAGTTTTATTCCCTTTTTTTTCATAATCCCTGCCATATTAATATTTACAACATCCTCAAGTAAACAGCTTTCATAACAGGCAGCCTTCCTTTCATGTATCTTTCTATATAAAGCCTGCTGTCTGCGTTTGCTGTTGCCTGAACTACCCTGCCATGATTCATTTGCATTTATATGCATCACAAGCCATGCAAGGCTTGACCACATGGGTCTTCCTGGTGATCCGGTGGTGTAAGACACATACCTGGCAACCATGATGACCACTTTAAATCTAGCTCGGGGTCTTTGTCACATGCCAGGACCCATTCCTTCCCCTCATGTTACCGTGAACTGCTGAATAAAAGCAAAATGCCGTAAAATAATATGAAATAATCATCGAATATTTAAAGAAATATTCAGGAGAATATACAGGATAACCAGAGTATGTCGCTCTCTCTTGGTTTTGCTGCAAAAACAAGCTTTAAAAATGCTCATGTCATCTTGTCTGTAGAGATTTTTTTTTATTATTTTTTCATTCATTGCATGGATTTTTGTGAACCGCCGGCCGTGCTGGTTTTAGCAGTAGTCAAGTATGAGAAAACAGGCTCTTGTGGAGTTATGTAACAAGTCCTCTCACAAAACTGGAGTGGTGCCAATGGCAGCTTTGAGGGACCAGCTAGACCGGCCTCCTCTTCTCTTTTTAATGTGCTCTGGATTCACGGCCATGAGCCATCACACTTTCCCCGGTAGCCTACATAAACTCTTCTCCATTTCCGTCCTCTGGGTTTGGTCTTGATATTGTGCTGTGTCTGATTCTACCCCGAAACACCAGCATTACACTTAAATGGACAAGTGGGAGGCACTCACCTTCTTACATTGTTTTTATTGACTCAGACAGTTGAAAAGCACCGAGTAGAGTGAGAAAACACAGACAGAGGTGTCAGATACTGTACTGGAGGTACTTTGCTCTCAAACTTGTCAATAGATGCTTTGACAATGTAATTTTGTACTCTACTCTCTTCTTTTAAATGCGATTTTTGTGGAAATCAACAGAATTTGGGCAGTAGATTTTTTTTAGAATGGTAAAACTATTATTAAATATTGAATTATCGCCCAACTCTGCACGATCTGCACTCAAATCCACATCATTTTACTCGAATAAGAAAATTCGATTGCAGCCGCAGTCACTGAGTGCGAGACAAATAACTTCCTGTGACTTTCAAGATTTACTTTCCCGTCTCGTCAATCATCATTAGTGCTCGGCTGAATTGGTTCTTAGCTCCTATAAAATACGTGTTTATCTGGACACGTATTAGAACTGCCAAGCACTTTGATTGCATGGAGTGTAGCAACCAAGGCCACACAAATGCCCTGCCACTCCTGCAAGCTGTAAGCTCTTCCATGCACTGCTGTGAATTACCTGTCAGCATCGATTACAGAGAGTCGGTGTGGATGGGATCTTGGATTTTCTCTCCCTCAGAATTAAGATAAGCTCCTGCCTGCCTGTTTGAGATGCCCCTTGTTGACCCACCTGTTGAGTGTGATGCGAGATGGGTGTTTTGCCGCTGTGGCCATATTATCCTCGAGCTACACACACACACACACACACACGCACTCACGCCAAGCTGGCAGCACTCACTGTCCTCATCTGTTCACTTCTCCCCATCGCCCCCGTCGCTCGTCTCTCCTCTCACCTTTGTTTTCAGTTCTTGTTTTTCTTCTCTCTTCTCTAACCCCTCTTGCTAAGCTATCTGTCTGTTTTTATTCAACCTCATCTCTCTCGCCACACCTCGCTGACAGCAAATTCCAAAGAGAGTGTCCTATTTCTGCTGTTATCCAAGCAGAAATAAAACATTCTGCTCATTTAGTTTGTGAAATTGGAAATATACAAATTTAAATGGGCCATTTCCCGGTAGTTAGGGTGCACAATACCATTCACCTTGCCTTATGAATACAATAGATGTCTATTTGTGTGTAAAAATACTTTTCTTTTATCTGTTTAAATCTAATTCATTCATCTTTTTAATTAATATCTAACACTGACTTGAAAGGTGGTACGTTCGGTTACGATGGATACTAATGCTGATAAGCTTTCACTGCAGACAAGAAGTATCAAACTGGTCACAGGAAGTTCTCAAACCAGTCCTGCGTCTTTATTTTTGCAAAATAACAGCTGTAACCTGTCTCCCTGTAACCTGTCACTACTGGAATCTGTATGCATTCAAGATAACGGCCTTCAACCATTCCATCAGAAGTAGGATATTCAAACAACTCGCAAAACCCCCTCCCCCCACACCTTTCCAATGTCGGAATTGGGGGTGCTGTGTCCAAAAAGTCCTGTAACTTTCCAAAACAGACAGTCTGACACTCACACCCACTTCACGCTGTGATTGGCCAGCTGTGCGGTGATGAGAAAGTTGGCAGGGTTTGAACTTCTCTCTCTCAAGCTCTATTTTTTTCCATTCTTTGCACAATTATTTCTGTCATTTTTTTCAATCGCAACACTAAGGGTGTCTTCACACCTGCACTTTTGTAGTCTGGTTAATTCGAACTCTGGTTCGTTTTCCCTTTTGGTGCAATTTGTTTGGGCAGGTGTGAACACAGTAATCGCACTCAGGAGCAGAACAAAACAACCACACCGAGACTCCTTAGAGGAGGTGGTCTTGAGAGGTTCATTTGTGGTGGGAACATGATCCGACCTCGATCCGACCCGACTACTAGGTGTACTCTGCAAGTTTGAGCGAAATGGCTCCTGTAGCCTGGTGAGCTTTGCATACTGGGATGCGGATGAGCAAATTCAACAGATGCTAACAACTAGCCCTAGAATGAATCGAGATCGGACCTGGACTAGCACAACGTAGCACGTTGTATTTGGCCAGTGGACCTCCTTCAGGACCTTCTTCCTGTGCTTGCTTTCACCCCATCAGACACATCTGACCAATGAGTGAAGTGAACGTTCTCACGTGGCTTGTGGTGCCGCATTTTGGCTCACTTGAATTTTTCTGTGTGAAACTGAACCAAGGGGAAAATGCACCAAGTTCAACAACTTATCCACTGATTCAGACCAGAGCAAACAAACTATAGGTGTGAAAACGCCTTCCAAGAGAAACTGTCTCCAACCTATCAAACCAGCCCTTATTCTCTCTGGAGGACAAAATACAAGCAACTTCAAACAGCAACAGGTGTCGACTAATGTGATCGTCGTTACAGATTACAGACAAAATGAAACTCAAATGGAGACAAACTTTGTGTATTAATGTAAACCTCTGTACCAGAACCCATTTAAAATCCTGGATCTAAATGTGTAGAATTTTGATCCAGGCTTTGCAATTTATTTCGTTTAAACACTTACGTACATGTTGAATTTTTTAATATTAGGCCAGATATCTTGCTCTGGACTGCCAAAGCTCAGCCAGAGTACAGCTTTAATACATTATTGCTGTTTTAGAGGACTTTGACCTGCTAACATTTTCTGTTATTAACATTATCCAGATTTTCCTGACCTTTAATTTAATTCACAATATGTTCCCATAATGTAAAGCTCAATAGAGAAAGAAATTGATTAAAAGATGGAAAAAGTGACCATGGTGGTTTAGAGAATATTCTATATTAGGCACACAGATCAATTTTCTCATTTTTTACTGCTAGACTAATGTAAAGCTCCTTGAGCTGTAGT
Source organism: Scomberomorus guttatus (assembly GCA_038419695.1). Lineage (NCBI taxonomy): Eukaryota > Metazoa > Chordata > Actinopteri > Scombriformes > Scombridae > Scomberomorus > Scomberomorus guttatus. The sequence goes on from CM076459.1 coordinate 3,157,881, forward strand.
TCAGACAAACTATTTATGAGTCATCCAAGTCCGTTTCCTATTCATTATCAATGGGGGAGCTCTAGGTCGTGCATCAATATGACACTGCAGTTAAGTACTAGTTCTGGCTCTGAGAGCGAGTTTTTCATCTTTATAGATTCTGATTGGACTTTCTAATGCCCTAAGAAAATGATATGTGACTGTGGTGTTCGCTAAACCACCGCAAAAGGTTTCATCAGGGGAGAGAAGATGGTCCTCAAACGAATGCTTTCCATAATTTGCACAGCTTCAAGCCTAATGTTAAGTTGATGAAAGTCTCATGGTTGAGAGTCTGGAATCTAATATCATTTCAGCAGAGGGCTGATTACACTCTAAATGGTGTGCAGAATTTTCAATATGTTGGGTTAAGTAGATACTGGAAAAATATATTTTTAGGTTTCTTCAGAGGGATTTCAATTTTACAAATATTGATAAGACTTTTCAATGCCAGAGGAAATAAGATATGACTTTGTGGTGTTCTGCTAAACTCTAGATATGATTTCATCGGGGAAAACAAGATGGTTAGTAAACGCATGTACCTGCAAAACGTTATATAGTGAATGTCTCCGGGATGATCTGGAACATATTTGATGTTGGGTTAAATCATATTTTGGGTTTGCTTCCCACCCTCTAGTCACCAAGCTGCGGTGCCCCTTTTCAAATGTGACAGTGACTGAGGCCTTCACAGCCACATTGCCACCTTTTATCAGTTTGTCTCAAACACGGCAGAGTGTCCTCGTCAAGCCATTTTGTTATTGTACTTAGAGTTCCTAATCCCCCAAGTAATCCCATCGACTTCACTACAGCCACAACCTTTCTGCTTGAGCTTTCCTGGACAGGTGTCATTTGTTTGTATTTAACTGCCAAACTGTCGGGACAGATATAAGTTTATTAGCGAGGTGCGACGTGGTCAACAACTCTTTATCGCCTTTTGCCTGCTGAATAACTGTGCCCATATGAAGACGTGAAGTTTTGTGAGGTGTGAGAATAACAGGCCCATAATTGGATTCATTTCGTGATGATCATTGTCCCCATTAGAGCCATTTGTGTACAGTGATGTAGACTCAATCTTTCATTGCCTTCCATTGCCTCCCCCTCTCCCGTCGGAAATGAACAATTATCTTACGTAAATGGATTTCTGCCACACACTGAGTTGCACATCATACACATGCGCATAAAACCATTCTGCCCAGCACCCCTTTTCTCTCACTTCATGTCACGTCGCACACATACTGGCACCACACTGGGCTTTATCTCACCCTTTTTGTGAAATTCAAAACATATGATTCTGTTCATGTGTGCTTGCTTCTAATCTCCCTAATCCTTTACTGGTCATGCTTAGAATATGCTCCTCGTGTTTGAACTTCAGTAGGATGCAGTGATACTGGTGGAGAGAAAAACTCGAGGCTATCATTATCAGCTGATAGTCAACGCCGCCGTGGGCACATGCCACCCCGAGGACCAGCGTATGATCCAACACTTATGGTACAGAGAGGATTTTATAGTACAGTGGCACTGCAACAGAAAACACCAAGATGCTCAAATCTTACTGGCTCCATCAGACGACATCAAATTTGACAACGTTATGTAGTTTCAGGCTTCTGGAGAGACTTGTGAACCCAGTTTCTTAAAATTTTTTTTAAAATATATCAGTAAATAAATGAAAAAAATGGGTTCTGACTAATGTATTATTAGCTATAAAGCCTTATAAGCTTGACTGTGCAATAAGAACGTCTTTAAAGCTCTTCCTGAACGATAAGATTGAAAAGCTCTACTATATACTGTATTATTGTCATTATTATAGATATTTACAAAAAAAAATCAATACCCTGATCAAAATGCCTTAACACTCATGATGAATTTGGTCTTTTCTGAATCTGTCCAAACTGTACAGTACATGTACTGTAAGTATGATATCACAGAGTTTGGAGAGTGTGTTTTGGCTCTGGAAGATATGAATGAATTTGCAGTTTTAGTCAGAATAACATGCAATACTGAAATTCTGTGGTAAATCCTTTTTTTACTGTGTCTTAGAGCCTGCTGATTCTGCTGTAGTCATTTTAATAGATTAACTGTATTAATTATACCTAATTATTAAAAAAAAATCCAAAGTGATAAATAAGATATTCTTACTCATATTTTCAACGTCTATTCCATCATACATGATCATGTAATATTCAGTACATGTAAATATTTTATCATTTAATTGTAGAAGTGGATTTACTTTTTTTGGCTCTGAAGGATATAAATGATTTTACTATGTTAGTTAGAATAACATGCAACATTGAAATTCTGTGGTAAATCCTTTTTACTGTGTCTTACAGACTTGTGCAGAGGATTAGAGAGAAAATCCACAACAAAGCTGAGCTCAATCTCTGTATTATGTCTTCATGATCTTCAACAGCCAGGGATTTCTTTAAATGCAGAACTTTCACCAAAAGTTGGAAGCAGAGCTAAGCATTATGAAAAAAGCACCACTGATGGTTGCTGAGCTTTGTGCAGCACCTTGGGGGTGTCGGGCCAGAGGCTGAAGGTGCTCTATAGCTGCATAACCTCCCCAGATGTTGTCTAAGATGCATTATAGACCTCAGTCTCCTTGCTGCTGCCTCCAGGCTGACCAGCCTCAGCCCTACAATACAGCTGCTCTTTCTCACAGTTTGGCTATCCTGCCAGCCCCAGATTCCACATCACAGACAGCGAAGCACTGACCACCACTGACTGAGAGAATGTTTAATAGTCTGTAATATGCACTGCATGCAGAGCCTCTTAAGTAAAAGAGTCCACTCGTTCTTGTAGGACTTCCCACCTCCTCACACTGTGTTTTTACAGTGTTCGTATAGTTTCTGGCTCCGCTGGCAGTCCATTTCTTGTTCTTGTAGTTTAGGTATGTTGTTATGTTTTTATGCACATTTTCATACACAAAACTAAAGAACACCTAATAAAAATGTATAATATGGTAATTTTCTGATCATCTGGCCCAATGATTAATGTGTAGTAAGTTTAGGGAACTAAATCTACTTGGTTAAGGTTATGGAAAGATTGTTTTCATGGTTAAGAGGCATAAAAACAGGCATAGACAGGACATCAATCGCTTCTCTGGTATTTCACATTTCCTTCTACAGACAAAATTCGTGCAATTTTACGCAACATTTGTACAGAAACACACCTCTTCTTCTCAGTGTCCCAAAATATAGGATTTATAAAATAACCCGTGGAAACTGCTTGAGTGAATTCTGAGTGAGTGAACTTAAAGATGACAGCACAGTCTCCTCGGCTGCATCAGCTACTCTACAGGTGGACAAACAGAGGTCTATTCGTGAGGCGGCAAATAACCTAAAAACCTGTCCACTACTCCAAATATGATAGCAGCGGGATTAATGGAAATCAAAGTATACGTTTCTCACTGAGTTTCCTGACATCTGGACGTGGAACATCAGCTCTGTGTAGCAGGTACATGGTGCCCGTAATCTACACGTTACAGCTACAACCACTGCTTTAGTTTTACATAATACAAGTGTGTTAACACAGATACTGATGTAAAACAAATGTATTTATATAACAGTACATATGCAATTTGGTACAATAATTATTGAGGGAAGTGCCGACTGAGGTTCTGCTGATACTGCTGTAATCCTTTTAAAAGATTAACTGTATTAATTATTTTCACAGTCATAAAGTCTATTCTATCATACATGATCATGTAATTTTCAGTACATGTAAATATTTTATCATTTAATTGTAGAAGTTGATTCAGTTACTTAAAGGTAGAAGAAGGACAATGGGGTGAACTAAATATATGAGAAGAATCTTGGTGAATCTAAATTTCACCTGTGACTCCTGCCCTGAAGCTCAGAGGGAACCTATCCCCCTTCATTTGTTGCAGTATAATTCAGGATTTGAAACTCTTAAATGTATACAGAGATAACACACTGTGATGCTGTACTGTGGACTGTAGGGCAAACGCAGTAAACTGTCACACAAAAGTGTTTTTTTCACCCCCTGACAGACAGTGCCGTACCTTCCTGAGCCCCGAGACATGAGTCAATCACAATACTAAGCACAGGACACCTCTGCATGTCCTATCTCCCCTGAGCTCCTTCAATGCATTACTGTGATGGACATGTGTCAGGTGATGAGAAAAAGTCAAGTGACTTACACCGATCATTTGCTGCCTCACATCTTGGCAGTTTAACGGGTCCATGTAAAAGGAAAGATAGACAGAAGTAAAGTGTTGCTCAGTTCTCTTGGAGAGGACAGACCTCGTCCTACAGATCAGCTGTTCAACTCATTGAACTGACAGTCGGTTCTTTTTCTTCCTCAAAGAAGCTGTAGTCTGCGTCTGCCTGGTGTGAAAATATTCCATTTTTAAAACAGTGTTTCTTGTACAATTCTCCTCTGAGGATGTTGCCTGTTTTGTCTTCCACTGGTTTGTAGAGAATGCTCCTTTTTTTTTTTTTTTTTTTAAACAAGCACAGAGAAACAAGTGTTCTGACAATTTGTGCAGTCATTCAGCACAATCCCACATTGCGCCGTGGTGAGGCTCCATCAAACATAAGTTATAACAGCCATGCTCGATAGGTTTTAACAATACAATGATATACCACAAGGCTATAGGAATTTGTCAGTTTTTGCTTCACCATTTCTACCACGCTAGCAAACCCTGAATACCTCTGGTTGTCTTAGACCACTGCAAACACTAATATTCTAAAGGATTTTGCTTCAGTGTAATTAAGCATCTTGATTGGCTGCTTTTTAAATCAGTGGATTATGCTGCGTTCATGTCAGTTACTGTAATTACAAGTGTGCAACTTGTAAGTACGTTCACGTCAGCCTCCAAGTCATAATTACAACTGGGAGACAGGTATTTCTCTGAAAACTAAGCAAACATGGACACCTCATATCAGCCAGAGTCTGTTGTTCCATGTAACTAAACCCAAATTTAATGGATGTAATGTAATTTTGTCTATGCACGGTATTTTAAACCCTCTATTTCCAGAGTTTAGGCTTATATAATAATTTAGTGTATAATTACAGCCTTTCATTTGACAACAGAGTGACAGCAGAGGAAGAGTGATCTTTAGTAAACCATCAGCAAACACCGTTCTCAGCTGGGAGAAGACGAAAAAGTGTTTCCATAAAACATTACTTATAACATATACTATAGATGTCATGCCAATATGTGGTATTTTTTTCTAACCCTCTACAGAAAAGAGAGGGTCGCAAAATACAATGTAATCAAACAGTACAGTCACACAATAAATACTGTTAAATACTGCTCAATCTTTGACTATGGCAGAGATTTTTCAAATTTTTTCAGTCGTGGATTGTTGCATCGTTTTGTACTGCGTTATATGGAAAGGTGTTACTTTGTCCACCTGTTGAATTAAAAATCATAATTACATGTTTCAATATGATTCTTTGCTTTGAAAAGTCACGTGTGACCAATGCTGACAACTTGACGTTAAACCTAATACGACCCAACTTGGTGGCAGTAAGATACTTTAGATTTGAAGTCCTTTTCTGTCGGGTTGACATTCTGGCTTCTTGCAGTATTTCATCTTTAACACTCATGATCTAAAGCAAACACCAATAATACTCAGTGTTCAAGGGGATATTTAGCGCTCATCATGAGCTTCATTGGTAAATTTCAGGTTTATTTATTGATTGCAGGAATGAGACATTATAAAATGAAAGCCAGTAAATGGGCGGTCATTAGGGAGAAAGCCATTTGTGGAAGGATACATCCTGCGGATTCATTGTTCTAAAGCATCCATTAAGTACAACTCTACACATTGAACAGACTGATTAAACGTTGCCATGGTAACAAAAGGCACGTATCGTAACTCGAGTTCTACAATCACAAGCAGTGCCCTTTAATGGGGCTCTTTGCTACCTATCTCAGAATCTGTGCTCATTGAAATTTGCATAGGCTCGGCCATTAAGGAGGGTCCAGTTCAGTCCGGTGGGTTCTGCCCCCCATGAGCACCAATACCACTTCTCATAGGCTTGTGTGGTAAATTGCAATTACTGCGCCCTCTGCCCTGACACTGACACAGCAACATAATTATCTCTGAAGTTGGCCCAATGCAACTCTCATTGTTTAACCTTTTGTAACAGGTCAGCCAGCGATTCTATCCTGATAGGCAGATAGAGAAATGGGGGTCAACCAGAGCCTGATTGACAACAGACAACCGCTTAACAAGTCAGACAGGAACAATCCAATGTATCCCACTTTTGTTGATGGGGGGGCCTGACGCAAATGATCAGGATACTCACTGTGCAGACACACAGCTAGACACAGTTTTACAAAAAGAATCCACAGGGCACTTGTAAAAACAAGTGATATCAATCCAGATAAATACAATCCATGGTTTTAGTGTTCTTAACATGCTCTCGAGTTGCACCTGGCAACACCTGCTGTAGCTGGAGATGCTGGGCAGATGAGTCAGTGGTTGTCAAAAAAAACTCCACCCACATAACTGTTTCTGACACATCTTGCGCAAGCATTTACATTTTTATTAATTCCACAAGACATAAGGACATAAAGTTTCAATAAAACATTGTTCAGAGTTGTTGCTTTACTTTTTGCTAAACTAACATATTACCAATCTTTGCAAGATGGCAAATAAGTATAGTGTTCCTTCAATGCCAATACCTCCTATAAGTAGTAAACCGAATACATAGGAAGTAGCTTTGTGCTGAGTTAAGCATAAGCAGTAAACATAAAAACTTCTTGTTGGTACCTACAGTACCTACTTTGGTCTCTGGTTGGTACCTACAGAGGAATTTTTCCCAATCTACCTGTTTTCCCCATTAAGATTTATTGTCAGAATAATATCATTTAACCAATACCCCTCTCTTTATAAACAATGCAATATTTTACTCAAGGGTTTCATTCATTTATAGTCTCTATAGTCTCTCAGTAACACTGCTAAAATTCAGTTTATGCAGTATCATACTGTCAATTTGCAACAGTCCAGCAAGGAAAAAAAGTTCATTAGATCATGGTTTTATTGATTTACAGATTCTACATTAGTTGTCATAAGAATTTCAGCCGTTAACAGTTTTGAATCCACTTGGAAAACGTTTCACTTTGCACTTCATAACACTAAATCAATATCAAACGTCAAGGAAGACGCACAGCAGTTTCATTAGGGAGAGTAATCATATGATAATGATAATGAGTCTGTAGTTCATGCTACAGCCAATGTTTTTGGTCAATCCCAGGTCCTCTGAATCAGATGGTTCAGGACATTTTGGCAAACATCTCCTCCCAGTAGAACGATGATGTAAGCACACAGGCTTTTAGGTGGCTGGTGTGCAGCCAGGTAGAATGACATATGGCAAGGAGGCATGAGCAATGTGCTGCAAATCACACTTAGGTGAACACAATCTCTGCCTTGACTTTCAGGTTTCATAAATAATGCAGCACCAGCAAAGGAAAACATTTGGATTTCCCAGGAGCAAAGACAAATAGCTTTTAAATTCCACTTTTAAGTGCACTTGTTTTTAAGAAGAGCATGATATTTTCATCGACTGAAGCTCAGCTTCTTTGTTACTACACCATAAAAGAGGATACTAGGGTCCAAACATTTATAGCTACAGCAGCCTGAAAATGCTACTTCACTGTTCAACTTTGATCTGAGGGAAAAAAAAAGCGATCTATTTTAAAACATGACATAAATCCAAGCCAAGCAGGTCTGGGACTTGAGCAAAGCCATGTCCAGACAGAGCTGGCTCATCTCTGTTTGAATTTTCATTGAGCATTTTGATGTAAATAGTTTCTATGAAGAGTCCACACTGATAGCCTTACTACTGCATCATGTAAACTGAGTTTCAAGTGATACAATAGTGTGAAAAAATTGTGTGAAAAGTGTGTAAAAATATTCAGTGTCTGGGTTCCAGTTATTGTTAGAAACTGAGTAAGGTATGGCTAAAAATGAATTTAAGTGTTTTGAGTAATTTGGATTTAATTTAAATGCCATTATTAACAATGGAATACAGATATTTAAGACAATATTTTCAGGTGAAATATATTTTTTTTTATAGTTTTCTTCCTACTAAAGAGGGTGCAACAGTCTTTCTGAAAATGGTGGATGGTGAAGAACTCTACATAATCATTTCAATTCAAGGCCTCCAATGTCTCCCAGTATTGTCCTTCCTTGAGCTTGAAGGCAAAACAACACATTGAAGACATAAAAAAAGGCCCACTGTACAAAGAAAAAAATGTTAGGGGAGAAATGTTTTATTGAAGTGAATAAGCACTGAGTGAAAGAAAATGTAAATCCAAATTAAATATAATTATGGCAAAGTGTTTCCATCAAGCTCAATTTAGTCATAGATAGATGATGTTGTCAGTGTAGCCATTTCTTTCTGTGATCACTTTTTATGACTATATAGTTATCATACATATCTCAAATTAGTCTGAATGAGATGTGTTAAGGTGCTGCATACACTCGCATAGTAGCATTGTAAACAAGTAAATAAATAAATAGGAGAGCAAAAGTAAAAAGGGAGGAGGAAGGGAGAGACAAATGAGGAAGGAGACAGAAATAAGAAGAGAGGCTTTTCTGCCACAGACAGCTTGTGGGCTTTTGTGTAATAGCTGGTGCCTGTAGAAGGCTGTGAAAAGATAAGGTTTACTAATGGGTGTTCAGGAGAATATTTCATTTATTATCATACTTTACTCTTGCGAGCGCGGAGTAATATTGAGCGTTGGCGCTATTCATGCAAGCTCTGAGAGGTTTGCATTGTAGGGACTGTTAGGGCTGCTTCCAAAATCGTTAACCCTGGTAGAGAAGAGGCAGCTGCAGCACTAAGAGGCTGTAATGAACTGTGGCTTTAGAGCTGCCATAGGCAACGTTTGGTCCACAGACCTGATACAGAACCTTTAGCACATTAACACATTTCCAGTGCTCTATATTATGCCTATTCTTCTTTATGTTGTTTACTTTGGTTTTAAAGTCCAATTGAAATTACTGTAAATGGGCTTTTTTTGTCTGCTACAGCATAGATATCTGCTCTGTAAATCACTTGTCCTGTGTTCTTCTCTCAGAAAAAAGAAACCAAACAAAACAAATTTATATTTTACATTCTTTGATTATATTGTGCCCCGGAGTTTTACATTAAATACCACTTACATAGCTGGAGACCTTATTTCCATACAGCAAATCAAATTTAGAAAAAAGCAATAAGCCAGCGTTCTGTCATAGGCAGAGCAGACGGTCACACTGAGCCTGATTGCATCCTGCTACACAACACAAGAGCCACAGACTCTGAACAACAACCCACATTAGCTTTCCTGCTAAAGTCATGTTAATAGTGGAGTTCTTTTTCTTTTGCATTTTCAAAATTGCAACTGCAATTTTAGTTATAGTTCAGTTTTAGTTATCTTTTGAAAGCGTAACGCCAAACTCAATATCACTGTTAAAATAAAGGCATGAATGGAACATAATAAGTAAAACATGAAATGTGTTGTCGCATAAGCTGACTGTAATACATTTGTAGTTTTTCTGTGTTACAATTCAACTATCACTTTGCATTTTTTTTCCAAATGAGATTTCTGAATTTGAAAACTTACTTTCCACATTGCAGTTTTTGGAATAAAAGGTCCTCATGTAGTTTTCTAAGACACTCAATTTTCATAATAACGCAGTGAGCAGGCCACTAACCTTCCAAAAAACTTTTGATCCCAAGCCAAAAAGCCAATGAGAGAGCAGTATTGTTACTGCAGTATTCAGCATTGTGATATATGACCTCATCACTGAATGTTTCTGTTGGCTCTTCACTCTAATTAGCTCGGTTACTCATTCATCGCTTCTAACTTTATTATTTTGTTAAGCTTCCATCACTGGCACCACTAGCTAAATAGTTAAACCTTTAAACTATGTATAAGGCAGGAAATGATCCATATAAATGCGGAAAATGAACAAGGTTAAAGGCACGTTCAGCAAGTACTATTTACCTTTAACCCAGGATCAAATATTCTGTGTAGAATGACACATGTACAGTAATCAGATGTAGATGTGTTATTTTATTATTTTCTAAATTTCAGTATGCTGGGTGGCATCAATGTCCATGAGAGGACTGCAAATTTAACTCACCTTGTGCATTTAAGGCAAGACAATCACGTGTAATTGCAGCTGATGACACATCTTACCGAAGATGACCCAGCAAATAACGGATGCCACACGGCAGATAATCAACAGGAGGAGGAACATGTATGCACTGGGCAGAACATGTCCCATCAGTGATCAGCCCAAAGGAGTTCTGGAGGCAGAGAGAGAAAGGCAAAGCCCAGGAACACAGCCAGCACAAACAGATGTTGGAATCTAGTAAGACGCTGCACAAAGCCAGGTGCCTGATGGAAGAATAAAAATGCAAGAAACATGGAAAAAGATTACTGAGCGAGAATTCTTTGACTCCAGCTTAAGTAAAATACATCATGGCTAAAGAGGAAAAAGTGAACCAAAAAATAGGACACATGTTCAAAATAGAAACTTGAGATAATGCAACTATTATCATCCTGTAGACAAAGCCGAAGAGTTGACTGACTGATGGTTCACAGCGAGCAATCTGAAAGAACCAACTGAAAACTACAATATATATAATATAAAGCAGGTTTTACTGAGTAACTCCACACTAATCAGTACCAATACACTACATCTGAAACAGGGAATTTAACTACAGGACACATGACTACCAAGTGTGAATGCAGGATTACTGAGAATGAAGGATCATGAAGTGACAGCGAGAAGAAAGTGACTGCGATGAAGACGAACTAGTGTGCACAGATGTTACGGGTAATGAAAGGAGATGTCAGAACTTATATTTTACTAAGGAAGCTGAATGATAGGCGTAACAAACAGGAACAGCAGCATATGATGTTTCCCCGCTGAGACATTAGCCCAGATATCTAAAACAGTCATCTCATCCCTTGATGCAGTTAGTGGATTTTGGCAAATCTTGCTGCATTAAAGCAACTTGAGTGCAAACTTCTCGATGATACTGCATGACATGTATTTTTATTATCACCGGGGGCTGATATTGAACAGAACAAATCAAAATGCCGGTAAACAAAAGGCTTACTGCACCTACAGTTCTGGGTATAACTGTGTTCTAACATCATTTAGGGTGTCCACGGTCAAGGTATGCCACAAAATCCCACTTTCTGTTCCCCCTGTCTCACTACCACTCCAGTCCTATTAGATAGTAAATCCTCTTGAGAGAAAAAGAGAACAGGATGAAATGAGAGAAGGAGGCAAAGGAGGGGGAAAAAAAACTGGGTGTGCTTCTGTGCCTCAACATTGGTGATGAGACATTAATGCAGCCCTCAGATAAACCAGTGACCAGAGTTGATAGAGAATTATAAATGTCACAATTGTTTTCATTGCTCTGATACCCACAGCGACAAAACATTTAACCACCTACAAACAGGTCAATTACTGAATACATCCAAGTAGCTGTATGTCAACATAATGCACCTAGGATTGCTGCATCACATTCAATAATTCATACTTTAGGCATTAAGATTCGGTGCACTGTGAGATTTGAACTTCAATTAGTCAGTGAAGAGTGGAAGTCTTAAATATCTACGTACTGTATAACTACATGCAACTTTACACTATGAGTGTACCAGCAGCAAGCCTGCAGCCCTAAATTCAGTCCTTTAAGCATCAGCCAGAGAGCTCGCAGGTGAATTTGTCTTTGTTTCAAGTTCAAGTTCATCTTTATTGTCATGTGTACTAAAAATACAATGAAATACTTGTGCTCTGACTCTCTCTCTGCCTTAGCACAAAGGACACACCATCCCAAAACAGCAGCTGTTCAGCAACCTGACTGCCTGTGGAAAGAAGCTGTTACTGAGACGGTTCGTGTGTGATTTGATGCTCCGGTAACGTTTTTTTTTTTTTTTTTTTTTTTTTTTTAGATAGAAGGAGCGAGAACAGAACATGAGCGGACATGAACATGAGCTTAATGATGGTTTGGGCTTTTCCTTTTGCAGCGAGTGGTGTATGAAGTTGTGGTAGTTCTGTGCCAATGATTTTTGCTGCTGTCTTAAGAGTCCTTTGTAGCAGTCTGCAGTCCTGAGAAGTCAGATTGCCAAACCACACTGTGATACAGCCTGTCAGGATACTCCCAATGGTACAGCAATAAAAGTTCACAAGAGTTTTGGTGTTCACACCAATCTTAAGATGCCTCAGGAAGTACAGTCTCTGCTGTGCTTTCTTGAGGGTGTCTGAGATGTATGTGTGTTTCTCTTTATGTTAGTGTGGCAGTAAACTTGCACAGACATAAATATGGCAATATACTTAGATATGGCAATCCATCACAGTTAAGAGCACATCATCTTTTATTTAATAGTATTTAAAATCGTGATACTTCTTGCTTTTGATTTTTAAAAGTCTCAAATGCACAACAAACACTGAGCAGATAAGTGCTTATGGAAACATTACTCATGTTTAAGAAAGCAGCAAGTCTAATTTTGGCTTTAATCAAGAAGAATGAAGCCTTGTTTCTAAAATAAAAACCCAACTGCAACAACTTCCAACTGCTTTTTTTTAATAAGCCGCTAAATATGCAGTTCAAAAGACAGACCATCATTAATTAAGATTCACAGATATTTCTACCAAACTCTATCACATGTATATTACCCTGAAAACAGAAATAAATGGAAGTTTTAGTGACCTATTTCCAGAATTAGAAAATACCAAACGTTTAGTTATATCAGCATTCAGCACAAGTTTCACCTGACATAAAGTTTGATGGATACATGGATTTTGCACAATTCGTGGCACAGCACTAAATTCGAGTGTCATCAGCATAACAACAGAGCTCAACATTTAGCATATTTTGGTCTATGTCATATATATAAATACATACTGTACATAATACAGTATCTTAAACATTTGGCTTGAGCAAATCATCAGTTTGGTCACTTTATTTACTGCATATTAATTCAAACGCACACTGTTCAAACAAAAGTTTTAGACTGAATAACTCAAACTTAATACTTAATTTTCCACTGGCCTTTGTTGACAGCAACCGAGTTAAATAGTATTGCAAGTAAATCAACAGAAGCTCTTAATGACAATTTATGAAAAACAGAAAGTAGGTTAAATTTAATGCTGCAACAATACAAAGTGTATGAAAGTAATGTGCTATAATAAACCTGTTAGCTCAGTAAGTTTTAGTAGTCAAATAAATTCTTCTTGAGTAATAATTGAGTGAATAATTCTGGAAAATGAGTTGGTTGCTGCTCAGAATTTAATAACAAATTCAATCGTTGGATGACTCAGATCCTGTAGGTAATTTAAGAAAGCATATTTTTGTTTTATTACTGTACACTTTGCTCTTTGTCTATGTGGATAAACCCCGCTCATCAAATTATATATTTAATTATATATTATTGTACATTTACAAGGCTTTTCTATTAAGATACCAAGGTCTAAAAGACCTTTAAAAAATACCAAAAACTGCCTACTTAAACATTTCAACCTACTAGATTCTTTACACATTCTCCATTGCAATGCAAAAAATAGACTATAACAGGCATTACCCTAACTGAAATTGGTAGAAATAATCCTAAATCGGTGAGAACATCATCACTTTTTGAGCAGGAAAGACAAATTATTGACAAGTTATGACACCAACATAGCGCGCTCTACGTTGCTGTTCTATAGTTTGTTATATTGGGTTTTTTGATGGGAAAAAATCCCGATGCAAAGACTGCTTGGCTTCAGTGTTGACACTCTAGCTTCATCAGACCCCAAAGTGCATTAGCTCCACTCAGACAATTTAATGAATCAACTCTGGCAAGAGCCATCACTATGAAGACACTGAATAATGCCTTTAGTGCAGACACTTAGCTTGTTGCTCTATTCTATAAGTGCTGATTGAAGAAAGGGGCTAGCCGCAGTGCACAGGTTGTTCTCATTCATGATGTCAAACCAGAATGCACTTAATGATTAATATAATTTCTTTGATTCATATCTCACAGAGCCTGAAATACTGTTACATTAAATGCCTTTTGACATGACTTTTTTTTTCTGACATTACCTGTATACTGTGCTGTAAATTGAACCATGAAATGTAACACCAGTTTTTTGAACAGGACCCTCACAGACAACGATACCTGTACATGCTTGTATCTCGAGTTACTTTCTACTCTTTGTATTATAGATGATGTCTGTTCCTTTTCCCTTCTGAATTATTCAATTCATTCAAAAGAGGCAATTACATTAATCATCATCATCACCCTTAAAGAGGTCAACCTGTGGTCACTTTCTATTTTTTTTTATTTAACTTTGTGTATTTTTACATTTTTAGTTTTCGAATTCCTGAAATAGGAAGCAAAGTCTTTCAGCCAAGACTTTGCTGAGTCATGACAATTTATCCTCACAGCCACTGACATTGGTGTCTTACCGGCTGCAGAGTAAAGGCGGAGCATTGTGCTGTGATTTATTGAGTGGGCTTGCTGCAGAGGGAAGCAGGGAGAATAAAGTGCTCTCACCTGGAAAGTGAGGCTCTGTGGTCAGGAGACATTTTTCCGAGGCTTCGCTCCTCACGTTACTGTAAAAGAACCAACGAGCTCTGAATGATTCCATATTCATGAGCGGATTAATGCACAGTCTCAGCAATCGTGTCCGCAGCGCCAAATTGATTCTTAACATTTATCGGTGTTGACCACTTGCTCTAAATAATGAACACAGAGGGAATGTGCATGGAGGACATATCTATATTCCCTCTCCGGCATGTTCAGCTGAGTGGCTGGACATGCCCCTGTAAACTGCTTGAACACACTCTCGGTGCGAGGGCACCCCCGCACGCCGCTTCTCTCCTGGTTTTTTTGCGGCCTCACCGGTTTCCGTGTTAACATGTGTACAGTGCAACCCCATGGGCCTGACACTCCCTCTCCCTTGCCGCACGCTGAGCTCTGTGAGTTGAACAGGGCGAGATAACTTGTGCCATTTTTCATGTCAGATCATGTCCCAGATATGCATCACCTACCAGTAAATGCAGGGTGCATTTTCCCCATCTAATGCTTGGATTTTTGACATATTGCTCAGTTCTACACGGTGAAATTTCAATCTGAACTAGTTTAGGTATAATAATGAACTCAAACACAAGGGTTTTACGTCACTCTGTCATCTTGACAACCTCTGCAAACAGCTCCAAGGCCTTAAGGGTGCTCACCGGGGATGCAGCAATTCCACGCTTTTACATCTCACAGTCCTCTAACTCTCCTCTGATCCCATCAATTAAACTGCAAGCTCCTCTTTATGGAGGGCTTATACCTTTTGTCCTTTACACAGTAAACCCTGCCTTTAAAGCTACCCACATAACCTGACTGTGACTTATTCAGTCTCAGCAAACTGACATGAGTGTATCTATTAAAATTTTACAATATAGACTATAATGTACGGCCACTAGTAAAGAATATGAATGGAAATAAATTCCATTAAGTGTACACTGTCGAAAAAAAAGCATTTCACATTTTTCAAGAATATTGGTGAGTGTCTTATTTACAGTTAATGGCTGTTTTTCGATTTTTTTTTGCTGTCAACTTACAATTAAATTCTTTCTTTTAAAAACAAGGTCAAAACTTGTTATTCTACAGCATGATGGTATTTCTACAAGGTTTTGTTGGTAAAAACACACCAAGAAATTTTATGTTCAAATTTCATGATGATGAAAAAAAAAAAAGCACAAGGCTTTCTGTTATAAACAGGGCCAATGCCAGTGATGATACAACATTAATGTTTTTTTTCCAAGGCTGTGTTAGTAAAAAAAATTTAAATAAATAAACTTATAAATTGAATATTATGAGTAAATCCTTTTAATGCTAAAAAAGTGACAGGCCTTTCAAATGATGGTGATTCTACAAAATGGCTGTATTTAAACTGTGTTAGCAGGAAATACACTAAATTAAATTTTATTCTTAAATTGCATAATGGCAAAAGTGGAAAGTGTTTATTTTAAAAAATAATGTGAAAAGATGGAGATTCTACAGCATAGCTGTATTTTTACAAGGGCATGTTAGAGTATGTACTATTCAAATGCTGGAATAAACCAACTTGAAATGATAGTCATGATATTATTATTCCAGTTTTACTCAGTGCAGAATGTGGTAGATTTTCAAATGATGTCAATTAGACAGACTGCAAAATACCCAGAGTGAACCATGGGATGCTTCATGGATTTCCTTTGCAAGCCTCAGAATCACAGTTTGAATTCAGGTCTAATGATGGCACTGATGACAGGCCTCATTTTAAATTAATGGTGGAGCTGGTGGTGAGATTTTGCGCTGCTGTAGGTCTTAAATGAATCCTTGCAGCAGTTGCTCGGAGATGTTCCGCGGCTGCTTCTGGATGGGATCTTTGTTTCGGGGACTAAGAGAAAAAGGTGCCACAGCAGCATCAGTGTGTTTCATTGCACCATATGTCTTCCCATATGCCTTCAATGTTCACTCATGGGAATATCAGAGAGAGTGTTTCACACGAAGCAACCCCTGTGAGGCCTTTATTAAGAGTGTGCTATTGTGCGAAATCCTTGACACTTTGTGGTTACACTACACACTCCAAGATCAATTTTTTCCTTAACAAAACATCCATAAATTCTCATGTTGGTACCAGTTTATTAAGTAATTCAAATGTCAAATATGTAATACTGAACATAATTAATGCTAAAAACGAATACAGTACATGCTTTATGTGTCTTGACGCATCTCCATACTGAAAGTGCACAATGTAGCATGAATCCTTTCTTTTCCTGAAAAGAGCCTCTGTGCATTAGTCTATTCTCAGCCTGCACATGTTCCTTACTGTTCCTATTAGGCAATCCTAGAATACCAGCACACAATGCCCTCTTTAGCTTTAGTCCTGCCCTCAAGAAAATCTGCTAAAAGCTATAAAGGCAGCTGAATAAAACCACGAGGAGCCCCTGTTATACTTGTCATCCTTATCATTCTACCCCACTTATTCCAGATAATAACAAATTACTGCACATGTCACTCAAAGGATCTGACTTTGACCGTGAATAAAAGTCACGGTGCTTCACAAGATGTTCCTGATGAATAATCCTAGAGAGCAAAAACAGACATGGGAGTACATGAATGCTTTTGTCACATTCATGTGTGCAAGGCCATTCTTGGGTGCATGCTGCCATTCTGTTACTATTCATTACTATTCAGAGCTGGCCTGCAAGCAAAGAAGAAGAAACTAAGCAGGCACAGATCAGATATTAAATGAATGATTCCCCGGGCAAAACAAAATAGCCCCAGACTTTGTGCCACTTAATAGCTTTCCTGCTTCTGTACCCCAGGGGCCAGTCTGTTCACAGAGCACAGAAATGGCTCTAACAAAAGATTATGAATGCACCTCTGCAATGAAGTGTCAACAGCAGGGTTTCCTTTAATATGGCAAAGGTCAAGTGCACAGCTTTTACATATTAAAACAACACAGGAGGTGCCACAGTTTACAGTGTTAGGTTCCTAAATACGATGTTGCATAATAAAATACTGACTACAAACACTTCTGTAACAATTATAATCTACATTTATGAAGAAATGTTCACTGCTGCTTCCATCAAGGCCCACTTAGAAGAACAAAAAAAAAAAAAGTAATATAGCAGAATAGCAGAAATGAGCTGTCAAATACTTCAAGCTGTCTTCAAAAAAATATAGTTTTTGCTATTCATATCTCCTCAGTGAGTTGCTCCTGAGGTCAGGGTCTCTGCCTGCAAATGCCTGCTTACTTATCACTTTTGAGAAACTGAAAGAGAGTGTTGGCAGCAGATTTAACACCACTGTGCACTAGAGTTAAAGCTTATGCAATATACACACGCATTTGTTTAAAGCTAATTAAGCTTATGTTAAACTGTGGCTGCAGTGTGAGCAGATGAGAACATAGATTTGCAGTTTGAGAATAAAAAGAGCTTCTGTGTCAATGACAAATACATTTTCTACTTTAGAAGTAATGGAAATGTTCACATTTAATAGACCTCTGTGAAAAGAGAGCAGTATGTGATGTTATGTACATTGATACTGTGTATATACAGTATATATTAGATGGCTTACAGCAGATCATCATACAATTTAAATCATATAATGCACATTAACTCTTGTAAGATCTTGTAAGATTGTTAATGGGACTTTCAACTAAATATTTGATCATTTCATTTCATTTTAGAGAAGGTGGCATGCACAATTTAACTTCAGATGTATGAAATTTTAAACTGAACATGACAACGTGGCAGTTTCCTTCATCAGCCGTTTTAAAATTATTTAAGCAAATCTCAGTTTTATGTATTTATTCATTTATTTTTTTTTGTTCTCTGTAGACGGGAAGGCTTTTACTCGCTCTCAGAGCCGTATTAATTCGTACTTTTCGTTGGCAAAGTCCACGACCAGCCATGTTCTATTTCTCTGTAGAGCTATTACGACATCATTATGTGTGCTCTAAAAAGCATGCCATGCTACTTTAATATTGAATGAGTGAAGGAATAGCACACCAGTATCTTGCTTTCATGAAGCTATCAGGAAACCCATTCTGCCTCCAAATGTGTTTTTTTTTTTTTTACTCTAGATAGCATTTGCTATGGTTGAGGGTACAGTAAGTATTACTGCATGTCTATTTTTGGAAAGGCAATTTCAAAGTTTACTGTGTGCATACGCATGCACATGGGCAAGTGTTTAAATGGAAACATTCTTGTGTGTGTGTGCGTGCGCGTATATGTGTGTGCATACGTTGTGCATGTGTGTGGTGCTTTCCTTACGGCTTGTTGTTTGTGGGTTCAACAGGCAGCACATACTCTCCTGTTCTCCATAGGGAAATCTAAGTAGTTCTTCACTTCTATACCTTCAGACCTTCAGGCTTAAATGAGACTGAGCTTGAGTCACTCAGTTGTAAAATCAAGAACTTCACCATGTTGACTATTGGAAAACAATATGTTAATCTAAACATTTTGTATGAAGACATTCGAATGTGTAAAAAAAAAAACGTTTGGATCAAATGAATTCAAATGTTTGAATGTGTTAAAAAAAAATATCTCAACAAATAGATTTAATTCTTGAATCCATGAGGAGATCTGTAGCTGTGCGTGACATTTTGTGAACAAATGGAAAAGATTTGCACAAATAATTTCCAATGTGTGAGCGCATAAAGACCTGCACAAAGGTTTGCAGTCACACGTCAGGTTTGCAGTTACACATCGATCTGTTTGTGGGTGAAAAAAGGTCACACAGAACTCAATTGTATGTGTGAATCCCAAGTTTACAGCTACGAATCAAATCTACAAGTACAGACGTGCCCGCCGAAGGCTTTTTTATTACAACACACCTGTCATAATTGTTTTATTTACTAAAGTAGAGGTTTATTATTATCATTATTGCTAAAGGTATTGTATAGGCGCAGAGATAGCACTTGTATAGCCTAAAAAAGTAGCAGAAAGTAGTTTTTAATGCATTTTATTGAATGGAAACAACAACAGTCTTGAACTTTTTTGGCTTATATACCGCACAACGAGGAATTCAGCTACAGATTACTAGTCTTCTCACATTTTTTGAACCATTGTCCCCACCTACAACGTGTAAGTGCTGCAGAGGCTGCTGTGTGGGGAGGCGCTCCCTTCTTTGATTGTGTGGGGTTAACGATGCCTTTCCCAGCCGCTCCAGGAACACCCTCCTCTTGTTCCGTTTATCCGGCATCCACGTAGGGTTGATCACTTTGTATGAGGACACATCAATGGTGTTATGGAACTGGGGCCAGCGGGCAGTCATCCTCCTGCAGCTGGAAGTTCCAATCACCTTGTCCAGGTTGTCCACGCCTCCTTTGTTGTGGTTGCATTCCTGTTCTTCTCTATAGGAGGCAAGAAACTGGAATGGTGGTGGGGGTGAAGGCCTCTCTCCCCCTTGTTGCGAGGAGTGCGGCGGGGAGCTCAGGCTTATTTTTTCTTCTAACTGCACCAACCATGGTGATCTTCCTCTTCAGGAGCTGCTGGGTGAGTTCATAAGAGGTGAATATATTGTCACATATGACGTGGTGCCCCCTCAGTCCATCTGTCACATCAAGCACAATCCGCATCCACTGGTTCTTCCTGGATTCTGTGTCACAGGCCCCATATGCTATACTTTGCTGGCTTGCTGGGTATATACGGTGTCACAGAAAACAATCACATAAATCAATTATATTACAGCAATATATAATAAAATTAACAGTGAAAATCACTTACAGATATGAAAATAAAAATTTACCTCTGAATGGAAGCAGTTGCTCATCCACTGTTACTTCAGGCTCAGGGTTGTAGAGGAATGGCAGACGCTCCACCCACTTCTCCCAGATCTCTCTTATGGCTGTCAGTTTGTCTTTCACACGTCTTGCAGGTCTTGACTCACAGTTATCAAATCACAGCATTCTTGAGAAAGCGTGAAAAAGACTTTCAGTGGCATCGCGGCACGGAAAATCGCCCTTCCACTCTTTGCATCCCAGAGACTATAGACCTATACACACTAAGATGAGCAGCCCTGTGGAGGCACGCAGGCAAATCTCATCCATCCTTTTCCAGTTGTCTCCATATTTAGGGAAACCCTCCGAATTTGTCATCTCCAGGATGATTTTTTCGATGGCTGGTGTGATGAACATGTAGAATGTTGGGCTACTGCATGTCTTGTGGGCCCTGGGGTCATCATTACGACATTTTGTGCTGCCATCCTGGTTGTCATATGGTGACAAGGACCGTGTTATTGTGCTGTTCTTTGACAAAAATGTCGCTCTCTCAGCTTGGGGGATTTCTTCATCTGAAGATGATGCATTGTTCTCTGGGTTGTATTCTTCTCCGTCTTCTTCTTCTTCAGATACCACCTCCTCCTCTAAATCATTGTTCTCTTGTTCCTCCTGGACCTCTGAAAAAATCGGATCTACGACCTGTTGGGCATTAATGTGCACTCATGGCTTCAGCAAAGAGAGAACTGGGGGTACTGTGCAATATTTCACTTTTTCTAATGTCGGCATCACTCTAGGAAAAAGTCTTAAAATTTCAAGTTAAAAAAAAGATCATTCAGGGGGTTTTCTCTGCTGTTAAATGTGGTGGCGGGCCATTATTGACCCTTAAGACAGCACCAAAACGGACCCGCAACGCAGCGTTTATGACACACCTCTTATCACACTCTACATCAGAGCAGACCTTTTAAAGAGCGGTGATACAGCGTGCTGCCTGAGACTGTGCAGCACGCTACAAAAGGTTTGTATGCCTTTGCACACCCTCCTCTAACCCAGCTGCCAAGCTTTTAAGTACTGCAAAGTGAAGTAAGTACTCATTGATCGACAGCTCATGATCATAAATTATTCACTAGCAAAACCTTCATTGTGTACAGTTTTTGAGAGGCAACATTTTTGTCTCATGATAACACGTTTACACTGAAATGTTATTCTGACCTTTGGCCACTGCAGTGAAGGAAGTACAGATAGTACACCCTATTGTCTGAAGATTGCGGTGAATGTATAATTATGAAAGATGATAAATCAATTTAAATTATGTATATTGACATCAGAGTAGACCACAGGCTTCATTTTTAAGCAGGCTGGATGCCACAGGGACCTGTCTACAGCATAACACGGACTGTGTGTCAAGGTCAATACAATTTTAAGGACACTCTCTCTAAATTGTTGATTGGTAGTTGGTAACACCTGATGCCCACTGGGTTCATCCAGGAGTACAACACTTGAGATGACTCCCACTAGAGGTAGAGGGGGAGCTAAAGTCATTTCTTTGGATCAACTCCAATGTTACATTTGGTAAATGTAAAAATCTCATTTTTCAAAGCCAGGCTCAAAATGCTGCTATCCTCCCTCTTCGTTCAAAGAAATGTATGTAGGAGTATGTGGCTGCTTCAGTTTCCTGAGGATAATTCAAATGTGCATGTGTGCATGAGTTGGATTGATTAACGTGAGTACAAGAAATTAAAAGTTAATTATACTTAAAACTATAGGAGCTTACACGTGTCATGGGCCTGAAAATCTAAAGAGATCTTTTTGCTCAACACATTAAATACCGGAAAACACAACTTTATGGATTTAGACATTATATTTATACAAAACAAGATACTGCCACCTGTCATTTTGATAAAAATGGTCCAATTAGGGCCGTTTTTTAAGTTAATAGTTTTTCTTATTGCCTTGTTTGATCAAGAAAACTCCACCCTAAGAGTTGCCAAGTGGTTGCTGGTGATTGCTTAGTGTTCATAAACAGGAGGCTATGGTAATATACTGCTGTTGAACTTAAAAGCATCCAATGTATCATGCAACTTTTGTCTGCTGTATATTCTGCAGGTTAAAGTATCACACAGTACAGCAGAGGAAAGGGAGAATTTATTGTACCTTCTTGGTGGATTTCTCAACATTTTGATGTAATATTCATTTAGAAAAATCTCACTTTCTTCTTATCTTTCTGTTAAAACCATCTAAATGTAGAAGCCTTTACTCTGCAAACCACTTAAGCACACTAATCTCTTCAATTAATGAACGGGCACAACAAGATAGTTTGCCTTTGTTACACCAGAAGATGAGGAGGGCACACATAATTTGACTTGGCTTCAATTCATTTCTGAATATTTTAACTCCTTTCTTTATTCAAATAGATTGCACACGACCAGTCTTGAATAGCAAATCTAAAATCTCCCCATTTTTTTCTAAAGCATCCACTCAAAGGCAGCAATAGCACAAATCAAATAAAATTAACTGAAAAATCCTTTATACACACTAACAAAATATTGGGTGACAGTTTATAACGCAGCCTGCGATTTACAGTGTCATTTAGTTGTATGAATCAGGTGCTAGTTCACAAGGAAATGATTTTTTTAAGGGTACAGAACGTGGAAACAAAACCGAGGTTTGGGGAATATTGCTACAATGTGACAGTAGTCATCTCATAGAAAGTTGACGTGGGACTGAATAAATGGGCAGCGATTTAAATTCTGAACAGTTTCGTCAAGCTGTGGACCACAGCAAGCTATTTTTGTCCTCATATCCATGTGCACTCCTCTGCACGTCAGCAGCTGGGCAGAATCAGTCAGATCGGTGCCAATGCTCAACCTTTCAATGCTCTGGGTCAGCATCCTGGAGTTGTGCCAGAAATTTCAGCTCCTCAAGACCATATGGGGTCTGCTTCTCCTCACCACCTACACTACCCCCCCCTCCTCCTCCTGCACCCCCCTTCCTCCAGGGCTGCAACCTGACCCATCCTCACGTACGTTATGTCTTAGGAAAAGCAAACCAGTCTTTGGACAGAGGGAGCATGATGGATGGATACTGCTCATGTAACAGTATATATATATATATATATATATATATATATATATATATATATATATATATATATATATATGTATGTGTGTGTGTGTGTGTGTGTATATATATATATGTGTGTGTGCGTGCGTGCGTGTGTGTATATACATATATACACACACACATACATATACATATATATATATTAAGATTCACCATTTTTAGTGTTTGTGAATGTTACAGATTAGCACAAGAAAGTTGTAGTTTCACACCTTATTGTAAGAAAACTATTCTGACAATACTCACTTCTATTAATGTGTAAACATCTTAATTCCCTCCATTGAGAGGAGTGATTGTGAGCATGTGACTGGTTTGGACTCGAGGGCATAGGGCAGATGGGGGCCCAAGAGCAATGGACCCTTCCCCCATACTCACCTACAGTATAACCACTGTGAATATAAAAGCAGGCAGCGCGTCCAGAATCAATAATGTGGCATGATAACAAACAAGCAGTCAAAGCAGAAACTTGACCTTTGCGGCTATAAGCCAATGGAAGTTTGTTGTACCCTCATGAGTTCAATAAACTTTCTTATATTACAAAATACATTGACAAATGTTCTTATAATTATACAATGCACGAGAAAATAATGCAAAACAGCCTATAAAAATCACTTTTAAGAGGAATCCTTATTACAGCTGCAGATTTTTTTTTCTAAGATAGTTTTTTATTTATATTGCGACATCTTGATTGAATTTGGCATGTGTTAACTTCCTAAAAATGTAATATCACATTTATTTTTTGGTTTCTTTTAATGCCCAACAACACATTTATCAAAACTGAAGATCTTAGCGTGATGCAAGGTCTCACAAAGTGCAGATTTTTCACCACAATCAAAGGGATAAAGATCAGTTACAGTGACTTCAGTGCAACATTAAATGAAAGATTTTATTACTTGTTTATATGTACTAATTTAGAACCTGGACATAAGAGAGACACATTTTAAATGTAAAGAAAGAAAAACAAGGTTGCTTCTGTTATCAAGCAGCATCTATATATAATTGTTACCAGCATCTTACTGCACATACAGTATGTAACATACAGGACACATTTATCTTATATGATGTCTGACTGAAGTCATTAGCATACCTAGAAGCTTTTATGTGCCAACTTCATGGTTGGTGCCAATGTGACTATCTTTATCTGATGCACTGCAACATTCACAAAGAATAATCATTTTCTTCCATTTAATGAGCTCTTTTAATTAATTCCCTTATGGATGACATACAGTCCATAATTAATTTGTGGTGATGAAGCCAGTGTGGACATGTGTGAATGTGTTTTGTGGAAAATTCTTGAGCAACCTGTCTGTTAAAGCCAAGTGGGGGGGAAAAAAAAAAAAAAAAAAAAAAAAGTTCCCTCTTGGTTGAAGCATCACAGGCAGGGGCAGCTGCAGGACTGACCCTGCCAAGGACAGAGAGCTTCCCATGCCTGTTCAACGCCTTAAAATGGGTCATTGAACAGCTAAATGGAGTCATTATGATGAGTAATTAAAAGAATACTGCTAGAGACTCCCAAACTCCCCTTTTCTCTTGGTTCCGCTGCTTTCTGTGTTGTCACGGGCCTTTTGCTGAAAGGCAGCTGCCTCGGGCCACTTAAACTATCACCCCTTTCACTGGAATGCAAATAGCAGCCTTAGCGGCTAATTGAATTGCATTATCTATTGTCCTCTCATTTACCGAGAATCTAGCCATTTTGCAGATTTCCATTACTGATTGTTGGAGATTGAATTTTGCCCGTGCTTTTCATCTGATACCGCATGTCATACACTCTGAATCACAAGGGATGAGAATACAGAATTGTTTCATTAGAGCAGTAGAGGAGTAATATGAATACTGATTGTGCAGTAATCTGGAGCTTGTCTTATGCAGACATTAATATGTATGTAGGTGGGAAAATTGCAGCCTTCAACTGATGCATCACTGCATGCTGTAGAGACTGGGTAAACAGAACAATAAAAGCAAAGATGAGGCATGGATGGAATATGCAGAAATCATGTTTCATTTCTATTTCACTTATTGTAGTGAATACAAAGCATCCATTTCTCTGTAGTACAAAGCATCCCTTTCTCTTTATTTTAACTTCCAATAAAAATGCATGAAGATGTGCCCATGCAGACTCCCCCCGGGCGGTGTTTGCAGCACATTCTCATTCACTTTATAGGGAGTCATTAAGATGATAGGAGGGGGACTGATGCTTGATTAATTAGTAAAACTAACTTTGGCAAGACCAGAAAGTGAAATAGAGGATTTCATTAGCTCGTGCTTGTTAGATAAGGTTAATGAGGTGATTCTTGAAAAAAAAAAAAAGAGAAAAGAAAAAGAACATTCATGCTGGTGAATTCATTTTGGAGACTCCAGTGCCAAAAGAAGGTTATCCTCTGAACAAGCAGCTTTTTATTACATGCACTGTTAAGATTGGCCTCCGTGGTTTGGATTTAACATGTTGGCTTAAATATTTTTATGTTACATGGAAAGGTTCGGTACTCGACACACCGGTCACCACATGAGACCCGTTCCCTCGCTCAAAAACAAACCTCTTGACAGTAAATGACACATTTTAACGTCGATCTCCTTTTTTTTTTTTTTTCCAGAGTCAAGAAGAGAAATCAGTGAACATCTGCACTGCTGGAGGATACCAGGGATGCTCTCTTACACAGAGGACTTTAACCTAGATTACAGAGGTAAGTGCAGGTATTTTGTACAGTCGCTTGCAGCTCGAGTCAACCGCAGCTCTGCATAAGCAAACGCCCCGTAAGAGGATCACAGAGAATCCATCGCTAATCCACTGGTCAATACACCTGACAAGTACAGTGCCAAAGACGAGTCACTCAAAGGACGTGTCATCCTTGACGGTCTGAATATCACTCTGTGGATTATAGTTGTGTTCAGGTTTCCCTGTCTCAACCTCTTCTTTTGCATGTATACCAGCATGTCAGCACCAGAAACTACAATGTTGATTGACAGGATTTAAAGGCAACATAGAGTCCTATAATAGAGTAATGCTTGTATTTTTCAGTTGAAGTATTACCAAAAAAAACCCTGCTTTTAGTCATTTTAGTGTCTATTTGCCCACCTCCAAACTCAAGAGTATTCTTTACAACAATTACTCTTTTGAAAATCTTTTTTTCTTCTCTAATTACTCTCTACTTTCACTCTAATCCTACTTTGTAAATATTTGTTTAGTAGCTAGCTAAACCCAAATAATTAAATACTATCACAGTTCATTGCCCCAGTAATTGTGCTGAAAGGAAAACCAAACCATCATCAAAAAATATGTCAAATATTTCAGTCAATTCAATTCAATACCTTTATCATCACCCCTCTGCCAACTGTCTGTTCTAAGGCTGGGTGTGGACATAGATATATTAAGTATTTTATAAAGTATATACATTGTTTAGTGTTACCATGGATGGTCTAATAGTTACCCCTCTATCGTGGCTGTATTTTATCTATTTTACCATGTTTCTTTTGAAAAACTATTTTTCCAAGCCCACTTCTTTGAAAATAAACTGCATGTCTTCTTGACAACACAGTAGTTCTTTCTTTTGCTTTGTTCTTTTTTCTTTCCACTGGTGACCAAGCAACAAATATATACTTTCATTGCCCGATGTGGGTACAATGTCAGGTCGCACTGTGTGCGCACACTGAACAATTTGTTATAAATAGGAGTTCATTCACAAAAGATGTAGCCTCAACATCTGAATCACCATTGAGTCACTTTCTAGAAATCCATTGTCATAACTTGCACAGCCTTTCTACTTAAATGACTCACTAGTTACTCACCTAGTCTGTCATGTAAAGCGGAGCAGATGGGGAGTGCCCTTTGGCTTCACAGAGGAACATGTCAAGTGTATGAACAGAAGCACTGGTGTTTGTTCTAAACTGCAAAATACTAGGGTGGTAGATGGGTGGCAAGTGGTATTAAAATTGCCACAACAGCTACAATAAAAGGGAGGATATCCCGTGGCTGCATTGATGTCTTGTGTTTACTTCCTTTTAAATAAAAAAAAAAGCACAGGAAGAAAAAAGGAAAAGTAAATTGTGATCTTTGAAAACTCAACTACAACACAGCCCTTTGTGTCCTACATGTATTTTTTTTTTTAAATCATAGCAGGTAAAAAAAATCCACTTGTCCGATACTTTAGAGCCCACGGCGTGATAGCTCAAAAATAAATGTCTGAACTCATGTACTGTACGTTGCATCACTGAGCCTGAGTGACTGACAAAGAACAGCCGAGGCTGACGACATACAGCGGAGTTGATTTAAAGGGGCCCTGTGGAGTTTTGTTGTAAACAAACAAAAGTTTACGTTGAGTTTTACTCACCAAAACACAATGAGCAACCCTAGAAATTACATTACAGCAAATACCTGATGTTTTCTCTCAACATAATGTTAACAAAATGTTACGTCCTGCATCTTGTACCACTTGTATCCACCCCAGCCCCCCTCCCTTCAACTTCAGAGTGATATATAAATGTAGCGCTTCATTGATTCAAAAAATCATTGTTTGTGAAAATAATCCAGGCAGCAATTCCGTTTGCCGATGCAACGGAATTGGGAAAAAAATGTAGTTGTATATGAGCATAATTTATTGGAGACAGAGTTGCATTGTGTGTCCTTGAGGTCTGACAAATGTGTTGAATTAATTTCCTTCCTCCTAAAACATTTGCAAAGTATTTTAAATCCTGCATGGTTACTAGATTGCAGTCTTCTTCTTCTCTGCATTTGTTGGCGCATTGCAGTGTTTCTCTACGCTTGTAAGTCAAGACAAGTCAATTTGTATATAGTCCAATATCACAAATTTGCCTCAAGGGGCTTTACAATCTGTACAGCAAAATAACATGCTCTATTATTAGACCCTCGATTCAAATAAGAAAAAACTCCCCCCCCAAAGAAACCTCGGGAAGAGCGACAGAGGAGGGATCTCTCTTTCAGGATGGACTGACATGCTGTAGATGTGTGTACAGAATAGACCAAAATAGCTAAATTATAGTATGACGTAGTAGATTATCAGAATAGTGAAACAAAACAGGGACCCACTCATGAAAAAAACTGCTCCATAGCGCTGCTAGAGGTCAGAAACTCAGAAAGTAAAAATATTTCTTTGCAGTCGGCGTAAAGATCTAAGAAACACAAAGGTGTCTCTTCGTGTATCCGCCTAACAACTTTGTTATCTGATGTGTTTACAGCAATACAACCTCAAGGGGCCGCTAGCGTGGATATAGACTCCTAGTCTTATCTATTTGTTAACACCTGAAAAATGGCTATAGTCCCAGTGCCAATTAAACAAAAATGAAACTACAACAGATAGAAAGATGATCTCTAAATGAAGAGGGCCCTGGAGAAGAATGATAAAAATGAGGTATGTAGAAATAATAAAGACTCGTTTGCTGCAGATAATGTATTCAGCGGTTCATGTATCATCATTTACAGCATGCAACAAGACATTTGTTTGCCAGAAAGCACTTAAATGGGTATTGAAACTGCTGCTTTTGTTGTCATCACAAACTAAAGAAAAACAATTGTATTTTTGAGTTTATCTTCATGTCTTTTCATCTTTATATCATTTTTCAGCATTTCTGTTCCAAAGGAGATCAGCTTTTGGTTGCATTTTTTATTTAAACTACTGTAGAAGTTGTGCAACAATAAGCTTTTGTATATTATGTTTTGTATATTCTTGTCAATCATATAAGGAAACGCATGTCTGGACAGACTCCAAACATTAAATCCCCTTTGGACACATCAAAAATGTGTGTTTGAGTGCTGGATCAATTGAATGACTTTGATTTAATCCTCGCTGCCTTTCAAGTATGGCCAAGGGGATTTTTCTTTATGTCGGTACTGTCCAGGAATATTTCTGCTACACCAATTCTTAGGATATAAATATAAAACCACATTATGCAGAAGGAGCACAACGAGCCAATACATACATAGTATTTATTGCTGTCCTAAAACAACCTATGAAAGAGCAGTGCAGCTAGCTTTTTAACGCTGTTATTAAAACTGAAGATGTGGTGCTATTGCTAGTGAGGTTAAAGTGACGTTTCTGTGGGCCCAAAGCTGGAGAGGGACCACAACAACTCCCAGTTTAATTATTTTATTTAAAAAAAAAAAAAGAGTGTCCAGAACAATATTCTTTGAGGGGACCTATAATTCCTCGTTTCCCTGCAGAGATACTGTATGTGCTTTCACTTCACTGATTTGTACAGGATGTGCAATGTGCGCGACAGAAAGAAACATTTAACAGTCGCCTTTAGTGATGGAATTGCAGCAAGTGTCGTTTTTTTTTATGGTCTGTGACAATTTTCACCCCTTCATCATCACTGTGTGTCTCAGTTTGACCTAGAATCAGTATAAAAGATTGGGAATTAAGAATACCATAAAGTCATTTATCAATGTGATGATCATTCTGTAGTCCAGGTCACGGCGGCTTTAAGCTCTATTCCTATCAAGCTGTATAGTGCCAAGTCCTCCGTCAACCTGGATTCCTAATTGATGGCACTAGAGAAGAGTTATTTGAATGGATTACCGTAAAGAGCACCATGGATTAGCCTGTGAGAGACATGGATCCCAAGGGAGCCTTAAATTGGTCACATAAAGTGATTATAAAACATCCGTATGGTTGGCAATTATTGGGCTGCCTGCTCATCAAAGGAATTTAACTCTTCTGTCATCGCTTGCTCAGTGCATCAATATCACTTTGACCTTTTATGCCTCACGTTGCCTGCAATGTGCATCTTCACCCCAGTCATGTTTGGTCGGTGCCCCAAGCTATGAAAAGAACTGGTTGTAAATATCGCACTGATAAATGTGCAGTAGTTGTAATTCATGATTTAGTCACTAAGACATCAATCTGGTAACATGTGGTACTGTAACTCTATAAAAGCAACTTGCATTTTTTTTTTCTTTTTCGGCAAGATCGATGCATTCTCCATGACAGCACAATCCATATTTAAAAGACTAAACGGCTGGTTTCCACATCTTGATAAACGTTCATTTATCACTTCTTGATAAATGATAAATTCATGCGATTACATCATCACTGGAAACTACAGCGCTCCAACAGACTAAAAGAAAATCCGACATACTGTAGAGCCTCCTCTGCTGGTTCTGTACCGGTGCCTTTTTCCCAGAATTGAACTCATCCAATATTGCCTTTCCCAGGCTGTCGTCAGTCCTAATGTACTGTAATTTTTTAGCGATCACTTTATTCATTTGACGCCCCCTCAGCCCATTAATTTCTCGATGAGAGCTCCATCTATCAGAAATATGGCCACCATAAGATTAAAGGCTTTGTCCGGTAAAAGATGACCGCACTAAAACCAAACATGTCTTCATGTTTATGCTCAAGTCCTGTTGTGTCAGTCAGTGTTAAATCCTCAGCGTTATTTGTTACATAAAGTGCTTAAACTCTAGAAAAAATGAGCAAAGTTCATAAGTTATAAAGAACTTTTTTGTGATTAATTGCTTAAAAATTATAATGTATAATAAGCCAAAATTAGACTCCAAACCCGTCCTATGAGACCCGCAGAAAAACTAAGCAAAACAAGATAAATAAAAGTCACACAGGAGTATTGCTTCTAATGTAATCTCCGTTGCTTTAATCATATTCTACATTTTGTTAATAAAGACTTGTACTGGCAGTCAGGCTGTGACTTCACAATGAGAAAAGCAATCATGGAGAAAATGAATGGAAGTTAAAACAGGGCTACAGAGATTTGACAGACAGCTGTCAGCCATTCATTGCAAACTCCCTAATGATTTTTTTCCACATCACTGATAAAATGCTGCAGCACCTTTCTCTGCGTGACAGCGGACTTTTCTCAAATCATGACACCTCAATTCTTTCCTTCTTATTACGTGCCATTCATTCGGTCAGACCACAGCAGACACGGGGCTTCTTGTTTGCGTTGAAATAACTACAACATGACGCAAAGAAATTGCATGTTCGGTGCACACGTCATTCTGAAACACAGACTCAGGCGTGTTCTTGAGTGACAAAAGGGGAGATAATTGAGGCTTTGGTTTATCGCCTAAAGAGAACCCGAGGCCACTCACCTTTAAAGAAGGATCTCTGGCCATCTGCTTTTGTGTTTCCTCTTGTTAAAAGCTGCTCTTCATTTTTAAAAAAACGCTTTCTTCAACGTCATTTATTTTGTAAGACATTATGCTTTGTTATTTAAGCAGTGACCTAGTTTTAAATGGCATAAAGACTTTTAATAAAACATAACAAAACATGGCCAGTGAGTCTTTATAAACACTGACAAGCAGGTAGAATTATCTGTGCTCATCAATTGTTCATCTGTTTGCATTAAGTAAATGTTAGGTGACTCACTGAATTTAATATGGAACTAAAACTGATTTAAAATGGCTAAGCAATTCATAAGAATAACAACAATTAAATGTGAAGCTGATTCGAGTAAACAGGCTTCCCATGGCGCATTTAGTCTGGTTTAGTGATTTTCTTGAGAAGTTTTCTTCGGTCTGAAAGATAACGAGACTGTAAGAGATGAGACAGCAGGCCACTCAAATGAGAAAACTGTCACAACCATTTGCAGGTACTTGTTTTATTAGCTTTTAATCTCTCTGAGTCACGTCCTCACTTACAATGTTATTTCACCCGCCTTCATTTCTGCCATCACTTTTTACTGACAGTAAAAAAAAAATCATTATCTATAATTCCCATCATAAGCTGATGTGTTTGGTTATTTTAACAGGAAGTGACCTCACAATCTGAGGATTGATTAATGTGTTTTTTTATTGCCATTGTGCCTCTTTGTCCCTTTTGGAAGATAGCACTAAAGCTTAAAATTCCTTCTCAAATGGATTAAAGATTAGTATCAGTGACTGACTGTCCAGCTCGTGTCAGGATTGTGGCGCCGTCCCGACAAAGAATCGCTCATCCAGAGTGTTTTGAAAACCTAGTTGAAGCTGTAATTAATCTACTATAGGAAAACAGTATATTGGTGATATGAGTATTATGAAGTGGCGGGAAAACCAGTTAATAAGTTTAATTTATCCGTATCACTGACGTCAGTTGTCTCCAACTGTGTTCTGTCAAGATTTATGTGTATCCAGGTTTACTTTAAAGCAGCTGCATTTACTTATTCATTTACTTTCAGTGAGTGACAGCGAATAAAGTGACTAAATAAACAGCCGTAATAGTTGACTGCAATAAAAAAAAAACCCTGTATACACACAGTTCTTGGCACTACATGACTTGGATGTAACACCTTTTCTACAAGGACAAGTTTACTCTGTCTGACAATAAACAAACTCAAACAAAGCCAAAAAATAAACAGCTGCTTGAGCCACTAAAGTCAAGACTTTACTTCACTTTTTTGATTATTGTAGTCAATATTTCCTGGTGACATCTGAATAAATGGCACGGTTGATAACATAACATCTCATGTAGGTGCAGGGCTCCTTGAAAACAACAATAATGATAAGACACTGACACCAAACCACAAATTTACTTAGATGGACAACGTTTCGATCGCAGCTCGATCTTCATCAGGTTAAAATGTTTAAAAAAATAGTTACCATATCCATTTATCTACCAATAGGCTTTATGATGACAGGTGCGGTTAACCATCCCGCCTGCCCAGGGTGATTAATGTTACACAAGTATACAACAGAAACTCCATCAAAAGTGTCCAGAAAATATGATGCATAGAGATAGTGGAGATTTTGCCGGTGAGATATAGTGATTTTTGTCACGTACAAAATTTTTATCTTTCTTTTCATTCAATATTTTCAATAAATTTGAGAATTTTTCTGCAAACAAACAACTTTATTAATCCCACTAGGGGCAATTTGTTTGGAGCAGCTCTTTGCTCTTTGAACACAATAACATTCACACGAAATAAATAATACATTATACAACACACAAAAGCATACAACAGTAATGGGATTAAGTGGATTTGATTAAGTGGATATTGTGTGTGCACCTGTCAATCTTGCCTGGATTGTAATTTAACCCTCGACAGTTTGTAAATATGTGATAACTGTCTTCAGGTGAAGCAGTGTTATGTGGATTTTATGATTGTCAAATAAATCTATTTATCTATTTAAGGAATAGAAAACACCAGGGAGCTGTATGTAGACTATAAAACCCATAAATAAGATTTTTATACAATATTGTTTTCATTGGTGGTTCATTAGCCAGTAATCTAACTTGGATATTTGATTTATCTGAACTCTGTGATTAATTTTATGATTTTGTACCATTATAGTAGAGCTACTGTGACTTTCAGTGAAGTAACCTTGATTGTACTTTGACACATTCTCATTCAAACTTGCAGCTTTTACAAAGACATGCATTTACTGTATTTAACATCACAGCAAAACCTAAATGTGTCATAGTGAAAATATGGCCTGACTGACAGCAGTCATTCCAGCGAGGCATAGGTAAAAGTAGAACACGTTGGAGATTTCATTGGTGAAATGATTAATCACATCACATAAGGCATCTATTCGCTATGTAATATATCTTGTCATATGACCTTTCGACTTTGTTGTAGAATGATAATTGCCTCTGCGTCATCTCCTTAGTAGGTTATGACATAGATGACATTTATTGACTAGGCACCCTTGTACAAGTATTTTACAAGAAGTGTGCAAAAGGCATTGCAGATGAGGAGCATCTGTGGAAGAAAGGCACTTGTCTGCATATGCAGGATTTGTATTATCCGTGTTGGTGATGGAACCCGCTATTAAAAATCTCATTAAAGCTTTTGTGTCTTTCAATAGGGAATTATGTATTCAAATAAAATATCTGCCAGACGGGAGGAATGTGTGAAACAAACCTGGATGTCTTTGTTGTGCCTGTGACAACTGTAACATCCCTTATGAGAGAAAGATGACTTGCTTCCCACTGTTTAGTATAAGGACATACCGTAACATTTCTCCTCTGTGAAGAAACAGGTTTTTTTTTTGTTTTGTTTTTTTACATCAGCAAAGCAAATACTCTTTGTTTCCCATCTCAGTTTGTGGAAGTACATTCAAACGGACAACAGCAATAAAAATGCAAATTCTGACACAATGTTATCAGAGCACTTTATGTCAGTTTATCTTATCTAATGCCCATTAGCATTTAAAGCATTTATTTGTTGCATCCTGGGATAAAAGTCCCTTCCAGTGTCCCACATCTTGTGTTCAGATCTTCTTCATGTGTACACTTGGCTTTCTGCAGCATACCGAAAAAAAAACCTTTCACCTCTTTGATAGTCAAGTGCGAGCTCTCTGTTGCATCTCCTGCTCCTTATTGAGCCTGAGAGAATATGCCCTGCAAGAAACAATAACTTTCCCGTCAAGAGAGAGACAGTTTTATTTCTCAACGTAGCACTTGCACAATATGGTTATTTCCATTTGCCTCCCCGGGTTTCCCCTTCATTCCTGCACTCAGCGTAGATGGATCAAATTCTAGCTGTAGGAAAGTCATCCTCACCAGCACTGATTAATTTTATTTCATGTCACTTTATCACCCTGAAATATTGTGTTCTGTAAAAAGGAGCACATACTGGAGGTTTAGGGAGGAACATTAAGTCAATACCTCTCAGACCAATTTATTAAAAATCCTGCTTCATGCATCTATTGCTGTCTGCTTTCACTATTTGGCTGTCGCTGTTGCAAACTGAAAAGCACCCTCACTACTCCAGCCTTCAGCCAAACGTTCAGTTTGCAGTTAGCAAATAGCAGCGGTTAGCATCAATAGCAGTTAACACGCAGCTGTAACTGCTATTGACGTTAACGGTTATTTACCAACCAGTAGCTTTCATGCACTACAAGGTGAAATCACACCTTCCACCACCCCAGTCTTCAACTATGTGTTATTCTATTGGCAGGTAGTGCTGCAGCTAACTGCTTTTCACTGATAACTGCTATTGCTGCTGCTACAGTAACTGCTAACATTAACTACAATGCAATACAACTATTCATGAACTAGTGGTTCTAGTGGAGGCATTAAATCAATGTCATGTATTCGTAGTAAAATTGGACAAGAGTGTGTCTGACTGTAGTTATGGTTATCATAGTTTTGCCTTATTTTTTGAACATAAAAACATGCATCATCACTTGAAAGATGTACACTTGGACAGGGAGAAAATATGCCGCTGAAATTATTTTATTATTATTATAAATTATATTGTTTTTATATACTTAAATTGATATTTTGTTCGGTCAATTTACATTTACAACATTTACCAGTGATCCCTTTAAATTCACAGACACATTTTTAACTCAGTTTAAAGGCAGAGCTTGTCAAACACTGAGATTTCTCTCTACTTTACGTCAATGGGATTTGAAACAGCTCCTCCCCAAAGTAAGGAAATACATCACTTAACTTCTCCAAACATTAATGGCTGGTCTAACTAAGCTACATGTTGAAATATATGTATATAAAGTCTATGTTTTCTCTATTAGAAATGTTTCCTGCTTGATTTTAGTGTTCTGCCCAGTTAAATGTTTTTGTGTGTGGTTGTCACTCAAACACTATAAATGTCCATGAATATAGTTAAGACACTATTCAGCATACTTCAGTGAGTTTGGCTGATTCAGGGTAGAATGTAAAATTGTTAAAAAAAAATCCCTGGAAAACAAGCTAACTCTTCAAGATGCAGATAATTGGAGTTTTACTTTTCTCGCAGCCCTCTTTGTGGAGCTAATCTCAGAGCGATAATGTCCTCTTCCTTAACTTGTCAGATAGTCTATTGGGTCAGACAGATATAAACATTCAGCGCAGGGAATGGCTTTGCCGCCGTTCACAGCTTGTCAATCAGAACAGTGAGGTAGGTTGAGCTGTCAGTCAAAAGCGTGGTCCTGCCATACACAATAATTGAATTAGCTCCAGTCACTTTCTGAAGGTTAATTGGTGGGGAAACCTTGGCTGCAGCATGGCGAGGTAACTGACAAAGATAAGGAGACAGCTGTCTTATCGCAGATTTTGTCAGCATATGTGAACTTTATCATTTCTCTAAATATCAGACATTAATATAATTATAAACATAAAGGCGTTGATACCAAGCAAGCTCGCTTAAATCCACCTGAATTCCATAACTTTCTGTCACGCTCAGGGCTGCGCAGTAGCTCCCACCTTAGTTCGACATGTCATGAGTCAGCAGCTAAAGACATTGCTTTGGCTTGGAGGCCAAAATAACGTGCCGAGTTGATGGTCAGTTGATGGCCTGGAAAATTGCATTTAAACCTTCAGGTGTTATTCCGAGTTGTATCTTACTCTCAAACGTACAGAATTAAATTAAAACTCTACTTTGCTCCTGTCCCTTTGATAAATGCTCCCTATAGCTCAGTTGCTTTTCCCCCGTTCAGCATGCATCCTGTAGAGCTGAACTGTTACATTTTTATTATAGAATAGTATTTTTTTTTTATCTACAGTGCAGAGATCATTGCACTATTTCTGAGAAAGAACCGATGGAAGGACTTGCTTTCTTGTTTTCTGCTAACTATTGTGCTGGGCTATTTTAATTCTCCTGCAGGGTTTCATTGATGCATCTGCCTCCATCAGTGCAGTGTGATCCCATGCCATTCTCCATGGCTTATCATCTTTATAAGAGGTTTCACCCAAAGTAGAGCTTTTAGTTTGTAATGAGATTTTTTTTGCTTTCGTCTAAGCTTGAATCGTACTAGGTCATGAGCCTGCTGAAGGACTCTTGATACACTGAAGAACAATAGAGTGAGATATTGGGAATTTACAAGAGATGGCAGGGCAGTAAGTCATTTAAAGTTTTACAAAGTATGACACCTGTGTGGAATACCAAGTAGTTAACGGGTCGAATGTAACTTCGGAGTAGACCGGAGGCACTTTCACATTCAGAATGCCTGCGCATGACTGTATCGGCCCAACCCTTGCACTCAAGGCTTTAATTATCCAAAAAGGATCTATCATTTGACATTTAGCACTAATGTATCATCTGCATTAATTGAGATCAACCCACACTTCAACAGTACTTATTATCCTGATGCTAATTTGCAGCTAATGAGCAGGGACCATTGCTAATTAGCAGCAGTAAGATGTTATTTGTCCTTTATTAATCTCTCCAAAAACTTGAAACCTAGGATACAGGAAAGTTAACAATAACAAAAATAAATGTTTATTTGTATGGTTTTATATTTTTACTTCCACAATTCTAGTAACAACACTAGCAGTATTTAAATGTATGTTAAATTCTCTAAGATTTTGTAATTATGGGAAATCACATTTACTTTCTCTTCACCTATAGTATGTTACTCCAAACATATCACTACATTTATCACTAGCCACTATTTCAGGCTCAGGATGTCATATTGAGATAAATACCATGGTGAAGGCGTCCTCTGGCTCTGGTTTATATGAGGAAGCAACTCCAATTGTCATGTGGGAATAAAAGGCTTTGTGTGGAAAACAAATGAATTCAGTGCATGGAGGTGGCATTCAATACTCCCCACTTACAACAAAAGTTAGGTTATACTAACTAAAAAAATCCATTTGTGGAGCTTCTGTCTACTGAAAAGTCCAACGTTTATATATCACTGAAGCCATAAATAGTGATGAACTTGAAGGAAACAGTATTCAATGAAGACAGGACCATCAATTCTTTTTCAGGCAATATTCCCCAAGTAATTAATGTATGAGTTTAATATCCTCTGATATAACCCAAGCACATATGCCCTCGTTCTCCCCCTCTCCAAAGCAATTCAGTACCTCAATGAGCACAATGTTTTCCTTCCCCAAGAGCAGTAGTTCCATTTCAACTCAATTGATTCTCCACTTCTGGTTTCCCATCTTTACTTTTTTTCATTCTTTCCAGCGAGAAGTGCATGCATTTTCAATGACATCAAATAAAGGGCAGTCATTGGTATGGATGAGGGGGGTCCTCAGAGATTGAGGCACCTTCACCGTCACAAAGCGCAAGATAAGGAGCACGGGAGAAACAACAAAAAGCAGGGCTTCAAAACTGTAAAAACAGATCCTTTGATATCATGCTTTTGTAGACACTTGGAGATAGAACAGGAAAATATTCATTTAGTATGCACAGTGACATTGTTTGGACAGAAACACTGACAAACAAAAGGGGACTGAGAGGAAGAGATAGCCTGTGAGGTTCAGTCTGGTTGGTTTGCATACAATATTCTACTGTTCGTTGGGGGGGGGGGGGGGGGGCACAGTAGTTTGAACATCGGTTTTCACCACGTGGTGTTCTGGAGCCGCTGTCAAAGTTTGCCTTGAAGCACTGGCTCTTGTGGCAAAGCGACACTCCCCAGGCTCTTTGTGACAGAGGACGACTCTTCCGCTTCGCGACTTCAGCCAGACACAGAGAGCCACTGCAGCTGAAAGATTCCCCTTAAAGCACCATCCAAACTGTCACTTACACAAAACCTACTTCTACCCTCTCCTGTAAGGCTGTATTAGCATTTGACCTCTGTTTTCATTACGTCCACTAGACTTCTCTAAAAGTCTCTGCTCCAATTTAGTTGCTTTACATGCTGCCAAAAAACTATCGCTCCATGAAAGATAGACCTCTATTTCTCCACACTTACAACTGCATTTGTGATGTCTTTCTATTTTTTTTTTTCCCCCAAAAAAGGAGCCAATGATTTACTGAGTAGAAGTGGAAGTATGAAGGGTCCCTGAGCAACATAAATTTACAGGGCTGTGTTTGAATCATTCTTCAAGAGCAGGGTTTCAATAGGTTATCCACAGAAGAGGAAAAGAAAAAGAAAAACCGTCATTACCCAGCGCATAAAGCCTAAATGGAAAAGAGACTGTGGAATGGCTGCCTGTGTCTGATAGAGGAATATACTCAGCTCTGATGCCTTGGGTGTTCTGGCCTGCTGCACTCAGGGCTAGCACTGGACCATACAGATTGCTGCCATTATGGAAAGTGGGTCTGTGGTGGCAAATAGACCTAAGCTCTCATAAGGCAACATACACTGCTGGGTGCCTGAGGCTCATTTGAAGATCTGAATATACAGTATGGTGTGATGTGCATGAAACTAAGACACTATAAATTAATTTTAATGTAGTTGGTTGCTTTGTTTCTCCCCTAACAACTTAAGACTACAGGCGTTGTTTTTGTTGGCATATGCTGCAGAATCATCGGGGCACCAGTGCAGGAGTTAAGATACAGTGTTTGAATGCAAAATCTGTGTTTTGTCTTGCAAAAATTACCTATCAGTGTAAGCATACTTGTTTATTTGTGTCTACCCTAACAAGGAGAAGTAGCCCGGCTGTAATTTATGCATGGATTTCAGTGGTGAGGCAGTGAATCAGTTGGAGGCTCACTAAAGTGAGTCACTGTGGACAAACAAAACACAGCCAATGCATTCTAAATGAGAGGAGACTTCTCAGGTCTAACTTAAACTTCCATTTGGCCACTAAAACGGATCTTGCACCACCGCCATGCTGCGAGCGAGCGGAGGTCGGGTCAAGCTCAGTCTCAGCCATGTGGTATTTGCGATAAAGGTCAGAGACTGGGGAATAATAACAAGACACCGTTTTTCTTTGAGAGATTTTTTTTTGTCTTGCCAGATATTCTGCAGAACAGAGCTGTATTTTTCATATTCATTTCATGGAACATTTGATTTGGAACCTCTTTCCTCCCAGAGGCTTTGAGAGTGTTCTTTTCTTCAATGCTCCTGTACTGCTGCTCTTTTGTCGTCATGAAGGTGGTTTTGTAATGGCAGCCTTTGGCATTCAATCGCAGTGTGTCCTCCACCACAGCATTTATTTCTCCTCTTTATCTGTACTTGAATAGCTGACCTGTGCTTTTACTTGATCATCTCAGCCCCGCTGCAGATAATTTCTTTAGTAGTGTGCGAGCCAAAAAAGAATAACAATTAAAAAACGTTCTATTCCGTAAAACTGCACTTCATTTGTGTTTAAAGGTGCAGTCTTTTGTGTGCCTTAGGACGTGTAATGTTAAGCGTGTATGAGCAGTCTTGCTTTGAAGAGTGTCGGAAAGCTGTAGTTGCAAAGGTGTGACATTCAGTGACAGGTGCTTCCCTCAGTTGTGGAACATTGTTATATTGCCTATAAAAACTATTATCAAAAATATCAGTTTGTTGAAAGTGGTTTTTGAATATCACATACATCTTGCTGTACTATGCATGCATTTACCACATCTGGCCTTGGTAGAGACTGGGAGTGGGAAAGCAGAGAAGGGGAATTGGCGATGAAGACATACCAGCTTACCCCAGCCTTAATATATATAAAGCACAAATAGGACTCTATATGAGCCATAGATTCACATATAGGCCAATTCAAATCTATGTGAAACATACAAAGCCTCAAATTATAGCACCAATGTTCCCGTGTATCAGTTTATCAGCATTCAGTACAGTGTTTATTGTGGGGACAAGATTCAGACCCGGCATGCGTTTTTTTCTCCAATACAGAATTATTCTGTTATTATTATTCTATTGAACTTCTTATGTAATTTTAATGTGACACACTACGCGCAGTTTTTACAAACTGAAGGTTTTTGTCTATGTATTAGAGTGTGTTTGAGAATATTAATGTAGAGAACACAGAGGTTTGTTATTGGACTGTACAGTCCAATCATGGTAACTGCATTAGATCCTGGGATTGGTTCAAATTAGGTTAAGTAACAATGTAGGAAGTCGTGTACTCTGTATGTAGAGATGTGGAGTGGAGTACGGGTGTGGAGGTCTAGGTCCAATTTTCATGAAGAACAGTGTTTGCATCCCATTACAGACCTATATCCAAATCTTAATCAAGTGTTTTAATTGCCTAACCTTAACCACAGCCATAACCATGACCTTTCCCTAACGTATACCATACTATTGTTGCCATATATAGATACTGTAGAAAGAAAAAGTACAAAAAAAAAACAAAAAAACATTGGTATTGAATGTTAAATAAGACTAAGAATCTACATTCATGCTACCAGCTCTGGACAGTGCCTTAAGCCAAAAGTGAATGTCAGAATGCTAACATGCTTACAATGACAAAGCTAATTTGACATTTAGAGGTAAAATGTTTACCATTGTCGCCATCTTAGTTAAATGCTAACATTTGCTAATTAGTGCCAAACACAATGTAGAGTTGCAGCTAATGGGAATTCAATTAGATCAGAATTAATCAGATGATCACCAAAGTCATTAGGTTACATCTTCTGGAAGCCATACCTTTCTATACAAATGTGGTGCCAATCCATCCACTAGTTGTTGAGATATTTTAGTTTGGACCAAAGGTGGACCAAACTAAAACTTTTTTATTATTATTATTTGGTAGAATTTCAAACCTTCCTGCCATTACTCTTAAAACCCCAGCACAAGCCTTAGAACTAGTGCTGGTCCCCAGTTGGTACCAATCCTAACTAAGTGTGATTGTAATGTGATAAACTCAACTCACAAAAAGGTCAAATGACAGCAGGAACGCTCTTTCGGTCCACAGTGGCAATTGGAGTTTCAACTTGAAGTATATTCTCTCTGCCATAAACTGTCACATTTACTCTATTCTAACAGTGTGATTATCCCTGTTGTGTAGAGACATGTCCTCTCACACACAAAAGCACCTTCTCACCCCCTGTGCCCCCGCGCACAAGACAGCCCACCCTGGCATTTATTAGAGGCAGAACTGGTGAACTAAAAGAGAAGAATAGATGACACACACATCACATTATGTTTTCAACAGCCTTCAAGTAGTGCCTTCATTGACAGTACATTTTGATTAGTACTCTGATTAATTACAAATTAGTGGCTATTAGAAGATACTTTTTAATAATAATCTTTAATATTTCTGGGTTGCCTAACAGAATAGTGATCAGTTTGATGTACTCATGAATGAGAAATGCATTATTTAATAGTGTTTTTGTTCTTAACTACACTACATATGCAAATACTGTACTAAATATACAAATAATCTGAATTATCAAACAAAATAATGAAGGTTCCACTTTTTAATGCACTACGATGTAGTGACCAGAACTGAATAGAAGAAATCCTTCCAAACAATCGCAACAGGCAATAATTAACAAATTCAGTATCTCCATCATTCAACCTGCAATTGAGTATAAACATCCCCTTGCTGCACGTTAAAATCAATCTAACAAATTGCTTCAAAATACACATTATTATTGGTGATTGCAGTCTTTCAAACACTACTACAGATCTGTGCAGCAGGCAGCAATATATTCTTTTTTTTGTTTCCTTGTCAGTAATACATTGACCCTTGAACTACACTTAAATGCTGCAATGAAGGCTGTAATAAGGAGTAAGGTTATGCTCTGAATCCAAGACTGTGCTGCAAAGGTATCTACTGAGAGAGCTGTAATGTTTACTCTTCAAATGTAGCTTTAAATGGTATTCTATAATATTTAAAAAATAAGAGAAGAAATTAATTTTCAGCCCGGTTCAATGTCTTGGAAAGTATCTGTTGCTGCAAACCGTATCACTGAAAGTGCAAAGAACCTGGAAGAGTATTCAAAAGCACACTAAATGCTTGTGTGGATATGCTGCATTTTGTATTTGCAAAACAAGATGAAGCACCAAAACATGAAGCACCAAAACAAGAAAATTATCTTTTACAGAGATTTGTTTTTTCCTCTCTACAGTGGCCTCTTCAGATTAGAGATGAAGACCTGTTTCTCGTATTTTTGTAACAATGGCAAAAGATAAATTAATTCAATCCAGCAATCACACCTTGTCTGCGATTTCCCTCTTTTCTCTTGTATAATCAGAGCTGGAAATTTTTTTTAACATATGCATCAACGTTTTCAGAGGAAAATCCTAAACGCATTGATCCAAAGTGTCATTTCACATGGTGATGTATAATTGATTTGATGCAGCTTCTTAACATTGGCCTCCATTGCATCCTCAGTTGCATCTGACAGTCCTCAGGTTAATGGTGTGAAAACAGGGACCCTGCTTTCCCCAACCTGTCAAGTGGTAATTGGCCAACGGTTTCCTTTAATAGCAGTCTGCCACAGGGACTGCAAACACCTCTTAAATTGTGTACAAAATAATTGGTGGGGCTTGAACAAGGAGAGCATGCAGTAAACATGAATCCTCGGCTTTGAGTGCAACATTTCAATACCAGCATGTGCAGTTTAAGTACATTCTTCTCATCTTATCCTGATAAAGTGTAATTAATGTCTTCTTGTCTCTATATTGCAGGTTATCCATCCGTGCTCACGAGAGAGACGCAGAAAGGAAGACAGTGGAAGAAACAATAAGATGAAACCATTTAATGATGGTAACCACTAAGGAGAAAAGCACAAACCAACCTGTGGTTTTGAAAACTCTTTTAAGCATCACCACCGCAGGCAAACCTCAATGAATGAAACTCAGTATAAAGGCAGATTTTTTTGATTGGTACATGGGGACAATACCATCAATCAATGAAGAGGAGACAAATAAATGGATTGTTTCTAAAC
This sequence comes from Scomberomorus guttatus, assembly GCA_038419695.1. Lineage (NCBI taxonomy): Eukaryota > Metazoa > Chordata > Actinopteri > Scombriformes > Scombridae > Scomberomorus > Scomberomorus guttatus. Next base: position 3,201,632 of record CM076459.1, read on the forward strand.
CTGAGAACTGTTGAACATCAGGCTGATCTTCTGTACTGAAACCACAGTGGTATCACCCTCTTCACATTCTTCTGGCCCTGCACATGACTCTCAGAGAAGCACCAATGGCCTGCAGCTTAGGCATGGTGATGAGTGCCTTGTTTTGGTCTGTAGCCATTGTGTATTTGACTCATATTGACAGAGTCAATGGAGACTGCTGGCTAATTGAGGGCGAAAAGGGCTTTGTCTGGCTTGCAATTTGTAGCCAAAACCAACCACCTTATGAGGCCATCCCACAGCATATCAACAGCACCATTGTGGACCTTCGTCTGAATGAAAACAAAATCAAAAGTATCCATTATTCTGCCCTTAGTCGCTTTGCCAACTTGACCTACCTGAACCTGACTAAGAATGAAATCTCCTACATAGAGGATGGGGCCTTTTCTGCTCAGTTTAACTTACAAGTCCTTCAAATGGGCTTCAACAAGTTGCGGAACCTGACAGAGGGGATCCTCAGGGGTTTAGGAAAGCTGCAGTACCTCTACCTCCAGGCAAACCTGATTGAGACTGTGACACCCAATGCCTTTTGGGAATGCCCCAACATTGAGAACATTGACCTCTCCATGAACAGAATCCAGCAGTTAGACGGATCCACATTTACCAGTTTGACTAAACTTACCACCTGCGAGCTGTACACAAACCCTTTCAACTGCTCCTGTGAATTACTTGGTTTTGTCAAATGGCTCTCAGTTTTCCCTAACAGGACAAACGAGCGGATGGTCTGCGACTCCCCACCCGGCGTCTCTGGTTATAGCTTATTAAGCCAGATTCCTAACAGGCCAACATATCGAAATGCTCTCCACCTGCTCACCACCGTGTGTACTGATGACTATGTGACACCATTTTTTCCTGTGCCCATTGAGCCCACGACACCTCCTCCGGACTTGACACTTTGTGGGCTAGAAGATTGTCCGTCAGGAACAGAACCAGAAGACATTACCATCAGTACAACCTACAGTGATGTGGAAGCAAACCCAGTGATGAAACTGAAGCAAGTATTGAATACAGGCGCCACCATCACGGTTCAGATTCCTCATCCCTACAAGAAGATGTACATCCTGGTTCTGTATAACAACAGCTTTTTCACAGATATCCAAAACCTGAAAGATATAAAGGAAGATATTGAACTAAAAAACCTTAAACCCCACACTAACTACACATACTGTGTTGCTTCGATTCGTAATTCTCTTAGACACAACCACACTTGTCTGACAATCACTACTGGCCCTTGGAATGGAAAGGGTAGAGTCGTAAACAATGCAACGGCTACCCACTACATTATGACAATTTTAGGCTGCCTCTTTAGCATGGTCATTTTTCTGGGGGTGGTCTACTACTGCTTGAGAAAAAAGCGTCAGCAAGACGAAAAGCACAAAAAAGCAGGAAGCCTAAAGAAAAATATCATGGAACTCAAATATGGACAAGAACTGGAAGGAGGGACTATTTCTCGAATGTCACAGAAGCAGTTGTTGGCCGGGGACAGCATGGCGCGTATGCCATACTTACCGTCCGCAAGTGAAATGGAGCAGTACAAATTTCATGATATAAGTGATACTCCTAAAATGATGAAGGGGAATTACATGGACGTGCGAAGTGTGGACCACCATGAACGCAGGGAGTGCGACATGGGAATGGCTGGGAATAGCCAGGGGTCAGTGGCAGAGATTTCCACCATTGCAAAAGAGGTGGATAAAGTCAATCAGATAATTAACAACTGTATAGATGCTCTGAAGTCAGAATCCACGTCCTTTCAAGGGGTGAAATCTGGAGCAGTGTCCACTGCAGAGCCACAGCTCGTACTATTATCAGAACACCCACAGAGTAAATCTGCCCTTCTGTCCCCAGTGTATAAGGACAGCTACCATCATTCTCTGCAGAGGCATCGGACCTCAGATGCCTCGCCAAAGAGGCCCAGCACTGCCACAGGAGGGCCCATGAGAAGCCCCAGGCCTTATCGTCCTGAATCCAAGTACATAGAGAAAACCACCCCAACAGGAGAGACCATCCTCACTGTAACACCTGCTGCCGCTATCCTGAGGGCTGAGGCGGAGAAGATCCGTCAGTACAGCGACCACCGGCACTCGTATCCCGACGCTCAGATAGAGGAGCTTGAAGGACCTGACAGCCACAAGTCCTCCATGTTGGAGCCTCTTACTCACTCCCGCTCCAGAGACTTAGCATATTCTCAACTCTCATCTCAGTATCACAATCTAAGCTACTCCTCGAGTCCCGAATACTACTGCAAACCTTCACACAGCATCTGGGAGCGATTCAAGCTCCACCGGAAACGGCACAAAGATGAGGAATACATGGCCGCGGGCCATGCGCTGCGTAAGAAAGTCCAGTTTGCAAAGGATGAGGACCTGCATGATATTTTAGACTACTGGAAAGGTGTATCAGCCCAACATAAATCATAACCTCTTTTAGGTGTTTTTAAATGGACCACACATTGCAGAAATGACACAAGAACCTCATCAGACAATTGAATCAATGGATACTTCCATATTATAATCAACTACTCACTCACGTGTATCACATTCTCTTTTGACTGTGAGGAAAATTGGGTAAAGATTCTTTAAATTTGTCATATTATGTAAAGCATTCATCTGGAAAACTTTTATCTATTAAAGAGAAAATATATTGCAAATTAATAATATATATGTTACAATGGATTATAGGTTTTTGGGTATCGCATGGCCAAGTCCTGTGACAGTGGATTTGCTGTTGTGTAATATGAAACTACTATATGAAGATATGTCTACTGAAACTTCAATATTTTCTTGAAGAATTATCTGGACCTTTCATTCACAAGGAACTTTTTTTTCCGTTCCCTGCATATATTTAATTCAATAAAACTATGTACAGATATGGTTTTCTATATTTGCAATGTTTGCTGTGTAAATGGAAAAGTATTAGTGAAAGATTCAGGTTTATCAAACGGAGCGCTGTTCATTTAGAATATCTTGTCGCTGAAGAACAGCATGTCCCGCTTTAAACCTGTCAGAACATTTGTCATTTTAACCGTCGCCGCCTGTTTTTTTTTTTATTCTTTTCTTTTTTTTTAAAGCTTTTACATGCATTTACAAGATACAGATGGATTCAGTTTTAAAGCCCCCTTAGTCACACTACTCAGTATTCATTGGATGGAAATCTGATAGGCTTCATGCAGGCAAGGTGTAGTATCTCACATGCTGCAATGAAGGTCTCAGTCATCAGTTTCATGAACCATCATTTGTATCTTTATTACCAAAGTAGATAAAGCTGAAATGTTTACAATGCTTCTGCATGGTCTGGGAATCGTATGAACATACAGCAGTAGGTCTATGTTGACTTTTTTCTTTTTTTTTTTTGTATCAGTTACTCCTTCAGAAGTGAGAATATTGGGAAACAATCATATCCTCATACAGGATATAGTATTGAAAGCCTACTATTAATCACTAACATTTCAAAGGGAAGGCAGCCGTACTTTGTCACCTGTTGTTTAACTACAGAGACAGCTGTTCTTCCCTGCAGGAGAGCCCGATGGATGAATGTAACAGATACATATTCTGATCTGTCTATGGCAGCTTTTATGTATATTTTCAAGGAAATATTTATTTAATGCTATTAACGACTGTGTGTGTTTTTTTTTCCTTTGCTTCAATATTTCTTCCAGTGTATTATATTGCATAATGTCTGATCCGATAAACAAAGGAAAGTAGTTTGTTGTTCGGATGAGCCTTGTTGCTTGCTGAGAGGTTTCACCTTATTTTGAACTGCTAGGCTGTTATATCTTTTTGTATATTATGAAAGCTACGTACCAGACAAATATCAACATGCTAGAGTAAAATTTGAGAATGTGAAACTGAATCCTCTGACTTACTGGCTGTGAATTTGTATATCATGACATTTTTTTGAGTAAATATAAGACTTAACGCTTTTCCTTTGTAAGATGTTTATAGAGCTCATTCCAAACAGGCTCATGATGATTCATCGCATATTCATGAATGAGCAATAAATATGTATTTGAACACCCTTGCTCAAAGACTTCAAAGGCTTGCAATAGTGTAACTTTAAATGTATTATCGATGTAGGATATGGATTCATTCAAAAACGGAGAAACAGCTCATCACAACAGTAATTTTATGGCTACTCTAAAACTCTCAACTGTGATTGTAAAAATTTTGCCAGATTGTGATCATCATCATTGTGATCAGCAAGTCTTGTTTTTATTTTCCTTTTTCTGTCCATCCCATTGTGGTCCTACCTTTATAAATTCAAATAAAACAAATTAGTACTTTTGCATTAGGGTTGTGATGTATGATAATTAACCTGTACTTGTTCGTCATGTATCTTCAGATGACAGATTATGATCAATTTATATGAACTGAAACATTTTCTGGATTTTTTACTCTGTAACACTGGACAAACAATTATTGTACACACTGCTTACAAGATACCCAACATCAGGCCTGTGGAGGAAGCCAAACTTCAACAGAATGAAAGGATTTATAGTGCAAACATGAAAGCAGGACAGACATATACTGTACGGATTGTGTTTTGAGGTGAGGACCAGAGTCTGCAGTCTGATAGGAGAGCTGACCCGAGGGAATCAATTTATCTGGTGACATATTTCTCTATCAACTCTTTTTTTTTCTTCCTTTAGACTTTGAGTATGTAACTGCAGGCATTAGTTAGCCCTATTTTTCTATGTTCTAATGCTGCGTCCATTTCATGTAAGTGTGTCATGACGCTGTTATTATTCATTAATGTGAAATGAACCATTCATGAGCCTGATGTGAATGTGTTATATAAGCACCTTGTGAAGTGTTAACTTGGTTGTCTGACTTAATATTTCAATCGCCTTAAGATTTTGGGATATGTGTACAAGTGTAAATTTCCTTTGTTTTATTTCCAACGTTGATACTGTTGACAAGTCTCCATTTGTTGTTATTTTTATAAAAGCATTTCAGTATATTCTGAGAGCTGTCAGGTTTCTAGTTCATTTAGCTATTTAGCAACATGTTTTTATACTGCATATTGTAGCACTTGTGTCTAATAAGAGTTTAAAGTGTTGAGAAAAACTTTAGAAAGATCAAAAGTTGTTGTTTCAAGTGCATCAAAACAAACAAGAGCACAAAAATGTGTTTTTTTTATTTTATTTCTTAATACTATGTTATCTGCTTTCAGACAAAGTACTGTGAAATAAAGTTAAGGGTGCACATACAGTATACACTCAGCATCTTCATTATGACTTTTATGGTATTAGGTATTATTGTTGTATTTGCAATTCAGATAATTTGTGATTTAAATGCAACATTATAGGCCAGTTGAGCAAAACGTTTTTAAAAAGATACCAATTTATTTCGTACAATGTGAAGACCTACTGTCCAACTCAAAAATGTGTTTTGTTTATTGTTACTTCTGTTGGATGTGTAGGCTTCACTCTGCTGAATGACATATATGCAGAGTTTGACACTAAAAGGATGTTTTCACAATCGTCTCCTGAAAGTGGAACGTTTCTCTGTGCTCTTAAATCGTAGTTAAAGGTGTGTACCTACGAGCATGATTTGTGACATCACAACCAGTTTGGGAGCCAATCGTGGTCCAGTATGCAATTTACACAAGTGTGACGTGGAAACTTCAAGCCTCCAGTGCACATAAACTGAGAATGGACTTTTCAGTAGTAGTAGGAGACATTTTGTGTCCAGCAGTTAAACTTTTGAAATGAACAATATTTGCATATTTGTAGATTCTGAATTTTTCAATGAGTGAGAAGGAGAAGATGTCATTTCAAGATTTTTTAACCACGTAAAAAAACATATCACACACAACTTGTTAATCCATTATTAAACAGTAAGTATTAAGTATTAGTATTACATAATATTTTTAGATGTCTTAAAATATGTCTGGAAGGGATCAAACAACAAACAAGGTTCCGCAAAATGTAATTAGGTCTAAATTTCTAATTTTCCTGTCATAGTTATTGGCCCCTATGTGTTTTTCTGTACACATTAAGCACACTGACTTTGCAAGTGTATCTTTTCACCCCACCAATTTGTAATTTTGTGGCTGATCATGACGTCATGTGTGCTATAATAGACCTGGAGTGCACTAAAGGGTTAGGGTTTTAATACAAATCAGGTAAGCTTGCACAGCTGGTGATGGTGCATCAATATAGACCTCCCCAAAAATCACAGTGGCTCCTTTCATGTTGGTTACGCTTGTCTGTCTCATTTTGATATAAATTCTTCAACCAACAAACACAACCTAGTCACATGTTTTGATGTGATTAGAGTAATAATGACAGTAAGTACTGAGCGATGGATTAAGAGCTTATTCTTACCAAACTACCTTGTATTTCTGAACCCATGTTGTGGTTTATGCATGTATTTTTCTTGTTCCTGTAGATAATCGACCAAACGCACAATGTGCTGTCGTTTGGCGGTGATATTTCCAGTGCAATTTTTTTTTTCCAGCTATTGAAAGCATTAACAGTAAATGTAAGGTTTTGATCTCCCCCTCCTCTCAGAATCAAAGAGCAGTGGTGTCTTTCCTTAGCTTCCTTTCCTTTAGCACCCATCATACAGGGAGAAAAGGAGCAGAAATACCCTTCTCTCCACCAAAAGTAGCCTCAATAGACCTTAAATCAAAGGAGCCGCATGTCTCAGGAGTTCTGCCATTATCATGATTGCATGGTTGCAACCATAACAGAAGGTAAAAGATAGCATTCAAAAGCTTTTTATATGTCCTGACTCCCACCTTTCACTAAAAGCAAAAGCTCATGTGTTTGCTAGCCCCCTCTCTGCCTTCTGTAAGTATAATATAAGCAGAAAAACATCTGCAGTGGTTCCTGAATACTGGAGTCAAGAAAAGTAAACAAGTCAAAGTCCAGACTGGGTTTTTTTTTATGTTGCTTGAAAGTCTACACATCTCATTTAGTTTACGTACATTTTCCGGCCTCCACAAACTGTGAAACTTGCTGTATATGACACCTGCTAATGCTTGCTCATTACTACTTCCTTAAAAAAATGCACTGAATTCGACAACAAAGCAATAACCATATTGCTTTCCTTTGCTTGGCTCGCCTCAGCCATCGATAGCTTGTTTACAGTGCTGCTTTTGCTGGATGTCCGCTCGCCTTTCTATTGCAATTTACTTGCTTGGCTTGCCTGGAGGGAAATGAAGGGTAGAGACTGTGCAAGGAAGGTGTCGACTTTGATTTGTTGTTGTTACTCACATCGCTGAACAACAGAGGTTAACATTAAGGCAGAAATTACAAACAGACTCCATCCGTAACTCCTCACTTAATCTTTGTATGGCCGAAGCAGCGCCGCGCTGACCTCTGGGAGCTGAAAGTTTTAGAGCTGTACTCAACAAATGTTCCATGTTGATTGTGACCTGCTGGTTTAAGATGAAAATTCAACTACTGACAAAAAGCACAAATGCTGTTCGCTGTGATGGAATTTCAGATCTCAAAGTTTCAAGTATCAACAAGTCGGTTTTTCTGGGGAAACCAATGGAGAGAGATAGGAGAAAGACTGCAGTTTAAAACATATAGGGTCTGCTTTGGAACGGGGTCCACAAGCTTGAAAAGCTGGTTGAAAGCAACAGCTCAGTTGACACATATAGTTGTATGAATTATCAGATTTGAGGAGGAAGCCCTATTATGAAGTTTCGACTTTTCCGACCACATGTGTTGGCTTATACTTGAGCATAATTTGAGGATTTACTCACTATTCATTAACCTACTGAGTGTTCATTATGTAGGGAATAATGAATGTGAGAACCGGTGAGTGATTTCAGACACGGCACAGACTGAACTCCGGGATGCGGACTCCATCACGTCACGGTTGAGGAAACAGGGCGCAGTACACTGATCACAGAACTGGGGCTTTACCCAAGGGTTTATGTTGATCCTGCACAAACAAATGTTTTAGGGGACACAGCATAACAGCTAGATAATAATGAGAAAAAAAAGGTCAACCTAATCCCCTGATGCATTTGTTTATGTTGTTTCTTTCCTGAAAGAGCGACATTGTAAAAAGACAAAAGATCACGTCCATAGAAATCCCCCTTCACTGTAAGAAATATTGCTTTTTTGCACATAAGCATCCTCCCTCTGTTATCCTTCTCGTAAAGTTTAGCGGTGGAGACTCTGTATCTTCGGACGTGGCACAGAATGCATTAATCAGATGCCAGCAGAGCATGACTAAGGCTGTGAGTTCAAAGTGTTTGAGGAGAGGAAACACTGAAAGTTCCTCAGCTCTTGTCAAATTCGATGTCTAATTGGATATGGCTGATCAGCTAAGAAACACAGAGCACCTACAGTGGGCTCTAAAACTGAGATCTGCACAAGAATCAAAGCTCAAATAGCTGGTATAATTAACAAGTCGAACTCGTATAAAGCTTCTTTGAAGGGTGATGAAACGAGCTAATAGCATTTCCAGCATGGACAGTGACCAGCAGGGTCTCAGTAACTCTATAGATGTTAAGAGAAAGGAGGGGAAAATACGCCTTGAAATTGGAATTTAAAAATGTAGTTGAATATGAAATATGTCTATTAATTTAGATATTAAAAGTTATTTGCATTCAGCGGTAACATTTCACACGGCTCCATATAGCTGAATGACTAATGTGCTTACTGCTGTGGCTTACCCCCCAAGAAAGAGTATTATGAATGAATCTATCATGTTTTTACCAAGGGGTGTTGAAGCCTGTGATCTATGAGTACCTTCATGTTGATGGGCTGAAACTCTTCACTCTTGTTAGAGAAGATTTATGCTGATGTATGATTCTGACGAGCCGAAAGAACCCAGAACCCGCTCATTAATACACGGCACATCAGCTCGAGATGAGAGCTCCAGTGATCGCCAAGCAGAACGAGTGAATGATCCTTCAAATGAGCGCTGTGCATGGGCAGGTCACAGGGACCACCAGTCAACACTACAGGCAGGGAAGAGAAGAAGAAGTGCTGAGCACACTACACTACATGTATGAGCAGGAGACACCGAATAGCTCATTACGATATGAAAGTGAGCGCAAATCAAAGAGTCTTCACATACTAGAAAATATAAGACGTGCGCCCACACAGGTCACATGACTTTTGTTCCTGAAACTTTTGCTTCTGGCGATAATGAGCCTGCCTGTCTTTTCCTCACATCTTTGGTCCTCTTCCCTTTTTCCTCCTAAACAAAGACTCCTCTGATCATGGCGGAGTACAAACGAGAGGAAGCTGAGCAAAAAAAAAAAAAAAAAAAAATCAATGGTTCCATTCTTGTGGAAGATAAAAAGCTTTTAGGCTTTAATTATTTCCCCCTTGTAGCTTTATGAATTTGCTTACCATTCAATTCAGAGGTGAGGACTCCCTTGAACACCCTTACAATAGGGTGGATCAGTTCATTTCCTTTCACCTCATTTTAAGTAGCATCTTAATTATTTGCATGTATTAAAGACTATGAATCTATTTGGACACAAACATATTTTTCATATGCTACATGTACAAAAAAACATTTAAACTTCTAATACTTCAGATCTCAGAAAACAAACCTGATTTTTGATACTGTTTCTGGTTGGCATTTTTCCTGTAATAGAAATTGGATGCTTTTAATTATCTTTCTATATGGTAGTTTATTGGAAATGACAGAATCTGCTATTCCCATGCCGGATTCCTTTTGCCTACCTAAGCACAAGGGATTCACAGGGAAATGCTGCATACATGTAATCCAGCGCAATTTCATCTCAATGATAGCAGCCTCACTGTTTGCTCTCTTTACACTCTATCACAGCTTCACAGTTATTGCGAATGCACATGGAACATCCTACTGCCACTGCTTCGCATTAAAAGCATTCAACTGGCATGTCCTGATAGCCAAAGGATTAAGGTGCCTGTGTGTGCCTTTATAATGTCTGCAGTCAAATAATTTTTTTTTCCTTTTTAAAAAGCATTCAAGTAGCAAAACAAAGGGTGGCTTTTATTGTGAAGCAGCCACAGGAAGCACAATGTGTTTATCACAGTGGTTAATGCTGACTGTGATCAGATACCAACAAGACTAAGGGTGTGTTCTGATACCCATACTACTACTATATTTAGTAGAAAAAGATTTAGTATGTCCCAATACACAGTATGTCAAAAGTACCAGGATGTCCTACTACATCTGGTCACATTTTGCAGTATGCAAGCCAGCATGTTTTTCTGGCTAGTCTGACCCACAATCCTCTGCACAGTGTAAGATATGTCACATCGACTGAGCCGCCAAGAGAGAACAAACCAATGACAGCGTATTGACAGTGCAATGATGGAAGCTAGTGCAACGTCAGAAGCTGTAATGACAGATGAAATATTATGTCCCAATTGTGTGCATACAGCATGCATACAGCATGCAACAGCACGCACTTTGTAAGGGCAGCTGTAGTACGTACTAAAAGCAGAAGTTTGCTCTGCGAGGCTGTACTTAATCACAGTGTTGCTTTGAGCTAAATGATAATGTCAGCATGCTAACATGTTCCCAACATCTGAAGCTGGAATTATGGTTCTCTGGGCTGCATGTAGGCGAACGTGCACGAGGGTCGCACGGAAACGTTTGTGTGACTGTTTATATACTTACATGTAGCACGTTAATGTTTCATGTCTCTGTTTCAGACCAGTCTCCTGACAGCAATTAAATCCAGCAACCAACTCGCTTGATGTACAGGTCCACACTTAATGTTGTTGAGATTTGGAAGGTGTGCACATTGGCTCCTCTGCAAGCCTCTGCAACCTACAGTTAGCACCCTTCTATGAGTGTTTACATGTATCTGCGGAGAACCATAAATCCAGCTTGAGACCAAGGTACTGGACAAACTGACAAATGAAAACTACATGAAACAAATGAAATATTGACCTGAAGATGAAATGTCAGGGGATCAAGGTTACTACAACTCATTCTGTGGGAACATGAGTGTTTGTACGGATTTAATGGCAATCCATCCAATAGTTGTCAAGACATTTCACTAAAAGCATTTTTGTTGTCTTTACAAAATATTGCGCCAGTCCATGAAGTAGATGTTGAGAAACGGGAAACTGCGCGAGCGATTGACAAAAACAGTGGCAAGTTAACAGGGAAGAACTCTGGTGGATTATTATAACCGTATTTGTTAATGGCAGATTTCGCAAAACAAAATTGTTATGATCGTGTCATCATTCACATCTATGAAACAAAAATGTTTTTGGATTACAGAGATACTATATTGTACATATACATACATATTACACATGTACAGCCTACTGTAGTGTCACCTCATACACAGGGCAGATATTATTTAACAAAACATTAATGAAACAAGCAAAAATGAATCCCAAGAAATTCAACAAAAATAATTTAAGCAAAGAACAAATAAAATCTGCAGCCTCACAGTAAGCTGCCACCTACTCCCTTCCCTGCTCCCTCTCAACTGACCAGTGATTGACCTTTTACCTTCTTAACCTCACCTAACTGGAACGTACCATCTACTCAGGATACCGCAGGGTGAGCTAGACTGATACCAAGCTTTCAAAACATACAGAACAACACTGATGTAGTTACTGCTGACAATCTCAATTTTCTTACGGTCACACACGCACCGCCATGAGTGCACCAAATTATAAAGAATGTCATTTACTACAGAAACCGTTTTATCCTCCCTACAGTACCTCAACTTGACAGAGCACTGACTCACTGCTTAGTGCAGCTAATGATGCACACCCGTTGTCACTACCACTGATTAAGCAGAAGATCTGCCCCACATCACAAAACTCTCTCAAAAAAAAAAACAACACAGCAGGACTGAAGTCCTTCAACAAAATATATAATAATATATTGTGAAACACAAACCACCCAAATGAAACCCATATTCCACTTTTTGTGTAACGTGACAGAAACATAAATAAATTAACAGAAACATTAGACTGAAATTAGTGATTTAACACAGAAACACTAGTAATGTTGGGAACCAGGGCCCAGTGAAAAAGGAGAGGAGCAACCTTTTCACAACTACCCACACAGGTGTTTTCGATTATTTTGCCTGATTATACCTCATCTGAGGACTGTGTGGGCGGATACAGGCCATGCTTGACTGACATCTGACCCTCCTATTACTTTTGTATCACCGGCTACAGTGAAAGAGGTAACACCTTTATTATTCTTATTGGTTCATGAAGTTTGATGACGACATGTTACAGCATAGCTTCACTGAACTTAAATCTAATCAGAGGTCTAATAGCCAGAACAAGTGAAATCATCTGTATGGGGCATGCAGGGCCTAAAAACACACAATATTTGATTGCATATGACCTTATATTACTAGTAATGTATTGAGTACTCATTCCCGTTTTCATTGGGATTTTACATTTTGCGTGTTATGTAAAAGTATATAAAACTACTGCAGAGTACTAAAAGTTACACTGAGTCTGTTACTGAGTAGATTTACAAAAAATGCAACAAAGGTTTTGAAGTATGCACAGAAGAGGTCTTCACAGGTCTCCTTTTACTGCTCAGGTCTGCAGTAGATCCAAGTGTACGCGCTGTTTGCCCCTGTTTTATGCAAGCAGTCGACAAAGATGAGAAAAAGGTTCTGACAAGGGAACTGAAGCCGAACTTATGGGAGGAAAATCGGTCGTTTACAAGATTTATGCTGTTAAATGAATTTTGGAATTTCATTAATTATAATTTATACTAAATAAAATGAAGAGTAAATAGGTTAGAACATTGTCTTTTGTCTGTCTATCACCCAGTTGGCTATGGAAGGTTTTAAATCTCTGTTTGAAGCATATAAACAAATTATTTTCGTTTCTATGACTTTACATCCGTTCTTAGGACATTATTATTATAATATTGCTGCTCTTCCCCACTGCGGCTGCTTGTTAATTGATTGAATTAATTGATTGCGCATCAGGCTGCTGCCGGTGTTTGTCTTCTCTCTCTGTTCAGGTCGACCGCATTTTGGATCAGGTCTGTTATGTTCAGGTATATGTGGGTCACGTCTGGCTGTGCTCAGGTCCCCCCTAGGGTCAGGTCTCTCTTTTTTTTGAAAATTAATTTATGCACATCAGGTTCGGGTAGGTTTTCCACGGGTCCGTCCGACATTTTGGACCCGTGAAGACCTCTAATTCACAGCAGTAGCTTAGATGCGGTATCATTCTGAGCAGAAAATCACTGCGTTGAGCGAAACAATGTCCTGCTGATGTGCTGTGCTCCGTATGTGTCACTACAAGATCTTGAGCAATGATGCCACACAATGTGAGATTTCTTTCTGTCACACTTTGTTGGTGCTTTTGTCCCAGCTTGGAATTCTCCATAGCTATGTCCTCAGTGTGATGTCTTTTAATCTCAAAGCCTGTAATCACAGGCTTTTTTTTTTTTTCTTTCTGTACTGGAGGACGTGTTTCTGATTACTGAGGCACTTGTTATTTCCTGGATGAGGCTTTGATGCATACTACAGTCCTCTAATCTGTCCAGCAATCATAAAGTCTCTGGAAGCTGTCACTGATTGCCCTAATAGTGACATGATTTCAGAGGACTTCACTTGTGAAAAAAAAAAAAAAAAAAAATTCACTCACTGTCAGTGAAAAGCACTTCTAACCATGATCATCTTATGTCCAATGGCATCTCGTGTATTCCCAAACAAATATTTACAATATAAATTAGATTTCAGTGCTCTTGAAGATCTGGAAAAACAAACATGGATATTGAGTTGTCCATATATGTTGATATTGTTCACATGTATTTGGCATTTAAGTAATAAGTCGTTCTCAATGATTCTTTAGAATTATTAACTAAATTTGCAGCCTTCGACATGTGAAATGACTGTGGCGCAGAAGAGAATGTAATTAGGCAGAGGCTTCATGATTTTAAATGGCTTAGATTGCAATCCATTAAGAAATGTCATTTACCGTCTTACACTGAAAGCAGTTTTAGAATTCTCTGAATAGTTGACACTTTGGTGCATTATTTTCTTTTTAGTGAAAACAATTCTGTATTATCCCAGTTCTGTTGACGGTTAAATCACACAGAAAAGGAAGGAAGTGCCACAATTTTCATTAGCGGGTGTTGTCAATCTGCAAGCTGCTACACCTTCTGCACAAACACTAACTATTCCTGTTTCTCCCTCTCTCTTTTTTTTTTTTTAAACGTATGAATCCGAGTACTAATCAGACTGCGATGGTAACAAGTACACAGACATTAGGAAATAAGGAAGCTGATGAACATGAATGGGACATCTGCACAGAGTCAAAATGATGGAGACTTAATACTTGTATCAGATATGACACAACTGTTGTACGCTACCAACATATGTTGGTTTCCTCATTAATTTTTAATGCTCATAGGTCAAACTGAGGTTAGAGTCATTCCCAGCATACATTGGGCTGAAAGCCAAGAAATATCCTGGACAGGTTGGCAGTCTGTCACAGACCAGACAGCTACAGACTGTCAGACAGAAAGATAGGTAAAGTGACTCTTGCTCACATTCAGTCCTATGGGCAGTTTTAAAAGATATAGCTGGCGATTTTCTTAATATTCTTACTGTCTGCAAATCACATGTGCAGAGGCAAACCAACAAGTATTGTGTGTGTATCCAAAGCCTGATATACAGGATCTTATTCCTCTGTGCCACAGACCTCCTTGCCAGCCATATAAATAAATACTCTGACCTATAAAATTTGCAAAGACTCAAATAATCCTGTAATTATAACATTTAAGACATTGCGTTTTGCACATTTGTATTATAGGACTAAAGGATGTGCTTTGTCACTGCAACAGAAACTCATTTTGAAGGATAAGGTTTGGAGAAAAAAAAGAAGTGATAATTTGGTCTGAACCTCCTCTGCATTCTACTTAACAACAACACTCTTGCTGAATAGAGAATGAGATGCATCAGACCAGAGAATGCTGTTAGTATGCATTGTGACTGAAATTAAGCTTTGTTCTTCATTTTACCTCCTTGGCATGCAGAGAAAACTGAATTATTTGGAAATAGCCCTTGCAGGTGGCTGGGCGTAATTTCATTACTCTAGTAAAAGCCTTAACAGAGATCTAAACGTTTTTGCTTATGTGTTGTGTAAAAGAGACGCTGGGTTTCAAAAATAAATGGAAATAACTGGAGTGAAATCAAAGCAGGAAAAGTGTAATTATCAGAGGACTTCCACAGTTTCCGTATAATTGATATGTAATTGGACAAAGGTCAAGTTTCCCAGTATGAGATTAGCTTTTTTTCTCGTGTGTCTCTGTGTGAGCCTGGGTGTTTTTATGTTCTCCACTTGTCTGCATGGGTTTCCTCCCACAGTCCAAAGACACGCAGGTCAGGTGAAAGAAACTCTAAATTGCCCGTAGGTGTGAATGTGTTTATCTGTCTGTATGTATTAGCCCTGTGATAGACTAGCGACCTCTCCAGCAGTGTACCCCGCCTCTCACCCAGTGCATGCTGAGATAGGCTCCGGCACCCCGCGACCCCGAGCAGGATGATGTGGTATGGGTGGTGTGAGGCATCTAAAACCTCAGTAAATGCTTCAGCTGCACTGTGAAGATTTCACACAGATAGATTTACAGGAAATGTCATATCAGATTAATTTGTTCCCATGGAATACTGGGAACTCAGACGTAACAGAGCCATTAATATTGTTAGTTACACCTGTGCTTTTCCTGCTATAAGTATGTGAGGAAAGGTTACCTGTGAGAAGAGTATTACACAAGAAACATCACTTTTTTAAGCATTTATGTCATGTAAATAGGAAAGAAAGTAAAAAAAATCAAAACATTGCAACTATTTAATGTCATTGGTGCCCAGATAGTGCAGGATGTGATTAAGGCAATTAGATCCACCTGTTCTCTGCTGTCCCAGATGTTTTAAAACTCATCTACGCCGAGTGATCACGGGGCTAAAAGGCAAAATAGTGCCTGACTAGTTTTTAATTTGAACCCTTTATAAATGTTTGTCCAGTCTGAGTGACTCAAAAAAAATAAGTCCTCAAAATGAAACGACAAAATACTTACACAGAACAACACATATAGCCTAATTGTGTCTTCAGACAGAATGTGAAGCAAATATTTCACATCATTTATGCGAGTTTGACTGTTGGAGTGTTAGTGTTAATTCACCTCAAACAGCCAAAATAGAAACTCAGATAGCAACACCGATGGGGTCTGTGGGAGTATCTCTGTGTGTTTGTGTTCAGCTCAGCCTCTGACTGAACTCAGAACTCACCAGAGACTCCGGTTCTTTCTGTTATTTCCCTCCAGTCTTTTTCCTCTTGTCTATACATCTGTGAAGCAGATTCATAAAACCCCGGGTTATGAGCAAATATTTCACTCAAGCTGAAACATGTTCAACTCGTGTGGACGAAATCAAGTCTAATCGCATCTTTCCATTTACTTTGTATATGCTAATTACACCAGCGTCTAAAATTCACTTCGCTTTCTGTATGAACACGCAGTAAGTATTTTCTGATTTGATGTTCCCTTCTGGCAGGACAACATTGCTTTTGATAAAGATAAAGCCATTTTTACACAGCTACAGTTAAGCTTTGGTTAGGTTTAGAGGATCTTCTTTGTCATGGTTAAAGTAAAAAAACAATTAGGGAACGGCACGGTTGAAAAAATTCAACATTGACAGTCAGTAGGAAACAGGAAAGTGTTTAACTCACATTTTTTGTTGATCCAACCATCCACCATGACCACCTCCCTCTGTGGACTTTTTTGCTCCAGAACACCATCACATTACTTCCTCCTTTGCTCACAGTGGGTAAGAGTCATAATTTTGTATCGCTGCTATAATGTAATCATATGCTGTTTTTGGCATTTCCTGAAATGAAAATCTCTCCCCAGTCCTCCTGAAGTATGCCTTCTTAATTTCCTCCCTGTTCTTTAGGTCAATCTAGTGTGGAAAGGCTACCTGAGTGAGTGGGTCAGGTATTTCAGTTGTAGTGGGGTATTTTCACTGAGAGCATGCCAGCATCACATTATTGTGAAGCGGTGTAGACAGTTTAGTGTGTCCTACACAGATCGATTTTGATTAACCTAGACAGGTCAGGGGTGAGCAGGAGAAAGAGAAAAGCCAAAAGCAGTGTTTCATTCATTTTTTTTCCCCCTGAAAACAAACATCCAGTTTTTCAAAGAAATTTGCAAAGGATATTCATGGTCCACAGAGGACAACTCCTAACGTTTTCGGTGAACCAATGACCTTTTCTCTAGAAATGTACTAGAAACACAAGTTACCTCATAATCTAACAAGCAGAAGTTCAAACGTGTTTTTAAGACCATTGTGCTTTGGGTGGTAAACAGAAGATCTTGTGTAAACCATGTTACAACTGCCCAAATCGCAGCCTTAATGGATATGCTAAAATAAACTTAGATAGTTGAAAGTTGTGTAATTTTACAGCAACAATCGATAAAAAGCAATCTGAAAGTCTCTCACTGTACCCACTCATGCAGCGTCATCCGCAGAAGGTGAGAAATGAGCACCTCAACCGCTGCCCCCTCTACTCCTACAGCACCACCACACTCTGCTCACTTCTGAGCACAAATGTAGTCTGTGTACATATTAATACTTTATCAGACTCCTCCATAGTAGCTGCACTCGCACTCAGGACAGCAGATCATCAGTCTCAAGTTTAATAATAAAATTATAATTTAATTTAATTTGTACAGCGCTTTTCATTCATAGTGAAACTGAAAGTGCTACAGTATTAATAACTAGGATGGAAAAGTGTTCCTGAATAGAAAGGTTTTTAGGACTTAAAAAAAGAAAAGAAAAAAAGAGTCTGGGTTTTGTGCTGCCCTCAGATGGTTAGGAAGGCTGTTCCACAAGCGTGGTGCAGCAGAGCAGAAGGCTCGACCCCCCATGGTGCGGAGCTTAGTACTGGGGTCCCGGAGGAGCAAGTTGCTGGCAGATCTGAGGGTGTGGGTGGAGGTTTGTGGTGTGATCAGTTCCTGTAGGTAGGGAGGCGCATGTCCGTTGATGGATTTGTATGTGAGTAGCAGGACTTTGTAGTCAATCCTGAAGGAGACAGGGAGCCAGTGCTATGAAAACAGAATTGATATTATATGTTCCTGTTTTCACACTCATCAGGATTCTGGCAGTGCTGTTCTGAATGTACTGGAGCCCCTGGATGCTCCTGCCAGGGATCACTGTGAAGAGCGCAGTGCAGTAGTCCAGTCTTGGGGAGATAAAGGCACGGACAAGTTTCTCTGCATCTGACAGGGTTGGAGAGGGGCGGAGTTTAGAGATGTTTTTGTGATGGTAGAAAGAAGTTTTCCATATATGACTTATATGGTCATCAAAAGTCAGCTGAGGGTCAAATCTAACAACCAGATTAGTGACTGAGGACGAAAGGGGGATGTCCTGGCCGTCAAAGGTGAGATGAGGTATGGGGGATGACTGAATCTGATGTGGAGTGCCAATAAGGAGAGCTTCAGTTTTGCTGCTGTTTAACTGGAAGAAATTTGTGCTCATCCAGGCCTTTATCTCCTTAAGACAGATGCTGAGGTGAGACATGGCTGCAGAAGGGCCTGGGGCAGTTTTGTCTGTGAAGCTGGGTATCATCAGCATAGCAATGCAACTTTGCAAATGTTTCAATGACCTGACTGGAGGCACATAAATATTTTCCAGTGGCTAATCTGTCTTGTTCAGCTAAGTCTACTTTAATTACTTTGCACTGGGTATTTGAAAATTTTAAGATGTACGAAAAAATACAAAATACTGAGTCAAACTGGCTTCTTGTGTTAAAATAAAAACTCCCAGTATGTATTGTTACATTCAGAATCTATACTGTACTTTTTTATGCACAGGAGCTCAGAGGACCCTATTGTTTTCACATATTCATTAAAATGTCAAACTGTTGCCTTAACTAACACAATCCATCATTTTATATAACACGTCATTTGTTCCCAAGATGCCTTGAATGCTACAATCATCAAAGTATTACCAAGAGCAGAGAGCAAGTCCTGCAGATCATTATGTGTCTTCTTCTCTACCTAAAGGCTTATTTGAAATAAGGCAGAAGAGAAATAATGGGAAAAACAGTGAAAAGGGTCCCTATTAAATGGATAATTAGCCGGTTAAGGTGAAGGTCTAACTTGTAAGTCAGAGTGAGTTTCTACCTGCTGTTTGTTTGTTGCAGTAAAGTGCATTAAAAAGCGGTAACATCTGATTTAATTGTTGGATTAATGTGTACTGATTCACTGTGTGTTATAAACATAAATATTCATTGTTAGGGTTCAAAAGAACATTACCCTTGCTAGATCTTACCCATTATGAGACTTGCAAACAGCTGACATATGCTTATTAGTATAGTAAATGAATAGCAATGGATAAATTGTCAGGAGTCATTAGAGTCACTGTGTTTTCTCTATAGAGAACACCTGCTAAAAGATGTAACATCATGAAGGTTATTAAGAATGTTTGGGTGATCTGTACTATTATCTCTCATCATCCTTGATGTGTATATTTAAACATCCCCTCCAGACTTGTATTAAAACATAGAAAAAATGCTTAAAATACTTTAAATAATTTGTGTCTGTTACAGTTTCTCTACAAAAAAAGTATAATTATCACATTAAAATCCTTAAAAAGGCATCTCATCCTCCATTCAATTTCCAGAATCTATGAATATGTAAATATATTTAATTTCTAAAGTTTGCTGGACACAAGGTGTCTCCTAATTTACTGAAAATTCTCAGTGTATGTGCACCGGAGGCTTCAACTTTCCATATCACACTTGTTGCATACTGGATAACGATTGGCTCCGAACTGGTTGTTTCACAGAGAAACTTTCCACTTTCAGCAGATGAATGTGAAAACAGCCTTCTAGTGTCAGAGTCTGCACATACATCATTCTGCACAGTGAAGCTCAAACATCTAACTGAGGGAACAAGAAGAAAAACATTTTTGGGCAAAGGGGGAATTTAATCATTTCGCAGTAAATAATTTTAGCAGCAATATGTGATACTGAAAAGAAAGACAAAGAACAAAGACACTATTGCAAGTTCCTATTGATGTTCAATAACATCCTATTGCTTTAAAAGCTGTAATAAATGTGAAATAAAGTAAAAAATGAACATTAAAAACTATTACTGGCAAAACCTCACTGTTGTATTCAGGATGATAGAAGTCCATGACCTACTATGTACACAGTGGGCAAAAAGGATGGAAACACTCTCCACACATTGCCAGTCTGTGACAGAGCTAACAAAGACAAATACTTCACCTTCACATCTGTGAGCAAGAAGATGGATTAGTCTCCGACTCTGACTCGCAGGTCTTTGAACTAAGAGGAAACCAACACAAACATGAACAAAATGAACAAACCTCACAGGAACTTTCATGGACTGTCTTGTGTGCAACACACTTCAAAATCACATTTCTAACACTTTAAACCCCAACTTTTATTACTGAGAGTAATTAGCACAGAGAACAGTGTTGTCACGATACCAGTTTTTATTCTGACTTACAATATCTAATATCTAAAACCATTAAGAAAAGTCACAGATCATCTGCTGAGCTGCATTTTAACAAGATGCACCAGAGTGCATTCATGACTTCAATAACAACGGCTGAAATAACCAAGCAATACACAGGCAGTGCTAATTAACAACAATGACACTGAGAGCTGGGACTTCTGCTAATATGATGTGCAGTTATTGACTAGATCCTTCTCATTAATGTCAACTGTCTCCAAAACAGAACCACAGAAAACTAATTTGCTTTTAATTCTTTGTTCAGGTCAGTGTGTCAGTCACTAAGGAGCTTTGACTCGGTCAGCTTTGTCACCTTTGTCAGCTCCGTGAACACAATAGTTTCATATCTCCTGGCAACCGTCTTTAAAAAGGTGTAGATGGACTGTGGTTCAGACTGCGGTGAATATGGGGTGCTCTCGTAATGTTTCCAGCTTCTGTACCTTGTGAAATTTGACTGCAGCAGTCAAATGCCAGGAGTTACACTGTCATTAATCAAATTCTTTTTTCTTCCTGCACGTGAAACTATTAAATGCATTTTCATCTTCAAGTTGAGCACAGTGCACCTGCAGACATTAAAATAGCCAAACTGTCATCATGTTCATATTTGCAGACCATAACCAACTTGTGAAGAATATAACTTTCCTAAATGTTTCAAATGTGGCGTGAAGGAACCTGGAGATATTAGGTAAATACATCTCAGATTATTGCCTCTGGCGCAGCGCTGAATAGAACTAAAAATGTCTTCAGTGGATGGAAAGCCATTGATATCCTCTGAGACGAGCAAAAAACTCAGTCACACTGGTATTATTCTTATGGGGTCACACCGATTTCAGACCTAATACATTTTTTTTACACTTTCATACCGCTGCCACAATGAATACTCAATTCTGAATGACTCGAGGGGTGTTGATTAATTTCAGATAACAGCATATAGCTTTGATGGAGTGGTCTTATCACTTTTCCATATATTATGCGCTACCATGATGTAAGCATGCTGCAGAGCCATCAGGCTGCTGCACAGTCCTATGACCACATAATATCCCTGTTTACATAACAGAATATTGTAAAAATATAAAGTATGTTTTTGTCTTGAGTCTTGACATCTTTTAGCTTAGGATGTATCCCGAATGCCTCCTATAATCCTAGTGACGTCCACTGTATAAATGTATAATGTGTGAGTATTAACTCGCCAATCTGATGTGCAGAGATGTGCCCACAATGTACTTTTATTGCTAGAGCCATGTGTTGTGTCATAAACGTAGTTAAAGGTTCACACTGGGTCTCATATGTACTAGTAGCAGTTGTGGGTGACATTATAGGAAATATTCACTCAGTAATAAAACTCAGAATTATAAAAAAAAGCCCAACATAACTGAAAAGACGCATTCTGCAATTCTTATTTTACCACACCTGTTTTGTGGATAGTGCAGTTTGTGCTCGCCATTCTGTTTGCGCCTGTGCAGTATCAGTATCACCGTTAAATTCATCACCTGCCAAACTGGCTTGTAACTTGATGACACTACTTGCCTCGATTAATTTTTAACTATATTTGGAGAGTGGGCAGGTGCTAATTTCAAGCCCTGGTGGGCACCTATAAACACAGTCTCATTGCTTCAAAACGAGCACACAGAGGCCGAGGGGCATCATCATAATTGTTTTGTCCTCTATTGTTTATGGTCATGATGTAGCGCTGGAAATGGCTGACATTTTTTAAAGCTTCTACTAAGGCGAAATGAATGCTTGGCTGCAAACTCTTCCAATGTCTCCTATGTTTGTCAGATAACATCTCCCTCAACAAGCTAGAGCCTCAGCATTTTCTAACTGAACTGCCAAATAATCCCTTTTGTAGATTTGATCTAGGTCTTTAATAACGTCACATAAAACTTATTTAAGCCTTTCCTCTGGCGGATATGGTAACATCATCCACATAGAATATATATAATCATCAATATGATGAATAAAATATGATGAAAAATCTAATATCAAACTGAACTGATAAAACCTATTACTGAAACAACTTATATTAATGTGTCTTTGCAGTACTTCCTTTAATATCTATAACATTCAGACAAATTATCTTTCTAAGTAGTAAAAGTAGAAAGAAAAGATAATATATTTTTCTTTAATGATTACAGCCTAAAAGTTGAACAGCAGAAGGATTTCTTATGAAAGGCTTAAGTGATCAAAAGCATGTGTGAATCCCAATAGATATGCAAGTCTTTTCATCGCAAATGAGAATGCAATTAAATGAAAATGTATCACTTCATTTGGCTCTGATCTAGCGGGGGTTCATATGCAGCTTCCCATGTATCATCATGTCAGCATGTTGCATGACAAGATGGTCAAAGTACTTATGACATTATAATATTAGGCCATTAAAAACAAAAAAAAAAAGGCAGATTTCTCGCAACAGTGAGCATGTCCACCCACTCACTAAAAACTGTACTTTTTTGTGAGGGATTACACTATGAGTGTCAGTGTCTTAGACAGATGCTTCCAAGCAAATAAAGCTATAAAGGCTATTTTTTTTTTTTTTTTTTTTTTATTGAAGGTTTTAAAGATTCACACTCGTTCAAGTGTCTGAACCAGTTGAGGCTGAGGACAGTTCTCACTTTTCTTTTTACAAACTCTCTGATTTGTTCCTCACTTTTGCTTTGTGTTCACTTCCTACATCTCTTGCACAATAATCTAACACCCACCATAATAAGAGGCAGGGATATTGAGTTGGTGGATATATGGGAGCAGTGGTGGCTGGGCTGTGAACAGGAGTTGCTTTGAGACAAATACCCGAGCAGATCTGTGATAAGGTACAGCAGTGGTTATTTTTCCCTGCACAAGATAAACTGCTTAAGCGTGTGTGTTAAAATGATGACCTTGCCTCAGTGAGTCTGTTTTAACATTTTGGTGTGAAGCCTGGCCTGACGGCTTGAGCTTAAGGAATGAAAACTGACTGAGGAGTGAAATTTACAAGGTTGCACATAGAAAGTTACTATCTTGCCTTTTATAACGAGTGCAGGTTGTTTTATAGAAGCTTAAACGCCATAAAACGTTCAGTGGCAAAGGTGAAAAGCGAGTCATGATGTTGATACACCACCATCCAAAAATGTGTATTAAATTGGAGAATAAAAAGCAGAGCAATTTCAACTCTTGACGCTGACTGGTGACTGCATTAACTAACTCTGCTCACTGAGATGACAGCTTGAGTGGCACAGCTTACTGTTAATGTCAACTCTAGTGCTGTAAACCTGACTGACTAGATGGGAGGATTGACAATCAATACCTGCTGACGAAAAGATGTAAAAGATGACAATAAAATTCAACATTCAGCCTAAGTTTGACTTTTTACCCTTCAATAAAAAGTTTAAATATTGATCTGGACCCTTAAAAATGCACCTCTTGCCAAAGTTAAGAATAAAATATTGGAAAATCAGAGCTTCTATATTGTTCTACAGCCTTAAATAAGTTGGTCTTAAAAGTTTTGAAATATGGCTTGAAGCATGATAATAAATAAAATGTTTCTCATATTCCCCGAATGTCCCAAATGCAAATGCTACAATAAATAAGGAGGCAGGAAGCTACAGGCTAGAGAAGGTAACAAATTTGAATCCCCACGTCGCCTGCGGAGTGAGACACACTCTCCACTTCCTCGGTGACTACTGTCAAAGTGCCCATGAGCAAAGTATTAACATCCCTAACTGCTCCAGTGGAGCTGTTAATTGGCCTAAAGTAGGAAACAGTGGTTCTTTTAGGCAGCTCCCAGATGTGAATGTTTGTAAGTGTGCGAATATTAAACTCAAAGAAAGAGCACGCTGGCTCAGTCAGCTCACACTTTATACAGAAAAGTAAAAAACTGAATTTCTAAAAAGTAAAACTGATATAAACTGATAAAAAAAAGCACAAAAATAAATGCAATGACACAAATCATCACACCAGTGATTCAATATGCATAACTGTTTAATTTGGTCGTTCAATGTGAGATTTTGCTCCCTTTTGGTAAAAAATAACTTTTTTTTTTAACATCCATCTGTGGCTTTGAGATAGTAATTTTTCTCTCTGGTTTAATGTGTTTCATCACACAACAGGGACTTCATGTTAAAAGACACTCAACTGGAATATTAGAGTTTAAAACTAGGAGGAACAAAGTATTAGTCGCGTACATCATATCTAAATGGAAACACTGATTTTACAAACTGATTCAACACACCTCTGTCACAAATTGTTGATTTTGCTAGTGACTTTTGGATCTGCACATCTTCTGCGAGGGCAGGAGTTGTTCACCCCAAATTCTTTAATCACTTTTTACAGTTGGGAATTTATATGTCCCTGACTATCTTTAAAAAAGAAAAAGACTCTTCAAGGAAAAAGCAAAAATTGAGACAAAAAAAAAAAAAAACATGCATTTTTGACAAATTTTTTGCATGCAATGATGGGCAGCAGAACAATACACCCAGGGCCACAAGGTAACACTACAGAAAAGACATGTTTCATTTCCTGGGACCTTTAAGCCTTCTGACTTACACAGGAGTCATTTCAAATCTGCCAATACAATTATGTTTACTATCTGAACATTCACATTGCATTTAACTACAATGTCTCTCAGGAAATTACCACTCTAGGTTGTTTCAACATCACACAGCTGGCCCACTTTTTTGCGCAATGACCTTTTCAGCCCTCACGAAAACCATTTATATTATATTCCCTCAAGCACAGTGGCATTAATTCATGCTGAAACTCTATTCTAAGCTCTGGATTTGAACTCAGTTGTACTCGTAGCAGCCCATCTCACCTCTGCTGGTTTTCACTCTCAACAACAGATCAACTGAGTGACTGAAGCCTGAAGCCCATTTAGTTCATCTGGCTTCCTGCAGCAGCTGACTGGGGCGAGGAGGGGCAAGGCAGCCGTCAGAGCGGCTCTCCTGCAACACCTGCACTCTCTCCAGATTGGAACTTGTCGCTCTGACGAAATGCCAAGTGTCAGCGTTCGTGAAAGCTGAAGTGCAACGCTTCCTATCTACTCGATATCATGA
Source organism: Scomberomorus guttatus (assembly GCA_038419695.1). NCBI lineage: Eukaryota > Metazoa > Chordata > Actinopteri > Scombriformes > Scombridae > Scomberomorus > Scomberomorus guttatus. Next base: position 3,227,145 of record CM076459.1, read on the forward strand.
TTCTAATAAGCCTCATGAACTTTAGGTGTAGACTTCTTCTAATTATTTGAACGTCAAACAGTAAAGACCGGCAAGGCTGCATTCATTTACCATTCTCAAGAAGATTAATGGGTTCAACTATGATGGCCCCCTCCACCTACCTCAGTCAGGAAACAAAGCAGCGCAAGCAAATAATATCGATACGCAACTGTGACACAACTCTTCAAAAATGATCTTCGGCCCTCTTTGAACGGATTGCATATGCAGGAGAAGGTCTGCAAAGTCATTTCTAACACAGGACATCTACAATGTTAATGACCAATTCACATGAGGTAACGGATCTCTAATCAGTCTTTGAAATTACAGAGACGGGAGTGTCTGCTCCAATTACAAAGGGTGTGTGCTCTATTTTCACAATTCACAATTTCACAGCTAACATTAGGGCTGGAAATGACCTATTATGCTCATTTGCAGCTCTATATTTTTATTCTGGGACTCCACTTGTGTAGCTTTGCATGATTTACAGTTATTTATGTTATACTGGCCCTTTATGCAGCCCCTAAGTTCAGCCTCTGTCTCTTAACAGGCAGTCTTAGCCCCCCCACCGATGAACCCATTCTGTTCTGATCGGCCAGCTTTAAAGAAGCCTGCCGAGGGGCAGCGTTACTGCCGATGCAAACCCAACATTTCCTGCTTTACTGCTTCATATTAAAAGCTTTTGAATGAATAAATGAATAAATAACAGGAGATTTTTATTGTGAAGAATTTACAGGAAATTAAAAGTGTTCCTCATAGAATTAGCTGAGCTTCGTTAGTGGTGCTAAAAACCAGTCGACACAGCAACATATGGAGATATTTGGAGCTCTTTGTTCAGCGGATCCGTAAGAAATAAAACAGGGAGGAACAGTACAAGCAGAAACAGTGATGATGAGCTGCAGATGACCAGCACACCTCCAACAGGTAAACAGTTTATTTTACTTTACCATGCTGTGTAATGGAAAAACACTCACAGCGTGCCAGCTCAACTCGAGTCATGGCTCGGCGTGACTACCCCCAAACAATGGAAAAATGCCATAATGTTAACGGAACGGAGCAGTGAACTGGCGTGCTGTGCGTGGAGCAGATGACCATATAAAGAAATCCATCAGCTCAGGCTGAAAGTAGAAAAAACGTTGGAAACCGAACGTTCAGAGCAGTCTGAAGCCAGTGCTTTTTGCTCACAGGGATTATTTCTACATACCTCATTATTGGACACTTTAGCCACTTTTAAATACGAACATCTGACATTGTAACATTATATATATGACTGAAAATAAAGAAAAGCATAATAGGTCCCCTTTAAAGGATAGGTCTAAGTCTGTCATAAAACACTAGTCAGGTGTCCAAATGATCATTGACATGTTTTTCTCACTGTAATCATTCCTCCTGTTCATATTGGCCATTAAGTGATCCCTTCATAATGCATTTTTAATATCATTGATGGGAGACACCACCCACAGCCCTCCTTCAGTGCAAAAATGCATTTAAAAGTTTATTTGAAGATAATACAAGGGTTCAGACTTCTGAGTTAGTCAAATAAAGTGGAAATACATTTTTGCACACAAGGAGGGCTGTGGATTTTGTCCCCCATCACTTACATTGAAAGTGCATTATGTGCATTATAGGATCTGTTGATGGTAAGGTAGTTTTCAGACAGACTTGACAAATTGAGTAACTATCCTTTAAAATGGTTTTTTGTAACTGTTTTTACAATGAACTTTTCTGGATGAAATGGAAAAAAAATAGAAAAGTTAGCATTATACTGTACCTCTTCTTCTTGTTGTGAGTGTGACACTCATCTCGGGCTTGTTGTGTGGTGTGAACAGCATCCCAAGCACAAAGTCATTTATTCTGAACTGTCCTCAGCAGCACAGGATTTAAACCGAGTCTAACCTTGGCTTTAGCAGCATACAAACTCATTCCCACTTGGGATGTTTTACAGTGAACGCGCTCTGCACTGCATACCTTAGGAGAAAACCCCTTAAATCCAATGTGACAAATGAAATGAGGAACATGACGACGGTTCAAAGATGGTCAACTGTTAAAAGGATTTCAGATCACTCAACAATAAAGAACAAGATGATAAGATGCCATGGTCTAATAATTTTTATTCGGCACTGACATGCACAGAATGAAGGTTCTGCTCTAAATATCATCTGCCCTCATTTATATCTACAAGTACCTGTCCATCAAGATGAATATGTGCCAGCTGCTTTCTGAGCTTTGTTAAACACACACCAAGCAGCTCATTTACTCTGTCACTTTCATCCACGCTCAGCTGGCTATTTTCAAAGCAAGGGCACTCTGTGTGTGTTTTAAGTTTGTAGGCCAGTAGCTCTATTAGTGAGTCTGTCAGCAGCCATATTTCAGCATCCGTATGTGTTCCCACCCCTCTGCTCCCAATAACAAACACCATAAAGTGTCAACTGAATTATGAGCCCTGGTTTCTGCCTACTCATTTTGATAATAGATTTTGAGATAAATCACAGAGCTTTGTTTGGTGAGTAATGCTGGGCTGACAGGATAACGGAGGACAAATCTCCCATACTCTGTAACCTCTATATCATGTAACGCACTAACAAGATGCTGCTGGGTGTTTCTCACAACAACATTTTACACCAGAGACCGTGGATTGAGTTTTCCCACTGCTTCCAAATCCATGGGTGTTAGAGGCGCAGCAGAGAGACTGGCAGTTGCTCGGCTAAGTACTGCAAAACACAAAGCAGGCAGGGATCTTTCCTGCCTTGGTAAATGGACCCTGTTTAAATTTCTGGAAGCCCACAACTCTGCAATGACAGTTTTGCATTGTTCATTCCCCAATTAATAACTTCACTGTGAAAGGTTTGCAGGCAATGCTCATTGATTCTGTGTTATTGAAACTCCCAGTGCTACCCACTAAGTCTCTCAGCCCTCGCCTGCAGACTGCTAAACAGGAAGCCCCCCCCTCCCACTGTCTACTCTTCTAATTTGGGCTGTTTGCTATCGATATTGATTATTCCTTCAGCTGGCCTATGTGTGTAACTGTCCACTGTAAGTCATTGCTCACCCACATGTCAATTACTGTAGAACGGGAGAGCACCACTCCGTCTTAATGAAAGCAGATGAACTGAGAAGTTGAACGGTTTGCTTCTGTTGCAGATATAAAGGGCTGTGTTGAGGAAGTGAGAAACCAGCTTGGTGAAGAAATTGTGCAGATCTACTGTGGCAAACAGAATAAAACTGTGATTACTGTCGGGCCCGGTCCTAGCTATAGGCGACCTAGGCAGCCGCCTAGGGTGCCATCTCATGGGGGGCGCAGATATAACAAGCCAATTTCACTCTGCGCCAGAAAGAGCTGCAGTTAAAATGCTCCCAGCATCCCTATCAAATGCATTGGTGTCCTTCGTGGCACCTGCCCAGAGCATTGATATGTTTTGGTTTTAAATTATGTCATCTGAAAGGTTTTAGTTATTAGTCATGTATTTGTTTTAAAAGAATCTACACATTTTGAGGTTGATATGTATTTATGTTGGATATTATTCATGAATCTTTTGCGTGTACTTTGTATGTTTCCAAACAATCGGCACATTTTTGTTCTATTTAAAGTTCTATTTAAAATCAACTGAAGATGTGTTCATCTGATTTAACATTAAAGCATTAAGGCTGAAGGTGGTATATAAAATAATAGTGGCATATTTAATGAGAGTGACTCCAAATAACATTATATTTGAGGATTTAGAGAAAAAAATAGGAAGGGAAGGGAATGAGAAACATCCAAATCAAGTTGTGTTTTATTAAATATCAATATGCATATAATATGTTAAGTGTAGAGCATAACATAGAAGTTCAAAGTAATATGAACAGTAAAGAACTATTATCATATTGTCATATCTATGTCTGCACCAGCCTTGCAGCTTGTATTTAGAGATTATATGATTATGTAATATAATTAAATTCATCTACAGTAACACTCTCTTCCCCTACTAAGACATTGTGTCTTGATACAGTATGAAGCTCTCTGTGTTCTTGACACCTACAGAACTATAAATAGTCTTTCTCAAACCTGCATGCTGTAGATCTACTGTATTTAAAACTCAAGACGGAGAGACAGTCAGAAAACCTAAAGGGTGATTCTGACTAAATAATGACTAAATTATATGATGCAGCAGTGCCTCAGCTCTTGTCTCTCTGACACAGTTGTGTGAAGCTGATAGCCACAGGCAAACAGCCAGGATTACTAGCTTAAAGGATAGGTTCATAATTTTTTACGTCTGTCGTAAAACAATAGTTGGGTCCCCATACGAACATTAAAACAGGTTTCGTTGTTCATACTGACCATTAAAAGATCCCTTTGGACCTAAAAAGACAGTAACTGTGGATGATATTCACCTATTTTAGCTCATTGGGACAGCCGAAATCTCATTTTTAAACAAAAAGAGGAAATTGGATTAATTTCAAGATCTTATAATGGTAAGTATGAACAGAAGGAAAGACTTCAGTGAGCAAAACCTGTTTCAGTGTTCATATGGACACATGACTATTGTTTTATGACAGACTTGGAAAAATTAAGAACCTATCCTTCAAGGCCAAATTCAGATTTTGGTGCAACAGCCACGAAATTCAATGAAAATACAGTAAACAGCTGTTGGGAATGGAACAGCACCATTCTGCATCTGCTACAGTATCATTGTGCGCAAGCTAAAGAGAAGGATATGTCACTATGCAGTAATAATAGAGCACAATTTTCACTTCTCACTTCACATGATTACATTTAAATTATCTATCAGACATCAGCATAGGTTCTGAAAACATTTTATAGATGCACGGCTCAGGAATTAAACACGGCTTTATTAGGCATCGAGACCTTGAAGTATGTGCAATCATGATTCTCGAAAGCAGTTATTAGAACAATTTAGTCTGATGAGCTATTAACACGTCAATGGAGATGATTGCTGAGATGCGCATTTCCTCACCACTTGCTGCATTTGATTATCACTGACAGAAAGGCGGAAACACCATCCTAAACTTCAAATCAAAATCTTAATTTAAAAACTTTCAAACAGGTACGCTGTGCATGACGACTCAATAAAGCTCAGACACTTTTGTCCAAACAGTTTTCATCATCTGAGTAGGAGTTTACTGTTTTCTTTTATGAGGGAGGTAGAACAAAGTTTTCATATCAATTGTGGATGCGTTTTTCTGCCAGTGATGGAAATGGCTGTAAAATTGAATGAGTCCATTTTCTACACTTCCTATCTTATTGCAGCAGCTGAGTGATGGAGCGTCATGCATGAACAATGTTGATTAAAAAGGGGGAGTCACATTTAAAGGAAGAGTATGAGACTAATTTGGGGAGACGTGGAATATTTGTTCAATTTCAGATTAAAACCGAGCATCTCCTACTATCAAGAGATGATCCTGAACAGAAAGACAATTTGGATGACAGAAGCAGTGGGCTCTAGGTCACTGGAAACAGGGTCCAAGATAAAACAAAAAAAAAAAAAAAGCAGGGCACAGCAAATTACTCCTTAAAAGCACTCTTGTCTTCTCTGTGATGTACAGGAGGAGAGGACATCAGAGTGATGTTCAGAACTCAGAGGGGACTGGGGTGGTGATAATATTAGATGTGAGAGCTCTCCATTCTCAGACATGATAGATAATGGCATTTCTACCAACCTCCCATCACTAATATGTATAGCTCTCCCTCTTACCTATTCCATTACATCGCACTCATAGCCTCCTTCAAGCAGGGCTTTTGGGTTTTATGGCTTTTATACAATAGTTAGCATCACATTTATGCTGACAGAAAAGCAGTAAACACAGAATAAAAAAAACATGAAGAATCAGCAAAGGGTCCTGCAGAAGCAGAAATAAGAAATTAGCCACTGTAAATAAAGCATTATTAAAATATTTGCACTGAAAGAATAAATAAAGATGGGCAAGTATTCATATCACGGAGAGCTCATTGATTTTTACAACACTGCAGAAGACAACACCATTAATTAGACGTTGCAATCAATTAGTGTGACAATTATAAAATACATAATATTTTGGCATTCAATCATTTTTGAATCACCAATTGATTCAGATTTGTCTGTTTGCACAATATTAATTAAGTGTATTTTACTCTTAAAAATGGTAAAACTGTATTGTATGTAAATTATGTACAAATTGGACCTGTGCTTTGAACGAGAGTGTGATCTACATATCTGCAGACGCTCGTAAAAAAAAATCTGTGAACACATCTCTAATTCTGACACTAAACAATACGATCAAAGCTTTACACTCTGCACAATCTGCATTATTTTTAAGTCATCAGCATGTTAAGAACAGGATGCAAGCACTCCTGGGGGGTGGGGGCCTGGCGGGGTGATGATGATGGCGGTGGACTTGTCTAAGAAATGGACCGCTGGGTCATCGATCTACCACAACACATCGCTCCTGCTCCATTTACAGAACCAATCACATCCCCTGCTGATTGATGTGCGGATAATTGAGCTGTCGCTAGGGTTTTCATGTTTCTCCTCTAGCTTGCTCCAGACTTTAGGAATTGTATTGTATTTTACTTTAGCACCATTTACAACAAAGGACATCCTGATGTGTATTTATGTCAATATTCTGCCAGACTGCTGTCAGGGAGACCGAGAGATGCTAACTCCTGCACTGGGCATATTAGAGCACTAGCCTGTCCAGGCTAATTAACCTCAGGGGCCAGGCCTCCTGCTACCCTGCAGGGTCAGCCGGTGTGGCAGCTGCTTCATCCCGACATCACACAGTCACAGGCTCTTCTCCGGCTCCCTCTTACTCTCAGACTTAACTCACTACTTCATAGCTGGGGATCTAATTCTCGTGCTGCCTTCACAAGCTGTAAAGACTACTTTTTTTAAGGATGTAATGTATATATATTTTTAGAAACACTGTAAAGATTTTCAATCAGATTATTGCTGATCATAAAAACAAGATAATAATAATTTTCAATATTAACAACTCCAAGCCTTTCCAGTATTATTTCTACTGGAGGAACATGTTGACAATTTCTAACTGGGACTGCATTGTGTGAATGATATTATTGTGTCAGTAGGTGAATAATTCCTGCCGCTATGATTTGAAATATTACATTATATTGTCATAATTTTGGGCAGCCTTCACACTGAAATTTACTTTTTATATGGCAATGCAAATGACAAACTTTTGATGAACTATTCAACATTGTTGTTCGTCTTTAACATCAGTCCACTTTAAAGTGGACATATCATGCTTTTTGTGATTTTTTTGTTATTTTTATACTGTTACGATGTTGGATGTCTGTGTTAAACATGATCAAAGGTCCAACAATTGAGGTGAATGTATGTGAAAATGCCCCATGCAAGTCAAAATCCCAGGCTCCAGCCTGCTCTGAACGCTTCTTTTGCAAAGTAACTTCTACTTCCTTCTCTTGATGACGTCAGATCGTTTGCACATGCCCACAAATGGATGTCCGTTCTGTAGCTTTTGTTGCTGAAGTTGTTCCACGGTGGTTCGCATTGTCCACACCATATTGAAGATCGGATTCGGGCTCAAACATATACGGATGTACTGCATTCGAGAAGTTTCCATTTTGAGTAAAGAACAAGAAAAATAAGTGAAATTCTTCTACTATTGTTTGTTTATGTAGCCTCCTGAGCGACTGGAAGTCTGCTGAGGGGAAGCTTTTGGGAGCTGGCCAATCAGAACAGAGTGGGCTCATCGGGAGCAGGGCCTTAAAGAGACAGGAGCTAAAACGGCCTGAACTGAGGGGCTGCATAAAGGACCAGTACAAGATAAATAAGGAGTGTTTTGAATTGTAAATCATGCAAAGATAAACCAGTAGAGCCCCAGAATATAAATATAGACCTGAGCATATGTCTCCTTTAGCTGATAGGGGTCACAGAGGTGTAGCTTACCCAGTGTTGCATCAGCTATGTATTTAACATGCTACTCTGTAGTCAGACGGCCCTCCTAAGAACACTGTTTGGAGGGTGGTTGAAGTAACAAACTCTTACTTTTTTCCACTTCAGCCATTTGGCTCGTATTACCTCTTTGCTTTTCCTCTTTTAGCACCCACTGCTGCTTTGCTACGGGGTTTTTTATATCCATTGATCACCTTTAGCTTCTCCTTGGTTTTAAGAGTTTTTACTGGTTTTGCTGACGTTGTGTTTTATGTGCAGACCCAGCCATCTGTAAAACCTGCTTCTTTTCCTTTTGTTCTCAGACAGAGTTTTATCCAGAAGGGACCTATCATGGTGACTAGTCTACTTCTTTCACTGAATGCATAAGTGTGTAGTTGGCTCTATTTGCACTGTGCACTTTAGACCTGAGTTTGTGTGTGTGTGTGTTTCATCAGTACTGCATTGACCTTTAATTTTGTGGGCTTCCAACCCCTTAATTTTCCCCGACTTCAGTAGGCTGCATCCCCAGCCTGGCTCAGAACTATTTTTTATGTTGTTTTTTTAGGTTCTCAGTACGTTGTAGAGTTGTACAGCTCCTATTATTAACTAACAAATCTTTAAGTATAGTGGTACTGTGTTTAAATGGTTTCTTTTTTACCCAATTGAATCCACTTGTGATTTTCTGGCCCTATTGAATAAAGTGTCTTTTGTATCTGTGGAGACCTGAGAGACCTTTTTGCTGCTTCTTTATCACATTTTAGTGTTAAAGAAAAGTCTTTGTGCTGAAAAATCTGTGAAAAAGCTGTGAATCTCACCAAAGCTGAGTTCTGTAAATATTGTGATTATTTAAATATCTATACTTGCAAAAATGACACGTCAAAAGCTTCAAAACAAAATGCAACAAAGAGACCCCAACAAAGAAAACAGGAAATCAGAATGTTTCTTAGGCCCTGTCCACACCTGGCCTGTCTTGAACAGCTCTAAGTACAGGTGTGAATGTACCCAAGACGCATTGAGGGTGCATTGAGATCCGATCGCTGAGACCACTTTCGGAGGTGGTCTGGGCCGCATATGGCCACATTCTTTTAGCAGTGTGTATGCGACTGTGTCCTTGGCCACATTGAAGGACCGCCTACTCAACTGACATCCTCTGCGTAAGCAGAAATACGTAGCTGCTCATTCGTGCGCAAACGGAATCATATTAAAGTACGAAACAACACGAAGAAGCCACAACAACAGGCAAAATGGATTGGAGTACACACAAAACACGCTATCTGATTTCCATTTGGCCCCAAGAGTTTTGATTTTGCCCACACGCCAAGGTCTTTGCAAACTTCTTCTTCTTTTAATTTCCGACAGACTAGGCACAGGAAGTGCATTGCTGCCTCCCGCTGATTAAAAACAACAATGCATTTGGTCTTTGCAAATGGAAATGGTGTACGTGTTTATTTGCAGGGAAGGGAGATCTGATCACAAGTGTTCACTTGAGACGCATGTGGAGACCAGGTATGCCAGGTGCGAACACTTGTATTTGGATCACCCAAGACACATGTTAATGCCAGGTGTGAACATGGTCTTATTTATGGATTGTACTGGTAACAACCAGGCCAGATGGCAGTTTACAAGTGTATGGGCCAATTTTTCCCAGCTAGAATTTACATGAGTCCTGTCACAATGATGATGAAAATGGATTTTCTCTGTGGTCTGAGCAGTGCCACTTTGCAGAGCACATTAGGCCATGAGAACCTCCTATGGTGTCTTTCGGTCTGTGAATGGCCGAGCAGCAGGTTAACGCCGTCCGCATGGGAAAGGCTGCTGCCAGAGTATTAATAATTAAAGAGGCTCTGCCTCTCTGTTCTTGCATCGTTCCCTCTCGTGATGGCCATAAGCGAGTTGATTATCCTTTTCAGCGTCGACTCGGCAAGATTATCATCTGCTGCCAACTGATACAGCGGCCATCACATAAAAGCTTGCTTTCCAGCAAACTGCATCATTGCTCCCAGGCAATGGCAGCTTCATCAGAAAGCTCAGCCATGCACCGTAATAGCTGATGATAATGCCTCCACACAGCAGGCTACAGGAAGACTGCTTTCTCCCTCTCCTCTCTTTCTCACAACAATGTAGCAGTGGCCTTAAATATCAGTGTCATTATTTTCATTAACATATTATGAATAATACATACATGCCGGAGGTGGCTTTGATCGACAAATTATTTGGCAATATGACTGATGAATATCTTTATAATGTTTTCTATGAAGGCAAAAAATTGGACATTTGAAAAGGCTTTCCATGAGGGAAAGTATAGGCTTTAAGTCTTTTCTCGACCAGACTGTCCAAGTTCAAGCCCTAGCATTGGCAAGTTTAATCTCTGTTAGGTGCAGGATTTCTGTACAGATGGTGATCATGACCCCGGCCCTCTAAAGGGGCAAAACAAAGAGAACATTTTCCAAGGATTGATAACGTAAGTCATATGTTTTACTATATGCCACGATCCACTGGGTGCTTGCAGATCGGGTATCAAATTAAGTGACAGTGAGCAGTGGTGAAATTGAGACTGGGTCAAACAATGGGGGGCTATTTGTTAAAAAGTCCGTTCAGATCCAGAGATGAGGGAAGTTCTATGGGTCACTGAGGGTGAACAGTGGTAGGTGGAGACTAAAGATAGACAGTAAAGCACAAGTAAACTCTAGGAGAAAGTGCATAGAATACCAAGTTGATAGTATTTAGCTTCTTTAAATGGCACAAATACATTAAAAGAAATTAAATAAGTGTCAGAGAAACTAATTGTGGCGTATAATCAACAACAGTTTAAGTGGGACTGGGTTATAGTTAAAATGGACCAGAGTAGTGGACCGACTGACACTGTCATGGCTTAACAAGTCTTCCAAGTTCCAAGTTGCTACACAAAACTTGTGAAAAACTTCTCACCCCAGACTAGTGAACATGGGTATCTGAGAGAATATGTACAATAGGCTCATTCACATCACATCTGATTGACAAAGACTGTCAATCAAAAATATCATTATTAAGCTAATTAAAGGGGAGATCTGGTTAAAATCCTAAAAACACTGGAAGTTACAAGTTGGAGATTTCATCCACCTGCAGGTGTCATAAACAGTTTAAGAACTCCACACATTTCTGATGCAGGCAGAACAGCAGGCAATCTGCACAGGAGAAAGAATGAATGACCAGTAATGAGTGAGGCCATGCTGCTGCTGATAGCTCAATATAATTTGCTGCTCAAAAACGTCCTCCAAGTCCTCCAAATTAAATGCCACAATGTATTGGTAGTCTGTGCGCTCCAGAACAACATAGGCTACAGATGTCTGTGCCTTCAAAAACCCGTTACAAATCACTGCTGAAAAATAAATAAGGTCTGGTTAGGTTTAGGCACAGAAACCACTTGATTAGGTTTAGGGAATGGTGGCAGTTTGGGTTAAAGTTATAGTGTTTCCCGTATATTCATTTTGATTAAATTATGAGCACCACTGCCAAAATTTCACTGCAGGATAACCCCCTACGTTAAACATTGTTTTGAGTCATCCTCCCTCTCCTCATTCTTCAGGACATCTACGTGAAAGGTACTGTTATAAGAGTAGCGTAGCTCAGTTAAGGAATACAGCAGTGTGTAATGTGTGTTCGTAGCGATTGTGTAGTTGAGCGAGCGGCAGAAAAGTGACGGTGAATGCAAGCGGAGCAGAGGAAAAGGTTAGCAGTAAGTTGTCAATATGGCAGTAAATGCCCAGTACAGGCTACAGTGTGTCAGTTAAATGCTGCAGCTTCTGAAGACCAAGAAAAGACTTGTCTATTGAAGGGGGTTAGCCCCGAAGTTAGCGATAAATCCGTTAGCCTAACCTGACCAGGCTCACTTAAGGTGGACTGACTGTCAAGGTGGACCAGCGATTCTTATTTTAGTGTCAGTCTCAGCCACGCTTACAGAGAACGGAGAAATGTCTGGCTGCTGAGTGTATTGTGAGTTTTTGATCGCCCCCCCCCCTTCCTTCCCGCACCCCCCACCATGTGAGGACAGACATAATCTGCTAGATGAAGAGATAACATGTCATGTTGTTGTTGAGCTGTAATACTATATAGGAGCTAAGAGGGTCCTCTGGGAAGAATGATATGGCTGCACATTCCTATCCGTGCCTATGTCCCAGAAGGGGGGCAGCTAACCCATTTCATCTGTGTGCTTGGCTCACCAGTTATTCATGAAGCATGAGAGGCTGCTTACAACTGGGCCCTTTACACTTTATATGGTCTTTTAATTTAAATGCCTGACCTCCCATAGCTGACAGAGGTGTGGACAAGAAAAATGGTGGCACTTAGAGGGAGGCATGGATGGGAATGATCTTGACATTTGTTCAGGTGTTCTCCCATTTCAGCATGGATCAGTGTCCACCACGCATCAATTTCACGTGAGTTAGATGCAAAAGCAAACACGGCCGGAGGGGCTACAGCTGTCTGGTGCTCAAATCTTTCAGAGCAGGGCCTCTGGACATCACAGTCCAGAGCACAAGCACAGAACATATGCTTAGCAGCTATACCTCATCTCTTCACTGTGCGGCCTCTGCTGCTCCAACAGGTTTATGGTCAAGCAATATATGGCATATGATATATTTCCAACAGCAGCAGAGGCATGTGCGGAAGTTTTTTGCTCCAACAGAACCAATATTCATTGAATCCTCTGTGGTGCACTCAAACTAAGACCAACTATGAGAGCCCCCCTGGGAGCCGGGACATATCTGAGCCCTGACTTTTATTTCCTCACATGTAATCAAAGTTAAATAGATGTGCTCAAGACAATTAATACAATAAATCAAAGGAAACATCTCTTCATATATTTATAAGTATTTAATAACACTATTACTCTTGGTGACATTGCATTAATTGGTTATGTATATCCTTTGTAAAGAATTACTCAAAATCATATTACAACAGAGGAAACAACAGTGTGCTTTGCAATATGGAGTTGCTCCCTGGTTGCACATTACGAGAGCAGAGGCTCGAAGTTACAGCTCAGAGATGTTTACTGCAACAGGCACAATAGGAGGAAGTTCCGTGAAGTGGAAAGAGATAACACCAAGATGTGTTTGACAGTTTGTTGGATTTCTACAAATTAAAGGGAACACACGGTCCTCAAGTGAAATAACAAGTCTGATGTAGGGAATGGACAAATAGACACTACTCTGCGAACAAAGTTACAGAGCAGCCTCAACAGATACACAGTGGTGCAGTCAGCTCCATATTTTTAACCGGTTGTGCCACTGCAACAAGATTAACTCATTTTGGTTCATTTAGCACTTGTTTTTTTCCTCACTCAAGTATAGAGTTAGAAAAGTATATGACACACACCATAGATATACAATGAGCTTCCAGGCACGTGTGTGCACAACATCTTTATTATTTGCCTCCATAATAAAAATGGTGGAAGGTAAAATTACCAGATTAATACAACCATTACATGTGTTGCTAGTACTGTATTCTGTATACTATGTAGGGCTGCAGCTAATGATTATTGTCTCGATTAATTGATTAGTTTAATAAAAACCTAAGAAATATTTCGTTTACTATCATAGATATGCTATTTACTATATATATATATATATATATATATATATATATATATATAATATCAGCCATAGTCCACATCAGTCAGAGTTTGAATTGTTTATAAAGGTTTTAATACATTATTTGTCCACGTTGTAACAAAGGCAGTGAAAGACACTGTTGTTGCACAAACGTGAGGCTGGTTATTATGGTAGGTGTGTGAAAACTTGTCGCTTAGGTGCTAATGTGTTTCACAATAATAGACCTCCTTCATTAAGTGCAGGTAGCCGAGCGTTTGAGCCCTGATCGACCTTAGTTTGCCTCTAGGCAACTGTTGCATATGATTACCATAAATCATTACATGTATGTAAGAGACATAAAGGAATTAAAGTCTTACACAATCATATCATTTGCACTTCATGAATTATTTAATGGATAAAGCTATTTAAATTGCTTTTGTATATGAAATGTGTTATATAAATACTCTTCATAAGGTGTGCCAAACAATTCATTTTATCATTATGACTATGTGGCCGTCAAATATCTTGATCAATCCTCCTAAGACAAAAATAAAGTGTGAGCCCTCCCTGCCAAGTTACTTCATCAGTCCTCATGGGAAATCCATCCTCTGCAGTTGACCCACCCTGACTGTTCAGGGGCAGTGAGCAGTTACAGCACAGCTCCCTTCGACTCCAGGTCTGATGTCAGTGCCTCGGTCAAGAGCAATGGCAGGAATATTCCCATCTCCAAAGGAAAGGTGGAAGAAAACATGCCACTACTCCGAAGACTCTAAATTTCCTCAAAACTCAAAATCTTAGAAGCTTCTCTTACAATTCAGACATCTTATCTGAATGTATGACTGTGGTGAACAATGGAATTTTACTGTGCCGTTCCTGTGGGTTATGTGAACTGTGGCGTACGGGCTATATGCATGAACAAAAAACAACAAGTTGAGAGCCCGTCCACTGAGCAGGCAGAGTCGCACAAAGCAAGTCCTGCTGGTTTAAATGGTTCTGGCTTGATGAACATCGACTTAGAATAATCTTTGCAGCCAAGTCGCAGGTGCACACTCCAGGCTACTGTTAACTCAGTCAATCTGACAAACATTGATCAAAGGCACTTGGGCTCATAGAAGTGTAGCACACATCTTATGCAACGCTGCTTCTCATAGGATGCAGGGGGGCTATCTACCAGAAGCTTAACTAAGTGTGAAAAGTGGTCAGAAATTTGATCCCAAGAAGACACTACATTGACAAGTCAAACATCCCAGTTTCACTCAATGTTTCTTACAGGCAGCAGAGCTATTGTTAGTGGTCACACTTTGTTGACCAATATACAGTATTTTCCCAATTCCCGGCCTGGTGAGGATTATTTTTTAAAGATGACTGCTCAGTGCTGTGGACCAATTCTGCAGGAGAGCAGCTACCACATTGCAAAATATGCTTGAGGGAAGTCATTAGCAGAGGAGAACTTAGGTTTGGCTTTAGAGTGGCTATTGAATTTTTAATTATCCTCTACAGATTGTGTTTTTCATACTTTTCATGAAGTAGATTCAACATGTTCTTGTTCATGTTCCAGTCTCAGTGTGAATAGGTGAAAATGGAGGATATCCCATTGATTAAATTGGTTATTGCTTAACCTTTAAGCACAATTAAAGGAAATCGTTAAGTTTAATGAAATACTGATGTGCTACTCTACTTTCTGAAAGGTTTTCCTCATTAGAATGGCCTCACAAGGTCAAGTATGTATTTCTGCTCTGTTGACTATGTGAGTTGTGCCTATCTCATTAGACTTCTTCTTCAGATTTAGCCCTCCACACTAAAAATATGGCAGGAGCATTGCTTTTATTAAAGTAAATCCTGTTCTAATCCTTTAAGTAATGATGCTGAATATTTTTTTATATCTTAACTTACTGCTGATCATTCAACCTCCATGCAATTCCTTGGTTCATTTTGTAATGCAACACAAAAGGTCCAGGATAATTCTCTATCCAGCATCATCTTGGCCGGAGTCTCACCATCACTTCACTATAGAGCTACTTGTCTTTTGCTTGACAAGGTGCAACCCCCAGAGCAGAGAACTGAGAGCTCTACACAGTCAAGGAAATTGAAGGGGCAATGGCTCTAAAAAGAAGCGGCGGACAAAATTCTGGTCAGAATCAAACTGTATGATGTTAAAATGAAAAAAAAGGGAAATGAGGTCCAGGTTCAGAAACTGAATTATGTTTCAATACAGACTCTACGCACTCTTCCCGGTGGCGAGATTTTCACCAAGAAGATCAATACCATCTCCAAATCCTTTCTTAACAAACAACCTTTTTTGTCCACTAGGCTGTTAGATTTAGATTTGTGATAAATATAATTGCATGGATGCTCCTTGATGGAGGTTGCCTGATCCAAAGCTCAAGCACACTAATTAGGAATGTAGGAATAATCCAATGCCAATATTAGGTTGCCCTGAGCACCAGCTCTGGATAAGCATTTGTGAAGGTCATCCCCCTCAATCAGCTCTGCTGGTTATCATGTCAGACCAGAAATCGTGACTCACAAGGCTTTCAGACTCAATGAACGTCTTAACCTGTGACTTTTTATTCCTTTTAATTTAGAAAGAATAAACACATCACAAGGAAACTACTGTATGTAAAGTAAATTGAAGTGAATACGTGAATAGGATTCTCTAAGCTCTGAAACTCCAAAGTGAAAAAGTAAATGGAGAAAAAAAATAAATGAATAAAAATCAATGTATAATTTATTTTCAGCAGCATGTATTTTCCAATCATACATGCACTTAAACAACCTTCATGTTCTTTTAACCCCATAGACATGTAGTGCTAATGGCAATGTCTTGTCCTCTTCATTTAAGTTTTAATTCTGTACTTTAATTTTCTAATGGCTAATTTTCTTGTGGCCACACATTTAAAATACTGTCATTTCAGATATGTGATTTAAAATCTGAAATTCTCCTTAATCAATATTTCATTAAAGTACAAATTCAATTATACTTGACTTCATATTACTCTGATCAAAAAAACATTTTTAGGCATAACATCGCATTTACACACTTCAGTCACAGTTCAGAGGCCCAGAACCCAGAAATTTTTACTTTAGTTGACTGTTTTTTTTGAGGCACAACTTTACTTAAGCTCTTATCTTAAGCTGCAGTTTCTCTGATGGCCACTAGGTGCTGGCTCTCAAGAAAATGTGACTGTATTGAAGTGACTGAGAAAACCCACTACTTCTATCTTGAAATACAAAGTCCATCTATTTTTTATACATACGCTGGGATGTCATTAGGCAAAGTTTGGTCCTTCTAATGTGTGTGTTTATGACAATTTAAAGAAAAATGTGTTTCATCAAGATTTTAAGGCTTAAAGAGAGGAAGGTTTCCATTTCATTACTGCTCTTGTTACTGTCTTGTACCATGTCAATCACTACTGCCCCCCATATGGCAACACCTATAATAAATCTTACACCCCCAAAATGTCCTGACATCTTTAAAGTATGAAATGTATGTCAATGAGAGAGGGCACTAATGAAATGAGAAAAAATCTCTCCAAGTTTAAGGGGGCTTTGAAAATAATATACAATCTCCAGACTGCACAGAAACCTGCATATTATACTACTAAATACTATACTATCTTTCCCACCTATTTTAGAGTAAATTAATGCATACAAAAAAGCTCAAAATACCTTTATGATAAGAATATTTAAATAGATTGTGGTGTAAATGGATGATTATTGAATAAACAGGATAAGCATTTGAGGGAGCCTTTAGTGTCTGATTTCCATCCTTCTTGAAGCGTAGGTAGAGCCATTCTTCTCCCCTACTGGGGCCTCACGCTGCCAGCAGCAAGAATGAAAAGACAGAATAAACAGCAATGTGGCAGGCTTTAAATTTCATATATAAGCATATGTATACATATTTGATGACGATAAAAAGAAAAAAGTTGTACTAAGTGAAAATAAACATCAAATTCTTCAAATACTTTTGGATACTGAAGGACTCAGTACAGTGGAACAACCATCCACTCATTTTTAACCTTAGCTTTGATTCAAAACCTACTTCTACACCTATAGCATGGCTGCATTTCAAACCTAATCTCATCCCAGACATATGTATAGCTGCTTGATTAGTCTGCAGAACACTTGCCCTTTACCTGTTGGTGTTTGTAAAGAATTGACTGCTAAGTTGCAAGACAATGTTTTGCCAAAGTTCCCGTTTCTGATGATCTGGTCTTTTTTAACATCACTCTTTCTACATCAAATGACTGTCCAGAGACTGTTGTTGTGAAGCGTAACATTAACAATGAAGTTATTGACAAATTTTCAAATCTGGTGAATACCTTTCTTCCATCCACCACTGGCTTAGATGATGACCTTGTTGTATTTTAATGATAAATAATTAAAATTCTCATTAGTTGCTCCTGCACAAAAAGGCAATTAATTCACAAATCACCATGGGAAACTGCTGCAATTTGTCAGCTGCAAAGAAATTGCCAAAAAGCTGAAAGACGGTGGAGGAAAAGCAAGTTATAATCTACAATAATGCAGTCAGGAAAGAGAGACAAGGCCATTTCTCAAAGAAAACCAAAATAATCCCAAAGTGCTTTTTTCCACAACTGACAATCTTCTAAATCCATCACCTGCTCTCAGTCTTCATAATAACTCAACTCTTAAATGTGAAGAATTTGCTTCATTTTTTAAAGATTCTATTAGAGCCAGCATTGTAAATACAGAAACTGGAACTCCCTGGGATCTCCCTGGCCATGGGCCTCCATCTATTATGTCATCCTTTGATTTGATGTCAGAAGATGTCATCCGTGAAGTAATTAGCAGGATGAAGTCCACTTGTGCTCTAGATCACATCCCAAACAAACTGTTACCATAGCCTCTCCCAAGTAACAACAAGTAAAATAAACTCCTCTCTTCATTTAGGCATCTTCCCCACAGCTTTCAAGAGTTCAATGATAAAATCTCTCCTCAAGAAATCAGAGCTAAACAATTACAGACCCATTTCTAATCTACCTTGGTAAACTTTTATAGAAATTTGTTTTTAATTAACTATTTGCTCATCTAACTAATAACAGCATTTTAGAAAAACTCCAATCAGTTATTAATGAACTGTGGATTATTGTGGATGCAAAAGAACGTGGCTGTCCTTCTCCTCTGAGACCTCAGTGCAGCATTTGATAAAATTGACCACGAAATTTTAATTGACAGACTTGAGAAATGTTTTAGCTTGGTTTCAGTCTTATTTAACTGGTAGAAAGTTTTTTTGTCAGGCTGGGTGCTTACGTATCAGAGTGGTACTCATGGTACTGAATATGGTATTCCTCAAGGAAGCATTCTTGGTCCAATTTTGTCCAATTTTGTTTTTCATTATATATGCTCCCACTTAGAAAACCATCACCACGTCAATTACCATTTTTATGCTGACGACACACAATTGTACATCTCTGTATCACCAAATGACCCCAATGGATGGGTAAAAACTTTAAATTAAATGAGGAGAAAACTGAAGTTCTTTTAATAGGACCCAAAGCAGCAAGAGAAAAAAACTGCAATTAATGCTTGGTGGTCTTAGCAAACAGGTTAAAACACAAATCACAAACTTGGGACTGATTTTAGACTCTGATTTAAATTTTCATCTCAGAAATATTGCCAAAGTCATAATTTTTCTAACTCAGAGAGATGCTGAAATGCTCATTCATGCTTTTATTTCTAGCTGTTTAGACTATTGTAATTCCCCTTTTTACTGGATTACCTAAAAAGTCTAAAAGAAAACTACAGCTAGTTCAAAATGTTGTGGCCAGAGTCTTAACTAAAACAAAGAAAATGGATCACATCACCCCGCTGCTTAAGACACTGCATTGGCTCCCTGTATCATGTAGAGCTGATTTTAAAGTTCTTTTACTTGTCTATAAAGTTTTAAATGACTTTGCTTCTCCCTACATCAGAGATTTTCTTTCATTTTATGTTCCAGCCAGACCACTGAGGTCCTTCACCACTTCTCTTTTAAATGTTCCTTGTGTGTCCTATAAAAGTACTGGTGAGGCTGCCTTCTGTTTTTATGCCCCTATACTGTGAAACACACTGCCTCTGGATATTACAATGGCAAGCTCTCTGTATTTTTAAAGACCCATCTTCTGAATCATTTTATCACTGGTGTTCATTTTACTGACTTTTATTCTTTTTTCGAAATGTTATTGTTTTATTGTTGTCTTGCATAATTTAATTTATTGTTGTCTATTTTACTTTTATAACATATGGTATAAAGTTGAGTTGAGTTGTCTTTTGCCCCAGTTAGGCTGGATGATATATCGCTGTTTTTGCACAATGTGTAAAATATCTACTTGTGAAGATTGTACTATTACAACATGCACAAAAACATTACTTTTATTCAAAAAGGAACATAGATGACAACTGGCTACATATGCTGTCTTGAATCACGACAGTACCATAAACTGTGGCAAGAATACTTATAGTTTGACTGACCTCAGGTGGCTCATTGGCTGCGGTTATCTATCTATCATAGTGAATTTAACTGTTGCATCTACGAGAGGGAAAAAATACTGCACACAGGTCAGCGCTTTCGGCCTGTGTTTGTTGTTTTATCTCTTGTTACGAATGGCGAAGCCTCAGTAGTCGACTGAACAGTTTACAAATTCTACTTTGTTCAGTCTGTCCCTACCTGATATGTAGCTAACGGTAGTCTGCCAGATGTCTGCAGTTATAGGGTGACATCAAGGAACACAAACAGCAGTGTGCAGGCTTTTCTGTTTTATCTGTGCTGAAACGGATTATCAAAGTGGATCATCATGCTCTCCTTAGTTGAAGCATCTGGTACTGATAGCCCATGGTTTTAGCAGATAATCTGTATCTTTTTTTATATGAATAACTGACAGCCTTGCAGGTGGTGCTGTCTTTGATTAAATCAAATGAATATCGTGAATCATCCTAGAAGATTTTAGATTTTATTTTTTGACTATACAGCCATCCAGCTCCAGGTGCTTCACGTCATGAACAGTGAAAGACTTCTGGAAAAAAGAAAAAAAACCTGACAGATGCAACACATGAATACACCAGAATGGATCTGGTCTGTTTGAAATGTAGTGTTTTTATACCCCATTTTACTGCATTACAAGTTTTTATTGTAACATTGTTTTAAGCTACACTTTCTCGTGTAATCACACTAAGATAACAACAAAAGGAAGAATATGGTTTAATACATCAAAACATGTTACATTGGCAGAGTGATAAAAGAAGCAATTATCACTGTCATGTTGCTCATTGAGCTTTATTGTCGCCTCTTAGTGTGCACACCCAGTATTGATATCTCTATCCACCTTCATCCTAATTACGCTCAGAATAATAGCTTGCTGACACGTGAAAAGCATAGCCTTATGGGAGCATGATACTAAACATAGGCTTCAGGACCTTTCATAATTATCTTCTCGGGGCCTATAATTTACAACTAAGATTTGTATTGCTGTTCAAGGAGATAGAAGTGCGCAGTCATTTACCAACCGTGGGTTTATTTATATGCACCACTGGCAGTGATTTGCTTTTGCAATTTTTTTAATTTGCTTTGTGCACTGGCAACAAATCCCAAATGGGAAAATATGCGTAGTGAAAATGAAAAGGACGCCAATCTTGTCTCTTGATGAGTACCATCAAGGTGCCTTTGAGCAACACATACAGATCTCAACCTGCTGTGCGACCAGCAGTAGAGGACTGCAAAATAATTTGAACACCACTGAAAACACTGCTACAACGTTGGGTCACATTAAAAAGTGGTCAGACTAAGCAACAGCTGTCACTGCACAGACTACGACTGCTTGCACGCTCCTAAACCGAGTTGTCATGGATACAGGTGTCAGATCCAAACTATGCCGACTCCTAACACCTGAGTCACTGGGTGAATCCACATAACATCACTTCACTCACAGGGACATGCAGAGCTTCAAATCAACAGGTCCTAGTCTCCTATTGCTGGACCTAATATACTATACTTGTATGTATGTAGAACTGCACAGACTATGGATCCTAATGCACTGTGTCTGAATCCGCCTTTAGATATTTGTTAATCTCTGTGTAAGTACATCCCATCACTGTGGGATATTTCTAACTTACTGTTCATCTTCATGGATGCTATACTGTTGTATCATCATGATTTTCAAGACAGTTTCCCTTGATGTACAGTATTAAATAATTTAGCAGGATTTTGATGGATACAAAATCCATTTTCAATTGACACAAACGATTTGGCCTCTTTGAAGCATGGGTAGTCGGCTCATCATGCTTTGAAGACTCAGAACCAAAGAGCTAATTGCCAGATATTACAACTGACTAATACCTTTGTCGGGGGGGTTTTATATTTGAAATAAAGTTATCTTTAAGTTACCTCTGTCGACACCGTTATGCCTCCAGGTACTATACAATGTCCAGAGGCAGATTAGCATGGATGGATCTAGACTGAGAAATTGAGCCAGCAAGTGAGCACTTCCATCATAGACCGTATTTGACTAATAATTTAGGCTCACACCCCTTTTTTGAAGCTAGCCACCAGCACTAAGACCTCCAATTCAATGTGTTATGTAATATGTAAATTAATTTAAGTGTTGCTCTTTTGTCTGTGTCACGCAAACTACATATATAGAGCTACAGTAGCCACTGTTGAGCACCAGTAAATTTACCTATATGACACTAAACATCAGGGAACACTTAATTCCATAATGTAATCAATTAATTTTACAAGCTACTTCTAAAATACCTGCAGTTACTACCACATTAACTTTGCCTCCAAATTCCTTTAATACTGATGTAAAACAGTGATTTATTATACTGAGATTGTTAACATTTGGATCACACTGGTTCATTATGACTAAAAACAGCTGTAAAACTTGCTGCACCCCACTTTCTCAGTATGAAAGTAATGTGCAGTGTCATTGTAGGCAGACTTTTTCTTATTTCATGTAGCTTGCAAAGCATTATGAATACCTCATAGCTCTTTCAAGATGTGTAAATACATTTACCTTGCATGAATCTTGTTTTATGCTTTTCTGATTGGCTGAAGAAGAGTTCAAATGTTTTAATTCAGTCCTTGTCACACATTATTTTCAATTCACATTTGTCAAGGTAAATAATGTAAGTTAAAGTGAACATTTCAATAAAATTTCATTGTGAAACTGCACAAAAATGGGATGGGCCCCAGTTTCTTGTAATAACAGGATCTTTTCAGTGGTACTTAGATACTGTATATTTTGCCTTGATCACTGTAATACCCACAGGGCTACAATTCAAATGGCTCTGAGTTGATCACAATCATACTTTTAGTACAGTTCCTGAGAGCAAAAACTTGATTGAAAATGGAGTACTGGGCTTCAGATTTGGAGCTGTCTGATAAGCAGTTTGCAGAACTAATAAGAGCAGAACAGCTCTGTTAACAGTTGTCTTGGGAGGGGCAACATCCAGCTCTTATTTCATCAGACCACTGATTGCAGGGATTAATTGACTCTGCAGTCCTGGCATGTGTCTCACAAGAGTGCTTCCATTACAATGTGGGAATTCTTGATACAGATTTACTGTATCCTAATTGGTTTTGGCAAGATTTCATATCAGAGATTTTTAACTGACATCGAGAAATACAATTTTGAAAGGCTAAAAATGCTGAAACTGCACACTTCTACGACACTGCTCTGCATGGGTTATGCAACTTATGTGTGCGTTTAACTAACTTAATTTCTAACTAATAACTTCTCAGGATGTCTATTTATAAGTTTACAAGCATATCTAAGCACTGCACCACATGGTCAGCTTTGATGGTGTCTGGACCCACAGTTGGACAGATGCGGCAGCAGTTTCGGGCAGAAGACAGATGCTTTAATCTACCATATTCATGCACAGTTGTGATGATAGTTGTCCACAGTCCCTGTTTTAAGTCTTTTTGCACGGTAAAATCTATTTCTTGCTTATGTTATGCAATTTCTGAACTTCTGAAGCGTCCAGAACCTTTAAAGGCTCACTGTTTCCTTTCAAGCAGCCGGGTCATTAGCCCAATACCTATCAGCTACTGTTGCTGACACTGATGTTAAGTTTGGGAATTATTAGTGATACCATGGGCTAATTCTGAACCTTAAAGAATGCACACTGCAGTAAATACAGTGTACTACAGCTCCAATGAATGCACAGAGTACTGTAGGTGGTGGTTATGGGATATCTCTGAATGGAAGTGCCAACTTTACAACCCTAATGAAACACCTAGCCTCCTCAGGCCTTTGCCCTACTTTTACAGCACTTAAGACAGTCACATCAGGTACCCGTGTACTATTTTTACCTGACAGTGGAGCAGTTCAATCAACCAGAGGAAAATTAATGAAATGCATGGCATAGCTTAAATGTCCAACTTGAAACTGTCCAGGGCAGTGGCCCAAAATGCGAGGCATGGGGGAGACATACACTAGTAGCAACTAGTGTTGGGTTCAGATGGCTGGTTCCATTTTGGATCCAGTGCCAGTTGCTAAATACCCGGATTTTAAGCCCTGACTCTAACAAATCTCCCCCGAAAGCTATGTAAATTTGTAAATTACTTAGCTAAAAATGTTAGAAAACAAAGATGTGCAGGATTCATTTATCTTGTAAAACAAGAGTTCTGTGTATATCAATGTCAACAAAAAGAATTTTTGATCATTGTGCAGTCCAGTGGTGCCTCCCGCTAATCAGATTACAGGCAGTAAATAGATTTGATAGAGGATTTGAAAAGGATTCTACCGATATTAGCACTATGTCAAAAGCTCAGACTCCTTATTCATGTCATTGACACCACAGAGGGCTCCGGCCAAAATCTGGCAATAAAAGCTGAACCCAACATTGTGTACACAACACATTGCAGTGCACATTTAAGGCAGAATGTAACAAGAACGGCATTTATTGTCCTTTATTCTCATTTACTAATATAAACTGCTGTTTTTTCCATCTGTTAAACCTTAAAACTGTAATGTATCTATTATTCAAACTGGAACTCCTGGATTGTATTTCATCTTCTCACTGCTACCTGTAGCAACACGCCCACACCAAAGCAGTCTTGGTTTTTTTTTTTTTTCTTTTTAACATAGTGCTATTTTTGGCTTGAACGCCTACTAAGGAGGTTTCTGTATTTGCCAGGAGAGGACATGTGGACCCGATCGTCACACCTTTTATCTTAGCCCTAATCAACCTTTTTGACAGTTTCACACTTTTCTCTGTCTGAGCAAGAACTCGAGGGTACAGAATAGGTAAAATTTCAAAAACCTGCCAAAAAAATATACAGAGATACAGGGTAAAGGGGTCATGTAGTTACATGTAACCACAAAAGTTTGGCTACCCAGTGGAAGGACGTATCTGACAGTACATGTCGGTGCCTTGGCCAGTGAGCAGACAGGATTGAGTTGCCCTCCCCCGGGGCTGCCACTCTTTGCCTTCCATGTCTGCTGACAGGAAGAGGCGCAGTGGTGAAGCTTCTCTACACAGCACCCCTGGGACCCAGGCTTGTGAACGTTCTGTCACAAGCGGTGAGCACCCACGCCAGGCTCAGTTTTCTCTGTTACTTATACTCCAGCAGAGGCTTTAATGAGTCTATATATTTCCGTTTTATCAGGAAAAAATGGTCTTTTATAAAAAAGGGCTTTCTATTTTCAGAAATCTCCCACCTGCCATTTCAAAGAAAACAAGAAATCTATCTATTGGAATAATTATAATCCATACTTTTTACTGAAGAAGAAAGACATCCAAATCTAAACCACAATGCCTTTATAAGAATAGATCTGTAAAATAAAGCCAGTCAGTCCCTAAAGCCCCATCCTGTCTTCACCTAGGGCCCAATTAGAGGAGTTGTAGTGACAAGTCAAGCATTACTGGCCTCCACAGGCCAAAGAGATCGGCACTCTTGTTTATCTCTCATTTCAATTGTAGAAACCACATTAGAATTCTCCTTCAGCATGCTATTAATAAGTGCCAAAACAATGTAAGCTGCATGGCCAATATATGTTCAATTAGGATTATCCAGAGACACAATTCATTGGGAGTATAAAGTTCAAGTCTTCATGAAGCTTGTCAAACTGCACAAACTTCCATAAGGCTTTAAAGAGTCCGGATTTGCAATTAACTAAAGCGACAGCTAGGAGAACAATGCACCTACCGCAGCCATCCCCACCACAAAGCTTTTCCATTATTTTAACAAGCACAACAACATATTGCATGTTAATAGATTTCCTCCCAGTCCTCTAGAGCTCGCCCTGCCTGTTGTCAGTCTTGTTGATTAACAGGAACGCAATTAGAATTTCAGGGCACTATTTAACATTAGTATTCCTCATATAGAGCTTAATGCACGTACATGGTCTTCTTAGTGTCACCCGCCTCCTTTACCTGTTTCATCTTCAGGGGATGTCTCTCTTTGACCTCAGATGAGCATCATACTTAAACCTTTTCTTGTGTTAATTTGAGACGTGATTAGATCGACACAAACAAACAAAACCTTTAGCCTCTCCGAGTGCTTCAAGAATACTAATAAGTAATACTGTAAGTGCATATGTTGAAATAGAAAATGTTTCCTCTATTTACTCAATTAAGCTCATTACAGGTAGATTATTGCTAAGACAGGGAACCTTTGTTGCATGTCATACTCCTTTTTCTCCCCATCTGTCTCTGCACTGTCAGCTGTCTAATAAAGGCTAACATACAAAAAATATCAGCTAATAATTTGAGTTGTTTATCAAGCCAAACATATACTGTATATATTATATAATAAAACTGGACTCTTGTCTGGTGACATTTTATATTTTTCTTATTGTCAATAAATGCCATGAAAGGATCAAAACCAAGAATGAACTGATCTTATTAACAACTACTGTAGCCGGAGCCTTTTTTGCCATTGACTTGCATTGTTGTCCAAAAACTATTTAAAAAAACATCAGTGAGCCACATCGTTGCACTCGGTGATGCTCCTTCATTACCATGAACACACACTGTTGTTTATTTTGAGTCAATTCCATACACACCATCCTGCTGCCAGAAACACTCACTAGTGCACCAAATGTTTATTATAGTTTTTTTTACAATTGGTTACATTCATGGTTCAGTACTGAGTACACATCTTCAAAACACGTCACACAGTCAACACAACAGCAACAATTATGGACCAAACTGTGACAACATTTGTGTTGCTTTCACACAAAAACCATTCAGCCTTTATCTGCAGCCCATTTTTCAAACGCTTACATACTTTAAAACTCTTCAGTTTATGTATGTAGGACACATCGCTGCCTTTTCTTTAATTTCATGGGATAAAACAACCCTTCTTTATTTTCAAACTGTGGAGGTGAGTGAAGTCTACAGAGACATGACTGAGTGCCTCACACCCCTGGACCCCTGACGTGACCTCTGTGCCAAGTGGGGGTCTGACAACATGACACTGACCAAAGTTAAACACTGTGATAAAATGGAGATTTGAACAGACCTCCTGAGAGGCCATTTCTGACTAATAACTAAATTGGGTCCTGAACTAAAAGCATAAATGACCTTTGGGGTCATTTGAACCAGGAGAAAAGACCGACAACTCCACATAACAATGGACAGGAAACCCCTCTCCTTATCTCCCCAGAGCAGGGTCATAAACTCTTACTCACATTCCTGGAGGACATTCATTGAGCCTTTCTGCAAATCTGAGCCAAATCAGAATTTGTGTGATTTAAATATTTAATCATTATGTAAATCCTGTAATGTTGCTTGTTATAAAACTTCATAAAGAATGGTATAACTTTGATAACTATGCTATCGTCTATTGGAGAGATATTAATTTTCGATTTTATTATATTTTGTTACATGTGACAATACTGTCCCCATTAACTTCATGTTGAATTTTAAATGTTAAAAGTTAATGAATGTTTATATGGTAACAATAGTATTTTAAAATCACTTAAGTGTAACTTTTGCTCTAATAACCTTATAGGCAATCATATTTTAATGGTTAAATTAGATAAGTAGTTGTATTGAAAGAATGAAGTTACTGAATTAATAGGAATGTAAAAAGATGTTTGAAGAATTTCAGGTTGAATGCTTTCTTTTACTATGAAATAATAGTCATATTGAACATTTTATATTATGAAGTAAAAGTTACGTTGAATTTATGTTTGAAATTATGTTTCTGAAAGTTTAATCTAATCACATAATTGTTGCTTTAAACTTTTATTTCACTACTAGACGTGTAGATGGTTTGAGAAGGTTGAATCAATAAATGTTGAATGTCTAAACATCAGGAGAAGCGTTAATATGAATGTTAATGTATGTTGAAAGGAAGGATTGAATTATTATGAAATGAATGTATAATGCTGAACTGTTTTTCTGAATGGTTTTACAATATATGGGTTACAATGTGACATGAAGTATTCAGACATAGTGACTCTGAAGTGTGAATTTGCATTTAAAACTCAAAACTTAAATCAAATTAAAGAAAATGAATATTCATTAGAAATTCGGTACGAAAACACACCTAAAACTCCACCTATCTTGTCCAAACTTACAAAAAGAACATATTCAGTATTTGTATTTTAATCTTTTATTAAAACAAGTTACAGTTTGTTTTTGTTTTATTTGTAACAAGTCTCGTGTTTCCACATATAATATGTGCTTTTGAAGTCACGTCAACTCACATGTTGAGTGACTTGAGTTTATCTGCTACTGAATAAAGATTTGAGTGTAGTCAGATTAAACTTAATTCGGCATTAAACTAAGATTACAAGAAGCCAGAAAAAGCCTGAATCCTCAATTCAAACTGAAAAGTCGCTTTGAATAAGATAGCGACGCTTAAACTGGATCTGACAGCAGTACGGCCGAACTGGGAGTTAAGCCGAAAGAGACTCTTTCACGGCAGCCTGAAACAGGATTTAACCCCTCTTCACCGGTGGTTCAACACCGCTGCATCCACAAAGACTTGCCCACAGCCTGCGGCTCGATCCGGGCTGTGCAACTACTTGAACCTCGCTGGTGGCTCAACGCGGCAGCTAACTCCAGCTCAACTGAAAACAACACCGGACCTGCCGAGACGACATCAACTACAACAAAACCCATCAGCTGAGTTGAATTAGCTTTCCCTTAGCATTCCCTGTTGCAATACATTAGCCTCAAGCCACTATTTCTAAACAATTTTCTTTATTATTTTATTTATCATTTATCATTATCATTTAAAGGCCTTATTATTCTTTTTGTTTATTGTATGCCTTATAATGTATCCTCAAGACATTTAGCTATTAATAAATGTCTTCATTTATCCTAAGAAGTTGTTGTTTCTTTGGGGAGAGCAGAGGAAACAGAGGTCACTGCTTTGAAAAGAACTTACGGTTTTAAATTCAAGCTTTAATGTTTTCTTCGGACATTAAATGTTCTTTATAGAAGTTGGTACCCTGATTATACAAAGTTATGTATTAATTAAAGTAGATTAATTCCTGCATGTATTCATACAGACAACAATGCCAAATTATAACCACATTGAAATACATCTATATTCAATGAACCACCCCCATCAAAAAAACAAGAAAAACTGTCAAAAATAAAGCCAATGACAGAAATAGAACATACTGCCAGCCCTATCCTTTAAGAAGATCACATTTGGCTCTGGGAACTTCTGATGGACATACATTAATTACATTTAATTACTAGGCCATTAATTGGAAATATAATTTGTATTAATCAATAATGAAAGCAGTCCTAAGTCCAAGAAAACACATGCAAGGTCACACGCACAGGTTTGTTCCACTGCACATTTGCATGGATGTGATGGTTGATTTTCAACAGAGAGAGGAATGATTCAGACCACTTCAGCCAGCTCACATTTCCCCCGAGGACGATGGAGGAGCTTCCATTATTTTACTTTTCTCCTGTTAAACAAGTACTGTTGTAAAAACCTGAAGTGGCAGCTTAAATGTACGACTGATCAAACACTGGCCCGTTATACATGTGATGAAGACATCAGCCGTTGGTAGCCGAGTTGTTGAGGCATAATTCAGTGGATCCTGCTTCTATCCCCTCTCCTACACAGACATCCCACACAGTTATCAGACACTATGAATAATCTATTCAGAGCACTCCACCACTGTGATAATATGTTGGAGGGACCTGTCAGTTAATGATACACTTGTGATTCTGTGTATAAAAGGTTTACAGGTTCCTTTGTTGTAAAGCACTTTGAGATGCATTTTTATATGAAAGGTGCAATACAAATGAAGTTCCTTTATTATTGTTATTATCATTATTATTATTACAGACAAAAAATGGCTATTACAAGAACACCATTTGGTAGTCTGAAGCTTACCGTCCATGAAGACAGTTTTTTTTGTTATTTTAGAGTTGAGGCACCTATTGACATTGAAAGATTTTGTACTAATGGCTTTGTTTATTTCAAAAACTGTTTTTTTTTCTTTAGCAATAAATTCTACCAGCACATCCAAATTGTAAACTGTTTGCTACCATGTTCGCCATACCAACTTTATAAGGTGATGGCCAAACAAAATCAATTAATGTAGGCTTAAGATTTTCATGTTTTCAAGTAGAACTTTTGAAGCTGAAGGGGAATTTTTTTGTCAAACCCGTCTAATAGTGTAAATTATCATGTGAATCTTTAACCCGACAAAGGCCATTGTAGCTAAAACACACGTGCAGGTTTTCATTTTAAAGCTTCGTCAAACTGTTGCTCAAATGGTGCCGAATTATTTTTAATACCATTTATTTTTCGCTTATTGGAAATGTGGATCA
The DNA here is from genome assembly GCA_038419695.1 of Scomberomorus guttatus. Taxonomy (NCBI): domain Eukaryota; kingdom Metazoa; phylum Chordata; class Actinopteri; order Scombriformes; family Scombridae; genus Scomberomorus; species Scomberomorus guttatus. Next base: position 3,257,377 of record CM076459.1, read on the forward strand.
TTACTGTGCAGAACCAATCACGCTGTCTCACCAATGGCCTCTGTTTCACCTGCAATGTTCTCTCACTGACAATTTACAGCTCCAGACTGCTTTGATTTTCACCTTGTAAATTTTCCATTTTTGATTTACCAAGCTGAGTACCACTTAGTCATCAAGCTTAAAGCGACTGCTTATGTCTTTAATGAGCTAAGTGCATTCCCATTATAAGCATCAGAAGTAGAGAACAAAGCAGATAATAAGTATGAAAGTCATACAGCACGCAGGCTTCATTCAGATTAAAGGCAATAATACGACCTTGAATGGCTTCCATTTCAGTGTTTATATTATAATTTCTTAATAATCTTTTGACTTGCCAGTGTCGTTTTCCCTTTTGCTTGAACTGCTGTTCATTAAATCTACAGTTTGTTAGGACTCTGTGGATGCTTGGCCAGCATGCCACAGCTCATGAAAGACAGAGCCCATTTTTGCAGTCTAACAAATTGCTTTTCCCTTTCATGTCTAAGAACCTAACAAACAACGAGAAGATTATGCAGCTTGTATATCATCTAAAGCCTCAAAAACGCCTTTTGTTCACACTTAAAACAAAACCTGCTGCAAACTGTCCGCACCCCCCCCCCTCCTCTTTGATTCGACAAACTCCAGTGGGAAAGAAAAGAGGATATGCAAGTTTTCTAATTCAAATGACAAAACTGCGAGGATGTTCAGAGAGAAAAGAAAGGCTCCACTCTTGTCTGTGTTTTTCATTGTATTCCTGCTCACAGCAATATTAGCCAGTCAATGTGCCATAAAGATTGTATGAATATAAATAGATATTTTATTGAAATTATGTATTTCTCAAACATCTGTGCATATTACATTCTGCACAAACATTTTCAAGCACCGAAAACCAGCTGAACAGGTTTTCTCAGATGTTCCCATTATCCTCAGACAAACACAAGATAGCGGTTTACACGACTCTGCACCGTCTTGGACAAATCATGTACCATTTCAGTAACATATTTGTTTGCATCATGCCGGGGAATAGCATGCAATTTTAACTTGAGAAGCCGCAGCAGTAGTAGCGTTAGTATCAATATCATCCGCTGTAGTTGTGGCTGTAGCTGCAGTATTGGTATAGATATGATGATATAGACATCATCGTATATTGCAAATGAGGCAACACATTTTCTTTCAGTATTGCATTCTCCCTGCAAAGGAAAAACACGTCACACTTCATCCTTTTTTATTGCACCTGCAGCTGACGTCTTCCTTCCGATTGCTCTCCTCTTTTCAATCGCGCTGGGTGTCTAAATGCAGCAATTAGCCAAAGTCATTTACATCCCAGGGCTCTATATCAGGCAATACTTTTCTCATCTGATCACTTTTGTGTTTCTGAATCGCACTTTAAGGTGTCATATAAATGGAGGAAGCAAATTTGAGCACAATTTAATTCTGTTAAAGATTCTTCAAGTCATGTTAACGAAACATACTGTGGAATTAATGCTTTTGTCTTCTCCGCTGTTTTCGTCCATAGAATCTCGAGGAAGGTGAGGCAGGCCTGTTTTTCTCAGTTCAGAGAAAAATGTTTAACATCTCAGAGGAATGGGACAAACCCTAATGCGGGTGTGTTGCAGCCGAAGCAACTAGACGTTTAGCTTTGATGTTGCAGTTTTTTTGGAACTGTCTTGCTCAGACTGAATAGTTTACAATGTATGAATCCCATCAAGAATTACAGATACATGACAGGCAGCAACCTCATGCGATTACTGTAGATTCCCACTCCAATCAAGAACGCCTGGAAGATATTTTCCCACCCACAGAACGTGGCGCTTAAACAGCTTTGTGGTAAATTAAAGGAAGTTAGAAATGAAACATTTCTTCATGAAGCAACCTCAAATTAAGATGAACTGTTAAATGTCACACAACAGGTGGGTCCCTTTCCATCCACCTCCACCTGCATTTGTCATTGATCTAGTGGGGAACAATGATGTTGCATAATGATGGCATTTTAAAAAAGTGACTCAGGACTGTAAAAGCCCTTTATTGACATGTATTATTTTGTTAATATTGCTATCTAAGTTAAGACACATTTGCTAATTCTGTCTGCTACATTGCATTAAGTGCTGACAGAGATCTGCTGTCTTTCATGCTCCTGTAGACCTATTTGAGGTCCATACTGTCCTGCAGCTTGAGGGTGTTTATCATGCACAGCGCAGCATGCTGTGGCTGGATGTCAGCTACATCAAGACAAAGATCTATAATGTTGTGCGATGCCTGTGCCCTTGCCTGACCATTTGAAATCAGTGCTCTCATTAAAAAGCAGATAACAAGCATGAAACCCTTTTTCAAATTCATCATTTGTACAACCTGGACAAATACATTTCCTTTAGGAAGTTTTACGATATGCACTGCTTCAGAGGTCTGCACCTTTACTAAGAGCGTGGCACCAATGAGATGCTAGCTTGATATTTAAATCAAGGCAGCCCCATGAATGATGCCACAGACCTATAAAAATTATAAGAAAAATCTTCTACAGTAAGTATACAAAAGCACAGTATATTTTAGTGCTGAAACAATTATTAATGACACAAAATCAGGCTACAACAAACTATGTCGTAGTAATTTCTTAAGCAAATTACCCCAAACATCGACATTTTTCAAATATGAGTACTTGCTGCTTTTCTTTGTTTCATATCACTGTATATTGAATTTCTTCAGATTTGGACCTGGCTGGTAAATTGTGATCTGTATTTTTCATGATTTTTGGACATTTTATATCTTAAACAATTAATTCAAAACAGATTACTCAGTGATGAAAATAATTTAATTACAGGCCAGAGTAAGTAACGCGAAATTTCAAAGCTTTTAACATATGTGCTATTTACCAGCTGTTATTACAGCTTTAGTGCCACTGGAAGGTAGGATAATTCAAGCTAAATTCATTATCATATATTTGCATGTTTATCCAAAATGATGTCTAATGTCACGGCACAGGAGGTACTGGTAAAATTAAAAAGTATAAAATTATATTGAAATTACACAAACAAATTGGGCAATTCATATTTTTATGTAATTTTGAGGAAACACTTTGACAATTCTCAGCCAGTTATTTACAAATTACACAATAAATACTGAAGTAATTCTATGCAGAATTCTGTGTAGTAATTTCTGAGACCTTTTGGACTACCTGAGCAGGTTTTTACCACTATTCTTACGGTTTCATATATTCATGATATACCACTGACTTCCAGTCAGCTCAGTGGCAGCTCGATGGTTGTAGTTAGGAGAAGAGGGTTCATCATTCGCTTCCTAGCCCACATTTTTCAAGATTATCTGAGGATTTTAACCAACAACCCGTTTCATCACTTTCCTAACTTTTAGGTTCCCAACTGTGGTACTTAAATGAATATGGAGGAGGAAGTTATATGTTGAACCTTTTTGCTAAATTACAAATGTGCTATTAAAAGACTTGCATTTGAAAATATGAAATAGTTTCTCTCTGATAAGACTGAGTAATACACTGGGGATTGTTTCACACTATAACAAGCATAATTTACTGGGCCAGCAGCATAAACTAATAAAGGGAATGTTTATCTGCAGAAGGACATGTGTCATTAATATGGCTCGAATTTGAGGACAAGGCAGAGGAAACTGCTGCAGGACACACTGTTTTAGTTAGCTTATTAATTGGGTGGTAATTATGGAAACAAATCTTTCAGGCTGTTCTGTTTTCGGCAGCTGTACTGCTTACTGTATTGCTCTTGGATGCATTAGTGAGAGTCTCCTCAGTCCATTTTATAAAAAAATATATAAAACAAAATATAAAAATGTAAAAGATGCTCCAAGCTTCAAGATCACTTAAAAATGTTGTTCATTAAAAATGTTGTGGTTTGAAGCTTTTTTCCTTTTCAGATGCTCAACATTTCTTCATGTTTTCGTATTATGATTATAAGCAGCTACAAGTACAGTTAAGACACTACAAAGTACAGTTTTGATTAGCAAAACCGGAAAACGAGAAGACATTTTTGGAGTCATCAAGAGACTATCATATAGTTAATGTGGTTGTTGTTATTGTTGTTTTGCCATCCACATTCACTTTTGATACTGTAGCCTACTGTTTAATGCTTCTGCCCAAATGTCCCTCATAAACCCACTTAAAGATGAAAAAGAAAATACTAGCGTTTGTCCCTTTTCTGTATTATCTCACATCACTCTAACTTTTGAGACTTTCCACGAGTTATTTACCACTGCATGACAATGCTGATATAATGTGGAGGAGGGTTTTCAAGACATGTTGTTCTTCTTCAAAGCAAGAAATGGAACAATTTTGTGACAGCTCTCACTAGCCCATCAGGCATCGATGATGAAAGCATAAAGATGGCTTCACTCATTCACTTAAGAAACCAGAGTAAAACTGTATTTATAGACAGTCTGCTCAGCAGTGATATGAGTCTGTCAAACTTTCCTGTTACAGTAAGATTGCAATGGAAAGAATTTGTGTCCAAATTGTAAAAGCTTATTTTACACTCACATGGACACGTACAAAATACTTACATTCTCATCCACTGTTCAACATACTATTAAAAACTTAGACAAGAATATTGTGAAGAAGAAAACTTCTAGACTAATGGAAAACTGCCGTACTTGCGCATATGATGTATTTGTGACTCACCAATAGCAGCGAAAGTCAGAGCAATGCATCAAGTCCAGATTCAGCATTTGAATGCAGCAGCGGATGAGGTGGGACACCGGTCTCAAAAGTTTAAAAAAAAAAAAAAAAGGAAATCCATGAAGGCCATACAAACAACTGAAAGCTTCTGCTGTCACAGCAGAACAAATATCCCCGTTCTCTTTCAGCAATTTATTATTTCAGTAATACAGTACTATATATCTGCTGCATTTGTTTTTACATTTTTATTGTCTTATTCAAGCATCTTTACACCGTAAATGTTACACTGAATGCTGCATTGTTGTTAGGAAAATAGGAAAGATGAGAGGATAAAGAAGATTAATATCGAGGACTTCTACAAACATAACGTACTTTTTTGAAATATATGTTGAGTTTTATTTCTCTGTACCTGATTTATGTGAATAAAAAGTTGTTTCGGTTTGATTATTTTATATTAGATTACATAGTAATTCACACAACAACTGCATTGCTAGTTACAGCACAATATTAATGAGTACTGATATGATAAGAATTCATATTTTGGCCTGTAGCCTCTGCAAGCACCCAGCATAGCGCAGCAGAGAGTCGGGAACATCGATTATTGAACTTCACCCTGACACTGCATTAGATACAATATTGCATTAAACACAGAGCCCAACACCAGCTGTTCTGCGGGATCCTCTATGTGGGGGACGGTTAACGAGCAGCACTGTGGTTATTCCCAAACACAGCACCTCCACACATTGGAGGAAAATACTGGTGAACAGAGGTGGATAAATCTAAACACTAGATTCCACCTGATAAGCAGCAGCAGGCGAAGAAACATCAGTAATATTGTTTTCGTCGACTTTGCAGCAAGACAACAGGAACGGCACAAAAAACAACAGCAACACCAAAGAAGGGGAATATGACAATTCAGCCCAAAACACTTACTTCATCTTCACCGTGATGTAAATCAACAACATAAAAGGATCATAATGCACGTTCCAAACAACAACAAAAATAGAAGAAAGCTATGCAAGGATATGTCGTAATTAACATGAATGCAGCACAAATTAGCAGCCTGCAGAAGCAAATGCATGATAATGGTAGCCTTATGGTAGCCTTTCAGCTTACTATTGCCTTAAAAGCACATTGACATACACGTTAGCAAAAAAAGAAAATTAAAAGTGCACTTAGCTTGCTGTAGTGAAGCTGTGATGTCCTCTGGAAAGAATGTGGTCCAAACTTGCAGACTGCAGGAAAAATCTTGGTGTGAAGTCCAAGTTTGAGGCCAACAGCTAATCTGAAGAGTGGGAAGCACGACACAAACGTCATTATTTCCTCCAAGACTTTTTTTAAATGCTCCATGTGCAGACCAAAGCAATGGGAAAATTGGTTAAGGTTAAGGTTAAATGGCCCGCCTTACAACAAAGGGTGGGTTGGATGTACTGTATGTCATGCAACCAGTAGTGTATAATGTCAGCTGTGAGCACTGAATTATTCTGCAGGCTTTGCTCCATCAATGTAGTGTTGTTATTGCTACACAAGTCTAAAGTAACATAGAAATGACAGAGAAAGCATTACTACTAATACTTTGTTTTTGCAAAAAAGGAATAAATCACAGCAGATGCAAAAAGAAAACCTGCAATAAAGTAAAATATTATATGCAACCTAAATTGTGAGCAGATGCAGGAACATGACATGGCAGGTAAACAGCATCTCTTAAATTAACTTAAATCCACTTAAAACTTAATCTGCAGCTTGCTCTTAGACTTTTTTAGGAAAAATAACCAGTAATTGAAGATACAAAAGCAACAGGAAGTTGCTACCTACCATGCTGAGGCAGATTGTCATGTCAGCTCTAATACATATAATAGACGATGTAATGTGGGAGAAACCTGGTGCACATTTAAGCTGAGCCTGAAGACTCAGATGAGCTTTAATTGCTTTTTGTTTTCCATGTTTCCAAGTTTGTAAATTTATTATTATAAATGATCCTTCCACTAACTTGTGACTCACTCTAATCATCCCTTAAGAACTACTAAGGACTGTATATTGACTGAATTACTGCTTCATTTCATATCTCTTTAATTATAGCACAATAGCCATAATTAAAGAGACGCAATAACCAAATGTTTCACCATGAAAGCAGATGCTGTGTGAAAGCACATAGCATGATAACTACTTGTTATTGAAAAAGTAAATCTCTAACATTATTGGATTTGGTGTAAAACATAAAAGTCATAATTTACCACAACCAAAGGAGCTGGGGCATGCTTGAGACAGCAAGAACCTAAATAGCAGACTCCCCCAGTTTTTATAATCAGAGATAACATGGCCATTACCTTCACTATAATGGCTGTACATGGCAGTTATTCAAATCTATCTCTGCAATATGAGGACCAGCGCCTCATAAAACTCAGCTGAAATCATATAAAGAAGCAGGAGAATTACTGTTTTGTTAATTTTAATATGATGAGACTATTGGCCTGCAGATGAGTTACAGGTTTCATTACTTAATTGAACAAGCTTGAACATCTTCTACCTACAGAGGAAGTTGGGAAAAAAAATAGCTGATAATGGAGTTATGTGATGTATTTGTAACATGTTGCTGCTCATGAACTTTTTGTGGTTCAGTCTGAACTCCCATCGCCTCAAAATTCAGAAACTGTAGCGATACAAGTTAATCAAACCAAAACAGAATAACACAATATTACAGTTGACCCAAGTTTAATTATGTTCAACCCACAAATATGCAACCAGGAAAATCTTAATATTTTCTCTCAGTATGATGGATGTTGTTATAATCATACCGAAAGCAGTCATCATCAGTCCTCAGACATAGATAATGGTTGTTTCTATTAGGTTGTAAAATACAGAAACGTGTGAACAGCACAGAGATTGTAATGACTAGTTCTTAGATATGCACTTTAAATTATATCCTTTGCATGGAGAAATAACAATGGATAATGTTATTTTGATGTGCAACATATATTTGGCTTTTACAGCGTGCAAGTTAAAAACTTCCTGCATAAGCAGCCTCTATTACAGCTTAAGGCTGAAGCCAATCCAGAAGTACCTTAAAGTGCAATGCCACCAACGGCTGCCAGATGCTGACTCCAGTTGACTCACATTCAAAAAGCATCAGAAATACTAATTTAATCATTTTTTTCAACGGGTCATTATGGTCTTAATAGCTAAATTCAGGCTCTCTAATAAGTGTGCTGGTGGTCATTTTGGAAATTATTGTTCCATTAGTAGCTTTGATGTCTGCTGTGTGGGCGTTGAGTCACAGCTGTGATCGACAGTTTTCTCACCTGCTGCTGAGTCGGACTATTGTTGGAATATTTCGGGAAGTTTAATGTTACATGATTACCTGCCCTGTTACACAATTTAGCTAAAGTAGCTAACGTTAGCCCAAGTGTGCACAGCTTGGTGTTCCCAGTAATCTAGTGTTTGCTTCGTCTGCAGTAGCGGGGCGTGTTTCCAGAGCGTAAAAGCTAACAGCCCGCAGTCCTTATGTGTAAGGTCGTTGTGGCAAATGGAAAAGATGGATCTAACCATAAGCACCAACTCTGAGCTTCAAACCGGCTCCAGTGTAAACGAATGGGTGCCGTCACACCTCGCTACGTCCATCTTTATATACACTTTATATGGTCCTACACCAAAAATTTAAACCTGCATTAACTGATTTTTTGGCCACACAACACTGACATATAGTCACTTTATGAAGTTCATACAGCTAACCTATGAGCAAGCACTGGATTTTTTTATACATATTTAAACTTATTTACAGGTGTTTCTATTCACCTGACAAATGTAAGTCCATTATTCACTCTCTTTATAGCTCTGTTTAGGTCTGCACCTACACCAAACCCCTTTGAAATTGAGATTTGGGCAACATATGGATAAAACGTTGTAAAAGCATGGCCAGCACAGTCAACATGTGCACTAGTTTAGGTTCAGCAGACAGTGTGCAGCTCACTACAGTTAAGGTCACCTGCAGATGTAACCTACCCATAGAAGCTTTAAACATGCCATTAAACACACAAAGCTCCACTCGTTTACAGCTGCTGCCAAAGATACATGGGACGAGTGCCTGACTGCTGACCTGAATTAGCTGTTGGATGCCTGTGGCTGTGCCATGAGAAAAGGACAGTCTGTACTTTGAAGAGTGACCATCAGTCAACTAGCTTCACACCCGCTTCAGGTGGAATAATGTTAAAAGCAGAGCTTATAAAAAACATGTGTATACCATCTGCAGCAAAATGGATGAATACATGTGCAGGAGGATGAGATGGAGTGAGGGACATGAAAATGAAATGTTACAGTTTATACCTGACACGAGTCGACATGAGTACTGACAGGTTGTGGATCTTTCACATTTCTGTATTATGGACCAGCTCAAGTAACACTCTTGAAACTGGAAAAAGTGGGGTAATGTATCAATCATAAATAACCCAATTATATATTAGTGAATAAATATATGCTCTGATTGCTTCATACTTTAATACAAAAATGATTTTCACATCTTAAATAATGACTGTCTTCAATAAAATATGAGCAGAAATGTCTCGAGTGCAAACTTCAGCTGTCTCCCAAGGTTTAAAAAATGCAATTAAGGTGATGCACAAAATTGCTCAACCAGAGTAGATTTGTTTTTGTCTCTCCCACTTTTAGACCGGCCTCCCGATAATAGGTTTCACATCCATTTTCACTATGATCGCACTTCCAGTGTGATAATAGAGAATAAGCTAATTTCAATTTTGTCATGGATAATGCCACCTGATTTTCTGCTGCTGAATCTCAACAAAACATCTATCAAAGTGTCCACATAAATCATCACTGACAGGGTATTCAAAAACAAATGCACATTAAAAGCATAAATGCAGAGTCACACGGTGCCTTGGCTCTGCACTGACTCAAGCTCAGCGACAATAGACCCACATTTGGCAACAGATCATCTGTTATGTCTCCTTCTACCTCTATCAGTGTCCACAATTGTATTTATTAATAGTGACATTTCATTCCATTTTGCATAACTTGTAATTGCTTTCTGCGCAAGAATGTAAACAACAGAGGTGCAACAAAACAAGATGGACAGTGGTATTGTGAGTGTGTGTGCGCACGCTTGTGTTTGTTTGTGTATCTGCGTAACCACCCAGGCAGACCGCTGTAAGCGCTGTGATGAGAAGCAACTTCCAGCTACATGACTCACATATTTGGATGAACACACAGAAATGAAGATTTCATTGAACGATGATGCATCACTGGCTTGGAGACAGATTTCCTGCTTCATGAAAACACACAAGACTTTGGCCAAGAATAATCAATGAGTGTACTCTGAAATTTCTGACTTGAAAATGTGCTGGTGTCCTGTAGAGGTACTTGTGGAACTTACTTTCATTTCATTTTGCTGTTTCAAGTGGATAACCAATAATCTCCACCCGTACTCCTGCTGAGATGATGCAGCTATTTGCCAGTTCAGCCCTGTGGTCGACCCGACTGTCATATTGGAATGTGCCACTAAGACTGTGAGGATGCTCAATACAGTTTTCCACGATAAGAATGTGTTTGTCACTGAGGTGTGAGAAATGTGAAACAATATAGACCAGTTTTCCTAGAGGTTATTGTATGTCCATATTGGGTGATTCTGCAGTACACAAATTACTTGAGTCCATTCATTTTTTCCCAGATAATGTTACGTGATACGTTGGCACTTCTAAGGCTTGAATCTGCATGAAACTCTCTCAGATAAATCATCAGTACAAATGATTAAGAACTGCATAAGAAAATATCTGGTTCTTGAATAAAAAGTACAAGCTTGTGTACATAAAAACATTGAGGTAGAAGTTTGTTAAACCCCTAGGCGCATTACCACAAAAAACATCCAATCAACAAGCTTAAGGTTTTGTTACATGTGTGAGGGGGGAAGCTAAAATTTAAAACACAAACTGCAGCTTAAATCAATTCACTTTTAAATTTTGGGTCAATTGTGGATGAAAATAAGTGTGTATTCCTTTACTTTAGTTCTCGTGTTAAATATTTAACCATAATGATAATCTTTCCTTAACCCTAAACCTGCATTAACTGATTCATTGGCCACTGTGTGGCAGCTGAAACAAGTCGTGAACACAACACTGACATATCTTAACCTTTTAAGTTGATATGGCGAACTCTGAACAGTTTGCCTTATCAACTCTGAAAACAGCTGCCTGCTGCGGCCACAAGCTATTAGAGCAGTGAGAGTGAAGCAAAACAGTTAAGTTGCAGCCGAGCAGCTTAACAATGAGCAGAAACTCCCTATAAAGCCGAGAGGAGCAGCACAGTCGGGTGATACTTTAACCAAATGTTTTAGTTGCCTTAACCTGTCCACTTACAAGCTTTTGATTTAACCAATTCATTGTTTATCACTTAAATCTGCTGGAGTGGCCTCCTACATCCATTTACTGCAATACTGGAATGATTTTTCAAACCAACAATGTAAAAACAACCAGTAGCTGTTTGTTGTTTCGTTCTGCTGAGCCGCGACGCAGGGTGGCGACTGCCCTGCAAGAATAGGACTGGCTCAGGTGTGTGTGAACAGTTCAATGAGGGTGGTGATACAGACCATGCGTGTAAATGTACAAAAAGTGCAGAGAAAAAGTTGGCTTGCCAGCTGTCATTTCTTGCAGCTGTACATTGTATTTTCAGATTTTTCCCAGCATTGTGTTTTACGTTTGTTTCTCATCAGTATTTTTCTGCTGCTATTTTCCACAAGTAAATGTGAAGCAAATGTGGCATTATTGACTGAAAAGTCCAATTTCAACACTCTGCAGTGGAGCAATTGTGTTATCACCATGACTGCAAGCTATATAAACTTTCACTCTTGAGTAATAAAGCTTCAAATTAATCAGGCAAATCGTGTTGTTGTGTTTGCTATCAGTGGCCCAGGCTGCAATGTTTCATCAACACACAGCAAGCCTATACATGCTGCTTTCCTGGAAAGCACAGCCGCTGTTTGGAAACAACTCAGTTTCTTCACATTCTGAATGAGGGATTGAATGGGGCTTTAGCAGAGTTCTCAACAATGTAGCGTAAATTGAGGCTGTGGGGCCCAGAGGATTCTGGTGTCCTCATTCCCGCCTCAGTCGGCCACATCTGATGAACAGAAAAGAGTTGAAACCATTCCTTAAACAGACAATTGGGCTAAAGGTGCATCACAGTCTGTAGCCCAATTCTTGAAGGTCACAGTACTGAAATACACAAATCTGTGAAAGTGAAAATTGCTACCGGTGTTTCTTTATCGTGCCAGGTGTAAAAGATTGGTTTTACCTTTCTTTAAAAAAAGCTTCTGTGCTCAATAACAGAAGACCCAAAGATTCAAAATGATACTTTACACTATTATTAATAAAATATTATTTAATAAAAAATGACTGCAATTTTAAACAAATATATCATAGTGTATGCAGCTACACATCTCCCTATATCCCTGTATAAAGAATAAAGCAGTAGATGAAAAGCATCAGAAGTGAAAGTCACATCAATAAGTACCTGCAGCATTTTATTTTGGCCAGCTGTAATAATGTTCTGATCTGAAATGGCTCAGTAACTAGGAAGCCTGTCAAAAGGTAAAATATATGCCTCTTATTTATGGGACATCAATAATATGGACGTTCTGTCTGCAACTTGCTCCTTTGATTAACTCACTTCATTCGGATATACTCTCATGGGCTTGTTTCAGTCCCAACTTCAATCGATGCCCTTTTCTGTTTGTTAAACAGTCACATGATCCTGAGATGTATTTTTAGCAGCGGCAACATAGTCATTTATTGCATCGCTATGCTGATTCCAGATTATGTGGTAAATTCCTTATGTCTGCTATAAAATGTGGAAACGGCAGCATCAAGCATCAGGTTGGTATACATTAGAATGTGGATTATCACGTTTTTCTACAGTCAGACTTCATATTTTCCACTGTGTGTGTGATAATTTACTATATTGCACTGTTATTCAAAGCTTCACTGTTGCGTTTCAGTTCCCATTTCTGTTTGAATCTCCACTTTGACGTCTTTGTAGTCAACTGATGAATTACATGCCATTGCAACAGAGAAGAAATAAAGTAGGACAATTACTTTGACAAGCTATCTTCATTAAAAAGAAAATCCTCCCTCTATCAGAATTGAGAAGTCTTATTCCCATGACTTTCAGACTGAACTCACTTCATAATGATCCAGTTCTTGTGTGTGAATGCGGACCGCTCATCTCTCTTATAGCTGAAACAACAGAGCCACAAATCTCACGAGGACTGTTAAGCTGCTAACACTGACAGTGATTGTCAGTTACAGTTAATGCGATAGATGGATGGATGGACCCATAAGAGCAGCATGAGAGACTGTTTGAGAAAGACTGATCTTTCATCAATAACTATCATTTGGTTTTCACCTGAGCTGGACCCAAGGTGAATAAATGTGTTCTGCATATCCCCAAAAATGTGAATGGCTTTGGAGTTATGGAAATGTAAAGAAAAATGAGCCTACATATCAAAGACTGATGCACCAGCAGTGGAATTGGATTAAACGTTTCAACATGTCTTACTAGACATCGGTGTTCTGGTCTCCAGCAGTGTGCCATCAAGTCTGCTGGAGCAAACTGACAATAGACCTTCATTGATCATTTATTCAGGCAGACAAAAACAGGGCCTTCTCAGCAGAGGTCAAAATTTTTGCTTCATTAGTCATTTTTTTGTTTTCATTAATTCACACTTAAATCATATCCCCCGTTGAGGAAAACAGCCAATTGTTCCACATGAACACAAACAAAACGCAGCCAAGACTTTCTTCCTAACACGGTCGATTAACTCTGGCATGATTTAAAGGAAAATCAGACAAAGAACTGCATTGGTTTTTGACTACTGATAAACAGCTTTTGTGGATGTTTACAACAACAAAGTGACCCAAAGGTTTCAATGATTTGACCCATTTATAATTACCTTCCAAACTATTCCTAAACTATTCAATAAACTCTAAAATGTAGGTGCTATTATATGAAGTTTCAGCAACAGTATTTTGTTTAAGTTATACAGGTTGATTTAAGTGTTAGTATTCATTGGATCATTTCTATGGCAGAGCAGAAATAATTATGAATATAATGCTGGTATTCTAATGCATCACATGTAAAAGCCACAATGTCACAGCAGACAACTCATGAATATAAGCTCAAACCTTCAGTCCCTACACCTGTTCTGCATAGACCTTGAAATAAAAGAATAGGGAATTGTATCAGTAAGTTTGTTTTTCGTTGTGTCTCGAGCCCAACCGAGATGATTTTCACCGGGAGATAAGATATTTGTATTAGACAACTCCTGCTTCTAATTATTGTCAAAGTGGCAAGACTCATTTGTAGTCACACAACAAGTTAGAAACAATGATTATAAAAGGGGAATCTGACTAGGATGAAGCCTCAACTGACGCAAACAAACCTCCTTTTGAGTCTGCAAACTTTTGCTGCTCTTATGGACACTTTTTGTTTGTTTGTTTTGTATTTCACCTTCATCCAACCAAAGCTTTTCATAAAATTGAAATCTATTTTTTGAGAAAATTGCAACACAAACATTACATAAACCAGCACAGAATCAACACAATCAGAAGGGAGAAGGAAAAAGAGGGAGGAAAAAAAGCATCAAAGCAAATAATTTCCTGAAAAACTATACATGAAAACATTTGCATTTCCTCACTCATTTTGCATATCAAAATGACTGAGGAAATGTGAAATCTTTGCACCTGAAAGCATATGAAATCCTGGAATACACTCACATATTACTTTAGAAGGAAGTTTCACTGCATGTATATGGGAGTCTCAGTTTATCTGAAAGGCAAAAGGAAGGCAGAGAAAGACAAGGACAAAGTGACCCCCTTGGTTATTGTGGTGATGAGAGATCACTTCATTTTGGCTGGCTTGACAATGGCGATTTTTCACTATTAGGTTCCATTAGTTTTATTTTAAGACTCTATCAAGGAAATTATCTGGCATAATTTTCTATCACGGCATGTGAAAAAAGGATGGTGGGGTGATTACACAACAGCTCTAACAGAGGTTATTACAGATAAAGGGTGGAGTAATACCATAATAGAGTGCTGAAGACTATATTTAAGTAGTAATCTGAATATTAATATTGATTAAAGACAAAACAAGACACACAAAAATGCATCTTGATCTGTATGAGAATCCATTCATCAGCATGTACTAACAAGGTACATCAATTAATTGTGAGATATTTCCGTTTGCTTTATCACATCTGTATCATCAGTTTTGGGTATGTGATGCATGTGTATGTACAGTACATAAACGCACATTACTATACACTTATACACATACGCAGTATACATGTTTGTAAATGTCTGGCAAACATTTGTGTATTCGTATGGTGGTCCCACAGTTACGTACCTTCACACAAGACTGGCTGAGCAAAGAAGAAATTGTAGTAATGGATAATTTCAATGAAGTTTTAACTGTGTGGGGGACATAACCCAGCCAATAGAAAAAAAAAACCTCTCTATCATTCCAGTTTAGTAATGTCCATGGGTTATTCCAAGATGATTATCCCCATGCTAGCCTTATAGCCACCATTAGCTACTTTGCCGTGTTAAAGTCCAACTGAAATTAAACTGCCTTCCTGTGTTCCCCTTTGAGAAATGTATATTCTAAATTCTTTGATGTCATAATGGCTCTCTCTATTTGCATCATTTTAATCAAATACAGTGGGTTAGGGTTACAGTCCTTGTTTCAATACAGCAAATCAAATTTTGAATAAAGCAATAACGTGGCATTCGATCACAGGCAGAGCAGATGGTCGCACTTAGCCTGATAGTAGCCGGCTACACAACACAAGAGCCGCAGACTCTGAACAACAACTGCTAAAGTCTCCTTCTTATCCAACTTATAAACATGAACACACATCTTGTCCTGCACCTTAGCTTGTTGACAAGCCACCAAACAAACATTCACCGGGGAAGAGTGCACCGCTAATGTCAGTTAGCAGGCTAGATAGCTACTGTAATTAGCTACTCAGCCGCAGCACATTAAACAGCATGTTAACATACCTGAAAATGTCACTTTAGACCCATTAAATGCTGGTTTGGTCATTGCTCTTCAAGATTCCTGTTAGTGACACTGTCTGTCACTAACAGTAGTAGTAGTAGTATATTAACTCTGTCCATTCCCAATGGTCCAACGCTGGTAGCCTGCCAACTAATGTCAATCAAACAGGCCTCCGCCTCTGACCCGACGCCCCTTGTTCTTTTCATTAAGTGGGAGATATCGTAACTGTCAGAAATTCCCAATATCTCCAACCTAGAATTACAACAAGGAAGCTGACGCGAACAGGTTTCAACTAGCAGCTAGGAAAAACACCAGTGTTACTGATAACAGTAATGACGGCTGTTTTATTAAAATGTCCCAGTAAGCCGTAACAGTGAACCCGCATGCCCGATACCAGGACCCTGAAACTGAAGCAGCTAAATGGAAATCAGCCATTGTTAATTACGTTACATACATACAGTTGTTATTTACACCTGTGCTTTTCCTACTATGACAAGTCAAAATGTCTTGTGATAAAGGCCTAATGTATTACTGTTACGGTCTGAATGTTATGACATAAAGGTGGCTTATGCCACATTCATGTTAAATCGAAGTTATCGCAATTACAAATTTCTGATTTGTAAATAGCCATAGTCATAATTACAACTCAGACACTTTTCTGAATGTTCCGATATATCCAACTTGGCACTTAATACAGATTAGTATAGCAGGTTTATCTCAGTCTTTAGCTATGCTCACTCACTTCCACAGGTGAAGGAAGGAGGAGAGGACTCCACTACTAACTCTGATGTAGACTTCTAATTCATAAATGAACAGTTCAGTACTTTGCCTTCTTCAATTAGGATACAGAATAAGCTCAATTATGTCCTATTCAGCTATTAATATTCAACTGCCCTGATAGTAAGCACCTCATTGCTTGGCTTTCACTCTTCTCAGCAACCTTGCCATGCCCAAGACTACAAAGATGCCCAAAGGAAAAGAGGCACAGGAGCAACAAGCTCCAAATACCAGAGAGTTGTTTTTCCAGGCAATATGCTTTCTTTTTGCTGGAACTTTCTTTCCTCTTGTATTTCACAAAACCAGAGGACCATGCCATGACAAGAAATGTTCATTCATTTAACAGCAGGCTGAGGGAAATAGATGATAGAGCATTTCTGAAATAAAATCAGAACAATAAAATCGGAAACAAAGAGACTGCTCATTCCACAGAGGGAGGCAAGTCCTGTCACAAAAGAGAAGTTTTCAACAGGGTGGCTCCTGCCGAGACTTCCCTGAACCTGAAAAGAAATGAAAAGCGGAGGACGGCGGCAAAAAACTATTTTCATAAAATAAAGCCCGTACGGAAAAAGATGAAGCCACCATACAGTGAGGTAGCAGGAATAGGCTGTGACTGTGCAGAGGGACAGGGACAGATATAGAGAGTTAATGGGACTCAGGTGCTGCTCGTTGTCTCATCAAGCCGCCCCTCACCTCTCTCCGCTTCCTGACCAACAACCCAACTCGGCCCTGCTTGCCACACACATCCATCTTTTAGTGGATTATTTTTCTTGCTTTCATACCTTCCACATGGACGCTTTTGAATATTGTGTCTTCAAATTATTTCAACACTACAGTAAAGACAAAAACTAATTTGAAGCCTTTCCCTTTTTCCTATAAAAGCCTCTAAATCCTGATGAATGTCTCATAAACAGATTTTCATATAGTTCACTTCAAAGAGGTTCCTGTGGCAATTAGGCAAAACAAGAAACATCCCAGAGCAATTAGTGCACACGTACAAAATATTTTCTTAAATCCCAGATGACAATTTTCCCTGGAGACACTGCTGTAGAGAAGCATACACAAGAAGTAGATGAGTTAGATTACAGCATTTTATCGCATCGCATGAGGGATATGTTGTTTGTTATGATAGTTATATGTCAACACTGATACTGATATTCCACACCGTCTTGAAATTGAAAAGTCCTGCAAGTTAACACAGGATCCTTGTCAATTATATGAATATTTGAAATCACAGCTTGAAGCGACCAAAACTCTAAACCAGAAACAAGGATAATCCAATCCTCTTGCATAACAATGAGGACATTTTTTCCTCTACATTCATCAACCTCCTGCTGCTTTCTACTCTGAGAGAATGTTAGATGCCTTGCCAAAAGTGCTGTCTTTCTCTCCTGCTGGTAGAATGACAACTCCCCCAATAGGTGAAGCTTTGCACCTTCCAGGAATGAGACGAGTCAACCATAACAACCACTAGGGCACTGTGAGAGCCCCGCAGACAGTTCGTCCGATCTGTCTCCCATTCTGCTTTAGAAAAACAAAACCCAACACAGCGCCTCTGGTTGTACAACCAGCTCTCCATACAGTGCTGACATGAACCCAAGGGGCACCCACTGTACAACCATGTCAAGTCCTGCCTTCAGCATCTTTAGAAAGATTAATGAGCATGCACACTCCAAAAGATTCCCCTGCCTCCACTCTTACTTTCTAAGTAATTCAGAGAAGTTCCAGTCATTACCTGAGATGGTAAGTGGGTGATTTTTACTTCAAAATCTTTAATTTGATAAAGATTCTTAATTTATATCGTCATAGCTTAGCAGAAGTCCAAAAGATGCAAATACTGGCAACACAAGTGTAATTTTGCCCTAATGACCAAAACTTTTTTCAACAGTAAACATAAAATGTGTATTTGTAAGTAGATAAAAAGTATTTTTTTGCAAATCAGCCACTATACTGGTCCTCTGTCCAATATGCAGAGTTACATGAAGTATGACGTCACAGTTGCAGCTTCACTTTTTTTCTATCCACCAGCAAGTAGATCGGCTCCACACAACAGAAGGAAGCCACCACACATGTATCATGACAAGTCAATTAAATGAAAAAGAAAACAAAGATCCAATTAAAATTCAGATTTCATTTAGATTCCTGCACTATGTGCTTAAACAAAGAAATACTGCTCTGAAACAATGATCCCTGCTTCTTTGAACCAGCAAAAAAAAAAACATGCACAGACCACACAATCTCCTTGTTAAACTGTGGCTTGTAAAATTTTAAAAAAAAAAGCTACTATTGCCTAAAATCACATACAATACAGTATCCCAATGGGCTTGAAAGCGGGACAACATCAATGGTTCTTGACCCAGCCTGAGCTCTTAAGGAAAACAAGGGAAAAGTTTTGGCATTTTGACTGTCGCCATCTTGGATTTTTGGAGCCAGAAGTGATGAGAAGTGACCATATTTGGACGACAGGGTGCAACTAAGTCTAACGCTAGCTGCTAGCTTGGTTAGCACAGTGCATGGCTAACTGTGATACTATTCATGCTAATGCTAATTTTCGCTAGCATAAAACGGGCTTAAAACCATTCAAACAAAATGTACTTACCGGAAATACTGAACATCCGACTCCTTAGAGGGTCTTTTAGTACAACCAAACTATGAACAAGACTTTTTAGGCGTCCAAAATGTTACAATTAACTGTCATAAACTGAAAACACACTGCAATAGCGACAGCTACGGTTACGCCTATACTCTGTGCATCTGGGGTTACGCCATGTTTACGTTACCTCCATCCATGAACTAACGTTAGTAACGTTGTCGCCGTGGTAGCGACTTGTCAATCACAACGTAGCCACGCCCTAAAGCATACCCTGCTTTATCGTCAAATTTAAATTAAACGGGACCATAATTTACCAAATGAACATCATGCTGTGTTGAAGAAGACTTGAAACTAGCGATTGAGACCACAAACACATTAGGAAAGTGTTTACTGAGGTAATAAATCAAGTGGGAAGTAGGGTCATTTTTCCATAGACTTCGATACAATCGGACTTCTTTTTGGAGCCAGTGGAGTCGCTCCCTGCTGGCCATTAGAGAGAATGCAGGTTTAAGGCACGTCCGCATTGGCCTCATTTGTCAGACCCGGAACTACTCGCCTCGGCTTTACGTGTGCAAATCTGCACAGCTGCACTGTACCTGGGACTCCCTTCTTTTTGAGTAAAATATAATAGGTACAGGGCAGGTAAATGATGTGGGACTAAATAGTGTGATGCAACATTTTGATTCTCATTCGAACCACTCCACCCTTAATCAGGAGTCACTTCACTTCTCATCTCAGGGATAATGACCAGTTTGTTCTTAGATGATGATGAGATGATTAAATAATTAAACCCTCATAGCAAGAATTAGTTGTATATTACAAAATGGTAGTACTTCACAGTTTGATGCCAGTAACTAGGCACAGTCCTTGTCTAGATGAGCTTTGTAGTTTTAAACCTGCTTTTTTTAAATTCTGGAGTTGACCCTGACCAAAATCTTCACTGCCCTCCTCTTCATTCACAAACTGCAAAAAAGCTGCTGTGGTTGTAAATGATGTAAAATGATCTGTATCTTAACAAAGCATCTGTGTTTGCACAGATTAGACATGGATCATGTCTTTACAAGAAAAGAGAGGGTGTAGCAGAAGAGGAAACAAGCAAATTCATACCTACTTATTAGCTCATTCTTAGGAAACACAATGATGTTAAGAGCTAACCATTATAGAGACTGAAGTGTTCAAGACTGATAAGTGGTCTTTCTGGTCTTCAAAGGATAGCTGATGATGATAATGAAGCATTATTATTCATGAGCTCTAGACTCATGTCTCAAGTGTTTAAAAAAAGAAGCTGCCACTTTTGGGCATAGTGTTTCATCAGCTTAGACCTTCTCTAGAAAGTATTGCAACTAGAAATACAGAGTTTATCAATGAAGAAAATGCAAAGGAGACAACAGAAAATTATGGTATTGAGATTTTTAAAGAGACATTGCAATATAATTCTCATCGTCCTCTGTACTGCCTCAGTTTCCACCACATATCCTTTTTTATGTCTTTTTGTGTTCCTTTTTTTCTTTAAACAAACCATTTGTCCGTGCTTGGCAGAAGTTTTGGCTTCACTAAAACCACGTAAACTTAAAAACTTAAAAAAATGATAAATGCATCTCACCTGGAGAAAATCCATATTAGCAATAAGAATGTCAACATAAGGTTATTTGCTTTCAGTTTGCATCTGCAGTCACCGTCTATTCCTCCTTGTAAATGTCAGGGTCAGTTGATATGGGGATGCAAAATGGTGCCACCGAGAGCAACCTGTGCTTTGTTTGTTCTGTAGCCTGTGTTTTGTTTTTCTCTTGTCACTTTAACCCTCCTCCCACAACCATCCTTCACCCTGTTTGCAATAATGTCTCTGACATTTTTCTGCAGGACTGCCGCAACCTCGAAAAAGCAAAGATCAAGAGGAGATTGCTCGGTTATTCACCGACATGTGTCCTTTTGTATGATATTGCCAGAGAAGAAGAAAAAAAAAATACCTGGGAGAAGTTTTTGGCAGAATTGAACGTGTTGTGAGATGCAATGGAGCGCTGTGGTTACAATATCATGTTTGAACAGGCATGAATATTTTAATTGTATGCTTCAATGAAGAAACTCTGTGTCTACAGGGAAATTTCCCAGTGTCATAAAGTCAAATGACTTGCCAAAACATCAACATCATAAACTGAGAGCGGTACCAATAAAAAAAAAAAAAGCAGTCGTCATACAGTCCCGAAATTTCAGATGCATTTATCTGTGAAGATGGTATGAAATTATCATCATAATGGTAGTCATTACTTTGTGTCAGTGCATGCCTGCTTGGCTCAGTCTGCTAACATTCAGGGACAGGCTAGGGGAATGATGAATGTTGTCAGACGAGCAATTCATTTTGGCAACTCAGGTCAGCCAAGGGGAATGAATGGCACGATGGTTAGGAATGATATTACCATTTCTTTAATTTCCTGTCAGTTTAAAACTTCCACTATGCTAATATTAGAGTGATTGTTTGTTTTTATTATGAGGCTGAGCAAAATGTCAAAAAGAAACATTCCTTTTTTTTTTATTTTACAGAAGGAAAGTTTAGTTGCATCTCATAAATGTCATAAACATCTAGTTTGCATGTGAATATGATGGCCATTTTTTAAATCACTCCAAAGTCCAGCAGTCATACAGTTTCAGATGTAGTATGCAGGCGGTGGAACAAATCAATTCTGATTGCATACCGTTTAAGAGTTTTTCTCATTTTATGTCTTCTGCAGGCCTTTGACACCACCAGAGCAAATAACGTCAGAGCGCAGGGGAGGAAGCAGAGGTATCTATTAAGAACCCACTCAAGTGAACACAATTTTATTCATAATAACCTGTGAAAAAAAAACCCTTACTCC
This sequence comes from Scomberomorus guttatus, assembly GCA_038419695.1. NCBI lineage: Eukaryota > Metazoa > Chordata > Actinopteri > Scombriformes > Scombridae > Scomberomorus > Scomberomorus guttatus. The sequence goes on from CM076459.1 coordinate 3,279,308, forward strand.
CAGACTATGTGTTTATGCACAGACATTTTCAGGTAATAGTTGATTAGGGTGACAGTAAGTGTCAGCAGATTATACTCTTCTTTATAGTTAAAATGTGAACATAAGCCACTTTACACATAAACTGAGAGAAAAGCTGTTGAAGTGATTTACCTCTAATATTGATATATGGTGAGATATGTAATATATATTTGCAATCAAAAGGATAGAAGCTTATTCCAGCTGTCGTATAAGGGTATTTAGCTTGCGTCACCTTTGATATCCCGAATTATGTTGTACTATTAAAGTGCATTCAAACATATTCAACTAAGTAAAAATTAAAGCAGTTCAAAGAGGTTTTTGTGCAGCAGATTTGTTTTCAGTTTTCAGCCGATTATAGAAGTGATTACAGCATCTAGCGTTGGATCTGAATTTAAAATTTGTGGCTCTCCAACTGTTTTTCTCTCTTAATTTCACTAATATTTACATCTGAACCTGCAGCTGGCAAGAGAAGAATGAATTAACCTGTGAATGAATCATCATTCATCCTGAGCCCGAGTGCTCAGCTCCAATGAAATTAACATAAATCCCAAAGTAATTTTGGAATAATTTAAATCTAAATAGCAAAGGGCTGAATAATCAACAAGTAATGAGAAGTAAAATTGGTCATCTGTTCACATCTTTCACTATCAGCTTCATCAACAGGCATGGCTGCTCCCATTCATTCCAAACAATCATCTTTAGAGGTCAGTCCTCCTTCTATCCAGTTAATTTTACCAAGAGGCATGAATGTTTCAGTTCATACTGTATTCCTCATCACTCCTGAGACAGAAAGGCCAAATAGCAGCCTTATTAATTTATTCATGTGAGCCATCTCTTCCTTTGCTGCCATAAATGCAAATTCAAGCTTGATTAGGCTTCCAATTTTCATTTTGTGGAACGATCAGGCTTCGAAAATGAATTTTTGAATAATCTGATTTCAATAGTAACATTATGAGTAATTCTATTTACTTTGAATTTATTTTAATAACAAATGGAGATTTTCCAATTAGGCTGTAAGAACGTGTATCGGGCTGCTAAATCTAACAAAAATACTTACTGATATCCACACAGTTCAATGTTTAATTGAAATTTTATCAAATGCGCTTCACATCTAATTACCTCCTCTCAAAAGGTTATTTTCACAGCACAGCATCCATAGTACACAACGCCCTCTAACTGTTGCTTATCAGAGCTGTTATTAATCTGTGAATGGAGTCACTGACTGCAAGTCAAGCGATTATCGAGCAATTACTTGCAAGAAATTATAGGCAAAGATATGTCACCAAGACCTACACAGTGAACCCCTGTGCAATTTTTGTGACATCAAATACACGACTCATCTATCTTACATTATGTACCTCTGAAATGTTCTTTCATTTTATCAGCAGCGGTTCCAAACTCTGGTCAGAACAGAATCAAATAAGTATAGAAAAAAGGAGAGGAACAAACAAAATAAATGGCACCTTCCCAAGTGTTGGACTGTGTGTTTTAAGGAGGAATCTTAAAAAGGAATCTGTCCACTGGGCTGAAAATGTATTTATTTTTTCCAGGAAATGGACATCTCTCTGCTGTCAGAGCAAAGCCTTCAGTATCATCCTACTTCCTATTAGTCATGCTGCTATGTGACTCTTACGCATTAGGTTTGAATGAGAGAATGATTACATATTTCTACATGGCTGGCAGTGCAAATTATTAGCATAAGCAGCACTGGTAAATGACTTTCCGTAACAAAGCAAATACCAAACTGAGTATGTAGAACAAACACTGTGGGGGCAAACAACAACTTGAGAGAAAGCGCAGCATTTGGGCTCTTGAGGAATATCACACCAATGATTCTTGCATAGGTTTACCTATTAGAGATTCAGTGCTGCTACTGTGTGAAGTTTGCAGGGATAAAAATCAACACCAACAGTATGTGATGTGTCTGTCTGTGCCTTCAGCGGTGAGCCTCACTGATGCCTCAACAGTGCCACCTTTTGATGAAAGTTATTAAGTGAGCCTCTTCTTCATGTTCACATCTAACTTGACCAAATTGTTCATTTTAGAATACAAGTTAGACAAATAAAAGACAGCTACCGTCATTTTATTGGCTTTTTGTACATTCTAGCGAGGAAATATCTCTCAGCTGAGTCCTTTCTGCTGGCATTTGGCTTCAAAGTCCGAACACTACCAAACACACTCGAGAGTCTGTGCTGGAGTTTCTGAGAGAGGATCCCGTCCCAGTATTTACACACCAGAGAGCCCCCCGGCTGTAAAATCTTCCCCGCCAAGTCTATCAAAGACAAACACAAAGTGATGAGTTTCTCATGGTCCATCTCTCGGAAACCGCTGGCGTTGGGCGCCATGTCGCTCAGGATGACATGAGCCCGGCCGCTGGGGAGCAGTTCAAGCAGCTTGGCGTGCGTGGCAGGGTCAGCGACATCGTGACTGGATAGGAAGTGGGCACCGTCCAGAGGTGGTATGTTCAGCAGATCAATGCCGACAACTGTACCACGTGGTAGCTCTGAATCTATAATGAAAGCAAAGATTTTCATTGATTCTTCTGTTACAAAACAAAACAAACCCACAGGTGATGTACTGCAGGCATTACTGCATAGATAAGAGTACCATGTAAGTATAATGCTGTATCTTTATCAGAGGAATACTCACATTAAACATCAGCCTGCCTAATAAATAAATAAATTCTCCATAATTAACACTTTTTTTTAAAAATGTCACCTCTTCATTGAGTGTTATTACTGACACCATTTTAAATCTACATGATACATACCTTTCAGTGTTTTTTAATCCGTTGACTATTTAAATATTGTTCCAATATTAAGGTAATATTAATACACGTTTCTATACTAGTGTGTTTCTATTTATGTATATTTCACCCAACCAATTTTTTCTTTGGTTAATCTCCTGCTTTCCGAGCAGCCACTGGTTTCACTTAATTAGTATGAAAATCAACTTGTATAGACTTTAAAAGTCATTTAGATTGGTAATCCATCAATGTCACATCTGCTTCTACTTTAGTCAAAATGAATGCAGTGCAGACTCTGCAAATCAATCTGCTTCATTACTAAGTAACAATAGTAATAAAAATAATAATGACATAATAATAATAATAATAAAAAACAATAATGACAAGAATACATGCAGACATTATGATTATTGAGATGGATTACCTCACCAAAGCAAGGTACAAGTGTCTGTGTGTTGATTTTCATACCACAGTGAAAACCACTGAAAGGTAGAAAAACACAAATAAAAATCTGAAACAGTGTGTTTTAAAATCCAGTTTGCAGTTACTGTAGGTAAAGAATACAGGACTAAAGAGATGTTATAGACATGTGGCATCAGCTGTGACATCTACATAAAAACACTTCACATTATCTTTAATATCTCAGATGTTATAAAACTGCAGCGCTAGAGCTGCAACAATTAGTCGATCAACCAAACTATTCTGATGATCAATTCATCATTTTGAGTCATTTTTTAAGAAAAAAAAAATCAAAATTTTCTGATTCCAGCTTCTCAAATGTGAATATTTTCTGGTTTATTTAACCTTCTATGATGGTAAACTAAAAATCTTTGGGTTGTGGACTGTTGGTCGAGCCAAAACAAGACATTTGGGTTTTGGGAAACAGTGACGGACATTTTTCACCATTTTTGGACATTTAATAGACCAAACAACTAATCGATCAATAAACAATACTGTTTTAAATGAAATATTGTCATGCTGCAGAGATGTCCTGGCCTACATGTCATATTCTACATCTTTCATCTTTGTTTTGTACAGATCCCAGAAAAAAAAAATCACATCATAATCATTCTAATATGTTTTTCAATGAAAATGATGATGTAAAAATGATCATTCCCGCTATTGCAAATCATATCGCAATCGCAATATTAGTCAAAATAATTGCAATTAGATATTTCAAAATTGTTCAGCCCTAGGTGACATCATAAGGAGTATCAGAACATCACCCAGCATCATATATCATGGACAGATACTGATGGAAATAATCAACAGGTATACAAAATACAAACTTGTATTTTACAAACTGAGGTATTGAGTCAACAATATTAAAATTGTCCATATATAATAATAATGGTGTCCATAATAACCCCACTCTGTACAGCACCACTCTAACAGTTACTTTTATTGAAAAATCTGTTTTTCCAGTATTATTTCATGCTCAAGGCACTCACTACAAATGTTTTTAAGTTCAAGGCAATGCCAGATACGTAGATTAATCACGTAATGACTAATACAAGCTCATTGTCCTATAAAAGACATTATAAAACAACTTATTGACTAAGCTTTTTGGGTAAAGTAAGATCCTAATAATTTAAGCAGGTGTAGTCATGATCTCCAGTGGCTTGTCATACTGTCGTACGTGATTAGCAGCATCTTTACCCGCCTCTCCTCTCACCTGTGCCGGCTGAGTTGACCCTCTGGACTGCCACCTGGCTCCAGGCTCCAGGTGCAGCTCCGCAGTCCACCACACTGTATCCAGGCTGTAACACCCTGAACTTGTCATCTATCTCCAGCAGCTTGAAGGCGCTTCTGCACCGAAAGTTTTGAGCGTGAGAAGCTTTGACATACGGGTCGCTGAGCTGCCGCTGCAGCCAGCGCTGCTCTGCGGGAGTCTTCCCCTTCAGCTTCTTCAGGAGACATAACGACGAGTGAATACACCTCCTCTGTAGAGAGAGACACCACATTGTTTTTGGCCGAGCAGGGTCATGGGCACCGCGTGGCCGACTGCGCTTGCGCCGAAATGCAACTCGCCATTGGTTGAAGAAAGACACATTGTGTGATGCCAAAATATGTCCCCCTTACTGCAAAGTAGTTCCTACCACTTTTAAAACGCTTATGAAAATACTTTTGTTGTTCCTTTCAATACCTTTAATGTCTTGTATTTATGTCTTTCTCCGAGTATTTATGTTTATTTTTTATGTCTGTGTCTTGTAATTTTCTACATTTTAATTGTTTCTGTCTTTTATTATGTTTTATACTTTTAGGGCATTTTGGAAATATCCTTGGAAAAATGTTATATATGGATATTGTTATCATTCGAGCTTCATTTTCTTCTTCTTCTTCTTATCATTATTATTATTATTATTATTATTATTATTATTAATTTAACTTTATTTAGACCTTATCATACAATTCTAGTAGGAATATTCATTAGTCAGTGTATCAAGTTTCAATTAGATTTCATTGAATAACTAAACATATATAAATCGTTTATATATTGAGACCTTATCACACAAATCACACAGGTGACCCATGTGGTGGCAAAGATAATTAAATGAATAAATAAAAACACAAAGTCTTGGTCAAAACACCAGAAACTGTGACACAGCTTGACATTTGTATTCATTTATGTATTGGCCGCTGTGTATCAGCTATACGTCAGCCTAGGTGTGTAAGATAAGTTTGATGACGTTTGATTGGAGGAACACGTTGGTCAGGTTTCTAGTCGATCACATTTCGGGGTAACACATTCGAACTGATCTTTCAAGCAAATGATGGAACTCGCGGATTAAATCTACCATGATTAGACCAATCCGTAGTGTTACATTATCAGCACGTCACGTGAGGACGTCTGCAGTGTTGCACGCGGGAGTCACTCAACGTTAAATTAAACTCATTTTGTACTGCGTGCAGGAAATAAATACTTTCTTAGTGTCCAGTATTTGTTTTTCATCAGGTCACAAACTGAACAGGTGAGGACCTTAACGTAGTGGCAGATAATGTTACTTGTAGCAGTATTTAGCCTACAGTGTGTTTAAATAAGCCTGTACTTCCCTCCACACACAGGTGAGATGTTGAGCTCCAAGCTGCTGACTCTGGTGCTGGTGGTCCAGCCGGGCAGAGTGCTGCTGGGCATGAAGAAGAGAGGATTTGGGGCTGGGAAGTGGAATGGGTTTGGGGGCAAAGTTCAACCTGGAGAAACCATTGAAGATGCTGCAAGAAGGTAACGTCATCTATCTATGAACTATCTATGACCAATAGACAGTGGTGGAAGAAGGATTCAGATCCTCCAGACATGTTTTAGGATGTACTGTATATAAAACACTCTACTTTTAATAATAATTTGTCCCTCTGACTGATATTATACTGTATATGACATCACTAGATTATTAATACTGAAGCATCAGTGTGTAAGCAGCATGTTACTGTTGTAGCTGCTGCAGGTGGAGCTAGTTTGAACTACTTTATATACAGTTAGCTAGTTTAGTCCAGTGGTTCCCAACCAAGGGGTCGGGCCCCTCCAAAGGGTCACCGGATAAATCTGAGGGGTCGTGAGATGATTAATGAGTTCTGATACACAAATCTGTTTTCAGGACTTTTTCTCTAATCTTTGATTTTTAGTGAAATATTGGATCATTTGAACATTTATTGAAATGAAACCATGTGAGAAGATGAGGGAAAAATCACTATTTGGTGGAGCTGTTAACAACTCATAGACATGTGAAATGTGACCCCGACTACACACTGCTTTTTGTAAGACATCAAAAGCCAAAAAGGTACAAGTACTTAAAAATTGTACTTAAGTACAGAACTTGAGTAAATGTACAATGTACACAGTAAGTTAACGAGCAGAAGGGGTGTAAGGACACAATCAGCTCACAGTTTAGTATTACAGTATAACTGAATAATTGAATTCAATACCTAAGATACATTTAATAAAGTCTAAATTAAAACAGCAATAAAAAACAGTACAAATCTCCTATTTATTACTCCTTAGATACAAAATATGTAAAAGTATGTATTAGCTATAAATGCTTATGGATTTTGCAGCACAACGGCTAAAGGAAAAAAGAAAGTTTGATAAAAATGTAGCTGATTTTACAATCCATTTTCAGCTTCACAGTGTATGTATGCTGTCACATTTTAGTACTGCTAACATGCATTAATAAAAACAACCTACCCAAAGCTGTGAAGCAGCTGTGGGAATCAAACCGTGTGTATATTTTGATATAACAGCACAGGCATTTATAGTGTGTAAATGTTAAGAGGAGGATAGTAAATAGTAAAAAAAAAAGAGCTAATTTAAGATGTGAGTTCCTGTAGTTTGTAGGTTCGACAAAACAAACGTATGTTGAGTGTGATCAGTCATCAGCAGGAAGTTTGCTCTAAAGCTAAAGGAAGGAAGCCCTGAAGGAAAACAGGCCCAGTCCCAAGATGTTTTCACTCAAATGTGAAAAACAGCCTGCTTTGGAACAAAAGCTCTTAGGACGGCCAGACAGTCATCAATATTGGAGCTGTGTGTCAGTAAAAATACTTTACATTGTGATGGTTGTTCGACTGCCATTAGCTTGATAAAACAATCAGGGGAAATATTTTTTGCTATTACCTTAAATGTTTGTCTACACTGATGAGAATACCGTTTTTCATTTAGTATTGGATGTCTAAGATACAAGATTCAAATATTGTACACTATGTCAGTGTTTTACTGTTATTTAGCTTTGCTTTTTTGCATAAGAATGAGAGAATGAAGTAACATTGGAGATGTTAACCTTGGTGGGAAACACCAAGGATAAGAGTGTTTCCCACACTACTAGAATACATGTTCAGGGGTCAACCTTGAGGGAGATATGGGTGGGAGCCAAACGGCACTGAGCGTAAGAATCGACTGCAAACTGATCTTGAATGCTTTCAACTGCATCCCATGGTCTTCGTCGACAAATGGAGATGGCTCACAATAAATCCTGTGTCTGGAAAACACTCACATCATATTATTTTACCATCTGTTTTCAGTTTTTAGCATCTGTGTGCAGTGTACCGTGGGCTTATTTTTGGAAATGTGTCATCAAAAATGTATGTGATGTTTTCATTTTTTTTTTTTTTAGAGAACTGCACGAAGAAAGCGGTCTCACGGTGGATGCTCTCGAGAAGGTCGGAAACATCAAGTTTGAATTTGTCGGAGACACACAGCTACTCGACGTCCATGTTTTCAGAGCTGACACTTATAATGGACAGCCGACAGAATCAGAGGGTATGAGTTCCACTGCAATGAACTGTGAAGAAATGGAAGTGGGTTACTGTTAAAGGATAATAGGAAAGTGTTTTATAGCTATAGGAAAAATCAAAACAAAAATGAAACAGACGTACAAAAATATATACAATATGTAACATAAAAATGAAAAGTCTCAAAAATAAATTGAATATAAAGATAGATTGTACGCAGCTTGAGCTAGAAAACAACACTCTTAAATGGGGATTTCTTATAATGTAAAAATAGCATAACTTTATAAACAGAAGTACCGGTTCCCATGATAAAAAGATCCTCACAGACTCTGGAGGTGGAGAGGAACTGTACATTTTTGTGGAACATAATTCCAAGCAAATGAAGTGTAGAAAAACCCCTGAAATCCTGCAAAATCTTTCTCTTCTTATTTTTGGTTCCTCTTAATCTTGACTTCCTTTTAAATGATCCACCCCAATGCCACTTAAGACTACATGACAATTATAGTTTAGGTTTGTCCTTAAAGTTTAGATAATGAGGCCGTCTGAGAATCCAAGGCTAAACCAACAGTTTATGTTTACGAATATCACTTTTAAAGTAAAATAGACCATAATGTTCCCTCTAAGTGTACTAATTGAAGCAATTATCTGGGAACTTGCTGACATTTTCACAGGCATGACTGTGAGCAACAACAGCATATTAGTGAAAGGGAAGAATTTAAAAGTGTGCTCTTAACAGACCAACTTTAAAGGACTGTAAATACACAAAGGGGACAGGAGGCACTCGACTGGAGGAATGCAGAGACCCTGCGCTGATCTGTATTTTCTGAGAAATTTAGTCAAGGTCAACTGGGGGAAGTCCTGAGACACACAGCGAACCGTAGCTCAAAGAGGAGTCAGACAGCATCAGCATTCAAGAGTCTGGAGGATAAGAGAAGTCAAACAGCCAGAGGGTGAAGAGATAAGAGGAGAAAAAGCTTGAATGAAATGTCCTGGAGTTAGTGAAAGGGAAGAATGTGGCACTGAACTGTGTAAATTGCTGAACAAATGGGAAAAGTTGGCAGCAATTCAAAGGTGTGGAATCAGGCTAAGAAGCAGTCTGGGCAGTTGACGCAGGACAGGATGGGCAAAAATTGCATCATTTGTGACACAAAGATACAAGTTAGATAGTTTTTGTTTTTGAGGAGAGAATAAATTTCCTCAAAGATGTACAATACTGTGCAAAAGTTTAAGGCACTTGTGGGAAAAATGCTGTCAAAAATAATGCCATGAATAGTTTTTATCCATCAACTTCACACAAAGTGCAGTAAAACTCGGTACACTTGCACACATTTTGTCAAAGTACCTGGCAGGTAGTTTTGCTCCAAGCATTTTTGGAGAATTTGCCACAGTTTTTCTGTACATTTAGGCGTCTCAGTTGCTTCTGTCTCTTCATGCGTTCTCAGACTGACTCCATGATGGTGAGATCGGGGCTCTGTGGGGGCCGTACCATCTGTTGCAGGACTCCTTGTTCTTCTTGTCGATGAAGGTAGTTCTTTATGACTCTGGCTGTACGTTTAGGGGTCGTTGTCATGCTGCAGAATGAATGTGGGACCGATCAGACACCTCCCAGATGGTATTGCATTATGGATAAGAATCTAAACATCTAAAGTGCCTAAAACTTTTGCACATTACTTTATGTACTTAAGTAATTTTTCACAGTCCTGATTTTTCTCCGACTAAAGAGCGAAATTATGCCTCCATACATACAGAACAGCCCACGGCCGTGGCGGCGCTGACATTGCTTGCTGAATACAAACACTTTAAATCACATTTCACCTTCTTATTCCTGTGAAACTGTTGCTTTACTGAATTGGAAGTGTAATTTAATTTTCAATTCAAAGGAACATCCTCAGTCTTTGTACAGAATAGATTAGATAAAGCAGGAAAGGAGTTTGATACTGTTTTTATCTGCACTGAGGTTAATGACGACGTGTGTCAGCTACATATAATTTTGCAAGTCCTAATGCAGCTTGAATTGATTTAATGGTAATAGCACTGTGCACTGATCAGTGACTGAGATGGGTCAGAAGTGGCACAGAAATAATGGTGAGGAGTGATGAACTCTGGGATTCTGGCATCCTCCTGTTACATCAAGGCAGATGATAAAAAGCTGTTTTGTTTTTGTCATGTCTATTAATTATTTTCTCTTTTTGGTTTCTAGAAATGAGGCCTCAGTGGTTTGAAAGTGACAAAATTCCCTTCGGTCAAATGTGGGCTGATGACATTTTGTGGTTCCCCCTGATGCTCCAGAAGAAGAAATTTGTCGGCTACTTCAAGTTTCAGGGTCACGATGTGATCCTCAGCCACACACTGGAGGAAGTGGAGGAGCTGTGAGGTCTGCGTCACCGATGTTATTCAAGCCTTTCAGATATCTTCTTTAAAACGTTGGAGATATCACACTGTTCAGTGTGGGAGGAAAACGAAGATACTGAGGACTAAACCGAACCATGTTAACTCTACATGTAGATATACTGTAATATATCAGGATGAAACTTTTTTTTTTTCTGTATATAATTTTAAGTCTGTATTCTGACATTCCTGATCGCACCTTTTATAATAAAAGAAATCAAAGCAGCAGCATTTTTTTTTCAGTTCTGTATTTTTATTTTTCAGGATAACTGATTTAACACACTTCAGCAAGGATTTCATTTTTTAATAAAATATTTACAATATCTACAACAACAGTTTTATTGAGTGTCATATTCTGTTCAAGTTAACTTGATTCCCAATGCTTTTTTTTTTGCCAAAACAGATGTTTTATACTATATGTACAGTATTACAATTTGTTCATAAAATATCTGTTGAGAACTACGTGCCTCAACAAAACCATTTCAACACAGTCAGTTTCGGTGTATTTGAGATGACATCAGTCGGTGACAATTTGTGAGGTAACTTCTAAAACGTGAGCCCAGATAATTGGCACATTGTCCATTTGTCCATATACAAATATATAAAATCAATGTGCGTCATTGTTTTCATGCCAAATGTCTGAAAAGTAGAAAGTCTGATAATATTTAGAAAAGTATTTAACATATTCAAATGTCTGACCTGATATGATTACACAAATTTAGATTGTGATATCTGCAACTGATTATTGAATTTATGACTATGACATATATAATAGAATCTGATTATATGATTCATTGCACAAGTGAGTATTTAAGTGAATTTATATCATTTATCTTTGGTTGTAAATCAATAGCTTATAGTGTTATTACTAACAGATTATGCCACTAGAGCCAGTATCATTTTATCAATAAATCTGAAATCTTTGCCCTTTGTAGTATCCTATAAGTTTGAAATAGCTTATGAAATAAAACTGGGAGTCTTAATTTAACTGGAGAAAGCACATATATATCGCATACATGAAAGTAAACACTTTTAATAGTAAGAGAAATAGCACAGTGTCCATAAAAAATATAAAGTATGCTGCTACACATCCTTATAATCTGAAATCTGTATCAAAAACACATTGCTCCAAAGTTATTTAATAGTACAATCGAAAAACCTTCATGACTGGAAATTTAAAATAATCCCATCCTGTAATAAAGTAAAACCTTCAGTCCCTTTGTGTCACTTGTTTTTTTTTTAAACTTAGTGTATATAACTGTCTTGCAAAGTAAGTTAAAAACATGTAAATTAGGAATAGAGTTATATACTGTCATTCTTCACGTCTGACAAGCTGACAGGTCCCTTGTAAAATAATAGCTCAAAGGATTCTCCTTCCTTGATGGCAGTTGTAAAAGTTGATTTAGAAATGGACATTGATTCATGGGCCCACAGTCCCTTCCAGTTACAGGTGATATAGGTTGATGATCAAACCCAAGCCACTTATATTAAAAATCCTCTTACTGAAGGTAATGTATGTTTTTGCGCAATAGAAGACTTTGTAGAAGAAGAAAAAGTTGTGCATTCGACATTTTTCTTTAGCTCACAGAGCGAGTCATTTTCCAGTTTGTGATTCTCATCAGCGGCAGTGCTTCTCTCCTGCACCTCGTGTGTGTATTCAGGTCTTAGATGGGGGGTTTCAATCCGTTATTACCACCGAAGAGACATCCAAGTTTTGGCTGGAGTTCATTCCACACCTTTCCCATCTGGAAAGAAAGTTAAGTTAGTTCTCTTTACCCGAAATTTCCAAAATGGAAAACCTGGAATAGCTCCTAACACTAAAATGATACGCTGCATCAAAATAACACTTAGTGGTTTGTGGCTTACAATTTACAAACCTTTGAAAAAGAGAAACATCTCAGTAAAATCATCCTGAAGTACTTCCTCTCCTCACAAAGCTGGCATATTGGAATTTGAGTCAAAAAGACTAAGATCAGACAGAGATATCTAACCAAAGAAACATATACTGTGTGCTTCATTTGATTTTAAAATAGGCAAAGGTGTCGTATGTGAGATTCACTTGTTCATGTGAAATGTAAGCCAACTCAAATCCTAGATGAGAATATTATCCTTTCAACGATACCATCCATCATTATTAGTTCTTTTGCGGGACTTTAAAAGTCAATTTGACCCTCTTGGAGCTGTACTGTGTCGAAGTAGAGAGAAGGGTCTGTAAAAAAAAAAAAAAAAAGATTTCCAGACGAACAGCCTCACCTCTCTGTGTCCTTGGACCTGGGAGTTAACAAAAGCTCCCAGAATGTGGGATGTGATTGGAAGGTAGTTGAAGATAAGCTGTGTTTCTTGATGAAGGCAGAACAGGGAGAAGTAGTTCCGCAGCTCCATGGTCTGAATGGCGTTTTCTTGCTGTTAACAGAAATTTAAAAAAAAAATCTGAATCAAATGATGATATGTGAGGATGTTTCCTCAAATGATACCAGAAATAAGATGATAAAGTTCTCTGCTCATATTACCTAAACAAGGATATTCCCAGAAAAAAGATTTAAAGATCTAAAAGATTTAGAATTTGCAAACATTACAATATCAGAAGCCAGGCTGAATTACTCTCAAAATATTCCTCTTTTGGGTTTTTTTGATAATATAGCACAGCTAATATTAGTGAATGTAACATTATTGTTGAGCAACTACTTTTCCTACTCATCAATCAAACACATTTGACTTATATATTGTTTCTAATCTTAACCGTTTGAGTCCTTAAATGAAAACCCATTAAATGTGACTTTTGGAAGCTTTTGTTTTAAGAAAATGATTAGTTATTGTAATAACTTTAACACCTAATGTACAGGGACCTAAAGTCTAACTTGTAACTGTAGTCAGACAACTACAAAAGTACCTAATACTCTCCAGGGGAACATGATGCAAATTATGACCAAAAACCACAATGACTAAAAGGAACTGCAGTCACAAGCTAAAAACCAATAGTGATTCAACAGAAGACAGTAAGTTAACAACTATTGTCAAGTGCAATAACGTAATGTGACTCGGTTTTGAACTAGTGTTTAAGATAACGAGTCAGCCCCTTTGGCGTGAAAGCTCTTATTCAGGCAGTTGTGTTATTTTATCCGACCGGATTGATTAATGGGTTTAATCCTGTTACATACAGATGGTAGAACACACAAACAAGAAATATACTAGGCCCATTAGCTGTGTTTATTCTCCAAAGGGTCTAAATTCAACTAAAAGGGAAAATATCAGATTTTAGTAAATAGTGCTAACTGACTTAAAACTGTATATTATCAATCAGGGAGTATCCTGAGAGCCTAAACATGTGGAAAGAGAGCGACTGAAAGAGATCGACCACCTGAACGATTCGTGACTCAAGCTGCTCCACAGATGCCTGCTCTTTGGGCTGCACAGTTGCGCTCATCATCTGCCTCTTCATCATACCGTACTTGTGCAGAGCTCTCTGGTGCTCGTGGAGCACGCCCTTCTCATGGCGCTCACAAAGATCCTATAGAAAAACACACACAGCTCTTCATATTTGCCTCAAAATGGCTGTGTAATATATGCAGTAACTGTAATATATAACAGCCAATGATAAGAATAAAGTAGTTTGTATAAATGATGAAATTACCATATATATTACAGTTAATAGATTTTGGAGGCTAAGGAAAATGCTGCCCACCAGTCACCTTGTATAACTTCAGCAACCCACTACAATGAACTGCATTTCCAAGTCAGAAAAATAGGTGCATATCCTGCTGTCATTTGAATTTGAATAAATATCATACAGCTCCTTATTGTGTTTGTCCATCAGTGTAAAGTAGATTGATATTAATGCCTTAATGGATTAAAAAAACAGCTTCCTGCAATGAGCATCCTGTGATGTGAAACGTGCAAACATCAGTACAAAATTACCCGAAATTAAGGTTCAGGGACCTTTAAATGTGGCCTTTATACCTCTAACCCCTTCATGGGATGATCAAGTGTAAACAGCATTTAAGTTAAATTAACCAAAAGTGAAAGTGACTCACTCTGTACGATTGTAGCAAATCCAGGAAAAGATTCAGTTTTTCCACAACATCATCCTCTTCCCGTCTGCCCTGTAAGGACATTAGCAAAACAACATTTATTTCTCAATGTCCCTTTTGGACCAGCGTAGCTGAGCAGGTGGTGGGGTATGGAGGACTCGGGGCTATACCTGCTGAGCAGCTTTGTCAGAGAGCACAGCGAACTCCACAGACAGACTTTTTAGCGACTGACGCAGAGTCCCCCAGGTGCTTTGTGAAGAAGCCAAGGAGGGAAGAGATGTGGTGTCTGAGCCTAGCATACTGCAGAAAACAGCGTTATTACAGGGACAGAATGTATATCATATTGTAGCTGGTAAGCCTATTTCGAGTTAACAACCATGAAGAGGACATTAACTCAGCACAGGAGACACAACAATGGAGAGGATTTGGAATCTTATTAAGGAAACATTTGTTTTCTCAGCACAGCTCCTCTGGATAGAATAGAAATACTTCGACTTTATACCCATAATAATGAAATACCTGAGCTCTCTGCCAAACATGAGGAGATCAGTTGCATTCTCCTTAGAGCGCTCTGCTATTTTCTCAGCTCTGTCCCGAAGCTTGTGGAAGCTGTTGTGAATATTTCTGATCAGCTCTCTGCTTGTCGAGAACTGAGCCTGAATATCAGCGGGGAGATATTCCTACAAAACAGATTGTTCAAATTTTTAAATGTAGCTAACTGTTGGGGGGGGGGGGGGGGGGGGGGACAAATGTCAGGATTTTTCAGTCGTCTGTGGCCTATGTGACAAACCTTTGCCAAAGTCGCGACTCTGTTGGTCATGAACTCATCGCCAGTTTTCTTGTAAGTGTCACGCAGCTTAGTCTGAACATCCTGTTTGGGGAGAGGGGTGACGAGTGGGTGAGTGGAAAAAGACGCTGAAGCAACTGGAACAGGATGCGTTTCACTGTCAGTGATCATGGTGATAATGCATATTGTGTAACAGTACTGGCCAAGCGAGTAAAAAAAAATACATACAGAGCCGCTGAAGGTGAGGAAAGTCTTGACCAGCTCGTCCTCCGAAAAGAAGGGGTGCCGTGCCACCAAGTTAATGAATCTGCCGAGCGCGCGCCTCCTCCCCTCAATGAACTCACGCTCAGAGACGGAGGTCAGGACTGTGGACGTATAACAGAGCAAAACAAAAACCTGTCTCAATCATCCAAATTCCTCTAACTGCACCGATGTATGTACACATCACAACACATGAGTAGAAGAAAAGCAGCACAGATGGCGGTGTGTGGTACCTTTTGGATGCATTTTATACTTAATGAAGATCTCTAATTGTCAAGTTGTGTGTTGCAGGGATCCCTCAGTGTGTGTGTGTGTGTCTGTGTACTGACATAATCATCCTTCCAAAGCTACAATAAGTCATTGTGAACTGAAACAGGCTCATTTTACACATCACTGGTTTCCTAGTTTCTTCCAGGCAATAACTCTGATGAATGGAAATGACTGATATTTATTCTTTATCAAACGGAACACCGCTCAACTACTGTAGCCCCTGGATAGTTACACGTTTGCAACTGACCTTCAATATAGGGGAGAAAACCCAAATAACTCCAACAATGCTCTGAATCCAATAATAGTTTCAGAAATAATTAGGAAAATCCAGATGCAGAGACTTCGGACGGAGTAACATACCTCCCTTTAACATTCTCTTAGGTGGCAGCGCTGGCACAACTCTGTAGGCAAATCTCTGAAGCAAAACCTCGTGGAAGACGTCAAAGTCACTATAGCGTCGATAAACTGATATTTTATAACGCTAAAAAAACAAAAAGCAAAGAAGGAAAATCGTCATAAAATAGGCAAGTGCATGTAACATTACGTTTTCTGGTGGTTTAATTACAGGACTGTGTGGAAGGGTTGAAATCAATTTAGAAAATGTACATAAAAATACATATTTATTTTTACTTTCTGCAGGTCATGGTGTTACTCCATCCAACTACATGCACACATAACTGAGAAATGAGAAGTTAAGTGAGAAGAAAATAACTCTTCCCCTTCTTTAATGTCATCATTTTCATCATCTTCATCATCACATTAAGGTTCAGACAAATATGAAGAGATTGGAACCGTCTTCTTGCGGTTGAGGTTATTCAACGGCATCGTTACTAGGTGACCACTCTCATTTCTATGTAGTAGGTGTTATGGGATGCCTTGCCTGGCTGGTGACCTGGTACTCCACATGTTTGAGGAACAGGCCCTTCTTCTCTGGTATAAGCTCCACCTGGACTGTGTCTCTGGCCAGCAGTTTGTCCAGTGTCTGGGACACCGTCAGCACGTCATCCGGAGCCGGCTGCATCCTCAATGCGCTTAAGTCCCTCGGCTCCCCGAGCTGAGGTTTCGGTAACTCTATCAAGCACACAACCACCACCAACTTCTAATATTTGTTTTTCATGATTAAATCAATACATCTAGGATGAAATGAAGCAATTTCTCAACTGTGAGGAATGCTGGTGTTAAAACCACTTTTTCTCTATTCAACAGATTACGTGTCTCAGCCTGTTTGTCCCTGGCTAGCTGATCTGTGCATGTTGTCCATGTGATCTGTTATTCATCCCTTCCTGTACATTCCAAGAAGGTCATGAATTGAATGTAATGTACTGCGACAAACGCAGAAAACTTGTTCTTGCTCAGATGAGGAAGTGGCATGCAGCTAGCTGCCATACTGGCCACACCTGAAATAACAGAGAGGGCCTTAAATAATCACAGAAGGTTGGGAATGGATCTAACGCAAGCCAGCATAATGGCTACGTCTATGAAAACCATAAAAACTCCCCCCTATCATCTTCTCACTCTGGGTCTGGTGGAAGAATGCAACACTTAAACATAGTTAAGACTTCTCTACTAAAATAAAATGATACAAAAAGAAGTTTAGTTCAATCAAAATGCTCATTTTCATGTTATGAAAGAAAGTAATTTTTTGTACAACTACATTTTATCTAAATTCTCCATCCAATACTATTACAATAATATATATCTCATTGAACACAGTACACGGGTATGTCAGCGAGAACTTCCAGTAGTAATGAAACCTTGAGTCTATGTGAGCCAATAAAGTAATATTGTAACACTACAAGGATAGCTGAGGTCGCCCTTGGACACACTGAAGAATTACCAAGCTACTCATTAAGCAAAACCTTTACTGCGCCACTGTCACTGACACATAGTCACCTACCTTGTATGCAGTTCTCCAAGAGTTTGGGGCTCGGTTGCTTTCCTTGCTGAGCGAGAGCAATCAAAGCGAGCGCTTTATAGAGGGACAACTTGCTCAGGAATCCATCTGTGGACTCAACATGCTCAGCAATCTGAGAAGGACAAAGACAATAATATGACCTGAAGGTCACCGTTTTTCAGTCCAAGATCTAAATTCAACTGTGGTTTGCATTCCTCTGTGCAAGAAGTGCTCACTAGACACAAAGCCAATGATATGCTGAGAGGTCAGGAAAAGGGAAATTCTACTGAATCATGCACTGTTTCAGTAATATTCCACACAACCTTATACACACAGAGCAATTTCATAACACTAAAGTATTGTGTCATTAGCCTACATCTCAGCATTACAGGAAAAAAAAAAAAAATCGGAGACTGCCAATTATTCAATCCTCATGTCTTTAACAGTCTGCTACACAAAGCTTCTGCCAACTTCCTGTCAGTGAGGCGTTACACCTACATACATCTCCTTTATCTGTATTGCCTAATATTAATTCACAAAACCTAATGTCTTATCATAATCAAACAAATACTTGAGCAAGGATGTATTATACTCAGGTGTTTAACAGATGAATGTATTATTTTAATTAAAGCAACAATTAGACGAAGCCCTTTAAATGAATAATACATTATTATCAGTAGTTATTTCCTGTTCTTTTCGTGCTTAGTGCACACCACAATAAACTCCATGGGTGGATGGATGGATGGGATACACCTCTATTATGTCAATTTAAGGTATATACATTATAGCAAGCTGTATCAGGCAAATAACAAAAAAAAAGAAAAGAGGCAGATAAAGATGGCTGTTTAAAATGTTATTTACTGCTGTTTATGGTGGGTGCTGCCTCTGTATCATTAAAAACTACAGTTATATCACAGCCTTCAATAAATTGTCCTCACCTGGCCTAGAACCGCCTTGGAGAGATCGGTCCTTTGTAGCAACCTCTGAAAAACTTCAACCTGCACTCTTTCATCTGTCCTACAGCAGACGGCCTCATATACTTCCCTGTAATAGGCAGGAACTGAGCCTAAAAGAGGAACAACACCTACATAGCATCACAACCACCCAAGCGAGGAACAATTTTATCAGCAGCATACCTCTATTCAAAAAAAACAACAACAAAAAAAAAAAACACTACCCTATGTCTGTGGTAGTCAATGGTGAGTTTATGGAGACCTTTTATTGGCTTTCTCATTTAATCTCCTATCATATGACTTTCAGTTATCCCAACACAGATTATACAGTTTTGCAGTGTTTTGCAGAGAAAAGGAGATTCCGTACGTTCCCAAATATCAGAGCTTTACAGATGTATGTGGTGGATAAGATGAAGCTCAGAGATCTCAGGTTATTTCAGTATAGGCCTGCTAAACTGCTCAAGTACTGCAATGCTCTACAGACAGTTTTAAACGTGGCAGGAAAACAGCATCAAAACTTTCAGAAATCTGTTACACTTCTGACATTATCTCTAGCAGTGCTATTCACTGTTATTGCGCGTCAAGACGACATTAACAGGTGAATCAAAGTCTGATAATCCAGTCGTGGAGGGTGTTGAGATGGAGCAAAGATACATTCCGATCTTAATGTGCCCAAAAGTTCTCATTTCTTACTTCTCATCGCGACTTAGGCAGGCAAAAATCGCCACATTTTCAACACACCAAATACATTTTTTTTGACTGGCTTGACACTGCAACACCGAAGAAATTAGTAAATGATCTGGCAACATTGCGTTAAGGAGACTAATAAGAAGTTTTCGCACTGTACCTTCATTGATCTCTCCAGCCATGGTTCAGACTGTCATGTGAGCACAAGAGCACCTCCATGTGATTTCCTGCAGAAAAGAAAAAACAAGTCATTTATTTCTTAAAGTTGAAGTGAGCGCTGGTTAAAGTCCAAGCCTTGAGTAGAGCCATATAAACTGACACTAACATGCAGAGGCAGCTAAAGAGTGTGTCATAAAGCTTACTACAGTGATCTGAACCGTGAAGTGTTTGCGTGGTGAAGAGGCGCTGGTGCTTCTGTTTATAAACCAGCTCCTGTAGGTCGATCAATGAACAGCAGTCTAGTCTTCGCTTAATAATCTGGGAAGTAAAAATATATATATATATATTGTTTATTTCCTGGTTTGACATGTGTAGGTAAATTTGGTTGATTTTCTGTTCCCCTTTCTGCATAAATAATGATGCCTTCAAGTGCTCCTCCTAAATTCCAGTTTCTATACTCGTAAATAAAATAGTTGTCATACTGTTGAAATGAAGAGGCATAGCTGCAGAATGGACTAAAAAAATGACATTTTAATTTACCTGCTAAATGTTGCTATGGGCGTTACTTTTATTATTTTTAATGATGATCACCTCGCTTAGTAAATAGTATCAGCTTAGTAAAAAAGTAAAAATAAAATTCCCACTTTCCTATTCAAGTGAATAGGAAAGTAGTCTCTTTTGGACCCCACTGTATATATTATAATTTTGCAAATGTCGTCCACAAGCAATTGCAATATTTCTAACACCACGTGAACATCTCACTAACCCAGCACTAGGGCGCCTCTGGGTGGCGCTACTGGGTCATTTTTACGCCGGTGAGGGCGGTTGTGTTCTGGCCGGGCCGGGTAGGCTGCCAACTGGGTGAATGTCGTGAACAGTCGCTGTGTTGGCTCCACTCTGGATGGAGGTTATACTGTCGGAGGGGGCTTGTCTGAGTTGTTTCGGTGGGATAAAACTGCAAGAGATGAACTGAGGAATAACAAACTCGACAAACCAGGATGTAACTAACTGCAGACCAGAATGTCAAGTGGAACAAAAGAGACTTCTTGTTGTTATTCGCCTCCCTGCCCGAGTCTCCGTGGACTGAACTAACCAGCAGCTAAACCGGCTAACGTTAGCTGAGTTAACGCTGGATACATTGCGGGTATGACTTGCTATAAAAAACTGTGTTTTAATTACAATTTAAACGAACCACGACGCTGCAGATTTCAACAGTTAACGTTACAACAGGAAGTCCGCTAGCGACAAAACATTGCCTTGAGTTGACAGGTTAACAAGCTAACTAGCTCCCTACTGGCTAAGCTTCAGGTCGCCTTGGTTAACGTTATAGCTACTAGTTAATGTTAGCAAGATGAAGCACTAGCTAGCTACATTAATGTTTGTCAAGTTTCCGAGCTTTTTTCCTCTATCGGTCTGTGCTACTGACATTATTAAATAGTAATATATGTATCAACAGATTTTAAATTATGCATTGTAAGCATAAAGAAATGTGTACGAAATAACACGTTAACTTTATTAGGTAGTAATATGTCTTAACGAGAGCTAGCTTGCTTTCTTCGTGTTTTATACTAGTTTAGTAACACTGCTTCTGTTTTTCTTCTTCTGTTTTTTTTTTTGTTCTTCAGACACGCTGTATGAAGTGGACTCCTTTGCCTGTTTACAGTTTCAAGCATCTTTGCTTGCTTGTCTGCTGAGTGGATCGTATTGACATTTAACTAACTCGCCATGGCAGCAGTGGTGAGCTACTCTCCACCGTGGTGGGTGAACCTGCTACACAGACTTCCCCATTTCAACTTAAAGTTCGAGCAAACAAGCAGTGATTTCCAACCAGAGGACTGGACATATCAACAGGTAAAATGACCTCACTCCTGGGTTTTTGCGTCGTATCAAGTGGCCCTAGAAGTTGGGATTCCCAGGCAGCATATACATGCCTTCAGGGATCTTTACAACTAATGTTTCATTCAGTGTCAGTTTGACTCAAGTGTTCAACCTCAGGATCAGTATAAGTAGGATATGATGGTGCACAGTACTTTCTCTGAGTCTGCAGCATTAAGTTTGAGATTAAAATTATGTATTTCTCTCAGTGACTGATGACCTGTTTGCACCTGTTCCTTCTCTTTATCTTTTGATCCATGTCACCATCTGTGTGTTGCTGTTATATCCATGTCTTGACCTTGTCCAGACACCAGCCAGCTGGCATTGTATAGTGTGATCCAAGCCACCTAAGTTGACCTAAGCAGTCTATCAACTATTGTTTTCCTTATGATATAATCATAACTGGTATTTGTTATACCATATGATTGGAACTGCAATAATTAGTTGATTAGTCACTTAGTTGCCAACTATTAAATTAGTCACCAACTATTTTGATTCATTATTAATCTCTGATCTGATTCCAGCTTCTCAAAGGTGAATATTTTCTGGTTTCTTTAGTCCTCTATGACAGGAAACTGAATATCTTTGGGTTATGGACATTTGTGGGTGCCACCTTGGGCTTTGGGAAACAGTGGTGGACATTTTATGGCCCAAACAACTAATCGATTAATTGAGAAAATAATCAACAGATTAATCGATGATGAAAATAATCATGAGTTGCAGACCTGCATGTGATATATACCTTTGCTAAAAACAAACAAACATATACTCAGGTTAAAGAGGTTAAACCGGCAGCAGGGGTCCAGCAGGGAGACCACACAGCCTGATGAACAGCATTGACTGGGGGAAGGGAGAACAGCATGGGGTAATATTTAGAAGAACCATCCAAATTTAGGTCGTGATGTTTCATTTCCTTATTGCAGTGGTAGTTTTGGCACGTCTGTAGTAGCACTCCATCCATATGCCCTCATTTATGCTGATGCAATTAGTTTTTGTTGCCCTTCAGTTGGTGGGCAGGTTATGCTTTTCAGTACAAGGATTAACACAGACACCTTTGACAGTTTTCACCCTCAGGATTCAGGGAAGTAACTCTGTGAGTAGTCTGCTTGAAAATCTGAAATACAGGATACTTAGAACAGCATTAGTCAGCATATGACCATGTGTCAGATGATAGGGTATACTTAAATTCTGTGGAAACATCTAATTCAACTGTCCATTTAACTTTATCCAGTGTCTGGTAAAGTGAGGTTTTTTGTCCCTTTTTATTATAATGCAACAGGCAAAATAACGAGTTATACTCTATCACTTAAGGGGTACATTCAACCACAATACAATAACAATTGTCGTTAATTCATTTGTTTATGCTGTTCCTTTTTGAAAATGCGTCAGTACCAAATCTTCTGTGGTATTGTGGTTTTTAAAAGGCTCTGGGAGACTGAATAATGAGCATGTAGCATTGTAGTTTCAGAGACGACTGAGGGCAGAAAGAATCAGAAGAAATAGAGGGAGTTTTTAACACAACTGACAAGTGGCAGAAATGGGTGAAACGGGTCCTAAAATAACTGCATTTCCCTTTTTTATGTGGAAGTGTGAATCAGAAAATCCAGAAGTGAATCATGGTTCCTTAGAAATGGGAAGACATGATCCAGACACGCATCGTCAGCATCAGCATATGGTGATGTGCTTGTACAGACATTTATGTTTGAAAATGAAAATGATAGTAATCTCATAATCTCTTACGTGGGTGTCAGATATTTCTTGTCAGGTTTCTTCAGTTGATAATGATCCATGATTTAGTGGAGAAATTGGGCTTTAGTTCAGACAAAGACAAGGAGACACTTGATTCCAACTGCTGATAAAGTTCACCATTGCACCACCTCACAGCTGTTATTGTGTAGCTCTCTGAGGTATAACTGGGAGCCTTTTCCTGGTAGGACAGGAAAGGTTCATTGGCTGGATAATAATGGTTGCTGCTGTATTAGTTTGGTGCCCAGTATGTACAGCCAGAAGTTCAATGTAAACAACATCACTGTTAAAAGGGTGGGGGTATTCAGTGGATTCAATGGTTGAATGAAACTGTTAGGCACATTTTATTAAAATTCCCAAGTAATCCAGCTGTTTGTGCACCTTTTTAATGCAGTAAGAGCAAAACAAAGTGTCAAAGTCAACATCAGGCTAGCCTACTAAACCATGATTATTTTCCCCCTGTGATGACAGATTGTTGTCAATGCCATTCATTCATTCAGGCTTCAGAGGAAATCTTTACCGGGTGGTGCTCACTATAGGACTATGTGATGATGATGCAAAGCAAATCCTGGATTTGGAGGGAGCCCTGTCTGTCTTAACTGTGCAGAGCGACATGCAGGTGCCAAGTCATTCAATGGCATTTGTGTCTGATCAGTCAGTCTGTTATTTGTTTTTAATCACAGTCGGCACTAAATATTGTCAGGACACAGGACTAGTCTCACCAAATATTGTGGTGTAAAGACTATGCTTTAAGTCTGCAGTTGTTCCAAGATTGAATTCAATCTTTGCCCTGAACAAGACAACGATCTTTGCATTTGGGCGTGTCTGTGATGCATCGTTGAGAAAACGGAACAAAAAGAAAAACACTGGGAGATTTTTTTACAAAGCAAAAGTGGAAGAATGGAAATTTGCCCTAGCATTGAATCCTCAGGAGTATACAGTGTACACACATGCCCTCTGTCTGACCTACATAGGACATGCTGCTATTGTCTGTGAGGTTTGACTATCACAGTATATCGCTGTACTGCTGGCTTTGAAATTCTGCCAGTGTATGAGGATGACTATTGTAACCTGGAGCAGATACTACAAATTTTGTGCATACAGTTAAAGTGTACATAATGAAGAAGAAAAATGTAAAAGTGTAAAAGAAGACAACACGATTGAAGCTCATTGCTCTTCTTCATGCATACTGTGTAGTGTTTCTCTGCAGGACACTTTGGAAGGTTATTATCCCCGCTGTTATTGATGTGAAAGTGGTATCGGCAATGAAGTTTCCATAACCCTCTTCTTCTGTCCACCAGTCAATCCTTTTATTGGGAGGTTTGGCGCTTGCCTGTCTGGCCCTGGACCTCCTGTTCCTGCTCTTCTATTCCATTTGGCTGTGCTGCCAGCGGAACAAAAGTGAAGACCAGCCCAACGCAGACTGCTGCTGCACAGCCTGGTGTGTTATCATCGCAACACTTGTCTGCAGGTGAGTGTAAACACAGAATGAGAAAGGTCAGGATTTACTTGTCTTGCTCATTAAACACAGAGGGCCATGTCTTCTTTTTCCTGAAAAGGTATTTTCAGACAAATTGTAATTGTAAAACTTTACTGCATCCACAGTGGTGGCAGGAGAGGTTAATTAGAAAGTATGATCTTGCTTGGACACCTGCCATGTCCCACTGCACATGTCTTGGAAGATTCTCAGCAGGATTGCTTGTCAGAGAATCAACATAATCTTTAAGAGGCATACTGTATGCATTTTCTGCAGATGGCATTCACCAGTTGCATAGTTGATGCTAGTTATTGTATGCTCATGCATTCAGATACAAAGATACAGAAAGATGCAAGACAGCCTGTCTCTTTGTATTTTTATGACACCAAACTAACCAACAACCCCTCCAGGAATATCCACTTTTGTGATTCCATTAATAGGCACAAAATCAATAAATCTCCCCGTTTGCAGAGTCTTGACAGTATTGCTGACCCCTCTATATTTCTGCACTGAATAACCTAATTTGCACAAAATAATCCAGAATCACTTTTAGCTCAGGTCAAATTAAATCACATCTCGAGACATAAATTCTTATCAGAAATCCAAAGAACTTTATTAGTGTAAATTGAGCATCTATGGCAGGACTTACACCCAGACTGACAGCCCCAAAATCTTATTGCAAAGGTGAATGGATGAGCATTGTGGTTTTTATAGAAAACTGCTGCATACTCATTCACTTTGGGTTGCAACAGTCACAAAAAAATCCTGCAGATAATGTACACAAGTGCTGAGGGAAATAATAATTGCATGTGTGCACACTTTAAGCCCAAAGACTAGAGGAGTAATAGGATGGAAATGTACATAAGTTTTATTTTTATGTTATGTTATTTTTATTCTTGAAGAAGATATTTGAAGTGTGAGAACTTTACCATCTGGACATTCTTTATCTATCCTTGAACACTGCATTTGTTTCCTGTTTTCCTCCCTCTGTTGATGGCCCACTGGAGAGCCATCATGGTTGATTCAGAGTAGCACAAAGAGCGTGGGGACCTGATGAGTACAAGAACTGCATTACAATCACTATATCTGTGTGTGCTTGGACCCACGCGCAATGTGTTTTTAGTGAAAGCAGGAAAAATAGAATTAGACAGATGAGACATTTCTGTGCTTTTGTTTTGCTTTTCTTTTGTTCTTTGACAAAGAGTCCATGCTTGGTATCATTCCACAAAGCACTGCACAAGGATATTGGGATTATCTTGAATTTTTTTTCTTTGTTTTTTTTGTCAGCTGTTTTTAAAAATGTTGCTTTCCCCAATATTGAAAGAGCAGTAAAGAGTTTCCACAGGTTCACATCCCAGTAGGGAGGCTGGCTTTGTTTTTGCTGTGACACCGCTCCTGTTCACCTCTTTTCTCACTGCAGAGTGTGAGAGGAAGAGATTAGCAGCCGTCCAGGAAGAGGGAAAACCCATTGATTTACTGAGTGCTGTCAGCTGAATATGTTAGCCTGGTCTGACTTAGCTTGAAGTGATTCACTTATCATCATCCCACTTGATAAAATTCACTCTGGCATAGGATGGGTGTTAGCAAAAAGACCAACAGCTGCAACACAGGAAGAGATATCAGCACAGAAGCTTCTCTCTTCAAATTGCTTCCCAGAGTACAGAAAGGGCGTTTATTTTTTTGTCACTGAAATACACCAGTAGCTTCTACTCTCTACCATACATCAAGATGGAATATTATAAGTTGCACACAACAAAATTGTCCCAATATTGAAAATATTTTTTTCAATTCATGTACCTATTGAAAATGTTGCCAATGCAGTTGCCAGAACTGTTTTTCTGCAACCTGAGGCCTGTCTGTGCAAATGAGAGTCGATCCCCTGCCTCAGTACAGCCTTTGTCAGCCGTAGTGTGGGGTTTGGGGCATAGCTGGTCCATTCCTCCGTGTTTCCATGGTTCTGTATGGAGTCTTTCTACTGGAACTGAAAGGAGCCTGTTGACTGGGGTCTGAACCGACAGGGTTAATGTGGAGTTCACACGCCTCTCTCCCTGCCTCGCTATCTCCCTCGCTCGCTCTCTTCTCTGTCTCCTCTCTGTCTTTTTTAGCTAATCCCTCCTCCTCACCACCCTGTCTCCCCTCCCTTTCTTTTGTTTCCGCTCAGCGCTGGCATTGCTGTCGGTTTCTATGGGAACGGTGAGACTTGTGATGGAGTGAATCGGCTGACGTATTCCCTGCGCCATGCTAACCGCACAATCACTGGCGTGCAGAAGCTGGTAAGACTGAGAGCACAAATTATACCAACATGTTTAATAATTCATAACCCTTCTGCCATGAGCATTCCCAGTTTCCCCTACCACAAGAGATGTGTGCTAAATTCCTTTTCCTTCCCCCGAACTCCACCGTGACCTTGTTTGTCCCTGTGTTGTGTCTAGGTGGATGATAGTACATCCTCATTGAACCAGACGGTAGATGACGATCTGCAACAGCTTGAAGGCCAGTATGCGCAGCATGCTGACTACCTGTCCATCATCCAAAAGCTGCAGGGACAGCTGGACGAGCTGGTCAGACAGATGGTGGAGATTCCCTTCTGGGACAACACCAATGTCTCCCTGGAGGAGCTGGCCGTCCAGATTGAGCTGTATGACTGGTACAGGTAAGACTGTAATAGTGGAGTCCAAGCATTATCATTCTAACTAAGAAAAATAAAACTCATATTTAACACCCGTCTCACTATTGCACCGATGTGTACAGATGCAGGTATGGGTCTTGTAATGACTTAGGACTTTATTTACATAATTATGGTAGTTTCTGGATCATCATCAACACTTTATTTTCAGCAGTAAAAGTGTAACTGTCAACAGTCTGAGCCTGATGCAGCAGAGTTATTAGTGTCGACGACGGAAGCAGCAGTGCCAACAAGAATATGAGCATCGCAGACAACAGCAGTCGGGTTGACAATAATACTTTTTTAGCCCGCGCTACATCCCTTTATTAAACTTTCATAATTTACAGTGTTGTGAAAACTGTCACTCAACATATATTGTTGAAAGGTTGGGTGAATAAAAATCTAAGTGAATCTAAAATAGGAAACAGAGGCAAGCACAGACAACGAGAAGGGAATCTAACTTAAACCTGTCGAACCTGCCAGTTTTTCACTGTGTTAGAAGATATTGAAGACTGTGTAGTGGCATCTCTCTGGGCTGTATTGACTTTGCATATATACAAATTGGATCAGCACAGGGTTTCTCAAAATGGCTTGCTATGTTTTCATGGAGTGTCCAGTCTCCATGAGGAAGTTACACAACGTTACAGTGACTAGTAAACTGTTAATATGATAGGAATTCTACTTTTCTGAGCTAAGTGTTTGGTTTATTGAGTTTGCTTTTAAGATGGAGACGTTTTTTCATTGAGAGTTACTATGCTGTGCTGCTCTCGGCCTTGTGTCGTTAATGACATTTGTCTTCACAGGTGGCTGGGCTACATAGGCCTGCTACTGTTCGATGTCCTCATCTGCCTTCTGGTGCTGTTTGGCCTCATTCGCAACTCCAAGGGAACGCTTATAGGGTGAGTCTCATCACAAGATCATGTGCACGAGAGCACTTAAGGGAAAATGCCTCTGCCCTGGGAAATCATTTTAGATGTTGTCACTGAATGAGTGGCAATTACTGTACATGAAAACCCCCAACTCATCAGGGCCACCTTGTCGTTTTAGTTTAGTCGAGATAAATTCATGCTCTATAAAATATCAGCCCAGTCACAGTTTATTTAGCAAAAGCATCACACCATCTTCAGTATTTTGGTTATTACTAATGACACTTCATGACACACTTAATTCTACAGGTTTGTCCTTATGTTTTGGTTTCTGCTTTTATGTTTTATATTAAATAAATTGGCTATAAAATGCTATTTGCACATAATGGGCACTAAAAATAATACAGTAAAGTCTGCAAATGAAAATTGCATTAACATTAATCCATCATATCATGTATCATATCACATGTAGTCACTCAATTAATTTGCACATAATAAGTTATACTATGTACTATGCAATTAACTTACTAATTAAGTTAATTGCAATGCTGGTGGTCAATTGCCTTATATTTGTTTTCCTTAATAACAATGGTTAGTCTAGTACCTCATATTTCTCTGCAATAATTCAACCAGTAGTTTATTGTTGTTTTAGCTTGTTTTTTTTCTTATACCACACTCTCTCCATTGGGTTTCCAGCACATCAATATTTAACAGCAGCTATCTTTAATAATGTATATAATATGTAATCCGTTGTAGTGATGGGTCTAAAAAAACACCGTCCGATGGGATGCATGATAAGGCTTGACGCATACTGAAGACCAACTTCAGTATACCTCCCTCTGCTCTATATGAAATTGTAGTAAATGTGAATGGTCTATTTCTAACACTGCCGGTTAAAGGTACTTAAACTGTACACCTCCTCTTTCTTTCCTCAGGGTGTGCTTGTTTGGTGTAGTGGCTCTGGTAATCAGCTGGGCCTCCCTGGGGCTTGAGTTGGCCGTCTCTGCGGTAAGTCTTTCCATCAGAGCATGATTCAGTTTTCCAGGTAGAGCCTCACAGTTCATTGCCTATAATTGGATAACACAATTTTTTGTGTCCACCACCACTGACTGCAGAATTTGGCCTTGGACGGGCATCTTATTTCTCTTAATCAGTACTGTAAAAGAGTCAAGATGTTGATCAAATGTGACATGGAGTGACAAGAAAAACACAAACACCTGTATGATGTAATTCAAGGCAATACATTAACCTTTCAACAAATACTACTTTAATTAAAATTTAGTAAGTATACGTTTCACAAATGTCATATTTAGTACAGAATTGTTGTATTTGGTTGCATTACAATTAAAAGATTTTTTTGTATTTTTCTTGTCAGTGTTTTCTAGAAATCCTGAAGATTAATGATGGCGATTAAGACATGTGATCACAAACAATAATTAGGATTAGCACTGTAGCCATAATATTGCAGCCCTTGTTCACAAAAGTCTAAAGCAGCTAATTTGGCTTCTTTATGGAGGACAAAACTACTTTAAACCAGAATACAGCAGCATGAAACTCTGAACTCATGAAATATCAATGTGGAGGATTTCCTCCACTGCAGATGGATCAGACTGTTGACACCTAAATGTGCTCGATGTAGTTTTTATGTGATCGCTCTCAGCTGAGACACAGTCGATCTGTCACATTGTAAAAGTGTTTTTAAAGCTGCAATCAGTTACTCGCATGTTCCATTAAAGATGACGGCGCATTTAATGTCGTGTTCATGAAGCTGTTGGCATGCAGAGAAAATGTCACCACAGCTGTGTCTTCTCCATTGTCAAGTCTTCTTTGTTTTGTTTTTTCCAGACCTCCAGTGACTTCTGTGTTGCTCCTGACACATATGTCACCAAAGTGGCAGACCAGTATGGCGTCATCAATCAAGGTATGAATCACATATACAATCAGTGTCATTCATATGTTTTGAGACTTCCATGTTGTAATGAGCTGGTTTTTGTGTTCACTCAGTCAACCCTTCAAAATGGTGAATATTAGTCATCTCCAAATAGAGAGGACACATTAGGCTGAATTGTTAAATCTCCTCCCCATGGCCCATAAAAAGCCTCTAAAAATTACTGCCACATCTGCAGTGGTGTCAAAGGGCAATGGGCTGCCTATTAAAGCAGTACAGAAGCCGCTCTAATGCATCTCGTTTTGGTAATTGCCCAATCTGTCCCATGATGGGATGCGTGTAAAAGAAGAAATTATAGTGCCTCTGGTCTTTGTGTGTGTGTGAGTGTGTGTGAGTGAGTGTATGAGGGAGATAAGAGCAGTG
Source organism: Scomberomorus guttatus (assembly GCA_038419695.1). Classification (NCBI taxonomy): domain Eukaryota; kingdom Metazoa; phylum Chordata; class Actinopteri; order Scombriformes; family Scombridae; genus Scomberomorus; species Scomberomorus guttatus. The sequence goes on from CM076459.1 coordinate 3,309,659, forward strand.
GAGGAGAGGATCAGAGGCACAATATATTTTCTGCATCCCTCTTCAGTCTGTAAGAAAAATGAGAATATGAAAAAAAAACACCAAGTACTCCTGCTTACTTAATATCTTTTTTTCAATATCAGTGTCCAATTTTTTCAATCTTTTTCCGCTCTCTTCCTGATAATATGCTGATTGCTGAATACACAAACCAAGCTTTTGGGCCAGTTCAAAGCAGAAAAGTGGAGCATCAGCTATAAATGTTGTGTGATGTATGGTTCATCTGAAGCATGAGCACCAACTTACTTTATTCACTGGACTGTATTATGCTGCAGATATGAAGCTTTGTTTCGCCTCAGGGTTGATTCATGCAGTATGGGGGGTTTGCCGTTCTATTTTTATGTCTTGTAACACATGTTACAGCGGTTCCAAGAAATCGCTTTCATTTTGAAGAATGCATTAAGCATATTGTTATTATGGTAATAGTGCAAATTAATATGAAACGTAGCACATGATTAAGGTTACTTTTACCTACATCAGCCTTGGAGAGGTAACATCTTAGTATAGTTTTGCTGCTCTGCCTGCTTGAAATTGTACCAGACAAATCTCTGGATAGAAGATAGAAGTGTGTTATTAATACAGTAGATTTATTGCTTTCTGTCCTTGGTTGGCTGTTTTTCTTGAACGTGCATCATTTCAACAGCCTTCATTGTTTTTGTTTTACATTCCTTTGCTTTCTTGTCATGGCGCAAATATGTCTGACAGATCTTAATACACACAGAGAATGAGGGTTAATCTGTGTCATGTTACAGACAGTATTTCTCTGTTTCTCCAATAGTTTAATGAGTAGAATACTTCACCAAGGATAAAAAGCAGCAGTGACAGCAATAAGCTGCACCTTTGATAGAGATGCATATCAGAAATTAAAATTCACTGGGTTTTTTTGTAAATTTGTAAACCTGAATAACCTTATCAAGGCTTAAAACAACATAAGCAGTATTTGAGCTTTGTTTGGCCATTCTCTAGAACACGTGCTTGTTCAGTTTGATTGGCATTTCCTAATGCTGGGAAAGCCTTTTAATAACAAAATACTCAGGAAATGTTTGACATAGCTCCAGGGACTGGAACTAAATTTGTATTGACTTCCTTACACTGCCTTAAAGTCTTAAACCTGGTGGGATGATCTGGTGGGCGTTCATTTAACCACTGTAGCTACGAGCCATGGCTTACTGAAAATCAATCTGATTGTTGAACAGAACAAGTCTGGTCTTGTCCAAGTCATTGTAAGCGAAGCTTTACTCTTTGCCAACAGTGGCAAAAGTGACAATAGAATCATACAAAGTTGTTTACTGAAATTTATATTTGTTTGATCATTATTAGCCATAAATGTGCCTTCTTTCAACCCACTGTATATCAGCAGCAAGATTTAATTCTGTATGTCTGCACAGTTGGTACTAACTAAGTGAAACTAACCCCGGCCCGATGATGAGGCATCTACAGTTCCATCCAAACCAAGTCAGACTTCAGGAAATCTGCTGCCCCTGATATTTATGCGCGTGGGCGTATATGTGAGGGCTGGAACGACAGAGACTTGCTCGATATGCACTCTACACCGGAAATTCTGTCCGCATTAGTTTGTTCAACTGTGTGGGAAAGAAGCTCCTGACACAGCAGTGTGTCCGCGCGTCACTCACACCATGTGTTAGGTAGTTGGTGGTGTTCTCACAGCTTGTATTTGTGGACATTGCTGTAGCTTTTGAGTCACACAATTGCGTATTAAGAATTTCTCATTGACTCCTACTCACGCTGTGAGGTGGAAAAAGTAACTGAAGTAGGAAGAAAATGGCATGTGAAAGTCCAAAACCTTAATTACAAGCTGCTTTGGTTCATGGTGTACCGTGAACAGCATACAAGTTTGGTCATGTTGTAATTAACAATACTTCAAGATGACGTAACCATTCTTTGTGCTGTTTTTCAGGAGGTTCTGTGCATTAAGAAGGGTTATACCTAAGCTTCTCACTTGCTTAATTGTGGCTGTGTCTAGAGGAAAAGCACATTCATTTATACTATTACAGCACGTGTGAACTTTATTCTTTTGGAACATTTCACCGCAGAGCTCAGGATTAGCTCAGCAGGTGCAAAGTAGCGGGCAAGCTCTAACAGGGCAGCAGGGAACGCAACAAGACGGAGCTAGAAAATAATAAATGGTTATGTATTGGCCTCTTTTCTTAGAACAGAATAGTGGTGGCTGAAACAGTGTCTCTGGGAAGACAAAGCACAACTCAACCTGGAATAAGAGATAACAGAATTAAGAGGTTAGCTTTCTAACTATATGATTGAATGAACCTAGAATAAAATGCAGCTGTTGATTGCAGAATGTTGCAGTGTTGAGGTCCGCTGGTGCTCTGTGCTCATTCTGGTCTGAAAAAAACACTGTACAGAGCTCTGACTGGTCCCCCAACGCAGTTTATCCAAGTTGAGAAATGAAGTGAATTACTGGGATGTCAGGGTCACTTGTTAGAAATGTCGTAGCATCTGGGTTTCAGGATCCACATTTTCTCCACCCCACAAGCTCCACATTTTCTGAGCTTGGCTGTCATTTTGGTAGAATTCATTCATAGTGAAAAGAGCTGAAACCATTCAGTTAATCAGTTAGTTGATCAACAAAAAATTAATCAGCAAGTATTATGATGGTAATCGCGTCGTTTTTTTAGGCAGAAAGCCTAAAAGTAATTTGTTCCAGCCTATCAAATTTAAGGATTTGCTGCTTTTCTTTGTAATATATGATATTAAGTTGAATTTCTTTGTGTTTTTTGAAAATCTTATCTTGGGCTCTGAGAAAATGAGAAAATTTTTACACTTGACATTTCATAAACAATTAATAACCTGCAAATTATTTGGCAATGAAAATAATTGTTAGCTGCAACCCTATAACATATTCTGTTCTGTTCCTACTGTCCTCTTTACTCACAGATATCCTGCAGTACTACCTCAGCTGCAGTTTGGAACAAACCAACCCCTTCCAGCAGGTTTGTTGCATATGAAACAAAATTTGGTTTTGCATGTTTGAGTTTTTAACTTGTCAAATCAAACCATCTACCCCTTAAGATGAATACATGTAAGCTGTCTGTCTGTTAGCTTATAGGCTCGACATTAATGTAATGCTGATAATACTCAAATTTTAGCAGACGCGATGTTATAAACATATTTTCTGCATGACGTATGACCATGTAATTGGTGAGAATGCAACTGGGCACAATGAGTCACTCCCATTGCCTCAAAGAAGGATTTTTTTTTTCCCAGGCAAAAGTACAATACTTCCCATTCAACCAGCAGGAAAACTGATGCGAAGCAGCTCTTCCTGTGTGTCTGTACTGATAGCATGTGCTTGCTTCAAAGGATGTTACACTGAAGTGGAATCTCAATTTGCTATGAATCTATAGTTTGCCTTAATGGTCTGCCTACATTTTGCCTTCCAAACTACATGAATAAATCAAAACTATTGAGGGCTTCTAAAGTCCAGGCGTCTATTTTTAGTACAACTGTAAAGAAGCTATATATAGATACAGTATATACAATATGTAAGGCTTTCAGCTCACATCTATAAAGCATGCTTCCACCACCTACAAAGGGATACAGCAACTGAAGGCTCTTGGTAATGATTTTAAAAAAAAAATGTAAATACTGTTGAGATGTTCTGGCCTGCTACAGTATTTATACTTTATTTCAGAAGCTTTCCGGGAGCCACAAAGCATTAGTGGAGATGCAGGATGATGTGTCTGAACTGCTGCGCTCTGCCACCAGAGAGTATAAGCAAACTAAGGTATGTCTCCAGCCGCCCTGTCAATACACTTCTTTCCTGTAAATGCCACATTGCGGGGTAGCTGTCACCACACACACTTACCCACCAGGCCACAAGCTGTCCTTTGCTATTGTACCATTTGTGATGACAGAATATCCCAGTGAATGGGACCAAACGACTGACCTGCAGAGAAGTGAAGTGCACCTGTCCACATAAAGATCTGCTGACGGCCCACCTGGGACCTGCATTATGTCCATTTTGCTGCATTGGGCTTTCACTGGCCCTTGTCAATACAACACTGCGGTATTGTCCAGTGCTGGTCCTTACACTGTGTTGACCGAGGCACAAATGAGAGCTGACACTGGGGATAGAGAGAGGCATATTTCACTTCACATACCCACACAGAAATGTGCTGAGGTTGTGGAAACGTTTATATCAGGCAATCAGACACATTTTCCGCTGGAACTGTAATGAGAACAGGAGGAAGAAGGGAGACAGTCCATTAAAATGTATCATACATTAAGATCTGCTTTTTCAGCTCGAGCTGCTGTGCAATGTTGCATATTGATGAAAGACACATCCCAGATAAATGCGCGTTGAGTGGATAATCCTTGACGTAATCGCTATTAAAAAAAATGAGGCTCACTTTTTATTTGCTTTCTTTTATGTCATTCTTGACTTTTTAGATCCCCCAGGTGCCAAAGTTACATTTCAACTTAAGCCTCTTTCAACAGGTCGAATATATTGTTTTTCCTCATTCATTTCCAGGGAACTTTGGAGGAGATCCAGGGGATACTGAACACCACTGAGATCAGCCTACATCAGCTCACTGCCCTGGTGGACTGTCGCAGCCTGCACATGGTGAGCTGGGACTTACAAACTGAGACATTCTTACTGTAGCATTGCTCCATGTCCTTTAGAAAAGTGCCTGGGGATTGATCTATTGTGACATCTATGTAGTGCAGCTTAGTTGTATAAAGCAGCCCTTCTTTTATGCTCATGCAGCTGACTACCCCTGTCATTATAAATAACATTTGCTTTCCTGTATGTGAGTTCTTGTCCAACTGATGCTGGCTATGTACCATTTATGAAGCTGGCTGAATGACGAGTACTTGGCTGTCTCTGCGCTTTGGAGGATTGTCCCTCAGTGGCATCCAAATTCCAAGTGCACATGTGCAACTCTTGTTTCTTTCTGCTCTTCCTTGCCTCACAAGCATCTACCCTGTTACAAAGCCGAAGCCTATTATTTCACTAAAATAAAAGTGTCTTCAGTAGAAGACGAAATGTGTTTGATGCCCAGTACTGTGCATACAGAATGGAGATTCTCAGTCATGATAATGTGGAGTGTAGTGCTGTTTTTCAAACACTAGGTAAAAATGCGCTGCTTTTCTTCTGGTTGGCCAGCTGTGAGCTCATCGGTTTGACCTAGTTTAAATGGGAAATCATAGTGGATGCTTTTTAAAGGCCCTCTTAGGGGTCTTTAATACCAAAATTTGAAAACAGCAACACATTTGTTACCTCTCTTTTTTTTTTTTCTTGTGTTTTGTTAAAATGCTTTAGACGTTTCCACTTAATGGATCTGATCTGTTTATACCTGCTGTTTTGTTTTTTTTGTTTGTTTTTTTTAAAGGACTACGTCCAGGCCGTGACAGGACTGTGTTATGATGGACTGGAAGGCCTCATCTACCTCGTGCTCTTCTCCTTCGTTACTGCCCTCATGTTTAGCTCGATTATCTGCAGCGTGCCTCACACCTGGCAGAAGAAGAGGTAAGACTTCTACTGCCTACATATATCACTTCCTCCAGAAACTCTCTCCACAATGCATAGGAAGCAGCGCAAAGGCTTTTAAGCAGAGTTCGTTTGTTTGGGACTGTTTATACAGTGAGAAATAGTTTAAGAAGATAAGTCAATCATCAATTTTTTCACCTCTTCAGCTCTTGTTTTTACATGGCATGGGAATGAAGCAGACAAAGTAAGTCAGTATAAATCTGCACAGATAAGGAAACATGGTTATGTTTGTGTGCAACTCGTGTTTGTTTGCTGTTCAGTGTTGGCTGTGTTTACCTCTGGGACATGTCCAGAATGCTCCAGCTGCTTCCTCAAATAGATTACTTCCCCTTATCCCCCATAATTGTGCAGACTTGGCCTAAATCTATCACAACCACCGCCTGAGCTGGTGTCATTTTCTGCAGCAAGGGGGGTGAAATTATTCTAATTTCTTTGTCCTATCAGCAGCAGACAAGGTTTTCAGGATAGCTACAAGGAAAGTGGTTTCTCAGGCACAGCCGTCAGCTCAGCTGCACCACATAATTAACTGATCCCTCCTAACCATTGGGGGGCATGTTCATCAGTTTGATCTCAGCTGGAGCTTCCTGTTATAAAGCAAAGGCTTACACGCTAGCAGTCTGTTTTCCTCAGTGGTTCCTGCTAAGCTTGTTTTGTTTTACTGTTGTAATGATGCACGCACACTAATTCCTTTCACCCCATCTGGAATCATAGCTTGAAATGGCTGGTTATTATGAGGATTTAGATTTTATGTTAAAGGTTACAATTTCTAGAGTATTATTAGTGTAATTAATATGTCAGTTGTTTCTCTGATATATGCAGATGTAAGTAAATGTGATGTAATTATCTCATGGATTAGATATAGGAAGAAGCCTGTGGTATGAACACTAGAGGGAGACAGGCTCCATGATGTCATTGCTGCTGTGTTTTGATAGACCTCATTCAGTGCATTATTGTTATCTTGTATACACTATTCTGCTTCATTGTCTGAAAAGAATCAAGTGGAGTCGCATTATTTCTGCAAAAGAAGGCTACTGCTTTAATTTGACGATTCATTGTTATGCAAAATGAGGGTTTTACATTTTCCTGTAGAGGCTGAACCAGTTACGAGGCTATTTTTACAGTCTTTGTTCATTTCCATTAAGGTCAGTGGAAAACTGCATCGTCTGTGCTTTAAACAGCAGAGAATTCATCGTGTTTTCTCTCCCTCGGGCAGCGATGAAATTGAATCAAAACGTGACTGAGAATGAATACAATGTGACCACGTGGCACCTCTGTGCTCCTTTTGTCATCAGTTAGGTGGGACAAGGGGTCCCTCTGGTGGTGGTTTTACAGTGTGGTGTTTGTATTTTTGCAGGATCGAGGAGGACAGCGAGGACGAGTCTCTGAGCCATGGGGGAAGGCAAAACCCTGATAACCTGTACCGGGTCCACATGCCCAGTCTGTACAGCTGTGGCAGCAGCTACGGCAGCGAGACCTCCATCCCTGCCGCCGCCCATACTGTCAGCAATGCACCCGTGACAGAGTACATGTAAGTCACCACTTCTATAAATTATTCTGAAAAGCAGCACTAAGAGAGCCCGGGTTGATATTAGATATGTCATGTACTCGAGTCAGTTTATACATCCCCAGAGAGGAACTCAGCTCTCCTATAGAAAGTCATGTCTTGGCCAGCAGCGATGCAGCTGTTGCTCTCCAGCTGTGATGCCTGTGAAACCCAAAGCTCTCTGCCTCATGAGTGAAGCTCAGTGTTAGGGGAACAGGGGGAGGGAATCCCCCTGTAAACTCCATATAGAGCGGATGGCCTTGGTATGCTGCAAACTGACTTTAGGAGTTTCATATATGCAGTATTTTGTTTCATATCTACAAAGCAGTGTGTGTGTGTAGAGTTTCAGCTCTTGTTGTGCTTGTTGTACCTGATTTATCGTGCGTTTAATTCCGCAGGGCTCAGAACGCCAACTTCCAAAACTCTCGCTGCGAAAACACGCCTCTGATAGGACGAGAGTCTCCTCCCCCCTCGGTAAGTGAAAACATAAGAACTGTAGAAAAACCTCCAGGTCATTTGGCAGCCTTTTGTGAGGGACTGATTGTAACAACATAGTACCCTGTTCTTGATAACATCGGACCCCATTATAACAGTGTAAATATTGACAGAGTTTTGTACACCAGCCACAGAAACATGCGTAATCATCACAGTTGCCGTTTTTATATATGGCATACTTTTAACATGTGTGTCTAGTAATATTTAGCGAAATCACTTTTCATGACCCAGACTCAAGCTCTTGTTTACTGTGAGCATCCACCCTGCCAGTGACACTGTACCTCACCTTTTTGATGAAGAGGCAGGTAAAACAAAAATTAATTAACCTGCACGGATCAGTGTCAAATTGTCCCATGACATCACTTATATCTTTGATGGCGGTGTTTTCTGTCTTAACTTGATAAAAGCTGACACAGTTTGCGATGTTAGCGTATGTATCACGAGCCAACCTCACTCATTCCCTCCTGCCCCCGTTGGCCTGAACCTCCACCAGAGATCCTGCCCTTCCCTGGTGTCTGTGTCTGCCTGGACCTAGACGCTGCTTTGTGTATCTTCTCTATACTCTCTTCTTGTCGTTTTTTTTTTTTTTTTTTCCTTCCCTGCGAATCCATACAGTTGTATTTGACTGCCGCGGACAGTAACAGCGGTCTCAGCTGGCAGTTAAAGCCTTCGGAGAGTTCAAGATCGTTTTGGTAACCTCATCTGCTATGCTAACAGGTACAAAACATGCCCGCCTCCTCCACCCGCTGGCCTGTTCCTCCTCTGTACCACTTCCCAAACCCGACTCTACTCACCCTCTATTCAGGTCCCACCAGGGCTGCTGGACCCCCCCCTCCTCCCCACTCCCCCTCTGTCCTGACTCTTGCTAAGTGTCCCACCTGGTGTCTCACCTGATGTTTGTTTCCTGAGGCCCCGGGCTGCATGTCCCCCTACCCCTCTGCACCACAGATGTATTGGGAGGAACATGTGAAGCTGTAACTCTGCCCTGAGGCTCACTGTGACCTATGAGTCAATGACAAGTCAAGGTCAAATTAAGAAGCCGTTCAACTGTTTCACTGATCATGTGGATTTTTTTTTTTTTGTCTTGATTCTTTGTTTTGAGGGTGAACTAACTGGGATTAAGACCATTTATATTACATTTTAAATCTACCACAGGGAAGCAGCAGCACCACTTTTTTTGTATGTCCTTGAATACATTTGTCATCTTGGAAGTTTAATACAAAAAGTAGGTGATGTTAATTTTCTTGAGTATTTTCAGCTGCCATTTTTTTACCTTTTACCTTTTTTTTATTGCCTTATATTTTCCCTACTATCACTATTTGACTATTTAACTGTAAAAATAGGCAGTAAACTGACACCAATTTAACAAATATTGTATACTACACAAATATAAACTGTTCAGAGTAAGAAAGTAGTTCAGGTAAATATCTAATGATACATATTTTCCCTTAACATTCAAGGTAAGTCGTGTTGTTTTGTTAAGCCTATATTGGTGCTGATGGTCAGCTTTCACATCCTCAACAGGCTGTCCAAATGGCTCTGAAGGGAAAAGCGACCAAACACAGTGTTTCCACATGAAATGCAGCCTTCTTTGTGCTTGTATCGCCTGTATTTATTTATTTTTTTTTAAAAAGCATGGGTGCATCATAAATGTTTACGAATGACTGGCCCTGCCGATGTGCACGCAGGTTAAAAGCAAAAAACTTCCTCTAAAATCGGTTTATATTTCTACAATTCCTCTGATGTCCTTTTCCTTTGTAGCTGTTTGCTGTGATCTTCTTTGTATATTTGAATAATTTAAGATCCCTTTAGATTCCAGCACTGCAGAGTAACTAGTTTAAAAGGTAATCTGTGTAGAATTTTCTCTGATCTGTGCTCAGTAGCGATTTGTGATGCATGTATATTTTTGATGTTTCTCCACTGCTGCTTTTGATGTATTATTCAACAAAAGGGTTTTCTTCTTACTTTGCAAAGCACTGGGTCCAAAAGACACACTGAGCCTCTGAAATTGTTTGCAATTCCAACAGATAAAACTGTTTTTTAACATATGTTATAAAATGTGCTAATTGTAATTAACTATAAAGTGGCGTTTTCTGTTTTCATCCACAGTACACTTCCAGCATGCGGGCAAAGTACTTGGCTAACAGCCGACCGGATCCCAACAACCCTCCAGCGCACTAGACAACACTGGACTCGTCCCGTCTGCAGCACTGACGTCTCCAAAGTCACTCAGTCAGTCCTTTTCTCTCATCGATGATTTTTCTATTCACACACTCCACCGTCTGCTCCCCTGCACCATGAACCGTCTCTCTTGACTCGATGTGGAAAACCAAACGTGCTTTTGCTGGTCGTTGAAACAAAAACTGAAGGACATCCTGCAGAAACTCATCTCACGAATGAGGAGTTGGAAGTATTTTTAGTCTCTCATAGCTTTGAATTGTTTTCTGATATCTACAATCTTTGGCTGATGTTTACCACTGCAAGAATCGTCATTGTTGCCGGGAATTCATCTGCAACTCTGATGGAGCCCGGACTGATATATACTCCAGTTTATTTTATTTTTTTTCATTTGTCTACACATTTAACATTTGACATTTATAGCGTCACACCTAACAAGGCATTACAGTGTTGAGGACTCTGGAAGTGCTCATAGACAGTAACACTGATTACTACTGGTTGTTGTTTTGTAAAGTACTGTACTGCACTCTCTCATTGTTGTGGCAGAGTGAGAGAAACGCCTTACACATAAATATAGGAGGAAGGAAGCAATGTTTTCTTCACACTTGAAGCGCAGACATCCTTCCTCACAGAACACACTCAACACAGATCATCACAGTGTAGATTGATTGTACAGTGCAACATCTCAGCTCCTCAGGTCAGCTGTCTGCTTGTGGGACTTAATGCAAATCTGCTTAAATCAACCAGTAAGATTTGCATTTTCCTCCAAGGTAATGTTGACATACTGTATATCACATGTGCACAACACATTCATATTATTTTGACATTGGCTTGTTGTTGGATTTTTGTCTTAAATCTGATGTCTGGGACCAGTCATCCTGCATGTCTTACAGGTCTGAAATCTGAAAACTGTTATTTCCTGTGGCTTTTTTTTTTTTTTTTTAAATACATAGATGAGCCACTATTCCACAGCAGTGACTGTAACAGATTTTGAACCGCAGAGTGCTGCGAAGCTGTGAACTTGATTCTGGCACATGCTCTCAGAGGATTTGATAAGGACAAAGATGAGCTGCATGATGGCAATGCAGCTGTCTTGACAAGAGGAGCCTCAGCGGGATGACAACGTTCGATTTTTATACTACTGGAAGCAGAAACTTTTTTTTTTTTTTTTTTTTTAAACAGCTCCATGAAGACGATGGTGAATCACAGGAGGACGGAGGTGTCTTCTGCAACATTACTTTTTAAGATGATTTGCAGTGCCCTCTTCACCAGACTGCTTGTTATTCTCACCATGTTCCCGTTCAGTTGTAAAAGCCTCACCTCCCCTAACAGAACTGGGAATTGTTCCACACACATCCTCGAGTCTGTACGGCAACGATTTTCTCGACCAAATGCGACAGTTTAGAGATAGAAAAGTCCTTCCCACTGATTATCCCAAAAGATGTCTTAATGCAAGTTTATGTGAAAATATGCATATCAAAATTTGTAGGAGAATTTCAAAGAGAAACCTTATGCATTGGTAATGCAGTGTCTCACAAATGTGTTTTAGCATTTATAACAAAAAAAAAAAATGGTGAGTGGATGCTGTGAAGGGATTGCGACTAGCCTGATTAGCCTCTGCTCTCTATCATCTGTCGGGCTCCTTTTACCTGTTGAAGCATGACGATCCTTCAAATGTGGAGTGAGATGTTTGTACTACTGCTGCTGCTTCAACTCGCTTCTCTTAGATGTGCATTGTGATCAGTACAAGAGGTGTGTGTTCGAGACTGTGCCAACAAGCGAAGCACAAACTTTTTACTATCTGAATATCTTTTTAAATGTCTTTACTTTTAGGCCTGTTTGTAAAGTTGACCGCTCCTTGGTTGCCTGTGCAATCAAACGAGAAAATGAGCCTGACTTTTTCAAATCATTTACGCTCTGTAAGACATTACACTGATGCAATCTCTCTGTTTTTGGGTAGTAGTCATATTCTCTTTGTTGTTTGTTATGCAAGGCAGTTGTACAGATTTCAAACATTTTTAAAATGAAGAAAAAAAAAGTCGCTGAAATTGACGTTAACTTTTTAAAATTCATTTTAAGCTTATTTCACATTTTTAAACATTTTTTTCTATTTGATTTGCTTGTAGTTTTTTTTTTTTTCATTTTAGAATCTGTAGCAGACACAGATGTGAACATGTGTTGCTTCATTAATGTGAATATGGTAAATAGATTTCAATTTTTTCATTGAGTTTTTTTTTTTTCTGTAGATGTAATCAGTTTATTTTATACATCATTTTTTTTGCTATCTCTAAAATGTGTACATGTAAAACCTGTGGTTATATTGAGCTTGAATGCTGTGTTTTAAAATTAAACAAACCTTAACTGTAATGCACCGGATTGTTTGTTTTATTGATTTCAGATTATGCTATTGGAGAAATCCATCCTGACATCCTCACCAGGAACAGACACTAGGTAGCAGCATAACATTGCCGCCTTCCACTGCCGGCTTGTTCCCCTAATTTACTGAAGAGGCATGTATCATTTCTTCTACTAAACAGTAGTTCGGGAAGTATATTGTATTTTAATGCCGCCCAGGGGGTTTGAATATTGCCTTAAGCAGCATTTCTGCAAGAAAGGATCTATGCATGTTGGTTTTTATCTCTGTTGCAGTGCAGTGACAGACCTCGGGCTTCGATGCAGATCAGTTTGAAAGGAAAAAGGCTATCTTGTGTGTCTGACCTCTCCGGGCCGACAGCAGGCGAGAGGTCAGTGTCAGCACGGGGCCACCAGTCGGGTTTTGTCAGCTTCCCTCATACCGCCAGCCAGCTGCTGCTGCTCCAAACACCTCCTCCTCATGCAGAAGGTTGGGCTCTTAAAATGGATTATGAAAGAGAGGGAATGGATTTTACAAAGTCAGATTCAGTTAAAATATGCACTGCTAAAAGGTCTTTAGGCAATCAAAAATACAAATTTTGGCAGTAAATATGCTTTTTTTTCCCCCCCTAATCTTTTGAGTTAGTTTCTGTCTCAAGAGATGAATATAGAGATTACATCATCTCCTAGTTTCCCCGCTGTTTATTGTTGGGGCCGAACTAAACAAAGCAGTAAACAAACAAAGCATGACGGCGGCATTTAAGTTTTTACAACCCATCCTACACACAGAACAGAGATGCAAATGAAATTTCACACGGCCTCACTGTCGAGGAAATTGAATTACCCTGCTTGTTGCTGGACTGAAGGAATGCATTACTAATGCTTTGAGGTGGGGAGCTGAATGGAGCGGGGTAGGGGGGGGGCAGTAGGGGTGCCTGCACCCTCTGACCCCCCACCCCCACCGCCACCCCCCCCCCCCCACAGACACTTCCTGAGTCTGACTGGGCTCTCTGCCAGGTGGACGGACCACAGCTCTCCCTCTGCCAAGCAGCTGCATGACGGACAGGAGACACACGAGAGTGTTTGAGCTGCACAAGGCAAGACTTCTATTTAGAAACGCCCCGTTTAATCAGCCTTAATAAAGCAACGAGCCTCCCTTCACATATTACTGAGACTTTGGTTTATATCTACTTTTTGTCCAAATGAAATTCTGGTGGAAACTTTCTTTATACCCACAGGAAATGATGTATCGGAGCATAAATCTACAATTTTGCATGTTTTAACCTTATCTACTACAAATCATGTCTACAGTTCATTACTAATTGGCATTTTCCCAAAGCATGCCGTCAAATGTTTAGATGTATTTCCTACCTTGTAATGTGGAACTACAGAGACTCATAGTGGACATTACACCCTTCTTGCTAGCACCTTCAAGCCTCAACATCTGCAGAAAAGTGCTGTACCTTGCATGGCTGTTGTGAAAAGCATGATGTAAATCTTGTCATATCTTGCATTAAAATGTTAATATCCAGCAGCCAAACCTCCACTGAGTATTGAAGTTAAGATTTTAAGAATTTAACAATACAAAACTTGATTCTATACTTTGGAAAATGCTTGGCATAGTAAAAAGCATATAGGATTTATAGTTAATGAAATAAAATATGCAAAAAACACTGTTATAGTCCTGCAGTCTGTACAGAGGAGGCTGAATTATAAGCAGGACCGGATCTTTTTCTTCTTCACTGCTCACAATGTTCACTTTTACCACTCATTTGTCAACATGTGCACCTTGTCATCGCGGGACAGATGAGGCCAAGTGGAGAGTGAATGCGGACGCAGGACGTGAGCACCTTTTGTGTCCCGCTTCTGGAGGGAATCCTGCTTTCATTGTTGCCGCCGTGCCGACGAGGGAGAGGCAGTCAAGGAGACAGGGAGCCTTGCTTGTCTCTATTGTGTCTCAGGGCTCAGAGGGAGGCAACTGTGTCCTGGGAGTCGGTGCTCACGTTATTCACACCTCACCTCCTCCTTTGTACGCATCACCCGGACCAGTCAGAGGGAGCACGTATCCAATGAGGGATTTATGGAGCTGTCCAGTTATCCCTCTCCTACTCACACACAGAGATCCTCCTGTTCACTGTGATGCTTTCGTGGCTTTCTCAAGCATTTCCCTTTCCTTCCTGTTCTTTTAAAGTCATCTGAAGTCTTCGTCATGATCCAGTGGTTCACCACCAACTCCACATCAGAGATTTAACCACATTATCTCAGCTCACAGCCAGGACATTAATGTTTCCTTATTACCAAAGTTACAGCAAACATTCAAAAACACAATTTATACCATGGAAACGGTCAAGGTTTTTGTATTCAGGCACGACATTTTCAAGTGGTTTTGGCTAATTTTACAAGGATAACCTAAAAGTTTTATGTCTTCACAAAGGCCCAAAATCTTATCAGGTTGAGTTAACGCTGATCAGGCATGGCCGCCGTCATTTGCATCCTGATTTGCATTTGTGCACAGATGACACGGTTATTTTACTTTAATGCAAATGACCTTATTGTTCATTTTATGTTGCCGTGTACACTAGACTGACAGTTATCTGACCATTTAAATACAGCAACGCAAAGATATGATTCAATAATCATTTTTATACCTTTTCTCCAAACAACCAGCATGAGGATGAGGAAAATCACCCAATGAATGAAGTTCATATCAGTGAAACTAACACTGAAAGTATGATTGATGTCAAACATTTCCTGCAAACTTGTTGCCACTTAAAATGAAAGATTATTATTTATCATTTTACATAACCCAACATTAATAAGTACAAAATTACTTCTTTTTTTAATCCTTGTATGTCATAAAGGACTCACAACATGACGCAGAGTGATCCTGAAAAATAGTTTTATTTACTGCAAAAGAGAATATATGTGAAGTGAAAAAGTTCAAAAGCTTTTTATTGAGATTGATATAAGAATATTGATTTAAAAAAAAAACATTTTAAGAGTTAAAATCAATAATTCTGGTTTCGGTAGCCTGACAGTTAAGACATATACCATATAACCCTTTGTTACATGTCTCTCTCATTCATTCATTTCCTGTCTGTATCTCTACTGTGAATCTTAAAAAAAAGCCAAAAAAAAATCTTTAATTGTGATTATTTATGTCAAAAGCCTGAATGTTTTCCTTAAAATATTAAGATTATTGGCAGGAGACTTAAATTTATCTTAGAAAAACAACACAAAATCATTTCCTGTAAAACATCTTCCAACAGAGACAAAAAAAAAAAAAAGTCCAGGTCAGCTTGAGCCAGGCATGCTGGTCTGCCTCCAGATTCCTCAAATCCTCCACTCAAGTGCTGCTCACTACAAAGTTCAAGTCCCTCTACAACAGCGATACGTGATACCTGGATTATACTAGTATACTCCCACTTCGGCAGCCCTTTGGAGCACATGTTGAGCAGGATTAAGGCCTGTGCCAGTTGCTGTGAGATCTCTCTGTGGAGCCAATGGGAATTGTCCCCGCCGTTCCTAATCCTGCAGACAATGCAGGCTGTTAATTGGAGACTGACTGATATAGCGAAGGAAAGTCATGAAGACAATGTGCAAGTGGCCACCGTCTCTGTAATCCCCCGCGCTCTGAGGAATGTTCCTTTGTGGCGTTCAGCAGATCAGAGTTCGTTTCTCTACTCAAACTCCCAACACCTCCTCGCCTCCCACTGTGGGGTTTTCCATTTTTACTGGCAGTTAAGGCCACTGTTTTGTGTTTTGAGTCAAGCAAAAAAAAAAAAAAAAAAAAAAGCATTGTGGCTTTGCAGAGTTGTGAAATTTCACATCTTCTACTTAGAGCAGTGATGGAAGGTGCAAGAAAGCACACCCAGGTGTTTGTGTTTCAATCGGCAGGATACAAAACTTGCAGACTTGCAATGTTTCCTGTCACTCCACGTGAAGACAGAGCTGAGATAATGTCGTTGTTAGGACTTGTGTAGCTGGTGTTTTTAAAGATATTTTTTTTTATATTTCAGTAAATTTATCTTTGTGTAAATTAAAACTGCTGGGCTCCAGGAAATATATCACTGTTTGACAAGTTTGACAGGATAATCAGCTGTTACATGATACTCATGATGTGCTTCTATTATTTTGTGGTATTTCCATAAACGAATTTAGTTTAAATGACAGCGTGACATACAGAATATCCAGTTGTGGGATTTTAAGATTAAAAAGTTAAACTCTCCCTCCCATTCAGAAATGGTTGAGAACCAGACGCAACAATCATAAAACTCTCAACTGCTTGATGTCAGCTTCCAGCTCAAGCAAGCGGGTCATTATGCGGGTGACAAACAAGACACTCACATGTTTTTTTTTTTATTTGCCTTCTCCCTGAGGTGAAAAAAGTGGGCCGAGAAGCTGCGTTTCTCCAAACGGAGACAGACACAAGTCATGTGGGAGGTTCATGTTTTGTAAACAGAACGTGATAGATATTTTAGATACTGGATCCTTTATCGCTGGTGGATAATGAGGCATAGCAACAGCCTCCAGTCATATTTCACCATCGCCCCGCTGACAGGCAGGTGGTGCAGCAGGGGTGGACGGCTGCAGTTGGATGTTTGTGTTCTTTTAATCTCTCACCTGTCACCACACTGGACATATGCAAAACAGCATTACTGAAACTATTCCACTGCTAAGAGTCTTTTTTTTTTGCAGATGTTACGCCACATTTATGCTTTCAGTCATGATACTGACATTTCATTTAAAGACATATCATGTTTAAGTTATGCACATAACATGTATATTTGTATATATATAAAGTCTGAGACCACTTTCTACATTCACTTGAATGGTTCCAAACTTTTGACAGTATATTACTTCTATATATAATATAGTTTTTCCTTTTTAGTGCAACTTTTACATACTTTGTTCTATTTTTTGTTCTATTTTAATATTTGTAAGCACATTCTCTATGTGTGTAGCATGGAGAGGGCTACAACTGAACTGAAATTCATTGTGCAATCCTGCGTCGTATAATCACAATTAAAATTAACCTTGAACCTTGTGTTGCAGTTTGCAGCGGAAGAAGAAGCCAGATTTCTTTGGGTAAAAGTAAGTAAAAGTATTGATATCTCTGTTTAAAAATACTCCAAAATGTAAAGATTTGGAAAAGAAAGTGTTAAGTATCATTGTAATGCCATTTCAACTAAATAATGAGTACTTTAATACTTTAATTACATTTTGCTGGTAATACTTATCTTCTTTCACTTGTACTGGACTATTGCTACACTGTGGTATTGCAAATACTTCTTCCAACATAGTGTTAAAAACGCAGCCTCAGAACATTTTCCAATAATAAGAATCTGTGAAAAAGACTGAACATTTTTTTCCAATTATCAGTGTAAAATATCATCGCTATCAGCCCTCAGAGGCACATGCAGGCCGAACCCTGGCAAACACATAGCCAAAGATCCATCACCAAAGCCTTCCATGGGAGACAAATTGCTCGGAGCAAACATCCCCACCACAAACCATAATCACAGCTTTGCCTTCCAGAGATGTATAGTGGGAAAAGCTGGAGTCTTTTATGTGTCTAAATCTCATGTTCAAACAGACATCAGTCATCTGCGCCCACTTTCCTCTCGCTCGCTGTGCGTTGACTCATAAAATGTTTCCAATAAATTTGCGCAGAAGTTTCAAATCATACTTTGTATGAAATAAAACAATCAAGGCAGCTTTTTGACTGGTAGCTTTAACCACTGATTCGGTGACAAATATGGTCGATCGGCTTTCTTCAGCTTTGCGAACGCGAGGATGAGAGAGAGATCCCTCCTCTGGCACTGCACCCATGGGAAAAGAGGGCATGTGGCTTAAGTGTAAAACTCTTGTATGATTAAATTGGCAAGCTGTGAATGTGCAAACAGTAATCGGATCAGAAGCGGTTTGATCTTTTCCTACAAAGGAGAAAGGTTTTTACATAAATAACAAATCATTAGAGTGTTGGTCTAATCGGCCCTAAATCTTTTTTAAAGCTCAGACTCTCAAAACTGTCACTTGTCTGTAACATTTTTTAAGTCATAACTGAAGAGACGTGCACAGTATCACAGTCTTATAGTGTTTGTATTCGCTTTCATTAAAAGGCATATTTAATCAGTAAAAGGTCTGCATGTGAAGCGTTGCAATGAGAGGAAATAAAGTGGGAGTGTGAGATTTCAAATTTGCCTAAAACCATTTCCTTGTAATCCCTCTGCATCAGTAATCCTTCACACATACCAATCTGTCACATCTGTAAGCAACTTTCAATGAATGGCAGTTGTTATATGTGATTACTGTCCTTTGGTGGTTTTCCACTGTTTATCTTTTTTTAATGTTTGCTGTTGCAATTATGTCTGTTCCCAGACCAGCAGCTGCAGAATAATAAATAAAGTCAGACTGAGCTTTTACGCTATCAGAATTTCAATTTACACCCAGAGCCAAGGCCCCGAGTTCTCATCCTCACGCAGGGAGACAGTTTGGACAGAAGAAGTTTATCACGGAAGATGAAACCACTTCACACACTAAATGTAGCTTTGTACTGCCAGCACCAGTGTTCAGATCCTTACTTTTTACTTACTTACTTTTACTGAAGTAAAAAGACCAAAACATTCATGTAAAAGTCTTGTATTCAAAATCCTACTTAAAGACCCCCTTCAGACAGATAAAATACTGTATTTTTTCCAGAAAAACTACTCCTTCTCCGTCATTGAATAATCCAGAATCTATGAATATGTAAATATTTTCAGTTTCAAGACTTTAACTGCTAGAAACAAGATGTCTCCTCCTTTACTGTAGCGTCCGTTCTCAGTGTTTGTGCGCTGGAGGCTTCAAGTTTCCACATCACACTTGTGAAAGCGGCATACTGGACCGTGATTGGCTCCAAACTAGTTGTGATGTCACAAATCATGCTCATAGGTTAAACTCTGATTTTCAGTGAGCACAGAGGAACTTTTCCCCTTCGGGAGATGAAAGTGAAGACAGTTTTTTCTAATGTCAAACTCTGCTCAGACATCATTCTGCACAGTGAAGTGAATCCAATGGAAGGAACAATAAGACAAACACATTTCTGAGTGGAGGGAGACTTTAAGTAAAAGTGCTTGCCTTTGTTACTGAGATTGTTAATACTGATGCATAAATGTGTGAGCAGCATTTTACTGTTGTAGCTGGTCGAGCTAGTTTAAACTGCTTTATAGGTAGTTTAGTCCAGTTTTCCCAACATGGGGGTCAGATCTTTATATGATTAATGCCATAGGAAAGAAGAAAAAACAAAGTTCTGCTACACAAATTTGTATGTCATTTTTGGATAATTTGACCTTTTGGGGACACAAACAGTTATTTAAATAAAACCATCTCAGAGGTTTAGAGAGGAAATTCCTCTTTGGTGGAACAATAACACCTCATAGGCATCTGAAACATGACAAGCAGCCCCAGCTACACACTGCTTTTCACACTATCATTTGTTTTTCCATGTAAAATCCAGAAAAGTAACCAATAACTGTAGATGTTTAAGCTGAAGTATAAAGTAGCATAATATGGAAATACTCAAGTAAAGTACAAATACCTCAAATTTGTACTTAGTATAGTATAGTAGTTGAATAAATGTACTTTCCACCACTGGTTGTCTATTGGCATCAGTGTTGTTTCTTCTGGTTTTCATTGCAACAACATGCAACTCTGATTATGTGAATGTAAACTATGTTTTCTTTCCGTCAGATTTCTTATTTGACTAAACGTCAAGTGACATTAAAGCACTGAATAAGTAAATAACTGATTATTTTGAACATAAATTGTGAACTTGGAAGAAAGTCAAAGAAAGACACGACCAAATATGTAAAGTTTCTCAGTGGTTATGCACTTTTATTCAAAGTTTTAGGTCCCACCGTGGGTCCCATGGTAGTTAATACCAGGATCAGCTCATAATCCCTGAGAAGGCAGTATTGGGAATGAACTGTTCGAACCCTCCAGATACTGGAGAATAAACACCACAGTCATTTAGCACAGTTCAAAGCAGTACAAAATCATGTCCAGGTCATTAAAAGCGTATGTAAACCACCAAGGGAATTACATTCTAAACATATACAATCACTACTAAACAAAAGGTACAGTACACAATACTGTAATCAAGATGTACAGTGCGACCCAATATGGGTGAGAGATGACACGGAGGGAATAAACACCTCCATGTGGAAACACTGATGTTGCTCTTGTTAAGTTGTCACCTCACAGGCCTCGACAGCCATTATTATGTGTAAATACAGAACATTCATGTTAATAAAAACAGAGAGGCTCATCAGTCTTTTGTGCAAACTATTATAGACTGCGGCTCAGATTACACATGTGGTTGTTATTTAGATGCCATTGATTCAAACTGCTTTTTTCTTTCCGTTCTGGGCTCCGTCCAGGCTAAAAGTCAAGAACTGCTGAAGCGTTCGAGGTGAGCATCTTTCCAGGAGCAAACGATCAGCTCATTTGAAACTAAGCTGTGCAATTTCAAACAAATAAAACATTTTTTTCAAAGCATTTCAAAAGCTGATTGCAACCCCCGAATCAAAATCTCTTCCACTCATCATTTTTTCCCTGATTGTTACAAATGCAAGGAGTGTTATTAAATACATAAGAATGAATACATGTTGAGATTTTGAGGGGGGGTTCTTTTTGTTAGTTTTGACACAAATCTGAGGCATGTCGTTATAGGACGTAAATTAGGTCAGGCCGCCTAAAATATCAAAAGTGCTTTGTCCTGATATACCTCAGATTAGGTCTCCTAAGGATGCATTTGGAAATCTGCCTACTGCCAGCTCAAGTTGCAGGAGAAATAACACTGTGAACTTAAAAGCACAACAACATCTTCATATTAGAGCGTTTGTCCGGAGTCATCTGAGTAAAAAGATCTAAACAAAAATACCTGGAGAAGCCAATTATATGTGATAAAAAAAAGCCCAAAAGCCTACAAAGATAGACCTGTATGGCTTTCAATTCTTTTAAAGCTAAAACAAAAAAAGTAACTGTTAATGAAAAGCTGGCAAAAAGGCTTGAATATATGACAATACATTCTATGAGAATTGCAGATACATTTACAAGCAACGTATACGTACATCACAAAGCTCAACTGATTGCCTGCAAAGCTTTAACGCTGAAAGCTACTTCCTGCCCAGAGCTGGAATCCTCCACCCGAGCAGTATGGGGCGAGGTCCTGGCTCCGGACAGGAAGGAATAGTCCCGAGGCGGGCCGCACAGCAGCCCAGTAAAACTATTAAAGACCGCGCACCACCGCAGCAAGAATACAGCAGCCGCGCGGTCTAATACCAAACACTGGTCCCCACGAGCCTTTCAGATACCGAGGCACGACGGGGACGAGGATGAGAAAAGAGCGGTTGCCCTAAAAGGCAACCTGGGGAGGACACCAAGGGGTGTCTGGATACAGGAGACAGTGCACAGACTTGAACCTGGAAGAAAGAGAGAGGAAAAAAAAAGACTTAGATTTATGTTGAAACTGAGGTTAAATGCGTGTCATTAAATTCAGAGCAATCTCTTACCTTGATGGATCCTCCTCCACAGGAAAAGCTCCTTTCAAATTGATGATATTGCTCTTGTTTTCAAACATCCCATAACTGAGGGTGATCTGGAAGACGAATGATAGGGAACACATGTAAAAAACAGCGTCCTCATGCTTCCTCTATGCTCCAAAGCACTCAGATGGTGTATAAAAAAAAAAAGAGGATGAGCTGAGCCTCTCACCTGCTTGTGAATCTCAGATCTTGACACTTGTTGCAGGTTCTCCAGGTGGGAGTGAAACAGGTTGCTGCGGGTCAGCGGAACCCCCAGAACCGACTCGATGATGTAGCCGATGGTGCAGTCGTCGGGCAGGCGGATCTTCTCCGCTGTGTTCATGAAGTGGCCGCCGCTGTAAAAAGGCAGAAAAATGGACAGACACCTGGTCAGCCTTGATGTGACACGCCCTACTGTGGAGGCACAGAGTCTCTACAATAAAATAATAACTCAGGATCGTGATTCTGTGTCTTACCTGGCCCATGGGCTCATCTTCAGCGCCAGACCCCGGCTCACACAGAAGCCGGCTCCTCCGGTAGCAAACCAGAAGTTGACTGGTTTCTACGAGAGACGACAGAAAAGTTTGTTAATATACAATATTATCTGAAAAATAACCTGATCTTGAAAATGTTAAGCGCACAAAAACACGATTCATCTACGCACCATCTTATTGTCCCCCAGCCTCTCTGTGGCCTCTATGGGCCGGTCCAGGCTGGGTTTACCGATGTACATGTCCTGGGTGTGGGGATACTGGGACAGCTGCTTCACCAGAGTCCGAACATTTACGTAGTTGTCGTCATCTACGTGACAGAACCACCTAGGAAGCAGAAACAGAAGCGTCATTAGACCCTGAGACATTCAGACAAACACAAGAAACATCAGAATCTGAAACAAATATGTACTTACTTTTTCCCAGACTCTATGAACTTGTCATATTCCACCGCCATCTTACAAGACAGAGCTTGTCGGCTATGAGCTGCAGAGCAGTTGGTATTGATTGCATGACTCCCTGCGGCATCAATAAGAAAGAAATACGAGTTAGATAAGAGAGCCACATAAATGGAGGCTCTATGTGTTTTAACATCATCTTTCCTGGAAGCAAAAAGCTCAAAGCAGTATTTTTATGATTTGTTCTCTCATAAATTCAGCTTTTTGCTAACACAATGTGCATCTCTGTTCCCAGCATGAACCCCCCCAACATCATAAAACTTACCAATTTTCTTTTTTAGCTCCTCATCTTCTCCGTCTGTGAAGATGTAGGTCTGTAAGCAAACAAGGGAAATAACAGATAAGTGGACTTGGTCTTTGAAGCCCGCAAAATCAAAACCACTTGATCATGTGAAGCGGTCACACGATGGACCCCAATTCGGCAGTGTGTCCAAAGACCTCCTCCCTCATATGAAGCCTGGTGTGATTAGCATCAATCAACATGTCTTTTATGCAGTGGAAAACACGTTGAGTTAAACAACCCCCTGCTCTAATAAGGGCCTTTTGTCCTGTGTTTCACTCTCTCCATGGCAACTATGCGGCCGCCCCGAAGCATCCCAGACATAGAACAAAGGAGGAGGCAGACTGTCCACCCCCCCCACATACACACACACACACACACACCCCATT
This sequence comes from Scomberomorus guttatus, assembly GCA_038419695.1. Lineage (NCBI taxonomy): Eukaryota > Metazoa > Chordata > Actinopteri > Scombriformes > Scombridae > Scomberomorus > Scomberomorus guttatus. The sequence goes on from CM076459.1 coordinate 3,332,977, forward strand.
CATGCATCCCATCCCCCGGCTGAGCCCCATCCGCTGTGCTGGACCTGCTGCCGAGCTTCAACATGTCGAATGCAGCTAAAACAGTAGCATACAAATATTACAGTCAGTGCATATATGATAAACCACCAACACAACCCTCTGTCCTCTCCACTGCTGCTGTATGACTGACAAAAGGTTAAAAGAATCAAACCACAGGACTGCAGACGCTTGTTAAATGTAGCAGTTAGTCATAAAAGGAGTTCCCAACAAAGGGCACCTTACAGGAACACACTTTAAAGAGCGGGGAGGGATTAGACTCCTCTTTATGATAGCTCACACTGAGCAGGTGCAAGGTGGGTGAATAGTGCTGATGAAAAAGGTGCCGGCCTTGGGCTTTGTAACCGCCCGCGGTCTGTTTACACTTCACCTGAGGTGAGCCAGCACCTGCCGAACATCACGCTACCTTATCTACGCCACGTGTCTCTACACGCCAGGTCACGGTGCCTTAACCCTCACTGACGGCGCGCCTTTTGTCAGCTATTACCCACGATCACGCAAAGCCTGCTGATCAGCAGCCGCGGCGCTGACTTTACTTGAAATAAAAAGACACATCTTTCTGCTCCAGTTTTTCCCCTCTCTGCACAAAGCAAGGCCGCTCGAGCCATTTGTGGAATAAACTGTGAGCAGATGTTGCGCGATGCTAAAGCCGTGAGCCTGTATTTGTTTAAGGAAGGGTGGTGGTTTCACTGGTGAAGGGATCAGAGGCTGGCGCTGTTTGCTTTAAATCCTGTTGAATAGACAGCCTAATCACTGAGGCAGCTGCCAGAGCTGCCAGGGCACTGACAGAGAGAGAGAGGAAGGGGAGGGAGGGAGGATGGAGGAGAGGGGTGGAATCTCACTGCTGATTAGTAAATCGAAAACCGTGTGTGGCCATTCACCCCCACTTCACCCCCTATCCTGCCTCCCCCGCTCCCTCTGAGCCACATACATGGCCAGAGCCTCTTGAATAGAACAATGCTGTGAGTTTTCATGCTGGGTAAAGTCTCCACTGGGTAAATTCTAAATATGTTTGCCAGCATTTGCATACAGCTGCAGGAGTTAACTAAAGAGAAGCCTCCTGGGGAAGGGTTTTTCTCTGTCTTTGTTCTTTAACTGAAACTTAAAAGCACAGTTACTTTCATGGAATACTAATTCATACCGAAAAAAGAAGAAAAAAAAAAGAAAAAAGATGCCTGTGTGTGAAGCAGAGATAAGAGTTGGGGCACGGGGTGAGGAAAAGAGGGAGATGTGAGCAAAGAGAGAGAGGGGGGGGGGGGGGGGGGGAGGCTGCGCTCCTGACCACAGGAAAGCCTGGCACGGCCCTGTCTGAGCTGAACGTGGTGCCTGGCTGGCTGTCTCCAGCTCCACGGGAAGGAAGGGCACCGAGCCCCCCTTCTTCCATCAACCACCTCCACCCTGACTCCTTCCCCCTCCTGTCCCACACATTCAAAGCATTTCAGCACTTTTCATCAGGACAAATGATTTGTAAAACAGCTCACAAGAGAGCTCGAAATCGCTGAAGCCGGACAAAGCGCCACTAAAAGTAGCCCCTTTAAAGTAATTTCTAAAACAACTGGCACACATTTTTAACAACAGGCTGTCCTCTTCAATGACACCCACCCACTTTCTGACCACTTGTACTTTACTACTTCATAGTTAAGCCATTTTATTAACTCAACTACAGCGCCAAGTGTTTTTTTTTTTTTTTTCTTTTCTAAATGCTTAAAGCGCACATTGTTGGAGCGCTGGCTAATTATCTTACTCTTAAAAGAGGAATGCATGCCACACCACCATGAAGATGTTGGTGCCAGCTGTTCAGACACTTGCAGAATGAATTTAAGCTCTGATAACGCAGCTACGTGCCAGATTTATAAATCAGTCTAGGAGAGGGAGGAGGATAGGGGGGGTTTAGCTGCTCCAACTTTAAGATTAAGCTGTCTTGATGCTGCTGATCTAGAGTCTGGAGCAGGAAATACTGTGATCCATTTTATTCTTTTGTTTGAAGACCTCTCTCTCTCTCTCTCTCAGTAAGGCGTTTATATTGTTCCAGGGTGATGAATGGGGGAAATAATAGAAAACAGGAAGAGGTGCTGTTTATGAAAAAGCTGAAAAGGAGACTTTTTGTTTCAAAAGCACCAATTAACGGATAAATTGGGTTTGGAATTTATTAGCCACAACAGGTAATCATTTACATAATAACTGGTTGGAATTTCAAAAAAAAATTAATGGGCTCAAAGATTAAGGAGGCCACAGGTACTATTGTGTCAACAAAACTATCAGAGAGATAATCTACCTTCCCTGTTCTCATGTAAACAGCCGCAGATAGCAACTCCATCTGCATGAGAGTGAAGAGATCTCACTTTGAGCAGAAAAATAACAGCACTGTCAGGAATTTAAAAGAAAAAGTCGTCTAAAACTGCAGCTTTTGCAGAAATAATACTTTTGTCCCTTGTGTCTACAGCTATAAAAGTGATCCAAACTCCACAGATGTTCCATCAGCTGAGTGTGAGAATCAAACCTGGACGCGGAGGATGGCCATATGTACATGGTGGGAACTGGGAGCATCATATGGCCGTCTTTTGTTCTGTCTCTCCTGACCACCTGGCACCCTTCCTCCAGGAACTCCCTCTTGCATTGTGGGCTCAGTCTGTCCTTTTTTTTTTTTTATCCGCGCAGCCACCCACCAGCTGCCTGCCTATAAGCCCTGCTGTTGTCAAATATGGGTGAACTAACATCATCCAGTACAGTAATTACAACCAATTAGCACCATCAATTCACATATACACTGATGCTGAAGAAGCCTGGTTTGGACAGCTGTGCAGGTAATCCTAATTCTGCCTGATCTGTACTATCATTACAGTTTTTACAGACATTAAACACATCTCAACCTCATCACCACACAAAGAGAAGAAACTTCTCCCCAACCTGTGTGTGACAGCGCCCGAGGCAAATTAAAAAGACTTTTGGAAAAGCACATGTCACACCTCTGGATGCAGGATAAAATCACTTTGACTAGCCACTGTTTTCTCCAGCCGTGAGTGTCTTTGTGCACCCTCTAAAAAGGAGCGTGGTTCTCAAGGCCACATTTTCATTCTCAGCGTGCTACTTCCCGGCACAAACTTGCCTATAGATGCACCCCTTTGTCCCTGGCATCCCCTTAACGAAGCCCCCGTTTTCCCATCCCTCCGTATGCTTGACCCAGACTCAGCTCCCACGTTCCCATGGAGAGAGGGGAGACAAGGGGCTGGGAAAGCTTTTCTTCCCCCTTCAGAAAGACGCTTTGTTAGTGCTGGAAGGGGGACAGCGCTGGAGTCGGTGCTGTGAAGCATCCATTGCAACCAGGGGCATTCACAGGGACACCCACAAGAGGAGGGATAATAGAAAGTGGGGAGAGAGGGGGGCTGCGAGAGGGACAAGAGGGAGTCCTGAAACTGCTCCCTCCGTTCTCAGGGACATGTCACTCAGAGGAAAATAAAAAGTGACAGAGCCGAGGAAATTCAGCATGGTGATCACGGATTGTATGACCATTTTAGTGTGTCATCTGGTGACAAGGGGAACAATGCAGAACAGTAAGCAGCAATCATACAGGCGTCACCTGCATGTTGGCAGCACAGCAGCGCAGACTCAGCAGCAATGACATCAACCCAGAAACAAGGAGATAATTTCCCAAAAAGCTTGAAGCTTTCATCTTAATTTTTCAGCTCGTTCATGTACAGTATTTGATGATGCAAGTGAATAAGAATTCATTTTTTCCTTTACCTGCTGCATGTTTCTTGAGATCCAGGTATCCAGAAGTAGATTCAGCCTGGACTGGTGGAACTTCTTGGTGGTCTTCACTGCGATGAAGATGTCATCGGCGCTGATGTCCTCGGCTGGAGGCGGTTCAGCGGCGGACGCAGAGGAGCGTGCGGGCTTCTCCACCTCCCTCCGTCCCCGGGTCAGCTTGGTGAAGTACGCCGAGAATCCTTTCTTAACCTGTGCGCTCCCGGGCTGCGCGTCCTCGCCCTCCACCTCCTCTTGGGCGGCATCTTGGAGAAGAGAGCGCGTCCCGGAGTCCTCTGCGCTCGTCACCTCATCTACCTGAACCCGGTGATGCTGCACAGCGACCAGGAGCAGCAGCAGGCAGAGACATGCTGTGCTGGCTACAGAGATAGCGGTCTTCTTTCCATTATTTTTCAACATGATTGAACCTAAAAAAAAAAGTCTAAAAACTATGAAGCGGAGCAACGAAATCCCAAAGCAAAGTCCATATGGTATTTTTTTCTCAAAAGAACAAAAAATTATAAATGAGGTGTTCGTTAGGGTGCATAGCTGGACAGCAAATAATTGTAATGACACGAGGGGGCATATATAAGCTTCCATGCTGGCCACGCCTCATGGGTGGTCCCTGAAGGCAGCATGTCAGCCAGTGACGCTGCAATGGGGCGTGGTTATAGCTATCTGTGTGTGTGTGTGTGTGTGTGTGTGTGTGTGTGTGTGTGTGTGTGTGTGTGTGTGTGTGTGTGTGTGTGTGTGTGTGTTACTCAGTTTGACTTTTACACAGACAATACGAGTAAAAGATTGACCCAAAGAAAACAAAAGTGCAGGTGCTCAGGAGGAAAGGTGTGTTTCACACCTGCATCATTCACACAGTGACTCGCTTGACAAAAGCTTAATTCTCCAGATCTGAATCTGGTTTTTGGTGATTTTTCCTTTCAAGGTGAAGCTAATGGAATTCAGCCGAGTGTGAGCCCGGGTGTTCACCAGAGAAACAGGCTCTATTGTTCCTCGATGACCTTGTGAGGACTCTAAACAGTTGGCCATTCCTGAACACTTGTTATTCAAATTCTGGCTCTCACAACTGAGTGCCGTCTGGTGCTGGGACGCTGACCAAAGACACAAGTTCCATTTAGGCCGACACGCAGCTGGTGGAGCCTCAATAAACACCCAACTCTCAGCGACTAACAGATTTAGTATCAAAAGGAATGTCTGGTTAAACTGAGATCTTAAAGGACGACTTCAAATGTGGTGCAACGTCGGTGCCAAAATGACTTCAGGGATCGCTCTGTCGATTATAAACACCAAGTTATCCTGAGAAAATTAACAATATCCAAATTATGATGGTTTTGGTTCACAACTGGGACAAACTCCCAAAAAGTCAATGTTGTCCTTTAAGGTGTATGACACCACTGTGTTTCTTTGCAATTGTAGCCGTATGTTTCTTTCCAAAAAATCTGCAAGAGAAAAACTTCCTTTCCACTGCAGGTGTTTCATTCTTTTTAATTCTGGGACACACGGCACATAAGTTACCTCTCTGCTTTGTTGCTCCTGACAAGGCCTTTTGTTCCCTTTTTAAAAGTTTGCATAGAAAGGCGTCTAAAAGCAAGTGTAAGAAACCAGGCAGAGGGGGTTGTCTCTGTGGCCTTCATTCTTCTTCCGTCAACCGCCCTCTTTCTGCCGGGTTTGCAGGGCATTCGTCCCACCTCGGAAACTCTTTTCTAGTCTTTTGGACTCGTGAAAACAATGTCAGCTGTTAAAATGGGAAAGTGAAAAGTAAAGTTGTGTCAACCTCCCACTGCATTCGCAATGTATTTCAACCTTGTGCTCCCTCCACTGACACCAAACACAGTAGAAAAACACTTTTGAAATCATCCCACAACCTCATCTCATCTTTGACCCCCCTTGACAACACCACTGCTGAATTCCTGTGAGCCCACTTCCTCACCATAGTGCTCACAAGCCCGCAAATAAACACCACAGTGTGCTTGATTTTCCCCTGATCATATCAGCATGTTGGGGGATCTGAGCGGCCGGAAAAGCCTCAGTCGGGTGGTAAAATTAAAGGGCTGCTCTTTATAGTTCCTGCTTTTACAAACATGATGCACAGACAGCAGGTAAAGAATGGAAATTTAATTAATTTAATTAATTTTAATGGACATTTTTTATTTAATTTAACTACACAAGGACAAACATTATATCTGTGATCACCCCACTGCCGTCCAAAAGACGCTATTGCAGCTTTTTATTGACTGATACGCACCGCAGAAACTGGGAAACACATGTGTAAGACGTCAGCTAAAACTTGATCCGCTGCATAATGTATATAGATCCATCTTGTTGAAAAAAGACACAGCATGGAAGGCATTAGCACAAAGCCACATCTTTCTTTTGAACTCATAATGTTTCGATTTGGTTTCTATTTCAGTCTGTTTAACATTCCTCAGGATGATTCTCTTTTGTTTATTAGTGGCTGGTTCAAATATGTATCAACTGGATGCCAGTTTTTGACATTATATGAAAAGAAGCTGCAGTTCGAGGTCAGTTGTGTACATCCTCCTCTGTGAGGGTCAGCGATGAGAGCCGGGCGGTGGGATCAGTCTTCGGTTCTGTTTATTTTCCCAGCGTGGACACACTAGCTCTGATGGAATTACAGGTCACACCAGAAGTGAGAGCCAGGGGACCGGGCGTCCCCTCAGAACCCGGTTTCAGTTTCCCTCCTCTTGCAACATTAGAGGAATCTCTCCGAGGACTCCGGCTGAGAATGCTTCAGCTTCTCCAGAGACAAATAAATATGACCCGTTTTTATTGATCCGCTGACTGAGTTCCCATAAGTCTTAATGAACTTCCTCCAGGTAAACACAATGTACCGTCAAAGTAGGACACAAGACCTGCAGATCCTTTGCTGAGATAAAGAAAAAACATTCCAAAACATTCAAGTTTGCACAGATGGCAATTTGCACTGGTAATGATCAGCCAGGAGCTACAAGACACCTGTATTTATCAAATATTTTAAAAATACAACATGCATCTTCCAGTAACACATATAAAGCCAAACGGGGGAAAAAACTTGCAACATTATGTTGTCCTATACACCTTTAAATAACATATTTATGTGAAAAATGTCACTAGAGAAAGAAAGACTAGACACAGTGTTGTGTAGTTGCCAGTAAAAAGGACAATAGAAAACAACATTGTCATTATTTAAATTGCACATTGAACAAATCCGCTTTTGTTCTTCCAGGCTCGACCTTCAGTTCAACATTAGGTGATATCACATCTCAACTGGGCACATCAAGATCTTTGTTAGATAAATCATATTAAACATATTTTTCAGTGTCATATTCATATTTTATCATCTGAAATGTACACAGTTTTGGTTTGGTCCATTGTTCTTTACCCTCAGCTAACGCAGATGCTCTTAACCAATGAATATTGACCTTTTCATTATTCAAAAAAGCCTCACCAAACTATAGTTGTGAAATAATGGATCCAATAATTTGTGTACCCCCCCCCGAAATATCTTTCTTGTCAGAAGCGTCAGATTACATGTCTGGCAGGTCTGCACGTAATCACATCTTTTATTTGTGATCTACAACTCAGCCTGGCCAAATAAGATCAAATGTTTTATATTATAAGAAATACCAACCTTCTTTCTTTCACATACTGCACAAACCCACTTATTGTTACTGGAAACAAGATATTCACTAGAGACCCCCCAGGTTTATATTTTCACTAAGAGCTCTATAAACTCAAGAGAGACCGAAAACCTGCTGACAACTTTGATTTATCCGCATATCACAATGTACATTTCAAGAGGTAGAAAGATGGTGGTTTTCTGTACTGTGAACCCCACCCCACCACCCCCTCCCTACGTTGAATAAATGGCCATTTTCCCAAACAATACACAAACGTGCTCTCCGCCTTATTGTATTCAAAGCGATATTCAGTGCCCTGCATCCTTCCTGAGATGGGACTTTGCAATAAACTTGCCACTGATTACTCTTTGTCATTGTACATTTTTCTAGGAAATCATTAATCACTTGTTGGACTCCACGTGTAAACTATTCACTTTAGATTTATTCAGAGGGTTGTTTTTACTTTGATAATAAAGTAATTCTTGTTTTGATCAGTGTTAAGAAATTATTCGGACATCCACAGTGACTGAATGCTGTAAAATAAAACTTAAAAAGAGGAGTGAATGATGTTTCATCTACAAATCACTCAGAATTTATAGAAAACAGTACTTTGCTATGAACATGCCAGACTTTACTTGATTTACTCTCTTATTCAACATAAAGAATATCTTCTTCCATACATATTTGTATAGCAATTAGCTATTCATTACACCGCCCAGTTTAAAAAAGTAATAATAAAAATCCCACAGTGAAAAGTAAAATTGAGGTAAATGCAGTTTGCAACAGCTTTATTGAGGCCAGTAGACAAGTTAACAGCACCTTGTGTCTACAAACACGCCAGGGGGACTGAAGGCTGTAATAAAAGAAAAGGAAATAGTTAAATAAATATCTTGTAAAGCCTACAGGAGTTACAGGTTTTAACAGCTTTTTGGAGGTAAATGCAGGTTAGTTCAAAGCTCCTGGCAGGCTCTGTCCATGGTACTGATTGTGTTGGTAACAACATTAGTGGGCCTGGCTATAATACAACATAAATGATTAAATCCAAGGAAACAATGTATATTATGACCACATTAACAACTGCTCTGCATAGTTACAGCCACAGTCATGTCTTATCATTACCCATTAATGTTAATGACTTTTAATGACTTTACACAATATTGCACGCCATCATAGTTTGGCTTGGTGACCTTTTCGGATGTATTTTCTGGTGTATTTTACCATTAAGTACTAAAGTTCTATATTCTTAAACTAATGATGGTTTGCTCTGGTGTCCTCATCATATCTATGGATGTGCACTTAGGCACACATTGTCCACAGGTATGAATAATTTTTTTCTTACTGTTTACTGTCTACATTTGCTCTTATTATTGACTTGTCAGTCATCTGTGAATCACTTTGAATTGCACTAACCTGTATGAAAGGTGCTCTACAAATAAAGTTTGATTGATTGATTGCCTGTCTACCTGTAAATTTTCTTCCACAGTTCTATGTCTGTTGGATTTTGGAAAACAGGAAAGATTTTTGCATGATAAGTTCTTCAAGAATATATAGTTTCACATTTAAAAAGGTGAAATTGTTTCTTTGAACAGCTGGGCACTGTAGTTTTTAGCAAATGTCTCTCAAACAGGAGTTAATAGTGTAAACGGTATTTACGGCAGCAGGACAGTATATGTGTGGGAGTGACTCAAAGTAAACTAAAGTGGCTGCGTTCATGGTAATGAAGGAACATGTCACCCAGTGTGATGAGGTGGCAGAAGAACAAAGTATATGAAAGACACAACTCTGCTGATCCAGTGAAAACAGAAATCTCACGTCTGGTGGTTGATGTCCTATTTTAAAGTGGTGGCCCTGTCATAATTGTTCTCTTTTCTCTCTCCTCCACATAACCAGGCATAACACAGTCTATTTGCATAACTGCTCAGATCTGCTCATCACCCCCTGCTCCTGCCCTACTTCCACCCTGTCAGCCTATTTCTTCCCAGCACTCTCTCTTTGTGTCAGCCCTTGTTGTTCTGGGAACATCAAATGATCGACACTTAAAATTGGGAGGACTCTAGTCTAGTCTAGTCTTTACAGCCTCAAAAAACTGTGGCTCCATAGAGAAATGTATTTAGTGGGACAGCCCGAATTATGAATGATGGGGGGAGGTTAGCATGGTTTCCTGTTTGTTGTCTCTTTTCTCAGAATGTGTTACAGGGAGGGCTTTATGTTGTGGGACATGAAGAGGTGCAGAGATATGATCTGTGTGTGTGTATTATGGTGGAAGAATAGGGCTGTGGGATCTGATACTGTGAAAATGACAGAGCAGTCTGATATGTCAGACTCTCACGGGACGGCAGGCAGAGCGGAGCAGCAGAGGGAAGCTCCGGTGGGAAACTGCTGAGGTTACACTCTGTGGGTGTTACGCGCATTGTGTACTTTCTCTTTTGTTTTCCAGAGGGAGATCTGAGTGGCTACAGGCTTGTGGGTTTAGTGGTGACAGCAACAGCGAAAATGACTTGACTTAGATATTAGAATATGCACCAACAGTCAGAAATAAACTAAGATGTTAAGTGCAAATCACCATTTCTTAGAAGAATGAAGAATCTTTCCCTTCCCTCTTAAACAGACAATTACTAGGTACACATGAGGGGGTATAGCTCAGTGGTAGAGCATTTGACTGCAGATCAAGAGGTCTCTGGTTCAAGTCCAGATGCCCCCTTTCCCAATTCAGGAGTGAAGTTTACAGAAATAATGTCCTGGAAACAGAGTTATGAGTGGAAACACTGAATAAAAGTGCTCCTATTGGCAACCTGGTTGAAACTCATAGATTATCTCTAAAGCAACTTTGTCATTTAAAAGGCCAGAAAAGCACCGGTGCATTATTAATTGCTGCAGAAAAGCTCCTGCAGTTAAAATGAAACTACTGGTGTCCATTTGACCACAGGTAAAAATGTGAAGGGACTCCCTTGGGTCTCACACTTCAGAGCGTCCTGTTACTTGATCTGTTTGGAAATGACCAAACCTCTGTGACCTCCCCACTTCCCGGGCCTCGGGGCTTTGAGGTATCTCCCAGCGGGCTGAAAGGAAACTACCGCAAACATTCCCCCATCAGAATATTTTTTTGTGCCCCCTGAGCTTTATCGTAACATTCCCTCTGATGCTGCGATACCCCAAAGAGAACAATGACAGATGGTGCCAGAATTTCAGGGTCACTCATCTCTACAATATACTACATCTGTTGCTATTTAGGAGTTTAATGCATGTTTGCTCTGCAGTCAGAGGTCTATTAGCAACTTGAATGATTAATTACCCCCCTTCAATTTTACAGTCTACAAGATTTCAGCCTTTAACTTGTTATTTTTAAGGCTCATGTGGGTTTCAGTTCGTGTTTTTGTAATGCAGAGAAGCAAAGTTCAGTCATGGTTTATTGTTTACCAAGAGTGAGCCCAGCAGGGAGAGGGGTGAAATACAGCAATATGAGAGGCCAGACAAATTAGGGAGCCATGACAATGAAAAGCAGATGTGACTGCAGGGCAGTTAAATTACTTTATTGACATGTGAAAACAGTTGAGAGACAATATAGTAAATGCTGGCTAGTTGTCGAAGACACTCTGGTAATTGGTCGAACATGCGATGCTTGATAGAAGTTGGAAGAGATGTTTTTTCCTTTTTTTTCAGGATAAGTTCATTCATTTTTAAATCTGTCTTAAAACAAAAGTCAGGTATCCATATGTACATTGTTTTTCTTGCTGTAATCATTCCTGTTGTTCATATTGACCACTACTGTAATGCTCTTTCAATGTAAGATGGGGGACAAGGTCCACAGGTCTCGTTTTGTGCAAAAATGTATTGAAAAGTTTATCTGAATCTTATATGAGGCTTCAAATAAATCAAATAAAGTCTTTTTTAGTACAAAATTCTCTTTTTAAAGCCAGCATGAACAGGAGGAACGATTACAGCAAGAAAAAAACAGTTTCGATCTTCATATGGGCACCAAAAAATCTGGTATTCTGGGATCCCTCATCATATTTCCAGCTTTGAAAGCTGTTATTTATTTTCATGATCCGTTAATTGCTATTAAAATCAGGGAATGCAGTGTTAAATGACAACAGGAGGACTGAGTATTAAAGGATAACGAGTATCAGGGCCAAGCAGGGGGTTGCTGCATGGCATCTATTGAGCGTGGCACCTGTCAGGAAATAACGCCTCATTACGGACCCCACAAACACCCACATAAACACATACATAAACGCACACATAAACGCACACACACCTTCTTCCCAGACTGTCCAACCTGGGTCAGCTGAGGGAATCCTTTCTGTGTGTTATTGGGATTAATTCCTGGCACCAGCCGTTGGCCCAGCTCCAGCCGGGGAACAAGAGCAGCTTCCAGCTCACAGAGCAGCGGTTTATCCCTTGTGGTGGGTCCAACTGAGCTGATCCTCTCATATTAAATGGATTAGCAGAGGCCTTGTTCTACTGTCAGGAGCTCATGAAAAGAATAGGGATTTAGCATATTGGCATTTTTTTCTGGCAAAATTTTAAACTGCAAATGTAAAAACATGTATAGTCGCTGAAAATAAATCGCCGAACCTGTGCACGCCGGGGCTACATTATTTTCTCAAATGTGTTTCCACAGACAGTCAGAAACATGATTCTTTGCTGACCTCTGCGAGTATCAGCCGCGTTTAGCCCTTGTAGTATCCGTGGGAAACTGTAGCATTAGCCCTGCTTACAAGCCTTTTTGATTTCCCACGGGAGACATCCATGACAGAAGCAGGTTAGGTTGGGACCCAAATGCTGCATAGCATGACCGGGATAGAACAGATCATGTTACAGATATCAGGAAAAATCACATGAAGGGTGTAAGGTTCACCCTGAACATCAGCTACACATCAGACTGCGTTTACTCTCAGACATATTTAACTGGAATGTCACTGCTCCTTTTTGCTGCACCTCACAAGCATGAGCCAAGAATTTACCAAGCTATTTGATGTCATTTGCGCTCCTGGAGGACTGTACTTCAAACACAGATAGTGTTAGATCTCATGCTCTGCCAGTCTTTGAGCAGACGGATGGCAGGTGCTCCTCCCTGCCTACGCGCTTATATTAATCTCCTTCAGAAGGCAGACACCCCTCACCGTCGCAGACTTCCATACAGGCGCCACACTAATCATGTCTGTGGCCGAACCCTCACGCCACCACAGATGATGTTGAGATCTGGCTGGGCAGCCCTGACCCCAGGTCAACCCTCGCTGCTCCAGTCCTAGGCCCTGCACTGTTAAGTTTGTGTTAGTTTGTTTCTGACCAACAGCCTTAGCGTGGACGACAACGTTGACTGTAGGCAGAAAGCCTTCTTAAGCTAAAATTAATGTGTTATTCTTTCTATTGGCCTTATTAGTTTGATTCATGTTTGCTCCATAGTTCATAAAAGCAAGCTTTAAAGTCCCCCTCCCCTCAAAGATGTCTTTGGTTTATTATTACTTCATTTGTGTTTGAGCTTCACTGTGCAGAACGATGTAAGCACATGAGTTTGATACTAAAAGGCTGTTTTCACATTCATCTACTGAAGGGGGAAAGTTTCTCTTTGCTCACCTTAAATCTGAGTTTAAGGGGCGGGCCTATGGCCACGATTTGTGACATCACAACTAGATTGGAGCCAATTGTGGTCCAGTATGTTTCTAGCAGTTGATGGAGAATATGTAGATGTACGTTTAAGATTTTTTAATTACAGCACCAGTCAAAATTTGGACAGACTTTCTCAACTTATTTTGTGTGAAAACCATATCAGACATAATTCAAAGAGTGTTTTTATACATCTTAAAACATGTCTGGAGGGGATCTTTAATCAATGATTGAGTACATCTGGAGTGTTTTTGAAACTGCATTTATAGCCCTGCTTTACAGGCTATATTCACACGACTGCAGATAAAATTTAAAACCATTTTTTATCAATTTTTCCTTTGTATTGCAGTGATTTGGATCACTGAAGCTTTTCAAAATCCCTGTGCAATCCGAAACAAAAGTCTCTCACTGTACCATGGACAAGAAGAACAGAGCCTTGAATTATTATGTGAATTTTAGGGGAATCTTGACTTGAGATCTTGCTATTGTTTTGGTGTCTCCGTGTGGATCCTGCCCCTTATGAAAATGTTCTGAAAAGGATAGTTTTGGCTTAAGAAATAAACACAATTAAACATCAGGAGAGATCCTACAAGTATGTAATGCTAATTGTCTCTCTCACACACACACAGAGTTACTGTACATCTACGCCATCACATCCCAACAGTCTTGGTCACGTGATCTACAGTGAACCCCCTGGCTAAGCTGAATTCAGTATCATTATGGTCTGTGTAGTCCATTCACTGAAGCCCGAGTGGCCCCCGATTGAGGCCACACTTACTCACTGGCCCTTTCCCACAACCTCCAGGCACCTTGGAGGAAGTCATCCATGCAAAACTGTGCTCCTTAATCAAAGGCTGAATGCAGAAGTTGTCCCGGAGGTTGGCTGCTGCAAGTGCGGCATTAGCAAAGCACATGCTCTCCTTTCACTGAGAAACAATAGTGCCCATTGTGTCCGGCCACAAGTGTCTGTTTTGATTTAAAAGGGGATCTCACAAGCAGATAGACAATGAAGAAGGAATATCACCAAACACAGGAATAACACACAGGACGGTTTACGGCACACCACCAGAAAATTAACGAGCCCAGGACGTCAGCATCATCCTCAAGATACAAAAGAACCAGATTCCACTGGAGCTGATATCAAAGAAGGAAAGATATCATCAGCTGCCTGAGCTGCAGATTAATGCCCTCTGCAACAAGTTGAATTTATCTCTGTTTTTATCCAATGTAACAGGCTCTGTTGGGCCTCTTACAGTTGTCATAATAAGAGCTTAGTATGATAGATAGATGAGACCGGATCCCTGGAATTGCCCTGATAACAGCATTAGACCAGTCATTAGTAATTGAGAGGCTGACACATAAGGCAGCCATGCAGGCTTAATAAATGTCATGAAATCTCCTGAATATTACATTTTTGATACATTTTGATTGCAATATATTTGGAGGCAACGTGTTGTCCTCAAGTTCCATCCCACCTCCTCTCCTCCTGGCCTCTTGACAGCTTTATAAATAGCAGTGACCCATCTGTAAATAGGACAATGTTTTGTCTATTGTCTTTCCATCCCCGTGCTGTCCTGATCACTGATGCTGAAGCGCTGCTGTAAACATCCTCTGACCCTCCTAACCCACCACTCCCATAGATGAATCTCTGACCTCCCCGCTCCTAATCCTCGGTTGCACTACGCAGGCCTGTGTGTTTAAAAAAGTGACAGAAAAAATGTGGTTCTTATTAGTACCAGAAATGTATGTAACCACATTCAGAGCTGATTCTATGACATTTCTGTTTTGCAGATAAGATTAAAATGATAAAGAATGTGGAAATGATTTTTGAGTTAAGTGTTAGAAGGTTTTTCTTTTGTACATTCGACCTTTTTCTACATTATAGCTCTGACGGCATAGATCCTTTTTAGGTGGACGTTTCCTTTCATGAAACCATTTTCTTTGAAATTGTTGAGATGTTAAAGGAAAAAAACGCCCAGCTCCAGAGGCGGGAAATAAAACTTGCTTAGACATGGTTCCTCTTTTCAACATGATTAGGCTCAGCATCAGCCTGTTTAAGAGGAGCCCTTTAAAGGGATGTTTAGGGGCTTGGAGCAGGGGGTGTGCTGGAGTGGTGGCTCCCCATTCTTCCTATTATCCGGCTTGCCATTTCCATTGGAATGAAGGCCATCTATCAGGAGCCCCTATAGGTCCTTTCAGAGCTGAATAAAAGGATCACTGTGAACAGACCTGTCTGTGGGTTGCTCAGACATGGGAGACAACAGATGTGTTAAACGTCGCCAGCTCCCTCACAAAAAGCAGAAAGAGTCGGGGTTGCATGCTCTCTAATGGAGAAGCAGCTTTGTGTTAATTGCTGAATGGAGTCAGTCAAAGCTGCTGCATGCATTCGGTGAGCACGTTCAAGGAATCCCACATCATAAAGAAGTCTTCCACTCTCAGGAAGGGAATAGAGATGCAAAGAAAAGGCTTTCGCCCGGGCCATAAAATAGTTACAAGGCTTACAACCAAGCTGCACCTTTAGATCCCACAAAGACCTGCTGTGTAACTGTATCTTGGGTGTAAAACTGGACTTTGTTTCCAAGAGTGTTTGGATTGTTTCAATTTCAAATATAATTTTGTAATCTGTTTCCTCAAAACAGCTTTATTTTGGCTCAATGCTTCTTGGTTGCAGACAACAATAAAAAAAAAAACATGGCTGCCTGTATGATGGCAAACTGTGGGAGCCTGTTGCTGTTTGCCTGCTGAGGCCACGCTTACCTCCTGTATTCCTGTGGGAATTAAAGCTGAGGATAATCCAGAGAGATCACAGCTTTTTGTCACAAATGTTATTTAAATAATACATTTTACATCAGGTTAAACGTCGTATGCAATGCAGCTTGCGCTTAAACGTACATGAAATATTAGAAAGTTTATTTCGGCACGTACAGAGAGCTTTGAATTCAACTTCTGCACCCCAGTATCCTTCTGTGACACTGAAGGAGGAGGAGCAAAGGTCCCAGCATCAAACCCCAGAGCCTAAACAATGGGAGCTTGGCGTGGACAGCCTGAGGCACAGCCATCTGCCGCGGAGAGAGTGGAGTCCCTTTGTCAGCTATTGTGGAATGTGGAGGCAGATTGATGAGGGCCGGGTGATTCCTTTAGGGCCTTGGCGAGGCAGCAGGCAGCGCAGCAAGCCGAATAGACACCACAGGGAACTCCCTATCATGCTGTCTCCACATTCGCCCAGTCACATGACAGAGCAGCTACACGCTACAACCTGGGAAAATGTAATGGGAAAGTGTTTTGAGAAGCTGATGTAATGTTTTGTAAAATCCACTCACTCTGTGGGCGGCGTCAATAAACATTTTTCCCCTTTGCTATGTTGTATGAGAATGGGTGTAGGCTGGAGCTCTGCCAGGTCATGGTAGTGTGTTCATGCTTAGATGATGACCTCTAACCTTCTCAGCAGGTGTGTGTGGATGGCCTTTATTGAGAAAAGCCAGTCCAGAAGCTCTCTGGCTTTTGGAGTGGGTGGGTCAGATGAGGGGGGGGGGGGGACAGGGCAGATGTTGTATATGAAATCCCCGAGGGAAAGTGTGCCGCCACCGGGGGAAGGGGTCAGGGCAAAAGGGCGGATCTCTGCAGCCACAACAACAGGCAACTCTGGTTTCCACGGCAGCAGGCTGCATCACTAAGCCGTCTGTTCTCTGACAGTTAAAATAGGACTTTAGGCTCTGGGATCACAGACAAAACTTTTATTCAGCTTCGGATATCCAGAATCTCACTCAGAATCAGATTTAGTTCCATCAAGTTAATTTGCAGGGACAAGGAAGTGGTCCAAAGAGTCAGCTGCAACAAAGATCCACAGAGTCACTTAAATTCAAAATTGCACACATATTAAGTTGCTCAGTTTTTATTTGAGTAAATCTTTTCAGCATCGATTTTTCAGTTCGTCATCTCCTCATACATCCTTGTTTAAAGTACTGATATCAAAATTTTAAAATACTCTATTACAAGTAAAAATGTCTGCATTCAAAATCATAAGCATCATTAGCAAAATGTAAACTATCAAAAGTACTCATAATGCAGGAAAATAGCTTCTATGAGTGTTATATTATTGTATATTATATTATTTTATTACTATTACTGAAGCATTAAAATAGAAGCTGGTTGAAAGGGAGTTAATTATCACTATGTTCCATGCAACAAAGCATATTTTATAAACTGATCATATGTAAAATCTACAAAATAACTAATAACTTAAATAGTAAGTAAGTAAATATTACAATTCCTCTAAAATATAGCAGAGTAGAAATGTAAAGTCGTATAAATGGAAATAAAGTACAAATATTTCAAAAACATACTTGGCACTGCACATGGCACACTGTTTTTTTAAGCCAAATATTTGTGCATCTTTCCTCGTGTTTGTCTGGTCTACTTTTCTGCAGACCAGACAAACATAATTCTAAATCTCAACCAATAAACAGTGACTATAAAAGAAACTTTATTGTGGGGATGGTTTCAGCTGCAGCGCTTCAAAGCCACAGGGTGCAGCAGAAATAAGACAGAGATAAAAAGCACAGCTTGTTGTCCTGGCTGTTTACTGTAGCTGGACTGGGAGTCATTTCCTTTGAGGCGATGGCTGCAGAGGAATGTGACTTTCCGCTGATGTCTTTGATCAAACCCTGGCTTCATCAGGTTATCTCAGCATGCACTAAACGGGCAATAAACCATTCACTTCAATTGACTGGAAGACAGCCCACTGACTCTGGTGAGCTGATCACATCCTTGTTGCAACAAAATTTCAGGGGGGCGTTAAGGAAAGTTTTTATTCAATATAATGTAATGTAGCTGAAATCCATCATCTTAGAGGCAACGTGTACTGTAACATGTTACTGTCTAGCTTGTTAAAGACAATATACTACACAGAGCTTTACACATTACACATTTTCAGCATCTAACCTTAATGGCCATAAAAAGCATGTGCCAAATCTCAAAACTCTTGCAGTGTTATATAATGAATAAACCCCACTTCACTGCAACACAAAGAACTTTGTTCCTCTTCAGCGCTGCTCAAAGGAGGAGCCAACTCGAGTAATAAATAACTTGAGGGAAAGAGAGGAAATTTCGAAATGTTCTGCAGAAGCACTTTTAAGACAAGTCTGTGAATAGAAAACGTTGCCTCACAGTCTCAGTGTTTCTTTTTTTCTGACCTTGTCTGTAAAACCAGGGGCCAGGGGTCTCTGTCCGTCCACAAAGAACCCTCAGACAATGCTCGCAGGCCAGAAACTCGCCTCTTATACCAAGATGTCAGTCCCGTGACGCATGACATTTGTATAACATTACCGGGGTCACAACCTGTGGTCAAAATGATGTGGGTGAATGACAGAGAGTGGGTCCGGGATCTGGACAAGTCTCAAACTTCAGCCGGCATAAAGAAAGCACAGGTCAAATCATACTTAGATATGCATCTGCAGCCAGTGCTCGGCCATAATGTTTGAAAAGAGCTCTAAGAGGCTGCTCCCGAAGTCCCCGGTCATCTTTCTATAGAGCTATTGTTCAAAAAGTTGAAGGAACTTCTTCTGAAGAGAACACAAAGAGTTTCATATCATATCTGTATATCCATCAAAGGATTCAAAAGACTATGAGCATGTGTTGAATTCGTTTTCTTTTTGTGCCATGAAAATACTCAAGTACAAACCAATTTGTATTAGTTTGATTATTCAGAATAAGGAGGGCATTAGTGGTTAAAAAAACCCCTGATGTGATCCTCACCTGGATGCCTTTTTGTCCTGGATGAAGAAGTAGACAGACTGGAAAGAAAGGGAAATGACAGGGAGACAGATAAATCTGGGACAGGGCTGCTTGTGTAAGTGGACTTTAGTTGTGGCTTACAAGAACTTTGTTTATGGACTATATTATACAAGGACAAATGAAAAACAATGTCAAAGGAAGCTAAATTATTACAGTACTCTTCATACTTTGACAACTGTCTGAGCACCATGTCTAAACAAATCAAACATCACCAACAGAAAGGAAATCAACTTAAAATTTAGAGGATGATAAACAAACTTTTTCATAAAAAGCCAGGTGATCAGACTCCATATATTCTGCCAGAAAGGATACAGGTACCTTTATATCGCCATGAGCCAACACAAACATGGAAACCCCATCACTGCCTGAGCAAAGGTGGAGGGAGGAGTCCTTTCCTCTCCGCGAATCTCCCCCTGATTAGCAGGAAAGGGTCATCGTCCTCTCTGACATCTCTTTGTCTCTGTAGTATTGACGGAAAAGATCCTGATTTCCTAGGTCACCGCCACCGCTTCGCCAGTCTTGGCCAAAGTTTGCCTGACCCGGTTCGCCACAACCTTGGTCAACACAACGTGAGCGTAGTCACATCTTCAGGAAGTGTCCTCATTGTGATTTCGCCTTTGTACTCTGCGTGCCATAAATACCATCCATATTTTTTCCTGTAATCTCCCCAAAATACTTTAGGGATATGATGACATGTCAGGACAGCAAATAGCAGATATAACTCAAGAGTCAATAATCAATATGATCTGACCTCAACATTGCTACGTGCTTTAACTATTCTTGTCCTGTCTCAAGAAGGCACTGTTAAAGATCTCTGCTCATTCCACAGATATATTTAACATCTGAGGATGATCTTTCCCTGTGTAAGCCATGAAAAACATGACATCACGCCAAATCCAGCAATAGCCTGGAAATAACATAATACAAGTCCTGCGAAGAATTCACAGAGGGATATCATGTATGGAAATGAAGAACATTGGTTGGAGGGTCTTCAAAGCCTTTGAGGATGTTACATTTGCCAATTCATGCTGTAATGTTGCATATGGGTTCTTTTGTAGATGATAAATGGTCATTTAGAACAAAAAAAATCTGTCTAATTATATCCTGCTTCATGCAACTTTTATAAGATTTTATGGCAAGCTCACCACAGCGACCACATTTTATAACTCTAATAGTGCCATTTCATGCTTACATGTTCATGAGTTAGTCGTGTTGACTTTAAAAATCTGTGGAGCAGAGCTGAGGAAAAACAAGCTTTTTGAGATGATTCCCCACGGACATTATCCCCAATCAGTATCCTGTCTGTGTGTTGGCGGAGATTGGAATAACAGGACAAATATTGAGTAGGATGTGAGCCACCCAACTCTGACCTCCATCTACACAGCTTCCTCTCCAGTCTCCCTGGGTGGGACTCCCCCCCCCCTAAGGCCCCTAAAACTCACACATATCTACTGTTCTCCAATCATGTCTCCAATTATGCGGTGCTATGCCTTTTTAACTGACTATACAGTTTCTCAGGGTGCTGAGGTTAGGGACCCTTGTAGTCGAGGGTTTGTTGCAGTTGGGCTGCAGCCACCAGAGATATTAATCTGCTGTGATGGAGCAGGAAATCAAAAATAAGCTGTAGAACACTCTGAATTAGTGGAAACAGCTAGTTAATCCAGTTTCTCCATAACAATCAAGTAACAAATATGTTTCTGAGAAAACATCTTAGTGCTGAGATCATCTACAAGAGAGGAAAATCATCTTAACACAAGACTTTGTGGGAAAGTGAACCATGGCTGTGTTTTATTTGCTGTTGTAATTTAAGCAAACAGTATCATGGAATAGATTAAAATGTGTATATAGGAAATCTTAAAGTGTGATTTGCTAAAATTAGGAGGTTAAAACAGAAAATTTCCCAAGACAGTAATGCTTGTTTAAATTAAAAATCTGGCAGAGATTCTACAACAAAAATTTCCAACCCCCCCCCTCATTATTTGTTTCAGGACACTTTGTACATCTCCCATCTATTCTTGTTTTACCTGCAGTAACATGAGGACATGGAGACAAACTAAATCACCATGTGGCTTGAATTTGCCTGGTTGGCCTGTTTGCCAGCAGCGTGAAACACTTCCAGCCTTTATGGAGAACGGGGTTCAATCTGATGCATCGCTCAATCCCCTCAGGAAGTGTGTGCACCAGTGCAAGCAGAGGAAGTTTACTCTGCTGCATAACAGACCCCTGTTTATGTTGGGGCCACCTCGCTAGGATGCAGAGCAGCTTTGATTTTTTTTTTTTTTTTTCAATGTGTGTGTCATTAAACAAGTCACTTTTTTCCACATGATAAGTGAAAAGCAAACAAATTGATTGTGTTGTTATTGATGGAGCGCAAGATGCCGCTCTTTGATAAGCCTCTGAGATGGGTTTGATGTTACTTCACTGTTGTCTCAAACCAGTGTTGACACAATTAGTTCCCTTTCCTGCAATGATACACTTATTGTCTGTCTTTGGGTTAACTGAAATCACCTCTGTGTCTCTAAAAGATCCAGTGTGCTTGCATGCAGCAAGGTGATTAGCATCTAAGAGTGATAACTTAACAGCTTGAACCTGTTTTGAGCAATACACAAAGGAAGCGCTGACTAAATTAGGTATTTCTCAATAAAAATAAAGCATTGAGATCAAAGCGAAACTGTGTGACTTTTGCCGAGCAGTCTGATACAGTCTAAGTTTGAAATTGGCGAGCTAACAAGGCACTGTAAAACACAGAAGGGCTGATAAATGAATGACAGCAATTAGGGATGTGACCTGGCAACATGTGAGGTTACTGTTTGTGTATTTTAGGAATAAAATAAACCTGTTATTAAAAGGATGAATGTATTCAACGGGTGTAACACTATCAACGGTAACAAGTTTGGCTAGGGTTGCTGGAGTGAGCAGGACAGAGCCGTTCACGTTATCCCACACTCTGATATTGTAGTGGAAGTTCTAGTCATGAATGAGGACTTAAGACGTGAAACCCCACAATATGTATGAAATGCTCATTGGCCTTGGAAGTAATGCTGGGTTTAGTTACTGCAGTAGATCGTAAGCTGGTTAGCCGGATAAACACAATGTTTGAACCTGCATTAACAGGTAATGGTGAATGTAAGTCACTCTCTTTTAGCTCTGTTTTCTGTCTCCTTAGCAGCTAAATGCTCCACTATGTTCCCCAGAAAGTCGCTAACTGTGTCTATTTGCCATTTGGTGCTGAGCAGGTAGTACACAGTGGGTTTGTAGAGCTCAGTAAACATTTTCCTAATGAGGAAAAATTCCTTATGGTCTCAATCGCTAGTTTCAATTTTATGTTGTGATTGACAAGTCGCTAACACGGCGACATCGGTTAGGTAACGTAACCATGGCGTAACCCCAGATTCACAGTATGTATAGCCGTAGCTGTTGCTATTTCAGTGTGTTTTTATTATTTTTTTTAATTGTGGCAGTAGTGCAACATTTAGGATGCAAGCTGCTGTTAAAACCCAAGGAAGAAGAAGAAGAAAACGAAAGTTAGTTGTAACATTTCAGTGACCTAAAAAGTCTTGTTCAGTGTTTGGTTGTACTAAAAGGCCCTCTAAGGAGTCAGATGTTCAGTTTTTCCTGTAAGTACATTTTGTTTTAATGCTTTTAAGCCTGTTTAACTGTTAACTGTGTTAACAGTTAACCATAGAGGTTACTGTGAGAGATCTCATGTTAACCATAGACTGTAACTGCCCCGTGCTAACCAAGCTAGCAACTACCCAGGGTCAGTTCCACCCTCTCGTCCAAATATGGTCACTTCTCATCATTTTTTGCTTCAAAAATCCAAAATGGCGACAGTCAAAATCCTGAACTCGAGGCATCAAAACACGAGTCCACAAACCAATGGGTGACATCACGGTGGCTATTTTTATACAGTCTAAGAGCAAAATGCTGTTTTCCATAACTGACGTGCAGCTAAGCTGTATTAAGTCTGTGAACACATACACTTATCAGGAAGTGCTTTCTTGTAACAAAGTATATTTTCATTTAAGTTACAAAATGTCCCCAGAGGAATATCACAAAACATAATTCCCTTTCTTTGAATTGCGGTGGTCTTACAATTCCAGTCTATCTTAAGATAAGGAGATTTGCTGTTTGCTTTAGTGTGAAGGGAAAATGTGGGATTTGTTTTTTCTTTTGGGGAATGTTTGGGATTTGCTGTTATCTCCATCATGTTTTACACACTGCAGTGAAACAGAGATGTTCTGGCAGCCAGGCACACAATGGCACAGGGTTATCAGTTGTGTCACTTTGGCTTCTCTCAGTGAAACTCCCCTCTGTTTCTCAGGGAGGGGGTCCTATTTCAAAATTTGTTTTGCCTGCAGAAAAAACATGTCAACCAGGGCCATAACTAGGGAGGACATGGCGGTCATGCTTGTTGTAATTTTCTTTTTGTAATTTCCATTTTTCACACAAAGACACTATTTAGCGAAGGGGGATAGATGGAACATTCCTCTCAAGTATTCAGACGTCTAAGGGGGATCTGTGACTTCAAATCACCCTGAACTGCATTGTTACTCTCTCAGTAATAAAATGCTCCCAAAACCCAAAAAACTACAAATGTTATTTCAAAATGTTCCCGCCTCTTTTAACAAAATTTTCCCATGTCTACAAATTAGAGAACTAAATTGTAAACTGAGATGTCATCATGAAGACAGTTGTTTTTTTTTTTTTGACTGTGAGTTTGTGAGTTTTCTTACAGAACTACTTGTTATAAAGCAGAAAATTCGACCATGTATCTGTGATGTCTGTCATTATGTCAGTTCCCTTTCTATTAGTAGAAAAGTTTCAGGATCCACCCAACATCAAGACAGTCTCGGTTTTCTGAATTTGAGTCTTGTCCAAACTTTTTTTAAAGTCTCATGATAATATGAAAACTTTTAACATTGCACATCACATATGTAAACTTGATTTAGGGTGTTTTTTTGTTTTTTGACAAAATATCTTCCAGATTTTCCTAAACTATGAATCATAAAGTTCATACATTGAAACCAAAAGTCTGATGTCAAAGTGTATAGGATCTGAGAATGTTTCACTTCACATAAGCATAGGTTGATGTGGAAACGCTGACAGTTCAAGTGACCTTTAATGTTTAATGAGGTCAAATCTGTGAGAGATCTCATGTGACAACTGTTTCTTTCTGCATTGTCTGAGACATATAGAACTCAATTTCCTTTCTCCCGGTTACATATTGATTGTGTGACTACAAAGGGAACACAGTTTAAGCCCCTCAGACAGTGACAGGGTGTGCTCCTTCCATTTGATCTCTTTTGTTCTCTCTTTAGCTGCAATTTACCGAGGCAAGTTGATACTGCTGTTTCTGGTCATATAGAAAATGAAACAGATCATTGTGAAACTCGCTTCACTTCCTTCCCTTTTTTATGCTTGCAGCACACAAGCAGAACAGGATTTAAATTACATCCTCATCAAACTAAACTGTCATGAGCATGTTATAAGTTGGACTTAAACAGACTCCAACAAAGCCTGAACCACCAGCAACTACACATTTTACTTCATTCTTAATAGTGAGGGGTAATTAGGGTGATTATTGTCTCTGACCCGTATTAGAGAGACAACAAACAGTCATTACATATCATTTGGTGTCATAAGCGTAAAGACTCCTCAAAGGATAAGTCTGTTGATACTGTATTTTTATTATTGCCAATAAATCTCAAGAAAACACTAAAACCTACTACAAGTATTGCCTGTATAGTTTATAAAGCTTCATTGTTGTTCAGAACTATTAAAAACACATTATTGGGCCACAAAGTTGCACTGATCCTTCATTACGAGGAACATGGGCAAATGTTGTAATGCCTGCCATAAATACTCACTAGCACATGAAATCTGCAGCTGAAAATAGTCCCCAACAAAAGCACAATGTACTCCTGTTTGAGTAACATTTGCTAAAAACTACAGTGCCTGGGAAAATTATTTAACCTATTTATACTTTATTTGTAATTTTATTTTTTAAAGATATACATCTTCACTTTGGCTTGGAGATGAGTGCACACAGTGTTGGTTTTGGCGCTTTTTATGGGATTACAAAAGTCTAGAATATCGACAACCTTATCCTTTAAAACAATAAACCATTTCTGCCAATTGGGTGGGATAATTCTGCTTGTATGAGTGTCAGAGTACTCAGGAAAATTGTACGTTTTCAGTGAGGTTTTTGCAGCTAGCACAAGACTAAAAGCTGTCAAACGTTTACATTTTGTCAGAATCCTACATGCACGAGGAGGCCTTTTACGCTTTGTTAACATTAATGTCTTTGTGAACTAAAGCAGAACTTTCTATCTTCGAATGCTCATCAGGTGTAGGACTGATTTTCTGTGGACAACACAGAATTGCTATGAAGGACTGCAATAGCTTACAAACTGGAACTGGATCCCCCCTCACACATACAGGAGCATGCTCCACTTATTTTCAACATAACAATTTTTGTTATTTTTGTCAAAGCAAGTCACTCTACCATCCCTATAACAAACAAATGTACTGCATGATGAAGAGCTACACATTCGGGATGAAAGTCTAATTAATGATCCAGCAGAGTTTAGTGAGAACTGGGCCACTGTGATAATATCTAACAGAGATGGTGGGAACTGAGGTCACACAGGAACTGGATGGTGCTTTCACAGGGAAAATTAAAACAGTGAGAAGCAAGAAAAAAGGAGAAAACAACAACAAGATTCTCCACAACACTGTGGTTTGGCTAAGTAGGACTGCGAGGACTGGGTTTTCAAAATGTAACCAACTGTGGTTACCCAAGGCAGCAAATTGATGGTCTGACAGTTTATGGACTCATATGGAGACACACAGTAAAAAGAGCGTAAATGCACTCTCATTGTGAAATTACACTTTATAGTGTCGAAAAAAAAAAAAAATTGTTAGTGGCACATATTTACATCAGAGTGTATATTATTATATATAACAAATATCCCCTGTTAATAAAATGCTGATATTTTCTTGAAGCGTTGTCTTGTATGTGTATAAAAAGAAGTGAAACCCCAATAACATGTTCAGTGCAGTAACCAGAACAGAAATAGGAATGTCGTCTGCTCTCACACTTACAGGGCACAGAGGTAGACCAAACAACCACACTTCATCAAAAAAAAAAAAAACCTAAACACACGCAACTTATATAATTAGCTGCCCTGAAAATCAAAATAATCTGTGCCTGACTGTAACCACAAACAAAACGGTAGCTGTCTGCAGGCCGCGATAAGAAATGAGATCCACCGGAGGAGGCAAGATGGAGAGATCGATTACTGTGAGGTTTCCCATGATTCTGCCTCTCTCCAGGGAGAGCGGGCTCCCGCTCCGGCACTGCGTGGGTCTCTCAACTGTCATTATCATCGATGGGAGCCACAATAGGTCAGGGAGATGAGATAACATTGTGAGCGGCGGAGCAGCAGGTGAGAGGCTCAACAGGGCATGATTAGGTATCTGGGTCCCAGGGTGTAGCGTTGCCTCGGGTCTCGGGGGCCTCGGCCCCGCCATCTGCCAGGGTGAATTCCTCCTGCTGTAGAGGAACTGCTCAATAACAGCACAAACTGTTGCTGTGGGGCGTTGCTTTGAGTTTCTCCTGTTACCTTTTATAGAGAGAGAAGTGTTGCACTTTACAGTTCTTTTGTTATAGTCTCAAACACAGGCTCAAAGAATGCAAGAAACCCTTGCAAACAAAAGACTGCAACTTCTGGTATTTGTGTAGTAATTCTTTTTTGCTTTTTGCATTCATTTAAAAATAATCTGACTCTCTCTGCTGTGCTTTAAAATGACAAATTCTGCTTTGTGTATGTATAACAGAGCATGTCTGTGCACATAAATGTATTCCAGCTGCAGACCCAGGTCACCTGGCATCGCCCATGAAGCACTGAAAATAGCTTTTGTTAGATATATAGTCCAGATCCTGCCAGTTTTCTGGACTGTAGATTTTGGGGCTCCAGTGTGAGGCCATCAGTCAGTGAGAGCACACCCCAGGGATGCTCTGATGACAGCCATGCTGGATGGTTCACACATGACTTAAGAGCGCTGCTGCACGCAACACCCTGTCCTGTGACCTGCCAGCGCCAGCCCTCACTTTGATCTGACAACGTGGTGTAAAATTGGAGATGCCAACCGCACTCACACATGCCAGACATGAAGTCTGTCTGACAGACAGGCATGAACACGGCTGAACATGAGAATATTGAATTAGGAGCCGTCGTGCAAATCCATACGATGTGGTTGTAAAGCTCTCAGCTTACAAGACAGGCCAGGTGAGCGACAATCAATCAAAGTTTTGTAAATCGATACTCTTTGATATGGAGCTCTGCAGGAAACTAAGCAGCAGGATCGACTCTTTACCCGTCACGTCATTTTCACTCACGTGAAAAATAAGAGTAGCGCAGTACATAACCAATGTTTTCACAAAGCGCTGACACACATTTTCAGAGACAGAATAATCTCAGCAATCTTGATGAGATAACAGAAGTGTGCGAGTGAAGAGCAGCAGCCACATCTGTTAAATCACTTCAAATCAGTTAAGAAGCTCACCGTGCTGCTGGAGATATCAGACACTGATAACTGTGACCGGAACCTCTAACCTTTAAGTAATAGATCCTGACATGCTCGTATATCTACTTTCACTGACCTCAAACCCCAACAGCAGGCCGCCCCGACCTACGTTTAATATGTGCAAGTACAGTTTACAGGCTGTACATACGAGCATTTATTTGTGGCTAAATATATTAGCGGATATTTTTTTTAAAAGGATGTTGTCAGACATCAGTGTGTCTTTGGACCAAGAACATTGTCTGTCTTTGTGTCTTTGTGCAGATCTGGAGGGCTATGATGACATGTCCAGATGTGGAGGTTGACCCTGCAATGACCCACAGTGTTCCTGCTGTGCACCCCTGCAGCAAGCTGCTGAAAACTGGCGGGATTAATGGTTGCATATTATATTGCAGTAAAAAACTAGCAATGACAAAGTAAGCATACGTTTACCTCTTAAGGGGGAAGGCTACACTAACATTTATAGCTTGTACAGTAACAAATTAATAGTTTTATTTTCATGTCTGGACATTTACATGACCCATCCCTCCTGGAATTATTCCAACACATTAATCAACTGATATGTATACCCAGCAGCATCTAACAGCACAATATGATGACCTCATACAAATATTAATGGCCTACATATAACGTCTCAGGAGATTGAATGAATATATACACACACAGCCTTACGAGTATAAACATGATATATAACATAACCCAGTCTAAAATCTATATTTATGCATCAGCTTATGCCATTTACAACACTGTAAATCTGATTCAGTTCATAGATAAATAGTCTGTAATAATCCATATAAAGAAAGTATGAGAATTTTATTGTAAGTTATTTTTCTCCTCCTATTCTACACTTAGATTCAGAAATAATATTCATAAAACGCAAAGACGTTATGAAAAAGTTCAATTAAAGCTTCATCCTCAATCCTAATCAAATCTAAATCAGGAGCAATTAATTAATTTACACTTTCAAGACAACCCGTTGTAACATTTTGTGTTACTGGACAGTAAAATTATATCAATTTATTCATGAATGAATGTCTGTAATCAATGAATTAGCCAGTCAATGTATCTGTGCATTTTATTTCAGACCAATAGTCCATATTGGAGATTAAATAATAAAAAATTTAAAATCAGAAAGCCCACATATATTTTAACAATTTCAGCCTCGTCTCTGTGTACAAGCCTAGTTGTGTATCTAGCACAGCCTGAGATGAGGCCTGTTTTCAGTGTTAACAGAGCAGACCACAGGATGAGGGGCTTTATCTGTTCCAGCCATGGCTCTACCACATAACATGGCCTCCATCTGTTCAGCCCATCAGATCTGGTCTACTGCTGCTGTTGATGTTGGAAAACAGTTTGGGTGCTCCTGGCAGCCTCCAAACAACCCAGAACAAGGGGTCCAGCATGGAACTACGACCCCCCCCCTCCTGCCTAAACTCCTGCTGGGCCACCAGAAGGCCTCTGTTTTGATAGTGGTCATTACCCTCATTGGGCTGACCCTCTGAGCTAACATCCCTGCCACTAGATACACAAGTAAGCACGACCGCAAGTATGCTCCATGACACTGGGTAAACATGTTGGCAGACTGGAGGAATGTGAAGTGAGGGAAGTACGACAGTTCAAATGACTTTGTGTCCAGTGTCACAGACAGCGGAGAGGCGCCCATACATAGTAACTATATGGTCAGCAATGTTAAAAGCATTTTGTGGTTTAACAGTAAAATGTGGTGATGTTTTTAACTCAAATGTGAAGATAAAAAAGTCCTGCTACGCTGTTGTTTGTTATAACGTCTGGATTCATTCTCTCTTAATTGAATAGATTCGTTTTGAGCACCATCTGCTCTGACCTCGCCAGCCCTGATGGGTTGCCGGCTTGTGACGGATGAAGCACTAAATCTCACTCTGCGCTGTTCACCTTTTGGCAACGCCTCCAAATGGAAAACTGGGTTGTTAAGCAGAAGCATGAGATGGAAAAAAGCTGGCTTCTCCATCACTGAAGCTCACATAACCACCTGCAGAAGCTTTCAAGACGTGAGGCAGAAAATGTGTTGTTTTAAGGTTTTTGTAGCTCATCCTGTGGTATCATGAGCTTCATGTCACATGTTGGGGCTAACTTGCAATCAGCCAAGAACAAATGCAGCCGTGAACCACAGTTGCAGATAAGATTACACATAATTAAACCAAAGAATAATTCCAGCAGGAGATTTTTATTGCAGGAGTGGCAGAAAATCAAAAGACTATTAGCAGTATCATAAAAAGTCATGTAGCTTGGAAGATAGAGTACGACAATGCCGCTGTGTCACTTTATCATGTGGTAGAAGTTCAGATTTATTAGAGCCAAACATTTGTTTCATTGCCTGGTAACACTGATGTTTGTGTTCACTCTGGAAACACTAAAAACCAAATCCTTACATCACTTCTGCAATATAATCCTTTGCCTGTGACTGACAATAAATGTGAAAATGTGACTTCTATGTGCAGTTTCATTAAGACAGTAAACCGATTTCTTCAGCTTTATTGTTGAAATGATTTTATCTAGACTTTCGAACAAAAATTTTAAAAGCCAGACAACCGGCGGCTGTACTAACAGACTTCTCTAACAGCACATATTCATCACAGCGCAACACTGTCAGCTTTGGGTTTATTATGGTTGCCGGACTTTTTGGGAGATCAGACCTCTGCCCTCAAACAAACACTCTGTGGGAGCATGTACTCATGTGGGCTGGGTGGCCTGCTGGGCTTTCTTGCTCCCTGGGGTGTCTGCTCGTGAGAGGGCCTGTTATTCAGAGAACATCCTGAGGCCCTCCCACCCTCCCGTAGTGTCTGCGCCTGCAGAGAGCAGGAGCTGGGAAAGCCCCAGTACAAGAGAGGACAAATTGCGGTTTGAAGCTGAGACACTGCTGTTTAGGTAAATATTGTAACATGGGCGGAGAGCTGGCATTTTTGTTAGCACAACAAAAGCAAAAAAGTGAAAACTGTCATTGAGGGTTTTTTTTTTTTTTTTTTCTTCAAAGCAAAACCATCATTAAACTACTTGCACGGCTGAGCTCACATTAACCACTTTCTCCTCTTCACGTCATCGCCATATGGTCCACATTCACTGCAGCATTGGGGAAAAAAACATGTTCAGCATCATTATGTTAATAGTGACGCCTCTGCCATGGCACTCAGCAGACAGAAGGCCAGGCAGAGAGAAGGGGGGGCTGGGGGAGGGGGGGCAAGTTAGTGATTCCCATACAGAAAAGCTGTCATCTTCTCAAGCACAAATAAGGACACATGCAAATGACTCAGCTGATGCAGACAGGCCATGAATACACTGAGAGCTATGCTTGTTGAGTGTATGTATTTGCATGTGTTTATCTGGATCTCAGACACTATGGAGCATCATCACGCATGTAACTGCACAAAGGAAGGAGGTCATATATTCGCCACAGTGTCATTAGAGTGATGCTGAAGCCATCATATCACAGCTACAGCATTTGCAAAACTGACACATCAAGCAACCTGACGCAATCTCAAACTTGAAATAGCATTTTTTCCCCCCACTGACGACAATCCCTTCACCTGTTCACCCAAACAGCTGATCACTGTGTCTAGAAAAACAGAATCAGAAATGGAAGAGATTTAAAGTTGCTGCTATTTCAGGTTTCCATGCTATTCAAAGTTGTAATAATACTGTAAAATCCTGCATTGTGCACAATTTGTCACTAAGTTATAAGAAGGTTTTGCCAGACCATAAATTATTGGAAAAACTAATTATTTCTAATTATCCAAACGTATTTGCTGATGTCATAAATGCTGGACGTTCTATCATCCAATCACTTCCCTGATTGGAAATTTAAATTGTGTTGGTTACTTAACTGCTTTTAGGAAATTGTGTAATTGTAGGTTTTTAATAGGCCTACATTACAATACTTTTGTAAATAAGCGACTCTCCTAAAAACACAGCACTGTCAATGCATGAATTAAGTCATACAGAAGAATGCAGAAGTTCATTTACTAAAAACTGTATCCAGTTGAGACCACTGAGCAGCTCCCTCACAGTGTCATCATGGAAGTGTTGGATCGGTTTTGATCGCTTACCAACATAAAACGATCGTCTGTCGCCCTCTGCTGGCCTTATTTGTTCAGTGTGAAAAACATGTGAACCACTGGGGGGCGCTGCAGTAAACAGGAATATACACAGACCTCAGGAACTTCTGGCAATGGGAACACTGAAGTCTACCAATGTGAATTTTGTTGTTTTATGTTCAGTCTATAACGTTTGTACACTGTAAAGCTTTCAATAGAGAAAAACATATTGTATCTTCCATAGATCTGGTTCTTCTACTTTACTGCACACACTCCAGTCATCTCTGTATTTCATCTACTTGATTGATTTGTTCCTCACATGTAAATAAGCAGTGGTTGAACACCTTAGAAGTTCTTTAGATCTTATATTATCTTAATGGTGTGTAATGTGTATTCACCCTTCATCATAAAGCAAAAGCCTTGTTTTTATATCTCAAAGCTTTGCTGCCAATTTGGCTAATTCTGATTGTTTGAACTGTTGGTTTCATGTTATCCCCATTTGCTAGTTGTATTTTGTCCAAATAAATAAGATTCACATCCAAGGTTTGAGATTTTTTTTTTTATAGTTTGTACTGTTAATTATATAAAAACAAATCAGACATTTCTTGAGCACTCTTGTCATTTTAAGCCAAGAGTGGGAGAGGGTCCTTTTTGCCTTTCATGGCAGTCTGGGCTTCAGTTTCCAGTCATTGGTCTTAAGCCAGGACTGAAAACTCAAATTGTTTCTTTTGACCCTTATAGAGTTGACAACCTATGAGAACACACCAAATTGTCATGCATACGTACCATTAGACTTAGTTTTAGATGTCAGTTTACTATGAAGTTTAACATACAGTATGTTGTAGAAAAAAAAAAAAAATTTAACTTGCTTTTAGTTGCCCCACATGATTTGAATCACCTTCATTCACATCCAAAATATTTGTAGTTTTCTAAATTTATCAATTTTAGATTTTATTTTGAATCTTCAGATTAGATATTGAAAGTGCTGCCCATTTTCAGACAGTATGAATAATCTAATGTTGAAAATTAACTCCAGTTTAAGTCAAGCACATAAATTCTTTATTTCATGGATGGGTCCATCTCACAACTGGTAGACATTTTGTACCAACACATCTGTTCATTATGCACTAGCGAACTACTGGATATAGAGATTAAAAAACAAGCTACAGTAAAGAAAAACAGATTGTGCTCATGTATGATTTAGTTCCAAATCCAAAGAGGATGAGTTGGACTAAGAAAGACGAACAGAAGAAAAGGCATTTTAAACAAGGTTTTCTTTATTTGACAGTGGACAAGTCAGCCAATAGCAGCCTTCCTGTTCACAGTCACATCTTAAAACTTCTGGAACTGCTTCTTGGCTCCAGCAGCCTTTGTCACTTTGAGGACGTTGAACCTCACAGTCTTGCTGAGTGGTCGGCACTCTCCAACGGTCACAATGTCTCCAACTGTGACGTCTCTGCAGAAAAAGACCACCATCAGACAGGAAAGAACTTCTATCTGTACAAGCTAAGATCAAGATTTAAGAAAGCAGAGCTGCATCAGTGTTGCCATAAGGCAGTGTCGTCAAAGCCCTGAGCTTGGAAGACCATCGTGAGAAAAACATCATTTGCAGCTAAATATGTCAATTAAAAAACAAACTTAAACAGACTGGAGCTGATTTACTGATGTGCCAACCATTGTGAAATTAAGCCCAACATCTTGTTAAATATCCACATCTGGAAACTAAAACATGAATTTCTGACTGCCACGTCTGCTGTGGCAGTAGAAACCCTGAATTCACAACATGTGAGAGATGTAGTACCTGAAGCAAGGTGACAGATGGACAGAGAGGTTCTTGTGCCTCTTCTCAAAGCGGTTGTACTTGCGGATGTAATGCAGGTAGTCACGTCTGATAACGATGGTCCTCTGCATCTTCATTTTGGTCACCACACCTTAAGACCACAAACAACAGAATTAGACTTTCCCAGCAGTGCTGAACTGCCTTTTGTGGACATTGCATCAAGGGCAAAACACTAGGCAGCTTTCAGATTTTTTTTTTTTAAAAATAAGACTGTCACGACACTACATCAGTGTTGCCATTAGGCATTGTCGTCAGAACCCAGAGGGCTTGGAAGACCATCGTGAGAAAAACATCATTTGCAGGACAGTGACAGGAGGAAGGAATCAATATCGAGTTTGCAGCAAGTTAGCTTGTAAAGACAGGGATCCGTTGACTTGCTGACAGGAAAACTGCACACAACAGAGCCATCAATGCTCAAAGTACATAAAAACTGTAACCAAGGGTGGATATCATTTCCCACAGGTTGTAGGAATTACACCATATTCAACTTACATTCATAAGGCTTTTAGTCTCCATGATGAGGAACCCTCCACTGTCTGGTCTTGTTAAGTAATCTGTAATTATGTGTTTTTGAACACAATGTTTCTGGATTACATACAAGATTATTGAATGACAGAATTAACCATAGTACAGTTTTATATACGTTTGAGTATTGATTGGTCACTATTTGTGCAGTTTGATTATAGAGCACAGTGTGATGTTTTCCCAGACAGCAAGCTCACAGGAAACCATACAAACATCGCTGCAGCACTCCAAGCCAGTGCCAACAGTTAAGTGTTTAAATGTTAAACTGACCAGAGAGGATACGGCCACGGATGGAGACATTTCCAGTGAAGGGGCATTTCTTGTCAATGTAAGTGCCATCAATAGCCTGGAAAGAACAAAGACAGTTTTGTTAGTGTTATTATATACACATATAACCCCCAATTGTTAGGTCTACACTACTTTGTGGCTTCATTAGCTTTGCCAAATATGTACTTTTGTCAGAGCCCTGCAGGCTCGTAAAACAGGAAAAAAAATGTAGCTTACAAATACAAACTCCTGTCTTTTCATTACTCTGAATGAGTTTCTGGACAGTTCCAAGTTACCTCTCTTGGGGTTTTGAATCCAAGCCCGACACTTTTGTGGTAGCGGGGGAGCTTTTCCTTGCCCTCCTTGCCACCATCAGCGACCAGAACACGCTTCTTGTTCTGGAAGATGGTGGGCTGTTTCTGATAAGCCCTCTCGGTCTGTGGGACAACAAGGAGATACAAGTTAACACCGTGCAACACAGAAACCACGTTAACTCACTTTCCGGCCTCGCTAGCTAGATCTAGCTAGACTGATTTCCTCTTATTGAGACGCAAGATCGCACTTAGCTTAAACAATGTCTGTAACTTAATTACAGGGAAATGCGTGTTAAATGGGAGTCGTACCCACTGTTAATAACACAATTAGACAAAGCAAGGCGCCGTTAATGTGGAGCGTTAACTACACAGCAGGCTAAGCTAAAAGAGTTAGCATCCCGGCTAATTCAACGTTACACGAGGGCTTGCTGAACGGCAACATATTTCTGATATGAAAGCCTGCATGTGGTTTGAAATAACTCAGAATCGTGTATAAGGACAACCTAAATACACACACTTAAGATTAACCCACTAAACTGTTTTTTAAAATGTAAATATATCGACTTAAATTCACCACGCCGTTTCTCTGAACGTACTTGTGCATCCGCCATCTTTGCCTGCCGAGTCGTAAAGAGGCCTGTGCACTCGCGCGACGGACGGAAGAGCACGAGACACGGGAAATGACGTTGACGATAGGCGAGGCTTAAAATCCGGACATATTTTTAAAGTTGTTTTATAAGTTTTACGAATGGAACCACGGCGCTGTAAAAACACTCTTTAAACAATTTATTGTTAATTTGCAGTCCAATCTTTCACAAAGCGTCGTTCATAATAGTGACAACTGCGGTGAATAGATATATAAAACATCAACAGCGCATGAGCTCATCGCCCCTTGGTCTAACGTCGTGGTATCACATCAGTCCCATCAGCTACAAGGATATTAGCAAATCTGCCATCCGCCATCCGGTTTTGGTTGCAACAAACAAATAAAACGTGGTCACATGATTGTGCGGAAGCAGATCTAAACAGGACATCAAGATGGCATCGCACCCGGGAGGAGGAGATCAAGGTAGCAACAACAATATTATGAAATTAAATTCACCGTGACAGTGTTGCCAACTTCGTGGTAGACATAGATAATTTGGCACTTTAAGTGTTAATTCTTG
The DNA here is from genome assembly GCA_038419695.1 of Scomberomorus guttatus. Classification (NCBI taxonomy): domain Eukaryota; kingdom Metazoa; phylum Chordata; class Actinopteri; order Scombriformes; family Scombridae; genus Scomberomorus; species Scomberomorus guttatus. The sequence continues at coordinate 3,368,557 of CM076459.1, forward strand.
TTTTGTGGTTGTTGCTCGTTTGCTTGCTAGCACTGACATTAGACTGAACCTGGGTTAGCACAATGGCTAAACGTTAGCCTAACGTTAGCGATCAGTTACTCTGCGTTTTTTTTTCTATAGATGGCTTGGTCAGAGCTAGACAGCTTTGAATAAGCAAGACGAAAACCGAAACTTACTTATCAGGAGACTATATGCTTTCACATTGGTAATGTCAAAGTAGATGTCCAGTATTATTTGTAGTCACAACAGTGTCAAACTTCGGCAAATTAACTTAGCGTTAGCTAACAAATAACAGACCGTAGGTATATGTGTTGCCTTTGTATACTGAAAATTTTTCTCGCGTGGTTTTTTTATTTATATAAAAACAACAGATACAAAGAGAAGAACACAGTGATCAATCTAAACGTACCAAAGAATTTTTTAAAAAAAGTTTATATTTTTTATCCGTTATTTTAAGTGTGGATAATCTAAATCAACTCACTACAGTGGCAATAAACATACATTCATATTAGCACACATTATTCCTTAATTTGTGTATAAAATGAGAAAATAGTGGTTGTAAAACAGTTGGATGATTTAACACTGACCTTTGTCTTTCAGGGAACAGTAAAGATCAGATACTGGAAGTAGGAGCTGTTTTGTTAAAGGAGTAAGTTCATACTGTACACCTTGGCCTCTCATTATAGAACTGGGCAAAACAGTGAGATCATACTTATTGTCTGTCTTTGTCCTCCTGTGTAGTTTTATCTACGAGCGTGTTCGGCGGCATGGAGACGACAATACTAAAGTGACAAGGGCACAGCTGGGTGGAGGAGAGCTGTGTGACCCAAACCACAAGAAGCTTGCCCAGTGCCTGCAGCAGATTGGAGATGAGCTGGATGGAAATGTAGAGCTCCAAAGGTAGGCTACCCGTCTTGTGAGTTAGTCCCATCAAATTCCACGCCTGAAGAATCATGAATTTTCAAGATTTTTTACATTTGTAACTGTATAATTAACCTGTCCCTAATTGTTAAATGTTGTTTTCCCCAGGATGATAAACAGCTCTTCACTCAGTCCCACGAAAGACATGTTCATGAGGGTTGCCGTCGAGATCTTCTCAGATGGAAAATTCAACTGGGGCAGAGTGGTTGCGCTGTTCTACTTTGCCTGTCGACTCGTCATCAAAGTGAGTGAAGCAGCTCCCTCATATCCCACTCAAAAATGCTGTATAAAGGAACTTGGGGCTGCAACTAACGATTCAATTAATCTGTTGATTATTTTCTCAATTACTAAATTAGTTGTTTGGTCGATAAAATGTCAGAAAAAGGTGAAAAACGTTGATCGCTGTTTCCCAAAGCACAGTCCACAACCCAAAGATATTCAGTTTACTGTCATAGAAGAATAAAGAAACCAGAAAATATTCACATTTTAGAAGCTAGAACCAGATAATTTGTACTTTTTTCTTTTTTTTTTTGTTAAAAAATGGCTCAAAACAATTAACAATTAATTAATTTAATAGTTGGCAACTAATTAATTAATCAACGAATTGTTGCAGCTCTAATGGAATTATTGTTGAATAATAAAGTCTAACACATCCTTCCTTCACACCTTCTTAGGCTCTTGTGACTCATGTTCCTGATATCATCAAAACAATAATCACTTGGACCATGGACTACCTCCGGGAACATGTGATCAACTGGATCAGGGAGCAAGGCGGATGGGTAAGGAGCTAAATAATAATTTCACTTCAAAACAATCATTAACTATCATTAATTGATTAGTTACTTGTATGACACATGTTAATATTCATGTCTGTTTTGATCCTGACTTTTAGGAGGGCATTCGCTCCTACTTCGGCACTCCCACGTGGCAAACGGTGGGAGTTTTCTTGGCGGGTGTTCTCACCACTGTTCTAGTCATTCGCAAGATGTGAGGGGGTATGTGAAGAGCTCAGAGTGGAAAGATGAGAATAACTGCAACGATGGGGAAATGGGAACAGGGAGAGGACCAGGACAACAGAAAGCTATGGCATAGTGAACAAGTTGAACAGGAAGAGCTTGTATTTGGACACAAGGAACCACTCTTCATTTCTGCCTCCCTTTCATTTCTAAGAATTGGGAGTTGGACTGAATGCGCTGTTGTACCCATAATCCCTATGCCACTGAGAAAGTGAGCGGTGCATGATAAATCATGCACAACATGGGGGCAGGGGGGTGGAGAGGTTGTCAGACTTGAACAGGGAATGCATTTTAAGTAATTTATTTTTTACTTGGTACAGATTTAAAAAAAAAAGTCACTGCTTTCTGTTTTCTGCCCTAATTGCCGAAACATCTACAGACTTTTTTTTTTTTTTTTTTTTTTTTTTGGATGAAATTCGTTTCCTCTTTGTGTTATTTTCATTGTAGTTTTATTTTTGTTTCACTCAACTTGCTTTTCTGATCTCCCCAGTCTCTCTATCTATTTTATCATGGCGTCTGTATGCTTAAGAAAGCATCTTCATATGTATTTGTGACTGTTTACTGGTGTTAATCTGTAATGATCTGCTTGCAATGAGCATGTTGGAGGGTGGTCACATACCATCAAGTACAAAAAAAAAAAAGACATTTTTTGGAAACAATCATTAGATTTACCAGGAAGATGATACAGATGAAGACAAATTACACCTCAAATAATATTTGGTCTCAAACAACCACAATTTCTCCTATTTCTTCTTGTGAATGCATATCTTAACTTGTCACAGCAGGAACTTGTGTCCAAAGCAATGTGTGTACACATGTTTACATTTGACCAGAATTATCAAATGCTTAAAAAAAAGAATATGACCTCAGCAACTTGACAGTAAACAATCTAAATTCCTATCTTGTGTAACATTTGATAATACGCTGCCATTTGGCATTTTGACCAGAATTGTGACCTTAATGTGGCTTCCACTAAGATAAGCCCTGCCTATTATTTTTCGTCTGTATTGTGATTGAAGCCACATGTCATGAACTGACATTTCCTGTGGTCTATGAACGACGTTGCACTGCAGACACAGAAAGCACTGGACTCACAGATGCTTACCTCACTTTACACATAATTCAAAGTACTGTATTTTTAATGTGAGTTTTTCAAACTGCAATCTTATTTACACAGAAAAAGCCGTTTTATACATTCTTGTTTGTCAGTGCCTTGGTGTCTTTTTTTTACTCTGAAGTCACTTTGATATTCTCAATTTTTCACCTTTTTCTATCACATTTGTAAAGATGTAATTTGTTTCAATTCTCCCTGAAAATCTTTGCAGTGACCTGTTATGTTATGTAATATGGAAAATAAATCTTTTACTCTTAATTTGGATATGTATTAATGAATAAAGGCTTATATTAAACCGTCTTATAGTGATATCACCATGAAGTAATAATCTGGTTATAAAGCATGATTAAATAATTTACCAGAGCTAGATTCCAAGAGCCTCAGGATTCATAACATACAATTTTGCTATTCTAACTGCATAAACAGTATTTGAACACAAAATATAAGGAACTTTGAAGGAAAGGCTATTGGGTTATTTAAAAAAATACTAAATATGCCTAAGTAAAGGACTCGGCTGTGCCTTTAAAAGTTGTGTGTGTCATTGGAAAATAATTTAAGTGCCTATCTCTACATTGTAGCAGGGATCCTTGTGGATTTACATCCACACAGTAACACTTCCGCTAGTTGTTGTATAGTTAATTGTCATTAATTTACTTCATCCTATACTTCCTGAACCCAGCCATACAGTGCCGGAGAGACTATCAATCAATCAATGTCCTAAAATTTTCAGTAATCTGTCCATTACATTGATATTGCTTGTGCACAAGTAGATATTTTTACCTGATGATGGTGTTCTAGGAAAGGTCAGGGAGGTCACAAAACCTTTGAGATTCAACCTCTAGGGCTCACGAATATCCACAGCAAATGTCATGGATATCATGGAGCCTTAGCAAGACCAAACTATTGTTACGCAAACAAGAGGAAAGTCAAAGGATCATCAAATCATCACAAATGATTCACTGGGGACAGAATTTAATGAGAAACTGGTCAGTAGTTGTCTTGCTCAGATCAAAGTTTTGGGCAGATGTACAGAAAGACCACCTAAGCGCTACAAGATGATAATGTCCAAACAGCATTAAAAGCCTGGAAATGACAACTGCTAGTTTGATCTATCTTTGTATAAGTAATGTAAAGTAAATAAATCCCATATAAAGTATTTAGGCTACGCAGAAATGTCACTGTGTAGAATGTGAACTAACTAATCACTATAATGATGTTAATATTACAGATTTGATTGTGAATAAAGTGAATAAGTGAGATCAATGATGTATCAGACATTTTGCAAAGTTCAGTACACTGTTTAATGGCTCAATGAAAACACGCTATAAGAAAAACATGTCAACATGTAAACATCACAGTGGTCATATAAGCTCTGTACTTTTGAGTCATGAGCACATAAAAGACAAAAGGCTAGATAGTCCAACACAATGGCATTTAAAATGTATGACAAGTATCTTAAAAAGACACTTCTGGTATATTTTTTCACACCTTGATGAAAGTATGGCTCTTATGCAACAAGACAAATGAAAGAGTTTCAAAGACTTCAACAGTAGTACAACAGTTAATATGACACTACAGCTGATGGATGCGTTGTGGGCTCTATCTTGTTTCCAGCACTCCGTCTCTGATCCTCCATCTCCAGGCAGGGCTGAAGTCTGGAGCAGGAACACAGCAGAGCTCCAGCCCGGACTCCTGCACCTCCTCATCGTGAGCGACCTGCTGGCCCTGCTGTGTCTTCAAAGTGAAAACCCTCTCAGAGATCTAAAAAGAAGAGACCCACATTAGCATTAAACAAGCGTAATCTTGCTCTTTACAAAGACTGAGACCGACTAGAATGAATAGCTGTCTTGAGGCTGCTGGGTCTCACCTGATCACTGATTCCAGTGGCGATGTGGCCCACCTTCACCCGCCGAGTCTCTCTGATCCGGATGCTTCTCCTGTTGAAGTCTCGGATGCAGACATCCACCCCTGAGCCAATCACAGAACATAGATACACATGGTGTTAGAGAAAAGGTATCACCTGTTACAGTTTGATACTATATTAAGTAGTTTAAAACAGGAGAGACATGAAGGTTTTTTATTTCACCTTCAAAACAGCAGGGTTGTGGTAGTTGTGTGTGAACCAGCAAATCCATGCTGAAATCCTGCCCATCCGGCTGACTGTTGCATGAATAGACACCAGAGCTGAAGTCATCTCCTGGGCTCAGGGACCAGCGACCAGAGTCCTAGAGTATCAGGTAAAAAAAATAAGGCAGAATAGTAGGTTTGTTAATACTTTGGCCAAAATGGATGAACATCCAAGAACTCACTGTGTACATGGACCCCATTTCAGAATAATTTAACAATTTGAACATGTCAAACCTTGACTTAAAATGACTTTAATTTTGAATTGGACAATTCTTATACTTCTAAAAGTGTACAAACATGGTTTAAGTTTTTTTTCTGGATGCTTCTGATGGTTACGCTAAGCTTAAAATGAGCTTTAATGTCCAATTTGCAAGAGTAGGTGTCTCATATCATGAAGTAATTCAGAGATGTGCTCTATCATAAACTTTGGTGTACCTTTTTGTCCCATGGCTCCCGATTGGAATAAGGGTCACTGCTGAGACAAGACAGGAGTTGCTCCTGCTTCTCAGCAGAATGAAGCTGGGACAGACTGGTCAGGTAGAAATCTGCACACGGACAGAAAAACAATGAGGAGGAGTTCAAACGTACAGTACATCTGACATGAGGAAAAAATAAGCAGAAAACCGAGAGAAACCTCACCTCGCTCCAGTTTACTCCGCTCCAGCTCAAGTTCAGACACAGTGGTGATCTTGTGGTTTGGCTCAGGGATAACTCTTTGTACACAGAGAGGTTTCCCTCGCTCCAACTTATCAGAATCAGCCTCCTCCTCTTCATCATCGTCATCCGATTCCTTCACACTCCAGGCTGTTATCGCTTTATCAACGGACTCTTGATGTTCTTCATCCACATAGCTATTGATGAGTTGCAGAGAGTCAGGAGGTTTGTTGGCAGTATACAGGGGCTCTGTGTAGGGTCCCTTCACTGGGCTGGTGAGTCCTCCAACTGCAATCACACAAACACAATACATTAACCATTTACAAACTGTGTTAGTGCGTTACTGGCATTGATGTAAAAAACTTAGACAAGGAAAACATGCAGTGCAGCTTTTGTTACCTTCTTTCAGAGCTCTGTCAGTTTTTTCTTTGAGGTCAAACGCTGATGCTCTCTTGAATGGATCCTTCTGGAGCCCTGCCTTGATAACTTCAGCCGTAAGAAGGCTACAGTCAGGTGGGATCTCTCTCAGAGGTGGAGGCTCGTTAGCAATCTGTAACCACGACAAAATGAACTCAATCAGGGTCTGATGTGAATACTGTGAAGAGCACACTGAACATCTGTAATGAAACAGCGGGGTGTAGTGGTGTGTGTGTCTCCCGTGAAGGATACCTTCAGGTAAAGTCGACAGGTGTAGTATCGCGTCCAAGGTTGACACCCATTTAGCATGTGCAGTAACATACAGCAGCTGCTCCACACATCTGCTTTGGCTCCACGGGATTCCCCTTTCACAATTTCGGGGGCCATGTGAGTCTCTGTGCCTTTCAGATCTGCATTGAATTACATTGGGAAAACAGTCAATTAAGACACGAAAGCGGATACATTACACATCTTCATAACAGAATGGCTGAATTACAGTTTTTTTTTTTTTTTACCTTTGGACCCACTAAGGCTCTGTCCCTGATTGTCAAGTCTCTCTGCATGCCCAAAGTCACACAGGAAGGTGTCTCTACCGTCCTCCGACAGCAACACGTTCTCAGCTGTGGGACACAAGCAGAGTCAATCCACTGCATTAATCTCAACACTGCTCAGTACTTGTACAGTGGAGTTTATGGACGACATAATTAGAAACAGAGCAGCTGCACAGACATAAAACAGCCCCCAGACAAAGGAGCAGAATAAAGGGGAAATATGAAGTCATTGAGGGACAGCTGCTGTAGAAAACACTTTAATGTGGAATGAATGTGGAGACTTGTAACAAACAGACAGCAGATAGAGATTTGGCTTCACTTCCTTGTTATTCCTAAAGCATTACAAACACCAGGTGGCGCCTGAGCCACAATCATGCTGTTTGTGCTTCCTCAAGTTTTTGTCCATTTTTTGCTCTTCCTTTAAATCTGTTCCTCTGAGTTTTTCCTTTTTAATTTTTTTAAAATACTTTTCCCCCACTTTATCTTCATCTTCCTCTTTCTCTCTGTGCTTGTACTTATTCTCTCGTGTACTGTTCTCTCACTGACTACTTCCTGCTCCTCGTCCCATCCCCCCCTTTTGTTTCGTTCTCCCTTGCTTTCTTGCTCTCCTTGTTCTGTGCACATGCGCCGTTTCTAAAGAGCAGCGGTGAGTCACACTGTGGGAAATTCCCAGCTTGCCGTCTTCTCTGCGGTAGTCTGGTTTCACAACACAGGTGCTGATCAAATCTAGGCTGTATCTATGACACTTGTGTTCCACACAACAGCTGCACAAAAAGACACAAAATCCTCCGATGAGAACTAATTAGAAATCTGACTTACTCTCTCGGTCTGTTTTTGTTTTCCACCAGGTACCACAACAAGTAAAAGTCAAGCTGACACATTTTGTTTTACTGTTATTACTATTGTGTTTCTTTGATCTGTCTTAAAATTCATCTTGAAAGTGTTTGTGGGCCAATGCCAATATCTGATGGGTGTGTTTAGGTGTAATCTCTGCTGTTAATATTTTTGTCTTAACATTCACATTTTAGATAACTGACTAACAATCATATCCTACCAAACCTCGAGGTAGTGGGCTGTATAAAAACAACATATACAAAATCAGTGAACAGTGAAAAAGTGGCAATAACTAGGAGGGTTTACTGTTTAAATTGAAACAAAAAACATTTTTTGGCAAGAAAATTTAGCATTTCCTAAAATCTTTCTCTCTTCCATGCCTTTAAAAAACAAATGATGATGGTTAAACCGGTTCAGGTCAAACTGATGTATAAGTACTGTATGTCTTTATCTGTCTGAGGGATTTTAGTTATGATAGGTATGTCAAACTTCAGCTACCGTGTGGCGAAAGGATACAGCTTCAAGATATCAAAACCAATTTTCAACAGAGCATTCATTCTCATGTTTTGATGGGTTTTTTTGGAACAATAACTCAGTTTTTTCAATTTGAGAAAAATATAGCCCTTGACATAACATACCTTTTATATCTAGATGTGCCACTTTTTTCTTCACCAAGTACTCCAGCGCTGTTAAAACCTGTGAGTGGTAGTGGAGACTTAGGTCCTCTGGCAGACGGCCCCGCTCTGCTATCAGCTGGCCCAGAGAGCCTGGAATAACAAATAAGGTCAGACCAGGACAATGATTATGTTTTGTTAATATTTACCAATACAGGCCATCTGATTCAACTATTCCTTCTGCTGTTATGGCCTGTGAAGAAACCCAACTTTGATGACAGGAAAAAGCTTCAAGGTGTGTCACTGTGTTTATCAAGCTGGCGTCTCCCATCCCAGATGTTTGGTGTAATTTGGACCGTGACACTTAAAGGAAGCTCAACAGTCATTTCTAGCATCCCAGAACCACCCACTTAAACATCTCGACACTAATCACATCCGTATTTCTGAACACTTGAACCTCATTATCCCCATGTTGTACCTACTGTACATGTGTTTCCCCTTTTCATCACATCTCACCCAACAATTTTAAATCTCACGCTCCATCTCAACAGCAGCAGTGAGTACTGACAGATTGTGCTGACTGTAAAAGGCGTAAAAGAGGCTTGTTTACCAGATTTGTGATCCATCAGAAGGAAAACATTAGGCCCCTGTCTGACCACTCCAAAGAGTTCCAACACGCGGGGAGATCTGAGGGTACTCCACGCACCCACCTCCTCACTGTTGAACCTCTTCAGGGCGATCTGTGAGGAAAGAAAGGAAAAAAAACAGTAAGCAATCACACAAAACACTCTCAACTAGGAACCTAAAAACAACAAAGAGGGAGATATTCTGCGTTACCTTCTTGACAGCAAATCTGAAGCCTGTGTTGACATCTTGAGCACTGTGTACTTCACCATAGGAGCCTTCCTTAATAAACTGTAAGAGGACATACTCTTTTCCTTCTTTGTATTCAGAGTCCACAGGCTGGATTTTCTGATAAGAAAAGAAATTAGTTTGGTAACTTAAACTTGAGCATAAAGAATCCTATTTAGACAAATAGACAAAAAAGAAAGCAGAACCTACTTCGTTGTAAAAGATTATTCCCTCGTTGCTGACAGAATCATCTGCTGAGAAATCATCTTCCTCCTCCCTTGCATCCCTCTGCACATCTTTGCAAAAGGGCCCTGCGTAGCACGGGTCCCCCTGACTGACGCTGCCCCTGAGGCCAGCTAAAGCCAGCGAATAGTCTCCCACACTGCTGAGGGAGTCGCTGTCCTGCACATAGGAATGGACGCTGGAGAGGAGGTTACAGACCTGGTCTCCCCAGCCCAGAGGAGAGCGGCTGGACCCTGTGTTGTAGATCTGTCCACTGTAGAGAGGAGGCCCTCTGTCCTGCTCTTCTGATCTTTCGATGCTGCTACAGCAAGAAGAACTGAGGTCGCTTATTCCTCCAAGGGATGGCTCTTCCTACAGGAGATGAACAAAAAGCACGGTTGATCAGACTAGAAGATGTTTACATTCTCAGGTGAGTTTGCTCAGGGGTTAAATGTTCAAGGCCATGAGAGGCAGCTTTGTCTGAATCCAGTGATTCACTTCCACAACACAGGAAGGCTCATGTTTGCATGTGAATGTCTAGAGATCGAGCCTCAGACTGCCAAAGAATGTGGCAAAATATCCTTGAAGATGATTCACAAGAAAAACACTGCAAGCGCTCTCAGCTCTTTTAAGAATACAAGAGTCTAGCATGCACCTACCAACTTCTTAACAGTGGTTTTAATAGCTTTTCCTCACCACAAATAATTTTATATACAGGACTCAATTGGATGTACAGAACAATCAGAGTTCTTACCAGGATTCGGACCAGAGAACTCCCACTCTCCTGTTCAGGGACTCCAGAAGGCACTCGATGTCTGTGCCGCTGCTTCTCCTTCTTCTCCAATTTTTTCTTCCCCTTGCGCTTCTGTCTTTTTCGGGCCCTCTTTCTTGAGGTGAGCTGCGTCGATGAGTGGCTCAGCTCCTGGACGGACGCTGTGGTTGGGCACGCCACGTTGTTGTGTTCTGAGTGAGGACTGAGGCAAAAGTACGGTAACAGTGTGAATTCCACATATGGCAATAAAAATTTCACCAACACAAATATGAGGAGTGAAATGTAGAGGCAGTGCTGTCAAAGTAATCTCATACCTGATGGAAAAACAGTGGGGGGAGGGAACAAAGGAACGTTCAGAGCAGGATGGACTAAACTGTTGGGACTCCTGGGATTCACCTGGGGAGAGCACAGTGTTAATGTTGAACTTTCTCTGTTCTGGCAGTTATTTGATTTATTATAAAAATTCTTAAGGGCATAATTACATTCAGCCTGGGCAATGATGGTTGAGGTCTTCAATGGCGTTTCTCCAACTTGCTCTGCAGTCCCATGTGTCAGGACTTTATTCATTCGAGGGCTTAAATGGGGTATGTACTCCATTTTGCTGTCCTTCCCCTCCTCTTCCTCTTCCTCCGTCTCCTGGTCCGTGGCTGAGCAGGCTGGGTATGACCCCTTCAGCTCAGCCTGGGGTGACCCGGAGAACGGTGCAGTTGAGTTGAAAAGCCTCTGCCTCACCGCCATTTCATCTGCTGGACCTTGAAAGACAGAACATCATAAATAGTCTATAAGCCAAGTGTCTATACACTTGTACAGGTCAGACATGCTGCCAGGCCAAGAAAATCTTGTTTTTTAACGACAATATTGGTCAAATAAGTAAGTAAATAAGTAAAACTTGCAATAACAAATAATGATGTATGCCTGGGGCTGCAAAATGGCTGGCTAGAACCAATTGACAGTGTTTGTAGATTAGTGTAGTTGACTGATATATTGGCTGTGTTTCACCGAGACTTGTCAATTAAAAGCAAGTTTTTTTTATTTTTTTTATTTTACTGTGATTTACTGTATAGACATGGTATTGTAACATGTTGCCCTGTAATGCAACATGTTACAATACCATGTCTATTCAGTAAATCACATGGTTGCTGCCTATCATCACTAGAGAGTGACCTTTAGGTTTGTGCTTGTGAAAACTGATTCCCCATAATGGAACAAAGGACTTTTTTACTGTCAGCTAATGGGAGAAAACCTGGATCATGACAAAGAAATACGTACTGTATGTCACTTTTTTCTTTAAGACAAGTCAAGTGTACCTATTAATTTATGTTTGTTTTTGTTCATTTGGTTTTTAATGTAATTCTTGATGTTTTGTTTGTATCACCAGGCCTGACATTTTTATTTTGTCATTTCCACAACCTTCAGTAGTGATCAAACAAGGTGGAAGAGTTCATCAACTTGACTCATGTAAAGATGATATTCTTACCCTTCTCCAGAGAAATGTGCATCCACTTGCAACAATGATAGGCTTTTTACTGTAGTTAAATACATGATAATCTTCCTCCTAACAGCTTTTTATTTGACTGTACCATGTAAGTTCAGTATCATAATGATCACTTGAGCATCGGAAATGTACTGAAACTTTGAAAGTTTGCGGTGGGCAGATGAGACAGGAAATTCAACCCTGGCCTTGTTTTGACAGTTGCAACTGTGTCGTTGAACGCAAGTACTCTGTTTCAGTCAGAGGAAGTACACTATAGCACATTAGGCATGGCCAGGCTGAATTTCCAATGAAGATTTGCGTGACTGACCGCCAATTGCTCAGAGGTCACCAAAACATGTATTACTGTAAAACCAGCACACTCATTTCATCTCAGCATTGCTTATTATATGCATTAAATGCAGTTTGAAAGGCACAAACTGAGAATTAGGACTACAGTTGCAGCTTGTTGCATCAGTGTATCCATTACACTTAACCGCAGCTTCTCCCTGTCACTCAACTTTTTACTTTTTCTGCACATTTACATATAGATATTCTTGATAGAGGTCATACCAGAGCTAATCCTGATATCTTGAACAACACAATACTAATACAAGTAGTACTAAAGAAAAGCTGACATCAAACATATGCTGGCAAATGTACTTAAATTTCAATTAAAGCTAATGCAAACGTTTAGGCTTTAGCAATGTCATTACCTTGTGTGCCGACTTGATGCACTCCAAGACATATGTAGAAAAAAAGCTATTCAACTGTCACTTCCTTCTTAAGACTCTGCCGGTACTCTGAAAGCACGGCGCGACACCACACCCCAAATGAATTTACGTGGAAAGGAAATAGAGAAAAACCCACTGCAATAAACACAACCACAAAAACAACTCGGTGTGTGTGTGAGGCTGAGGGGCGTGTAGACATACCGACAGATGCCAATCTGAGCTGGTATCTCTCCCCCGTACGCTGAACAACCTGTCTTCTACATTAGCAAAACTAGGCGCTCTGTTAGTCTGCCTCGTCCTTCGTGTTCTGATTCTCACTCTCTGCTCAGTCCCTGCTGCACTTCTCTGCTCTGCTTGATGCTGGCTCTCAGCCAACCGGGGGGAGGAGCTGGCTGACAGTGACTTATGGGAAATGCATCTCCACTTCCCCATATTCCCCCCTCCCTCTGCTCTCTCCAACAGGGCTTGCTTGCTTGCTCTTCCCTCTAACTCGAATAAAAGGATGTTTGGTTATGCTTTTGATGACTGACTGGACGTTGAACAGTGATATAAGCAGAACATAAGCAGGCCTACACCTATCAAGATACTGTCAAGTTTTACTCCAAGAAGAAATGATGGATATTATCATTACAGCATAACATAAAAGTCAAATTAAAAGCAAATTAGGTCAAACCACTTCAGAACTGTCATGTTGATCATATTCTCATGTCCCTAAAATGGTTTCTCTGTGCATTTTATAGTAGAGGCACTCTAATTTGTACTCACCCACAATATGAAGTGAAATGTGCTCTGATATCCTAATGAGCATGTGGCCTGTTGCCAGCTAAAATACAGTACTGTATATGAGCCTGTCAAAGTCATGACACAACCCACACACTTCCCACTCTATGTCATGTCATAAAAACTAACAGCAACAAGAGACAGGAGATTATTCACTCTCCTCTCCAAAAAAAAAAAAAAAAAAAATCTGACAATCTGTTATCTAATATTATGAGGATTTTGTTCTGGAAACTACCACTGTGAGAATTTGGAGTGAGTGTATGAGCTGTCACTTAAATGGTGAGGTGTCAGTGGGAAAAGGTTCTATATCTATCTGAAATAATCTCACTTGCTTCTCTAAGCAGCAGCAAAACAACTTACTCATATAAAAACTGGTACAGAACACAGGAAATTCAGAATACCACTTAAGAGGCTCCGCCAAAAACCAAGTAAGCGGTTGCTTACTGCCTCCTTAGTGATAAGGAAACTGTTTAATGTCATAACAACAATGTCTCAGAAAAACGGTTAGAAATAGGAACGTGGACATTGTCATGAGTTTAGTTTTTGCTATTTTATTAACTGCCAAATAATTTTAAGCTTTTGAATTTTACAGGGAAACAAGTCATGTTATATATTTCCAGTAGCAGTGATTCATTTTCAATCAACCGAACAAGACAAGTATTATGAGTATTAGCGGCAATAGTCAACATGGCTGAACACAGAGAGCTCTTAAATCTCAAATTCATTAAAAGATATATAAAACATAAGAAAATGATATATTGCACTTAGGCCTGCAACTAAGGATTATTTTTATCATCGACTAATCTGCCAATTGATTTTTCAATTTATGGTTTGGTCTACGAAATGTCAGAAAATAGAAGAAAAAAAAATGCTTGTCACAAAAGTTGACATCTTCAGATTTTTGTTTTGTCTGACCAACAGTCTTAAACCCAAAGATATTTAATTTGCAGTGATAGAAACAGAAAGAAGAAGCAAATCCTCACAACTGAGAAACTGGTACCAATGAATGTTTGGCATTTTTCTGCAAGAAAAACTGACGATTATCAAAATAGTTGATGATTACTTTTCTTTTGATCAACTTACCAATTAATGGATTAATTGTCTCAACTCTAAATGCAATCCAATACAAAACAACCACTAACTACTGCCTTCAAATTTACAATCAAGCTGAACCAACACCTCTCTGACAGTGTCAACAAAATAACACTGTAAGCTTCACAAAAAGAGAAGTTATTGCAGGGCTGTTGCATTGTAATTTGTAATTTTGCAGAACTGAACTCCACATACAGACGGTGGCTATATTGAGCTGACTTGCTGCTGTACACCCACACAGATTAATGAAATTCCAAAGCCTTTAGTAAGGACAGTGAAAAGGGACTCAACCTGAATACACACAGCCAAGCATTCCTTAAGGGAAACGCAGGCTGCTTCAGGAAAACGTCCGAGTCCTGAACTACACAGAGCATCAGAGGAACCACCTGCATGCTACAACTGCTTTCAATGCCTGCAGGCAACAGTTTAGGTGCGACTCACACTGTTCAGTCACACCTCCTGTGTCTCTTCTATCGGCTTCTCTTTTTCCTCTTTACTTTATCACTATTCACAACAATGTGTGCTGCAACTTCTTTTCATTCAACTGATACTCTGTAAATTAATTGTGGGTATTTGAGAATGAAATGAATGAAAACGATGATGATCTGTGGCAATTCTGGATTAAGTCAGAAAATGCAGGAGACGTTATCACAGTGCATATATTTGGGTTTTGACAAAACAAGACATCTGAAGATGTCAGCTTGAACTTGAAATTATAATGAGCATTTTCATTTTACTTTTTTCTGACAAAAAGAATATTCATTTCATTGAGAAAATAATCTCCTGATTAATTGATGATGAAAATAATCGTTGGTTGTAGCCATACAGTCAACATACGAAGTTGAAAATTCATCAAAAGCATGCATCCCCTCCAATATCACAATTGTGAATTTCAGGATATTATGCCATATGCTTTTTTTAAACACAGAACAGATCAAAAACATAAAAACCGAACACAGGTTGGCTGAAAATTCACTTTACATTAAGTTACATGAGTGACCCAAACCAAATCCAAGGCAAGTATTGCTTTTTATTAGGATTATGCATATTGTGAACAGATTTAAAGAAAGTCTTTTCTGCACTGTCTTTCTATTTTGTACAGGAAAGGAGAAAGGACAGTTGGACTGACAGGACACCATTGGTTTCTCATTCAAAAATGGACCCAAGCCAGTGCTGCCTATCAGTAAATGCAGGCCAGGAGTTTGACTCAAGGCCAACAAGGGTCCAGCATTATGTTGCACAGTGTGGAGAAGAACCAGAACTGGGGCCCAACAAACAGTACCTGTCAATGTGACTAATGTAAAGTATCCAGTCTGGTTAATATGAGATTGCAATGGCATAATGTTTAATATTTCAATACAGCAGATAACAGGTAATAATGGCATGACATTCAATACAGAGGACAACCTGGAATGAACATAATAGCTACTCTTATTAGGACTAAGATACTAGTTATGAAGTTATAATGATATATGCATATATCACACCTTTGTGTGTATTATATATACTGTATATGATTATGGCCTTAAATTAATACTTCTTATTATGGGATTTTAGGCCTCTTTCTTTGTCTTTGAGGTAGCCTAATATAAGGAAGTCTTTTCATGGGGCTTCCATGACAGACAAAAGCATCCAACAATAGCCAGCAGTGGCACTGAAAAAGTACAACTTGGAGTACAGAAGTTGTTTTAATCATAGACAGCTGGATTCAATAGACGTACGTGCGGTTTGGAATAACTTTGGTGACCTAACTGCCAAACTTCCAGTAACACCAGCTTAATACCCATATTTTATACTTCTGACTTGTGTTGTTTTCAGGTATTGTCACAGTTTGACAATATATAGCCTATAAATATAATCACCTATGCCCGTTTTGGTTGTTTGAGAGTGCATATACGCGCTCTCAGCGTATTAAAATAATAACTTCCTTCTAGCCACGCCATTTCAAACTTGGGCCGAAGTGTAGTTACGCCTTGTAAAGTCTACAAATAGTAACTAGAAATTGTTCTCTCGAAGTCAACAGAAGAGATTGTGCCCATAAAACTATTTTTCCGACTAAACAAGTTCATTTAATAGTTAATTTACAGTAATTATTCACTTACAGATCTTCCTATAGGCGTCGGCCGGTGGCGGCGGTTAGGCAGTCAAGTTTGAATGAAGTGATGGTTTTCCGGTTATGCATTTCAAAGTACTGCTGTGTTCCTTTCATTTTTACAATAAAGACAAGCAAAATGCCATGATGCTGAATCGGTTTAGTGCTATTATTATCAGTTATCGATTGTTTTGATACATTTGTATGGTTGCTTGCGCTCTAGTAGTATTTTTACATGCTTTGTAAATTTGAATTATACTTTTAATCTGGAGATGAAATATTAGTGCTTCCTGATTTGTAATGAGACACAACGCGGCGGCGCAGCAGCTCTCTGAAGATGCTCATAAGGAAATGGTCATGATGAGGTGTGAAAACAGAAGTGATATTTCAAGCCACAGTGTTGTGATAAAGTGCACAAATGCATATCACATCTGTACGTCTCTTCTTCATATGAAAGATGTCACATATTTTAAGAGAAGCTAGGGTTAATGGGATGTAGGCTATCTATGCTATTGCATTGCCCCTTTTTAATCCCATGTTAAATTTTAAAGTTGCGATATTCTTTCTTTCTTCTTGCTGTCATATTTTTTTATTGATGTAATATTTCTTTCTTTGTTATTTATTTGTTTTCTATCCAATCCCAACCTCTTATTTATGTTCAATTTCCTATGCATTGTTTGCTTTTCCTATAATGATAAAGATTTCTTACCATAAATAAAGCCAAAAGTTTTACCAAGGTGAGTAGGATATATAGGCCAATACTATATTTTATGTGCCCAAAGACCTATTTTCAATAAGGGTAGCTGTATTGACCCAGATATACCACAAGATGGAGTTATAAACTACTTACTGAAAGGCATTTCTGCTTCATTTGTATAGCCTATTTTTAGGCTGACTGATGTGCCATTTAAGGTAATTAACAGTAATGACATGTAATTAATGAAGGTACTGAGTAGTGTCTTTCATATGCAACAATTTTCATCTCAATCAATTGTTAAGTCTAGCAGTGATGTTCATCATGATACTGTGATTTTTAAGTAAGATATGATCAAAATGTTCAGGTGTAGGACAATGACACAATGTCATTGGCATTCCCATTCACACCAATACAACTTTTGATAAAGGCATAGTGTGGTCTGTTTTAGGGGTAAAACCAGCTAACAGATCATGTATTCATGTATAATGTACATAACCACCTATCTACTATATAAACTTAGCACTCCTTGCACTTTTACACACCCTTATACCATTTGTATACTTGTCTACAACTTACAGCTCTGCATATAGTAGGTACATATAGCTATTATGTTTAAGTTTGCTTATTTTGTTAAGCTTTGTTGTCCTTGTTCTAGCTGAATGTCTATGTGTTTCCCTGAGCACCGTTCTTGGAACTGTGTAAGTACATTGAGAGAAACCAGAAGTTGGAGTCAAATTCCTTGTATGTGTCAACATACTTGACCAATAAAGTTGATTCTGATCCTGATTTTTTTAACCAGTTATTCTATGTAGGTACCAAAAACACATGCAAATCTCCACAAAATTTGAACAAAAACTTAACATATGGACATAATGAATCTGACTATTTCTCAGTACTAACTACTAGGGTTTTATATTGACAACCCTTGCCAAGTTAATTCAACGGCACTCTAACTGGTATGACAGTTTGAGTAAAAGCAGATTTGAAATTGTAATATTTAGCCCCTTAATCAGCTTCATCCAGAAATGTTCTGTGTCTGTTTCATGTGTGAGCGGATGCCAAAGAGGATATTGATGATCTGGTAATTTCCCCTCTTCAAGGCCAGCAAAATCCCAGGATATCTTCCTTTTGTGACACTCATGTAAACAAAAGCCAAAAGATTCTCAAACTAAAGCACAACATGGAAGCATTTTGTTTGAAAAAAAAGCAAGCAGAAAAGAAGATTTCACTCATCCATTTGGTGGAAAGCACTTGTTTGGAGCAGAAAATATGGAAAAAAGAAATGCAAGCATTTTTTCGTGTCTGCAGATTGCACGAATTCTTACACAAAGCAGCTATCATGTGAGCAGAGGAAAGAAATTACTGAAATGTTCAA
Organism: Scomberomorus guttatus; assembly: GCA_038419695.1. Lineage (NCBI taxonomy): Eukaryota > Metazoa > Chordata > Actinopteri > Scombriformes > Scombridae > Scomberomorus > Scomberomorus guttatus. The sequence goes on from CM076459.1 coordinate 3,386,892, forward strand.
ATGATTCACAAACTACAGGTGTCTTCACAACCTTTTCCAATCAAACTACCCCCCATTTTAAAAAAAAATCAAAGAGGATTTATCGAGATGATCACTGTTACCATCTTCATTTCTGGGGAGAATCAATGCAATAAAGATGATTATTCTACCCCAGTTACCCCACTATCTCCCATGCTATCTCACACCTGCCTTTTTCAAATCCATAAATGCCCACATTTCTAAATACATATGGAATAACAAATATTAAAGAGTGAAATTCTCTATGTTCACTAAACCACCTTTCTGGTTTGTTTAATCAAGATTCTCTGATGTTTTTTGAACAAATAAAATCTAAATGTAGTATTCCTCCCATCGACTTTTACAAGTATCTTCAATTAAGGCACTTTATTGATTCTCTTTTGAAAGAAAATAGGGTCCACCTATCAGAGTTTGAAAACTTTCTCCTTTCAGCTTGCTCACTTAAAAGTAAAATTTCGCCTTGTTGTTCCATGTGTTTACTTCATCAAATGACTCACTGAAACCATTGTGGGAGGATGATCTGGAGGTGAGGTTTAGCCCACAACACTGGGACAATATTTGCAATAAGATTACTCCCAAATCTCTTGCTGTGCACGAGCAAAACGTTTTGTTTTTTTCACAGATTATATTTTACTCTGGCTCATCTCCAGAGGATGTTCCTGAATGCTTCAAATTTGTCTTACAAGTGTAAATTACATAAAGGCGCTGTCATTCATTTGTTTTGGTCCTGTGATGTCACTGACAAATATTGGAAAAAACATTCACTCTGTAATCCAGGACATAATTTGGGAAGCAATTTGTAATGTCCTCAGTTTTTTATTTGTTAAAACTATATTACTGATAAGGGTTTTCATGCAAAATATGTTAACCATCCTTTTCTTGGCCAAGAAATGTATCTTGTTGTTGTGGTCCAGCTCTCATGCTGCTTCTGTGGAAATGTGGCTATGCCAGATTTCCTCTCTACTACCTTTGGAGAGACTGGCATACAACTTGAAATGTCAGACAAATTCCCGGGAAATCTGGAACCCTTTCTATTCATTTTTGGAGACACAGTGACCAGGCCCTGGTGTGTTTTTTCCTGTTTTTTCTTTGGGGGGGGGTTGTCTGTTTTATTTGCTTTTTTTTGCAGCATCGTGTTATTTGGATTGGGGACATTATTGGGTTTTAAGTACTGTGTTAATTGTATTATTGTTTTGTGTTTGTAAAATATAAAAAGCATTCAAATGCAATTATTTAAAAAAAAAAAGAAAACTACAGGTGCTCTTACAGCTATTTTTCTACAATTAGGGATGCCTTGTTGGGTCAGATAGTTTCACCTGTAAGATGTTCTAAATGGGGACATATTTAACTTACAGGTCTACTTGTATATGTACTGTAGATCTAGGCCTAAATCTTAGATGTGGTATATTGGCTCTGAGGGGTCTCATTCTCTTATAGTGATACCATCACAGCTGATCTGGTCCGGCAGGTCAACCAGAAAGTAAAATTTAGCTCCTGTTAGATTAGGCACATTTGAACTCATTTAGCATAGAGAAATGTTGGGGGAGGATCAACTGATGAACACACTTACTCAATGTACTGCACAATAACAAAAAGAACATTTCAGACCACCTGAAACCCTCCCCAATTTCTCAGGAAAGAGCACCCAACAAGCAAATAATGTCCTCTGTAATGTCATGTACACTAGAAATGTATAAGCTACTTGTAAATTGCAAAATTGTCAAACACTTCATCATCCAGAAATAGTTTCCTACATCCATGGATTAACTTGACAAAAATCTGCTGTTGGGCCCCTATACTGCCCCCACCTGCCAATATCTGTCCAATGTGCATTGTTTATGTACTCTATGTACTCTAAGTACAGATCAAGTATGACTTCCCTGTCCCTGTACAATACAAACTGAACTGTCTGAACTGTAATGTTTACTATATTGCACAGGCCCCTATAACAAATAATGTAGAATAAATAAATAAAATGCTAGAGTAACACAACCTGTCCCTGGGGGGGGTTTTGTCATAATTTGATAATAATTTATTTAGAAATGTACAACATGTGCACAATATATAATAAAATAAAAATTGTTTTTTTAAACATGGCCACTCTACAACACATGGCAACAAAATTGTTTTCTTGTTTATTTGTATAGGGACAAGTATATAGCATGAACTTATGCCACATACACACAAAGCATTTATAGCCTACAGTAAGCTAGTTTGCAATGCCCGACCCCAGATGGACTTTAAAAAATACAAAACTCTCATATGAGATAAGTTTATGACTGGGTTGTAAATAATCCAAATTCTATCTGACTAGGTGTTGAAGATTCCCTTTCGAAAATACCCACTGAGGGACTTACTGTTTTTTAAGAAATTAAACACTATTAGGTTGAGTTGTGACAACCCTATTACATCTTCACTTAAGGTCTAGCGATTAGTGTGCCGACTTGAGGGAAGGTCAAAACTGACTTCCGTCTTCACCCCTATTGTGAACAACAACCCTGATTTCCAGCCTGGGTTATCTGATGCTGGTTTTAGCCAGTGGGGTAATTAGGCATTAGTAGGCTGAAGGACTTATTTTCCGGTAATACGGTAATGACATTTGAACAAATGATTGGGAAATATGGTATCCCCAGGCAGGACTTCTTTCATTACCTGTAGATAAGGCATTATGATGCACAGCACAACGTTAATGGTTAGTTTAAGAACTGGAGATGGAGCCTGTGTCCCTCATCCTGGGCCTCCCAAGCAGATATGTAACATCAAAAAACAATAAGAGACTGTACTGTATTCTTGCTATGCTGCGAGGAAAAACATTTTATTGCAGTGGATTAATGAAAAAACACCAACTTTAAAAGGCTGGCAAAGAGTACTGTTTGATTGAGTGCCATTAGAGTACCTTACATGTATACTGCATTCAAAAACAGACCAATTCTGCAAAATTTGGGAACCCTATCTGAACTATATAGAGCCTGGTGCCATCATGCTGCAGGGCTTTTCTTGATTGCCCTTATTGCACCTTATCACTGTAACCTATGATATTGTGTATATGAAACTGAGCTGATGTTTTGTGTTTTTCTCTTTTTTTCCTGTGGATTTCATAATGTACTTTTTTTTTAAACTTCTTTTTACATTTTTTACTTGTAAAAGTAAAAGTCAATAAATATATTGTTAAAAAAATACATAAAACTTAGCAGTAAAATACATTAAGCACAAAACACAAAAGTCAACAATACATATGCACACATTAAAACACGAAACAACTCACAAACATACCATAAAAGTTAATTCCAAACAAAATTGCAATTAATCAAATTAATAAAACTAACAAATACACAGTGAAATGTGTACTTTCATGGCCCCCTCATCCATTACTATATTACTGTTAAATGTTCTGTTCTGTGAGCAGATCAAGATTGAATACTAACCTTTGTGTAAAGTCAAATATGCTGAAGTGCAAATTATCTCTGGATAAACATGGCATCAGTTTTTAATATGACCTCACTAAATTGCCTGGGTAGCACTGTAACGACTGAAAGGTCAATTCACAGAGAGTGAATCGTTTGTGAAGTGCACATCCTCCGCACAGCGCGCTTCTGTCGGACGCAGACGGAGCGAGCAGAGAAGCTGCTGCTGTGTTCAGAAAATGGCCGACAGATTTTCTAGGTTCAACGAAGAGCGTGATTTCCAGGTAATGCGTGCTATACGGTTGAAGATTTGAAATCGATTTTGATCATGTTAAGACGTTTTAGCACATAAACACGACTTAAAACGCCACTGACTGAAAATACGTATCGCAAACAGCATCGTGCATTTCGGTGTAGATGTCGCTCGCTAGCTCTGCAAGCTAGCTAGGCTAACGCTAGTGCACTGCGGGTCTTCTGAATTTTATTTCCCTTATCTTACGTTTCCGTGTTTGGCTGCGACATCTATCATTGGTTATGAACTGTAACACGGTATATGCATGCTACATTAACTCCCTTAACCATGCTACAACACACAAGATGCTCAGCACCAACCAGCTAGTTAGTGACCTTGGTTATTTATCGACATATGCTAACGATAGATAGCTAGCTAGCAGATAGCTAACTGGTAAGTTACGTTCACAGGGTGATTGTAGCACTAGCAAGCAATAGCTGTGTCATTTCGACAACTAGAATGCGTCCATCACCGCTATTTAGCAGTTTGTAAACAACCTAGTTACAGTCTGCTATCTGTTGGTCCAGATAATAACATTAAGTTAGACGAATTTACATCTCCTGGCGACTCAAAAGCGTACAAGTGTGCGGCAGTCAACGGTAGATTTTACAATAAGCGTCATGTCCCAGGTTATTAATCTGCTGGGTTTCTCCTAATCAAACGGTGTGTAACTTGTGTGTGTTTTTCCATTTTCCATTTATAGATGTGACATTATTTCAGTGTTGTTTATGCTGTTGTGACGTTGCCAGGTCAATTTACTCCACCTTGATTTTGTTTGTTTTTTCAAATAAGATGTCATCCTCAATGGAAACAAAGTAGGCTGACCACAGTGAGATGGCAATAAGGAATCCTTATTTTGCTGTAGTCGTGTGAAGTTATGTATCAGATATATTAATAAATACAACCCATTACCACACATTCATTACACTATTTTTGTGGCAGGTTTTAGGTTGTATATATTACATTAGTGACAGAGCTGTGTTGCTGAACTTCACAACCTACATATGAGCGTTTAGTCTTTCACTTGCCTATCTGTCCTTTGTGACCGCACCCAGTAAAAGTCAAACAAACAAAACATTACTGGCTGGACTACAGAATTAGCTAATGCATATTTGTTACCTGGTATTTTTGTCACCATTAACATACTGTTATTCACATCCTTTTTTTTAAAGCCACCTAACAGGTTTTTATTTCTGGAGAACTTCCCACTCATTGACTGTTGTTTGCTCTAAGTGATTATAGCCATAAGTGTATAATCCTAAACAACAGTTTTATCAGCCATATGTTTCATTTGGATTTAGTGTCCTGCTTAAGGACACTTAAGACAGACACTTGAGGGTGGATGAATGCTAGTGCGGGAGCTTGAACCCCAAGTGTCACTCTGCTGCATATGTTGGCTAGGAAGCAACTTAATGTGTCAGAAAGTAACAATGAGCTGCTATCAAGCAAAACAATCCTGACACTAATGCCAAGAGTTTTGGGATTACAAGGGGGCAGTTTTGCCCTCCACTCATGCTCAGATTTTATTTACCTGTGAATTTCCAAACATTCATCTGGGCACCATCTTTTCACACATGGATTTGTCCTATTAATGATGTAATATTAATGTCCGAACACACATTATTATGAATGTGAAAAGATATTACGAGATAGTAAATGAGTCTGGTGACCAAACTTCGTGCCCCTTGTCAGAACATTTCTACTTTTTCTCCTCTTTTTTTTTTTTTTTGTACTGAAAATTACATGTAGTTGTGCTGCAGCAATGTTGTGGTGAAATACAAGTATATCAGTACATCAAGCATATCAAGTTATCATGCAGTGCAACCCAGGACAAGTTTAAGCATGTGTGTAAGGGGTGGTTTGTGAAATTGCTTGTGTTCTGTCTTCTATGTGTTGGTGTCCAGTGGGAACTCAGTATTCTGCTATTTTGTTAGCAGAGGTGAATGGCTGTGTGGTCTGAATGAGTCTGTTGAGGGGAGCTCCAGCTCAGCACAGTGGATCTCTGTGTGTGAGATCTGCTGTGAAGGCATTCATATGCTCAGTATTCAGAAAGTTTCTCCCTGACTCCATGAACTGAAGCCTGCTGCCAAGCAACACAGTGCAGGAAACACCCACAGATGGTCTACCTAATATCTACAGCACAACCAGTTCAACAGCCCCGTCTGCTCTATTGATTTACATTGTTGTCGGAGCTTTAGCATGCGGCTAATCTGGACTTGCAGAAACAGATCAGGCAATTTATGAGGGTTCACAGAGCTTGCCGGCAGTAGCTCTCTCATTTCCTAATGTGCGCTGGTGTGGAGAGAAGTATCTATTTTACTTTTGTAGAACAAATGGAAATTTACTGTTGTAATGCACATCAGAGGACAGAGCGAAGATCATTTACATGTAACATTGCTGTGGTGTTGTGTACCACAGTAGGGGCAATGAGGAAGCAAGTGGCAATGAAAATAAAAAGTCAGTTGAGGTGGGTGGGGGCTGAGCTGATGGCACATTAAGTGGTCAGGAGGAGGAGAATGGGGGGAAGAGCAGGGAGCCATCGATTTATTCATAAATAAATCCTTTCCTCTTCCACAGCATCTCTCCTTCTCATAATCCCCCGGCCTCACTCATGCTGATGCAGGGTCCTGTTTCATCTGAATTAATGACTGCCACTGTGGCATCAAATCACCTCATTATTGTGGGATGGTTCGAGCAGTTGCTTATCTTTGCAAAGCCAGATTCCCCAGAGAATGTGGCGGGTAAAGCCTTTTGCATGGCCCAGCCCATGTTAGCATTGTGTTTTTACAGAAATGTTTACTTCACAGCTCCACAAAATAATTAGAAAATGCTGTAGACAGTGTTCTTCCAATGTCAAGTCCTCATTGATAGACAGGCAAAGTAAATATCCCTCTGCATGTATTGGGGAAATAAAATCTCTATGTTGTATAGTTACATTAGGGTTGTCCACCTGTGTCCTATTGCTTAGCTGCAAGCAGCTAGTAAAAAAATATAATATGATGGGCTATTTTTGGAATCTTTCAGTTTTGTGCTTGTGTGAAGGTCAGGAGAAAACAGACTCACAAACATGACCTTCGTCTCTCCTCTGCTGCTAAAGAGAGGAAGCCATGTGTCTCAGAGCAGAAACTGCTCTATAAACACACTACTTTTGGTTGGGGCAGCAAGTCCATCACTCCTTCTCTTTCCCACCCAGGGCATGGACTTAAAACATAAATGCTCCATTTGTATAAGTAAAGAAAATGGTCTTACCTCGCTATATGCTGTTGGCACTGCTTGAAGTAAATTTATCAGTAAATGAAGAGACAGAACTCAATCCTGTCAAGTTATATTTTTAGCCACGGCTATGAAACTGAAGCATGGGCTAACTAAAAATATATAAGTGATAATAATAACCACAGAATGAATTAAATAAATTTAAAAAAGGCCTGGAATTTGTGTGATTGACTATTATTCAATGTGTATGACTGTTATTCAGTGTGAATGGCTGGCTGTCTTGGAGCGACAGCACTGTGCAAGCTGGAGATAAAAATAAACTCTGATTTTGATGGTATTTGGTGCTTCTCTCTTCCTCTGAAGCTCTTTCTCTGATCCCTACTAATCAAGCAAGACTGTTCCCTGATATATTTCTAAAAGAAGCTTTTAAATGTGTGTCACTCAGGGTGGGAATCACTTTGACCAGTATGAAGAGGGACAGTTGGAGCTGGAGCAGGCGTCCCTGGACAAGCCCATCGAATCGGTAAGGCTGCATCTATCATCCCACACCATTGGACCAGCTGTGAGAGTGGATGATTGGTCCAGGGAGAAATAAAAACCACACCTTTTACTCCATTCATTCTGTCCATGTAGATGCATCCAGTGTTTTCTTGAACACATTTTGCAACCTAACCTATAGAATCATTTGTCTCGTGTCCATTAATACCCTTTTAAGTCCCCTCCCACTTCTCATGTCCTCTGCCTATTCCATTTCCTGTGTGACAGTTAAGATTATTATGTATATGCTAGATCTTCCTGTTTTACGTAGAGCTTACAGATAAATGTTTGACTTTTGTATCAGTCTCCCATTAGTCATTGTTTGTCATCTTTGCACTATGAGATGAGATGACACTGAAAGCATGGAGTGGATAAAGCACTGTTATTAATGGCTGCTTTCTAAATACTCTAGCTATTTATTCATTTTAAACTCATTCAGAAGGAAATAACAGATTTGGTAATGACCAGATTTTATTCTGGCTATTGGATAAAGCTGCTTTGAGTGAGGTTTTGTGTACCGAGCCTTGTAGTGTTGTTATATTTCTATGATCCATTGGTGATCTACCTATTCAACTACTCTTTGATTCAAAAATTATTTGGTGGGGGGGGAGATCATAAATAGAACCCTTTTACATGAGGAAAACACAATAGACACATGTTGCAGAGCAGATTTGGAGTTAAAAACGGCTTGATCAGGTAGAGGTAGATTTTTTTTTTGCAGTGCCTCAAATTATATTTATTAGACGTTGGCAGTGCTTACTCCACTCCATTTAGTAAACAAGAGAGTGCACATTAGATGGTGTGAATGGCTACATTTGTGTTTGAGTGAGAGTGTGTGTATGTAGCTTAGAATTTATGTTTGTGTCTATAGGACAGTTATCTTATTGTACACAACTTGGGGTGTTCGACATTTCTCTCCTGCAGCGAATTGGCCCCTATTAGCTAAGCAGCAATGACCCGGTTTGTATTTGCACGCTCTGCTTTCTTACTCCTATCTTTAGGGTCCTTGTAACGCTTCTCTGACTGTCTTTCTCTCTCTTTCTGTTTCACTACTGTTACACTCTAAATCTATTCTCTCTCTCTCTCTCTATTTCTATCTTGCTCCCTCCCTACTACACAGTGATTCGGTGTACAGTACCCTCTGTCATTCTGTGCTGGCATGGTGCTTGTGCAACTGGGACTGCATTTTTCGCTGAAGAGGCACATAGATAATAGCGCAGGCAGCTCTCTCCTTTCTGTCTTTCCCACTCTCTCCATCCCCTCTTCTGTCTCTGAAGCAATGTGGTGAGCAGGCCCAAACTCCTCTTACCTCCACAGTGTCACAGGCCATCTCTCCTCAACATTATGGATGTGCTTTGTAAACCAAACAGATAGGATTGTTACTTTTCCGGTCTGAAACAGAAATATTGAACATTCATGCATATCTAACAGGCATGCAAATTTTTGTTTCCTTAATCAGTCGTAAGCTATGTTAATGATCAATAATTGATTAATCATTAACATCTTATAATACACAAAATGGCCGTTTTTACTTAATATAGCTATATTTAAATAATTAACATGGCTATTTTTGCAGATATAGGACTCATGAGTAAAAACAAGTGAATTCTTAGTATTATAAATAAAATGAAATAACTAATTAATAACAAATAACTAACTCCAAACATAATAGTTCTATGCAGTTTACTGGATTTTCTGGAGGACAAATTAGATGAGCTTAACATGCAGGGTACTTTAAAAAAGGCCACCTCATTGTTATATCAATGAAAAGAGCTGTAGGCTACCAATGTTACCAATTTACAGAGTTACCATTTTGAGTTTTTGAGCAGCAGCAGGAGAAAATTCAGTCATTGTTGACTAATGTGATATTCATGTCCTTCTGGAAAATAAAGGCACCATTTACATATGTTTTTCTTATTTCCCCATATGTATGAAAATATTTGTAGCCTGAACATGTGTTTTCCCTATCAGAATCTAGTGAACCAAGAACATTAAAATCTTTTATTCTGGATGAGTTTTAGGTATGACGCACTTTCTCACAGGCACACAAACATCCCGTTGTGTGTGGGAGGTCAAGAGGGAGAAAAGAAAGGGAGAGAGGTGGCCTGCTCACCTGGCTTGAGTGGCTCTTTTGCTCCTGCGCTATTATTTGTGGAGGGGTGCTGAGGGCTGCGCTGCAGCATCACACAGTTCTTCACACATCCATGGAAAAATGGCCACATCAGAGCGGCCGTCAACTGTCACTTAGTCACCAGTGCTAATACGTACACCTGATGTTTCGAAAGTGCACACCCAAAAAAAGGAGACTTTTTCTTTCATCGTAGTGGATTTGGTAACACCTGTCGTGACATAAGGTATGATTTCATAACACAAAGTTCCTACCTGCTTAGCCTCAAAATACGTATTATATGTACACTTCAATGAATACTTCATGTTACTTTAAATGGTAAAACGCATAACCTGGCGTACAGTGTCTAACCATATTTTGGGGTACACAGGTCTGCCTCCACCTCTAAGGTGGTAGGATTTTGGATTTGTTATATCTTGGAGCTGTCAGTGAATGCTTCGGCCCAGCTTCTCGGAGCCCCTCCCCTGCCACTTATTGTGTGTGATCTATAGGCAGCTAGAGGTCTGTGGTACTTTATTGGGATCTTTTTTCTCTTTCTGTCTTTCCCCTTTGGTCTTTGCTCTTTCTCTCTAACATTGTTTTTGCATTGCATGTGTTAACTTGGTAGCATTCAGTACTATTTCCTCTCAACATTCTGTCCTAATCACTACTACAGTTTTCCTCCCAGACTCATTCCTCCCACGTCTCCTGCCCCTTCCAGTCCTCAAACCACCCCTCCTCCCCTTACCTAATCCCGTCCCAGAGCGATATGCAGTGGGCAGCCTCAGAGCCACAGAAAACACACACAGATGCTGCTAATGTAGTAAACACATGTATACAGGCTGCAGAAAGATTAATTTCTCAGTAAAAAGTTTTTTTTTCTCAGTAAAAGGATTAAAAAAAAATTCTATTCAACCTAGTCATCCTTAATTGTCTCTAATACAGTCACTGAGGCCCACACAAGCTGTTGATGTTGCCTTTTGTATTATAGCCAAACTGTTTGTCCCTGTAAACTGACTTCTATCAGCTATTAGGTGGGAAGACGAACAACAAACGCAGACTCTCCCATTTAGCACTAGTCTTAACTCAGTGAGCAGCAGGGTGATGAGTTCAAGGTCACTGCTGAGGCCTAAAGCGTTAATAGTAGGGGTAAAAAAAAAAAAAAACAATAACCAAACCCCAAAATAAGCTGTAGACCGGTCAGCAATTTTTGCTGACTGCCTTCCACCTTATTTCAAACTCAATGGGACTATGAATGTTATGGTCTCTGTTCAAAGATGTTGGAGACTCCCTCAAACTTTGTCCTTCAGTGTCTTTACTTAACTTTGCTAAACTTCCAGTTGATGAATTATGAGGTAAGTATGTATGTTAAATTACTATACTTGCAACTTTATATTAATTAGACTCTGCTGTTTTGTGATTTCCCCCATCACGTAGCTGATCTTAAATCTTTAATCCCTTCATAATCACTTTGACACATCTACACTAACTTCTGTTTACTGGGTAGTAGGATTCTTCTGTTTTAGTATTTTCACTCTTAATGCACCGAGACAGTTGTTTCCATTTAGTTGCGCCTTCAGTAGCTGAGACTGGCCAGGAATTTACAGAGCACCAAACACTTGAAGCTGTAAGAGTTAATAAGGAGCAAAAAACAGCAAACCTTTTCCACCACCAGCACTTGCCAAAAGACATTCAGCAGATGAGAGATGAGAGAGGATGTTGACTATCTGCAGCAGCCCACTTTTTGCAAGACAAATACCTTAAGGGTCTGTCTCAGTATTCTTTTCAGAATGTGCAAAATCTCACATCTGTTGTTGAGAACAGTCATCTAAGGACAATTACATTAAGTATGTGGGTTTGATTAATATAGTTTCCTTTAGTCACTTATATGGATTAGTATGCCTGTTCCATGTTACGTCCTCTTAAGCGGTGAAACGATAACCCCTCTGGAAAACACAGAGTAATCTGAACCAGAGTCATTTCTTATACCCAGACATGGACACTTAAACACACCCATATCGTGCACATATAAATGACTGCATAGACCGAAGACTCCTTGATACTCTGAGGCCTCTAGGTGGGGTCCCCTGCATATCACTTCCCTTACCCATATCTTTTGCCATGCACTGTGCCAATGACAGCACAATGCACACTTTAAAAACACCCCCTTTTGTAGATCTCTTTTGTTTGGTTAACATTTTCTATTTTTCTTTCTCCTGTATTAACAGTCAGTTGGTGGATTTATTGACATGCCTACCTTTTCTGTTTGTATACAGTATTATGTTTGTTTAAAAGCAGAGAGAGATTTGCATTTTTAAGAACTAGAGAAGCTAGCAGAATTGTAGTTGAAAGCGTTTGGCCGGTTTCTTACGTTGTGTCACGTGTGACTGTTTTTTTGACAGCCCAGTATTTTAAAGCCAGGTTCGTATGGAAATGCCTTCACTCCACTTGCACTGCTGTTGGACTCGCCGTCTTTGCTTTCATCCGTCTGTCTGTCTATTCTTTTGGTGCACTCATCTGTTGTTAACACGCAGTCTGCACCTCATCTCCGCCCTCTAACCTTTGCTGAGCCCATTTTGAACTAATCTCTTTATTAGTGTCAGCAGTTGCGACTGGTGCCTCATCCAACCTGCCCTTCCTATTTTTATTTTGTTTTTAAATCTGAGAGAAAATACAAAATGTGAAGGGTATGTGAGAGGACACACATTTAATTTAAGGTAGGTAGGCTTATGTTTGTTACATTTCATTGTCTAGCCCTCAGTGGGACTTCTCTGACTAAAACAAAACAGCTGACAGGAATTGTGTAGAGCCCGAGCAAGAGTTTATTTCTTAGGCTACTAGATTAGGGTGCATTTTATTTTCCCTCTTGCTCCAAGCTTCAAATATCAGCTAATCCCCCAAATCAATAAAAAAGTTCATGTGTAGTGTTGTTGCACCATAATACTGCAGTAAGGGACAGAAGCATGCCCAATGTCGGTGGGAGGGGAGGTGTTCACTGCAGCAAATTCTGCAGTGTTTCCCTGTCAGGGGACATGTTGTCCACCAAGCAGGAGAAAAGACACTCCATACACCCTTCTGTGTGTATCTTCGGACATGTCCAGGAACTGCCAGGCAGGAACATGTTACACACACACTGATGGCATGTTACTGCAGCCTTAAATGTCCTAGTTGTGAGTTGATATAAGCAAGCTGTCTCCAGTTCTCTTCCGACCATGTGAGGCCCAGCGGAGATTCCTGTCTTATCTCATCCCACAGCGGAAGGGATCTGACAGTCACACAGAGTAAGCACAGCTCACACATCCATGAAAGGGAGGAGAAAATATCAAACCCTGACAGAAACAGGAAGTGGTACAGTTTAGCCTCTCTCTTGGGTATTGCAGGCAAACACCAGCAACATGTGTTGGATATATTTATTCTAGTCATGATAGCTTTTAACACTTTTTACAATTGACTTTTTTTTCTTTTGCAAATAATAAATAGAAAAAAAAAGAAGGCAACAGGTTGCTCTGAAATACCAACAGTGGTTGAGAAAAGGATTAAGCCAAATGTTTGCCAATTGAGACCTTGTGGGCGGAGATGCAGTGTGTACTGTGTGTGTGACTACCACTCCCCTTCACATGCACTAACCCATACAAGCCCAGCTCACCTCCACCACCCTAGAATCTCATCCACACCATGGCTCAGCCTGCTCTGTTCTGCCCCCCTGTCCTGACCTCCTCTTTTCCAAAAAAAAAAAACAAAAAAAAAAAAACCAACAACTAATTGAGCCCTGTTGAGCCATCACCTTCTTCTCTTTGCCTGATCCACCTGAGACTAACACAGTTGGAGTTCTGTTAACCCGCCCTCCACCCCCAGCCCGCCCCACCCCTCTGTATGTGTACCATTCACAGTGCGCTACTAACACCGACGATTCTTTTTGTTAAAGCTCTTTAACAAAAAGCTGCATGCAGTTTTTTTTTTCTGTTTTTGTTTCAACCTCTTCACCTTCTGTTTGTGAAAGTTGATGTCAATCTCTTTGTGATTATAAATATCCTTTTTGTTTGGTTTGTATGTTTTTTGATAGAATGCAGCACTCTGGTGAATGTTAGACAAGCTTGGAATAGTCATAATCACAACAGAAAAACACTGCTTATTAAGAAATCTCATTGTTTCCTGTTTATTTGTGCTTGAGGATGTACTGTAGTGTGTAGTGGTGGGATGGTCTTGCATTTCACTTAATGTTTTTGTTTTCTTGCTGACCCATACTAGTGATATAACGGTCTCAGACATGCACATTTGGCCCCGCAGTGTGTTAGGAATTCCTGTTGTGCGTGTTCTCACACTTCTCTCAAGCCTCCTTGATTAATTATCATTTGCCTGATCTTGTCCACGTTGCTTGTTAAAAAAGTGTTTGCATACTTTGTCATAGCAATCATTAGTATTAAAAAAATATACTTTAAAGTAGATGGCCTGCAATTGCACACATTTAGGGGTACACTGAAAATGTGTCTTATAAGTACATTTATGCTGGTTCATCACTACCTTGCATTATGGTAAAGGCCATCTAGTCTGTAAAGTATATTTTCTAGTTTATTAATCCTAATGATATCTATGAGGTTTATCAAATTAGAGGCATACAAACGCATACATTTTTTTCTAATAATGGTTTAAAATCAAAAGTGTGAACGTGGTTGGGACCAGACCAGAGATGCTGAAGGTGTCCAAGAACACGCACAATAGCTATTTCTAGTATATCTAATGGGGCTACATGCACACAATGTCTCCCTCTCTTCACCTGCACACCCACATATTCCCTCACACATGCATATTCTGTCCACCCTGGGCCTTGTAATGGTAATCCAAGGCCCACTAGTTCCACTTCTGTCTCTTCCTCTCGCTATATGTTTTTTTTTTTTTTTTTTTTTGTGACAGCTGCATATGTTTCATGGTGCTCCCCCTTGTCATGGTTACAGAATCACAGCAAGCTTGGAGTTTCTGGTCTTCGTTTTGTTAATGCAAGATTTCCATACCTGTTCTGTGTCACTTTTCTTTGTGTACTAAGATCTTGCTCTGTAGCGGTTCATATATGTATGCGTGTGATACATATATTACCCTCTCCTTCCTCCTCCTCCTCCTCCTCCTCTCAACTTCTCAGTTAGTAGATGTGACTTAATGTGTTATCTTAATCACCCCCCCCCCCCCCCCAAAAAAAATATAAATGCTCATGCCCAATTTCTTTGCCTTAAAAACGTTTTTAAACTGCACTCCTACTGTAGGAGGGTATCCTATAGTTTACAGACTACACATAGCCTCATGTATTCATCATAGTTGAAAATCTACCTGTCCTCTCAGTCTCCAACCTTCTCCTCCCTCCCAACCCCCAACCGCCCTTACCACTCCTTGTGCTGGAAGACACTGATGTTACACGCTATAGGTGATGTGGATGACGATAATGATAATAATGATGATGGTGATGGTGGTGGTGGTTGTGCTGATGATGATAGTGTGATCTGAGTGTTTTGTTTTGTTTTTATTTTGTTTGTTTGTTTATTTGTTTTTTTGACCCATGCCCACGGGGAAAAGCTCCTCTTATTATTGGAATATTTTTGGTTTTTTTCTCCTCTGTTCTCTCTGCTAGGATAACATCGGGCACCGGCTGCTTCAGAAACATGGCTGGAAGTTGGGGCAAGGGCTTGGCAAAACCATGCAGGGTAAGGACTCACTCCTCTGTACACTTATGTTCAATGTATGCTGGTGGCAATGGCCACTATCTTCTGTCATTTTCTTTCCCCTCATATTTCCAGGTTTTTTGGTACCAGCAAATTTAGTTTTTCTTTACTCTCCACATCCTTTCTCTCTTCTCTTTATGTCTGTTACTGGGTAAAATGGTTTAAACGTCATTCCAGTTATTCCTGTCGCTCTCGTGCTGCTGTTCCCTCAAACTTGAAGGAGGAGGAAAAAGTCCCTGAGGCCTTGTGATGGATTAAGACTGAGGCAGGGACCCTCCGGGTTGGGAGATGGAAGTGAATAGTGTTTGTCTTCCCATGATGCATTTAGTTAACAGCAATTCAGATTAAAGTGGATTTTCCCCTTCTAAATAACTGTTTAATTGGAGACAGTTTAGTTCACATCCAGTTGTTTCAGCTAACCAGCTTTGAAAAAAGTAGTTATGAACTTATAAATTGCTGATGTGCAAGTTTGTTTGTTGCCTTAAGAGCACTTGGGTCTCTCACCTTCTTTAGATCTTGTGTAGAACCCCTGGTTAAAAACAAACATGCTTTGATCATCCTACATGGCTATATCTTGGTTACAGGAACTCAGTGTTGTTGCTCTTTTCAAAGGTGGGAAATTTTCTTTTGGGGCATTGACGCACATAAGAGTCTGGAAACTCACGCTAGCGAACTTATTTGCTCAAACTCTGTCCAACATGGCAGCCTCTTTGCTTAAACATAAAGCACTTGAATTAACAAGCAAAATAAAAGACTGTTCTTGGGTCTTGTCTGGGCCAGTTGTATTTTCAATTAAAGAGTAAGTCCCTGTGGCAATGAAATTGGACCCAATCCAGAACCAAGGCAGACCAGAGATTCTGGGTTTGAGATGCTCGGATTGTGTCCTAAGGTTTAATGAGAGTCTCAATGCTAGTCTAATTCTTCTGAGATTCACTTTTGGTACAAGATTTTCTATGTGTGCACTGTAACTTTTCTCTTTTTATTTTAGAGAATTGTTATTTTTGAGAGTAGTGAAAGCTGTACTATTGAAAACAAGCTGTGCACATTCTGTAAGATGTAGAAAGCTTTTGACTATAAAGCTGCATTAAGGAGGTTTACCATCTGAAGACAACTGTAATTCAGCGGCCTAATCGATATTGACTTTCTGTAAGCGGGAGCAGGCTGAACGGAGCTGAGTGTGTGGGTTGGTCTTGGCTAACGTCAGTACCTTATTAGTTCAACCCTGCTGTGCTCATAGGCTCCGAGGTGCAGAACCCTGGCATGTTTCTACTGAGCCCCATCCTGTCTCCTCACCCTCTTTCCTCTCTTAATCAGTTTCTTCCTTTTTTTTTTCTTTCTTACTTTAACTCTCATTCCATAGCCTCACCCTTCCCTGTACTCTCTCCAAAGAGGATGATGTATATCATTGTTCATGAGTGATGTCATCACTGGCAAGCCAATTAGGCCTTTGCAGTCTGCTAAGAATGGAGCTTCTTTTTCCACATAACGTCTGGCATTTAGTCTAGTTTACTCATCCATGTTCCTTTCTATCACTCTGGGTCTGTAGCATTTTAACACCAGATCCACCATTTTAATTCTGACATTTCTCATCAGCAGTTACTTCCGACATCTTAATTTCTCTCTTTTGCGCAATCGCAACTGTTGCTCATGTGAATTGCCCTCCCGGTAAACAGTCAGCAGTAACAGTCATGATTGGTAGCAGCATCTTAACAAGGAGCACCACTCATTCTGAAAAACTCACCCACCCCTAAACTATAGACAAGTTTAGCCTTACACAACTGGTTTAGGAAGTGAGTCACTTAAATTCAGAATGCAAATCATAAGATACGGAGGTATTTTTGTCCAGACTTGTGCTGCTTAACTCAATTTGTAGCAGCATAGTTAGATTATTGAAATTACTGCCGCCAAGTCCACGCATTCCTTGTGTTGATGGTTCTGGGAATGTGATTCTCAAATTTGTGTTGTTCTCCGACGTCAGAAAAAGAGCAGGGGCCTCATTTATAAAACAGTGCGTAGGATCCATGCCAAAAGTGTACGTGCGCCAAAAAGTAAACTGATTTATAAAACTGTGCACGCACGAATGCACATATTTTTCCCTTTATAAATCACAGTCAACTTGAAAATGTGCACACATGGTCGAACCTCATATCCCACCCGTTTTACTCCCACAGTTAACCATAAATGGTCAATGCAAAAGACCTCATGAATATTTATGTACCGGCTGTTCCAGTGGAGAACAGCATCAGTATTAAAAACAGAAGAAAGTTTGAGAGGCTGACGGCTGCAGAAGTTGGTAATGCAGTCGGTGCAGCAAACTAAACAATTCACGAAATTAAACAGACATGGAGGTGCCAAGAAGCGCATTGCTGCACACTGTCAGTGTATGGACTAGTGGGAACACAGGGATACCGCTTGGTATTTGTTAAGGATCTACTGTATATAGACACATACATGACTGATGAGACCACAGCTCATTATCTAAAATACAATAAACACTGTATTAATTTATATTTACTTACAAAATCCAGCATACAGGTGTTTCTCTCATTTACTCAATCCATATATGGGTGCAGGTGGTGAAGATGTGCAGGGTGGGGAGACTGGAGAAGGCAAGTCAAGTTTGTTTTTATAAATCCCCACTTTTTCATGGGAAATGACGTATGTACCTTTCACGCCCTGTATGCAAAGGTTATAAATGAGGCCCTAGGTGGTGACAGAAATGACGTTTAACCTGTTTAACCAGGCCGTGTCTGTCCTTGCTTTACCGGACGATGGCTGTGATGCTAAATGTTGTTTTCATACCAAAAGAAGGGGAGGAACAAGAAATGTAGCCCGTATTGTTTGGTGTTTTAGTATGTTTGGAGAACTTTGCAAAAACAACCTGAAAGCACTAGTCTGACTGGAAGTCATTTTCACAAATACATGTTATCAGATTTATTTGCCCCAGTTTTGAAATTACAGTTCTTGCAGGCAGGTATGGATGTAAATCACTGTTATCTTTACTTAACTCTTGATAATGATCTGTGTCTGACTGAGGTGCCATGATGTATTGTGGTCTGACATTTAGACATTAAAATGTACATTGTGTGTATTGGCTAGCTTCCAGAGACACACTGATCTCATGACTGGTTGTTGAGGTTCGTCTTTGCTGCCCTTGCACCTCTTGTGCATGTGCATATATGGCCTTCATTCAGTGTGTCTAATAGGTATTCTCAGCCCGACCATGGCCAGCGACCAGAGTAGACAAGGAAGCTGCTGCATTCTGGGCAGGCTGTCAAGTGTATGAAGGCGAACAACATAGCAGCAATTTCTGAGCTTAGCATTCAGCGTCTGTCGTTGTTTATTTCCATCTGGCCTTGAACAGCTGAATAGCAATCTATTTAACGTGATAAGGATGTGTGCTTTGTGTGGAGGAGAGAACAAGTTGCAGGGGTTGACTGTGCTCTTGTTTTTGCCGCTGGCATCACTGATGTGTGGTTATATAAGCATCCTGCTTTGTGGGCAGACGAGACTGCGGCAAAGTGTGTCCAGTTGTTGTGTAGGAATTAACGGCCCAGTATTTGAGCCCACTATCTGCGTTCAAATTTGCTAATGTACTTAGGAGTAGACTTGCAACACAATTGCACCATTGCATCACATTGAAGTCTGCTGGATAATCATTACAATCTTACTCTCCTTTCCTGTCCTACTTGACAGAAGAGAAGGTTTTTGAATTTTGAAGTGAAAGCATTGTGTCCCCTTTTTAAGTTTTTCACTGTATTGACTTTGTTCTTATTCTTCTTTTGTCCTTTTTGCCCCTTTTTAGGTAAGGTTTGTTGGATCCCCTCTGTATGTCAGTATGTGTGTGTGTGGGTGTGTTTTCTTTCTCCCACTCGGCAGTTGACCTCAATGTAACACCCCTTTTACAGTGTACTGTAGGCTAATGGCCTCTGTCAGCTTCCTCCTCTTTGCTTCATAATCACTAAACCTTTATTTCAATCTGCTCAAGAGTAAAGTGCTTCGATTTGAACAAAGAACAAAAATCCATTTGAAATCAAGGTAGATTTAGGAAGCCGTGATTCCATCACATCCCTTAGAATCATCATCTCCACGTATTTTAGATTTTTTTTTCCTCTTTGAGTTTCCGTGGCTGCTGTCGGGTATCTGATTGGCTGTAACCACGGCTCAGACTTTGAATGGCTTGCAGAGTAGACAAGTTTTCCCCCTCTGCTTGTTTGCCTGTTTCAACCTCCAAACCTGTGAAACTTGTGTATGTGTGTGTGGTCATTATGTGGGACTGAGATGTGTGTGTGTGTGTGTATGTCTGTTACTGACCGGGCCATAGAGTCAACTTACAGGGAAAACCTCACCACCCCTCTACACCCCGAATGTCTCCGTCCCCATGGTTACACGCTCCCATCCTCCCCCTCTTTCTTTGCCCCTCCTGCACAGCATGTTTTGTCCCAGAGGTGCACTCCTGCCTGCCTCAAACTGTCACACTCACCTGGGGCTTTAAGCAGTGTTGGAGGTAATACACTGAAGGTGGTTTCACATGATAGAGTGAAATGTAACACTCCAGTCGGGTGCACAGTTCACATTTTTAAGTGTACTTTGGTAAAATTGCTGTTCCATAGCAATGCAGAACCCGCTCTAAGCACTGCTCAAAGCCTTGCTGGCTATTTCCGCAGGTACATTTTATGTGTGTCATGTGTTCACTGTTCCGGGGTTAAGCATATCCCAAAACGAGCTTGCTGGCTGTAGGCTAGTGAGGAAATGAAAGAATCTCAGGGAGATTTGCTAACTGGGCTGACAAGCGTCAGCGAGGCAAAAAGCTCAAAGGGGGAAAATGGTGGTTGTCCCTAGAGGCATCTATCATCTCAGTCTAGATATTTGACCACATGTTAAAAAAAAGCCACAATCATTTCCCTGTACCAGACACTTCAAAAGTAGATGTTACTTTTGATTCGTGACCAGCTTTTGATAGACAGTATGCTGCTTTTTATCCTTTACGTGTCAGAGTTGACAAGCCTTCAGACTCAGCAGTTCAAAATCATTCCCTCACCCAGTACAGCTCCTTCAAAAGTACTTATCTGACGGGGTTTCAAATTTTTTTCCTGCTTGGCTAAGGTGAAAGTGACAGAACGCTGGGTTATTACTTATACAGGGATACAGGACTTTTGGCATACTTGTTAGGGGTAGTAGTCTGGTACCTTTGGGGCATATTCTGGTTGAGAGAGAAAGATGAAACCGGACTAGGAGCCTGGGGACTGGGACGAGAGGTTGGGAGAGAGTGGTGAGAGCAAATCCCTGTAAGCACCTAGCCCTGAGTGAAGGGATGAGGGGGGTGGGGGGGTGACACACTGAAGCCCCTCTGGTAATGAACCCCCCTAAACCCCACAACCACACTCCCAACCCCACCCTCCCTTCTCTATGTGCCTCAATCTTCCTGCTTAACCAATTGGTGTTTCTTTTTTACAGCGATTTGATCCTGCCCATGTTGTGCTGATGGTAAACTTAGTGGTAAATGTTATTTTATCCCCCAATTGAATTGTTTATTTTGTTTTTAATTTCTCCCATTTTCATTTTCCTGTCATCAGAGCACCAATGCTACATAGGCTTTCAATTCTCCCTGTAATAGTCCTCATTCTGCTGCTTGTATATTATCATGCATATGTATTACTCTTAGAACATTGTCATTTTGTTTGTTTTCAGTTTTTTTAAACCTTGTGATTCACACCCTGTGATTTAGATGCACATTGTTTTTGTCTGGTCCCTTTCTTTTCCACTGGAATGGGTAATGTGGAAGTATTGTCACTGTGTTTAAGGATTGGTGATAGGTTTGGGATGACTGTAATTGTTCATTAATCTTTAATTCTGGGCCTGGCTTGTGACTCCATTCAGACAGACCACTGCAGTGGTCTGGCTAACAGACCAAACCTTTTTTTTTTTTTTTTTTTTTGTAATTTCACTTCTCTACCGCTGTCAGGCAAAGAGCACGAACACACATGTTTATCAGTAGACAGTCTTGTGATCGAGATATCACACAATCAGTCCTCTGCTCTCATTTCCTTGGTGGATTAAGGCCTGCACAATAATGCAATCAGTTAGGTTTTTAGTTAAAAGCCCACCCAGCTCACAGACACTGCAGTGGGACTGGGAGTCCAGGCAGGCCATTATATGTTACAATGCCCATGCATCTATGATTTCAGAATTAATATGTCATTGGGCTGTGATGACTAAATTACTCATGAAAATCACAGGAATGACTCAGATATTTACATGAATAATATTCTTACCCTCCTCTGTACAGGAAGGTCAGAATGTTTCATGAAGTAGCAACGCTGACAGTTTTAAATTAATAAATTCATATTTTAAGGAAATCCAAAAGCCTTCAAATGCATTAGTATTTAATACATTATACATTTTGTCTCTGGGCTCTTTTTGGCTCAAAGTATTACTTTTGCAAGACAGTGGAAATGTATAATATTAGAATTCTGGGAGTTTTAATTTAAAGTCTCACAATGACACTGGGATTGTACATTCCCAAGCCCAGTGCATGTAGCTATTCCATATGCCCAATGGTATAATAAAAAAATTGATTAATTGAAAAAAAAAAAAAAAAACTTGAATATGTGTGAGGAAAAAACTGAAACCAAACTGAATTGATAATCACTATCAGTAAGATCGATTATTGTATCTGGCTGGCAACAGGAGCAGCAGACTAGTCCAAATTCTTTTTGTGCCTTTTGTTTTGAGATTCCCCTGTCTATCTGTCTGTCTGTCCTCCCTTCTCCTCCTACCCATACCCATGTTTTACCAGGTAAGTATCCCCATCCCTTGCACTGTCACCATGGCGATACCTGGCCTGTGACGTCACTCTGCTGTAGTTCAGTGCTTGTGTCCTTTTTTAATTTTACTGTCTTTCTCTCTGCTTTGTTTGGCTGATTATGAGTGGATTAAGCAATTCTGTGTCAATCTCCAAAGTAGTTTTGATTTTTATATATTTTATATCTTTTTAATGTTTCATTCTGTTTTGTTTTTGGTTGTCTTTGGTTTGTTTATTTTTCTACAGTTAATTTCCTTCTCATCTAGCTCTTTTCACAGCTTACGTAACATAGCTTAAGTAGACAGAAGAAAATAATCTTTCAGCTGCAGTGATGATGAGGAAAGGGGCCTGGGACAAGGGACCAGATTTGGACCTCAGGACAGTGAAAGGGGCTTTCAAGGGTCAGCCAGCCTGCATACAGTTCAGAAAGAGATGATGCAATAGGCCTTAGATAATATTGGGAGGCTTTGTTCTCCTCATGGAGAGTGTCGCAGTGTCGCCCAGTGAGCAGTGGCAGCAGCTGCGCAGGCCTGTTGCAACTCCCTACACACACACACACACACACACCACACGCACCACATGCAGTCCCTCAAGCTGTAGCGTCCTTGATAAATTTGGCATTCTGGTTTAACGGGACTGCAGCAATGAACGGGTGGGGGAGGGGTTGTTGGCATTGACAGCACAGCTACATTAAAATGTGTTCGATATGGAAACAGATTGGTTTTCTTTAGTAAGACATATTGATGACCCTGATGCCCTTGACTTCATTTAATCCACCAGGATATAATAGGTGCAACCAATTTGACTTATTCAAAATCCAAATCAGCAGCCTGATCAAAATTTAACAGGAAGGCTAGATACATCTGAACTTAGTGGCTGCAGTAAGCTGTGAGAATGGCTGGTGTTTGGTTCACTGTAGCTTTCTGGTCTCTTTGCACTTAAAGGCAAATTTCTCTAACCCCAGCACCCTATGCTCTAAAAGCAGGCTGTCTCCGAGCTGGCCCTCCATCTCAGTTTCAAAAACTCACCTAGTCATGTCTCTGTCTCTTTTCCCTCAGGACGCACCGACCCTGTGCCCATCATCCTCAAATATGATGTCATGGGAATGGGAAGAATGGAGATGGAGGTAAGATGCTTTGTTTATTTTATTCCCAACACTTGTTTGTATGTTGCACTTAATGAGGACATGTAATAGAAGTGTCTGGCAGTTTTTAAATGTGTTTGTTTTCAACAGCCCAGCACACTGAGTGTCCAGCAGTGGTTTAAGGCATTTTGACAAACCTGCTCTTCAATTGTTTTGATATTGGACCAAATCCAGTTCTTGGTTGAGCTTTCACCACTATAATCTTTAAACCCTCATCTAATCATCTTTAAATCTTATTTCGCTGCAGTCAAATCTCTTCTTCAAAATCTTTAACAGCAACCTTTGCAGAAGGTAATAAAGAACATAGTCAAGATGTCATGTTGTAACACAACTATGTAGTAGAAATAATATTGAAGAGCTCAGTGGCTTTGAGCATGGCACTGGGATAGATCAAGTTAGTCACATTTCTGCCCCGCTAGAGCTGCCCTGGTGAAGTGTGAGTGCCGTTGATGATCAGTGGAAACAACCAGGAGTTACAGCGGGCCACTTGGCTATACAGACTTACAGAACAGGAGATGAAGCTTTCAGACAGCCTCTGGAAGAATCTTTGAATCTATTTCCATGGCAGAAACTACAAACATGATCCTAAGAGCACCATACACAGTGCCAAGTTTTAGCTGGAGTCCTGTAAAGCTCAGCAGCATTGGAACGTGGCGCAGTGAAAGCATTCTCTGAAGTTATCAATCATGCTTCACAAACTGGCCATCTGACAGACGACGTGTGGCGAATGCCAGGAGCGCACCACCTGCCTGAATGAGTAGTGCCAACTGCAAAAGTCTGTCAGTGGAGGTCAATTTATGGCATGAGTTAGGCCCTTTAGTTCCACTGAAAGGAAGTCTCAATGCTACGTCCTGTGCTAATCCCTTTTGTGGTGACAGTTAAAGCATAACAGTGATCCTGTGCACACATCACAGTCCGTGCAGAAGTCGTTTGTCAAGATGTCTGTTAAAGACTGCGTGCAGAGGCCTGATGTCAAACCCCATCAAGTACCTTTGAGATGGACAGGCCTTGAAACAGGAAATACATTGTTAAGGATGCAGATGCTTCAAATTTAGTTGGCACATAAGCTTAATTTGGACTGCTGCCGTTCACTCAGGCGTGTTTTGTTTTCTGAAAGACCAGCTTTGTTTTTTGTATTTATTTGTTTTTTGGTATTATTGCAATACATTATTTAAAGCTTACCTGTGATTTCATTGGTATTCATACACATTGGGCTCCCAAACGAGAATCTTCTCACACATTTGGTCTTCATATTCAAATTCTCATTTAACATATAGCTAATCACATTACATGAGTGTTGTAACTGCTGTGTTTGTCCTCCTAGCTTGACTATGCAGAAGACGCCACAGAGAAGAGAAGAGTGCTTGAAGTGGAGAAAGAGGACACAGAAGAACTGCGGCAAAAATACAAGGTAAGGCCCTTCAGCCTCGTATCATTCTTATGATTAGGGTTGATTCTATAACCTATACTAGTAAGGCTGCTATGGCAAACCCATTTAAAAATGGGTGGTAACCGATGACAAGTATTCTTGTAACAGATTTTTTTTTTTTTTTTCTTTTACACTTTGAACACAGTCTAAGATTAATTTGCTCATTCCCCTGTGTATTTACCATGAACAATAGGACCAGATGGAAAAGGAGAAAGCCATTGCAAAGGCACTGGAAGACCTGAGAGCCAATTTCTACTGTGAGCTATGTGACAAACAGTACACCAAACACCAGGAATTTGACAACCACATTAACTCTTACGACCACGCTCACAAACAGGTACTGCTTACTATCAATTTTATGCATTCTTAATGGTGATCTGTTTTGCCTTAAAATAAGAATTGTTTTTTTTCTGTGAGAGCAGAGATCCTGACATGCATTGTTTCTTTTGTGTAATACAGAGGCTTAAAGAGCTGAAGCAGAGAGAGTTTGCTCGTAATGTGTCATCTCGTTCCCGGAAAGGTGGAAAGAAGCAAGAAAAGATGCTGCGCAGATTGCATGAGCTGGCTGAACAGAGAAAACAGCAGGACTGGTAAGATTTTTTCTTTTCCTCGAGTGCCCTCTGCTGGTAGGATTTCAACATATACCTCTTGGTAGCACAACTACATTTCTGTTGTGATTTGAATGATCATTGTACAAGTTGTTTAGCCAAACAAAGTCCACATACTAATACAAAAACATAGATTTCATATTATTTTAACAGTTCCTTTTCACAGGAGGTCAAAACATTGTAGAATTTAAATTAATTATTGTCTGGAGGACATTATTCCTAAAATGAAAACAGAGATGTGAAAAACCCTACTATAACAGCCTCAAAATCCCTTGAATACTTTTTTTTTGTTGATTAAAAACTGTATTCTGATACTGAAGACTATCAGGACCCTGTTATGACCTTTTGTGGTGAGAAACAAACTCAACAAGCATGCAATTCCTGGTAAACTGTTTCTGCAATTATGTTTGGTATTTCTTCAGTTGGAAACATTTATCCCACATCACATTATTATCGTTCTTTTGTGTTTCAGTACTCCAGGAAGTGGGCCCATGTTCAAAACTACCACAGTGGCTGTGGATGGAGAGAAGGCAGAAGATGGCGACAACATGACGCCTGAGAACCCTGCTTTGACAGATGGTGCCCTGGAAGGATCATTGGCAGATAAAACTGGGCAAGCCTCCCCAAAGCCTGGCCCAACTATTAGCTTCTCTCTGGGGAAAAACAACTCATCCTCCCCAACCCCTAGTGGTGCATCCAAAGTCAGTGTGTCCTTTTCTTTTGCCAAGAAAGCCCCCGTAAAGCTGGAGACAGCAGCTGCAGTGTTTGCTGATCATGGAGAGGAGGCTATGGAGGAAGAGGAGAGCCAGGAGGGAGAAAAGGCTCTAGGACAAGAGGAGACATCTGTCTGTAGCACAGACAGCCCCAAAGTAGGATCAAGTGGAGGTGAAGTTGAAGGAGGAGAGGGCAGTAGTGTGGCAGGGACAGAAGAGGTGCAACAGCCTGATGACGGAGGCTCTCTAGCCTCCACTCTCAACAAACTGAAGATGATGATGAAAAAGGAAGAAGGATATGCTGGACAGGAGCCTCAGTACTATCACTATATACCTCCAGCTCACTGCCGGGTAAAGCCTCACTTCCAGTTTTTGCTGTTCATGAAGGCAACTGATCAGTGTCAGAGCAAAGAAGAGGAAGACGAGGAAGAAGGGCAGGAGGAGAAAAAGGTTGACGATAGTTCTGAACAGACAGAGTCCAACACTACAGAGTGTAAGACTGAAAAAGAACAAGATATTGTCACTTCGACCCCTGAACCAGAGCCAACTCCTCCATCACCTAAAGTGAAGACGGAGGATGTCTCTTCATGCGCAGCAGACCCATCTTCCACTGTACCCACTTCTCCTACACAAAAAGGAGAGAGCACACAGGACACCCCGGATTCCAATCTGGGCCCTAAAATTCCCACAGGTCCCTTCTTCCCTGTTCTGAGCAAAGATGAGACCACTACCCTGCAGTGGCCCTCTGAACTCCTCGAATTTACAAAAGCCCAGCCGTCCCTGTCTTACAGCTGTAATCCCCTCTACTTTGACTTCAAGCTGTCCCGTAACAAAGGAGTGCATGGTGGAAAAGCAGTCAAGACCCCTAAGCCGTGTGAAGAGTCTGATGACAAGGGACAAGAAATAGCTGCTTCAACAACTAAAGTGGATACAACTACTAAACCTGGGACCAGCACTGACAAAGATAAGCCAATGATGAAGGGGGAATCTGGCCAATCCGAATGTGATGAGCAAAAGCTTGCAACTGGCAGCAGTAGTGCCAAGAAAAAAAAGAAAAAGAAGAAGCATAAGAAGTCTGCGAAGCACTCAAAACGCAAAGGAAAAGAAAAAGGAGCAGCAGAAGATGCAGAGGGAGAGACCGAGTTAACGCAAGAGAAGCCCAAAAAAAAGAAAAAACACAAACGGAAGAAGAGCAAAAACAAGGCTCCAGATCAAGAAGAGGCAACAGGTGATGACAAGGAGAAAGCAAAACCAAAGTCAGAAGATAAAACTGTTGCCTCTTCTGTTCAGCTGACAGCTGGAGTGGGAGGAACTACCGGAAATACAGTAGAAATGGGGAAGAGAAAACGTGCTACTAAGGAAGTGCCTTGCAAGTCTGGAGTAGAGGAAGGAGGCACCGGAAAAGGCACAGACAAGGCCAACTCCTCAGAGGAGCACAGTGGCACCAAGCGACAAAAGACTGATTCTAGTGCACCTCAAAGTGCCTCCTGCTCCACCTCAGCCCAAAAGAGTCCTGGTCCTGGAAGACCTCCTAGCAGTGACAGTGAAGAAGAAGGGGGCTCTACTACTCAGCGCTCACGTCATCACAGATCGAGTCCTCGGGAACAGCGCCGCCACCATAGTGAGGAATCAAGGCGGTCCTGCAGCCGCTCGTCAAGACGGGGGGAAAGACGGGGCAGCAGTCGTCGTCGGCACCATCGTGGCAAAACCTCACGAAGTCACTCTTACTCCAGCAGCTCTGAGCGCTCCTCAGGAGGCAGCAGTGCCTACAGCCACCATAGCCGCAGCTACTCAGACAGCTACAGCGACTACAGCACAGAGGGTCGCAGGCGGAGGCACTCCAAACGCTCGTCAGACTCTGAGTATGAGAGGAGGGGTAGCCGAGGACGTAGACGATCCAGGAGACATCAGTACTCCTCTTCCTCCTCAGAAGACTCCCGCTCACGTTCACGCAGCTACAGCCGCAGGAAGAGGCACCGGCGGCACCACCGGAGCAGCTCAAGAAGCTCCAGTAGCTGGAGCCGCAGCACCAGCGCAAGATCGTGGAGGCGCAGCTACAGTCGTAGCCATAGCTCTGCCAGCCGCTCCTCCAGTTCCACCAAAGGCTCCCCTCACCGGCGAGGCCCCAGGAGTCGAGGGGACAGCGACTCACACCGCAGAGACTTCAACCGCTCTCGCATCTATCGCTCCCAGTCCCCGCGTTCATCTTCATCACGAGGCCTTAATCGTAATACCCATTCATCCAGCTCACAGGCTCTGAGGCCAGGAGGGTCCCGAGATGCAGGGGAACAGAAAAACACCCTTACTGCACGCCAGCTGCTGGAGAAGGTTCAGTCTAAAAAAAGCTCTGATGATTCTGCCACAGGAACAAAATCTGGGATTAAGATTAAGGACCCACCACAGGGATACTTTGGTCCCAAACTACCCCCAGCCCTCGGAAACAAAGCCCTGCTGCCGCTTTTTGGTAAGCTACAGGCAGGAAAGAAACCACCAGTGATTCCCCTAACCAGACCTGATGAGGGGGAGAAATCAGGAGCAGGGAAGGGCTCTGAGGCTGAGGGAGAAGTTATCCTGGTAGAGCCTATAAGGGAGTTCCCTCCTCCACCACCACCTCCGGCTCCACCGGTCCAGAAAGTTGAGGAGGCCCCACAGAGCACAGTGGTGCAAGAAGAGACAACGCACCCCACTACAGAAACCCCAGTGCACCAAGAACCACGGCCGTTGTTTGAACAGGAGCCTTCAATGATGATGCCACAGTACCAAGGAGAATCAGGACAGGACCCTTCTCAGAACCCCATGATGGAATCCCTCATGCCAGAAATGCAACAGCAGCCTCCAATGCATGCCTATCCTGCTTACCCACCACCGAACCTGGAGGAGGATGGCATGGAGGCAGAAGAGGATGGATTGGCTCCTTTGGAGAGTCAGCCCATTACATTCACACCAGAGGAGATGGAGAAATACAGCAAGCTGCAACAGGCTGCACAGCAGCACATCCAGCAGCAGCTTTTGGCCAAGCAGGTCAAAACATTTCCCTCTGCCGCTGCAGCTGCTGCTGCCGCTGCGGCAGCTGCCAACTTGGCCCCAGCTCCCCCTCCCCCAGCCCTGCAACAGATCCACATTCAGCAGCCCACTGTGTCCGTAGCCTCTGGCACGTCAATCACCACAGTGCAACACGCCATCCTGCAGCACCATGCTGCCACTGCTGCAGCAATGAGCATCCACCCAGCGCACCCGCACCACCCACACCCTGCTCATGCACAGTTGGCCCAGGTACACCACATTCCCCAACACCACCTTACCCCTATCTCCCTTTCTCCTTTGGGCCCCTCCCTTGGTCATTCTCTGGGACACTCACTGGGACATGCTGGGCTGATTCCTGCCCACCATACAGCCTTCCTCTCTGGTCAGCCTATTCATATTATCCCAGCATCTGCACTTCACCACACACCCTTAGCTCTCCACCATGTCCCACATACAGCCCTCTACCCCACACTTTTCACACCCCGGCCCTCACAGGCTGCTGCTGCAGCAGCTCTCCAGCTTCACCCTCTCCTACACCCAATCTTCTCAGGGCAGGACCTCCAGCACCCACCTAACCATGGCTCTTGAGTAATGATGCAAGTGAAGGAATAAATTCACAGCACCAAACCACTGGAGGAAAGACTTAACCTGTACCAGCTTGGTTTAGGGTTTTAGATGAAGTCTTTGCAACAACATGCAGGCAGTGTGACAGGAAGCTAGTCAACACACCGCCATATTACTGGCCTACACAGTGCAGCAAGTTGTAACCACAAAGTGGTGCTGCCTGTGTTGGGCTCAAAATTGACACTAGCATTTTCTTCTGGCTCATGTGAGGGTTTTTCTTTCATGTTTTGCCCTGAATTTTTAAGTCAGGGTGTAGATTTAAAGACACTGGGTTATGGTCTACCGTGGTGTATATTAACAACATCCATTTGTTTCTGAATGACAAGTCAGAGAAACCACTGGAGTTTTTGTTTTCCATATAAAAATATTATTCTGTTCATTTTGGCAGCCAAAGAGAGACGTAATGGCTGAAGCTATAAGCAGAATGATGTTAGGAGGGGAGGAAGAGGGGTAGGAGGAAGGTATTGTTCGAGAGACAAACATTCTGCGCTTCTGTAATGTAACCTTCAGAGACAGACTGTTTCATAATTACTGATACTCTGTTTATATTCTCATATGACTACTTGCTCTCTATTGGATCCTTGGTCTCAAAATAATTTGTAATGCAGTAACTTGTACATATATCAGTGTGTAATGTGAAGAATCCCACCAATGATGATCATATGAAATTACAGCTATGGTGTCCAAATCGGTATGACATTGTCACATAAGGACCCCCTTTCTAAGGGAGGGGAAATGTGATGTGGGGGTTTTAACATCCCTAATGCTCTAAGGCAAAGCTCATGTTCCCTGTGCTGAGGGTACACCTGAATGAATTGCACTGAAATCTGTACATCAAGATGGTGCTTTTTGCATCATATAACAATAAGATTGTAGTATACTCCAATAATTGTATTTTTATGTTTTTAAATTATTTTCCAAAATGCTCTTCAGAAGAAGGGCTGTGTTTTGCTTTTGTGTAATTTTGTAAATAAAACTGCTGTAGATCAACCAATTAACATTCTAGAGGTTTTAGACTGCTACTGGAAAAGCAGAATGACATGTTCGATGGAAGATGGACACATTTCTGTATTTTAGCAAGGTTGTTTCTAATTTCCCCTGCTAAGACGGGCTGGGATGGCAAAGGACGGTGATCTGTAAAACAGTAGCAACTCTGTATTTTTTGAAAACTTACTCTGTTTCAGCCAATAAAATCTTGAGTTCATCTGTGTTTTTTTTTTTCTTAGTATGCAGGGTTAATGAAATTAAGCAAACACTTGATCTTTGAACCACTCAGCAGTTACAGGAATGAAAACACTACCATCACTTTTTAAGGTCACACTCCCATAACTCATTTGGATCAGACAGTCAAGCAATACCTACAGAGATTAATGTCTCACATGAAACACTAGATGGTGTCCTAGTTGCCTTGAGTAGACCTATGAAAGCAGTAAATCCACAAAAGGCATTTCAACAGGGAATGCAGCAGCCTTCAAGTGCATAAATTAGTAAACTACCAGTAATCCTGATTAAGGTGAAAGAAGAATGACAAGATGACAAAAATCAGTTTTAATTGAATCCTGTTAGTTACCAGTAGAGTCATTTGATGATATATCTAAGAAATGAAACATGTTTTATTCTTTTAAGAGAATTAAATCACTCACATAGTGAGACTAGACCCAGGCATGAATCCAAGAGAAAATATTCAACAATTACAAATTAATTTACATTGGTTTTTTTTCTGAACAGATCCTCGTTGCAACCTCATTTATCTCTGGTGTATAATGTTCGACACACATAACACAAACAAAGGATTCTCCAGGGAGTATTCATGAACTGAAATGTAATGAAACATGGAGCATTATGAGGTCCACTATCATCTATTTCTCTATGAACAATGCTTAGCGAGGCAAAATGACACCGACATTACTGACAGATTATGGAACATAAACAGCTCTTCACTGGAGATAAAAGCAAGTTGTTGATGTATTTTTAGAAAGCCATTTAGGTAAAGTCATCAGAGTGATTTACAGTTTCAGAGTGGTTTTGATTTAAAAAAAAACAAAACAACAGTAATCTAAGGGAAGCAGCAGACTTATCAGAAAGTTCATTGCTCTCTTTGAGCTTCAAATGAAAATACTGAGTGTAATTAAGGTCTTCAACCTCACAATTTTGCAGGTGCCGCAAAGATTTTAATGTTGGAAAACAAAATATAATGGCACAATTTAATTAAAAAAATTACTTTAATCTGATGTTAAAAATTCAGTTCTTTTCATATCATGAGGGATGATGCTGCAAAAAATGTCCACGACTGATCAAAAACCGCCGTTGCGGAAGGATGGAGGTCAGCCCAGGTATCTGATTACCAGGAACATGAAGATGCAGGTCAGCAGCATGCCTCCAATCATGATGAACTTATCTTGGGTGGCTCGCCTTTCTATGAGTCTCATCACCGTGTTGGACAGCCCTAACATGTTGGCCACGTCCAGCATCTTCTTATGGGTCCCCTGTGCAGAGTCAAAACACAGCCATGTGAAAAGCGATGATCACATGTATTAGATTAGGCTTTAACAGCCAGGAATACACAACATCTTTGGGAAAATCTAGACATCCCATGACCGCATTGTAATTATCGACACTAATTCATCTGATTTTGGGAGACGCTGAGTGCCAACACCCTCCTTGACGCGCCACTCCGTCAGAAGTTTCTCATGGCTAGACAACCAAGCTGTCAGTGCTGATCAACAGACACACCCTGATAAGAGGAGGCCTGAAGCAAAACCAGGAAGACCATCTCCTCCCTGGAAACAAAGACTCACCCTCTAGCCGTGCATGTACACACTAACAATAAGACTATTGTGATCAATGTGGACACCAGAAACTGAGTTAGGGAATATAAATTTTAACCTGTATGTGTCCAGAGAACGTACTTTCCCTTCACTAGAAAACTTTTTTTTTTTTAAGTAAAGTTCTCTGCTCTGCTACAGATGCACATTTTTTTCTTTCTAGCTCCCAAATAAAGTCATAAGCACACACCTTCAGCGTAGACCTTTGATCTCTGAGGCCGTTGAGGATGCTACTGCCGCTGCCCAGAAGGTCATCCATGCCTCTGTGTGCGTTGTGCAAGTTGGAGTTTAACTGTAGGGTCTCATCTATGGGGATGGAGGTATCTGCGTCCTATTGAACAAGAACAAACACTTTTTTAATTCCACATTCAGCTTGAGACTAACACATTTTATGTTTTACTGTAATATGTTACTATAGGACAGGAAACTAGCTGTCAAAGTGTCTGAGCAACAATGTCCGAATGCTGGATTTATACCCAATGCCAACTTCACTAGCCACAACCTGAGCTTGGTAGCTATCATCAGGTTGCTGGTGTTTATTCCCCACCCTGTTTTAAGGTACATTTGACTTGCATTGGTTGTGAAGGTACGGCTCATGAGTTCCTCCCTCTCTCTGTCCTGCGCCTCTCTGGCGTAGCGTCGGTGCTGGAAATTTTGCAGGGCGGTCCGGAGGTGTTGAACATCATACTTGAGCTGGTCCACTCGCCTGAGGGAATATATGGTATGATATAATGTTTGACATTGCACCTGATCATGTAATTCTTGCTGCTGATAATTGTTCTGAATGATGAGAACATTTCTTTACCCTCAAATCTCTAATGCATTTGGAATGAAGAGACAACTGAGGGCACAGTCTCCTCCTCGCCTGAGCTTCACTCAGGCCCCACTAGAGATCTACTAAGATCAGAGGAGTGCTGTGGGACAGGGTGTATTGTGTCCCCTTAGGCCTGTTTACCCAGCTCAGAAATGAGTCTTTGCCCAATGCAACAGGAATGCTGGTGATGACGGGGCTTCTGAGGAAATGTTTTCATAGAGCCACGTCGCCACAGGGCAGGACAGGGCTGCCTGTCTCATCTCCTACACCCTTCACATGCCTTTATGAGATATGGCTCACCCTGCCAGCTCTGGGGCTTTAGGGTCACCATCAATTGACTCACTCCAAACTCACAATTTGGCGTTCTGGCGGCGGTTTGGTGGTTCCTTGCTGGCCAGGATTTCAAGGCGCTCTAAGTGATTGAAGATCTGGTCGATTCTGGCCTGCAGTTCATTCTCTAACACTTGTATATTGGAAGGAAGAAGAATAAAAAAATGAGAGAATATAACAAACAAACAAAAAAAAACAATTAAATGGTATAATTATGAAAAAGAAGATACATCATATTTTCTCACATTTTAGATCTAAAAGGAAAATGTGCCACAACCTGGCAAAAATTTACACTTGCTGAAGGTAAATCATATATTTGTTTGAAATAAGGACTTACTATTTTTATAACTTCATTCATTAAGTGGGTACTTGTTTATGCCAGCATACTTGTACATGGTTGTAGTAAGATCCATTACAATGGCACTTATCAGTGGAATAACCCTCTCATTAGTGACTGTAGGCTTAGCATGTTCTCAACTTGGTTAAAATACAAGTTGATGTCATAATTTGGGAAGGGGAGGGGAGCTTGTGTGCAACCAGGCTCCCACCATTATCTCGAAGAAGTCCTCCCAGCTTTTGTCACTGTACCCACCCCTGCTGCTTCCTGTCCTGGCACCAGCCTGGCCCCAGCCTGGCCCGGAGCTGATCAAGCAGGGAGACACCACTGACCCCACCCCCCCTTGTCTATACACCAGAGAGGGGTGACACGCAGCCACAACAAAAAAGAGCACTGAATAGAAATTAAGAACCCATTCAAAGGATAATCACTAAGCACTGATGTACTAATACAGTAACAGCACTCACGTACAGTGCAGTGGGACAGCTGGATGTGACTGAATGCTCAGCTCACTACTCACAGTGTACTG
Organism: Scomberomorus guttatus; assembly: GCA_038419695.1. Lineage (NCBI taxonomy): Eukaryota > Metazoa > Chordata > Actinopteri > Scombriformes > Scombridae > Scomberomorus > Scomberomorus guttatus. Next base: position 3,421,353 of record CM076459.1, read on the forward strand.
ATTGACGATCTGTCTTCTCCAGGTTGCCCATGAGAGACTGCACCTCCTGAATTTGCCTAAACAAACAGTTAAACGTCAGTGGAGGCATCAACCAACACATGATGCCAAGAAGATAATTTCAGTGAGTTTATGAACATTTCTCATTGTCAAATAAAAAACACGGAAACATTTTAACGACCCAGTGAGTTTATATTGGTTCACTACAACTGCGAATGTAGTTAAATGGCTAGTTTGATAACACTTGTTAGCAAGATAAGAGAGTCTAGAGACGACAGACGCACTCACTTGTTTGTCTGATGGTAAAGCGTCTCCATTTTCCTCCGGTCTGATGAAACACGTTGCTTCCCTTTGCTTTCAAAACGTTGCCTTATTCTAAACACCTTTACTCTCACAGGTAGCTAAGCTAGCCAGCTAGCTAACGGTAGTGGAGTGTACACGTCATCAGCCGAGCTTTTGTGTACGGAAATAGGAAAGCGGAAGCTCCGCCGCGTCATCTCAGAGAGGGGAAAAAAGAAGAGCTCTCACTCAGCCTCGATTTTTGGACACTGAAGACCTGTACTTCAGCTTTTGCTTTGGTAATGGCTATTTCTGTGACTTTTCTGTGAGGTAAAGCTTCAGGTTAATTGCCCATAGTTAATACCATGGTTAGCACCCGCCTATATATACACGCAGCATATCAATATTTTGTCAAATAACGATGTTTGGCTTTACACAAAATGCTGAAGAAACACCACCTAGTGTCATTGCCACTCAGTAGCAGACAAACATGTAAGAAAAAAATTCAATTGTTAAATTTTATGAATTGTCCTTCATGGTTTTAAATTATTTATAATGTGATACATCACTAGCAGGGAGACGCTGTAGCATGTAGCACTTTGAGATTCACTGAGAATGAAAAGTGCAGTCCAAATTAGATGTATTATTATTAGCCTATTGTTAAAAAGGACGCCAAATTCAATGTCACACATACACTGAATCCTGTGTGGTTGTTCAAAACCCCCATAAACTTCCCAAATGTAACTCTAAGCTGTAGGCTACATGTTGCATTATATTTGATATTCCCTTAAATGTAATAGCTGACAGGCGTGATAGCAGAGATCCTTTCCCCTACTAAGTCAACCTCTGAGAGTATATAGTATAATCTGTTGACATGTAGACATGTGACAGCAAAGGCTCTGTGAAACATGTCCCGGGGCCAGCTTTTGTCAGCTCACCCTGACTCAGTCTAATTAGGCTATCCTCTTTTTCCACAGATATGTGTCAGAATATTCCCGTCTGTCCATCCAGAGGCTTCCTTCTTGCCTGCAGACAGAAACACCAAAACTAATGATATCAAACTTTATATAGTCACAGATCACTGTGGAGGAGATGTCTGAGGAGGCAGACAGGTTATTTATGAAGTTGCCCGTCAAAGACTGACTGTCACGGAGGAGTGTGTGAAACTGCCATGATTGGATTTCCCAGAACAGGCTGTGAAAATTTCACAATAGTTCTTTGGTGATTTTGGTGGGAGGAAAATCCTCCTGCGGCGATGCCTGTCACCTTAACAAACCGCATCTCAGTCACCTTGCTCCAACCCTCCATCACCGTCTACTAATTTGGGAGGGGAGAATCAACAGGTACGGGAGCAGGCAAAGCAAATTCAAGCATCCTTTGCTGAATTGGTGCAATGAGCTGTTACAAGCTCCTGTTTGCCAAGGATAGATGTATTTGTTTACCTCATTCAGCACAGCAATCAACAGTCGGCCCAGACAGTTTTCCGTGGCTGCCTGATGGTACTTGAGTTGATAGCTGTATCTTCAGGCTAGACACTTCTCAACAGAGGTCTTTTTTACCCATCCCCACATGTCAGAAACGTTGAGTACTGTTCATGCCACTTCTTGCTCTTGCTGTTCACCGTTTTCGGTTGTCATAACACATCCCCAGGGCAGTGGTTGGATGTGCACAGCTTTAACTTGTTGCTCAGAATAGAGAAGAAGTAGAGAAAAGGGAGAAATAAGCCCCCCCAAACCATCTCTTAGCAGTTACATGAGGCACATTTACCTCTCTCTCAAGGTCATGGGGTTCTCTCTGTCTGTCCTTTATCTTTCAGCCCCGAGGAAGGGATGAGATGAGCTTACTGGTTTTCCTCCACACCTGAGCACCACGGGCACAAGCTGGAATCCAGACTCCAGGTGTGGAGCATGATCACGCCACTCTGACTGACCGGGAGATCACATGTGGTTTGACTACCATACCTTAATGCACATTCAAAGTGTAAAGTTATTACCTCCAACAAGGAAGCTGTTTGTCTTAGGTGCTGTTTGTTTGTTGTGTCTGCTTGTTAGTTATCAGTATATATCAAAAGACTTTTAACAGGTAAAGTTAGGCATAACTAAAGTAATTAGTCTTGGTGTGGATCCAGGATTTTGAGATAGGGTATTTTTTAAGATTTTACCTGTTTTCTCATGAATTACTAGACTAGTACGGAAGCCCTGAGAGGCAAGTGAGAAAAAAAATTCTGGTGATCCATTTTCTAAATCTGATCTAAATTGTTTTCTCTCCTGTGTTTATGACTTAAGAACAGGTGAAAAAGTTTTTGCCAGGATCATTTCTCTAAGTTACTTTTTTTTCACCTGTTTTCACAGGTGAAAAGGTTTTGGCAGGGGTTTTTTTTTGTTTTTGTTTTTTTGTTTCACGATCATCAAGTGTTTGTTGTTGTAATAGTCATTTCGGCCACAAGAGGCTGAAGTGCACCACTAGCCCATGTTCTAAATAGGAATAAAAGCATCAGTGTTTTCTTCCAGGTGAGTTTTAATTTCTCCATGCACTCTAAGTGTCAATTAAAGTACATTTCTAGCCAAAAGACATGACATTGATGTTATATAACGTGCTAACACACAATATATGTGCCTCGTGTTCAAAGTGCATGGAGAAATTAAAACTCACCTGGAAGAAAACATGAATGTGTTTGTTCCTATTTAGAACATGGGGTAGTGGTGCACTTCAACCACTTGTGGCCAAAATGAGTATTACAACAACAAACACTTGGAAAAATGATCCTGAAAAAAAAATTTCATCTGCAAATTTTTTTTCACCTGTTTTCACAGATATGTATTTTAACTACGTATTAATTGCTTAACTACGTATTTTCTATCACTGCACTCTAACATATTTAGAGGATTGCACAGCCTCATGCAATGGGATCAGATTTGTTTCATAGTAATTGAACAAATTTTCCCAAGAATCAAACAAAAAAACTAATTGAAAGTCAATAAAAATCATTTGAAACCAAAAAAAGACACCAAAGAAGACTTACAATAACACTATGCAACAATTTAATAAAAAAAAACTCTCTTTTCTTTCACTGATTGAAATTTCTCTTCACTTTTAGCAGTTTCACTGCTGAATTTTTCAGTTTTTACTTATCCCTCATCCAGACCACTGACCTGTTACTCCAAAAGTAACTGGCCAATGGGGATGCAGCCCTGTAACTCCTGCCCAAATGAGAGCTTTGTGTCAGAACTTCAAAAATTCAGCAGTGAAACCGAAAAAAATGGCTGCAGAGAAATCACAATCAGTGAAAGAAATGTGGAGATTATTATAATCAAATGTCTTGTATAGTTTTATTGTCAGTTTTGCCTTTGAGGTCATTTTTTTGGTTTCAAATTATTTTTACTCACTTGGGGATTCTTGGGAGATTTTGTTCAAGTATTATGAAACAAATCTAATCCCGTACGTTGGCGGAGGTATTCGATTTATATGAACACCAAATTTAAGTGAAGTATGTATTTATGTTGAGAAAATGTGTGTCTGTGTGTGTGTGCGCGCGTGGACTCTTCACCGGATCATCAAAGAATGCTATTTCCTGGTGCCAGGCTTTGCTCCTTTGGGGGCAAAATTTAGTGCTGGATCAGTCTCCCTGTCCCGGTTAGACAACACGGCAGCAGAGTTATTGTTCGTTAGAGGAAGAAAGCGCTCAGTGTACTCAGTGTGATTACCTCCAAACCCCACCCCTATATCACTGTTTTGTTCACCAAGGGAAAATTATGTGTTATTGAGTCACTTCTGTACAATATACTTAATTATGTTTTCCAGGCAATATAACACATCATAACTCTACAATTATTGCCCAAGACAGACAGAATGAAGAAGCCAATTATGAGGAGCAAAATTGCCTTGGGTCAACAATTTTTGGATACCAGTCATTTTTTGACGGCACACTGATCTTCTCCTTCCCCCCGAGGGAGATGATCCACTAGACTTTGAAGCTGTGATGAGACGCTGAATGAAAGCAAAGGAGGGCCTGTCAGAGACGACAGGAGAAACTCATAAACTCCCAGTGTCTCGATGGATTCTGCTGGGAAAGAGGTCCTTTGACCTTATTTTCTGCTCTTTGGAGTGGAGAACGGAGAAAGGACTGCATTTTCTGAATGAGAGAAGGTGATCAGCCTTATTGTTTTCGCTCTCTTGCTCTTTTTCTTCTGACCTCAAAAAGCATAGAGCGATCATACAGCTGTCAACCACTCACACACACACACTCAAACAGACACAGCCCTGTGGCCATACCACCTGTGACACCCAGACCTCTCAGGATGAGAGATGCTGTCCACCCCTGTGGTTGGATGACAGCTCAGCCAGGATGGGAATACAAACAGCAACATGGCACGGAGCGCTACACCGGGCTTCCCCTGCCTGGCCTATTACACAGACTGACAGCTTCCTACCCACAGTCATGCACCCACTCTCAACCACACTCCCATGATCAAGTCGATGTGTCACTTAGGCAAAGCGTGTGGTTCTTAGAGCTCAAGAGATAATAGATTTTGATGGTGCATGATTGTGTATCTCAATCTTTTAATAATAGTGATGGTTTAATAAGTATGAGCACTCATGGAAATAAAGCCAATAGACAGTATAATTGTGTAGCTGCAGATATTACAAATAATCACAGACGACATTCCAGACTTATTTTTCAGAGATGTTGCTTGTTGAGAGAACACTGGGCTCTTCTTTTTTATCTGTGTTTTTCTCTCTTGGACATTGTTGATCTGGGAAAGTTTTGTTTCGGTTGTAATGGAGGTCAGGGTGTGTGTGAGTGTGTGCAGCTGAGAGAAAGTCAGAGGAGTGCCACATATTGAGCAGAGGGAGTCAGTTATGAAGGTGCACGAGGTCTTATCGTGTCATATCACAGCGGCTGCAGCAGCGCTCATGGGAACAGCCTACCCCAGGAGTTCCCCAGAGGGGGAGAGGGGGCGCTTATTGTGGACTGGTCAAGGGAGACACCAGTAAACATTTGCAGGGCATCAATGCTGTGTGAAATGAATTTACAAGCACTATGCTGCCCTATCTGCTGTGTTATGCTTTGTCTTGCTGCTAACTGTTAGCCACATTCTCAAGCATCCAGTGCCTTGTACAAGCTAAGTCCTCTTTTCACAGTTTGCTGTTTTTGTCTTTGCTTCACCTGGCAAGCTTGTTTGTTTAATACATTGGTCAAATATATTAATTTTGCACACTATTGCTTAACAAAGCAAGCTGATGAGTGTTATCACTGTGACCAGAAGAAAGCCCCAGAGCCAGTCAGGGAGGTCTTTGGGAACTAACAATTATTTTTTGATTCGTCTGTTGATTCATTTTTTGGTCCATAAAATATCAGAAACTAGTAAAGAAAAGTTGCTATATTCAACCAGCTTGTTTTATTCGACCAACACTCCAAAACCCAAAGATTTTCTGTCATAGAAGACAGAAAATATTCATATTTTCTAGGCTAGAAACAGAGAATTTTTGGCATTTTGCTTAAAGAAGTAATAGTCGATTCATTTTCTGTCAATGGACTAATTGATGAAATGAGTAGTTGTTGGGTGAGGATGAAGGCTCTTTGCCTCATGGAGGAATCTTCACATCCCCTCTTCTCCAGGTTTGAAAGGCGAAACTTTGGTAGATGCTACAGGATTTATTTTACAGGCAGTTGGTTTGCACATTTTCAATCTCTCTTTTTTTGTCTGTTTAAATGTTGTCTGTTGAACGTTCATATAGTAGGAAACTTCTGTTCTACTCTGTTTTTCTCTGTCCTCATGTGAATATCCATCATTTCAACTCTGCTGCCCTGCTCAATTGACCATCACACATGTATACACCTTCTCTACACCCATGCGCCTCATCACCCACTGCGAGGAACTCAGCCACCGTCCCAGTCCACCCCAGCCTCGGAGTTAGGCCCCCCCATAGAGGTATGCACTCAGGCTTGTCATAGCTCTAGGCAGTGCATGTTCTTGTTGTGGGTTGAGCAATTGCATTACTCATTTCACATTCCAAATTCCTACCCCATGCTGTATTCACAACTCTCTGTCTCTCTCTTTTGTCCCTCTTTTTCTGCGCCAAATCCATTTCTATCCTCGTCATCTTCATCATTTAATTCTCTTTCTACTGTGAGATGTCAGGGTGTGGGGATTAGTGCCAGAACTGATGCTATCTAAGTACCCTGTCCTGAGAGGCGGAAGTCTTGTAGGGTTTAGATGTTTGACCTGGGGCTCAGAGGTTCCGATTACAGGACGGGACTGCGCTTTGTGTCCTTGAGCAAAGTATCAACCAAGCCTTCTACGCTTCAGTTAACGTCTACTGTTCTTACACAAATGAGTGATGTATAAACCTGAAAGCTATGTAAGTTGCTATGGATAATATCTTTTTTGCTAAGCAACGCAAATATAATACATATCTCAAAAATGCCCCAGCCCCAGTATGCCAATTCATCTTCATCTATCAGAGGACAGAGCACTGCTGCAGCCCAGCCCGGCATAGTAACCTCTACCTGAACCAGGCCATTGCAGACACAAGAGATAGTGTTACCAGCAGCGTCACCCTACATTATCTGTGTCATTCAGTGTCTCAGAGTGACAGACAGAAGCTCCAGCAGCTCCAGCATACAGCAGGCTGACTGTAGCCCACACCCGCACAGGAAAACCTGACTACAAACACACGCTCACATATCACTGCCGCTGAAGTGACCACAGGTGTGCACACACGGCAAGTATGCACACACACATATGCAAAAACCTTTTCTCTACCTTCACCTGTCTGCTGTCAGGACTGTTTCAAACACACACACACACACACACACACACACACACAGGAGCTTGCATATTGCACCCCTGCTCCATCCAACCCCCCACCCTGCTCAAAGCAGCCACCCTCGGGGCTTGTGCGTGCGAATCCGGCTGTGGACTCAGCAGCCCCCATCGCTGCACCCCCTCCACTCAGGGTAGTGAGGGAAATGAAGGCTTTAGGAGTTCATTATAAAACAACAACAGCAGCAGCAGGGGATAGGCCTCCTGGGGCCACAAACTATCCCTTTTCATCCCTCCATCCTCATCTTTTTCCTTTATGTCCCACAATATCTCAACCCCGGTCCACCCTGCTCCCTGCGACACACTCCTCTGTCTCGTTCCTTATCACACGGCTCTGCTGAGAAGAACACAGCTTTTTTAAAATACAGCATTCATGTTGAATAAAGTTAAATATTGATCCGCAATATTATAATATGGTGAGTTAATATGGTCAGCCAGTAGCCTCACCATATGAACTTGTTTGACCTCAGTCATCAGAAACAAGGTTGATGCATTTATGCATTGTTGAACTGAAGTTTTCATCTTTATTGTCAAAGAGGGGAAATTCATTTTGTATGTGTAAAAACAGAAAGAAGCCTGGAACAATAAGATTGTCAGTGCTGAACTGCATTTTAGGGATTTAAAAACTTTCAAAAAATGTTGTCTGCACTTAATTGACAATGTTTGATTTCAGAATGAATGTCGAAAGAAAGAAGAAAGGTTCAAGAAGCATTTTTTTTTTCTGCGATTTACTCTTTGACATGAGGATAACCCTTTCTCTTTTCTTGTTTATTACCCTTTGTCATATGGCTCAGATTAGTTACACTTAGCCATCTCTTAGTTTTGTCATTGAGGCACAACAGTGCCAAGATTTTTCTAAAAGTTACAAAAAAAAAATGCTTGCCCCCAAGACATGCAGTATTTCATTACTCTGAGAGATAATTTTCCCCATCAATGCAATGTAATTTTGAAATTTTCTTTTAATTCACTGCAATGCTTGGGGTCTCAAGTTGATGTTCTAATAAGGAATAATAATGTGTAATCATTGTAATTAGAGAGCAACATCAAAAGCACCATAGCACACACTATAAATACTTTGTACAATAGCCCTCTGTGTGCTGTAGGTTCATTGATGCCTCGCAAATAAGTGGAAAGTTATGATTCACAGATAATAGCACGTAAACTGCTCTCATCGTCATTCTGGGGCAGCTAAGTGTAACTTTCTAATGGCAAATCAGGGGTCAAGCGTTCTGTTTACATTTGTAGACAGCATTCTTCTGAGTCATCATCTTTGTCATCGTCATCATTATGATTGTCATCGTGGCTGGTGTGCTGGCCAGAGGCACAACACCTGTAAGCGTGTGTGTGTGTGTCCCCCCCCCCCCCCGCCTTTTAACTGGGCGGTTGAGGGTGATGCAGCTAGACCACAATGCTCTCAGATGAAAAGGAGGGCAGGGCAGTGTCAGCAGGAAGTGGTTTTTGCTTGATAGGTGTAGGTCGAAGGGTTTCAGGCAGGTGTACTGCGCTGGCTTTCCTGTTGCGTGTGGAGTGTGTGTGTGTGTGTGTGTGAATTGCGAAAGCACGGTTGAGGGCGACTAAACAAGACACAACAAACACAAAGCTCTTACAAATGTATGTCCATTTATTCATCTTATTTGTTTTAAATAAGAATATAATGCAACACGATTTAAAAAAAAAAAAACATTTACTTTTGAGATGTGGAGATATATTACCAAATTCAAAAGGACTGTACAAAAATCTAAAATATGATCTTGTCTTTAAAACAAATGCAGAGGAAAAGACATGTATCTACAGAGAGAATAACTCTGCACAGGTCATAAATCTTGCTGATATTTGCCAAAAGATGAAGTGAGGTAGAAAATTATGATTCCACATTGTCATATGCCTGGAGCCCTGACATGAGTTATATTCATATCATATGTACAGTTCAGAATCACTCAAACAAAACACAAACTGGCCAATAAAATAAAGCTTTTGGGTCCAATATGCACTTTTGACCTGCATACTTGGACGCATAGAGTCATCTTGGGTATGAGGATAAGGGAGTAAACACTGTGATTTTCTTTGATTAGCAATTTGGGGAAAATAAGGAGCGTGATTAGCCCACTTCAAAAGGCATTTAGAACAAAGATGTGGCTAAATTAGACTTTGAAGACCAAATGATTCAGTCAGAGCAATTTTAAACTTGAAAGTGTAGCATAGTGTGTGCCTCTATAAATAGAAGAAATTGAAGAAGAGGGCTGGTATGTTGAGAAATTAACGTTTTCTTCATTCTTTGTTGCAGACGTTGTTTGGTGTTTCCCTAACTATTACCCCTGACTGTTTCCCTTTGTTCTGCTAAGCACACATTAGGCTACATGTAGAGATTTCCATAGACATTTCCATAAGAGCAACTGAAACCCAGCTTATTTCTTTACACAATAATCCTGTTAATGCATGTAGTTTCAATGTATAGTGGCATCAACCACCCCTCAAGGCATCCAGTGATTCTGTTTAGACATTTAAACATACATTTAACACTTTTTTCTAATTTCTATGGTTAATTACACACTATGTATCATATGTAGCAAGAGCAATGTAAGTGCTTTTTACTCATAAACATTCTCCACAGCAGAAAATGCAACACAGCAGACAGAAAGACAGACAGGTTGATTCCTTTTAAGGCCGTCTTAGCCTTAGTGGCACCACTCGGTTACAAGAGGGTTAAAGTATAAAGCAGCAGTACGACAGACACAATGAATGATACAATAAATAGTAAAAATAATAAAAAGTGGAAGGGGCCAACACAATTACAATACAACAAAGTCACTGTCAGAGGACTCCTGCAGACGGGGTCGGCGTCGTACTGCTGGCGACGTCCAGTCCAGTACCTGTTTTTAAGAGCTCATTCCCCTCCTTCCCAGAAGAGTGGGATTTCAGTGCATCCAGTGAGAAAAAAAAGCAGAGTAGCTCACCTAAGCTGCTGCATATCAAATCGGTGATGATTAGCAAATAACCAGCGATATTATAATGTTACAATTCTATATTCCTGTCAAAATAACATGCAATTCAGAATCTGTGAAGACATGCTCTGATGTGAGATCCCTCAGTGTATTGTCTATAGGAGATTAAAGGTCAGCCATGTTGATATGTGAATGATGAAAATGAAGATCAGTGATGATCAGTCGCCACCTCAAAACGCTTTGTCTCTCACACATTGTCCACTGACTCAATGGATCATTCTTTTCTTTTCTTTTTTTTTTTTGCAAGTCTTCACATCATTTCTGTCCCCTGCTTATGCGTTTTTGCAGGTGTACACCTCCTCCTCTCTGACACACGTCTGACACTCCACGTGGCAGCACCAGCGTACCTGGCAGTGGCAGGACAGGCTGGTGAGGCGCATGGCTGTGTTGTAACCGCGCCCACAGCACAGACTCTGACAGCTGGTGTCTTTGGCGCATGAGCGGCCGCCAGTACCCGGAGAGTATCGGGAGGGTCTGCAGAAGCTGGGGGACTCCTCCAGGTAGACCAGGTCAGTAGTGCGCAGGCTCTGGCCGTGGCGACGGGGCCCCGCCAGCTCCGTTTCCCCGGTGGCTGTGTTGGTGACACTCAGCACTCGCACTGCCGTGTCATACCGGTACTTCAGCAGGCGCCCGGTGTCATGGAATGGAGAGAGCTGTTTCCAGCAAGTCCGTACGGCACAAGAACCGGAGACACCGTGACACTTGCAGGTTGTTTTCAGACCGCTCTTCACCGCCTGTGATAGGAGAAAAGAAAGCATGGGAGGGGAAAAAGGGAGATGTCAGTTCTCTCAGTTTGATTCATTACCTGGCCTCTTATCTGGGAGGTCTATCTGTACAGAGTCAGCCAGTTTCCTGCAGGGTGGGTAGGGGATTAGGGGCGGTGGTCTGCAGTTAGCACGCCTTTAGCTCACCTCAGTCAAAATTTTAACATAATGGATTGAGGGAAACTGCTCAGCATGTCGTATTTCATTTACCTTACATTGCTCACTTGGACAGCTCTGGCAGATTCTTTTTTTTTTTTTGTCTCAATGTGTTGAAACTAGCTCTGTCTGCCTCGCTCCTGTCTCTCTTTTCTAAAGCCCGAGGCATAGGTGACAAACAGTGCAGACAGTGGAATCTCTCCACCCTGTTCTTTGTACATGCCTGCTCATGGAAAACATTGATTAGAATTTCTGCGCAAGAAGTGCCAAAAAATGTAGCAGCAGTAGTTTGTGATGGTGCCCCTGATTCAGGTTAATAGTTCACTGATGTTGATGGTCAGCAGATGAGAGCACGATCACTCAGCCTGAGAGCTTCTGTCTTGGTGGGGGCCAGAGACAGGTCAGATAGCACAGGGGTTAGTCTGAGAGGGAGGGGTGGGCCAGAGGGTACTTCTGGGTTGAAAAGTTCTGCTCAGTTCCTCCCTTTGCAGGTATGAACCCCTCGGGGGCTTCGGAGTACTATTACTGAGAGATGGGGGGACTCCAGCCACTTCATGTTTTTGTTAACTCCTGGTCCCTTCTCGGCCACATTGGTGTAAAGTGAGGAAAACATTTAACTCAGTGAAGATGAGATAAGATAGTTGCCCTCAGTTCTTCCTGTTGCATTTTTTCTTTCTTTCTGTTCCCTAGTCTACACCGGCTCTTGCCCTTCCTTAGGTGTGAGCTGCAGGGTTAGGACCCTGGGGCCTGATATTTTAGAGCTACACGGTGGTGGTTATGAACATTAGGGGGATTTATGAAGAGCACAGTGATTTAGTAAGTGGAAAAAAATGCTCGCTCGTATATTAAAAAGAGGCCACGGTTATAATCGTTCTCTCCGACATGAGACCTTTAATTTTCTGTAGGCCCGCACAGCAAGCTTTATCATGCCTGAGAACACCTGGCTCCAACGATCCCACAGCCGTCTTGTCTCCCTGCCTCACCCACTGGCTCTGTATTATCCACCAAGGCCAACGACTGCAGCAAATAAAGGGGCGTTTGTCTGGCTGGCAGCGTGAAAAATATGCAAGTGAAGATTACAATTCTGTATCCTCTGATGGCGCAGGAGCGTGTCAGAGGTATAATTGTCATGTAAAATTGCAGCCCAACTAATTGAGCCGAGCGTGGCTCAGGTATAGGTGATGCTTTTGACGCCTTGGACTTGGGAGGCAACTCACCCGAATTCCAACGTTGATGTTGTGGGTGTCGACCTGAGCCCTCAGGTCCTTGCTGACCCTCTTTTGGCCGAGGAACTTCTTGAGGAACTTGGTGCTATATTTCAGGTTGTCGCCGCAGACCCCCCACTGCCACGCTTCTCGATGCTGGATGCCAGGGGAATCGTCACACGTGCACCTCTCCATTCGACCTGAGCTGCACGCTTTGGCGAGGGCGTGGGTCAACGCCGCAGAGGACACTGCCAGTAGGAAGGCGGTCTCCTTGAATGCTGGGATAGATGTAAAAGACGTCAGAGGAAGTAGAATAACTTCAGTCATCATCAGTCCATTTTTATCTGAGACAAGTTTGAAGAGCTGAATTTACAGAGCTTTAAATGCAAATTGTGGCATCAAAAACATGTTTTGAGTGCAAACTGTGTAAAGCTAATCGGGATTAATTCGTAGTTTACAATCATCGTCTTTTGTGCCATTAAGTAAACCTTTAAGCCAAAATGTTTACAAAGAGCTCACCACGTTGTCATGGTTTACTACAACCTCAGCATTATTCTGCAAGTTTTGTTGTGTCATAAATCGCATTCTGACCTTTCCTTATGGTTACGCACTGTTATTTGCTTCACACAGAGCCGTCACCAGGGTATATTTTGATCCAATTAATTATTATTTTGACTAGGAAGGATTTTCCCAGATGAAAGTGGGTAATCACGCCACCCTTTTCCTCTGGGAATGGGCGCTTTCCCGAGATAAAAATAACCACAGGGCTTGAGCACTCTCCACCGCACCGCATTTCTTGGCTTTCTACTCCCTCATTACCTCCATGCTGACCTGTTCATGTTCTCCCACACACTGATATCCATATGCATAAGGCTTGGGAGATCCTAAAGTATTTTCTGTGCACAGCTAGACCTGCACTGGACTTGAGCTATATGCAATAGGGTGATTTAGTATAGGCACAGCTTTTTTTCCCCCCCAAGTGTAGCTAATAAATGATTTTATCAGGTCATGCAAAAACATTCAAGAAGGCAACATGAGGAAAACTTTTTTCAAGAGTTGTAGCAAGTCAAGTCATTATGTAACAGAAAACCTGTTGTCATCCTCACAATACTGTGGTATTACAATTGCTGAAGTACACAAGAATGACTTTAAATAAAAATGCACTACAGAGCTCATAATAAAGTTACTTAAAGTAGCAATCTCTCCAAAGGCAGCATGGCTAAACACTTGAAACAGTGTAAGTGCTGTTTGTGAGTAGTAGTGAAGCTAATTTCTATGTTGTAGGATCAGTGATGCAGAAAATTGTGAAGAATTGTGAAATTGATTAAGAAAATTGTGGACAGATTGGAGTCTGACTTTAAAGTTTGTGATCATTCTAAGGCAGCGACAGCAAATGCAAACAAACAAATCGGACACTATTTGCTATGATGTATAACATTAATTTATATAAAAATGCATATTTAAAAAAGTAATGATAACTTTAGATGTTTAAATTCCATTACATTCCTGTGTGAGACTATGTTTACATGTGGCTTATGAGTCAAACCATAATAAGAACTATCTATATAAATATTTTATTTTTAAGATGGACAAGTATCATGTTTGATTACGCAGCCCACGACTTTTGTAACCACTCAGCTTGAGATAAACAGTTTGCTGATCCAATTTTCCTCCCTTCACCATTTTTTCCTAACATAATGTTTTAACCAGGATTAACTGATGTTGCCATCAACATTAGTGCCATGCGGCCAGATGTGTATCAGCACTTCATTTTGGTGTCCTGCTCAGAGACACTTTGGCAGGACAGATGTTTTTTTTTTTTATATAAAACACACTGCATGACACCCAAGTAAGTGATTAAGGTAGAAACATCAGGCAGCTATGGACCTCTCTTGAGAAAGGAGACGTGCAAAACTTGGGGGTCTGAGGTTTGATCCCAGTAGCCGTGCGTCCTCCTGAAATGCTCCTGAGCAAGACACCGAACCTGTTCACCACTATCACTTTAGATGACAGATAAACTAAGTGTTAAATTCATATCGCGTTTACCTCTTTTCAGGAGGCTTCCGCGGCCATCCAGGCTGCAGTTCCAGCGCTCATTCCTGAACTGATATCGACACTCCAGCAGGCTGAGGCGCACCGACTCACGCAGCGTCTCGGCCAGACCAGGTTCCCTGCGACACAGTCTCTTCTGCCGCCTGGTCAGAGTCATCTGCTCGCACTGCTTCAGGTGGGCCTTGCCCGTAGGAGCTTCATTGGAGAACGGACCAGGTAAAAACACCAAAGGTTCCCGACCTGTCAGCCTTGGAGTGGAAAGAAAAAAAAAACATAAGGAACTGTCAAGTCTTCGACATGCATTTTCTAAATTTGATAAACAAAACAATACAGTATACACCTATACTATTATGGTGAAATATCTTCCAATAAGTATTATATCACTGCCATTATTACTTTGTTTTATTACTTACAGTATTATTACTTTGTTTTACGCTGCATTCTTAACACCTGAAAACTGTAATTTCTCAGATGGTAACTTTAATCAAAAATTGTATTGTTTTAGTTTTTCTGATCGATGTCCTTTTGTAGGCTAAACAATTGGAAATCCATATACAGGAAATAATAAAGGGTAATTCAACGAATCCATAAAGACGCGTCAAAGTAGCCAAATAATTAATATTAATTTGGTTGGGATGCACCTTAAAATGATATTTTTGGTTTCTTTCCACAAATTAGCATGCATATTAGCAAAACTGTAGAGGTTTCGAACAATACGATAACTTAGCTCAATTTAGCTCAACAGTTTGTGCATAATTACGCGTGCGTAATTTGGCTAAGGCTGTAAAGGTTATGGTTATAAGCTCTTCTAAGGTTTAAACAACAAAAGCAATCAATTAATGAGAGGAGCAGAAGTAAAAAAGAAATCGTCTGACCCAAAATAAGCTGCAGTGTGCGAGAGAAGGATGCAGAGTGCAATGAGTCGCAATAGGCAGGCGGTCCGTGGGAGCCTGGAGCGCATGGTGCCGGGTTGGCGCTGCTCTTCATCTCGCTGATTCTTCAACGGAGAAAGTCTGTGCCGTCTGGTCGGCGCACCTCTTTAAGGGGCCCCACACACAGACTTTCTATCCGGTGCGCCAGGCCCAGTGGTCCGGTGGGAGGCAGGGCTCTTTTTTGGGGGGGAGGAAAGGGGGGGGACGCATCATCTTGCCGCATCCTCATTGGATTTTCTCAATATTGTTGCTGTATGTTCCCTCCCACTGAAACGCCACCCAGGTGGACGGAGCTGCAAAATGACTGGGTTTACCTGCTGTAACATATAAATCACGAATACACCCCAGTTCCACCACTAGGACGTTCAGTTCTCCAGTCATCCTGGTTATGAAATGGAATCAAAACCTCAAAAATCCAGCCCATTTTTTATGGGCAGAGACACTTGGAATGAAACATATTGGTTTCTTTGATGTCAAAGGTTTTTATTTGTGGTCAGTCTGTCTCAACTCCAAACAACTTAACTATCCTTTCAGATTTGCCACTCAGATTTTATTTTTGCATAAATTACTTTTACTCCAGACCCCCAATTACCCTTACTGGAGAAGAGAAAGAAAAAAGACAATTTCCCCTTTTTTTAGTCATAGAAGTTATTACATTATAATCATTTCCATTAGGCAGCATAAATCCACAAATATTACAAGCTAATTAAAGCACAGCAGTCAGGATTCAAGAGAACCCAATGGATGTGAAGGAAATGATCCATGAAGTCTGAAATTAAAGGATGCAAACATATAGTGTATTATTAAAGCTCCTATAGCCTGTTCTTCCAATCAAGCTACACAGTCTGTGTTCCTCCAAACTACACAGGTCCTTCTGAGAAAAACCAACCATGGATGGAGCCCCATCTAGTGGATTCAATATGGTAACATGATTGGATGACTTTGGTTTACCAAAATAAGACCAGTAAGCCAAAGCTGATTAGATGCTAAATGAATAAGACACCGTAGTTGTCACTGTGAGTCAGACGAAGCCCAAAAAGCAGCTGTCTGCCTCAGGTCAAAGTCTGCAGTTACAAATCGATTGCCAAAACAATCACAGATGTCAGGTCAGTATTTTCAACACATTTCATTAGAAAATATATTAAATGACAGATTTTTTTTATGTAACCTTATGTCGTCATGATACATCAGAGGACATACGTTTTGTTTTAATAATAGCTCAATCATAATTGTTAGTGACACAGCTTGGTTATTTGTGTGACATAATGCTACAGGCATGCACTCACAGAATGCAGTAATACAGAAAGCTACTGGTCACACTGGTTAGAAAGGCACCCATCAGTCCATCCATAGTAGATGAGACACAGAGACTGCACTCCTCAAAGTGCTCAATGATCTTCTTTTCTGACTGACTCTGGCCATTCATCTCTTTTAATCCTTTTAGATCTCACCGCAGCCTTTAATACTGTAGATCATTTCATTTTAATTGAGCGTCTTAAAAAGTGGGTAGGCATATCTGGCACTGTGTTAGACTGGTTTTTATTCATATCTCCAAAATCTCTGTTTTGTGGAGTACCTCAGGGGTCAGTCTTTGGCTCCCTGCTTTTTCTCCATTTACATCCTAACCACTAGGACACATAATCCACACATAATAGTTTCCATTTTGACACAGATGACACACAGCTTTATTTCTCCTTCAACCCCACCAGTAACAACCGATTAATTACTCTCGGGATATGCCTAAATGAAGTTCAAATCTGGCTGTGGAATAATTTCCCTCAACTGAATACAGACAAATCCAAGATCATTATCATAAACCCAGACACCACAATCACATCTCACCACAACTGGGCTCATTCTCCACCAGTATCTAGCTGCAGAAATCTTGGTGTCACTTTTGATAATAATCCTAATTTCAATCAGCATGTTAAAATAATTGTCCAGTCTTGTTTTACCCAGTTATGCAGAATCTCTGTGATTCGGTTCTTTCTGTCTCCCAAGAACCTGGAAATTGTCATTCATGCATTCATCACATCCCGTTTAGGCTCCTGTAACTCACTCTACTCATGCTTAAGCAAACACAACCTTTCCAGACTTCAGTTCATTCAAAATGCTGCTGCCAGACTCCTCACTAATTCTGACAAAAGACTACATATAACCCCAATTTTAGCTTCATTACGCTTGCTACCTGTGCATTTTAGAATCGATTTTAAGATTTTAACTATCACTTTTAAGCCCTGGATGGGCCTCTGAGTATACTAATGAATGTTTAATCCCATATGAGCCTAAGTATAGCCTGAGATCCTCCGATGGGTCCCTTTTAGAGATTCCAAGATCTAGATTGAAAACCAGGGGTGACCAGTCCTTTGCTATCAGGGCCCCGTCGCTCTGGAATGACTTTTGGGTTCAGATCAGGCAAACCACATCTTTGTCCTCCTTTAAACCTCTTTTAAAAACACTCTTTTTAAAATGCGCTTTTACTTAATGAATTCCTCGCTGTGTAAGTCTAATAATCTATTCTATTGTGTTTATTATTGGATTCTGCCTTTTATTTTGCTGTTGTGAAGAACTTGTAACTAAGTTTTGAAAGGTGCTATACAAATAAAGTTTATTATTATTATTAGTGTTATTATTATTATCAGCTGGCC
This sequence comes from Scomberomorus guttatus, assembly GCA_038419695.1. Taxonomy (NCBI): domain Eukaryota; kingdom Metazoa; phylum Chordata; class Actinopteri; order Scombriformes; family Scombridae; genus Scomberomorus; species Scomberomorus guttatus. The sequence continues at coordinate 3,439,215 of CM076459.1, forward strand.
ATTGATCTTAGGCAGTGAATCTGCTGAGTAGTCTGATCATCATTTCTTTGGTTAAATTAAAGAATGTTTGAGTTTCTGGATGAGAAAAAAACCTGATAGTGATAGTGAAGGCATGTCATCTGTGCCTAAAGTCTCGGTAAACTGGATGATTTCAGGTGAATCATTTATCAGCTATGTATAATGTTTAAGAAACTGAGAATGACAAATGAGAAAAATGGCTGGTGCAACGCCTCTTAACAGCTGCTTTTCCTCTGTCTTGGTAATTGCAAGGGGCCTCAGTGTGGCCTCAGTGCGATATGTGCAACTCATCTTAACAGGGAATGTTAGTTGCCGATTGTGAAATTCAAGTAACTAGACTTTTTCCTCTTATCATGTATTTAGTGTTGTGTTTTCTACTCTTTCAGGACCTGCCCGATGCCATGAATGCAGCTGAGATTGCAGACATGCTGGCCCTGCACTCAGTGCACCAGCATAACTGGTGAGGTCAACTATATGAGGGTCTGGACCATCATGTCTGTCATCTCTGTCTGCAGCGTAATAGGAGACTACATGGGTCCTGGCCTCGCGCTCTCCTCTCCTTCTCTCTCTTTCCTTCCTCTGAAATGTTGGACTTTTGGCCAGTTCTACCTTGCATCGTGTGTTTGGATGAGTAATTTTGCTGCTGTGCCTTGAACACAGTAAACTCTCAAGAACCTCCTCCTCTAGTGTCGGTACATCCAAAGGCATTGGTTTCCACAAAGCAAAGAATGACAAAGGATGTATTGCTCTGGGTTAGGGCCTGTCTTCTATTTTATTTAGTTTTTTATGATACTATATGACCTGGTTTACTTTAGCACGGGCGGACGTACCAGGTGTGCAGGGCCAATTGTTTGGATTTAGAAAGGGCTCATTGTGTGTTTAGTTGAGTTTTGGACTCACCTGCAGAGCGTGAGGTCACCTCCTCCTGTGTTTTCCAGAGGACGCACATGCTTCTAACCAAATTGTCAGCGCTGTGACAGACGGTACAGTTTGAATTGGAAGTGTTTACTCCAACCTGCTGTATGAATCAGCACCGTTGATGTCTACTCAGTGCTTCAGGCTTCATGGTGTTTCCCCTGCATGTACAATAGATGCCAATAAATGCACTATAATAAAGAGATCTCTATTGTACATCTGCTTCACTGGCCTCTTCATTAGAATTACTTGAATGAACCAATTTCAAGGTGTTCATATGAGAAATGCATGCATCACAAATGTAATAAATAAAATTGAGTATCAAATAAAGAACATGTACTGAATTCAAAGTATTAATCATCCTTTTTATTTTTTAACCCACTAGCACGTTTACATTCTGCGCGTGGATCATATCAGCCATTTTCTGTCAAAACTTCACATATGTTTTTTTACGTTTCGGATGTTATCGAATGACAAGACAGCTGTCAAGAATGTGAGTCGCCCCTTTGGATCTTGTTTTCCTGTTCTGTAAAATGTACAGACTCCCATCTGTCACATCCTCCTCGATGTGTAACCTGTCAATCAACAGGATCACAACCCAGATCTGTCCTCTAGTAGTTATTTTTACAAGCCACATGATGTTTGTTCAACAAAACTGTTCCCAACAACTGTCTGGAAACCTTCCCTGACAGTCAAGATATTTGATTATTAAAGCTGCAGTAATGTTACAGTTCTGTACAGCACTTCAGGTCTTTGCAATTATTCATGAGGGTTTTTTTTTTATCAGAATGATGGTGTAAAAATAATCTGCCAGCATGTGTTAATATTATTTCTCTCCTCCTGTGCTACCGGGGAGAAATATTATAATGACCGAGGAACTAATTGTGATGATTTAGGTTCTTTTATGTTAATTGCAGTATTAAAGTGTATTAGGCTTTACAGTGAATATACAATGGGCATGTGGCTTGAAGAAGTAGGCCTATTCTTTTTCCAACTGTGTTCTTTCCAATAATAGCACACTAGACTTATAGTCAAAAGATGCCAACACATCTGAAGAGTGTGATGAACTAAAAACAGGCTGTATCAGTGGATATTTTTACACCATGTTGATTCTAGTTTGTCTAACATACCCTTTAAGCCTACCGCACACACACTAACAAAGACACTATTTGTGTATCACAAATCACAAATTTGCCTTAGAGAGGTTTACAGTCTGTGCAACTACAATAATCTCTATCCTTAGACCCTCGACTTAGATAAGGAAAAACTCGGAAAAATAGGATGGATTGATAACATATATGAAGAATCTGATCAGTAGGATGTCGAGCACTGATGTTACCAATAGCTCAGTGTGTGAGCCTGCTTTGTTGTGTTGAGCCTAAAAAGGTTTTGTGTCCAGGTGGGGAGAATCTAGAGAAGCAATCATGTTAAAACTAAATATAAAATGGTTATATTAAAATCTTGAAAAGAAAGCATTTTAAATTGTGGTAAGCAAATGGATACAGAAATATATATATTTCATTTATTTTATCTATTTCTTTTGAAAGTAGTCACTGCTAGTATTAGGATGCTATAATTTACTAACCCTAACTCACTCCCTAATCACTAATAATCACACTAATAATCAATTCAGTAACAATTACACTGATAGCAACACTATTCCTGTTAGTCAGGAATTAAATGAAGTGTTGCAGTTCCTCACTGTGACCACTGGAGGGCAGAAAACACTCATAAATCTAAAATACACTCAATTGTATTTACTCCTCTTAGCGTCAAGTCCATGGGTGGATTACCTTAATGGGCCTACTGGGCCCAGACCCAAGGGCCCAAGGGCTCAGGGGGCCTCTAAACCAGAGCCTCTTGAGTGAAGTCCCTGTTATTAACTTTGCATTTCTTGTCGCATAGTCAAAGGGCGTAATCATTCATGTCAATAACAGAGCCCCAAAGGTCCTACTGAAAAACTGAAGGAACAGCCTAAACATTCACTTTGAAGATGTCACAAGAAATAAAACATCATGCTGCCTAATCCTGTTGAGGTAGAGGTTAAACTAGTGATTGTGCTGTTAGCTGCAAGTCAGTGCTGTTGGCTGCAAGTCAGTGTACCTGCCCTGCCGGGGTCATTTAACGAAATGGGAAGCGAACAGTGGTCTCCAATAGTGGTTTCTGTTGCTTTGATGCTTTTGCAACTTTGTGCCATGCAACTAACTCTCTAGCCAACCTCCCAACCCATCTCTTCCTAAGATGGAAGTCAGCTCATATAGATGTCAACTGAGTGATGTTACTTTCCCTATGATACGTATTGTAGAAATGTTGATATGCCAGGTATTGAATGTATTGAAATGTAGAGATTCAACATATCCATGGTTTGCAGAAATGTACAATGGCAACATCTTATTCTGGCGAGTGAGCTGGATATGGGAACGTGTCTGATCAAGTCTGCTGATAATAATTTTGCGTGGCTCCAAAGTGCACTTCAGTGATCTCCAGCTCTTTAGACAGGAGTCCTCCAATAATTTGGGCCAAGAGTTAGACAACATTGATATACAAATGATTCACCCAGCTACAGATCAGACACCAAGCACATATCCTAACACTAATGGGCATCATCTGTAGACATGCCTCTCTGTCACAGTCCTAAAGTACAGCTGACTGATGGTCCCAAGGGTCACACTGCAGGACAGAGATGGACAGATGGTGACGCGCTGAAGATGAGGGTATTTTCGTGACAATCGGAGAGCCTGCAGGCCACTGTTCACCCTCCTTTCCCACTCCATCTAGATTTCAGGTGGCCAATTCTCCATAGAGTTGTTACCTTGGAAACAGCACCTTATGTATTTATAGAGAGCGACTGAGTAGACATGGAGAAGGGAGAGCAGGAGACACGGACTCTGATACGGGTTTTTCATTTCGCTTGGAGCGCACACGCTGGGTTAGGAAGGCGCAGTGGGGAGGGAATATACTTATACTTTTCATTTGCTAAGACTGTCTTTAATTTACCAGCAGCTCAGCACAGGAAAGTGCTGAGCTGCTGGTACACTGAAGTCATGAACTAATGTCGGATCACATCCTTGTAGACACATCATCGCTCACCTTGCAGTAGCTGCTGGTTGCCTTTTATATTGGCATTACAAGATGCTTGATGACTTGATCTGATCACTTTCACTGGTTTAACACGTTTGCCATCTGCCCTCAAGTACATCCCATCTTTCCTGCTATAATCTACCTCAGTCTCACATGCTCCGGCTATCAAATTAGGCTGAAATGACCTGAAATAATTCAAATAAGATATGTAGAATCACACTCTGAGCTGCACTTGACCTCTGGCTGGCGCTCTCTGTGGTTCCACTAAGTCTAAGCTGGATGTGTGACATCACAATCCTTAGTTTTACAGCACATTCACCCCAACATGATGACAACTTTTCAGCATCCCTATTTAATACTTCTCCCTGACCTCCATCCCAGGGGAGCAGAGGCACTGCACCATTGTTTGTCATCGACCAGCTGTATTAATGTTCAACCTTTGAAGATCAATCAGATGGTAGTTCATTGTAAAGGGTAAGGGGAGTAAATGAAGAAGAGGTCACAGACACATTGTCCAGTATCTCGTATCAGTTTTACCTTAGCTTTGTGTGAATGTTGAGCAGCAACAAACAACAGAAAAGGAGGTGTGAAAGGTTATGTTTACTGTGTACTACTGACCATGTAGGTACATCTTTCTTTCCATCAGAACGTTTTCTATCTACGCGCTCAGACCATGTTTGTGTAACATTAATGGTCGCTTGCGTTTCTTGGCGTGCAGAAGTCACAGAAGGTGCTCAGCGGTGTGTCTGTGGCTGGGGCTGGTATTTTATATCCTGTCCACACACCCACGCACACCAAGGGAAACAGATTCACCAGTGACTATACTATACTTTCTATACAAGACAAGTCATTTCTAGCCTTTCACATTGCCATGGAAACACAGGATTTGTCCACTTGATTGGTAGCAAACTAAGGCCAAGAACTCTTTGATTTCATAACACAGCTGAATCTGTAGTTGAGTAGTCAAAGGAAGATGTCTGCTGCTGTGCATGAAAAAGGAACAAGCTAAATCATTTACTATGATTAGTAAATGCAGTAAATGCAGTCACTGTTGTGTGCACCAATAAATATATTGTCAATTCAACTCTACAAACTTTTTATTTTTCTCTTCACCTTTTTGGTGGTTTTGTATATTAACAAGAATTATTTTGATCCAACATTGGAGAGCAGGTCACCCATTAATTGCAAGTTTGGTGGTTTGATCCTCGACTCCTCCTGTCAACATGTGGATGTGTCCTTGAGCGAGACACTGAGCCTAAAGCCTATTAATGCAGTCAGTATACCATTTTAACCATTTTAACCTTTACCCATCATGACAGGACACAACTGTCTGGCGTTGTAGTGTAACATAGCCAGCAAAAATGGTGAAACAGAGGATTTCTTGACAATTTATCATACTGTACACGGACTAAGCATTGGAGCAGGTGTGTGTGTCAGTATCAAATGGTAACCCCATTAAAATAAATATATATGTATATAAGCTCACTTTTATGATACACAGTGTTGCTTAGATCACCTGCTGTAGTTTTGGTTAGAATGAAAACCTGCAGACTCATGGCTCTCCATGGCACATGGCCTAGTCGGATATATGATGAACAACATTATTATTTCATTATTTAAACATTATTTTCAAAAAACAAAATAAATTTAATCCTGTTCTCTAAGGCTAGTTGGTTACATTTGCCTCATTGACAGTCATTTAGATGTACTTTGGCTAATTACCCTTCTGAGTGTGTCTGCATAATTTTGACAACATCGCAGGAAGAGCATGATTGTCATACATTTTAAATATTGCCAATATTGACATTGACAAATTGTACCCACATTCATTATGTACTCTGCAGTGGAGGAACTTCATGCACACTGCTCTGCACAGTTTTGCCTTTCTACTTTTGCACCTGCTGAGAAAAAGTTTAGGTTTGCAGACCTCAACTCACCAGTACTCTATGTGGTGAAATGACATACAGCAACAAGTTGTTTTGATCTGTCAAGAATTAGTTATACTCTTCATTCTTTATGCAAATCCTGCATTTTAAATGCTCATTGAACATCATATCTTATTCTTCAAAGTTAATTTTTCCTTCAAAGTCATTTCTTTTCTTCATATTAGCTAATTAAATTAGATTTGAACGCCACAATGAGAAACAGATGAAAGCCAGAACGCACTTGGAGGGTCATACACCTTTAAGAAAGAAGAGGGCGTAACTTGAAGGGGGCTTAACTTGTAGTCTTGAAGGCTGCAGAGAGATTCTTTTGTTCGGCCTGTGAGTCACTGCGCGTGCTTTCTCGCCAATAGTTTGGCGTGCTACTTCTTCTGCAGTTTTGGAGCAACATGTTACACCGTTCTAGTATATTTTGGCATGACTGGCCGACAAGTGTGGCTATGACTTTTGGTAGCGATTTGATGCGCAGTTTTCACGCAAATAGTCGTTAAGTAATGAGCACCAATACAAATTGTGGACAATATGGCTACTTTGATCTTCTCTATGGAGTTGTGTAACTTTGCCAATATTTCACCTAGAAATGTCATTCAAATCTTGAATGAGACACAAAACTTCGCACAATATTGGTGTGAAACAGCTTTTAGATATCTTGTATAGTTTTCAAACAAAATATGTTTTAGTACGATGATTTTCAGCCCAGATTCAGACTTTTGGTGACTTTGTAGCTGAGTGGGAGATCAAAGGGATGTCAGACGCTGAGCCAGTCTGTAAAAAGCACAGCAATTTTCAGCTAAAACAAGGATAAATCCGAAAGTTTTTGACCTACATAAACAATTTTTACACCAATTGATGTCATGATTCTCCTCTTTGACATATTCAAAAACCATATAATCATACAATATATTTCCATTTCACCAGGTCCTTCTGATCCTAACAATAAAAGAATCTCGCTCTAAGGCTTTTAGTTCTGGAAAATGGCTGTTATGTGGAGAAATGCTTTAAGTTGCTGCTTGCCATGTGGGAGCTGCTGGCTTGAGTCTTTGTTGGTCCATTGATTTTACTTTTTAAGTATTATTATTTTTCAATTTATCATTTCATTTAGGTTTTTATTTAAGAGTGTAAGTGTGCTATGAGCGAGGACAAGGAATAGCTTAACTCCTTAAAGCAGTGGTTCTCAAACTTTTTCATGTCAAGGACCCCTAAACTGACACAAATTAGACCATGGACCCCCATTTAAAAAAGATTTTGTCCCAGGGTCCCCCATCTGATAAGATTACAGCTGTTTTATTACAGCTGGTGTTTGGTTTGCCCATTCTGGGCTACTGTAGAAGCATGGCAGAGCAACATGGCGGGCACCGTGGAAGAGGACCCACTCTCTTGCATCCTTTCCTTGCGCCTTAGTCCCTCCCACCAAGGGTGCATGGAGAGATTCAAGGAAACCACGAGAGAGGAAATGAGGAAATATGTTTTTAGAGAAATGAGACATCCTTTCCTCAGAAGTGTCATGTGAAGCAACGTCCGTTTCTGATAACGGCAGCAGCTAAACACATCTGGATTAGTTGGCTTTAACAGCTGTAGCAGCTTTTGATGGAGGTTGCGTCTGCACACGTGCACTGTGCTAATACTAATAAAGGTGCACAGTTATCACTGCCAGAGCAGCTGTTTCTCTCTGCAGCCTGTTACCTGTTTGACAAACACCTGCACATGAATAAAAACCTGCATTCTGTATTTATACTGTGTGCTGTGTCCCGCTCAGAGGCACATGCATCATTTCTACTGACAGAATGTGTTTGTATTATTTATTCATCATTTGCATCTGTATTTATTGATATTCCAATTGTGAATTCATTGTTTAATAACCCAGAATATGATTAGTCTTCTGAACACTGGAAATTATTTATTAGGCTAAATGTTTCAGGGAAAATTGAAATTATATAACTCATATCAAACCTGATGCTCAGGAATTTTCAGCCTCACTTGTGACTGAATGGAAATGATGATAAATGATGTAAATTCTTGCTGACAGACAGACTCTCCCTGACTTTAATTTTATCCATAATAAAAGTTAATGGGGGAAATAAAAATTTCTAATAAATGAAGAAAGTTGTTTGTGGTTCTCTTGTTGGTCAGCCGACAATTAACAGATGTTTAACTAGATGGTGAATCAGAAAACGAAAATATAAAACTTGGGAGTGATACACTTGAGTTTAATCTGTAATCTGTCTCCACTCAGTGTGATGTTGTGATGTATTAGATCAGTCCGAGATATATATATATATATATAGACAGCCTTCAAAATGGCGGACCAGAACGACTTCAGGTTCAAGCGAGGATCGAAGAGCGAGGAAAGATCAAATAAGAGACTTGAGATGTACCCCCTATGTAGATATAGAGGGCTCATTCTAAGCTAACGAAAACACAACGATTCTTAGTTTCAGGTGATTATACACGAATGAAAGCATACTTATGAATATCATATTCCATTTCTGCCAATTGATCCCCCTAAATCTTACACACTGGTCCTTTAACTTTTCATTCATTCTCTACGGTGGTTATTAATCACCACGGGTGTAATTCCCCCTCTGACCACAACGTGGGTTGCAATAGCAGGGTGGCGCTGTCCGTATTTTCGCTCGTTGACTCCACGGGAAGTGGAGAAGCTGTGACCGACTAACTGTTGAAAACTTTAGCCAAACTATGAGATATTCGTGTCTTTTTATGTTTGAATGGATCATACTGAAATGTATTATTTTAACACCCTACCCCCTAAATCTGTTTTTTGTGTTTTGATAACAGGCTGCAGGTACAGTAAATCCAGATTGCTTTCTCTGTCCATTCAGCTGCTGAACTATGAGGCAGCATGTAGAGCAGCAGGACTGACTGATATATTTGTGGATGTATTAATGTATTTTATAACTGTGCTTATATTTTTTCTTGGTAAAAGCAGAGTCACAGACAGCAGGATGAAGCAGCTGGAGCTACAGAAACAGCAGATACCTGTTCAAGCTTCTCATCATCACCTCAGGCTCTCAGCAGTGGCCTTCACTCAGGCCTCTAATCCTCCAGGTCTAATGGCTCCAGGATGAGGATTGCACACTGGGTGAGTACATCTTACTTCCACTTCAGCATCATGCAGATTCCACAGCTGATGAGTGCCTGTAATCTCACTGGGTTGTGCATGTTTTCTTTACAGTCCTCAGACACCCAGCCTGATCTGAACCGAACGGTTCTCTGTGATCACAGCGAATGGATACGTCTATAACTCTGTGACATCATCGGGAGATCTTGATCAATGGACCTGATGGCGCTTGTCAAGTAAATATGCACTTGATTTGTTGTGTGAATAACATTCGGTGATCTTTACACAGCCTAATGTTAATCAAAGATTACTTAGTTAATAAAAAAACATTTTAAAAAAAATTGACAATTGACTGTCATATAAACATAAAACAAATCCTGGCACCCAGATGTTTTCTTCCATTCTGTTAACTAAGATGCTGCAGCCTTAATATAAGTACGATAATCATCCCAGATATGGCAAGTTTCAAAGTACCTCAAATCTGTACCTTAGTACAGCACATGAATAAATGTTATATTTCCCTCCAGGTTATGGGCCTAATTGCAGCATATTCTATCTGTAGCTTGATGTGTGTGTTTTGTTGGGGTTTCTTTGCAGGGATGTAACAGTGTTTGTTGTTTTGCACACAGACTATTATATGGTTTCTATAGCTTTATGTTTTCTCTTTTCTTTCTGTTTACACTGATGGTCATCTGCTGCCTACCAATTCATTATAAGAAGTGATTGTCTGCTCCTGCCCATGGATTTTTGTGAGTTTTATATGTTAATTATCTGCTGTATAGCTGATGTGCCTTAGCCTGCTGCTATATCTCAAGTAGTTTGCTGATTTTATATCAATCTCAATGGGCGGCTTGTATATATCCCTCATGGTCTGAGGTGCCTTGCCATACAGCAATCGCCTCCTGGCCCACACATAACGCAGTTTTTGGCAGAAGTTTATTATTGTTCTTTGTGAGCTGGCTGACTGTATGTGGCTCATTGTTTAAAATGATTAGATGATAAATGTTTGTAATTTAGCTGCTACAGTCTTGGTTCACTGTAGATTGCAGACTTAGCGGACAAAACTAGGAGTGATATCCATCATTGTTGACATTTAGGCCAGCGCCGCACCTCTTAGATGTTCCTCCTGTACCCAGAGGATGCCACATACAGCACTGCTAGCTCCGAAAGAACAGTGTCATTGGGTAGTGCTCTGAAGGTTACAGTGAGACATATGCAACTGTGTGCATTAGTGCATGTGCATGCATACGGGTTTGTTCATGCACGCATGTTGTGAAGGCAAGGTTGAAAGATGATTGATGTGTTATGACAGCTGCCTCTTCCTCTCATATGCAGTAAGAACACCTCTGCCTCCTGCCTGGCCAGATTGGCCTTTCTTCTTGTGTCCAAGTCACACACTTACATTGACATCACCCCCCCCCCCCCCTCAATAACCTCTGGTGGCCAGTTTCCACTGAAGCGAGGGCAGATCTATTGTGCCACAGAATGTGCTGAAGGGTTTCTGGGTCGATGAGCTCGTACAGGACAACCAGAACTGGGTTCTTTTTAACTCCTTAGGGACAACCAAAATTTTCTCTAGGATCATGCCTGTAAAACTTGTAAAATAATATCTAAAAAAGAACAGAGAGTCATTTTGATTCTCATAATTAACTCTGCAGCATGTTCAGTTCCAGAGCCAACAATAAAACAGCAGATGTCATTTTATTAGAGAATATTGGCAGAGTGTGCTCATCAACTCCACAGAGCTACTTACTCAGCAAGTTGTAGCTCTGCAATAAGCTGCTTCCTGCTTGGGATCAACAAGGCCGCCAATATACAGTGTAAAAGCCCTGAGGCGAATCATCCCATCATCCTTACCTAATCTCCTATATTGCTTTCTTAAACAATGTATCAGACAATAATATGGTAAGCTGTTTCACAAATGATGCAGATCATAGCAATTGTCTCAATATGACAACTACAATGTCCTTGGGCTGATCACCTACTTAGACCTACTGCAGCAGTTGCATGCTTGTTTGTTTACTTGTATACAACATGAAATACAGCCACACAGCGGTGGTATATAAGGAGTAATCAAATTTAAGACGCTTGCATATATATTACCTGTCAAGTGCATGCGTGTGGTGTGAGGTATTCCACGTCGACATATATCACATGAAATGGACCAATGAAAACGCCACCGTGGGATGTAAATAATGGAAGCTTTTTGTTCTTGTTAGCAGCCTGCTTATGTTGTTAATCATAGTTTATTATAGAGAAATTGAATTTATATTGTTGTATTTTTCTTCCCAGTTGTCCATTGGACACTAGTCTTACCAGTTGATTACATTGGTTTTGGTCTCTCTGAGGCCAGAGGTGTCTCATTTTGGAGGAAGGAGGCATCAAATCCTTCAAAGGGTACACCTTTTGTGGGCCGTGTTTTCTTTGAAGGATGCACTTTAAAGGGTTAAACTAGGCTGCTCCAAGTCAACCGTAATGAGGCTGAGTCCTATATTACAGCTAGTGTGCATGAGTGCTACTGTAGGATTATATGAACACCTTTATTTTAGATAATTAATGGGTTGATGAACAGATATTTGGTTGTAGATGTAAATGCACTCAATAATTAATTACCTGTATGATTCCATTAGATAGCGCCTTCTCTTTAAATTACAGTAGCATTCAATTCTACATCATTTGGGTTATGAAATTTTAATGGTCACAGTTTTGGTGCCATAGAGACTAGAAACTGCTATAAAATCTAGTGATGTAATTAAGGTACTAAACAGAAAAACTATCAGCCCCTGCAGACATTTCATTTATATGCTACAGGCGCAGTAAAAAAAAAAAATCGGAATTACCACTTTAAAACTAATGTAATGTTCCAATCTCAATATGGGATCATTTGCTCTAAATAGTAACCAACCCCTACTTGGCTACATAATTGTCACCATTTGTGTTGTTATTGATGGTAAACAGTAAATCTGCATGGCCTTTAATTTCCTGGGTATTTGTTTTATAAAGATTGATCCATTATTGTTGTTTTGTATATGGTCACAATTGTCCAGAGATTGATGTTTTTTTGTGCAATGACACTCTCTCTTTTCTGTGTTTTTCCTAAATGTGATCACATTTTGGTGACCTAGGGTGCATTTCATGCTACTTGTAAGAGAGGTGAGATATGAGAAATAATGTGTAAATCTGTGCTGTTGCATGGTTCTGTCGTCTTGTTTGTAGCTCGGGTGGTATGTATCCTCTCCATGAGCCTGTGAACCAGCTGGACATGATGGACAGGCCGGTGTGTTGTGTAAGTCAAGTGCAGCCTCACCATACATTATTCATCGCTCTCATCATGAAGAGGCCCTCTTTTATCTCTCCATCTCCTGCCATTTCACTTCCTCTTCTCTCTCGTTCCCCCTCTTACAGTACTTTCTTATTTCATCAGCACCCATTATCCACTACAGCAAACTTTACAAAGAGTAGCCTCTCTCTGTTTAACAGCAGCACGCTGGATCTTATTCTCATCCACAATTCCTGATAGTTTCCAACGGTCTCACTATCTGTCCTTGATTTTACTCCATCTGTTTGCTTCTCTTAGCCACTTGTTGCTCATTTTTGGCCTTTGTCCTCCGTCACATACAATATTATGCTTGTTTGATATCAGTGTGGATTTTTTTTCCCCATTATGTTTTCAAGGGCATTCTTGAAAAGCTGACATAACGTTGGACTCTGCCCTAGTTGCGAGCTGTGATTGTTTGCGACTGGAGGTGAGAGTTGCCAGGATTCTAAAGTAGTAATAATTTATGCTTGCAAACAAACATCCAGCAGGGCAGAGCCACAGGCCACAGTGATGCCGAAGTTGCCCTCCTGTGGTGTCCTTGTCATTCTCACCTGCCACTGCGCTCCGGTTGCCATGCCAATCCACTACAACCTCGCCTCTGGGCCCAGCACAGCTTCATCATTAGCTGCTGTTGTCACTAGGGGATATTTCAAGTGTTCACTCTTCTCTCTCCCTTCCACTCGCTCTTTCTCGCATCACCGCGCCACCCTCCCCCATCCTCCCCCAGTCTTGGTACAGTAGATGCTTCAAGCATTTCTCCACCCGCCCCCCCTGCTAGCTCAGCTGCTGAGCCCCATGCAGGACCATGTCCCTGGACTCCCCTTTATTACCATATCATGAGATGTGCCTCAGGCATGTAGCAATGCAGCGTGCCGCCTGTGTCTTTAAGAGAGAGAGTATAATGTGTAATGGGGGGGAAATAAGGCATGGAGCGAGCAAGTGAGAGAGAGTGGGAGAGGGTGTGTGAATTTATCATTGGCAAAATTTGCGCTTCATTCTTAGCTGTGTGCTGAGCATCCCTGCACCGGCATGCACAGTCTCCCAAGGCTCATCCTGCTGAAGAGTACGCCCCTCTCTCTTTCTCTCCCTCTCAGGCTCTCCCACCCGACCTCTCCCTCTCCCTCACCCACGCATCCACACACACACACACACGTGCTCGCAGTCACACACGCGCAGTACTGTCAGGAGCGCCGCTGCTGGATCACAGCCATCTCGCGCAGGAGGTTCCAGAGGAGGGAAGAGAAAGCCAAAGCGAGAGCGAGACAAAGGGAAGGAGGACGGTAGAAGGAGCGGAGCGAATAGGAGCGCGGGGACCGGCACAAGGAAGGAGAGACCTAGCGCTTTGTGAAGAACAGAAAAGCGAGGGACAGGAGGAGGGAGGAGGAGAGAGAGGGAAAAAAAAGAGGAGGGGGAACAGGAAACGCGATCACTTTCAGCTGCAGCGGTCCGTGTCGCAGCATGGGCAATGCACCATCCCAAGGCATGTCAACCTTATCTCCTTGCATACTTGTGTAGCAGGTATTTTTCTGATTCTGTGTGTTGTGCTGTCCAACCAGCTGGCTGTCCTCCTGTCACATTCTGTGAAAGCAGGGGATGGGGGTTGGGCTGAGGGCTCACGGAGAGAGGCATCACTTGAGGAGAGTGATGCTGTAAGGTAGCATCAGTTAACGAGTAGTAGGTTAGGAGTGAGGCGCCTAGGAAGAGGCTCACAGGGATGTTGAATACGAGGATGAGGGCAGAGGTGCTGGAAACACTGGGTGGAGGCACCATGTGTGGGAGCAGCAAGAAAATGGGAGGGGGCTGTTGTAGAGCAGAAGTACCATCAGTGAAGCAGGTGGTGCTGGTGGGTGTGAGTCTGTGTGTGTATATATGTGCGTGTAAGAGAGAGGGAGGTGACTAGTGAGAGAGATTTTTTGTCAAGTGTGTAGTTGAGCGCAAAGTGTGAAAGTGTGATTTGTGCTCGTGTGTGTGTGTGTGTGTGTGTGTGTATGTGTGTGTGTGTGTGTTGGAGTGGTGGTTGCAACTGCTGCTGTCAACCACATGGAAGACCTCTGGGAAGTGAAGCGCTCCAAGGGGTGTGTGTTAGTGTGAAAGACAATTAGATGGAGAAGAAACAAAGCAGAATAAGACAAATAACAAACAAAACAATCGGCGGATGTAATGATAGCTTAATGAAGGGAACAGGCAGCTTTGCCTAGAGAGAATGGGGGATGGTATTGTAAATGGATGAACGGGTGGGTCAATCCCTTCATGTGATGCTCTCTCTATTCCCTTTTGGCCACCATCTCTTTTTTTCCTCTCCCTCTTTCAATCTTTTTATCTCAATCTCTTTATTTCACACACTCTGGGTGAAATACCAGTTGCGAGCTTTGCAGCCTGAACATGCTGTGCATTAACTGAAGGTCTCGGTGATTCCTGGTTAGAGGCAGGCATATGTCTCGATACTCTACATGCAGTATATTCCGTGCATTTGCATTTGTGTCCATGTGTGACACCTGTGTTTCAAGGAGAGGGGGTGTGGGGGAAATGTAGAGACCAATGATTAGGAAAGAGTGGAAAGGGTGTATGTGGGGAGGGGTGTTAAAGTAAGAAAGAATTGAGGGAAATAGATTACATGGCATGTAGAAATGATCCTGGGATGGAAAGGCTTCTCTGACAGGCAACAAAGGGGATACGTCCAGTATGAAGATGCAAAGAAATAAAGCAAAGAGAAGAGGGGAAAAGGGATAAACACTCACTTTTCAGAGAGAGGGGCAGCACCGCACAGCTCGGGGAATTCATCCACCTTCGTTTCCCTCTCTAACTCTTCATTCTCTCTCACCTATTTCTCCCTATTTTCTTCCTCCCCTCCTCTTCATCTCGCGCTTGCCTATCACCCAGGGACAGTCTGGTTAGCTAGTGGGGAGCCAGAGACCGAGAAAGAGGATATGAAAGACGGGGAAAGAATGAAAGGAAGTTTGAAAGGACAAAAGACCAAAAAAGGGTTGGCACGTAGATGGACAGGTAAGTTGCGATGCCAAGGTCTTGCGGTGGCAGAGCAGCAACACAATTCTCTTTAACAGTGTTGAGTGTCTAAATAAGGTCATTACTTCGGATGATTGCAAGGGCCCAGCAGTGGAATAGCAAACAGCTCTTTAAACCTGTTTGCTTGTGAGCTTGGTGTAGAATATTGATGCTGTCAACTTGTGCGGTCAGTTTCTTGGCTGCTGTGTTTTTGCGTTTTTGCAGATGACCTTTTGAAAGGTTCCTTGCTCGAGTCAGGGTTCATTTCTCCATGTTGATATTAGAATTCTCTTGTCAACACTTTTATCAGTCTTTTTTTAATGCAGAGGAAATCGTTCAGGTCAGGCTAAGGTGAAGGCAGACTTAAGTGTCACGAGACCTTTTGCGCCGGGCCAGAGTTCTGAGTGTGTATTGGACTTTTTTGCTTTATCGCTTTAAAGCTTGTCCTTGGACTTCTATCTGCAGTCAGTGTCTATCTTAGAGGGATTGACATGGATTAGGCTGAATACTGAGCCATGGGTGTCTTTTTATGTTTAAACAGAGAATAGACTTGGCTGAATGTTTGAGCAATTTGATTATTTTCCATAGAAGCACAGCAGTGCTTCTATGGAACAATAATTGAATAATTTGCTGGAACAAAAGCTTTCCAGCCGTATAGATCTGCAGTATTCAGGAATACCATTGCTGTCGGTGGCAATTAAAGGCACTAATTTAACTTAATGCCGCCACAAACAATGCTAATGGTTGGGATGTGCAAGCCACCTGTGAGCCAGCAATCTGTCACATCAGGCTTAGCTTTACCAAGCTTGCCAGTAAACAAGTATGGCATTTACATTTGGTAATCACAATTTAACCACTGCCCATTATGGCAAACACCAATATAAGCCCATTAGGGTTGTTCCAGTTCACACTGCTAGACTAAACCGTAAAGAATAGATTAAGCGGAGTCAAGCATTAAGCCCGGTATTAGCCTGCTGGAGAGCTAATGCTTATCATAATGTTGCCATTGTGCAGAGACGGCAGATCCTGGTAGCTTTATGCCTTCATGTTATACCTAGTATGTTCAGCTTAGGTTTATGTCAACACACATGTCTGTCTATCTGCTGATCCTCTCTAGTGAGGCGAAGCCAGAGTTGTGTCTTAGAGCAGCCTGCAGTGACTGAGATGCCGTTATACTGCATGCTGAAGTGATGATACACTGTATAAAAGGAGAGTGCGGGCCAAGACATGAACTTGGCATGGTTGTTGATGACATATGATGAGGACTGTATGTGATGAAGGAGAGGCTGTATTTGTATGGCAACATGCTGGATATAAACCAAATCCAGCACCATCTGGACTTGGATGAAAGAGTGAGGTAATGTGATGACTTCTTGGCCACAGAAGCCTGCTTTACTAAGCCTTCACGCTGGTGACAGCCGTGGCCGTCAGTCTGGCAGCAAGGAGGGAATTTCTTCAAGTTTGGCACAAATGTCCACTTGAAGTCATGGACGAACTGATTAGATTTTGGTGGTCAAAGGTCAAGGTCACTGTGACCCTCACGTCTGTCCCATTCTCGTGAACGCGATATCTCAGGAACGCCTGGAGGGAATTTCATGACATCTGGCACAAATGTCCACTTGGACTCAAGGATGAACTGATTAGAATTTGGTGGTCAAAGGTCAAGGTCGCTGTGACCTCACAAAACGTGTTTTTGGCCATAATTATGACCAAGTTTGACACAAATATCTAATAGGATAAAATGATGAAGTCATGACATTATATATCCAAAAGGTCAAAGGTCAACTTCACTGTGACATCATAATGTTCTGCAAAAGCACTTTTCTGGCCTTTATTCAACACCATAACTCAGGAACAGAAGGGAAAATACACTTAATACCTTTTATTGAATTCCTTCAAAATCTTCACTACAAATATTATATGAGTCTGGACAGACATGGATGTAAACTGCAACTGGACTGGCTGGCGGAGGCAGACAACCACGAGGCAGCATTTCTAGTTTTCTTTAATTTATTAAAATCCAATGACAGAAAACGTAATGTACTTTGTCTTCACACTGGTGCAGACATGTTGGCAACATGACGACACACTGCAGCCGAGTGGATATACTGTAGGAGTGTAGATGTGGGAGAATGAACCTTTGTAATCTTTGCTCATTGATTTCGCTCATATTTTTGTCTGACATCGATAAATTCCCATTTACATCACAGTAATTAGTAGCAAATTGATGTAACCTTCATGAAGATTACATTTGGTAAGGGAAAGAAGCAGATAAATGCTTTTCTGAAAGTATAATAAATCTTTTTTTTTTTAAGGCAGCTGAGCTCTGTTTGTCTGTTTACCATCCTTTCATTTCAGAGGACAATACTGCAAGCAATAGACAATTGGACTGCACTGAGTCATGACATCATGTGCCTGTCAGATATTTATCTAGCATGCAAGGACACAACCTTGCATGAACCACAATATATCCTTGAGTTTTTGGTAGAAATGTTTGTTTATTATCAAATCCACAATTGACAGCATCATGCAGTCGTTTGTAGATCTCAGTATGTTTGTGGAGTCATTGTTTTGTAGTTATGCACCTGCTTATTCCCTAGGTCTGTGCTACACAAAGCCCCATGAATGCCGCCTTGTGATTGGCTGATGATGATGCAATGTTTTATGGCAGCGAAGCTGCATGTTTTGAGGGCATTTCTGAAGTAATTGACCCTGCTGGGAATAGTGTTGCTGTAGTTGTACTGATGTTAAAGTAAATCAGCTAAACAAAATATTAACATGATGTAGAGACTCCACACATTCTGGGGCACAACCTCTTCTGCATAAATGGGGTTGAGCACATAATCATGGTGTGATGGGAAAATGCCAGACTTCTCTGTCCAAACCAGCAAGCTCTTCCTTATATTTGCTTCATACAGTGTCCTTGTCAAAGCATTTCATAAATGCACCGGGGCCTGAGATCACATACGTGCACCCACATGCATGTGTGCAAATGTGCACTTTGCATCTGTGTATGGCAGAGGGGTAATGATATACATGCAGCATTTGAGCCTTGTAGGAGGAAACTGATTGAGGCATGCGTCAATGGAATACATTGTTCTGTGAAAAATTGATCACTACCGAGTTTAGACTATCTTCACATCTCATTCTTGAGTCTTTGCATTTTCCCAGATTCCACGTACTTGTCAGGATTCCTTAATGTGAACTGACGTTGCGCGTCAAAAATCCAACTCTTTGTGAATGGTTTGTGTTTTTTACTCCCGGGGTTTGTGGCTTATATGATGAGTCTCTCCATAGTTGCAGTGGTGAGCGCTGTAGTAAGCTCTCAAGGTCATTAATGATTCAAGAGTTTAAATATTACATGCATTTTTCAAAGGTCCTTGTTTCCATGCCACAATTATGTGCGGGGCAGAGTTTGATATCTGTGCACAATGATGGGACAGATAAGTATTAGCCATTCATGCAAATTCTTGTTTTTATAAAAGGGATAAATGTATAAGTTATGGTAAAATCACAGTATTTTAGCCTCTGTAGGATGGAAAAAAAGTTTCCAGTTTGATTTAATTTTGACCTTTTCGGAGAAAATTTAACCAAGTAGAGAAACGATAAAAACAGAGATATTGACAGGTTACTGTTGCTAAGCAGTCTTCGACCTTCTGTTCTCTTAAAGCCATCTGGTCTGATAAATGTTACTGTGTAGCTGTTGTAAGTTATTTGTCCCACTTCTCTACCTAAAAATATCAAGTCAAATATGTCATGCTTGAATAAATTATTCAGCAGTAAATTACTGTAATTAAGGAAAAACATGAAGTCTTTGAGGAATTGTTTTAATGAATTATAGTTTGTTCATATTTGACATCAAGTTTTACGTAACATTTAAGCATTTCACTTTCCTGATGACAAGATCTTTTTTGTTCTGGCCGCATGTAGACTATTTCACCTTCAGCAATAGATTGGGTGGGTGCAGTTAAAAATGTAAGAGACAGTTCACAGATGGAATAAAATGGGAAACGGGAAAAAATGGGCATGGGCTGTGAAACTTGAGTAAAGCTGTATTACTACATCTCCTAGTCGGGCCTTCTCTTAAACATCTGTAGTGGCTGCAGCTGGTTGGTTAGAACCCCATAAAGAGCAGAAGATGAAAATAAAATTACACCATAGCAGCTTGTACAACGTGATCGTAAAGCGATTTCACCGTGGGTCCGAGAGGCCAATATGTACTCCATTATCCTTTAGATTTTCCCCTGCTCACAAAATTCTAGTTGGTCCACAGTGATCTGTGCTTCATGAAAGCTCCAGCCTCTGAGTCACAAAAACAACTTGTTGTGTGTTCAGGTGTTCTGTAGTGAGACATAACAAGACGGGCCCTAAATCAAAAGTAGCTTTTTGACGACTATTTTAGAGACTGAGTGGTGCCGAGCTACTCTGTGCTGCAGGGAAGGAGAAAGAAGAGGAAGCGATACACATTTGGAAGTGGGGTTGAGATATTCTCGGCAAAACGTGTGACACAAAAGTTAGACTACAGATAATGAGAATACCACGTCGTAGCATATAAGGGATGCAAAATTCTCTTCCCTTTTGGCCACAATCTCTTTTTTTCCTCCCCCTCTTTCAATCTTTTTATCTTTCTCTTAATCTCTTTATTTCACACACTCTGGGTGAAATACCAGTCGCGAGCTTTGCAGCCTGAACATGCTGTGCTTGAATATTAACTGAACTTTCTCAGTGATTCCTGGTGAGAGGCGGGCTCGGCATGTCTAGATGTGTAAATACTGTATTTCTACATGCGGTATATTCTGTGCATTTGCATTTTGTGTCCATGTGTGACACGTGTTTCAAGGAGAGGGGGTGTGGGGAAATGTAGAGACCGATGATGAGGAAAATGTGTGTGTGTGTGTGAGGTGGGGGGGGGGGGATTGAGCGAAATAGATCTCATGGCATGTTGAAACACTCCTGGGATGAAAAGGCTTCTCTGACAGGCAACAAAGGGGATACATCCAGTATGAAGATGCAGAGAAATAAAGCGAAGAGAAGAGGGGAAAAGGGATTAACGCTCATTTTTCAGAGAGAAGGGCAGCACCGCACAGCTCGGGGAATTCATCCACCTTCGTCTCCCTCTCTAACTCTTCATTCTCTCTCACCTATTTCTCCCTATTTTCTTCCTCCCTTCCTCTTCATCCTGTGCTTGCCTTTCACCCAGGGACAGTCTGGTTAGCTAGTGGGGGAGAGCGAGAAAGAGGATATAAAAAACAGGGAAAGAGTGAAAGGAAGTTTGATAGAACAAAAGACAAAAAAAGGGTTGGCACGTAGATGGAGAGGTAAATGGTAAAAATGGTAAATTGCGATGCCAAGGTCTTTCGGCGGCAGAGCAGCAACACAATTCTCTTTAACAGTGCTGAGTGTCTAAATAAGGTCATTACTTTGAATACTTTTCTACTTGTTGGCTATTTCACAGTTTATTAGTCGGTTAAAATGCACCCTTCCAGTAATTACAATACTTCCTGACAGTATCTGAAGGCAGCATCTGCTTGCTGCGTTAGTGACAGTTGGTACAGTGCGATCAATTTTTGAAAATTTAGAAGATAATGAGATAAATATTCAAATTTGGTAGCCAAAAGGCAATCGTTTGGCTTCAGATCTCAACTTTTTTGCAGCGTTTAATGGTCACTTCAGATGATGGCAGAAATATGAAAATCTGCTCAGACTACAGACTTCACCATGTGAGTGTTGAACGTAGATGATTGACTGTATGTGCTGTAGTCAGTATTTTTAAGATGGTGACATCTTACTCATTAACAGTCACCCAGTTTAGTTTTGCAGAATTTAGGCATCATTATAAAATCTGCCTGTGGCAACTTTAAAATTGACTTTCAGATCATTGGATAGTGTGTGTGTGTGAGTGTGTGTGTGAGTGTGTGAATGTAAATTTTGTCCTCAGTTCATTTTAGCTTTGTACTCAGATATTTCAAACCTTAATTCACTGGATAAACCTCCTGATTTAGTCCTGCTGTATAAAAATGGAGGCTTTTGACACTTGCAGTATAACTACACTCTGACTTTTAGCCATTTTGGTGAAAATCTGTATGTCTCTTGAATAGTTTTAACTGTCGAATTCAAAACTTTTGCTTCATCCAGTTTTTGCATGTTGTGAATATTCCTGCGCAGCCATGTCAGAGCCAAACAACCATCTGCCTTCAAGTTAAAATATGTCTTCTCTGTCAGATTTTAGAGACAGCCTGTGAAGTCGGTCAGACAATCACTTGCCCTCTCTGGTGCTTTCTTATCCACTCACAGACACACACACACACATTGCCCCAGCAAAGACTGGAACATTAAATACAATCTCAGGGTAATATTAAGGTTTCTTTAGGTATAAAAATTATTTTAAAGGTTAAATGCATCCATGTGCTCTTGTGTCTTCTCATCTGTGTGTTGATTGTTGTCATTATGGAATATATCATACTATTTAGTGTTTATATTCTTTCTTTGCAGGCCACAATCTAGAAATGAAAGACTACTGTAGGTAGAAAAAGAAGCTGACATATGAGCCTCCTGACAAGATTTATGTACCAGGATGCTCCTTTGTTTATGCAAGACAACATTTATATCTCCAGAACCAAATGGTATCTCTTCTTGTGGAATAGAGACGTCTTACATCCCATATGAGCAGCATGCATACACTCTGCTTTTAATAAATTCAGTAGAAATGGGACACACAGTGTCAGATTCAAATACATCTGCTTCCTCCCTGCACGGGACAGTGGTAGTCTAAACATAGGGGACGCAGATCATGTTGCATTGTTCACCTTTCCCGCAAGGTTGTTTTGTTACGTGGATGTGTTTCTGTGGTTATTATTAAACATTTAAAGCCAGGTGAATGTTTAAAAGGGTTCAGAGCGAGTTGAGCTGAATCACTTACGAACATGTTACCTCTGTGTGTAGGTTAGAGTGCGTTTCATATTTCAGATACCTCTGGGCTAAAGACTCATTTCTGGCATCTGTGTCACTTCACAAATGGCGCCGAACTGCGTTTCCCTCTTTCAGGTTTCTCAGTCGTTCCCTAAAACTTCCCCAGAAGAAAGAGAGAAGAGAAGAAAGGGGGAGAGTTAGAAGAAATTAAAACTGGTGGCGTTAGTGAGGTGCTAGAAGAAGCAGTAACAGTCTTCTTTCTTCTCCCTCGTTTCTCTCGCTCAGATCGTTTCCTCCTACGTTCTCCTCTCCTCCCATCTCTTCTGATTTTCATTCCCAAGATGCTCAGGCAGGAATACAAAGCAGGCAGCGTAGGCTCTGATGATTTTGGGCAGATTAGCCTCCTTCTGCTGCTGACTGGATCCAAATATCCCTCATCTCATTCTGGTCCCGGTCTCAGTAGACTCATTCACCATCTCCCTCTTTGCCCTTCTTCTCTGCTTGACACG
Organism: Scomberomorus guttatus; assembly: GCA_038419695.1. NCBI lineage: Eukaryota > Metazoa > Chordata > Actinopteri > Scombriformes > Scombridae > Scomberomorus > Scomberomorus guttatus. The sequence continues at coordinate 3,461,991 of CM076459.1, forward strand.
CCTGATTCTCGCTCACCTCTTTCAGACTAAAAGTGTAAACTGAAAAGAGAGATTTAGTATCACTTTGCAAATTGAAACATCATGTCTGGACTGCCTTGGGGCTCGGCTACAATTTAGATTTCAATCTTCACTCTGCCCCAGTCAACATTTAAATGTCCATAACATCTACCGTCATTTATGCGTCAGTCTCTTAAATCTGTGTGGCGTCCAATTTAAATGCGAGTTCATTTCACCATGTGCGTATCCTTGTGTGTGTGTGTGTGTGTGTGTGTGTCCTGTGCTGCAGGTCTCTGCAGTAAGAATGGCAATGCTCTGCTGAAACCTTGAGGATCACTTTTCATTTCCTTCCTCATTTTCCCCACTAGGAGCTACCCTTCTCACAAGGAAACCAATTCCCAATGTTATTGCCCGCTAATATACATGTAATGACTTGTAACCGGCTGAGAAGCAGATACGGACTTGCATTATCCTGTAGTCCAGCTGAGCCTTAGAAGAAGGATTTTCTGTAACGTGATGTTGCAGAAAACATTGCATGTGAAATCCATGGATGAGCCCAAACCCACTGCCAGAAACTATTAGAGCACTGAGAATGAAAAGGTCAGATCTGTTTTCCCCTGAGACGGACCTGTATCCCTCCGGTTCATCCGGTGCTGCATGTGTTTTGTGTCTCCTGATCGATTAGCTGGGTGGCATCCATCTCCTCGGTCTGGGGCATGAATGGGAAACCAGGAGCTCTAACATAGTGCATGACATTGGCATTTTTTAAAACATAGCCAGCGTGCAACAGGAATACAAGACAGGCAAGAGAGATACACTGTGCTCAGATTTCCTTAGATTATAAGCAGAGAAGGTGTTACAATGGATTGGTTTTCTGACTGTAGTGAGCAGAAGGTGAGGAAAATGGCTGTGCTGAATATGACTGGTTGTTGTTTCCGGCGGTAGCGAGTCATTCATTGGTCATAATTTCAGCAGCAAGGAGTTGCCTTCTAATGTTTGACCTTGTTCAATAACAGGAGCTCTGTTGAGGACTGCACGCAGAGGTAATCACTGCCAAAGCCAGAGCTCAGCCTGTAGGTTATAACAAGGGTGTTTGAAGGTTTTCATGATGCGGTCGTTTTCCTTCTTTTGGGTTCGGTTCTCTCTGTTTTATACATTTTTTAAGCTGCAACTGAGTATTTTCATTGGATTATTTTGTCAATTTTTTTTTTATTATTAATTCCTTGCTTAGTCTGTAAAATGTTAGAAAGTAGTGAGAGAGCCCAAGGTGACCCAAAAATATTAAATTTACAATTATATAAAAAAGAACAGGGAGCTAATCCTAATTTTAGAATCTGGAAACAGAGAATATTTGATCATTTTTGCTTTATAAATGACAATCAGTTATCAGAATTGATAGGCTAAATGATATCAGCACTACGCTGTCTGTTTTAGAATTAGAGCCTAAATATATTCCCATGTTACATAGGCGGTTAACGCGTGGAAAATCATATGTGCACACATGAACACATGTAGCTAATCATTTGCAAATCAATGCATGCATGCACACAACTGACAGACACCTGACAAATATAAAAGCTCCTCTGTGCACCGAGCCCTACATTTCTCCCACAGTTACTAGGAAACAAGAGGCTCACAGAGCGGTTGGCTGAGGCTGTGGAGGTGTGGCGAGGCAGCGGACCGGCAGCGAGGGGGGTAACGTGATTATGAGAAGGGAGGCTCTGGGGGTTAAACACTGTATAAATGCTAGATGCTGAATAGATTAAAAAGATCACTCTGTCATCCAGTTTGTTGGCATCGGTGCGCTGACACCTGTGCACATGCTTTGTTTTGGTCTTAAGCTTCATTCAGTGACAGTGAATACATATCAGCGCACATACGCTCATACATTATCTCCTTTTCTTCCTCCGCTCCTAAACTCAGCAGTCATCCAGAACATTTTCCTGTTTGTTTGCTGAAGTTTGTCCGAGTCTCCGACATTGTAAATTCATGTTATCTCTGGTGTGATGAATGTGTCTACCTTCCTAATGACCCCACTTACCAGATCTTTGAGACAGATAAACAATGTGTTAACCTCATTGCGCACGCATGTTGTATCACCAGGCCATACATCAAGCAACCGATCTTCCAGTAGGTGTTTGGAAACAAAGTGCAGGGATCTTGTTTTGGCACACATCCATGTGTATGTTTATCTGTTTAGTGCACGCTCATGTCTATTTGTGTATTTGCCTGCCTTTACTTTGTTTTTTTTTTTTGCGTAGGTAGTTTTAGTGCAAGATTTTAGCTCTATCATTTCAGTCTCTGCAGAGGAGTGATTGCGGCAGTGTCGCTTCCTCTGCCTGCTCTTCTCCTTTTGGTTTGGCAGATGTGCTTCTGCTTGGCTGTTTGTCCAGTGTCACAGCTTTCTGTCCTTCCCCGCGCTGCCTCTTGGCACACCAGGAAGCCAAAGGCCATCGTGGTAAAATATCAGCTCCACCTTCTAGATGGCAGCAGGAATCCTGCATCGACGGCTGCAGAGCTGCAGTGAGAAGCTTCAGGGTTTTGGCAACAGGGCTCATCCAGCCCGGCCCACTCCCTCCTTCTGCCAAACAGATGCTCTGGAGATGGAGGAGCATACACAGATGGGTTGCTGCCTGTCATTCAGACCTCCATGATATTTGTTCATTGGGTTGAATATTGCCAGGAATTTCATTTCTAAAAATGTGGGGTGGTCATAGTCATATGAAGATTATTGTAAAAGGCATTTATTATGCATTTATTCCCTACGAGATTGCTTCCTTGTCCATATCTGATGTCTGTTCAGGTTATACAGCCAATGTCTGGGCTTCAGCTGATTTAATCAATATCACTCATTTCTTTTCAATATTTATACCTTCGTAGAAATGTTAAGGCATGGTGCGCTCTCGGGGTGAGTTTGTATTTTACTGGTTTCATTAAAAGACATTCTGTCTGAAAATGCCAGAAAAAGGTTGCTCAAGCCGCCGTGGACGTTCACTTATTGCTTTTTGTCTTCCCCCTGGTGTTATCTTTAAAACTGCACAGCTGCTTACTTTGTCTCTTTCTCACCTCCCGCGTTGTGTCGAGTGCAACGTGAGAACAGTGAAACCACATTTCAAGTGGGGAAAATCACCCATGGTTACTGTTTGATGCGTTGCTAGGACAAACAATAATTACGTCTATTGACATCAACATATAAAGGGCCCGTGTGTGTTACAGTGTTTACAATAAATCAACAGTAACACTCGCTGGCATTGCAGACATCGGCGTGTTTTGAAGTAAGTAGAGCCCTCAGTAGACATTAGATGTGATGTGGTTAATAAATTCTGACTCCCGGCTGAGTCCAGCACAAATTGACAAATCCGTTGTAGCTCACTGGGTTATCATTGACTGTCCTGTTGTTTGTCACAGCACAGTGCTTTTTATAATGCAAGACAATCGATGTCAAGTATGGCGATGAAATGTCGAGGACACAAAGTTGTTGTGCCTTTTGTAGTTTTGCATCTCCACTGAGCATGTGCACTCTGACTCACACGCACAAAACCGAGAGAGAGAGAGAGAGAGAGAGAGATGGTGAGAAGTGTCTTTATATGAAGTTGATTCTTCCTGCATTAGTAGTCTGTTCTGGTGTGGTGTGTAAGCACGTTAACCACAAACAGTTGTTGCACAGCATGCAAATGGGATCTGTAGGAGAGCGATCTCATCTTGTGCAGGCAAACAAAGAGCTTTTGTGTGTGTTAGTACATGTTTCTTCATTGCACTCCAATGCATTACTGTTTGCATAGGTTCTGTAAATAACCTTAGCGGATATATATGAGGGTTTCAACTCTCATTATCAATTAAAATTCAATGTTTAGTCCCTAAAATGTCAGTAATTCCAGTCCAGGGTGATGTCTTCAGATTGTTTCTTCTGTCAAAAGCCTAAACATGTTCAATTTACAATGATATAAAACAGAGAAAGGCAACATATCCTCACAGTGGTGTAGCTAGCATTCGTGTCTGAGAATGTCAATCAATATTCTGCGGATAGATTAATCAACTGATCATTTCAGCATATACAAGTATCAGTATACAGTGCACATTTTTGCCTGAATATTTTTTATTGTGTATATTTTTTTGTGTGTGTGCCCCCAAGTGTGACAGTGTGTGTGTGTGTGTTGGTGTGTGTGTCCCCCTCTTCTGCTGTTTGTGATAATGACAGCCGGCTGTGTTTGAATGATTCATAGCTGAATGCTAATGAGACATGCTGCAGATGTCTTGGAGAAGCCATGCTGTGCCCTTTAGGTGTCACTCAGCCCTCGGGGATGCTGGTCACCTGCACATCTCGCTCTTGTGCACATCTCCAAACTAACACGAGCTTAATGGAAAATGCCAACTGACGCAGCCAGTTCTTAATTTCCTATTTGTCGGAGGCTTGATTGAACTTTTTTAACTTTGTGTGCTGTCACGACACTTCATGCGTACATGATTGAAAGCAATATGAAGACCAGATTAAAATAGATGAATAACTTCTGCAGATGCTCTACAATAGGTGAGTACAACAAGATCTAAGAGAGGAAGGTCATAGGGAGAAAGAACATCAGCATTGTGCAGTGGAGGAAGGCTAAGGAGCTGTCTAATAACAATAGGAAGCTGCGTTGGCCTTCAAAAAGTGCCTCATTGCTCTCTTCCTCTCCTCATCTCTTTCTTTGCTCTCTTCCTTTTTTCTTGTTTTGTCTTCACGGTCGAATATACCTGATGCTGCCTGAACATAGCATGAGTCGGTATTGATTTCTCTTCCCGCTGCTCTGTCGGTGGGTGTTTGACGCAGGAGTTCAGGGACACATAGGGATTTGTTGCAGCACTTTGTTCCTTTTCCGCTCCGGTCCAGCCTATCCATACATCACAAAAATGCCCTATCTCTGCGTGCCACCCACCTGACAGGATGCCCTCTGAATGTGGCCTCGCTGGCGTCACAGTCTGGAGCCCACAGGGCCTGTGTGACTTTTCACTGGAGCAGCAGGATGCACTGAATCTCAGCTGAGTCTTTTAAATGGTGAAGAAAATATCCTAGTGATTGATTCCAGAGCACCTTGGAAATCCATGTATATTAAACAGTTTGAAAATGTGGAAATTCGACAGACTAATGGAGTTTAAAATGGCTGTCGATACAGTTACTTGAATTGAAATTAGAGCCAAGAGTACATATAATGTGCTATTTACTGCTATAAACCAGGATTAGAAATCTCTGTTCTCAGCACTGCAAGATGGAGCCTGCTCTGCAGCTCTGGTAGCTCTGGAGGGGAGCATATACATTACATATATACCCTGCGACCCATAATAAGATGCTGATAGAGAAAATAGATTTTCAGGGTCGTTAACTGTGTAGTTCAATACATATAATATATTTTGGAAAATATATATTCTCTACTCTAAATCTAAAAAATACTGATTTCAAGTGCCCAGCAAATGTATCAGGCTTCTACGCACCATTTCAGCTTCTTTCATACATTTTCAGCATAAATATGCTGAAACTATACAGTCAATTGACAGAAAACAATTTGATCATCAATATCACAATTCAAAATTCTATAAAAATCCAGTACTGAGGAACTTTCCACTGGTTAGGAGTTAAGATGCCAACCACGAACAGAAACATCTGTGGTTCAAGTCTAGCCGGGAACCTTTGTCGCATCTCTCTTTCTCATTTCCTGTCATATCTCCACTGACTGTAATAAAGGCATAAAAATGATGTGAACAGATTAGTCAATAATGAAAATAATCTATTCTAAATTTTATTACACATCAGGCAGGATGAGTGTAGACAGTTTTCACACCAACCAGAGACTATAGCAACTGGTTTTTAGCTGATACATTCAACTGGTAAGCCCGACTCTCTTAACGTACTGTTAATGTTCCTTAGCATTTCTTGAATTAATATCACACCAGTCCACCAGTATAATGAATTCCAAGCACTGTTCAGACCCTGTAGACCACTTAAATGGAAGCTGCTGGAGTCAGTTCCCACAGCTTCTGTTGTAAATCAGCGTAAGAGCAATTAAGAGATATTGGGATGTGACACCTGTATCTCCTTTCCGCGTCGAGTGTATATTACTGTCACTGGGAGTTCAAGGGTCGGCTTTTATCCCGTCTATTCGCCCAGTACGGTAACACGTTCCTGGCTCTTGTGTGCAAAATCCTCCGCTTGGGATAGAGATGCCTGGGTCTAGCTTTGCACCTGGGCCTCATTCACAAAGAGTCATGTCTGTCTTTCACTGTCATTATCATACTCATCATATTACTCTTCCCTCTCTGACACATAATCACTTTAATTGGACTAAAGCTAAATTTTTATGATGGATAGGAGACGAGCGAGGCGTTTGGCAGAACTGAGACGAAATCCTGTGTTTCCTCTCAAATATATGAGTAGGTTTAGGGGTTGTCTTTGTGTGTATGTGTGTTTGCGTATTATTTTTGGGATTAAGAGGGGTAATTGTCTGTCTTGCTGTAGCCATTTTGTACATGTGGCGTGTGACATCAGCAGAGCCAGGGATGTTTTAAGACTCATTTCTCTCTCATTTATCATCCATCACTGGCTTCTGGAAATCTAATTCACTACAACTCATGTCTCATGACAGAAACACTCGTACCGTAAATCTAGCGCACTGGTCAATTCCTTTCAGTCACATTTGATTGATTTTAATCACTTTCATTGCAGTATCTTTGGCAGATTAAATTTTTTTTTGTATTCATTCTAAAGCCGGAAGAAAAAGTAGGTTTGGGGTTAGATTACAGCAACATCACTCTGCATTATCGATCTGCAGCCTTGCTTATTATAGAACAGACAAGGGTGTGCTATTATTATAACCAAGATGTATTGGGGAGGACTCTGTGTTATTGTGTGGTTCTGTGATATGACTGCAGGATATAATTAAGCATTTGCTCTTTAATATTTTTCTTTTGACATTTCAGTTTTTGTCTTTAAAATCTCAGAGAACATCCAGAGCTGAGCTGTACACATGACGTCGGGGGAAACCACTTGTAAAGTATGATTTGGCACTGCCGAGTCTCTCACTGGTTAAAACCCTGTGGCTGAAAAAGCTATTTATGACATCCACAGATATGAGCCTCTGATGTAACAATAACAGCAAGAGAAATGTATGCTTCCGCTGAACGTCTTTGATTATTTGCAAGTTATACGTGTTGAGCATGTCAGGATCGCTTCAGTGCCGTCTTATTCCATGTACCAAACACAGTGGGCAGCGTTTAAACTCTTGGCAGCTTCAGGCCAACTATAAAGACACAGATCACAGACCCCTTGGCATTGATTTCAAACTCTGCCCTTCTGGTGGCTTTTGCTCACAAAAACTAAAGTGATCCTTGATTTTTCTCAAGAACATTTCCACTCACCACAGCGAGGTGGATATAGATTTTTTTTACTGTCTGGTTTTTTTGGCCATTTTCTGACAATAAGTCTCATCCTCTTGGCAGTTTTGTCCGTCTAGTACCAGCCGTCTAGTGTGTCCTGCTTTCTCTCCGAGGACTCGACTTTACATAAGCAGACGTTTGTGTCCTGCTGGCTTCTCTCTGCACCAGACCTTTTACTATTAAATTAGCAGATTAGAAACGCAGTTCGTCATAAGACAAAAGCGTGTGTATTTGTGTATGTGTGCTGAGACTAATTGCATCATAAAAAAAAAAACAGCAGGTATTATTCAGTAGGTGTAAGATTTACTGTCTGTGGTTGGTATTTATCTCATTGTGTTTCTCCAGTAGGTGTCATTGCACATTACATCATCCCCATATGATCTGACGTGCATATTTGTATGATTTCCTGTGTACAAATACTGTGTGCATGCTGCAGGAATATAAATCTGTGCGAGAGAGGGACTGTGGAACGGAGCATCTTTTCTGATGTCGCACATGCACAAACTGTGGACAATGGCTGTGCGCATCTTTGTAGGGCGGAGCGACTCTGAGTGAGCAATTCTGATAGCACCTTGTGCCGCCAGCGCTGTCTCTGCAATCACGCTCCCATTGAGGGCAGCCTTTCATCTCGGGCCTTTCACAGAAACCTTTCAGACAGAGAAAGAGAGCGATGGAAAGAGGGAGATCAAGGGAGAGAGAAAGTGCAGAGGAAAGGAGAAGGGGAGTGCTTCTGCAGCCCCAAGCGCCCGTCTACAATCCTGACTCTGAATAAGCATGCTGCTGATGAAGAGCGCAGATGTTGAAAGAATCTATAGTAGTGTATGTGTGTGTGTGTGTGTGTGTGTGAAGAAGAAGAGCAAGAGGTGCTGTTAGTGGAGCTCTCATATTGTGGATGTTCACTGTGTAATCTGTGCTATACTCTAACTTCAGGGTCTCTTATAAACATAATCATTGAGGCGTAATGTTACTGTGGGAGGGGAATAGTGTTGTACAGTTTCAATACAGTAGATTGCATTACATTGCATTACATTACAGTACAGTACTGCTATGCATGACTCAGTTGGCTGCACAGGTCTTTGTTGGGATCGTTGCTGTGCTGAGCTGAATAAAGCCGTGCAGGTTGAGCGGATGGATAGAGGGTGTTTGCTTGCAATGCAGGGGGAGGGGATGTTTGGTGAGGACTACCAGGTGTTCGTATCTGATGGGCGGGCAGTCGGCCAGGTGTTGGTGCTGGGACGCAGGGATCCTGCTGCAGGAGGTAAGCAGGTCCAGCCACGGGGATCCATCCCACTTAAGATTCAACGCCAAGCACTTCTTTTCAAAAGCTACCTTTTTAAAATCTATTGCACAGTCACAGAAACCACTATCTGCGCCAAGGTTTGCGTGGCCTGCAGGTTTGAACTTTGGGACACTCCCGAAATGTCAATGTGGCGCTCAGGAAAATTAGGTGCTCTTTTTGGGCCAAAAACTTTCATCTTTCTTTGTTTGCCATCATCAGGTTTTGTTAGTTTTTACTTTGTGTAGCATTTATCTAAAACAAACAACTGGCAAGCTTTGTTGCCTCTCATAAATCATTTAGGCCTACTTTGTCTGCCAAGTGGAGCCTTAGAGAACATTTCACACAGCAGCTTGAAACAGTTTTTGCTTTTGGATTCTTTTTGCTCCTGTATTTATACCCCTCTCTGTCTCTGTCATTACTGAGTGTTTGTGTTAGTTTGTGTGTGTAAATGTGGTCTCTGGCAGGTTTTCTGTGTGTGCTATGGAGCTCATTTGATGTCCACGAGAATAATTTTCGGCTTGAGTAGGGGTGAACGGATGAGCTTCTGTAAAAATCTGAGCTGCGATTGATCATTGGAGAAGGAATGGAAAAAAGGACGCGTGACTCACTGTTTTCCTCCCTTCCCCTTTTTTAAAGTCACCGTCTGCCTCCATCCCTTTCAAATGGCGGGATTGTATAGATAGCGAGGCTAATTAGCCAGCTCCAACCCATTCAAAATGTTCAAAAGACTTGAAGCGAATGAAAAACCACGGACTACAGTGAAGAGTCAGATATCTGGTAGAAAAATGAGAAAGTGATTGTAAAGGCAACTATATTATCTCTCCCCACTATCATAATAATAAAAAAAACTGCCAAATAGGTAAGAAAGAAAAACCGAGGCTTTGTGCCTCTCCATCAAGCCTCTTTTTGATTAGCACCAGCATTGACATCACTTCTTTTTCAATATGATTTAGAATGTAGATGTGAATTAAGCTCATTCAGGGTGCATTTGCATGGCGAGCATCTGCCAGTGTTTTTAACCACTATATTCTGCATACACAGGGAAATATGATGGTAATGACTTCCACCTCTGCGGCAAGACAATCAAACGCTGTTAATTAGTTCTGGCACTATGGCAGTCTCAATCAGAAGAAATTCTCTGCAGCTATGAGCTGCGATACAGAAAGTCAGCGTGTGTGTGTGTGTGCACGTGTGTGTGTGTGTGACAGTCCTGATTATTTGGGTAGATGATGATTATGACAGTTATTAATTATGATTACTAGTCTTGATGATTTGAGCAGCAGAATTTCATCCTGCACTTTTAGCAGCTTATATCAACAACCTGAGATCTTTTAAATTAAATTATTTATTCAATTGCGACTATTGATGGTGTGAGAGGATTCCCCGGGAGTGCAAACAGGTTTTCTCACATTAACCTCAGTAACCTGCCCACCACTTGGATGACAGCGCTTTCATAGCCGTGTAAAAAAAAAAACCTTAATTTCCATGACAAAGCACTGTCAAGCAAACGTTGCTCTGGCCTGCTCTCTAAGCAGCTAGGGTTCATTTTCAAAGAGATCTCAGATGAATTAAGGCAACAAATGCCTTGGTTCCCTGTCAGTCATCATCTGGCAGACTGAGAAATGTCCCTTTGTTTCGAAAAACAAAGTGAGGCAGGGCAGAGCTAAATGAAAGAGTGATATTTTGCTGCATGTGACAGCAGAAAGAGAGATTGGGCGACAGTGGGAGGGATGGCAGGGGTGTGCATGATTGAGATAAGCGACAGATAGATGTGGAGCCAGGCGCAAGTCTTCTCCTACACACTGGGAGCCCAGAGATACCTCCCACAGAAACGGTGAAGCACACTGCAGTTGCACTGTCACGCAAGGACATATGAAGGACAGAGAGCGAGGGAGATAGAGGGAGGCTGTACCTCTGTGGCAGAGAGCATTCAAACTGAGTGCGAGAGAAAAAGACAGAGCTTTCCCCTGCACTGATTCATAGCACTATAGCTCATGAAAACCTATTATTGCTCAATTTAAAGGACAAATTGAAAAGTAATCCCACATTCTTTTTAAAGAAGTGAACAAAAGCACTTTACACCCATCTTTAAATAAATAGTGGTGCGTACTGTGGTTGGTAATGGCTCATAAATACCATTGTGAGGGACAAAGGATGGAAACTCCTAACATCATAAGGATATCACGTAAAGAAGAGGGCCACCCCCTGCCTCAAGAACAGACTGAATCCTCAAACAAATCCTTAACTGTGGGTGTAGTGGGGACGTCTCTCTTCCAGATGGAAAGTCTTCCGTTCTTTAAGGGATAAAGAAGGTGCAGTTATGTTTTTAGTGATGTTCAGATCTGCTCAGATCTTGATTTTTAGCTGGAGTTGGTATTCTGTAACGATACTCACTTTTGCAGCTGCATTTTGTAATTCAGAAGCTTAAATGTGAAGCTTTCTTATGTTTTTGTCCACCACCTCTATGCATTTTCTTAGATTATTTAGATGCCAATTTGCTAATCTGAATTACGTTGAAATATTGGTCCAAAGCTGTTTCAGATTAGATACAGTAAATTTATTTAATACACACTAATCAACACCTTCGACTGCTTAAAAGAAATACCAATTATAACATATACAGTTGCTGCATAACTTTGTCCACCATGCACATTATATTATCAGGTTAGATGTGATGTCTGAAGATCAAATAAACCAATCGGCTTCATTCTGAGTAAACACACCATCTTGGTCAGCATGAATCTTTCTCTGACTGTTTCTGCCTTCTGAGCATGAATCTTCCTCATCGCCTGCCTTCTCCTTCCCCTTTCCTGCGTTGCTCTTGTTAGTTCTCCTCACCATGACTAAACTGTGAATCCCTGTTAAGTGGCCATGTGATGGTGAAATACTGCATCAGGGTCGCTGCTCGAACAACTCTGTTCCTTTTCTCCCCACTATTTTCAGCCATGCGTGTGTGTGTGTGTGTGTGACTCGAGGGATCACAGTGTCAGTCAGTTCCAGTTGAAACAGGATGTTAGAATGAAGTAAGGGGATGAACTAAAAAATATATTTTTAAAATTATTATTGCTTTATTTTATGAGTTGGAACTTTTATTTTTACCTACTTGTGCAAGATGTCACCCTTAGAGATTCAACACTTTGCAGGAAGTGACCTTTTTCCAGCAACTTGTGACATGGAAGTGTCTTTTACACACTTATTGACAAATGTCATAGCATTTATAAATGTCCAAAAATGGCCACCATACAGAGGATAACACCTTTTTATTCAGATAACCATGTTGATAACCAATGTTACATGCGGTGTAACAGTAAGTTTTTGACTCAGCTGCCAAGGGGACTGTAGATGAAAAAATCCACGGCCAAGCTAATTTTTTACCAGCCAAAATATTAAATTGCCTTTTTGTGTCACATATACATTTGTTTCAGTACGTTTCATTGAGATAATAAGGCGGCGGCAAGTGACAGTTTAGTGGAGAGCTACAATGTTGAGTACCTGCCAGTGTGGCAGATAGCTCTCTGAGGTAAATCTACCCACATTTGGTGCTTGGCAGGTATTAATTTCAGACCGCGGTTACATGCACTTGCCCCAGTGTTGTTACTAAAAAGCATAGTAGGCTCCAATTTTTCAATTCCCATCCAACCATTTTCTTTACTTGTGTATATTGCAGCCCAATGTGACTGCTATAATGGCTTTAGATTTTAGTCTAGTTTATTGTCTTGACTCCTTTTCTGTGTTACATGCATGTCTTCTCTACTGCCTCCTCTCAGCACGGCTCTCTCTGCTCCCTTATCGCCTTCCCTGGTTACTGTAGCTATGCAGTGTGGGCATGGCCACTCTGGGATTCTCTCTGATTGGCATAGATGTTGGCATTTTTGATCCAGGATCAGATCTGACTGAGGACTACAAAGTTTGGTGGTTTTCGCCTGACACACACCAGTAAGCAAATTAACTACGTCGCAGTGGCCTTTATCCCGCGGCGCTGGCCATGAATAAGTCAGCACCCTACCGTGGGTTACCGGCCTAATGAGCTGGTTGCTGCTGGTTTGCATCGCACTCTAGTCAGCCTTTTTCCCTGCAGTAGTGCAGCCTGAAGACGCTGACTAGACTGCGCCCTTGGCTTTACTCCATCCTGCTGAACCTCGTCTGGGAGGCGAGCGGTTTTGACTAGGGAGGATTGGTCTCGTGGGCGAAGGGCTGAGATATCCCCATCATCCCACTCCCCGTCCTTCTCCTCACCGAGTGAATCTGGGTCAGACCTTGCGTGACGGACAGCCTGCCATTATCACCACTCAGACACACAAAAGGGAAAAGCCAAGAGCTGCAAAGTGCTGGGAGGGTGGAGAGGAGGGGCTGATTGAGAGGAAGAAGACAGAGTGCTTTCCCCCCTTTCTCCCTCTGGCATGGCGACGGGATTGGACTTTCCTCCCATGGGTGTCCACTTTTGCCTCCCTTTTGACACATTCTCACCCTGCCATCATCCCTGAAAGTAGAGGAGTAGATGCACACACATAATAAGATCACAGCCCTGAGCCAGGGGAGTCAGTAAGGCGATGAGTGTATGATGTCTTGGTTTTCTTCTGTGTTGGACTGTTGGAACTGGGTCTTCTTAGGGCTTAGTCAGTGCAGGCTCTCATTTGTCTGGATTCTCACTCTAATAGCCTTAGCTTGTAGTCATTCTGTGGTTCACTACGCGGGCTGTCATCATCATGATGTTGAGATGACAAGGGCACGCGCCCCGCTCTATTTCGAGACTGTCAACAGATGACAGGGGTCGCGCTCAGACCTAACCTAGCCTCTCTGTTTCCCTCAATTCTTTCCCTCACATCGTAATTCTTTTATTCATTCTGCAAATCTGTCTCTTTCACAGTTACAAATCTTTCTCTTGATTTCTTCTCCATCTCTTTTCAACCATGTTAATTGTCTCGCCTTTTACCTCTTATTTCCCTCGTTCAGTGGTTATTAACGCTCAGCGCACTCTGCATGCTCCCTAATTTGTTCTGCCAGTGACACTGATGTGCAGTCAGGTAGAAGAGACAAACAATGCAAATGTCAAGCCTTTCCTCTGACCTAAAGAATTGGGACTTGATTATCCCCGCTTTAGTGGTCCAGGTGTAAACACACAGGCACATAGACACACACATGTTGTTGTGTACTTCCTTATTCCTGAAGAGGCACTAATCACATGCATGCATCTCCTAGGTGTCAGCTCCATGGCAATAGCTTCTCTGCAGTAACCTGGGAATCAGATCGCCAATTTGATATTCAGTCCGGTGAAGGAGCCTATCAGGGTTCATCAGAGTACTAGAAAAGATGAGGAATCACAGCACTAGAGAGGAGGATTAACCAGGATAGATGGCAGCATTTGGTTGGAGTACCATAAATCTGATGAAGGTCTAGATGGCCGAAGGACAATGAGATTCAAGATACAAGATTTAGTCATTTTCTTGTGTATTTGCATACATAAAAAAACAAAATGCTGTTCCTCCCAGCCCACAGCAGTGCAACAATAACAGAAAGAATAAAGATATACTGTATATCTAAAAATTCCCTTTAAAAAAATGATAAAAACATATAAATCCCAAGAGAAAAAAACAAACAAAAAGAAGGAGCAGTTAGCAGCACCAGTTCATTAAAGTGCATTTAGAGAGAAAAGTACATGTTCGATGTAGACAGCTCTTGCATGTCAACGAGTGACCAGCACTGATGAGTAATATAATCCATTTTGCTGTCAAGAGAACATTAGGCAACATGATTGTTGGAACTGCCAGTTTTCATGGGTTGACATTTAGCCTAGCTTGCACTCCTCCGCGCTTACCCCGCAATGAACCTTGAAACGTGGAAGAGATTCACTCACATTTAAGAGTCACGATAGCTGCAAGGCACGCAAACACAAGCACAACCTTTTTGCAACTGGATTTTGGCTGTGTGAGGATGTGGTGTGAGTGAATCACAATCCTTTGTGCTCTCATTGTCTCCTCAAAACACTGATTAATCTGAAATCATCCAGGATCTGCTTTAAATGATGGCTAATGTTAGCATGGCTACACACAGTGGAGTTCATTTTGAAAGATTTTGTATGGATTTATCTTTGGGTTTGTCAAACAGTCTGAATGTCGGGTAGGTTTCATTTTGGACCAGCAACATGGAGTTTGTTTGAAAGACAGACTGTATACTGTAAGTCAAATGCCGTTTATACCACATTGGAAACACCAGTGCCTCTCTTATACTGCACAGACTCGCTATGGGTGGTTAGGCTTACGGAGGGCAAATGATTACCTCGACTCCAGGGCTAGGCTAAGGCTGAAAGCAGGGTTTTAGGTAAAGTCTGGGAGTTCCTCTTGGATCTGTCAGGCTTAAAGTAATAAATCCACACATCTCCCCTGACAGAGGCCGGGATTACTTGTTCTGTACCCACCTGTTAACAGGAGAGTTTGCTTTGGTTTGCTTTGCTGTTTAGGAATAACAGGCTGGTTGGCTCCATCTGTATAAAATAATTAGAGATGTCATAAAAATGAAAAAAAAAAAGGATCAAATCATCATGATCATTGTTGTGTACATGAACCTATTTGTAGCTAGACCAGACACAAGCTTCAGAAATCCCCTGAGACGCAACAGATCTGAGAGCCAAACTACTTTTGTTCTTCTTAAGAAGAACAAAAGTAGTTAATCTGTGATGCATCTTTGTGTGGATTTGTGTGTGTGTGCGTTTGGCTCATGTAAATGCATATAGGCACACACAAATAAGTCCAGGAACAGATCTCTCCTCCCCGATTTAAATTATACCTCAACTCAGGGTAACTGCCGATACCAATACCTTTTTGTCTCAAGACTAAATGTAAACCAAACTGCGTGAAGCTCACTGGGATAATTTTATGTGGGCCAATCACTGTGATTGTCACTCTCTATCACAAAATGAATAAAAGAATGGATACTTTAGGTATATAAAAAATGCACAAAATGGTCTAATAATATATCTTGCATCCTTCCAATGCTAATATGACAATCAACAGGTTAAATCCTATGTTCTGGCTTAAGGAGTAGTGTAAGAAAAAAAGGAAGGCAATGAAACGCAGTAACGCAGCAACAAAGCTTGAGGAACTCAAGGTCTTCTGGAGCATTTTCTAACACTCTGTAGCTATTAGTGGGCACTGAAAAGGCTGGAGTTTAAAAAAAAAAAAGGCAGACCATTTTGTCAGCAGAGTATGATTGTGTTTTGTATTTAGCACATTTTGTTATGGGCTAAAGTGCAGCATTGAAAACTGAAAAACTTTTCATCAGTTCTTTAATTGCAAGCTGCACTCTTCTGCAGTGAGGCTATATGCAGATTTCTCTCCCAGATGGCTGTACTTGCAGCCAGCCACCAGCTCAAGAGACAGACTCTCCGCCCACACTCATGGCTTTCTGCAACAGCAGACCTGACCTACCAGTCCACACACACACACACACACACACACACACAGACTCCATATATCAGTCAGAGCTGCTGTATTAATGCTGTTGTTGCTGTTTTCAAAGCTCTGCCTCCCCTCAGAGCATGTGGCTGCATGTAGTTGCATCTAATTCCTGAATAGCCACATTTTCTCCCTAGATCCTTTTCTGACATTTGAATGGTTTTTGGCTGCTGCACAGCGGGAGTCAATATGATTTAGGTTTGTTGCTCAAGGATGCTTTGGCAGGTACGGCAGTGGCTTTTATCTGCCCCGTCTAATTGGACAACCTGAGCAATCATTAGGCTGCCCTTGTGTAACATCTAAAGGGACAATTCAACCAACACATTTTTAGTATAAAGTGGTCAACAAAATGCGAGTGTTGACAGTTATCATTAAGCCATACAGAAACATGATTAAAGAGCTGAATGTTTTACAGCTAATTTAATCATAACACAAGCTATGTTGATTAAGGTAACAAATTGGGCATACAAGATTAAATTAATTTAAAAACATGCTGGTGCTGTATATTCAACCAACATAAAATGCATTTTATAGTGGCCATATTTGATATTTTTTGTTTGCCGAGCCTATTCCAGTGTTATTTTATTACTTGCTAACCAACATATGTTTTAGTGAATCTGACTCATGCCTGGTAGATGCAGTGTTGTGGGGGTGTTGATTGTTGACACAGAGCCAGGAGTGAAGAGCCCAAATTAAATTTCATCAAGGACCCCCAGAAGACCCGGGCTGCCCTCTTGCGCAGAGAGAGCAGAGCATAAACCGTGCAATACCCTCCATAAAACACACATTCCTGCTCTGATTCCAGCTCATTACTGCTGATATTTTAACTTGCTGTTTGATACAGATGTCTCTAACTGCAGCCAATTAAACAGCCAATTAGCGTATTCAGTTCTAGAGATAGAGTCTCTTTCTGCGCGTACAGATTATACATGTCAACATCTGCGCGGACAAAGACTGAACAGAAACTTTACTTTTACTATGTAAAACTCTCTTCTGGCGCCTTGTTGTCAGCAGAACCTTGTTTTTTTTTTGTTTTTTTTTTTTTTCTTCCAAGGACGTCTGGATTTGCACTGATAAGGTTGAGAGTAGAACAGTTAAAAGCTGCTTGCTGAAGCTGCAAAGCCTCTTAAATAGGAAGCGCTCATAATTTGCCACTCTGGAAATATTAATACTATAATGCAGCACATCAATATCAGTGTGTAGACTAAAGCGAAGATGAATGTGTTTAAGTATGACATTATAACAGAGCGGGAGAGGTGGATGGAGGATGATATAAAAGGACAGATTTCAGACATACAGCATGGCGAGGCAAGTGCAAGTGATGGTGCACATACATTCATGCACAAAAGCATTAGTGTGGATTTGGGGTCTGCTAGATTCCCCCCTCTCCCGCATAGTTAAAATTCCTGTTGTCATAGCAGCGGTTTGATGTAGTGGTCCTCTCCTGAATGTGATGGCTGCCAGAGTGTAGGCCTGAATGCTAAGATCCAGAGTACTACAAATTAACAGCTGAAAAGAGGGAGTGACAGAGTGTTGCCGTGATGGTGATGGAGCCCACAATGCAGTACTGCGTTACCGATAGCCGATCGATATGTCACACAGTCCTGTCCAACTTCCCGTTGAAAGAGCCGGCCTACTCCCTTTGGATCTCCTTCAGACCTGACTGAGTCTTTATGTCCTCCAGTGCTGAATGCTAATTCGTCCACTGTGCCAGGGGCCCATGTGCACTTTCTAAAAGTCATTAAAAGCTGCTTAGGGCGTCACAGAACACTGCGCTCCCCTCTTTTTTCTCTCTCAACCTCGTTGATGCTGACTTGGATGCATTTGTAGTCCTTACATAATTAATAAAGTTTAATGCATCTTTGGGGCTTTGTGCAAGAATTGTGACAAATATGGTTTAGAGAGTAAAATCTTCAACTCTTCAACTCTGCGATCAAAGCTGATATAGTTGTAGAAGACGCAATGACGGCTCTATCTGGGCGATCATCCCCTATCCAAGCCTTTCGTGGGTTTTTGAAGGATGAAGACTCCCCTCCTCCTCCTCGTCAAAGAACTGGGTGGTCATCAGGGACGGAGGATTGATGGATAGACCTTGAGAGGGCAGCTTCACAGAACTGCTGACGTAGTACAGCAACATGATTAATGTAAAGCCCTGTCTATATTTGGAAGCCTATGTAACAATGGTGGACTTGAATTCTTTTGTGTGGGGTATACTAGGTTCTTTTTTTTTCTATATACAGCATATTTAGAGCTTATTATTTTTGATTCAGAGAATAACATCTAGGAATTTATTAGCGTTTATTCTAACAGTTTAAAATGAATCAATAAAACAATCAGACAAAACTGTGTGAAAATCATATTTTAGAAATACCATTTGCAGTGCACTTTTTCATTTAACAGTTTGTTTTTCACTTACTTAGAGAGACTCTGGTGCATAAGTAGCAGCTCCTTTGTATTTTTCTCCCTTTTTTTACTTTTTACTTTCTATTAGTGGAGTAAGAAGTGTGGAAACAACATAAATTAAAACAACAACATGAAATTGTCTAAACTGAAATCAATAAGCCTGGAGTACAGTATGTAGGATGCTGGTTTTTTTTTTTATGTCAGTGTAGAATTGTTTGACTATTCTCCCTGCTGCAGAGCACCATGACAGGTCTGTAGTGTTTCTCCCGAAGACCCACAGCTTCTCTTAAAATGATAGAGTGAAGCAAAAAGCGTGAATCTTCTTGTGCTCCCTCCACATACTGATTCATTCTCTCAATGATGCATCCACGGCAGGATCAAATCATGTGATTCGGTAGTTTATAAATGGTGATAACACATTGCCTTTTTTCCAAATATCATAACAGCTGCTGTTTGCTTGCCTCTCAGAGAATGTTTCATGAGGCTGGAAAATGCTAATAAACAAAAACCAAGCCCTTCTTATCCTTGGCTTAGTACGAGCTCAAGCAATGACAAACAACTTTCAAATGTCTTCCTCCTTTTGCTTTGGTGTGTGCCGTTGTAGAAACCCCTAGTTAAGTGAGAGGGAGTTTCCCTTTGTGAGAGCAGAATAAACAGACAGCATTGTGATTCACTCGTGGTCTCACATTGTTGCATTTAAAAAAGCTAACATCCCAATATGGCTCTGCTGCCTGTTTTGGATTCCTGGCGGACTGATCACATCTAATGTTAATACTATGCTGCAGCGCCGGCTCTTCATTGATGGAGAAGCTCACCCACACAGTGACGAACACTGACTGACACACATTCAACACCATGCCTGGAAAAAAAAAAAGCAGAAATACAAACAGTTTAAATAGTTGGTCTCATCACAGCCCGTCAGGGTGGCTGACTCATTGATGCCATGTCTGACTGGAGTCGTTTGTCATGAGGTGCAGCAGCCAGGCTTGCGGGGCTCCTGATCACATAAACTGAGTTATAGCACCTCCAATAACATTGGATTACTGCAGTGTGGGCGACAGTCAACAACCTCTCTGAGAGATCTTCTAAGAGGTACCGAGGGACAAGGGTAGATACAATATGTAGATGCTGTTGGAACAGGAGAGATAAAAAAAAAAACAGATTAGATTAGAAATATAGAAGAGGGACAAAGTCACTGAGTAGCGGAGTGTAAAGTGTCAAACCCAAGTCAATAATAGTGGTGTTTTGTGTGTGTGAGTAGTATATGAGTGAAAATCTCACTGAAGGTTGTTCAGGGTCGCTGATGTTCATTCTCGTGGTCTGCCTCCAGCTGGGGATCAAAGGAGGGTAAAACTCAGGAAACACATTTTGAGTTCCCTCCGTTTTTTGTGTGCTGCCTTCACTCCACCTCCCCCAGAGATGGATGTAGCTACAGTATTTACACACCGCTCACATCGACATCTCCCCGGGTGCAAACTTAAGGTCAGGCTTTTTGGCTACTACTGCAGAGAATAGCACAACACAAAGGTGGAAGTTTGTTGTTTTATGACTTCTTACCTCGTAGAAGAAAGCAGAAAAAGTCTGCCACAAAGTTGGATGTGTTGCCTTTTTTTTTTATCGTTTGTCTCAGCACAGACCCCTCCGTCTCTGTGACTCACATTCATCGTGAGCGCGTCAGAGAGATCACCTAAACAATACTCAAGTGTACTTATTTGAGGCAATCTGAACAGCCCTGCCTATCCATTACTGTTAGCGTCATGATGAGCTCACGGCCATTTACTCGGCAATTCCATCCATCCTCTCTTAGCTCTCTTAACCCTCTTTTCCTCTTACACTTCTGTCGAGCTCTTCTTCCATTTTGTCAGTGCCTGCGTTTCTTAAGACCAGTTCTTATTGGCTCAACATTTTCTTTGGGCTTCCTCTATCTGCAGTGTAGCTCGGCCCTACGGGGTAGAGAGTTGTCCTGTGTGGCCATTGTGCGGTATAATGAGACAGGTGCTTCTTTCCTCAGCCACCCTCTCACACAGAGATACCAGCTTCATCCCCCTTCCGCCGTCTCTCTCTATCTCTGCGTGCGACTGACTGTTTATGTGCAGCCTCAAAAAAAAAATCTGGTCCAAAAGGTCACACTTGCTTTTTCTGTGCTGTTAGTACAATTTCTCTCTCTGCTTTCCGTCTCATCTCAGGATGCTTCATTTGAAGACAGCAGCACAGAGGTTGTTGAACCAGAACAAGGCAGCGTTAATTAGCTGCAGTGTGGGAGCAATTCTTTGCATCAGGCTGATCTGCTCCTACTTAGCCCATAGCTGGACACCAATGGCACTCACCTACCAAAGTGTTAGAGGAGAAACTTCCTAAGAGGTATTACAACTAAGGCCATGTTCAGAGCATCATTAGCCCCGCGAAAAATGCCCGGGGTCGTCCAGCAAAAAAAGTTAAACCTGGCTCAACATTTGCTCAACGTTGTTAATTTGTTACATTTCCTATAACTGTGATGAATTTTCAGAGATAAAAAAAATCCTGTTTCATAGTAATAAAAACTGCTGCTACAGTATTTTGGCATCCGACAGCCCCCTAAACTAATGGATCTGTTCCTCACTGGTACCTGAAACAACACAAGTATTGCAGGTAAGACAGATGTTACATCTACTCAACCAGCTTATTGACGCCGCCCTCACTCTGTCCCCCATCTGTGGATTTTTGGCCCTTTCACACTACCATGATAGAAGATTTATCCATATTGCCCATTCCTACTTACATGTTTAGAAAGAAAATGAGATAAAAAAAGATCTATCTGAGCAAAAAACAAACAAAATCTGGAAGGGTAGTCAAAGACGAGCACTTGCTTTTGACTTCTTTGAGGCCTGTACAGATGGTTACATGCCTTTAGTCGTGCTCTTGTCTCTTGTCAAGAAAGGGTACATTGTTTTCTGACGATGGTGGTAAACACCTGCAATTTGATGATTTCCTTCAACAGGCACGGTGGAGATAAGCTATAGAGTGGAGGATGCACAGGTTTCACCTATCCATCCTCATACAATACAAATGATACAGCATCTTCCAGGACAAAAACACTCCAAGGCAGAGAGGAAATGTAATAAGAAAAAGCGTCAGGCAGAGGCAGGAGGGTGTTGGGGAAAAACAATTGGAGAGAGATAGATAGAAATGGAAAGATACGGGACTGTGATAAGCGATGCTGTGGTTAAGAGCTGAGACATGGCAAACGTAGAGAGGAAGGCGGGCGGGACAGAAGGGAGGGAAAACAGAAGGTGGAGGGCCGGTGGAAAGGGCGGAGAGCTGAATAAACATCGGGATGATTGAATGCGACGGAGAGAGGCGGAGACGGCCTGTTTTCCAGATGCCTCGCGCTAAAGATAAAGGGAAAGAAGTCTCTCCGGGGAAATGCTTAGAGGAAGGAGGAGAGGAAGTGGGGAATAGGAAGAGGAGGCAAACAGGGGGCAAGTAGAGTTCTCCCACAATGCAGCAGCAAAGAGCGGGACAGGGTCTTAAGCAGCAGCAAAGAGACGGACAATATATTGTACCCTTTGTTCCATAACCAATTATGGCCTGTAATGGCCAAATCATTTATTTGCTGATAGAGCATAATTGCACGTCAGAGGGTTTGACTAGTGGTAACTGAGCTAATAAATCTCAGATGATTTACTACAACCACACAGGCACACACACTGCCACACACACTCACAGTGGTTCATTTAGTGTACACAAAAAGACGAGAGTGTTATCCTATCTGCTTGCTGAATCAGAATTCCCTCTTTACTGGAACATTAAGTAAACCTGCAGAGATGCTAATGCAATTACGGCACGCTTGCTCTGTACACAAATCAGAATAATTAAAAGGTCAAAGAGGACACAGTAAGCCATTAATATCTCATCTGTATGTATTTGTAGGTACTAAATTGCTTGGTGGGTAGAGGGTTGTTTTTCAAAGGTAGAGGATACAGCGTTTTGTTTGCTTGTTGTTTACTTGTCCTTGTGCAGCATTAGCCCACTGCGTTAGCTTAACAACGTGCTCTGTGACTTATGCACACATGCACAAACTTCAACACACATATCCCACACAACACATAGGCTACGGTACATGTCTACAAACTTATATGCAGTGACTAGTTAAAGGGGAATGTGTGTGTGTGTGTCTGCATGAATACTTGTGTGTGTGTGTGTGTGTGTGTGTGTGTGTGAACTCTGTGGGGAGTAAAGCTGCATGTTCAGCAGTTGTCAAGCCCTATGTGGCCATTGTTAACCTTGCATCGCTCAGCAGGTGTAGCTCTGCATAGGGTAAGATATCTGTGGGTGTCATCCTCTGCTCTTCAGTCTAGCCTTTGTCTCACAATCACACACACACACACACTCAGACTGTGATTAGACTGCAGCTCATGACAGGTTTTGTAATCACAGAATTGATAAATTGATTGTCATTGAGATTTTCCTATTTGGGGCACTTTAATATGTGTTACAACCATTCAATGGGACGTGCATTGTGATTTTTTGCAGATGAAGGTATTCAGAACAGGGGCAGTCATTTTTTTAATGAACCACCACTAGTAGCACTGTAGACCAATGTTTTTATGAGTGGGCCCTCATTTTGAGGACGCACATGTGTGATATGATACTCAGTCCAGTGAAGAAGAAGAAGAATGCTAGCTGGTAAACATGGATGTTAACAATGCAGGATTTAAAAATGTTAAGGCAATTGTCTCTGCAAATGCTTTATGACAAATGCTTTTGTTAGACCTCAAGGGTAGAGGCAGTGCATTGTGGTGAACATAACTTTGCTGAATGTGCTGTGCATTATGTAAAGCACTTTGAATTTCTCTTTTGTATGAAATGCGCTATACAAAAAAACCTGCCTTACACGAAAACTCAACTTTCATGTTGAAATAACAAACAAAGGCATCAGTCATTTCATTTCATTACTTCTGTGTGATCCAATTAGTGATTCTAAGCAAACCGTAACTAAAAAGAGCTAATGACTTAATGAAGTTTGTAAAGAGTTTTGTCTGAAAGTAATAACACTGGAAAGTGGTTCAGCTTTAATCAGTTACTTGCTCACTTACTTACTAAATAACACAAAATAGGAGCAAAAAGAAAACACACAGACTATTTAGGGCTTTTGCAAACATTGCCATACTGTATTACAGTATTTAATAATATGGGTATATTATAAAATATTCAGTCTGATAAATATATAATATTGTGATATTGATTTCAACCAAAAAATGTAGAAAGAAAGAAAGTCACAGTGGAGGATTAACTGTGAACCTACTCTTGCAGAGAGAGAAACACACGCACACACACACACACACACACACACACACACACACACACACTCTCAAAGCAGATTCACTCCCACTGCAGAGATTCGTTCCCTGCGATGCTTTCTGCAGGGGGTCTTCACCTTGAGGGCAGCCTTGACCTCTCCCTGCCTTTTATGAAGGCTTCTCTGGTGCAGATGCAGACTGAATCTAACATGTTAATTTAACATCATCGCTATCTCTAAGGAGCAGGGAGCCAAGCTTGTAATTTCAACCCTGCTTGTTGGTCAGTGTGGTTCCTGAGCTTTGCCGAGTTTTAGCGTGCAGTGTTGACATGAATCTACAGTAAGCTCAGGCCCACTGGTGTTAATTACTGCACCGCTCCTCTCGCCTCCCCAGCCTGTGATTGGCTATCTTCATCTGAGCGAGGAATCACCCTGGAGGCCATATGTGTATACACACTGCTTTGATGGGGCTCTTTTTATTAGAGAGGATCAAGATGCAGAGATTGACGATCTTTACTATTCCTGTGGGCTAGAGTTAGCTCTGCTGGTATAGATTTCGGGGATGGATGAAATTAAATTTAAAGACTCTTTCTCAGGTTACGTCAAGAGCGAGAGAAGGAAGGAAAAAAAGGACGTGGGGAGGGAGAGGTGGGGGCAGATGGAGGATAAGGGGGTGGGGAGGATGATGAGTAGAGGACGCGGGAAGCAGGCAGGGAGCGGAGGTGTTGCCGGGGTGACAGGAGAGGAGGATAAAGTGGGACGTGCCAGTGGAGCGTCAGTAATCTGCTGCTCTGGATGGCTGACAGGACAGTCACACACACACACACACACATACACACACACACACACACACTCCTGCTCAATTTATGACCCCAAGCACACAACCAGTGTACACAGGTCCACAGTCAGTGGCCAGCAGGAGGTGGCCGGTCGGCATGGTGTTTTAGGGCCACAGCAAGCCATGTTTTCTCCTGCTGCCCTGCTAGCTTGGCACAACCACTCACATGGACATAATGAGGGAAATGGAGAGAGATAGAGAGGAGCGAGCAAGACGGACAGCCAGGGACACACAATCAGACAGAGTGAAAAGAGACAATGTTCAGAACTGGCAGCCTTACTTCTCTCTCTCTCTTGCTTTCTGTGTCTCTCTCCCTGTGTTTCTTCCCACACTCCTCCTCCTTCCCACCACTTTCAAAAAATCCTTTTGTCCCTCCCTGCCTTTCCTCTCTTTGATTTTTTTTTATTTTTTTAACGCAATATTCCGCCTAAGCCAGTGTCCCAGTGAGGTGGCGACGGCTGGGGATGAATGAGGAGGTGAGTGGAGGGATGGAATGACCTAGACGAAAAGAGAGAGTGAGGGACAGAGGGCTGAAAGGAGCGCGGATGGAGAATGCTGGGAAACCCTCAGGTGGGCGCTTGCAGTGGTCCCCTCTCCTCCTTTTCTGTGTCCCCGTCCCATTTGTTTTTGTCCTTTTCCTCAATTTTCTATCCTCCTTTCCCCTTCTCACTTTGTTTTCAGGACATCCTTTTAGTTGATGCATTTGCTTAGATGATTGTGGTATTTAATCTTGATAACCTGCAGCATTGAGGGACTCTCGGGATGTGTATATGTGTGACAGTGTGTTTGTGGTGGTTGTCATGAGAGTCACGTAGCTCTGCTGTCTGCTTCTGCCTGCCTCCTGTATGTTCAAAGGCTGTGGAGCTTGGTGGCTCCTCCAGGACTCAAGCTGCCGCTGCCGCTGCCGCTGCCTCATTCATGTTGAGCTTCTTCACAAACTCTTTTAAGGCTTCCCCTGCGCCCTTTGGGACTTTTTAAGTCATTTGTAGCCAGTCAGTTTTAGTTCATTTGATATCTATTGTTGCTTCTTCTGCTGCCTCTTGCAACTGATCATATTTGCATGTTTTCAAGAGTAAAAATGTTTTCGTTGCTGTTTGGATTTAACGCTTACGTTCTCTGTGAGGACTCCCGCTATCCCGGCTTGTATTTTGAACACGCCTGTTTCCAAGGAGATGTCAGCATAGCAAAATGAAAGCCCTGAGTCAGTCAATCAGTGTTGCCACTCCCTATTCCAACTATGCCTCATTTTAATTTCCCTGTCCCTCTGCTGTCTGCTCATATTTGGTGACAGTGTATGATATGATGGAACTAGTTGGAAGATGTTACCAGGACAGCTGGGCCAGCTGGACTGGTTATTTTTCATAATTATATCACTCTAATGACCTCAGTGACAGCGTGCGTGAGTGTGTGTAGTCGGGTGACCAGAATGCTCACAGAGAGACAAGGACACTGACAAGCTACTGGGATTTCTCTCGCTAGATATTTTTCATGATAACCTTGGATGAAGAAGACTGGTGAGATGCTAACACAACGCCCTCACACTCCGACACAGTGACATGACAGTAATGGGTTTGTGTATGGGTGTGTTTTTTTTTTTTAGTGTGCCCGTGTGTTGGAGTTCTCATTAGCCCACAGGGTTTTGAGTCAATAGAGGGCAACACCTCTCCTCCCCTTTTTTGTCTTTCCCTTCACAGCACTCTGAATCACAAATTAGGATGTGTACTAATGCGTGTGTTTGCAGTGTGTATACCCGTGCATCTGTGTATGTATATATATTTGAAGTGTGCATGTGTGAGTGTGTATGAAGCCTGTGCAGTGATCCTTTACTACTTGGCCTTTGTTGCTTCTTGAAAAGAATCTTTTTCCCCTGTTAATTAGCCAAATGAACCTCCAGAGTTTAAAGCCGTTATTTATTCATCATGCCCTCAGTTCGATCCCATCACTGAAGAGGGAGTTAATATGTATGTGTGTGTGTGCTTGTGTGAGCATTTAGGATCAATGCCATGAGGATGCAGGGTTCGCAGAGTTGGACCATCGAACACAGGCACACACTTGCAGGTGCAAACTTTTAGCAAAGCAGCATCCTCAGAGATTAAAACAAGGTGAACTCTCCCTGAGTAAATGGCTTTCCTCATCCACCTCTTCTAAACCCACCCACACAAATGAGTTTACCGAATGCAAGGCAGCTAGAGAATAGGCTGTGGGAGATCAAAAGTGAGCCGCTGCCATTTGTGTTTGTGCTGGGATTTGGAACGTCTGTGGAGTAGAGGCGTATACGCTTTTGATGGATCATTGACAGTATGTAAATTGGTGTGTGTGACCGAGGAAGCTTGTGTGGCTGAGTTTACTAAAACCTCCCCACCTACTTTTGACTTAAATGCAGACTGTAGAGCTATTTTCGATTATAGTTGGACTATAGTCTACAGAAAATATTTGAAAATGACCATCACAATTTCCCAGAGCCAAAGGTGACATCTTCAGATTACTTTTTTTTTGTCCGACCAAAAATCCCGAGATATTCACCATACAATATTTCAGCTTAAATGATTGTTTTGTGCACTAAATCAAAGTTTGCGTTGTTATATGTGTGGTTAGAAGCTGGGAGTCACTTTAAAAGATGCAGTTTTGCTCAGCCTCACTTTTCTCCATGCACGGTTTGAACTCCAAACTCCAGTTTGGTACAATTTGTCGCTACCATAGAGAAGAGAAGTGAGATGTGAGGGTGAAATTGGTTGTGAAGCGAGAGGAGATGATGAAGGGCTGTGGCAGCATTACTGAGAGTTCTATCTCACACTCAAAGTGGTGTTTCCCTTTGATATATTTTCTTTTTCCTGTGCACTCACATCGATACGACATCCAGTGGACCTCTGGCACAGCTCCCTGTGTTCTCACCACAAGTGTTCAGACTATATTTACAGTCTATCAGCAATAGCAATCTTATTGAAAAATTGTTTTACCTCCGCTGCCTCACTTGCATGCACTCTAATGCACAACGTTCTCACTAATGGATGCACTGCAGCACAAAATCACATAAACGGCATCATTAGAATTAAATGATAATGTAACCGAATGCTGTGCTGTAGTGATGATACAATATTCATTTAATTATAGTAACACAAATATGATACTTCATTGATTTCTATCAGGAAGCTCTCTACTCTTGCTGCTCCTCTGCAAGAAAGTCAGAGGTCAGCATTGGCACCATCACTAGAGCTGATAGTGACTCCATGAACCCACACAAGGAGTTGCTGCTAAACATTATGCGACATAAGGCAAACATCTACCAACCTTTTATCCTCAAAGTTACAACAAAAATCCCAACTGTACTGTCAAAACAAACAAAAACACAATATTTTGATGGTAATTGTTCATTAGAACAAAGAAAAAAAGAACCCTGCCTAGGATTTCTCAATGTTTTTATGACCTCTGTCATGTTTTTCTGCCCCTTTTGTCATTATTCATGACAAACTGTATGAGGTCTAGTTGCAGTCTTGACTAATTATGCTCATAATTATTTAGTCATGTGCTCTTTGTGACCATCAGAGAGGATTTATGAAAATATACGGCGCAGTAAAACGCAGTATGAGTTGCTGTCAGTCATTGGAAATTTATTTCCCCTCATGGGTGCCTGTAGCGCTGATTAATCCACATAACAGTCACCAAAACTGTCCAATGAATGACTCACCTGTTGGTCAGTATAATATGATGTTTACTCTTCTTTGTTTGTTTGTAATAAATCAGTTTGAGTATGAATATTGTATAATTTTTCTGCCTCTATTTCAGGTGAACTGCACTAGAGGTGTGAGAGTGACTTTTACATTACTTATGCCATTTCTTACTAGGGGAAATCAGATATCACAAGATGAGGTGGCAGTGGCAGGAATAAGTTGACCAGACAGAATCATTAAACCAGTCATTAGTAATGATCCGTCTGTTTAAAGCAGCTAGGTGTTAGCTGTTTACTAATGGCTTCAGGTCATGATTGAGCCGTGGCTCTGGGCCACGGATCTCAGCGACAGCTTTATGTCCTGATGATCCACAGTGTAGCAGGGCCAAAGGGGCTTGCTGAGGTCAGCGGGGGGGTCACCTGTCTGACATAGGTTTTGGAGGATCCGTGCCGATGCTTAGGGAGACTGGATTTGTGGAGCTTGAGTTGACAGGAGGAGATGGTGGGGGGGGGGGGTGACATTAGGGTGAAGCTGAAGCTAGAGGCAACATCTACAGACAGAGAAAATGGAACATTTGTACACATCTGCTCCAACTAGCTAGAGGGTGAGAGGAACAGCAGGTCAGGAACAGAATATAACCAGACATCAGCTGGAGATGAGAGTGGTTAGATTTTTTTTCTAATTTAAGGCAGTGAGAGTGTTGCATTTTAAGGGATTGTAGGAAGGGGATGCAAATAAGAGCCAAGCCAGCCTAAGAGAGACAAAGAAGTTGGAGAACATGCCATGAGTGACTGACAAGCTTTTAAGCAGGAACTGGAAATATCTCAAAAGCATCTAGCAAAGCATTAAGTGCTCTACAGTCAGAACTCAGAGCGAAAGTGAAAAGGCAGCGATAAAGAAGAGGGTGCAATAAGACAGAATGGAGGGAAGTTTTTCTTTTGAAGTTAAAAAAACAGCCATGTTAAAGGATAATGTTGCTTCTGCAGCAATCAATCAAATCAAGGTCATTTTTGGCTGGACCAGCCACGAACCCGCCCTATAACCCCAAATGTCTGTCCATCACTGACTGACTGACTGACTGAGTGATGAAGTTACACCATTAGTCAGCCGGCCCAGTGTTGGAGTTTCCCCATTGGCTGTTGCTGAATAAGTGCAAACAGTTTCAATTATGTCCTCAGGGGGCGTTTACAGTTTAGTTAGCATGGCTAGCATTGTTAGCATAGCCGTGCTGTGCTGTGTGAAGCCATAGACTGTATAAAAATAAGGAGTAGCCGCAGTGTTTCCAGTGTAACAGCACCGTGCTGGGCAGGTGACAGGTGTGTTTACGGTGTTTGTATGCTCTGAAAGACGCGGATATAAAGTCACACAGCTGACAGACCTGTTAGCCTAGCATGCTAATCCTATGTAAACATACGGATGAGACCATATGTTTAAGGACATCCGCAGACAGAAATGGATGAAAGAGCAGGCGGACTTAACTGATAATAGAATAATTAAAATTAAAATTAACTTTCAGATATAAGATATGAGCGGAAAATATTGTTCTTGCAACTGCATTTATAACCTTTTTTTTTGACTCAAAACGGCTTAACCATGTCATGTGATATGCTACTTCAGATGCAGAAGATGCAGATGAACATTTAATATCCAAGAATTCACATTATAGACACTACTACTGACTATCCCTGCAACAAATTGGCCACAGTTTCGCACATCGACCATACACGGTCCAGCCATATACTAGGTTTTGACCTAGTATTGTTGCGAATGTGCCAGGTGCTTATGAGCAAGAGTCGAGACAGAGTCAAACAGGCTGATAGAGGATTTTGGGAGTTTCTGACTGATAGAATAGTGTGCTTGTTTTTTTGGGAGATCCGCCTGGTTGTCTAACCATCTGTCTTCCGGGAGTTCTCCAGTGAGATTAATGTCCTACCGTCAAATCCTAGACTCCCTCCTGTCAAACACACGCCCGAAAGCCTATTTATAACCAGACACCCACTCACAAACACTAATGAGTCTCTGGGTGAGAAATGGA
Organism: Scomberomorus guttatus; assembly: GCA_038419695.1. Classification (NCBI taxonomy): domain Eukaryota; kingdom Metazoa; phylum Chordata; class Actinopteri; order Scombriformes; family Scombridae; genus Scomberomorus; species Scomberomorus guttatus. The sequence goes on from CM076459.1 coordinate 3,492,344, forward strand.
TTTCGAGGACACCTTGCACACCCCTGCTTCCTCCTCTCTGCTCCCTCCTCTCCCATCACACATGGGAAAGGAGGCCCCTGGCCCCAATGCCTGCTTCTTCCTTAAATGTTTTTTTATGCCTCCGTGCCAGCGACAGCTGTGGCCAGAGGCATTATGTTTTCCAGTTGTCCGTCCGTCCGTCCGATTCTCGTGAACGTGATATTTCAGGAACACCTTGAGGGAATTTCTTCAAATTTGGCACAGACGTCCACTTGGACTCAAGGATTAACTGATTAGATTTTGGTGGTCAAAGGTCAAGGTCGCTGTGACCTCACAGAACACGTTTTTGGCCATAACTCAAGAATTCATACGCTAATTATGACAAAGTTTCACACAAATGTCTAATAGGATAAAATGAAGTGATGACATTTTATATCCAAAAGGTCAAAGGTCAACTTCACTGTGACATCATTATGTTCTGCAAAAACACTTTTCTGGCCTTTATTCAACACCATAACTCAGGAACAGAAGGGGACATTGTGACCATATTTTACATTTGGTCGGATACTGAATTGATGACACTAAACTGTGTTGATTGTTTAGATCTTCTGTGCTGTCAGATTGAAGAAGTGTGTGAAGCATCTACATTGTAGAATTTGTAGCTTCTTTGCAGCAACATCCATATCTGAAGCATCGTCTACTGTCACGTCTACAACTTTGTGTTTTTTCAGAATCAGCTTTATTGGCCAAGTATGTGAACACATACAAAGAAAATACACTTAATTAAATTTAATTCCTTCAAAGTCTTCACTACAAATATTAATATGAGCCTGGACAGACATGGATGTAAACTGCACCTTGACTGGTTGGCGGAGGCAGACAACTGCAAGGCAGTATTTCTGGTTTTTCTCTCACCCTGCTTCCCTGTGTCCAACCCTCCTCTTGGCTCACTTCTTCCTGTTTTTACTCCAGTTTTCACCTGGCTCTCAACACTCTCCGCAAACCATCAATTTGTCTCCTCCTCACCAACTTCTCGTTAACCCATTCTCGTCTGTGGCTCTACTCTTCGCCTCGCTCTCCCACTAGCTGCCTTTGTCTCTCTGTCTCCCTCTACGTCACTCCCCATCTCTCTCTCTGTCTCTCAGCTAGTTGTGAGTCAGTGCTAGTGCTTACTGGATTAGCCATGGGCTGCTCTGACAAGTGCTCTGGGGCTCTGGGGCAGAACACTTGCAATTGTCAGATTTCAGTTTCATTCAGCCAGCAGGTGGCAAGAAGAAAGGGGAGGAACAATCACTAAAACAGACATTTCGTGATGTCTCTATGTATATTAAATTGTAGTCTCACTTGTTAAAGAGCTAGGCGCCACAGGGGTACTTCTTCAATTTCCTTTTCCATGTAGTGCAAAAGCATTTAGCTCCAAAGGCGTGATAGCCAGTCTATGTGTGTGTATCCAGAGAGGCAGCTTTCCCGTGGGTGTGATTGGCAGCATAAGGCCCGAAGACTGAAGGAAAACATCCAATCAGATTGCCCTCAGGAGTCATCACAAATGCCACTATTATTTGGTTAAATGTTACTTGGTGCTCTGAGTATTGGGACTGGCAAATGTTAGCATGTCTGCCTCAAAGCCCCGCAGCTATCGATCCCATCATACCATACAATAACACTAAAAATACACCGGCAGGAAGATTGCAAGGGAGATGGTGTTCATTCAGAGATTGAAAATGTTACATCACTCAAGAATATGGAATCAAGTAGTGCATTTGATCAAACCTTTCTTGATGTTTGATTGCCTCTAATTGGTTTCCTGTAAGTTATATCAACCAAGAGAAAAGGAAAGCATTTTTTTTAATGCTGAAAACAACCTGATTTCAAGACAACATTGCTTAATTGAAAAACAAAGTAAAGTTGCCACAGGTTATATTCGAACTTCTCTCATTTGGTTTGATCAATTTTGACTGCTGCAGTTGAAGAAAAGTTTTGTTGTGGTGGCTGCAACATTTGCTAATCCCCGGGCTGCTGCAGTAAGCCATTTCTGAGTGAGCTGAGGGATCAAGGTTAGTCTGAAAGGAGACAGAAAACTTTGCTGCTCTTTCTCTAACTTTGACCATCTGTGACTGCTATTTGCAGCAAAAAAAAAAAAAAAACCTTTTTTGACACACACTTGGGTTTCATTTTCCTCTCAACACATTTATTTTCATTTAACTGGTCCGAGCCTGACCTGCGATTTGTACTTCTCCTCTGTGGGTGGAACAGAGCGTACGCCTGTTTGGTTGTTGTTTATAACACCAGGCTTGTCAGGGGGCTGTCTTTGTTGTTTTTGTTGTTGCAGTGGGCGCTGTGTTGTGTTGGCAGTGACAGCTTGTTAATGTCTAACTCGTCATCTCCTCCTCCTCTTTCGTGCCAACTGGCTGCTCTTCCCTGCTCACCTACAGTACATCACCACAAAAACCCACGCATCCATCTGTACGGCTGCCCCGCCCCTTCATCCCTCTACACACCAACCCAAATGAGACACATGCGGCACCGGTGAAGGCAAGATAGATACGCAAACAGGCATTGCAGGGAGGAGAGGGAGGAAAACACACTTTAAATCAGCTGATACCCTTTATGCTTGTGTACCAAGATCAATGGAGGTGTGATCAGCGGATGGAAAAACTTGCATCCAAATCTAGGCACACACTCTGCAACGTGACATATATTACTGCATGGCCATTAGTGTGTGGGCTAATGTGGTGTACAGGACAGCCAGTCAATGACACACAGAAGGGGAAGAAGTGATGGATGAGCAGACTGTGTATTTATTTGAGTCATTTAGGGTCAAGGTGACACTATAATCCAGCATGTAAAGGCATTTCAGAAGCACAAGGACAATGAGTAATGGTGCAGAATACAGAAAATGCATACCATTATCGCAGCACAACGCTGTAAGTGAAACTGAGCAAAAGCAATACTAGCTTCAGAAGATGCAATTATTTATCATGGGAAATGTTTTCCAGATGCCCTCTAAACAAGATATTCTGCTGCTATGTGGATCCTTGCAGCAACAAAACACTTCAAACTTGAAATACATGAGTTGTAATGGAGCAAAGCCTTTTGCTTTTTTGTTGTTGTTGTTTGTTTGTTTTTTGCTACTCAGGAAAAAAAAATGTAGACATATAAAAACGGCAGTGTCCACAAGGAGCACAAAACTGTGTGCAATTGAAATATTCATACGGGATTTTCCTATAGTGTGAAACCTTTCCATAAACAAAAACTGCAAAACATACATGACTGAATCATGCACCATATTTCTCATAATGACTGTAAAGGACAGTGATTATAATAACATTTCTATTTTCAGTGGCTGTCATTCAGACACTATATAGCAAAGAGCAAAGGTAGAGTTTAGTCTGTCAGGTATTGCCACTTTCTTGCCCTCTCTTCTGTGACAGAGACAAACAGGCAGGCAGCAGAGGATGAGGGGGAGATGTGAGGCAGAAGGTAGAGTTGCTGTTTTGCAGGGTGTTTTTTTTTTTTACCAAGCTCCTCTGCAGCCCACTTTGTGATACCCTCTGGGGACTAGTGAAACAAGCAATTACTCTAACACCCCAGTAGGGACTGCTGTGTGCCGCTCATCTCTCCCACTCATTCGGGGATCACAACAGGCATGACAAAACCCTCCTAAACGGGCTGGGATGCTAGATATGGGATTTCATCTTTGATCCATGTCACAGTTTTCACTCGACTTCAAGTGTAGACAGCAACTTTGTATTTGTGACACCGCTTCAAGATGTGTATTTTCCGATCTAACTTTACTCTTAGATCAGGGTTTTTCTTTAACACAAAAGAGAGCGATTTGAAAATGTGGTTTGAAGATAAAAGAGGAGTATTTAATTTTGATTCTTGAGCCTTTTCAAACCTATTTCCTGCAAGGCAGTCGTAGGAAAATCCACCAACTACCTCCTATCTTATACTCCGTTTGTCTTTTCTCTGATGCCAGTTGACAGAGAGCAGTTTGTAGTATGACACACGACTGTCTGCATCATAACACAGAGCTTTGCCATGTTTACTCGCCAACTTGTATTCTCCCCTGCCCTATTTGTGCCACATCTGTCACTAGCTGTGTCTCTCACTATCATGCTGTTGCAACCTTTTAACTGTATGCATGTTGGACAAATGTGTGCGAAATGTGTGTATTAAGTGTATGTGGGGGCTAGCTAACATGCAGACAGTTTTGTGATACAGCTGGCCTGTTGCCAAGGTGACCGATCTGCAGTGACAGCCGCAGTCATACTCGCCGCAGCTAATGACTGGCTGTTTTGATTGATCCCTTTTATTTCTTTTTCAGTTTTTTGGAGGTAATTTTTTGCCTTCTGCTCTTTTAATAAAAAAAAAAGCATTCCAATTAAAATGTCAGGGTAATTCCGGTTGAAGAGGAAAATTGCTCCTGTTATTCTTATGATTTGAAGAAAATCTGCACTTCTGTGGCTGTCCTTATCTCTCCCCCTCTCCTCCAGGTAGCAGACAGGAAAAACTAATCACATGAGCAGAGCTTCTTTTCCAAGGGCCAAAAAACCCTGACAATGACTGTGCTAAAGGAGAGGTGTTAACTGCATGTTTTGCTTCTAGCAGTTTGGGCTTGTTCTGAGGCTATCAATGCCTCTGTTTCACCAAAGTATCACCCCAATTTATACTCTTCTGTTTAACCTTTGCCACTCTCGCTGAGGTCCCCGTCTGTGGCTTTGTTTCCAAGGCATCAGCTGGTGCTGCATAGTTTTAAGTTTTAATCACCTGGTGCCCGCTACCTCTACAGCCCAGCTTTCCCATCACACCTGTCACCAACAAACAAGCCACCTGCGTGCATCAAAAGCCTTTCTGTATGCCTGTTGGTTAGCTAGAAAGGCAGCAATCAGCAACTTTTATACATTTGGGTGTTTAAAAAGTCGAATATCGAGGCTACTGCTTAGATATAATATCATAAGCCCATTAAATTATTATGTTAATGAGAGAAATGCAGCCAAATTTAATGCCAGGCATGCTTTTGTCACAGCAGCAGATGAACTCCAAATTCATTTTTCTCAGTCTCACAGCTCACACAGTTGCTTCTGTTTGGCTTGTGGAGCTGAATACGACCTCTCTTTAACATTCCCCTTGTCTTTCAGCGCCTCTCCATTGCTCCTGCCTACATCTGTTCTGGTAAATCATTTAATCAGCTGATGTAAGTGATGAATGAATTTCAGTATGTAATGTAATTCACCACTTTGATTGATAACCCATGGCCAGAGCCTAACTAATCTGATAACAGATGTGTTCCTGTGGGAGTGTGCTTGTTAGGTTAGCCTCTTGGCTCTGTCTAGAATGAGAATGGCAGTGTGCTAATACTACAAGAGGCTTGTCAGCAGGTCTGCAGGGAGTGAAGGCAACAAACTACATGTCAGAGCCAGCTCAGTAATCCTGCCCTGTAAAAGAAGTAACCTTAACGGTGCTGCTCCACCAGCAACTGAGATCCACTTATTTAACCAGCAGCGATGACAAGATGTAGTGCAAATTACACATCATTACACGATCATTAAGAAACCTTAGGCTCCCAGTCTTAGCAGCACAAATCGGGGTTTCGGCTTTCACTCAACTGAAACGATATTATTATAATAATAATCTTGTAAAGGGCATTAGTTTGGTGTTTAAGTGTTTAATTAGATACGAGAACAACAAAAAAATAATGCCGTTTGCATACCTTCCATTTCATGTTGGTAGTCAGCCCCTTAACATTAAGAGATACTCTGATTATTGTCTGGCCTGACAGATTCAGTTTAGTTGTTGTTGCTGTAGAAGGAGTCGAACAGCTTTAACAGCTCTTGTTAATTGATTTAATATATTATTCACCATGTACGATGATTTCTTTTCCACCATTGGGAAGGGAACACATAACACTTCAATCCTTTACACAAACTTTTGATTGTTCATGTTATATCTCCTTTTATTTCACAAGTCTCATTATGTACTTGCTACTTTCACCCAAGAGAGCATTTTAAGAGATTTTAAACTCTAACATTGGTTCATGCAGTATCTTTAAAAAGTCATCCTGGCTCTCACTCTCCTACATGCAGTTTGTTTTGACACCTTTGGTTTTCCTACCGACAGTCTTGGCAACATGCCTGCAGAAGGATGTTGTGTAATCAGCCAGAAGCTGTCAGTATGTTGGCCTCTGGAGAAGAGAAACAGAGAGAGGCTCTGACCTGTCCAAGACAAGCTTAACGAACCTACAGTCAGTGATGTACAGTAACAAAGTGGAAATGCTGTCTTGCTGTACTTAAATATATTTGTAAGGATTTGTTCTTTGCTTAGTCATTCCTTTCTCATTACTTGTAATTAACTCTAAACTGACAGATTATCACCTTATAAAGTTCTTATGCAAGCAATCACTTATTTGCACATCTAGGAGATATCTAGATGGGAAATATTAGCATTCATTTAAAACATGGTACAAATGAGTGCTAAGGTTGAGACTGAACCATTACAGTAAATTTGTGTACCTTCAATGGGCATGTTGGTGAAGGGAACAGAGGTGATGAGGAGGTAATGGGTAGGTATGGTGTCGAGGAGAGGAATGTGGAAGGACAGATGGTGGTGGATTTTGCGAAAAGGATGGAAATGGCTGTGGTGAATATGTATTTCAAGAAGAGGGAGGAGCACAGGGTATACACGTATAAGAGTGGATGAAGGTGTACACAGGGAGACTATGTCTTATGCAGAACACTGCAAGGTGGTGGCAGGGGAGAACATAGCCAGGCACCATTGGATGGTGGTCTGTAGGATGACCTTGGAGACCAAGAAGAGGAAGAGAGTGAAGGCAGAGCCAAGGATCAAATGGTGGAAGTTGAAGAAGGAAGACTGTTGTGTGGAGTTCAGGGAGGAGTTAAGACAGGTGCCGGGTGGAAGCGAAGAGTTGCCGCATGGCTGGGTAACTACTGCAGAAGTGGTGAGGGGAGACAGCTAGGAAGGTTGGTGTGTCATCTGGACAGAGGAAGGAAGACAAGGAGACTTGGTGGTGGAATGAGGAAGTACAGGAATGTATACGGTGGAAGAGGACGTCGGAGAAGAAGTTGGATTGCCAGAGAGATGAAGAAAGAAGACAGGAGTACCAGGAGATGCGGCGTAAGGCAAAGAGAGAGGTGGCGAAGGCTGAGGAAAAGGTGTCTGGCAAGTTGTATGAGAGTTTGGACACTAAGGAAGGAGAAAAGGACTTGTATCGATTGGCTAGACAGAGGGACCGAGCTGGGAAGGATGTGCAGCAGGTTAGGGTGATGAAGGATAGAGGTGGGAATGTGCTGACTAGCGAGGAGAGTGTGTTGAGAATGTGGAAGGAGTACTTTGAGGGGCTGATGAATGAAGAAAATGAGAGAGAGAGAAGGTTGGAAGATGTGGGGATAGTGAATCAGGCAGTGCGGTGGATTAGCAAGGATGAACTGAGGGCAGCTATGAAGAGGAGAGAGAGGAGGTGTGATGTTGTATGAGGACGTTGGGAGCGGCAGAGTAATATGTAAGAGAGGTGCTGGATATGTATGAGGGCAGTGTGACAGCGGTGAGGTGTGCGGTTGGAGTGACGGATGGGTTCAAGGTGAAGGTGGGATTACATCAAGGATCGGCTCTGAGCCCTTTCTTGTTTGCAATGGTGATGGACAGGTTGACGGACGAGATCAGGCAGGAGTCTCCGTGGACTATGATGTTCGCGGATGACATTGTGATCTGTAGTGAGAGTAGGGAGCGGGTTGAGGAGAGCCTGGAGAGGTGGAGGTATGCACTGGAGAGAAGAGGAATGAAAATCAGTAGGAGCAAGACGGAATACATATGCATGAATGGGAAGGAGGACAGTGGAATGGTGAGGATGCAAGGAGTAGAGGTGGCGAAGGTGGATGAGTTTAAATACTTGGGGTCAACTGTTCAAATTACCAGCAAGAGTGAAAGGAAAGGTTTACAAGAGGGTAGTGAGACCAGCTGTATGGTTTGTAAGCGGAGCTGGAGGTGGCAGAGTTGAAGATGCTAAGATTTTCGTTAGGAATGACGAGGATAGACAGGATTAGGAATGAGCATATTAGAGGGACAGCTCAGGTTGGACGGTTTGGAGACAAAGCAAGAGAGGCAAGATTGAGATGGTTTGGACATGTGCGGAGAGATGCTAGTTATATTGGGAGAAGGATGCTGAAGATGCAAGAGGAAAAGAGGATGGCCAAAGAAGGAGGTTTATGGATATGGTGAGGGAGGACATGCAGGTGGTTGGTGCGATGGGGGACGATGCTGAGGACAGGAAGAGATGGAAACAGATGATACGCTGGGGCGACCGCTGGGGCGACCCCGAGCAGCCGGAAGAAAACTAAAACAATCAACTAAAAGTGGCTAATAAGCTCCATAGGTTGTTTGGTCCAACAGTGAGTGATCCTTTTCATATAACATGTAGTTATTTGGTTCTTTGTTAATATAAAACATACTTAAGAGAGGCTTCAAGTATGCATTTTAATTACTTTTTACACTATTGCCTACAGTATGTATTTCAGGCCAGACACACAGGGACACAGTCCTATGCTGTACACACACAAAACAGAAGCACAAATGTGAAAAGATTTATAACTCCCTTAACGGCTTCTTCCTCTTGCGTTGCCCCCCTCCTCCATAATAACCCTTCTCATCTCATGAATATGCAGACGCTCTGTGTATCAGCACAGATAGGGACGGCTTCTTAAATCTTCCGTTTATGTCCTCAGATTTTCTTTGCTGCTTAAGCTACTCGACCAGATTTCACTCCATCAGTCATATTGCAGTTAGTGGGTGCTTTGCAGCATTATATGCACCGACATGTATCTGCGTGTGTGTATATAAATGCGTGCATGTGAAGGTATGCTAATAATATAGGGCCTATGGGACAGTTAGTATGGAGTCCTTGGCAGCCATCACAGGAGTATCTCTATTACCAGTAACCTCCACTTGAGTGTTTTTCTGCCCGCTTTTTAAATTTCTTATTACCAGTGGCTCCCCCTGTCTGTCGGACAACACGGTGCAGTACAGTAGCTGGGACGCCTTTTATACGTTCACGTTTCCTTTCAAGTAGCAGCGCTTTCCAAGTGCTCCTTCATGTGGTTCACGTGTGTTCTGAGGAAGATATGTGGCAATTTGTGAGCAAGATAAAACGACAGCTAGCAGGTTCTGATTGGGCGAATGTTTTCATCTACCTGCATCAGCCAGAGCTGGCTTGTTTGCATGATAAACAGCCACGTTCCAACCCTGAGGAAAGTCTGGCTTGTCTATCTTTGGTCTATTTCTGTGTCCCCTGTCTTTCTACCAAACCCTTTCTATTTCTGCAGCCATCTGCTGTAATTATTATTATATATTATTAGATTATAATAAAAATCTGCTTGTTGGGTGTTTTTGATATTTTTATTTTTGAGAAACATACTGCTAAACTGTTCTGAGTGTTATTTAACTGGTTATTTAAACCTGCAGTGCGGAACTTTTACATATGAATGAACATCCGTTACATTCAAGCCCTTGCCAAACGAGTTAACACAATGCTGATTGAGCCTATCACCGCCAGATAAATCTCTCTGTATCTCACAGTATACAGAGTTTTTTCATCTCACGTTTTACCACCGCAACAGTAGGTTACGGCCACTGGCCATCTGGCATACTGGGAGAAATCCTGGTGGGCCGGTGGACTGTCCAAAAATATCAAAACATATCCTTTTTACCGGCCCTCTCCGTGTGCCTGTCATTCGGGGTGCGCATGAGAGCGTGCTGCATGCCTGTGTCAGGCAATCACAGCTGAGCGCCCCCCTTTACTCTCACTGCCAGACAGGGGGAGACAAAAGTCCAGCATGCCAGCTTTATTTGTCATTTATTGGCCTACTGTTTACGGAGGTCTATTGTAAGTGGAAAAAAATTTGTGATGGAAAACAAACTCAACAAACTCAATCTAAACAAATGTTTAGATTTGACTGTAATTCAAAATACAGTACAGATAATTGCAAAATTGTATCAAATCAAGACAAACGCCTAAAAGAAGTCTGTGGTTGTCAGAGTCAAGTTCACTTTGTAAGGACAAGAAGCCAGTTTGACCACAGGTGATGCAGTTTCCCAACTGCAAAATCAGTCTTTTATGCTTTGTTTTGCTGCAGCTTTCATCACTTGGCTCAGTGGCTCAGCAGTGTACTGCATCGTACTGCTCTGCTGAATCCATTGAGATCAGCTTGAAAGCACACTGGACACTTTATTTTGAAGTAATGCCTCCATCTCCGACAGCTGCAGAACATGTACAGAAAGATGCTGCTGTGTTTGCTGTCTTTCTTCGCGGCTGCAGATTGTTGTTTCTGTGTGTTGTGCTGTGAATATTTTTTCGTGGATATGAAGATGAAACATTTTGGTTTATAGGGGCACTTGCGGATTGAAAGTAAAAGAGAAAATGAGGTAGAGATGAATTAATGCAGCATCTCCTCTATCAAACCAGGTCTGGTGTACCCTCCTGTTGCTATTCTTTCAGTCTTGCTTCATTTCACTCTGCATACAGTAGCTCCACTGTGGTTACAGAAATACTGCAGACTATGTAGAGTGAGATGGCCCTTCAATTTGAGCCTTTGCTTTAGCAAAGATCCGCGGTACTGAACTGGAGCAAGACCCTTAATAACTTACCAGCACCAGAGGTTGTTCTGTAACTGACACTGCACTCTGATCTGCATGTGGACAGGGCCAGACAGGAAGAGATATTTCAAACAGGGATCAATAAGGTATCAGATTAACAACAATAATAATGTATGGTAATTTAGCATGTTTATGTGCAGGTAGTTTAAAGGACATATTTGAGTGGTCTGCACATTTCTACACCTCCGTCGAGTCTGTGCCAAGCTCTGTATGTTTATGCATTTGTGTGTGAGTGTGTTTATGATCCATGATATTTATGTACATACAGGATGGCGGTGGGCCAAGCTTATTACATTGCTCTGTAAGGGGTAGTATTGTCAGCAACAGCTTTGTGGTGATGTTATGATGACTCAGGCCTGACGTTTGCTGCCTGTCATTCATACTGGCAGTGTGTAATGTCCCCACTTTATGGGCCTACAGTATTACCATGTCATCTGTTTTTTGTTATGTTCTGTTTTGTTCTTTATCGTATGTTTTCAGAAATTTGCATGCTACTTAGTGGAGTATTTAACGTGAGTTTATAGCACAAAGACATGTATATTTTAGATTGCATATTACAAATCATACTATAGTGTTTTAGGGGTTTTTTCACCACTGGTTTCCAGTTATTGTGTGACAATCTACTGAGAACCTTGAAATTTACTTTTGATCAGTACTCTATCATAAGGAACATCATGTTTGCATTTATTTTGTGTGATGGAGCACAGACTTCAAATCAAACACTACAACTGTGTAACAATGTTCACTGTGGTGGATAAGCTATCTCAAAGATTCATGTCTCTGCAAACTGATTTTCATCACATGATGAAATTACTTGAAATGACTACAGCGATGATTTAAAGTGCATGTGATTTGTTATAAATAATCTGGCATGGTACAATGCATAAACCCATTGAAGATTGATTTATGATGTGCTGCATCCCTCTCCATGCAGAACTGTTTAGGTTTTTGACTGGGTTACCCTCCACCTCTGACTACCACTCAGTGTTGCGCCCTGTGGAGATCAGAGGTCCAAGCACTGCTGTCAGGTGGAGGTGCAGCTCTTTGAAGTAGCTCTGTATGCAAGCAGGCATGGAGCTTTCCAAACACCTTATTTTCCATCTACAATCTCTTAAATGCTATTACCTCCGCCTGTCTTCATCTAGCATCTTATTGAAGGCAGCATCCACCTCCCCAGTGAGGTAAACTAAGCAGCACTGATGTAATGAAGTGTGGCTGGAGTGTGTTCTTCTTCACACCCAGTGGCAGTAGTGTGCTGGCTGGCCTGGTTCAACAACAGGCTGTAATTAAGAGCCTCTTTCACCTGCTGCTGGACTGCCAGCTTTTACTTGGATGACAAGTAAAACAAAGAGGTGCATTATGTTTACTACCTCCACCCCCCGTCTGTCTCTGTCACACTTACATATTATCTCTTGCATTCATCCTCCACTTGGATACACTAACATTTGTTGTTTTCAGTTACAGGCGGCCACCAGAGATGTTGCTGTGAAGCCGAAGCGTGCTCTAATTGTTTGAATGCGTGCCTCTGTGTATTAACAGGTGCTTTGCTGGATCCACATTACTGCTGCAATTTTAACTTGGCTGCCTCCGCAGTATTCCCCAGCGTTGCCCAGGGAAACAAAGTTTGGAGGTGGGAGGGTTGGTGGGTGGGAAAGGAGCAGATGATGGATAGACAGAGGAGAGCAATAGGTGAAAAGATGGGCGCGTCACTTCTTATTGTATGTGTTTTAATGATCTAGAGGGCGCTCCCATCACCTTGCGCGGAGCAACAGATTGCAGTTGTCTCTGTCAGTTTTACGCGAGGCTGCCTGGAGCCTTCTGATTGTCTCAGCCTGTTATTATGTCCAGCAGCACAGACATGCCGGCTGATATTCTTCTGATGGCTTGCTCTCGCTGCCCCGGCTGTCAATTTCACCCCTTTTAACTCTCCTCTCCTGACACAGCAGTGCTTCAGAGTTTTCGGAGATTACCTTAATGGAGAGAAAAAAGTGAAGTGCACATGCCTGCTGGGTTATATGTCTTTTTAGCCAGAGCCTTATTGTTTTGAGTGCACTGCATGGCACGCACAACCAGTGAGGACGCCGAAAGAGCGAGATAAGAGAGATGGAAACAAAAGTCACTTTTTTGCTGGCTATTCATTGAAATCCATATGTCTGCCTTAATATATCCACGATAGATAACATCAAGCTCTGCAACATCATAGAAAGTCAACAGCCAGCAGATGAGCTGGTTTCACATTGCAGGACTTCAAATCATTCCTGCGTGGCGGCAGATTATATGGCCCTCAGTTGTCATTTTAAGGTTTAGAACTGCAGCCCCCTCGTTGGTTCTTGAGTTGTGACCTGCAGGCTTTTAGAGACCTGATGGTGCTTAGGTTATATTTAATCCTGCCATGCCTCTCCCTCCTCGTTATTTGTGTTAACTGTTCCCACTGGAGCGTATAGTGTTACAATTGCCAATAGCTGTAGGCCTGGCTGATTGGCTTATTTCCTGTTGCCTGTAGACTTAATAGATGTGCTGGAGTTGCAGTTTGCTGTTTTCACCTACTTCTACTTAGTTTTAACTCTTCTCTCCTTCTTCTCTGGTTAATATTCAGCCGGTCTATCCGCCCTGTGCTGTCACAGCCGGCATCCCACAAGGAGCCCTGCCATGCTTGCAGTAAATTAGGCTGTGTATCAGAGGGAAGAGCTCGCCTTGCCTTCCCCAACCATCTGCGTAACCACAGACCTTCTGGGGAGGACACTGCACTATCAGAGAAACTTTGGGGAAAAAAACTGTCTCCTTTTTAATAACACAGTTCAACATGGGAGAGAAGAAAGTAGTCCCAATACTAATGTTTCCTTCACTGAGGAAAACTACAAATTTGACAGCACAAAGATGATCGAATGCTTGGTTTAATTGCATGTGTGATAAACAGTGAAATATTATGTATATATGCCTCACTAAACGTATAATGCCACAACACACACTTATAACAGAACGCCTTTCTTTAGGACTTTGGTGGCAGGCATTAATACATAGTTTGCCTGGTAAAAATGATGCCAACTGTATTGTTATTGTCTACTGTAGATCATTAATTTCAGCAGCCATTAAGTGCAAACACTTGTCGTCGCCTTGACACAATGTTCTGGACAAAAAGTTTTGTTTCTGGGATATCTTTAAACTGCTGACATGTTTTTGATTTATTACCCTCCTGCTTATTTAGTAACTCATGCCACTTTATTTCCCTGCTGTCTAACTGTGCCCAGTCAAGACTATTGAAATCACAGCTAGAGAAGACCTTGTATGTGCCACCGAGGTGAGACAGACAGTATTCAGAGAGCTACATTATAATAAGTACACATAAGTAATTAACATTTTGCTGCTACAAAGCCCACAAAAACAATCTGTCTGGCATCTGGGAAAATACTTCACCAAAAGCGTTTTTATATAAGCATTAATTACAGTTGCTACTGTATTTTCCAACTCACATCCCCTTTTATAGCAGGAGAGGGAGTACAGTTATATTTGTATCCACCCAAATAATATTTACATGCGTGGGTAAATCCAGCATTAAGACAGGAGTTACTCATGTAGCCTTAAGCTGTTGCAAAATGTTTGATTTAATTTAGCTATTAAAGACTCCAGAGCCGTGTTTGCATTCGTGCAGTTTGCAGCCCTCTTATCATTCTGGGAGACTTGAAGCCTCTTTCACCCTCCACTCCCTCTGACTCACTTGTTTAACATGCCCAAAATATAAAGCCACACCGCCTGCCTCTTGCAAATCCATAAAAGCAAACCCAATCCACTTTTCCTTCTCACCTCCTGATTCTCCTTACCATACCATATGTCCATGCATATAATGAGCAGCACCTTCCTTTCCCGAGTTGAAAGTCCAATTCAGCAGGTGGCTGTAAATAAAGAAAACCCCTTTTCCCACTCTGGGAGTTTGAAGTCTAGGCTTTGGCTGTGGTGATGCATAATAATATTCTGTGTGTGTGTGTGTGTGTGTGTGTGTGTTGATAGTTGTTGTGGGTGTGTTGGCTTATTGCCTCATGTTACGGTCTGAATTTCCCTACATATACTGTATAAATAACATACTGAATGCGGTGGAGACTGGTGACTCAAAGTGAAAAGTCAAGGAGAATATATCTCAGTAAAATGCAGGACAGTTCCTAATAAATGTGAGGAAAAAATGACTGTTTATTATAATATACTAAACAATAAATAAAAAAAATTTCTTATGGTTCATCTTCAGTCTGTGGACCAACCTTTCCTGTTGGAAGGACGTTTTAGGCTTGATCTATTTTTGCAGAGAAAGACCAAATGGAGTCAGACTGCTTAATAAGGCTGCATTGCTTGTTAGAAGTTGTTTTTTGGCTAGTTTTTTGCCCTGCAGTATCTTTTTCTCCATACAGGTAATTTCTCCTCCCCTGTTTGTCTTGTCTTATCTCTCAATGCCCACCACAGCAGGCTCTTTTTATTTAGGCAGTGCAGCCCATGCCTCATTGGCTGAGCTTAGAGATTGTATCGCTTCTGATTGCGGGCTCCCGTTGTTATTCAGGTCGTCTATTATTTAGTTGACCAACATGCTGCACCTTTTCCAGGAGGCTCTGAATCTTTGTAGTTGCAATTGGCATGCTGCAGACCCAGACTTGCTGACAGACATTGCTTTCTTGTGATAAAGCCTTCACCAGAAACCCACCCCATCATGGTTCTTTTATGTAGGTTTAAATGATGATGGCGTTGCGTGGGCTTGCACAGATTGTTTTGGCTGTCAGGGGTATTGTCTGCCAGCTTATATGGAAATATATTGGCAGTGAATGACGAAAGAAAAGATGAATAACCTGTTCCCATTTTCTATTCTTACTCTACTGCCCACACAACTTTTATTCTCGCTGTGTTCAAGATGAGGGCTTTATTAGACAGCTTTGCAAAGTATATCCACAAACTGCAGCTTGGAAAGTTTCCGGGCTGTATCCCAAGCCAGTGGAATACAGAGAGATGCAATTTTGAAAAACAAACAAACAAACAAGTTAATTAATTTTTGCAGGTGTTTGCAAGCCATTAACTTGTTTAGCATTTTGACTTCTGTTAGGATTTAAAGGTTTCTTAATTGATAACTATAAATGTTAGTAATATTGTTTTGTTGATGCACAGTGTATTCTTTGCACATTTTGCCTAGAGACAGCATAGCCTACTCAGCTTTTCACTGTTGTGGATGCTCAGTCACAATAATAAGCCATCGTACATAGGCCCGGCTTTGCCAGCCATTGTAATGGGGCCCTTGAGTCAGGTCCTTGTTAGCTGATGCACAATAAGCTCCGGCCTAATGAAGTGTAAACCACAGATCTGGGAGGGTAGGAGGTTCCAGATGAGTATGGCCGGCGGCCCCGGTGTGTAGCGGAGAGCTCAATGCTAATGTTATTAGCCAGGAGGTCAGTCCATTTCGCCTCACCCTTGCTCAGTTTATCAGCACTTCATAATGGGCTGGATGTAAGGGCAGGGTGTTGAAACAGCTGATCACACTTGAGTGTGATATCTCTCAGAGAATGAGTAGAGTGAGAAGTGGGTTCACAACGAGCGCACACAGTTTGAATGCAGCTGTGTTGGAATGATCACAGACCCTCTGCCCTCAACAGGCTTCCTCTGTGTTAAGGTTTGTCCATCGGAGAGCGTTGCAGCTCGGTTGGACCTCCATCTGGCCCGCGCCCTCCTCTCTTCCTCTGCGTTCGTTAACAGTCCATTTGTTGCTCCTGCCCCAAGGAGACTCCCTCTGCTGCTCACTTGCTCAGCTCATCCTAATGGTGCTGATGAGCCTTTAATGTGCAGATGGTCCACTCCATTCAGCCCATTTAATCCTCAGCACGTTTTACTTTTTATGCTTTTAGTTTAGTGCTTTTTATTTATTATCCATCTCTGAATTGATTGTTTTTTCCACCTGCTTAAAGTGGGAAGCTTATTTAGTAGTTAGTTTGGTCAAATATGGTTAGATATGTTCTGATTTTAAGCAATTTTAAGAAACTATTTCTGTGTAAAACTGCACATTTAACATTCTGGAGGTTATTGTAAGACGCAATTAGCATTCATAGCAAATCATTTCCCCATACGTATGTTAACCCTTATGAATACATTATAATGCATATATAATGCATTAACTAATTGTAATTCAGAGAAAGTGCTATCATTTCATGATAGCTCTTTTCTGATGGTCATTTGATGTTCCTCTGCTGTGTTTGCTTGCACATCTGTGCACAAACACACAAATTAACCCTTGGCATGTTTTTCTTCTAGCCAACGCCGGGGCCTGTTTTCCGAAGCAAGGTAACTCACCGGGCAAATGGCTCCCTCCCTTTTATCACGCTTGAAGTTCATTCGTTTTTCAAGTCACATATTTTTTGTGTAACCATACTGTCTCCTCCTGGCTGTCTCCCTTCCCGTCCTGTGCGCCTTCCACCTTGGGCTGTGTTATCTGTCAGTTAGAGCGCCGATAAAAGGCCATGGGCTGTCAGAGTGACGTGCCTCCTTAAAAACGGATATCAGAATCAGTAACCTCCAGACAAGAGACAGAGGATGTCAGGGGGTTGGAGGGAAAGCTTGGATAGATGGACAAGAGTTGGTGAGAAAGAACAAGGACAGAAATAGCAGGAGTGTTTCCTTGTGTTCCCACCTGACCTTGAATAACTTCAACTTCAACTTCAACTTGTTTCAATAGAAAACAATGAAAGCCACTTAAGATGACTAGCAGACATATCACAATGGAATATCCAGCAAAACAAATTCTGTTTGAGCCTCTTCCTTTGATCTATTGCAGAAGCATTTTACTTTTCTCATTTTCCTTCCCTTCAGAACTTGAAATCAATACTTCTGCAGGGAACTGTTCCGTCCTGGTGGCAAATAGTCTAACATCCCATCTCATTTCTTTTTCTCTCTCTCTCTCTCTCTCTCTCTCGCTCTCCTGTCCCCTCTGTGCCTTATTTTTCCACTCTCCTACTCTCTGCTCCATTCGTTGCCACCTGTGTGTGCCTGCTCTGTGTGTATGTACGTCTCCACCCTGAAATCTTTCTGCATGCTTGTGTGGGTGGTGATTCACCTCCTCCTTGCACACTTTCCACCCCTTCTTTTTTCTTCCTTTCTTTCCTTTATCCTCCCTTCCTCTCTTCTGTCATCATCCCTCAGATCCCGAGCGTGGTGGCAGTCACATGATCTCGACAGATGATCTGGAGTATCCACGGGAGTACCGGACGCTGGGGAACAGCGCTCGGCGGTTCTCCAATGTGGGCCTGGTGCACACGTCGGAGCACCGCCACACCGTCAGCGCCGCCCAGAGTCTGGAGGCCCTGACGAACCTGCACAAGGCTGACATGGAACGCAAGAGGGACGCCTTCATGGATCACCTGAAGAGCAAGTACCAACAGCAGCAGCAGCAGCTGCAGCATCCGCACCACAGCCCACACCACAACCCACCCTCACCCTCACCCTCCCACGCCAGCATGAGGGGCACGTCAGAGCGGTCCACACGAGAACAGGTAGTTCACCACCTCATGAGGATTTCTTACCCTTGAACAAAATTGTGATTGCTGACAATATTTGCTATAGATTAACAAACAAATGTCATTGTCAAATAAATTATTTTTGTTAGCCTTGCTACATTATTTTGAAATACATTTGGCATTTAATTTTCTTTGCGCAAGCAAACTGATCAATACTGTTTGATGACGTCAGTGCAGTGGAGTTGAATGGAGTCATATGTATCGTCAGGCAACAAAAAGTCTCTTGACAGACAATATCCAGAGTGAAAGCAGCACAATGCTGAACATTTTTCTCATTGAGGGAGAGAAAATACATGAGAAAAGCCTGTCAGGTGGTCTTTGTATCGTTTATAATTAGAGATTTTCCTTAAACCATCCTACCAAGCTTTTCTTTGTTTCCCTGCCAGCATTTGTAACACTTGGGGATAAAGTTTCTCCTTTGCTCTTCATCATTCCAACAATTTTTGCTCCCTCCGAATCTAGTTTAAACTTTGACCAGTTTCACAGCCTCAACCTCTTTCTCTCACTCTTTTTCACTCTCTCTCTCACACACATGCAAACACATGCACATACTGTACTGTACACAAACACGCTCTAATTTGTGTGAACACTATTGCAGTGTGTGTAATTAAAAAAAGGGTAAATTCAGTGTAATGACATGACAGAAAAGCACATCAGGGGAGATGGGAGAAAATGAAAGGGAGAGAGAGAGAGCCAGTGAGCGTGGGAGGGCGGGTGAAAGACAGGTGGAGTCCACAGTTGCCGTGGCAACCTCTCCCATATATGGCAAGTAGGGATATCGCATTGCAAAGGTCAGGTTGTGTAGAGAAGGAGGAATCGTACAATAATAAAGAAGAAGAAGGGAGAGAGAAATAACGAGTGGAAGGCAGACGGTTAAAAAAAAATTTAAGCAGCAGCCGGGAGAGTGGGCAAATCCTGAAGTGACAGGGCATTTTCAGCGCACGGGGGAGGAAGCAGCAAATCCCAGGATTTCTTGTCATCTCCTGGATGTGCAGAGCATGGACAGCGAGGAAGGAGGGAGGGGGGAAGGAGGGGCTGGAGAGTAGGGCAACAGCCAGTCAAACAGCCCGCTGCTCAATTAGCCAGCACCAGCAGGAGCCAGCCACCAATCTGCGAATGAGTTAATCGGCTGGTGTTGTAATGAATTAAATAAAGAGTTTCCGCCGCATGTGCTACTGGAGAGCGAGACAGAGAGAGATTGAGTGAGGGAGAGGGAGGGAGGGTTGGAGAAGCAAAGGGAGGGAGAGAGACGGGCAAAAACGCGATGAGGATTCACTGCACCTGACGGACAGCCTGGGATGTCTGGAGTGGTGGACAGGCACAGGTGCACTGCAGGTGAGACGGGACTGGAAGCTTGAAACTGGGAGCTGGAGGCTGTTGTAGAGAGCTGTGTGTGTGCATGTGTGGGATAAGGATGTGCCAGCTGGGATTAGATTCCACGCCTGTTGTGTTTGTTGTGGTGACGTTGTGCATATGCTCAGCAGGCAGAAACCCAGGCTAGACGAAGGCTGAGTGGACGATACTGTAAACTGTACACAGACCCTTTTGTGCATCTCTTTGGGTGGACGTTTATTTGCTGTGCAGACTAGTGTGTGTTAGTAAATAGAGAGAGAAAGGGAGAGAGGCTGCGGTAACGTTAAAACGCCAAACTGGACGAGAGGAGGTTGGAGGGGAAAAAGAGTAAGAATGATTGAGATGGGGGGGGCGGGGGTGCAAAGAGGATGACGACAGAGAAAGAGACAGGGGTGGAGGAGGGGTGATGTGAGTACAGCCTGCTTTAAATGCAGGTCAGGTAATACAGCGCTCCGCTCAGTGAGGCTCCGTCCTTCTGTTGGAGCTCTGTGGCCATATCCAGTGAGTGCACATACACATGCCTGTATACATGGGTGTCTTTACTTAGCAGTCAGGAATGCATTTATCCCTTCAGCTTAGAGTTCTAATCTGACATCTCAAACATACATCAGAAACTCTTTCTCCTTGGGGCTTATAGCATGTGTAATTCAACAGGAGGTTAAAAATGACAAGTACATGTACATTTCAGTTAAGTATTAGAGCCTGAGTCAAGAGTTTCATCTGTCTGGGAGTATGGCTGACAGTACGCTTGACAGTATAAAACAATGTCTTGAATATAATTTCAGCACAGATTTCTGCATAGATTGCTGTGATGATTGCCATTGAGAGTTGTTAAGGGGAGAGGTAATAACATACACTGAGATAGGCCCTCCTCAGTTTGCTCTCATACCCTCTCATTGCAGTATTTGCAACTCAAAGTCCAGGTTCAGTATTTCTGCAACTGTCAGCGGAGCAACGGTTAAAACAACATCAAGCGGTGAGGAATGAATGTGTTTACCTGAGAACTGTGAGTAAGCCTCATTAAAGCAACAAACAGAGAAACACTGACAGAGACAGACACATAAAACCACAAATCACTTCTGCACCATTAAAGCCAGTCCTTGGAGTCATTTAGTTTTGTGGGAAAATAAAATCATTAATGTCTGAACAAGTGAACAGCAATTATTTATGAAGCACCAATGGTGCTCCTGAGCCACTGTTGGTTCAGCAGTCAAGGACGAAGCTCACTGGCTGGCTACACTAAAATGAGTGACACATTATCAGATAGTCAAGGCCAATACAAATCCAACCTGAAAAGACCTCATGTGTTATCTTGTCCCTGAAAGTGACCCACTTTACCCATGACCTCTCACCCCTGAGCCTGACTGAGAATCTGCTTTTTGACCACTCTTCTTCAGAGGAGGTGTAGATGGTTTATAGTCTCACTGTCCTGTGAAAAACATGAACTTTTCATGAACTAAGATGAATAACTTTGTTTTTTTTAAAGGTGTTTCTTTTTTATTAACCAATAATGGAGCATTTAATCCTTTGGGGATCTTCATTGGACAGCGACAATATGGGTTCTAGCTAGGAATTATACATTCTGCTCAGCGACACATCAGAGAGTTCTTTAATAATAGCTGCTTTGACATGTTGGTAGAAAATGTATATGCTATGGGGAAAAGGAAGCGTGGGTTGCGATTATGCTCCATATCATTTTGAATCCCACTTGTCTCTGTGCCAGTGCTAGGCACTTCCAGATATATGCACTGTTTTCTACTGTTTTTAAAATTATACAGAGCAGGGTTTGAGTATGTAGTGTGTTAACACTGGAAAAATAGTAGTTATCTGGATGTAACTCCAGTTCTATGAGTACGTGCATAGTCCTTACTGGCTTCACTATTGGTTTACACCTACAAGGCTCTGTAGCACCCACGCAGCACCCTACCCCTATAAAGCCCCAGTGCTCTCGTCGCTTGTCTCCCTTTGGAACTCAGCAACAAAAAAACTGGGGCCAGCTGGGGTTGTAGTCAGAGGGCTACACTCATACTCATAGAACTGGAGTTATATCAAGGTAACTACTATTTCCATGTTGTACATGCTTCGCCTTCTAACTGGCTTTGCTATTGGCTAAAACCTAAGGCGAAAGCCGTTAGGGATGAGACACTAGTCCGAACCAAGCCACAATCAAGAAACAACAGCGGTCCAATGGTCGAACACCACCTGCCTGAGGGTCTTGCACTGGATTGCCCCCGTGTTGAGTGACCCTGTAACGTGGCAGGCCTTCAGGGAGCAGAGATGACTATCTGCCCAGGTCAGAATGGATACCGCCACCCTGTGTAGAGTTGGGAATCTGACACCACCCTGTCTGTTGAGGTAGGCCACCACTGTGGTGTTATCTGACCTCACAATGACGTGCTTCCTATTCAGCTGTGAGGCGAAGTGGTGCAGCACCTTCTGCACTGCTGTGATCTCCTCAGAACTGCAAGGCTAGTTGGGATAGCATGTACCTGGCTCCCACCTCCTACCTCACATGTAGACATGGAAGTGGCCGGGCAACATGGCGGTGGTTTCTGCTAGGTCGCATTTGCATTGCTTGGGCCGTGCACAGCAAGGAATGGCGGCGAATAGTCAATGCCAATGAGACTTTAATCGAATGAATGAATGAATTGGTGATCAGCGCGGTGTGTGGGAGTTTCCCACTTGATGAGGAAGCACTCATTTTAGTGGGCTGTGGGCTAGTTTGCCTGGAACACAGCCTGGCTGCCATAGTGTTTTGGTCACCATCTTGTGTGTGAGCCTTGATGGCCTGCACACAGCTCTCACCTCCAGCATCACATGTAAACACAGAAGTGGTCGAGCCAAAATGGCGACATGGGGGGGAGTCGGAGGGTAGGCGCTTTGCTTCTAGTATAACGCCAGCCTGTGGCGTTAGGACGGTGTTGTTTGCGGTAACTGCAGCAGTTACCACTCACACCACTTTCTCAGGTGCCGAGGCAGAGCCTCGTAGGGGTAAACCAATAGTGAAGCCCATTAGAGGGCGAGGCACATACAACATAGAAGTGATAAAACGCCAATATGCATGCATAATAAATCTGCTTGATTTTTGACTGCTTTTGATGGACACTACTGTCCCAAAATTCAGTGTACAACAGAAATGGAGGACTACTTACAGCTACAAAATATTAAAATAAATCAAGGAGAGTGGTGAAACTGCTCCAGGGTTTATTAGCTGTCCCATTCTGAAAATTGTTTGATTGACAGCACACACCTTGTATAATTTCCTAAATTGATTCCTTGCATACTAACTGCAAAGAATAGCAGTATATGTAAATTAGTATGTTGTACATGTTAGTGTTTGTGTTTCGTATGGAATGGGGACACAGATTTAACTTATACAGTATAAAATCTGTAAATGGTTACTCTGTGTTAGATTTAGGATTAGTGGAATTATAACACTTAATACTGTATCAAGACCAAACAAGAATTCCACAAAAATACAGAAAGAGAACAAGAAATGGAGAGAGGGAGAGGAGCATCAAGTGAAAAAGACTGTCAAAAATTGGCATCAGGACCAAATGAGGGAACATTAAGTCGAAGATTAGATTACAATAAGGTAATAATCAGTTCAAAATGCTCTCTTTGATGCCTGTGTTTACTGAAATAATCGAGGTCTTTGTTGAGACCATATTAAAATGGAAGGCTGATAATGAAAAACCGCCAACTATCATAAATCAAAACTTTCCTGTCACTGTTTTTTTATTTCTGTGCCAGGAGAGTAATATGGGTCCTGCTGAATAGACTGAAAATTGCCTGTAGATAAGAATAAGAACTAGAATAAGAGTTTGGATTAGAATTAAAATTCATGAACTCTGCCCAATCTTTTTTAAATTTTCCATGTCATTTTGAGGTATTTCTGGGCCATCAGTGGCTTGGCCTGGTTTTGACTGTGGGGTGATTACGTTTTAATGGAAAGCTCACTTCCTGAGGCCTTTGCCAACATGTGAGCACCTTTTCATACATGGCAGAGCAGAGGGAAGGGCAAAGGAACAAATGATACAGCATTCATCTGAACCCCACCACCTCACCTGCTTATTTTCACAAGCAGGTGAGCTGGTGGGGTTCAGATGAAAAGAGCACAGCAGGTGAATCGAGAGCGAAAGAGACAGGAGAGAGCGAGGACGAGACAGAACAGTCGCTTGCCTGTGGTGGAGAAGTCTGGGAGAGACGCCAACACCAGAACAACAGAGTGGGCTGCTGTTTGATTCGATTTCACTCTTTTCATTTCCTCCCCTCACCAGTTACAGCCAACAGCGCAATCTTGTTTCAGGTGTGCTGTAACCTGACGCCTGCAAAACACAGCCACCCCCTGCATTAACACCAATCAAACTTAATGATTGTTGGTTTAGACAGTTGCATTAGATGAAGCTGTCAGCGATATTAATGAGTTTCATAAATAGCCTGTCAGAAAAGGAACACATCACACAAAAATGATTTAGGAAATGCAACTGATAATGCTTTTTTTGGGAGGATGCATTGGATTTTGTGTTAAAGGCCTGCAGTCAGACTCTGTCTCCTCTTTAATCATGTTTGGTCGATGCACCATTTCTTCTTTACAAAGGTTTCTTTTTTTTGTCAGCAAACATAAGCCATTATTATAGAGGTCAATATCTAACTTTTTCCCTTTGTTTCCTTCTCTTTCCTCTTTTGTCCTTCATGAAACTCCACAGCAACAGCCTAACTACTGGAGCTTTAAGGTCAGTGCTGCGTCTAAGTGTCCCTGTGTTTGTCAATCCCCCATCTATTGTGTGTGTGTGTGTGTGTTCTGTGCTGTGGGATCACGTCAGACTCCTCGGGCATCACCAGCCTATCTCTCTGATCCCCTGACTCCTGCAACACCTACCTCACTTGGCATCTCCAGGCTATTCGTGTGTGTACGTGTGTGTGTGTGTGTGTTGTGGTGGCAGAGATGTCAGAGGTGGCGACAGCTTAAATTTCTCCAGCTCCGTTTAATCTGCATAAGACTGCTCCCTTGGGATTTAAGATACCTCAGTCTGCTAGCATTAATGGCTAGAAGCCATGTGACCTTGCTGATGTATTACTTAGACTGACTGAGACATTAAGAAGACATTTCAGACGTGCAGCTGAGGCATTACTGAAATAATGCTTTGACATTAGCACAGCGGCTTGGCTGGGCTGCTGAATGTTTTTTATCCACAGGTTGCAGAGAGGAAATTTGGGTTGTGTATACTGGAGAAGGCCGGCATCACAACATAATAAAAGTATACAGTATATCACATATGCTGAATTGAAAGAGCTTAGCCTGTTTGTTAGCTGGTATGCTCTGCAATGTGTATCACTTTGATGTGGCATTGTACCTCACAGAGGCTGGCAGAGAGGAGTACTATCTAAACAGTGAAAGTTAAAGAATATATTGATGTGTGTGGGTGTGTGTACGAGGGAAGAGCCCTGGGCATATCTGGTGTAGTCTTCCCTGAATCCCTCCTCACAATATCATTTGGACAGGGTGGAAATATCACTGAATATCAATAGCCTTATGCCCTGGCCCATGGGGAAGGCTAAGCAATTTATCCCTCACTCCCACAAGTACTTTAACCTCAAACAAGAGTGATATGAAATAGAATTTAGAGTGCTGCCTGTCACATAAATCTGTGGCACAACCAAATGATTTTAAATCCTGCAGGACTTTCAGGTGGGTTGTAAAGCCTTGTGGGTATGTGAATATGACAAATGTGACACAAAAAACACAAAACAAACAAATTCGTAGTTTTTTAAATGAAAGATCTTGAGGGAAAAAACTGCCATGTTGCCAAAAATACTAACTTTAAACTTTCAATCAAAACAATGACAAAAGACGGAGTTTGATGACGTCGTAAAGTAGCATGGGATCATGGGAGTTGTTGTCTTCATTGTTAAACAACCACCATTGCCGTACGTTTTTTCTCAGACAGACGGTGCTCTGCAGTCAGCTTCTCCCAGTTAGGATAAAAAGTCAATTTATGACAGACTTTCTGGCCGGCATCCACAATGCTGACGCATGCGCACAAGATGGGGTAAAGGGGATATGACGCCATTGACAGGCAAACAAATGAAACAGACTGTTACCTTGATTAAAATCACGGATTTCTCTGGGTTTGAAAATTGTTGGAAGCATTTGGGATAGCGTGAGTACACAACTCAACAAAATATATAACATAGGTCTAATCGTTTTTAGACATTTTAATGTGGAAAAGTTACATATCGAGCTTTTAAATGCTGAGCTTTAAAATGTGTTCCTTATTTTGCAGTAAGTTGCTGTTCTGTTAATCACTCACTGTGTTGCTTCGCAGCAGCTAAAAAAATGCATCAAGTGAAGCATCACCGAACAGTGAGAGTTAGAATTTATTTATTTGCTCCACAAGGTGCTACAGCGGTAATAAAATGAAAAATGAAACAACCAATTGGTCCAAGTGGCAACAGATCTAAAGCTATTTGCTTTCAGCATACACACTGCTGTTGACACCTTTTATGTTGACACCTCATCCTGCTCAAATTTCACACTAAAGCTTTTGAAAGCCCCATCCTACTCCCTCATCCTACCAGCTCTACTCTAAGCTCAGCTCTTTCCCTGGATTCCTGCCTGCTGAAAATGATCACTAAATGCAACTACTATCTACTACTACACTACTCTCATCTTTTGCCTTTTAAAAAATATGTATTTCAAGGCTCTTATCACATTCTTAACAGACACTTAAACCTTATTTGCTACATTTACAGGTATAGGAAAAAGAACAATGCACAGTTAAATGGATATCTGATGAGAAATTGTCCGGAACATGTTTTGAGGCTACTGTTCTTCCTTTCACTCCTATCAGAAAAGAGAATCGCTACCAGCACTCGAAGGCATCATCTCCCCACCCGAAGAGAACGCCATTTTGCTCCCTTTTCCTTCTGAGCAAACCGATTGCACACTCGCACAATTCACAGCAATTTGGCAAAGCAATTTGTTCCGTGCATTGATGACTCCTGGTATTATAAAGAGACAGGACTCTAGGGGTGTGGGGGTTGGGGAATGTGTGCCCAAGCAGAAGATTGGCCTGAGAGTTGGAAAAGATGGAGAGTAATAATGATAGTGGGGGATAAGCAAGTAGAGACAAACAGATGTGAGACATGGATCGATTTAGGGAGCTGTTTTCTCTTTCCATTTTCTGAAAGTAAGAGGTGTGAAGTTTTTTTTGTGTGAAAAAGAGCCAGGTTATGGGTAAAGAGAAAATAAATACAGATTCAAATGCAGACTGCAATCGCAAAAGCACCTGGATGCGGCTTTGGCCTCTGCCATGAGAGACTGAGGTAGAGGCAGACATGTTGACATAAAGCAGCTCAGCGAGAATCAGAGTTGAGCTTTGGGAGTGGTGGGAGAGGACAAATGAGTGACAGGGGATAAAAAGTGAAGAGAGGAAGACAGACAACTGGAGGCAAAAAACAGACACAAGCTTTTGAGCAAGAGAAAGATATCATTAGCAGGAGAAATGATAGAGAAGCTGGATGAAAAAAAAGAATGGATCAAGAAACAGGGATAAAGTGAGGATTGTGATTTTATCTATTTAACACCTGTCTTTCTTGTATTACCCTGGAGACAAACACTTCATTCATTGTCATTTCACACACGTCGAGCTGTGTCTGACATTTCAGTTGCTAGTGTGCATTCTCTCGCTCAAGTCCAGGAGAATGTCATATCACTTAACAGGAAAATTATTTCACTCAGGGAGAAGAGCAGAAAGAAGAGCCTAGCAACAGCCACTGTGTGATGGGCCAACCTCTAGATCTCCAGGGTTAACCCTTCTCTTTAGTCAATAGCCTTAACAGTTACAGCAGACTTTGTTGTACACTGTAAGACAACATCATTCTATTCTATTTGCTCTTTTTGTATCTTCACAATGTCACATGAATCTGGCAGCTTAAATTCCCGTTACTTACAGGCAAAATGCATACTTCTTAGAACGTGACAACGTGATCTTTTCCGAACTATTCACAGATAAATGTACATTTAGTTGGTCAATAATCACTTTAAAACCTGGTTTTATCTTTTATCATCAAAACAACAATGAAGTGTCAGATGGAATTTGATGGGATGTGCTCTCCCAAACATAAAAAGCCATATATTCGCCAAGGCTACCATTACCTTGACCTTAAAACAGTGTGTGTGTGTGTTTATATGTGTGTGAATGCGCTTATGCTTGTGTGTACAAGTACACAAAACAAGAAGAGATGAGGTCGGAGGTTGTGTTGAGTTTAATGCAGTTTGTAGCCTAAGGTCTGTTGTCGGGCTGCCGTGTCCCGTTTTCCACTCCATTCGCTTCTGTTCCGTGTAAGATCATCCTGTTCTCTACTTGTTCCCCTCTTCCGCCGTGCCCTTATAACAGTGTAGAGATCTTGACAGTAATTGAGTGCTGTTGAAAAAGTCTAGATCACTCTAAAAGAAAAGGTTGAGGTGGATGGAGGGAGGGAGGGAACGGCAGGGGTAGAGGGAGGATTTTAGGGGAAAATAAGAAGGAGGTAGAACCAGTTTCCCTTAAAGGACACTGTGAACACCATCATGTATAGCGTTGGCATGTCTAGCACGACCAGATGCATGACCAGATGGTGTATTCACATATAATATTTACAATGTAAAATTACTGCAGGGATGATTTCAGTTTTCATATCACATAAACCTCCAATATGGAAGTCAATGTTTTGAGACTGTCGGAACAAGGCAAGCTGACTAAGAGCATATATAACAGCAGCTGTGGTGAGCTTACACACATTCACACACAGGGTTTCATTGTCTTGTTGTTGTACACTCTAAGTAGTTGTTGAGAGAGTGGAGCATTACTCATTCACTTTCCCTACACAGATTTTTTTTTTCTTTTTCAGCTGGTCCAGAAATTTGAGTCTGCACACATTGTGAGAAGGGAGCTCAGTCACCCAGCGCCATATTCTCAATTCCCTTTTCAATAGGTCCAATAGGTTATTTAGCCTTGAAATAAAATTCTCACATGCGGCAAGAGTTTGAAACACAAAGGTGCTCTGCCTTTCTCTCTCAGCAGCGCAGAATAAAATGAACACATACTCTCAGGAAAAATCCCCTTTGACATGATTTAGACATGGTGGTCTTTTCAGTCATTCCCGCTCCTCCTGAAAGTTGTTACTGCGTTGCTGTGCCAAATCATATGCTGGGTGTAACTTTTACTGAGTAATGGGGTTGGTTTCAGATAACTAGTTCCATTAGTGGCCACTCCTACAGCCCTTACCAGCCTCATGAGCCAGGTTGTGACACATTACAGATGCGGTTCCAAGATGGTTTAATACCTGCTTTTGTTAAGTGTAGAGTGTAATAAATCTTATCAAAACCTTTATCAGCTGCCTGTTTTTATAAGGACTGAGAAGTGATATTTGCTCTACTAAATCTAAAACATTTTTCTTTTGTTCTTAAAGGAATAGTTTGACATATTGTGAAATACACTTATTGGCTTTCTTACCAAGAGTTATATGAGAAGATTGATACCATTCACATATAAATGTAAAGCTATTGCAAGCAGCCATTAGCTTAGCTTAGCACAATGACTGGAAACAGCTAGCATGGCTCTGTCTGTAACAAAATCCACTTACCAGCACGTGTAAAGGCCCCTAATTAACATGTCTAGTTTGTTTAATCCATACAAAAAGCTTTGCTGTTTCACAGTGGGTTATGTGCCAGACTATTTCTTGGTCAAGACCAGTAACTTCCTGGAGTCTCCACTGGTTGCCTGGCAACTGCTCAGAGCCAAGAAATAGTCTGGTTGTTACCTTTGCTTTCCCTCAGTTTCCAGTCTTTGTGCTATGCTAAGCTAACCGGCTGCCAGCAGTAGCTTCATATTTACTTCACAGTCAAAGTGGTATCAATCTTCCAATCTAACTCTTGGTAAGAAAGAGAATAATTATATTTCCAAAGGTGTTGAACTATTCCTTTGAATATGAAGTTACTCCATTCATAACTTTTGCTACCTAAAATTGCTGATACCTAAAAGGAATTTATGGGATTTAAAGGGAATCTAATTAATTTAGAGATTGGATTCAGATCAGATAAAATGCTGCTGAAATGTATTTCAGGTCCTACTGTAGTGAGCCAGAATATGACACACTGCAGTATGTGCTGCTCCTCTGTGGTGCTGCTGGCTGTGTTGTTGTTCACTGTGGTCACAGTTTAGATAAATGACCCTATTAGAAAACACGGTGGGGGTTATCTGTCAGCATCGCTGTCCCTCTGCGTGCTCAGACACTGTCTGCCACCACTATCACTGGACACCACCACTATCATTCTGTGTGGGTGTGTGTGTGTGACTAAATTATGTATAATAGTGACAGAAGGGACATACATTATAAAATGGGTTGTTCTGGTTCTCAGTCCTGATGGAGGTTTGTAATTTGCTTAGTGAACAAACGTGTGACAGCATAGCAGTTCATTTAAAGAGCAAATGACAGATATTGGTGATAGTTACTTGTGGCTATGTCCTATTTAGTTAAGGTACTGCTGACTTAAACTTATATCAGTCAATCACCTGCTATTAACTAAATTATAAACGAGTCCGACAATTTATATTTATTTAC
This sequence comes from Scomberomorus guttatus, assembly GCA_038419695.1. Classification (NCBI taxonomy): domain Eukaryota; kingdom Metazoa; phylum Chordata; class Actinopteri; order Scombriformes; family Scombridae; genus Scomberomorus; species Scomberomorus guttatus. The sequence continues at coordinate 3,522,481 of CM076459.1, forward strand.
ATTTATACGCATTTATCAAGAAAAATGTAAGCTAGCTAGTTTTAGGTTGTCCGGTGTGACAATTTGCTGCTTTTCTCTGATTAATTATTGTAAATTGGGTAAATTTTGGGTAACCTTTGGACTATTGGTTAGACAAAACAGCCGGTTTGAAAATGGCAATTTGGGCTCTGGGGCATATGTTTTGACATTTTATTGAATTATTAATCAATTACTTCACGAAAATATATAATTAGTGGCATCCTTAGTTTGCTGTACAGCATTGCCTCCCAATTAACAAAATCTTAATGGATGTTTGAGTGTACTCTGTGTAGTGTTGTGTGTTTATGAATGAATTCAAACAGCTCACTGCTGCAAGTCAATGAGCACAGAGATGGCCCTCTGTGTAGCTTCTGTCAGAGTCCTACATTAATTAAATACTACATTAATAAAAGCCACGGTAGATCTACGCAACAGTTTGACTCAGGCGGAGAAGGGAAAATCCTGGGGAAGTGAGGAAAAAACTGTTGTGGTGTCATGGTGCAAGGAGGAGGAGACAGGCACAGCCACTGTACTGTGGCTAAGGATGTCTCTGCCTTTGCCATCCAAACAATCAACAGACAGCATTCTGGGAGCTCATTACAGCATCCTCTGAGCTGGAGGAGACGCTACAGCGTTTGGGGGATCAGGGAGCCAGTTCACTGAGCTCAGCCCCAGCTGCACTAACAGTCTTTCAGTAAGAGACGCCTGGGCATAGGCCAGCAGGATAAACCCACAGTGACAGCCCGGGATTTACATGAGCTTCTCCTCCCATCCCACAAGCACTCATTTAAAGTTCATAGCAGTGCTGGGACAATAGTTTGGATAAGAGCATGTGGGAGGTGTGCAAAGTCAAGGAAACATGACATAACTTATGCTAAGCTGAAGCACAGTTTCTGCCTTAATTGTCCTCCTTACCCACCATCAGTAATTCAGGTATGTTGATGTCCTGGAGTGCTGGGCCACTTGAGTACGACTGTATTGTGTTTTGTGTTGTACTGCAGTATTCAGCTGATGTCAGATACTGTGACGCTAGTAATTCTTAGTGAATGGCTGGTAGCTAAACCATTGTCGAGGTCTTGTTAATCTTGTTATGTGGTTCATTGTGTGCTGTCTCATTGTGTGTTCACTGTCTCTTTTCCGTTTGGTCTTACTCCATTGGCCCTGTCCAATCCATTCTCTCTGCCTCGATTTCACTTCTTAGTAAATGACTGTGTGTCTCCGTGTGTGTTATCCCCCTGCAGAGCCGCAGTCCAAGGCATTCCCAGTCTACCCAGTCTGGGCTTGCGGACCAGGCCGCCAAGCTCTCCTTTGCCTCCGCTGAATCTTTGGAGACCATGTCAGAAGCTGACATCCCCCTCGGATTCAACCGGATGAACCGATTTCGCCAGAGCCTGCCGCTGTCCCGCTCTGCCAGCCAGAATAAGCTACGATCTCCAGGTTAAGATTTGAAGCACTGCAGGCAGGCTGTGTCGCAACATGCCGGTTGGACTTGAGGCAGATTTGCAGCTGTCTGTTTACTTCATGAAGCCGGTGATGTGCACAGTAATGTTTACAGAAGTAGCAGAATGGCAGAAAGTGTTATACTCTCACCTCATTTACTGTAACAGGTTTAGTTTAATCGAATTGCTCTGCAAAACTGGAGAGGGGTCAGTCTTGAGATAACACAGCTTTCTTGAATGGTAAGAGAATAAGTTTAGTGTGAAGCTGGTGAAGACACATAAAGAGGTGTAAGGTGTAGTGTTTTGTCAGGTACAGTGAGATAAAAAAGTGGCTGTGAAACTAAAGTGGCAGTGACTGATGACGATGAGGGAGGTCAGAAAAAGTAGAACAGCAGAGCTGCCAATCTGTCCTCTCCATGTCTTTATACTAACCACTGTCTTTGTTTTCTTCTCTCCACAACTCGTCTACAATATCTTCCTTATTTTTCCTGACTTTTAATCACTGGTCTTTCTTTGCTTTGTGTGTTCTTTTTGTTTGTCCCGCGGTGTAAGAAGATGAATATTCAGGTTAGTCAGGCGTCAGACTCATCTTTACCTATAAATTCAAGGGTTGCAGCATCAGACAAAGTTTTTTATGAAGTGTGGCCATTTATTGGGTAATTTATGAAATATCTGGTATTGCTACTTAATTATTGATGAAAAGTAAAAGTAAAAAAAAAAAGTTGTTCCAGTAGTAGTGGAAATTCAACCTGCCTCTTTGCACCTTAGCTGTGAATTCTCACACAGCTCCTATTTTTACATTCAGAAAGAAAGAACTGCTGTTTACTCTGTCAGTGATTATTCATGCTGACATCTGATGATAAAAATCATCATGTGGGTCTTGTATACCAAAAGGCAGAACATTTTGATCTTAATTGACAAAACTGTAACATTCAACATGGCAAAACATGCCGCAGATTGACAGAACTACTTTACTACTTGTTCTTTCCATCCACTGTAGCCGTTGCCTTCTGATTCAACTTTCTCCATTCATATCACTCTTTTTGTTTTTTTTTTCTAGGCGTGCTGTTCCTGCAGTACGGGGATGAGACACGTCGGGTGCACATAACCCACGAGCTGAGCAGCCTGGACACGCTGCACGCCCTCATCGTGCACATGTTCCCTCAGAAGTTGACAGCAGGTATGCTGAAGTCACCCAACACGGCCATCTTGATCAAGGATGAGGCGCGCAACGTCTTCTACGAGCTGGAGGATGTCCGGGACATCCAGGACCGCAGTATCATCAAGATTTACCGCAAAGAGCCCATCTATGCCTCCTACCCTGCTGCTGCGCACCTGGCTAACGGAGACCTGAGGGTGAGGAGAAGGGGGCTGTGGGAGTGGGAATTTGAAGAGGGCAAACTGGGTTATTTGAGAAAGAATGCTGTCTGATCTCCTGTAAGTCTGACGCTTGACAACTGAGCCGTCAGTGAGAACTGCTCTAAGTCTTTGCCTCTAAAAAGAGGAGCAGTGTGCTTCTTTGGCAAGGTAATAGTGTTTTTTTTTTAATATTTCAATGGTAACTTTGACAGGCTGTTGCGGTGTATGTGGGTTAGTAATTTAACAGGTATTCCTCCTGGAAGTGAATTTTCTTATCTTCAAGTAGGCCATCTGTTGCTGTGCAGACACCAGAGAACAATGTTCCTCTGTAAAATGAGCATATTTTAACATCCAAAGCTATTTCTGCTTCAGTGAAGATCAAGAAAGCCTGGGGGAGACCTTTTTTAATTATTTTTTACAAAACCCTGCTTACCATCTGCATTATTCACAAAATTCTGAGAATACAGCTATTAACCATGCAAGCAGGCAGGGAAAATATGACAATTGTGCCTGTGTATTTTGTGTGTGCATATACTGTGCTGTACTGTATGTGTTGTGCTTGTGTTTGTTCACGCCTATGTAAGTTTGTGCCTGTGTATACAAGAAACAGAAAAGGCAAAAGTGGTAAAGAGACAGCTGACCAGCACCCATAAACTGCAGAAGCATATCTACATTTAAATACACCCTTAAGCTAAGTTTGATACCAGGAATGATTTAACACTTTTATTGGACAAAAAACGAGAATCATCATCAAGTTACCAGCTATCTTTCACAGTTAAGTGTGAGATGCACAACTCATCTCTTTTTATAACTGTTGGAGACTAAACACGGGCTGCATCTCAACAAGCATCTTTTGCTCCTGTGACTGTTGCTTTCTTGTGGAGCAACGTAAGGTTTAAGCTGTGTTTTTTTTAAATCTATTTTATTGCTCGCTTTAGCTGTGTCCATACAGTTTGTACAAACCAGACTACCTCATATAGCTGTGTGAATATATGTATATGAATTTGTCCCAGGGCGTAAAGGCTCAGCGGCACAAATTCCTTTCACGCTCCAATATCTTCTGTGTATTACACTGTGCCACATGACAACGTTAGCTGGGATGCTGAGGAGCAAATGAAAAGAAGAAAAACAGGGATGAGTTAAGCAACAAAAGTAGTTATGTGACAAGGGAAAGCAGAGTATTTGGCTTTTGAAAGGTGCAGAAATGAGAAAAGTCACAACAGGAGTACACCCACAGCATGAAGGCAGAGGCAGAGGCGGGTTGAAAAAAGCATCTGGGCATATTTAACGATGCTCTGTAAAAAAGGCAGGGAGAGAAAAATGAAAGCTAAATCGAGAATGGTGGACATGATTAAGTAGCTTTGTCACCATTCTGCTCGAGAGAATAAATACTTATTTTCAGATAGGAGATTGCCCTGAATACCTGCTCATATTAATTTCATGATGTACCAAAAGCTTTAGCTGAGGACAGAAGAGAAAGGACTACAGGACAACAGAGCTGGAATTGGGCATATGTGACCTCCTGAAATCTTTACATTTTGGCCAGACATAATTCATTTTCTTTTATTCTGCCAGATTAAAAAATCATTTAGAGACTAAATTCTTTTGAATTTCATCATAATCTATTGGCATCCTCAGACTGTGAAAGCCCATCCAGTGTCACTCACTGGTCTTCATGTCAAACTGACACAAGGGGAGCATAGCGTTCTCATCTGTAGGTCTCCATGGTAACTTGCATCCCTGCCTTTTCATTTCAGAGGGAGATGGTGTACTCCTCTCGTGACTCCTCCCCAACTCGCCGTCTCAACACCCTCCCGTCCTCTACGGCCTCAGCGTCCTCTGGCTCTCCATCCCGTTCACGTCTCTCTTACAGCGGGGGCCGCCCTCCATCCTTCGCCGGGTCCCATCCCCAGCATGAACAGGCCCGACATCCCCACCATCCCTCAGCCGGCCACGGTGCCAACGCAGGCCTGTCTCCCTCACCCAGCGCCATCCTGGAGCGCCGCGACGTCAAGCCTGACGAAGAGGTTTCTGCGAAAAACATGGCACTGATGAAGAACGAGGGGCTGTATGCAGATCCCTACAGCTTGATGCACGAAGGCCGCCTCAGCATCGCCTCCACACAGTCGTTAGCTACCATCGGAGACCCCTTTAGCTTTCCTGTTTCCACTGGCCTGTACCGCCGTGGCTCTGTGCGATCCCTCAGCACATATTCAGCAGCTGCTCTTCAGGGGGACCTGGAGGACTCTCTCTACAAGCCTGGAGGTTCACTCTACTCTGACACATATTCCTCAGCCACACTGGGCATGGGTTTTCGCATGCCGCCCTCATCCCCGCAGAAAATCCCTGACATGCAGCTGAGGGACAGGGACTCATATTCCAGCTCACCCAGCAGAGCCTCACCGGTCAGGCAGACCTTCCGCAAGGACTCGGCCTCCTCCTCTGTGTTTGTGGAGAGCCCAAAGTCAAGGCCCAGCTCCAGTTCAGAGCCTCTGTGTCTGACAGCCGGGCCTGGGGAGGGTGGCAGGGCCACACCTGGTTTTGGTTCTTCAATATCTGGACCAGACCCTGACAGTAGCAGGTCAGTATGACTCTGTGTGATGAGGTTTATTAAGGTATCCTGTTGTCCTGTTCACACAATTGCCTGGTAACCTACAGTATTTTCTAAATCGGCTTCTTATTGTAAGTGATGAACACTATGACCTGCCAATGTTAGAATGAAACTAGTTATTTTGCCTGAGATTTCTGTATTTTTGTGTTTTGTCTGTGCACTTTGCACTGCTTTAAGGTGGGCAGGGCTGTGTTGTGACAAGTGACAGGTCAATCAAATCAGGTCAAATTATACCCATCCTATTTAGATAAAGCAGATTAGCTGAGCTTTAAGGATTAATTTATATCTAAGTATACTTTTTTTTAGTCACAAATACTTTATATTGTAGAAAAATACTTGATTTGAAGCTTTGAAAAGTTTTACGGCTTACTTTACAGTTTTAAAAAAATACACAAAAAAAGATTTTTGGCCATTTGCATCTAATCCAAGTTTTCATTCACATTTGTGTTGGTGCATTCAGTGTTTTGTGATACAGTTGTGGTGTTCACTATTCTAGGGATCATCGTCTGGAGCGCATGGAGGCCATGGAGAAGCAAATAGCCAGCCTGACTGGCCTGGTCCAGAGTGTGCTGACCAGGGCACCAGACAGTGACAGCACGTAAGACTCTCCATTATACCCCATTAACCCTCTAAAAATCACAGATACAGCTTCAGCTCAGACACATAGGCAGGATTATCGACAGGAACAGCAGTGGGCTATTATCAGGGCCATTATCAGCTCCATAGCAGTGAAGTGGTACACTACTTTCTGTGAGCACAGCACAAGTACAGAGCACTAAACATTAGCTGCAGGGCACAGTGCTATTGATTTATACATTGATACATAGAGATGTGTAAGATAGCCTTTCTCTAGATTTTGAGTTCCTCATTCACATCGTGCGTTGTTATCACAGCACTTCACCCTTATGAACACAACTGGGGCTCATTAAGAAGAAGATAACTTGAAGTAATCAGTCTGATGGTGTCCAGTAGTGGTGCTGTTAGCGTTAGCACTGTAATTGCCTTGCCCTGTGGCCGTTGATCCTCAGATGCGGCCTGCTGCGTCTCTGCATGATGGCGGGCTGCCCTCCGGACCAAGGGACGGAGTTCTCACGGCCATTACCTTTCTCTTCCAGCGAGAAGACCGAAACCAACAGCGACGGCTCCGCCACTGGAAGTGAGTACAGCAGCGTAATGGGGACCTGTGTACCAAACCGTTAACTCAATAGTCTACCTGTTACTAACACTGTTGACTATTTTGTTTTCCTGCTAACAATGCCCCAGAATTTAGCCCAGGATGATGGACTCAAACAAGCAATGATGATGACCTCCTGGTTTAAGTCTAATTTATCCAAATTTGACAAAGCTCTAACAGTGGGAGGGAGGACAACATCAGTCCTGAAATTAGGGGAGATTTTTTTTACCTCATTCATCTCTTTTTCTGACTTTTCTGACTTTCACTTTCTTTGTCTCTCTCTGTTAACACTGAAGTGTTTCATTCCAAATTTGAAAACAAAAATGATGGCTGGTAGAGTCCACTTTATTAAATTGTTCAAGATAGCGGCTTTTAAAGGAACAGACTAATGTTTTGGGAAAGATACTAATTGTTCTACCCAGATGATAAATTCAGTGTTAATTTCAGACTTTATCCTCACTAAGCACAAATCCAGGAAGCCAGAGTAAATGCTGGTAAAGCTCTGTCAAAAAAAAGAAAACTGATACCCTCTAACACCTTCAGAGCTGTTGAAAGGTGTTAAACAAACAAACAAACATACAAGACTGTAAACATAACCTCCTTGGCAAGGTAATAAGACAGACAGCTTTGAAGCAGTTCTGGAAGCACAGAGATTAGATTTCTTTAAGTAAGTGTATTTCTCAAAATATCCAACTGTTACTTTAACTTACAAAGCAAATGTTTTTTTAAGACAGAATTTTTGAAATACCGATATGAAATTGAGGAAGGAATCATTTCTCCAAACGTGTAGCCTACTGTATATACAGTATACTGAACAAAACCCTTTGATTATCTTCCTTCTTTTCTCTATTTCTGTCCTCTTTTTTGTTCTACGCTGTTGATATATTTTAGCGCTTGGCTCAAAAAGGCAAACCTTCACAGGGCCAGTGCAAGGACACAGGTGTCTTTGAAGCTTCTTCACAAAGTAATGCACTGCCAAAACACTAAGGAGTCATTTTCTCTGCAGTAGTCAATAAAAATGTTCTCTAGGATCATCATTCTGTAAATATGAACCCTGTAAGACTTTCCTTTCCTCTCCCTCTTTGTCTCTGTACCACCCTCTCATTAATTTCTCGGTAACGGGCGCACTCTTTCTATATTCTAGCTGGACGGCTGAAGAAGAAAGGTAGTTGCCATCTCCTACTCTATCACCCCTTTTTATTTCTCCTCTCAAAAATCTCTCATGGCTCTCTGCCCTCCGTATGGGTGTGTGGTGTTGCTGGGTACCTGGCGCTGTCTATCCTCCCGTCTTTCTGCTGGTTGGTTTCCCGGAGTGCGGACCCTCCCTCGTCCTGTCCCTGTCTCTACTTTTTGAATTTCTGCTTCTTTATGCTTTGGGGGATTTCAGAGGGTCGTTTTGTCATAGACAGGGCACTCCTTTGTGAGTGTGTATGGGAGTATGTGTGTGTTGAGGAGGCATATGTGTGTGTGTGACAATGACTGGGGGAGTCAACTGCCATACTCACAAAGCCCTATGTTAAGATAAGAGCATGGTTATCCCCCTGTGTGTTACTACTGAACAGACTAATTGCATTTCTACCTGTATATGGGTTACTAATAGCATGAGCACCCGTTTCCCCTTGTGGGCTATTAGAGTTTTGTGAATATGGCTTTTATTTGCATTCACACACTACACTTGGTCCAGTGTGTGCATGTGTGAGTGTGTGCCCAGATTTTGTGTGTGTATATACATTTGTTTGGGCCTGTGTGCTCTGTGTGTGTGTGTGTGTGTGTGTGTGTGTGTGTGTTACTGTTTGTATTGTGTGTCATGCAGGCTGACTGCAAATCTCCCCGGAGCACAGCCCAGCAAACTAACTAATTTGTTTCCCAACGACCTCCCGGTGACCCCCATGTCCTGCTCTGTGATTGGCAGCTCATACACCGTCGGCACCTCTAGCTCTTATGCCGCCGCCACCTTCTAACACAACCCCGGTGAACAGCGTCGGCCGCTTGCAGATGCAGCTCCACCTGCACGGTCTGCAGCAAAACGCCACCGACCTGCGCAAACAGCTCACCCAGCTGCGCAAGATACAGGTATATTTTATCCATCATAATTGTTCCGATGATTCTTAAACAGTCCGTTCTCCCAAATTATGAGCAAAAACATACTTGCATTAGTGGCAAGTAAGCCATGCAGATACAGTAGTTTTATTTTCAGTAGTTTTTAGATTTAGATTGTGCTTCCTCTCCAATAAAATGGAGTCAACTGGAATTTTGTTTGTGGTGCTCAAAGCACTGAAAATTTATATTTGAAAAATTCAACAGGAAAGTTTATTTCCATAAATTATAATTATTCTATCCACTACTTTCTACCAAAGAAGTAATCCCGTAATAAAAAGAAGTAATTCAGTGGAATATTCCAAAATAACCGTGTCAATGGGTTGAGATGAATCCAGTGATTTTCTCGATTAGTCCAAATGACGTACTAAGGGAAATTCTTTGCAGGCTCTTTTCTATCTCTCTGTGGATGACGTGCAAGTCATACACAATGTGAAACCACACTGCAGTTTACATGTGGTCTCCTTTTGGTGCAGAGGTCCACAGATTGCCTTAGAGTTGTAGGAAATGGCTAAATTAGTCTCTAATATTTGAAGTATTTCCACATTCTACATTCATGATGTAGAATGTATGCTATATTTAAACACACGTACACAGGAGCACTGGTTTTGATGTTGATTTGATCTTTACTTCAATATCGTATCTACTGTAAATAACACCTGTAGGCTCATAGCAGTGATGCATGACACATTGAGAGCATTGTATCTTTTGATGATTAATAATGAAACAATGTATGAAAGATAAAAGCTCAGGTTCAGTTCACGTCACGTGGTATTCTACAGAGATATGGAAAGTCATAATGGATTCAGAATCAAATGAAATATCACAAGGAAGGGTTAACAGAAGCAGGGAGATGAGGTCCTCATTTATTCCATTTATGTCTGGCAAGTGGTGCCATGGTTACTGTAGGAGGAGTCAGGTAGCGATGACAAGTTGGATGCTTTCAGCGGCAGAGGAGAGAGAGAAGAGATTCATGTCTCTTGCAGGTGAAAAGAGAAAGGAGTAATGGGAGTGACAGAGGATAGGTATGCAGTGCCTTTTATTTGTTCTGTAGCAGCAGTCACAAAAGGCTCCTTGAACTGGCTAAGCAGTGAGACGGAGAGGCAAACAGCCAAGGCTTTGCTGTACCCTGAGAGGACAGTTTGCTGTTTACCTGTCTGTCTGCCCAAGTGTGACCCCTGCACCTGGACAGTGTTGTTGCCCATGGCGATGGCCAGCAGCTTAAATTTTACATGTGGCTCATAAATTATACAGAAGGAGGGTGCAGGAGAGACAAGCAGCCGGGAGAGAGCGAGTACAATGCTGCAAGATTTTTTAAAAATCTAGAAATGTGTTTTTCTAGATATAAGTAATATATATTTTTAATATGTTATCATAATCCTTGTGTTTGGCCAGCTCTACATCATCATTCATGGCAGAGTAATGGGAAATACTGGGTAATTTTAAATGTTATATTGTTGTCTTGTTTTACTTCCTGGAGCATAAGGCTGATCAATTATTAATTTTTCTTGCTTACCAGGTGCTTTCATCTCAGGGAGTTGTATTACATGGAGCACTCCTGTAGAATATTCCTTTCATAACACTGAGAGGGAGCTGAGTTCACGCTCAGTGCTTCTGTCATGGACATCCTTGGTTCTCCTCAGGGCATCCCGGCTTTAAGTGTTAGGGGAAATATTATGCGCTCATGCTAATACGCACAGGGACACCACAGACAGCTCCTAATCTTCACGGGTATACTACTTACTGCATTTTGCTTCCAAGAACAAGGCGTTCGGTATGAAGGCTACAACTCACAAGCAATGACTGAAAGAACACATAAGCAGTCAAGGATAGAGCAAAATGTTATTCTCGCGTAACAAGGCAGAGAAGGTCGTACTGTAAAACAAGAGGCCACAGCCTGAACCCTCAAGGATGGGGCAAAAGATGTGCAATATCTGTTTTTGAAAAGCCTTAGACAGCTCCAGTTCTCCTCCTCATTGTCCAGTTGTTATGCTGCAGTGGCAGGGATGGGAGATTTCATGACTTCAACAAGCTATTCTCCTGAGGCTAGAAGGGCTAACATTGATAATATACCTTTCCAAAGTGTACAACATGCCCTGCTGTTGTAAGAGCAATATGTGTTATCTGTAACGTTCTGTTTGAATGTGTGTGTGCGCGCAGATGGACAACCAGGATTCGGTGCGAACTCTGTTGAAGCGGACAGAAGCGGAGTTGAACGTGCGCGTGGCTGATGCTTTGAGGAAGCAGGAGGATCCTCTGCAGAGACAGCGCCTCCTGGTGGAGGAGGAGAGACTCAAGTACCTCAATGAGGAGGAACTCATCATCCAGCAGCTCCAGTCAGTAACAATATAAAAGTATTAAGAGTACTGGGCAGTAATGAGAGGGCTTTACGGTTACTGTAGAGGAGGACATGGTTGTTTAAATCCCCAGTCTCTCAGTAAATCTTGAGTTTTTTTAATCAATAATAATCAAAATGTGTTCATCTGCAATTCTTGTATAGTACTAGTATGAGTGCTTTTTGGTTAGTGTATTCATTACATAGTTATACGGTTTAAGAGGAGTTTTTTTTAATCACATATTTGATAATTGCTTCAAACATGACAAACTTCATATCTGCTTTATAATTAGATGACTCACACGGTAATGCAGTGATAGGATGGAATTGTAACTGTAATTAAGCCCGGCATAGAGCAAGATGCTTATTAAGATCTGAGGTATGAGACAGTCCAGCATCTAATTGAAGTGCCTGCAAAACCAGAGCAGAGAGTTACCTTGACATTTAATAATCAGATAACTTGCTTCAGTAATTCCTGAGTCTCTCTGTGAGCAGCATAACAGCTCCTGAATCTCACTCTGAACGGCATTTTGATTGCAGACTAATTGGTTGAACTGTTAGATGATCTCTGCTAATCAATGTCTGTTATTCTGCTTGGCTAATGGCCAATTTATTTTGGTTAATTATACATAGAACTTTGATTCATTTCATAACTTGAAGCAGATTTATTTGACTTAAGTCTGGTCAGACCAGGCACACATTGGGGCTGAGCAAACTTATATTTGTAAAGATTTTTTGTTACTGTCCATGCTCCTGAAAATGTTATATACAGCTACTTCAAATGTACCACTTTTTACCTCAGTTGTTGCATGAAACCTTTTAATACCCACCCACACTCCTCCAGTTCAGCTGTCTAGAGCTGTTCATCTAGCTGCCAGTTGATTAAGACAGTTTATTGGCAGGAGTTCTACTGAACTTGAATAGCATAATTCTGAGATAAATATTCAGTCAAATTTAAGTGTAACAGAGGAATGCCTGGTGTTCCGCCTTCTGTCTGTTCCATCTCAGCGACCTGGAGAAGTCAGTGGAGGAGATCCAGAAGGAGTCGTCTGTCAACCACAAGCTGGTGACAGTGCAGGAGCTGGAGGAGAAGGCCACTGTTCTGAGAAAACTGGGAGAAACCCTCACAGAGCTGAAAAGTGAGTCATGCTGGCGCATTTCACATTATATGCACAGGCAAAAAACAGAAAACGCAGTCTTTTACTCTGGCAGACAGTTTATAATGCACTAATTACTCACCAAGGCACTGATTATCTTTGAGTCACCCACAGCCAGTCTGTCAAATATTTAATCAGTCTCAAATTGCTCAGATTGCTCATTGTCTTAATGAACTCCTTGACAATTTACAGTAGTTCAAAAATGTTTTGTTTGTTCACCGCAAAAGGCTTTCAACATCTTTGACCAGTTGAGTTGTTGCTTCGTGTGATACTCCTCTGCTTTCTCCTGCAGATCAATTCCCAGGCCTGCAGAGTAAGATGCGGGTGGTGCTCAGGGTGGAAGTGGAGGCCGTCAAATTCCTGAAAGAAGAGCCACACAGGCTCGATGCCCTGTTAAAACGCTGCAAGACCATAACAGACACCCTCGCCACTATGCGCAAGTATGAACCTGCTCTGACTGACAGTACCCGCTTTAATCTTACAGCCCTGTATGTCCTTATAGAGACTTAGTCTATTGTACAATTTTAATAATCCTGTAAATACTGATGGAAAAGCATTTGTCCAATAAATTCCTACATAGTGACACTTGTAGTGAAATATGTCCAACATTAACTGACATGAAAAATAATAACAGCTTGCCCATTTGTATTCAATTTGAGGAAGGCTTTTCTATTTGTTCCTCTGCCAAAGAGATTATGTTTTCACCCCTCTATGTTGGTGTGTCAGCAGAACATTATGGATTTTTATAAAATGTGGTAGACAGACGGGCTGTGGACTGAGGAAAATTGATTGGATATTGTTGTTGATCCAGATCAGAGATTTCCGCCATTAAACATTTATTGTTTTTAAGCCAAAGCTCTGAAACTAGCAAAGATAGAGAAATGATCAATCATAGTATATGGAGAAAAGTCCTGAAAGGTGCATTCAAGCAGCTAGTATTAACATGACCACTTGTCATTATTGGTGACACCCTGATGAAAGACTCTTTTCAGTCACATGAATAAAGGCTTTTTAATTGTATGGTGAGTCTGGACTTGAACTTAAAATGTGCCCTTCAGAATTCTATCTTCTATCTCTTAATCAAAGATTAGGAGATGCTTTGTGTCCAAAAAGCATCTCACATTCTGGTTTAATCAACTGATCAAATTATGTTATTACTTTCATATTTGTGGCAGCAGCAAGTTGGAGATTTATTCGGCTTTGGCGGAGGTTTGCACTGTTCAGAGTGTTTTGAGTTTTTTGGATTTTTGGCATTCAGCAACAATTGTTTTCACTTCAAGTCATGGATTAGTCATATTTTACAGTAGTTTCACAGAGTTGATTAATGAATTAATCTCCCGTGTCTCACCAAGGCAAGCGAATGAGGGTGTGTGGAAGAAGCAGGAGGACTTTTCTAGTCCTACATCAAAGCACAATGAGGATTTGCGAAAGTTTTCCGACTTTGACATTCCCACCAGCCCACCCCTCACCATCAATGACCTTGGTGGAGGAAACAGCCTGTCCAACTGGAGCCCTCACGCCAGCCTCAACCGTGGCCATGGGAACCCATCCGGCCCTCACAAGGACAATCACCCCCCTGTTCCCCACAAGGGCAAAGCCCTGGAGGAGCTGGAACGCCGTGCTGCTGCTGACAAGGCTTTGTCCGTGGAGGTCCGACTGGTAGGAACGATTTGTGCTGTTCTTCACATTTTTCTTCTCTTTTTTCAACATGTGCGTGGTCTGGATTACAAGTCATATCACAACAGTACTGCAACACCACAGTGGCTGTGTGTTTAGATTAATCTCTTCACTCCTCAGGCAGCAGAGCGGGACTGGGAAGAGAAGCGTGCCAGTTTGACCCAGTACAGCGCCCAGGACATCAACCGGCTGCTGCAGGAGACCCAGGCTGAGCTAATGAAGGCTATTCCAGACCTGGACTTTGCTGCCAAACAGATCAAGCCCTCCTCCAACACACCGTCCTCCCAGAACCCCCAGAGTGGGGTGGGAACCCCAGAGCACCGCGTCAACAAGCCGCAGCACAAGCTTTCTGGGAAAGAGGGAGGATCCAGGCGTGGCTCTGGTAAGATGGAGAGTTCAGTGCTTCAGTCTACAGCATTTCAACATTGTCAACTTTTCAAGAGCTAAGAAAAACAAACTTTGTTTTCACGGTAACCACCATGCATTTTTTATTTAATCCAATTGGTTTTAAAATACCTTTACAAGCCCTGCAGGTCATCAGATTTTCTAAAGAACACATTTTATATAAAACCTAGATAAAAAAGGAAAATCATCAAAAGTGGAGATACTGTAATAGTTTAAAAAAAAATGAAATTAGTCACTCAACACAGCATTCAGTATTGAGTAAAGTAGGTTTCCCACACTACTCGTAAATGCCTCCTAGCTTGCTCTAAAATTATTTTTAATGTATCACTGAAGTATGACTCATTTCTAAGATCCTGTGCCTGTAATACTTCTTTTGCCAGATGAGCTTACAGTGCCTCGATATCGCACAGAGAAACCCTCCAAGTCTCCTCCTCCTCCACCACCTAGACGCAGTTTCCCGTCTTCTCCAGGCCTGACCACCCGCAGCGGCGAGACCCTTATTCCTGGAAAAAGCATAAAGGTAACACAGTGAGAATTCACACTCATGCAGTTTTCACACGTTCACTGTATTGTATAAAGTAAGTATTCTGCTATTAAAACATTTTGTTGACAACATCTTTATCCAACACAGATCTCTTTCAAAGTCTTATAGAGAGGCGGTAATGGAAGCTAAGCTCTTTTGTAAGTTTTGCAAACTTTGGACATGGCCTCAGAATCATTCGAACTTTGTATTTGTAGAAGACTGAATCTGAGGAGACCGAAGGCCAGAAGCCTCATGTGAAACTGAGGAGGACAGTGTCTGAAAACCCTCGTCCTGCATCAACACCTCCCACACTAGCAGCTGGGGACAAGGAAGAAGGAGAGGAGGAGAAAATCGCTGCTGAATTAGAGGTAAACTAAAACATTGATTGTGCATTATGTTGAGTATATCCTCAATAAGAAGTTCAATGAGAGGGAAAACGGCACCCTTTTTTATTATTTATGTTACAACCACAATCTGCCACTGGGTTTTGTGCGCACACATACTCACAAGCAGATATGCTCACCATCATTACCACATGTTCAAGCAGCAGGTGCCATATGTCCCCCTGCCCCTGGCACTGGGAGAGCCCAAAGATCACATACTGCTCAGTCACACACATCATCACCCAGGGCTCACAGATCACAGCCAGACAGATGGACCCTGATGGCAGCTTGGACTGTGTTTGAGATGGCATGCCTGAAATTTGATGGAACGCAGAGACAACAAAAGCAGATTTTGATTATTCAGTGGCTGTTGTGTTTTTGTCCAAACATTTATGACCATTTTTGAACCTCCCTTTTCCCCTCCTCAGCTATTTGAGAGAGCCCCACTCAGGCTCGCTCTGCCCCCTCCCCTTTCCCTGCCTGTTAGCCCTCGCACCAGGAAAAGCATACCCCCCTGCAGACTGGACCTGTGGCCCTCTGAGGCCCCAGGCACTGAGGTAACACTCTGGTTGACCCCGAGTGCTGTGGATTGCTGCCCTATTAGGCCTCTGTGTCTATTCCTTTAACCCCTCTATCACACACACAGAAATCACTAGCAACCGCTCGGCCTCTAGCCACATCCACTCATGCACTCCTCCCGTCTCCTCAAGCTGAAATTAACACCAAGTCCCTCTTCGGCAGATATTATTGCTCACCAATGTCTCTTTTTGTTGTTGATGTGCATGCATGCTGTGTTTAAAAAAAATCCCTACCACAAATAGGTAGAGCACACCAAAGCAAGGTCTTACTTTCACACAATTTACACAGTTTTTTGATTGCATTATGTGGCTTAAACTGTTTTGGGGACTTTGTAACCATATAAAATGGAATTACTTGACATTTGTTTTTACTATTTCAATTATTTGTAAACACAGAACTTGAAGTTTAATCTTTTTTTTGCCACTCAGGGGCAGAAAAACATTGAAATCAGCTGACATACATACAATAGCCGCTACCGTATCACCGGTTTATTTAGTTGTTATGGCTAACACGTTAGCAAACAATTACCTACGTATACATCCAGCAGAGGAAAGGAGCAAAAAGAGCACCTGGAGTGTAAGATTAATATTTGTTGCTATTTGTTGTTGCAGCAGTTTATTCACTAGCTAATTGTTAATTGTGCTAATTTTCTAATTTTCTTTGGTTTTGACTCTGTGAGCAATAAACTTTTCTCATTAAAGTCATTTGAGTCAATGTGAACATCAAACATACTGATTAATATAGGTTTAACTTCACAGAAAGTAATGAACCACTGTGTTAATTAGCAACCTTCCCTCTAACCCTCTCTGGCACATGGCTGTTACATTTTGGACACAAACCCACTCGCACAATCAGTTCCTTTATACACACAATGAATGCATCACTCCTTCACAACCACATAAAGAACATTGTGTGAGTGTTTTTGCAGTGGGTTTACAGTTGATGTTGCGGTGTGTTTTTGTGTGCGAGAGCCAGTTTGTATGTGTGACCAGCAGTAAATACTAAAACACTGTATGAAACAGCTGTCCAGCTGTGCCTTACTGGACTGCTCTATACTTGAGAGGAAGCTGCATGAGACAGACCACACAGGCAGCACTTTTGCATCAGATGCAACAGTAAGGAGCCCGCACGTTTACTGATACGTATGTTAAGAGAAAGTTTTGTAGAAATACATTACGAGATATTAACATTGGAAGTTGTTGGATTGTGCTAAAGCAAAGACCAAATCATTGTGTTTAAATTTAAACCTCAAGTGCTTTCCTCATTTATAGGGAAGGCGCTTGTCTCCTGTCCCCCACATTGTGTTGACAGAGTGTTTGCCAGTTTCACCCACTGCCTCGGAGGATCCTGTCAGAGATACAGCAAATGACTCTGTAGAGGAGAGTCCATCACATGACTGGACTGGAAGGGATTCATTTGGAAGAGAGTTGGGGTCCCAGCGTTGTTTTGAGGAGGATATAGAATTAAAGGAGGAGTTGGCCCTGCTGTTGACAGAGCTGGAGGTGAGGGTGTTGTCTCCCCTTGAGGCCCAGGAGCTCAGCAGGATGATGGGAGGAATTCTGCAGACTCTGACAATCTCACCACACACTAAAGAAGTCTCTGAGGTCCAGCTGAGTGACAGGCCGCTCCTAGTGCTCTTCAGGGAGGAAAAAACAGTCAGAGAGGCCTACAGGCTGCTGCATTCCCTTTTGGAGTCATCTAAGCTGGTGCCTAAACCCAGAATAAAATCCTCCCTCCATCTGGACGAGCAGAGCTCTCTGGTGAAGGTTCTGAGGAGAGGGATCGAGACAGGGGACAGGATACTGACGCTTCAGCACAACACTGAAATTAAGATGATTCCCGAGGTACAGCAGAGTTCAGTAAACACTACTCTTGAGTCCAGTGGATCAACTAGCTCTGTGGACAGTCTAGCCGAACAGAGCCAGAGGAAGGCAAGAGAAGATGTTCGGCGCACCACCTACAGGAGGCTGAATAGCTTAGAGGAGACCATTCGTGAGCTGGAGAACACCTTGATAGCGATCAGTGGCCATCCCACTTCAGAGCAGCTCTACACTGAGACAATCTCCAAAAGCTCTCCTGTACAGATGACTGGCAGTCCGACCTCAGAGACCAAGAAGCCGCCAGTCCCACCCAAGCCATCCTCTCTGAGCCCAGCATCGATCCAGGTTCATTGCTCACACCTGCTGTGCAGATTCCTGCTCTGAAACAGCATGCTCTATTTTGTTTCTTCACTTTTTCTCTCTGGGTGACTTTGCTTTTAAAACTTCTGATGTCTGCTCCCTGATGAAATTGTATTTGAAATTGAAATGATGCAAAGGGGACAGACAACAGACTTGTATGCTCTGTGATTAGTGCTGGAGCTGCTATCCTGCTGAGCTGAGTTGTTAATTGTTTCTTTATTGATCTGTCCTGGCATCTGTTTTCTGTCACTAAATCTAGCCAATTTCACCTTTTGTTATTTTAAGCAGACAATAAAAAAAATAAATGCATAGATAATACATTTCTAATTGCTATTTTTTCTTTTCTTCACTTGTCAGTTCTGTCAGATTAATCCATCTTCTCACCTTTGCCCTGCCTTGAATTCAGCTCTCTTTCATTTAGAAATTGTTTTAAACAAAATAATAATGGTTTTATGTACATCAGCACTTGTCAGCTAACTTAAAAAAAAATATAGAGCACAAAAAGTCAAACAGAAAAAGCAAAAAAAAAAAAGTAGTATTAGTAGCTGACTGCTCAGGAACCTTTAGGAGGACAGAAATCCCATACCGAAGACAAATATCACTTCAAATGCACTAATGACCACATGTTGAACTTTATTACCAGGCATTGCGAGTAGCCTGCTTTCAACTCACCTCCAGTTGACCGCAATACAGCAAAGATGAGTAATTACCAAAACACTTATTGCATTCCTGTGTCAACTGCCACCATAGTGAGGTGTCTTGACAGGTCGTGTAGTATTCCCTGTAGCTGAAGAGTGTAGCCTCCCACTCAGGGCAGGGCTGCAATACTTGACAGTCACACTGTCACGGTGGGTTTTCAGCCCTCTGATGTAGAGCCAGGGAGCATTCCCATGGGCATGGCTGAGGATTACAGAGTCTTCACACATTATTTCATCACTCACAACTTCAACCATGTTCATCATTTCTACATGACCCTTCTTCCTAATCTCGTCCAACGTTTGCTAACGTACTAACCAAATTCACATTGACAAATCCACTTTCCAGCCCCACTGCAGATTTTAATTAGCACATTAGAATAAGGGTTTATCCATCAAGCACCAAGTATACTGTATATTTTATGTCTGCCTCACATCAAGAGAAGGGTGGGCTAAGAAGGAAGACAGGCAGTTGGCAGTTTTTTCGCCTTGGCTCTTTGACACATTTACAGTTAATCTTTTATTAGTTTTCCTGTCAGCTAATGTCTCTGTGTGCAGAGGAGGCACAGTTGATGGAAATTTGAACGAATCCGTATTTGTTTTTGTGCGTATTAGAGAGAGTCGACAGTGTAACTCAGCGGGAAAGATCGTTAAGCACACTGGCTCGTGGACCCTACAAAGAAGCAAGGCTACGCAACGTCAATTTTGATGCTGCATTTCTATATTCTTCTCTTTGTCATTTTCTATTGATGTGAAATTCCGTGAAGTGGATAGTTCAGTTACATCAGCTACGAGCTCTGATCTTAAAAACCTCAGTGGTCTCAGGAGATAGACTTGCTTGCTGAAATCAGACTGTACCGAGTTGATGTGTGTCTGAGGCGTACACTAAAGTCACTGAAGAGGAGAAATGACATGTACAACTGTGTACCAAACTGTGTCCGAGGTCTGATTCACACCCTCTCCTCTTCTTGCAGGGAGGGAATAGTTCCAGCGTTGGTAAGGTTCTCCACTCCTCAGCTGCCTCCAAACTGAAGCACCTGCAGCAGAACAGCACAGACAAGTATAAAAGTGGCAAAAGAGATGACTTCCTGAAGATCCAGGGCCAGCAGCAGGTGCAGTATCATCTTTTATATTTAGCAGGGTCGAGGCACGCTTGATCTGGCAGCATCTGTGCAGAAGGACTGTATGGTACTCTCTGGATTCTCTCAATAATGGTTGCCTTTTCTGGTGGTGATGGCCTAGGCCATAACCATTTTTTAAGTATATTTTAAGAAGGCTTGCACAGAATCGGGGTATAAAATCATAAAAGTGAAGATGATGATCATTATGAAAAGATATTGTATTTTACTATGCCCTCAGTCTGAAATTGGGGCAAAGAGAGGCAATGATCTGCGCCTGCTATAAATCAATACAGATGGGACAGAGAATTCTTTGGATGTGGAACAGTATTAAAAATGTTTCCACATATACAAGCAGCTATGATGACCTTGTTCTTCATATAGAAACACAATTTGTCTTGAGCAACCCTTCGACGTTTTTTTAAAAGCAGAATCTCTGCAAGCTGACAATCTCCAGAACTGCCATGCAGCCAAATCAAGCACCTCCAACTCCACGCCTCACCTCCACTCAGTCTTCTCCTTGTCCCACAGCGTTACTGCACGTCCCCGTCACACCCCACTGCTTAGCTTACATTCATCACACTATGTGTGGCACTCTCTCTAATATTCAAGACATTACCTCATTTTTTTTTTTTTTGTTTTAGAGAGACAACTGAAATGATTAATTGAATTTGAAAACGGTTTAGCTAATGATCAAAAATTCTTTGATGGCAAAGTCACATTATTGTCAGAGTCTCATTATCGTGGGTTTGTCGAATTAGATCAAAGAATCCTCTGCAGGCTCTGTGTCCCACAGAGAGATGTGTGTCAGACAGGTTAAATTGGTGGAGAGTTAGCGCTTCAATTACCTAAACAGTGTTTTATGTTTGAAATTCTTAAGCTATCTCTAATTATAGTATCAAAATTCATTAAAAAGTTGAAAACAGCTTCGCTTAGTATTATGTATTACCATGATATACCAGTTTAAGTCTCAAATTCTGTTTTGATGGTCTTGTCTGCAGAATGAAGTCTGGAGCCTATTGAATTCGAACAGGCATTAAAAAAAACTTTTAATTTTTATAAAACTTACTAAACCTCCTGAAGCTTCTTTCTGTACATTTGTTGTTATACACTTGCCTGATAGCTCACTCTACATTTTTACGGGTTTAATTGGTTTTTGTGTTTTAAAGTAATGTAAGCGACTGGACATAAGGATGCTAAATGGCCTCTGAAGGCGAGGAAATTGAACTGTTGAAGCATGTCAGTCTAGTAAAGCCAAATGAAGATTTTCGCACCTTGCCTGTGCACAGGAGAAAAAAAAAACTTAATGTCAATGTCATTTCCCAAATAACAGGAGCAGTGAAGTGCACCTAAACCTCCATGCCCCACAGAATTTGACAGAGCATTCAGAAACACATTCGGTCTTGAGGATTGCAGAAAAATGAATGTGTTAGAGAAAGAGAGAGAGAGAGAGAGATTGGCGAGATTGCAAGAGTAATGATACTTTGGTCGCCTCAGACTGAGAGAAGATTGGGAGGAATCTCTGCAGTGCTGTGTAATAATCACCCCTTGAGTCACACTGGCAATCACTGATGATTCAATATGAGGAGGGCAGTTATCTTTCCCCACCATTTAGTCTTTCACGTTTCCTTTCTTTCCCTCTTCCGCTTTCTGTACTCTGCAATTTAGACACGCTGCCCCTTTCTCCTTTTTTTACTCGTTCCCTGTCAGTCTCTCACATTCCCTATGCTTTGGAAGCTAAAGTGCATTCCTACACTTGTCTAATGAAAGCAAAATTAATCCCATTATTTCAGTATGACACTCGCACACAGTACGCTCTTTGTCCACAAACTTCAAAACAGTCACTGTGAAAAGAAGCTGTATGTGTGAAAGCGCTATCCTCATAGGGACAGTGGACACTCAAAGCTAATTGTCAGCATGGGAAGTCGGTGCCAAGCCGTTTAGGGTGGCATCATACCACAACTGCATGACAAATAACAAAAAGAAACAAAGAACCAGCTGACTTATGCCAAGAGAATAAATAGTCTGTCAGCTGTGGCAGTCCTTGCAATGGCTAATAACCAGAATTTGTGGCATTTTGAAGTATGATGTGCAGCCAGTTAATGAGAGGTCATGTCCTCCATTAGTACACCAGTAGGTAGAGAAAAACAGGCAAAGCACTCCTAGTATACAACTGCCAAACAATGTGGTCCCATTTGTCTCAATGCTACTGCCCAAGCAGATACACAATCCGAACTTTAAGTGCTAACCATGCAGTGCCATGTACAGTAGTAGCATTACTGCGTGAAAACAACAAAAAATATTTTAACACCCTTTTCAAACCGTGTTGAAGCCACGATGCTGAGAGTCTAGCGTATTATTCCACAAGCTGTTACATTTAAAAATGACTTCTTTATGGTCGGATTTCTGGTGTCTTTTATGTCAAACCAAGAAAACGGCACAGATTCTGGCAAGTACGCTTCCAGATGGATGGAGAAAAATCTGTCTACTAAATCATTTTTTAATTCGGTATAATGAAACAGCTGAGCATGGACTATGCTGAAAAACACGCTGATTATCTGCAGCTCATCTCATCAAATTATCAAGGCGGCTGGCTGATTTGCATACAGCCTTTAAGAGCTAATTAAGAACTTTTGCCTACTCTGTGTTTACTTCACCCTGTTTTTTTTTTTTAACTGTCACTGACTTTGGGCTTGTGATCTTTCTGAAGAGAAATCCTAATTATAGCTACTTAACAATAAAAGGTAATGCATTGTGCTACTTTTTGACAACTAAAACATAAGCAGGTTTTCGAGAAGAATATATTTGTGCAGAATGTGTCACTGTTATCCAGTGTCTATACTTCCAGGATGCCCATATTATGTCTTAGCATTGATTTGTAACCTGAAAATGATCCCTGTTTGACATAAACCACTACAGTCATTCCTCTCACCCACATTTCACCCTCCAACTCACACTTGCTGGTTACACTTTTGACTGATATTGTTGTTTTGACAATTAGACATGCCCACCATGGGTGACCTCTCTTCTTGCCCCACAGCTAAAGGTAAAGGTGTCTCTTCTCTTAAACCCTTCCTGGGCATAACTCCCTGAATGTGACCCCAAACTTTTACCCTTCTTCCAGTTCCCAGTTGGTGTTTAGATGTTCTATTTTCTTTTCTCTGGCCAAATGATAAGTGACATTTCTGGGCCGTTTTGAATGGGGCACAAACTCGAGGAATGAGCGCGGCACGTTGGTAGTCTCCCAGTGGTCTACTACCCCCCCACCTCCAGCTAATACATGAAAAGATCTGAATCTATAAATACCTTAAGCATCATTGACACTATACACACAATGACGATGACAAATCCCACCAGTTCAGACGAAAGGCAGTCAGTGCGTATTAATTAATATATGTCATGAAAGCCAGATGGAGGGACAGTTTAACATTTTTAAGACATAACTGTTTACCATCTGCAATCAACTAAAACAAGATGCACTGGCACCACTTTTTGGTTTTATGTGGGCCCTGCCAATTTCATTTTTTTTTTTTCATCAAGATTTCATGAGATGAATGAGCTATGATCTATCTGCTCTATGCTCTATTGTGGCCTTCAATCATATTGTGAGATTTTGGGGTAGCACCTGAAGTGGTCAATCTGATTTCAGGGGTTTTTGTCATGCTACCCCTGGCCACCCTTCTGGCCACGCCCTTGCAAATAATGTGGTCTGAATGGACTTGATCACTGATGCAAAAAAGTAGCAAGTGTTAGGGTTTTTGCAGAGCATCAGGTTCTTTCTTAGTTTCGGCTCTGATATTTATCTGCATGTGTGTTAATTGCGGGTGTAATAATTAACAGAGCCGATCTGATGGTGCTCTGTGCCGCTGTGCTCGGGCTGTCTGCTCACTACTCAGAGGTATTAGAGTATTCCAGGCATGAGAATCCTTCAAACCAATGTGCTGGATAAGAACAGACAGTTCAAAGCCACAATTTCGCTCCGTTTGCTTTGGCACAGATCAAGGAGGGCATGACAATGTGAGTCACTTTCACACTGCAAAACCCTGTTTCCATTTCCCATTTGGCCGCTTATTACTTCTGGCAGTAAAACAGGCTAGTTAAAGGTGCTGGGCATGAGGTGGGGGTTGTGAAGACCTATCCGCGGAGGCTGTCGTTTGGCAGGCAGCTTTGAGTGCGTGAGATGAAGGGAGGCTGCTCTGCCGCACTCACAGACCAGAATAAATGTGTCGGCCAGGCTTGAGAGGAGTTCCTCGAGCAGAAGGAACAGCCCCGCTCTCTGGGGACGGCTGGCAGCACAGGCTCTGGAGCTGCAACAGAGCAGGTGAAAGCCTCCCAGCAGCGCAGTCTAGACTAGCACACCTGCTCTCCTTTCATACAGAACTAATCCCCGTAATCTCTAAACAAACACCTTTTAAAACTTTTAGCGCCACAGCAAAACTTTTCTCCTGTTGCTTTTCATTAAAAGCTTAAACAAAACTCCACATAAGCATAAAATTGTTGAAAACAGAAAATCCAACTCTTTCATCACTCTGGTGTCTCTGTGTCAAACATGCAGTAAATGTTTTTTACTTAGATCTGTTCACCCAGGCTCCACCTTTGAAACGGAGACAAGTACATGTTATGAATGTGTTACCCACAGTGCCATCTAGTGACTCATTCCAGCATTACACAAAGGGACTAAAGGTGTGATGCTGTCTATCAATCTGATTATTTTGCATTTTTTAATGAGTAACAATCATTAAAACAAGTGTCAAAATAAAGGTGTAATTTGCATTTTCACTTAGTGTTGCGCCCTATGACAGAAGGTGTGTTTCAGTGGTGTTGGTCATCATGTGGAGATGGCTGCCTGTCTCATGGCTTGCATCACACATGCTGATATCAACTTGAATAATGGTCTCCTGTGTTTGTCTCTTGTTCTGTTTTTACCTTTCCCTCACCCCCACTCCCCTTACCCTTCCACTACATGTTTTTCGCCTGACACTTGTTCCTGTGGCGCAACCTCACCCACCCCGTCACCCTGTGTGAACCTGCACCTCCTGGCCTGCCCACCAACTCTCCCTGACTCTCCCTGTGCCTCTGTGACCCTGCAGCAGTGAGCGACCTGTCCGTGTCCAGCCTTCTTCAGCTTCCTTCTCCTCCTGTTCAGCATCACCTGACTAGAGAGCTACACACATCCGTCTGCCCCCTTATTTAATCAGTCCCTCATTCTGTCCCTGTGAGGGTCAGGCTGAGACCTTCACATCTCTGGTGTTTACTGCAAAATCTACTCTGAACACCAATCTGTGTGCATTTGTGGATGTGTGTGTGTGTGTGTTTGTGCGTGTGTGTGTGTGCGCACAAGCATGCGTGCACAGGCATGTTTGACTGTAATGGTAAAGGAAGGTGCTGCAGGGGACAGTGCCCAGCCACAACCAATTTCCAAGTCTTTAATTTTTCATTATTTCCCCTTTGATCCCTGAAAACCTCATCTCTTTGCGTTCTTCCCCACCCTCCTGTCTTCTGTGTCCCTGCTCTTCCTGAAGACCTCGGGGACCAACAGCTTCAGTGGCAGTATTGAGCCATACCTCTCTGGTATCAAAACAGGCATTTTCTCAGGCCGAGTGCCCTCTCCTGCAGCAGCGTTTGCCCCTGGCCTGAGGAAGTACCCCCAGGAGGGAGCAATACCCTCCCTGACAGCCTCCCCCAGCCAAGCGAAGGCCCTGCTGGCAAGCCTGTCTGCCTCTGGCTTGAGCGCAGAGGCCCTGCTCCTGTCCTCTACCCTCCGTCATCACCGGCTTCTACGCGAGCAGCGAGCCTCCTCCTTGCCCTTGCCCAGCAGCGAGTCCTCCTCCCCTACTCCCACCGCTACCTCCTCCTCTTCCTCTTCACCCACCACCCCTACTCCTTCCCTGTCTCCCTCTTCTCCCACTCCTTTGAATTCCCTCACCCTCTCCTCTGTGGTTCCTAAGCCCGGCGGTCGAAGCCTTGATAGATCCAGCCTCAACAGCTGCAAGGAGGGTGGCAGTGATCCTGTGAATAAAGACCTCACCCCTGGCAACTCTCAGTGATGAAGAGGAAGATGAGAACATGGGAGAATGCAAACACCATCACTCAATGAAAAAACATTAAGAGAAAATTGCTTCATTATGGAAAAATCCAGCCTTTTTTTAGATTCATATTTTCTTTTGCAACTTTTTGGCTTTTTCTTCTTTTTCCTCTCTACTTTTGGCTTCCGTCCAGTGTGCACAGTCTTCATGTTTCCATGGCAAGAACTACTGTACTGTAAATGGAGTCACAATCTTCTTCTTGGACAAGTTTCCTAGTCTGATCTGGTTCCATAGCTCCTCTGCAGATCTCCCACACAATCATACTGCCAGTTTCCCAGATAAAGAGCGCACAAATGGGCCTCCCCTCCCACAAGCTGCCTGTTATAAGCTGATGTGGTCTGGATGGATTTACTGACGATACCAGTCTCATATTTACCCTCGCTCAATGGGCTGTTAGTGGAGTAGATAATAATATCTAGACTGTGACTTTTATCATAGAAGATAGAGCTGCAATAATCACCAAGTGAGTCCAGTAGTTGTGTGTGTTGAGGATAATATTGCTCTCACTTAACTGCATCACCTGGCAGAATGTGAGTCTGCTCAGGAAAAAAAAAAAAAAAAAAGAAACATGCAGAAGATCAAGGTGATGATTGTGGTTTCAAGCTGTTTTGTGTTAAAAGGGCATTTGTGGCTTTTCTTTTTTTTGCATCACTTGTGTTTTAAACTCTGAACTGGTGCTATATTTTCCCCTCCGTTTGTACACACTGTGTAAAGAGTTTATATGATCGCCCTCACTCCCCAATCTTTGACCTGCGCTTTGTTTTAACTGTACATTCCACTGCCTGACAGTCTGCATTGATTTCATGTCACAATATTTAAATATTTATATGCATCCCTACAAAAAGAAATCAGTGCATCTAAAATTAAGAACAATTATACACAATTTTCAATTTCAAAATGTAATTTTCGACGAGAAATGATGAGTATATATTCACAAAAGCACAGTGTAGGGAGCAGTCTTACAACAGCACATCTCTATTTAAAATATAACCATGAGGTACGATTACCCAAACAGAAGGGAAAATGCATATGATGAATTGTGTATAAATGTTGAATTTCTGTATATGTGTATTAACTAGTTAATTATGACAATCAGGATGTTTCCGCAGTAGCATCTTACAGGTTGCTCCGGCATTGTAGCGCCTGACATCACAAACCTTCCCAAAGACTCAAGCACACACAGTGATGAATAATACACACATTCTGTCACACATGCACTTGTAAAGCCAAGCTGTTTGCAGAAGCACAGACTCTACTAGTTTCAGCAATCTTGTGTGATGATTCATTTTTAAGTCACATCTGTTGCACCGTTGATTATAAGCACTACTGGTAAAATATGCCACATTAACCAGAACATGATTTTACCCTTTAAGGAATCTGATCTGCAGACTGATAGATTTTCCTTTGGGAGACGTGTTTCTTCTGAACTTCAAAGTTAATCTGCTGGGAAGCAGCTTCCAAAGTTTCAACAGTTTGCTGGCCTTATTGTAAAACATAATACCTTCTTTGAAAAAGAAAAAAAAAGAAATGCATCTTCTCACTGCAGCGAGTTGATCATACTTCAACATCTGTGACAGTGTCTCAACTCTGAGTGGTGTTTAAAAGAGAAAGAATGTTAAACAGCACATATTTAGAGACTTCAGCTACAGCTTAATCCTTGAATGGCCTGAGAGGAGAATTTAGAAATATAAAGCGAGCACAGTTTCCTCTAAAAGACGTGACCCTTTCTTCTAATTCTGTCTTTGTGAAACTGAAACTATGACAAGCACAATGCTACAAATGTTTGCAGGCAAAAAACCCCCTTATACCTGCATTTTTAAAATAATGGACATTAGATTACCAATATTAATGTCTCCTCATTTGGTTTTATTACCTGCATGTTGAAATAAGAACCATTTATGAATGTTAGGCCTTTGATGTGCCTCAAAGACAGTGGTTGAAATTATCTTTTAAAGCATGTCAAAGGCCTGTCAGTGATTCCTTAAATGCAAACCCTGCACTAGGGAACATTTTGAAGCTCCCTGTCCTGTGATGTTGCCTCAAGGCTGCTCACTGGGGAGGTGACAAGGGCGAACGGACAGTCATAGACAAAGTGATTTTTTTTTTTTTTTCAGTTGTTCACCAGAATGACTGTGAAATCGATTCTTTGTGGCATTGAGATTAAAACATGTGCAAAGGAGGCTCATGTCAAAGAGTAGGCAGCTTGAGGAGAGGGGATTAGTTTGGGGACATGTGAAGGCTACTTTAATAAGGTCAGCTTTGACTTGCCTTGTCTCTGTCAAGAGTGCTTGTGATATAAAAGACTCAGAGAGATGAGAGGAAGGGTTTGACAGAGAGAGAGAGAGAGCTGTTAAGCGGCTGTTCTTTCCCTGCCCCTTTCACTTTGCTTTGTCTTTAGTGTGGTGCATCTGTGAATTAACAGCCACTCATTTGATGTTATCCCACGACAAACTTTAATGGGCCTCTATTATGAGCAACGTGTGCAATATGTAATTAGCACTCTGGCAATTTTACCAAGGCAGTGCTCTTTGCCTTTGAGATACTCCTGCCTGTTTGTCTGCAAGGATCTGTAACCGTGTTTTTTCCCAGTGCCTCTAAGACTTTATTCTTTCCAGAAATCCCCGGTTGATCTTGTATTACAGTATTAGATCAGCAACAATGACAGAATAAGACTTTTACCCAAAGAAGAGGCTGCGAAATTTGGCTTGTTCCCATTTTTCGCAGAAAAAAAGAAAACCACACTTGAAATGCAGAGTGTGTCAGGTTGCAGCAGTGGCATTTGACTAAACACTCCCCCAGCTCTAACAATGTGCAAAACTGCAAGCTCAAAGCACAGAGAATTAAGCCTCACCCTGGGTGCTCTGTAGCTCTGCCAGGCAGGTTCAAGCCCTGGGTTTCATATTGAGTGAAGTCAAATGAAAGAAATTCACTTACTCATGCTGTTCCACACTCAAATCCATAACTCTCCGAGTTAAATTTGCTGCATTTGCGTCTGGTGAGCGTTGGGGAGGAAGTATTCATGCTTGGCTGCTTTCCCCAAGTTAAGTCCGAGATGAAACCCCCCCCAGAATTGCGTGACAGTGCTCTCTGGAATGATTTTTAAGGCAAGTGTTAGTGGGCTGTGATTTCAACATGGCTGGAGGCTTAGAGGGCATGTCGAAGACACTCACAGCGGATGCCCCTGGCAATCAGAAAAACTCATGCAAACTTGAAATCAAACATAGAAGAAATATACATATATAAATATATCTAAGTGAGATGTTTGTGTATGATATTATAATTGTGAAGAAAAGTGTGATATATATAGGCCTAGATTAAATTATATACTGTAAAATGTCATCATCTCTTCAGTTTTATATATTAGTGATCATTTTGTACAGATTTTTCTTTTTTAATTCATTGAGAGAGATATTACATTTCACACTGAGATTATTTATTCATATGCAGAACATTTTTATATTTGTTTAAAAATATCTGTATAGATAACAGTTAGCCTCTGTAATATACACTGAAGTTCATTTTTAAATTCTAGGATTTTCTTTATGAACACTTGGTCAGATTTTATGTAATTTTCATTTATGAAAAGCTTGTCCCTGAAAACGCTTGTCCAGCTCATCTGCACCTTTTGCCTCCTTATGTGAAGGGTCACTTCAAGGTGTAAGAGGCTGGACCAGTGCCTGTGCTTAGGGGCTTATTTTGCTACTATTTTTTTTTGTTTTGTTTTTTTTGGGGGTGGGGGGTTGTTTTCTGTACCCGTGGTCTGTTTTTTGATTTCACCCCATCCTGTATTTGTGATTCAGCTGGTATTAGTGATGTTGGAGATCAGAAATACAGATATTGTTGTAACTACTGTGAAAGGTCAGTTTATGGGCCCAAAGGCTTCATATAGAGCCTTGCTGCTTTGACAAAATGAAGTTACATGGCTTTAATATTCCTCTGTGTCATGTTTGCATGTGAACAGGAATGGTAGCAATGTGAATGTGCAAAAGCATTCTGAGGCTCTTAATCATCACAACAGGTGGAAGTACATCTTGTTGCTTATTCTGCTCCAGTTGTTGCACCGAGTGGCTTTAAGTAGCAGTTAAGCTCAACCACGAAAGTTAAGTAAAGCCACCACGATGGATCGATAAGGGAATTGTGCGGAGTTGTACGAATTTAAAGTTTTAACTCTTACTTTGCCATTGTATCTTTTTTTATAATGAACCTACATTCTATAGTATGTACTGTATATGAGATTTTTACATGAATGTGTGGATGTTCAAAAATCTTGGCATCAAACGTAGAAAAACAAAATTGACTTGTAAATAGGCCGAGTCATTCCTAGCGAGTTCAACAAATTGTTATGTCCAAAAGAAAATGTTTTATTAATATGACTAACTATGACGATGGGTACAAAGGTATATACAAAACAATGCATGTATAGTCTCAAGCAATCGCACGGTGCAGTCGAAAAAATGTTGTCTACATGTTTTTCTCAAAAAAATGAGAAAGAGAGAAATAGGAAACAGTTCCATGTTAGAGGTTTACAAACATGAAGAATGAGATATTATTTTGGTATCTGTGACACAGGCATGTTCAGTCTTACTGTGATGTTATGTGATGATGAAGATGATGATGATGATGATAGTGGCTGAGAGTGTTGAATGTCCAGGAGGATTCAGAATGCTTGAACGCACCCCAACCAGAATAGTCACCAGTGATGGTGTACTCTTTCCACAGAGTGATTCTCCCATTTGTAGAGTAGTGTGATATAAGAACAAAAATAATACAGAAAATAGATCTATAATACAATGATATATAAATTTTAAAGCCTACTGATACTGGAGATACTAATTTATCAGTGTGGATGCCATGATATTCTGTGAGAAATGTGTGTGTTTTTCCTGTGAGAAGACAGTAGGCAGTTGAACCTGCCTTCTTTTGTACATAATTTGCTGTGATTGTGTGTCCAATAAAGTGCAGCTCTCTTGTACAGTCGTGGCGTCTGATCTTGCTTTATACTGACTTTGTGTGTGTTGTCCTGTCAGGAAACGACTGCATTTCTTTAGCATGAGAAAATGTGGATACAACCTGGATGTTGCATCCAACATCAGGTCAAAGCTCTCATTTTGTAGAGAAAATTAAATTACAGGAGCAGTGGTTAAAGAACAGGCTTATTTTAAAATGGTCATGATTTTTTTTTTTTATTTCTTACAAGGTAGTAACACTACAAATTTAAAACATACAAATCCGTGAGGCGCCACAGAGTAAAAATGCTCAGCAATATTTGGAGTCATATTCATTAAGTGCATTAAAAATGACATAATTCAAAGTACATTCTATTTACAGAGAAAATTCACACTAAAATGTAGGCAAAAATAAACACTGCTATATCGCTCATTATATATTTTGATATACTTTATATACAGAGCAGTTTGAAGCATGTTATTTTGTCTGTGTGTTTGAGTGTGATTCCAGTTACATTTGCAAAAATCTTGGTCCAGAAGTGGCTCAAGGCTCCTGCCGTTGAGCTGGCCGTCGACCATCTGTCCGCCTGTATGGTGTGTTCCTCAAATCTGAGGCAGAGGAAGGACAGGCATAATGAGATGAAGGTAGAATTTCAACAGCGCGTACACGTCAAACATGCAGCACACGTGCTTGAAATATCCCTGTGTGACTCGTCCAGCGGGCATTACGTTACTGTACCTGTGATGATGTCCTCCAAAGCACCGTCCTTCCCCTCGCGTACCTGGGGTTTCACCTGCCTTTTCTTCAGCTCTGCTATCAGGTCCATCTGAGGCATCTTGGGCATCATAGGCCCCTAGAAAAAGTTAAAAATAAAATGAAATATATGATAATTTATGCTGAATGGAGTATTTCTGAGAAAACTGTATCTTTAAAATAACACAAAATACATTAACAGATTACCAGTCAATACCAATTTCTAATATATAATTTCTTATCACTGGACCTTGAATTTCTTACCTTTTGTGCCCCAGCCTTGTTGGGAGATGGAGATGGAGAGTCTTTTACCTCACTCATCTCACTCTCCATTTTCTTTTTCTGCTGAATCTCTTCCTCTGCTTTCTGTGTTCAGTCAAGGACAAAAGGATTAACTTGCAATGCAACACATGGTAATAGATAAATATCAGAAACCTACCACACATCCTCACCTTATAGGCCTTTATGAAGCGTCCAAACAACGGGAAAAACATTGAAGGCTGTGTGGTCTTCGAGTTCTCTCCAAAATACTCCACCACAGAGCCGTAAGCCTCCTGGAGGGAGCCAGACAGAGCGAGAGGACAACATGAAGTGTATGTGTAAAACCCTGTGAGAAGGTGGTTTTCAACATTGTGTGTAAATTTTATATGAATTATAGTCTAACCTGTGCTGTCTTGCTGTCTTTGATCAAAGAATCCAGCTGCTCACTGTTGCTTTTGATGAATTCTTTCAACACTGGGCTGTCATCCTGCACCAGGAACTCCTTCTTGGTCATCTCCATTCCCCGTTCTAATGAGCGGATATCTTGAAGAATACTGTCCAGAGACACTGAAACAGAAATTAGTTTAGTACCATTCCTGATGTATATAACCGGTTACAAAACTGGACAGGCTGACTGTCTGTGTGAATGTACCAAGTGCTGCCTTGTCCACAAAGTGTATCTCAGTGTGGAAGTTGCTCAAGTCGGGATATTTTTCCAGGATGATATTGGTGATGAAGTGAAGCAGCGTCTGCGAGCGGTCAGTGGACTTGGTCTCCAACAGCTGGAAAGTAAAGACAGTGACAAAGTTAGATTAGTTTAATAAAGTTTTCTTACAGTGAAAAAGTAAATGTACAAACAAAAGCTACTTACAAGGTCCAGACTCTGCAGCCGAAAACCGTAAGCTGAGCCCCTCTTACTGCTGTTCATATAGTTGCCAAAGGCGAGAACAATCTAAGGGGGAACACATGAGATTAATAATGCAAAAACACACATTTGGAAGCTACATCAGCATGTTGTATTCTCTTTTACTTACTTCTAAGATCTTTTTCAGTTTGATTGAAGACTTGATGGACATGGACGCAGCAATGATCGAGTTCAATTGCTGTGGATGAAATAAAAAAACAAACTCAATACATCTGTTGAGGAAAATTAAATCCAATTCTCTTCCAGTCCAAGTTATAATGCACTTTATACACTGACCGGCTGCAGGCGTTTGACAGTCTCCGGGAAGTTGCCCATGAAGGTGAGTGTGTTAATTCGCTGGCTCAGACGAGGAATCTTCCCAAAGCATAATATAAATTTGTCTTCGTCAGTCAGATCGTCGAGCGGGCGGCCATCCTTCTCGTAGTTAAGCAGCAGCTTCATCTCAAAGTCTGATGGTATGAAGTGCTCGAGCAATTCAAGGAAGTCTATGGACAAAGAGTCCTTGTCATACCTGCACAAAATAGTAGGAACACCAGTTAGTGTATGAGAGGAAGGGTGCTGGAAGGGCAGGATGAGTCTGTTTATGAGGAAGATCGTTCAAAAAGGTCACTAAAGGACATACGTCTCTATGGCGGTGCAGATTTTAGACTGGTTCATTCCTCCCTTGCGTAGAGTGATAGCCAAATTCTTTGCCTTGTTGGGGTCAATCAGGGACGTCTTGCTAGGGGCCTTCTGGACAGCCTTCTTCTTCATGGCGGACAGGTCTGTAGGATTACCCTGGGCCTTAGTCTTAAACTGCTCCTCAAACATCTCCATGTTCAACTCCTGAGATAGACAGAACGAGAGGGAGAGATAGGAAGCAGAGAAGGGGATGATTGTAAAAAAAAACTCACATAAAACTGCAGTTTTCTGTCAGATTATCGTGTACAGTGCATGTGGAAAATAGAGGATCTCTTCTTACCCCTAAAACCTGCTCATCATCCAGCTCATTAAAGACGGTGCCTTTCACCTGGTTTGGTTTTAAAGCCTGCCAATTAAGCAACGGCATCCTGAACTTGGTCTGAATGGGCTTCTTGCCCTTAAGCCCTGAGGAAACATGCCGTGATGCAGAGGAAGAGAGTCAGTCAGAGTGAGGAAAAGAAGAGGAATGATCAAACAGGTTAGATCTTTACTGTTCCATTCCTTCCAATTTATGACAGTTTTCAGTATTTTTCAAATCCTACTGTCAAGCATTTACTTCTGAGACAACATCCTTACCAGATTGAGTGTTTGGTGCTCCAGGAGGGGGTGGGGGTCCACCACCAGGTGGGGCAGGTGGGGGCGGGGGTCCAGCACCAGGTAGGGGAGGAGGAGGCGGTGGGCCTCCTCCGGGAGCAGGAGGAGGTGGAGGAGGAGGAGGCACAGCACTGCCTCCTCCGGGAGCAGGAGGAGGTGGAGGAGGAGGAGGGGGCACAGCACTGCCTTCTCCGGGAGCAGGAGGAGGGGGAGGAGGAGGAGGGGGCGGAGGGGCAGAGGCAGGGAGGTTAGATGCTGGGGAGGGAGTATCATTGACAGAGTCCGGAGTGCTGGGCTGGGCGGCTGAAGCTGGGGCTTGGACATATTCGACCACTGTGACAGGCACAACCTGGATGTCCAGACCTCCTGAGGCACTGCGTCCCAGTCGGATCAGCCCCTTGTCCTGCAGCTCCTGGATCTTCTGCTCCAGCTCTGAAGTCGTCTGTGGGGTGGAGGTGCCCATACGCTCCCTATCCTTCTCCCTCTCCCTGTCCAGCTCCCGCTCCCTTTCTCTTTGCTGCAAGGCACTGACCTGGGAACAGGACTCTCGCAGACTTTCCTATAAGACACAAACACAAATATAGACACACAACTTATCACCACAAAGAGCATATAGCATCATTTTTCAGGCTTTACATGTGCACATATGTTAAGCACATATATGCTTAAAAATGCAAGGTTATTCAGATTTATTTGATAAGTGCAATGAGGATTATTAAAATAAAGTGAACTGCCACTCGTGACCTTATTCTAGCTAATCACTGTGAGGATGGCACACCTTACTTGGCTAATTAATCTTATTAAACATTGTACATGTCACAGAGAAGCACTTACTTTGAGCAGCTCAGTCTCCTTGGTGGCCTGCATGAGCTGAGTCTCGAGTTCAGATATTCTCTCCATAGTCTGATTCTCAATTTCCTGAAGCCGGGCACTCAGCTGCAACACAACATGCAGACAACATTACTTTAACATCACTTTACATAATACATTAGAACATCAAAGTCTCCTTTTGTTCACTGTGATTGCGCTTTTTCTTTATTTTGCGGCTGACCTGTGAGTTATGCTCTTGCAGCTCGTCCACGTGCTCCAGCACCCCTCCTCTGTTCTCAGCATCCTCCAGCAGTGCTCCTACATCTAAGACATTGTCCAGGTAGGCCTGGATCTGGACCTGCAGCTTCTCGCTCTCTGTTTGCTTCAGGCTCTAACACACAAAAAACATATTGTAATGAGCAGTTTAAGTTATAATATGTATGATAAAGTATCCATGGTATGTTTAAAGTAATATACATAGGCACATAGTATACCAATGCAAATCCTTCTATACTATAATGATTAAGAGTGAATTGTTTTATCAAATTCATTCATTTATTCATTCATTCATTCATTCTTTATACTCTTTATACTTGTCTAGGGGCGACCCTCAGTTACAATTATATTAGTTAATTACAAAAACAAAGAAAAGGAAAATAACAACAAAGAAATATACTAACAGAGAAAAGGAAATACCACAATTAGCTCATAAAAAAGCAATTAAAATGTACCGATTAGGGATCATTTGATAGATTAAGATAAAATAATTCAGTTATGTAAAACAATTGCAGGTAGAGGTTGGGAGGTTAAAGATCAAGTTTCTAAAGTGTCCAAAAGGTATGAGTGTACTGATTTTGAGGAGGTGCTGTTCCAGGAATCAGGTGCACTAAAATTAAAAACAGTCTTTCCAAGTTCAGACCTGACTCGTGGAACATGAAGCAAGAGCCGGTTCAGTAGAGCGGGTCTGATAGAGCCCATCTGAGTAACAAAGCAGTTCTGAAAGGTAATGTGGTAATTTTCCAATAAGGACTTTTATAGATAAAAGGATACCAGTGAGCATCATGTCTCTCTTTGAGAGAAGACCACCCAGCTCTATCATATAAAATACAAGGATGTGTACCATAGACATCACCAGTAATAAATCTCAAGGCAGTGATAGAGCCCAGAGGTTTAAGAGTGGAAGAGGATGCATGTCTATAAATCATGTCACCATAGTCCAAGACTGACATGAAAACTGCCTCAACCCTTTTTCTACAAAATGTGGGAAAAACAGATTTTCTCTGCAGAAATTGCTGACCTGTTGCCTGAGTCAGCACACAAGATTATCTATATGAAATTTGAATGTGCCATCGATCCAGATTATATTCTGTGACTCTCTCAATCATAAGTCCGTTCTTACTAGAAATATTACGGTCATCATAGTCTATAGCTAGCCAGGCAAGGCAGTTTGGATATTGGTCTATAGTTGTTAAGATTGCTCTTGTCACCTCCCTTATGTAGGGGTATAACATGAGCCTTTTTCCAAACTCTGGGAACTATACTGGAGGAGATAGAAAGATTGAAAATATGAGTTATTTGAGATAATTTGCATCGCGAACCAAAGAAAAAAGGGATCCAAATTGTCCTCTCCAGTACACTTCCTGGGATCAATGGCAAGGAGAGCATCTTTGACTACACTTGAAGAGACAGGATCTAATCCCCCATCCAGCTGCTACAAAATGTTTATTAAGCTAATCTCTTTATGGTCAGACAATAAACAGTCATTGACCTTGTAGGACCTGAGGGAAAGCCTTCCAAAAATTTGCAGGAGTTGAGTAATAGCTGGAGATTAAATCAGGAAAATACTCCGATTTGACCTTCCATCACCATGGATGTGCATCTGCTTCTATGTTGTCTGAAAGCAGTCCAATGGGAATCATTTCTTTCAATTTGTTTCTTTATTTTCCACAACTCATTGAAAAAGGATATATGTTGATTATATTTGATAATGTGGTTTTAATGATGACCTGCAGTGGACTACACTGACCCCCTGAGTTTTTATACATATTATTAACTAAATGCTACAAATCAAAAAATCCAACTCACCTCCAAATACTTGTCTAATCCGTGGTGAGTGAACTCATACTGTAGATGGACACGGAAGTTCATGTTCTCCACTGAATGGACCACAATGTTTATGAACTGCATGCACGCCACCTGGACACAGACACAGTGACAGTTAAATCTCAAATACATCCACAGCTTAACAGTTCCTTGGAGTATTTGTCATCCTGTGGTACAGGTAAACATTTGAGGACCCACCATGAAGTCAATGTTGCTGTCATCATTGATGAAGTACTCCATCAACTTCTCAAAGCGGTTCCTTTCTTTGCTCGCCTGAGAAAAAAAAAAAACCTATCTGAATGTGCACAGGAATATGCATTATAAGTCTTCCCCACATGGGGGCGTAAGGGGGGCACAAAAGCAAAATGAGGCCTTTTATGATAAAATTCCATATATTCATTACATGCAGTAGCTTATCTCAGTCAACATAAGTAGATAGGATCTATTTCTTAACCTCGACTTGCATTTAAAAATACCAGTACACACATGCATGACTGTTCTACATGTGTTAAAATGATGACCACAGTGCTTGTGTCAGTCACAAGATGAGTAATCAAAGAAGGGAAGTCAGGAACAATAGCATGACTAAATAAGCAACAGTCAAGGTCAAATGAGAACATTGCAATGTGGTGAAATAACAAATACAAAACTCATTTAACCTCTCTGAAGTTGTCAAAAGCAGAGAGAATGATGTCATGTCCTCCCCTGACAAGACACACAGCGGCCAGCAACTCCAACACAAGGGCTTTGGTCCTGTCGCAGCAGAGGAGGGGTTAGATATGGATGCAGGCAGACAGATAACACATGCTTTCTCTCGCACACAAATGCACTCACCTGGGATTCCTGCTGTTGAGACTGAGGGTGATCTCGTTCACACAGCGTGGGTGAGTCATCACCAGGTTAAAACCGGACTGAAAGCAGAGGGAAAACATAAACAGCTGCCCCCCAAGAGATGCAGGATTTGTGTTTTAGAGGGGAAACTACACTGCAAAAAAATTAAATCACACAATGAATGTCAAAATTGTGCTTTTCATCCAACAAGCAGAGCACTCAGACAAGTGAAACAGCAGTGGCAAAATTTTTTACTTACTGTGAGAATACATTTTATGACAGAATATGAACTTTTTGCACCGTAAGGAAAGCAGAGTGTGTTGAGACTCTACCTGGTAGTTCATGATGGCTCGCAGGCACATTATGCACACGTGTACATCATCCCTCTGGATTGATGAGTGGGACTTTTTATGCATCTTGTTTCCCAGAGTGGAGCTTATTCTGTAAAGCAATAACAATTGTGTGGACACATGAACAAATACTTTAACAGAAGGAGAGCTGTGCGCAAATGGTTTGAAGTCAGGGGACTAGAACTGACATGCAAATAGGATTTGAGCACAGTTAGCAGCGGGCCAATTATAACAAGACTTCAGGCGCTGTTTTGGACACTCACTGTGTCTGTGTGACAACTGAAATGTTGCATCAGGTGAAGGAAAAAAAAAAAAGAATAAAATACTCCACTAAAGAGCAAAGGAAAGGAATGAATGAGAAAGTGAGAAATGTGAGGTATCCGTCATGGTTGCTAAATCAGCTTCAAGAGGAACTGCTGTCTAGCAATAAAATAGCCATGAAATTTAATGAGATGGGCAGCAAAAACACTGTTATACACTTAATATCCCCAATACTGAACCACACCAAAAGGCATATTGATTCAGTTAAAAAGACATTTAGTTGTTTCATGTTTTACACAGACAAAAGTCTTCTGCAGTCGGTTAATTAACCAGCGTTGTCACTATTTATGAGAGCATTTGAAATCTAAATATGCAAATCATTTCACAAAGATGAGGCTTAGTTTGAGACACCTTTGTGGCACTATAATATGCCACTATCACACATGATTCTATTTTCTGACTATATGTGCAACTATATACGCTCAAAGTTCCTCTTTAATAAGAATCCATGATGTGGAGTGCAATATATATACAATCACATCATTTGTAGAACATCTCTGGGTTTGGGACTCTGCTTCTTTCACGTCTGGAGCTTCTTACCTTACGGTCAGCGCTCGAGCAGCTCTGGTCATCCCGTGCGAGTGGGAGCTGCTGGAGCTCTTGGTCAAGTCTTCCATTGACCTCTCTGCTGGCTTTGCTCTGTCTGACACGGTGCCGCCATTTTCAACACTCTCCACATCAAACCTACACAGTTTAGAGATACAAAATACACATCCGTGGTGATACTACTTCATTGTAGTACGCCATCAGTTTTCTGAGGGTTTTCACAACCTGCTGGTACTCACGAGACGTCACTTTGTGCATGGGACAGGTACTCCACCAAGACATCCAAACCTTTGTTATCATCATTGAGAAACTCTTGTGCCCATCTACAAAAAGACCCAGAGTAAAAAAAGTGAAAAATGAACAGAGCACAGACAGAAAACAGTCAAAGAATAATATTTTATAATTATGAGCCACAGATTCTGCGCTCAGATTGGATTTAATGCTCAGTGAATTCAAACTGATGACTAATCATAATAGTTATTAACTTTATTTTTTTCTATCTTAATTAATGCTTCTACAAAGAGTTTTACAGACAGAATGTGCTCAAATATGACAAATTCTACAATGAAAAGATTGTAGAAAAGATGTGAAGAAAAAGTCAAGACTACAAATATTTAAAAATTAATAAAAGGGCTGGACAAAAATCACATTACACATCAAATAATCAAATAAACATCAAGTAGGGCCCGTCCAAAGTTAACATGCTCACCCAATGTGATTGGTGCGAAGGGAAATCTCCAAATTTTTAAGGACCTGGGTTGCATCTTGGATCCGTTTCTTTTGCTAAAGTAGCAGTAGAGGCGAGAGTCAAGACACCACTGTGCAGGTATCAAAACTAAAGATGTGTCAAATATGAAAAGAAGATGATGCGTGACACTGACCCTGCGCGACACCCCTCCTTGGTCCTGGTAGAAGCTCTTGATCTTGACCAGGTAAGTGGATGGGGGGCTCTTTACCTGGAAACGCTCCTGGGAGAGAAGGGATCACAGAGAACTGAATCAAAATGAGCTTTTTACAGTCATTTTATCAACAACCCCAAAACATGGCTGGACACACATTTACCAGAGTGCAGCATCTGAAGCTGTAATTGCTTGCGCTAATAAACACAGCAAACACAAACCGCTCTCTGTTTCCATGACGACGCCTCTGTCAGTCGCCACCACAGAAAACTGTGCTGCAAGGTTTTTACACTGCACTCTGCTCTTTACCACAGCCACTCTGGGTGTTTATGCACTGCATGTCAACTCTGCCCCGGTGAAGGCACTGGTGCAACAAGTCTGCTAAGTCTGATGTCATTTATGTTGAGGCGTAATTGTGAAAGCAACTTGTTAGCAATCTTGAGTGGAAAAAATGCTCTTACCTGATCACAGACTAGCTCCCACTTCTTTTCATTATCATACAGACTCAATAGCTTCAGTTTATCTGGGGGCAGGTTCATGTGGCTCTGGAAGAGAGTGAGAACGAGTCAGGCTATCAAAAATTCAAACATTTCATCTTAACACCACCATTGTAGTTCAGCACACACCTTTTACATTTTGTAACATCTTCATCTTTCCTGCTTATGCAACAGTATTCAAATTTATCAACCACAGATGCGCTTTCGGTGTAAAACGGAAGGGTGTAAACTGCCTGCTGGAACCGCTGATGACTCAGTGTTTACATGTCTATGTATTGATGGTAGTCAGGTAACATGTACGTCAGAAAAGCAATATTTTTGGTCATCGTCATTTGGTTGTTACAGTTTTACACTACAATGCAACCTGTACTAAAGATATTTGTCCTCAGTGTCCTCATTTAAGAAAACCTCCCCATTTTTCTTTCTTTCTTTACTTATTTACTTATATGACCAGATTTAAAATATAATTTGTGTCAACTGTTTATATTTGCACACAATTAGATTATAATTCAGTTGTCTTTCCATCAGAAACTGTGTTTATGTCTAAAATCTTCCCAACCTTATGAAGACACTTCACATAGATTAAGAACCCCCCCCACCTCCACAACATCTCAGTGACGGTAACACAATCATCTAAAGAGTTGACATATTGATGTCTAAAAAGTACAGTTTCAATATGAGTCATCACCACCAGCCTACAGTGAAATGTCTGATATTCAAATGACATAAGAACTGAATGTTTTAATGAATGACTTTGACATCAATGTCCCCATCACCAGACCTATGACAAAACCAAATAAGAGAGTTTGTGTAGAAAAAAGAACAGATATAAAGGGCAAGATGCCTGAACAAATCTAACCAAGAATTGGAGAGTTGCTTTGGTCAGTGATTAATTGAATAATTGCATTCCTCTTTATGTTCTTCTTTGAGATCATTTTTGCAGAATTCCCTTTCAGTCTCACAACACTGCAACAATCGACACCAACCCTATCGCTTCTTATGCACCTGACCCAAGACTCCAGACACACCGATGATTTACTAGACTACTAATTTCAGTTGACATTGGGTGGTGATCTCGAATCTGTCAGTTTGTACATTCAAGCAGGGCTTAGTAGTTTCTTTTCCACACCCTAAAGAAAAAAAGAGAAGTAAAAACGGAAATGGCCCGCTGCTTCAGTGGGGAGTTTTTGCGCTTCATTCCTTGTGGGGTAAAGGGAGGGGTCTCACTGTGGGTTTGTGGTACAATACTTACACTGACACATTTTTTTTGACGAAACACATAAACATTTGTGTGCATGAGCGTGAACATACTACAGGTATAAATTCCCCTAGTTTAGAAACAATGGAGAAAAGAAGAAGAAGGCCCACTTCTCATTTCCTTGTAGATGTAGTTACACACACTTAAGGAAGGTACAGAATGGCGTCTCTCTAAAGTTTGCTTCGGAAGTATTTTGCTGAAAGAGGAAGTGAGGTCATTCGTTCATATAATGCACCTTTGTTAATTTTCCAAGTAGGCAGAATATGATATTGTGAAATAGTTAACCTTGAAGCCACACAACATTCTCATGTCTAGTTGTATCATCAAGCATTACGAAATTTGTAACTCACAAGACATCAACTTGTCAACTTATGTGGAATAATAATATGTGAATTTTAAAATTAAAATAAATATAAGTATACACCAAATGCCCACAAGTGTCATAAGGTAAAAAAAAGTCTGCTTTCCCCATCTTACATTAACAAAGTTTACAAAATTAAAAACATACAAATAACTAACTCCCTAGGTAAAGTGGATATCTACAGACAGGTGACAAGTAAAGGAAAAACTGGTACCGGTCTGAATGCTTGACCCCTACAGTGAGGGGGTCTGGTGGCAGGAATGGTTCCTCAGCCTTGGAATTGATTCTATAAGTTTCTGGAACTCTTATGGAGGCAACTTTGTATTGATTTGCAGTGACCCTTCCCTCTAAGGGGAAAAGTGGACCCAAACCATGCCAGCAAAATGCCCCCCACAGCATAACAGAGCCACCAGATCCCCTCACTGTAGGGGTCAAGCATTCAGACCTGTACCAGTTTTTCCTTTAATTTGTCACCCATCTGTAGTATTTCCTTTGAATGAATGTACTTAATGAGGAAACGTCTTCATGCTGTTGTTAGTCTGTTTATAGTGTATAGACAGGGCTTCACCTGTGCCTCAAATAAAACAAGTAAACTGGTTTCAAGTGAAAAAAAGGTGATTCCTCAGACACATTTGATTTCCAACGTCAATTTTTGCTCATCTCGTGACACATTCACAGAGTACCTGGATAATTCATGCCGTTCATCCAGAGGCCAAAGAGAAGATTTTGGCCCAAACACATGACGTCACACATACGTGGAGCATCATAGGTAAAAAAAACATTTTGGGGAGCAGAGACCAAAGCTTTAACCATTATGGTGTAAAACAGGTTTTCTATTTTACACACGTTTACACACATATATACATATAGCAATGGATGACTATATACTGTAAATAAAGCATTACTAATAAACATGCACAAACAAAAAGGTATAAAACTTGAGACAACCCGTACAGGTTGACAAAGTCAGACTCCTTATTGATGTTAATGGATGCACTGCAGGTTGCTGTGTGTCAGCAAGACATCGCAGTTGAAAGTCTTGTTTCTCTTCTGTTCACTTTTGAAGCTTTTCATGTTCATTAACATGGACCTGACCAAGAAATTCAAATCTTTAAAGTGAGTTGTATCTTTCATTTGATCTTTGTGTTTTTTTCCCCCCGCTTTAGCAAAACTAATCAAAGATTAGTTTCCCTGACACTAAACCACAGGCTTTGATGTCTTATGGTTTTTGATGTCCCAAATGCTTTAAATATTCATTATGAGGTTTTATGTTTTCCAAGTTGTTGTAAGACTGTTGAAAGAATGGTGAAACAGTTGCTTTCCGTTCTCATGTTCTCTCTCATGTAAATGTGTTTCTCAACTTCCTCTTGGGGCCAGATGCCCATGCATGCACTAATCACCCTGTTCCTAGCCTGCCATTTTCAAATCAAACAGTAAAGGAAAGAAGTACCAATCAATCTGAACACTTGTTAATAGCACTGTTTTATTTGTGATAAACCAGTGATTTGCTGATAACCTTTGTGTAAGTATTATTGGACAAAATGACAGGTCAAATGACTGCTAGATCACATTTGAAGCAGATATTTTGCAAGATCAACATCAGACACATCAAGTCTGCATACAGCTTAAATTGTTTTTGGCAGCATCTGAATCATATGTACCTGCATAATTCTCCCAGCCTCTTCATATATATCAAAATCTAACTGGCAATATTGCACAGGAAATACAGCAAATGCATAATCTCTGTGTTTTCATGTGCAGTAAGGGTGTTTCCCTTCTTGTCTCCTGTGCAGCCACTCACCAGCACCATGTTGAAGCGTTCCTCCAGCTCCTCCTCTGGAGGCATGGGCAGTTTTGGGGGAGCCGGCTGCTTCTTCTGCAAGGTTGGTGCGGGGTCACTCGTTCCTGAAGCTGCCCCGACTGAGTTCCTGGCCTCTCGGCCCTCCGCCGGTTCCTGCTCCAAGCCCCCTGCAGCCGCATTCCCCATCACTAATCTCCACAAGTAATCCAGGAGGAAAGCTTTACACAAACACTATTTTTGCCGAGAAATCAGTGTATTCCAAAACAGAGTGACGAAAGGTGCTCACTCCAAATGACAAGATCAAACAGGCCTATATCAAACCGAGTCTTTGGGCCTTCAGTGAAAGGAACATCAAGCCACTTGTTTACTGCATCCGCCTTGGTCCGGAGGACAGCGTGGATGATGAAAGAAAGTAGTTCATCCTCATGTCTGTCTTCAACCTGTCTACAAGTACCTTTGAGGATAAAGCAACAAGCCTTTATTAGGCTTGTTAGGGTACTATGAAAATAGCCCCCACTTATTTCTCACTCGCTATTCTCTACACTAGTTGACCGAGAACTCCTCTGATAAGTTTAGTACTGATGGCTGCGTGTGAGAGGAAGGAGAGGGGAGTGTGACACACTTTGTAACAGAGACAGAAACCGCAGAAGCACAAAAGCAGAAGAGTAACTTCCTGTGTATGACAGCAACAGAACCTGGGGTGGAGAGTGGAAGATTAACATGGTAACCGTTAGGCGCACCATGCATTAAATAGGTGGTTGATGAGTAAAATACAGGTATTGGAATTACTGAAAGCACAATGTCCAAAGATGAGTAACAACATGCTAACCAGGCAGGTGCAGATGTAAAATGAAACAGCAAGCAAAGGACACTTTCTCCCACTTTACCATGAATCCACCTGCACTACATGACAGCCATTCATTCTCTTGATGCCAACTAAACCTGCCTGGGCCAAGGGTTACATCAGGGTTACATGTGTTTTGGTAATTTCCCTTCACGTGAATCCAGAGTGTTTGTGGCAGACAGGTAAAGGGGATCCAGTGTGA
Source organism: Scomberomorus guttatus (assembly GCA_038419695.1). Lineage (NCBI taxonomy): Eukaryota > Metazoa > Chordata > Actinopteri > Scombriformes > Scombridae > Scomberomorus > Scomberomorus guttatus. The sequence goes on from CM076459.1 coordinate 3,567,301, forward strand.
CAAGGTAGAGAGGATTGTCCAACAGCGACCCCTGGTGCTTGAAGCCAATTACTGCATGCATTGCTGCTGCATTCGCGTGCCCCCGGAAACTTGCCAATAACCTTCAGAAAACATAGCTTCGTTCGAGATATTTTAGGGTAAATGAGAACGGTGGACATGGACCCTGTAATACTATTTGAGTAAATATATGATAATAAATAAATAAATAAATAAAAACCACAGTTGTTGTCGTGCGAAGCCTACCCGGCTTTTGGTAATTCTTACATACGAATTAGTTCATTTTAGGAAACTGATTATTGAGTTAGTCGTAGACGCAAGTGATTAATTCGAGGGTACATGAATAAAACTTTTACTCCTGATGCAGCTGGGTCTTTTTACGGATTTGGATATAAAAGTTTAGTCTGCAGCACAAACTTACGACAAGCACGCGAAGGCAGCAGCGCTATTAGTTATTTAGCATTCCAAAATGACGGACCCGACAACGTCGCCAGAGGACCACTGGAAAGTAAGTAGCTTTAACTGATGTTAGCTAACCTAAACCTTTTGTGTGAAACTGATTTGAACCTCTGCTGTGTGACAGCAGTGATAACTGGCGAACCTTGTTTTCGTCTAAAAGATGAAGTTTTGCTGACATTAGAGTTGAGCTGTGCTTTGTTAGCTCGACTGCTAACGTTAGCTAGCTGACGTCTTTTAACGCTGCAGAGCTATAGCGGTTGGCTAGTTAAGTAAACAAAACCATGTTCCTCATATAGAATTCGTTTGTGTGGAAAACATATCATATTTCTGTTTGTGAATTTCTTTTAAACGTCCATGTGAAAGCGAAGTGTAAACTAATTGAAGACTCTGCCAGAATGGTATAGTTATGTGCCATTACTAAGCGTGTATTCATTGCTGTTTGCATCCCAATCACATAATAATTCAACTTGTGAGAAACACTGATTCAGCTTCACAACATTGTGTGTATATATATATATACTGTATGCGATTAAGAAATTATTTGGTCTACTTTCCATTGTCATAAGTATTGACTGCTCCACAAACGGTGAATAAATTTCTTACTGTGAATACGTTTGTGATAAGAAGTCATTAAAAAGATAGGTCCCCATCTTCCTCATATCAGGGACTAAATAAATCTGTTGAAATTAACCTATAAAATTCTCCTTTAGGAAAATCTTTGGTCAGAATAGTCATTGTTAAACACTAAACATCTATCTCAGTGCTGAAATTGAAGACAGTTTTAAGAGTTTTTTTCCAGCTGGAACCACTGACAGACCCCTGGAGCTAACTGGACCCAACTTTGTAGCCACAACTTTAAGTAACTACTGGGTTGTGGTGCCCTAGATAAAACAGTGGATCTGTGATTGAAGTACTAATTTGGTGGAGCTCTTTATCCTCCTGCATACATGAATTGGACAAATAAGGCGATGCTCAGTGGGGGTTTAGACTATCTATCAAGCAGGCAAGCTATTGGCCTATTGTCAGCGTATCTGGGGCAGCACAATTTTCCCCCTTGTTATTCCAGCCTCTCAGCCTCTATTTTCTCATTTTTCCATCTTCTGTTGTGTGGTGATGGCTCGGCAGACAGACGGTGCTTTCAGCGACAGTGGCTTTGACCCCAGTGAGTATTCAGTCAGTTCATATCCTGTCATTTGTCATATCATCTCATATTCAGGCTATGTGATGGTGAGCTTGTGTTTCTGGTCTTTTGAGATTAGTATGTCAATCTATTTTTGGTCTTGCAGTAAAATATCTTTTATGTCTGCTGTCTTGCTCTGTAGGTTTCTTTGCTGAAACTGCTAGAAAGGGTACAGTTGTGTCCAGGGCTAACAGCATCGGCTCGACAAGTGCCTCTTCAGTTCCAAATACAGGTATTGTGTTCGTAACCGAGGGGATCTGACATTGCTGACAGGTTAAAGAGAGAATTTATGCTTTAACTGTGCCTCGCATTGAATGGTTTTCCTGAAATGCATATATTTGTAGTCTTAAGTCTGTAGAATATATAATAAAGATTTTGATATTTGTAGAATATTAAGTAAAAGCTAAATGTAAAATGGACACAGAGTATACTTTATTTCCCTTTTCTCTGCTTCCTATAAAAGGAAGACCCTGTCTTGCTACTCATTATGTGAGTTTCTGTACTTTTGGTCAGATTCAGTAGAGGCTCACAGGAAAACAGGTTTCTCTAATATGATTATAAAAGGACAATAATTCTAATGGAGGGCTTTAAAAACATTAACAGTAGCATAGACTGTTATAATTTTTTTGTAGGCCAGTTTTAAGTGCATTACAGCAATCGATATGACTGGACTGAAGCATGAATCAGCTTTTCTGCATCCCGCTGAGATGAAAAATGGACCAGGGTTGGCTAAAGACTGTCTCCAGGGTTACAAATCTTACCAAATGGTATTCTGTCACTGTCAGAGGCATGTTTCTTAATCTGAGTCTTAATATATTCTCAAATAGATGATGAAGACAGTGACTACAGGCATGAGACGTCATATAAGGACTCGTATAAAGATCGGCGGAGACAAGCGCACACACAGGCTGAGCAGAAGCGGAGGGATGCTATTAAGGTAAGGCTATATAGTAGGATGTAGGTCTCTTTTTTTCATTTGTTAATAACAACTTTTTTTTTTTTTTAACTGTAGAAAGGCTATGATGACCTCCAGTCAATAGTACCGACCTGCCAGCAGCAGTCTGAATTTGCAGTGGGAGCACAGAAGATCAGCAAGGCTACTATACTGCAGAAAAGTAAGATGTGATCTACAGTTGCTTTCTGCATAAAGGCAATTTTGTAAACACTTGGACAGCAGACAGCAGGATTACCATTGTTATTCAAATAACTTTGACTTTAAGGTTAGAGTGACAACTTTCAGATTTACACTCACCAACCACTTTATTAGATATACCTTGTTAGTACCGGGTTGGACCCCCTTTTGCCTTCAGAACTGCCTTAATTCTTCGTGGCATAGATTCAGCAAAGTGCTGGAAACATTCCTCAAAGATTTTCGTCCGTATTGACATAATGGCATCACGCAGTTGCTGCAGATTTGTCGGCTGCACATCCACGATGTGAATCGCCCGTTCTACTCAGGGTCGGCCCTAGCACATTTGGTGCCCTAGGCTATTTATAATTTAAATAGAACTTTAAATGGAGCAGTTTTTAGTCTCACAGCTGGGGTCTATTCCAGAAAGCAGGTTTAACAAACTCTAAGCCTAACTCCGAACTCTGAGTTGTTGAACCCTGAGATGGGGAACTCAGTTTTCAGTACCAGAACAGCTGGTCAGAGTCAGCTCAATCAACTCTGAGTATGTTCACTGAGTTAAGCTTGTGCTTGGTGAATAAAAAAAGCCATTATCAGTGGAGCTCCTTGATACTACAATTCACCATGGCAACAGGTAAATAAAAGGGAGAGCCTCCATTCTAATTCAGTGGACGTAGAGATATTAATGCACGTGTAGGCGAACGGTGCACATTTATCTTTTAAAAAAAGTCAGAGTGGGGAAAAGTATCAATAAGTTAACACAATAAAGTTTTATTTAGTGTTGTCCATAAATTCATCATTTATCAGAGTTACATTTCCTTAATGGATGATAAAGTGGTGGAATCTGACTGTATATCAGGCTGTAGCCTCCATTACATTTTAAATATATTTGTTCAGCTTTAATCTGACAGGGACAAAACACAGCAGGCAGCAACTGAAGATGAGGTCACATATACTCCTTTTCAACAAATTAATATAGGTCTCTGAGGTCCCCAAACCATGTCTTTGAAGTTTTTTGCTGAAAATGCCACTGAGATTATGCATTCAAGCATGCCTCTATACCCCCCTGTTTCAGTCCTCTTCTCTTTGGGTTGTTTCTGTGTCTGCACAAATGAGCTGCTGCTCCCCACGCCCACCCCGGAAATGGGTGTAACTTTATGGCCGTGATATATTGCAAGATTATATGACTGCAACAGGATAGACTGAGGGCTGTTGACAGTGTTCATATTCATATTGGAACTGCAACAGAGCTGCAGTTCTAATATGAACCAGTAATACCAGTATTACAGTAACACTAAGTGTATCTGTGCACCAGAATGGACTTATTAGCCCTGAAGGCTAGGCTTAATAGGACTAGTAGGGCAAATAGTATAGACTTATTTTTACATTAGTTAAAATTTGTTTAAATCAAACTTGTTTTGCATTTACATTTTGCTAACTTGCATTTACATTTCTCAGCAAGATGGCCTTTCTTCAGCCTTTAGTCATCATCATCATCATTCATCTTCAGGTGTTCATTATTTAGGAAGTTTTTACTGGGAGCCGAATTATCCGTAGAGGTCTCCTCTTCTCCAAAACACAGAATAAAGCAGTTTCACGCTAAAATCAGTGTTTGCCCAATGCTCTTTGGTGGATACAGGGTGTTTGGAGGGGCTGCGATTAAAAACACTGAATAAAGCATTTTTTACGTTGGAAACATTTAGGATAATGCAAGTACACAACTAAACAAAATATTATAACATGGGTCTAGTCGTTTAAGACATTATAATGCAGGAAAGGTACATATTATACCTTTCAGGTTTCCCAGTAGACCAACAACCACGCCACGTTCAAAGTCACTTAAATCACCTTTCTTCCCCATTCTGATGCTTGGTTTGAACTTCAGCAGATCGTCTTGACCATGTCTACATGCCTAAATGCACTGAGTTGCTGCCACGTGATTGGCTGATTAGATATTGACGTTAACAAGCAGTTGAACAGGTCTACCTCAAAAAGTGGCCAGTGAATGTATTTTAGAGTAAATTGTTTTGTCATTTTGGATTAACACTTAAAGGCCACACATGTTAGAGGGCTGATGAATGTATTTAGAATAGTTCAAACATCATTTGACATCATTAGAGTAAAGAGTAGAAAGTCAGTAAAGGTCAGGTTATTCTGTCCAACTTCCAACACTGGCATTATTATCTAGTTATCCGAACAGAGTATCCAATAGAGTCCTGCGGTGCTTCAGTAGTTGAACATGGCACAAAAACTGGCAGGGTCACTGGTTTATTTCTCACTTGTGTCACATGTCAATCTGCATATGGATAACTCCCAATTACAGGTAACAGACTCACATGCTCACATTATAAAAAGTGAGCCAAAAATAAAGACCGTACTGGAAAAGAACAAAAGAAATATAGTACATGAATATATACTGGCATGTGTTCAGATCACCAGAATTTAACAGAAAGATGTTTGAGTCACATGCACAGGGATATCTGCACTTGCTTTCTTTACAAGGGGAAAAACGAGCAACAGAATTTAGCATTATGGTAGATGGTTGTGGAGGGAAATCTATAGGAAGATGGAAACTTTACACCATCTACTGTAATCTGTGTGCAGTGAGGAAATTCCCTAACTGATGCATTTCTTTATTTTATCTTTTTCAGCAATTGACTACATTCATTTTCTTCATAAAGAAAAGAAGAAGCAAGAGGAGGAAGTGTCCGTACTAAGGAAAGAAGTGATGGCCCTGAAGATCATGAAAACGTGAGATAATGGTTCAAAAACATTTTCAATCAAGTTCCTTTTTTTCCCCCCATAATTTACTCCCCAGTCGCACTTGTTGGCAAACTAAGATCTTCCTACGTTAGGGCAAACCCTGTTAAGATTTTTGCTTCATTTGCATTCTAAAGTCATGAATGTTTTGCATCCAAACCAATGAAAAGCTGGATTTTAAAAGAAAGAAAACTCTTGCGTTAGAAATGCTGGCAGCCCTGACACAACATTTAGTGAAGGCAATATCGCATCTTAAATCAAGAAATTTAAGGAAGTGCCATTGTCAGCTAATGCTATCTTTGAATTTTTAATGCAACTTGTGCTGTAAAGGCAAACCAGTCCAACTAGGGTATGGAAAGAATGTGAAAGTTCATTATTTCTTTCTGAAGGAATCATGGCCATTGATAAATTGTATATTTTGCACCGTCTTAATAAACGGTGGTTGTTTTTCTTAACAGGAACTATGAGCACATAGTGAAGGCCCACCAGAACAACCCGCAGCAGGGAGAGGATCAGGTGTCTGACCAGGTCAAGTTCAACATCTTTCAGAGCATCATGGACTCCCTGTTCCAGTCTTTCATCAATTCTGTTTCAGTGAGCAGCTTCCAAGAACTCTCAGCCTGTGTTTTCAGCTGGATTGAGGAGCACTGCAAGCCCCAGGTAAGGAATATATTTGATGAATTGTAGTCAGCAGATCAGACACTATTGAGTTGTTGTTGTTGAGGTAATTATAATTTATGTGCTTCTTTTGTTCTTTACTAGACGCTGAGGGAGTTTGTCGTTGGAGTGCTCCGGCAACTCAATGGTCAGCTTTATTGATCTAGTGCAACCTGTGGACTGAACTTGCAGAAATTGACTTTGGGCTTGCTCTGGCCTCTCAGGGTGGAGTAAAAACTTCAATCAGCCTCAGGCCACACCACAGTATTTACACTCACTTCAGCTCATCAGTGACTCCCTGGCTGCAATTGGATTACCTCAACCCATACCATGGCAGAGATGAAAAGTTGCATTGGTTTGAGCAGTAATATGTTAAAGAAAGATCATTCTGATTGTATAATGGTACATAAATACAGCATCTGCTGACTGTTCGTATTTCTTACTATTATTCTGCTAAGAAATGCAGAGGAAACGGTTTCCTAATTAATGTGTTTAAAGGCATCAGGAAGACATCTAGTGTAGTATAAATCTTGTATTCAGTCTTGAGACAAATCAAAACCATAACCAGTAAGAGGTTTCATAAGCCAGCTTCTCAAAGATGGAGTTTGATATAAGTGCTTCTGCAACCTGTCAACCTAACAAACGGAAATAGCAAGTACAGTGATGGGAAGTTCATGAGCCCACACCTTCCCCTCTGTCACATCAAGAACTTTACAGCCTAATGCTGAACCAATGGGCTCCTCTCAGCTTCAGTGCACAAACATTGAGTCAGCCATACCACTCCTGAATTGTAGCAGACAATGGAAAATACTCCACTGCTGTACTTTGCATTGTAATTGTCACTTCTCCTGAGTGTGCTATCAGGAGCAGGCTCTACAGAGCTTAAGCTTTTTATCACTGTAGCTGGATTACAACCCAATGTTTTACTGTTTGTGTGACTAGCTGCCAGAGGCTGAAATTAGTCTCACTGGGTGACAGGTGAGCATGAGCCAGGTGTGCAATTTAGGCAGCATTAAGGTCTAAAATGTACAGTTGTATGCAAAAGTTTAGGCACCCCTTGACAAATAATATATTTTGATTTTTTTTTTTTTTTTTTAATTGAAAAGATGTAAACACAGTCTGTCTAGGATATGGAACATAAAACAGTATTTTCAGCAAACATTAATGCATTCTTTTTTATGGCAAATTGATCAAAAATAAAAATAAAAAAACATTGTGGCATGTGCAAAAGTTTGGGTACCCTATGAGTTCCAAAGTCTCATATTATTTTTACAAGGTCTCAGCTCCTTACGCCTGAGGCATGTCAACAGTTGTCATTAGGAAATGTCAGCTGGTGCCAATTTCAAAGATTTACCAATACGCTGACTCTTCAATCCTTGTGCGAATGCTCAGCAACTATGGGTTCCTCTGAGTAGCTGTGTAAGACTGAAAATGGAAGTTTTTGATGCCCACAATGCAGAGGAAGGCTACAAGAAGATAGCAAAGTGTTGTCAGCTTGCAGCTTCCATAGTGCGAAATGTAATTAAGAGATGGCAGATTAGGGGAACTGTGGAGGTTAAGATGAGATCTGAAAGACCAAGAAAACCCTCGAGAGAGAACTGCTTGTACGCTGGTCAGAAAGGAAAATCGAAACCACCATTTGACTGCAAAAAACCTGCAGGAAGATTTAGCAGACTCAGGAGTGGTGGTACACCGTTCCACAGTGCAGTAATGCTTGCACAAACAAGACCTTCATGGAAGAGTCAGTAGAACATAACCTTAACTGCATCCTCAGCATAAAATCCAACATCAGAAGTATGCAATGGAACATCTACAGAAGCCTGATGTGTTGTGAAAACAAGTGCTGTGGACTGACGAAGTCAAAATAGAACTCTTTGGCCACAATCAGCAAAGGTATGTTTGGAGGGAAAAAAAAGTAGCAGCATTTCATGAAAAGAACACCTTGCCAACTGTTAAGCTTGGGGGTGGATCTCTCATGCTTTGGGGTCGTGTTGCAGCCAGTGGTATAAGAAACATTGTACAGGTAGAGGGAAGAATGGATTCTAGGGCTGATTTTCCTAGTCGACTGTAGTCATTAGATCAAACCATTAGTCGACCAGTCGTCGCACGTTCATGCTATTAATTTAATTTTTAAGTATATATTTTTTGGGGCATCAGAAAATGGTTTAAGTTTCACTGCTGATAACATTGTTAACACTTTGCTATATTACAGAGAAATACAAAACTGTAATAATGAGCCTTTAAAATATATATTTTATGAGCGCACGCACGAAGAGAGCCGCCTGTTATTTAAAAATGCTAACGACAAAAGCGGTAAAGATTCCGAATGTGTCGGAACAATCAGCAAGGAGACTGAACATTTTGTTAATTTATTCCAACACAGTATAACATCACACAACTTATGAACTTGTAACCAACTAGGCTGAAAAATGAGATTAGTGGTGTGCAGAGCTGCCAAAGCTCCACCTGGTGGCCTTTCTGCAATGGTACCAAATTGAGATTCGAACTCTCAATCAAACTATGTTTTCTGCGATGCTAGTAAAAGGGCATACAGCGCTGTTGCCCATCTGCAAGGACAGAATAAGGAAGGAGAAATTGTTTGGAGCTACAGCAGCTTTTTTTCCCCCTCCGACTAATTGACCAATGAAAACTTGGTTGACTAAGACTCTTCTCGATGGTTTGGTTGACTATTAGGGTTCAGCCAAAATGGATTCCACTAAATACCAGCAAATTCTGGAAGAAAACATTGCACCATATGTAAAAAATCAGAAGCTAAAAAGAGGATGTCTTCTACAACACGATAATGATCCTAAACATACCTCAAAATCCACCATGGACTACCTAAAGAGACGCAAACTGAAGGTTTTGGAATGGCCCTCACAGTCCCCTGACTTAAACATAATCGAAAATCTGTGGGTAGATCTTACAAGAGCTGTGCATGCAAGACAGCCCAAGAATATTACAGAACTAGAAGCCTTTTGCAAGGAAGAACGGGAGATAATCCCAAATACAAGAATTGAAAGACTTTTAGCTGGCTACAAAAAGCTTTTGCAAGCTGTGATATCTGCCGGAGGGGGTGTTATTAAGTACTGACTACGTAGGGTGCCCAAACTTTTGCACATGCCACAATGTTTGTATTTTTGTTCAATTTATGACATAAAAAGTAACTATGCATTGTTTGCTGTAAATATTGTTTTGTGTTCCATATCCTAGAGAGGCTGTGTTTACATCTTTTCAGTTAAGAAAATCACCAAAATGTTAATTTGTCAAGGAGTCCCAAACCTTTTGCATACAACTGTACATCACTGTTGACATATATTGACTTTCACAATAATCGAGCTGCACTGCACATTGTGAAGAGATTATTTTTAAATACAGGCAGGTAATCAATTGCAATTATGTCACCTGTTTCTTTAGGGGATGATGTTAAATGTGTTGATTTTGAACCTTTGAGATTGCAGGTTTCCCATTAATAGGCAGTTTTAAAATGCAATTTACTTTACTTTCCATTGGCCCTTGTGATCAGGAAAAGTTCGTTTCAAATGGTGCCCCACTGCATGGAAAATGTTCTGTCAGACCATTGAGGACTGATCATTTTCTAGAACCATCAGTGTGGCCATGGACAGGGCATTGCACAGAGATTTACAGCCACGCTGTGCTGAATGAGAGCAGGGGATTTTTAGATAGAGGACATGAAGCTAATTTTCTCGATGGCTTTGACAGTTTTGTTTCCAGCATCTAAATAAGTAAAATCTGTCATATACAGGGGCAAACCTGTTGGATAACGTGTAGAGTTTCTACTGCTTTAATCATGGGGAAAAATTGATTTTTGACCTTCTTTCATTTCTGTTGCCTGTTGCTTTAAATGTTGTCTTTTGATAGTTGTTTTAAAAAAGTCATCGATATCACCATCCAAAGAGAGGTGTCAACCTATGTAAAAGAAACGTATTGCATGTTTTCTCTGTTCAATTTGGCCAAAAGTAAATGAGGAAACAAAGTGCGTAAGATGAGGAAATAAGCAAAAATGAAATGAAATGATCTCTGCAGCCAATGAACCTGTAAAACCTCCTCAGTGTTTTCAGATAGCTGAAAAAGAGATGAGTTCTTCTTTTGGGAGAAATTGTGTTTGCACGTCAGCATCAAAAGTGAACATTTAATAACATGGCAGTAATACTGAGTGAAAAAAAATAGTACAAAAGGATGATTAACAAAAAAAATAAAAGGGAAAAAATGAGACAAACCCTCAACACCTGAAGGGCATTAATAACTGTCCATTCTTTATACATTGCAAGCCTTATGTATAATTTTCAAACAAAATGGCAGCAGGATGGACTTGAACAGTAATAAGAACAATAAATAATGTGAAGTTCTCAAAGCTATAATGAATCATTTGTTGACATTTTCATTGTAGGCTCAGGATTGATTTAAATGGCTTTAAAAAGGGAAACATTAAACCAGTGTTGCCTATGAGGTGACAAGCATCCCTTCAGTGCTGTCTAATGATGTGATGTAGTATTAGTGCCTCAACAAATGACAGAGCTATTTTTGTATGAATATACTTTCAATTATAAGAGTTGTTTTCCCGTTTGACATTTATTAAAGATGTACTGTTTGTTCAAAATAAACTGGCTATAAATACATATGCTGTGGCTCAGACTGTTCTGATGTGTAATCTCGTTTCCTTAGCGAAGCTCTGCACAAGCTTATATTGATGAAGTAGCTGAACAAGCACTTATTTATTCTTGTTTTCATGTACTTGGAACAACCACCTTACAGTCCTCATCAGTCTCCACTCCAACCTCATCCTGTAAAGGCAGAACCACATATTATATCTATTATTATATTATTCATTGGTGCTGTGACCCAAAACAGTGGCACACAAGCAAAATACACAGGTGGCATGACGTCATAATTTGAAATGTATTTATTAGCCTCTTTTCACTCACCAGGAACTCCTTTTTGCTCTTAGGATATCCCTCCAGGATTGCATTTATCATGTCTGAAGCCTGAGAGAAACAAAGCGCAACAATGATAATATGACTTTGTACGATAATGTGGTCATGGATGTCTTTCAACACAAGTCTAGTCATAGTTTCCAATACTAGCACTGACAGGAGGACAATGTTACATTTTTTTGCATTATCTCAAATATTTAACATCAATGCAAAATGCTTCCAAAGTTATGTAATTTAGTTAAAATATACATTACCAATCTCTTCCTCTTCCTCCACTCTTTCACATAAACATTCTGGTCTTTATAAACCTGTAAAATAAAAAAATATGAGCAATGTTAACCTTTACTGTACCGGAAATGGGGCAAAAAAAAAGAAGTTTTTGTGATCATATGTCATAGAAAGCATAAATGCATTTCCAACCTTTTCTTTCTCTTCTGGTGTGACGTGATTTGTGGCCGACTTTATCTTCTCCAGACGTGCTCTGTAACCAGAACACTCCGCTTTCAGCTCTTGGATCTCTGAGATCATTTCCTCTGTTGTCAAGGAGCTGTTGAGTCCTTTAAGCTCTGTTAACACAGATTTTACACGTCAAAGTTACAGAACATCCCCTTCGAAGAAGTTTGTTACAACACAAACATGTTCCTCATGCAAACTATTTACTGTACTTGTGTATCAAACAGCAACATCCTGTGTCCTCTTGGTACTGTTTAGGCTCTGAATAAACATAAGTCTGGAGACACCAACTTGCAGTGATCACCAGTGTACTCCACCTGCATCTAGCTGTCTGCAGCTCTGGGTGAGGGACTGCACCTCTGCACTGAGCTCTGAGATCTGACAGTCCATTTCCTTCAGGTCTGCATCATTTACATCTTTAAACTGAGCCTGTAAGAAAGGTCAGTTTCATAACATACATTATTCAAAGTGCATATGTTAATTTCAGCGTCCACTGTCCACAGCAAGCAACTATATTTCAGAAGAATAGACTAACCTGATCTGCAAAATATATCTTTTGCTTGCCGTACACTTTCTCTTTTATCTTGCCCTCTAGAGCCAGCAGCTCCATGGCTTTGACCACTGCCTGGGGAAATCACAAACATGCAATCAGTCATTAATTGTAAGCTACACACACACACACACCACAGCATCTCATAGATTATTATTCTCACCGTTTTCCCCAACCCATGCTGCTTTTGTAAATTACAATAGACATCCTGAGCACTGTAGGGACGGTTCTTCTCATTCAGATAGGCAAGGATGAGAGTGGCACCTGTGGATGACAGCAGGACAATCTAATCATATAACAATCCCATATGATACTTATCTTTAATATGACATTATACTTGATACACTTGAAACAGTAAATAGTATGACAGCCAGATTTGTGATCTTTATTTCTATGTTCAGTCTTGATGAGCTTTTCTATTCTGTGTAGCATACTATACAACATCTGTAATACATCCCAAATACTGTTGGTTTCTTTAAAACACGTGTGTCATGTGGAAAAGTGGTAGAGTAAACACATGAAAAGTTTTCAAAGTCCTGAGGTCAGCTAGCTTATCATTCTTGCTATGTTGCTATATATGTGGCTAACGTTAGCTGACAACTAGCGTCTTAGCTAAACTTCCTATCGGTGACATCTTACGGACATCGTTCGTTAGATAAGTGTCAAAGACAGTCAAAAACATCCTGCCATAAGTCTAGCTGTAGACTTACCGTTATCCTTTTTACTCATTTCTGACTAGCCCACTTTCACTTTAGCTCCCCTGAAACTGAGTTTTCGCGCGAGATATACGTCACGTAAAAGATCGTTTTCGCCTTCAGATGCGTCACACCGGTAGAAATACCTCTGAGATTTTTCGCAGACTATTTCTTCTCTGTTGATTTTGTCTCAAAAACATTACTCAAAGGTAAATATGTTACCTCTGCATATTAACAGCGCCATTGAGCAATGCTTATTTGCCCCAAATGATGACTCTCTGTCGGCTCAGTCCTACTTTTTCATGAGGTCTGCGATATCCGGAAAGAAGCGCAGAGTGAGAGCTCTGTAACTTTAGCTGGCCTCAGTCAGTTCAGGGTCAATGCCTTAATAAAACTAGAGCTGCAACAATTAGTCGATTAATCGATTGACAGAAAATTATAATTAATTAATGCAAACTATTAAGACAGTATTAATCAAAAGAAATGATCTGAGCTCGTGATACCCAATGTGTGCTTCTGCTACTCAATTATAGGTTTGGAGGTCCGCAGCTATGACCTATCCAAGACAAAACTTAACATCCAAAAGTAAAACTGTGCATGTGAAATTATACAATAGCATAATGACAACAGTGTATCAGCTTTACTGTATGTTTGCGTCTTGTGAACGGTTTTCTCCGGAAAGTTGTTTAAGTTTCAGTGCATTAATTGCAAAGACTTTCATGCTTTTTGTCTTCAGTTATCTATAGATCTTAATCTGCCATCTGAGATTGGCACATCTGTCACAGGAAATAATACCCAAGGCAGACATAATTGCAAACATTTTATTCAATGCGATTTGCACATCAAAACATATCAAAACCAGTTACAGAGAAGAAAATACACTACTGTGCAGATTACATGATCAAACTGATTGCAGATCACTCATACTGAGGAACCGACTCTTCATGGAGCTGCAATGAGCAACATTCTTGTTAACTGAGGTGGTCAACCCAGTTTCGACTTCTTCTCCTCGATTTCCTATCAGTGCACAATTATTTCTACTTCACCTCCACGAGTTTGGATCCAGCAGTTTTTTTTTTTCCTGTGCTAAATCTTTATCGCAGCTATGATTTTCTTCTCAAAAATAACACAATGAAAGAGCAATATGTTGTTTTTTTCTATTAAAAACCCAGCAGACTTTGATATATGCATTTCAATAAATCTCAACTGTGGCTCATTTATGTTTGGATGACCAAGTCAAATTTTTATGGTAAAAATGTTTGACATACAGACAGAGGACTTGGTTTGACAATCAAAAGGGAATCAGGCTGACCAGCAAACAAGAAGCCACTTTTACATACTAACACTTTTAAAAAAACGATATAAGGACAACTTTCTATACCCGATTTTGATGTAAACATGTTTCCCCATTAAAATAGTAAAAGATCCATGAATTCAAGAACATTTCTATTACAAAGTTCTGCATGACTGTCAACTACATGAAATACAAAGATGACAAAAAGATATAAAGGTAATTTGTTTAAATAATACTTTTGAAAAAGAAAAACACACAAAGTGAGGGCTCATTCAAGGTATTAAACATGGACACAATATGTTTGAGCTGTATTAAAGGGCAAAGAAAATGAAAAATACTTAAATCTTGAACTTATCACACAGAAAAAAAAAAGAAAGAAAAAAAGCAGACCTCACCCTGGGGCACACATCTGAGAATACAATGAACAATAAACATAACATCAAGTATTCCTCTGGGTCAGATATTTTAAGACTGTAATATGACAAAAGGGGGAAAAGAAAGAAAATCACACAGAAGTAACTGAAGCTTTTCTCCAAATTGTCTTCATTTTAGAAGATAAAAACTATCCAAATTGAGAACTGCGGACAAGTGTTTAAACAATGTAAATCCATCAAACATCAAATAAATCATCTTCTGAAAGATCATAGCCACGTTAGCTGAAAGGACAGCAGAGCACTACACTCAACAACATGAACTGCTGTTTCTTTTTTTAACTTAACATTTCAACAAGTCCCCCTCCAACTCAAAAATATGTTTTTCCTCTTGTTTCTACAGTTTGAGTGTTTGAGCTTCACTGTGCAGAATGATGTATGTGCAGAGTTTGACAGCAGAAGGTTGTTTTCACATTAATCTGCTGAAAGTGGAAAAGTTTCTCTGTGCTCATTGAAAATCCCATTTTAAGGGGCGGGCCTACGAGCACGATTTGTGACATCACAAATAGTGTGGAAGCCAATCCTAATCCAATATTCAACTTACACACGTGTGATGTGGAAACTTGACGCCTCCAGTGCACAAACACTGAGAATGGACTTTACAGTGAAGCAGGAGACATCTTGTGTCCAGCAGTTGAATTTCTGAAATGAAAAATATTTGCATATTCATAGATTCTGGACTTTTTAATGAGAGAGGAGTAGATGCAAAAAAATGTGGGAAAAACCACATCAGACAGAAATTATTATTCAAGGTTGAGTATTTTATATATATCTTAAAACATGTCTGGAGGGGATCTTTAACATGAGTCTATTCCAACTGTTCCAATCACTAAACAAGCTTAAACATAAAATGCTGTTCCACAATGTCATTATCAAAGCAACATGGCTCAGCTCAACCAACAGGAATGTCATATTTGGTCCCATGTTAAATAGCCCTGTATGTCTAGACCTCCAGGTAGAAAAGATTTTATGGTCACTGTTGATCTTCATTTCTAGACACCAAAAAGTATCCTTGTAACTTATGGATGCATAAAATTACAAGACTGCAACAAGGCTCAATAATGCTGGTTATTTAATGTTTTTTATTTTTTATTTTTGTTGCTGAATTTCCTATTGCTCAGCCTACAAAGTATATGTTTTCTTGATGACCAGGGTTTAAAAAGGTATAGGAGAAAAAGCTTGAAAAGATAAGAAAAAAATTAAGTACTTCACAGTGATAAAACTGATGCCAATCAAAAGCAGGGCTGCTGGAAACTAAAATCATCCTTCACAACACACACTCCGTTCGTCAACATGTACACTACCCATGAAATTGCACTCATACACACACACTCTCTCTTTCACCAGCACACACACACACACACACACACACCTTACTGTGGTTTACCCAGCAGGGTAGACAAGAAGTTAGACCCCTGACTCTCTCCCCGTCTAGCACCCCCCCCCTCCTCCTCCGAGGGGATCCATCTGGTTCAGTTCAGACTGATCCAGCATTTCAAAGTCTTCTCCGTCCAAGTCTGTGTCCAGCTCGGAGCTGGATTGCTTGCGATAGCTTCGGTGGGCCCCAGCCTTGGGAGGGCCTTCTCTGCGCTGGGTAGCCGGAGGCCGAGGTTGCATCGCACCAGCCAGCGCTGCCTGGATCATGTTGCTGGCAATGACTCCGGCCAAGTCTCCAGTGAAATCACAGGCAGGTGCCATGCCAGCGAGGGAAAGTTCTGCATCCAGATCCTCCTGGTCTGAGTCCAGATGAGCATCCACATCCAGCACTGAAGGTCGGTGACTTTGGAGCCCAGATGCACCCAGACTAGGTAGCCCGATGCTGGTGTCATCATCATCATCCATCAGAGTGGCGTCAGGGTTTATGGAGGGGAAGTCCGGCAGGTCCTGAGCAAAGGACTCCTCAGCGTCACTGTGTCTGTCAAGATCTGACCAAAATGAAACAGACGACAAGTCAGGAAGTCAAGGACAAGAACAAACTAGAAAAAAAAGTTAAAGACGATCTGCAACAACAGCATACTGACCCTCAGAGCCCTCTGTGAGTGGGGTCTGGCCTCGGGATAGGTTGAATGTTCCATTATCAGTGTAGGACACCTCAGCGTCAGAGTGCTCAGAGTCGGTCAGTGCAAGTTCCTTCGCAACAACTGCATCATCAAACTAGAAGAGAGAGCAGATTGGAAATGTTTTAAGTTGTATGCTTTTGTGTGTGTGTGTTTTTTTTAGATGCTAATCAAAATCATTTCAAATATTTTTGCTCTGCCTTACAGGGTGTGCAAACTTTCTCTTTTCCACTGTTTATTCTCTCTGTCTCTGTTAGCTTCTCACGCCTTCTGCAGGCATCGCTACACACAAACATTAAGGCGAAAATACACAGGCGCATGACACACACAGCACATCATGTGAAGTTCTTAAACCGCAACAGGAAGTGGCTCAGATGTGCTACCAAAATAACACTGTGCTGAAATACAAAGCCATAGGGTTGCAGTGAACGTTGTATCTGTAAAATTCAATATTCTAACTTTCACACTGCAGGGTGCTTAAATTAGAATAAGCATCAGCAGAAATAAAGCACCTCGCCTTCAAAAAAAAAATGCCATTTAGGTGAGTGACAAATTTAAGATAATGAGGTGAAGTGTACAGTCTCAGTGTTGCTGCCTGCACAAATTGGCACAGATGCTGACAATCCATAAACAGAACAGAGGCATTAACTGTCACGGCATTTTAAATAGACAAGCAAAGACATGTCACGCGCATCCTGAGTGTGCACGCTGAACAAATGTTTGTGTCGAAATTACTACGAGAGAGCACAATGAACACAAAATTTCATAGACATGGATTTGTTTTAAAGTTTCCTCTGGAAAAAAAAAAAACTCTGTAGTGGCAGAGAGAAATCAGATGATCTGTCTGGTGAATGTTAGCAACTATACAGAGAATAAGAGGACTATGTTCACTAGCACCATCATGTCAACACAATTATTGACAGCTCAACTGAAATATTGAGATTCGTTGGAAACAGACTGACCGTTGGGCAGAAAGCAGCCAACTCCTCCTCACTGTCACTGGCTTCACCTGAGGCTGCACCACGGATACGCCTTCGCAAGACTGCAGAGAAGAATGACAAACATACAAGATTATTATACTGACAGGCTGCAGCATTATTAGTTTGGAGGAGGGAAAGCTGTCAGTAATTCATCCTAACTGTAAAGAGTATACATAGTTTTTTACAAAACAGGACATGTATTCAGTTTATCAATTACAGCTAACATCATGCAGTTTAGAGCCATCAGAGGGCGCTAATGCATTATTTATTACGATGATATGATTGGCTACAACTGATTGCCAGCAATGTTTAAGCTAAAATTGATGGTTGGTCAGTTGTTTTAAATGAGGTGAAAACAGGCACCATGTTGAAGCGTTATTTGAACAAACATTGACCCTCTGAGGAATAAAACCGTTTTTCGTCATGAAAATCTTGATGGTGTTAATTTTAACGTTAAATTTATTTAAGATTCATATTGTGGCTTTGACTTTATTTAATTTGCAGTGTCAGATCTGCATACAGAAAGCTTTGATTATAAATACTGCCAATCATCATTATTGTCATTTTATTTATAATATTGACAAGTTTTCTGTAAATTGAAAACTGTCCTAAAAAGATACAATGGTTAGTACTACTTACACTGATTATCAATAGGTTTTGACATCATGTAACCATGAACGCCGAAGTCCAGCCGCTGCAGGACCGGCTCCAGCTTTACACACACATGCTGAAAAAGCCTGTGATGGGCTGCCAGGGGGGCCAGGAGAGTAGCCAACACTGGAGGAGACAGGAAAATTAATACTAGTAAGTATAGAGAAGTAGTTTAGCACATGTGATAAGAAAAACTGTCTGCTCACTGTAAAAAATGACACCCACACGCCTGTGTCAGCTTCAGTAGGAATACAAAAATGAGGCATGGGGAGCAACAGGGAGTTAACATGTAGAATACAATCTGCTGTGGATTGTTTCAGACGTCAGAGCAGAGGGCCTTGGCAGTTCTTGCATCCTACACTGGCTGGAGGTTAGGAGATTAGCTCTGTCTCAGCCTGACCTCCTTAGCTATCTGCCTGGCTCCCTTCCCGCCTTCACTCCCTCCTTGTGTGTCTTATCTCAGCTTTAATCACCTCACTGGCTAGGCCCGGGTACTGGGGCCCGGCGGGATCTGGTTTCACCAGCAGTTGCAACCATGCAGTTTTAATAGGACCGGTCATGCTGAGTTTCCCTGCCACGTGGTCTTGTGAGGGGGGCCTGGATCTGTAGTTAGAACAGGCTAAACTGCTCTGACTCACCAGCAGAATAGGAGAGCACCAATCCAGGAATGTAGCGTCCAATCACAGCCAAACAGGTGAACACACCGCAGGTCATGATGCAAAACTGACACAGAACAACAAAACACACAGATCATGAAGTCAGCACCTACAATGCATGTTCATTATCATTACAAATCTGCATAGTCATGCCTCTTTATTATTAGAATCACTGTTTTTTTGTGGTGCCTAATTTAAGAATAATGAGACTAGACGAAATTACTAAATCAGATTCTCTCTGAAATACTCTGACTTTGCATTATCATGCAATCCAGTGTGATCAATATTAGGAAGGAATAAAGGAATGATTTCTTTTCCATATCATGTGTTGTCCTCACCTTGCCGGGGTTGAGTCGTTTGTACTCCTTCACACTGGCTGTGAGAATTGCTCCGCTGACCCAGGCCTCAGCGATGTGGTGGCACAGTTCAGGCACACTGAGGATGCCGGGCTGCACCAGACCCCAGCTGGACAAAGAGATAACATTATAAACACCTTTATTCACCCTCTCATTACATCCTATTATACTGGCTGGTGGTTACAGTAAACACAACATTGTTGCTGCAGTAACAAACCTTTCTGATTCATCCAGTTTTCTGACTGTGGAGAGAGAAAACATCACTTTTAGAAACATTTCATTCCATAATTCATTTCAATATTACATATTAATATCAATTAAGTGTATTAACAGTAGTCCAAAATGTGTTGCAATTTCTTCTTAAGCTCCTCTCCACCCCTTTTTCTGATCAGGACTTTGTACACTCAGTGTAACACAAGTTCAAAAACAAGTGTGGGAGATTAACTGTTCCAGGTGAAATACAAAATACTTGTTAAATCCAGAGTATATAACAAACTAAATCTACTGTACATTTAATACAAGAAACCTCAGGGACTCCAGAGAGAGAGAGAGAGAGAGAGTAAAAGCAGAGAACATACCAGAGTGTTAGAGAAATATAAAGAGCAATTTGTAAGCACCTCTAATCTCTGGCCAGATCTTGTTTCTCCAGGTATCAACACAGACTATCACAGCCAGACCTGAAGCCAGAAGGAACAGCACGCGCAGTGAGGTCAGGGCAAAGAACCTAGAGGGGGGGGAAAAAAACAGAACAAATGCATGAACAGACAGTACTTCCAATGTCTGTTACCCCAGTCGTAAAAAGATAAAAAGTTATATAATTCAACAATTTGGTACAGAATTCATCAAACCAACAAACCCTTTAATGATGATCTACTGTTTCCTTTAGTCAGAACTACATGTTCTTTGAAACTGATGGCTCAATGGTAATAAAATAAAAATTAGTGGTGAAAATTGTTGTAAAAATTGATAAATATGAGTCCTGTACGCTAACAGTGGAAAAGCAGAGGGCTGCGCATCTAGATTGTGATATTAAAAAGGTGTTATTATTTTGGGGCTGGGGGTTCCATCTTTGAAGGAGGGCCTCAACAATTAAAGTCCTTGAGTGTTGCTCCACTTTCAGATCACAAGACTTCAATTTTTGTTGACCAAAACAAGCTGCTGCCAATCAGCAGTTAGCGATTAACCTAACAAAGAATTTGTTGGCAGAACAAAGCCTATTAGTGGGGTAGCAGTGCAATTAGTAGTTAGAGTCAGTTAAAAATATAAAAAAGTGCAAATATCTATGTAGAACTAGTTCTGTAAGCACTCAAAACAACATCTGTGGTCCACTGTGAGAAAGGCTGCCTCCTCATGTCTATGTGACTTCCTATTGCTAGTCACATCATGCATTACAATGAGTTATGAATGCATCACTTTGGCCAGAAACTAGCCTTCACCATGGAGTGTGTGCTGAAGCACAAGTAAAGGGAGACAGGACGAGCAGCCCGACATGCCCAGTGGTCTAATCGAATAAAGGCCGAATGCCTGAGCTCCACAAGCAGGCTGGCCGGCCTGGTTTCCCCTCCACTGGCCAGAGGATCTCCTTTTCTTTTCCTTTACCTCATTTGGTGGGCATCAATGTATTTTGTTTTATCGCTGTAATTTAAAAATGCCTTGATTATTCATGTGTTTTTGCTGTGCAGACAATGTTTAGCACTTTGTAAACAATGTTTTTAAAAGGTTCTATATAAATAAAGATATTATTATTACACAATGATGCCAAGGTGACCTAATTAAGACTACTTGCCTCAGTCCTACAGTCTCTATTGTTTTTTTGTGGGTGTTTAGGGCTGCTTAATGTTAAGATTGTGTGCTTTGACTACACGTGGCAAAACAGCGACATATATAAATAGACTGCTCTTTGCGTGATTTAAACCGAATGTCTAACAGATTTACACCAGTGCCACATACGAATTCAAAAACTGAATTTCCTCTTCTGTGGTGACAACACCAGGACCTGTACATTATTGCAGATTAAACCTCAGTTTACAGTCTCCCACACACAAACGGATCAACAGTGACATTGATGAAGAGGGGAATCCAAGGCACCGCTGTTTTCAGGATTAAGAAAAACGTCAAAAACTGCTCGGTTAGGAGCGACACTAAGAGTTAGGGGTGTTTGTGAGGCGCGTCTATAAATAGTAACACTAGCAAGCCATCTGTTCCGTCTTGAGTTGGCAGGTGAAACATTGCATTGTGTAGAAGCACCAGCTGCCTGCAGTCACGTTGGCTGAACGACCAAACAGCCTCTGTATTGTGTGAATGCAGGCTGCTGTGACACTGACACAAAACAAGACTGGGTGACACAAGTGTATGCGCAAAGTTTCACTAACATTAAACTCACCAGAACACAACGTTGACCACAGTGTAGAGCAGCACACATTGGAAGCGTCTCTCCCACAACAGGACGGACTGCAGGTAGGTCAGGACGGGCTCGTAGGGCCCTAACCGGGACTGAAGAGCAGCTTTGACAGCCCGCACCTGACCGTCTCTCTCGCTGCAGCACGGCCGACTCCGCAGGCAGACACTTGACCCCTGCGTGGCGGAGCAATCCTCCATGGATGCGTCTTCCGTTGCCCCAGTGTGCGCCATCTTCGCGTCTACCGTCGATAGAGCAAGCCTGTAAAATAAGTGGAAAGACGTAAACTGCTTGACGAGCTGCACCACAGCGCCGCGGAGCAGCTCAACTCACAACATCGGCCAACAGATGTCTAAGCTAACAGTTAGCGTCGCCAGCAGAATCGTCGATTTAGCGTCGAACACAAACCGTCTGACTGTACTAGAAAGCAAGCGTGTCATCAAAACCACCGTGTACGTCTTTTTTAACAAGCTGACACTTACTATTTTGTCATTTTTGCAGAAAATGTAGCGCTCTCTTCGGAAAACTGACAATATGGCGTCACCTATTTTTCTGAGCCTTTAGTCGACCAATCAGAGTCCACATGGGCCACTGCGTCATGAGGCGTTCAAGTGGAATAGGAATGTACAAAATTTGTTGACTTTAACGCACACCATGGGCAAACAAATCAGAACGCTATTAGTACTGTGATTATCTACAATCTTAAATTTTATTTTTATCCTTCATGGTTTTCTATGGCTTTGTACTAACGAAATAAAGTTGGAAATATATATGTAGATATTTGTTCAAAAGCTCCGCAGCCTCCGATTTGATATTTCGTTGATTTATGTGCAGTAAGAGGGTGATACATTGCACTTTATGAATCATAAATCTGAAACATTCAATTACTGACACAAAGTCCAGCTGCAACCGAGCTCTGTCTACGAGAGGACCTTCAATTAAACAGTTATCATCTTATTTGACATAATTATAGTGTCTCTACATCTATATCACTACATATTTTAGATGGAAAGTGTTCACCAGTAGATTTAGCGCGCTACTGTGTCTGTCCACAGGCTCGGCAGTTGTTGGTTTGTTAAAATGAAAGGTTGAGAGGAGGTGGTCACAATGTGCAACCACGCCAGATTGTAAAATATTATATTTTGAATGAGATAACCGGAAGTATTACAATGATTTTGTGTCTAACTTGACCTGAGAATTCAATTGTAGTTACTCATTGTGACCGCTAGAGGGCAGGACAACACATGGCTGTAAATACTGCACTAACATACAGCAGACACAGTAACATAGTTGGGGTTGATTATTAACGGAATTATGATCATACAAAAAAAAAAAATCTACACACTGTCTCAGACCCATATAAAAGAAATATTTATTATGGTAAAATTGATGCCACCATGTAAGCAGAAAAATATATCAGAACTTGTCACAGCCAGAGAGGTAAAACAGCAGAACAGGACATGAAACAGTACAAACAGAGATTTTTAATTTTATTTTTCTGTTTCTGTGGTTCTCACAATTACCGTTAAATATAGCTGTTAAACTACTACTGCTAAAATAATAATTCAAATTAAATTATAAAAAACAGCAAAGAAAAACGTCCAAAATAGACAGAGTTGTAGTTACGCGCTGGGTCCACTGGAGGGCACTGAATGACGCTCACTTGACCAACCGTCAATTTCAGGAAAGTCAAAGAAGAAATAATACTGCGTACTGCGACTTCCGGTGAAAATATTCAAAATAAAAGTTTCAAATTAGGCAACTGTGTAAAATACGAGCTGCGACTTGAAATTAAGCCCAAACCAGATATAAAGAGGCCATATTGGCTTATTGAAGCATCAATACATCCAGCCAGCAGTGGTGGAAAGTAGCTAAGTACATTTACTCAAGTACTGTACTGAAGTACAATATGGGGCATTTGTACTTTACTTGAGTATTTCCATTTGATGCTACTTTATACTTCCACTCTGCTACATTTCAGAAGGAAATATTGTACCTTCTGCTCCACTACACTTGAAGATTTGACACAATGGATAATATAGCTTTTAAAACTTTTAAAATACAACACATTGTTAAAGATGAAACCAGTGGTTTCCAACCTTTTTGGCTTTTGACGTCCTACAAAAAGCAGTGTGTAGTCGGGGTCACGTTTCAGATGTCTATGAGTTGTTAACAGCTCCACCAAATAGTGATTTTTCCTTCTAAACTTCTTACATGGTTTCATTTCAATAAATGTTCAAATGATCCAATATTTCATCAAAAATCAAAGATTAGAGAAAAAGTCCAAAAACTGAAAACAGATTTGTGTATCAGAACTTTGTTTTTTCTTCTTTCTCTCCCATTAATCATCTCACAATACCTCAGATTTATCTGGTGACCCTTTGGAGGGGCCCGACCCCTAGGTTGGGAACCACTGGACTAAACTAGCTAACTGTATATAAAGTAGTTCAAACTAGCTCCACCTCCAACAGCAGTTAAATGCTACCTAAAGTATTAAAGTAAAAGTACTTGTTTCATACTTTCCTATGATAGTAAAAACTAGGCAACCAAGTGTCATATCAACTGCAGAGTATTCAGAGGAAGAGTTACCTTGGACATATACTGCCCCATTTTTCTTGGCAAAGACTGCAGACTTTATATACAAGAGCTGAAAATTTGCCTCTCATGGCAACAAATGACAGTCAGGAATCTCTCAAACAGCCTAATACTTGTTGTTCTGTGTTGTGCGCTGTACAGTGATATAAATTATTTAGAAGAGCAGAAGCAGGTGTGACAGCACCTGGCATGATTTTGCTGGAATATTAGTTCATACTTTATTTTCCACTTGAGTACGAGCACTAGTCTCTTATTGGGATGCAAGAAACTTAACAAGCAACCTCAGAGTGTACAAAGGCGATCTCCCAGGTAGTAGAGCAGCTTGAGATTTTACATCTGATCATCACTGACTGGAGTCTTGATCATGTACTATAGATTCAAACCCAGGAGAAGAGTATTTGATCTTCAGAAAGTGGTATTTCTCAATTAAAATTGATTCATTGTCTCATCTCATTATGTTAGTCATATCATCATATTTGACAAAATTGTTTATTATTTCAATCACACATTTATTGGAAATAGAAAAAACAACATGTATCATAGGATACAGTAAATTGAAACTCCAATAATAAGACATGAATAAACATATATATTTTATCAGAATCAGAATAATCTTTATTGGCCAAGTGTGTTTACACATACAAGGAATTTGACTCCGGTTTAGTGGCTCTCAATGTACACAAAATAACACAACAATCTTCAGAAATATACACAAAGAATGACTATATACAGGTGAAACCACTTCTGTGAACTGTAAACAGGATACAGTGCAAAGAAGTGAAGAGTGCAATGAGATAAATATTAAATGGTAAAAAAGACATGTTGTATACATATAGTATATATGCATATGGTAGGTGGTTATGTACAGTATATATATATATACACAGCCTATTCATGAAAAATGAATATGGATATATTATCAAAAGATCTTATTATACATCCATGGTCAGTTAGCTTTTTGACTCTACTCACTCCGACACAGTAGGGGGCAGTGTGCAGCTTTATTGACGGTTTACAATCCGCCAATAAACAGAAGAAGTCTGCTTTCAGCGTCACATCACTACCAAGCGGGAAGCTTTTTTTTTTCCTAGGACGGCAAAGTCATGACCCGCCCTACTCTGCCTATGATTGGCTCATCCTGATATTCTTACCCTAACCCTAGCCAATCGCACTCGTCATGCCTAAACCTAACCAACCCAAGCAACGACGGCAACGAGTACTAGCCAATCAGAGGCAGAGAAGGGCGGGTGATGACTTCGCCGTCCTAGGAAAAAACAATTGGCAAGCGGGAAGGAGAGTGAAGAGGTTTGGAGTCTGTTTCTCTCGTATTATTTAGCTAGCAAACAGCTAAATAAGGAGCAACTGAAGACTGAACATGCCGCGGGAAATCATAACGCTTCAGCTCGGACAATGTGGAAATCAAAGTACGTGTAAAAGACGTAGTGAATCCTTTTTTTCTCACAGGCAGTGTCCAACATTTAAGTTGAGTTAGCTAAGATGCTCTGTTAGGCTTTTTGCTATGTAACGTTAGCTAAGTGCTAGTTTCAAGTCTAGTTACGTTCAAAACATAAATACTATATAAACAATGACAACGTCAGTATATTATAACCTACTTTACTCATTGCTAATGGGGTCTCTATATGGCGAATGTCATCTAATATAAGTTAACGTTAGCTACCTGTGCAGTGTCATTCAAGTAACGCAGCTAATTGACGTTTGTCTACTAAACCCGTAAAGTCACAAACCGCTGATGAATATGACCTAACGTTAACGTTATGCTACCCGGCTCCTCTCTTTGTTGTGCAGTCGGTTTTGAGTTTTGGAAGCAGCTGTGTGCAGAGCATGGCATCAGTCCAGAGGGGATTGTCGAGGAGTTTGCGACTGAAGGGACCGACAGAAAGGATGTGTTCTTCTATCAGGTAACTGGAGCAAGCATTTGCAGCTTCACTTCATTATCTTTCATGTCATATAAGGCCTATCTTTTCTGCATATACCACATATACTATAGTGGATGTTCAAGTCTTTGTCAGGTGGCGCTTGTGTGCAGCTCAAGTGCAACAACATTATGTGTCACTAGATGGAGTGGTTGTAGTGTAAACTGCACCCCTGCAAGGACACAGCAACCTACACAGACTGTGCAGCATCACCAGCTTAACCCCGCTGGTTGTTCATGTAACTTCACAGGCTGACGACGAACACTACATCCCTCGTGCAGTTCTCCTTGATCTTGAGCCCAGGGTGATCCACTCCATCCTCAACTCGCCTTACGCAAACCTGTACAACCCCGAGAACATCTACCTCTCTGAGCACGGCGGAGGGGCCGGGAACAACTGGGCGAGTGGATATTCACAGGTGATCACTGGAAGCAAAAAGTTGTCTTTAACC
Organism: Scomberomorus guttatus; assembly: GCA_038419695.1. Taxonomy (NCBI): domain Eukaryota; kingdom Metazoa; phylum Chordata; class Actinopteri; order Scombriformes; family Scombridae; genus Scomberomorus; species Scomberomorus guttatus. The sequence goes on from CM076459.1 coordinate 3,593,939, forward strand.
CTGTGTCATTAATCCCAATTAAAGAAATACACATTTAATGCATCTAAAATGTTGCCCTGACATCTTTTTTTTTTCCACAGGGCAAAAAAATCCAAGAAGATATCTTTGACATCATTGACCGAGAAGCAGATGGCAGTGACAGTCTTGAGGCAAGTTATCATTTATCACATACCAACTGTCCCTGAGGCTGTGAGTGATCGGGGCTGTGGCAGAGTGGAATTTTAAAAACGGATTATAAAGTAATGTGATATTTCTGTGTGTAGAAATATTACATAGTATGCAGTCAACTGACTCTCTCACTCTATCTGTGACCTCAGCACTTTGTACGTTACTCTGTGATTTGGTCACATAGCGTTCCCCACGCAAACCTTAGGGCATTAGGCCTTTAAAGAGTAAATTGCAACTGGAGCCTGAACTTCAAGCATGCTGGAAAGTATCTAAATATTTGTTGTTTATAGTAAATGTGATACATTTATTTCAGTAGTATGACTCGATACTTGATTGTACTCAAACATGACTTCTCTTTTAGTATCTTAGGCAGACTCTGTGTGTGTGTGTAGGGCTGCAACTAATGATTATTTTCATTATCGATTAATCTGTTGATTATTTTTAACCAGAAAATATTCACATTTGAGAAGCTGGAAACACAGAATTTGGAATTCTTTTTTCTCAAAATGATTTATTGGTTATCAAAATAGTTATAGCAATTAATTTAATAGCTGGCAACTAAATTGAATAATTGATTAGTTAATTGTGTTTGTTGTGGTAGAATGCTTGTAGAACAGAATACCTTTATAAAAACAGCATGTTTAAATGGTGCTAGTGCCTGTCATCTTAAAACCAGCAAAGCCCAAGGCATGCTTCATTATTATTCTTAGTCTCTCTTTTTTTTTTTTTTTTTTTTTTTTTGGTGTGGGGGGGATGAACTTTCTTTAGCTGCCAGCCACTCATAAAATAACACTCACATTTCCCCTCAAAGGTCTGCAATTTCTGTAAGTCATTCACATTATGACCCCACATTATTATTTAGTGTGTGCACTCGTGTGTGCATTGGATAGGAAGGTGGGCTGAGCTGCCGTGTGCATGTGTATGTTGGCAGGGTGTGGCGTGTAGAATGTCTGGTGATAATAGCCGGGCGAGTGTGGAAGGCAGGTATTACAGGGCTGTCTTGGGGGGTGAGGGAGCCTATTTGTGAGGTTTTATATAACTGCCTAGGAAGAGAGGCATTTGCTCACCCACACACATTCAGCTTTCTGCATCAGTAGAGTTTACAGTAAGCTTAACACACACGTGGCACATTCTGTAGCTGTAAATTTGAACTGTAAGTAATGAGTAACCCTTTGTCTCTGTAGGGATTTGTCCTGTGTCATTCCATTGCTGGGGGGACAGGCTCTGGGCTGGGATCTTATTTACTGGAGAAACTCAATGACAGGTCTGCAAACACACAAAAAACCTATTTTTTTTTTAGGTTTGAATGATGACTCTGCAGTCAAAATTGTCACTTACATTTCTCTTGCGACCTGATTTGTGTGTGCATAATATATTTTTCTGGTCTCCAGGTACCCAAAAAAGCTGGTGCAGACTTACTCTGTTTTCCCAAACCAGGATGAGATGAGTGACGTGGTCGTTCAGCCGTACAACTCGCTGCTCACACTGAAGAGGCTCACCCAGAACGCAGACTGCGTGGTGAGCAGCAGCATTCATGAACAAATGCTGATTAATCCCATTGCTCTCTTTGCCTCATGACGAGCATAAAATAACCTCACAAGACGCCATTAAAATTACTCAGTGTGTTTTTTAACAAGGCCTGCTTAGCTTGTAATCTCACTGCTTGAACAAACCAAAGACAAAATACAACACTGTAACTAAACTGTTCCACTGTCTATGAACTGAGACAGGAAACGGAAATTATTTACCATAAGTGGTCGGTCATATTGCCAATAAAATTATGCTGTGATGTCAGACTGTTAAACAAATTTGGTCTCGTGTTCTGACGTAAATGGCAGAGGTCAAAGGGCCGCAAGTACTTGGTCGTACAGACGTCAAACTATATTAAGACATCAAAGACTTATGAAACTTTTACATGAATAAAGTTTGATTAGGGTCCACAGGCCTTTTACACAATTTTGTCACAGTGCTATTTAAAAACTGCATTTTATTAGCAAAAACCTATACAGCACTGGACAGGTTTCAGCTAGGCTTGTTAAATGTTTTTGAGCGATTAAAGTGATACTCAACCCCCCAAAATTCACTAATATGAAGACAGAGATTGTTACTTATCCATGAAATTGTGCGGTTTGGTAATTTGGTTTCCCACTTGTTATTTAAAGTCATGTAACTGGTATCACAATACAGTTCACAGCAGTGAAAAGTCATTTTTGTCTTCAACTGCCTTTCCATGGAAAGGTTAACTGTAGTGAATGAGTTAATCAGCTGTAGTCTAATGTTTTCACTTTTATCAGTTATTTTGTTGAAGAGCTTCTTTTTAAGCCGCTGCACTGTTTGTGTAGCAGTCTAATAAAGAAGCAAACTGCATTGCCAGCATTGAGGCATCACAAATCGAACTTATTAAATCTCAGTCTTAAATTGATGATTGTATTAGTCTGAGATGCTCTGACAGTCTAATGGTGTTTCCTCCCTAATACCTACTTCCTCCAGGGTCTTGCATAAGGGCTCATGTTGATTAAATTAGCCAGAGAGCTAATAGAATCTGCTCAAGAATTGGTCACCCTGTTGCAACTGTACACTGCGCCTTTTATGTTGAGGTCTCCTAACAACAGCACACTGTGTTGTTTCTTAAAGAGGTTCCTTGACTGCGTCATTACTCTGATACCCTCTCAATCTTTCTTTAACATCGCAGCAGTATACTGACTTTCACCATGTTGTTGTGCTCGAGGGAATCTCTTGCCCCTGTTTTCATTTGTCTAATAATTGCCCTCTGTCTGTGTCTGTGTGTGTGTGTGTGTTTTGTGTATCAGGTGGTGTTGGATAACACGGCTCTAAATCGTATCGCCACAGACAGGCTGCATATCCAGAACCCCTCATTCTCCCAGATCAATCAGCTGGTGAGTGACAGAGATCATCACTCAGTGTTACGCCCTCTACCCCCTTCAGCTGTTTTCAGCTTGTCAGCAGGTTTTCACATGGTTCTAATTTTTCAGTCTACCTGTATTTGAACAAAGGCACACATCAAGACAGACTGTACTAGAGACTTGTCGGCTGTCGCTCACTACAAAAATTACAAGATTTACAAACTAGTTTGGCAAGTCAGTTGCACGTCAGACTGGATTTCAGCTTTCTTAGAAATGAGTTGCGCATGGCTGCAGTCTCTAAATGGTATGACAACTGCTTGACAGTAGCCACACTGTAAGATTTTGAATTTCACCTTGAAGTTATTTGTAAGTCCGTAGCAGGTTGTTGTTTAAAGCTCTGTGTCTAATTGAACCTTAATGCACACAGGTTTCCACCATAATGTCTGCAAGCACGACCACCCTGCGCTACCCAGGCTACATGAACAATGACCTTATCGGCCTGATTGCGTCCCTCATCCCCACTCCCCGCCTCCATTTCCTAATGACTGGGTACACACCACTCACTACTGACCAGTCGGTGAGTTGTGCGGAGACCAGTGAAGCATTTGTTTACTCTTCAAAATGTTTTCATGTTAATGCACTATCAGAGGGTTTTAATGGAAAGTATTGTCGAGCTCAGCAGCAGCTTTTGAATCAGTAACTCTGCTGTGTCGCAGGTCGCTAGTGTGAGGAAAACCACAGTGCTGGATGTGATGAGGAGGCTTCTGCAACCCAAGAATGTGATGGTGTCCACAGGAAGAGAGAGGCAGCCCAGCCACTGCTACATTGCCATACTTAACATCATCCAGGGAGAGGTCGACCCCACACAGGTACGAGTACACAGTATGTGTTTAATTAAAATTTCGTTGTTATCCTAAAACAGCAGTGTTCACATGTTTAGAGATTATTCAAATCTATGTCTGACTCTACTGTAGGTGCATAAAAGCCTGCAAAGGATCCGGGAACGTAAACTTGCCAGTTTTATTCCCTGGGGTCCTGCCAGCATCCAGGTGGCTTTGTCCAGGAAGTCCCCGTACCTGCCCTCAGCACACCGAGTCAGCGGCCTGATGATGGCTAACCACACAAGCATCTCTTCTGTGAGTGCTCATCTTGGAATTTCGTCACCTCATCCTGTTCAGTTACATTCTCCTCTGATGTATATTTTTACAGTAGAGACATGCGTCTGTGTTTGTTCAGAGTCAATACTTGAGGATGTGCATTTTCCTGAAACTGACACTGACACAGCAGTTCCAGGGCAATTCCACATGAAAGAGTTTTGCTATAATATGCTGCCAAACAAGACATTTCCTCAAAACTTTTGCTGGTTCAAAACATGAGCTGTGAAGTTGAGGGGAAAATCCTGTCCTGTGATGTCATTAAATAACTTTATCTAAAATGATTCAGGCTAATTTAAACTTTTTTCTAATTATTTTAGTTCTTAAATTTAGATAAGGGGAAATTACTGTCATCCAAGGCAGTTTCAGTGACATCATAGGATTGCATTTACATTTCTTTTGACATTTCATGAAGTTGAACTCAAAAACAAAACAAGGTTTTAGAGAAATACAAACAGGAACCTGAAACTCTAAAACCTTTTCAGAGCAGTAGCTTTCATTTTGATGTGACTTTTGTTTCTGTCCCACAGCTGTTTGAGCGGACATGCCGGCAGTATGACAAACTGCGTAAGCGCGAGGCCTTCCTGGAGCAGTTCCGCAAAGAGGACATATTCAAGGACAACTTTGACGAACTGGACAACTCGCGTGAGGTGGTTCAGCAGCTGGTAGACGAGTACAGCGCAGCCACGCGGCCTGACTATATTTCCTGGGGCACACAAGAACAGTGAACAGACTTATTGTCTTGTATTTCAACTACAACCCAGTTAGCATACATGCTTAGCTAGTTTTTTCTAACTCAATACTCTCCACATTATTTTTTCCTACATATGTGCCCCAAAATAGACAGGTATTTGGCTATAGCTGCTTCTCTGGAAAAAAAATATTTATTGATTTGGTTTGTTATAGCATGTAATCATATTGTGTGTTTGTGTCTAAAAATGGAAAAGAGACTGAGGAATGTGTGTTAACACCCACTGTCATTATATTAACCAAAAATTAAAAGGGTAAAAGTACAGTAGGTTTTCTGAGATTTTCAAACTCAGTATACATAAAGCAGTCTAGTGAAAGTAAGAGCAATTCTTCCCTGCAAGTTTGTGCAGAAAGCTTCAATGTCTTCTACAAAAAAATCTATAAATACCTGTTAATAGTTACTTTATTCTTTCTCCTTAACTCATCTTTCCCCCCTTGTACCCTATTTTCACAGTTTTCAGCAATGAAAGACAACTTGTTGCCTTGTTTTTGTCTATTTTTATACTGAGAACAGTATTTTAGTTTTTGTGCAGTTAATTTACAGTGAAATGTCCACAGTCTGGGGAATGATTGCCTTGAATAATGAGAGTACAGATGAAATGATTTGCATGATGGTTACTGCAGGTTCTTGCAACCCACACATTTCTGACATGGTGCTTTGTACCGTCTGTCTGCTGCTGATATACGTTGCTCATTTGTTACCACTGTACATGACCAACAAGAATGTCAAGTTTAAGTTTGGCTTAAGCCAAAAATGATGTTTAAATACCTGCCATATAAACTGTATTGACATTTAAACAACAGTGAAAGTAACAGTTTGCACAGATGAACATTGTACAAGGATGGATCTCACTTAACGCTTTATCTCTATGCCTGTAAATATACTTTAAATAGCTGGTTCACTGGCCTTCTCTATTGTCTAAATGAATATACTGTTTCATGTTGCTTTGTTTGTTGGACCTGTTTAAAATGACAAATGGGAATAAACACATTTTCTATTATTTTGTAGCTTCTCTTTAAAACATTTCTTGTTATCTGTAGCATATTTGGTAGATTTTGTGTAGAGAATTTTTCAAACCTGTATGCAAAAACACCATGTTTTTCCTCCTTACCTGGAGCTGTAGTGTACTGGTGGCCAGTAGCTGTTCATCCAACTCAGTTAAGGCTCATTACCACAGGGGAACGTAAAAGCACTTAGCAACGCTTGCTCAACCAACTGTTGTTCTTAAGCAGAAAAGCTACAGGGGAGGTAGCTTTCAGCTCTGCTGCTGGCGCCAAACTTGAGCCTTTTATAAAATGTGCCTGGTTGAAAACAATAGTCTTGCACTGCTTCACTAGTCGAGGTACAAGAAAACACATTCTCTGAAAATGAAACAAGGGAAATGAGAGCGGAGGCTGAACAATAGTACCAAAGACTAAATATGGTAAAATGGTGCTGTTTTTATTAATTACATACAGTATTTATAGTCTTATTGCACTTCCAAGTTAGTTAAGAACAAACAATAGTGCAATCAACTATACACACATTACATAAAAAGGTACCATGCAGCATACAAACAAGCTTAATACAAAGCAAAAACATCCGCAGTTTGATTTTATTTTATTTTAATACATGTAGCTCAGAGCTGCCTGCAGCTGCAGTAGAAAAAGCAAAGGGCTGACTGTGCAATGACTCGTCAAGGCCTTCCATGGTGAGAGGATTTATGTCTTGAGTTTTGAGGCTGGTTATCACATGGGGTTGTGTAGCAGACTACTGTAAAATTATCTATGGTCTCAAATTCCTAAATGGTCATCTACAATTAAATAAAAGTGTACAATGTATACAAATGGATGTCTTCATATTTGTCTGATATTCAAGTTTAAATAAAAATGAATAAATGAGAAAAATGGAAAATATAGATTGGGGGATCTATCTGCTTTGGGATAATTTCTTGTTATAAAAGCTTTTTAAAAGAAAAAAAAACAAAAAACATCTTTGGTCCACGCTCAAACCCATGACTTGGCAAAACTTTGGCTTCACAAGAATACTCAGATGGTGAAGAGAGGAGCTACACAGGATTTACACATGCTTTAAGGAGCAGAACCGAAAACATTCATGGCTCTGATCAGTTAAAGCAAACCTAATGAAAACACACATAGGTCTGCATTTAAGACATAAAGGACAGTAAAAAAAAAAAAAAAAAAAAATCGCAGTCTGCATAAATAATACTACAAAAGCATCCATGGCCTAATTAGAAAGGTGTGTTTGAATAGCAGGGGACAGACGGGGAACGTCATGGCAAATATTGTGATTTCTTAAATGATCACTCACTGGGGGGTTGTGTGTGTACTCAATATATACATTATGAAAATAACAATAAGAAACAGAGAAGCACCTGTTATTTTCAGCAGTGTCGAGCTGCATGAGGATAGTAACTGACATAAGCAAAATTATCCAATCAGTCAAGTGTTAACCAAGTTTCATGTCAAGGATTACAGCCAAGACAAGCAGCACAACTAAGGACAAATCAGAGCATTTGGTGGAAACAATGTAGAAACAGCCCCTAAATCCTTTGGTTTCTGTGAAACACAATTAAGTCCCATCCCATCCGATCAAATAGACACATACGCACACACATACACGCACACACACACGCACAAAACTGATAATCCCAACGGTAAGAGTCTATATGGCCATGGCAGCCAAAGTGACTTAGCTACAGAGTGCAACATCTGTTTCCAGTTCCAAGTTCACATGGCTCACTGCATCAACAGTTCCAGGTAATGCAAGCCTGGCTGGGACCTTATGAAAACTGACTGTCTCTGGTGAACAAGTCAGCATAAGGGTGCATGAGAGAGCAAGTGTGTATATGTGTGTGTGTGTGTGAGAGAAAAAGAGACAGCCAAAGACAGGGAAGGGTGTGTGTGTGTTGCTGAATGTTCTCAACACTATTCCAGCAGTGCATGAGGGATGACTGCCTTCTAGGAAAGGCAATACAAATATGGCACACTTCAAGAGAGAGAGAGAGAAAGAGAGAGAGAAAGAAAGAGAAAGAGAGAAAGAAAGAGAAAGAGAGAGAGAGAGAAAGAGAAAGAGAGAGAGAGAAAGAGAGAGAGAGAGAGAAAGAGAGAGAGAGAACGCAAAGAGAGAGAAGAGAGAGAGAGAGAGAGTAGTGTTTTCACTCTAAACCATACCTTCATGAGGGGAGTACCACAGCTTACTGTTGCCATAAGTCCTAACTCTTATGATGCTATCTCTCCCTGATGTAGCAAGGCTCACACCAACGTCTCACATTGTCAAGGGGGGTGGGGTAAGGTTGGGGTAGCGTGTGTTGCCATGTAGAGTAACAGAGGTGGTTGCGTGACAGGATGGGGTGGGGGGTGTGTGACACCTCATCAGCAACCGCATTGGTTTCTGTGGGTTTCTGGCCTCACTTGCAAAACAGAACCCCTTGCCTTCCCGTCCCCTCCTCCCCTCTGCATCGGCCAGCTCCTTCAGCTGTAAAGCTCAGTGACGGTTTATTTTCACGGACGGGGAGCGAAAACAGCCCTCTCTTTGTTTTGGCTGCCGTGCCGTTCCCAGCGGAGGAGGCGCGGGGTCCTGAGGGCTGGGGCTGGGCCTCACAGGGGCCATGTGGAGGAGGACGGTGGGGGGGTTTGGGGGTGTCCGGGTATGGGTCCCTCTCAAACAGGGTGCGATGGCAGCTCCAGGAGGGTGTGCGCCGGCGTCGAAGCCAGGTGATGGAAGCCCACCTCTGTGCTCTCTGCGATGGTGATGTCCACATCTTCCCCTTTCCCTCGCTGGCGACGGATGGCACTGAAATACGCATTCATCAGCTGCATGATCTCAGTCAGCTGTGACAGAGAAAGGGAGAAGCAGAGAGAGAGAGAGAGAGCGAGAGAGAGAGAGAGCGAGAGAGCGAGAGAGCGAGAGAGAGAGAGAGAGAGAGAGAGAGGTCAGATTGGTGGCAGTCTCAGTGTCTGTCTGGCACTGTCACAGGAGGGTGGAGAGGAATGATGTCATCCAGTTTCTAGAAAAACTGTATCCTCCAGAAGACGAGGATGATGTTGTTTGGCAGATTCTGGAGGACAAACACACCCCTCGATCATAAAAAAAGAGGTCTTACATGTGTGTGGATATTTCATCACTTTGACATATTTTCTTCAGCAGCTGTTGCAGAAAAAAGGGCGGGTGCTGCGGAGGAGTTCATTTGTTCATCTGTCTCTCCGTTACCCTGACCTTGGTGGACATGACCACCAAACCGCCACAAGCCACCGTGACCATTACCCTTACTCTAGTCCTGCTAATGCTTGCCCAGACTGACTGAAACAGTCTTTGAGCTTCAACCTTCACCTACTCCTCAACTTTAACTGTTACCCTTGAATCAGCAGCTAATCTTGCCCTCACCCTTACCTCCGGGCCTAACCATAATCACCCCCTGCAAATCCACTCTCTCTTTTTCCCTGCCCAGTAACGCAAAACTCTGCACATTCATGTCAGAGCAATATGAGGCCTTAAGTTCATAAAAGTAGGAGGCTTTCTCCTGTAAGTTGTCCTTCAATTTGCCTGTGCCTCCAATAAATAAATAAATGCCACTTTTGTGCCCCATGAGAGATCACAGAGGGATTTTTTGTTCCGTGTGGGAAGATGCAAGCAAATCTGCCCAGTGAAAGGCAAGATTTGTTCTCAACTGAAAAAAAAGTCTGTTTGGAAGAACATCCATGTTTCTGAGAAATGTTTTGCCTAATATTTTAATCTAACCACTGCAATAAAACTCACCCCCAGTTGCCATTTAATGCCAGGAAGTTAGACATTTGGTGGTTAGCGTCAGTTGGAGGGCAGGGGCAGGTTGTGTGCTCTCTATTTAGACCAAATTAATGAGTGTTTTTAAAGTGGGTCAGGGTGCTGGAGGGAGGGGGGGTATCATGAGCAGACAGCGTGCTTCTTTCACTTACTGTACAGAACACTGCATGGTGATAAGGCCACTGTATGCAAACTGAATCCGGACTACAGTAGAGATAGATTGCGTGTGAGCTCAGTGCAGACAGCTCCAATTAATAAGAGATTTTTCTGTCTTTAACCCTCAGTTTGTATATGGTAACCTGGGATGTGAACCAAAATACCTTGGTGGTTTCAAACAGCAGATCCCGATCGCCAGCTGTGATCTTGAAGGTGTTGCTGTCAGATACACCGTAAGAGCAGATCTGGCCGTAAGGGAAGGACTCCAGGGCCTCTGCCTCTCCCTGCCGATACAAAGAAACGGATGTAGCAGCTACACCCAGCCACAGCTTCTGGGAAAAACTCCCTGTTGAACTCTGGAGGGAGGAAGAGGTAAGCAGATGTCATAACAATTTTCTTAATTCAACTTGAGTCTGAGTGACTCTTAAAAAGACCCATACACTGACGGAGCCCAATGTTTTGTTGTTTTTTTAATCCTACAACACAACTAAAGCATGACATCACAATACTCACAATATAAAAGTCCACTTCATAAAGAGTGCATCCAAAGCCTGACCACTGGCGTGCGATTGTGAGGTAGGCGGCCATACTGTCCCTGTGGCTATAGCCGGCCAGACCTTTCCAACGCTCCAAGATGGATCCCATGACAGCTGCTGCCTCCTCCTTCAGCCGGCTCCGCAGACGCATGTCTTGCTCCACCTTTTGCTTGTGCGCTGCTGTAGCTGTGTGGCTCCACAGCGTCCCTGCCAGGAGGCCCGTTGGGAAGCGCTGCGTCGTGGGGCAGCCCTGAGCTGCTACCTGGCAGGGAGGCAGGGCTTGGGGGGCGGAAAGGGACATGAGAACCCGAGCTTCTAGCATGTGACTCGGGAAGAGCTCATCCAGAGGCGGGCAGGGTGCGTGCGTGCTAAAGTCACCCATCAGACACTGAAGCCTCAGGGAAGCCAAGGCCTGGAGATCCTCTTCACAGGCTGGCAGCTGGCCACGCACCACCATCTCATGGCACTGCAGCACAAAAAGGCCAAGACCAGGACACACAGGTAAGGACAGACAGAACAGGATGAAAAGAAGGTACAGTTTGTCAGTAATAGCCTCAGTCCTGCCATCAATCCTCTCAACCCCACCCTGTTTTATTTTGTCCCATAACTCTTTTATGGGAGTCCTCAGGAAAAATGTTCTAATGAAGCCAGTGTTGGCTGCCTTTTGCCCCCTCTGCATCGTAGCCAGTGTTCTTGGTCATGCTTTTTATGCACTGTTTTTTATTGAAATCACAGCCTGTGAGACATTAATGATCGTTAAATAAAAACAGAATAATCTAATGAAATACGAGGAATGACTCACTGCAGGACAATAAATTATATTTCATTATCAGCACTGAAGTGGTCACTCATAACAAAGATATTCTCAAAGGAGAACTCTGCCCTTTGTGGAGTTGTGTTCTGCTCCATTACCTGCTCAAAGAGGAAAAGATATTCAATGCTGTCCACTGATATGCTGTCAGCATCCAACAGGCAGTAGAGCTTGAAACACAGTTTCCATTGGGATTTAGACTCTGATTCTTTGGTGGAGAAGCTGCACAGAAGAGGGACAGAGAGGGTTAGAAAGCTGGGACAGAAAACAAATATATTAATATACTAATGGTATGCCAAGAGTCTTATGCCTAGATGTTAATATGTTACAAGATATTGCAGCTCCAATATTGTTGTTAAGTAACTCTACGGTTTGCTGAGCTTCATGTTTACCCTGTCACTCAACACTGTAAGGACACAGACAACATCGCCTACTAAAAAAACACAGATCCCTTTTATTCCAGCTGGATGCCTTATCGTTTCATTTGAGACTTTGCCTTGTACTACCAAATGACATCAGCTTCACCTTGGCTATCCAGACAGACATAGTGATACAAGTCCAGTTTCCCAACAGGGTGTCATGTTTGACCAATAACACCAGACAAGGTCACCAGTTATCAAGGATACTGGATAATGTTCAGCATGGGAATTGGACAAGTCAAGATAAGTACACAATCCACCGCTCTGTTCACATTCTTCTAACGAGTGACAAATAGCTCAGACTCCTGGCAGACTCGGACTTGGTTTATTGTGTCTGACTTCCTCTCTGCGTCTGTCTGTTTTACAGGGTGATGACTGACGTTTACTTTTCAAACCTGGTCAGGATGTCTGCGATCAGAGCGCTGCCTGCGACCGGCTGCTCCCACAGTGCGTTCTGCTCGTACAGTGCAAATGTGTTTTTGCTCTCTTGCAGGCCGAGCTTCTCCTGCATCCTTCGCACCACCTGTTGAGTGACAGGAGGAAGTTGGTTGAAAAGACAGGTGGACACACAGATGGTTAGACATTAAGAGTGAAAAACAGAAAAGGGCAGAAATGCATTTTCTGTGATTATCATGGCTTAGCAGGATGACAAGACTCTAGACAGACTAAGAAATTTGGAACAGGAGCATGTGAGAAGTTGACCGACTGCCCAAACCTCATTGGCTGTAGTGTGTGAGCTGATGTAGAGCTGGCAGGATCTGGGGCCAGGATAGTGCACAGTGCACAACATCTCCTGTCTGCTCATAAGCATCTGGATCTCCTCCCAGGATGGCACACACTCCCGACACTTGGTCTTCTCCAGAGCCTCACTGATGAATGATGCATAGTTATCCATCTCAGACTCTGGACTCTGGCTTTGAATCCTGCAAGGAAGAGTGAGAGGGGTGGGTAAGTACTGATTGTGTGTGTGTGTGTGTGTGTGTGTGCATGTGCGCGTACAGGCACATTTATGCCTTCATGCCAGCAAAATTAAAGTTTTCAATACATAAAAGGGAGAACATGTTAATGCTCGTGATGTTAACAGTGACTCAAATCTGTAAGGTGTTATGCTATGATTATGGACTTTGCGTCATCCTTCTGATTCAAGTGAGTTCTTTATTTTCTTTGGGTTGGCAATGCTAGAAAGTCAATGAGGCGAGGAATGACAAATGTTCTCACTTTAGCTCTTAGGGACTTAAAAGGCTCAACATCTCTCAATCCTTCAAAGAAAAAGGAAAATGGCAAAGAAAACATGTTTGACTTTGGGTAGCACACGAAACAGGAAAAGGTGTTTCCGCTCCTGTGAACCAGAGTGACCTGCCACTTCCTCCCAGTGGAGCGTCCAGGAGCAGAAGGTGAGTGTGTGTGTGTGCATGTGCGCGTGATGATGTTTTAAACGAGGGGACACAAAGACAGTGGACAACACACTGAAATCCTTGCACACTTTGTGGAGTGTGAAAGGTGTGAAATATAACCCGATGGAGTTATGAGCTCAGCCTTGTATAAACACAGAGGGAAAAATAGGAAGGAAACAATTATACTATGATGTTCGTCCCAAAATACACAAAACAGGAGGACAGAGGGAGGCGAACAAGAGGGCCTCAAAAAATCTTTCCTAGACGGAGAGAGGCCCTCTCATTCCCTCCGATGTCTCCTTCTCTCATAACTATATGGCCACAGGGTGGGATTTGTCCTGCAGAAACATAATTAGGAATGTTCCACTGAGTCTGTGTGATCCCTCCTATACTCTTCTCTTTTCACCCCTCTCTGCTCTTTCCTCCTTTCTTGCCCCCTCCTCCTCTTCTGCTGTCTTTCTTCTGGCCTATTCTCCCTGACAGCAGACATTCCCTGGGGGTTTCTCAGGGCACTGGGGGAGTGGAGGAGGGTTTCTGGGCCCACTGCCCAGCTCCAGTCTTAGCTCTGCCCAGCTGCAGCCTCAGCACTGATCCACAGAGTGAGAGAGTGCGTGAGAGCGATGGCAAGATGTATCAAAACACAGAGGCAGTGAGTTCCCCCAGCATTATGAATCACCATTGCATGCAACTGTTCCATTAGCTAGAGGGTGATTCCAAGTACAGACATATGTATAGATAGAAAACTGTAGTGGTTTAATGGCATGGCGTAAAACAGAAAATTTGGAGCAGGAGATTAGCACCGCTAATAACTTAGATTAGCATGCTTGACAGAGGGACTAATTCAGACCTGCAAATCCAGCCCTAAAACACTGGATCTGTCTGGGGGAACATGCTAACAATGTGAAGGCATATCACGCTACTATATCTAAACTTAGGGATGCTGGCGCCTGCTTTTTGCCCGCTGTCTAGACCTCAGGTTTTCCCTGCTACTACTACACTGGATCACCTTCATCTCCAAGTATTCAACCTGTCCCCCCCCCCACACTCTCCTCCATCGCCAAACAACTGAATACTTGTCTGATGTCCCATTCATATCACACTGGGATGACATCTTGTTGCTATAATTTGTGTTCACTGATTTCACAAATTTAAAGTAAACACTGCAATATTACGTCAGGAAAGAGTTGATTGAATTACTGTTATGGTTTCTATTACCTTAAACTGTCAACAGTCACTGCAGGGTTTTCCACCTGTCTTCCACAAGTCATGTTTCCCAGTGAGAAATCAGAGCCAGCAAAAACAAGAAAAATCCATGTATTTTCCTTGTAATTACAAGATGATGTGACATGAAAAGTTAGCAGTACTTATTGATGCTAAATCAAACATGAATGAATACAGCTTGAATGTGGCTGCATTCATATTATATTGTAAAAGCAAAAAATACATGAAAATAGAGTTCATGTCAGCTTACAGGTCAAACTCCTGAGGTTTGGTTTCTAATTTTCCAAACTATGTAGAAAAATATGTTGCAAGGTCAAGAAAATTCCTCCTCTTGGGGTAGTATATTCATGTGAGATGAACAATTTTAATTGCATACTAAAACTTCAATACAATCACACTATCTCAGTGAATTTTTCAATTGTGCCATGGTATCCTGTGTGTGCATCTCACCTCTTGAGGTGAAATCGCAGATACTTGAGCACGGTGGGCCCAGGCAGGAAGGTGCAGCTCATGCATGTGAGAAGCTGCCAGTAGCGGAGGTGTGCAGCAGTGTACGGGGCAGGCGTGTAGCTGGTCTGCTTCACTAGCTGGCAGTACACCTCATCGCGGAGGGGCCGCAGGTCCAGGCAGGTCTGCAGCACGCCCTGGATGATAGGAACCGGATCCCGTGCTGACTCCAGCTGCTGCAGGCAGTTGAAGAGCTTCACGGCCTCCTCTCGCACCGAGCCGTAGCCTTTCCCGCTGTGGTCTGGGTAGAGAAGGAAGAGGAGCAGTGCAATATTGTGTTATGCTTTTTTTTAAACTCTCCAGGACCTGTATGATGCTAAAATTATGTCATGTAAGCATCACAGAGTTGCAGCAAAACTTTATGTTGCAATACAACAATTGATTACATCAGCATCTCATCAGCAGACTTGCTTTATGTATTAAGGTTTTTTTTATATTGCTCTTAGTGTCAATTGTTATTCTTTTCTTTTGCAAGCTTGTTGTTATAGTAATGTGAATTGCATTGTGCTTAATACTGTGAGTGGTCAGTTTCTTATAGATAGCTTAAGTAACTGTTTATATAGTCAAGAAGTGCATTTTATGCATTTCAAAACTAACAACTTTGTAGTGTTAGTTATTATTATCATTTTACCTGCAACTTCACACAAAGTTGATATGATAATGTATGACGTGTACATCTTAAGCACTTACATGTGTGCTCCAGGCTGCCGTACGGGAAGGGCAGTAGAGGAGCGTACAGAGGACCCTGGGTGTACTTCAGGATTGCATTGTGCTGGTAGATGTGCTCCACTACCTCTGGGTTGAACTTATTCTCCTGAAGGACACAACGAAAAAAAAAAAATTGTCAATAAACTTTCATATTCCTTCAATATGCTTGAAGCCAACTTGGAAGCAAGTCAGTGAACGGGTGATTGAGTGTGTGTTTGTCTGTCAGGGGTGACTGGGGTCGATTTGACCAGGGTCGCGATTCAGCTCTGGCAACTTTCAAAGCAGCAGGAAGGTCAAGTGATGACCCAGCAAACCACACCAGCATGACTGACACATTATATTTTATTCGCTGGTGTCAATGAGTTTAGTGTGCGTGTGTTTGTGTCTTTTGCTGCCTATGTGGATGGATGCCTTACAGCGCTACAGATGGCTTCCATGCTACTGCCCTCCAACACCTGTTGCTCATTAGTAACGTTGCCACTGCTCTGGCTCTCTCCTGCCTCTGCAACGCCCCCAAACCCGCCACCCTTTTTCTCTGGCTACAAGACAAGCCTGCTTTCCCCCTCCTTAGTGGGGCAAAGTTGACACATTCTTCTGAAGTGTTTGGTGCACACTGGTGACAGGATTGTCTGTTTGAACTGTGGGAATGAGATGCTGCTCTGTAGGCCACATGCAGCAAGATACAGCAGCACAACATCCCCGATGATATTCATACACTGTACATATGTGGTTAGGCCCATAGATTGTCTCTCATTCCCTTTGGTCTTCTCCTGCCATATAAATTCCAATTTGCTTTAAAGGATAATTTCCATTTTTTTTACAACTCTGGTATTATTTTCATAGTTTTGTCCATCTTTTCAATAATGAATAATGTTGTGCTTACTGAAGTAACAGCTAAGATCTGGGATCACTGTGACATTGCTACAACAAAGTCAGAGGCCTGACTGCGTGTTTCTTGCCAAATCAGATATCTTTTTAGCAATGTTTCTGCATTCCCAGATCTCAGTAATTAACTTAGGGAAGTACAGTGTTATTACTACAGATCAGAAGGATGGCCTGACACAAGTTGTAATAAACTGGAATTATCTTTTGAATGTAACGTGTGAGATTTAAAATAGAGCAGTGTAACCATCTAATCTATTCTTCAGATCCTCTCTCCATTTTTCTCTCTTTCACACATGGCCTCTGGCTGTAGGTCCAAGGCTAAAACTGCAATCCCAGCTCTCCTTTGTGTCTGTGGCTGGGACATGAATCTATGCTTTAAAGATAAGCGATCAGTCCTGTTCACACAAAGCCTCCTCTGTTCATTCTCTCCTTGATTTTTTGCAGCAGCAGTCCTAATCTCACACTGCAGAGGGAAAATGCCTCACCTATTTGAGAAAGCGTGCCTGTGTGTAAAGGTGAGAGACAGAGAGAAAGCAATAGACTGAGGAAGACTGTTTTAAGGCTGAGGAAGAATTTTCAGGGGGGAAAAACCAAAACAATGAATGAGGAGCACTTTAAAAGCAGGCCCCCTCTGTTCCTCCAAAATATAAGCTTGGCCCCTCCTGGTGAAGCTGACGGGGGCAGACGGAGGCAAGCAGATTAACCACTTTCTTTGAGATTAGAGACTTGAGTTGGGAGATTACGGAGACAGGAGGCCAGGCAAAGGACTGCTTATCTGTCCCTGCTGCTTCACGCCAAGCCCTCTTCCACCTCCTCTGCCAAAACTGCCCCACTCTTCACTTCAGGCGCAGACTGATGCAAGACAAGTCATCTGTCTGCTCAATGAGATTCCTGCACACTGTGTTCTCTAGCAACCCCTAGTCTAAAAATATGGCTGCCCCTTATAAAAACACGCTTCACTCTCCGTCCACGTGACAAGGTTATGCAAAAAGCATCCCTTCAAATCACAGGAATCCAAATAATTGGAAATACCTTTATCTTGAAATGACCTTTCTGCTTCAGGTTTGCTACTTGGACTCTGTTATTACGGGCTATGTCCTGTCCCAGTGTGGTGGAATAAGATGAGGTCATTCAAAAGAGAAAGGCAAGCAGAGGAAACTTTGGACTCCTGGCCCAATGTGGCCGTGTGGTTTCCATAGTAACAGAGCAGGGGGGAATAATGTGTAGCCCGGCAGCTGTTTGTGTTTGGTGGCTCTTATCACAGGTAGTTTGGCAGCAACCATGTGTATATGTATTTGTGTGTGTGTGCTGTATGGCCCACCTCGATGTCTCGGATCAGGAGCTGCGTTGGCGTTTCCACGGGTGCTTTGGTGTCAATGATTTTCTGGATGGCACATGCCCAGTGCACAGCCTCGTTGAAGTGCTTGGTGTACAGCCTGTAACAGTGCTTCCGCCCGTATACTGTGATGCTCCAGTAGCCTGAAACAAACACACAAACAACATTTTATATGATTGACACATGTAATTCTAACTGCACCTACTCTGACTGTGTAATTAGGTTAACGGGGAAGGGAACAGTGAAACATTCTCTGCATGGGACACCCCCTGCATATCTGGTGTCACTCCCACTCTCTGACTTCCTCTCTCGGTTTCACTGAAGATCAAAGGTCAGCCTGAGAGGAACCTCAGACCACGCCAAAACCAAACAAGAACAGTTATTCTACAGATGAGTTAGGACACAAATGTTAAACCCCTCGGTAAGTTTCCTCTTGGACAACCTGCAATAAAAGTGAAAAAAGGCGTGCTTCCTCCTTGTGCAGAGGAAGTATTAGACATACCCCAGGCAGCCTGGCCTGATCTGCAGCCCCACGGCTGTTATCAGGCTTTCCTGTTACGTGACTTGGCACCATATCCTTCTTTGTTTAGGTTCTTGGTGAAGTACAAACCCAAAATAAAGAGGTTTTACAACGTGATGCTATTGCCATTTCCCACTTTGGTGCTTTGATATTAGCTTTACCATAAAGGAGCAATAATACCAAAGATGGAATCCTTAAAGGGAACTAGTATTTCATGGTAACAACCAGAAAACACACAGAGGAAGTAAATATTTCATACAACTCTTATGTGACACATTTCTCAGTGCCTTAGGAGGAACACAAAGATATACAGTAGTGAAATGGTCTTGTGACAAAACCACTGTTGAAAGTGTTCTTCTGTCCAAAAAAAGTCCCCTGGCAGATTGAGTTAATAAGAGCATTGTTTGGGTTTGGGTTTATACAACGGTTTCGACATTTTAAGTGGTTTGGTGAAGTTAGCAGGATATAATCCCCTCCATTGATCGACAAGCAGACAAACATAGACTGAGGTCGACATGTTTGAGTAATTCAGACTCAAAAAAGGACAAGTCATCCCTGTGTCTCCTCCTGTACAGCACACTTTCCTCTTTCCTCTTTATTCTCTAGGTCTTTGGTTTCTTTTATCCTAGAGGGAAGGGGATTGCCGCCATTGATTACTCAGATGTGACGTTTCTAGACCAACCTTAAGCCACGTTTTGGAGCAAACATGGCTGGGACTTCCCAAACTTACTCAGAATTATAGTGCTCATGGGAAGGGAAAGGGGACTGTAACAGGTCACGTACATCAAAAAAAACCCAAAGCAACTTCCTAAAAGGAATTTCTGAAAATGTCCAATCACTATACCACATAGGGATTTAACACAAGTCTTACTGGACTCCAGAACAGATTACCGGCAAATATAAATGAGGTTGAGTCAGCTATGCATCAGCCTGTCTGAGTATACTTATATGAGTGTGTCGCTCACCCGTCTCCTTGTAGGTCTGCTTGTCTGGCCAGATGACAGAGCAGAGGTTGGTGAGGACCAGAGTGCCCAGTCTGCGGGCTCCTTTCTCTGGTCCACTGTAGTAGTCGAGGGAGTCTTGGCTCAGCACAAACCAGTACCGCCGCTGCTTGATCCAGTTGCCTCGCACCTCCCGCAACAGCCATCCTGTAATAAGATACAGGCACATGCATCATAAGACACCTCAATACCAACATTAGCCCCTACATTACATGGGGCTGTGTAGTGTTTGAAAGTTTTTTATATTAATGTGGATTGCAGTTTTTGTACCAATACCAAAATAATGCTATTTTCAATACCTTACTTTTTTTTAGAAATGTAGACAACCCTTTTCTTACTTAACAAAGGAAGCCAAAGTTAGTGCAATTTATAACATTGCAACACGTTTAGAGAATCAGATGACCAGAGTACCACCTTTGGGTAAGTTGTCAATCACGAAAATGCATTCTAATTTCACTTTTACAATACTTTCTGGCACTCCTTGTATTGTGCTATCAGACCAAGACCAATCAAAGCCGTGCCCTTGAAAGGTGTGGGCGGTAGGTATGGTAGTCATGGAGTTACAAAAAAAAAAAAAATCAGTGCTCTGCACCATGTCTTCACCAAGAATAATCCCCAAGGCATGTAATTGTCCATAAAGTTTGTAGCAGTCTGTATGTGACTGCCTTGTTGGGGTAAATGCTAGGGGATAAAAATACAGCCAGCTAATGGCATAGGCATTAAAGCCTGCATGCAGCCTACATAATTACCACTTTGGGGGTTGACAGAGTGAGAAAAAGAGAAAAGGAGAGAGAGAGAGAGGGAGAGAGGTACTGGAACAGTGTGACAGAGGGAGACAGTAAAGCAGACATGCTTTCAGCCAGCTCATAGGCATGCACGTTGGTCTTGCCAGGTCTGGCTCTACAATGCAAGATCGTTGTGTTCCCAAAGTCCTCAGGGTTTTGAAAGGCTGCAATAGCCCAGATCCACTGTTCCCAAACAGCAGTGAAGGTATGTGTGCAAATTGTTTCTAATAAATATTTAATCTCTGAGTAGATAAATAAACTAGTTTGGCAGAGCTCTGTCCAGATGCAGCCTGGAGATTGAAGAGCCCTGGTAGGGAGGTCAGAGTTCATCCAGAGGGCTGATTGAGAGGCTGGCAGAGGATTCTAGCAGGCCACCTGGATGCTAGGCTGGGTGGGACTGTCTGCGGGGGAAGGGCACTGCTATATACTGGCAGTGTGCCACTTGTAGGGTGGCTGTGCATGTGTGTGCATATGGTTTGTGCATGTATATTTGAGAGTGGTTTTAAAGAAACAATTAAGCAATGTACCTTCAGCTTCTTACCCTGTGAAAACGGCAATGACGCAACACCAGCATCACAGCTTCCTCTGTGGTTAACAAGCTGCGTGCCACCTGTCTCTCACTTTGCCTGCATCTTTCTTCCCTCTGCTCTCACTCTCTTCCTATTTACTTTCATTGCCCCCATTTCTCTTCTCTCCCTGTTTTCGTCCTTGCCTCAAAGTGGTTTTCCCAGGCAGCGCAAAGCTTCCACTGCCTCGCTGCTACTCCAAAATAAAAATAAAGAGAGGGGGGGGGGGGGGGGGGGGGTTGAAGGCTCAGCCTCTCAAGCAATGTTTCCTGTTTGAGAATGCTTCTATATGATATAAGGGGCAGGTTTGAACCCACCATAAACCCACCCAATATAGCCCAAAGTAAAAACCCTGGAGGTACTTAACACCACATCAGAAGGGGGCAGCATCAAAACCCAACGTAAAATGATAAATAAAAACCATGAGGTAAGTCGGGCTGAGCTTGCTGACAGACTCCATGTGAAACGGGGGGTGCAGACAAGCTGACTGGGTGCGAGACATGGAGAGAAGGGCATGCCTGCTACCCTGACGCCAAGAGACATGGGACGTCCCACAGATGCTGCTCTTTTTTGGGAACTTAAATCAGTGCGATAAGAAAAGGAAAAGGAGAGAGACAAAAAGAGAGAGAAGGAACAGCAGAGTTTTGGGACCCCCTGTACGCCCCTCCCATGGTCCCCCATCTGGATCCCATCTCTGTGGCCTGCTAATGCCTCCCCTGGGGGCCACGGCTCGCCCTTAATTTGTTTCATTTGTGACCTCTGACCCCCAATGCCCTGCCCCCTCAAACACAGCTTGAGCAAACAATCTCTCTCTGTGCATTTTCATCTCTTTACTGCAAGTCTCCTGTCACTTTTCTGAATACTGACTGTTTGTTTCCTGGATCTTAACATAATGTTATAAAAAACATTATTTCATTGTAACATTGCAAATAAAAAGACAGCTCTCTTCAAAGTTCAATTCTAGAAACTGTGTCATTCACACACGTCAATAATATAATCTACAAATCAGGCAGAAATTGACGAAAATACTTTTTACATTAACACTGGTGATGACTAAATATTATTACGCCGCTAATGTTGCTGTTTAAGATTTTTTTTGGCATTTTACCAATGTAAATTACTGCCAGTATGCAATAACACTTTAAATCATTTGCACATTAAATAATAATTGAAGTGAAGGAAGACAGATTTGCATTTTAGACATTCTGAAACATAAATTAGAACATCACATATTTAATTGAGCTTTACATTTACGTAAAAGCACCTTAGAACTAAACTTGTTTTCCCCTTTTAGATCAAACCAGACCCAGACAGATTCAGCTGCAGTTTACTGGAGCATGAGACAATCCGCATCATGTGAGGAGCAGTTCATTTTTACCGTAAATCAACAAAGGTATGTCAATAAACCAATGTCAACATCTCTTTCTGTCACCACTACATGGGTTTTACAATTCATCCTCCCCTCATCAGTCACTATCTACAATGTTGGTGGCCTATTTTAGATACTGGGGCAATATTCACCCCATGTAGCCTCAGGATGCCCTGCTGAAAAAAAGAAAAAAAACATACCAAACAAGGGGAAAGGCCCTAATGGAGGTACTCTTGAGAACGTAGCCTTGTGCAGCACACAGAAAGAAATAAGAGGGATTATCTAATGCCCTGAGGTGTCCTACTGTGGTGGCTGTAATACTGTGTAATAGTGTGGTGGGTTGAAGGATGGGGGGCGTGGTGCAAAAGCTGAAATCCCAAGTGACAGTGGAATCAGTGGCCTAAGGAAGGTAAGCTGTCCCACGTTTTGGAGGGAAAGTGCCTCCCTACTCTTCTCTTCGAAAGTGAGACAGGGACAGAGAGGGTACAGCAACGAGGGAGGGGCACTAGCCAAGAGTGCATGGTAACTGCTGTCAGAATTAGGCAATCTGACTGCCGCCATTCCAAACAGGACGTAACTTATCCAAGTGCTGGCATTTTACTGCTCCCTTGCAGAAGCAGGCCAAGAAAAAAAAAGGAAAGAAAAAAAAAATCATACAGAAATAACCTATGAGATCATTCCTCAAAAGCATCAGACACGCAAGACAGCACTCCTGATGCCAGTAGCTATCCTTACATGAACACACACAGAGCAGGGTGAGAGTGGGAGCAGCTGTAGGCCACATGTGGCTAGAGAAGAGTTAGCTACAGGGTGACAGAGCAGCATGAAGTTGCGACAGTACTCATTAGAGGACAATTAGAATAATGAAATATATGCTAAACTTAATGAGATGGAGAGCACCAACCTAGCCCTGCAAGAACTTATTAACTGAAGAATAAAGTAGGGCTGCAGCTAAAGATTATTTTCATTTTTGTTTCATCTATAGATTTTTTTTTTGATTAATCAGTTCGCAAGAGCCCATCTTCAAATCACTCCTTTAGTCTGACCAACAGTCCAAAATGCAAAGGTATTAATTTTTGCATCAATATAAAAAAAAAAGAAAAAAAGAAAGAAACCAGTGAATGTTTCTCATTTTTGTTTAAAGTGCATAAATTTTCTGTAAACTGACTGATGGATTAATCTATTACTCATTCCAGCAGTATAATGATGCTCACTACAATCACATAATTGATCATTAACAGGTAGATGCAATCAATCTGAGGAAGATCAAGTGTAATGCGTCATGTTTGTTGTGTGAGTCAGACTCACCTTTGACCAGCAGTTCAGGTTCTTCCTCCAGCCCCATCTTATTCTTTTCAATGATCAGGCTCTTCATCTCGTCGGAGACCTCTGAGACGGTGTGCCTGTGTTGAAGAGCAGACAGAGAATGTAAATAACTCTGCTTCCCTTTCAACTCAAGTCTTCCCCTGACTACTCCCTCCTATTGGATAACTAATTGGCCCAGAGACACACAGTTGGCTGTGAAGCCCCCCATGTGACACTGCGCCAACTACAAGCCACTCTGATACTCTTAGGTGGGGGTCACACAGGGGGGACTGGAAGAAGTTCCATGAATATCTGTCCTCCCGTGTTCTCCCACTTTCCCTCCCTAGCAGCACGCAAGCACACAAACACACACTGTTACATACCACGCCACTGTGGACAGCTCGTCTCTCTTTTATCACTTTGGCTGGCGAGCCGGGTGAGCGACTGAAAATAAACGTGACAGAGCGACGCCGGCCTGACTCCCAGCCAGCCAGCTCACGCTGGTCAGAGGAAGGCAGAAGGTTCAAGAGGTCATAGCCTTGGATAGTTAAAACCGTAAACATCAAAAACATCTGTAAATCTGCTGAACCACTGTTCTTTCTCTTCCTCTTTAATGCCTCACTATCACGTATACAGCTACCACCACACTTCAGCATTTGGTTGGGCAATATTGTGGACAAACACAGACTTTGTTATCTCAGACCAAGGCCCATTTCCAGTCTATTAGATTGTTTAGAGGTTTTATCTGTCCTCATTTATTTATCTAATTACTCGTTTATTTTCTCTATTTCCTGGGTCTAACTAGCATGTGAGGTATACAAGTGACAAACCCCTCCTTCCTTCCTGTCCCCCGCCTCCTGGGATCACTGCTCAGGAAATGAATCTAGCCCTCCCTCCCAGGGATATTTGGCCTGCAGTTACCTAAACCTTCGCCAGCTGATTTATGTCCTTATTGATCTGATAATTCCGGAAGGTTCCTCCTCACGGAAGACAGCAATAATCAATGAGTCTGAATATAGCCTTATCTGCTTTGACTCAGCTTATATGACTGCAGAGGCCATTTCCTTTCTTTCTGTGTGCGCTGACCCGATCCTGTCTATACCATGGTTTATCTAATTGACCCTGTACTTTCAAACAGTGCCTACTATGCATACAATGTGTTCCCTTTATGACATGTGTTTGTAGTGGTAGAGCCTAACCAAATGACATCAATCCCTAAATTAAGCAAATGTTCAGACACAGTGAAACTCTATATTGCGGGCCAGTTTTTCTGAATGTGTATATGAACTGGTTCAGGACATCACCAGAAAGCAGACGTGAGAAGGAGAGAGTCAGGATTCTGTCACGTTATACTCGGTCAGGCTGTGTAACTAAGCCTGCTCGCCTGCTACAGCAGCAGCCTTCGGAGACCTCTGACGGTCCCTGCATCCACGGTCCCCGCTTAAAAGGCATTAAAATAAACACAGAAATGTGAGGACGTCACTTATTTGAGGTTGTTAATAACCCCCTGCTACATCACGGAGACATGCACGCAGACAGACAGTTAGTCTATATGCGGCCCAAATGGGACAGGGATTAGATCTATAGAAAAACTACGCCCAGACAAGAGAATATAGCCTGGTGTGCACAGCGGGGGTGTTTATATTCAATGTCTTGGATTATTGTGTGCTATATCTGTGATGGGCTTGCATCCAAGATGTCAAGAGCAATAAAAAAACAAACAAACAAACATTCTCATACTTTGTTTTGGCTTTAATGCAGTGCTGTTCAGGATTCAGCTATTTGTAAATCTTTTGTTAGGTTTGGGTGTACAGCTTTCGTTCTTAGAAACCATTACTTAATTTCAAAGTGGTGATTAACAAAAATCAGCTTGTCAAGATAGTTTTTCAGATTCATTTGAAAAAGTATTGATTCAAAAGAAAGGTAATCATTTCCTGCCTCATAATACATGTTGGATATGTCAACTATGCAAAACTCAGTGTATGCTTACATCTAGCAACCGGTAGGTGTAAATATGCTAAATGTGAACTATAGTTTTTATGCTGCAATCCATTTTAATTTTGTAGTAAGGAAATCTCAATTTAGTAAACACTAATATTTTAACTCGGCCTAGTCTGAACTTATGAACAACTGATGTAACCAGCTGCAAGATTTGAACCATAGCAATAAAGAGGTGACTTTTAATTATACAGTAAGTAATTATGTGGCACACATGGCAGTCCATCTTGAAAGAATATTCAAATATAATCAACATCATGTATCAGATAATATATATCAGAATATATCAAATTTGGCTCTTATGTCTGCAGATTTCTAAGAAATGTGGGAATTTTGCCATGCTAGCACAGACAGAATACTGGCTTTCTGTCCCTAACTGTTCTGTCCCCATCTATAACTCGAACTTCAGTGCATCTCTTAGGTCATGTAAAGAGGAAGGAGGGAGGAGGAGGAGGAAGCACAGGTCCAAACCCAGGATTTGACCTTTAGCAGCACAAACTAGCCTGACCTTCAATTTAAATGCTGGCTTGGCAGCGTCATTTTGACCATTGTGTCAAAAACCCAGGCTAATGTCCAAAATCTCCCTTTGAGACTGGCTGGAAACCCCGGCAGCGTAATGCTGCCTCTACAACAAAATCTGCTTAGTGTCTCATTATAAAAACTTTTGCTGCTATGACAGGACATTTCTCATAATATAACAAGATTATTTCTTTCATTCTTCCTTTCTTTCTTCCACATAACATTTCTCTCATTATTGCAATTTACCAACTATTATTTAACCTCAAACATTTGTCATTATAAGAGGTTGTAAGTTTAAGCAGATTAGTTGGTATGATGTTATAAAAAGTAAAAGATGCAACCACACACACACACAAACCACACACAGAGTGCATAGCTCTCTGTAGTTACTGAACAAAAACTGTAATTCATTAACAGGCACAGGCTTGATTCAAACAAATCTGATGGAAAAATAGATATTAAAATGATGTGTGATTTCTTCAGCTGAGGAAACGATGTGCAACCAAGCACACTCAAACAGGTACATTTCTCAGTTACATTACAGCTCAGTACAGGTACTGATTCTTCCCAAGACAACCAAAAAACATGGAAAAACAGGTTATTTTCATAAGGGAACAATGTCATAAGGCTTTGACTGGATCTTTTTCTCATCATAACCACATATAAAATATTTCTTGTTACAACAACAAACCAACTTGTCTATGAAGTATCACCTCAGTTGTCCGGGTCATAGGATACCTGAAGTGCAAAGAGGAAATCAGTTGGATTTGCTTCGTTCTAGTCTTTAAAATGTTTCAACAACATCCAATAGGCTTTGAGGATTGAACCAGAACAGACACAATAACATGGTTTCATATGCAGCCAGAGAAACCTTCTTTTAAGTGTTCTGGTGTGTCCCTAAGCCTTACACACACTTTGAACTCCGCATGACATTCAGTCTAAACTGTCTTTCTGGTCATACTCCAATCTATGGTTCACCAAAATAAAAGACGTGCTGACAAATAATTCATGTTGTACAGCGTGGGGCAAATGTTTGTGCGCCGTTGATGTGGGGGCTTTGACTCTCCACAGCTGTCCAGCAGCCTTACAACCCCCACCCCCAGCCTCTCCATGCTACCGCCCCCACATTCCCAGAAGCCCCAGCAGAGGCTGTGACGGTGGGGCCTTTAGTGGGCAACTTCCTGTGGAGTGCAGGAAACAATTTGACATGGGGATTAGACGGCACGGAGAATAGAGTGAGTGCACATCTACAGACAACACCTCTCTCCCTCTCTCTAGCCCTCCCCTTGTGGACTAAAAATCAGCTACTGCAGAGGGAAGAACAGAAGAGGTGCATCATTTTAAATGTCACACCACTCAACTGTTGAAGCTGGTCATGTGTTGAAAAATCAAGGTATTTCTTCTGCCCTGTGGTATGATAAAAAGTTTTGGTGCAACCTGGGTAACAGGCTAAATACCTTTGCAATGATTTGTTTATGAAAGTGAAGAGGAAAATGTCCACAGCCCAGATTGCATAGGTCAGCTTAGACCAGCAAGCAAAAACTGCTAGCTGCCCCACAAAGTGAGAAAGAGAGGAAGTTGTGAAATTAAAAATCAGATACGAAGAAATATGGTTAAAAATAAAAAAAAAAGATTTCCCTATAGAAACCCACAAATCATATTCTATAATACATCTAGAGCATGTATTAAGATCCTGTACAGTTGTGAAAGTAGAAATGTTCTCTAGCCTCTGTACAACAGTGAGACACTTTGTATGGTGCAAAGAGGAAGAGGAAGAAAAAAAACAGATTGAGGTGTCCAGCATGATCATATATACACCAGGCCAACTGTCATATACAATAGCTTCTGGTATTTATGGACTCTCTCCTTCTACCTCATCAAAACAGGGCTTTTTAAATTTTTTTATTTTTTTTAAACAAAGCCTAGTTATTTGGTTTTGTCAAGTATGACACATGTTGACAGTCTAGTGGACTAAAAATTGCTATTCAATCCCAAAAATATATATCAATACATAAAACAGTATAATGGTATATCATTAAATAATGGTCTTAAAAACACTAATGACTCTATAATACACTGGGTTATCAATGACCCTGCACACCCACACAGGTATTTTAGATTAAATTTGGATAACCTCTGCTCAGATTTAGCTGGGTGGAGATTTATTCTGAGTTACACGAGTGATCAAGGTTTAAGTTGTTCTGCCCTAACAGGTGTTACAAAACTAACAGGAGAGTCAGGGAAATGTCAGTCAAGTATGGTCTGTACACACCCAAACAGTCCTGAAAGGAGGTCTAATCAGCCACAATAAGTAAATACCTGGGTGGCTGTGTGAGTAAGTAGTTAGCTTTTCTTTATCAGCATGAAGCAATTAATTTTAATGCCACTGTACTCAAGGCAAGCTACATTAATACAACCTCAATACTTGTAGATGTTATTATGGAATGAGTACAATCTCCAGTAAGCATTTTCAATGTTCAAAAATACTTCAGGAATCGGTGGCTCTGCCCCTTTGTTTGCTCTATACAGCTACTGATCGACTGGAATCAACAGCAGATCATCACAACTATTGAGCATATTGTCTGCAGTCCTTTCATGGTGACAATGACGGTGACACACTTAAATTCACCAAATATGAGCAACACAATGAGTTGATTAGTTTGTGTCTGTCTGGTGGTGGCTGCTGGAGCGATGAGTAATTGATTTCAGTCCAGGGTCTAATCAAAACGCAGAGACGCTAATTAAAGCTAGAAAAGTAGTGTCCTTGCTCTCGGGCTTGGACGACCGCAGTGGAAACAGTGGAGACATGTTCCAGCATACAAAGTGGATCCTTGTGACCACGAGGAAATGCACGGTTGCAAAAATGACCCTTGCACGGATGTGTCACAGATTTATCTGATGGATGAAAAACACAGATGGGTCCAAAAAGGCATTCAAACAAATGACCTCAAACCAGACGTTTTTTTTTTTTTTTTTTTTTTTGATGTCCAGCTCCATTATGGCTCATGTACTGTACATGACAGTCATACATCAAGTTACACACAGTTTATTAGGTATCCGAACAAGCACCAAGGATAACGAACACTATCTGAGACAACATTAATAAAAAATATGGGGTGTCATACTGTAGCACTAAATAATCACAGTTTCTCTTTATAGAAATCCATTCCTCTCTCTCCAGTCCCTATCCCCTCCCCCACAGCGCATGGGCTGACTGCTTGGGCCTCCAGCTGAAGCTGGGCTGGTGGGAAAATGGGAATGTGGTGATTAAGACTGGGCCTATATGACCTCCCAGCTAAAAATACGCTGTTTACTCAAGACAACTGCCAAGAAACTCTGGACTAGGCAGAGGGGAGAGGAAAAAAGTCATGTTTTGAGAAAGGAGGAGGGGGGGGGTGCGGGTGGAGAGGGGGGTTGGGGGGTGTGTGTGTGACAGGAAGTCTGAGTTTGTGACTGAAGGAGAGTGTGTGATCAGCAAGAAATTTCATGATAGAGTTACAGATTTTTTTAAAAAGTCTGAATGAAGTCGCTCTGTTGGTGAAACTTGATGTGAATTAAAACTTTCTATATTTGTTGATGTTGTAAACAGGGCCAGTTTGTGATGGTTGGATGGTTGGTTGGTTGGATAGACAGGCCAACAGACACTCAGACAGGCAATTACCAGGGGCCCACTTGTTGTGAAGTTTTTCACGCAAACACCCACATGTTTCTTGCATACACACACACACACACACATACATTAAATACATTCTGAAACAGTGGTCTCTTTCAGTCATGAAAGACTTCCTGGCAGCCCACACCAAAAAAAAAAAGTCTTTTTGAAGGTTTTTTGATGGTCAGAACCCGTCAGAGAGGAAGGGAGACTAATGAGAAAGCAGATGGAACAAATGGTGAGAAAGAGATGGAGAGGTCCTCAAGTATTCACTTTCCTTCCGGTACAGTTTGTACTCTGCACTGCCCCAGCTATGAGAAGGAACTTGAGAGTGAGGAAAGTGGGGATGAAAAAATAGTGATGATGTAAGACCGATCAGAGTGTGAGCACAGCAGGAGAAAGCAAGCTGCTTGGCACTTTGCACTGACTGAGAGACAGACAGGAGAATCTTGCATTGTCTTCCTGAAGAGATATGTCCATCACACACACCTTGACTGCCTGTGACCATGAGGGGTCTGTACAAACACAAAATCTATTACGGGACAGTTGACATAAGCCAAGCTAATATTATCACTTAAAAACTGCCTCTCCAGCTCAGTCTCTGCTCTTTTATTTTTCATTTAATTTATTTATAAAGGACAACACACATTAATCAACATTTCTGTAAATGTGCCAGTGTTAGCCAGCTGGCAGTCCTTTGGCAAGATGTTTTGAACCCATAAAGTGATAAAATTTACAAAACAAAGACAGCAACAGAACATCTGTCAGCTTAACGGGTGGTTAATTATTTTGTTTCAAAGATAATAAAATATGTATGATATTATTCCAAATTGTAGGTGCCAGAGTTTGTGTTCACAAGTGATAGAATGCATGCATCATACACTGCCATGCTGCCATGCCTGATTACAAAAACAACACAGGGCTAGAATACACACTCCCATAAAATCAATATAATATAAACTGTCATCTCCCACTGCTTGCCACTGTATCATAAAACATATCTTAATAACTGTAAATATTTGAATGAAAAACAAAATCACCCAAAACTTTCTGTGTCACATTTTTAGAGACATAGCAAGACATTTCTCACATTGTGTCCATGTGTAATTATTGCCCATTACAGTACTATGATAAGAAAGTTTTGACTGAAGACTCAAAAAAGCATAAAATCATGCAAATCACAGCACAGTCAAATATAGCACCAATGTATATTCTCATTCAGTTTTAGAATGGGATATACAAAATATGTTGGTAAGACTCCAGACATGTGTCTGTATCCACCAGTCTGTTTTGACACGGGCGGGCCTATCTCCTTCCTAGCCTAACCATATCAGACCAGCAGCATGACAAATTATGTGAGCATTACCAAATTAACCTCAATCCAGTATGGTGAACATAAATCCCCCCAATTCATCAGCATCACATCTGGGCCACTATCCAAACTAATGAGATTAATGTCTCCTTCTGGACAGTTCAATTCAATAGCTCAATAAAAGTACAAAGTAAACCAGAGCTTACCTGTCTGTTACATGAGACTAAAGATAAAAGGATATGGCAGCATTTATTACATCACAATGCCCTGACTTATCAGAGCCTGGCTTTGCTTTCCCTCCATACAGCTGAACGTCTGGGCGTGTCCTGTCATTGGCCAGGTAATGACCAAGCATCACGCTCTCTAATCTTTGCACTCAGTGTGATGATTACAGCCAGGCTTTTAACACACTCCCTTAAAAACCTGTAGTTAATTATGCCATGTGGCCTCAGGCCACCTCCACAATACTGTAGAAGTGACACACACACATGCACACATCTGAGCCACACCTCTTCTGGGAGTGCTGCTGAGGTAGGACTGAGTCATTCAGTCCAGTTAGCCTACCTCCCTCCACACTTCTTCCCTTTCTTCTTCCCCTCAAGCCTCAAGAAATGGCATGTCCTGTATGATTGCAGCAAAATGTCTCAGCTTCCCTACCCACTTCCTGGGGCAATTTTCTTCTTGTAGAGAGTTGTTGCAGACCCTTTTCTATTCATTTGATGTGTTTGATAGTCCTACAAGTTGAGCTTTGGTGACTCATTTGTGAGTCGGCAGATGTACAGTAGAGATTGTGGATGAGGGATGAGGGGTGGGGGGGATGATAAGGGCACGATGCCAGAGATAGAGTGGAGCAGAGCCTGGCTACATCACTGTCTGAGATCACAGCCCAGCACTAATAGTCTGGATCAAGCCCTCCATGAATCACTCTTTTTTTCATTGTCACTAGTATTCACTTGTCAACCACATGACCATTTGAAATTCATTATTCGTGAGAAGCATAGTGGGTTCTTGTAACCAGCAGTTTGAGCCTTCAAATGAATCATGTGATTGGATTTGTGGATCTGGAAGCTGGATAGTTAGCCTGGCATTACAACTGTGAATGGTCACAATCATCTTGGTTGACTATTGACATACTATAGAACAATGTATCCTCTGACGACATCCAAGTCAACCTTTGAAAAAACTCAAACAGCCAAGAGGTTAATGTGTGAAAACTGACATTATCTATAAGCAATCAAAGAACCATCGCAGCTTCGAAATGTCAGATCATCTGTCAATAAACATGTGAGTGGGTTGTGCATGTGTACACATGTGAGCATATATGTGGATATGAGGTCAGGCACATGAGATAACGCACACCGCGGAGGGAAGTGAAAAAATCAAGTGATTGGCTTATAGTTACACATGCGCCTGCCTGAGGATAAATACAGAAATCCCCAGTATTCAGAGGAAGTATATGACCAAAAGAAGGAACTATTACTTCCTAAAATTTCTGGAAAAAAATCTGGTTCTTTCTCTCCTTACCCATTTGTTCCATTGGCTGTGCGAGTTGGTTGAGAAACAGTCACCTCAGCTGGACTCTGTCAACAGAAGAGAGAGAATAGGGTAAATAGATGATAATGCAACACAAACAGTAGTCTGTCCCTATAACTAGTTCACAGGTTGAAGTGATCCCTCAAGGGTTTGCCTTCAGTGGCCATGTTACAGTAGAGCATACGGCCGTTCCTGGCAGTCTAAGCACATAGCTGCTCTGTTCCTGTAATGCTTGGCTTTCACTTGCAAGGGGTGAGCTGGTGGGGAGAAATATGGCACGCAAAACAGGCTCATTTAATACAGGAGTGGGGAACAGAGGAATCTTTTGTGCAATAGCTGCATGCACCCCAACCAGCAAACCCCAAAAGCTTTTATTCAGATCAACCATTTCTCTGTAAAAGGTTGTTAACCTAAAAATAACCCTGGTCTTTCAGATTGCCCTCATAACAACCACAGTTGCCTTGATCTTCTCTATCCACATGTTTATATTGCCACAGGTTTATGGTAAGAGGCTGTCCATGTGATGAAAACAAGTGAGAAAGACAAAGAGACCTCTAGGGGGACTGTATAGAGACAGCACTTTGTGTAGTGAAATGATGGTGTACTAATGGTAATTATCTGATGAAGACAGCCAGAAATCTTACAGAAATTACTAGCTAAATGTAAGAGAAGTTATCTTGACTGCAAGCCAGCTAGCTTTCTTGGATATCAGTTTTGTATGAAATTGGGGCTGCCACTGGCAGACACGTAAAATTAAATTTCATGGGTTGAACAATGAACTTTTCATTCCAGGACTCCCCTGGTAAGCACAAGATGGGAGAGGATGTTTCCTTTCACAGAGTTTATGCCTCTAGATTCCCAACCTGACCTTGGAAAACCCCATCAGACATCAGAGCTTGCCTGTGTACAATTTGGACTGAATCCCTGGTGTGCAGGGAAGCACTGTGTGTCCCCATGGCCTGACTTGTTGTCTCTGTGAGCCACAGCCTTGAGCGAGCTCCTGTGGCTGCCCCGGCCCAGCTCAGGGGTGTTGGCCTACCTGAAACATTATCCAGGTCAGCTCTGGGCCCCCTCACAGTTCACACACCACACTTTACTACTGGGCAAACTAGCCTAAGTATAGCCCTTGCCCTGGAAAAACAGTCTACTGCTTCTTTTTGGATGGCTCAAAAATAACAAAGAAAACATGAACTGCAAATTTATAGGCTAGTATGGAATCTGTGTGATATTTATAAAGGCCAGTTTAGACCGAAGACTTGCGACAAGATGAGTTGAAACTTGCAACTACTTGCAATGCGCCGGTCTGAAACGTTCTGAAACCTGCCAGTTTACACCAATGCAACTAGATGAGACAGTATATCATTTCCATAGCAACAACTCTCTGTACTTGTGTTCTAACTGCCAGCTTTTCAGGCTTTTTTGTAGCTGGATACTTTGTAGGGTCTTAAAATATGAATAAGGATACAGTTGCAGTTCTAGTATTGACGAAAGGGCGAAAACATAAAATAACGAGGGTCAAGAATTTGGATTGCACTTTTATTGCAAATTTGCAAATTGCTCATTTTAAGGCTTGTGTCATACAGACACGACTGTTCCTCACACAAATTGATGAGGTGATCTTTACTTTCCTCCATCCAAAATCCTGCCATTTCGACCAGCTGACAGTTTGTAAGTGACTTGACCAGCAGACCTCGCTATGAGCTGATTGGCTGTTGAAACAGGTGACATGCCGTACGTTCTAAAACCAGCCACTGGCAACTTGACAAGCTGAGTCGCAGGCGACACCACCAGCCGGCTTGAGTCAAGCTGAGACGGGCCACTTTACACCGCTGCAACTTTTCCCTGCAATGTTCTAAAATGGTTTTGTCTCGTTGTGAGTCTTTGGTCTAAACTGGCTTTAAGGCAGATGGACTCTGAGGCAAACGAGGAAAAGATGAGGGTTTGGATAATGAGATCTAATTAATGTTTAACTCAGGGAGAGGTACTGTAAATGTCAAACCAGACAGACAAGAATAACTGAACAGTGTCAGAGAGCGTCTTGTGAATGGAAGAGAGTGTGTACGGTAATTACCCCTGTCCGTTAGCCATAAATTATTTACCCAAGCTAACAGCCCCAGAGCAGAAAAGTCTGACAGACAGCCATAACTGAAAATGACAAATCAATACAAATCACATCAACAACTGCAAAGCTGTAATTCCATGATATAAACTAATCAAAGGATCAATAAACTAATGGGTCAGGTAGATTAAGTTAAAATATTTTGTGTAATTCTCCACAAAACGTGACTTTTACGTGAATTTACAGAAAAATAGCTTTCCAATGGAGTTAATGGGCTGTGGGATGAGGAACAAGGATAGCGTGCGATGCAGAGCCCTGGCAAAAGCTCTCCCTTTGGACGGGCAAGGGATGAATCACACCAGACTAGAGCAGAGCATGGAGGGAAAGAGGGAAAGATGCCGTGATGTGTTCGTTCCGTGGCTGACTTCCGCTCTTGCTTTCCCCTCGTCTACTCTCTCTCTCTCTCTCTCCCTCCAGCTCTCCTGGGAGGCTGAGTAACCAGGAGGAAATGCTTGGGCTCAGCCAGTGTCGGCCTGAAGACCAGATGTGTGGCCTGGAGGTGGTGAGGCAGAGACGCAACGGAAACCAAATATAAACCAGCGTACCATGACACCTCTGAAGACAGAGGGCAGCAGTGATGGTTAATAGGACCCGCACCCAGCATAGTCAATCTGTGCCCGTTTATAACAGGCTGCACTGTGGTACCCCGGTCCATACTTACAACTGCCCGGGCCTAAACACTTTGTGGTGGTAGTTTAGTGGTAAACGTGACTGCACGTCGCATACAAAAAAACTGAATAAAGTTTCAGTGGAAACATGGAAAGAAGAGAGAATGACGGATGTCCTGTCCTAAATTTAGTGACTTGCTGTCCCAACACTGGAGGCATTCAGCTCAGTGTGACTGTTTGGGCAGCTGTTGGAGAGCAGTTTCTTTGAATGAGGACTGTAAACATGCAGGGAAAGACATGGCCCTGTGCTCTTAAGGGCCAAGCCTACACAAGCGTCAGCACTGACTCATGATTCCGACCTCAGGGAGAAGAGTCCTGGCAAGGAACAGTATGTCACCTATGGCTTTGGTACTGTGGATGCTACACATCGTGGCATCCTCTGGCAGCATGTTGGAAACGATGCTGGAGATTGTGGTGAGGGTTTTGGATGTATTAAGCGAGGGAGACTCCACCAGACCTCTGGGTTATTGTGGTCATCCCTGGCAGGAGCTGGATGGAGGCCTACTAAATGGAGTATTTGAGCATTACAAAGTCCAAAAGACACACACACATACGCCCAGGGAGGTCTGACCTGCTGTATGAAAATGTGGCTTGTCAAGCTCTGAATGAAATGGAGCTCTCTGGGTAAACGATGGAACGTTGCCCTGAGGGGCTTTCCCTGGGAAACATTGTAGACCATCTTCATCCCTCATTGTAGACCATCTTCATCCCTTTTTCCTCCCACCATGGAAAACCAAACAGTATCAACTAGATTTGTATATTCTGAGGGGAGGGGCTCTGGGGAGCATAACGAATTGCGTTGGCTGAGAGCAGGTCAGCTGATGAAATTGGCATAGAGTGGTTCAGCTGTGGTCTTAATTTTTGGCTCAGCGTGAACTATTGATACAGAATTACAATATCCAGTATAAACCACAGATCAAGAGCAAACAGGATTTGTGGAAGTGGATTGATTACTTGCAAACGGGAAGTAATCAATCAATAACTTCAGGTCACTTGAGTGCATTTATTATAACAAAAAATGGCTTGTTTAGTCCAAAAGTACAGTTTACTGCTTTTTCTTACTTGGTAAAACACTGTCAATTACATCAGTCAATAAAGTGGTTCCTCCCATTAAGAAGTAATCTGATAAACTGAACAGGCTCAACCACATGATAGATTAAGAGGAAATGTTCCTCAAAGGGAAATATATCACTCTGATTAATAGAGGCAGACTATTATTTTTATGGCTCAGGACAAGTCAATTCTATTTATGAATATTTACGAGCAAGGAATCGATAGAACCAAGAATATAATCAGTAATGTAACACCGCCGTAACAGAGATCAGCTCTAAAGACAAAGAAGCATTATGAGCTTCACATTAGACATTCGTTTTGCACTAACATGCCGACGCTTATACCAATAAATGATGAAAGGCAGCTTTCTTTTAGGAATTATTCTTGTGTAGATTTTACCTCCTTGTGAATAGCTGTTCCCCTTTAAGAGAGACTCAAGATTGGCCAGAATGCAAATCCCTCAATCAAGGTCATCTCATAGAGCCACATTCTTCTCCAAACATCACATTCACTATTTAATGAACCAACGTTAAATCCCAGTGGAGCCCAATTCTGCACATGGAGCATAAACTGCATTTTTAACAAGAGATCCGGGAAAGTTACAGGAAAAGGAGATCTCTGTGTCTCGTTTTAAAAGGCCATCAGGCGTCTCCATTAGGATATGTTACTATGATCTTGTATTGATTGCAGATATAGAGCACCAATGGCCAGCCAGATGGTATATTATGACCAAGACGGGGGTGTTTGCCAAGAAGACGAGTGCTACACACCAACACCTCTCTTGATACCCCTGAGCAACAGATGTTGCTCTTATCGGGCGGTTGCTGGTACTGTTAGACTTCTGTTGAGGCTATAACTGTGTAAAACTTATCAGTTCCCAACGTTTTCATGCAAATCGCTATGGTGCCGCACTGGTTGGTTGCAAGCAGACAAAAGGGACAATAAATAGATAAGCAGGATATGCAAGTAGTGGCTCCAGGTGGTATGAGTTTCATCTGCAAGGGCATACTGTTAGTGTAAGCTATGTCTCAGTAGCATAGAATACCTAGGCCTATTATACCAACAAATACTGCAGATTAAGTCAAAAAACTAAACATTTATGAGAACCTTCTCCTTAAAAAGAGTGAGTGATGTGAGGAGAAGCACCCAGGTCCAATAAATATTTGAAAATAATAATTTTTCTAAGAGACTGTACATAAAGAGCTGTGCGTTGGGTCCTACAGAAAGAGCCTACCTCAATTCAAGGCAACAATGCCCCCTCACAAGTGGGTGGACAATGCTGAACTCTCTGTGCCTGATCAGATGACTAACATTACAGAGAAGACAAGGCCGCAGTCTTATTTGCAATTGAGCGGACGGAGGCCAAACACACAGGATCAGTTCAACACACTGGGTTTTACAGCTTGCATCAGAGTGTGTGTGGGATTGCTCAATGTTTCCCAAGCCTCCAAGACCATGCAAACCTAAACGTCAAAAATGGGCAGCAGCTGCACATTCAGTGTCCTCCATCAGTGACAGAGGTTTGCATTGAACCAATTGAGGACAGTTAGGTTAACATGTGAACTCACATGTGAAGACTGTAGCCTTGCAACTTCAAAATATGGCAATCTTATGAACACAGGTTGCATTTCTTATCATGTTTTTAAGTCCAATCCACATTTACTTTTAATAATTCCCACATCGAGAAGTGTACCCACATATCTATTTGCACAAAACTGAAATTCTGCCCCTACAGTTGACCCTGTTTTGTGATATGTTATGAAAAGGTATGTGCAAGATAACAGGACAGTTCTTACAGTCTTGAAATTTGAAATGTATGCTTCTGCCAAATTGTGTTATGAAATGTGCAGCCTATATAGGAAGACGCGATGCACAGGAAGTGTTGCGGTGCAGGTGGAGAGTTTTTACCCGTCCATTGGAAGTCAAGTCCTCCTTGTTGCGCAATTCAAAAGACTCTTCCTCCTCTTTCTCCCCATAGTCCCGTCCGAGCAAACTGAAGCCCTGCCTGCAGCACAGAAACCAGCAAACCCCTTGCAAAGGCATTCAAATGAGGTTAAGTGTGTCTTCTTCTGCTATCCAGGTCGGGGAAATCAACATTCACGGTGCTGTCTCGGCCGCAAGTAAGTCCAAGAGCTGCGTGAGAGCATACAGGATACCCTCTCCATAGATATCCAGCGAGAAGGATGAAGGGTAGCATAAGCTTACTCTCTCATTTTTTGTCAAAGAAGCGGTAAAAGAGAGTTGTCTAGTAACTGTACATGACAGCAGTCATACTCCAGCAAAACTGGTTCAAGGAAAATCCTCCCCCTCTTCCAGGACTCCGGTTGCTTCGCTCACGACACCTTGCTGTCCCTGTATGAACAACTTGACGCGACACAAAGTGCAAAAAAAAAAAAAAAAAAAAGAACTATTTACTTTCCAAAACTGGCACTGAAAGGTAAAAGTACGTCGAGTTGAATGCGTTTAACCACATCGACGCTGTTGCTGCCAACATTTTCTAAAACACATTTGATAAGTTACGCAGGAGCGCACCTCTGTACAGGAGCGACTCTGACTTCTGAGTTTGAACAAAAGCGTGCTGCAGCTGGGACAGGATAGTGTGGGAGGCGTGACCACGCCCACCGACCTCACGTCTTTGATCTGATTGGCTGGATACAGACACTCCCCGGAATGACACGCCCATAACACACGCCCCTCCACATTGACAGAGCATCACATGTCATGATAATAGTAATAAAATCATCCAAATCATCAAGACGACCCAGCAATACTCTGGGATAACTACTGGGTGTAGTACTCATTAGTAGCATTTTTTTCAAATCATCACTTATGAAGGTAGTTGTAGTATTCATATAGGGACTTAATATCTTTTTATCCTATAATGTAATTAAAATTGACTTACAGTTACAGATATACACATTTGAATATACACAGTAATTCAGATATTTATCTAATAATAATGAAGCCGTTCAAAATGTAGTAGTAGTTTACTTTACTTCACTTTATGGTGTTTTTAATCACTGTCTCCTATTGTATGATATTCACAAATTTCATTATCATGGGTGTTTTGGTATTTGCATAGTAGCCAGGACAGCATATACTTTGCTTACTTTTTCATAAAGCTGAGAACGATCTCGATTAGTGAAAGCACATTTGAGCGTTTTTGGCACGACTTTGAAAATTTTATGTACAGAAGGAAGAAAACATTTTGATAGTGGCGTCGCTGATTACCCAGGCCAGGCGTAGTTTTTGGTTACAGTTCTTTCACGCCCTGTCTTGCTTTATGTCCTTCTTATAATTTCTTGTGGTTTAGTTTCTCTTGCTTTTCTTGCACGCACACACACACACGCAGATGCACACACACTCTTCCTCTTCCACTTTGTTGAACAGTCTATAAAGATACAGCAGTAGGAGGTAGGAGGACTGGTGCTAAATCCAGACACGTGATATATCCAGCCCCCTCGGTGCTCATGCTTATTTCTCCCTTAATATCCCTTCATTTCCCCTTCTCTGCTCTGTGCAAACTCCCCCCACACATTTCAGTCAGCTGGCTTTAACTCATTCCTCACCAAGAAGGGCTCCTAGCCAGTGGTCTACCCACTCTAGCTTTATGGATAAACTCCTCTGGTTTTGTTCTCCCCACAAACACACACACACACACACACAGAGTTTTTGCAGTGTGCGTACATAAGCACACTACACTTCCCATTCAGACACTTTTAACCTTTGTCCCCACTGTTTCCCCAGGGGGCTTTGAAAATCAATAAAACAGCTCATGGATGCACCTTTTCAGCTGGGGTGTACTCAGCGTTATGAGCAGCAAGCTTTACCACCCCTCACCCCATCTCAGACACACACAGACACTTTCAAGCAACACACACACACACACACACACTGTCCCACATTTAAACCCTCAATGGTTACAGGAGAGAAGAGATGACTATTTGAGCTACTTAATATAAAATTTGCGTTTTGAACATGTAGGTGTACAGTCAAAGTTTGCTTTCGGCAACTGCCATATTCATATGCAAGAGCAAATATTTCCTCAACTGTTTTCTTCAAAGTACAGCCCCTTCCCTGCTCTTCTTCTGTCTGTATCCATTCTGCAGTATCTCTCTGGGCCAGATCCTCCCTGTCCTCCCCCATATCCCAAAACAATACGCTGGGGGCCCCTGCTCCCACAGACCTGGAGGAACATATGTTTTATTTTTAGAGCTCACTCCCTCAGCCCACGCTAGTAAAGTGAAAAAAAAAGAAAAGCCCTCCCTCCATATATGGTTTTTGAAAGCTGAAGTCAGTACGAAAGGCAAAAGAGTATCATCACAATCCTCAAATATACCTAAATATTGTCTGTGATTGCCTTTTCTTATTTGGTGACAAAAGAAGCATCTGTGATATTCTCTTAGTCACTCTAGTAAAATCTCGTATGAAACTCTCCCCCACTGTTTGAGTCTCTTAGTGTCTCCCTCTGTCCCCTTCTTGCTGTGGCATCCAGTTATCCTCTTCCCCTCTTTCCAGGAGATGACACATGATTCTCACACAGGAACACACTCTTTCTCTCTCTCTCTCTCTCTCTCTCTCTCTCTCTCTCTCTCTCTCACACACACACACACACACTTACACGCAAGATAACCTGATACACTGTGTCAGGTTGAGGCTCCAGATCAGGAGTAGGGCAGATGATTTGGTTGGGTTCCCAGAATGAACACAAGCCAGGCCTGCTAGCCTCAAACCAGAAGAGAGGGAAGTGTGAATCTAGTTCTAGTAGTTACTAAATGCCTATAATATGATGGGGTGTTGCTGCTGGATATTGTGGTGCTACATTGTGTGTTACATTTGCTCCGATAAGAAAAAAAAGTGATGTTGCTTAAAAGCACAACAGTTATATTTCTAGCAATCTAAACCAGGAGATATTACTCTTTTCCTTTTGATACGCACAATCATGTGTATGTTATCTTTACTGTGGTGTTAGTACAGCTCTGCCCTCCATCTCTTCATTTTTATAGCTGGCTGGTTCCTTCCACTTCCTGCCTGCCACTCCTCTCAACACCGTTTGTTGAAATTGGCATGTGGGGTTTCCAACGGAGAGTAGATGCAAGTCACACATGTCAAGTTGATTGGAGACAGAACAGAGCAGAGCACCGTTCCCTCCATTTTCTCCCTCTCTCTCTCTCTCTCTCTCTCTCTCACTCTGTGCCTCTCTGTCTGACTCTTATTTTTTCCCTTTTGAGTTTCGCAGGATCCTGTTTCACTGCAGCCCGCATTACAGCCAGGCTCTGATGTTGGTGAACCAGATTGATTGTCAACAGAAAGGGATGTGAAATCTAGTCTGCCAAGAAGCTCCCTGCATGGTTCACATTTGGGTGGCTTTATGTTATGCTCTCTTTTGAGCGGTGTCTTTGGGTGATGATTGATCAAATCTAGTACCGTGGGGTTTCTGCTTTTGAAGTTTTATTTGAAACTGAGCTTCCAATGCGGTCTGCAGGGACATAAAGAAATTATTCAAAAAGAAGCTCTGTGTCTGTTCCGTCTTTGGTGAGCGTCTCTTCAGAAGACTGGTCTAAGGTCAGAGTTTATCTGACAACCCCAAACTAAGGATTTAGGATAGGAACTGACCCCCAGTGACCCCTCACCCACGACTCAGACAGGATTTCCTCCCTGCTGTGTCCAGCATTGAACTTAACCCTCATCCTGCCGTGCCACCACCAGCCCAGTCTGTTTAGGTCCAACAGGGGTTTAGGCTATGGGTTAGTGAACAGAGGACTGCTGTTTGACGGCTGTTGGCCCTTGTAATGGGATAGGGCTGCTGTGGAGCCCTTTAACTAATGCACCACTTGACCTGAAGTTCCAACTGTGAAACATCCAGCTGTGTATGTGGATCGTTTGTGACAGTCAGGCTGATTATGTGTAAACTTAGGATGAAATGATGACGGAAGGGAATTAATTAATTCAATGATAAAGAAACTAGAAATATCTGCTTTTAACTGCACACACATTCTGCCACAGAGTCTTGTTACAGGTTTTCAAATTAGGGACAGTGGGACGCTAAGGCACGCAGTTTGGTTCCCATCAATATCTTGTCCAGTACCTTCTGTCATCCTGTCCTGTGCAGCATACTCCAGGAACAGTGCTTAGCAGTATTAGGGAGGAAGGTGTTTCTAACCCAGGTTTTGGGCACATCTGTTCCTAGGGACTATGTGGCACACAGGCTTGTGTCAAGGGAAGGCCAGGCTGGGGAAAACATTCCCAGCTTAAACTTCTGACCCTCTCGCCCCAGTTAACCCCTTGCATCCCCCCTTTCTCCCAGCTTAATTACAGTAACCCTTAGCATTCCAAACTCTTACACACTGGCTCAGCCTGTCAACACATAAACTGCCTGCAGAACTTGTGCAATGGATGAATAAATGGCTGAGGTGGGAGAAGGCTTCTCAGGTTTTAAGAGACTGAATGATATTCTATACCTGAGGCATCTGTCTTGGGTACCATTAGACGACGGATCCATTATACAGCAGCTAGCTGTTTTTACAGTACCACGGTCTGGAAAATAAACAGTTTACAGTTTGTTTGATACAGCTATTTTGTGTGGGCAGCAACTTGCAACAAGTTTCCTCAGAAAAGACATATAATGTCATCACTCTTTAAAAAGATTTGCGCCTGTGAGTTGTGAAGCATTCAGATATGCTATCCCCATCATTCAAGCCATCCATTAAATTCATGTAGTTACATTATTCTTTCATAGCTCAGCACCATAATTCCCCTATTACTGGAATTTTAAAAGCTGACATTCCACAGCCTGGGGAAAAATGAAAATAAGAGGAGACACAATACCAGAAGCCTTGTTATCTCTAACTGTCATCAAAAGCCAAGTGAGCAGGAGTTGTACTGGAATCAGAGAGGCAGAAAGAAAGATGGGGGATTAACAGAGATGGATAGTCAACCGGAGCAGATAAAAAGCCAGGAGAGCTGAGACTTCAACTTGGAGAG
The DNA here is from genome assembly GCA_038419695.1 of Scomberomorus guttatus. Taxonomy (NCBI): domain Eukaryota; kingdom Metazoa; phylum Chordata; class Actinopteri; order Scombriformes; family Scombridae; genus Scomberomorus; species Scomberomorus guttatus. Next base: position 3,637,015 of record CM076459.1, read on the forward strand.
AAGACACAACAACTGACAATGCAAACAAACAGCAAAGATATGCCCTCATATTGTCTGGTATTTTCACATCAAAGAGAAAGTTAGGAATTGAGACTCCCTTAGACATGTGCTTCAACATCCTTTTATTCTAGTTAGTGATTTATACCGTGAACTGGACAATCACAAGTTTGCAAACAGACATCAGTTCTTCTCTATTACTGTATAGCTTTCCCTTAATTTAACTGAAACTTGGTGTATTATCACACACTTGAGGCAGTCCGAATTTGAATAATTTACAGTTAACTTGTGTCATTTTGGAGATGGTGCTGTTAATGGTTGTGGCACTGTAGGTTAAAAGCTGACTGCGAGGGAGAAGATAACTTATTGACAGTTAGGGGAGGCTGGGCAGAGAGCCAGAGTCCTTCAGCTATTTTTAGGACGCTGACTGTGTGAAAGTGCGCTGAATACAGAAGGACACATTGCCAAAATCTGAACCTGTGCTGGATTAGTGGTGTCTGTGTGCACTTGTGTACTGTATGTCTGCATGTGCATAAGTGTACTTTGGCATAGATGCACATGTATGCACGTGCAACCAGTACAAAGTATGCAGAACTATGAGCTTATATCTTTGCATGCATGTTAACGGCAAGTATGTTGACTGGTGGTCAACATAGAGAACTACTGAAAGATAGACATGTCAAATAGATTTGCAGAATCAATGGAAACGCTCTGCTATTTGTGAAAAAGTCTAGCCCTATGCGACTGTGCTTAGTCTTGCTCTTGTTTCCTGTGTTTAGATATCAGCTTTGAGAGTGGCTCTTAGCAGTACAAGCAGTATAATTACTGAATATGGAAAAAGTGCCCACTGCTTTACCTCAGTCTGGGCAGCAGCCCTTCACAGAGCAACTGAGTAAACTTCAATTTCTTTGGTCCAATTTGTGAGTATCTTTACAGGGAAGCCCACCCTAAAACAGAGCTGTGGACTCCTGTGATCTTCTGCACTGCAATGTTTTACATTATTGTAAAACAGGAACAGATCTCAAAACAAAAATGAAGAAAACTAAGGCTCCACTGACAATGACTGGGAAGCTAATCTTCTTGATAATCACTTATCTTGGTTGAACGTTTTACGTTTCAATTAGTTCAGTTCAAAAGTTGAAAAAAGATCGGACATTTATATCACCAGGAAATCATCAGACATAATGTGAGATTGCACACGATGGAAGTCTCTTTTTCATGGTTAAAAGGACAGCTCATAGCATACTCTGCAACTTGAGGTCAACATGATATCACAAGAAAGAACATGCAAAAAAAAAAAAAAAAAGAAAGAGAGAAAAAAAGTTCCAGCGAAGTTAGTTTAATCAGGGTGTGTTTAAGAAAATGTATGTTACTATATAAATGGTGTGTGTCTGCCTGTGTGTTGTCTCATGTTTCCTTCAGGACTTGTTCCAGGCTGTTGCTAGGTGCCATGACCTCCAAAAGCAACATCCATGCACACAGAGGGTGAACCCTGCAAGGAGTAGGGCTGTATTTTGTTTCTGCACCCTCCCCCTACCCCTACCCCAAACACACACACTTAGACACACACACACACACACACACACTGTATACCACAAACTCCCTATGGATTTGGCCTGTGGCTAGGTTTGATCACTAATGGTACTTTCTTCATGACCAGATGAGGCATGCCAGGTTTGGATCTTAAAGGTGCAGTGTGTAGGATTTAGTGGCATCTAGCGGTGAGGTTGCAGATTGCCACTCCACCTCAATAACCCCCCCCCGCCCCCCTTCCAAGCATGTAGAAAAACCTACGGTGGCCATGAAACTCGTCAAAAATGTGAAAGGCCCTCTCTAGAGCCAGTGTTTGGTTTGTCCATTCTGGGCTATTGTAGAAACATGGCAGAGCAATATGGAAGGCTCTGTGGAAGAGGACCTGCTGCCCTTAAAGGGCTCATTCTAAGGCAACAAAAACACGATTCTTATTTTCAGGTGAATATTATATTCCAATTCTGCTAAGTCCGTTCCGCCAGATGCCACTAAATTTTACACACTGCACCTTTAAGAGGTAGGTGCTTCAGTCTTTTTCACTCAGACTACTGATTTTAGTAGGATGTCAATGCAAACTGGTTTAAACACTTCCTACCCTAGAAACTCTAGTATAGTATAAGTATAAACTTTAGTATAAGAAATAGGCCTCCCTTCCATTAGCCGCACCGATTGCTGCCCTCCAGATGCCCCAACCCCCACCCCACCTGCAAGCTGTGAGTGGAGTGGGGCCCAGCATTGAGAGGACAATCCGTTCTGTAGCCTCGCTGCCAAAGGTACTTTACTGGAGCTCTGCTCCAAGGAACTGAGCTGGGGAGGGGGAGGACACAGTTTGCATGTCTAGCCAGATTTCCCAGTGAGTGCATAGCACAGCACTCAGCAGAACCTCTAAGAAAAGACACATCTGACCTTAAGAATCACCCATTGCCTTGTTGCTTTTGACCTGCTTGCAAATGTGATAAAGCTCTTAGTTTGGAGTATTTCCCAGTGTCCTGTTGTAGCTGAATGTGAAGAGAACCATTCAGTTGTTGCTTTTTGAACACAAACACAGAAACATTGCTGTTTATTCAACCTGACCACCTTCATACTTTGTCACTTGGCGTGACCATTTTCATCCTCACTCATCATCCTCCCAGCTGCAACTGTCATTTTGTTGGTCATTTGCTACAGTCAGCAGTTCACATCAAACAAAGCCCAAGGCAGAGCAACAAAAGAGAAAAGTCAGTTGGCAAACAAACTGGGAGGCAGACTAAATAACTGCGGCTTGTCTGCTGTGTGAGGGAAACACAACCCAGTGATGTGTGTGTGTGTGTGTCAATGGCTGCGGCTCTGCATCTGTGTATGTGTGAATTTCTGTGTGAGTGTGTATGTGTGCTCATGTTGGCAGCAAACATGGAGAACAAAAGTGTCTCAGCTCCATGCATCTCCAGTAGGCCACAGCTGTTGTTGGTATTTAAACTTAACGCAGGTGTCTGTGCTGCTGTCTTTGTGGAGCGTTGTGGTTGTTTGTATAACTCCTCTGTGAATAAATCAGCTTTGAAAATGTTGTGTGTAGGTTCATTAACCGTATGTGTGTAAACATGGCTCAGTGACAACAGTAAGTGTCATGACTTATACTTAAACACACAAGCATCACTTGGCTGTTTTAAGAAAGTAAAGTGGAATCTGATGAGGGCTTAAATGGTTTACAGACTACTATATTCTACCTTTCCAATGTGACTGAGGACATTGAATAAAATGTGAACATAAAACAATTAAATATATTTGTATTTGTAGTACTTTAAAACAAACTTACTATGTGCTTTACAATTTTGCAACCAGGTAAAACAGAGAGACAATAAAAGTATCGACATGCAGTTGAGGCCTGAATAAAGAGCAACAGTCCGAACAAAGGAGACAAAAGCACGTACTATTGTCCTCGAGATGTGTGGTTGTTGGTTGGTTATTTAAGCCAATCCACTGTCCCTTGATTTTGTAACATTCCCTTGACCCCTGCTCTGTGTCCTGAACTCAGTTCATTGGTGTGTCCACTCTGAAACGTGAGTGGTCAAACAGGTTGTAGCAGCTGTCTTGGATACACTAGTTGAGCTAACACTGGGTGGGGAGGGGGGGTGAGATCTTCAGTGGTGGGATCCCAGTCTGTGCATCCCCTGCTGGGCTTATTTTCAGCTGGGATTGGCCCTCACCAGCAGGAGGTCATACTGGCATATGGACACCTGAGAGCAGGCTGTTTTAATAGCTCTGTTTACAGCCGCTCAGCCATCAGTATGCAGGGACATCGGGTTCCCATAGGTGGCGGCCAAAATGAACACCTGTCCCTGAGTCCAACTAGAATGTAATCTTGCGGAATTCCCCAGATCCTGACACTCATTTTCGAACCAGCCATCATCAGCATTATTCACTTCTGTTTTGAGTTTGACTTATCAGATACACATAAATAAAGCCAGTGCTCATCACACAAAACTTTACAGATTCCTTCATATATCTTCATGACAAATAGCACTCATCCATGACAACAGATCAGCAAAACTATCTCTTGGAAGCATCTGGGCATGAGTCATGACGGACCCTGTTTGTGAGTCGGTGTGTGTTTGTGTGCCCATGTTTGCGGGCTAAGCGATGTATGTCTATGTGTGAGAATGTCTGTGTGCCTATGTGTTTGTTGATGTGTTTTCATACTCGTACCCACAGCACATGTTCTATGCAGTGTACAGTGGCACCCCTATGGAAAATACACACGATGCTAATGGGGGCAGACCAAAGTACAATCTGATCCCAAGAAAAAAAAAAAAAAGTCCCTGTGAGAAACAAGCTGATTGCGGGCCTCCATCTGTGAGTTTGTTTGTGCATGTGCGTTTTAAAAAAAAATTCCTAAAAAGAAGGAGACAGAGAGAGTCTAACATTGTGTTTGTATTTTAAAGAGTGATAAAAAGAAAAGGTGTGAGAAAAGTTAGTGCATGTGAATATCTGGTGTCAGACTCATTTTATGAACCCAAAGATCATTTGCTCATTAATTTATAATTTACGCCCAGGTTTTATGTATTTTGGCAGCATGATATATCATTTAAGACATGTAGAATAAAGTGGTTAATACATTGTGGAAGAGGGTTACTTATCAGTCAAATCATGTAAGCTGCTGTCATGAGTGAGAAACAGAGATCCAAGTCTGAGCTTTGTCTGACATCTAGTGGTCAGTTGTCAACACTCTACAGTTTGACTCCCCTGAAACTGCTGCTGTACCTGCAAAACATACAGTTCAAATACACATAAATAAAAGAGAATTGTGAGTCATATTATTCAGAATAAGTTTATTACTCTTATGACTAACATTCCTCCTTACTTATCCACTGCATTTATGTTTCCCAACAATCCACCAGTGAGGTGACATATTTTTAAATATATGTACTGTATATCACCTGAACTGACAGTTGGATGTATAAAGGTAATTTGTTGTGAATTATTTTAAATAGACATTTCTTTTTTAAAAAAGAAGTCAAGCCTTCTGAGAATAGGTGGAATTATTTCATCCCACTGGCAGAGTTATTCACATGAAGAAAAATAAGCAGATTGTAGGATGAATGTGATAAGACAGAAATATTTTGGGTATATTTTGCAGCACACATGTTGCCAAAAATACCATGACTTTGTGAGTGAGGTTGGCAAGCCTGAGTTATATTACAGGAAATGTTGCTTCTGATTTATCTTGTTCATCAGTTTATCGTTTGAGCCTGTGTTATTTTGTCCAGATGAGTGCTTTAACCCCAACCACATCGTATTAGACCACCTTTGGACTGCATAAGGTCAAATGTAAAAGGTCATTGGGGAAACAGATGGCAGTCCAGCCTAACCACAACCCTCCCAACTATAAGCTAGGTGCAGATGTGAGGGAGGTAGGGAGGGCGTACATTTGTTTGTGTGTCCATGTACTGTACATGTTATCAGAAGACAGCAGAACAACAGTTATCAGCATTTGGTTTTGAACTCTTTCACTCTGATATTGCCTAATAGTCCTACAGAGATAATTTACTGAAGAAATAAACAAATCCTGCTTGATTGCTGTTTGGCATTTCACTAGGTCAAATGACAAGCTGTATCTTAACACATGGTGTTGTGTTGAAAAGCCTGTTCAACCTTTAAATCTCACTTTTCTTCAAAAAAATTGAGAAAACATCAATTCTGTGAGATGATTACACACTTATAAATGCCATTACACATCCTTTCAGACTTATTTTGGAACAAATGTGAAACATGGATCACTGCACACTATTAATAAGAAAACCTCCCTTAAATATCAAGAACACTCGGGGGATGTATTGATTTCCATTATGAGTGAGATAAATTACCTCACCAAATAAGACTGTACAAGTCTCTTGTCAGTTAAATAGATATCTTTGCAGTGCCTGCCAAGGCCACATCTGTAGGCGGTTTCCCCTGTCCTATTTTACTCTTCCATGTCTTTTTCTTCTGTTTGCCATTGTCTTCTCTGTGCAGATATAATTCTCTACTCTTGTCGTATTTCAGGGGGGAAAACCAGAGACAGGGAGCTTACAAACTGACAATCTGATTTGATTGAAAACATGGTAAATCCCACGCTGGCCTGGGCATTCAATCTCACATCATCACTGACACACTGACGTCCCATAAACCCACTTCTTAATCCCAAAGCCTTTTTATTTTGTGGTCAGTGTGCCACCCGTTGCCATAAATCCCCCTCTGCCTAAGTCTCACCCTGCCCCCATACCTCCTGTGTGTGTGTGTGTTTGTGCGTGGGCGTGTGTGCAGGGATGAGTCTGAGTTCAGGCACAGCTGGCGTTACCATCCTGTAACCTGTTCTGCTCTGGGAATACACTGGCATGGACTGAGTACCTGGACAAGGTCAGATTGACGACCAGCTGAACTGTGCAGCCTGCTGGTTTGCTGTCATATCCATTATCTGTCTGCTGCTGCTGATACAGGATATTAAGGATTTCCAGCCTATTTTTGGGATAAGTCAATATCTACGTTGCTGGAGATAAAGACTCCTTTACCATCTCCTCACTAACGCAGTGCACTCTTGGCAGGTTGGCAAGCCTGAAAACTGTGCCAAAGGAGGATATGAAATGCCAGGGCAGAAGAGAAGAGGAATACATCTTTTGTGCATTGGTGATATGATCCACAGCCCAGATAGGAATTTTATTTTTTAACAGTTCCTCAAGACTTGTTTGGAGATTGAAAACAACATATATTTTTCTTGAAAAATCCAACCAATCTGCAGCGAACTGAAAAAAGTTTCTTTCCTCCCTCCCCTCAAGTCTCCACTGCATCTAAAAATCCAGATTCCTGCGGAAAGGACGGAACCCCGCTCTCACCTGGCATACAAACACTCTGCTTGTGATGCACATTTGCAAATATGTGGAGCTTAAAGAGCAAGCCACAGCATTACACGACGGCAATGTAAATACAACAATTTAAAGGATATAAAAGAAGAAGTGCGCGCACTCGGCGAAGCGCAGCATCAGCAGCAGCATCCAATGCGCGTCCCCGCCCCGGTAGAGGCTGCCCGAGATCCCGGGAAGAGGAGTTGGAGCCGTGCGAGTTAAAGTTGGGCTAAAGGGGGGTGAGAGGATGCTGCAGAACAATCTACGATCTAATTAACATAGCCTATGCGGAGAAACGTGTCCTAAGTGAAGGATGACTTGCAAAATACTGAGCATATGCCTCTTATTTTTGGGTTTTCAACATTGCTCATCACGTAAGTCTTGTGAAACAGTAATTGTTCATCTGTTATCATTGCTAGAATATTATTAAAATATTTCAAGGTGTATATTCATGCATTATCGCATATTGTTTAGCGTCTGATAATATGCTTAAGAAAAAAGTTGCAGGATAACATTCGGTAATAAGTGGAAAATACCACTGGAGGGCAAAATGCAACCTGAGGTGTTGTTGAAGGGCAACACGCGTTGCGATAAAACCAGGCAAACCTTAAAACACAAATCATTAAATTTCACTGCTTGTCTTAGTGCGATTGCAATTTTAGTAATGCGTTGTTTTGTGGGATCAAACATAAAAAAGTGCAGAAGCAAACAGCGTCGGTCCCGCAGAAGGTGCGCACGGACCGGACTGTCTGCATTGCAGTGCTTTCTCTCAGCCACCACGCAAGTTTCTGCACCGTGCGGGTTAAACTCTCGACTTCTTTGCACAGCACGATGCTCGAGTCTATTTTGTTGCTTCCAAAAGGATAATTTAAAAAAAAAATCTGATTAACACTGTATGTCGTTGCTGAAAATCCGTTGAACACATTCTCAAATTGGCGGTCGAGAGAGCAGGGCTTCGCGTCCTAACCGGGACCAGCCCACTGCAGTACTTTTTGGGGAAGCCTGTGTTCTGTGTTGCCCATCACCTGTCCATAAAGCCATGCATCCTGCACACGACGAGCAGGGATTTACCTGGCAGGGAAATCATTACCCGCTGCAAGATCGAAGCAGTCATTTGATGGATTTAGTTGGACAGAGGTGGGGCTGTGTTTGGGGCAAAAATTTGGTTAGGGAAAGGTGCTATCTACCTTTATCTATCACAGAGCTTGTATACATATAATACGCTTTATGTGTGATGTCAGTGTCAGAATGACCACAGAGGATCTTGACCGTTAATTACCCCCCCCCCCCCCCCCCCCCAAAAGTGTTTTGCATGACTCATTAGTTTTGACATCAATGGGGGATCAGGGAGGAGGGATGGGCTGTCATGTCATGTGACTTTTGGATGATGCAAATTACAAGGAATATACCTGTCCATCATTTCGGTGAGCTCAGCCAGGATCATAGTATTTGTACTGGGTGTTAATGTAATAGAACTCAATTTACACATATATTATACACCTTTCTGTGCTCTCTGTTAAGTTATTGTATTGGACTTTACTGTCCAGGCATTGTGTTATTTCCATAAATAATTTTCTGATGAAAACATTTTTTGTATATGATGTAATGCTATTATGCTGATTATGAGAAGCTCTGTCACATAGTTTGCTTGCAGTGAATGGTGGTATTCTGCTGTAGTAGTAACAGGATTAAAAAGTGAAGAAATAGTAAGAGAGTCAGTTGAATGGAAGTTGTTTGTAAACCCCACTGGATGACCAAACACTAACCAGTAAGTGGAGGCCTGTGGGTTTGGCTTGTAGTGTTTCCTGCTGATGCTTTATTGCAGGCCAGGCCAACAGCATATCTGCCATATGTATGTGCACAGTGGAGTCGTGCCAGATTAAAATGGAGCCTCAGATCCCAGAGCACAGTGACAAGCCTGGGGTGGTGCTGAGACTCAGTAAGGTGTGTGTGTTTGAGTCTGTGTGTTTGAGGAGTTTTTTTTGGGGGGGGGTCGCTTTGTGCAGTATGTCATGGTTAGCAGCCCAATTAGCAGGAGACTGACTGGTCCATGTGAGGGGAATTGAGAAGGCAAGGCAGGCTGTGTGGAAATTTAGCTGTTCCTTTCTTTTAGAGTGAATGATGCTGCTGTTTGAGATTCAAATTTAAGTTTGAATGTGATTCTGCTATTCAGACACCACCCACTGTGATGCCTGCCTGGGTATGAATAATTTAGTGAAAAGAACATGCTATAGTTTTACTACACCTTTGTGCTGCTCTGTGTCAGTATTTTTTGTTGCTGTTATAATGTTGGTAGTCATCCACATTCAGTTGACATCTGCATATGTTCAGAGTTGCTGTATGAATCCCCAGCAGCCATGCATCGTAGGCCAGTGACAGGCAGAGGAGGTGCCTCTCTGCATACTGTATGTAACCGTAATGATGTGTCAGCCCAGACAGGCCAGCCTACACTTACAGCAGACTGATGATTCAGCAGGAGTAGTGCTAGAGCTCTATGTAGCCACACTGTTCTCTACAGAACCTTTAATGATAAATGGAGAAAGAGACTTGTGGTCCATGTGGTGCATACAGACTTGTGGTCCATGTGGTGCAGAGAAGGGAGGGGGGATGCAGAATCAAGGAGAGGGGTGAAAACCTGGTGACTGGATGCTCTGCACAGGCCTCAGGTACACTTTAGCTACTGCAACATGACAACGCCCTCTTGGTTAGGAGCAGAGAGGGAGAGGCAGAGAGAGAGAGAGAGAGAGTAGTAAAAAATAGATAAATGATGAGTGAGTATATGAGGTAATGGGATGCTGTGAGAGCAAGATAGAGTGCATGCTTTCTGGATTTGGGATGGAGTTAAAGAGAGAGGAGGCGGAGTGAGGGAAAGGAAGCAATACGCTGAATAGGTGGGGGGGTAGAGTGCGTGACAGTCTTGCCATAAGGAGGAGCTGAGAAGCTGAGTGGCCTGGGTTAACCTGCTGTAGCCCAGGATGTAGCTGCTCTTCACATTTCCAGTCAAATTCATCTTCTTTTACTTCTACTTGAGGAATTAAAACAAATCAATACACCGTAAGCCATTAGAAACACATGAGCTTTGCTCTTGTAACTGCAGCACAAAACGAAATATTTTTGTTTGAATTGCCATTGGATCACTTGAAATGGCTCGACAGTACGGTAATGGAGTGATGCAGCAGAGATCTTTTATCGATCATCTGCAGCATAGCAGGGATCTCTGTATGACAGAGATGGTGAGAATGCCTCTTAGTGGTGAAAGGGTGGCAGACAGAGCAGAAAGTCAAGGTCACATTTCCCTTGCTCAGCAAGTCTCTTCCACCTGAATGTACAGAGTGTCCTTGCATGAAAGGTGACAGAACTCATGTGACTAACTCATTCTTTCCAGATGAGGGAAAAAATGCTTTATTCATGCCGTATGTTGGCTGATGTATGCTTCACGTGTCATTTGGTGTAGTCAAAGGCAGTGGATGAAATCTCTACTTCCTCATTCATATTTCTTCACTGCAAGGATCTGCTGCAGTGAAGTCTACTGTTCCTCTACAAAGTTATTGTAGTTCAAAACTGAAGCTACACGACACCCTTCTTCATCTTTCTCCATCTGCAGCCTGCATACTAATTCTGCTAACGTCTCCTGTTTCCATCCACTATTTACTACCTTTCCTTCTGTGCTCCATGACCCGTGTGATTGTAAGAACAGGGATGAGCTGTTGCTCCTGTTTACCTGTAAACCACTCAATTGGAGCCACTTTAATTTATATCATTTCTATACATTAGTTGGCCCTGTACAGTCAGTTTTTTTGTATATGCGTACATTCATATTCAAGTAAAACCCAATCCATCTATATTTTTTAGCCTCTATCCATATTAAATCTCTGAGGATTATTAAAGAGCATAGTTTGGCACTTAAAATGAGACAGTGTTTTTCTTGCAGCTTGAGGTCAGGGCGTCGCACATTTATACTCAGCAGTGACACGAGCAAGATTAGGTAGAATTATGGTCAGTTTTAATAGCCGTGGGCCAGAGAGGGAGCCTGAGCAGATGGGTGATGGTCCTATCAGTCTCATAACCACATGCAGAATAGCAACTCACCATTGCAAAGCCACAGTCTCTCAGTTTGACTTCAGCGTTCTGAAGTGAAACGGCATGTACTTTTTCAAGAAGTGACACAGGAATATACAAAGATGCAGACACCTATAGGGACATACGCACATCTAAAAAGACTTTGATGTGATGCTGTAATGCTTTTCTTCTGTCTCTGCAATACTAAACAACAACAACCTGGGCCATTTTTGTACTCTTTTGAAATAGGAAGTGGGTGTTGGTCTGCATGAAATTTACACAATAGCTGTAGTCTCATATATTACAGCTAGTCTCATCCAACTGGTGTAGAAATGAAGTTGCAAAGATGATGCACTCTTTGAGTAGATGTCAGGATACTTAGTTAGATTTATATGTCTTGGTCCACCCCCCTATAAAGAGGCTATTTAGGACTGGGCATTACTGTAGAATATGAATTCTTGACTTTGCTTTCTGTATCCTGCAACTGACAGAGAGACAGTTTCTTTGTGCCACACTGTGATTTTTATTTGATTGATCCAGCCAAATTGGTATTTTGTGTCTCATGGAGCATGTTCTAGCATCAAATTATTTGAAAGAGATGTGGGAATGCTACATTATGAAAGATCCTTTTTAATAAATTCTTACCTTGCTGTCTTTATTGTCACTGCAGGAGAATGTGTTGATCCGCTGGTCTCTGGGCTCTATGCCTCCTCCTTCCTGGCCTCCTCTCGATATAACTTTCTGTACTCTGCCAATTTTGCCAAATTGTATGGTAAGTTTTTAATTGTAACGTACAGTTTACCCATTACCTATTATTTTCACACCATTCACCTTACAGACTGTTCTCAAAGCAGTCATCTTAACTTATCACAGCAGGAAAAGCATAGGGGAAACTAATAAAATTAAGATGGCTCTGTTCTAGTTAGGTGTACCAGTAAGCCATGCCAGTGAGCTCGTATATATAATACAAGGGCCTTAGTATTGGCACATCTAAATGGAATGGACCCATTATTAAATGGCATTATTAATGGCAGCCATGAGAAAAGTAAAACTTGTCTATACAGTATGTCACACTCAGAGTGGGGGACTCTACTTTAAACACTATATATTGTATATAAAATCTACTTTTACGGGGGAAATGAGGATTTAAGATTACATAATCTTGCAATTACATGAGCGATTATACTGACTGTATGAATTTAGTTGGAAAATCTGTTAACTGTTTGTTAGCTAATATATATAAGCCTAAGCCATAAGAAGTATGCTAGCTTTACACTGGAGAATCTGCAAAATGCTAAATGCTGGTCCAATCTCAGACATAACAGTAGGATAGCTGAACTTTACTTGCTTAGTAGAGTTGTACTCAAGTTCAAAATGGTTGCATTAAGATTTAAGGCCAGTTGAGATCACAATTATGTTCTTCATTCAAAGTGTATCTGTCGCCTCCCACTCAAACACTCTTCTTTCTTCCCTTCAGGCAGCAGTGGCTGGTCCCCATCCCCTAGGGACAGACAGCCATGGCTACAGGTAGACCTGGGCAGGAAGTACCGACTGGTGGCCATTGCTACTCAGGGGACCTTTAACTCACATGACTGGGTCACCAAGTACACCCTCCTCTATGGAGACAGACCAGACTCCTGGACACCATACATCATGAAAGGAGGCAACTCTGTAGGTGCTACTGAGGCAGAACGGTTGAAGGGGTGGGAAGAGGGCCATAACAGGGATGAGGCAGGGATTAACTAGTCAAACGTAATCCTTACAGCCGATTCTGCTGTCCCTGGGTGTTCCATTATATTCATTGTCACTGGCACTGAAACAAAGACGGCACAGCATATTATCTCTTTCAACACTGACAGAGTTAATCTCATCATCAGTTCATCTCCAGTCTCTTAATAAGGCTTTAACACCATTGCAGTGACTCAATAACTCTCTCCCCTCTGTCTCTGTCTCATCTGTTTGCAGACGCTGCCTGCAAACTGGAATTATTATCAGGTGAAGAGGAATGTCTTCCATTACGCCTTTACTGCTAAACACATTCGTCTGCTGCCTCTGGCGTGGAACACAGAGAATGGAGGGAAGATCGGTGTGAGGCTGGAGCTGTTTGGCTGCCCTTATGGTAAAAATTACTGATGGATGATACACAGGGATTTACAGCCTCTGATTCACATCCAGGGACATTCTACGATCCCAGTGCTTAATCATATTTGATAATGTGCCACTAAATCTAAAGTGCCAAATGTGCTACAATATGTTCCCAGTTAACAGATAACTAAGCTCAGTATCACTGGAATCATATTTAGGTACACCCTTGACCAACACACCTGAAGAGCTCCAGTAAATGTGCCATGTAACATTTACTCAGATAATTCTTAAAAGCTCAATAAATACTACATACGACTGTATATAACCTAAAATGCACCTGATAAAACAACATGAGCAATATGTAAATCTAAACACACATCCTGAATCCATTTTGAAAATGTACCCCCTTTTTTCAGATTCCTATGTGCTACAGTACAACGGGGATGACTCGGTGGTCTACGTTTACCCAGGAACGAGGTCCCGTACACTGCACGACCACATTGCCATTAACTTCAAGACTCTGGAGCAGGATGGTCTGCTGTTGCACAGTGAGGGGGTTCAGGGAGACCTCTTCACGCTGGAGCTGAAGAGAGGCCGTCTTTACTTGCACATCAGCCTTGGTACAGCCCGAGCCATTTGTTGGATAAATTAAGTTAAAATTTATGGAAGGGATCTGGTTGTAGAGGTTTGGGTAAAGAAAATATTGTGCTATCTGACATCCATCTCAAAAAAAAGCAGGCTTTTCTTAATCCATAAATAGAGATGTTAAGCCGCAGTGTCTGGCATGAGGTCTTAGTAATGGGGGTTAGATTATTGCCTGGAGCCCTGCCTGCATTTCCTCCATGTGAAAAATTCAGCATCTTATCTAATTTTTTTCATGGCTTATAGCTGATTAGATCATTCATTATTTCATTTTACTTCTTCCTGTACATGTCCTCTGTTTTTCAGGAAGCAGCGTCATACACAAAGTTAATGGTCGAACTACATTAACTGCTGGCAGCCTTCTTGATAACCTACACTGGCACTATGTCACCATCAAGCGCTATGGTCGACAGGTGAACTTCACAGTGGACAGTCACACAGTGACAGCCATCTGTAATGGAGAGTTTACCCACCTGGATTTGGATAATCAGGTATCTCAGCATCTGGGTTAATAATCCCCTTTCATTAGTTAAAGTAAATACTAGTAAATATGGATTCATGTTCTGGTTTAATGAGGGTTTCTTAATACCTGTCTCTTAGTTGTATGTAGGAGGAGTAATAGAGCAAAACTTGCCTCACCTCCCCACCACACCAAATTTCCGGGGCTGCCTGGAGAATGTCTTCATCAACGGCGTCAACATCATTGACAAGGCAAAGAGAGAAGAACCTGACATCCGCATACCGCGAAAGGTTAGGCTTTGTACAAAAATGATTATCTTTAGTAATTGCAATTAAATCGAATGGCTGTTTCGACTTACTGTTTCATGCTCACTGTTTCAATCACCACCAGTGAAAGTGTTTTTAAACTGATGGGGTATTTTTCTGATTTTTCTTTCTTCTCCTCAGAAAAAGATGCATTATGCCTGCCGTGACATTCTTCTCAAACCGATGACCTTTGCTGGGCCCAACAACTACCTCCAGGTGCCGGGCTTCTTCAGGAAGCCTCGAATGTTTGTCAAGTTTAAGTTCCGCTCCTGGGACTACACAGGGCTGCTAATGTTCACTCGCTTTGCTGATGACCTGGGTGCCCTTGAGCTGGGCCTGAGCGAGGGACAGATTAACGTCACTATATTTCAGCCTGGCAAGAAAAAACTCCAGTTTGCTGCAGGTGGGCTTCTGCAGTCTATGTTCTTGTCAGATATGACAGAAAAAGATTGAATTTAAAGATTTTGGAACACACAATGCCTTATGCTTTATAGTACAGGATGAATGTGATGTATTGTGCATGTGATCTTTCTACTGATAGTAGCATCACTGCTTGACAGGCTTGTCTCCACTCTTTAGGATACAGGCTTAATGACGGCTACTGGCATACGGTGGATTTGGCAGCCAGAGATAATCTGCTGACTCTCACAATCGATGAGGAGGAGGGCTCCCCACTGAAGATCACCAACCCCTTCACAATTCGAACAGGGGACCGCTACTTTTTTGGGGGTGAGGTGATGATTTAAATGGTCGACAACTCCCAAAACTTATAAATCTCTACTGTTCAATTCATGCATTTGCCTTCCTGCACTCAGGTTGTCCGAAAACCAATAACACAATAAGGAAGTGTGAGACCAAGCTGAATCGCTTCCATGGATGCATGCAGCATATCTTCATCGACAATGAACAACTTGATATCGACATTATTCTGCAGCGACAGTGGGGGCGCTATGCTGAGCTGTTGTTAGGCACCTGTGGCATCACTGACAGGTAGAAAACATCATTTACAGTATGTACAACAGAGCATACATGACTAATTCAGTTTAACAGAAACAAAAAAATAGTCCTATAATAATACACACAGTCTTATAATGATCAGTACACTTCCTATTGGCTCTTTATGGTGTTGTCACAGTAACGTGATCTTATTGAGGATTTTTGTGGAGCGTTTGGCGCTGAATTGTAAGTCTGTAGAGTGGGACATGAATTGTTTAGAGCCGAAAGTTTCACCACATAAGCCTTATGTAAAGGCTCTCAATGAGACAAATATCACAGAGAAAAGAGAGGGTGTGGAAGTGAAAGAAAGAAAATAGCACACTTATGTAAGCCTCTCAGTTTATTTTAACATCAAAATACTCAGTCTAAGCACCTGTTTTGTTTACAGATGTACTCCAAATCCATGTGAACATGAAGGCAGATGTATCCAGTCATGGGATGACTTTATTTGTCTGTGTGAGAACACAGGCTACAAAGGAGAAGTGTGTCACATGTGTAAGTGCTGGCTGGTAATGTTATGACTTTCGCAAGTGTTTCTTTACAGTTAATTAGACCTGGCCAAGCTATATTTCTTCTCTAAATAATAAGAAATTGATCATCTCTCTTCTCAAACAGCGGTTTATAAAGAGTCATGTGAGGCCTACAGACTCAGTGGCAAGTATTGGTCCGGAAACTACACCATCGATCCTGATCTCAGTGGACCGCTGAAACCATTTGAGGTGTACTGCAAAATGAAGTGTAAGTAATCACTGTCACTAATAAAATACGGCTTCATCAGCAATTTGTTCAGAATTTGCTGTATCCTCTCTGGGTTGTTCATAAAAAGTTGGAAAACAGAATGTCAGGTTATCATTCCTCGTTTCTGTAATGAGCTGTGTGCGGAAATTTCATAGGAAATTAAAAGGGTTTATAAAACAAGATAGATTGAGCTGTATCTGTGTGTGTGTGTATTATGTATGAACACAGATGGGAAAAGTATGCATCTTCAGAACTGTGTCTAAGCTTAAATTGCTTTTCATTCTTTCATTTTTCTTGCATTATCATTGAACGTTCACTGACGGTGACCTATATCTGTCATACCTCTTTACAGCGTACAAAGCTTGGACAGTGATTATGCATGACCGTGTGGAAGGTACCAAGGTGAGTGGGAGTTCAATAGACCGGCCGTACATAGGAAATGTCAACTACTGGAATGCCTCCTGGGATGAAGTTACTGCCCTAGCAAACACCTCTATGTACTGTGAGCAGTGGATCGACTACTCCTGCTATAAATCCCGTCTCCTCAACACCCCCAGTGAGTGGAATCAGTCCATTTATTAATTTAGTACTGTACTGATGGAAAACAAGCCGAGACATGAAACTTGAACGACACATTAACACACCTCTAAATATGTTTAGATGGAAGACCTTTTGGTTACTGGATTGGTCGTAACAATCAGAGTCACTATTACTGGGGTGGAACCTTCAGAGAGGTCCAAAAGTGTGGCTGCGCAATCAACCAAACCTGCACTGACCCCAAATTTCAATGCAACTGTGATGCCGACTATAGACAATGGTGAGAGAACACACACGGAGCAGGTTTGTCTTGTATCTGTGACACTGACATGAAGGTTTTAACATCCCCAGTGTGGCTTTTCAGGTACTCGGATAAGGGCTACCTGGACTTTAGAGACCATCTGCCTGTGAGGAAGGTGGTGGTCGGGGACACCAACAGGACTGGCTCAGAAGCACACTTCACAGTCGGACCCCTCCGCTGTCATGGCGACAGTGAGCAAAAATATTATGGGTTGTGCTGATATATATGCTCACACAAAAATGTTTTGATGTGCTTGGAGGTTTTTTGAATAAATATTTTGAATGTTTCCCACAGGAAACATCTGGAACACCATATCCTTCACCAAGCCCACTTACATAACCTTCCCCACCTTCAAGCCTGGCTCCAGTGCTGACATCTCCTTCCACTTCAAAACCTATCGTCCCTACTGCGTCTTCTTGGAGAACTCTGATGACCACCTTCGAAACTTTATACGGATAGAGCTCAATAGTGAGTTGGCTTGCCTGTTAGCAGGGAGCTATTCTCCTTATGTAACTAAAACATCGGACTGGCTATTTAAGAACTTAGTCTTTTGTAACTCTTTTTCCTTTCTGTTTCTTCTTTCCTCTCCCAGGCACCCATAACCTTATGTTTATATTTATGGTTGGCGATGGCATCCTTAATGTGACCCTAAACTCCCCTGTGCCACTCAATGACAATGAGTGGCACTTTGTCCAAGCTGAGATTAATGTGAAGCTGGCCCGCATCAAGGTCGATTATCAGCCTTGGGCTGTCAGACGTTTCCCAGGTCAGACCTTTGTCACCATGAAGTTTACAAATCCTCTGCTTGTAGGTAGGTTGCCTAAGGTAAACTTGGAAATTTGGAGTTTAATACTGGCATGCCATTAAACCTTGAATAAAGATGAATACCCACTAATTAAAGTATTTTTATATTAGGCGCAGCCAACAAGACCCACAGACCTTTCTTGGGGTGTATACGAGGGTTACGTATGAATGGTGTTCCTCTGGATCTAGAGGGAAAAGTAAATGAAGAACAAGGTATAAGGAGGAACTGTACTGGACAATGTCTCAATGCTACCATACCATGTCGAAACAGTGGCCAATGTATTGAGGGCTATGCTTCCTACACTTGTGACTGTAACAACACAGCCTTTGATGGTTTCTACTGCCATAAAGGTGAGTTCAGAAATGACAAATTGTTTCCTTGACATAACCTGAATTTAGTAACTGACATTATGAAGACCATATTGATTAAATAAATTGAAAGCTGATGTAGTCAATAACAATAATAGAAGTAGATATCTAATTTCACAATGCTCTTGTCCAAGACATTGGAGCCCACTTTGAGATTGGCTCATGGCTGAGGTACAACATACGAAAAAAGCCCATATCAGACGAAGCAGCATGGGCCAACTGGATTGACCCGCATTACGACAACTTCAGCCTTGGCTACAATGACACAGCAGATGACATAGAGTTCAGTTTCAGCACTGTTCACACGCCAGCTGTGTTGCTCTACATCAGCTCCTTCGTCCAAGACTACATCGCTATCATCCTCAAGACTGACGGTAGGAGAAGCTTGGAAACAATTTGTCTGAGAATGTGAAAGATGTAACTTTTGAAGTAGAATTGCATTTGCAGGGCATTAGATTCATTTCATTCACAGATTAGAAACTCACAGCCTCAAATAAACTAGACCAGTAGTTAATACAATGCAGTCATTCATCAAAACAGTATATGCTATAGATGTCTTTTGTTGTTTCTCTCCCCACAGGTAGTGTAGATCTGAGGTATAAGCTGGGACTCATAACACACAAATACCAGCTGACTCACCGAAACCTGGCAGATGGATACCCCCACTATGTCAACATAACCAGACACAACAGAACCATCAAAACACAGGTACATGATCCCACTGCTGTCACTGTGTAAACTCTGATCTGTGGTTTATGATACTTTGAGTGAAATAATTCACACGTCTAGAAAAATCATCTCTTCTTCAACTAACTTTTCCAAAGTAAAGCCTTATTTTCTTTAAATTACAACAAAAGACAATTTTTATCAATGCATTTCAACACATTATATACACAACACTTTTGCTCACATTATTTTGATTGCTCACATTATGGACTCATGTACTTTTAAAAACTTTATCACATTATAAATGCAGCTCTACTGTATGTACAAAAGTTTTATTTTTATAATTACATCTGTTTATGGTATTATGGTCATTTACATATTTTTTTTTCATGCATCAATTCCCTTCCTGTAAAGATGAGGTGTATAACTTATTTTGCTACCCACAGGTGGATTACATGGAGCCCATAGTGGAAAAGATAACCTTAGTGGAGGATGCCAGGTTTGACTCCCCAAAGTCCATGTTCATGGGCAGAGTGATGGGTAAAAGTCTTATTTACCACTTGTTGATAAAAACATGTAATGCATTCATGATGCATTATTTATTTAGGAACTCTCTTGATGTTTTCTTGCTTGTGTGTGCTCATCCAGAGGTTGGTGACATTGACTATGAGATCCAGAGGCATAATGCTCCAGGCTTCATAGGCTGCATATCTGGAGTAAGATACAACGTCTACGCCCCTCTTAAGGCCCTCTTCCGTCCAAATGAAACTGACCCTCCGGTAACGACACAAGGCTATGTCTCTGAATCCAACTGTGGCGCCTTCCCTCCTGTCCTGGGTTATGTACCATGGGAGGCAGATCCTTGGTTTACTAGCATAGGTGAGTTTATATGTCCCATAATGCATCAATTCATGTAGATATATTTGTATGTTATTTGTGTTCATCCTCTTATTTGTGTAACTCTCCCTTTTCAGAGTATTTATATATCCATGATGACCTAGGGCTGTTTTGGATAACAGGTAAGTTTATTATTTTTTCTGTGCTTTAATACTCTTTGATCAGATGTTGCCCTGAATACACAAATATTACATATCTGCCTTTATTGAATTGCTGCAAAAATAAGACCAGTAAAGTGATATTTAGCAGATTATTCAGTTCATTTTGAAGCACTGTTTCTCTCCCTTGTGTCTATTTTACTCGCTATTTCCATCCTGTCCCAGATCACACAAATCAGCCATTTGAAATTCCCTGTCCTTTTTTCTTTAAATCCTCTAATCCTAAATTAGAGCAGGGTTGTCAGATTCCAATGTAGGCTTCTGAGTGTTTAGTCAAATGTCTGACTGCAAGCTCCAATTTATTACATCTGGGACAAAACCAAAGAACATACTAATTGAAAAATAACTAGACTTTTATAATGCATTGTTTTCATGCTGAAGATTATCATTGATTCCATTCAGTTGATGTCAAATTATCTGTTAATGTAGTTGAGTATATGAGTAAAATGATCATATACCTATTTGTCTTTGCCAGAAATACTGTATATTGAGCTAATATTTAAAAAAATTGCAGTCACTTTTTACAATGAGTACAATAACAATAATATATATATATATATATATATATATATATATATATAATTAAGTCCCAAAGTCATATTGCAATGACAAAAGCGCAATCATGTAAAAGCAACAGATTATGATTAAAGATAATTTAAGTAGATGTACTTAAAACTGAGTAATAATGTATTATTATTTGACATGTTACTGAGATGATTAAATTAAAGACAGCTTTCTATGCTGCCAGCCAAATAGCTTTGTTTGTAACTTTATCAATATAGAGATTACATTCATTCTGATAGTCAATCAATTTGATATAATACAAGTGAGTCATCAGACCGAAATGCACGACAATAATGAGTAGTTATATCCGTCAACACAGAAATGAGTATGGTAAAAGAAGCAAACAAGCATGAAACTGAAGCTGATGTTTGTTTTTTCTGTTCATAACTATGGATTTGTGGAAACCACCAATATTTAATATATTTCTTCATCTATTTAATCCTCATCTTAACACTGCACCTTTTTACAAGAGTACATGTTGTGATGAGAACAGATGAACAGTCTGCAGCACAGTATTACAGATGAAGGGAAAAATTAGAGCAGGTCCCCTCGCTGAGTGGGAGAGGCTAGAGTCTAAGGATTAAACTGCAGCACAGAGACTCCCTGCTCTAGCCCTGTCTGAGACTTTACCGGATCAGCTATATTTAGTCTGAATGGTCCCAGCTTACTGTTCATCATTGATAGATGCTTCAGCTTAATAGATCATTTAGATTCAGAGGTATTATGCTAATGCAGGACATCAGCATGTCATTAAAGATTAGTGGGCCATTCAGGCATCCTAACAATGGTCTCTCCTGGTTATCAGACATTGCCCCTGTCCAATATACTGCTCAGGATAAGACTGAGAAATTATATCTATATTAATATTATCTTGTTTTATATGTAGTTGACAGAAACATACTATACTCACATGCATTAACAGGGCTGCACATTTCGCCAGTCTATTACACAGTGAACACATTAACCTGGCCTGCATGTGTTTGGACTGTGGGAGGAAATCGAAGAAAACACAGGGGAACATTAGAACTACACCCAGAAAGGAAAAGGCCTGAGGACATTGAACTTTTAGCTGTAAAACAACAGCCTGAACTACTGAGCCATCATGCTGAAAACACCAACAATTGTGGTTGTGGTTGCCAGAGGCTCAGAGGCAGCTGGTCTGTGAAGATTTTTCAAATATTTTTTTTGGATGTTTATTTGACATTAACAATCACATTAGTAGCATCACATTGGATGCCTTTTGACATCTGAGAAATATCTCTAAGATTAGGGGTTTTCTGTGAAAATAAAACCTTGTATAGGGAAAATAATACATTCCTTTATCATTAGAAGGCTGAATTACTGCAATTCCCTCTTCATTCCCAATTCAAAATGCAGCTCTAAAAGATTAGAGCCCATCACTCCAGTACTTAGAGACCTCCGCTGGCTGCAGTGAATATAAAAAGTCTACACACCCTTATGAAATTGCAGGTTTTTGAAATGTAAAGACAGAAATAACAACAAATGTCAGACTTGTTGCATCTTTAATGTGATTTTCCAACAAACAAAAATCCGGAGAAACAAACAAATAGTTAATTATTAGGAACATTTTAAATTAAAAAAAACAAACAGACAAAAAACTACAACACCCTGATTGCATAAGTCTACAAACCCTTTCATAATGGGGGCTCTAGCTGTGTTCAAAGTTAGCCAATCACATTCAAAATCATGCCTATAGGTAAATAGCATACACCTGCCATTAATGATGGTGGTTAAAACCAGATTAAAGTCAGCTCATGCTCTAGGATTTGCTTGAATGTTTGGGGTTACATCCTACTGCTACCTACCAAAGACACTGCAAGATCTAATTGTTACCAATCAGGAGAGGGATATAAAAGAATATTGAAGGCATTGGATGTACCATGGAGCACTGTCAAAACCATCATCAATGAGTGGAGAAAATGTGACACCACAGAGACATTACAAAGATCAGGACGACCCTCCAAAGTTGATGAGAGGACGAGGAGAAAACTTATGAGGCTACCAAGAAGCCAACAGCAACATTGAAGGAACTACAGGAATTTCTGGCAGGTGCTGGTCACTCCTTGCAATGTGATCACCATCTCCTGTATTCTGCACATGTCTGGGCTATGGGGTAGGGTGGCAAGCTGGAAACCATTTCTTACAAAAAGGAATATCCAAGTCCATCTTAATTATGCCAAAAGATGCGTTCAGTCACCGCACACCATGTAGGAAAATGTGCTATAGTCTGACGAGACAAAGGTTGAACGTTTTGGCCTGAATTCTAGGGGATATGTTTGGCACAAAGCCAATACAGCTCATCAGCATGGTGGTTATGATAGCATTATGCTTTGGAGCTGCTTCTCTTCAGTTGGGCCAGGGGCTCTTGTCAAGATAGACGGGATAATGAATAGCTCCAAAAATCAAGATATTTTGGCACAAAACCTGCTGGCCTCTGTCAGAAAGCTGAAGATGAAGAGGAATTTCACATTCCAACATGACAATGACCCAAAGCACACATCCAAGTCGACCAGGGCATGGCTTCAGAAAAGGAAAATCAAAGTCTTGGAATGGCCCAGTCAGAGCCCAGACCTCAAAATCCATTGAAAACATCTGGAATGAAATACAGAGAGCTATATGCAAGAGATCCCCTCACAATTTCAAGAAACTTGAACTTTTTTGCAAAGAAGAGTGGCATAAAATTCCAAAGTCTAGATGTGCAAAGCTAATAGAGACTTATTCACAAAGACTTGCTGCTGTAATAAATGCAAAAGGTGCTTCCACAAAGTGTTAGTAAGGCAGGGTCTGCAGACTTATGCAATCAGGGTGTTGTAGTTTTTTTATTTATTTAAAATGTTCCTAATAATTAACTATTTGTTTTTTTCTCTGGATTTTTGTTTGTTGGAAGATCACATTAAAGATGGAACAAGTCTGACATTTACATTGTTATTATTTCTGTCTTTACATTTCAAAAACCTGCAAGTTCATAAGGGTGCATAGACTTTTTATATCCACTGTGCCTGTTACCTTCAAAATTCTATTAACTATCCTCCTTCATGTGTAAATCTTTTAATGGCCTGGCTAAACAGTTTATAACAGACACAGTATGCATTCAATTTACAAACCCAGCAGGGAACCAGTCTCCTTAATGTCAGAGAGCTTAATCTGGTGAGATTGCATTCCATATTTATTCACCAAAAGTATAAAACACCTGCTGATCTGAGATGACTTGCACCCACACTGGGTTCATTGAAAAGCAACATGGTGTTTTTATTCAGTTTAGCAAAAAGTAATTAAAAAAAACCCAAAACGTGTTATTACTGTTCCTATGTGTTTTTCAAATCCCTCTGGTGCTTTTTATACTTCTGCTCTTGTTCTGTTGATATTTGTCTTGCTTTTTTATTCCTTGTAAAACACTTTGAACTGCATTTGTATGAAAAAGTGCTTTACAAATAAACTTGATCTTGAACAAAAAGAATAAACGGAAAAGGAGGAACCGGGTGGGATGAGCACTAATACTATGGATGAACGGACAAATAAAAAGAGCCAATACAGGAACCAGCCCTTCATTAACAAAGGAAAAATAATTAATGACAGACTGTGTCATTAACAAGTAAATTGTGGAATGTGAAGTGCATAAACAACCTCAGTGCAGTTTGGCTGACATAATGTAATGATATAACACTCAACCAGTGCCTGCTCCTCATTGATAATCCTAGGAGCACCTCTGTCCTTACAGTAGTGCAGATTAACACTGACTGTGCTATTTTTATACTACAGTCATTGCCATCCTGGCGTTGCTGCTGCTCTTTGGAGGCCTGTACAGCATCTACGTTTATGCGTACCAGCAGAAGGGCAGCTACCGCACCAATGAACCTAAGAACCTGGAGTCCCCGAGCAGCTCCAGACCACTGACCGAGACCCTGAGGAGAGAAAAAAAGAAGCTCCCAGAAATTGAAGAGGAGTTCAGGAGCGACTAACATCACAGGACCTATGGGACAGTGGGCGGGGTTGGACTGTGGGCCAGGGAGAGAGAAACAGCATTTACAACAACCACAGATACCTGTATTAAGTTTTCTAATTCTTTCAGTTTTTTTTGTTTTCTTTTTTTTTGGCTGGACCGCAACAGTAGGGCCAGCCCTATAAACGCGAAAGTCTTTGACTGAGTGACTGACTGACTGACTGAGTGACGAAGTTACACCATTGGTCGGCCGAATGACGCCACTTCCTGTATCTGCTTCAAATGAAAAGCCCTCTAGCGTTTCATACACGGTCCAGCCATATACTAGGTTTTGACCTAGTCTTGTTTATGGCTGGTTTATCTATAAATGTGAATGTCTGTCTCTGCCAACCAATCATGTAACTTCATCACTCGCCTCGGCAAGTAAGTCTTATCTGGGGACAACACACCCACTTTACTACATGACACACCCTCTTGGTTTGGTTTAGGCATGAGCAGTGAGATGGTTGGGGTTAGGGGTCAGGGGTGTGTGTCATTATAGTGACAACATCGGGGGGGGGGGGGGTGTCATGTAGTAAAGTGGGCGTGTCATGTGGTAAAGTGGGTGTGTCGTGTAGGTCTGTAAGACTGCAGATAGACCAGGTGTCTCCAGGTGTCCCCACGTGTCGCCACTTCCTGTATCCGTCGTCTCAAATTAAAAGCCCTCTAGCGTTTCATACACGGTCCAGCCCTATACAAGGTTTTGACCTAGTTTTGTTACATTTTGCTTTGTGTTTCTTTCCCCGGTTGAGTGGGATCTGATGCCTGGTGCTCTACATAGTATGTATTTTTGGTAAGTTCTAGTTTTGCTGGAATCAAAGTTCAAATCAAGCTCCATGTTGCGTGAGTAGCCAACAAGTCTCACACTGTATTGCAGGGTGAAATACTGAAGTGCCTCATCTGAGCAAGCTTGATCTAAAGTAACCATAATAGCTTATTCAGATAGGGTGTAGATTAGACACTGTGGGAACAGGATTTTAAGGGATGCTTAATTACAGTTGGAACATCAGTTTAAAGTATTCAGGCTTTTATTGATTGATTTTTTTTTTCCAGAGCAACTTTTGAAACTGATTAAAGCTACTAATATCTTACTGTATAGACTTATTGCCATCTACAATATACCTTTTGAAGACAATCTCTCATGGAGCCATTTTTAACACCATAGCTCATAATCCGTCTTGGATTTGAGCTGTGAGCACATCTGAGCGCTGGTGAACCAGTGCAATGAAAATCCAGATCACAGAAAAAAACTGGCATTCATGAATAAAAACAACCAACCGAAGAGAGAATACACTGACAAGCATGGAGCTTTGAGATGTTAAGCTTTGAGATGATAAATATAAAGATTGTAAGAGGTATATATGCTTATATTTGTTGTATTGCAGCCTATAACAGTGCATTACCTATACAGAATGGCACATGTAAGTGGTTCAGAATTGCCATAGTGTCAGTAGATAGCAGCTTTGCCAATCACAGTATGCTCAGATTCCTAATGCATTCTAAACCATGGGTCTTCAGAAATAAGAGTGTGATGATAATGAAGACACCTCTAGTTGTGAGAGCTAACAGTTGGTGTTGTAATACAAGAGGATGACTGTTGGTGTGCTGCAGAATCAAAACAAAAGTTGAGGTGATGAAGCTTGCCAGGGACAGGGTGACCTAAATACCCAAGTTCTTATTCCATCTGTCTTACTTCTGGTCGCTTATACTGTATTATGGTCAAGCTGCCAATAGCTTGGTGCTAAAGAGTGTTTTTCACTCAGCGGGTATCTTCAGTATTTGGCAGTATTACATCAAGATCGGACTTCTCACAATCCTTTCATCCCCGAATAATAAGAATCTTTCAAGAAACAGTTGCTCCCTATGGTCATGTGGAGAAGTATATATATATAAACACACACGCACACACACTATTATGTACAGAGGACCACAAGAGTGTAAATGCTAATATTTTACTTCAAACTCACACTGCTTGAATATTTTTGCATTTGCTGTAGGACAGTAGCTGACCACGCTGTCATTATTGCTGCTGCTTGTTTAGCTGCTTTCCGTGGAAAGTTTAAAAATTCTACCTATAGTCCAATGAAAATTTCTTCTCTGGCAAGATGAAATTTCGTTGAAATGTCTGGTGCAACCAAAGCTTAGGGCTTTCATCACTCACTGCAGCTCTCCTCAATATTAAAGCACTATTGTGTATGTGGAAAAAAAAAGCAAAACATTTGCTACATATTTGCTATGCATATGTAGAGCATGAGCGCACTTTGCAGTAACATGCAATAATATGAGCTTCTATCAGCCATCAGTGATGTTAATGTCTCAGTTTAATTTGCAGGTGCACAATATCAAGTAGGATGTAATGAGTGTATACATGAATATATATGAATAATGTGTTAAACGACTTTATTATTTCTATGGTTTATACAAAACTGAGTGTTTTGAATGTAATCCTTTGACTCTGTAATGTATGAGCAGACACTACAGTGAAGACCTGCTCTTGTGTTTTCATTGTAGGCTGCTTAGCACTGAAAGTAAAATTACTCATGGTAGCTTTTTAGAATGCTCAGGATAAAGAAAGTACAGTACTTGATCTCTGTAGCTCTAATAGACCTCCAAAAATCAACATTGTTGGTTTCTTCCATTGCAGATGGACAGGACTGTGCGAAATTGTACAGTGAAAGCATGTACAGTAGATGTAAAAACTGTACAGAATTGGCCAGAAAGTGGCATTTACAGGCTATATTTTTAAGAATGTGCTGTAATAAGATGAATGAAAATGAAAAGTGAGCAGACAAGGGGAAATTGTTGGTTTGTGATGAGTACAAAGAGTAGTGTGTGTTTTTATTAAATGGACAATCACCACTCAAGGCTCATATTTGACACAAGCCAACAAATTGGGTCACATATGTTTTGTTGCCTATTAGGAAAGAGTCGACTTATGTATTATATAAATGTATACACCCTTACTGTATTCAATGGTAAATGTACTATAAATACTCAGCCTAGCAGTGTCACTTTAATGTCACTCACTAGTTATTTCATGCGTGGTCCCTGGAGCGTGTGTATGTGTGACTGACCGGATAAATGTTTGTGAATTCATAGTTTGCCCACCAAGATAGCTCCCGATGTTAAAAACAAACGTGCACTGATGCACAGTTGACTATTCCAAATCACTTATTTTAGTGCACCAACAATAGTACAGTGAGACAGAAACAAGGCCTGGGCGTAGCTTAGAGTGGCTCCTCCATTTTCAGGCATCAGGTGTCTACAATGGACATTTCAAGCACAGTGGAGATGTGTGGAACTGATCCTGAAGTGTCCGTCCTACATCCTGATAATGGAGGCGAGGATGTGGGTGAAAGGGATTAAGATAAAATGCCCACTAGATGGAGTAGGCCAACAGTATGTTGTTAGCTCAGACAGGGTATCTGCTGATTTCACAAACTGTGAGACTTTTCTAAATGCTGTTTAAGCCTTCCTAGAGTTAACCAACTAAAAAAACAAAAAACAACAAAAAAAGCACATTTAAAGGGCCATACACTTAAATTAAGATCAGTAAAACAATCTTGATTTGCAAGTAATTCTGTTCACTTATTATAGAGACTTTAATACCTATAAAGGCCTTAAGACTTAAAATGCTTAATAAGAATCTGCAGATATCCTGTCAGCAGTCATGTGATCAAATCAGATGATAACAGCACCAGAGTGAAGAGTAGGCAGGTTAGACTTCTCTGCACCGTCAAACTGAATCCTCCTGCAACAGGTACCAGAACTTATGATTACAGTTGTGTTTGTGATCACATGGAAAATTCAAGATTTTTTTGTTCTTCAGTATGCTCAAATTTGTTTTGTAATACTTTCACTGTAAATGACCATTACTGTGTAAATCAAGGCAAAGCCAAACTGTCACCTCAATAAAAGAAGCTTGAAGGAAATTGTTAGTGTGTTATTTTAGGTGAGATGCTTTTTGCATAGTGATTTTTTTTTAGCAGATAACACACTCAAGGACTAAGACAACATGTTTTAATGTATAAAGTTAAACCTTTATTTTTATAGGCATACACTGTACATAGCCGTAAACTCCATTTTGTTCATCTCTATTGAGAAATCTCATTTCAATGTGGGCTTTATTGTGTTAATGAATGAAAAACAGAGTGAATAACAAGTGTGGACGTAAAAAAAACAAAGAAAAGATGATAAGTGATATTTTACATTCACATGTGGGGGACTTTAATATTTGGTCAAACACTCATAATTTTGCTTTTCCCATAGTCATAACCTTGCAATGGTTATCTTCAACACAGCTCTGTTAATTATGCAACACATCCACATGGTTTCAGTCTTTTTCTGCATGGAATCATTTGGCACTTATTTGATTTTTAAAGGAAGACATTTACTGTGTGACTAGTTCATTTATTCATTATTTGCCTCACAAAGTGTGAAGGCCTCAAGATCATGTAAACGTAATGATACATGTTAGATGTGCATGTGCGTTGCTTTGAGTACCAATAGAATGGGGAAATGTGTAAAATTATAACAGAATGAGATCTCTTCACCATCATCTACAGGTTACATTCAGTCAGTCGGTTTCTTGTCTGGTTGCCTATTTTTGCAGAACAATGATATAAATGCACAATAACTTATTTTGCCATAAAGATGTGGTGGTGATGCTAGCTGCTGAAAGGGTTCACAGAGGAACACACCAAGCTGTCAAACCCGGTCAAGTTCTTCTGAAAAACAGCCAGTGGGTAACATCACACTACAATACTGAGTGACTGCACAGAGCAGCATCTGACTGAAGCTAATGCTGTGGCTAACATGTTTAATGGTTTGTTTATCCAAGAGACGGCACATGCATTTCACTGATCATCATTAGGTACGATGTAAAAGCTTGCATTAAGTATTGAGAGGTCAAACAAAAGCCAGTCTATAAGTACAGTAACAAAACTGCCGAGAGAGTAAAACACTGTATGATGGGTAATCACAGCCTCTTTGCTTTGACAAGATGGAACAAAAATAAAATGTGTGATCCTCTTGGTGCAGTAAGCAATACAGATTAATAGTATTTCCACTTTAAATAGTTTAATTTCATAAGCTTGGCGTATACAGTCTTGCAAGGTGGTTGAGTTTGGGCAGATGAGGGGGAGAGCTGACGGCTGTCATTGAGGGAGGTGGTACGTTGTCTGCAGAGCAGAAGCACCTGCAAACAGCGGGGAGGGACTTTCTATTTTTGGAAGTGCAGCAGAGGGTGCAGACACAATGCCTGCACAAAGAAACTCATCAGCTAGGTGTGACACTGCAGAGAGGGACAGAAGCGTTAGTGGGTGGCTGAGGAGTTAAGGACAGGTTATGGAGGTAGGCAGCAGGTGCAGCTAAGTCATGTCTACCTCCCTCTCTATGCCCACATATTTGAGGGCATCGGCTTGGCTGTATCTGTGGGAGGAAGATGAAGTAAAAAGTCAGAGTTAGTAAACAGTATCTGCAGAAACCAGTAATGCAGTCACAAAAAAACAGCAGCCTTCTAATTTTATTTTACTTTGAAGCTGATGGAGAGTCACAAAAAGGCCTGTGACTCTACCTGTAGTCAAAGAAGAGCTCCTCTCCTTGCAGGATTGCTCGTTTGGCAAAGATTCCAATACGGTGGTCTCCATTCACCATTACCACTGCAATGGCAGCAAACACAACATCAGCCAACAATACATTTTCTTCAACCCCCCCGCCCCCAAACTCCTCTGCATTCGCATGAGCAGACTCAGTCTCACCTTTTGCGTAACAGTTGGGATTAACTGAATGATTTGCGAAGCGGATTTTGTTCCCTTTTCTTGTGGCATCCACAACAAAGTCTGGTGAGAGAAACAGTCCATTCAATTTTTAATTTAATTTTAATTAATAGACTTTAACTGTGGTATGGTTGGCTTGTGACACCAGAATATGAGTGGGGAATACTTGCCATTGTTCAAGTTGAAAAGGAAGCTAGACATGTATTTGTCATAGATTCTGCCACGTCGGTCCGCCTCATCCTGAGAGATCAGCTGCCCATGCAAATACACACATATTAACACTATAAGTACAAAACTTCAATCAAACTGAGAGCTTATGAATACAATTAAAGTCAGACAAAACTGCATGGACTTGCCTCTCCGCAATACTCTGAGATGAACTCATTCTTTTGAACAGGCTCTTTGATGAAGGTGCCCCACCCGGCGACATCTGATGGTGCCAACAGCAGGTGCTGAGAGAGTTCAAATACAGGTTAGAAGACCACAAGCCATATGAGGGATCTATAAACCCCTAACTTGACTTTGTCACCATGTTTGACCATCAAGACCTTCAAGGGTTCTGGTGTACCTTTTTTAGGCCTCTCTGAATGCTGCAGTTCTTGCAGGAGACCACTGTGCTGTCCCAATGGTCTGCAGCACCGCAGGTCATGCACAGATCTGGGTCACACTCCCTCACGGCCAGGTAGCAGGGACACTGTTTAGTGTTACACTGTGTCTTACACCTGCAGCCTGGGAATCGGTTCTGGCCTGGAAAACATTTAGATACACAGCTGCTCTGAAAGGGGATGTGACAAGAAGGTTTCGGAACAGACTGCATGCAGCGATACAGAAAGATAATACACCGTATGACTTGGCAGAATACAATATGAAAATGATAAATAATTCCATTTCAAAATGCAGTTGCAGCACGGAAGCTCAATGGCTGAGTAATGCTGAGAAGCTCATCTGTCAGGGACCTCTGCTGGCAGATATGCTGAAATACAATTTTGCAGAGTGTAACATAACACCCTCCGGGCAGATGAACGGAAGGATCAGGCAAAAATAACCGAAATGTCTTTTCAGCAGCCTCTGCCTGGGGAAAACCGTCCATAACAAGGGCTCCGGGCCGCATTTGTCTTCTCTGTCTTGCCGTTTTAACCTCCCCTTCCCAGCCAATGCAGATTTTATATGTCTGTATCATCAAGCATTGTTTAGCTGGAACTGTCTGACTCATACTGATGTTGGAAATTATGTTGTATATCAGGCACGGAGCCTCTCACATCCCTTTGATTTCTCTCCAAGTCCCCAGAGCACACATGTGCAACTGGGTCTGCTTCCCGTTTGACCCCAGCTCTCCTCTGCTACGGGGGAAAAGGCGAGGTAACAGTCAGGTATGGAGGAGGAGGGGGGAGACAAGGTGTCTGAACCACAACAGATGATTAAATGAGGCAAGACCATCTTTTCCAAGCCATAGCAAAATGTTTACTTCATCTTATCCTCTTTCTCTATTGTAAACTCTCCAGAGGGTGAAATACAAAATGCATTCCACCACCATGTGGCCATTTCGGAAAACACAGTTCTGGGTCATTGCTGCTGCAGCAAATGCCTCATTGTGAACACAGCTCTGTATTAAACAGACACCCACCTATCCCCGCCAGAGGACAGTTTCTCCTCTGACTGCTCCCAGAATACTGCAGAATTGTTTTACATTCTAATGCCCTGCTCTATTGTGGCCTGGCAAAACTGGTTTTAAAGCTACAGTGAGCTTTCAGTGGAAAATGTGGTTATGACAAACTTTTCTCTCTCTTTTTTAGCATCAAGGCAGAAGCACACTAGGTGTGTGTTTTTGTTTGCACTAAAAAGAGAGAAGCATACAGTGTGTGACAGATTGGTGACACAGGTGAATAAGAAAAGTGACACTCACACTCGTGCTCGCACTGGCAGAACTTCTCACAGAAATTCTGTGTTATCACACACGGGCAGGAGCTGTCGCATGGGTGGTCGGGGTGGTCACATGGCTGATAGTTGTACACCTGATTGGACGAGTTATCTGGAGCAACAGAGGACAAAGCCCTCAGATTGACACAGTAAGCTGTGCTGTATTTCAAAAGGGATGTTTTATTGTGGGATGAACATACCTTTCTTTAGTTGAATCTTTGCCCATAACCTGCCTCATCAAACAAACACAATGAGAGGGTTTATTCAGTTTTGTCAAAAACTGGCAGGACAATAGAATAGAAATTTAGATATTAGACATTCAATTAATTTAAGCTGCACAGATTTAGTGACAAAAATTGAGGAAGATCAAATGCAGCTTTAAAACTAATACATACAAAACAGTGCGTAATACCCTTTTTAATTTAATTGTTAGAAAATTATCTCTGCATGACTTAATTAGTTAATTAATTAATTAAAACATTAATTTATTCAGGAAGTGTCACTGAAGGCCAACCTCTGTTTTGCAAGAGATCATGTTATCATGATGTTTCCATTATAGAACGACAGATGATATCTTGCCTGTGTTTCCTTTTCTTTTTTTGAGGAGAGATGCCTCCATCCTCCAAAGGAACACGATGGATCAGGACCTCCTTCACTGCAAACTCGTAGACCTGGGGGAGACATGAACAGCACCGCAATGTGAAAATTTGACACAAATGTACGCAACTGTAAGAGAATTCTTTCTTCATTGTAATTATCTTGTAATGTAGTGCCTCTCAAAAGAAAAGCACATCGCCGTGATTACGCCACAGAACATCCTGCCCCCGCCATCCCCTGCTTTCAAAACTCCACTGTGGAGGCCAAACACACACACACACACACTCACACACAAACACACACACACACACACACACACACAAACACACTACCACTTCTGGCTGCCAAAGCGCAGATTTGGCCTCTTCCCTAGGACACAGACATACATAATGATGCAGCTGGTTTCTGCTTTTCCACTCAGTTAAGCAGTGGGCGGGGCCCTCTGGATACCAGCAGGGCTTTAACAGACAGTCCAATACAGACTCTGGACTATGTGGATGTAGGAAAGAGGCACTACAAGGGTTGGATGTAAAGGGATGAGGCTGTTTCAAAATGTCTCAGATGGGTCTTGAGTTGTTTTTCCTGTTCTTTGTTGGTAGAATTGTGCTTAAGTAATTCAGAAGCTGTCATATTTTCTGTACAAGCCTTCTTATACTGTACATAACCTATATGATGTTCAGTTGGCATAAGGCTGGGAATGTGTA
Source organism: Scomberomorus guttatus (assembly GCA_038419695.1). Classification (NCBI taxonomy): domain Eukaryota; kingdom Metazoa; phylum Chordata; class Actinopteri; order Scombriformes; family Scombridae; genus Scomberomorus; species Scomberomorus guttatus. The sequence goes on from CM076459.1 coordinate 3,670,472, forward strand.
TGGCTGAATGACTGCATCATGAGAAAGCATGTGAGACGTCACATCTGGTAAGCATCCCTGTTTATGGTGCCACATGCTATTCTCTCTGTAGTCAGCCCAATTACCCACACCATAAAACCACAGGCACAGGATACATGTGTTATTATACTCGCACTGACGCAAACGCAACAGAAAAAAGCAACAAAAGTATGTTGTCTACTTCATTCCAAAACAACTATGCATCATCATAGAAAGTCCAAGTTCATTGCTTAACATTTAAAATTACATTTCATAGCTAATATAGCCAGTAAGCAACAGATGAACAGCTAATAACTCACAATTGCGGAACTATTAAAGTTAATGCTTTTTCTCTAAAATTAAAACCTTATTACTTATAAATGTTCTTGCTTCTCTTTCCTTTTTGTCACCATTCCCTTTGCTTGGCCTATCTTTTCTTATATGCTCTAATAGAGCATTAAGAATTTCTTTAATCAATTTCCATACTACAATTATACTTTTTATACTTCTGTTTTGTACACTAATGGCACTATGTTTAGGTGGTAATGATGACCTCTTTATGTTAAAATCCTTCATGTAACAACTTTAAAAAAATTGTGTACATACAGTATAAACCAGAATTTGATTAAGTATATATGTATGTATGTGAAAGAATGCAGCAAAATTTGTGTCAGTGGAAACATGAGATGGGAAACCTGTAAGGTGTGTGAATATTTTACCTCTTTGCAGCTCTTTGTACCGATGAGGCGAGCGATGGAGCAGAAGTTGTTGAAGTATGTGCCGTGCAGCACCCTGAAGAGTGACTCCTCCGCCCCACTCCATTGGACCACACAGCACGCCTGCTGTTCTCCATCATCATCCCCTGGACGTAGCTTGGTGGGAGTCTGGCATCGCGAATTCCCCTCTGTATCACGCATACACATACAGAAACACACCTCAGTATCACTGACTAACTACTCTTGGCAAAAAGTTTTTGGAATCTACACGCTTGAGGCTGAATATACACACAAACACTTTTCTATCACTTGGTCTTGGCAAAACGTTTATGCGCATGCACATCAGTATTGCTGATTTAACCATATGGGACACACATACTGCTATTTCTGGATGCTATTTTTGTGTATCTGTATGTACACAACACACACACACACACACACACACACACACACAGGACCATGGGCTTTGATTTATCTTTTTGGATATTCAAGACTGATGCTTGCACACCCACAGCTCAAGGCAGAGAGCTGAATGTTGCTTGGCAACAGGCTGAATGCAGCATTGCTGCGGCCACATGCTCTGTCACCCAGTATCTTTATAAATCAGCTCAACAATCTGTTTTTTCCATATTATCTCAACACGTGCGAGAGAGACTGCTTAGTCACTGGCTGAGCACGAGCGATTTCTAAAACTAACAGACTTCCAGTGAGGCATTGATGGGGATGAACAACAACCTGAGAGCTTCAAGGGAAGGAGAGAAAGATAAAGAGCCCGAGGAGATTACTCTTATTTCCCTCCCACTGCTCTCCACATGAAGATGTCAATATAAATGAAAAAAAAAGAAGAAAAAAAACCACAGTAGGAGGAGGGGGAGAGGGAACAAAGTGTTTGTGTTGGGTCTGAAGCATGCAAAACTAATGGTTGGTTTATTTTGCTTGGCAAGAGAGAGCTGATACTGAGAGAAGATGGAAGGGGGGAGACAGAAGAGAGAGCAGGATATGACTTAAAAGCTTTCATCTCCGGCCAAATTTAACTATTCTGTAGGGCTGCAGTCAGTTGGGGCTGACAGCCTTACAGAAAGGGAGGGATTTGGGGGAGATTATGGTAAATGATGCATTCACTTAGTCATACAGTGACTAAGATTCTCAGAAACATATTAAAATAACTGTGAATGGAGCAGACAGCCTTCATTGCACTACCAAAATGAACCAGAATTTTACATTTACTGTAGAGTAGCTGAGAAAAATGGAAATCTCAAAGCAATAAAATGTTTAATATAAGCAATACTATAACTACTGTATTCTCTTACACCTGTTTAGAGAGAGCACTTGGTGGTTTCAAAAGCAGCTGTCCCAACAAGATCAGAGTCCTACCTGAGGAAGATGTGGTTTCATGGTCACTGTCACCCTCTTTGCCTTCCTCAGCAGACCCAGACGGCCCAGGACAGCTGGAGTTGGTGGCACGCTGCTGCCTCCGCCGCTTCCGAGACCTCTGTGACCGTAACATATTCTGATCTACAAATTCTTTAGCCCCTTTCTTCACAAGAGGACGTGGGATAGTAAAAAACAAGTGCAGAGTAAACAGCAAGATATAGAGAGTGCCACAGTGTACAGAAGGCATGAATGGTATAGAAATGGTTAAACAACTGTGGGCTTGGCATACCTGTAGCAGGAAGCAGTCTACACCACATGGTTCAGTCTCCATTCGGATCTCCTTACTCTTCCTCTTGTAAACATTGGGTGTAGCATGAAAAGCTTTATGAACAGAAAAAAAAAATATTTGAAAGTATAGACAAGCATTTGGGAAATAAATCTGCTGGAGGAATGATGATAAAAAACAAATTAAGCCATTACGGTGGAGGAAACAGTCGTATTTGAAGCAACGTCTGCAAAAGAGTGTGTGGAAGGAGTGTAGCGACTGCTCCCGCTGCACAGACTTAGCAAAGGGTCCGTCTAGGTTGGGGGTGCAGAGGGGGGGCAGCTTGACTGGGCTGGGGGGCTCCAGGAGGTCCTTGTACCTATGGAGGTTACAGGGAGAGTTTAGGTAGTGATCACCTGTTTACAGTTCTTTATGCCACACTATTAGTATGCTCATTCTGAAGTCAGCATTGGGCGAAGATGTACATGCTTCTTTCTAAATAAAGCTCTTTTAGAAGCTGATACAACTGCTCCTTTGAGTCAGAGAGCCGGAGAGGGAGCCACCATTATTACTCTCCTCCCTGACAGCTTGCGTCTCCATGGTGAACACTAAGCAACGGTCTGCTCAGCATTGTGCACACAGATCCCCCAGTTTCATTTTACTTTTCTTACTTTTCCTTCAGCTCCTCCGTGGTGCCCTTGTAGGGGAACATTGAGGCGATGGCTGTAAATATCGTGTCATTGGGGATCTTCTTGCTCCCGGAAAGGTCCCTCGCTTTGGGAGACAGAGAAACAGTGAACAGAATTTGTTATACAAACAAACCAGTTTTGTCTACACATCAGGTTTTGATACAGAATCACAAATAAATCTTATGTAATATGTTCTCTCAAACATTTTGCAATGGTACAGGAGTTTTCCCAATGCTCAAGGCCAGTTAGCAATAACATGTTCTAAAAAACAGTTTCTCTGTGAAAAACATGACGCAATGAGAGCAGTGTGGTTTTCGTTTTTCATAGTTTTTTTTTCATGGACCCCCCATCCGTGCATGTGTTTGTGTACCAATAGCGGAATTACTGTGTCCAGGTATGCTTCCATCTCACTATCACTAAGTGTTGGCAGAGTGTGTATACAGCCTAGTTTCCCATAAAGCCTGGTACAAGAGGTCATTAAGTTCTGTAATTAGAGATGGGTCATATCAGTGTCATGGACAAACAGGTTCCCTCACAAACAGTACCCATGCAGGGACACAGGGGCAGCTTTAAAGTAAACAATGCCAGTTCAGGAGCTGCTGTGGCAGGGTGACCCTGTGGCAGCTGTGCAGTGTAAAAAGACGAACAGTACCTGCTTTGTTTATGCTGCAGCCCTCTTGTTCTCTCACAGGACAAAGTCTGAACTCACAAATGCACCCGCTGAAGACTTTCACACTCTCACCCTCAGTAGTGTTCCTCCTCTTCCTTCTGATGAATGCCACAGTCCCAGCTTTCGTCTCTTCTGAACCCTCCACTGAACTCCTCCTCATCGCTCTCTCTTCCTCCTTCTTCCCCGCCACCTCCGTTGCCACTGCTGCTGCTTCCTCCTCTTCCTCCTCCTCATGGTCAGAGTATTGGCTCAAGGCCTCCACCAGCTGTTTAAAGATCTCGTCGCTGATAAACCCCCCCTCTGGAATATAATTATCATGTAAGAACCTTACAAATGTCAATGCTGATGGTACGCTATCAGCTGTACCATCAGCATTTAATAAACCCAAGTTATTGAGCAAATGTTGCACAAATATGCAGCATATCAGACTGACAGCAAATGTAGGATGGGATTATGCTATCTGTGCAGACAACGTGATGGGATGGAGCATTCAGCACACACCTCTGTCACCATGGACACCATCGTAGTTGTCAATGAGTTCCTCCAGAAAGGCCTCGTCCTGCTCCAGCACCTCATCACCCATGTATGGAATGTTGTGAAGGAACGTCTCATCCTCTACCTACGACAAAAAACAAAAACAAAACAAAAACCCCCAAGTCAAAATTAACAATATTCGCCTTACACCATGCATACAAATAACATTTGTGAATTGTGCCTTGCTACTCCCAGCAAGACAAGCGCGCAACCACCTTATGCTATACTTCACACTGCCACATGTGATGCTTCTGAGGAACTACAGCCAAAAATATTAAAGTAACAAACAAGTACACAAATCTGTCAGTAGCATAAACATACATTAATGGACTGGAAATAAAATAGATATGTTGTGTTCCAAGCGCAGTGCAGTATCATCTTCTGCAGATAAAAAATATGCATTTCCAATATAAAACTTTTTTGGAACAAAGTAAAACATTCCTGTCAGTATGATGACATGTGTTCATGAGTTTGATAAACCCAAGATTTGTCCATTTCCATTTAACACATGAAAACTGTAAAAATTGGAATCACGTGAAAGCGTGCAATAATATATAAAATGCCTGCACTTGTAATAACACTGTAAATGTATCACCAACAACACAGCATGATTTATTTCATACCATGAAGTTGTGCTGCAGAGGTGACCAGGAGTACATGAAGGGGATTCCTGCCACTGTTGACAATGGTCTCATGGCTATGGCTTGAGCTTTGAATGCTGGGAAGCCAAACTCCACTGTACACATCTGTAAGAGAACCGGAGGTGAGGTTGGGGTTGACAAGATGATAGAACAGTCCTCAGGATTATTACTATACAATCAAAGACACATGCTGCTTAACCTCCCACAGGGAGAATAAACCCAGTAAACACAATATAGCAGACCCTGACAGCATGTGTGAAGAGAAGGATGCTGTTATGCCCTCTGGCTGTTTATATTCTGAGCTCCCACAGGGCCACAGACCAGTATTAGACCTCTCTGTGATCCATTACTGGCACTCTGCTCTGTTCCTAAGATATTTAATTTTAGTAACACCTGAGAGCCAGGTAGGAATCAGAGCAGAACACTGTGCCGGAGAAGAGGATTCAACCTGATGCTTGGGAGGAGTTCTCTCACAACACATTCACACAATAATAATAGATTGGATTACTAGTTGAGCCAAGGCAGCGCCTGCAGGAATATGAAGGCAGAGCTGGACGACGCGGGCAGAATGGTGTGTAAAGTTATGTGTGGTCATGATTTTCTCGGGCTCTCTCTTTAGCACACCATACACACACACACACACACACACACCTTCTTGTTGGCCACAGCTCCACTTGAGGTTGACAAAGGGATGGACTGAATCCTGAGCTTGGACCAATCTTCATTCAGCAGATTTGTCTGTTGCTCAATCTTTTGCCTGTTGGACATGAACAGGGTCTAGAAACAAACAGAACAAAGAGCATGTCACACATATTGTAAGACACACACGCAGTGGGCACAGAAACACACACAGTGAGTGCTGCATATAAAACACACACCTAATGCAGGTCCCCCATGCCGTGCATACACACAGGCACATACACACACTGGCCTTCGAAACAGAAATTACACCTTACTTTTTTTTTTATAAGCGGAACTGTCAATATTGAGTTAACCCACCTTGACCTCCTCTGCTTTTTTAAGGCGTTTTAACTGGCGAAGGCGCATATACTCAGACCTGACCCTCCGTCTCCACTCCAGCAGACTGCGGGAGGGTGCATAGGTGGACGGCTGAGGTCTTGGGGTTGGTGGGGCGGCACTGGTGGCAGAGGCTGCAGCTTCAGCAGCTGTTTCCTCCATGGCTCTTTAAAAGGACAAAGATACTATTTAACATCCCTAGATTATAAGCATGTGTTGAGTCCACAGAACAGGACTGTCAAATTAAGGTTTTTGATCCCCTAAAATGTGTATAAAAGGTGCAGGAGAACAGGTTAATGATTGCATTCAATATTTTTTATCAGAAAATACAATAATATTTCTAAATGGCCTTATATAGTCTCTGTGATACTCAATAATAAGTGTATAATGAACTTATGACTGTTTTCATCACCTATTCTATCATAAGATAGAATAGGTGATGAATAATAATACTACAAATACTCATATGCTCACAGTCCTTTTCTACATTATTGTTGTTAGATCACTATATAAACCTACTACATGCTCTCCCACAGATATAAAACTTCCCCATTCACCGTAGCTGGAAGTCTATTTGAAAGAGTGCCCCCCTCTGTTGGCAAAACAAAATTGTCATTAATGTAAAAAATGCCTTCCGCGGTAGTGCTTTAAACTGCTTAGGGTACGACTGCCTTCAGCCCGTTTTTTATTTTATTTTTTTAAATCATGGGAGGCAACTGACAAAATAATGAACAAAGAGACCCATCATGTGCACATGAATGGATAAAGTCTCGATTAATTTAACAGCACGGGGCATCCACATTGCTCAGGAGTGGGCGTGCCTCTTCAGAAATGCAATATGAAGCGGAGAAGAAAAGTGCGTAGTACAGTTTTTCTGTGTTTCATAATCACCTTAGTGGACATCAACTTCCCTGTCTGAGCTAATACATAGTCAGAAATAAGTACAAAGGCAAAGCTGAGCACGGGAAACTGGCATAGTGCATTTTTTTCCCCGGACTATGAGTCGTGCATACGTTTCAGCCACAGCTATGAAGTGCGCTACGTCCTGTAGCTGCAGCCCTGTTCAAACAGAGCTACGCTAGTATCCATTTAAATTTGGAACACTTTAAAGACGTGCGCACGGAGCACCACAATGACAGCACGTTATTCTGGCGGACGCGTGTGCACGTCCACGATCTACATTCAGTGTCGCAGTTATTAAATACCTTCAAATCCACGTCTTGCGTCCTATTTGTTGCGACAAGAGCCCCGTAACACGATCAAGTCCCTCTCTGTGTGTGTGTTTTTTTTAGTAGAGAGATCCAGAGGAATTAAAGGCTGTCTTTGCTATGGATCTGACGCAGATATCGTCTCCGCACGGCGAGGGGATCTCAGAGAAATCCCTACGTTATCCATGGGCATGGTGCTGGAGGTTGTTGTTGTTGTAGCTTACAAATAGCTGCGCACTTAGCTTGGCTGAGCCAACGCGAGCAGGAGGGTGACGTCTTTAATGCCTTTCCTAGCAGAGGAGGATTTATTACTATTCTGCGTCCTGGGAATAAAAAGTAGCGTGGAGCAGCCACGGCACAGCACAGCTATTTACACGCACACACAGGAACTGATGCAACTGTCCACAGCGCTAGATCGCCATCTAAATGCGTGAGGGCATAATAGTCAGTGGGTTTTAACAGGCATAATCACTGTTTAAAAGCTATTTCACAGCAATAGTCAACTGAAGAAGTGAAAATATAGTACAATGAGATAAACTTGGTTAAAAAGATGCTATAAATAAATTCAGCAATGTCATAGTGTTTTGGCTGAAATAGGCATAATCAAAACTGAAACTGAGAAATATTCACATACTTGATCTGTATCACCGGAATGTGCAGATTCACGTTACAATACGGTTCAAAAAAATGAAATAAAATAATTTGTTAACAGTTGAAAACTGTTCCTCTGTTTCTTATCATGGACTTGTATCGGATGAAAACAGTTCAGTTGTTGTTCCGCTCTCCTCCTCGAGGGAAAGCCCGCATGCAAAAGCATTTTAATTCTTCGTTTTAAGAAGGCTAGATGAGGGTCCTCTGGCCATCACGTAAAATCCTAATTTAGAGTTCCTAAATTGAAAACATGTCAAAGAGCAATAAATCAAAATGGGGTGTTAGATTTAGGAAATTATCAGCTTGAGAATAATTTAAAGCCACTATTTTGGATATCCACATCAACCTCTTATATGAAACACATTATTTTAAATGTTTGCACACACAGTGGTGAAAACATTTTATGGGGACGTTACAATAACGTCACATCCTTTTTGGAGGGGGAAGAGGTAAACCACATGTATCCTGGTGATGCATATCAGATTAATGAAACATAATTTTCTGCTCTAACCTGATTTGACCTCATTTACAAGTGCAAATGTTAACTAATTTAGGTATAGGCCTACACTATAGCCTAAATAAAAATACATAGGCCTATTCATCTTTCACATATTGTGATTATTAGGCAATAATGTATATATTATTATAACATTTGCTGATGAGTTATATATATATAACTATATATAACTCATCAGCCACTTTATGAGGTACAATCTACGGCATACTTTTACGAAGCTTATACATTTTCAGTTTTTGTTGACATTGTCAGAAAGGTGATAATTCTACTTTATGTTATTATTGAGGACGTAGTGGGTGGTGGTGGTGTACTGGGGTGCATTATATTGAACAGTGTTCCTAATACTTGTATGTATGTTAATGGAGTGGTCAAAATATTAGGAACACTGTTCAATATAATGCACTACCCACTACGACCTCAATAATAACATAAAGTAGAATTATCAAACTGTGAGCAGCCATATACATTATACATATATACAATATATATGTATATTAGGTGCTTAAAGTTTGTGTCACTGCACTTACAAACACGCGTGGCTGCTTTGACAAACATGCCTGTTTCCACTCTTCACAATAGAGATTCTAACAAAATATTTTTGTTAGAGCCTCTAACAGACAACAGACATTAAAACTCTATTTTTCAAGAAAACATTTGATATTTAGTTTCACACCTCAAAGAGAAAAAGCAAACATATTCTCAGGACAATGTTGGGCTTATACAGAATTGCTCAAGACTGTTAATAGTGTCCCATCTACCATCATCTCCCTGATGGTAAACAAAAGGGATACAACATCTACAACGGGTCACAGGTTAGAGAAATAGGCCTTGAAACAGGGAATGTGATTTTTATTTAGTATGTTGAGCTTTTTCTTTTCTTTATCCTCTATTTATATTTGACGTCATTGTAAGCTAGGACGTAACACTTCAAAGATCCAGAACCATGGCTTGCCTCATTTATTTGATAATTGTTTGCTTATGTGCTTGTAGGTTTAATGTTGTGGGTGTATCAGGTCTGGTCAACTAGTTAACTAGTAACTAGTTTAGTGATAAATGTAGGCTATACTGTAATATGTTACTTTGTGTCATATCTAACAGGTAAGACCTTATTATCCAACTTATAATTTTCAATGAACAGTTAAGTTCATTGTCTAGGTTAGAGTGAACTTTGTAAAAAAACAATTATGGATAAAAAGAAACACAAGATGGCACTGTTCAGCTACTTTTCATCCTACAGTATGATATAGCACATTCTCTAACATGTACACACGCTCACATGTTTGTATGTCTAATTCGGATAAAGAAACCAGGCTCGGCAGGGTTTGGCCTGATATCATGATATACCAACATAACTGACTCAGTATGTTTCTCTCTGATCATCGCGTTGTCGCTAATCTTTCTTCTCACTGCTTTTGCTGTTTATGCCCTGCATTCTTGGCTGCTAATTATGCATTCAACGAGCAAAAGTGGCCTATCTCAGACGATACAGAATATTTGGCGTGTCTACAATGGGATTTGAAGTAGCCCGTGCCATGTTGATACTGAACTGTCAAACAAAAGCAAACACACACAGGAAGATAAGCCTTTTCAGCAGGAAGTTTTTAGATCTGTATAATGTAAACTGTGCGTGTTGGTCTTGGCACCTGCCATTGAGACTCATATCTTCAAATATGTTGCAGCTTTTATGATCTCTGACAAAGGCTTGGAGATGAAAAGATTCATAAAGTAGCTAATGAAATAGCTACCTCTTAAGTAATTCAAAATATTAGCTGACTATAACTGATGCAATAAGCATTGATTCATGGAAGAGAGATGTGCCAAGTAAACTTTCACTTATTCTTCTTCTTCTTTCAACAGAACACTTGAAATATTTATCTTTCCTTGCAGGCAAATCCACCCAGCTGTTTAACTTCACTCTCACTGTAAGTTTGATTCAGATGTATTTAAGCTTCTATTTGTGGGATTTAAAACATTCCGTTTCATCTGAAATGAAATGTGGAAGCAATTTTGGCCTCGAGATACCTGGCCCTGTCCCAAGCCCAGCAGCTGAGAAAGTGCACTCATCCTTCAGTGACGTTGATGAGTGCATCAGTTTCATACTGGAGATCCCTCCTGCCTCTCTTCACCACAGAAGCTCGATGTGACGTTAAATCCGGAGGTGATGGGAGGGAGGTGCTTGTCATCACCACCGATGGTACAGTGTAACACAGCACTGATGCAAAAAACATTCTTTACTCACCACCAGTGATATACTTGTACATTTGTACATTAACATTTAAGCAGCACAAAATTACTGTTCCAAGCTGCCATTCCAGCAAAACATGCAAAACATAAAGAAAAGAAGTTTTCACATAGTAAAATAGCAACATGAATCCTTTCAGTTCAAGATGGCTCACATGCTATCAGCCAGCATAACTAATAATAAAAAGCACCAATCAAAGGCAGAGGTAAAGGCAGGGGTGGGGGGGGTGGGGTAGCGGGGGAGAGAGAGAGACAGAAAGAGAGAGAAAGAGATGGGGCTCTTCTATCTGAAAACAGAGGGTGGGATGAGAGAAATAGAAGTGCACCAGTGGACCACAGTAGTTCTTACCTTATCAGAGGCTCTATGTTCCATTGTGGGAATACGCCCATCCTAGGAAATGAGGGCTTCCTGTTGTTTTATAGAGCCTTCCTGCAAAAAGGTTGAGATATGTAATCCCTACCCACCAGGGAAGATGGACAGAGCATTGTCAGGCAAAATGACAGCCACCAGTTTCTCACTCATGTTTTCTGGATGTTTTGTGACTCTGCTCATCTGGGGTAAGTAGGATTTACAATGTCCATTTCTTTACTCTTATGATATAATGTCTTATAGCTGCTCGCCCTCTATCTCACCTCTCAAGAGGAATGCTTAGGAGCTTTCAGTGATTGAGTGGCTTTTAGAAAGGAGCTTAGCTAGTCTCATGATTGAGTTTTACACTTAAACAGTTTGGTTTAAGGGTCATAGAGTAATTCTGATCAAGCTGAGATGACAAATTTGTGTTTCAAAATGAGTGATGATTTAGTTGGTTTATATAGTTTATTTTACTATGAATGCTGTAGTTATTTGCTCCTTTTTCAATTGAATAAGATCTTATATTCTTGTGAGAAGGGAATGATTGTACACATGTTTAAATGTCCTTCAGTTGAATATATTAAGATTTCCTCAAAGCGGAGGCAGACAAAGGGAGGATGCACTGACTTGCTCACTCCCTACAGGTTACTCTTTGTTATTTCCTTTACATCCTCTACTTTCACAAGTTGTGAAGTTTGAGTACAAGGATTATCTATCATAATTCACTATAGTTCTTGTTTCCAATTCTAGCATTTTTTACTTTAATTCTAACATTCAGTTTATTTCTCTTATAGCAGGGCACACAACAGTGGTTTGTCTGGTTGCTGAAAATGTAGCGGCGCAACCAGCCACAACAACAGGTATGTGTATTTTTAGCTGTTCCAAATATAAAGGAAAAAATACCTCATGTATTAGTGGAAATACTTTGACTAACCTGACATCCTTTCTCTATAGGATATCAATCAACAGAGATGATGAATAGTAAGTTTACAGTTTTAAAGCCTTTCGTGTATTACACAATTTTAAAGACTTTTAATTATACCTCTGTGTCTCCCTAACTGTAAATGGTCAGGTTCTGATTAATTCTTACTTTAATCATTGACCTGACATACATTAATGCTATTAGCATTTTATATGTTTTCTAATTATATAGTGATTAAATATTTGTGTCCACTGGGGGATTGCTTTGGATTAGATCCTTAAACTCATTTGCTTGGCCTGGAACTGACAAACACAGAAAGCAGAGCTCAGAGATCCTGGTTTCTGCCAAGATCTCCTTGTGTGTATTATCATGAGAATCTAAGACAAACTCCTGGGGAGGTCTCTACCAGTGAGGGGTCAACAGCAGTAGACACAAGGCCCATAATGGTTTGGGGTTGAAGGTTAACTGAAACCTTATTATGAGCGTCCCCCACCTGGCTCAACTTCCTGAATTTGTTCGTCATTCACCCCATGCAACGTCTGTGATCAACGCATGAACTCCGAGTTGTGAAACAACTGGAACTTTGGAGCAGCGCCCCTTTCACTGTTCCTCATCCTGTGCCTTCCTTTTTTTTCTTTCCCCTGACTGTCCCCCCTCCTTCCCCTGCCAACTCCCCCCAACTCTGAACTCCTCCTCTGCTGAAAAGACACATTTCCTGATGTCATTACTAAATCAAAATGCTGCTCAGCAAACAGATGTTGTGAGAGGCCCAACATGTGGATTCAGTGACATAAATTAACAAGTTGGTTGTGAGAAAACATAAACCATACATTTTGTTTTCATTCAGTCAATGAAACCACCTTTCTCACACTGCTTTTTAAAGTTGTGAGTGCTGACAGTGAGAAACAACCTTACAGATGTAGCACACTCATGAGCTCCTCATGACATAAAAAGCAAAAAGTTTCCCACACTTGTGGTGGAAGTATGAGAACATTTTCTCTACTATCAAGATATTAAACAGCTGATCAGCACTAACAACTTCTCCCAGGTTTGGTCAAATTAACCTAAATATGAAAGCATGGCTGTCTGCTCAGCACACCCTGCAGAGTCATGATTACATCCACCCCAAAACGCTAAGCCCTAAATGTTTACTTATGTTTCCTATTTGGCAGAGGCAGCCCAAAAGGCAAATAAATCACATGCTGTGAGCTGGCCAGGCCTTCGACTGTGAGAAACTGAGACTAAAAAGCAGAACAAGAGTTAAAGAGTAAAGGGTTTTCAGATGTGAGTCCAGCCCAGCTTGGGTGTGCTCCCTTTTATTTGGGAGAATGGAGAGGACAATCTTTGTTGCCTCCACCCCTTTAAAAAAGGAAGAAAATCCTAAAGAAACGTGTGTTGGAGAGGGGAAGAGCTGCTGCCAAGGCGCAGGGCCGTCAGACAGATCTTCGAAGAACATCTGGTAACCGCGGGTAACACTGTTTGGACATCTGGTAACCGAAGGTTACACTGCGTCTCTTCCATCCTGTCGGGTTTCCTGTTATGCCTCGCTGTACACAGTTTAAGAAGTTTAGGTTTATTATACATGGTCAGCAGTTGGGGAAAAGGCACCTTTATTCATTTTTTCTGACATGAAGGGAGTACTTGGTTTCATTGGGGTATTCCTCTCCTTTCTCTCCGGTGAGTGTGTGGTCTCCCTTCTACAGCTGCAAATGCCTTCCTCAGTATTGTGAAGGGAACTCATGAGCTACAAAAGACAAAAACATTTTTTGCATTGAAATTTGCTAGGATGCATGTCTTTTTTAGTGATCTGAACTACAAGGTGTTACCTGGCAAATTTTAAAAAGCTTTGTGTTGACTGGCAGTGCCAATAGTCTACATTACTGTTTGATGTAAAAGTTTTTTTTAAATCTAAACATATTATTTTTCTCCATTTTAGATGCCACTTATGGAAACATTACCTTGTCATTTGGTACGTGACATAACCTTATAACAATACATAACCATACAACTATATATATATAATTCTGTGAACAAAGAGTCCTTTATTCAATGCAGATGTCCAACATGTCTTTATTGTCATTTTATAATCTATCTCTCTCCTTTTTTGACTCTTTCCCCCTTTCTCTTCTCCTCTTCATTTCATGCAGGTTGTGGGAATAATTCTTACAAATGTATGGAATATTGTAACATCTGTTATCAATTTTATGGAGGACCAACAATGCATTGCTTTTACGAACTTTCTCAATATCAATGTTTCCACAAATTTGCGCAAGCAATGGATTCACTAAACAGCACTGACTGGTGCATTTGGGGTAATGTGAGGGGGTAAGTAGAATGTGCTTAGTTCTATATTTACAGGTTAATATTTTTAACATTAAAAATTTGTTAAGTATTTGCCAATTTCTGAATCGTCTTTCACAATCTCCCTGTCTCCACACTGCAGTTTCTATAGTAACTTGAGCCTTTGCACAGAAGAGATATCTGACTGTCTCCTGATCCCATGGCCCAACCCTCTGGTGGAACAGACCTTTGTGAAGATTCACTCCTTGTTTTTCATGGATTGTCCCACAGAGGAGCTAAGCGACCCGCCACCAGTCATCGTCTTTGCCCTGGTGATAACTCCCATCTGCCTGATCCCTGCCATGGTTAGCCTAGTGGTGCTCAAAACCAAGAACGGGGATGGCAGCTCCTGATAATCTGGAATCTCTGCTCTGATCGCAATCACCATCAAGTTTTTGACCTACGCTCCCCCGTCTCTCCTTACCTGGGCACTGCAGCTTGTTTACATGTAGACCTCTGCTGCACTTTCATCTCACCAGTGACTTTGCAGAGCATTGAATCTTTAAGATAGGTTTACCTACGCTTCACAACACGGACAAATTCTAAAATATCAGCCATTGAAACCTAACCAGAAACGACACTGATTCAGCGTGAATGCCGTAATCAGTTGCATCACAATTATTGCAGCTGTTCAATGACCCGAGTCCCTGGTGTTAAAAAGACTTACGGTGATAAAATCTGTTATTATAAATTCCTGTACCATACTGTATCTCATTAATGCTTTTAAAGAAATGGTTGTGACAAAAGCTTTGTTTTCGACCCCCGTCTTGAGATCTGACACTGATCGTATTGGTCACATCCAATTTGCACACAATATTCAGAAAACAGAGCTTGATATTGATTATATTGAAGAACCCAGTATTCAGGGTTATGATGACAAAAGCTCTGGAGCTTGCTAAGTTGAAGGCAAAATATATTTGTGTTGACACTCCTCATTACATTGGACACCAGTTGTATTGATAAAAGACAAGGTAATTTTTTTTTATTACTGAACTTAACTCTTTTTGAGCTTCTATTAGAAAATGTAGGGGCATGTGCTACCAAACTGTTTGATGATTTTCAGTTTGAATTGGATATAGGTATGTGTCCATGTTTGATCAATGAAAAGGATTATCTATATGTTTGTAGGGAGGACAGAACAATGACTATAGTCCAAAGCATGGACCTGGTTATGTGAGTCAAAGTGTATGAAAGGTTTGGGGGTCGGAGGTTACAGATGGGACACAATGGGCGAGTACGCCCAGAAAAGGAGATCTTTTTCCTGTTTCCTAGTATGAAATCCCTCAGCACTTTCCTCTGTCCAAACATTGACAATCCTCATGGTCATATGGTGAGCTAATTAAGGTGATCTTTATCTAAAATCTCCAAACATGTTTAGACAAAATATATTTGACTTGTCTGAGCAGCTTAGTGATGAACACTGAGTGACGACAGGAAGAAAAAAAGGATTATCTTTCGCCTGAATCATGACAATATATTATGTATTGTTCTGTTTTGAATGACGATAAAGCCATTGTAAGCGCTTTTACATCTGGATCAAAATGTTTATTTATATACTGTGTTTAATTTCTGCTATTGTCAGGACTTAGTGGACTTACTTACTGTCTGAGAGAATACATCCTTCCTGCTCTCACACCATGTACTGTATGCAATTTGATATACTTTTGAAAAATATATTTTATACAATTAAATATAAGTTTGGATTATTGGCTGCTGCTTATTTTTACTCAGAAACAGATTGTTTTGCAAATTCTGGCTAAGGCACCCTTTAACCCTTGTCAGTATTCGATTAAGCACTCATTTCCCTTGAGTGCAGTACAGATGGCATTGCTTTGTGCCTCAGGTAAAGTTTCACTGTATCTTCAGTGAGCAGTATATTATGGTGCAGTTGCTATGCTGCGCAAGTGCTGGTGTAGTGAAGGAAGCAGTGACAGCAGTCATGTATCACACCCTCATCTGGCACACACAACACTGCTGGGTGGGCCTGTGTTTGTGTGAATGTGTGTCTGGCAGGGCTGGGTGGGAAAGTGTGTTCGCTGACCTTCTTCCTCTCTAGATGTCGGGTCATCCTCTACCCCACCCCCTTCTGATCTCATCCAATTCTGTGTTACTCATTATTACAGCAAGCCAGACACCCTTTCTGATGCCATAATGCAAGATGTGGTTATGAAAACAATATTAATCATATTCTACTCGTCACATTACATTAATTGTTTCACAGAACAATATGTGTGTGTGTTGAGAACACATGTCAAATACTCAAGCTCAAAATATACAAGTTTAAAAATATTTTCAGTCAGGAAACTTTGCCCTCTAGTGGTTTTATGTGATACAGTGACAAATTGCTTTATCACTCAGTAGCAAGTTTTCATACCAGCATTTACAAGCCTGACTGTCATCTTGAAAAAAGTTAAATGTTTAAAAAGACAGCTCAAAATCACAAAAAAAGTCAGTGTTTCCCGGGGAACAGTTGTTCATTGCAACCCCTAGCTTACAGTAACAGATGCCCTCCAGTTTATGTTTGTGTACAGATAAACAGCTGTTTATCTGTGTATACAAATAAGCAGCATATTAAATACATATAGACAGTGCTGTGCTGTATGCTATCACCAGGAATCCTTCAAAGCAGTATATGAGGCCAATAGGTTATTCTCCAGCCCCTCAGCTGTGCCACCACACAATGACATAACATTTTGAGATGCCCCAACTTGTACTGTATATAAATCAGCTGCTCTAAACACAGTCCTATGGGCCTCAGTTTCAATGATCTGTGTTGACACTAAAGTGAATTGACTTAATGCTATGGGGCTGTAAATGCTCTCTGAAATGGACCAGAGAGCATGTCTGCAGTCCTTCAGATATATTTTGTTATGTAAAATCTGTTCATATTAATTGTAAAATTAGGATAACCTGGGAATAAGAAGTCAGGAATACTTATGAAATTAATACCGCCAAGTTTGCTGTACATGGCAAAAGCACCAGTTAAAAGTAAGTAGATTCAAAGTAAAACTGAGGCTAAACATTGTTTCATTTCAATGACTCTTGACTAATGACTCTTATAGTGGCTGCATGATAGAAACAAAACTAACATCGCAGACGTTCCTCATGGTCAAACAATCAAACTCAGACAAGTGAATTAAATACAAGCCACAGCCACATCTGGCTCCCTCATTATACCTGTACTCAATAAATAAAGACTATCAGGTCACAGATAATACAAATGTATGAAAATAGATTCTCTTGAAACCTCCTTAAACTAATTTCATCTAGTATTGGGGGTTCATGTGGTATTGGTAACATATTATTTATTGGTATTGGTGGTATATGGTTTCAAGAGGATCTGTTTTTTTTACAACATATTCTCTTTATTAGACATAGACATAGACATGACATAGTGTTTATTATATTTTCGAGAACTAAGAACTAAGACAAAGACTGAAGCTTGTTTGCACAGCACTTGAAGATACCAGACCTGCAATAGTGATCACACTCATGAGCCACAGCTGTGTCTTCAGTTGCAGGGTGACGGGTTTTGGCTCTGGAGCCTCTGTGGGAGTCTCTGGGTCTCCTCGCTGTGGTAGCTGATGACTATTATGTCCCAGAGATCTGGCAGAGTGGAAGTTGGAAGAATAGTGGATAAGAGAAACTATGGCTTTGGTTGTGGAAATAGTAGAGGTGGCTAATGGTGTCAGCGTATCTGCTTCAAATGAAGGAGCATTCAGCAGCATCCATGCAAATCAACCTTAACAGCCAGCTAGAGAAAGTCAGTTTCCTGGAGTGGGTCTATTCCAAGGAGAGGCAAATCTGTAGAAACTTAAGAAACTCAAGTGCTCTTCACCTACCAGAAGGCCACAGATGACATTAGAGGCAAAATGTTATCTAACCGAGAGAGCCACTACTGTCACGATTATTATTGATAACTCATCCAATTTATAGATGTCTTTATTCATAAAAATTAGTTTACATCACAGGTTTTCCTCAATGATGAATTTATTGGAGCATGTGCACAGTGGACTTTTGCCAGACTTGAGGAAAATTAAAAGATTGTACCCGTTGATGCGAGTCATTCAGTGTGACATGAGTAATTACTTTGTTGTGTGAGATCCAGGCAGCTGGCAGTGCTATGTCAGAGCTGACCCTTCAGTTGGATGA
The DNA here is from genome assembly GCA_038419695.1 of Scomberomorus guttatus. Taxonomy (NCBI): domain Eukaryota; kingdom Metazoa; phylum Chordata; class Actinopteri; order Scombriformes; family Scombridae; genus Scomberomorus; species Scomberomorus guttatus. The sequence goes on from CM076459.1 coordinate 3,688,758, forward strand.
CGACGAGCTGGCAGCAGATGACTCTATATTCAAATAGGTTTGACATCAAAACTGTTGCCCGATCAGTCAGAATAAACTCAAAGAAATACAAAGTATGAACAGCTGTGTTCTACAGCCAGATGAAAATTTCAGTGACAAGAAGCAGAAATATTCTTTAGTCATGCAGTGATGATGGTAAGGAGCAGAGTCTGCTCTAATCCGGGAAGGTCCTTTATACAAAGGATGTACAAACCTCATGTGGGGGTTCAAGGAGATTCACATCACCACTGAAGACTTCAAGCTGGGTTTTACATGACAGTATGGTAAGCAATGTTGGGCTCATTTCTAAAAGAAGAAATTTGTTGTACTGCTTGTTTTATTACTTTTTCATAACACCTCCAAATTTGTGTTTGCATTATTGCTTTGAACCTTCAAAAACAAGGAATTTCCATCAAATATAACGGATGATCACTGCTTATGTGTTTCAAACATAATGTAACTTAATATTTACCCAGCCCAAACTAGGGCAGTGAGAACGTATGACAACATTTTAGGTTGGTATAGTAGTTTTTTTGTACAGCTAAACTATAGTCTGATATGCCAACATTTTTGATGATTTAAAACAAAGAGAAATGGAATTGAATTGTGTCATGTTAAAAACTGACATTTTAAAATACAGTATTTATTGGAAGATTCACCAACTTTGCAGCCATAGAAGAATTAAGGGAGAAACATCACGGCTGCTTGGTTTCTTGCAATAATGTACTGTTGAAAACATGTTGAGTTTCCTCCCTCAAGTTATCCGTATTGTTACATGATACACATCTGTGCCACTCTGCATGCTGAGAAACTCCAAAATAACAAACTAACATGATGAGACAATTTCCAAAGCCTGCCAGGAATAACATGACCTTCGAACTTCACATTTCAGCTGAATGAATTATGAACAGTCTGTGGAATATGACCCACAGAAATTTAGAAAAACAAAACAAACCTGCAGAACAATGCGACTCAGTTTAGCTTAAAATATTTGACTTTATTGTTTTACCCTCGTAGACTCTCTGGAGGGGAACCTAACTGAGGCCTGTAATTGAGCTCTGATAACTGGGCTACAGGTGTTGCATGCCAGTCAGACACACATCAAGGCAAACGCAGAGTAAACTATCTAAGAGTACCCAGCCCTGCTGGGTGTCAAGACATATTTGGAGCCGGGAATAGCAGGAAGTGAGCCACATTAATACCACTGTCTGCTCATAATGATAAGCTTTCTAAGGACACAAAGACAACTTTCATTTCCGTCTATACATTTGTGTGCGTTATATTATCCTGTAGTTGCTGTCACTCTCACTGTAGAGTCTAGATGATATTTTGCAACTGTGTTTTAAAAACAGCTCTGGTGTGCCTAAAGTGCTTGGAGCAATAAACCTATGAATTGTGTGAGTACATTTGATAACATGGGTGGCCTCTAGATGGCAGTCTTTGAGAGCATATTGTAGCTGACGGCACTCCAAAATGTCACTACTCAGACGGAAGAAAAGCCTATGTATTATATTTCTGATTGTACCTTTGGTCACAGGCATTCCGTTGTTTGCAGTTCACATGCAAACCTGAGGTTATGGTTATTCAGTCATGAAATGCTTCTGTTTGGACACTCCCAGTTGGAGTCAATATGTTTGAGCCAATATACTGTGCAGTTCTTATGTACTGTAGGCTTTGTTTGAAGGCAAATAGTATGAACCACTCTCACAACAGTAAAGCACTTTGAGTTTTTCGTTGATCAACCCAGCTTTGCTGAGTGTCAGAAAAAAAAAGTTATACAGATGATAGATAATAGTTATAATTCACACATGAAGTAGCAAAAGAGGGGTGTTGCAAGCTAGTCTTTTTTTCTATTCATAGCATAAAAACTATAACGATTAAAAGAGTTAAATGTTTTTTTATGTTTTCGAATTACAGAAAATACCAAGGGAAGAATTGAAATAGGCTGCAAAAGGCACTTTCCTGGCTTTTAAACCATGTTCCATGTTTTCTCTGAGGTCTTCCTTCCAGTTTGGTACATAACAATAATTTCCACTCATTCAACTCTGCTCATTTTCCTTCAACAGAGCCTCACTGTTGTTTGGTTTGATCAGCTGATTTTTGTATCATAAAAAAACATGCCAACGTGTTAACTTCAATAGCGCACCTGTATTCATCCACCTCCCTTTCCTCGTAATATCCAAGACAGATTTTGACAGGTTTTACCACGAGAAACAGCTAGATTCACTCTTGTTTGGAAGTAAATAGTATCAGTTTCAAGCCACAAATACTGAGCTTCTTACGTTTATCTGCACAGGATGAAACATTTTTCCACATATCTTTTGTTTCCTGTTTAGGAAGTCTAATCTTATACTGTTCTTAATATATTTTTTTTCATACCCGCTTAATACAAATCACATAATGCACGCAAGAATGTATTTGATATGAAATACACATCTCTGTGAGCCCAGATGCATGTTTATGTACACTCAAAGATGCTCATTATCACACAAGCATGCACACAAATACTGTATGTAACAGTGCAGACACAAACCCAGAAGCACTGACTCTCAAACACACACAAACAATATCATTCAAAACATGAAAGAGGACTTATGTGCAGGTATAGTAAACATAGAGGGGGGATTGAAAGGAAAAAAATATGAAAAGAATGTGTATGAACTTATCCCTGTTTTAAAGCTTTTAAACAAAAGTTTCTGCTTAGTGTCTCCACCAGTTTATAGGGACTGCATGTCATTTCCCCAATACACTCGACAATGCTTCAGGGATTGAGCCTAAACAGGCTGAGTTTATGCCTCTATATTATGTATGGCTTTTATGCAAATGCAATGGTGACAGTGAGCAAAAACCTTTGATCTGGGCTTCTTTGTGGCTGGAATAGTTAATGCTGCAAAAGCATGATGAAAACAGAATCAGGAGTGCAGCGTTGACATTGTAAATAGAATCGGGGGAACCTGATTACTTTACCTGCGATTTAAATCAAGAGCTGATATATTGCCTCCTCCTGTAGAACCCCATATTTTTCTAAGGTTAATGATTGCATCTACACAAAATTGGCTGTGCCATTACTGCAAAACAAGTTGTTTGATGAGAAGATAACACATCAAGATTGTCATTTCTCCCCAATTAAAGAAAGCTTTTAGTAAAGCTTAAAGCTTTTAGAAGGTGTAACGAGTTGCTGAGCAGTCATAATAATAGGGTCTTAACCTAAATCCATTCCTGTCTCATTCACTACCTTGTACTTCCTGCCAATATCATAATTGCAAGAAAAAAGAAAGCTAGTGTACCTTTTCATTTTCTTTTCTCATTTGGTTCATAAAAATAAACCATGTGATGGTGTTTTGAACAATAAGTGCATAATGGAGGAAGTTTTAGGGGCAACACAGGCAGTTGCCACAAGCTTGTACTTAACCAGAAGTGACTGTTCTGTTTTGTTATTTCATTGCAAAACTGATCTGATCTGTTCAGTCATGTTCAGTCAAAAAAAGGGTTATCTAATTGGAAATCTACCACATCTGCAAACAGGAGGAAAAGACGGCGCGACTGCAAATATTCTGACTATCATATTCTAAAAAAATCATACTGAATGTTAGCAATGTGAGCAAAATGATGCATTACAGAAACATTCAAAAAATTATGCAAGTTAACACAACTTTTTAAAAATGTGGTATTTTAAAATCTTAGCCATACTGTGAAAACAGTATTAGCAATCTGCTGAACATTATGAGACAGGGTGTGTCCTTACTGTATGCTGCTCAAATACAGCCGCTATGGAAAAAAAACTGCACCCTTTGTTTCTGATCAAATTTCAGTCCCACTTCAAAGTTTAAAGCAAACACACAGAGCATACTGTGGAATCTCTCAATCAACAGACACTCATACAGAAATAGCTTCAGCAAAAAGGTTTATTTTATTCCTCAGACTACAGTGTCAAGGTAAATACAGACAAGCTCTCAGTGTGTTTTATTAAGCTATGTGCCCTCGTCCTCTGGTGAGTCATCCTTTGATTTCCATTTCTAAAGATGCCATTCTACCGGATGCTATTGAAACAGACAGAGGCTTCGGCTATAAAGGGGGGATATTGCTGCCTGGATTTATAAACAAACTAAACTCTGATCTTAAGCAGATTTACTGAAGGGTAATACCCAGCTATACAGACACATGTCAGCAACAATACATCTGTTAAATCATGCGTGTTGACTGTATTGGAAACAGTCTGCCAGGTAAAAGCTTGAAGTGGAGGGAGGAATTTGCTCTCCAGACACATGACAGAAATACTTTTAGGAGGGGTCTCTAGTATGCCTGCTGGCTGATGGGCGTGAAAAGCTTATCCCACACCTCTACCTTCATGATGGATTTTCCCAGGGGACACATGGTGGCTTTGATATCTAGGTAGTTGCCCACATAATTGATTCCTGACCCAGTTGCTTCCTCCCTGACAAAGCCATGCTCATGCTGGTTCTTCTCATAGTACATTTCTTTATACAAATCCTTATCACAGTTACGGCCCTTTTTGTAGATGCCCACTGCAAACCAGTTCTTGTACAGGTTGTAGTCCCAGGGAACTGAGAACATGATGGCCAGAGTCTCAATGTAGTCATTCTGTGTCTTCTCGAAAAGGTCGTAGGTCATTACACCAATGGTGCCCGTTGCTTTGCTGCTGGCCTTGGTGAAAGTGCAAACCTCTGTCTTTAAAGGACGCACTGTGGGTTGAGGTGGGTTGTATGTCTCCCCATTCTCAAGGTACACCCTAACCAGCACACAAAAAGACATATACATTAAACACATCTTTTTGATCCCTTTAATACGTTTCATACAAGCCTGAAAATACATGTTTCCAAAACAGCCAAAGGGCTTACCTGGGGTTGATAAGGCAGTAGTTGTTAGTGAGATTTGAGATTTCAATGGTGACACTTCTCCTGCTGCTCACATTGGCTGCTACAGCTTCAGCTGACTCCGTCATGTTGGTATGGCTGTGAGTTCAACTTAAAACAAAAGGTAATTTAAGTGTTAACCAGCTGAGCCAGCCAACTTCCCAGCTGTGACTAGCACACTGGGAATCATGAGAGTCACACTTATTACAGTATAAAATATCCTCCTAACCTCTGCTCTGTTGACATGCTCTATTGGCATTACATTGACCTTCAAAAGTGCACATAGACTGACTCTGAGTACATGAAAGATGCATTTCAGAGGCTAATGAGATTTCGAAACAGTTAACAACCAGGGAATGGCTGCAGACTCTCTTTGCCTCATTAGAGAATGTACCTTTTCAATTACAGCACTAAGTACCATGCAATAATGATGTTAGAGTCAAAACACTAGAAAAGATGATCACCCCTTTTATCAACAGATATGAGACACAAATCAAACAAATGCCCCATCAGGCTTTTATACGCCTCTTCAAATTGCTTATCTGTTAATAGTCATGAGCCTATTGCTAATGATCCATACTCTGTACTGTCTCTTCTTTATCAAAGGCTTTTTCTCCAAATGTCCTGAGTGACTTACCTGCTGAGAACCTCTGTTGGTGCTCCCAAGTCCCAAAGTGGGAAAAAGGTTCCTAAAAGGGGTGGTGCTAGTAGTTTTTTTTAAACAAGGATATATACCAGCACAGAGGAAAACCCTCCCACTTGGAACACAATTTGCAGTTCCTTTTTGAAACACACATTTATCAGAACGTCATTACTGTTAAACCTCTCTGGAATAGAACAGCCACACCCTAGTTTGTAACCTGACCTGGCCGGAAGAGTTAGATAAACTGGTATCATTCACTCAACACGCTCATTTTCCTACAGGACTCTGGGTACATGGATGGCTGACTGACTGAGATGGTTGGCATTCTCATTCCTGTGGTATTGTCGAACTAGACAAGTTAGGACAGACATCTCTGTAGCTACTTTACTCATATTCTTTCTTTTGTTGTACTTCTTGCATTCCAAATACCACACAAAAACCACACACTCAGAGCAAGATGGAGAGTCTCGCAGCCAGTGAAGAACAATATTGTTACCATGCCTATTAAAAAAACATCTATGCAGATATTCCATCTGTTGCTACTCATTAGAATTGAATGGATCCAGCTAAAAGATTAAAAAATGATCACTGTTCATCAGTAATAATGAAAGCATACTGAATGAAAACATATCCCACACAAAGTAACACAAGCATCGGGTCTGAATGTTTTATTACCATAATCAAAGAAAAGAGAGTGTACAATATACATAAGCTCAAGAAATAAGCTAATGGAGAATCAATGAGCTGGCTGTCAGATATTGATATCTTTCAGCAGACACAAAATACAGATGACAGCAAAATCAGTCTTCCTCTCCTCTGGATGTTTTTCTAAATGACAACATGCAATAGTAGTCAAATTAAATGAAGTTTATTTATTCTGCAGGGTACAAAAGCAACAAAAAAGGAGAGCACTAGTAGACTCTTTTACACTAACGGCCCATTTTATCGTAGAGCTCCACTTTAACAATGGCTTTGCCAATAGCAGACATTGTGGCCCTCAAATCGACATGTTTGGCTTTGTATTCCAGCCCACTGCCGTTTGACTCAGAACGGGTAAAACTACTGAGGTCTTCCCCATCATACATCTGGTCATACAGATTTTTGTCACAGGCACGGGACTGCTCAACCACGCCCACGGCCAGCCGGTTCTTGTACAGGTTATGGTCAAAGGGCACGGAGAACATGATGGCCATGCGCTCGGAGCAAACCCGGTTCTGCATATAGAACAGGTCATAGGTCAGCAAGCCAACAGCGCCTGTGGCAGTATTGTCATCCTTGGTGAAGGAGCATACTTCAGTCATGGCGGTACGGATTGTAGGCTGGGGCGGGTGGTGACAGAAGCCACTTGTCATGTATACCCTATAGAGAAGAGCAAGAGACAAATCCTTACTTTCACTGATAACTTTCAGTCTGGTTTCCTTCAGAAACCAGTGTTTTGTTGAAAAAAACACAGTTTTGTAAGTTTTGTGGAGATTGTCAGTGTACTTTTAGAGTGTTGGGCTTTCCAGGGTGAAACACCTTATGCTGATGGATGGAATGTGACTGTGCAAGTACTGCTGTGGACTTCTAAGCAACAGTGAGTGTACCTGCTTGAGATGTGCAATGAGGCGGTGTGTGTCACTACATGATGGATAGGTGGATGTTCTCAGCAAAGTGATGTCACACATGAAAACCACCCATCCAAGATATGGTCTGTCCTGCCACAGTTAGATAAATGTAGAAGCATGGCACAAATGCCAATAGACGTGTCGTTTTTATTTATTTCATTGTTTTGCTTTAATTCACATTCTCTTTTTGTCAGAAGTGAAAGTGGCAGGTGGCAAAATAAAGCAAATACTTTATGTATATTAAATAGATGGTATACCGACATTTCACTTACAACATCATTGAGATTTACTTCTAATTAAGTACAGCATAACCACATTGAACTAACAAAGACATTTTATGCTGGAAATCTGTGGTTTTTCTAAGACTACCAGAGAGACGAAAAAGTTGCGGATACTTCATTTTTTTTTGAAGGGAGTCCATGCTAATAGTATCAAGATGTTTATTTGGAGCTGTAATCACTCATTGTAATCTCAAAGCACTTCAAAGCAATGTATTAAGCCTTTTGAAAATGAATGCCTGTCCCTGGAACCAATCAAAGTTGAATATACACTCTGCAGCAATTTATCTCTAAGTGCAGAAAACAATTGCTGATGCAGGTATAATAGATTTGCCGACCTGCACTGACCTCTAATTTAGAGATGCATTTTGCCCAAAAGACAGAAAGCAAATTAAAATCTAGTTTTTCATTAACTGCAAATGTGAGGAGACCTAATTACAGGTGCTTTAATGAGTACAGGTTAAACAGTATGGCCAGTATAGTAAATTACATTATTGTATTATTTCATGAAGTTGCTACACTTTTAATCACATCATCTCTGCAAATACTGTATGATGTCATTCATCAAAATGTATTTATATACAGTAAACATTCTTGTGTCTTTATTCAGTCGGATTTGATTTTAAATATTATGTTCACTTTTTTAACGTGTATTAAATTGGTAAATACATTGACTTACTTGGGGTTGATGAGGCAGTAGCTGCCGCTGACATTGGTTATTTCTATGGTGCAGTTTCTGTTGGTGGTGAAAGTGGCTGACACAGCCTCTGCTGTCTCTGGCATCTTGGCTGCAAGAGGAACAGGACTGAAAGCTTAGAACAGTATGTCATGATATATATATTAAAGTTAAGTCATCTTGCTATAAGTAAGAGTAATTATATTCACCTTTTGGAGTTAAAACGCCCGAGTTGTGCTAGTCAGCAGCGTCAAGTTCTTATTTCTCAGATCCTGCAGAGAGGTGGAGACTGTCCCCTCTACAGGGCTTGTTCCAACACAAGCACAGGCGTGTCCACCGTGAAATGAACATACATACGTCCTGAATGGGAAATCTTATCTCAAAAAGAAGCATTTGAACCACCTGCAGTAACATCTTATGATCACAGTACATGGTAAAAATGATTTAATTCATTAACTTAATAAATATAATATGAATAATAGTATATAATAAGACAACATCTCTCAAGACTGTCAGCATATTTCAGCCTGTTGCATATCATCTTCACTCTTCCTCACATCATATGTGGGTGGTACTGATATCACCCTGATATCCGAAAATTATTCTAAACTAAACTTTATGCAGTACATTGTTGCAAAATCTTATTGGATTATCTACTTTTCAGTTTAAACCTTATTTCATTTATTGTTCTTCAGTTATTCAATTAGCTATTAAATTAAATGTAATTGATTTAATTTCACTGTTTTTCAATGAACTCATCTCTTTGCTCTTATGGGACCCATTGCCGCTCAGTACATATATTTCATAAAGACCCTTATGGAACATTTCACGTTCTGTCTTGCTTGAAACTATAATCTCACAGGAATTGCACAACTGATTGCTTGTTGTTGTTGCTGCAGGTGATGGCTAGCGACAGATTCCTGTGGGAACCTCCCTACATCAGTCACAAGTTTCAACACACTGTCTCACTCTTATATTACTAATTCTTTTGCTGCCGATCCGCTCCCACTGGAGTGTGAAAAAGGAGACACTCCCTTCTTCCATGGAGGAGCAACTTACAAAAACAATGGATTATGTAACAGAGCACAGTGCAGTGCTATAATTATCCATAATATTATAGGGCCTTAGGGTCTCCCTAATTAAGTATGTTTTGCAAACTTTGTGTGTTCTGAGACGTGTTCATTAGACCACCAATGAATTCAAGTAATACTATGGCAGCTGTTCCATTCCATACAGTACATCAGGTGCCTAGAATTTGATTTAAATCCTTCAACTTCAATGCTTGAAGTCACCAGATGGCACCAAACATGCATTTGCAAAAATACATTTGCACTACACAGACTTTGTAAGTTAATTTTTGCTCTCTGATGGTCAGCCAGTGACCATGGCAGAAAATCTCTCTAAAAAAAAAAAAAAAAAACATTATACAGCATGCCCTTCATTATGTCCTGAGATAAGGGCGTCACTGCGTGCAAATAGTTATAACATAGGCGTAATACTACATATCAGGAGCTTTATAGGCCTAATGCAAAACAATAAAATAGAGTGGATATAACCAGTAATATAATAGTCTGTGTGACACAATATATGTTATTATGAAACTAGAAATACCGCCTTGGGGGTGTATGCCTCTGCCAACCAGTCAAGTTGCAGTTTACATCCATGTCAAAACTCATATAATATTTGTAGTGAAGACTTTGAAGGAATTTAATAAAAGGTATTAAATTTGACCTTTGACCTTTGACCACCAAAATCGAATAAGTTCATCCTTGAGTCCAAGTGGACCTTTGTGCCAAATATGAAGAAATGGGACGGACATACGGACGGACAGACAACCCGAAAACATAATGCCTCTGGCCACAGCTGTTGTCGACGCGGAGGCATAAAAAAAAAAAAGAAACCTCAGCTGGACCTGTTTCACTTTTCATCCTTAAAATTATACTAGCTACTGATACAACAGACCAAGCCTGACCAGCTGAATTTGAGATGTCCCAAAATGACTACCATATAGAGGATAAACCCTTCTGACATGACCTCTCCTCTGCTGCCACCCTCAGGGCAAACTTCACAGCTTTACATTTACAGTTTTTTTTATTAATTTTTTGTCAAAGCACTGTTTTCTAATGTTAAGAACAAACTTTAATTGAATCTGAGACTAAGACTGACAATGTTGCCCTTTTTTCATCCATCCAACAATTCTGTTAGTTCTGTAATGTACACTGTCCTTGCAGTTATGTTATGTTCAAGAATGCATACATACATGCAGCAATAAACAAAAAACCACAAGTGTTGACTAGTTTCTTTTCAACTACATTTTAAGGGATATAAACTGACGAAAAAAAGACTTTTAATAGCATTTAATTTGTACAGGCAGTAAGAATTGGGCATCCTTTATCCTGCAACACTTGATCACCCATTTAACACACACCATCATCCTCAATTGATTTATGTCAGAATTAAGCCACATTTCCTCCTTATTTAAGCAGGTCTGTAAATTTAATCACGCTGCAGCCTTATCTTTGCAGTTTCTGTGAAGAGTTTGTAAGTGGCAATTAAGAAGGTGACAAAAGGACAGAATATCAGTGATCTCTATTCGTAGGTTGCTGTAGCTTTTAAAGTGTTATGATGACAAAGATAAATGTTCGCTGAAGATGAAACCATATTTAATTATAGTGGCTGCAGTATCAGTATCTCAACATGTCACTCACATTGCTTTTTTTGTCTGTTGGACATTTTTTCTCGCATTTTCTCTACTTACATCCCTCTCTCAGTCTGTTTTATACAAGGCAAGTGTGTGTCAGGTTAATACTCTGCTGGACTGACACTATAAATTATTTTGGTCAGAATCATATTGTAGACTGTAACAGCCATTGCTAGCCCCAAATCTGAGTTATAGGTGAACAGATACAATATTTAACAAAATATTACTGAACACTACTTTTCAGTCAGAATGCTTGTTTACTGTTTTGTCGTTTCAGCCTTGATTAAACAGTAAATGCTATGTCAGTATGTTGTCACCAGTTAAAGCTGCGCTGCTCTGAAAATAGCTGAGACATTTTGATTTCATAGCCGGAAAAGCACAGATACAAACAATAACAATGATGATGGCTCAGTTCCATTCAAGTATCCAAGGAAACCATACAGGTGAACCATCATGCACTATACCAAGGTTGTGAATTTGGAAAAACTAAATGGGATGCAGCCATAATTGATTGCACATGTGCATTTCCTGCTTTGACATGTCAAAATGTCTCATGTGAAAAAGGTCTGATACAATGTACAGTAAGATTTGTGACAAAAACAGTAGGCTACATCTCTGTAACAATCAAAGACAGGGTGTTTGAACCCATAAATGCACTCAGTAGAAAGGGCCGGGAGGGTGAAAACAGTCCTTACTTTGTCAAATGCAAACTTACAGGTAGCAATATTAAGTCAGTCAGATAAAGTAAAGGTAAGAAGAGGTATCATATACTGTATGCACTTAATATACCACTGAAAAAAAGGTGGATCTCACAGCATCCATATTCCAATACCCAAGGATGATAATTTGCATGTGGCAGGAAATAAAGTCTAATTTTCACTGAATTATTTTATCATCCTCAATTTACATTTTCAGCAATTTGACTCTGCAGGTATTTATTAGAACATGTTTACAGCATACTAAACAATAAAACACAAACACATCATATTATGCACTTTTGCACATATCTACAGGAATGTCCTGCTGATTTTTAATAGCAGGATGTATAATTATGAAATTTTACCAAACAGTTTTTGACTTTATTTATTCTTTAATGTAACCTGTAATATGTTTTCTAATAATATGTACAATATGTTTTTCATGATGTACAAATAAGGATAAGGAGAGCCTCTCTGCTCTTATGTCCATTATCAGACTCACAGTAAAACCTTGTCATCCAATGCTTGATGTCTGGTTTTGTTTTGACCTTTTCCCAGAACCACTCTTTCACTTCCAAATGTGATATCGACATTATGGAGCTCTGGGATGTAGAATTGGCCACTTAGGACATGTGAAAACCACCATGATCATAAATTGCTCCTTTGGCGCTAGCTTAGGCAGATGTGCCTGACTGATTTCAGATTGATATGACTTTGTGCTTCCAAGCATCAGTAAAATAAAATTTCAGCAAAAACATGCATTGGTGCTTAAATTCCTTCTGCTCTTTGATCGTCTGGAGATAAAGGTTTAAGTAATATTTTTAATGTGTGAAAGTGAAAAAGGTTTTGCTTCAGTTAAACACTAACACCTCATGATTTATGGACACATTCACATTCCATCCCATTCAACCCTTTTTTTTTCAGCACTGCATATGAAGTCAACCACTTTGCAGCTCTAATGATGTGCAACATCAATGACATTTCTCCCTCTTGAGGCCACACTTTGAGTCTGTCTTAATCTCTTTATCTCTGCTGTTACACCTGACAATATTTTTCCTGATTCAGTGTTTTGTAACGGGCACTTTTTTGGACAAATCATTTTATAAAACAGTGCCTATCCCAAGCTGTAATCTTAAGTGTATATTTCATTCATAATGCAAAATGTATAAAAATATCTCTCAGCTCACCTGCTGTCACAGGCCATTTTTATGTTTACGTGATGATGTACATAATTTAACAATAGGACATACAAACTCATCCTTGTACAGAATACTGTTTACTGATTTGGAAGTATTTTGATATCATTTGCATAGAGTGTTATTCTTGAAGATACAAATTGTACAGGACACGTGTTCTTTTGCTTGAGAAACCACCAACTCTAAACTCCAACTCCACTAAAAATCCAGGCAAATTTTACAGAACATGCACAACTTGATGAAATGAAAAGGGCAAGTAACTGTGGTTTGTTTGTTTCAAGAATGTCATATTACATTACAGTGTCTATTATTGTGTGGTTTTGTTGTTGTTATTATTATTATTATTATTATTATTCATATTTTAATAATAACTTGGTGATCCCCTGACCTTTCATCTTGCATCACCTACAGATCAAGCTTGTCATTTATCCAGTGAAATATCTCAAAAACGATTGAATTGATTGCAATTAAATTTTATACAGACCTTTGTGGTCCCAACAGGATACATTGCAATAACTTGTGAACAGTGATATCCCAACTTTACCTCTAGCTTCTCATGAGGTTGGCATTTTTACCTTTTAATGAAATGTCTTGACAACTATTAGGTGGATCGCCATGAAATTTGGTATCGATATCCATAGTGCCCAAATTATGTTTTCTAATGACTCTGATGATTCCCCTGACTTTTTCTGTAGTGCCACCATAAAGTTGGATGGATGGCAATGACTTTGGTGATATCCTGACATTTCATCTAGCACCATCATCAGGTCACAATTTCAATTTGTCCAAATCTTTGGTTTATAACAAAATACCTGTGAAACTAATTACATTCCCATTATCCTCTACTGTACTTTGTTTTTAGTTTAGCAAATGTTAGCATGCTAACATGCTAAACCTGCTTAGCGTGAGCATTGTCGTTGTGAGCATGTTAGCATGCTGACATTATCATTTAGCTCAAAGCATTGCTAGCATTACTGTGGACTCTAAGTCTGTGTGCACGCAGAATTTCTGCCTTCATACTCTCATTCACATCACTAGTCATGCTGTAAACAAGGTTTCAAAAAAAGAAAAACAAATTAAACTTTAATATAGGTAGCTGCCCATTTTTCCATGTTAACATTTTATTTCAATACTCAGGCTGTTTTGAGTTTGAACAGATAACAATGATCAGAAGAAGAGAAATTCATGGTCATTAGAGTTGGATACTTTCATTCATTTCCTGATCGTACACAACCCCCGCATGCTTAGACGGACTCTTTGCTCAAGGCAGCACTGCTCAGAATTTTATGATGTGGAGCCATGTGCAATTTCTCAAAAGCAGAAATCTAAAATTCGAGACAATCAGTTAAGCTAGAGATCCAAACACCGGATATAAATACCCCTTTTTAAATATTTTTATACATGTAATATTACTGCTGCATAAACTCTTACAATTTCATCATCCTTTAGAATGGATGAATCTGATTAATCCCTTCAGTTATCAAAATGGTCTTCAAAGGTAAAGGTTCTCAAATGTGGGGTAATGGGCGGGGGTAAGCAGAGGGGGATTATGCAAACTTCACAGTGATTAATTTTGGCCTGAGACGTATCTCCACTGATGGTAGCTGGGAGAGGAGCATATTGATTGATTGCTGCAGGGGGCACGAGGTTCTGCACATTTACTTTTTGATGAATAGGCTGTCAGGGCCACGAACAACCAAATATGGCCCCGTAAATGAATGTTTAAGCGATTATGGTATAAGTGTAAATATTACACATCCATTAAGGAGGATTACATTTGGTGCCACTTTGAAGAGGGGAGGAAATAAAAGGGACAAGCACGCAGAATATACCACAGCAGAGTAGGTGCATGGAGAAATGTGGTTTTAATCTGCATAATGTTTTAGGATTCTAAATGGGAAAGTCCTTGACATTAATCTGTGTGTGCGTGTGTGTCTGTGCATGCTTGCGCACAAGTGTGTGCATGTTTATGTTGGCTGGTGTGTGTTTTCAAGAGAGCGAGGACTGAAGAAGGGGGCTTTAAGTTGACAGAGCATGCCAGTGCATCCACCCGCTCAAATTACCACGCGACAAAACGCATCTGGGGTGTTGCACCGGAGGTGAGAGTAGGAATAAACGCCTGCTTCAAAGATGATTTGTGCTCGGCGTGGATTAATTCCCCCACCTAAGAAAAATCAATAACACCGTGTGCAATAGGAATACATTTGTGTCACCTCTTTGGGAAGAGGAAGCGAAAACACAGCTCAGAAGCAGGTTTAGACAATACACATCAAAATGACTAAAACCCAGCTGGTTAGAAGGCTCATCCTGGAGAGCTGCCAGTAATTAAGGACCCTCTCTCTTTGTCTCTCTATGTATCTCGCTCCATCTCACAGCTCAATGTGAATTAAATACATTCTTTCCAAAATAGCACTTGTGTAATCTTTAACTTTTGAAGCTTCAGCATTTGATCACTCAAAATATGCAAATATATTCACCATCATTCATTGTTCAAGTAAGCACTTTCCATTTCATTTTTGGAATGCAATCCCCTATATTTTCCCCTCATATCAGCGATCTCTTCAAATGAGAGACTGATTATTTTGTTGATTTATAATTATTGGAGAGCATACTTTATTCATAAGCTCACACATAGACGCATGTAAACACAAGCAGCTCACACATACGCACAGAAAACATACACATCATGAACAACGCAAAGAGATACTGATTTCAAACACAAACAGAAATTCCACGGGGAAAAACCCAGCGTGTTTTTCTCCTCAACAGCATGTCAAAAGACTGAAATGAAAACAAATCTGTTATCCTCATTGTGGGCTCATTCTCCTACATTTCTGCTAATTAACAAATGTGAGTAATGTGTTTTTTTCTGTCCTGTAACTGCTAGCTATGTTTTCTGAAAAAAACATCTTGACCTTTGCCCTTTTCAGCCAAGTTATCTTTCAAAGACATTTTCGGACAATATCTGCAAGTGTTCATACAAACATGCAGAGTTTGCCATACATTTCCATATCCCCAGACAGAGCGTCCTCATCCTCGCATTGACTAAATGATAAACACCAGGGCCTCTGTTTGCCACTGATCCTCTGAAGAGAAGACGGACAGGAGATCAATACACTCCCCACCCTCCATCCCATCTGTAGGCATTGGCTTTTCTTCTGTTCAACACACCCCCCCTCCCCCCCCAACCGCACTCTTTCCCCAAATTGTCGCTCTGTCATCGCATCCTTCATCAGCCCTCATGCGGCCTCTCTGACGGCTCGATCCTTTGCCTTTCACTCGCACGCCCACAACCCTGTGCCGCCCTTCCTGCCGCCCCCACCTTCCTCTCCTCCGTCCTGCTTTATAAGAAATATAATCCCATTGATCCAAAACCCGATGTGAAGTGTTGATCTGTAAACAGACGAGTGCTCAATAAGAGCTGTCCAGTCCTCTAGAGAGGAGATGGAGGGATGGAGGGTGTTGGGGGGGGGGGGGGTATTCGAGGTGCAGCTGGAACTGGAGAGGTGTGCTTGTGAGAAGGGCTGCTGTGAGAGGAGAGAAAGTGGTGATGGTGGTGGTGGTGGTGCTGGGGGGGGGGGGGGGGGGGGGTCTTAGTATCTGTGTGTCTTGGAATCATTTATCAGTTTTATTGCTTTCTTGTCTTGTTGCTGGCTGCCATCGCCCCTCACCTGGCCCTCCTGCTCCCGCTAAACCTCGCTCCCATCCCTGCTGCAGCTTCACTTCGATCAAACTATGTTCTACCCATGCAATTAAAAGTCTGCAGCTCAGGGTGAACAGATGAAAGGTGTGACATTTTGCTTTTGACTGACGATGAATGCAGAGTGACGGGCTGGACAGACGCATCCAGGCAAGGATATGGATTTATTTTTTTTTCCTTATGTTCCCACACTCTTCCCACAACCCCTCCTCCTGCCTTCCCTGTTGTCTTATTTGCCTCTTTCTGAGGTGATGGGGCCTAGCTGTAAGGGAGTGTGCCCCACACCCCACCTCATCCTAAATCATTACTTGACAGTTTAAAAGGGCACAAAGCAATGGATGGCTTTTTTTCTCTGTGTTTCCATGGTTATTTTCTTTCTCTTAACCCTTTCTCTTTTGTGCCTTTGATAAAGTGAGTGGGTCTATCTGTACTTGCGCTGCTTCTGTGTCAAGGTCATTTGTCACTGAGAGAGTGAGGCACAGACTCTCTAGCCAGATGGAGGGTTTTTCGCTGGCTGATGTCAGAGGAGCAAAATTAGGATTTTTTCTGGCCGTTACATTTTTAGTACACTGAGTCAGTGGTGTCGTTAGAGTCTCACTATACTAGAAAAACAGGATTTACCTCTCGCATCTAAACTAAATTTAGGTTAACATGGTCTATCTAGAGCTACAGGTGGGGGATGCCTGTTCAGCAATGGCTTTTTGTGGTCAGGCTATTGATGTAGAGCATCCCTAGCTTTAGAGTGAGCTTCAAGGTGTTACTAACATGGTCAAAGTCAAAACAACTGAAATATACAGCAATAACCATAAAATGCTGGAGAAAAATTAAGAAATCCAATCCACCTTGAAAATATTAATGAACTTACACAATTAATTGCATTCTGGCTGTGTATTCAAATTGATTTTATTCATATACAGAAACTGCAGTCATGTCAGATGGCACATTTTTAGACTGCAAGCACAAATTCAATGTAATTTTTTTTAATACCTTGTTAACCTTGATAACCTTTTTCTAATGATCAGTCAACAATCTAGAAAATGTATTTTGATTAATTGGGCACTGAAAAAAAAAAAGTGCTGGCCGGCATCATTGATCTTTACTCCAACATCGGTACATTCATGGACACACCCAGAGCATTGATCGGAACATTTCAGAGAACAAACAGAGACGTTAAGGTCAAAGGCACATTCTTGCTAATGACCTGTAAAACAAACTGTACTGTTAAAAGGTGACATCAATACTAAGACCCTGAACTCTTCTAACCCAGGTCCCCAACAGAGTGTGTGCCCGCATGAAAACTCTCCATCTTTGGGTTATTTAATCCAAATCCAATCAGACTTCAAATGCAGCAGCTTGGACATGCTGTGTGAAACAGGTGTGCGCAGAATGTACACAGTTCTGTTTGAAAATCTCCTCATTACACAAAACAGCTGGGAGGAGACAGGCTGTCTGCACACCTCACTCTTTATGTGTATAATCAGTTGATTTGGTTTGGGTGACACTGAACAAGTGTGTAAAGTGTGAGCTCTCGCTGTAAGCATGCCTTCAACATGAGCACACAATCCACACGTTCAGCCCAACTCTTCTTACTGTGGCTCACTGCGTCTTTGAAATGTTGCGAATACTCCAAACATGTCGCATACACAGAGATCAGCAGATCTCATTCTGCTCTAAAATGGGGTCAGCGGCGGTCCAAGGTGCATGCTGTGCACACGCGAAGAGTTGTTATTTCCAGTTTGACCTATGACTCGTCACACAACCGGCAAGAAGAAGCTTTTTGACTCACAATTAAGCAGAGATAAAAAGAGAAAAAACAATCCATCTTGGTATAGATATGACATGACATACATTGTATTTAAGTTGTATGCATGAGACAAAAAATGTCTCTATCTATTGAATTACTGGACAAATCATAAGTGGCAAGCCATCCATCACACACCAACATGACCAATCTGGACCATTGATCCACCATTGTTCCCAATCAGCAATAATCAGGTGGCTCTCAAGCTTAAAGCTCATCATGCTTCAGATCCCAACCTACTGTCCCACTTTCTAAAGGTAACAAATGAATTTCCATATGGGGAGAGAGTAGCAGAAATTATTTATATAGCGGTAAAGTTTGAAAATATAGTAGATTGGTCCAAGAAATGCTGGCAAAAAACAAACCTCACTGATCAAACAATGTGCAGTAATACTATTGCATAATTAGAACAACAAATTATCATCTAATGTGAGAGGTTTATCAGACATATGTTTTTATTTGTTTTGAAAATGACTAGAGTGTTGCTAAACTTGTAAGTTATCCAGAAAAGATTATCTCATAGAAGAGCAGGAGCCAAAGAATTTAATAAACAGATTTCCCCCCAAATCTGTGCTCAAACTGGATATTTTATTATTATGGTTGTTGAGGCAGCTGTAACCTTCTTTTATTGCTGTTTTATTGTGCCGTCTTGGATAAAAAAATGTTGTCTGCTGTTACAAGTATGACATATTGGCGTCTCTAACATTTCTGAACAACTTCTTATTGGCTGCCCTGCTTTAAAAATTTGTGGTCTTGACCAGTTTTCTGCTTTTCTTCTTATTCTGTGGTTTTGGCTATTAGGTGAGCAAGCAGGTGCCCAAGCACTTGATGGCCTTTCTTCTTCTTTTTTTATTATTTTGACTCAAAATTGCACAGTGAAGTGATCAGTGCATGCAGTGTTCAAATTATACTGTGAGGGACAGCTGCAGGAGGGAAGGCAGAGGAAGAGCCTGCTGCATTATACCGCTGTCTTATTTTTTGTTTATTCTGAAATTTTGTTTTTGTGGTTGACCAGAGGTGTGCGGTCAAGAAGAGCAGCAAGGTTTTCACTTATTTTCACACTGACAGGAGGTGATGGTGGGAAAGAGTGAGTAGGATATATGTGTTCTTGTTTGCAGCCTGATCTTAAATCCCCACAGTTTATGTATATAGTGCACAAAGCAATACCACACGAAAGCAGCCCACAGTCACGATACATAGAAAATACCCTGCACATGTCTAGACAAGTCATGTTATATGAATTATTGGCAATAGATAAAGTCAGCCGCACTGACCACTGCACACATTTAAAACTACAGAGGACAGACATTGGAGTTTAATTCGATTTTAATTATTCCTTAAAGGCTATCATTCATTGCGCAACAGAAATGCTGTAGGATAATGGTTGGATATGATTGGGTGTTACTGTCCAAACAGCTGTGAATGAGCCTATTGCATATTGAGCATATTGAAAACAGCTGACGCCAATCAGCCAGTACAAGCACAACATCAGTGCTCTGCTTGAACTAACGCTGCATTTATACTGCTGCCAGTCAGCAGCGCTTAGACTAGTTTTGGAACAGACTTGGCCCTGGGATTCATTCCAAGCATAATCAATATACTGTACAGTATATAAATTTTTATTTCCCTCGATGACCTTGAGTGTAATGAGTGTTTCAGTCAATTAAAATGAGTTTTGTCAAAAACACATTTTGCTTCTTCTTCAATATATGTTCACATATTTACCCTCTGGAGCATGTAATATTTACCCTCTCCCTTTCTGACATGTCACAACTTTAAATAGGAACTCTCTTGTTATTGTACCAAAAAAATATTCACATTCAAAATCTAATAGATGATTCCTGCATGCTTGATCTCCTAGATAGTGTAATCACCTCCATCAAGAAATGACTGCAACTGCCAGGCAGACCCTAGAGTCAGCTTAACAAGTAGACAGATGGCTGTGACAGAAAAATCATAGTCGTGCAATATTCATGAATATTAATTGGTGGGTATGTGGATTGAACTAGATATGTGTTATTCTAGTATTTTCAACTATCAACCAACAAACAGCCTTGTACTGTGATGGCTCTTAGGACATTTTTGTTTGTCTGTTTCTCTCCTAGAGCTGTGAGATAAAGCTATTGCAGGTTTGATGAAGGAAGAGAAATATCCTGTGAGTCTTGTGAAATAGGCATGAGGCAGGCAATTCAAATCTGGAGTTGTTCTTGAAACCTGACCAGTACAATTCAGGACAGTTCCCAGAAGAAGAAGAAAGGAAAACGTCTTATTTATTGCACCCTGGGTTTTACATCCACCTTCAGAACTCTGTTTCACTTGAGTATTGCTGCAAGATAGACTTGGTCATTTTAAAAAAGAGCACAAAAACAGTATTGGGGAGACAAACAGGGAGTGGCAGAGACTACTGTTCTTAGTGATTGATTGGCTATTGATGATAGTAAACGTTCCGGATCTGTTAACACAATAGCTACATGGCAACACAAACAAAGTCAGAACAAATCTGCTCGCTGTGAGTGAAGGTGACATTGGCACAAGAAAAACGAATGTCATAGGACTGAAAGTACCATAATGTAAAGCTTAGTAAACAAGAATTGGCAGCTCTTTAGTTTTTGGCTCTTGGTTTTCCTCTAATCATCAGTTATTCTAATGATGATATGCTTTCCTTTAAAGAGACCATATCATTATGTAGTATAAAACTGACAAAAAAGTGACAAGATACAGTTGGTAGGTACTTCCTAATTTATCTGAATTTCTAATAAAAAGCAACAAAATGGAACATTAAATACATACAAAAAGTAAAATTTGGTGATGTTCATAAGAAGATGTTAATTTTGTAAAATAATTTGAAAGAACTTCTGTGAACTTTGAAAACATGAAAATGTGTGAAATGATAACTGGATAAAAGACTCTATTTCTTATATCTTCTCAATAATTTCATGTTTTTTGCTTTCCAAATGAACATCTTCTCTACAGTTCTAAATAATACAGTTCTTTCTAGGTAATAGCAATTAACACACACAATAAATAAAGCTACGTTTGTGTAAAAAACTTCTGGCGTGGGACAGATAAATTGCGTGCAACACTTACACTGATGACTGATATTGGGACGCTTCACTGGTCTTTAGTCTCTATTCACAGCTTGTGCTTGTCCTGGAGAACAAAGGTGTTCAACAAAGAACAAGAGGAAATCCCTCAGAGGTAACCTCTACACCAGTGCCTGAGGCTAGAGAATAAATACGCAGCGCCTTTTTACTCACTTACCTTTTGATTTCTTTGATTGTCTTCAGTCTCCACTACACCTCCCTACAGGCTTCTGAGCTTTAACTGAAGGACTTTGATGCTGCAGGCTTTAGTTAATTGTTTTGTTCACTTCAGAATTCATTGAGTGTGTGCGTTTGCAAGTGTGTGCATGTTTGTGTGTGTGAGTGGATGTGGATGACAGGCCATCTTTTCAGCCAAAGGAATCTGGGGAATAATCTCCAATTGATCCAGTAGAACTCCCAGGCTGTTTTGGCACCTGCCCAGATGGCAGACCTTAAAATATCAGTTTCCTCACAGAGGTTAGAGCGCGAGAAAGTGAAACACCAGGCTCCATAATAAAACTCACACTAACACATTGTCAGAGGAGAGTGAGAAAGATGTGCA
The DNA here is from genome assembly GCA_038419695.1 of Scomberomorus guttatus. NCBI lineage: Eukaryota > Metazoa > Chordata > Actinopteri > Scombriformes > Scombridae > Scomberomorus > Scomberomorus guttatus. The sequence continues at coordinate 3,710,595 of CM076459.1, forward strand.
ATGCGTAGGTATCGTAGGCCTGACGTTGTTGTAGAGCTTTGATTATGCAGCCTAAGTATAAAGAGAAAGATACAGAATAGTTGGAGAATTTGAAATAAAAAAATATTTATACACCCTAAATATTTACAGTCATTTCAGGAGCTGACAAGACATGTCAATGCATGCTAAAGATGTTTTGCTGGTAAGACACTTCACTTTGTATCCTCCATTGTTTAGTCATTTACAAACGGTTTCTATGCCAGAGTAGCATTTGCTTGGCTGTGAAAAAACCACCTACTGTATGCTCTACTATTTTCAAACTACCCAAAAAAGAAAAGCTCGAAGCAGTTCTAATGCGATATCTATACAAAGAAGAAACACGGAGGGGGTAAAAGATTATAATATAATAAATATTATAATCCTATTTCCATGCTCATGTATTAATTGGAGTAATTTGAGTATTGTTTTATATTTCTACTGATTAACTTGTCAGTCATCTGTAAAGCTGCACTAACCTGCGTGAAATACAAATAAAGTATTGGCCATAATCAGTGCAATCATGCGCATGCATATTGAACACAGTCAACATCTTTTACATCACATTTACCAAAGGCAGTATTTTCATGTGGTGCATTGGGACTGCATTGACATGTTTCACCTGTTAGGTAGAGGTGGTGATGAGGACGGTGCAGCAGACTCTGTGTTTGACAACAGAGATACATCCTCTGTGAATTGTCTTCTGCCGTCAGCCTCGGACACTTTACTTGGCTCCAACTCCATCTCTCCTATTCAGGTCAAATAGGCAATCTGTTTGTCCCTACTATATTCACCCTTGTGATGGGCAGCTAATTAATCACAATTGTGCAGGCCTTTTATAACTTCTTCCACCTTCCATCCCTTTGTCCATGTGTTGTCTTTTTAGCTACGCAAGCAGTGTAGCTCTGGGGATGGTAATGTCAGTTGGTCTGTCGGTCCACTTTGGTACAGAGTGAAATATCTCAATAACTATATAATGGATGAAATTTGACATATCTGACTTTTCATCATCCCATGAGGGTCAGCTGTACATTTCTTATTTGGCATCCATCCAACAATTTTGTTTTCTGGTGTGTAATAAGCATTAAAGGATATGGCTGCTGATTTTCTATATTTTTCTTACTGTCAGCAAATCTTATGTGCAGACCCAAATCAACAATTAATTGATCCTACTTACAAGTATTGTGTGTGTATCCGAAGCCTGATGAATAAGATATCAGGCTTCGGATACACACACAATATTTGTGAATACTTGGGATCAATTTGTTGTTGGTTTGGCTCTGCACATGAGACTTGCTGACAATAAGAAAAATATAGAAAATAGCCAGCCAAGTAGTAATTTTACCCACCATATTCCATAGTGTAAGATCATAAAGAGGCTTGTTGCACATTCTTGTGTTTATAAGCAAGTGTGAGCATATACAAAGAAGATTATTATTTAGTACTAGCAATGTGTGCACAGGCTGTATGCATGACTCAGGTCCACAGACATAATGATGTTTTGATTATTGAGGTAATGTCTGTCTGAGAGTGTTTTCTTTAAAAGCCTGAACTGAGAATCAGCAGCATGATGTTTGTGATTTAAATGAAAGTGACACTGGACAGACAGTCAGGCCGTCTCTGTGAAAGAAAAGGAGAGGTAGAGGATGCCAAAAACAGAGAATGAGAGAGAAAGCGGGAGGCAGACGGAGGCAGGGAAGAAAAAGATGGGCAGATGAAATTACACCTGCAGGTCTGTTAGCTTTAGCAGCCAGAGTCTAACAGTGTGATGTCCCATAACATACCCCAAGGGTCCGTAAGGAATAAAGAGTGAGTAAACCTCACATATCAAAGTTTCTTTTCTCTCACACTCCTGTTATTGCTCCTGTGCCTCTCCTTGACAGCCCTGTGATTCATTTCCTCCTGCCTGAAAGACGGGAAATGAATAGAAAGCTTGGATATTGTCAGCGGCTAAATGGGAAAGCAGTTGCTCTGGAGACACAATGCAGGTGCAGGTAAGAATGGTGAGTTCAGTTTAAAATGCCACTCAGTCCCACTACACAGCACACAGCAGCACCTGTCTCACATGGCTGAGGACAAAGGAGGGATGGTTGATTGGGTGTATAACATTCACACATCAGCATGGTTTATGTTTGAGTGGGATATTCATCTCTCTGCTGTCAGTCTGCAGAATCCTGACACTTTGTTATACACCTGCACCAGTGAAAGAGAAAGCCTTTTTCCACATTTGCATGTAACTAAGAAGAATACAACTGACCTAAGAGTTTAACCTCAAGAACAAAATGGCAACTGATCAAGTCTGTGCATTGGCTGCAAGACAAATCTGGTGAGATTTTCAGGGGTGCATGTGGGTTGTGCATACCCACAACATCTTTGATGTTTCCTTAACACCTACTTAGATGTATGTATCAGTGCTGAATCATCAAAACACACACATATTTGCTCACATACTGACACACTCACGCAGCAATATTTTACAGTATGGTAAAAGAATATCACACAAATTAGGTACAAAACTGAAATGTGCATAATAGCTTTGGAAAGTGAGAGGAATTACTTTGAGCTCTCCAAGTGGAAGTAAAAGTCCTGTTCATTTTCTGAATGGACAATGTTAGATGACTGGCAACTGGAGCACCTCCATGGCTTGGGTGGGCATGAAACTCTCCCAGTTGAAACGTCAATATAGAAGATGACCAACTGCATTGGAAAATACCTGCTTTTTTGATAAAAAAGTGAAAGATAAATGCCTGTGTACATGAAAGCGTAAGAAGAAGTTATGGACTCCCAAGGAGCATTTCGATAAAAATCATCCAATCCCTGAGCTTAAAATTCTGTTTTGTGCTGCTAATGGCGACCAGAAGACGATAGAGGATAGAGGAAGAGGATTAAAATTAAAATGTCTAAATGGTAATTTACAGCGGAGCTGTATTATTTACAGTGGCTCAAAGCTATAAGGACTCAATGTAAACAGCTCAAGGGTGTGATGCTCAAGAATACTGAGCCATACTTTAGGTCATTGAGCCTTGTGATGTGTCTGAGTGGGGCTGTAATCCAAGCAGCTTCCCTGAAGTACATTTGAGATGATCAGGATTAACATATCAGATTCAGAAGAACACTGCTTGTATGTTTTGAAAAAATATGGATGCGTGCTCTCAAGCCTTGTTAGAATAATAGATTTCATGTGACTTAAATGTCTCCATACATTTTCATTAGAGTGAGCGTCAGGCCACACAGTGCTAGGATGACAGTAATACACAATGACAGGCACAGAGCGACCAGTGGACGTCCAGAATCTGAACTAGGGGCAACACTACAGGATGTGGTCTCAGACAGGGTAGATGATGCTGTTTGTGTTCGGCTGGTTCAGCACAGTTTGTGACCTTCTCGTCACATGTGTGCTCCACGGGGCCTCATTCTTTGTTTGTGATGGTATTGGTCTCACTGGGGTGTGCCGCTCAGCATGGCTGTGCCTGAGGTGGCTACCCGCTGGGATTTGGACTCTTCCAGATGTGAGGGAGTGAAATTAATGTTCGTCAAGCTAAAAACAACACTCTCTTCTTCTTTCCTCATACTCCACCAGTGGTCGAGCACTGAAAGATGACATTATATTTACATATTGCACTGTTTTGTTTCTTTGCATGTCTAGCAGATGTGTGTACTGTGTTTACATGATACTGTTCAATTTGAATTCTGATCTAGCTACGTGGATAAATGCATATGTTTGCATAGATTGGTTCAAAAATAGATTTAGACTTATGATTATACTTGAAATCAGTGTTAAGAAGGGGAATAGCGTTGGATAATAGATACAAGCCATATTTTGAGTTTTCAGTAGACAAAGATATTTTGTTCCATAAAATGTAAATGTAGAAAACACAATGTATGAAGGAATTAATTAACAGAAATCTATTCTTATGAGCCTTAATGCAAGTTCATTGAAGTATGGCTATTTGCCTGATGTTTTCAAGTGATTTAGAGCAGTACAGCTTTATGGCATCCCTCATTTTGTGCGATAATTCTTTTTTTGCTCTCTGCTGTCTTTTATTGGCTCAGGGTTGCAAAAACCAAGGTTGTTTTATTGCGAGAGAAACCCTTCAGACCTCTGCTTTGAGTAAAGCTGGCACTTTTTAGGCTGCTTACACCGTCTATTAAGACTTCCATAGACACCACAGCCTTTTTTCTAGACTAAACTGTATTGTTAAATCAGTCCCTCAGAAACTTGTGAAGGTTTTTGTTTGTGATTATTGCGTCGCAAAAAAATTACTGAATTTGCAAAGGCTTTAAAAAAATATGTAATGTTTGACCTTTTTGTGTTATCTTGCAAAGACCTGCAGTAATGTTAGTGGAATAAAAATGAAATGTTTCAAGAACTCAAAAGAAATCATAATACTTAGAAAGAAGTCATAATAATAGTTCCAGTGGGAGTAAAATCAACTTTTAACTTGTATATAAACTATACAGTAACACAAGAAGCACAAAATAAAACACATTTCCCTCCACCAAGATATTGTTTTGCATGTTGTGCGAGGATTGGACAAGTTCTATGTTAATTAATGCAACCGTAGGATCGCTGATTTCTGGAGGGATTGTTGAATGCCTCATGTCTGTGATGAAGACAGACAAAATGGTGAAAAGCAGAAATGAGCTGACTGATTTATTGAAATGGGAGATTGCTTAGCTGAGAGAGAGCAGCAGTGGTAATTCAGTGAGAAAAAAAGGTCTTGTGTCCAGCTCTGTGCAAGACAATAGACTGAGGGATGAGACCAGGGAAACAGCACACGGGGAATGGATGCATCAAGCATGACAAAAGGTTTGTGTAATGATGTCGTTTGCAATTACCAACCTCTGTCACCCTTGGGTGTCATGTATGAATTTTCATCCTGAACAAAAAGACTCAAGTGGGCAAGATCAGTCATAGAGATGCATCACTGAACTGGGCTGATTTCACTGCTGCTGTCCTGCTAACTGTGTAATCGACATTTGTTTGCTGATTTTTTTAATGTCACGTACAACACTTTCAAACTACTGTACTACACTGTGAGAGAGAGAGCGTGCATTATATTTGGCGACACTGGGGATTACATGTAATTCTTGTCTGTGCCAGAGCCTGCTGCCACAGAGTCAGGCTGACACTAGATTTAAAAGTCTTCATGCCGGGATCCTGAATTAAACATTGCATGCATGCCATCCTCAATCTGTGCCCCTTCAAACATTCCAAGAGTGTGTAATTAGTCACATGGAGCTGTTCTCTCTTTCGTAGACTGAACACACACAAGGCTAAAGTCGGGATTACCGCATATGGACAAAGTGTCCTACAAAGAGGAAGGACAATTATGACTTAAATCTCACAGCATCACTTCTGAAAAACGTTTTCCCAACTTATTTTGCTGCTGCTGCTTTTAGACAATCAAGGCACCTGTCAATTACTGGAAAAACACTTGCAGGGAAGATGACAGAGCATCCAGTCAGTGGAGACACTGCGGAAAAGTTATTCTGTTTCAACCATGATGCATGGTAGTGTGGATTCATGACAACCCTCTGAAGAAGAGAGATCAAGATCTGTGCTTCTGGTGCCACAGAGTCAGAAGAGTCAAGTAGCCCCCTGTAGACGAGCCATATGGCCTAGGAAGAGTTTCATGGGTGTATATGTGTGGCAGCAAGCACCATGCCAGTCCCTCTGCTGATTTCTCATTATCGAGGAATAAATAGAACAAGACAACAAAACAGTGGCCCTGTTGTGTCATAGCCATTCTGACTTCGGTGTGAGACAGATGGTACAAACTAAATAGCAAGATTTGAATAGTTGGGAAACTGGGCAACAGCGCTAAGCACAACAAACAACAAACTGTGATGAAGAGAGCACTCTATTCTGCCCATTTTCTCCACATTTTGTGAATAACACCATAATTTTCTTTTCATGTCACCTGTTTTATTCTGCATAGCCATGTGTCACTTTTAACAGCAATCAGAATGACTGCACCCACACTAGGTCGTGCTTTATTGCCTGTGCAAGAAGAGAGTGTGTTTGTGGCAGTGGCGTGGGTGGCTGTAGGGGAGTCACAGGGAACAACAGATGCCAGGTCTCCTCCAAGGTGGCTGACAGGCAGGCAGGCAGGCAGGCAAGGCAGACAAGCGCAGGATGCAAAAAGCTGAGGCAGAGAGGCTACCTGTAAATATAGCACAGCAGCTCAGAAGTTTCGGTTTCCATTAAATAGCCATGTATTTCCCAGCTCCTGGCTTTATTGCACCGTTGCTTCGGGAGTGTGAGCCCAGGAGGCTCTTCAACATTATTAGCAGCTCACAGTACATAATCCCACAGCAGATTCTCGTCTATCTTCAGACCAGACCGAGATATATAGAGAGAGATGAGGAGTGAGAACAGGGGGGAGAGGGGCGGGTATAGAGTGGGAGACGAAGGAGGGGTGGATACCAGTCTTTGTGGGTACAAGCAATTGACGCAAAGAGTCAGAAAGAGAGGCAGACATACATTGTAAAATCTTCATGCTTCTCATCGTGCTGTCAAGCTAATTCATTGGCAGACACCAGATGGTGGTCTGTCTCCAAAGGTCCCATCTGTCTTACTAAGTCATGAGGCCAGACACCGTGCCAGTGCCCTCCTCTGCCATTCCCTTAGAGGGGGGTGAAGCCACCTCATTCGGCCTCCCCGATGTCTCGGCCTGGTTACACTTCTGATGCTGCTGGACACTCTCAGGTGCTGTCTGCTACCAAAGAAACTGAGTGGGGCTGAAAATGGGCAGATATCCAAACTTTTTAAAACAAAACATTAGTTGTTGTTTGTCAGAGGAAATATGAAAAAAAAATAGCTTTAACTCCCAAACAGCCTCCATCTTCATGTGCACAATCAGAAAACAAAACATAATGGGGTTTAATGCATCATGTTCAAAGGTTGCACAGTGAATCTGGCCTCGCAGACCAGACACTGACTCATCACTATTATACAATATGGGAAAAACACATTATCTACAAATGCAGGACAAAACAAATTCATACTAATCCTTGTTCAGTGTGTCATCTGTAGACATTTACTTGTTCTTTTAAATTTCTCACAAGGTGGCAGACAGCCTATGTATGTGTGATTTAATGAACAAATTAATGAAAATGTAAACAAGTTGCTTTCTGGAGGTTCTTTGCATCTAAAGATGCTTCAGTCTGATCAACTTTACTCATCACCCACAGCGACCTCAGAGATTTGATCAAAAGAAATTTTAGTGAGGTATGGTCACTTCTTCACTTACAAGAGGTGACAAACTGAAACAACAGCTATTAAAGGGGACATATCATGCACATTTACATGTCTATGTTTTTAATCTGGAGCTCTCCTGGAATATCCTCCCATGATTTACAGTTCAAACGTCTGCCATGCAACAAACTATAGTATTAGGATTTCACTACTTTTTCTCATCCTTTACTTATCAAATACATCCGTAAATGTTTGAGCCAAAATTCGACCCGAAATATGGGAGTGGACGAGGCAAACAACACATGGAAAAACCTTAGCAACAACCTTAGCAACAACGGCTACGGAACGGATGGTCATTTATGAGCCGCCTCAGTTTGTCGGCAAGGTAGAAAAAACTGTCGCAAACGAAACGTTCAGAGCATGTCGAAGCCTGGGCTTTTGACTTACTTTCTATATACATTAACATCAAGTTTTTAACTGTGACCATGCAAAAATATCCAACATCATAACAGTATATAAATAACAGAAAATCACAAAAAGCATAATATATCTCCTTTAGATTAGTGAGTGAGCTAAAAAAAATGTTTTGAGGCTTTTTTGTCCCATTTGTATAATGATCAGACAGCTCAAAAATGAGTGTGCTTTGTGTGGTTGTTTTTAATATTCTTGCTGTCACTTGGGGTAAACAACATAAGGACTGACTGTAATGCTGACCGAATTAATGCAACTAAAACAGTACAAACTTGTCTTTAACAAGAACTATAAGGCCTTTGATAAAAAAAAAAAAAAGTATTTCCATATCTGAGTGCAAAAGAACGAGGAGAAAGGAAGGCGCAGGGCACAAACTGGAATTCTACACAGTCTGGAAAGCTACACAGTCACATGAAAATCTGTTATGTTCTTCAAATAGATGAGCCATCAGGATGCCTGCATCCTACAATTAGAAACTGTACACACCAGCTAGTCACACACTGTGTTGTTGACATCCTGTGTCAGAAGGTGAAGATACAATCTTAATATCCTTCAGCGAAATGTCTCATTAACATGGGTAACTTATGTGGTAGTCACGATGCGTGGCACCAGCCTGTTATTAGATAATCACTAGATTAGAAGCAGCGAGGGATAGGATGTCTGAGAACAAGAATGGCATCACAACATCCCTCATACTACAGGCTTTTCTGATATATTGGATGTAGAGAAATGTGTTTCTATAGCACACCTCATCATCCTGAAGGGACTCTCTGTACACTCCATGATTATAGGCCATTGATGGCACAAAATAAACAGTCTCAAACCGTCAAACCACCCCACTTGCCTGACTACTTGCTCTCCTCCTTTTAGTTTGTCATGTAGAACCTGTAATCTTGCCCACATGGTTTTGCACTTTTGCTCTCCTTCTGAGGATCTGAATTTAAGTTTGGAGGTAATACATTTGCTGAAGTATTGTAGGGGCAAGAAAGTAACTGGGGTCTGTGTTATTGGGCACCACTTTTGAAAGCAGTGTTTCAAATAGGTAGCCTTCTCCTAAATGGTTACACACAATCACAGTTCTTCATTTGTGATATAATCTGTGTGAGAAGGATGAACGTGAAGAGGATGACGTCTTTTAAAAAAATGTGCGCTGACTTTTATCCAACCATATCATTATATTTATTAATAAAAAATGAATCAATACAAGTATCCTAACAATCCATTCCTCTGATAATGATAGTAATTACATTCACTTTATCTTACTTAAAGGGTGACTCCATCTGCGTTTTTTTCAGGGTTGTTCAAATGGAAACGCCCACTCAGTCGTTAGCAAAAAGCAGTGAAGTGGGTTAGAGCGCTGATGCAACCCCCCCCCCAACAACAACACACATGCAGTCTGCTGACAGTGTCTTCCTAACATACTCACCCGCTGTATGTTAGAGCATGAAAAATTGTCCTACTATGAGTGATGTCACAGCACTGGGTCTGAGTGTGTGAGATGTTTATAAATCCACCAGAAGGAGTGGAGGGACAGGCATTTGCTGAGTACCGGGAGCTCTGGAGGAGCAGAGCCGGGAGCAAAGCTGGAGCTTCAGAACGAATAACACCCGCGAGTCACACCGGATTCTGCTCTGATCTGGAGCCGTTTGCTGGTGGGAGGAGAGCTCAGAGTTTACTTTTTAAGCTTTGAGCTGCTGCAGCAGCAGTGAGTGCTCCGTCTGTGAGTGTCTGTGCGTCTGTTAGCACGTTTAGCAGAGCAGCAGCAACAGTGAGCGCTCAGTCCATCTCTGTGGCTACTGGCTAGGCGGGCAAGGGGGTTTATTTTGGTTTATATGTAGCAACGTCTTTATGCAGAAACCTACGTCAGGTCAAAAAGTAATGGACCCGCCCTTTCAGTACCAAAGATAATTATGGAAAATCAATAATTTTGACACCAGCATCGACTCTAAAGCACAAAAGTTATGTACATATGTACAAAGCACATGAATCCTGTTGTATGTGAATGTCATTGCTTTACATGAACTGTATCTTGCCTCCCGACTCCCCCGTGGCCAAAGCCTCACTGGACTGGCTGCTCTGCTGTTCGGCTTGGCACAATCACCACTTGCCACTTAGCATCTGACCAGTACCATCTCAGCAGCATTTTACATCTTCTCCACTTATCCACCCACCCACCCTCTTCTTGCTCTCTTCCCCACTCACTTTATCCCACCCCTCCACTCACCCTTCTCTTGCACTCTGCAGCAGCCTCTCTGCTGGCTGGTATGACATTTGCCATTTAGATGAGGGAAGGGGGACAAAACTCTTATCCAAACTCTGACCTTTTCTCCCCTCACATTCACAGCCAATTTCGCTGACTTTCAGAGACTAAAAATAAAATTCGAGATGACACACGATTGCATATGTTGTATGTAATTGACTTGTGTTTTGAGTTTGTTTGAGCTTGGTTTCTCTATCCAGTGATTTTTATCTATTAACCTGTCTGAATACTGCACCTAACTGCCTTATTTAATGCAGGTAACTGCAGCAGCAGCAGTAAAGGTTAATGAATGCTCATTGAATGCCACATGCCATGGGCCGCTTTGGGGCATTATGTATTCAGCTTATTCAGTGGTTTGTCCCGCTGATGATCCACTATACATTTCATGTCCACAGCAAAGCTACTGGAACATCCTCTTGAGACAATATAAATATCTCATTATGTCCAGACTACATGTGAAGGACAAGTTCTTAAAGTTTAAACCCACATCGTTATTTCTCTAATATATTCTAACAGCAACTTTACTGCCAGAGCAGTTAAACAACTATTATAATCAGGCAGACTATCATTACAAGACTACTAATTTAAGTGGCAGAGTTCAGAAGTGTTTTCTAAGATAAGGCTTACCTGAAATGTCAAAACAAGAGCCATCCAACAATCACCTCATCAAAGCTGTGATCTCCCTTTCCTTCCCTCCAGCAGCAGCAGTGGCAGCAGCAGCAGGGTGCTGGTGACACATATGGCCAATTATAGGTGGAAGTGGAGAAGATGATGTGAGCTGAAAGCTTGTTCACACGTGCCGGGTGTCCAGACGGCCAGGGGCTGCGTGGTGGAGGGCCGTGGGAGAGAAAAACTTATCAATAGCTGAGCTCTCCTTTCCTCTCCTCTCCTCTCCTTTCCTCTCCTCTCATCCGCAGGTCTGTGGCAAATCAAAGACTACTTTTTAGCCGATCAATACTGCCCCTTAACTTCCTTTTATTACTCCACAGCCAGAATAAGGGTTACAGAGGGAGATGCAATATTCAGTTCATAAATCATGCAGTAAAAAATGTCAGGGGGGTAATTGTGGTTTTCTAACACCCTTTAAAGGGAGGCAGATTTTATTAGTGGGTTAACGTCGCCGGGCGACCCTCATTCCTTCTCATTATGGGCTCATGGAGGCATCATCAAACCTTAAACGTTACAAGGCTTCTCAGCGGACCCTGGCCTCATTTCTCAAATACACACCTCTGCTGAACATGCAGATACGCAAAGTGAGTGGCACTAAACATGATGTACTTGCACAAGAAAGCTTTGTTTATTTGGAATACATGACAGGATTGTCCTGATCAAACACATTGTCTGAGCTTTTTCATTCTTAATCATTGATTTGTTTTGTGTATTACTTTCTTCACTGTTAGTTTCCCAAACAAATAAAAAGGATCTTTTCTTTGCACAAATACATAGCACAAATAACTGGAATGATTGCCTCATTAAGGTGCTACAGAGTACTATTTTCTATAAGTCTTACTCCCTACTATCTCTCTGTTTGTACCTTCCTCTGTCTCCAATGAATTTCAATTGGCCAATAATTTCCCACCATATCCCAGAGTTACAGCATTTTTGTCACATCTTTTAGTGATTAAATGGATCGATTTCTGTTCTCTGTGGGTGATTAATCCCACAGGGTTAGAGAGATTACAGAGAGGGAGCCACAGAGAAGCCTTCTTAATGGATTCACACAGAGAGCCTTCCATTCATAGGGCTAATGAGATTGGATTACAGGACCAGGGCTTCAGAGAGGAGAGGGAAAACTCACAAGAGGAAGCTCATGTCCAATGGGACAAAAGTTAGAAAAAAAGAAAAGGGGTTTAAGATGAGAAAAATCTACAGTAGGTGCTGAGAGTCACATGCAAAGAATGACCTCGCCTGGCATGCCGTCCAGTGCCACCCTTTGTGCTGTTTTCTGACTGGGACTGAAAAACTCAACACCTGCTTGGCTGGTGGGGGTTCATACCTCAGTGCTTATCTTGTATGATATCCTTGCAGTGAAGCCTCACATATGATTGATCATAGTCATTATTAGTCAGTGGGATGGGTGAGCAGTGCAAGGGATCATTGCAGCGAGCCACTGCAGCCGCTACAGATATTTGGGTGTCCCACATAGCCCAGCTGTTTTAGGCTGAAGGGAGATGGAGCAGTGAGGGTGTTGGGATGTAAGTGACAATGGGTGGGGCCTGAAAGTCAGGAACTCATATCTGTCCTCCACAGCTGGACATGGAAGCGAGTGGGGAAGCTGTGACTCTTGTGGTCCAGAGGACTGGAACTGTCTTTCAGCCCGGCGATCTGTGTCACACCCCCATGGCTTCAAACCTCCTCGAAAGCTCTGACAGATCCCATCAGGAAACAGTGCCTGTCTAAGCAAGCTACCATACATTTCAGGGGAGGAGGTGGATGGACTGGAGGGGGAAGGTGGAGGGGAGAGGAGGCGGAAGGAAAGCACGTTGTCGAGTTTTAAAACATATGTATGACCCAAAGGGGGGATCAGAGGCCCCAATCACAGCTGGAGGTCATCCGTGTTACTGGGAGGGAATAAGAGGGAAAGCTGGCTGAAGTCGGTTACTCCAGGTCATTGCACAAGCGATAGCCCCATTTCATCTGGAGTGTATAGACTAAATGCCTACAGAGTGTAACAGATTACTGTGCGGAAGGCACACTCTTTAATCTTCCTCTGGTCTCTCAGTGGATCTCTGGGTCAGAATGAAATGGCATGTGTGTCTCTATATATGTTATTTGCAGTGTTTTTCATAATGACTGCCTATTTGCTTTTGATAGTTGAACAGCTATTTGTTAGAACTAGTATGGTATCATTCCACACTTAATAAATCTAAGGAAGCTGTTTGTCAATTAGAAATGAGGAACATTTTTTTTGTTAGCATAGGCCATAAATAAATCAAATCCCAAAGTGTGTATAATTGAAATACATTAACTGTTACCTCCACAAGGATTTTTTTTTTGATATACAGTATGTGTGCATTAAAACAGATCATAGAGCAAATTTATTTAGTGAGACTTTGGTGCATGTTTCATATCACTGTACACTTAAATGAGTAGTGACAGGCCATGAGGGGGCAATGAAGAAGCAAACAGGGCCCCAAGGTGCCATGTCTCATCCCAGAGCAAAGGGTGATGCTGACAGGAAACTGTGAACCAACTGAAATAGCAAACAAGTGTCCTGGTGCCCTGAGCAAGGAGTCACATACTGTCCCCAACCCACCCTGTCTGCTCCAGACTGGTCAGGATACCCCCAATATCACTGCAGGACATGCCTCTACACACATACACAAATGCTGGGTCTATTCTTAAAAGTGCACTTGTGTGCAAAAGTATGAATGCCTCTTTTAATGGGTGGGTTGGCTGTTAATAGGATGTCTCAATTGTGAAATACCTGCACTAACTGTAAATTCCAAATATACTCTCCAGGTTTTGTTAATAGTTTGTTTATTGACATGGGCAAGTAAATAGTGAGTTCAACAAAATGAGTAATGATGGAAGCAAAAGAGAGGAAAATGAGACTTTCAGTGTTCTGGTGTCTAAGATTGTCTTGTTAAAAATTTTGCAGTGGCTGTATACTGTATAGTAGCTTTTGTCAGAATCAAACAGAAATAAATGATCCACGTAAATACTGCAAGGGGTTGCCATTTGTTTTACCAACTTCTACACTTTAAAAGAATCCACAAGAATATTTCATTTACTTTATAATATTGCAAAAACCTGTGAAATCATCAGGAACTTTGTCAAATCCCTGAGGTACGACCGACCTATTAGAATAAAGAAAACATATTTACAGAAGCTTTTATGACTCACATGACTCACAAATCTGGGTGAGCTATGCTTGTGTGCTGACCCTGGGTGATTTTTTGGAATCCAGTCCAAGGTTAGTTTTGTGTCACACACTTCTGACGTCAGACATTGCAGTTATGGGGGCTAATTATGGACCAGCACAGGGGGATTTCTGCCTCCAGTGAAAGCTGCTCACGTGGAAGGGTTAGTCATGCTGCTGACTCTTTCAAAAAACTGTCTGTCTGAGTGAAGTACTCAACATTTGAGTATATATATATATATATATATATATACACACTTCATACACACAAACCAAGTGCAGCCTATATTTTTTGCAGTGCAGAATGTCTCCAGGTACTGTAGAGAGGCAAGAGTTTTCCCTCAGTGCAGAAGCCATTAGTCAGAATGGAGGTGATTTATGGGTTGTCTCCTTGCAGAATTTAAATTAACTGCCATGCTGTATGGAGAGAGAAGGGAGGGTACCACCGCTTTTTGGGTTGCTCCCCTTTGCACTGCACCTCTCATGCTCTCGATCTGTCTTTCCTCCACCTCTCTCTCTCTCTCTCTCTCTCTCCCCCTCTCTCTCTCTCTGTCTCTCCCCCTCTCTCTCTGTCTCAATCTCATGGGAGAAATTTGGAACGTTTTTTGGATCCAGCTGTGTTGTCAGGTGGTCAGCCCACACATGCATCTCAGAAGATTTCACCGGAAAATATGCACATCCAGATGAAAAAATTTTTTTTTTCTTAGAGGAAGAAAATAAGCAGAAACATACAAAGACTCACAAGGTCAAGGTCAGCAGTTACTGTGCAGAAGATGCTGTGTCTTACATGGACCGGCATATACACCCCTAATACAGCTGTGAACACTCCGCAGGCACGGTCCGCAGGCTGCAGTAAAAGCAAACACAAAAATATAAATCCACATTTTAATGTAAACATTGTAAACATACACACAATGTTTCCCATATTTATTTTTACATGATTAATAATAAATGTGTGCCCAAATGTTGAGATAAAGTATTACTAATCATGTGTTTCTCATTATTTCAGGATGTGCTCTCCCTGCTCCCAATTCCATATTAATGATTTTCATATTAATGACGTTTTGTACTGTATTCTCTCCTCCTTAAAGACTATATGATAGATAAATGAGCTAGGAGACAGGCCTGCGGTGTGACACGGGAGCTTAAGGGACAGGAACTTCATCAGAGTTCATCAGAAATTCCCTCCACGTTGCACATGACTCATTGAGAGGACTTCATATACATAAATACATACTTATTGCATAATACTTAATGCTGTGTGGATGGTCTGCGCTGGGAGACAGAGGCTGTGGGTTGGGGTGGGGTAGCTGGCTGGGATCGGAGGTTGGAGGTCGGGGGCCCACGGTGCTTGGCAGCGAGAGGGGAGGAGTGAGGATGACTCCATATGACATGTCACTGTAGAGGCAACAGAGTTTTTACATGGCTTATTATTAGTGCTGTGAATATGTTTTCATACCAATTCATTTTTATTTTATTTTATTTTATAGATAGATAGATAGATAGAGTTCACATCTGATTACACTGTACATTAGTCCCTCTTTCCTGATGAGGAGATACTTTTCCAGCAGCTTTATTGCTTCTACCCCCAAAACACACACACACACACACATACACACACACACACACACACACACACACACACACACACACACACACACACACACACACACACACACACACACACACACACCTCCTGACTTCCTCCTGAAGGCTCACTGGGCTCACAGTGAAATATGCAGCGGTTTCATTATGCATCTGTTTCCCATATAGAGCCTTGACCTTTTGTGAAATTTTGTTGCTGCTGAGCTATTCAAGACATGCAATTATTACCTTAAAACTTAATGATTTTAATATTAATATCACTACGAGGCAATGCATTCATCATTTGCACAATTTACAGTAATTTTTCAGGTTCACAGTGTTGAGTTATTTAAATTTGGGAGCAACACAGAAAGACAAAACAAAGCCTAGAAAAAACTTTGAGAATGAACATAAGAAACCTGGACTGAAGCTAAATATGTGAATACATTTTTCAGTTAAATGACTCAATAAAATGAACAGTTTGTGGAAGTGGTTCTCTGGACTACGGAGCACTGTGCTTTTCCTACACACACCTTCTTAAATACTAGATTGTAAAAAAAAACCCCATCTCACTCCCAATACACTTCATCTCCTCTCTTCATTTCACCTTTGGGGAAGTTGTCTATTCCACAGAAGCTTCGTCCACTTCCCCAAGCACAGAATATTCCTCTGTGGTTTCTCTGCCACAGCCCTGCCATGCTGGGAGCAAGACCAGGCCACAGAGAGCCTTCACAGGACTCCAGCTGAGGTTTTGACAGGCTCTTGTCTTCAATGCCTGGATGAAGGAAACCACCCTGGGACCTCCCCTGGGTCAGATGAGAAGAAGGAGAACAAACACAGAAAGAAAGAAAGAGTAGAACAAAAAAAATCTTCACTTGTCTACACCAAATATCACTGAAACTAAGAAACTGACAACACTTTATGCACAGCAAATTCTACAGTGATGTGTTTGTTCAGTAACAGTTATTTACAGTTGTTTGTATATAAAGTGCATATAAAAAGTTTAAAAAAACGTACTCTCGCACAATTTAATTCGATTTTTTTGTGTACTACATTTTAATCTGTGTGCGAAAATTGTGTATATACCACACACATATGCTAATAAAAACAGTTCGCTTTCCCAACTAAATCAAAGCCCTGACTGATGTTATTACTTGACAGATGTTGGACCACCTACAGGTCAACTCAGTGTATCAGCAGGTTTGCTTTGGTACTGCAGTTCTTTCCATCGTTCCATCTCAAGGCCTGACTCATCAACAGACACCACATAAAGATACACATAAACTTTGAATTTCATGACCTTGAAGCGAGATCATGAGGAGGGTCAGGTGAGAAAAGCAAGGGAAAGATAAAACAGCAACAAAACACATTTTATATTATAAATGTTATAGTACAAGAGCAAATTGAGAGTAAAATGAAATTCCTATATATGTATTACACTGTTGGTTGTGGTTAATGGTTGTCTGGTTCAAAACTCAAAGCGCAGATAATACTGTATACTGCATAGAATGTACCTAAAGATATAAAATTCTGACCTCGCTTACAAGGCAGGATTGAAATCAGATGCAAGTGGAGGAGGAAGGCAGAGAGGAGAGCCATATGAAGTGTTTAGCGAGGAGATGAGTTTTCGGTTCATGCTGTGAGTGACACTGCAGTCCTGGCCGAGGTGGAAAGGTCATCTCATCATTTGGAGACCTGGAGGGAGAGGAGTCAAGACCGAGCGAAGCCACAACCAGCTCGCTGCAGGCAAGGCAGACTGAAGGAACACACACATGAATCACACCCGCGCACATACATAATACACCACATCACCACATTCATCATGATACCTGGATGCATTAGCCGGCCCTGCAGCAGGTCAGTCTGCTGCAACGTCTGCGATGTTTCACTTCTCTTCATTCTGCAGATCGGAGAGTTAGAGTTAAACAGCAATTTCCCTGGAGCTCAGCTGCTCAGTCAAGGAAAAAAAGACAACGTGTAAACAGAGACTAAAGATCAAGCGGTGTTCATGGGTGACAAAATTCAGCTACCCTGAGCTGCTTCACTAAATTGTCTGTACAGTATCCTACTCTTTGTTTATAAGCGTGTCAGTGTAATCAGCTCGTAAATATTTCATAGTCTTGCATACAGAGCATGCGACTGTAATCAGCTCGTTGCACTAAAAAGTGCATGCAATAAGGCCGATGTGACTGCACATGTGACATAACGTGCAAAGTGGTTACAACACAGTGTAATCACTTTGGTATTAGGATATACTGTGCAAACATGAGCCCCCAAACATGAAGGAACAGCAGACTGACTAGCCTTTTAATGGATGAGCTCTGGTTGGCAAAGTCAGTTATTATGTCTTGTAAAAATGCAACGCTGTCACATGCTTTAGTAAACAGGGCAAACGTCAGGCTTGATAGAACCACGGCTGCTGTAGTGAGGAGGAACACATGGCCTGAGGGTATTCTGTGTGTGTGTGTGTGTGTGTGTGTGTGTGTGTGTGTGTTGCTCATTTCCTCTGGAGTCATGTCCTTCACTGTTTCTGCATTCACCTGGATATTCTGTGCATTATAGTGCGCGTCAGCAAGAAATCACTGAGGCAGAGAAGGCTTAAAGCAAATACATATTAATTTTCTCGGCATATATATATAAAACAACTCCTCCCCAGACTCAAAGATTGCCCTCTTTCTCCCGTCTCTCTCTGTCTTGAACAGAAACACAAACACACACACACACACACACACACACACACACACACACACACACACACACACACACACACACACACACACACACACACACACACACACACACGCACACACACACATACAAACTTATTCCAGACACTTTGCAGAAGCTATGGGCAATTCCCCTTCGAACTCAGCCTTTTTCCTCTCCCATTTTCCTTTAAATGCACAAATGCACCATCTCCCCTTCACTCACCATCTTCAATTTTGACTTCCTCTGCCTTGCCTTCTTTGTTTTGAAGCCCCCCCCCTCCCCATCTCCAAACCACCTCAGTGGGTGCCAAGCAGTCACAGCAGTGGCTTGATCCTGGCACTTATGAAAGGAGCTCTTTGATAAGTCTCGGCCAGGAGCAACACAAGGGAAGCAATCAGAGACACAAACTCAACTAGAGATGAGGCATCTACTCTGTTTGCTTGTGTTTGTGATGTTGTTTTTTTGCTTTGACCTGTTAAACTTTCCTCTTGGAAAAAAATGTTCCATGTTTTGTGGTTTTCCCTTGTGCGCTTTTGAAACTCTTAGAAACACGTTTGTTCTGCCTCCCCATCTCTTTGTAACCAGGGAGAACAACAAAGTGATTAAAAGCTTTTGAGGTCTGTTTGGATGTGGCTGATGCCTTGACACAGTACAACTGAGGCTGTGGTTTCCTGTTCTTGTCTTGTCCTCACATCCGCTCACTTATTTGATTTCAAAAGCTTTTACTCTCATCACAATCTGATCAGCAGTACTGTACAACCATCTAAGCTCTCTTTTAATTAAACAATTAATATAAAAATGAAAGTAAATGCCTAAAAGAAGATTGCAGTACATTTAAAGGAATATTCCATCGTTTTACAATGCACTGTAGGTCTTGTAGTATAGGCTATCATTTCTATTGGTAATACTAATATTTTATTCACAAATGTTTGTCATTTTGCAACTTTTAAAATGATTGTATTCCACGTGCTGTCTGTACGTTTGAGTGGTGCTCAGCTAAAACATGTGCTTCAACTTCAATGTGACACTTTGACTAAGATGTGTATGAATGGATTTTAGAGCCTGACATGTACTCCTTTAAGATGTTCTGGTCAATGGTTGAGTTTGAATTTGTTGAAATGGACTCGAGACCAAGTGACTAAGACTGAAAAAAACCCATGAACTATTATTTATTTATTTTATTTTAGGTATCGGTAGTGTAACTATTTTGAGGTGCTGCAGTGGTTATGATATAAATGGTAACTTGGTGACTATACTGCAGGTCTTTTTTGTTAAAAAAAGTGGATTAAACTAACAATTTATTTGTCTAAAATCACTAGAGAACAAATGTATATGCTGAGAAGAAAACTGAGAAGAATACTTACTCAGCCTTTAAGATTTAATTTTTAAGATTGAAAGTATACTTTAAATTATTTAAAGTTGTGTTTGTAATGTCTAATCGCTGCCACACTGCAGTCCTTGTTACAGCTAACCCTCCTGTTGGTCCGGTGATGGCAGGAGACAGACATGTGCTTCCTCCGTGACACATAGTGTCGCCAGCCGCTTCTTGTCTCCTGTCAGCATTGAACTTCACTGGGGCATAACGTGATGGTGTTTCACACTGTCCCTCGTTCCACTCCCCACTGTGCAGGCGTAACAACCAAACAGTAGAAGTCGCTATTGCAGCAACAAGGCTGAGAACCTTCGTCTCTCATCCGCCAACAATGCCAAATGTGTTCACTGGAACGTATCACGCCCCAGATGCTAAGACTGGGAATTGACTCCTTACTCTTTGCGATACCGTTGCATCACCCATGCACCCCCCTAATAGTCTTTAAAATCTGACATATATAAGACGTTGCAGATTCAAAATCTGCCTTTGCCATGTGCAGCTACTTAGAGTTCCAAAACATGTCACACTATTAAAACATGTTTCACCGTGACTGTCATCGACACTCATGGATTCTCTCCTTACATGCACCAGCAAATCAAGCAAAACAAACCAGCTCCACTGATATAAAGCTCAGCTGTCATGGCAGTTAACTTCCTCTCCATGTTGAACCTCTTGCTCCCCTTCTGCCTCTCTATTTCTTGTCTCCCCATCTTTCCCATCTCTCTTTCATCGCTATCGCTCTGTTTGTCCTCTCTGGTGTGCATTGATCTCTGTGGTTCAGAGATTTAGAGATTGGGGCACAGTGATCTAACTGGCAGTTACAGCCAGCAGGTGTGAAGAACAAACAATGGCCCCCTAAACAAACCCCAAAACCAATTTAGGGCTTGTGTGCTTCGTCATATAGGTAAACTCCATGTCTGTTATGAAAAATAAAACAAAACAGGCAAATATGCATTGCAGGCACACCTGGTGTTCCAGTTATTTGGGTATGTCTCACAGACTCTGCTCAGTGATAAATTAGACAACCAACTAGTAATGCCATAAGTTTGCAACTGAAGTTTAATGATGACGAAGAGACAGAAATCCAGCTAAATAACTGGTGATATGTCAAGTATAGCGGTGACAAATAGTCAGGCATCCTGCTCATTGATCCATCTCAATCCGTCACCAGAGCTCAGTCCAGCTCAGGCGCAAACAGTCATATCTATGCCAGGAATAGGCAATCATGACACATGGAAAGCCAAGAGTCTGCTGATTTTTTTCCAACCAATGAATACAGCAGATGATTTCACTGATTAGCACAAGTTTAAACAGAAAGGTGGAATTGATTAGTTAAAAAATCTGGTTGATGAGAAACTGCCAAAAAATTTGTTAAATCCATATCAAATAATACTGTAGAAAAGGATTATACTGAATTACTGCACACTGCCACAGCTATATATTTTTAAATTAATTTAAAATGTACTACATACAAAGGGCACCACATACTTTGCAGACATGATGGTAAGAGACTGATTGTAATTGATAATTTAGATTTTTGTGACCTTGAATTGCATATCATTGGATTGTGTGTGGTGTTATGCTACCAGCTGTACTGGCTTCAGTTTTGTGATTCAAAGCCAGAGATATCAGTGCAGTAAAATCCCCTCCTCTCCTTTTTCAATCATTGCCTCCGTGAGGCTAAGATGAACACGACAGTTGACAATTCACAATGACGTGCACATTGCATATTTTCTCCATACTGATGTATTTGTCCATTTTGTGCTCTAAACGGTTTCATATGATGACTATGTTTGCTTGCCATCAACAAACTTTGTCATTTGCTTTCTTACTTTACCATTCATCACTCTAAGGGATGAAAATGTCAAACAAATGACATCACTGCTGCATATAGATTTTTTTCTCCCAACCAGGACCCTTAATTTGATAAAAACCATTAAATCAATACCTAAAAAAAGACACCAATAGGAAATGGTGTCAGCGCATTCGAGAGAAAACGGGGTTATTGACACAGGGGAAAGGCAAGGAGGGGATTAGTGGCGGGCCTATTCGCTAACCAGGAATACTCAAACACTAATAGATTTAATATTTGCAAACAAACCTGATCGACTCACGAAAACATATAATTTAGTTAGTGGTTTGTCTGATTATAACATGATACTAAGTACAAGAAAACTTACAAAGAAATGTCTAGCTGGGTATTTTAACAAAGCAGTAAAACTTGAGATTCCTTTATTAACACAAATTAACACAAAAAGCCACAGAGAAACATACAGCTCCCGTGGCTAAGTGACACTGTACTGTCAGCTAATGAAGCGAAGAGATTATGCTCTAAAGAGCTTCCTCAAAACTCAAAATGACACTGACTTGCAAATATTCAAAGGGCTACAAAATTGAGTAGTTAAGGAGCTGCGCATTTCAAAATTATTTATTAATTATTACATGCAAGTCCTATCAGAGGCTAAAGGAAATGGTAATATAAGTAAATAGTTTAATAAAACCGAAGACCAATGTCATCCACAAATATGAACTCGGGGAAGACATTATCTCTGCTCATGTACAAGTTAAGTTTAATGATTTCTTCATTCAATCTGTTAAAGATCTTGCCACAAACTCCCCCCACATTAATACTAATAGGAATGTTATAGCTTCTGATGAAGATGATGTTACCTCATTTGAGATCAGGGAAGTTGACCAATAAGTTGTCTTGAAAGCTATTAATGATTTAAACATCACTTTCACTAAGGATATATATATGACCTAGATACTGTATTCCTAAAAAAATACAGCAGCATTCTGGTTCAGCCCCTTACTCATCTTATTAATGTTTCCATCATGATTGGGCAATTCCCCAGATGGATGGAAAAATGCCTTGTTAATGCCTATTTTAAAATCTGGGGACGTTGAAGAGATTAGCAACTACAGACCAATTAATCTTCATCCAGTCCTGTCTAAAGTGCTGGAGAAGGTTGTCTCAGAACAACTGCTATATTACTTGGAGACAAACCATTATTTGCACTCTTTACAGTACGGTTTCAGACATAACCATTCCACAGAGTCAACTACTTGTTTACTATTAGAAAACTTAAAACAGTCACTTGATAAAAACTCTCAATGTTCAATTTGTCAAAACGGTCACTGTCATAGTTTGACTCATATTTAAAGGGTCGTGAACAGTGTGCTGCGATTAATAACATCAAGTCTGATTTTTACAAATTGAAACAGGAATCCCCCAAGGAACTGTCTTGGGTCCTATCCTTTTCCGTTTGTATATGACTTGCCAGACATTTGCCCTGGTATAGGTCTTCAGATGTACATTGACGATACAGTCGTCCATGTATTTGGCAAAACCTGTGATGCTGTTGCAGATAAGCTAAAAAAACTTAGAAAAGTATCAGCTTGGCGCGATGCCTCCTGTTTGATACTTAACACCAGGAAAACAAAGTTTGTCTGTTTTTCCATTAAAAAGCCACCTGCAACAGAATCCTTGAATGTTAGAATTAAAGGTGAGCTCATTCTCAGTTAAATTTTGAAAGTCACCCTAAAAAAGATTTGTAAAAAGATTAAGGCTAACCTTGGCTGTTTTAAGATGATAAATTGCTTGACATTCAACTGCGCCTTGTTGTTTCTAAATTCAATGATATTCTCACATCTGTCCTATGGTTTAACTACCTGGTCCCAGGCCAACCAAACCAAAATATGATTACAACCAGTAATCAAATCCAGAGAGTGTCTCTAAAATCAGGCCTTGAAAATCTTTATAATATAAATTTTAAGTTTTCGCAAACTTTATTGATTTTCATAATATAAAGCTTGCGTTTAAATGTTTAAATGGACCCTCTCCTCAGCCTTTCTGCATCAAGAGACTACAGAGCTGCAGCGGATCCACCAGAGCAGCTTTTTCTTGCTACCTGATCACTTGAAATTTGCTGCGAAGTTCACCACTTTTAAGAGAGCTACCAAATCCTGGTTAATTCAGCAACAAACCTATACTCATGTCTAGTTTTCTGTAGCTATGTCACCGCTAAATGTGTGTTTTATTGTATCTTGCTGTACTCAATTTACTGTCTTTCTACCTCACTGTTTGAATCTCTTACTTTCACAAAAGCCCTTCTAGGGATGGGCGTTGCAAATTAGCACCCGCTATAAACACTTGCATCGGATAGCTGTTTTCAGTTTGTCTACGTACACTGTATCTGTCCCTGTCAAATAAACCATAAATAAATAAAATAATAGCAGAAGAACATCAATGTCAGTGGCCCCAAAAGAGGGATATAATGGCTGCCTTTACCCACAAAAAGTGTCTTTGAATGAAATGCCACCAAGATTATTTCAAAAAGTTTTCACACAGTTCTTCTACATGTGTGGTTGTGTGTTTCATTTGTATTACACAGTTCAAGTTATTGGCTTATGAGTTCATTCTTGGCATTGAGTTTTGTAATTAGCACCTTTTTTTTATTTGACAGGCTGCTAGCATTTCCTGGCATAGCAGATTTAAGTGCTGTCTTGTGTCTGTGCACATATATGCATGAATCTCTAGAACCCACCTCCAGGAAAAGAAAAAAAGATTGACTTTCCACAGCTCCATCTTTATTTTTAGAGGCTGGATGCTGATGAGAGAGACGAGAAAGCAAGGGAGTGAGAAACGGCATCAAAAGTGGGGAAAAGGAGGGAGAGCAAGGGAAAGTAAAAAAAAAAAAAAAAAAGAGAGAGGGATGAAAGAAGGGGAGCAAGATGGTCAGGGGGGTTGTGTTGGTTCCTCTGTGGTTCAGGAGAGTGGTAGAAAGGAATGTAATGTGATGAGAGTCCTTCCTCTGAGTGAGCTGGAGAGAGAGAAGGGGACGTAACCACACCAACCTCTCACTCGATGGGGGAGCAGAGGGGCGGGGGGTGGGGGCTCCGCTGCAACTGCCGTATAAAAAGCCAAGCCTGAGAATCCAGCACCACAAACTCACCACACATACACACACGCACACACACACACACATACACAGATCCAGTCGCTGCTCTGTATCTCTCACACTCACCCACTCTCACCATTTTCTCTCTCTCTCTCTCTCTCTCTCTCCCTCTCTCTCTCTCTCTCTCTCTCTGTCTCGCTCCCTCTGTCTCTCACTCCATTCCTCTGGGCTCTGCATCCTTCTTGCTTCTTCTCACAAGTCAGATTGTGTTTGTAAGTACGCACTGAATGTCTCCCTGTGTATGCTTGGGTTTCCTTAAGTCTTTTTGTATGTGTGAGTGACTGGTTGCCTACTTTAGTGTGACTGAGTGGAGCAGTGAGGTGTATCAAGTGTATGTGGGTCTCTGTCTCACCCTCACACACTCTCCACTCCTCTTGCAACTCTTCTCGGGATCTCTGGATCCCTTTCCTCGGTGACAGGCTCCCCACACCAACCAGTCACCATTTCCGCCCCCGGGAGACCCACGCTGGCAGCGCAGCCCCTTCCCCGACTCAGCATCGGGAGGAAGACCCTGGTGGCGGCTGCCGTAGGGGTTATGCTGGTCCTGGTGCTGGTGGTGCTCATACCCGTGCTCGTCAGCTCTGTGGGTACAGATGCCAGCCACTATGAGATGCTGGGCACCTGTCGTATGGTGTGCGACCCCTACCTGAACAAGGGCACTCCGGCCAGCAGCACCAGCTCCACCGGTCTCCAGGCTGAGGCAGAGGCGTTGAGCGACCACAGCAATGTGCTTCCACCCTCCACTTTACTGCAGGGCCCACAGGGGAAGCCTGGCAGGCCAGGCAAGCCCGGACCACCTGGACCACCGGGAGAACCCGGGCCACCAGGACCAGCGGGCCCTCCTGGTGACAGAGGGGATCAGGGAAGGACTGGGATTTTGGGTCTGGGGGGGGACGGAGCTATCAGCACGGCCACCTACAGCACGGTGCCTCGGGTGGCCTTCTATGCAGGGCTTAAAAACCCCCACGAAGGCTACGAGATCCTCAAGTTTGACGACGTGGTCACCAACCTAGGCAACAACTATGATGGCATTTCGGGCAAGTTCATCTGCAGCATACCGGGCACATACTTCTTCATCTACCATGTGCTGATGAGAGGAGGGGATGGCACCAGCATGTGGGCAGACCTTTGCAAAAACGGCCAGGTTAGTGGTTCGAAACTTTTTCTGAGTTTTCTGTCCTGAGTAAAAGCACACCTGATTCCTCTGATGCTCACTCTCCTCCTCTCCCTGCTTGTGTCCTCTATTGTGTCTCTTTTTAAAAAATCCATAGCTACATTGGAAGCTGATTTTTCATAAAGCCCGTGAATAAAAAGTGACATTGTGAAGCAAGCGTGCGCATCTGCCGTGTGCCTCCAAAGCCCAGAGCGCACAGCTGTGGCACCCAGCGCGCCTGGAGATAAAGATGTGTTGACTGGTTGCGAACCGCGTCCCCTTTTCGCGTGATGCGTCCTGACATTGCCGCGCCCCACGATCCAAAGGACGGTCACAGTTTGGGCTGAGCAGAGGGTCCGCGTCGTTTTTACGCCTTTACTCTGTAAAATTTGGAAAATTTGTCCTTTTTTATTCTGTGACTTATGATTAATATATGGTCATTTAATGGCAGTTTGTGCACGAGTGCTGACTTACGGTGGAAAAGCTGGCGTGATGATGAAAACGAAATTTCTGGAGTTTCAAATGTTTGAAAGCTTAGAGAATGAACGTAAGATGCGGTCGTCAGGCGTTTCCTTTTGTTTTACCATTAAAGAGTCATTATAGTTTAGTTTTGTCACATATCTTCATCACCATCATCATCATTATTATCAAAAATATCATTATAGCCTACACTGTTTCGGAGTGTGAGCACCCAATTACTTTTCGTTTCTGTTAAAAATCACTCATATAACATTTAGCGTGAACTTTGGTGTGTCTGCGCTGTGTGAGTGAAAGGGAGGGGGAAATATTAGAAATTTCGCTAAAAATATTTGACCATACCTGTTTGGGCACAGGATTATGTTGTCAGTCCGCCGCAACATCCATCTGTCTTTTGCAGTCTTTTTAAATGCATTGGGACGTCTACGTGATCTATTTTGGGCTCCTTTGATGCATCATTTTAATGGGGCTCTAATTTTATTTCGCGCCCCGGAGGGTCCTCTCAGGTTGGTAATGTGTGCCAGTGTAGTTTACAGCCTTCCGATCAGCCGTCAGATCTCTTATCTTCAAAGTGGCTCTGAAAAACGGTTTGCCTGCAAAAAAAACAACAAAAAAAAAGATGGATGTTACACTACAGTTATTGCAGTTATTGTTTGCTTTGTTTGCTCACAGCTGCAACTCTGTCACATATAGTTTTCTTGCCAGTATCATGAGAAACATTTAACATACAGATGTATTCATGTGAAGAAAACAGATCAGCAAGGAAGCAAGCAGGCAAGTTTGAAAAAAAAAAGCTTCCTTATGTTACAGTATAAAGTTTGACATTTTTTTTGTTGTTGCAGCTTTCACATTGGATACTGTAATTTCAGCCATCAAGGCACATGCAGAATTTTAATAGCTACTTCAATGCTTACACAGGTTAAAATTCTGTGTTAAAGTGTAACATATGATAAGAAACCATAAGGAAGTAGAGGTTAAGGTTTCATTTCACACATTGACATGATTTTCTAATTTAAACTGCATAGTTCACAAGCTTAGCCTCACCATATTTCTTTACACCATCATCTTTGTTCAAAATGTCATAGAGACACAGCATTGTAACAAGAAATGCTGCTGGTGACAGACATTTTTTTCCTCAATGTATGTGATAAGTTAAGATCACACTCAAAGTTGACAAGAGAAAATACAGTAATAGTCGACTGTATTTCATGAACATTTGGAGTTTCCGCTTTGTTATTATGAGCTTCCTCTACACTCATAAACACAAAGCTCTGCAATGAGATGAGATAAATAATAAATATAACTAAAAATCCACCAAATCTGATCCTACGAGTGTCATTTGACATCGTGGCTCAGCAGCCTCTGTGATCTAGTCCACATTTTCAAATCACAATACTGGCATTTGTGAAATAATCTTAAACTTGGTTAATTTTCATTTACACACTTTTTAATAATATTTTTTTCCCAATATTGAATATTCAAAATTAATCATGCCAATTAATAAGCACAGAGTTCGATTAAAGCAGGAAGCTGTTGGGATCTAAACCTTACAAGTTCTCAGACTGCATGTGCAGATTAGAGATAAAATAACAGTTGGCATCGGCTCAGTGGCGTAAACCGGCACACACACCAAGGCAACTAGAGGTTAATTCCTTTACCCTCGCCAAGTTCACACCCAGCAAAAAAAAGGGAGTTACAGCAATCGCCTTCTATATATAAGGTCTCACTCAACAGTAATGTTTATGGGTGGGCGTAAAAGCATTGATATATAATAGGGGAAGAAGAACATATGTTCCTATAAAATGCCTTCTGTTCCCGCTTCATTGTGCTCCCAAGAGGAGGGTGTGGAGGTACTTAAGTTAGACGCACACAATGTGCATCTCCAGAGACTCGTGTAATGTTTATAAAGTGGTAACTGCTTCTATTTCTCTGTCTTCCTCTGTGCTATGCACAGCTTATACATAAACGTGTAGTTCACTCACTGTAGGGTTTATTAGTTTGAGTTTGTGTGGTTGGCTGATGAAAAAGGCCCCAGAGCCTTAGTCTGTGCAAATGACTGTGAATGGTTATAAATGTTGGGCCAAGTTATGCTACATCATTGATGAAGTGCTGGGAGTCGAACTGAAGCTCCTACAGTCACACTGGTGCTTTCCTCAGCTCATTAAGGCTGCAAAAAGCTTCACTGTGTGTTGGGACAGGGGAGGCCAGGGAATTGAAGACAATACTAGTATTTTATCATCTTTTGGCTGTAGTGAAGTGGTGGGTTTCCAGGCCCTGCAGTACTGTTTCACCCCAGCATGTGCTCCTCCCACTCCAGGGGTTCTTACAAGCTGTCTAACATCAACATCCAAGGGTTACTTTATTTCCTCTCCCCATCTTTTTCTTCTGCTTTTCACTTGGTGAAGAATCCCAGCATTGTCCCCAGAACTTTGACACTTTTTCGGAGCTAGACCAAAAAGTGAGCTTCCTGGAAAACAAACAAATAAGAAATCTATTTTTAGCACAGCACATTTTATCTGCTTCCTCTCTGCGCACTCTTTTGGCTTCTTCATCGCCTGTTCTTTTACTCATGTGCCAAATATTCCAACCAATCCTAAACTTCCCCCAGTAAATCAATGCTTTAACTTGCCTTGAATATGTCTTGACAGACAAGGCAGTGACAATGAAGACAAATTCATTGTACGCTGTAGAAGGGGGAGAAAGAAAAGAGGACATAGTTATTGTGGTATTGTGCCATCCAGTCTATTTAATTGTAATTAAAAAGCTTGAACCAGATCCAGGATGTGTTTGCGCTTCTCCTCTCCGTTCCCTTCTTAATATTGTTATTAATCCGCAAAACCGTTTCAGAGTTAATTAAAAGCAATGACTTCAGCGTCAGTCTCTCAAGAGGACCATAGTGAATAATCACTCTGTCTCCTCCTTTAATAAGCTTCAACGTCCTTCGTGCACATGGCTCTTCCTAGCAATTACCACTGCAGTCTCCTTCTCACATACACACACATTCGCACATGCTCACACACACGCGTATGCTCATGCTTGCCCCCCCCCCCCCCCCCCCCCCCCCCTCACCCCACCACCCTCCTAACCCACTGCCTCATCCCACCCCAACTGTGCGCTGCCCTCCATCTCTCCTCTATGTCGGGTCTACAGGAGCTCACCTTTCTAAAGGAGCAGAAAGTTTTCATCCTAAAAGGAAAACTTGTAAAAAGCTGCAGCACACTCAGACGAGGACCCGGATTGCGATATCACAGAATCGATTTGCTAACACACAGTGCCATCAATATTCTTCATTGCTCTCAAGTGATGCATTGCACTATGACAGAATCAGTTAGAGCATCCCATCCTTTTCTTAGATTTTGTTTTTGTGCTCACCTCGCTTCAAAGAAGGAAAGATTCTTTTTTTTTCACCCTGCAGTGTTGCTCAAGTTAGCTCAGTTGCGTGTCATTTTGTCCCTGTCAAACCATTCGCCTCAGTCTGCCCATGAAGACACCTCCGGGGTGTCTTCAGCTCCGGTGCACATGGAGAATGTTTATTTGCTGTGTATCCAGGTGAAACCCACACATTGTGTTTCACATGTGGTGTCAGTCCCAACATTAAACATAGGAGCTGAGCCATCTGGAGGAACGACTGCTCTGTTTGATTTGAATATTGACATATTGACAGTATGCTCTAAAGAAATGTGTGAATAACAAAAACAGATTCTATTCAATATATTTTCACTCAGTGTGGACTGTGGTCTTTTTTTTCTACAAGTTAAAAACTGACAGATCTTTTACTATTTATTGGTCTCAAAATTAAGGTAAAAATATGAGCAACCATTGCGAGCACTAGACACGTCTACAATCTAATTATTCAGTATCGTGACACCCAGATACAGCAATACTTAGACTTGATTGATTTAACATTCTGGTAATGTTCTGACCTGCTATTCTTCATCGTGGTCTGACTTCAGCACTGAGAGGCCTCTGTGTGTCTGCCTGGTGTAACAGAGAGACTCTGTCTGAAATAGACAGGCAGGGTTTGAGAGAGCCACCCTCTGTCCCTCAGCCTCTTTGCCTTCGGTATTGATCGCCTTATGTACGTGTGTCTCTTTCCTTTTTTTCTTTTTGACAGACCCATTTTTTTCTGTGTGATGTATACCGAGGCACTTCTTCTATAATCAGCCAGAGAGGTAGTGGAGGCGGACCTTTGGCCTTGATCTGCTGTGTAATTGGACATTGGATTTGACACTCTGCCGAGTGGAACATTAGAGCTAGCCTAATTAGGTGCGAGGGCTATTAAATGAAGATTGGCCCATGTTGTTAGGAAATACCACACAGATTGGAAATGTCAAGATGACATCGGGGTGTCATCTGCTAGCACAGGGAAGAAAATCTATCATTTATTGGTGAAGTTTCAAAACTAGCTCGAAAACGGCCCACTCGTTGTCTGTAATAATTCGATTACTTTAAAACATTTTACATTGAGATCCTCAAATTGGGAGCCATTAGAACCTACCAGCACACGCTCCTTGTGCTGGCATCTCGGATTAAGTAGCTCATGAAATATTCCTATAATGTCTCATATGTACTTTGAAACCAAAAACATATGGTCTAAAATAGGCTATGGATTGTCTCTTGTGGCTGGCTGACTCAAGGATGCTATGGTGTTGACTCACAAGGCTTCTTCATTATAATGAGGGCCATATGGGAGATAGACAAGTGCCCCTGGCCCTCCTATGCAAACATCTCTCTCTCCATCTCTCCCCACGCCCCTGACATTTAGCCGTCCCCTGAATTCAGTCTTCAGTGAAACCCACAATTATCCTCTCCCTCTTCACAAGGAAGCAGCCAGTCAATGGCTTCAAATGACTCACAGTCTGCTACATAACTCAATGTGTTTACCCCCCCACCCCACCCCACCCCCACACACTTAAAATGAATATGGTAGGACATCAACAATCACCCCAGTAAGAGAGGACGAATCGGCAACTGTATGAAAAATACATGTTACAGCAAGGCTGCAGCAGACCGTCTGCTTCTCATCCAACACTTACATAGAAAATTACTTTGCCTCATTTTAGAGGAGTCCTTTAAAAAAATAAAAAGGAAAATCTTAAACCATGTTGTGCAGTGCCTCAGGGTTAATAGGAAGCACGCTGAAAAAACAGGCTTAGTGTGAACAAAGGTTGAAAATTTTCCAGCAAAAGTCTCTTTTCACACAATGCTGCGAGCAATGATTGCAGTTTTTGGTGTTGGGACTCCAGGCAGACAGCGCTGTCTACCTCAGTAATTAACTGAGCGTGATGAGTCAGACACAAGAAAGAAAAGAGTGGCTGGATTGCAGGTCAAAGTTGATGCCTCTTTTTTTCCATCACTTTTTTCCCCTGTCAAGCCTCTTTCAGTGGCTCTTTCAGGAGAAACTGTCTTGATGTCATCCTCTTTGTTGCCCCTGCTGAATTGCGATGCTGTTGTTCCGGCCCCTTTTCTGCAGCATTTGGATCATGTATCAGTGGTACACGGGATAAACTGATGAACTAATACCTGACACCAGACTCACCTCTTAGCAGTACTGTAAGCAATTTCATAAACGGCGAGAGGTTTGTGCAGTTAAGTCATCCTGTTTCAAAGGAGGCTGAGCAGGTACAAAGAGAACAGCTGGTGAAATTAATTCAGGAGGCCTTTTTCTACTCGCCTCTGACAGATGGCAAATCTCCTGTTACCATTTCATTCCTCTTATCATGTTTTCATTTAGGGTCCCCTGACAAAATAAACCTGTAACACATGGGAGACCTGACGCTTGCTGACAACAACTACAGTTCTCTTGCAACCCATCGTGGTTTCCTGTTCTCATTATTCGAGTAAAATTGCCTCTCGTGTGTATGTGTGCGCACAAAGATGCACGTAAATGTCTCTCTGTCGCTGTGTGCGTGCGTGTGTGTGTTTGTGTGTGCGGTGCAGTCAAATGTTGGATCAGGCTCAATAGCGGTGGCAAGCTATCTAAGCTGCTATTAAGCATGCGGTTCACGGCTGGAATGTTCAAACACAATTAGATGGCAGTACACTTTGATTTAAAGAGGACCAATAGACTTGTTGATCCAAAATGGAGGCTCAACATCAAGTCAACAAATCCCAGTCAGAGAAGCCTCGAGACATGTCCTTGTCACTGTGACAAAGCCTCTTGTAAGATCATTGTCCCAGTGAGACATTACAAGCTCGTCCTGCACCAGACACAACAGATACACTTCAAACTTTCATGATTTTAATATAAACAGTATTTTAAGGTTTATAACAGAAGCTTAGAGGTACTGTAATGACAGACAATCAGAGAAACAGACAATCCAGCCAATCATACAGTACTGCACACTACAGCTGCTGAATGCAAACTGCCTTTTAAATAAAAGCTTATTGTAAAAGAAATCCCACTTTATTGAGGAGCGAGGACGGCCGGTATTTTCAAAATGTGCCATAAATTCTTCTACAGCAGATTGTTCACATAAACACAGTCATTGTTGATAACTGCGATGTTCATATTCACAGTCGTACAGTGTGTTGAAACAATCCACACTTCCACTTTTCCAGGCACGCACGATCTATTAAACCCAAGCGCCGAGACTTGAATCTTCTGTGTCTCCACTCAGAATATTATTCAATCAAAGCCATCACGTTGACGATATGACGGATGCAAACACGCACGAGCAGCCACAAGGAAGACAACATCGCCTGACACCTCATTTACCATCACTAGAGCCGGCGCTTACGGCCTCATGCTTTGTTTGTCTTGTCAAAGTTCCTCTACATATTCTGTGTCAAGGTCACGCACTGCCAGTTGGCTGTTTGTCCTGCTCATCTCTCGCTATACATCTGCCGTACCCTGCATTTGAACCTCTAGCTCATATCCCTAACAAGTTCCTTGTGTGCAGTAGAGACAAAAAGAAAAAAAAAGAAAGCTCCAATAGGAGCTCCCTGATCATTATTTCAAAAATAGTCATAGGTTTTATTCATGCATGCTTATCATTGAAAGCAAACAGGGGAGGCAGTTAGTCTCAGATGGGGATAAAAACCATTCGAGCAAAGAAATGAAACAAAAATAATATTATTGTGGAAGAACTACAGTGTAAGCTTATCAGGGAAGTTTACTTTTACCGGGTTTACTTTTGTTCATTCTGTCTCCACTAAAGGAAGATGTGATATTTGTACAGTATTGTCCTTCACCCCCCCCCCCCCCAAATTAAGCTCTTGAGGATGTCTTAAGAAGAGAATAATTTAGGCTATATTACACATCTGTGACATTGCCAGAGGTTCCCAGGTTCTGTGTGAACACCTGCAAAATAAATATTTTGATAAAGTTTCATTAAAATCCCAACTGACAAATCCTCCTGAGCCATCATCACCCACTCCCCCACCAAGCCAAAGCTGTAACCCTCTAATAAGATGGTGTTGACTTTGCACACTCAGGGTACATCATATAATATTAATATGCACTGGACGCCAGCATTGGAATCAGAACAGGAGGCTTTGTTTGCACATCGATATGAGCTGTGCTCGATTTAATCAGGAGGATAAACAATAAAAAAAAATGTACAATATTCCATATATTACTCCTGCATCTTAAAACCTCTCCTCAGAATTTCACGATCCAGATTAACCTTTACATCACTTGCACATTTCATACCAATGTGACTTCCATTGTGCATCGTATATCGTTATAAAGTTTAAGACGTCCTCCAAACCTTCTCTTCTCAACTCCATCTGTCTTCACCTGTTCATTACTAATTAGAAACCACACCTCTGCCAGATGATTTGGTAGATATAGCAAAGTTTGTCTTGCTCTCTATGCAGCCTGAGGAAGGTCATTAGGACTAAAACGTTGCTGTAAACAATAATTCTTTGAACAAACGTTACTCTAAGTGTTGTGCCCATGCTTGATGTTCTTTTAAATTCATCTAGCTCACTATAAAAGTCTTGTATACCCCTTTTCTCATTCATTTTTTAAATCACTGACAATAATGTTGTTAAGAAGGCTGAAGAGTCGACCTTGCTCCATAATTCAATGCCGCGAGCTGAAGGTAATGCAGAGAACAGTTCTTCTCTCTTTGAAAATCATTCAGAGAATTGAGCTGCAGGAGGACTTCACAAGGAATCCAGCTCAATATTGGCCTGAACAAGTAATTCAAGTGAGGGGGGAAAAAATCCATTAAAATTCCAACATTTCTATTAGAATTAAACTTTTGAGAAATATTTTGCAGTCCATCCTGTATTTACTGTTGAGTCATAGAAAATCAACGCCACATATTAATAATGGCCCCTGTCATAAAGCGGCTGAATAGTTGTTATTCAGAGAAACACTGTGGCGGATGGGAGGGATATTAGCAGAAATGCCGTCCCACCTATATGACAGTTAAGATGAAGCGTTGTGAGGAAATGTTGCGTAATGCAATGTTACCTTGAATTCTGTAGCACACGGCCTGGTTTAGCCAGTTTCAATATAAAGTGTTACAGATACAGCACGTTAACACTTAAATGCTTTTTACAGTAGAGGTGCAGGAAAGGTTCTGTCTTTGATTTAATGTGACACAATGTCATTGTGTTGCTCAGGAATATAGCACCTAAGACTCTTGCATGCTTCTCTTAAAGATTGTTTTTTGCTTCACTCACAGGCTTTTTATTCTTACAGCATTTACAGCTTTAAAATATACAATTATATGTATTTATCATGTAACAGTGATTCAAACTGCTGGATATCCAGTTCATGGAAGCTTTACTGTACATTTTCTATTTTAATAAGATTTTACACCTCTGCAAAACCTCTGCACAGTTTTATGTTTCCAACAACACGTTGTTTAACTGAAAAGCATTATAATAGCATTAGCAGTGATAGCTACTATGGCAGAAAAGACAAAAAGAAGAACATCTTTAATGGAATTGATTGACACAGAAAAATCAAAACTAAGAAAAACAATAAACTAGCATGTTGTTAATTGAGTGGATTCTTTAAATAAATCACAGATTTGATTTCAACTGTGCAAAGAAAAATATAATTTATGATTTTAATATGTTTAAATGTCAAGAGAACCTGTTCCAGGCACCCTGTTAATTTTGGCAACAGTGATGCTTTCTGTGCAGGAGATCTCCGTCAGTAGCTGGCCTCTCCTCACATTTGTAAATATGCCTGTTGTGTGTACTCCTTAAATAGGCCAACTAATTATTGGGCATCCTCTATGCCGCCTGTTGGGCCAGCTTGTCGACACCTGCTTGAAAAGCCCCGATTTAAAGCTGTGTGGACAAACACTGAGCCAAGGCAAGGGCCACAATGGACTTTGGAGACCCGATAATGAGCCTCAAGAAAACACTTCAAATGCACGTAAACTATTGATTTTGATTCAACTTTACTGACCAAACTAAGTGACTAATTGCCTTATTTAACCAGTGGCTACTTTAAAGGATGTACTGTACAGTGCTTTCTTTTTTTCATCTCGAGAAAATAATGATCTTTTTTGTTCGATTCTGTTCTATTTAAGTTATGTCTGATGCAGTTCTCCTTGTTAGAAGCTGTTTAATAGCACTGAGATACAGTGCAGACTGAAGTATTTTGTTGTTTCAGCTCTGTACAACAGCACCTTGGATTTGAAATAAAACAATACCTATTAGATTAAAGTGCTGGCTTTCAGTTTTAATTTAAAATCCATATTGGGTGAACAGTTTGGGAACTATAACCCCTGTTATAGCCAATTTTAGGTGACCAAAGTTAGCATCAATGCAAATATGGTCAATGTTTAGTTCAAAACCCTTTGCAGTCAATTACTGTCTGCAGTCTATGACCCATAGACATCAGTAGACACTTGATATCTTCCCTGGTGATGCTATGCCAAGCGTGGGCTGCAGCCAAATTCACTTCTTGTTTGTTTTGGGGGATTTTTGCCTTCAGCCTGGTCTGCAGAAATGGATGCTAAGTTGAAATGAGATCAAGTGACTGACTTGACAAATCAAGAACACCCCACTGTTTGGCTGAAAGAAGCTCCTTGGTTGCCTGTATGTTTAGGATCATTGTCCTGCAGTATTGCCAGACATTTGGGGAACCACAAAGGGCAACAAGTCTTGCAATGTTCAGCCAATGTGCAGCTTATAGTTAATTATAAGTAAAATATTAAGGAAAAATACCGCATGTGACTGTCCAAACACTTACAGACTGCACTGTACTGAATAAGGTTACAGTTCATGACTGTTGCGCAGAATCATATTTAATTAGGCCTGGTGGCTCGGCAGACAAAGGCACACACTGTATGCTGGTATCCAGCCAATGACCTTCACTATATGTCACTGCTGATTTCTCCTAACATTTTCTCCTCACTCTCTTTAGTTTTCATTTAGCTAAGAGAAGGCTACAAACAGATGTCTTAAAAATTCTAACTTCAGATATATAACTTTACTGATAATGTGAACAATTAATCTACCACTACCATCTACCATTAATCTACCAGAGAGAGAGACAGAGAGACAGAGAGACAGAGAGAGAGAGAGAGAGAGAGAGAGAGAGAGAGAGAGAGAGAGAGAGAGAGAGAGAGAGAGAGAGAGAGAGAGAGAGAGACCATGTTTGTGTGGAGGTCTTAATTGGCCAGGACAGGTTATTTAGAAACCGCTCCAAATGTCCTATAGCCAGACTGGCAGAACACACATGCACACACACACACACACACACACACACACACACACAAATACACATAGACAGGCAAAGGCAAACATAAAGGTAAATCCTCCTTTTCTCTTTTTTATCATGCAAACTCACTCTAGTGATTTTTAAATCCTCACTATGCATTATTAAACGTCTGCTTATAATCAGTAGGCATCCTTGAAAAAAAAAAGTATTTCTCAGTAAGTTCATCCAGAATGAAACCCCCCCCCAGAACCCTGTTGTTCAGCTTCTGAGACTTTCTCTTTCTGTGGACCTCTTGTTCCAAGGCTGCATGTTTGGTCCTCTGTGAAAGACCACTGACTTGATTGAAACCATAAATCTGCTTGACAGAACGGCCTGAGATTTGACTGACCCTCTGGTTGCTCCTGTAGGTTTAATATCAATAGAAGGAAATGTTTGTGCTATTGTTGTATCCAATAACTTCTTTAACTTCAAAATGAAAAAATATCTTGAAATGTAATATTGCAAAAGTTATACAATTGTTTTTATTCGGCTGTCCCCAAAAACATTCTCTTCTTGACAGTTTGTTTGCGCTTACTTTCGTTCCCCTGTCATTACCTCTGCCAAGAAAATAACATTTTATGTTTTGTTTGAATGGTTTTAGTCTTATTTGTTGTTTTAATAGTTCATTCATTAATTTAATTAATTCATAATATTTAATGTAATATCTGAAAATCCAGTAAATAGGCCAATTTTTGGTGTGTATTTTCTCATAAACTCATGCACTTACTTGAACTAAAAATAAATATTAAAACAAAAACTATCATGCTTTTCTGTCATTATGTGTATTTTCATGTAGATTTTGAACATATTAAAATAACAAATGCTTTCTAGTTCTAAATACTTTTACTTCAGATGTACAGTAATGACAGTCTTTAAAATGGCAACAATGAATATTTGTCTACTTGTGAAAGCAGTATGTGTGTAGTAATTGTATTAGAAAAATAAACAAATCAAGCCAATGTCATAAAAGTACTAACACGCCTGCTTGCTCTCCTCCCTGTTTGTCTGTCCCTGCCCCTCCAGGTTCGAGCCAGCGCCATCGCCCAAGACGCTGACCAGAACTATGACTACGCCTCCAACAGCGTCATCCTACATCTGGACGCAGGAGATGAGGTTTACATCAAACTGGACGGAGGGAAAGCCCATGGAGGCAACAACAACAAGTACAGCACCTTCTCTGGCTTCATCCTCTACGCAGACTGAGAAAAGACAGACACAGAGACAGTCAGGACAGGAAGAGATTGAGAGAAAGAGTTGTATGACAGGAGGGGGGGGGGAGGGCGTGTGTATTAAAAGCCGGAATGCTTTCTAGTTTTCCTAATTCTCTCCATCATCACGGACACCTCTGCTTCGTATCCATCAGCCAAGACATCCAGGCTCTGTAGCCGAGCCTGGATGTAAAGCTCCTGAGGACACACTGAGAGGGGCTGGGCGGGAGGCGTAGGAGGAGTGGGACGTGGGGTGGAGGTGGGCTGGTTTTCAGCTCTCTCCGCCACAGTGCAAATGTGTCAGAAGCTCCTCGCTTTCAGTGTCTCTCTTCTTCAGCCCCGCTCCATTGCACAGAAATCTCAACAACAAAAATGAAAACCCTGCAAAAGTGGATGATCTCACCTCTTCTCTCCACAGTGGCAACAGTCAGCTGTACTGTCAGTGGACTTGATTGACTGAAATTCGTAGTGTTGTTCCGTGCAATTTTCCTTAGATTGTGTTTTTATTTTGTAGACATGCGTAATATTCTACACAAATGAGATTAAAAAAAAAAAGAGAATATATTTGTCCCTTGTGAAGATATCCTGTTTGACTGAGCGACCGGATTTGTGAGATGTTATTTGTGATGCAGCTAAGAGATCTAACAACTGGAAAAGAAATGTTTAACTCAAGGCTGTCACCATTTCATGGCAGTGGGTGTTCTTCTTCATCGCCGGGTACAGCTGGGTAACTATATATTGTTCATGTGGAGAATAACAATACATTCTGCACTGTACCTTCCAATATATCTAAAAAAGGAAACATCTCATATAAACAATACCCTTTCCACAAACCACCTCACTCTGTTCACACACACATACACACACAATGTCCTGCTGCTGTATGGATTAAAAGTAGAGTTCAAATTGTCTCTTCGATGTTCTAGTTTTATGTAAATGCTCCACTCGGCACAACCAGCC
This sequence comes from Scomberomorus guttatus, assembly GCA_038419695.1. Classification (NCBI taxonomy): domain Eukaryota; kingdom Metazoa; phylum Chordata; class Actinopteri; order Scombriformes; family Scombridae; genus Scomberomorus; species Scomberomorus guttatus. Next base: position 3,749,503 of record CM076459.1, read on the forward strand.
ATGTGATGAAGCAAAAACTTCAGATTCTGAGGTAACCTAGTTGAAGAGTGCCCGCTCTTTCTTCTTCTCTACTGTGCCAACCTCCAAGCCTTCATGCACAGTAAAAATCTTGCTTTCTGAAGTGGAGGGTGAGTGAGAGAAAGTCACAAAAAGACAGAGAAAGAGTCAGAAGTGAGCGAGATGGTGGGAGGGTAGAGAGGGTGTTAAGGCACAGTAACAGTGAGTGGGCAATTTTTCTGTCTCAGTGTCTCTGAGCTTCACTGGATGTCATCCATTCATTAGCTGCATATTCACTGACACACAGGCATTATGGTAATATTTACTCAACATGGCGGCCTGACAGCTTGCTTGAGAATGAAATTGATTGGGTGAGTGACTTGGCCTATTATGACTGCACGTTTGTGTGTACGTGTGCGCGTCCGTGTGTGTGTGTGTGTGTGTGTATGTGTGTTTGCACGTGTGAGTATGTATGTATCTGTGCATATCAGTGAGTGTCTGCATTTTAGCATGTGCTGTGCCATAGCTACATCGTTCTTTTCAGAGTTATTCTGTGCTACAGCCAATGACAGATATTTTACTCAGCAGCCAATGAGATTGTGCTCTGTAGGGTGGGGAGCCTCTATAGATATGATGAGAAGAACAAACAGCTTGTAAATGAAATCTATGACATGTTTGTCTATCTTATCTTTTGGAATTGTTGAATACATTTAAATAATAAATGGGATTTTTTGAGTGACTTGTCTCGCGAGAATTCTTGCATCCCAAATAACGCTAATTAGGGAAAATTATGTGTATGGGATCTCATTTGCTCTGTGAGACTAACTAACTACAGTGCAAACAACATGACATGAAATGTGTGTTTCTTGTTCTGTTTAAACTAAGAAATTTTAACAATGGCCTGTCAGTGCAAACATTAAAAAAGATCCTATCAGCAAGTCCCTCATCTCTCTTTTCTCTCCAAAAAGTCAAACCCTTAAAGTATATTTAGGGTGATGGGTATTAAGGGAAAGATGTCTGTGTTTATGCTTCCTCCATCCTATCCTAAAGTGATCCTATGAAGCGTCTCTTCATCTGCAAAGGTGCGCTCAGAGATAAAGACCCCCCCAACTTTAGCAACATCCATCGCTGGCGTAGGATGCAGTTTGTGAATGCTGGTGAGTCCTTAAGGAAACGCAGGCTATTCCTCAATCGACAATCACAGCATCTTCTTACAGATTCTCATCAACAGAGTGATATACCCAGCGAGGAAGTGAGGAAGGAGGAGAAAAGACAAGGGGAGGGAAAGATTGAGCGAGATAGAGGAGGAGCGGAATATGGTTTGACAAAGACAGATGGAGACACGAAAGAAAGAGTAGGCCACAGAGAGAAGTAATGGGGAAGGGATAGATAGGGAGGGAGAAGGTAAAGAGAAATATAAGGAAGACAGACAGAAGGAGAGGGGAGCCGGTACCGATTTGGGGTGGAGAGGGGGGAGCGCCGGATTGTTTTCAGGGTAGAGTGATTCCCTGTCGGGGCTGTGTGAGGTGTCAAGAGAGATTAGCTGGCGTGAAGCTGGAGGAGAGAGCTTGAGATAGCTTGGATTGGACAAGTGTCAAGGACTGGACATTCTTCAGACCTGGCAGGAATGGGATGTGACACTGGATGCTATGTTGGTCTGTACTACTTTGCTCTTAATGGAGGCAGTCACCCCTCACTGTATCATTTTATCCATTCCCCTATGGTGTATAACAAGCTAATCACATGCTCACTAGTGGGAATGAGAATGTTTAAGCTCTGTTTAACAGTACTATCATCTGTAGTTTTGAAGACATTATTTTCAAAAACAGGATCATCACTGAGGAGAAGTGTCTACCAGCTGTGTTTTAGTGTGTGACACCAGGTTAGATTTCGTTTGAAATTTTATGGTTTACTTAAACCAGCACAAAATGGGAAGTGGCTGCTCTTTAACACACACTGACTTGAAGCTATCAAAGCTTCTTGCAAAGGCAAATGGTGAAAGAAATAAACAGGCAAAAGTAAAATTGATGCCAAGTTTATCTCCTTCATTGGACAAAACAGGATCTGCTTTGTGAAGGGGAGCAACATGGTTCATGGACAAAGTGGGTCTCACAACTGACACAGCTGGGCTCTTAGAATAAAAAAAGTAAATGGTTTCTTGCAACAAATTAGCCAATTATACAAACAGAATCAGAAAGTGAAATCTGTGAACTCAGTAGCGTGGGGCATGGACGGCTGAGAGTGTGCTGTGATATCAGAATTGACATATATATGAAGTACCAGACAGTCAGTGTTGATGTGGATGTTGAAATGTGACCAGAAACAATTTTCGTGACAGGAGACACACAAACAAGCCACAGAAGAGTTGAAAAGCAACCAGGTTGGAGTCTGGAGTTCCTGTAACGGAGGGACAGAAGGACTTTTCCTGTCACTGCACCTTGCAGGTGTTAATGAATGTTTGCCATTTAGGGAGGAGTGAGTGTGATGACTTCCACATTTTTTGTGTCACCTGCACACCTCATGAGAGAAAACTGAACCCATCTCTGGCAGCTAATGGGGTGCTGTTTCATAAGCTCCACCCTGACAAGAAAGTAGACAAGGAAACAAAAAGGGCAAGAGCCCAAAACCCAGGGCTGCTTCTGCTGTTTCAGTCCATATTTTACATATTTCTGTATTTACACTATGTACTGCATGTCTTCTTTTGTAATTTGAATTGCTTCTGCAAGTTTCAAGGAACTTAAAGTGAGAGTGAATTTAAGTTGAGTTAGGTGAAGTTTAATGAGGGGCCTTTACACCATACCACAGGTGTGAGAAAAAAAAGGCTACCAATCCTCTAAATCCTGGGCCTTATTTGTTATGTTAATTAAACTAAAGTGTTAATTAATGTGATCCTGATAATTATTCTTAAAATGGATATATATATATATAACACCTTTAACAGCAGGCTTTCACAGCAGCACCCCATGGACAGAAACTGCTGGAAGAACTCGAGAGTACTTTGGAAGTCAGTTCAGTGTTACGAAAGGGTTTCCATCCACAGCAGTAACTTTTACAATTCTGGCACCATCATTTTCTCTCTATGTTCAAGTCTGACCTTTTTCTCTCACTTTCTTTTTTTTCACCTATTTTCTTTTCTCCTTACCATGCCCTGCCTTTAACCTGGTATGACAAACACAAAGGTTAGGAAAGCAGACAGCTGTTAGTAGACCGGCCTTCTCCTGCCACCCCCGAGCTTCTATATGTGCACGCACATGCATAAACGTACACACACAATCCTCTGCAGGATAGCGCAGTCACACATTAACACTGTCAACCTTGCTCTGTTTGCTCCTACCACCGCACATGATTCCCTTTGTCAGTTTGGGTTGTGGCCGAGGAGGAAGCCTTTCCCAGTTGTCCCTGGATGGTCTGAAGCTGCCAGGCCAGGTGTACTCTGCAGTCACTCCCTGTGCCAGGGGAGCCGGGCGAGCTGAGTCGCCCAGGCTCTTATCTACAGGCCCACCCTCAGACTGTGTAATACCGTGACCCCACCTTGCCACTCCACTGCCTTGTATATACTTGTTCAATACCGCAACAACATATTCCTGGCTACAGCAGAACGAAAGTTGACTCATAGAACTTCAGACACCTCTGACCCTCATTCCTTTCTCCGACTTTAACTTGCCACATCTGTCGTCTTGCGCTCTACTCCCCTTGTATTTTTGTTCTTCGCAAATGACTGATCACGGCCAGTGTTTGCCCTTACATGCTGCAGGCAGAAACAGACAGGATGCAATGCGGTAAATGTTTCTCTCTTTCTCCATCTTCTCCTCCCTCACAGTAAAAAAAACACCATGGTATCCTCACATTTTGTAACGCTGCATCTCCAGAGAACTCACTGTAAAGAGAGATAAAAAAGCACAAACAAACATCCAACATGCCTTTTTTTCCCCTTCAGCAGGCTGAGTGCATTAGTGACCTTTTAAAGTGCTGTCTCCCTTGTGCTTTGCACACACCCCAAAGAAGAACAAACTACTAATAGGGCTAAAAAGCTGACACACTTTAAACAAAGATCAAACCATTTCTTGGCTATGAGGCAGTACTTGCTACATTAGTGGTATTCAATTATGTAGCCAAGACAAACAAACATCTTTGTAGGCAAACATCAGCAGCCAAATCTGTAAAAGTGCAGAATGAGGACCATAAATTAAAAAAAATGCATATTAATACACTATAAAAATACGCAATTGAAATTTTTTTAATATAGCATATTAAGTGCTGCGGTTACTCATTGTTCTATAGTTCTGATACCACTATTTTTATCCCATCATCATGAGTTTGTATTCTCTTGTTTCAGATTTAATTTCTCATTAGTTACTGCATGTTTATGGGAAATAAGGCTAGGATTCTAAAGAAACAACAGCTATGCAGATGGAGAGAAATGAGGACACAGTATGAAACAGATAAAAATTTACTGTTTGGTTACTGTTACTGGTTAAAGAAAAGAAATTCGAAGAGTACATTCAAAATGGGCAACTTGCAGAGATGTAAGTATTTGTTTTCTTTATCTACAAAATGACCTTATTGGTTAGAATCGTGGGAGGCAGTAAACTCACACCATATGACTCTAATTGCAGCGAATTTGTATGTGTGTGCGTGTTTGTGTGAGTGTGCGTGCTCGCGTGTGTGGAATGTACTGGTGTTTGCGTGAGCGGACATCAGACAGATATACAGGGCCTACGGCAGGGAACTGCGGCGAGGTGGATAAGCTCAGAATTGCAGAGGGCAGATGTCAAAGAGGAGATATTACCCTCCACATTACTCCCACTCGAAAAGGATAGGCCATTACCCAGTGTATTTCAGATATTAGCATGCTGATAAAATAGATATTGACAAGTAAGAGAAGTAGTCACCTTAGTGGGCAAGATATTTTGAATAATACACAAAACCTCTACAAGATGTCTGAAGGAGACAGTGCCACCAGGAAATAAGTAATTATGCCAAACTTCTAATTACTCTGTTTTTCAATCAGAAATAAAAAAAGACACCAGATTCTTGCATAACTCTTAGCAATCTGCTTCTACTGAGTAATAACTTCCCAAATTTAGCTCGGTTTGCTCTCTCCTGCTGCTTCTCGCTGTCTGATGGATGTGTGGCATGCTAGTCATGCCGCCTTGTGTCACCTGTGCTGCGCTTGCTCCGGGCAGTGAGACAGGGAGAGAGCCACGGGAGGTCTGGAGGAGGCCAGAATGGGGGAGAAATAGACATCTGTGATTAACACATACAGACACGTGTCAGTGTGGAGCATTTGCTGGGAGGCACGCTGGGAGACGCTCACACACAACCTGCTCTTGACAGCACAGGTTTTTCGTAAATAAAGACGCAGATAAAAGGATGAGTAAATATGTGGAGGCCATGATGAGCCCAAAAACAGTTCGTGAACTTCACGAGTAGAAATTAAATAATAGATTGAGAGAAAAATACATTTCATGCTGAAGTGAAAGGCATGCAGCTGTCAGCACAGGTGCATGTGCGCACACCTACACACATGTACACACACTCAGCCACATGTGTGCATTCATCTCACACCTCCCTCTGACATGTGCTTTAACAATGAATTGTTTGTGGTGTTTATACAGAAACATTAAAATGACCTCTGGAGATGTGCCAATTCAAGAAGGTTTGGGGGTTTGGAATGACAATTCCATTATTCTTTTTTAATACCATATGTTCAGATTACACAGTTCTCTATCTCTCTCTCTCACAAACACACACACACACACACACACACACACACTTCAACAGCACACTTGTGAGGGCTCTCATTGATACACTGCATTCCCTAGCCCCTACTGGCAACCTTTAAGGATGGGTTCAACATTTTTCAACCCTGTATTAAAACAATAGCCAGGTGTCCAAATGAACACTGACAAAGGTTTTGCTTGCTGTAATCAATCCTCCAGCTCATACTGACCATTAAAAGATCTCCTCCAAATGCGCTTACAATGTTAGTGATGGGGGACAAAATCCACTGTCCTCGTTTTGAGCAAAAATTTATTTAAAAGTTTATCTGAAGATAATATGAGTCTTCAGCCGTCTGTGTTAGGAAAATAAGTTTGGTATCTTCCACAGTCACAGTCTTTTTATTAAAAAAATCCCTCTTTGTGTCTCAACGGAAAGTGTTTTCCTGTTCAGCTGCAGCAGAACGTTCGTAACAAAAAGAAGGAATTTGGCACTAAAAAGACAGAAACTTTGACTTGATTTGATTAATTTGGACAGCTGAAGCCTCATATTGGCTTCAAATAAACTTTTAAATACATTATTGTTCAAAAGGAGGGTTGTGGATTTTGACACCCATCACTTACATTGAAAGTGCCTTATGAAGGGATCATTAATGGCCAGTATGAACAAACGAACAAACAAACAAAAAACATGTCAATGTTTGTTTTGGCACCTGACTATTGTTTTAAGATAGACTTGGAAAATTGTGAACCTATCAATTAACACAAGCGATTAGATGATCATGGTAAATAGCAAACTTATTACCCAAACCATTTATATATTATACCAACCTCCTGGTTCAACTTTACCTGCTGTACTTGCCGTCATTGTGTGCACACAGTTTTCCTGTGAAGTGATGTTCCAATATTGTGTTCAATTTTGGTTTCACCCCCAAATAAAGTGGTTTAGATAATCTGTTGGCTTGTTTACAACCTGTCTGATAGCTCATTGTAACTTCCCCGTTGGACTACGCTGTCGCAATGTTATCATAACCAACAGAAGTGTCAGGAAGTGGTGACATGTGGTGATCGAGCCCCCAGAAAGTGAGACGGGCTTGGACTGAAGCCAATTTGACATAGGGCCGTTCTCAAAAAATGTGGACTTGCATACTTGCTAGTTCAGACATGGCAAGTTTTGACTCGGGAGTACAAACTTCTGAGGATGGGAGGCTGCAATATGATCATTCTGCCTGCTGACAGCAGCAGCTCAGCTTCAACACAACTACCTGACTGTACTGTGACAAAATAATCTCAACTCAAAGCTCCACTAACACTTTTTTCTCACAAAAAAATAACCTCATTGAAAGAGAGATGCAGTAAATTATGTTATTCAGCCTGTAATGTAGCTGTAATAAAAATCCACTGTTATGTAGCTTAATATGTGGTGATACAGAGCCCCAGAGGCAGCGCTGTTGTTCTGTCCAGTAAAAACATGAAGCTTCACTTCACATTCAGACAAACTAATGAGGCAGCTACAATTGTTAGATTTAATCAGTGAGACCAACATTTATCTTCCAAAAGGAATTATATCATATATCAAAATGCAGCAGGAAATTACCAAAGAGCTGCACAGATCAGTTCATCGGATCATGTTCCGGGCTGCTAGCTGCTGAGATGACCGGCTGGTCTCACCAAACCAGCGGCTCCTCACATCTCCGAAAACGTTGGAGCAAATTTACAAATAGGTGTTATTTGGGAATCTAAATTGTTAATTTCTCGCCTGAACAAATATTAAAACTTAAGAAAGTGACATATTAACAGTCCTACAGCGAAAGCTACAACAGCTCTTAGAATGGCTCAAAATCTCCGCTATCGCTGCCGGTTGGTGCGAAATGCATTCTGGGATATTTGGCTGTCCCAGACAGCCGCCTTCGGCGTACCAATGGTGTAACTTCATCACTCAGTCAGTGACATACACAGTGAGTCAGTGAGTGAGTCAGTGACAGTCACACCCCCCACCACACACACACACACTATCTGGCTTCCAACTTCTAGTGCTGATCCCAATGTAAACTTAAATTGTTAAGAGGATGCTTTCAGGAGTCTTTGTCTCTGAGGAGTTACACAAGCAGAAATACACACACGCACATACACACACACACACTTGAGGGAATGGTTCCATGGAGAAATTCAGTGTGCCATCTGCCGAATTAGGCCATGAGCCATGAGCCCAAAACTTCACTGTTCTATTCAATTTTCAATTACTGGGCTAGAGGCTTAAGCACAAGGTCTGTATACACACATTTTAACACATACGCACATTAATAGAATAGTTTTTTTTTCACACATGCATCCAATATGAGATAAAATGAATCATGCAAACACGGCTGAGTTAGTTATAATGTTTCCAAAATGGATAACTTCCATTGAACCACTACTATTTTTTTTTTTTTTTTAAATTCAACACTTGGCACGAAGATGCACAGTGATGAGATGCAACAGCTTAAGTGAGAAAACAGCTCCTGAGGGGAACAAACACATGACAACAATAATCTTTATACAGTACATGCATACACATGAGCATACAGACATACAGTATATGCCGTTCATTAACAAACACAAGAAAACACCGACAGAGCCAGAGATGTTTCTGTACCCAGTGCCAACTCCGCCCCTTCCAAAATGTCAGAGGCATACATAGCAGGGAGGGTGTGAGGTGATAGACGCAACCGACCGAAAATGTCAGAGTGTGACCTGTTGCCATGACAGCCGGCAAAGTTTGGCAAGGACTAGAATGCTTCTGCCAAAGGCCAGATTATTTGCTATAGCTAATTGAGCCTGTGGGTTCTAGTATAACTGTATACAGGCGTAAGCTATGAAAAGATCTTAGAAAGTCTACATCTCTCTATACTAATGGCGAAAAAAAGAAGAAAATAACACTCCTACAGATCTTAATTAACCTCCAACAGTGACAATAATCATTCAGAAAAAAATAATCAGTGACACTACAGTAAGTCTGAAACAGAACAGAAACAGGGCATTGGTGAGGATTCCGTATTTGTTTAGAAAGTAACCTGAGGGAGTGGGCAGATGGGAAGAGGTGAAAGCTATTTAAAGGAACATTCAAGGTCTCTGCGGTCCCTTTTGTTGATCAGTCATCAGTGAGCCCAACCTAAGTCTGCAATTACATGTAAAAACCTTTTAATACAACTTGCTTGGTCCAACCAAGGTTGAAACAGTTGAAACTGTCGCAAAGCCAAAACTGCTTGAACTTTGTGCAATAAGGTTTGATGACATTGTTGATGGAAACACTTGTATGATGTTGTTATGGGTTTGGGTGACAGCTCTTTTTATATTGTTACATTTTACTGTGGTGCAGTCTTTTCTTCTGTAAACTGGGCTGTCATCAGCTCCTACAGAGTGATTCCCCTCTGGGCAACGCCTCCAGACCGCCCACTTGTGTTGGTGCCCCGGTCTTCCCCATCCTCGGCTGGTCCTTCCTCTTTTTCGTCATTGGTTCTAGCTACCAATCACCAGCCTGCCCGATCCATCACTCAAGATGATAAAAGCCGCTTCAGGCAAATGCCAGGGGCGGCTGTGATTTGACCTGAGCAGTCTGCCTCTGTGTCCCCCTGTTGTAATGTTAACTCGTGTGATAGTCAGCTCTGAGGTTAATTTAGGTCTTTTGGTGTGTGAAATAATGTTAACTCGATTGAGACACTAGTTTTGTGGTTTCAGGATCTGGGCACTAGGCTTACTTTGTTTTTTGTATTTTCATACATCCTTTACTTCGGCACCACACGTAGGGCTTGAATGTCTAGTTGAACACTACGCCTTATGGGTGGCTGCTAAAGTGTGTTTTATTTTGACAGGTAAGATTAGCGCAGCCAGTGGTGAGCCAGTGGGGATCTGTTGGGTTAGGAAGCGTCTTTTGTTTTGTTTGTTTTATGATTTGGTGCCACCTGCAGCCCTTTCCCTTTGTTTCTCACCTCACTTGACTCCATTTTCTGTTGGTTACTCTCATTCAACTATTGAGCAGAAAGCTTGTACTTTTGTAACTTTTGTTATTTTCGGCCCGCCAAACAATAAATGGCAGTGCTTGCCTGACTACACCGGCAGTGTGTTGCTTCCCTTATTCCTCGACTTCTGCAGGGTTGTAACAGATGAGTTTTTGCTGAAACCACCACTTAAGTTGTTCGTGTATTGATGCCGCGCTATGATATGTTTTACTGGACTCCATTACTAAAATAAATGTTTTGTCAACCTTCTCTACATACAAGAAGCATCAAAAATGGTACTTAATACAGGACTGTTCCATTAGAAATCATTACAGTGTGCAAGAGGTTTCTAGTTAGCAGGACATTTGAAAAACTAAACAGATTTTTGAGGCATTTCGTGTAAAATTAGGCTGAGAGCCGAGGAAGCATTGATGAGGTGACAAAACAATCTCAACTGAAGGTTCACTTTCTTGCCTTTTCTGGAGCTTTGGATCATATTAAAGGGTCTTCATAAGAAGATGTCAATCATTTAAAGGTCCAGTGTGTAGAATTTATTGCCCCTCCCCTCACTCTCCCCTTCCAGGCATGTAGGATAACCTACAGAAAAACATGAAAGGCCCTCTCTAGAGCCAGTGTTTGGTTTGTCCGTTCTGGGCTACTGTAGAAACATGGCAGTGCAACATGGTGGTCTCCGTGGAAGAGGACCCGCTCCCTCTGTAGATATAAGGGGCTCATTCTAAAGTAACCAAAACACAAAGATTCTTATTTTCATGGGATTATACACTAATTAAAACATATTTATGAATATTATATTCCATTTCTGCCATATCTGTTCCACTAGATGCCACTAAATTCTACACACTGCACCTTTAGGGTTTAATTAAGAATACATGTTCAGTGACAAAAGAATATCTTTTCTAGATGGTGCCACCGTGTGGCCATTTATAAAGCATTTTAAATTTTGGGTCATAACCCCAAGACGCTAAGATGTAGAGACAATTTTATAGTCTTGTCTGAACATGTATTTCATAAAGGCCACTGACATTTCTGCTAACATAGAATTTGAATTCTTTGCAAAACACAGAGGCAAGCAGGCAAAATTCATACAAAACTTCACATAATTTTGGAATTTATTTGGAAAATCCCAGAAAACAGTTTTTATTCAGTTTTTGTTATTCAATACTGTTTTCATATAACTTATTGCCAAATAAGTCTTTGTCTTCTTTAGATAATTAAATAGAAATACACTGTTGCAAATAAATATGCAAATGAAGATATTTTCAGTCTCAATGTTTACACCCAATAATTTTTGTTTTTTTCCAAGTGATAATTATTACTATTTTGAAGTCACAATTGCCAGCTAATGTTTTTCTGGTGTTCTCTGGCTATGTGAAGCAGCTGCTGACTGTGTTCCTGGAGGCGGGTATTAGGTTTGCAGTTGACTAATTATAATGGAAATGTGATAAATTACTATAGTTGGCTAAGTTCAATGTACTTTAAAGTGTTACCACTTACATAACAGGAAAGCATGAAGGAAAGTTTTGAACGGCTGAACCTCAGTTTTGGGTATTTGTTGTCAGTATATGTCATACATGCTATCAAAGAGAAGTAAATAGCACATGGATGTCATAGCAACAACAATAATGACAGAGGATAGACAAACAGATCATATCAGATTAACACGTCCTTTTTAACTTGCTCATTAAAAGACAGCATCAAGACAGCAAAAGCCACAGAAACAATCTTGATGTGATAACTCTGTCACACATAATTGGCTGCTGAGCTGTTAATCTTAACAGTGCTTGTTAGATCAGCTAGTTTTGTACTGACCTGAGTGTGACAGTTTGAAACTGAAACAGGTATGAACGTACTACTGAAATAAAGACCGAATTGGCGATGAACATTGAGGCCAAATGAACAGTGATGCATTCACTTGCTTTTGTACATACTGAAGTGCATTTTGAACAGTGATGCAGCTGCTTAGCTTGGGAAACAAACGGCATAGTTAGTGATGACAAATCTTTGAACTGGACTGAACGAAACGATTTGAATCACCAAAACGAGCTGAGCGGCAATGTGAGCAGGATTAACAATAGTCTAATTTGCTTATTGCAGCTTTAATCGAAACTGAGCCAATATCTGTGAGACACATTCAAAGAGCTACACCATCTGGTTGCTTAAGGAATGCTTACATTTTTCATGTAAGCAGCACTGTGGCTCAGTGGTTAGCAGTGGGGCTTTTCCATGTGTCTTTGTGGGATTCCTGCGGGTGATCCCATTTCCTCTCATGGTACAAAGACATGCAGATCAGGTGAATTGAATGCGTTCACCTGTTTATAGTCCTGTGGTAGACCGCTCAAGAGTGCACCTTTCAACCAATGTAGACTTTAACTTTTTACTTCTACTAATGCAATAATAGGAAGAGATTGGTTACATTATGTCCAGATTATTATTATTATGCATCATCTTTACAGAGAAAACAGCCATCCTATTCTGCCCTAAAGCTGCAAACAGAGGTACTGAATCCTCATTAATTTGATGAGCATCTTTTACAGTAGTATATTGTATGTCCCTGGACACTGATTACCCAGTAATATCACTGGTGATGTATTTCTTTGTATTTAAATTATCTGTGCTATAAAACAGATATGCATCTCCTGCACAGGTAGGAAAGGTTATTGCTTTTGCAATTTCAGTTTTGTCTACATAACGTTTAAATAAAGACAATACAATTAAAGCACCAATCTGTAACTAATTTGCTCTTTAAGTATTCATATGCATGTACATCCTCTGAGAGTACGGACTTTGAGCTTTGTTCTGCAGCCTTCATAAGCTTTTGCAAACATTAGCAAAAAAAAAAAGAAAAGAAAAGAAAAGCCTCAAATTTCAAGTAATGGAGCAGTTATTTGCCTTCTGTTTTGTCTTTTTTTTAAACACTATTACCTCTACATTTAAGGAAAATTTAGTTAAACTGTATTAATCTTGGTGCTGATTGGCAACTTCTGTCAATTTAACATAATGTTGGAATACATTATCTGTGACTGGCAGTGAGCAGCCATGATCAGAACCTGTAATATGAGCAGGACACCACTGTTTCCACTGTTAAAAGGTTTGAGGTTCGAACTGGAATAAGCTCCAGCTTTCTGCACCTTGAATTTATTGAAATATTTAAAACAGAGGACGCCCTGGAAGCCTGAGGCTGAACCATGAACTGCAATGTCCCTGGATTGAATCCAGCCAGGGACCTTGGTTGCATGTCATTCCCCACCTCTCCCCCGTTTTCTGTCATCTCGCTACTCTCAAGCATATAATAAAGGCATACAATTGCCCAAAAAATCTGACAAAAGAAGACAGAAAGCATAGATGTAGACCAGTTTTTAACTAACAAGAAATTAATGGATGGTCAACATTTACCTTTAGCTGCTTCAAAATAGACACATTTGAGTTGTTCTACAGTGAAAAAAATGTATTGTGAATCAGCCTTAAGAGATGTTGAATTTGCAGACAGCACATTAACACAGTGTTACTGCTCCATTATCACGTAACAGAAGAGAGCAGATCAGAGCAACTGTCTGTTAGAAGAGGGTAAGAACAAGAACATATGAATGAAATAAACCTCCAAATAGATATTACTACATTACATAGGAGCTACAAGACTATAGAAAACTGATCAGCGAGTCTTTTGTTTTGTCCTTCGCACTTGTAAAAACAGGGTCAGGGGGCTTTTCTTTTTGCCCACAAGAGAGTAGTCACCAAATTTATTTTAACAAATTCGGTTAGTATGGTAGATTTCAGCCAGTTATCACAGTGACTGAAAGTCATGCTGACACGACGTACGAAAAACACGTCATTTATCCCTCTTATGCCTCTCGTTGTTTGCTCATTATTTGATGAGTTGACTCAGCCCAAATGCTCAAAGCTCCGCCACTCACAACTTTAATACGGGTCAATGTTAGCGTAAAGACTGAGCCTGTATAAATCCAGAGGTTATGAAAACCCTCACACACAGGAACAAGCAAACAGATGACTGACATTCTGACGTCCTGCGGTAATTTTGGCACAACGTGCATCTTACACACTCTGACAACACACTAGCTTGTGCAACACAGTCAACACAATCGCCTCCTGATCCGCAAAAGGCCAAGTGTTGACTTTGACAAAGGCCAAATCACTTTTCACTCTCTTCCAATCCCCACTCTTTCCTGTCTTCCTCTTTTCACCCACAGCTACCTGTCTCTCACCCTCTTACCTGTATTACCTATTGGTTAGTTTCTTAGCATTTGTATCAGCTTGGGCACCCTTCTGCAAACACTGTATAACAATTTCTTGTGGCATCTTACCCCATGTGTCAGAAAACGGTATATGAAAAATCAGCTAAATGCATTTGATGCTAAATCCTCAAGAGGCATCTGTCCTTTTCAAAACATATTTTTTACACCTTACTGTGGTAAATGAAAAGCCCAAATGTGTTTGGGCTTTTCTAGTATAGGGAATCTGGTGGCGAGACAAGATGAAAACATGTGTTGGCATTAAAGTCTCCAAGGGATAAATGTCCAGTGTACCTGAAGCTCTCACCCTGCCTGGCTTTTACCAGCCAGTTTTTCTGTCCAGGCCACTGCATTCTTCCAGGATAAAATCTTTTCTCTCTATCTGTCTCTCCTGGACTGTTTCTCTGTGGCGCCACAGGGGAACAGTGGGACCAAGAGTGAGCCTCCGAGAGCAAATTATGTACATTTAAATGAACCGTTTCCTTGAGTCTGCTCAGCTCAGCGCTGAGAAAGAGTTCAGACGGAACGGAGCTGGAACAGGAGGTTGTGAGGATGAGTGTGTGCGAGTCTGAGTGTGTGTGTGAGAGAGAGAGAGTGTATCAGGGATACACACGGTGCAGCCCTGAGTAGGAGTGTAAAACTTGAGTGGACCTCAGGCCCTCGCTTAGCCTTAATAGCTTTCCTTTCCACCTCCTCCTGCTGCATTAGAGTTACATTTCCACTCTGGGGGGACGTTCCATCTTTTATATATTTATTTATTCTATTTTCTATCCCTACCCAAATGCACCAACTTCATCCATGCAGTGACTTCACAGAGGTGGTGATGCAAGTCTCACTTCAAAAGCTGCCTAAACACTCCTGCAGGGGTCTGGCAGCGATGGAGAGACAAGGAAAGTTTCAGTCCTGCTCACACACATGCAATCACCCACACACATGCACACACACACACACACACACCTGTGGCTTTGTTTCACATTCAGACAATGCATCATGGAGCCTCCTTTGTTTGTCAGGCTGTTCCATTATTTACCTCCTCCCCTTCCCCATCCACCTGGGCCTTCGGATGCCATTTATCATCCCTGAGAAACCTTGCGTCCGCTAGAACTTGAAAACCTGATGAATAAGTAAACTAGTTCCTCCACACTGCCACACACTTCCTGTCCTTTTTACAGGAACAAAGACAAAGAGCTGGGAGAGTAGCAGTCACAGCCCTGAGTGGACTCCACATAAACCAGACTGTACAGGCTTTTGCCTCTCTTTAAAAAAAAAAAAAAAAAAAAAGATTCCCTGACCTTGCAAAGCCTTTCTTTGGTTCTCAAAGCCTTTTAACTGCTTTCAGAATTTTTCTACAAGTTATTAAAGTCATTAAGCTACACGATAAGGAGAATTTAGAAATGGTGGTAAATCGGTCCCCCTCGAGATTACACTGCTTCTTGCCTTCTCCTCCGCTCTACAAGCACAACCCACCGTAGTCCTCAGTCTTGAGCTCTGGCTTTTTTCAGCCTGCTTCCATACAGTCCACTGTTTGCCAGCCTGCCAGCCAGCGCTGTCTAAGCATTCCTGTCTATCCAATGAGCTGGAGTCAGCCAAATAGTGATCTGCTGTTAGTTATTCAATTACTTCACCTGGTTGGCCTCCACTCCCTGGGGCTGCTTGTGGGGGGTACCAGTGAAGATGGGTGTGCTGTGCTGCGTGGAGCTGCCTGTGCCCTGCGGGGAGAGACTTAGGCCTCCCTATTGCATCACGCTCATTTCCCACCATGATAGAACAGAATTAGTGCAGATTTAGCCAATTAGAAAAAAACAAGAATCAGTTACCATGTCATTTCCCTAACTGCCGCCAACCTGTTTCTTTGTCTCGTTGCTTGCGGGAAATGTGTGCGTAAATCCCTGCGAGTGCCTGTGTGTGTTTGAAGTAATTGATATCGTGAAAGTATTCCCATGTGGACTGTAAGCTCCCAACAACTTTTAGGCGCGCTAATACCAACAAGGCTTTAAGCTGCAGGCATACCCTGGATGAAATACTTGCTGTGTCTGCCAAGAGACAAATCTATTCTCTGCTTTCAGTAAAATACTGTCTATGCGGCAATATCTTATTTGTAGGCTGAGACCAGAGTCTCACAGGGACCAATTGAAGCTAGCTCTTTCCATCCCTGTGCTTTGTGTGCTAATTACAAGGGTCAGAAAGACTGATGGCTTAACAGAGAAGGTTATAAGATGAGGTTATCACTGTCGAACTCCCTCTACTCCTTCCTCATTTCCCCACTTTTTCCTTTTTTGTCTCTATTTCAGGCTTTTCTGCTTCTCCACGGGGTGCGCATGGATGAATAGACCATCGCAACTGACTAGAAATATCAAATCCATGAGCTGCCATAAATGATAATGGCTGACATGGGTGAATTTCCATATCCTCTGGATGCCATGCCAATGTTTGTGCTCCAGGTAGCACCAGTGGATGTACATGGAGGTCATGTGAAGGATCTCCTGCTACTCTTCTGCCCCTTCAGGGGTTTTCTCTCTCTCTCTCTCTCTCTCTCTCTCTCTGTCTCTATCAGTGTTTCATCCCCTCTCTCTGTTTTTCTATATGTTGACACATGAGTCAAGCCTCCTCTTGTGCGGTTCCTCTAGAGATGAGAGACGGTGGTAAAGGGGCAAGCTGTGTGAGGATAACATGTTTGGCAAAAAGTGTCATCTCCCCTCGCATGGCTGCTCAATTAATGCCCCACACATTAGCTTGAAAAAAAAAAAAAAAACTTGCTTGCTGCAAAATTCAAATCAGCTATCACATTACGACTTCCTTAAATTTATAACCTCCTCTTAACCTTGTCATGTCCATATGAGAGGGGGGTTAGAAAGGAGAGACAGAAAGACAGGCTCAGATTTTTTTTTATCTCCAGATCTTCACACTCCTGACTTCACATATGTTTCTGCCTCTGCTGTCTAAATACATTCCACAGTCATCTTTTTTTTATTTGAGAAATCAACTGTGTGTCAGCGAACATGCTATATCATGAAAATTTTAAAGCTGAGTTATGCAGATTCATTCCACCAGGACCTCAATGGAACATTTACCCTACACACAACACTATGTATTTTCACTCATCCGTGCAGTATAAATGTGACTCAATATTCATCATCTCAAAGAGCACATATTAAACCATTAATGCAATGCACGCCCTCGCCCGCCCTCTGAATAACCTAATTAGTCTTCAAATGAGATGTCGGCTGGTCTCTCATATTGTCTCATTTCACAGAAATTGCAACAAGACAAATAGCAGAGCGGTCTAAAGAAGTACTTAACTAGACCTCAGCACCATGACGATCCGCTAGGGATCATCGCCATCACATACACGCAGCCAACACACAGCGTACACTGATGCACATACATACTTGTAAATCAATTTTTACTCTAAGCAAACACATACAGGCAACCAACACACATGCTAACACACACGCCAACTGCCTCAGGTCCTAAATGCACAGGCTGGGTGCTTGTGTATTGGGGGGGGGGGGGGGGGGGGTTCACAGTCCTTGGAGAAGAGTGAGCACCCTCAGGTGATAATTAGAGCTGCAGTTCAGTGGCCTTGCTGAGGCTCGACTAGGAGAAGAGGAGCCTTGAAAGTTTCTGTCCGACGTATTGTTTCCCACATGCAGTCTAAAGGAGGGTAGAGTTAACGAACGTGTAGACAGTTTATGGTTTGTTGTTGATAATATCAGACAAAAGAGAAATAAAGCAAACAGGGAGAGCTTCAGAAGTGAAGTAGCATTTCAGAAGAAAAAAAAAAATCAAACCCCACAACAGACTGCATGGCTGTAGGGGACTAGTTCTCAAAGACTTCCAGTTGTACTATTAGGCTATGATTGTAAGTGTTTTAAAGTTTTATTTCAGATTACACAGCACTTACTTGGTATGACTTACAATGAGAAGATTACTCATATATTTGTTTATTATCAATACATCTGTCAATTACTTTTTTTATTAATAAATTCAGTTGTTGTTCAGTCTATAAAAGCAGATTTTTTTCCCTGAGTGAATTGCTTGATTAGTCCAACCAACAGTCCAACACCAAAGATTTTCAGTTTACAATTATATGAAACAGAGAAAAGCAGCGAATCCTCACATTTGAGAAACTGGAAACAAAAAATGTTGCTTGTCATTTTTGCTTTATAAATGACTTGAACAATAACGAATTATCTAAATGTCTTTGTCTATCATTCAACTGAAACGATTAATAAACTGATCATTTTGGAACTAAAGAGTATAAAACATATAATCCTACTGACATCCTTCTTGCTTATCAGTAACAAAAAAATATGCATCAATTTGCAATATATTTCCATATATTTCCATAATCCAACCAGTACTTAACAAATATACAGTTTTTTACAGACTGCATGGATATCGTCTACAGTCAGTCAACACTTAATAAACACAGAGTAGTATTCATTTCACTCCGTCAGTATAACAGTGAGTAAAACTCCACGGAGCTGCTGGATGATCGAGCATCAGAAACCATCACTATCACTCCTGCTTGCCAGCAGCCATTGCTGCGTCTGAGCATGTGCGTCGCCAACACCCCTAGTCCCTCAGGGTCACCTCCACCCACCTCTCCTCTCCACGACAATGCCTTGGCTGTTGTGACAGCCCTGCTGCCATGGGAGCATCTATTTTGGCGCAGACCTTGATCTTGGGTGACTTCACATTCAACCCTCAGTCTCTGATCAGATGTGCCTTACATAAACCCTCGCCTGATCAGCTGCAGGATCTCAAGTAAGTGCAGACCTGGGGGAGTATTGAGGGAAGGCAGAGCTCCGGGTTCATGTGACATGTGAGAGTGATCCACCTGCTGCCAGGTGATACACAGGGATTGACAATCACTGAACTGTGTATGAAAATGACTCAATAATAAACAATATGGAAAAACCTAGCTCACAAAGAACAACAAGATCACCAATTCAAGCCTGAATTATTCTCTCCGATAAGCTGCCATTTTCCTTTTTTTAGTTGGTCACCGTCGTGATGATCAAACTCTAGTGTTATTGCAGATGTCCCACCCTCCACAGGCAGATAATTACAGTGTTAGTGATGGGGTGAGGTGGAGGGTGGGGTGCGGGACAGACTAGGGGAGAGGAGGGGTAGGGGAGAGAGAGTCGAGCGGCACAATGATTCATCACCACAGTGCTCAACACACACCCCTCCTCGGCAACATGCCCGCTCCAGCCCCCCACCAGCAGTTTGGCAGCACGCCCGAGAGTGACAAGGTGACACTGTCTCTTTTTTCATGTGCTGCAGCTCCACGCCACTCCAATCAAACCGTGAGAAGCACCTCTGCTTCACAACAACACACGAACCGCTGACTGGCAGGAGGAGAGGCAAACCAGAGCCGCAATCGGACATAAATCATTCGCTGGTTGACAACTGCTGCCAAATGTTGATTGCTTTCTTGTTATCTTCAAACGCCTTGTTTCATTGTCTGTGTTAGTGGCAACATATGTTGGGTGTATAAACAGAAATGTATAAATAGGAGTCAAAGTCTGTGTGTTGATAGGCTTGGTGACTCAAATGAATAAATCTTATCCATACAGTAATGCAACATATTGACTGTAATTGAAGTTTTGTACATAATAAGCAGGTATTGTAGTGTGCTTTGTGAAAGAAGGGCTTCTATGTGTAAGTAATAAAAAAAAAACAATACCCAGCAAAAAAGTGTGTTGCTTTCATTCCTATTGTTCCTGAAATGTGAGCAGAGTGTGTTCCCAAAATACACATTCATTACCTCAATGCTCTCTTAGCTGTTCAAAAAAAAATCAACAATGACCGCCATTGACACTTTCAATTTATGTTTTCCTATTCACCAATCAAAACCAAAGAAAAAGAAAGCTGGCCTCATTTTCTGCAATTCAAGCTGGAAACACAGGGGACAGCTGGGTATTCAACACTCTACAATATGTGGTTGCATTAGTTTCCAGGCTGTACACTCAGTGATTGAGGGAAATTTTGGTGCAAAAATTATTCACCAGAGAGGAGAAAATGACTTCCTGACCACTGTCTTTTGTCATAAACATGAACTAATGCATAATTGAACCGGCAGGTCTGATCAGAGTGTTTTATTGTCTTCCAAAAATAGATACCCAAGGTCACACTGGGGATTGACAAGAACAATAACAATAATAACAACACTGCGATGTGTTTTGAACACAAGGATTCCTAATATGACATTCACCATGACTCCCTAATGACTCTCTCTAATGTGTCTCTGAAATGCAGCAATTGATGACAGCACTGTCACTTAACCATGAATTGTTTCAGGGTTGACCTAGTACTGAACTTTGCTTCTACATTTGGCCTCTTGACAGCTGTATCTCCTCCTATGTGCATCACAGTAATGATAAAACAACTCAGACCATTTCTCATATAAAGACTGATTGCTTATGCTCGGAAGTACATTTTCATAGCCAGACATGGCTGAATTATTCACTTGAATTATTGGTGCCTCTGTTGAATCGTGCATGTTCGAGCTCCATACACTGCAGTGTTAACACAGTACTAAATATTTGACTAACCTCAGTGAAGGCAGGGGTTATACTATAAACATTTAAAAAAGCAAACCAGTGTTGAAAATGCGCTTCACAGTTTTTGACTCTCAGTGGTAAAAACAAATTAAATATTTTAACGTATTAATCATTAAACCGTCCTTGTAGTAATTCAATATAAGACAGGACAACTGTGTTATGAAGATGTAAAGATTCTGTGCCCACCATCAGTCCTGACTAAATCTAAAATCAGCATTTCCCCCAGCTGTCATGATAAAAAAAAAAGTTTCATCTGCTGCCCTTTGTATTATGCCATGTTCGTACTGTATTGTACTGGACAGTGACCATCTTCCTTGTTAAATGTTCTGTTACTGCATTTATATTTTTTAGCAGCTTTTATTATCTTTGACTTGAGCCGTGACCCGATGATCAAATCACCAAACCAAGCCTGAACCTCCAAAAGCTAGCTTTAGTTGCAGCCCGAGCCTTTGCAAAAGGCTCACGTGAGAGAAGAGACGCTTTGGTCTTTTTGTCAGTGCGCAATTTATACAAAATGTACATGTACGATGAACTGCAGAGGACTTAATGAGCCAGAAAGCAAAGCACGCTCATGCACACAGGCCTCTAGTAGTTGCACACTGTTCAGTCAACTGAATCAGTAGAAGATGATAGTGGTAGGCAATGGCAGTATATTCACAATTAAAACATTGCGTATAGTTCATGGGAACTCACTGAAGAAGGATACCAACTCACACACATTGGTGAGGAATAAATTGCGTACGAAATGTCATAATTTGGGGTAAAGAACGCAGTGAGTTAAATTCCCTGCCGTGTATTTAAATCATAGATATCATCCTCAAACAAATCATTTCACCTCATATCACAGAGTCCCTTGAGCACAATTGGTCAGAGCTGAAGGAAAATTCACATCAGCTCCTTGATTAAATTACAAACCTGACAGAGGTTTAGTTATTGGCCTATCAGCTGTACACAGACTTTTAGAAATGGAGAAAAAGTTTAATTTGTTTTAAGTAATAACAGAGCAGAAGCAAATACAATTAAAATTTATAAGCAGGAGGAAAAAAAAAAAAACACCCTCTGCCTCTGTTGAGAACTTCCAAGAAATGCAGAAGAGAAAGAAATTTCCTTGTCTCAACTAGACTGTCTTTTAAATGCTCAAGGACAGTGTGTGTGTGTGTGTGTGTGTGTGTGTGTGTGTTCCTTTAGAATTCAAACAGAGCTAACTACTTCATTCCCACCCAGGGATATACAGTAACAAAGGGTCAAAGCCTTCTGAAGCTATCAGATACTGCAGCTCCACCACCATAAATGGACACTGCAGTAATGCAGGACAGATTGATTTCTACGTATCAAAGACAAACAGTGTTACCTTGTGGGAGGCATTGTTTTTCTTCAGGCTGATGTTGATTTAAAAAGTGTAGAAAAGAGAGGATCAATTTGCATCTGACAACCCGGAGGTAAGCAGAAAATGATAATGAAGGATTTAATTGAACCCCTGTTCACGGGAGAGGAAATAGATAAAGAGTATGGGAAACAATGCCGTACAGAGCGGAATGCTCGAATCGAACTGCAGATTTTTATAATTAATACACTTGGTCTATGTGCAGTTTCATTGTCTAAATGGCAAGACAAATGTTCTGAGTGAGCCACATAATTTGCGTTCAGCCACACACACAGAAAACCATATCTGCGCAAACAGTGGGAGGTGCTGTAACAGTTTGCCAACAGGAGATATTCACGCTTTGATGCATTTGGAAGGGTGCTAGCTAACGCCCATAACTTCCTATCCCATATGAGAATTGTCGATGACTTTGTTCGTCATTAGCCATTCGCACAAACCACCAGCTCTGCGTGTGAGCCACTGCTTCTCTGTCTCCCACTGAGATCTCCTCTTCCTCGTGTCTAGACTCACACCTTTATTCTCCCTCCTATCAAACCCACACATCATGACACAGTGTGTGACCACATGACATGTCATCTGCCGATATACCTCTGTTGTCACAGGCAGCAGGTGCTGATTACTAAGGATGTCACCCATTGTGCCCTGTGCTATCACACAAAGGTCTGTGATCATGACGAGCGTAGAAACTCACAGTGTGCGCTCAATCCAACTGGGTGACAGAGGAAAAGTTCTGTCATGGAGACGGCTAATTTACAGCCTTTCTCACACTCAGGTAATACCGCAAGCTAATTGTTTGTCTTTAGTCTGCCTGAACAGGATGTATAATGTACTATGAAAGGAAAGTTTATTTTAAACTGACATTTTAAAAGCAAGGGAGAGTTAGTGCACAGTCACACCAGAAAGTGACGCCTTGAAAGTTATTTGCATATGCTGCTGAAATAGGTAGAGGGGGGAGGATTATTTGTATATTTGACTTGTGCTTGGATAAGGAGAGGGACAAATATCCTTTGATGTGGAGCTGTGGCAGATTTTTGGGTGTGACAAAGTGTTTGTGCTGGAGCCAGTAACTGAGAAAGTTACGTGACACCAGCAGGGGTGTGCTCAGCTCCATTGCACATACACCAGCCAGTAGCCAATGCAGTCGACTGTGGCAGGAACCACAGAAGTCTGCAGAATGCTCTGATGAAGCTATCCATGGTAACGTCTCCTGTCACTGAAGAAAGGTGGGCGACCGTTGTCCTTTTATAAGGGCAGCACCTAGAGGTTTGAAGAGGCTCATTCTGTTTGTCTGAGCATGTACCTGAGTGGCTATGATCCAATAGAGCCCTGTTAGAGAGAGAGATGCTTGTGTAAAAATAGAAAATATAGATTTGACTTTTGGTTTTTCATCACTCTTTTCTTTCAACTCTCTTACAGTACCAACCTATTCTGTGCTCCTTGGAGTCAGTGATTTAGTCCCACTCATTTGAGTTTAAATCACTGATGTATGGACGTATCATCAGCAGTGACATATGAACATTGCCTTTTGTTTTGCATCTTTTCGCAGGTGAGGATAAAGTTTGAGTCTCATCACTCATCAAGTGCTCTGTATTGTGATACAGGTTCAGTTGCAGTCCTTTTATCCAACAGTCTTGGCCAAATGTCATTTAAAAAGCTACAGCAGCTGATGTCATACTGCTGTTTTGTTTGTCCAGACATCAAAGTGCATTTCAGATACATAAAAGTCATGTGCAAAAAAAAAAAAAATTATTAAACTACTCATCATTTTACAGACACATGCTCTCTATGAGACACTTATATAATAAGTCAGCCTCCAACTTGAGGCTGAAGTTTTTCCGAATGTGACTTAAAGGGCCACTTTGCCAGTTTTCAACCTACATCCTATCATAGCAATGTGGTGAGGACGTGAAAATCTGACATTAAGTCCTACTGATTTCTGTGTCTGCAGAGGCTGCCACTGCTGCCTCTCTGCTGTCCTGCTGGCACAAAAAGAAACATTTCTCTTGTGTAGAATGAAGCCAAATTTTAACCCATTTCGCTACAGAATGTAGAAAAAGTTCAGGAAAATGATCTGGGACATTCAAGATTTAGTTTACTTTTGAGGATCATCACTACAAAATTCCCAAATATAAAAATGATGACTATGAGACCTTCTACTGATTGACATTTTAATAAATAACCTTAAAATTCAAACATTGACTCACTCTGTTATGTGTGGAGCCTCTTCTTAAGTAAGCTGCTTCTTTGAACCAATGTTCCCTTCTTTGATCACATCATATTATATACTTAACTTTAGAAGGAAACCAAACCACAGAGCCATTGTATAATTAAGTGTGCTGATGATGAGAAGGGGATTTCTGCATGTTTGAATCTGCACTGTATGCACATTTCTGCAGTTAAATCTTGGCTGAAGTGCTGGAGCTCAAGTCCCCGAACACGCAGGCTTCCACACTGAGACATCCACACAATTGTTATATTTTATTAAGTTTTTATTTCAAGTGGCAGGACTGTAGATATTAAGGTTTATGACCGTTATTCATGAGAGGAGAATGTATGTAGCACAGCTCCCTCAGCCAAGCAGAGAGAAAACAAGAGACAGAAATAGAGGGCCAAGAGTGAGGGCCCATTTTCATTTTAATCAGTCAGCTTGTTGGTTCAGTTGGCTATGAGCACTCTACAAACAAAACCAAATGGCAGCTCCTGGCACTGGCTGAGGCACAGAGACTTTGGGCAGAGAGATGAGAGAAGAAACATACAGAGAGGGAGTTTGGGAAATCAAGGTTTCATTAAGCTGGCCAAACACAGTAAAACTCAGCGGTGATCAGCCACTCCAATTGAGAACTGCTGAAGACAAGATTGGCCAAAACTGGACATTTCTCTTCTGTGAGCCCTGCAGCGTCTGTGACAATGGCTCAGTAATAACTGAACCCACTACAGGACTTAAAGAGAGACAGGACAGGCAGGAAGAAAAGTGTTTTATTACCCCGAACAGAGGACTCAGATAAGTCAGGTTTCTCACTATTTGAATTGGTTCACGTGGTCAATAACAGGGCTGTAACAGATCTATGAATGACATGTTTAGAGTCATAATGAAGATAAATGGACTCCTTCAAAACCGTTCATGTCTGATAACCTCTAGTATTGATAACAGCTTCATTGTCCCTCCTACTCTTCTCTCCACAGCTCATCTTTTTAAACAGAGCCACAGGTATTTATTTACATGTGCAGGTGCATAAGTGGAGGCTGATGGATTTCAAGGTGTCGACATCCCAGTGGGACGTCTGCGTCTACCACCGCACTGTGATCTACAGTACGCGCGTGCAGGTCATGCTACCCGGCCACTCGGCTACATGTTAAACAATTAGGGAAAAAGCTGCCTTTGCAGCTGTGCTTAATTGGGAAAACGTCAAGTTCCCCGGCTGAAAGCAGCCTGACATATTACCCAGATTACTGTCTCACTTGAAGGCTTTCCCATTAGCTAAGGCATGTCTCCCCATCTCTTTCCCATTTTCTCTCACCAACCTTTTCTATCTTTTCTCTCACTATTTTGCTCCTGCACTCTTATATCACTCTTTGCCTCTCCATGTCAGGACTGCCCTTTTATATACCTGGTGAGCAAACTGAAGAAGTGCAAAGAGTGTGCCTAAAAAAAAAGACTTTTAAAAACTGCATTTCGATTTTGATATTGTAGAATAAAAATGCTGACATTGTTAAAGTCATATCTACATTCAAGACTGTAGCTTCCCTCAGTGACAGCAAATAGAGCTACAGCCACGTCCTTCAGTCAGCAGCTCCTACAGTCCAATTATTCTTTTATTAGTGCAACATGACATATTATCAGTACAACATGACATAAAGCCCAGTTATTCTGCCATCCTGTCCTAAGTTTAAGTCCGTCAATGTAAAACATCAATCAAAAGTGTGGATTTATCAGGTCATTGTAGATGAATTTGGACATTCAGTTTATGGGAATCTTTTTAACCCAACAAATTATGACAAGACATACTATTAATAACTCAAACTGCTGAATGATAATTTGATTCTCACACACACATTTTTTTTAATCATTTTTGCAAAACAACAAACAGGCATATTAAAACTATCAGTGCTGCAGCAGCCATGGGTTTATTTACATTATCTGCTATACTATCAAAAGTTCAATCTCACCCAAACCACAAACTACTGCCGTCAGGAGTGATGTCCCACCACGATAAACATTTTCAGACTTTGAACTCTTTGATAAGCAACACAGAAACCGTCTCCGAAGTCTGATAGCCATTTTTGTAACATACAGACAGGCAAATTGCAGGGACAGCTGCATAAAATCTGCACTGATCAAGATGAATTTGGGGGGGGGGGGGGGGAATTCAGATATTCCTCTTCTGATTAGATAGGATTGTTTCCTGCCAGCTGTTATAGCCAGTCCCTAAATTATTACCCAACATTCCTGATACTTTTGCTACTGACTCTATAAAGTAATAATTGTCCAAATCCTTACGCATGTTAACAGCCAGCCCATTTCCACTTTCCTAAGTGATTGTGTCAACTTGATACTGTGCTGTACAAGCAAGCAGCCTGGATGAATGTCATGCTGCTCAAACTGTTTTAAAACTGCTTTTCTCAAGGTTCAAGGTTTTAATTTTTTTTCAAAGCACACAGTTATTGAGGACAGATAACTGTGTAGAGCCGGCCGGGGACATGCTCCTCTAAAATAGATGGGAATAATACACAGTCTTACCAAGTGCCTATTTCTATTGAGGTTTCAGATAAGGCCACATAGATAGAAGGGATGAAAGGACCTCGAGTCCCTTGGTTTAGCCAAACTTGTTAAATTGATGGACTGTAATGCTTGAACTGTTACAAAAATTCATTTATAGAATTTAAATCAAATATGTTTTAAAGATATGAGCTGACTTTATATCACATGTTCTTAAGCATCAAAGTAAAATAGCAAATATCGAATAGAAAATACAGACAGTAGTGTTTGTAAGGAGAATGCTTAAACATATGAGAATTGGCTGAAATAGGAACATTTCTACATCATCTGTTCATCCACCTGAGTTGCAGCATTTTCTCATCAGTTGTCAGATATCTATAGGCAACATTATTTTGATCTTCAAATTTGTTTTCCTTTGTCTCTTCTATTGGATTCAATTTTAGGGAAAATGAAGACTACTATTTCATACATTTTCCTTAGGCTACAACTGCACTCACTCAGTAAACTATTCACTGTCTAAAGTAACTTTTTACTGACTTGACACTTTGAAGGGAGGCGAGTTGATAGAGGATAGGAAAGGCTTGAGGCCGAGGCACAGACAGACAGTTGATGGACACTTCTTAACCCCTCAGGGACACGCTGCATTTGTCTACTTCAGCTTGTTGTATAAGTCATTGCTTTTTAATCTTGAAGTCAGACCTAACACATTTTAGCAAGAACATCAGCCTAATGTTTCTACACTCGGACACACTGGTAATACATACCACAAATGATGAAAGACATGATGAACAGTTTATCCAGATGGGTGAGCTTGTGTCCCAAAAACACCTGAAACATCAAAAAGACACTTTTAGGGCAAATAGGGGGATCCAGGGGATCAGTCATGGGAAATCAGTAGTACAATACTAGTAGCTAATTACATTTACATAACTAATTAAACCTACAATTTTAACACATTATTTTCATTTTACCTGACATTTATCTGATGACTCTTATATGCTGATATCACAAAGTGTGAAAATCTGTATTTGTTTGTTTTTCCCCATGTTTTTTACACTTAACATTATGCATAAAATATTTGTTTATCTATATAATAACAGCATGTGCTCAGAGAACATCAGATTCCAAATCATGGGGCATCCAGTGGACTATTTTTTAATTTACCCGTCACCAATAACATCCCAAAATTGATGTAAGAAATAAAATTTCATCTTCTTTTATTAAGCAGATATTTTGTTCAAAGGTGGATTTATCCTTTAAAGTTAATCAAATGTCCATTTCTATTCAATTGTAACTGTGCTGCAGCGAGCCTAAAAGAAAAACAAAGACTGCATTGAATTCTTCATTTAGCTCAAACATGGAATTAGCAGAGAGCAGCAAAGCTGAAGTTGTCCCAAGGTGTTTGAGCATTTCTAAGCCAAGAACGGCGCGGCCTTTTGCACTGTCAATTAGAAAACATTTCATAAGGCAGCCTGAAAAAACCAACAGAGTTAGACCACTTAATGTCTGCCACTGTCGGCTCATTGCACACATTCTCACAAAATTAGACTTATAATTCCCTCGGTATGTATTCATCAAGTCTTAAAGGAGCACACAGCTGGAGCAGCTCATTATGTTTGCATCATCAACAAATTAATTTGAATACTTGCAGATAGTTACATTTCTTAAATACCTACATTTGTGGCCTCTTAACTTCTCTAGCATAGAGTACTTTGAGCAGATGGAAGACAAGTCCTGAGTAAATGTCAAACTCTGAACATTTTCTTGGCATTACCCACTGACCCATAGAGAAGCCCCTCTCCCAAACATTTCCCTGTAATGTAGTGTTCAGCCTTTCACAGGAGCTGCCTTTGCAGAGTGGGACTGTTAACATGCTGGAATGAACATCACATTCCTTTTAGGGAGCTAAAAACCTCCAGTGGTCCTATAAAGGCCTGTCCTTTTTTAATGAGTATCTGAGTCTATTTCTAAGTATTAGTTTCACAGGGAATAAATGGTGAATAATCCGAGCCGAGTATCTGTATTACTTCAAAATGGAGATGAAATAATTTTCCTGCAGAGTTTCTCCTTGTCAAAGTGTGAAGGGTTAATGAGTTTAATGTGGGTGTGAAACATGTATCCTCCTCCAACAGTGAAGGGCAGGATCGGGCTCAGCATCTGTAGAATCTACCTCGAGATCCAAGTAGCACCTTATGGTATTATTTATGTAAGTTCGCCAATTAGGAACTTCTCTTGTAAAAGACAGCGAAAGCCTGCATATTTCTCCCATGTTTTATCTTCCTGTTGTTAGAGTGGCAGATTGGCTCCATTAATACTAGCAGCGGGTTTGTAAGTTGGCTTAATTAATATGTGAAAATGGCTGTGGCAGGTAAGGGGGGATTTACACAAGCGCACGTTCCTCCTCAGCCAATAACCCCTCTTTGCTCTGACAGCCAGCCAAGATGAGACACACTATGGTGTATAGTCTATGTAAACACATTTTTTCCACCCTGTGAATATCAGCGTATGTACAGTATGCGCTCAAAGTACATGACCTGTCTTTTAGGGCATTTATATACAGCCAGGCATCCTTAGCAGTGCTAATATACAATATAAAGTTTTATCAAAATGTCAATTATTTATTCATATCTCAGAATTAAACTTTATTCAGGGTGAACCAACAATGATACTTCTACTATATTGTTGCACCATATGACTCTGGAGTGGCAAATGTTAAGCTAATTTTCAACTCAATCTCCAAGGCAACAAAAAACAGCAGTAACAGCAGTGTTTTTACTGTCTACTGACACAGACAAAACAGAGCATAGAAATAGTATTGGAAAATAACTGAGCTGTGTTTGTGCAATGTTCGCTAATCTATCATCAGGCAGCGGGGATGAAAATCTGTTACTGTAGGTTGCTCTTGAACAGCATGGATAAATTTCATCACTGCGGCCCGAGAAGGATAATGTGGGTGCTTGACAGCAAGTAGAGCAACCAATAATCAAAGTGAAGTCAACACTGCAGACTACAGACTGACATTGTTGTAAATATAGCCAATGTGTAGGTGGTCAAAACTGCTTGCAAATGAATAACAAGCACAGACAAGACCCAAGAGTATCACAGAAACAGCACGGGGTTACTGAAGCATGAAACATGGTACTATAATGGCTCACGGGTCTTCTTTGTCACTGAATGCAATGCAGGGGTGTGTACCCCTGTTTATGAGGTTTCTCCAGAAAAAAAAAAGGCAAAACAGGAAACAAAGCTGATAACAAATAGAGAACTTTATTGGTGGGATCCCCTTGTGGGCAATGGCATCACTCAACCATTTAATTGGATGGGACTGACATTTGCAGAGCAGGGTGTCGTAGCATTTGTGTCAGTGCAGAGGCACAACTTGTATCTGTACAGATGCATCACGCTCCACTGACTCAGGAGGCGCCGTTTTCTTCCTCCGAAAGGAAAACTCACAGTCACACTCGGCAGAGTCAAACACATATGCTCACACATTTCAGTTAATGGGCACCTTGTGGAGACATCAGGGGGTTTGCTCGGATAAAAATCAATAAGCGTGCACATTTTTATCCACCAGAGTCAGAAGACATCCTTGACTCTCAACTTCATACAAATGTCACAAGGCCCATTAATCAACATAAATAGATATTTAAGTTCCCTTGACTTATCTGCTGTATGATTCTGTAATCAGAGGCCGCTTTGAGGGAGAAAATTCCAAGTGCTTACGATATGCGCCTTACTTTTTCTAATCAATAAACCAGCTCTTACCATAAAATACTGAAACATGTAAGATGACACTGACGCTCCATTATTTAAAAGGCTACAGATGCTCCCTGTAGCACGGATGTGTGACCAGAAGAAAGAGAATGCAAGCAGAACGCGTGTATACACTATACACAGCAAAGCATATTCAGCAGACAGAAACCATAGAACTATGGCTGATGGTGAATAAGAAAAAACAACAGTTGCTTGAAATTGCAGGACACTAAAAATATAACACTAAGTCAATAATACTGCCATTATAATACATGAGTTGTTCATGTATTAAAGCATTTTTTCAAGTCTGTCTTAAAACAACAGTCAGGTGCCCATATGAACACTGAAACAAGTTTTGCTCGCTGTAATCATTCCTCCTGTTCATACTGACCATTAGAGGATCCCCTCCAAACAGGCTTACGATGTCAATGATGGGGACAAAATCCACAGTCCTCACTTTGCACAAAAATGTATTTAGAAGTATCTGAAGACATGAAGATTTCAGCCGTCTGAGTTAGTCAAATAAGGTGAATGTCTTCCGCAGTTACTGTATTTTCAGTAAAAACAGTGACAGTTTTCCTGTTCAAATGCAGTGGAAGTATAGCAACATGAGTGTAGTAACAAAAAGAAGGAATCTGGCACTAAAATGACAGTAACTTTGAAAGATAGTGACTTGATTTGACTCATTTGGGCGACTGAAGCCTCATATTAGCTTCAAATAAACTTTTAAATACATTTTTGCAGGGAAGGACTGTGGATTTTGTCCCCCACCACAGCAAGAAAAACATGTGTCAGTGTTTACTTGGGCACCTGACTACTGTTTTAGGACAGACTTGAAAAACTAATTGAGCAAAAATAATAAACTTTTGCTGGTTCCAGGTTCTCAAATGTGAGAATTTGTGATTTCTTTCTTATTTTCTTTATCTTGTTGGTCAGGAAAAACAAGACAAATGGTGACATCACCTTCAATTCTGCAATGGCCATTTTTCACTGTTTTCTGATGTTTACACCAAATGATTCATCTATGAATTTGGAAAATAATCAACACATTAATCAACAATGAAAATAACTGCAGCCCTACAAGAATTCAATGCCACACTTTCACAAAAGCACATAATACACCGTTTGCCATTTTGCAGCAACTGTGTTTGTATATATTTATAAAGATAATAGATAAAAATAAAATAGTTATAAAATGATATTTTCAAATTTAATTATTTAAATACAATACAATCAAACAAAACACATTGCAGCCTACTGGTGTTTCTAATTCCATGTTACCATCTCAAGAGAATCAGCGTTATAGTGTTTTAAATAACCATCATCAGCAACCATGGATGCAGCGGGTTGAGCTATATCCACGTAAAAACTCCCTCATGACTGCCACTATTCCTATCTCCTCCTGGGAACTGAATAAAAGATAGCGATAAACTGATGATGAACAGCGATGCACACAGACAGCAACAGTCAGAGAGACACAGTCTTAAATACGTAATAACATTTATGTGTAGTCCGCGGATGTAAGATGACCTTGCTTTTTCATGTGAAATGTACTGAAAGAAAACACTTATATTGAGATCTGTGAGATACAACACATAAATGCACAAGGTGAGCGAAAGTTTAAAGCTTTGCATTTTTCTTCTTTATTCTTTTCACTCAGTTCTGTGGCCTTGCTATTATTTTTTACCTGATAACATCATCACACCCTCCCATTTGTCCATTTCCACATCACACTATTTTATTATTTTGTCAACAATACAAACAGGATTCCAATAAGACAAGTATTCTGGGTTAGTAAACCTTCAAGAATATTTCTTTCTGATTACTGGAATTTGTAATAAAGTGAACTACAACCTACCATTTGTGTGTAATTGTGACTTAACTTTGTTGCTGTGAGATACCCTCAAAAATGTTAATTTTTCAGATATTAAGGACAGCCATGTTTTAAGTGGATGATAATGCATTTTCTGATGTTATTAAAAGGGTTTGGAAAGGATCTTATAAGCTGATGAAGGTGCACAATGGTAATCCTTAAACCAATTTTAGAGGAGAACAACATAATAATAACCTAAACTGGACACACAGTCTTCCTACCTCTGCCACAGTTGCCACAGTTTCTGTAATAAGACACATGCAAGTTTGGATGTATATGTCTTTTTGTGTGTGTATATGTGTTTTTAGCTGCTTGACTGTCTCAGGCTGTGTGATTACATAAAGTCTGCATGCCAGCTGTAACCGGCGTCGCTTTATGCCTGGATCTAATAAAGCCAAGCTCATAGGCTCAGTGTGTTTCCTCTAGCATGCAGTGTAGCAGGGTGTGTATAATACCTTCTGTACAAGCACCAAATGCTTTTTCTTCCTCCCTGATCCCACATCACCTCGTCTCAACTTCCAGGCATGGAAAAGTTAAGGCTCGTGAGAGTTTGTGCGCACTGTAAAGGGATGAGAGGGGTGGCAATAAAGTGTGGCCACAAAGCAAGTGACAACAAATTATGTTCACTTCTACTGTCCCACGCCAGGATTTTAACCACTCAGTGTGACACCAAAAAAAAAGAAAAACATCTGTAAAAATTTTTATTATTTGGATTTTTGGATGGACTGCAGGTACCAGCTCTATAAATGCAAATGTCCGTGACTGACTGAGTGAAAGTGACTAAGTGATGAAAGTGTAACTTCATCACTTGCCTTGGCCAGATGTTGCCACATGTCGTCACTTCCTGTATGTGTCGTTTCAAATTATAAGCCCTCTAGCGTTTCATAAATGGTCCAACCATATACATATATTCTACAAGCTGATTCAAAGCCTTTTATACTCTGCTAGAAACATTTTATTGGGGAAAAAAATGTAAACATATGTGTAACTTTCAAGCAGAAAATGTATAAACTCCCTGCAGGTTGCTAAAAGCCAGGACATGACCTCACTGTCCCCGATACACTTACCACTCTGTCTGTGGTGTTTAGAAACTGAGCTTCCATGGGAGGGGCCAAGGAGAAAAAAAAAATTGCGCTTTCAATTTAATAACTTGTGTTCTCGATTTAACAATTTGTGCTTTTGATTTTAACCTGCATACACCCCCACTACAGATCACTTAGATTTAAGATATGTGGATATACTTTGGGTTTTGGCTTGTAAATACAACACTGTGTTATCTCTGAATCTGAAGACTTTTTCGCCATAAAAACATTTGTGCTCCTGCGGATGTGATCCAGTTAAAAAAAACTCAGCTTCAAGGTTCAGGGTTGCGAACGTGAAGTAAACCAAACAAGTTTTACCCACTCTTCATTGATGTATATGCACATCAAGAAGTAATTGACATTACAGGGGAAATGTCTTCTTCGTAACTTACTTCAAACTTCTGGCTGACTGAATGCGTTTGGTGCCCTCTACAAAAGGGTAACAGGCAAAATAGATAAATCGAGAGCACTAAGTAAGTAATCCATGCAGACAAATTATTAATTTGAGAGCACAAATCATTAAATCGAGAAAACCAATTAGTTTTTTTTTCTCCATGGCCCCTCTCGGGCTCTGTACCTCCCTCAATATATGGCTTTCACAAAAAAACCCATCCTCTCAGTTTTTCCTGTGATCACATGAATGTGTACCTGTCATTGCTCCTCCTCCCCTGTGCTCCTCCTCTAGGCCAAACATGTAAGCAGGTGGAGATGATCCTACTGAGGGATGGGACAGCCTGACAGACAGGCTGCCACCTCCAAGCAACCAGTCCCCTGTCAAAGTGGTGCTCTGTTCGTTGTATATAATGAAGCGTGACCTGCAGCATCACTGAACAAGGTACAATGTTAGGGATAGCATGGGCTGGTACATGTTTTGGAGTTGTAGGTGAAGGTGTGCGCTGCATGAACACTATCCAATATAAACAATCAACTGAGTTGAAACACAGTCACTTCACAGAGTATTCACAGAGGAAAGAAACAAGAGAAAAAAACAAAACAAATGAATTGTGCAGTTATTGTAACCCAATAAGCCAAGTGGAAGATATGGGAGTCCTATGATTTATAAATAAAGATGTGTACTTTCTCACTTCATAAATGGAGGACCAGAGCATGGCCAAGGAAAGAAAAGAAGGCGAGAGAAGGAGGGGGAGAGAGTGCTACAAACGTTTATCCTTTAGTAGACATGGAGTTTCACTCAGCTCACACATGTGGAACGGCCTCTCTGGTCAGTCAGATGCACTGATGGAGATAAACCAAAGTGACATCACTGCTACATTTGTGATAGCTCAACATTCTGCTCTTTTCTTTTTTCCCCCATCCTCCCACTGTCTTTCTTTGCCTTCTCTGTCTCCGTCCTCTCAAGGGCACCTTGCCACTGTGAATAGAGACGTAGCTATTGTTCTCCCCCATTCCTGCCTCCCTCTTTCTCTCTCTCACCTCCTCTCTCACCCCATATCTGGTTGTCTCTTTACTGATTATCAATGCAACACCTCTAATAAGATCCATCAGCCCACCGCTTTCCCGCCTTCTCACACCCACTTCATTTAAACAGGGATTGAGAATCAAAGACGGTGAGTAATTTGGGATAAAAAGAAGATGGATGTGCCTCCGCGTGAACAACATGCTCAAGAGCCCCACTGCAGACAGTAGATGGAGAGGAGAGGACCTTTGGGTTAGGGACTTGTTAGAGCCTTTTGCTATTTCTATCTTCATTCAGCAAAGATTACCTTGAAAGATGGTGTTGTTGGCAGTGTTATATTTCGCAACAAAGGCTTACTTCAACAGAAAGAGCAATTCCCAATACCAATTATCAACAGCACAGAAGAGATGCAACAGTTTGAAGGTGCTACATTATAATAATAATAATAATAACCTTTATTTATAGTGCACTTTTTAAAATCCACATTACAAAATGCCTCACAAGGGCAGCAAAATAAAACAGACAAGTCATAAAATCATCAGGTTTTAAGTACAGATAAAAACAATTTGTTAAAAATTGGAAAAACTCTCTGATAAAAGTATGTTTTAAGAAGGGACTTAAAAGAGTTCACTGACTCAGCCGACCTGATTTCCTCCAGCAGATCGTTCCAGAGCCTCGGGGCCCTGACTGCAAACGCTCTGTCCCCTTTAGTTTTCAGCAGGAACAGACAAAAATCTCTGCCTGAGGATCTCAAAGTACGTACCGGCATGTACTGTACTAAGGGGTCAGTGATATAGCAGGGAGAAAGGCCATGAAGAGCCTTAAAAGTAATCAGTAAGTCTATTCTAAAACACACTGGGAGTCAGTGTAAAGAGGCTAAAACAGGAGCTATGTGATCACGTCGCTTGGTTCTGGTTAAAAGCCTTACAGCTGAGTTCTGTACAGTCTGGAGTCAATCAATAGATTTTTGGTTCAGGCAAGTAAAAAGGCTGGTGCAATAATCCAGGTGTGATGAGATGAAGGCATGTAAAATGG
Source organism: Scomberomorus guttatus (assembly GCA_038419695.1). Classification (NCBI taxonomy): domain Eukaryota; kingdom Metazoa; phylum Chordata; class Actinopteri; order Scombriformes; family Scombridae; genus Scomberomorus; species Scomberomorus guttatus. The sequence goes on from CM076459.1 coordinate 3,785,298, forward strand.
TCTCTGTGTCTTTAAAAAAACATTTGCATGTTACTATCCTAAAATCATTGTTTTTACACATTAAAAGGGTGGTGGGGGGTGGGGGGTCTTTGAGATAAGAAGCCAAAGGGAAGTGGTAAATATAGTAAATGTTTCTGGCAAATGTGTTTATATTTTCAAAAATATCGGTACCCAACCAAAGCACTGGCCTGAGACAGAGGTTACACCCAGATCTTACAATATACAGCATTAAGTTAGATGTTGCCATATGAGCCAGGTGGACAATGATGACAAACGACATTTCTCTCCTCTATAGATGGGTAGACAGAAGGGTTCCAACCGTTTCTCAGTGCAGAGATGATCCCAAAAATGACATGCCATGATGGCTCAGTGTCATTCTTTGTATGACTATTTTTAACACAGGATGGAAAGCAGTGAGAGACATTAAACAGGTATCCTCCTACTGGCATCAGCATTCAAAATAAGGATAAAAAAAACTTGCCAATGTGGCAACTAATCTGTCTCATTGTCAGTGTGAACACATCAGTACACAAGTTGCTGATAAACATGCAGTGACAGCTATCAACATTTTCTTCTTTAAAAAAAAAAAAAAAAATCAATATCCCATTGTTACACAGCCTGTCCCTTCCTTATATATACACAAAATATCCCTATACAATGTGAGCTCATCTGGATTAAAACATTACAGTACCAAATCAAATAGGCGCCATAAGAGGTTAAGGAAATTCTTTGGTCTCCTGTCTCCAGTAAGCCATTCTTAGATCCAACTTCAGAGACTATCAATGACTAATGGCATGACTAGACAAGAGAGATACTCTTAGTAGTTCATCCATTAAGCCCAGGGTCAGAGCCTTCTCAACATATGAGCTGACAGCACTGAGGAAAGGAGCTGAAAAGCACAGTTGACATCAAGGCTGGGGATATACAGTACCTGACTATTACTCCTTCACAAGGTTCCACCTCAATGTATGCACATGTAAAATAAGCTGGCTGTACAAATTCAGCCAGCTTGGATGAGGCACAAATAAATAATATAGTTCTGGGATGAAGGTTATCATAAATAGAGCGACTGCAGTTGTTGGGGCTGGTCTGCCGTGATGGGTCTTATGGTGAAAAGTACATCCCCCACAAGGCCCTGTGACATGGACAACTGCTGAAGGGCTGTCCCCAACAATCACATCTTCCTACAAAAGGCCCGGGCCAGGGAACTGAATAACACAAAGGGCAACAGCCTAAAAATAATTATCAAGCCTGTAGAGATTCCCCACTAAATACAGTAGCCATGAATGATCATCATCAAGGTGTCAGATAAAACTGAGATATGATTTGGAAGGGAAATACAATAGATATTACTTGCTTTTAATATATTTTCTGCATCCATCTCATACAGTGTCTGTTCTCCAATCCGGCAACGGCCTCTTCTTAATTTTAAACAATGTTTTCAAGCCACACAAACAACCAGAGCTTTGGAAAGCTACAAAAAAAAAAAAAACAGTTCTGCGTATCTCTGCAGTCTCCTGTGGACCACACTCTATCTTTATTTCTCTTACACTATCTTCACAGTTCAACATCCGCCCCAGCACACACACATATCCCCTTCTATAACCGACCCTCCTGTGTTTGCCCATTGACACTTATCATCGATGCACACAACATCTTTTCCTGCATCCCTATCGATCCCCTTATTGAAACAAGCCTCATTTGTAGTCTCCTTCCTGACATTTTTTCCTCTCCTGTCTCGTTCTTTTTCCAAACTCTGACAGGCTGTGCAGATTTTGGCAGTTTGCTGTTCTCCCCTAATCCTTCGCCAGACTTTCCTCCTTCACAAATTTACAAGGATTTCAGAGAAAATGCAGTCAGACATCAGATGGTCACAAAGACATTCCAGCTTGTGATGTACAGTTTTAAAAATTGTAAAAATAAAATAAAAAAGTCAGCTACTTCACTTATGGTTACTGACTTCATATATAAATGATGCACAACCATATTTCCTGATGGAGAAGGTGAAGTCCATTATTTCCTGTATTGTGATATCTTGGAGTGGATTATTAGTTACTTTATGGCCACTTACCAAAGAAAGACTGAGAATCTTCAGCAATTTTAAACTTATTTTGGCCGATGCAGTGATCCACTAGTGAATTTAATTTAATCATTAACATAGTTTAAAGCATCTGTATTTTTACACCATTATGATACCATAGTACATTGATTAAACCGTTTAAAATGTCCCAATATTCAATATTAATGGACACCTGAGAACCAGTATTTCCATGGTATGATGTCTTTGCTAATTTTCAAGAACAATATCTCAATGCTTACTAGATGATCCAATATTTTCAGTCATCTAAGGCTGAAAAATGTAACAAACTTGAATAATCCAATCTGCATTTTCCTGACTATAAACTGGTGAATCTAGACCCTCCAAATGCTCCTGCTGAATGTGATGCTGACTGTGAAAATGTTTTAACTTACTACAGAGAAAGTGGAGTCCATCAGGGTCAATATAACACCTTGTAAGACATTCACTGATGTTGATTCCCCAGAACAAGACACCCTGTGCCACTTCATCCCCATTTCCCCTCACTGAAATTTTTAATATAGTATCTCACATGAAGGTGTCCTCTTGTCCATTGGATATAATGCCAACAAAGTTTTTAATTGATGTAATTGAAACAATTGGGCCCTGGTTCAATTTTTAACAGTTCCCTATCCCTGGACTGTGTCCCAGACTACTTTAAAACTGCTAGTGTTCAGCCACTCCTAAAAAAGCCTGGGCTCGACCATATGGCTCTTGAAAATTATCGTCCTATTTCAAAATTACCTTTTATCTCCAAAATACTTGAAAAAAAATTGTGGCTAAGCAACACCTTGCTGCTGTGGAAGAAAACAGCATTTCTGAAACCTTTCATTCTGGTTTCAGCATCACAGCACAGAGACTGCCCTTCTTAAAATCACAAATGACCTTTTAATGACCAATGATGCTGACATTTGTTCCATTCTTGTACTGCTTGATTTGAGCGCAGCTTTTGACATGATTGATCACAGCATTTTATTACACAGAGGCAACGGGTGGGCATATCGGGTACGACACTGAATTGGATCAAATCTTATCTTTCAATCTGTTAACAACCATATGTGTTAATTTGCTACTTTGCTACAGTCAAGTATGGGATACCTCAAGGGTCAATTTTGGGACCAGTTTCATTCTCTTTTTATATGCTCCCATTAGGTGATATTATTCATAGACATGGTGTTTCCTTTCACTGTTATGCTGACGACACACAGCTGTATGTGCCTAGTAGATGTAAGAAACTGGATGTTTAAGAATTTTCTTCAATTGAACTCTACCAAAACAGAAATTCCTGTAATTGGCTCCAGCAATACAAACATTCAAATACTGCCATCTATTGGGTACCTGTCTGAATACATTAAGCCTGTTGCTATAAATCTTGGCGTCTTGTTTGACTGTAATTTAAACTTTGAGCAACACATTACAAAGAACATTGCCAGAATTCAACCTATTTTAAGTTTTAAAGATACAGAAACCACTTTACATGCTTTTATCTCATCACACCTGGATTACTGTAGCAACCTTTTTACATGCCTAAATAGAAAAACTGTAAACCAGCTACAGACAGTACAGAACTCAGCTGCCAGGCTTTTAACCAGAGTAAACAGGTTTGAACACATCACCCCGGTTTAAGCCTCTTGACACTGGCTTCCAGTATGTTTTAGAATTGATTTCAAGGTTCCTCTAATTACTTACAAGACACTAAATGGTCTGACTCCTCAATATATCTCGGATCTTTTATCCCCGTACAACCCTGCTCGCACTGCTCGCCCCTTGGGCAGGGGCCTTCTATTTGTTAAACTCTCAGGGGGAGACTAAGGGGGACAGAGCTTTTGAAATAAGAGCCCTGAGGCTTTTTTTTTAAATCTAAGCTCAAAATGTGCTTTTACCGCACCACCTTCCCTGTTTTCACCTGATTCTAGTTTTTATTCTGTTTTATGGGTTTGACTATTTTAATTTTTATGTTGCTCTTTTAGTACTTCTGCCGATCAGTCCTTTGGAGTTGTTGGTCCATTCTTACTCTCCTCTTACTCCTGAGGGCAATATCTTGTGTCTTTAGCTGCTAAACGCACCACTATATTGACCAACTAATCACTAACTTTATCAGGTGTTTGGTTTGCAGTGTGTTTAACGAGCTTTTCTACAAAAAACGATGCTATGAGAGTGATGAGAGAAACTTGTCAGGTGATAATTCTCTGTGTTCATCACGACAGGTGACCCTTTTTTACATACAAAAAGTCATGTGATCCATAGTTCCATAAAAATATTGCAGGAAACATATTTGAATATTGTGATTAACCAGAGCAAGGTAAATAGTATGTTTAACTAAATAGCGTGTAGGGAGACACACATGGATAAATTAAAGGGTGAACTCTCCTTTTATAACCTTAAACCAAAGCACCCTGGATTCCCTAATAGAGGAGCAACCACAGAAAGCACTGATCTGCAAGCTGACACACATTGTCTAACATCCATAAGTCCTACTGCCAAGTCAACCAAGATACTTCCTGCAGGGATGAAACAGTCCCCCCCCCTTCTTTGCACAAACTCCACAGTTGAGATCCTATAACTGCAGATTTAAAGCAGCAATGTCCTCCCTTTTTCTTTTTCCTCCTTGCCTTCACTCTAATCCAGAAAATGGATATTCAGCTGAAGGAAACAAAGGACCAGAAGATAGAAAAAGAGAATAAGTGTGAGATGCTGCGAGAGAAAGAGAGAGACTCAGAAAGTGAAGAGAGTGGGTCCTGCATCTCAAGCCCTCCAGAGATCAATTGTACAAACTTCTCCATGAGTGCTCTCCCTTGCCCCTGTACACTCTGAACTAGCCAAATCAATGCCCAGGCATGTGTGTTTGTGTGTGTATGTGTATGTGCACGTTATTTAGACAGGAAAGGGAACAGGGGAGAACAACTCTGAGGGTGGAAGAGAAGGAGGGAGAGAAAATGGAGGGAATAAGAGAAACAGCAGTAAACGAAAGAACTTCCTCCGATCAGATATTCTTAAATGTCACTGAGCTGAAGTGTCTCTCAACAGTGTCGTGTGGAATATAAAGGCATCTTGGCAGCGAGGACAGCTCTCATTGCATTCAGCGCTGTGTTTCACACTGGGTTTCGCTCCTTAACATAGCACAAAAAACAGCTTTTCATGTGTAACCCTCACTTCCCATCACATGGCCTCTATTTTTTAATGATTACGTCCTAGTTAAGGAAAATGCTTTTATTTCCAAAACCAAACCGATACAATGGAAACATGAACGTCGTCAAGTGCCTGCGTGAAACCTCAAACAGCATTAACAATTAAAAACATCTATCACATTCTTCTCACAACTGTACTGTTACAAAGACAGCAACTCATTGTCTGCAACCTCCCACTTACTTACAACACTATCATTTTTAGGGACTTATGTCTTATGAGTTAGTAATGACGATGGGACTATTTATTTCTACTGTGCCTTGTAGCATGAATATTAAAGTGAATGACAAATCCCTCATAGAGATTTGGCTGCAAAAGGGTTTTATGTCAGGTTTATGGATCTGCAAAGAAATGTTATCATCATTTGATAGTCTTTATTTCCACTTATTTCCTACATACTACATATGTTTTTGTTGTTTTTTTTCTCTTTGGTTAAATAGCGGTAAAATTACCACAAGAGATGCATATATATTGCATACTCTTCTTTGTGATTTTTACAAGTTTTTCACTGAAGAAAGCAGACGATAAGGCAGAGTGTCTCCTTTATTAAGGCCTCTCACACTGGGTCTTAGTGGGAGATTTTGGCTTCACGCCTCCCTGCCACAGTTTCAGTAAATCGGCTTTCTGTGGCCATGACAGTCATTAGCCTTGCCCCTGGCAGTAATCCTCTAGTTTCTGTCTCTAATGGAAGCAGGAAGGGTTAGTGGCATTCACTCCGTTACTGCTACTGCTGTTGGGCCCCATGGGGAACATACAGGCTGTCCAAAGCCAAAGTCTGATGCATCTCCTGCTCTAAGGTACGAACCAGCACCAAACAGCACAGGCCTCATTCACACTCGTCTTGAGTTGTTGTTAAGACAGCTTTTGAACAAAAGTACCTACAATATGGAACACAAATGAGGTATTTATCTAACATGCTCCACATCTCAAATTTGTCTCTGATGAATTGCAATGGCAATGTTAAAGTTGGTACGCATAGTTAGAAATCTTAGAAATCCCGAAAAGAAAACTGCACTGGGTGACAAAATTGCAATGAGACTCAAAAATCATTTTCACAGTGTAAGTAGTGAAGTGACAACAACCCAGAGAAATTACTGATGCAGGAAACTGCTGCTGATGCTGTAACTTCAGAGGCACAACTTTGATGAAATCAAGAAACAGTTTGACCTCAAGTTATAAGCTAGGAAATGTTGACAAGAACTCAAAACAGACGAGCCATCATTTATTAGCTACAGATGGGAGGCAGGGTACTGACAGGGGGGATAAAAGAAGAGACCGTCATCATCAGAGTCAGACACTGATTTAATTTAAGCTGCATATCCATCAGAGCTCAGACCTTAGGCTACATACTGATGGTGTTGATTTGAATTGTAACACATGACAGGACCTTTCTTGTCGGCAGTGTCCAAGCAAGTCCACCAGCTGTCCATGAAACCTACAGTGCACTCGGTGACAGAGTGCAAATTGCACGCATAGAAAGAGTCCAAGAGCGGGGTCGGGGCTGTCATCGGCCATGTGAGCAGGACATAACTTCTATCACCTAGATATATGTAAACCTGCCAGCTGCCAGCCGAGAGCCTGGTTAGTGGAAAAAATGTGCCCTCTAACTTCAGGTTGACTCTTGTCAAGACACGTGATGCAGCACCAAGTTGTGGCCTCTGCCTGGCCAGCAGGCATCCATATTTTGAAAGTATGAGTTGGTGTTAGAGAGTGAATGTATGTTAAGGAGTATTAGTGTTTGCAGTTTAAAGAGGGAAAGACTCAAAGAGGGTACTTTAATGAACAGGTGTACTGACTTGAGGTTTTGATTTGTGTCTGTTCTACTGTAGAATATGGGGTTTTGATATATTTTAGTGCCACCGTCATAATACCATTCACCAAATTTGGGAGAGTGTGGCTGACGGATGGCTGTGATATGCAGCCCACTCACACATCTCTTTCTGGATTGTCCAGGAAAGGGAGAGCACACAGCACCAGGACATGCAGTGGGGGGGGGGGGGGGGGGGGGGCAGCTGTGAACGTTTTGCTCCACTGCTGAGTTGAGGCTGGAAGGTCTCGCAGAGATCCTCACAAATTTCAGTCTTGAACTCATCATGAGCCATTCTTCTCTGTGCTCAGCCACTAAATAATCAGTCCTTCTCTCCTCAAGGCCACTACACTTAACAGCAAATGCACCATTGTCAGTTCTGAATGCATGCACCTGGGCCTTTATATCATAAATACTTACTTTGATGAATCACTTAAATACATTTATCTGACTGAACATAGTTGCATATGAATTTGTTCATATTAATTTAACAGTACGGTTAATATCAGAAGTCAAATAGACTGATCACAGCAAAGTAGGACCCACACACGAGGACATTCAATGTACAGAGGAGTCATTTTTGCTGTTCAATCTTAAATTCAAAAGGGGGGAAAAAGGCGCAAAAGTACAAGGACTGCAAATGTTTCATTCCATAGACTAATAAAAGGTGAACTCAGTAGTATAATTATCAAGGGAACAGACCCTTCGCCTTCGGGGCAGCTGTGGCTCAGGAGGTAGAGCGAGACGTCCACTAATTGGAGGATTGGCTGTTGATCTTGTCCAGGTGTCCTTGGGCAAGATACTGAACCCCAAATTGCTCCTGAAGACTGTGCCATTGGTGTGTGAATGTTTGAGCATTAAAACTCCTGATGAGCAGCCTTCCATGGCAGCCTCTGCCATCAGTGTATGAATGTGTGTGTGAATGGGTGAATGTTGGCATGTAGTGTAAAGCGCTTGAGTGCTCATTAAAGACTACTACTGAAAGGTGTCTGCATAAAATTGGCAGAGGTAAAATTGCAATGCACATGCTTTTTGTTTGCCTTCTTTCTCAGGTGACATTAGCATGAGATTTTCACTTTTTGGCCCTGAGATGACAGCAAAGTCGCTAAACCTCTCACAGTCTGAACAGGTATGTGTGAACATGCAATCAGTGTCTGTGTTTGTTTGAGTTTATTCTCTTGAATCTCATACTTACCTACGGCAGCTTTTGGATATTTATTAGCAAAACACATTTGTGCCTTCCCAGCTGCTTCTGACATTTCCCTGAGAGACATGCTCAGCAAATAGAGCACAATAAGTGTATGTTCCTGTTGTATCGCCAATTTGATGAGTGATTAGACAAAGTCTTAACCTGTCAAGATGCTCGTCCTGCCCTTTAAGCAACCAAAGGTGGTGACAGAATTTTTATTGTGATTATAGATTATATCTAGGGAGACTATAAACAGATTGTGACTGATAACCGCACACTCACCGTCCCCATACTAGAGTATAGTCCATTCTTTAATTAATTAATTTATTTGTTCCTTCCTTTGTTTTTGTTGGTTCATTTGTTCCTGTTTGCTCATTTATTTGTCTCCTGTTTGTTTTATTGTTAATTCATTCATCTGTTTATCTGTCACACATCCTGAAACAACACTAATTTTAATGAAACTTGAAGAAATGACTGTGACGCATCGAAGCATTGTGACTTGATCACGATACACCAAACGTCCCCAATCTCAGCCAATCACAATTACAAGGCGAAACAGACAACAACAAATTTCTTATTTATTGGACCAGTAGGACAATGTATCATTTGTTGAGAATGATATGTCTAATGTTTGTTTGTCACTGTATTTAACACTAGAACTGCAGGGGTCGCTATATACCAAAACCACCAAAGGGTAAAATTTAGGTTACCGCATTTCTAATACTAAAAAATGTACTCTGTCATTGTATTAAGGCATTGTCTTCACAAAGTAATGTCTAAAGTCATGAAATGAGCTTGTTTAATCATCACCTGTGTTTTGGTCCTGTTGTTTTATAATCTAAGTATCTTTAAGAACACTAATCGCTTTGCATGGCTGTCAGTATAAATCAGTCTAAAATGACACTGAAAATGGGTGTTAGAAGGAAATATTTGCTTATTTGGGTGGTGTGATATTATTATAAAATGATATTCATCACATTCATCATCTACGTTTTTTTCCATGTTGTTCTAATGGAAAGGCCCATTCAGTCATTAACACAAAGCACTGATGTGGGTTAGAGCGCTGAAGCCCCCCCAACAACACACATGCTGTTTGCCGACAGTGTCTTCCTAACATACTTGCTTGCTGTATGTTAGAGCATGAAAAATTATCTATATATATTACGAGCGCTGTTGCAGCACTGAGTCTGAGTGTGTGAGATGTTTATAAATCCACCGGAAGCAGTTGAGGGACAGACAGCTGCTGAGTGCTGGGAGCTCTGGAGGAGCTTCAGGACGAATAACACCCGCAAGTCACACTGGATTCTGCTCTGATCCGGAGCCATTTGCTGGCAGGAGGAGAGCTCAGAGTTTATTTTTTAAGCTCTGAGCAGCAGCAGCAGCAGCAGCAGCAGCAGCAGTGAGTGCTCCGTCTGTGTGTCTGTTAGCACATTTAGCAGAGCAGCAGCAACAGTGAGTACTCAGTCCGTCTCTTTAGCTACTGGCTAGGCGGGCTAGCCAGTAGCTTAACTTAACGGTATCATGCAGAAACCTACGTCAGGTCACGTGGGAAAAAGTTTATAGAAGGGTTTGGGGAAAATGGCATTTTGATGCTAAAACATACTTTGACCAAAAAATATTTTCGGATTTGAATACATATGGAGCACTACTGAGAAGCTACAGATATAAAAACCTCAAAAGATTCATTTGGAAACATCTGATTGTGTCTCTCAAAAAACACTTTGACCAGACATTCAGAACCTTGACTGAATTTTCCAGACAGCTTTCCTGCACGGCGAAGTGCAGGTCATTCTCCTCTGCTCCTTTTATAATTAAATTATGACTTGACAGGTCCCACACACCAACGGATGCTGTTTCCTAGCAACTTAGACTATTTAAGCATAAACCACACGAAAATAAATGTATTTCATATACGGGTATATTTTACCCGGTGGCGGTTATAGGTATAAATGCCCGTGTATTTAATCTGGATTTATCTTCACTATTTTTAGGGTCAGAGTTAGGGTACTTCACAACATTATTTTAGGAAAAGTCAAAGACTGGGGGACATGAATATTTTATTAAAACATAGTAACATACAATTCCAACTGTCTGCCCTGCCTGGTCTATATTACCAAATTGATTCCTGCTTTCTTTCTGCCTTTTGTTTGTTTGTTTCTTTCTTTCTTTCTGTCATTTTCATTACTCATCAGAATGGGGTTTCTGTAGTGGGGTCACTCTTTTCCTTTTCTAGTCCACACTGTCACATGCATTCTTTAAACTTAGCCTCTCTTTGTTCCTCTTCTCTTTATGTTTGAACTGTTTCTATTTCCTTGCGTGGGCTCTATGAGAGATAAGTCTTTGAGGTTTGCAAGGAATTCTTTGTTGTATCTACTGAATGCTACAGACCTGACATTATTGAACACTCTCCTGGCAAGAACAGGACATACAGAGCTCCAGGCAACACCACATGCGAACACATGCACATACGCACTGAAACTAGGGAGAGCAAGAGCTCCAGAGAGGTGACCAGGGCAAGGACAATGTGTGGCTGTACCAAGCATCAGAGATGAAAGTGGGATTGTTGGATAAAAGAACAAGCATATTACAGTAGCCACAAGAGCTCACCTCTCACCCTGTGGGCTTTGACAGCCCAACCCCGACCCACTGCTGACTACTCATAATCAATCACATCTCAGCCAAGGCCCACAATTAATCAATCAATTAAAAACCCACACAAAGCCACACTAGTGTAATCAATCAATCCAGCCTCTGTGGAGGGCTGTTATTGAGAGCCAAGCATCAGATCTATAGGCGCTAGTCCCTAGATGCTACTGGTCACATGCCTGAGTCTATTCCTTCCTCTCTTATTTAAGAAATAAGAGAGGAATAGAGAGTTGAGGCAAAATGCTGGGGTGTGATCACTACAGAGTAGAGAAGAGGCTCTCAACACTCCCATGATACACCACCAGCGCCTGAATATTCATGCTGAGGAATCGGGTGCCATGGAGGCGCTCAGTTATTCATTATGCTTCTGCAAAAAGAAACACACCATCGTCCCACTGCGATGGAATATTAATAGTTCCCATTAATAAAATATCCCCCTCCCCATCTTAAGTCTTGTCTTTAACTTTCTTGGCCATTGCACATATCGAGGCCTGGGACATTTGGGATATGACCATGAAAGTAAGCCAGACAATTGTCATTTGGCATATTGGTAAAGTAAAAAAAAAAAAAATCTAAATACTCTACATCACAACCATCTGGTTCAAAGTGAGAGAAAGTATCTTGTTCATCATTTGGCCAAAGCCTTCAATGTGAAAATAGAAAAATAGTGTGGGAGGGAATGGCAAGAACAGCTCTATAGCTGTATACTCAGAGGGGATGAATGTTTAATTTAGAGCAGCCTGAAAGTATGCTGACATTTCGCCATTGTTAGGAGAGATGAATACATGGGACACTGTCTGCCGGAGAAATGGAAATGTGCATCAAGGCTGTTAAAAATTCAGCTGCCTTCCCCACAGACATGCAGATCTAGGCTCAGAATACAGTAGGCAACCTACCATATTTGCCACTGTAAGTCTCCCTTGATTTCCCTGGTGGATGTTGTTGTAATGTCATAATCTTCATGTAATGCCACATCAGTAATAGAACCAATGTTTATACCATTTGAGCCCGCCCGCCTTAGCTTTTACTTATTTTTACTACTGAGCAGCAATCCATCTTTCCACTCCGCCTCACCAACCTGACCTTTGACAGCAAAGTACCCACAAACAAACGGTCTTTCACCTCTGCGTTAATACTGCAAAGCATGCTGGGCTGAAGATCAACATCACCATAAGACTTCCTCCGGCATGCGCAAAGAAAGTGTCTATTGAAAATAGAGGGAATAAACAAACAAGAAATGCAGGCATACTACAGCGCACTGGGACTGTTAGCTCCCCGACAACACTCAGGAGGCTGGGGGTCGAGAGTGGTCAGCCTGTCGCGAAACAGCGACACCAAGTAAGCGGGTGAAAGAAAAAGAGAGAGAGAAGAAGAGAAAAGGCCAGAGAGAAGGTCAAGTACCTGCCACTTCTGTCAAACACTTCTTGTAACAGCTGAGCTGTGTCCAGTGGGGTGGCAGGCTGCTTTCGGGGCCTTTCATCTAACAGAGGTGATGGGTGATGAGGGCTCCTCTTTCTCTCATTTTAAGTCTGTCACAATACATCCCACAGTCCTGGTAACTTCAGGACACTGCTGGGCTGGCCAGACCTCTGGGAAAATGTGCGCCCGCTGCTTTGACAAAACAAAGGGCAGAGCAGATACTTAATAAGGGGCAGCCATTCCCACATGTCAGTCTCGGCACAAGAACCCCTGTTGCGGCTGTCGTTTGTTCTGTTAAACTCTTAACAACAACCCATCTTGCACGGGAGATTTTCAGGATACAAATCAAAGGGGACATTTAGCTGTTATTTATGCTGCTACTCTGCTGTCCAGTGCCTTCAAACTCTCATATGTGTGTACGTGTGCGCATTTGTGCATGATGTGTGCGTTTCATCTTGCCTTTGCACAAGCAGAACTATCACCAGGCTTACAGGCCTTTACCTAGGGGCAGGAGGAGCAGCTGGGCCGATGATGTGACCAGTTCAGCAATCACAGCCCTGGATCAGAAACAGAGAAAAAAGAGAGTTCCAGGCACTGACTGAGGTTTCAGAGTTGTGAGAAGTGTCTGGCAGTCAGAGAAACATTCAGAGAAAGACACCAGAAAAAGAATGAACTCCTGCCTGACCACTGGAGCTGCAGACCAGCAGACTGTGACTGACTGACAGACTCTGAGCCGAAGATGGTGATGCGGTCACTGCGCCACACCAAGCCAACTGGCTCCCCGAAACAGGATCTGTTGTTCCGACCCCATGGGGACCCAGTGAAGAACTCACTGCCATCCCTATATCTGAACCTCGCTCAGGGCTAGCGCAAAGACGAATTAGAGACGGGGGTTTAGTTTTGGTGGGTTGTTGTTTTTGCCACATGTCAGCCAACTGAGTTTCAGGGAGAATAGTTCTCAGAGGTAGCTCCAGACTTCATCTTTAACCCCCCCCCCCCCCCTTCCCTGTTCCCCCATCCCCAAGACAGAGTGTCAGAGGACATATGGTTGAGCCAGAAGCACCTGGCAGCCCCTTCAAACCGGCAGGCAGATTGAAATTGTAGCAACAGGAGCTGGGAGCAAGAAGAAAGCCCACAGATATCTCCAAAGAATGGTCTGGAATTCATAGGCTTACTGCCACCGAGAGCACAGGGATGAGGGGGTGATGATGGGATACTGCGAGGGACAGGTAGGAAAAGAGGCAAAATGGGGTAGGAAGAAATGGCGGCTTAGAGGACAAAGAAGTGTATTTGAGGGGGTGACTACTTTATCAATTACATAGATATATTGTTACAATTTCTAACAGTTATTTCTCAACATAAACGACACATTTATGCTGTGGCATAAATATGTCTCGAATTTTTTTTTTTTTGTAATGGCGTGGGCATCAAGCAGTAGACTGTTGCTCAGTGTGACTGGATAGTTGCCATGATAATATTTGCCACATCCTTTAACAATCCAAGCAAATATCAAACAGGGAAGCATCTGAGGAAAGGCTGCAAAGAAGAAAATGTCACCGCTTATATGAACAATCCCTTTGAAAAAGCAACAGCTAGGCAAGAACCAACAGCTGTCAATTCTGTGATCACACCACTTATCCTGTCTTCCTACTTATAGTCAAAGTACACATGCAGGGCACATGTTATGACACAAGCATGTTTTATCAAGGTTGAACCCAACCTGTGAGATTATTTTTGCTTCTGCAGGAGGCTGCCTGTCCGTGTAACTAAAACTCCCGTCTAACTTTGACAGATCAATATACAATAAGACTTGGGGCGTGTTTGCTTTGTTACTTATTTCAGTACCATTTGCAGTCCATTGTGTTCAGACTAATAAGATGGATGGACTAAATGGACTTTGTTAGAAGCATTTCCACCATCATGTTTCAATTTAGCATTTGCCAGTTTTCCAGTATTCTAAACAGTGAGAGGTGTCAATACGGAAAATCACAACTCATATTATTCACTAAGTTCAAAAATTGCAACACGGAGCGGCTCCTACAGAGATTAATTTTTTCCTGCAGTGGTTAAAATGAAGAAAATTGATTATCAATATGCACGCCCATAAGTGTGTATACTGTATACCCCCTTCTGCCATGCATCATCAGCATCATACCCTGCTGTTTAAAATAGATTACTGTGTGTACTTGTCATAAATGATGGATTGTCATGAACTGGATCCATACTCTCACCAGCCATTTCACTGATGAGCTGGGGGTGACAGGAAGAAAAGATAAACACAGCAAAGCTGACAGAGGAAGCCGTTTGCAAAGGAGCTTCTCTGTTTTCACAAGGTGGATTACACTGAGGAAAACGTGGACAGAGGAAAGGGATTTTGCTCTTTATTCTCCGATTTTGTTGGCTTATTCTTTCAAGGTGAAAAATTATGCCATTCTCACAGATTGTTGCAGTTAGCATGTTGTTAAAAACATTAAATAGATTTAATGGTAAGTAATGGTGCACTGAGAAAAGAATATTGTTTTCTCTGAGTGGATTGAGAGATGTAACAAAGGCAAGTCAGACACACCAAAGTGGTCTAAATATGCACATAATTGATGCTGGATGATATCTTTTGTGTTTGAATGTTGATCCCACAGACAATTAAAGTCATCTTGCAAGATTAGCTTTTAAAAATGAAAATCTCTTCTAATTTCTACTTCTGCCAAAGACATGTTATATTATGGAGTTTTACTATGCAGTCTAATACCTTCAGGGTGATGTTTTCCTGCGCTGGAGGACGAGTATTTCTATAACCTGATACACAATACTCAATTTTTCCATTACTTTATGACACAAGGTTGACCAGGGATGGATCTGCTACAATAACATCAAATTCATATTCAAAATCACGTTTTACAACAAATGAAAAGTAAAATAACTACCTTGTATTTTCCTATTGCTCTCATGCTGGATAAAGAGTATGAAAAAGATGTACAAGAGTTGAAATAAAATAGCAAGAAAGCACAAACAATCTCCCTCAAAATGGACAGTGCCTCTTATTTGGCATCACCCCTTAATCGTGTGATGCTTCTTATCTTTACTCATCCATGACCCGTCCTCTACTCCTTCCTAATTATGCTGGATGTGGGAGGGGAAAACCAAGTAAACCATCAACCTTTTATAAGCACTAAAGTTGGGGAGGCCCCTTTTCTCCTTCCCAAATAGTAATCTTAATATGAAAACCATCCTATTAAGTCATGGCTATCGCCACTCACAGATTGCCTCTGACTCTCTGCTCCTTCCTCAGGGCCACTGTGTCCCTCGGTGATGTTTGTGACTGTTTTTCTAAACAGAGTGACAAAGGCTATGAAAGTCTCGAGACTGAAACTTTTAAAAAGGAAAACCCTAGTTGCTGAGTTCTGTTCTTCTCTATCCCTCATTCCATTTCTACAAAACGCTTCACTTGTCACCACAGACTCCCAAGCTCCTTTAATAAACGCTCCAAACGAAAATGTCTAGCTTTGAGTGGCAGAGTGTGACTGTTTAAAACCATTGGGATTCTGGTGTAATCCTACGGAAGACGCAGGCATAACCCGACTTTAAAGTCGCCTTGTCGCTCCAAATCCAAGTGAGGAACCTGGAGAGGAGAGGCTAAGGATTGTGAGGAGAGGCTCTCGTGTAAGAAAGAATTAAGTGTACATGTTGGCTTTCCAGGGAACCAGGCTGTATTTGATACATGTTGAGTGGAGAGACCCATATGTTTTGGTAAGGCCTTACATCTGACATTAAGCTTAAAATAGAGTGAAATGTGGGTTACTTCCACTGAGGGGGTCCCATGGATGAAACTTTGAGGACTGTCAGTCAGTAGTTGCAGCTTGCGTCAAGTGAACATGTTG
Organism: Scomberomorus guttatus; assembly: GCA_038419695.1. Taxonomy (NCBI): domain Eukaryota; kingdom Metazoa; phylum Chordata; class Actinopteri; order Scombriformes; family Scombridae; genus Scomberomorus; species Scomberomorus guttatus. The sequence goes on from CM076459.1 coordinate 3,801,497, forward strand.
CTTAGGAACCAATCAAGGGGAGAGCAATACACTAAACGCAGCACTGTCATTAAAATGCAGTGAAATACAGTAATACTTGTGTTTTTTTAAAAGCAGAGCAAAGACTGATGACTCAAGGACTGAGAATGGTCAAAGAGCTTAACTGAATGCAGCTGCAAATCATTGTTCAGAGAATTGCATCCATTTAAGTTCTGTTTCATGCTAAAAGGAAAAAAAAACAACTTTCCCAAACTTTCCTTTTCCTCTGTTTTTTTTTTTTTCTCTTCCCTTTGTCTTTCCAGCAGACAGCTGTCTGAGACAAGATGCTGCTTCCACTGGAGACCTCACTCTTTTCGCTCACACGCTTGCTGGCTCCTAGTTGCCATGGAAAAGCCCAGAAATGGGGCAGATAACAGTTCAATGAGAGAGCAGAGATTTTGTAGGGTCTGGAGGGAGGTAGTAAGTTTCTAGGGCCCGTCCTGTCAAACCATCAAGCTCTTTTGCATGAAAACGGAAAGGAAGACCGAGTGAGAGAGATTTAGAGAAACAGAAAATGAGAGGAGAGTAGGAAAATGGGAGGAGGAAACTAATCTGTTGACTGATGTTAAATTTGTGTGTGGAGAGTTAACAGCATTTTAAATAACTGATATACGTGACAAAAAACACGAAGATCTATCTGTTGAATTTTGTACGCACCAGGTGTAATTTTAAGTGAGGAAAAAAACGATTGAAACCCCGATGAAATACGATCAAGACGGTCAATATCTTGCAGCCAGAGAAATGACTCACTGAAATACAGAAGAAATCAGCATGATATCCTGTCTCTGATGTAAGAATTAACTGTCAATTATTAAGGTATTAATAATCTCAGAAGTACAGCGTTGATGATTAATTTCTACACACAGTCAGTCAAAGCAGATGAAAATAAGACTGGCTGGCACCAAAGTCCTATATATCAAACCTACAAATCAAAATGTAATCATAGAAACTAGAAAAGGCTAAATTTTCTGAGGAAAATTTAAGTGTGTTCACTTTAGCTGAAAGATGGTGCTTCACTAAATTTAAGAGAGACTGAAAGGATCCAATCAAACAAGTTCAATTATCAAGACAGTGCTTGGCAAGGGGGTGAAGCCAGAGTATCTTCCAACAGTAATGGTGGCCCTACTGGGAATTGAGCTTGGGTCATTCTTGCCGTGAGCTGAAGCAAGCAACAAAATTAAACAAGGACAAGATTATATGCACTCCATGAGGTCATCAGAGGAAACGGGAAAAGAATTGGGAATTAAATCACAGTTTGCTGAGAAATTACTAAGATAAACTCACTTATTACGAAGGCTGCCCACAGCTCCAAAGTATGAAATCTGACAATATGAAATATGCAAACAAACAGATATGGATGAATAAGTAAATACTTAAAAGTCTGAAGCTTACTGACACATCAGTGGGGACTTGCTGGTGACAGCCCCTCCTCACTTTTTACGGAGGGTTTTTAGGTAGCACTGTCAGGAGAGTCCCTTCAGAGGTTCTTAGGTAAAACACCTGAAATCAAATTCTGTTTTACTTCCCTGCCTCCCTGTGACTGAGGAGCAAAGACATGGGACTCCATTGTCTGTGACAAACACATAGTATGGCACGTCCGATAAACGTGACTGCTATTTTGTTGTATGAGACCGATAACTCGAAGTCGCAATCTCCAAGATCCTTATTTTCTTATTCTGGTGGTATTTTTCGTATTTTGCCTCATATCAGTGGTCAGTAAAGTGTACCAAACCAGTAATGAAGCAATGTATTAATTATTTTTTTGCCATGGTAGTGGCATGGCTCTTTGGATGGCAATGTCTGTCTGCCTGTCTGTCAGTGGGTTGGATGGTCTACTACTTTGGTCCAGACTAAAGTATCTCAACATCATATCTTTTGTACAGACATTCATGCCTCCAGAGGATGAATCCTACTCTCTTTAATTATCCTGTGACTTTTTCCCTTGTGTCACTGACAGGTTGGCATTTTTGGTTTTTAGTGAGGTGTCTTTACAATTATAGGATGGATTACCATGACATATGGTACAGATATCTATGGTGCTGGATGAATCTTAATGTTTCTGACAATTCCCCGACTTTTCCTCCACCGTATAAAATGTTTGACTTATCCCGTGAAATATCTCAACATCTACAAGATGGATTGTCAGAAAACTTTGTACAGACATCCATGGTCCCCAGAGGATGTATCACATTGACTTTACTGATCCCCTGACTTTTCCTCTGGCGCCACCTTGAGGTTGACGTTTATGGTTTTGAGTGAAATGTCTCAACTATTGGGTGGGATGAAATTTGGAACGCACATTCATATCTGCTACGGGATGAATTGTAACAACTTTGGTGATCCTCTGACTTTTCATGTAACTCTACCATCAGATCCAAATTCATATAAGTCCGATGCTTTGGTTTTTTATCTAACACCAAAAAAACGAATTCCCATCATCCTCAGTTGTACTTCATATTTAGTGATAATTACAAAATGTTATCATGCTTACATGCTAAACTAAGATAAGATGGCGACCATGGTAAACATTATTACTGCTAAACATCAATATGTTTGCATTGTCATTGTGAGCATGTTAGCACGCTGATTTAGTATTTTGCTCAGAGCACAGTTGTACCTAAGTGCAGCCTCACAGAGCTGCTAACATGGCTGTAGACTCTGCAGCCTAATTCAAGACAAGACTAATCCAAAACTTCAAGAGTTTGTGAATACCACACAGGAAATTTGAAGAAAATGTCTGACTCATACTATGCTGTCTGCCACTTTGTAGTCCAACTTCTGGCAATGATTAAGAAGAGAAAGGGTCAAAGAGGATGGGTAGGAGGATAAAGTTGGATGACGAATAACATGAGAGGAGTGAGTGCATTTATAGTCAGGGGAGATTGATTCTTCTTAGAGACTAAGGAGAAACAGGGTGGCTCCTGCACTGACACTGAAGATCCTTCAATCCTGGCCGTATTCAGCCCTCCTTCCTCTACCGGGCTACCAGACGCCATGATTGACATCATTCCTCCATCTCTGTGATTACAGCATGTCTCCTTTCCCACCTCTGTACTATCTGTCTTCTATCTAAGCCCTAAACGCAGCTGTCGCCCAGGCCTCCTCTGCTGGCTCTGTCCAAGGAGGAAAGCAGACATCAAGAGATTGTTAGAAAGAAAGGACATGTGCGATCTGACAGCCTGCGACACAAAGCCTTTGAATTTGTCAGTTTGTCGCAAACACTTTAACTTACAACCACAAGGCCTTCTCCAAACACCCAAACTGTCCATGTGAGATCAAAGATGTAAGCTGTAGTCTACCACGAGGAGCAAAAAAAAAAAAGATGTAAATAAAAATTCCAAATAATTTCTCAGTAACCCCAAAGTAACCCCCAACTATCCCCCCCAAGTGGTGACAGAGAGGCCCAGGAGAAAAAGAAAGAAAGAAAGAAAGAAAGAAAGAAAGAGAAAGTTTGATAAAGGAACATGGAAGAAAAGAGACAGTGAGACACAGATGAAAGAAAATGTCACACTGAGTTGTCATGGGACCATCTAACCGGCAAGCATGTCCAGCAGGCTTGATGTTCCATGTGAGAAGATGATGGAGTACAGAACGTTGGCCTCTGAGGAGCAGCCATGCTCTGAGGGCAACAACACCAGCAAGGAAGCCAAATCCCAACAGAGCTGAGCATCACTACCCCCCTCTGGCCGTCAGCATCTCAGGTCATTCGAGTGTCCAAATAAAACTTGTGACAGTTGTCTCGTAGTTACATGTTGTGCATTAAGCAGGGTATTGCTGACATTTGATCTTGTAGATTAGCAAAGATCAAGCAAAAGCAGGTGGCAACATTTTCTGAATGTAGCAAACGATGCGGAAGTGCCTCAAGATGCTATAAACTGCTTGATGTTGGCTCTGAACAAGCTCTATCTATATTAAAAATCAATGTGAAAAGCCTTGAGAGGTCTCTATCATTAAAAACATCACTTCTTCTGATTTTATCTTGGCATTCTTTAACCTCATTAACTCGGCTAGGACTGCAGTGTCTACTAGTTGGCCCTCTCTAGCTTTCTTGTCTCGTTATGTCACATGTCAGAATATGAAGTCTCTAAATGTGCTTTTTGGAAATCTGCCTGAACCTTTTCATGAAATAAACACTGTAGAATTGTCATATACTGTGTGCTATGCTCTTCAAATTTGTGGCAGGAATTTACTGATATTTTGTTTACAGCCCCATATTGCCCTCCACCTTTACTGAACTTCTGCTCTGTTACTGTATCACCTCAAGTGTTTCTGACACTTTCACAAAGAAGTGGGGTGGAGTGGAAGAGGTTAAGTTATTATTCCATGAAAATGATACAGGATCATAAATTAATCAGAGGTATGTTTGGCAGTGCATTTGTTTTGACTGATGGATCTCTCAGCTTCAACACCCAGCCATGGGGGTTTGTCAGATCCTTTGTCTTACCTCCACTTTGCAGCTATCTCACACTGTGGCCCAAATTTGGATTTTCTACTATTTTCTTCTATTTTCTAAACAACTGAAAAGATGACAAAAAGCATAAATCCAAACTCCAGGTATCAAAAGGTACATTTAGAGAGTTACTGTATAAGTGATACAAAAAATGTATATCCAACAGTATGGTTACATATGATCCATGTTTAAAAATACTTGTTTGTTAGTGATAGTAGAAATACAAACAGGAATGCAGGGTGAGAGGGGGATGACATGGTGCCTAGCCTGAATCGAACCGATGATGTTAAGTTTATGTGGTTTGCATCTTAACTACTCAGCTACTGGAAGCCCCAGATGAAGAATTTTTCTTTTTAACTTTAATGCAGGAGAAAGAAGAATGGATGACAAATTGAGCCACAAATGAAATATGCTTGACAGGAATTTACTACTGACATTGTTAGGACTTAAAAACCCAGGAGCTTTTTGCTATGAGTAGAAAGTGCTACCATAAATCGTTGATTGGCTAATGTTGACCTACGAGCTAACAAACACTCCTGCTTTTGGATTCGGTGTGTTAAATTTATGCTACGTTAATTCTTATTCTATGTAATTCTATGTATGAATGTTTACCTGGAAGATGAAAATTGAACTTATAAAATGTGATGCAGTATGACTCCCAGATTCCTGTTTCACAGAATCACAGTATGTGTACATCGGGGCAAAAAAACTGTGATCCTATATTGTTGTTAAATTTTAATGTTTTAAATGTCTTCCAAAGTATAGCAGGCAAAAGTCACCTTAGTCACAATTTGCAAACTTAGTTTCTTTTTATATTTTTTGAAAGAAGTAAAGAATGGTGTGACTGCTGCAGATGGGGAAAAAAAGAAAGAAAGCAGGCATTTTACCTCTGCACCTCCTTCTGTAAACTCAACCAGTATCGACCAATGGGAAATCAATGCACTGACTGCTGCTGTGAGTGTCAATGAAATGTTTGGAGTTGCAATCCAAAAAAACATACCCACGTGGCTTCACACTCAGACAAAAAAAAAAAAAAAAAAAAGCAAATGAGGACACACACTGGCACGCACACCTACACACAAACACAGGCACACACACACACACAGAGGGACAATTAAATAAGGAACGAATCAACATGGTGTCTTTTAGGTAGATTACTTTATTGCTAGTGATTTTTTTAAGACCCATGAGATAGCCCTCTTTAAGTGTTTCCATATTAAGAAAGAAGACACAAGAAACCGATTTAAAAAAACTAAAAACCAGACATGAAAAAAGTTTTAGGGAAAAAAGTGTTACCTGTTTCACTTGACTGTAAGGCTTTCTTCACTGTCACACCAGGGTAAATGGAAGATGCAGCTCTGCACTGTAACACATCCACTGAAATATGACTCATGTTTCTGAATACCATCTGGGTGTTCTTAACATAACCCCAACCATCTGTGTCAGCAAGTCCCTGACAAGAAATTCGACGTGCAGAGACAAATATGATTGAGGTAAAATTTTGCTTCAAAACACATTCGCACTGAGGTAAACAAGAGATCAATAAGCGAGAAAGAAGAACAGTGCAGTAATAATGAGTAGCAAGTAGGGCTGTAATGAACTTATTTTCATTAACGATTCATATGCAGATTATTTTCTTGATTAATTAACTTATTGTTTTGTCTATAAAATGTCAGAAAAAATAGTGAAAATGACAGTTATAATTTCTTAGAGCCCACGGTGACGTCTTCAAATGTCTTGTCTGATCAACAGTACAAAACCCAAAGATATTCAGTTTACTGTCATGTACAGTATGACATAAAAAAGCTTCAAATCATCACATTTGAGAAGCTGCAACCAGCAAATATTTGGCCTTTCTACTTAAAAAATGACTACAGCGATTAGTCGATTACCAAAAAAGTTGCAGATTAATTTTGTTAATCGATGCAGGTCTAGTAGCAAGACAAGTAATTGAGTATTAGAATAAAAGTAGTGTTACAATTTCACTTTTAACAGCTTTATACTAAACGCTGTATGATTATCTCCAACTCCTTATTTATCTTCCTGAAATATGATCATTAACCTTGCAGATGGTGCCAAGATAGACATTTAACTGCAAAGAAATTAATAAGTAATGAATAATTAATTACATAATTTTCAGCAAAGAGCTCTAGACTGTTGAGGAATAATTTAATTAATGAAGCAATCTATTGTGAGTAAAAAGCTTTTATTTAGCATGAAGGCAGCCCAATTAGATAAGATTATGATAAAGATAAGCCAGGGTCACTCTCTGTTGCCCATTTGCCTCTCTGTCTGCCAAGCTTGTGCCTTCTGTTGTGTCATTCTTGCTCATGCTGTTCAGTTCTTAATTTAGCCTCCACTGAGCCCAGGCAGATTACAATGGCCTGCAACGGGCCAAGGTACACTCTGGCTGCTCCGCTCTACAAGCAGGAAGTGGAAGAGAGACAGGGGGTAAATCAAGATACATCCCTGGGTTGATAGATGCTGAATGGAACAGATCGAGAACATGGAGCAAGGTCGGCTTCCATTAGCCATGCCTTGAAGTCACAGATGGATAACTCCACAACAGAAGGGCCAGCCCATACTGCTGTTGTTAACACCTCTGTCTCAAGTTTGATCTTTCATGGTACCTACCAGCAAACGTGAAAACTCATACAAGCACAGAGGCGTGTAGAAATGTGACAAACACGTTTGTGCATCGGGCTTCAACTGGCCTGGTTCCCAGTATTGATGCCATATATTTGTACTACGTGCTTTTGCGTGAAAAGCAAACTTCACAAAACATACACAGTGATAAACACGTGTCCCAGTCAAAACTATTCTGAAAGCGCCAAAACGTATTTTTGAGAAGTAAAAAGATAATACATGTAACAGTTGTAAAAACTGTCAAAGTAGAATAGTAACTACTGATATTGGTCTACACCAACACACACACACACACACAGAAGTAAGCAAATAAGTCAGAACTAACACCAGATTATATGCAGCCACACACACACACACACGTGTTTAAATTTTAAAGACTGACAAACTTTCCCAGTTTGCATGCAGACATGTGGGTTCACTGCATCCAAAAAATCTTCCCATTTGCCTTACAGGAGTGGAGGTCTTGCACTAACAAAACAACGGATGGTTTAACAGCTTCTTAGCTATGAGAGCCCAAATCTGCCCTCTTTTCACTGCCCACGGTCCTCCAGGATCCCAAACCCGCACAGCAATGACGACGCCAATGTCATGCTGTCACCTGAGCTGAGCCATTATTACACAGGCATTCTTAATAGCCCTATAGATTAAAGTCCAGAGGAACAAGACACCAACAGATTAAAAAAAGAAAGATAGGAAAGAGGATGATGAATTGCCTCAGATTGCCAGGCAATCATGCATAAATTACTAGGATGTGCTTAGGTATAATAACCAGCGCGGTTTTAAGTGATCGCTCACTCTGAGGGAGCTGTTGTGTAAGGCGGAGTGGGTGGTGATGTTGGGGGAAAGAGATGGTGGCGGGTAAAGAAAGGAGCGGGTCACGGCTGTCTACTCAATCACATCCCCGTCAAGGGTATCGCCCTGACACTGTCTCCACTCTGTGCCCTGAGCATCCACACAAATCTCCTGATAGACAGACGCAACAGTCAAACAGCACCCTCATCCCCCCCAGACGGGGCCCACAAGGTTCCCTCGGCATGTCTCTGCGGCCCCACAGGCTGCCGCTGGGAGCCCTGGCAACAACTGATTATTCAGGATCCAGGCTAACAAGAATCTGCCATGTGGATCTCAAAACAACATGTTCTGGTTGTGAATACATCATAAAGCAGGGAGAACAGGCTGTCTTCGGTTTCTTCCTCTCTGGATATGCAGCACTTTTAGTTGCTGAGAAGATTGAGGAGGAGCAGCTTTAGGTAGGAGGATTTAAACTAAACTGTTGGCTGTATCATCTGGGTCCACAGAGCACAGGTTTATATTGTAGAGAGGTACAGGTTTGACAAGTCCTACGGCACAATATTTTAAGAAGAACAGGAAGTTGACTTGCACACCACTCACTAAAATCATCCCCTGGCCCCTGGTTAATTGTTTCTTTTGATGCCTCAGGACCGTAATATGTTGACTGACAGCAGACCTTGCATCACTCGACCTAAGACAACTGTAAAACGTTGTATTTTATATTACAATTGTATAAGATATTGTATATTATTTTTTTAAATTAGCAAGTCGAGTTTTAAAAATAATTGTCTCAGTAGTGGATTTAGTTAAGTTTGTTTAGTGGACAGAAACATTTTTTAGAGATGCGTCATTTCATATCACGATTACTTTGAAACAGGAAGGCAGACCCTATTATTGTGAGTATTATTATTGTATTATTATGTAGTATTTGTCCAATTGTCACACACCAAATTCCCTGACTTAGCTGCATATCATATACAATTCCTTATCATTTGGGTGATGTGTGTGTGGATAGGTATGGTTATCAATGGATTCCCTTACAAATAGCTTCCTTTAGCAGGACACATGAAGGATAAATATTACTGTATATCAGTTTCTCTCCTTTCTATGATGGCTACCCTGCCACATCCCTACTACTGTCTGTGCCATCTGCAACAACTCAAACAGCTAGTCAGCTTGGCAGGAGTTCAGGCTAGCCACAGTTGACTCTCTACTGCAGAGGGCCTCAAGGGGACCATCTCTGAGTCCGGTACAACACTTTAGGGCCCAGGCATTCGTCTCCCTTCACCACATCCCTCTTCATCAGCATCACTTGGTGAGCTCCTCACTTAAAACATGCTACTGCAGTCCCTGCGCCTTTAAATTCCTGTATCTCTCTCTCTCTCTCTCTGATTGCTTATAGCCCAAGTGGTGTAGTAATGCTAGCGCAGCAGGGAGCTGGGGAGCAAAACAAACTTGGGCCACTTAACTCAATAGTATTCACAATGGAAACTTAGGCAGAAATACAGAAGTGGCTGCCAAACATCCTACCCAATCAAGCACACACACACACACACACACACACACACACACACACACACACACACACACAGGGAGAGCAAAAGAGCGTGTTTCTCCTCTGTGACTCATTATGGACCTGATAATAAGCAGAAAATGTAGGTGAATGGGCAAAACTGTAAGAGGATACACTGGTTAATATTTACATGGCACTTTGTCTCCATCATTTTCTGTACTCCACGGCACAGAGTGAGAGAGGAGAATTAATAGTCCCACTTTTCTTCCCATTAATCCTTAAAGATCCTATAGAGCAACTCCCTCTTTCCCCCTCTCGTGTTTTTCTTTCTCTCTTTTATATCCCCTACGACCTCAAGTTCAAAGCAAAAATACAGAGCAGGGTTTGTGTTTGTACAGATGAGGGCTCTCTCCAGCAGTATCTGAAGGAAATGAGAAGGCACAGTTGAAGTCTGTCAGCCCTTGTCTCTAAATAGCAGGTGGCAAAGAAACAGACAGAACAACGTAGTATGTGGGAAAGAAACAGAGGGCGGTTATGCCAGGACAGCCGGGGCCTCGGGGATGAGTCAGGGCGATGGGGACTCAGAGTGCCCAAATAAAACCTTTCACTCAGCCCCTTCAAACACCACATGCATGCTTTCTGTCGTGAGTGTGGGTGCATGCACACAGACATAAACACACGCATGAAAAAGGACACAGTGGGCAGATATGGAGAGCTCATCTGGCACTGTCACACTTGGTGCACATGAGCTTAAACTGCAGCCGGAGGTTCATCTTAGTCTAGCTGCATAGCTTAAGTCGGTTAGCCAAGGTTTACTCTTCTGGAGTGAGCTCCAGGTGGCTCGTACCAAAGGCATACCACTACACTCTGGTGCAAAGAATAGAGGCCACTAACCAAAGAGCCAGTTGCCAACTCATGGATGGACTGGTGCTGTGGTGTACCATCCAAGCTTGGCACCACATGCATGCAGCACTGCCATCACTGGTCTCAGCAGCATCACAAACACGCCAGGCATGTACACAAAGCATGTAACATGAAGAGGCAGCCGACCTGAGAGATAGAAGCAGTCAGCAGTTAACACTCTCATGTACTACTAGCATATAGTACACCAAAGTACATATTCTGTGACCCATAGAGACGCTCGAAGAGGACAAATTGGATCTTGGTCTGTTGTAAGTGGCAGTCCATCACTGTATTATTAACCTTGGAGAAAGGAACTAATAAAAGTGTGCTTTTGTACCCTTTTCCTTTTTTTCTGTTTAATTTGTCCCCTACATGAATTTCCCTTAGGTGTTGTGTAGTAGGAGTAGACCTACAGTAAAAATAATGCAGGAATAACAAAAAATTCCACCAGTATTGTGTGTAACAGTTTACAGGAGAAAATTCAAGGCGCTGAGTAGAAAAAACAAAGATAAAAAAGCAGGTTACAGTCGAAACAAAAAAAAAAAAAGCCTGCCAGTAAACAATGGTTTGGAAACCCTTTAAAAAAACCTTTATGGAGAAGCAGTTCTGAGGAACAGCTCAAGGAGATGAGGGCTATATAGTCCATCGTCCTGACCCTGCATACAGACATTTGTAAACTGCTAAGTTAAAGTGTTTAGGTTTTGTTTCTGGGTTTTTTTTTTGTTGTTTTTTTCTTTTTTAACAGTTTTTTTAGTGTGGGCCATGACTGGTTAGATGCAGTGCAATGCAACATGGAAGAAAAACATAGTGCATGGTTCTGTTATCCAGCCACAAGCAGCAATACAGATCTCTTCACAAGGCAAAAAGTCAAGCATGCTTTTTTCTATTTCTAATTCTACTTTTACGAAGCTCATATGTTTTCAGTGTTTATTGTTCATCCCTTCATGTATGTAAATGAAGTGGACAAAATATTAGGAACACCATTCAATATAATGCACCCCAGTACACCACCACCACCCACTACAACCTCAGTAATAAACATAAAGTAGAATTATCACCTTTCTGACAATGTCAGCAAAAACTGCAAACGTATAAGCTATGTAAATGTGGAATTTAAGGCAGAGCTGTTGTATTGGATTGCATTAGATTGCACAGTTGTACCTAATGAATTGGCCGGTGAGTGTATAGCCTCTCCTCATCCAGAATAGCAAATAATGAGGAGAGAGATAAGAGAGATGGTTGAGAGAAGGGCAACAAGAAGAGCAAAGGGCAGGGAAGAGGGACTCCTGATTATAAAGGGTGAGTTTGTTAGTACAAGGAGGCGAAATAAAAAAGCACCAAACTGAGGCACATATGGATGCAATAACACATGCACATATTCATGTGACAGGCGTATGTGTCCCTGAATATTCTTGAAGACTGTGTCCCTGTGACATCAATACAACTGTAGCAGTTATCGTGCCAGGGTTTGCCATTTTGTCTGCTGCTCATTCTGCACGCCAACCAATAGACCGTGCCTTGCACTTGGTGGACAGAAGAATAGGAAGGGGGAAAGAAAGAAAAACAAAAGCGATTGATATAAATGATCTGCCGGCCGAGAGAGGCCCCCGGGCAGGGGCGAGCGAAGGTCCGCTCGATACCAATTGATCGTGGGAGGCCCAGGCATTCGTCTTAATTCTGACTAATTAGGGCAGTGGCTGACGAGGAGGAGGTTAGAGGGACAAGTTGTTGGTGTGTGTGTGTGTGTGTCTGTGCGTCAATGGGACCTCCCAGATTACAAAATCAAGCCCCCATGTTTACAAAGCGTGGAACAAGTGGAGGATTAAGGAAATCAGTTTAGGAAACAACAACCGTCACCACATTAGTGTTGCTGCCAAAATAATTCCCCTGTCTTCAGTGGGTTGCCTGACAGGCAGGATGGGAGTAAATCCTTCTCTCACTTTTTTTTTTTTTTTTTATCTTGTTTGTGCGAGAACTGCTGATTATCTTCTGCCAGCACAAGTCTGGCCTTTGGTAGCCAAGAGGCAGCAGAAGAGAGATGCTTTTCTAGCCTCACCCATTCCACAGATAGACATCAAAGCCTTTTAATTGGCAGGAAGGAAAAGTTAGGCTTGATCACCGGAACAATTGGGAGAAAAAAAAAAAGCATGATTTGTAAGGATGATCGTTGTGATGGGATATAAGCTCCTGGTGCGAGGGTGAAAGAGACAAGACTGTGGACACTTGAGGCAAATTGCTTTAGTGTGAAATCCTACAGTAGCAGCCGCTTGTGGGAACCTGAGAATGGGAGATGTGGGCTGGGAGGTGGCTCAGAGTTTAGAGGTAAAGCACTTTTAAAAGATCGCCGCATTTGGGAGCAGACATTGAACGGGCTGCTGGGCTGCTGAGAGCCCGGCTTAGACTCAGATTTCTATCTGTCACTCCCTGAGGATGTTAGCAGCGTGAAGTGGAAGGTGGCAGGAGGGAGGTATCACCATGAACGAGGGGCAGCAGCAGGGACAATTCTACCTCGCTGGAGATCACAATCTGACAACAGAAACGCACACACAGGCATCCATGTGAAGGTGCGCTAGCCGGCCTCACGCAGCACTGGCCGCACAGACAAAAGTGACAAAATATCAGTGAGTAAAAGTGACAGACAGGCCGCATATCTGTATCAGACAAGATCCCATTGTTGAGGGGAGACACAAAAGCTCAGACAGGCCAGGCTGACACGCACCCTTTCTCAGTCACTCTCATAAGGCCAGGAGAGACTGACAGATATACTTGAATATCCGCTACTCGCTCTTGTTCTTTGACACATAAACTTCACTGCCCTTTCCACCTCCAGAACCCCGCTCCTTGCCGGCTATTCATATCCAGGCCCGTCTCGCTTTCGCCACCAACCCCTGTGGGCAGCACTCTCTCAGGAGTCCACGAACAGAAGCACACAAACTAACGGTGGGTGTCTGGATATCCGCACCCAGGCTATAAATACCTCATCGGCTCCGTCTATGCTCCAGATGCAGTGTCATTCTACTCACATCAAATTAACCAATCAGGGTGGATATGTCCCCTGAATTCTCTGCTCGTCAGCTCAAGTGTGATGTCCTAATGACTGCTCGGCCGTCGATACCGGTCTACAGAACAGTGGGCCCTGAGGGGGACAATTAGGGAGAGTGGGAGATGTTTTCCTTGATAAATGTTGTCACTGCTGGTATTGGTACTAATAAGCTGTAATTTGCTGTTGTAGACTCTGATGACACTGTAACAGCACAACTGCAGACAGATGGGTGAGCCCTACAAGGCTTTACATCGAAGTGACACAAATCCTTTCATTAACTCAGAAGAGTGGGATAAACTAATATGTATGCCGGGTTTATGACATTAGACCTGGGCGACACATTGAAAACTCAATATATGCACAAAATTATGATCTAGAGGCGAGAGGGAGATAAAAGGAGGAAAAAAAACAATTTTCCTTATCCAGTCCAACCAGGATCTCACTGACTTTTGTTGTGATATTTACTTTTTAAATAAACAGATGTGATTTTTTTTGTTTTTTGTTGTTATTTTTAAATTGTCATTGGTGATGAAGAATTTTTGTTTGTTCAAATAACTTTTACTTCAACTGTTGTGAATAGCTTTGGGCTATTTTACCTTTTATGGTCAAAATAAATCTACCAGGCAGTAGTTCCTATCCATAAATAATATCATTTTAAGGTATATTAGAAATTATCTGCTTAGATTTTAATTGGTAAGGGCTCTGCCTAATAAGCTTTAAAAAAAAAAAAAAAGCCCAAGCATTAACATATTTGCAAAGAAGTTGGGTCTGTTGTGGCTGGGAGGTGATTTTATTTGACCTCAGCTGTGGTTTAGAACAGGATTATTTTATATATTATTATTATAAGGGCTATGACTGGAAGTATTTGCAAGTTTGGTTCTAATTTGACTACAATGTACAAAAATATTGGAAAGTTTTGACAAAACTGGATGCTCTCACAAAAAAAAAAGCCAGAATGGTTGAATTTGCATTAATTTGCATTAATGAATATTTTATAAGCAGTAAATATATGACAGATAAATGACTTTCATCAATCAATTATCAAAACTATTACTGGTAAATTTTCTGATGATTGAATTATTGATTAATCAACTAACTGCTTGAGCACTGCTTGATGGCTACTGACGGTTAGAGAAGAAATTCTTTTGATGGATTTCCTCCTCAATATGCGAGAGTGAGCCAAGCCCTCAAAACAGGAAAAAAAAGCTCTTCTTATTGGCTCTGAGCAAAGAGACCAGATGAAGAATAGGAGGCCAGAGAGACAGACCATCATAAAGACACTGTGAGAACGCAGGTGGCGGGAGACTGCACTGCGCTGTCTGATGTGCGGGTGAGTGACGGCTACCAGTTGAGCAGGGTCGACTCAGCCCATCAGCAGACGCGACACCAGTGCCAGTCTACAGCACCAAGCAACCATCAGCATGAACGACTGCGGCGAAGCCTCGCCAGACCGCTCTCGCCCTCTCTCCAACTTTTATGTTCCCTTCTGTGTCACGATCCTGCCAGAGCAGTAATAGAAGGATGTTGTCAGCGTGGCAACGTGGTGTCACCCTAAACTGTCATGTTCTGATACGCTCGAGTCAATATTTACCCTGATTTGAGTAGCCTTGTTGTTATCTAGGTAGTCATCTGACAACAATTCATCTAATTAAAGTCTTATTCAAATGTGGCTGTGGCAGTGAGGAAATCCATGGGAATTTGCTTGGATTGGCAGTGCATTTGGGGAAATACTGGAGCTTGCATGTAAACACCTTTCGTACCGTCAAATATCAGCCTGACACTATTTGTGAGAGAGAGGGGGGGGGGGGGGGAAAAACTGCATTCAGCTTTCAACAGCAAAATAACAATTCATTTTAAAATGAGGTGACTCATGTGTCAGATTGGATAATAAGTGTTGACTGTGAGGTTGTTCTGCTTTCAGTAAGCACACGACTCAGTCAGCGTTTCATGCATTCATTTACAGAGGCCCTTAAAAGTAGAATAAGTACAGCTAAATCTACAGTATCCATTTCCTTTTCATATCATCTCTCTGAAAAGCCCCAAAAATCCATCCTTTATGCCCCATTCCAAGCCAGGTCTTCAATTTAATTCCCCATCTGTGGCCAGCTTGAAATATTATCCAAGAAATGAGATCCGTGACCCTGAATACAGAGTGCGAAGCAGCATAGGGAGCAGTATAGAGACATGGCCTGATTCTGTGGCTAAGAGGCATGCCTTAGTGGGGGGAGGAGGCCTGGATCCCCTCCCCAAGTGGCATGGCTAAATATTTGCCCTCCTCCACTTGGCTGTCTAGACTCATCCACTCAGCCCCCTTCCCATCATTCCTCTGTTCTACTCAGAAACGTCGAGAGCTGGCATGGTCAGCCAGGCAGAGCGCCAAACCCGCGACAAAAAGTTTCTCCTCACTGCCAAAGGTCACGGAAGTTCACCAACCTGGAAAGAATGGGCTTCGCATTTTTAAAACCTCTGGGCCACCATTTGGGGAGTCACACGCACACCGAGCGAGGGACGGGAGTAAAAAAAAAAAAAGAAGAAGAAGAAAAAAAAAACGCTGTCAAATGATCTTTGTGCTTCCCAATGATTTGGAGAAAGGAACCCTCAGAACTCGACGAGCGGTCTCTGCAGACTTCTCTGAGTTAGTGTTCCATATTCATTACCTTTTTTACACACTCACATGGCAGGGATTTAATTGCCTACAATTCATGCTAAAAAGCTAGATGAGCGGAGTGAAAGCACCATGCCTCCTGAGAGGGAGATGTGGGAAGTCCACCACCAGCACACTCAATCTGATAGACGCATAACTACTAATAAGAGCCCTCATTACACATAACCAGATTATTCCCTCAGCTATCAGCTCAAGTTAATTTTTCTCTTCCAAAGAGACACACAGTCGCTGGGCTCCAACAAACTGATGAACCAGACCGCATCACTGCCATGCAGCCACTTAAGTTGAAATCCAAGCAGCCCTGTATAGATCATTAGTCACACAAAACATTTTAATTTAATGACTGGGCTCCTCTTTATCCATCAGAGGTGTGGACTTGAGCCAGACTTGAGACAAAAATCTGATAACTTTAGACTGAAATCAACATGGATCAGCAATTTGGCTTTTTACTTCAACACCACTGACTCATATTACCACTTGGGCTTTAATGCTTTAATTGAAATAACCTGTCAACTCCCCTGAACCAAAAGATTTAAAAAATGCTATTAACAATTACGCTTCTATCTGTAGTTCAATGAGGGGTCTCATGAGTGAGCAACAATGGGAAGCTGCGTACTTAGAAACACTGTTTTGGTGAAACTATGACTGTTTGGAACACATATATAGATGGACAGCAGAGAAGTGGATTATGTTGTAGAAGTTGTGTCAGAAGTGTGCAGTACATTTTTACACTGTGAAAACATTACTTCTTATGTACATTGTAAACAACATGAATCCAAGCTGACCAATAGTAGTTTTTCTCTGAAAGAGGACATTTTAACAGCCACCTTTTAAGCCTGAACAGTCTTAGTCATTAAAGATTGCAACAGCTTTAAGCTACAACAAGAGCTAAATCATTTTCCTTGCATGAAATCAGTGAGCCCTTGACACAGTGAGCAGAGTAACGTGGTGAGGTGATCTTGGCAACCAAGATTTGGTATCTTGCAGAATCAATAAGCAATCAGCGATGTTTAATACTACTTCTGGTTTTAAGACCGCTGACATTTTTCTAGCTTCTGGTTAATGCAACATAACAGTCTCTCAAAAGACACAAAAGAGGAATGACAGAGCAATAGAGAGAGTGTGTGTGTGTGTGAGAGAGACAGTGAGTGAGTTGTGAGAACAGAAAATAGGAGAATAGAGCTACAATCCCTCGACAATTAGCAATAAGAAATGCAACATAATGTATTGTAACTACCATTAATAAACATTTTGAATAGCAGTAAATTTCACAAAGAGCACATAATGACTTTAGGACTTGGACTTGCCTTAACTTGAAACTTTCTTGTCCCTTGTCCGGTGTCCAAACACCCATCATGTCTCACAGAGTGAATCACTGAAGTCATCTACATTCTGAGATGATTCACATTGAATTGAATGAATGAATCTATTACGCAAAATATTAAGTTGAAGAAACAATGCTGTAACACCTGTCTCATGTGATTTCACACTTATCGATTATTGTGTGTCTAATGTAACAGCTAGCGACGCTGCTGTAAAGGTGAATCCAGATCTCTGCACAACCACATACCAAAGAAATTAGCTGCAGCTGATGTAACAGACTCATATAGAATAACAGCATTTTTAAACTTTCAGCATTGCTGCCATGTGATGAGGAAGCAAACCGCTGCTGGAGAAGATGAGAAAACATGCCTGTTACACATGCTGTTTTTCATTGCTCTGCGCTGACTGGTTGTTCTGGGCTCTGGTTATATTCTGTCACATTAACGTTGGGATAGAGGATATGTGACAGAGAGAGGACATTGCACATTGAGACTGTAGGGCTTTTCTAAGGCTGGTGGCACTGGGACATGAAGACAAGTGTGTATCTGTGTGTGTTTTATGCGTGTATAGAAGGAGAGGGTTGCCTGTGGAGCGGAGCATGTGGATGCCCACCCACTCAGCAGCCTCGCGGCCCTCGTCATTTCGCATCAATCCAAAGCCCCTCAATATAAATAGGACAGGCATCCTAAAGCTACGCAGTACTAAGAGAGGCAATGGCATTATGCGTTGACCCTGGGCCCCTCTGCTTGAAATATGACTATGCCAGCCTGTTGTAATGGCAGTGTCCCTCTCACTTGTTAACTGGTCACTATTTTGGCAGTTAGCATACAAGAAGTTAATGTACTTAACCATTTTGTACAGTCTAAAATAACAGACATGTGAACAGTAAACGAGAAAGTGACTTTGGAAAGCTGCTTACGATTTGAAAACTTGTTTTTCCAAGGGTTTATTACCGTTTTGTTTTCCCATGCCGCTACTAGAGCTGTCGCACACTGTATACAGACAGTATCCGAGTTGCTCCTTCATTTTCATTGTGTGACATTCATGTCCATCAATACCACACTCAAACACCAAGCGCTGTGTGTGAAAAAACAGCACTACTTTGTTGTCTTTTTCCCCAATAAGGTTCTCAATTCAACTACAACTTATCAGTCTGGTTTCACAATTGTTTAAGGGCATTTGATGAAAGTAAGTATGAATTTTGCCTGTAGAAAGTACGAGGAGAGCCAAATATTTGAGCAAAAAATATCTGGGCTGTAAGAAATTCAAGGTGGTGCACTAAAATAGAGAGTACAGTTCCACACGGTAGCTTCCCTGTGGCGTCACAGAAGCTTCACACTTCATTACTGCAAGGCCAGCAACGTGTGAAGCCATTATGTAGGAGCAGTGGGAAGGGAAGCGCGTGTGTGTGTGTGTGTGTTGGTGTGTTGTGTTGTAACTAGGGTGTGTGTGGGTTGTGGGGGGTAAATAATACCCCCCACACCCCACCCCAACCCACCGCACCCCTTTTCTGGAAGCAGGATCAAGTCATTCACACGGAAACATTCTTTAATATATTCAAACAGCTGGGAGGTGTTATCTGTTGTCCCAGTGTCAAATGAACGAGGACGAACAAACAGCTGGCAGGCCATTTTCTTGCTCCACAGCTCTGCTTACAACTATACTTTAGCAATCTGAGTCTGATGCACATACATGGAGAAATTTGCAAAGTATCACATGCTAAATATGCTCCAAACTTCTGTCATGCAACTAAATCCAAGACTGATTCTCTGACTTTGTAGAGGCATAAACAAATCTGTGTCCTCTACTTCCACCCAGTGGCTCAAAGCAGGATGTCACGCTCCTTTCCTGTCTGCTCTTGATTACAGCACATCTGTATTTCATCTGTGCAGGCAGGAGTAATGCAAGAGTTAGCTGTAAAGTATAAAGAGTCAAATTATAAGTAACCTTAGGCAATGTATTACACTTATGTCTCAGCTATTCCTTTCACTAAACTTCAGTGCCAGGGAGGCATTTCAAAAACCTCAAAGATTTACAAGGTTACAAATTAATGATCAAAGTCAAAGAAGTTACTCAGATGGTGGAAACAAATAATTTTTCAGTGTTTGGGTATGTTTTGATCATGATTTTGTTCTGCCAAAGGCTGTTTGACTGCCAGCTTCCCACTGAATTTAAAAAGAATAGCTGATTAATTTGAAATCAGCATTTCAATTAGGCTAGTACTGGCATGCCTACTCTGCTCAGAGCCTATGAGGGAGTGCACAAGTACTTCTGTAAACTGTGGGACAATCGAACATTCATTTTCAATCAAGAACTTAGGGATTTGTGGCAGCATCCAGGGTACTATATGTGACTGCCAACGCTGAGCATTTAGCACTGATTGAAACGTTGGCTGCTCAAATTAATGTAACAAGCCAGGCTGGAGGCATGACAAAGTTATCACAGCTATTTTCATTCAAATAGACAGCAGATAAGACCTGTGTTTGTAGGCTATGAGCTGTAATTTTGCTTTTAGGTACAAGTCATGAACTTTAGTTCTCAGATTTACTCTACAAGGGGCAAAATGATATACTGTATGCGGCACAATCACTGAATATGGAACAGGCAGAAGTCACAGAGGGGCAACAGGAAGATGTGTGTGTGGTGATTTGGTAAAAGGATGATATCGCAGATGATGATGAAGAGACAGAGGGAAACCCCCATATGCACTCACTGAACACTTTATCTATCTAACAAAGCTTATATGTTTTCAGTTTTTGCTGTCATTGTCAAAAAGGTGAAAATTCTACTTTATGTTTATTATTGAGGTCATAGTGGGTGGTGGTGGTGTACTGGAGTGCATTATATTGAAAAGTATTCCTAATAATTTGCCTTCCTCATGTATGTTAATGGGTTTGACAAAATATTAGGAACACTTAATATAATGCACTCCAGTACACCACCACCACCCACTACCACCTCAATACATGTCAGCAAAAACTGAAAATGTATAGGCTTCGTAAAAGTAGAATCAATGGCAGAGCTGTTGTATTGCATTGCATTAGATTGCACAGGTGTTCCTAATAAAGTACTCGGTGTGGGGGTATGCTGCCTGTGAGGACATTACAGTAGAGACATGTAGGGCGTGAACAGACTACGCCGAAAGGATTTTTGTGAATTTCAAAGCTTAAATATTAGATGATAAAAGATAATATAAGCAATAAAAATAACAATCAAAAAAATTAAATTCTGAAATACAGCACAAAATAAATAGATTATAACAGTAAAATGTTAACAATATAAAATAAAATAATTTTTCCTGAAGAAAATGTGTGATATCTGCCGATTAGACTGCCAGATGCAGATGCAGCTATTGCTGCTGCTCTAGCAGCAATTTCTTTTAATATTGTTGCGCCACCTATGGGTGAAGTTATATAAAAGTCACATGTGTAACAGTATGCAGCAAGTGAGTAACGTGCATATCTGTCCTCATCATGGTTTGAAATGGTTTAATGTGGAAAACCATCTGACTCCTTTGACACACATGAGGAAGATCATGATCATGATCATGAGTAACGGTACCCTGAGATGTTCTCACTGTTTATTGTATGGTCATCACACTGTTTTTTTAACTGATAGGCTAGTAAACGGCTTGGTTTATTTCCAAATTCGTATAGTACTAGCTTTTGTACATGTTGAGTGTGATCCATCTTTTGGTAGGTGATTGTTAGTGCTGAAGGCATTCACACTATTGTTATCCAAATCTTTATTTATTATTATTATTATGTAAATTTTTTGCAAGCTATCTACTCCTACATACTTTGAGCGACAGAAACCGTTCAAATATCAAAATGTTCAGCTCTTTAAGGAGATTTATGCTATTACTTTTCTACTTTCTAGCATATTCCAGTGATTTTATTTCATTTTTTTAAAAATTTAAATTTTAATAATTGAAAATCTGTGGGAGGAATGTTTGAAAGTTAATATCTCAAAAACTAAAAGTGCTAAAGTGTTCAAACGTCATGGACAGGTGTCCCATGTGGAAATGCTTAACATATAGAAAAATGGGCTCAACAGCGCTAAGATGTGGTCAGTTATTGCGCGTTTTAATTTTTGGCCAATAACTCCTGAACCGTAAGGCCTGAACAAATCATATTTGCACAGTGTATTCCTTGGATGACGTCAAGTAGACTGATATAGGCCACGCCCATTTGCGCCTAAAAAATGTTTTCACCATTTTGGATTTTTTGCTTCTGTTGGCACATATTCCATCCAATCTTAACCAAACTTGGTAGACACCATATTTAGAGGACCCTGAACAAAACCAATTGGTTATTTTTGGATGTCACTTACAATTTGTCTGTAATTGGTTACCAAAGTTTTGGGGGGCGTGGCCTGATGCATTTAATGGGCCATAACTCTTCAATACTGAACTGGATTGCAACCAAATTTGGGAATGTCGTACATAACGGCACATTGCACAAGTGTGCAAAATTTCATACAATTCTACCAAAAGGGGGCGCTAAAGTATTTTCTGCAGTTCTGTTGTCTTTAATAAAATGAAACTTGGTACACAAGTTCTACATGAGAATCTGCATGACATACTGAATCATAGTACCAATAGCCCCACCTTGTGGTCATTAATAAGACTCCATCATACTACTTATTATCTGCCATATCTCTTAAATGTAATATGCCATGTTAACCAAATTCTATAAAACTGTACAGATGGGGATGCTGAACAAGTCTGTAGTATTTTCAGTAGTGCTTTGCAATTTATTTCAGCTTTCAGCATTCACACGCATTTCACATTTTCTGCAGGGAAATGCATTTCTAGTTATTATTATTCCTCTACATCTTATTCTTCTGTATGTTTATCTTTATTTATTGCTATTACTTTTCTTCTTTCTAGCATATTCCAGGGATTTTATGTAATTGTTTTAAATATTAAAATTTATAATGGAAAGTCTATGGGAGGAACGTCTGAAAGCTAATATCATGCTGAGCATGTCATGGAGAAAGGTTGGAAACCACTGGTTTAATCTTTAACAGTGTGTTGTATTTAAAAAGCTTGTTATATTATCCATTGTGTCAAATCAAATTTAGAAAAGTAACTAAAGCTGTCAAATAAATGTAGTGGAGTAGAAAGTCCAATATTTCCCTCTGAAATGTAGTGGAGTGGAAGTATAAAGTAGCATCAAATGGAAATACTCAAGTAAAGTACAAGTACCTCAAAATTGTACTTAAGTACAGTACTTGAGTAAATATACTTAGTAACTTTCCACCATTGATGTTAACAAACTTTAGATCAATATTGCTGCATAACTGACAGACATTAGACATTACAGTCAGTTTGCTGACTCTTCTTTACTTGTGCTGCTGTTACACTCTGTTTTAGCATTACATATTATACTTTAATTGTTACTTGTGCTCACAGTGACTGCTGCTCAGCAAAGTCTCGCTTTGGAAAAAGTCTGCAGGGTTGTGGACTTATGGAAAATGTGCATAAAGGGCTGAAATAATCGACTAGAAGTCCATCATTCACTCTCTTTTAGCTTAGTTTTTGTTCTCTACCAACTCCTGAGGGAAATATCTGGCTCTTTAGCTGCTAAATGCTCCACTATGTTCACCAGCTCTGTAGGTTCATCACTACGAGCCACGACCAACACATTACACACGGTCAGCTCATACATTGTTATTAAAATATCTATTATAGCCATTTTAACAGTGCCTTCACAAGCCTAATAAGCAGTCATTATTTATGTAAGATTAAATTATCTAAATGTTATTTCACTCATACTGGTGTTAGCTATAAGACCTTGATGTCACATACATACAGGACTGTAGCTCCTGAACAGAGCCGGTTTACAGCGGTTTGCTTCAAACAGCATTACATAACATGAAGTGAAGCCACTGTGGATATTCAAATTCAAAATGTCCAAAGGCCCAACCATAATAGGATAAGAAGAGGCCTGCTGACTGTTGACTAGCTTAATTGGTTAAAGTGTTCAAAGCAGAAAGAGCACACAGAAGTCTGTCATCTATAAATGCTCTTTAAGCTCTCAAACCCCGATGATCCTCATAATTCACCCTTAAGTAGCTTTAAAGTGATCCTCCACCCAAAATCTATCTTGAAACTAACGGTTTGGGGGTGGATGTGAAAAGTTTGATGAAGAAGAGCATGTGGTCACCTTTATTTCAGTTACAATGATTGATGTCAAGTTTACTGTACATGGAAGAAGCAGCGTATTCAGCCATATTCAAGCAAAGTTCATAGTCTGCATGAGAAAGAAGTTGTGGTCAGATATAAAACCTGTTTTCATGGTGGAGAAAAAGTATCAAAATATCACCAAAAACTTCTGAAATCACTTCCAACACGTCCATTCAGGGTTTTGCTAACATGCACCTGTTATGACATTTTAAATTGTTTTTATTGTATTAAATGATAAGTTTGCTATTATATAATGTTAACAAATAACAAAAAGACCAAAACCTTGACTAGCTAACAAGTATTGTTTGCCTGATATATCTTATTCCTCTGAGCTGTAGAGCTCCATTACTGTCCAAAAACTGCTAACAAGCTACTGCCAGTTGCTAGAGGCTATGTGGCTTTGAGCTAAATGCTAACAACAGTATGCTAACATGCTGATGTTGTAACTTACCTTATACCCAGCATGCTTTCCAGGAGACAAAAGGGGAGTCACTGAACCACTTCCTCATTTTAAGATCTTGCTGACATCACCAGTGATGTCATGGGTTAGACCAAGTATGGGGACATTTATTTTATTTAGTTAAATGTTTGGTTTTGTATTTATGTTATTTGTACTTATTTTGGTTTATGGTAAGGACTATGCTGTGGTTGAAGTGTGTGTAAACAATGTAAACTGATACAAGTAACATTGTCATACACCAGTTGTTGGTATAAGGGAAAGACACCCCTGATAGAAATATGGTTCTGCGGAGATAGATTGGAGGGCCTATTTAAGGGGAGAGTTGTTGGTTTGAGAAAGAGCAGAAATTAAAGAGGATGTCAGTGTAACTGTGTTACGGTAAGTTTGAGTATGCTTGAATTTTTTTTTTTTTTTTTTTGGGGTAGTCTCTGAGTCTGTCTCTTATCACCTTCCTTGACACTCTGGCAAAGCTTCCTTACAGGTAAAACTTTATTTTACAGTAAAACAGCAAGTAATTGTAAAAAGCCAGAAAGGGTTGCAGAAATGTTTCATTTTTCTTGTTGGTGCATGCAAATTAAGAGATTTACTTTTTGCTCTATTATCTATTCATATAAGAAAATGAACAGAACATTATTGGGTCACCAAATGAGGGAGGGAAGGGAAAGGGAGAGGAGTGGTGAGAGACAGACAGTGATGATTAGTAGATACAGAGTAAAAGAGAACAGGCAGCTTTACATTATGGTGCTGTAATGTGTCTTAATTGTACTAAAAACAATCCTTTCATCCCCATGTCTAAACTGTGTGAGTGTTAGCATGTGTGTATGTAATACTGAAGGTGAAGGCTGATAATTAGTGTGATTACTGCAAGCAATCACACTATTGTAGCAGCTTGTAACAACAGTAGCAGCAGCCCTGTACAACAGTAGAGTTGGAACATGTCTGGACGACAACGACAACAACAGTCCTATGTGGAAATGCTTACCATATCAAAGTGCTGCCTTCCAGGAAAAAACAGTGGAAGATTTTTCATGAAACTTTTAAACTTTTTATATAGATTTGGTCTAGCTAATGCAACATGGCTCCACATGGTAAGGAATTGCCTGAACAAGTAAGAAACCAGATTGCGAGTCTTCATAAAGATGGGAAAGGGAACAAGATCATCAGTAGGCTACTGAGCAGAGGCCAAAACACAGTTGCAGCAATGTTTAGGAGGTACAGGAGGACCCATACTACCAATAACAGTCGTAGTGGCTGTCCTCAAAAAATGACGGCACGCACAATTCACTATTTAGGCAACCTTCCATTGGAAAATCAGACGGCCAAGCGCTTCTAATTTGGCGCAAGGATTATCTGTGGAAATTTGTGTTTCAGTAACCCTAAGTGTGAAGGACATTGGATGAAGTCAACCTATACGGACAACATTCAAAAACAAAACCATTGCTCCTAAAACTGCAAGATTAGACTTTGCCAAAGAACATGAAAAGAATCCTGAATCCACATTCATTGGTCAGATGACACCAAAATAAATGCGTTTGGATCAGATGGGGTCCAGCATGTTTGGTGTGGACCTGGCCAGGACTACCACAGTGACTGCATAGTGCCGACCGTGAAACATGGAGGTGGGAGTGTGCTGATATGGGGCTGCGTGAGTGCAAAATGTGTAAGATGTATAAGTTTAAGGAACAGGAGGACCACATACAGTTTGTATTGCAGAGCAGTTGAGTTTCAAAGTTACAAAGGTTCCAACTCAGTTGACTGCCATTGACTGCCATTATGTTTTTTTTTTTTTGTTTTTTTTTTAAATATTTAAAAATAATTTATTTAAAAATGAAATAAAATCACTGGAATATGCTAGAAAAAATTAAAGTAATAGTTGTGTTTGATGTTAGCTGACACAGCTCTCACACTAGCAATCACACTAATAATGACGATAATAACTAAATAACAGAGGTATATAATAATAAAACCATAGAATGATAAAACACTACATAAAAGCCAGGCTTAACAGATGAGTTTTTAGTTTGCGTTTAAAATAATATCTGCAGCTCCTCTCAAATCCTCTGGCAGGCTGCTCCAGCGGCTCAGAGCCATGGATGTATTTTAAGATCTTGTTATACATCCATACTTGGAGCGTGACAAACTTGTAGCTTTTTTTTTACAGGCAGTGAGAAAGGCCAGCCGTGCGCCAACGAAAGACCCCAAAGGGCCAAGATGGCTGCCCCCGTGACGGACGCCGGGGAGTTCGGAAGCTGGCTAAATGATCGGCTAGACTCGCTGGAAGTGGACCGTGAGGTGTATGGGGCGTATATTTTAGGGGTCTTGCAAGAAGAGGAGAGTGACGAGGAGAAAGAAGATGCGCTTCAAGGGATTTTATCCGCATTTCTGGTGAATATGTAAAGCGGCGTGCTCCGCTTAGCCACCGAGGCAGTAATGCGAGCTGCCAAACCAAACCCCACTCAGAAACCTGGGATTTTAGAGTTAAATGCGGTCTTAATCAGCGATTAATACACACAAACATGTAATTCAGTACCAAACACAGTTCCTTAAGGTGTTTTGGTAAATTCGGCTAAGGGAGGAACTCCCAAATCCACGCTGCTAGAGATAAACGCTGGAAATAGATGAGAAAACATTTGCACACATAGCAGTTGTATTGAAAATGGGGCGTTAATGGAGTTTTTCCAGGAATGATTGGGGATAGGATAGGAAATAGACATTATCATTTATTTTATGACAAAACAATAACGCTGAACTGGTTCAAAAAGGAACTTCTGACCTATGAAAGTCAGGAATTAGGAGCAATAATCTTTCTAGAATACGCAATTTTACAGAGATGGTCCATGTAGCTGAAGGCAATAGAAGAAGACTGGCTCTAGATTAGCTTCTCTGAGAGTTAGGTGCACTCATGACTGGAGAGGTTTTGGCTATCCAAGTAATACTATGTGATTGTTTTAGAATTTTCCTTGTTCTGGTTCGTTTATTGTCTTAATTTTTCTTTGTACAACATGTTATGTTATTGTCCCTGTGTAATCTGTAATACCAAGATGGAATTACTTTTCCAGATAACTAAGTATGGGATTGCGAGACATCAGTGTTGGGATGGGGAACGGGAGAGGTGGGAGGGCAGGCGAGTGAAGAGGACTGATAGGGTGGGTGTTTGGGATGGACAGACGTCACCCGGGTGAAACCCAGACAGACTGAATAACGATATGACAAATGAGTGCAAAATGTTGTTGCAGTGAGGGAAAGATGTCTGAGAGAGAGGGGACAAAGAGTATATTCTTCTCTAATCTATATATCGACAAGAAAAATTGATGTCACATCTAGAATGTACAGTGAAAATGTTGTACCTGATTAAAAAATAAGTTCCAAAAAAAGAACAATCATATATATTGATATATGTAACGATTGGTCAATTAGTTGTTAACTGTTAAATTGATCACCAACTATTTTGATTATCAATTAATCGTTTGGAGTCATTTTGAAAGAAAAAAAAATCTCCAATTCCACCTTCTCAAATGTGAATATTTTCTGGTTTCTTTAGTCATCTATGACAGTAAACTGAATATCTTTGGGTTGTGGACAAAACGAGACATTTGAGGACATCATCTTGGGCTTTGGGGAACAGATTGACATGTTTTATAATTTTCTGACGTTTTATAGACCAAACAACTAATCAATTTAATCGAGAAAATAGTCTCATCTGTATGTCTGTTAAAGCATCTGACTGTGCCTCATCTCAAATTAACAGGCTGTGTTGATGCATGTACTGTATGACAGCCATATACTGTATAATGTGAGCTGTTACTTGTCCTTTTGTGTGCAGGATGAGGACAGTGTGGAAGATGTCTGCAAACAGATCATCAAGCAGTGGACAGACTATTGCAGCCGATCAGCAGCCAAACATGACACTGATGACGGTATTTACATTTATTCATCCACATTCTCAGATGTTAGTGAGGATATAAGTTAAACTATTCTCAATGAACAATCTGACAAAGTGTTAGTATTAAACAATACATGTCTGAGTTACCAAAGTTGGCAGCACCTCTGCAAATCTTGTAGAGCTTTTAAATATGTACATACAGTACTGTAAGTTATAATGCAGCCATAAAGCAAGCTACTTAAAGTAATGTTATATCTTTTAAATCTTGATGAAATGGAGCAAGACAGCTTGCTACTGAGTCAGTCTTCAATACCGGTTAAATATAAAGTCAGATTAGCTCTTTGTCTGAGTTGTAAATCATTTAAATGTAGAGCAGAGTGCACAGACGCGTAATATACCTTCATAATGGCAGCTAAAAGCAGGTATTTTTTTATTACAAGCAAAAGTACTTGATGCTATCATGGATTATTTACAGTTTGGCTGTGGTAAGAAAATTCCGTAATTTCTTTTCTATAGTGGAGGTCCAGGCCATCGCCAGTATGATAGAAAAACAGGCTCAAATCGTGGTGAAGCAGAAAGAGGTGTCCGAGGAGTCAAAGAAAAGGAAAGAAGCCCTCCTTGCTCAATACGCCAATGTCACAGATGAAGAGGAATATCCTTGATTTTGCAAATTGTAATGACAGTAAGGTTACAATCACACTTGCTAGAATAAGTTATGTGTCAGCCCGCAGTTACCGCCATTTCTTTGATCAGAACGTCCATGGCGACGTTTATAGGAAGAAGAAAGCTAATATTTCATGTCTTCTCATTGAGTGAATTTCTCATTTAGAAATATTTAGTTACGATCCTTAAGATGTCAGTTCTTTCCTTGACAAAAGCACTGAAGGTGAAGAAGAGGAGCCACCAAGTGGAAATAACTTGCCTGCAACGGAAAAATGTATCCTTTATAAAGCTGTTCCTGAAAAAAGGCTATTTGAAATTACATGGGACACATTCAGTGTTACTTATATGAATGGATAATGCAATACTCGCATTACTCTGACAACACTATAGACTGTCCCAATCATTTACATCTCTACAGTGGTTAATGTGTAGATGATGATGATGATAAATTAGCAGAGTACGTTTGCTTTCATCCAGCTGTCCTTTACTGAACGTGTCAGCCCTGTTCAGGAACACCAACGTGACAGAGGTGCTGAACAGACAAAAGCAACAGCGGGACCAGGCTCGCGAAGACTCTCAGAAGAAGAAGGAAATGGACAAGATACAGCGGGAAAAGGACAAACTAGCCAAACAAGACAGAAAAGAGAAGGAGAAGAAGCGTACACAGAAAGGTGAACGCAGAAGATAAAACCAAGAGAAAGGACACTTTGTATATGAAAAGGTTTTGTTACGCAACAAAAATGAAAAACAACAGTCATTGCCTCTTTTTATCTAAACCTCATTAGCACCTTTTAGTATGTGAACATCATCAGACCCTCCTTATTTACTTTTTGCAACTCTCTATGTGTAAAGAAAAACGGACGCTGATAGTAACAGATATTATAAGATGTTGTCTAGGAATAAAGCTGCAAATCTTTATATGATGAATACTTGTGACACAGTCAGTCATATGTCGTTGATCAAAACAAATCTTGATACATATCTGCCAATTTGTTGTTGATCCAGCTGAGTGAGCTGCATGCTTTTGGTCTGGCTTTGACAGTTACACCTGAAATTATCAAAGTATACACCTGAAACATAAATAGGATGGATCACAGTAAAAAAAATATTATCTGCTAATCTGATATTATCTGCTGTGTCATTATCTTGCCTTTCATTTCTGCACAACTTCCAAGTGAAGACAAGTGTTCATGTCAAACTTTTTTTGTTTTCATTTTGACGCTTTAGATTTTAGTTTTACTGTCTATGCATTTTCTCTGAGAATAAGAACAAAGGAGTGGTTGCTAAATTATACCTCAAATTTATCACATACCATGATTTGAATGTTTAAAATGGGGTTCAACATCTTTTTAAATTAATAAAAAACATTTTGAGCAATTTGGGGTTGCTTTATTTTCAAAATGTCACTTTACAGTTTACAGAACAAGAACGGAAAGGGAAAAAACACAACATGAACATTAAAATTACAGGGAATCGAACAACGCAACTTGTATTTCAGAAAAGCAGTCAGAGGAGCGCTGACAGACCAAATCTACAGATTAATGCTCCTACAGAATTGTTGCTTAACTTAGGTTTGTCATATTAAAAGCCTTGATCCTTAGCTGGAATGGTGATTAATAAATTCACACTGCTGAAGTTTCAGCATGTTTTGAAATGTATCTTTTGTATAGTTCAAACTTTTTACCAAATTGCATATAAATAAAAGTTTTATGATTAACAGAAGGAAACCCAATACTTCAGAAATTAATTAGAACATTTCAGAAAACATTTAATTTAGCATGTTTATTTTAAACTACTGATAAAGAATAAGTCTGCAAAGACTTAAACTGCATCCAGAAAATTAAGTCTTCACGTAGCTATGTTACATTTCACTGATGGAATGATATTTTTACTACTATATGTTTCTAATGGAAATGTGATTAATATATTTGAATTTAAAATACTCAGCTTTTTTCAGAAGTTTGATCAACCTTTGGGTAGAGTTAAAACTTAACCAAATTGTAGATAAATAAAATTATTTTCTGATTACAGCATTTTATGGTTAAATAAGAGAAACAAAGGCTGCAAATATTAATTTGAATATTTCAGAAAATAAGGATTTAGCATGTTCATTTTAAACTACTGCTTTATGATTCAGTTGTTGCTGAGGGATACCCAGAACTTTCCAATAAATATGTAAAACAATGAATATTTCACTGAAATCTTCCACATAAATAGTGCCTTTAAATAAAACGGTGATGGAGCAAGATTCACGTTAATTTGGAACTGACACTAATTGAATGAAATTAAGTTAAGATGTGGCAGGTTTAATTACATTTCATGCAATTCCTACACAACAAAGTTAGCCACCTGGCTACTGGGTGCCAGAAGGTGCAGCTGTCATCAAACCTAAAATTTATCATCTCATATTCTGTAGTGATCACTGTGTTGCAGGTAAAATGTCATTTTAGTCTTGTAGGTAAGTAATGCTGTAAGAACATTTATTTTATAAATGACTCTGTTGCCTATGGGAATTTACAGTCAGGGCATAATTTAATTAAATCAATACCTTTAACTCAGGCCGGTTGCCTGCTGAATTATAACTTAAAAGAGTATCCCTCAAATGGAGAGGGGCACTTCTCTCTGCATGTGGCTTCCCTGTTAACATGGTGGTCCTGCATCTTGACAGGTTTCGGCATGGTCATCTGAAGAGCACACCACAGGGCTGTGTGGAGCTTCTTTGTGGTAGCAGCTAGGTCCTTCAGTGCACTGACCAACATCAGGGTGTCTATGAAACAGGAGCAAGTTAGGACTGACAGCACTTCAAAGACAGGAACATACAGTATGTCTAACACTGCAATATGAGTTACCTCTGTCGTCTGTCAATTGAGCTCTCTGCCGCTGATGTTTGGACATGTTCGCAAGCTCCTCCTTGCGTCTGGCCTGAATGATGCAAATGGCCATATGGTGCCTGTTCAGTGCAGTGTGGATGTTGATATGAAGGGGAGTGTTGCGCAGACTCTCCATTCTATCCAGGAGGCTTGCCACCTGCAAGACACAAAGGTGATATACAGTGTTATGTTTAAAATAATAAAAAGTCTTTGTAAAAAAAACACACACAAATACAAAGGTGGGTCATGTTAGGTTGCATGCTAATTAGTGGTATTTCTGGACTGTGAAAAGAACAGGTGCAGAAGACTCCACACAGAAAACGACCAAGGCTGAGATTCGAACCTTGGACCTTCTTACTGTGAGGCCACAGTGCTTCTTAATAAGCCACCACACAAACATAACTAAACAGCAAAAGTTAATTAAACAAAAATGAAAATATTGCCCTCAGAAGATAAGGCTGCGGTAACAAAATCCCCCTGTAGATGGCAGTATGGAGTCAAACAAATCAAGGCGTCTCACCCTTGCTTGTTCTCTCATCTGATTAACAATAAGGTGGTCAACTCTTGTGGGGTTTGGTGGAGGTTTGGGTAGGTTCGAGGTGGTCACTGCTGCAGTCTGTTTCCCAGGAAATGTCTTATTAAGGATGACTTCTGTCTAAAGTAGAAAACAAATGAGTACATGACAACCTAACTCTTGCACAACAGCAACATTTTTTTTAATTCAGGCTAATAGAACCCCCCATATTAGTGTGTGTGTGTTTGTTTTAAGTTAATCAAACCCCTGAGACAGAAGAAATAAATGCTAGTATTTGCTAATACCTGGTCCCAAACTAATACTAATATTTTTCATCATAACAAAACTGTACAGTGGACACAGGCGCACATTAAAAGTAATAGATATAAAGCTGATTCAATGTAGATATATTTGACAGATCAATTAAGAAAATTAAGTTACTCCATTATCATGAAATGTTCATGATAACGGAGGATTGGACATAAATGAAACTCAATGCAGCTGATACTGTTCAGTTAAAAAAAAAAAAAACATTGGCTGTGATACCAATTTTGAAATTTACCCCTGGACATCCCCCAACTACACATAAAATCAAATTTTGAGAGCATACCCTCTTTCTCTCCTTCACCAAACTCCTCCACTGCTCATGACATTCATCCAGGTAGAAGTAAAGCTGAATCACAGGTCCTTCTTGATTCATCACCACAGACGATGTCGTGGCTGCGGCCATGTCATGATAAGTGTTCTCTCCTCTGCAGCTCATTGTGTCACTGAGATAGGAGTTGAATGCTGCAGACTCATTGGCGGACATATCGCCCAGATCCATGCCAGGAAGAGCACTTCCATAGGACAATGTGGCCCTAGAGCTGAAGTTAGTGGAGTTGATGGGCAGTCTGGAATACCTTCTGGGGTCATTTACAGGATACATGAGAGGCTGCTGTGTGTTCCCTGAACCGACCATGCTGTTTTCTCCATCAAATCTCTGAAATTGCATGCTCCCCAGGAGGTCAAAGTGTGGGTTTTGTGAGAGGGCCTGATTCTTATCTCCCTCTCTCATGTAAGTGTTGGTTAGGGGTCTTGCGGGGAAGCTTTCTCCCACAAAGCCAGACATATGCGTCCTTTTCTTTTCCTTCTGCATCTGTGGCTTGATCTTGTTCTGTATCTGGCCCTGCTGGACATGATAATTTGAATACTGGTTCATGTTCACGTTAATGGGGAGTGAAGTGTTCTCTCTGTGCAAGGTCATCTTGCTCTGGTATTGGTTTGGGAGATTTAAAGATACAGAAAGTGGCTTCGGTTGCTGGAAAAATTCTGTGTTTTGAGGGATAAACCCAGGTAGATCGTGAAAACCATCACGCTTATATGTTTGTTTCCTCACTTCTCCATTTCTTTCCCTCTGAACTGTCCCAAATTCTCCCCCCAGCTGTTTCTGCATCTGCACAGTGCTTTGTGTTGACACCGCTGGGCCGGTAATTTTCCGTTGTTCAACCATGCTGTCTTCATGGTACATGCCCACTGTCTGCCTGTGCATGTTTGGAAAATCAAGACATAAGCTGTCATGCTCACCAGCCATGAATGACTGGAAACTGCTGACCAGTTGGTTAATGTCTTGTGGCACATGTTGCTCATTACTAATGGGCTTTGCGCTGCTCTGGATGTAGTGGTCTTCATAGTAAAGATCAAAGCAGGGGCTGTTCATCTCGCTTTGAGGTCTAAAGATATTACTGAAATCAGGGAAGTTGTTCACAGGCTGACTATTCCCTCTGTCTGTATCAGCTGACATGTTGTCATATTTGCTTTGTTGTATCTGTGACTGGTAGGTGCTTCCCATGTTGGTAATTGGTAGACCTGGTGGCAGTTTCTGAGGATGAATGGTGAAGCTGTCCATGTCTCCATTAGGAAAATTAAAAAGCCATTGCTGATTGGTAGTAAGGCCATTGGACGGCTGACAAAACTCTTCAACATCTTTGTCCACTGACTGTCCCTGTGCTTTACTGAAAGCCTCACGGGAAACATAGTTTGGAAGAAAATTAGAGCTATGTTGTGTTTTGGCCTCTGACTGAAAGTACTGCAGTTCTTCTCTAAGTGTCTTTAGAGACCAGCCAGGGTTGCAGGTAGGTGAGTTCCTGGAAGAACAGTTGAGAATGTCCTTCAATGTGGGTGTTTATAAAACAAATACAATGTGTATTCCATTTATACACACACACACACACACACACACACATATATATATATATATATATATATATATATATATATGTGTGTGTGTGTGTGTGAACAATGTGAAAATCTAAAAAATTTGACATACCCTTCACTGTAGCAGCTGTCCTGTGATTCTGCTCCATCCAAAATACTTGACACTAGGCCCTGTAGATCAGTCTCCCCATCACAATCAGTACTGCCATTGGGTTTCCTTTAAGGAAAAGAAAAAAAACATCCTCTCAATTGCACTCTAAATGATCTTTAAAAACATTAATTTAACAGTATGGCTGACAACCTTATTCGTTTTTCATTCCACATTAAGACTTGCACAAGTACATTTAACTACCTCGAGTAAAATACAAAACCTATTTTGATTGGGAAGAATAGAAATTTGATTGCCTACTTAACTACATTTAGGATAGGGCACAGAAGAATAATTACACACTTGTCCTGAACACAGTTAAAACTCAATACCTGCTCTTAATGCTGTTCTGGGTACAATTGATAGATTCATAGGGATCGTCATGAGCATTGTGAGACCAGGGCACATAGGATGCCGTGTCCTGTTCCTGCAGTGAGACGCTGGGGATGCGAACGAAGGGTAATGCCATGCTTCCATTGTTTCCACCACCAACATTTACACTGGCCTGAAAGAGAGAAGAAAAAGGAAGTCAATCTAAAGCTCACCTGAAAACAAAACTTAACTACTTATAGATCCCCTCCAGACATGTTTTAGGATGTACAGTATATAAAATACTATGAATAATAATTGGTGTCTGATATGGTTTTTCCACAAAAAAGTTCAATTATCTGGTTAAAATCCTTAAAATTATATCGACTCCTCATTAAAAATTCAATCTATAAATATGCAAACATCTCAAACATCATTTCAAAAGTTTTCCTGCTGGACACGATGTCTCCTACTTCATTGTAAAGTCACATCTCAGTGTTTGTGCACTGGAGGCTTCCAGTTTCCACCACACTTGTGTAAGTTTAATATAGGACCAGGATTGGCTCCAAACTATTTGTGATGTTACAAATCATGCTCGTAGGCCCACCCCTAAAAATCTGATTTTCAGTGAGCACAGAGAAACTTTCCACTTTCAGCAGATGAATGCGAGAGCAGCCTTCTAGTGTCAAACTCTGCACATACATCATTCTGCACAATGAAGCTTAAACAACTGAAGGAACAAGAAGAAAAACACATTTTTGAGTGAAGGGGGATTTTTTTTCTTCCAATCACAAAAGGCAGATCAATGCACATTACAAGACGTATATTGAGACATTTGTTGTAAGTGCCACAGAAAGCTATTTAAGAACACAGCTGAGACAGAATGTAAAAACACAAATCAGACAAATTAGAGCTGAAACAATGGCCCCTTAATCGATTAGTCAGAAATTGACAGAAAATTAATCTGCAACAATTTCTCGAGCAAAAATAGCAAACCTTGATTTCAGCTTCTAGATTGTAAAGTTTTGCTTATTGTTTTTCTGCTTTATATAATTGTAAATTGAATATTTTGTGGGTTCTGACTGTTGGTCAGACAAAACCAGCAATTTGAAGACACCAACGTGCTTAAGAAGAAAATGTGATGGGTATTTTTCACTGTTTTCTAGCATTTGACATGAAAATGATCAGCAGCTTAATCGATGATGAAAATCGTTAATTTCAGTCCTACAGACAATAATCCAGAAACTGTCTTCAGTACATTTCTGCTATGTACAGAGATTAAATTTAGTTTAAAAGTTAGATCAAAGGCATAATCATCTTACCCTATGGTATAGTAGTATAGTTGCTGCAAATATGCTGTGTCGTGTATAAATAGCATAGTTATGAGCCTAAAATGATAGCTTACCTGACGCTGGTATGTGGGAAAGAGTGAATTTGCAAATGTGCTGTGACGCCCGTTAAATGCCATTCTAAGCTCCCTTGAACTTGAAGTGATTCTTCACTCCATTAGCGTTAGTGATCTGGCAAAAAACAAGGTACAATAGTTGACATAACTTTACATAATAAATATGACAGAGATTTCAGAGACAGAGATTTAGAAATTATTAACTGCTATTTCTGAGAAAGCAAGCGAACCCTAATCAACTAACAGTTTGCTAAACTAGCCGTTAAGGTTTGGTGGGTTAGCTGAGCTAGCAAGCGCTGCCTTGGCTAATTTGGATTAACGTTAAATGTTCGCTCATATTAAAACGGTCAAACTTTGACTAAATTGGCCCGAACAAACTATTTGAGTGAATAAAACATATCTGTCAAACACTGAATTAACCTACCTGCGTATGTTAAGTAACGGGAAGTTAAAGAGTTTAACAGTTTTCTTCAAAATTAGTAACTTACATTATCTTCAAGTGCTCTCGAGACTCCCATCGACCCCACAGAAGTTTGATATTGCCCTCGTGCCCTGAGCGCACATTGGCCGAGCTTTTTCGATGTTTATTTTTGGTCCAATTAACATCAAGCAGGAGATCCGAGCGCATAGCAACGTCTGACCTCGCACCCTCCCCCATATTTCAGACTATAATGGCGTAATAAAATGAGGCCTTATGCTACAGGTGGTCCTGTTACTGTGTCCAGCTGAGGTGTATCCATGTTGACATTAATCAGTGGTGGAAGAAGTATTTAGATCCTTTACTTAAGTAAAAGTACCAATACAGCAATGTAAAAATACTCCATTACAAGTAAAAGTCATGCATGAAAAATCCTACTTCAGTAAAAGTACATTAGTATTATCAGCAAAATGTAGTTAAAGTATTGCAGTAAAAGTAGTGGTTTGGTCCCTCTGACTGATATATTATTATATATGACATCATTAGATTATTAATACTGAAGCATCAGAAGAAGAAAAAACAAAGTTCTGATACACAAATCTGTTTTCAGACTTTTCTCTAATCTTTGGTGAAATATTGGATAATTTGAACATTTATTGAAATGAAACCATGTGAGAAGTTTAGAGGGAAAAATCACTATTTGGTGGAGCTGTTAACAACTCATAGACATCTGAAATGTGACCCCGACTACACACTGCTTTTTGTAAGATGTCAAAAGCCAGAAAGGTTGGAAACCACTGGTTTCATCTTTAACAATGTGTTGTATTTTAAAAGCTTGTTATATTATCCATTGTGTCAAATCTTCATCTGAAAAGTAAAGCTGTCAGTTAAATGTAGCGGAGTAGAAAGTCCAATATTTCCCTCTGAAATGTAGTGGAGTGGAAGTATAAAGTAGCATCAAATGGAAATACTCAAGTAAAGTACAAATACCTCAGAATTGTACTTAAGTACAGAACTTGAGTAAATGTACGTAGTTACTTTCCACCACTGACATTAATTAAAGAAATTTAAAGAAATTCACATGTGTACATGATATAGAATACATTATGTTATTATAATTATTATACTTGCTTTGCTTTCTGTATTTTGCATATAATGACTTTTTTTTACTATATTGACTTTCTGTGGCACTGTAATAAATGCATTATTTGCAGTACTTTGCATATTTTTTAAATTAAATTCTGTTTAGCTTTTGTCAGTTCAGTTTATTTGAGGCGGATTCTGTTCAAATCAAATACATTTCAATTCAATTTAATCCAAGGGTTCTTTATCGAATTACTTTGCGTCTACTATGAAATTGATTGATACACTGACAAACTTTGATGTGGTATGACATGACATGGACACTAGGTGGGGAAGTCCACCTCCTCCTCCTCATCCTACTCCTCATCCTCCTCCTCATCCTCCTCCTCCTCCACCACCCATGGACAAATGGGGAACTAGAAAGTCTGGTTGGGCTACGCAATTCCAGCTGTGGCGTCAAGTTGGACAATGTTAGCAAGAAAACGACCAGTTCCCAAGCGACAGCATCTTCAAAATGAAGGCAGACACTTTTCCAAAGTGTTGGGATATACAGACCTTAATATCATTTTTAAAATTTGACGTCACTGCCGTCCACTTCTATGACTATGGTTATGATAGTGTATTTAATTTGTTCTACAATCACATTTGGCGTATTTGGTCCACATGTGTATTGAAGTGGATGAATGAATGCAATCAAATAAATGATGATGAATAGATAGATAGATAGATAGATAGATAGATAATATCTAACCAAGTTAACATGACATATGGATAACATAAGTTTTTGTTTTGGTGGCCCTCAAAATCCCATAAGCTATTTGAGTCTTATAAAAAATATCCGTGTTATGTTGCACAACAAAAATGATATCTTAGTATAAAATCCTACTAATTACTCTAACGAATAATTGACAATTAGGGTTTATTTTTTGAAAGTTGAGACCGGAAGTTACATTCTTACTATTGCTGCCTTGACAATTGTAAATGAGTCGGAGTTGCGGAAAAGAAAAAAGTCAGCCAGAAGCCTTCAAAGCGGAGAGTAAGCGCAACGAGGACGGAGTTTAGGTCTTTACCACCAGACTTTTTCCCTTTAGTAAATTACTCTCGCTTAAAAGCTGCTTGCAGAACTGATGATACATAGTAAACTGGTTTACAGCACACTTATCAGGCTAAAGTTGTTGTCTTAAACTTGGGAAGATGATTTTTTGCAAGACCTGGTTTCTTGCGCTCCTGCTGCCTCTGCTGATATCAGCTCAGTATCAAGGGGACAACGGAATAGTCGTCCCGGAGCATGGGTTTTGTCAGCCAATTTCAATACCTCTGTGCACGGATATAGCCTACAACCAAACCATCATGCCCAATTTAGTGGGTCACTACAACCAGGAGGACGCAGGGCTCGAGGTGCACCAGTTTTATCCCCTGGTAAAGGTACAGTGCTCGCCGGAGCTGAAATTCTTCCTGTGCTCCATGTATGCGCCTGTATGCACAGTTTTGGAGAAGGCCATTCCCCCATGCAGGTCAATCTGCGAGAGAGCCAAACAGGGCTGCGAGGCCCTCATGAACAAGTTTGGTTTCCAGTGGCCGGACCGACTGCGCTGCGAGAACTTCCCTGTGCTGGGAGATGGACAAATCTGCGTGGGACAGAACGACTCCTCTGCCGCCACCGTCCCACCCATACCTTTCCCTGGAACCCACGACCTCTCCACGGTCTCCACAGATGAGAGGCCCTTCCATTGCCCGCCTGTTCTCAAAGTCCCCCCATATTTGAATTATAGGTTTCTAGAGGAGAAGGATTGTGCAGCTCCTTGTGAGCCATCAAGGAGCGGCGGGTACATGTTTTTCAGTGACAAAGAGATTCATTTCTCCCGCTTATGGATCCTGGTCTGGTCTGTGCTTTGTTGTGCATCTACCTTATTCACAGTTACTACTTATTTAGTTGACATGCAGCGCTTCAGATACCCAGAGCGACCTATCATCTTCCTGTCTGGCTGTTACACTATGGTCTCCATAGCCTACATAGCCGGTTACTTCCTGGGGGACAAGGTGGTGTGCAATGACAGCTTCAGCCCTGACGGCTATAAGACAATTGTCCAGGGCACCAAAAAGGAAGGCTGCACCATCCTCTTTATGATGCTCTATTTCTTCAGCATGGCCAGTTCCATCTGGTGGGTCATCCTGTCTCTCACCTGGTTCCTGGCAGCAGGTATGAAGTGGGGTCATGAGGCTATTGAGGCCAACTCTCAGTATTTTCACCTAGCTGCCTGGGCAGTGCCGGCGGTCAAGACCATCAGCATCCTGGCCATCGGGCAGATTGAGGGTGATGTGCTCAGCGGCGTCTGCTTCGTCAGTCTCAGCAACCTGGATCCTCTACGGGGCTTTGTGTTGGCCCCCCTCTTCATTTATCTCTTCATTGGGACCTCTTTCTTGCTGGCCGGCTTCGTGTCACTGTTCCGAATCCGCACCATCATGAAACACGACGGCACCAAGACGGAGAAGCTGGAGCGTCTGATGGTGCGGATCGGAGTATTCAGTGTGCTCTACACCGTCCCTGCCACCATTGTTATTGCCTGCTTCTTCTACGAGCAGGCCTTCCGCCCCCACTGGGAGCGCAGCTGGGTCAGCCACAACTGCAGGAGCCTGGCCATCCCCTGCCCCGTGCAGGCCGGGCTCCGCATGACCCCAGACTTCACTGTCTACATGATCAAGTACCTGATGACACTCATAGTGGGCATCACCTCTGGTTTCTGGATCTGGTCTGGGAAGACCCTGCACTCCTGGCATAAGTTCTACTCAAGGCTGACAAATGGCAAACATGGAGAGACCACTGTGTAGAGTAAAGGGACATCTGTATGTTTCAAGGACTGATTTGTGTATTATTACCTGTTTCTCATGTGACAGCTAAGAAGCACAGAGAGTAGTTATACAGCATTTGTATTCGACTCAGCTTTAGAGCCATTCATGCATACTGAACTAAGGGTTTTGGTTTGACAAAAGGGCACGCTGGATAAACTGAACCTGACTGTCTGAACAAATAACAAGCATGGCTGTGGATGCCATGTGCTGAAATTCTCTCCTCCCCCTCTTTGGCTCTTTTCTTAAAACCACCATAAACTTGAGGGGAGTGATGATCCAGCAGCCAGGAACAGAGAGAGAGGGGGGAATGAGGAATGAACAATGGCTGTTTATTCTCTCTGTAAACATTTCATATGTAATTAAATAAACCTGTAAATAGTATTTGTAAAAACATGAAATTATATATTTGTATTTTTTAAAAGAAAGTAAATACTTTTTCTTATCTGCCAGTGTACCTGCTTTACTTTTGCACTGTAAGAAAGCCACATAAAGTAGATCTAGACATGTTCCTTTTTTTATTAAATACTGGTAATCAATTATGTTTTTTT
Organism: Scomberomorus guttatus; assembly: GCA_038419695.1. Classification (NCBI taxonomy): domain Eukaryota; kingdom Metazoa; phylum Chordata; class Actinopteri; order Scombriformes; family Scombridae; genus Scomberomorus; species Scomberomorus guttatus. The sequence continues at coordinate 3,842,387 of CM076459.1, forward strand.
TTTTTGGATTCAAAGAATGTCTATATTTCAGTCTGTTGGATGATGTCAAAGAGGATTTTCCAGTTTCAGTCGCTCCTCTTTAACCAAAAACATATGCGGAGTCTCTGCAAAATGTGCAGATATCAAATAACTATAAATCAAATGCTTGGTTCATTTATGCCTTTACATATGTTCAGTATTCTTTAATGATTAAATACTGTCTTGATAACAAGTTATTTTCTTTGATAAAAGGACAGCCATGTTGTTTTCACAAGGGGGTGAGGGTTGTGTCACACCTGAACATCTGTTGCCTCAGACTGGCAGGCAACCATAAAGCAGATTATTGGAATTCTTAATGAAAATTAGCTTATACAAGACTACAGCCCTGTGGGAATAACAAGGAATGAGTTTATACTGAAGCAGCTGTAAATTGAACAAACCTTTCCTTTTAATCGCTTATCAACCATTTTGAAAGATTTCACATAGGCTTGTTTTGTGTCTGAGAAGCCGGTGCCAATCTGTAAGAATGTGACAGCAACACTGTTGCAAACATTGAGACACTTCCAAATGGAGGGCTTCCTCACGCATACACTAACATCGCCTTCAAGTGCTAAACAAAACGAGAAACCTTTTTTGCCACTTGTTAGAGAGGTCTCGGTTAAATCAACAGAGATCATCTGGCAAGCGAAGTCTGTGCTGTTGCATAGGTGTGAAAATGTTCCTGCCTGCCTGTTTGCTGAAGAAAAAACAAGGTTGTTCAGCTTTGTGCTTATAGTGTTACTTCTCTGCAGCCACTGTGCTCTCTGCCAAGTTGGAATCCCCCAAGCCATGCATGGCTGAAATTGAACGTTCTCTGCGGTGATGTCATCAAGTAGATGGGTGTGTTGGAGAAAGCTGATCCTCTTGCCTCAGAGCAGAGGCTCTGGGCTAGAAGCAGACCTTAAAGAAATGCACGCAAATACAGTGTGTGCATATCGCTTACCTGACTGCAAAGGTTTAGAGGTGCGCATAATGCATATATAGTCATATGGCTGCTATCAATCTCCTTCTCTTATATCTCATGACCTGTTGGACAAGTTGATGTTTGTCTTTCTTGTATCCCTATATGGGGTTAAGTACAGATGGGTTGTAATAACAGACAGGTAAAATTGATTAAAGGTAGGAACAGGTACTCTGACGGTGGGGGACCATAAATCAACCTGTGTCTCTCTCTATTCTGCCGTTTACACCCCCTCCACCTCCACCCTCCTTCCCTCTCTTCGCTCAGATGAATGGGGGGAATGCGAGTGAGTCAGTGGAGCGGCGCTGGGCCTTTGCCTACTGACAGACAGTCTCCTGTGTGCTGCTCACTTCAAAGCGCTGCTGAAACCTGACTAGCTCCTTGTAAACAGTGCCGCCTGGCCCGAAGGCCCACTTCCTGCGCTTAACTCAACTTAATGGCTGGCTTGTTTGGCTTTGCACTGAAGCAGAGAAACGAGTGAAGAGTGAGAGAATGAAGAGAAGCGGCATGTGGGTGGGGTGCTGGTGGTAAAGAGAGTCAGATTGTTTTAGGGTTAAAGGGAGGAGGGGTTTGGAGAGCACGATGGAAAATCTGTATTATTTGGTTGCTTTTGTCTTTCTCCAGGGAAAAACAACAAAGGAAGAAAAAGAGAATCAAAATGAGGAGAGACATGACTATGATTTTGTGAATATTTTAAGTAAAACCTTGGATCTCAGATCATCAAAACTATTGTAAATGGAATCAGATGCACTACATTTATGCCAGGTAAAAAAAAAAGCTTTTAACAAAATCAAAGTGGGTGTTGCATGACCCATCTGGGGAAGTTTTACACAGACTTTACCCGATGGTCTTGACCGGGAAATGTACATTTATAATAAAAACACTGTGACAAAGCTACTGTACCAAACTGTGCATAGAAACTGCGCAAGAGCTGATAGTTCTCTCGAGTAGATAATTCGAATTGTCCTCTCTTTAATGCTGGTTCCCAGTTTTTTCTGTGGCAGCCGTCTCCCGTGTTGTTGATCTCAAATCTTAAATCTTGCATGCAGCCGTTTCCTGCTTGCTGGAGGGCAAGAAGGGACAAGCCGGGGGTAAGACAGGAAGAATGCTTCTCGAGTTGATATTATGATGTCGCTCTTATTGGAAGAAGGCCTTGGCATGTCAGAAAGGGATCATGTTAGTTACAAGCGCCAGTGTTCTCACTGTTACTTAGAAGCCTTTGTTCAAGTGCATGTGAATTCAGCACACATTTCTTGGTTCTCTTAAGTAGTGTTACTGTATATGAATTATATATGGTCTATGAAGGGGGTTGAAAACATAACAAAGGAAATCAGGATTGAGGAAAAGAGAAAAAATGAAAAGAAAGAAAAGAAAAAAAAAACTAGCCAGACATGTAGTAAGCCTGTTTCTAATCAAATCTTGGCACAAACTCAAGAAGAACTCATGCTCTGAAGGCTAACTCTGGATTAGTTGCAGTCATACATTATCCTAACCATAGGAGAGCAGCTGAGATTTTCCAGAGCACACGCTACATCTATCTGTCTTGCTCTCCCTTGAAATCTCAACAGGAAGTGCAATATGTTCCTTCTCCTCCTATCACTGCTTTCAGAGGCGGCCGCTGTGAGTGGGATTGATGGAGCTCAACAAGTTGGCAGGAGAATGTAGGTTTAAATGTACATTTCAGTTTTCTGACTTTGATTCAGGGCCTCCAGCCATAAATTCTGATTCTGGCAGTCACCATGAGGAGGTGTCCTGCTTTTCTCCATTTATCTCGTGTCCACTAAATTCACTTTTAAACTTGACATCTGCCCTACTCTGCTTGAATTCAGAGACATTTAGAAAGTGAAAAAAAAATCTGTAACAGTTGTTGTTCTTCACTTTTCTTTGTAAGAAAGATGTTTGACATAAAGATTGTTAAACCCCCAAAAAGACTTACAAAATAACATGGTTCAAAATGAAATATATCCCCAGTATTTACTTTATTTTCATATTACTATGATGATTTGTCCTCCCGGTCTCTTTTAGGCTTTCATCAAGATCAATAGCTGTTTCAAAGTCACTAAACACAGCCTCTCATACCTTATTGCCTAAATAAGATCAACATGTGGGTTACATTCTTGCAGCAGAGGCAAATATAATAGAAACTGTAGAAAGGGGTTCACTGTACTAAGCTCCCTAGCATTACTTTCTTGGTGGCTCATTTTCATGCCTCATGCACACCATTTGTCCAGGATTTTATTGCTCATAAGTGCACAGACCACTCAGGGGTGAAAACAAACACACACAACAGACTGGAAGAGACTAACTCTGCAATGCTAGGAGAAGTTTTTTTTTTTTTTCTCGCCCCTGTCCTTCAGGGCAAGGATGTATGTTATCAGGGTAGAAAGTGAGGGAGTACTTCAGAGCCTCTCCAGCTGCTGAGCAGAGAGGTGCCGACAGCTGTGTGAAAGATATTTTGGGAGCCTGCAGCACGCCTGGGATAATAATGGGCTTGATTGGGAGGAGTGTGTGTAGAGGGAAGGGGAATGGTTAACGTGCATCCAGACACCACAATGTGTATACAAGCATGCCACTCTCATAAACTTTCAGGGTGATGGCGCAAGTAGGAAATGATAACACACGGAGGGAAGTGTCTGGTGTTTTAAGCTACTGTGTTAATGTCACTGAAATTTGATGCAGCCATGGAAATTAGACACAAAGTGTTTATTTGTTAAAATATTATTATCAGAGGAATATCATCCAAACCTCCTGCACAAGAGTTTGATATAAAAATATCTGTGGCCCTTGGACATGGAGCTACAGTGATCTGGGGTCACTGTTTAAAGTGTGAATACACTCACAGACCAAAGCTTTCTGTTTGATGTGTCATGTATTATAATGTCCATGTGTCTTGTAATGAATCTACTGTATGTTGCTCACCACTATGTATGTACAATGAATTTCACACATTTATTTAGGTGCAGTATCAATCGACATGATGAACATCTCTCCTCCTCCTTCACAATGTTGCTGTGAAATACTGTAATAATTATTCCAACTGATATTTTGGCTTGTGAACAAAGCTTTTTATGAGCCAAGAGAAACGATGAGGTTATAATGTCTTTGAAATAACAATGGGCCAAAGGGAGTGTTGTTCCTATCAAGCAGGGGCTTAAAAATGAGTTTCACAGCTGGGGAAGCAATCACTGTGCTATTAATTTATAAACAAACCAACCTATGCAGATGCTTTACAGGGCAGCAAAAAATTATTCTTATTAGCCCAATAATGCAATATTGCAGCACCTGTATCTCCAGGTAAACTAGGTAGTAATGCTCTAATCCAGTCTGTGACTTTAGTTACTCTCCCCTGGGCCCCAGTAAGGCTTGAGGCTTCGATGATGACTTATTGAGTCGGCTCCTCTCTGGCGAGCGCCAGCCCCCCTGTTTTAATGGAGGCCCTCTTAACAGCTCTTTCTGAGGAATTTACAGCCCTGGCCCCGTCTCACTCCAGTCCAGGAGAGAGGAGGCGGGGAGGGAAGCACACTGCAGCCTTGTCCCAACAGAGCCAGCGGTGGAAATGAACAGCTTCAGGCAAGGTGGCAGCAGAGCTCCTGTGTGTGTGTGTGTGTGTGTGTGTGTGTGCCCATTTCTCTCTATCTCTGTGTGTGTTCACTTGGCTGTATATGCTTCTGAGCTTCATGGGTGCACATCTAAGTGAGTGAGTGAGTGGTTATAGAAGGGCTCCAGTTCTGTAGGTTCTCTCTGTAATTTCACTCTCTGCACAGCGTAATCGCTTCCATGTGGGCCCTCACCAACAACAGAGTAGTGGAGGGGCCTCATTGCAAAGGTGGGAGTTAAACACATAGACACATATGTGCTCACAAATGCTCTCATGGAAAAGAGCAGCAATACTAAGCATGTTCACGAATGTAAAAGACTGCAACACGATTTTTTAAAGACAGAAACCTATAGATAACCATCCAGTAGCATATCAAATCCCTCTCGCATAAATTCCCAGTGGACAAACCAGATAAAATCTTATCGTTCCAATGTCTCAGTCAGTGAAACAGCAGGAAGGCCAGTATGCCCAAATTATGCACATTAGTAATTTCCTTTAGAGATATTCAGGAGTTTAGTGGTTTTCTTGTGCATCCTGTGTGGTTTTTTGTGGTGGCTCCCCCTGCACATGTCGAGCTGTCGGCTGGAATGGCCTGAGGACTGCTGGGCTAGACAGTCACGGTCAATGTGTGAAACTAACAGAGCGTAAAACAACAGGAACTTTTGCACAACAGGGTCAGCATTTAAAGACACCTCACCAGATCTCATCTGATATTTCAGGAAGAGAAATGATAAGGTATATAAGAAATCCTGATAGGAAAGATGGCATTTTTGGAAGTATAGACAGGTCATTTAAAGACATGGGCAGTGTAATGTGGCCTTAACTGAGACTAAAATGAACTTTTAAAGAGCGGTGGATTTAGTTGTGCGTTCTGTGTTTCAAACATTTGATTCAAGGATCTTATCGCAGTGATAGACAATGTTAATATTGTTATGGTGAACAACACCCTCTGCTGTTCTGGCACATGTACTGCTGCAAAAAACACTGAACACACAAATCAACCATACAGTTATAACATGGCGACATGGTCCCTCAGCAATAAAATAAATAGGCATTTGGTGTTCTAGTGGTTGTGACCATGCATACATATGTATGTAAATGTTGTGGTGTCTCCACACATTTCATAAAAGAAAGCCCTTTGCAGGAACCCATTCCACTTTTGTGAGAATAGTTGTGAGAATAGTGAGTGGCACGGCCAACAGAAAACACAACAGCTTTGGCTTCTCATTAGTAGGAGGAAATGCTGACTGTTCGTCCAGCCAGCCTGAGGGGGCAGCTGCTGTGGGAGACGGCAGGGGTCACAGCTTAAGTGTTACATTTTCCTTGGAAGCTTCATAATATTGTTGCTGAAAAGTTGTATGTGTACTGATTTAACAAGTAAGTACAAGGAGGGGGGGGTCAGTAGGTTATTTAAGCCACAAGTCTGCTGGTTGTGAGGGAGGTGAGGAAAATAAGTATGTATGGAGAGGACAGAGTAATGCTTAATGCCATTCATAACCAATATTATATCTTTACTGTTGCAGCTAGGGGAATATATTTAATAATATATTACCTTCAAACAAACAGAATTTAGGGATTAACATTACTGCATTAACACAGTGGAAAGTATCATGTTACACAGTAGACAATATCTAGTTCCTGTAAGTGGTTTAGTGCTCTGTCTGAAATCAGCTGAAAAGCTGCTTGTATGTACATGCTTCACATCTAGATGGTGCCAGTGTCTTCATTCTTAGTGACGGTGTACACTGAAGGACTGTCTCCTGCCAACAGCAACACTGAAGAGGAATAATTAGCTGAGCATGCAGTTTTTAGATCATTATTGTGAAGTGGACATTAGGATTCCTTGTTTGACCTTTTGACTGCTTTTCTAAATGGATGTCCACGTTTTACTGCCTGCCTTTTACTGCGAAACCTAACCTTACTTAACCTGATCGTCACAGTATGTTGCCATCACTTGCGGGAGCATGTTTGTAAAAAGCAAACAAAGAAATTTGACACAAGAGGGCACTGAAGTTCAGTTGCACAAGCCTGATCATGTAAAGGTAAGTGCTTGTTGTATGATTGTATGAATACTTTTACATACGTCATGATAGTAGAGACTTATAATTTGTTGTCTATTTCTCGACATGGAAAAAGAGAATGTGATAATGAGCAGAGACTGGGCCAGGCTACTTTCACCACAGCACTTACTGAAATATGCTTCACAACTTCTGCTATTTTAGAACAGCAGTGAAACCCACAAATTCTGCACCATAACAACACAGAAGTTCTCTGATATGGAGACTTGTGGAGACATTTATCATTAATAATATATGTGTCCTTTGTTCATCTAATAATATCACAAATATTAACATTATGTCTTTGCTGATTGACTGTGCCTTTTGTTCACCATGAGTATTCGAGGACATGGTGTTACAAAAACACATAAAATTATGAGATGGATAAAGAAGCAGCATAACTTTGTTATACCATCAGAAGATAACGATATACTACTACAATTAACAATGCATTAATGACTTTCTCTGTCATTTGCTACTTGTTGCTACTAGTTTTCCTAATACTGTTTCTCTATACAATTTCTATTATTACTCATGTATTGTTTGATACATTATTTTTCATTAGTTCAATACCTTTTCCACATTTTTTTTAATTCTAAAAATGTCTGCAGTTTTAACATCAAATAAGATTAATGGCTGCAACCACGTCCTCAAACACATGTCAGAAGAAATAATCTATAATCAGAAATAATCGTTAGGCTGCACCATCTTGCTTCCTATATTGTATTTAACTATGGCATGCCGTACATATAACAGTTTCAGGGTATTTTTCCCATCATAGTCTGATGTTGTCATATTTTTCATTCTGCCTTTCATGGGAAAATTAGTCAACTGCACATTTTTCTTGTTTCATAAAATCATTATTAGCTTTGGAATTCACTCAGACTGCATCAGTTTCACTTTGAAGATCTACAAAGATTCTTATCAGCAGACAGTATCCTCCAGTCCATATCTATCCCCTCATGTTTAGACTGAAGAGTCACGGTGGATAGCTCTAGAAAGACAGGGGCCTTTTACTGAAATCACAGCAGTTATTGAAGGACAGAGAGCAGATCAAACTACCTGCATGCATACCAGCTGCTGGTAAAAACTACAGCACATATAGGAGGAAGATAGACAACATTGTAGAAGTAATGGGTCAGTCAGTATGTCTCCCTCTTGATTCAGGCTCTATTGTGTGCAGTAAGTGGCCCCAGTGCCTAAATTACATTAATTATGTTCCTACAGGCCTCGGCTCTGTGGGAGAAATGCAGTGTTATCACTCTGTTTCCTCTTAATGAGCAGCTCAGCAGCTTCAGAATTTCTGCCAACTTTCCCTGCGTGTGTTTTCTTTTTCCCAGGAAGCTGTCACGTCTCATTCTCAGCTTTCAGTCAAACCTTATTAGATACAATGTCTATCATGGTGTGCAATATATATATATATATATATATGTTCCTGATTTTATTTTGTACTGTGACACACCATTACAATCAGACTGAAGCCCTTGATTAGATGCATGATCACAGTGTGCACAGTCACTCACACAATGTCTCACAATGTGTGCTACAGCAGGGTGTTTGGGGCACATGTGGTGTGAGATACCATGATGGTTTGACAGATTATCTTGTGTATTCATCTGTCTGTCTTTGGCTACGTACAGTAAACCCAAACAAGGCACGGACGATGTCTGTTACCAACAAATGCAACTTGAGAAAGGAGAAGGGGATAGGTTGTCTGATCTGTAGTTTTACGTCAGTCTCGGTAATGTGTTTGGAAATTTTTCATTTTCACAGTGAAGTTCTTCTGAATTTCAGTGGTTTGATCCCATCTCTGGTTTATTTTCACCGCAGCACTAAACTGACATATGTTTCACACCATCTGTTATTGACTATCTACACTATGAAAAGGTCCTTACAATGGTGTATGTGTGTGTGCAGCCTTTTGGTAAATGTTTGATTTGGGAATTTTCTCCTCACAGAAACTAAAACAAGCCCCTCTCAGTTCTATTCTGTGTGATCACTGATGTGGAATTTGGGAAGTTAGGATGGGAGTGGAGTGGAAAGAGATGTTTTAATCACCTCAGTGGGCTTCTGTTGTGTTCACTGACATAAAGCACTTCTAATGCTGTTTTCTCACCTCATCAAAACTGTTGTACCAAGGTTCAGTTTGATAATTGTGACACATTTGTTCCCTTGTGATTGCATCCTATAATAAATTATGCAGATTGTGTGGTGCCTTAGTACTGCTTTATTGGGTTAACTGTCTCAACAACAACATATGTTCATAATGAGAACAACAGCAGGCCCCTCTTGAGACATCTTCTGGTTACCATCGCAGCAGGTGGGTCTATTGAAGTGACGCTATTACCCTGGGAACGGACACCTTGCCATGTGTGCTGGGATATACTGTACCAGGGCAGGCACTCACACTTAAAGCTACATAGGATTTATGAGCCTGTTGTTCACAATCACAGCTGTACAGCCCACAGGCGTGAAATGACCCTTTGCAATGCCGGCATCACGGGTATCACAAAGTTCAGTTGGAGCATTGATAAGTGAGCAAGCAAACAGGGAAATCGATAAATGGCAGCGCATTCAACAAACAGCAGACAATGCGACCTTTGGCTGGGTGGGTAGATAAGTCCCCCTCCTTCCTCCCTCTCGCCCTCTTTCTGTCTTTCCTTGTTTATATGCAGTATGTGTCTATTAGCCATGATAATAAAGACAGGGGTTTGCGTAGTGGGTGGGGGATCTTGCGTTAGAGTGATTTTGGAGAGATAAGGAGATGCCTGCCCTGCCTGTAATGGCCAAAGTGAAAACAGAAAGATTTGTGATGTAGGTGGAGTTAGATCAGGGGAGGGTGAGAGAAAAGGGCTTGAACATGTGCAGAGAAGTGTGAGTAGAGAGGCCAGAGCTGCACTGGCTTAGCAGAGAGTGAGAAACAGAGACAGTGTTGGTTTTACAGAAGACAGAGACAGAGCAAGCCACAGATGCCCACACAGCAGTGACAAAGACAGGAAGTGTGATAATCAGCTTGGGAAATGACTGTGTAAATTATTTGTTTTTTTTAAATTTCCGTTAAGAGACTGGGGTGTTCTTAAACAGACATGAGCGGTGATGGCAGCAAACAGCGTTATGTGTCAACCTTCAGGATACACATAAAGTCACCCCATGCATCATCTGCACCAGGGAATGGGCCAGGAACTATTGACACCAGGACCTCAGACAAAGGTACTGACACAGGTAAGGGCGGCACGAGAGAAGCAGTGCGGAGATTAATAATTTAAGGTTGTGTGTTTGTGTTGGAAAGTGTTCAATTGGTAGTATTTGCCATGTTATTAATGTCAGCATTTGAATAGACGAGTCTGAACATGGTAATGCTCCCTGATAACGGTTGGTGCACTGCAACACATTATTTTCTAGAGGATCGCTCCATATTTGTTGCTATCAAAGTTAATATCAGGTGTTTGTCCTGAGTTTGAATGTCCACTTATTTCAGTTTTTAATTGCATGTTTCACTTTTTCACTTTCATATCAGTGCATACTGAATATCAACTTTATTATGCTCTCAAAGCTTCACTGTTATTATAGACTATTTGAATGTATATTCCTATTTGAACACACCCAGTTTAATAGTATAAACTGGGTGTGTGGCTTTTGTGGTGAGACTTCATGGGCTGATCTGAAGACAAACCACAGCCAGTTTTAAAGTTTTGGTTAGCTAGATATGATGTTGTTGTCTATATTTGTATCTGCTTAAGTGAATTATTTCAGAGTGAATTGTCATCTGGCATACATTATCACACAAACATCTCTTTGTACCGTTTAATGTTTAAATGTTTACCAAAGTTTGATTTTTAACATCAGTAGAGGGTATTTAAAGAATCCTGCAACACTTAAGTTGAATTGATGGTAGAACGACTGACATGACTGACCTGCATATAAAAGCTTCTAGTTCTGCTTAAGTCTTGTAAAAGTTAAATAGTCATGATGTGAAAGAGGTGTGAAAATTCACATAAAGCCTCCCCATGCATCATCTGCACCAGGGAATAGGCCAGGAACTATTGACACCAGGACCTCAGGCAAAGGTACTGATACAGGTAAGGGCGGCACGAGAAAAGCAGTGCAGAGATTAATAATTCAAGGTTGTGTGTTTGTGTTGGAAAGCGTTCAATAGGTAGTATTTGCCATGTTATTAATGTCAGCATTTGAACAGACAAGTCTGAACATGGTAATGCTCCCTGATAACGGTTGGTGCACTGCAACACATTATTTTCTAGAGAATTGCTCCATATTTGTTGCTATCAAAGTTAATATCAGGTGTTTGTCCTGAGTTTGAATGTCCACCTATTTGAGTTTTTAATTGCATTTTTCACTAGATATGATGTTGTTGTCTATATTTGTATCTGCTGAAGTGAATTATTTCAGAGTGAATTGTCATCTGGCATACATTATCTCTTTGTCAGATGTAAACCTTCTACTGTATGTTTTAGATGTCAACATTTCAGGAACTGACACAAACTGACACACGTCAACTTGGCCACGGAGCATATCTGAAGTTTCCAAAAATGTTTAATGTTTAAATGTTCACCAAAGTTTGATTTTTAACATCAGTAGAGGGTATTTAAAGAATCCTGCAACACTTAAGTTGAATTGATGGTAGAACGACTGACATGACTGACCTGCATATAAAAGCTTCTAGTTCTGCTTAAGTCTTGTAAAAGTCAAATAGTCATGATGTGAAAGAGGTGTGAAAATTCACCCCTAAGTGTGTCTGAGTGCAGAGGTGCAAAGTAGTCTAGCTTGATGAAACAAGCATTCAGTGTCTGCTACAGTGAATAGTTCAGCAGTGTAATCCTCGGCTAAAGGTTGATGGTAAAACACCTGTTTTGTTAAACCATAACTAGTGTACCGTATATGGCTTAACATTACAACACACAATCATGATTTGGTCCATTTTATACACTTGACCAGGTCTCTGTAATGGCTTTTACTCTGTCATGCTGCTGATGATAAACTCTTCTTTATAAAACGTTAAGGAGTCAGAGGGAGTGAAGTTTCAGTGAATACCCACCCCTGTATGGCCAGGATCCAAGCAAGAACTCAACTCTGGATCCAGTGAGAGTAGAATACTGTATTAATACAAGACTTGGTCCTAAAAGCCTTAAAAAATAATAATAATAAAAAGAAATAAATAAAAATGAAACACAGTCCAGTCAGTATGAACTATGTTTGAGAGAATTGATGTGAGTGGATATCTGGGCAGTGGCTAAAGAGAAAAGGAAGAGAAAAGTTGATGTGAAAAAGAAAGTTGTGGTGTGAAATGTTATGGTAGATGACAGAATGGAACATCATACATCAAGGCTAAAATGAGAACTCTTGATTATTTTTAAACAAGGGTTTAACTAGACTTATAGATAGTAAAGTTGTTAAAATGTATCTCAGGTTAAGTTCTGTCATGTTTTGAATAGAAGGGATGCAGTTAAGTGAAGTTTTGCGTTTGCTCTATACAATCAGGGAAAGGTCACTCATAACACTCATTATGAATCCTCCTGCTTGTGTTGCATTTTCTGTCTGTATCTAACTCTTCTCCTCCATATCCAGGGTTTCTTTCCCCTCGTAAATGTCTGGATCTACCCAACTTCATAGAGCCCCTGGAGGACTGCTGCGTGGACGAAGGAAGTGACATCACGCTGCGTGGGGTTCTCACTGGAAGTCAGCCTATCAAAGTGTCATGGCTGCACAATGGTAAGATGGGACAATGTACTCTAAGATTTCTGAATTCCAGCTATTTTTTTTAAAGAATAAATAAAAGCAGCAAGAACTTAAATTTGGTTATTGATGGGAAGCAGTCTGTGAGGTTCATCTGACCAAGTAATCCCTTGAACCCTTAAATTTTACCTTAAACTGTAAATCTTGGGGGAAAAATCTACTCTGTGTGACAACATCAAGTGTACTGTTTCTGTTTATGCTTGTTCCAACACAATGACTAGATGAATCTTGAAACTATGCTATTTTTTATGGTTGCACCATTACTTCAAATGGAAACATTCTTGATGTCTTTTGCCTAATTGTCTACACATTTTACTTCACTCAGCCTGACATATTTGGTATTTTGGGAGACTGGGGTGTTGGTCCGAATTTAAACAATGCTTGGCCATGTAACATGCATTAGTAATGATTGATCCACAGATCGTATATGTGGCCTCATTTTCAGGACTTCCTTCCTCACATTCATTCTCTTCGTTGCTTTTGCACATTATGCCAGTGAAAGAGAGTGTTTCTAGTTTGCTTGTTTGCTCCTATGGGCAGGTGAAGTGGCCCGTTTTGGGATTCCTTCCTTCAATGGCAGGGAGGTGAATTTCGTGGTGAGGGAATGCTTGCCAGAAGATGCTGGTGCCTACACCTGCTTGGCAGAAAACAGTGCGGGGAAGACATCCTGCTGTGCCGCTGTGTTCGTCAGAGGTGAGGTGGACATTGAGACACATTGGGGACTGTTCCTTAATGGACATAAGAAACAGTTCATGCATCATCTTCTGTCTAATTCTCATAAATTCCCATTTGCAGGGAATTCATCTTCAGTACTGCTAATAGTAAACTAGCAAGAATTTCATTTCTGATGTCCTGTGGTCTGTCGTCTGTTTCCTCTCTCTTACTGACAACCAATCCAGACTTTGAAACTATCTGTGGTGTGCACAATCGTGATTCAAAGATCCCCACTTCTGCATCCAAGAGCGTTATGGAAAATGGAAAGTCACCACAGTCTCACGAAGATCAGCTACAGAAGCTCAGAGGATCCACTTGTACCTCGCCCACAGGCTCTGATAAGCAGAGCCCAGTGTCATCTCCAAGAGGTAATCAGATTATCAAGATTTAATCATTTGTGGGCATTTTAGGAGGTCAAGGCAAAGTATTGCATGTTTTGACACCCCAGGAAAATATATTGGCCTCTTCACCATTGTTTCAACTTCTTCCGGATATCCATGTTATATTTTTGAATTAAAAGGAAACACATCATTTCCTGTCCTTGAGCAACTGGTGTATACCAGTAGGGAATTATGCAGGACTTCTGCAACCATATAGCTTTTTGATACACCCACTAAAGGTTTTTAGTCCCAAGTGAGCACCATTTAGGGAAGTGGACAGTGCACAGTACAGTCAGACTTGCTGAGTCTGTAAACTGATAGCCATAGACAGAACAGGGCCACACCTCTATCATCCCCTGTTAAAACCTACCTGCACTTGGTCTGTCTCTGCAGAAGTCATCCCAAAGAAGAGAGCCAACTCGAGGACAGGTGAGAAGCACACACTAATTTTCAATTTCTCCAAATGAAGAAGCAATGCACCTGTCTTTCCACCATCTACTCACCCTTACTTCTCTTTCTCGTTGTTCAGTGCTATATTGTCTGCTGCTCTTTCTATCATCCATGTTAAGTCAACCATTAAAGTCCGTTGCTATGTGTGTATGTGAGTGTGTGTGTATGTTGCATCTGATGCTTTTGTGGTTTGCCCCTGAGCTACGCTTTCTTTTTCAGCCTTTGTCCTTGCTATAACGTTGCCGAGCTCTAAGCTATTGTGCCTCCATATACTGGTGAACTTGGGATGTATGCTGCAATAATAAAAGCATAAAAGCTCACATAATTAGGTCTGAATGTTTGTTATGAGTGCAGAGGACATGCCATACTGATACAGTACAGATAATTCTTTATTGTTTAAATTAAATATAAGTGAGGATTAGAGAAGGAGATGCAATAATTTAGCATTAGACTGTCTGTAAAGAAGGGAGAATGTAGATACTAATGCCAGTTAAATGTAATGGGGTTATCAGATTGTCTCCAGTCAAATTCACCATCATGATGCTAAAGTATTTGAATACTGACAGTGTGATATTGACTTCAGCTCATATATGGAATTTTCTAGTCCAATGTAAACAAATGGTAATATGATGTAACTATAAGATACAGTACAATGTCTGACTTCCAATGTGTGATCTGCCTTGAGCCATACACATGCTTCCTTCTTTTAAGGACATTTGTTTAAGTAAATAGTTTGTGAGTTTGTGAAACGCATTATGGAACTGGGATACATTGTTTAACACGCTTCATTACACAAGGACTGGCTGTACTTGTGTTGGGGAAGGTTATCTGTGTTTTGCATTGGTTTTCACTTGAGACACTTGGTCTGCTGTAGGCTACAATAATAAGGGTCTTAGGGGAAGTAACACACTCCCAGTCTTACCGCACAGCACACATCCCGTGCAGCAGATCACGTAATCCCATTCCACTAGTAGACATTTTCTCTGTGTCTCTGTCTTTATCTGACACCGTCACACCACACTGTATAGCTTCCTTGCAGTGTGATGGTTTTAGGCATTTAGTTGATGTTTTCAATACTAATAATGCTACATTGAGTCAGCAGACTTAAGTCAAAACATTCACTTTGTTTTGTCTTTGCAGGTCCAGCATTACATTTTGAAAAGCCTCCTCAGCATCTTGAGGTGAAGGTGGGACAAACTGCCCGTCTGACTTGCTTTTTCACCGGCAGCCCCCCTGTAGTGTCCTGTTGGATCAGAAACAAAGAGCAGGTGCTGTAATTTAAAGGCTAACATACAAAACATCCACTCTCTGACAACCCAACTATATTTGTCTCCATGGTCTCTCAGTATTTATCTCCTCTTCTTTCTTTTTCTTACATACTTTTTATCTGCAGATAGTGGATGGTCCAGAGCTGTGGGCAGAAAATACTGATCGGAGCAGCACACTTGTTATAGCAGAGGCTAAACCACAGCACACAGGTCGCTACACTGTTGTAGTGAAGGACCGTAAAAGTTCAGCACAACACACGCTGACCCTTTCTGTCATAGGTGAGGCAACACACACTCTGCAGCGTCAAGACCGTGTAAAGTGGTATTGCAGTTTTTTTGAGCCGTGTATTCATCATCTTCCCACCAGAGAGGCCACAGCCTCCTGCCTCCTGCCCTGTGATCTCCCTCGTCACTACCAGCAGCCTTGTGCTGTCCTGGTCGGGCCCCTGCTACGACGGAGGCAGTGCTGTCCTGGGTTATGTGGTTGAGGTAAACAGCCAAGGACGTGCGGAGCGTGAGGACTGGAGTGAACTCACTGCTCAGTGTAAGAGCACTTCGTACAAAGTGTGCTCCGGGCTTCAGCCTCAAGGGGAATACTGTTTCAGGGTGAGGGCCTACAACACCGTGGGAGTAAGTGAGCCAGGCCCAGAATCAGCAGTGGTTAGGATGGAGCAGAAAGGTAAGGTGATATGGGTTATTCATATATGAAAACAGAGGCAAAGATAATGAGGGTACTATTACAGCTATTATGTCTGTGTTTGTAGATTCACACAAACCACAAGAAGAGGAGGCCCCTCAAGCATATACCTGTGTCACCATTGATTCATCCCACAAAGTCACAGATCACTACAATTTGCAGGAGAAACTTGGAATGTGAGTATCTGTCTGGACAAAACCCATCTTCCAAGCAGGTTTGTTGAGTATTGATGAATAAAAACAAACAAACAAACTTGACAGTTCAACATCATGTCTTCCCCTTTGTTAGCATGGGATGTCTGGAAGGGGTGGAAGTCCTGCCAAGTGCAGAGGAGGGAGGATTAAAATGCGTGCATGTAGAGACATGGTTCTCACCCTGTTAACAACAGTTGCAGATTTGAGAACATCAGTGGTTGTAGTCATACTAAATTCACAGATCTGATCAGAAGGAAGAATTACCAGCCTCTACAACTCAAGAAAAGATCATTGTGATGGGCTTATTTCATTACAGTACCACATCTATGATTACAAGATCTATGATTACACAAAAAGTCACGTTTTATTTCTTGAGGTCCAGAAATAAAAAAGACTAAACACGTCTCTTCATTAGGGGAAAGTTCGGCCTGGTGTTTAAACTAACCCACAAAGAGACAGGACACGTGTACGCTGGGAAGTTCTACAAAGGCAGACGTGCCAAAGAGAGGGAGGCTGCTCGTAAAGAGATAGAGTTGATGAACTACCTTCACCACCCCAAACTGGTTCAGTGCGTGGCAGCATATGATCACAAGTCTGAGATGGTCATGGTGATGGAGTTGTGAGTATCGTCATGAAAACCCAAAGTGGATGAATTCTTATAGCCCCTGCAATGTTTCTACACAGAGAGATTTAATAACAGTTTGCTGATCCTGTGGTTGGTCTGTCTGCAGTATAGCAGGTGGGGAGCTGTTTGAACGTATTGTGGATGACAACTTTGAGCACACAGAGCCTGCCAGTGTGCGCTACATGCAGCAGATTCTGGAGGGGATTGCCTACATGCATCAGCAAAACATTGTCCATCTGGACCTCAAACCAGAAAACATTGTGTGTGTTGACACCGCTGGCACCTCCATAAAGATCATTGACTTTGGATTAGCCAGCAGGATCGGTATGTGAAATTAAACTCTCAGTGTTTACTTGTCATTCTGGTGTGCGCTTCAGTACCAAATTATGCATTTCATGTTTAACAGATGGCAACACACCCCTGAAGGTGATGCATGGGACTCCAGAGTTTGTGGCACCTGAAGTGATCAACTATGAGCCTGTGGGTTTGGCCACTGACATGTGGAGCATTGGGGTCATCTGTTATATATTGTGAGTCACTCCTGTAGCTTTTTCTACATTTTGGGAAATACACTTTGCTTTCTTGCAAATTAGATGAAAAGATCAATACCGCTCACATGCCTGCATTATACTTTGTTACCTTTAGACAGAGGCAGGTTTCATCCTGTTTCCAGTCTTTGTGATAAGCTAAGCTAACAGCTACTGGAGATAGGTTCATATTTGTCTTACACACAAGAGAGTGGTATTGAATTTCTCATCTAAATTTTGAGAAGGAAGGAAAAATGTCCCAAAATGTTGAACTGTTCCTTTGAACATATTTTGTGTCATGCAAAAACAGCGTATTTCTTACTATTTGAATTGGTGAGAGCAGATTTTCTGACACAATGACTGTGGAACTAAATGCAACGTAATCGCATCAAACCAGGACTGAGTCAGTTGGACCCATGTACATCAAACTGACCCAATCCTTTACCTATAAGTCTCGAGGGTCTTAGTAAATTGCAACTCCAGAAAACCACTGAAAAAACTGAACAGAACATAATACACTATGCTGGTAATGATAGTCATGATGTTTTGACTGCCTGTGGTTTGAGAATTTTAGCCTTTTAGTACCACCTAGTGGATATAGACTGAAACAGTCAATATAATGACACTGCTCTTTCTGTGGTCGTCAGACTGAGTGGCGAGTCTCCATTCCAGGGTAACAGCGATGCAGAGACCCTGGCCTTGGTTACAGCTGCCCAGTGGGAGTTTGATGATGAGAGCTTTGATGAGATCACAGACGAGGCCAAAAATTTCATCAGCTCCCTGCTCAACAAGGACACCAGGTGATGTCATAATCATACAGCCAATGCACAGCATCCCAGACCCCATCTTGACCTTAACCGCTCTGTGTGTTTCCCAGGCGGAGGATGTCCTGTAAAGAGGCACTTGCCCACCCTTGGATGGCAGCATTTGACTCTGGAGATCATGCCGCCACCAAGAGCCTGTCCAAGGAGAAGATGAAGAGGTTTCTAGCCCGGCAGAAGTGGAAGGTAACACATTTCAGCACATTACTTTTTTTTTCTCGAGTTTGATGTTTTTCTTTTCTGACTTCTTAAAAATTATTTGCCTCATAGAAAGCAGGCAAGGCCATGCTAGCCCTGAAGAGAATGGCTCTGCTGTCTAAAGGTGAAAGCCCTGTGTCTCCTTCCAGCCCTGGAGATGGTGAGACACACTCTTACTATGTTCTCATCAGAACCATTTGTTTCCTGGTCAAACCGGGCTACAGTATATCTGTGCTCCTGGGGTTTTACCCCTTTTTCATCTACTTCCTCCTTCTTCCTCCTCTTTGGCCCAGCATCACCCCTGTCCCCAGAGGCAGAGCATGCCCTACAGTCTCTGGAGCGCAAGATGCAGGAGCCACCCCACTTCACCCAGACCTTGGAGGACCAGACAGCAGCTAAGGGATCCAGTGCCCGTCTCTCATGTCACCTCACAGGTATACACAGACTTCCTATCTTACTTCATTTAGGAGCTCAACACTTACTGCAAGTCACAAAAATGAGGACTAGAGACCTGATTTGGACTTGACTTACTTACTCCAAGACTTGACTTTTTTGACCAAGTAAAATCATGAAACAGTAAAAATAAACTGCCACACGCCGTATACATCGCATTATCAGGCCGATTGCTTTAAAAGAAACATGTTCAGATACTGTATCTTCATTCAGGCCTGTAAGACTTGGATCTTGGCTTGATGAAGACTTCTGCTTCTTGCCCCTGTCCTCATCCCTCCTATCTATCTTGGCAGGATATCCTGACCCAGAGGTAGTGTGGCTGTGCGGGGAGGAGCCTGTGGTGGAGTCATCCACAGTTCAGATAGAATATGAAGAGGATGGCCGCTGTACCTTGGTCCTAGTCAAAGTTGGCCCAGAGGACACCAATGTTTACACCTGTAGAGCCACCAATGACCATGGGGAGACATTCTGCTCAGCCAAACTCATTGTTAAAGAGTAGATTCATTACATCAATGTATGCATACTACACATAACAGAGATACAAGTATAAACATAATGTTCTTGAGAGTCTTGAACAGTTTGTTGTACATTCTTATTTCAATTCAAAAAGGGACAAAGCTGTACATTCGGTGCTGTGGCTGGAAATATTTCTATGTGTATTATTATACAAAATTTCTGAATAGATGAATATTGTTACAGAGTACATAGAAAAGGTTGATATTTCTTCATGGGACCAAGGTATGGTTATACACTGTTTTTAACAAACTGCATTTTCATTTCTTGTTTCAGTGAGCAGTTGTTCCAGCTATAACAAAGAAAAATGCATTCTTACTTTGTCTTTCCAAACCTGCCACCTGGCAATATGAATAAACTGAGACATCCGTTCTGAAAAGCACACGCCTTAAATTATGCTGTTTGGTAAAAAGCATAAGATTTCGCCCATGATTTTTAAGCTTTTGTTGGGTAAAAAGACAGATTTTTTTTTAAAAATATTCTCAGTAAAACAAATCTTAAGAAAAAACCAACAATGAATTCCTCCTCACAAGTGTTGTCTGTGTAACCAAAGCATGATAGACTGTACAGTAGTTAGTTTATTCCTCCATGAACTCTGTTGTTGTCTAAAAACTATTAAAACATATTGTCTTGCTGACATTAATACTCACTAGGAAATTAGCATTTTTTACTATACGATATATTTGTGTATGTGTGATTCATATCTTCAGTATGAACAAATTGGCTTGCCTTATCCTTTCAGAAAATGAAGTTGTTCTATGTCATTAGCATCAGTGAGGATGTTCTGATCTAAACACTATCAAAATGAGAGTCATCCATGGCAGTGAGGTCGCTGAACTCATTTTAACTGCGTTTCCAGAAGCTGTGTGTTACAACATGCATTCCTGTGTTCGATCATGTTTCTCATCAGGAACATCTGTGTGGAAGGAGCCATGCTGTTCAGGAAATAATTGTTTTTTCTCATGTAAGTGAACAGCTGCTTCACCAGCTTACTATTTACACAGTCCTGGAGTTCTGGTACCAGATTAACCCTTCGCAACACATCATGTGGGTCTTTTGTGTTACCCTGGTGAAGTCTATCATGAAGTGCATAATGGTGACTTGATCCAGTTACCGGATGTCCGTTTTCTTCTGAATGTTCAAGTTTTTCTCTGAGCCATGGCAGAGGCACTTTCAGTTTCCGATGAACTGCTTTAGCCAAGTTTTTTGTTGTTGGAGCAGCTGGTTTTCCTTCATGTGGATGAAATGGGGGGTTGTCAGGAACTCGTGAATTTGTGTGTGTTGCCAAACCATGTGCTGAGTTATATAGGCAGACATTTGGGAAATGTTTCCATGACAGGAGAAGGTCAGCAAAATCTCTTGGACTTTCTGTCTGAAAGTTGAATTTCAGACTGTAAACAACGCCATGGGGGCAAGAAACTACACACCATCCACCTGTAGAGGGGAAAAAAAGAGGAAAATGTTGCACATTTTTTGTCTCTTATCTTTTCTGGCTTATGTTTCCATAGTTACATTTAATTCATACTTACCAGAGGTACCCCAGACAGATTGATACACTTTGACATAGGTCTGTTGATTCTTCAGTTTCTCCCTGAGCCGGAAGATAAGATCTGTACGAGATCCACTAGAATCAACACCGGAACTTTTGCACAGACTTCGGAGAGTTGCTTCCTGGGAGACATCAAACAGAAATGTTCACTAAGAATTCAAGAATTAATTGTTATTCTTAGCAATGCATTTATTGTAATATCTCTTGAAAGACACAAGGCATGAACAGAGAGAAGGCAAACATGTTCACCTTCTTACTATGAGAACAGCTTGACCATCCCGATTAAAAAAGGCAAATCAACATATAAAAACCTGGATTATAAAAACTACACAAACATTTTTTGTAGTTTTTCTGGCTTTACATAAAAAAGAAAGCTTAGGCCAAATAAATAAGGCTTTCCTTTATAAATAACCTACATTTTGTTTGAGCAAATCCTCACAAAGATGGTCTGCAGTGACACTGCTCAGTTCTCCCTCAGTCTCAGATGTTGGCATCTTTTTGAATTCGGTATTGAGGACACTGTCAGATTTGCGGGTTTCCTTCCCAATCCAAGGAGCCCAGTGTTCATAAGATGGACGAACCACAAATGGATTTGTTAAGGAGTCTAAAAGAAAATTAAGAACAAGGTCATTATTGCATTTCAAACTCAAAACTAAAAAAAAAAACTTTAAAAAAAACAGGAAAATTTCTGTCTATGTACACTGGAGTTCACTAATTGCAACCAGATTATAAATCATGGAGACAAGAATCATGGAGTAGATTTGCTTCACTCACCAGCCAAAAAAAAACAATGGTAATCTATTAAGTGGCTGGTAAAAACATTCACTAGCCATTTAGCCGGTGGACAAAAAAGTTAATTTTGCACCCTGCATTCAGCTATGAACACACAATATGTTTTTGACCTTGTCTCCTTTGTGTGCTCTAAAGGCCACTGACACGACAACATCTTATGGTTTTGCGACCTGATCACAATTAACTGTTGAATTAAGAATGATCTATCTAGTGATCTAGTCATCTTTGAAGATCAACTAGTGTTTTAGCAGAATAAATAGACAATAGCAACATACGGTAAGATTTAACTCTTTACTTACGGGGAAAAAAGCCTTGACTGATCATTTCCAGATGTACAGACTCCCAGTAGTCCTCTATGTTGTGCTGTCCATCGAAGTCTTCAGGGGGTGTTTTCAATTCACTCACTACATTCACAGACACATTGGATAAATACAGAAACCATTTTCTATTTAAATTACAAAAATAAATAATAATGAATAAATAAATATTTTATTTTTTTATTCCTTTTTTTTAAAAATTACCCTCCAGTTTGGAGACTCTGTTTCTGTGGATGTCCATCATGACAACAGCAGGGGAAAAGCCACAGTTTACACAGGAGTAACTGTACTCTGTGTTATTCAGTGCCTCAAAGTGACAATAGGCTTGGAAAATGATGTTGACCGCAGGAAACTTTTGGCCCCGAAAACTCTCCAAACAGCTGATCATTCTGGACACTGATACGTGATTCTGTAAAGAAAAACAAAGGGATTCTGTGGGCAGCAACGCTGTGGTCATCCCCCTGGAGGTGGGAGACAATGTGTATGTGGAGCTCATGGCAAAGTTGTTTTTGTATTCCTTATATTTTTTAAGTTGCCTTAATTCTTTAAGTCCTGACATTGCTATATACACACACCTGTAGGTTGTACCGTATATAGAGACAAAGCTCTAGAGTCAAGATGACATGGTCATTAAAGTTGTGAAGACCATCTCGCCATTCCTGGTACCGGTAGTCCATGTGGCATTTGGGGCATCTTTTATTGTAAGTCGAGGTGTCTGCAGTGTGTAGAAGAATAAAATCAGGACATCAAATCAGCAGTATGTGGTCAGTCCATGATGTATTTTACTTACTGTGATTAACACCATTCATGCCGACTATTGTAGCTTTGTCTGTGATGAGAAACCCATCTTCTAATCTGGGATGGCCTAGACAGAGTTTGCATGTTTCTTCAGTAGGAATCAAACATGCAGGATAATCTGTCAGCGCTCTTGGAGCAGTGGCATCTCCAGGAAGAGTTGCAGGTATTTTCTTCTCTGCATAAATGTATCTCACACTTCTCTCCAGCTCTGTGGTAGCGGGATTAGTGTGAGACTGAAATATCTCTTGCATTGATGCAGGCAGGAGATCTTTCCTGGTTTGGAATACGTGCCATTTACCGATGCTCTTATGTGGACATGATTTACGAGGGTTGGTACAGGGGCAATGCCAGGTTTGTTTTTTCAAGTTATATGTGACTATAACTCTGCCAAAGGAGGAGAAACTGCGTATTCTAGGCTCATGAACAGAGAGACAAAGTTGATGTGTGGAACCTCCCAAATCCACCAACACAGAAAAAGGAACATGGTCTTTCTCTGCTGCTTTTAGCCTCAATTTGCAGGTTGCCATCATAGATTGTTCGACAATATGCAGAGACACCAATTCCTCAAGAACCTCTGGCTTAAGAAACTCCTCGCAAGCAATCCTGGTGCAGTAATCCAGCGATCGAATGTGCTCACACAGACTGTAAATTAGCCCACTCTGCTTTGCAAGCAACTGGTACTTGTGACATTCCTCCAACCCGCACTTTATCTGATGATGTTTTCCCCATGTTTTACGCTGTACATGTATCGGCACAGAGAACCCATGAGCAACTCTTTGGACAGCAAATATTCCACGTGTTTCATCAACACAAACGTTTTTAAGATGCGAAGCAGCAGTAATATCCTTTAGCCCTCCATGCTTCCTCTTTATATGGGCACCCAGGTTTTTCTTGTAAAGACGAAGGGAGCAGTGAGGGCACCGCACTAATCTTAAACTTCTGATACCATAAGATGGCAGCGTCATTGTGTCAGGATACGATTCAGCATCCTTGACCGAGGCCTCGGGTGAATGGGCATCTGTGCTTGAGGCCTCTGGTTGTGAAGCTGCGGGAATATCGCTGGATACTGGGGAAGCTACAGGGGAGTGGAGAGAAACTGAGGGTGGAAGCGTATAACAATGGTCTTGTTCTACTACTGATGCATTACACTCCATAGGCTCCTCCAGCAGATTCAACAGGCTTGGGTGAGGCTCTGAGTTGGGTACTGCCAATGTCGTAGCTGGAGGAGGGGGCACAGCTGATGTCGTAGCTGGAGAAGGGGGCACTACTGATGTCATAGATGAAGAAAGGGGCACTACTGATGTCACAGATGGAGAAGGGGGTACTACCGATGTCACAGATGGAGAAGGGGGTACTACCGATGTCACAGATGGAGAAGGGGGTACTACCGATGTCACAGATGGAGAAGGGGGCACCACTGATGTCACAGATGGAGAAGGGGGCACCACTGATGTTGCATGTGGAGAAGGGAGTGCTGGTGATTTTGCAGGTGGAGGGGATACTGCCGATGTTGTTGCTGAAGAAGGGCATTTTGAAATCTCCTGGAAAGCAGCAGTGCAGGGTAGTGATGGCAATAAGAGTGGTTCCGATGTGAGTGACGGAGGTTTATTTTGGCATCCGAGCACATGACTTTCCATATCTTCCCTCCGTATGATTGTTTTTTCACAGTAGGGGCAATGATAATGACCCGTGAGTCTGCATGGCTGATTGCATCTGCAAATTATGTTATCTGCAAGAGGATACAGAGGAACAACATCTGTAACTACAATATTAAATAATTTAAAAATATCTGCAAGTTCTACAGCTAAGACAATCAACTTACCTTTAACATGTAATGCGGTGCTGATATGGCAATCCATGTGTCTCTGGATCTTCTTACTAGTAGTTGGCTTGAATTTGGGACATAGAAGGCAGTGAAACAAAGTCTTGCTGATATTTGAGCACTGTATTTCAAACTGGCCCCCAGGCTTAACTATTGATTGGTGGATCTGAAAAATAGCAATATATTACTTGTATTACAACTCTAGGACACTTTTATAAACAACTTTATTGGAAGAAGAGACGTGCACACACATAGCATTTCTACCGGTATGAACTATAGTCAATTGTATGAACAGATTAAAAACTAGGTACATTATGATGAACTTATAGAGACATTGTAACGTTATGGCTTTGAATGTTGTGTCACCTCAAGACTTGTTAGCTTAACGTTAATGCTAACTATTCCGCCCGCATACATGGGAACAGCTAACGCTAACTACAACAAAGTATAAAAGCGCTTTGAAATGACATGTTTAGCACTGAGAACTCCAGCTCTGATGAGACATTAGTCTAGTTCACAATCACTTACTTTGACCATGATGCTTTGAAGCATCCAATCGCCCAACTTCCATTAAAAATGTAGTTTTACATGTTGCTGCAGGCAAAACGCTCTGTAGTCCCGATTGCAACTGTAATTGAAGTGCGCAAGCGCGATAGCTTACAAGGACCCCTTTAGAGCGGGTGTTGAACACAATGCCTGTATGGAATCAGGCCCTTATTTTAAAAGGTTCCCCCATGGATGTATAATAAGACATACACGGATCAGCCACAGCATTAAGACCACTGACAGGTCAAGTGAATAACATTGATTATCTCGTTACAAATATATATTAGGCAGCAAGTGAACTGTCAGTTCTTGAAATTGATGTGTTGGAAGTAAGGAAAAATAGGGAAGCGTAAGGATCTGAACAACTTTGACAAGGACCAAATTATGATGGCTAGACGACTGGCTCAGAGCATTTCCCAAACGGCAAGTCTTGTGAGCTGTTCCCAGTATGCAGTGGTCCGTACCACTACCTACCAAAAGTGGTCTAAGGAAGGACAACCGGTGAACCGGCGACAGGGTCAAGGCCCAAGGCTCATTGATGCCCATGGGAAATGAAGGCCCTTTGATCCGATCTCACAGAGAGCTATTGTAACACAAATTGCTGAAAAAGTTCATCCTGGCTAGGGTGAGCCAATTCATTCAAAACCCCATCCAAACTACACACCACCTATCCAGTTACCAGACACCACCTATCCAGTCATTCTACCCAGCCGGGTAGCGCAGCGACCCAATTGAACATCGCACACTACTAGGCTGAGGTTGACAAATATTTTTTTTGCACCATTACTTCGAAGGGTAAAAACTGACAAAGACAATCACAATGAATGACAAACAGTTCAAGGTGTAGCCTTGGCCTCCAAATTCCCCAGATCTCAATCCAGTCGAGCAGGCCGATCCACGGAGGCTCCACCTCCAATTTACAGGACTTAAAGGATCTGCTGCTAACATCTTGGTGCCAAATCCCAGAGGACACTTTCAGAGGTCTTGTGGAGTCCATGCCTTGACGGGTCAGAGCTGTATTGGCGGAACGAGGGGGACCTACACAATATTTGGCAGGTGGTTTTAATGTTGTGGCTGATTGGCGTAGGCCAATAATACATCCATGGGTTTATCATGTACCTTGTCAAATCTGTGGACAGTATAGACAATTTCTTGCAAACTGGCTTGTCAAAAAAAATGCCATCTACTCTAAACCTAAAAGTTTGACATGTAGGACAAGATGAAGATGAATAATGTTAATCTAATTTTCTCATCATTCATTGCGTTGATGGGGCAAAAAAACACAATCATATTAAATGTGCTGTTCTATCAATTGTAAAAAAAAATTAGAAAATCTGTCTAAACGTCATGTGAACACATATTTTAACATTGTTGAAAATGCAGTTACATAAAAAAAAAACTCACAGGCACCAGTACTTGTGGATTTTATTGTATTTATTATCTATTGAATATTTTGAATGATACCATTCTTATGTGCATTTTTACCCTCAGTGCACATAACCACACTTAGTAGCTATTTTTTGTATAACTGCACAAGAAATATTTCTACATGAAATTTATTTTATTTCCTAATTCACAGTTTGTTTGATTAATTGCATTAACAGTATATAATTTGTTTTTCTTGTATGTGAATCATTTTTATAGTGTCACAAATCCCCTTCCCAATTAGCAGTATGAATAATGTAAGATATTTATCTTATCGTAAAAGCATTAGGAGCCAGGCAGATAGTTGTTTGAATCACATGGTGAAGAGCAGAAAACCACTGAAGGTGTTGTAGTTCATGCTATCATCATAGACTACCCTGTTTGCCATGAGCTCCACATACACATTGTCTCCCACCTCCAGGGGGATGACCACAGCGTTGCTGCCCATGTCATTCATGTCAGACCCAGATGTGTCCCAGACAGATGTCAGCCTCACACCGTTCTTCATGAGGCTCACAACAGAGTTGGCAACAGGATTGAGGTTGTTGAACATTGAGAATCGAAAGAAGTACATTCCTTTGACCATTGCTGTGAAAATGCCTGTCAAAAAAAGGAGAATGGTTTACATTCAATGAGTTCTTATTTGTCTTTCTCCCTCTCTCCTTCTATGTTTTTCTCTGTCGGGTACACTACCTGTTGAAGGATTGTAGCTACTGCCAGTGTTGGAGAAGACCCTCTTATACTGCAGTGGGGTACCAGTAGAGAAAGGCCCAGTGTTTCCAGAGCCAGAATCCCTAAGAGCTGCAGAAAAGGCCACCTGAGGCGTACCTTGGAGCATCACATTAGCACAAACAAATCAGAGGTTAGTGAAGTGATCAGGGAAGAATTATATCTCCTTATTATAACCCATTAAATACATATTATGCTATATTTTACCTCCAATCAGGCTCCGCAGCTCCAGGACTTCTTTCTCAGTGTTTTGCAACTTAGTCTCCAGGAGTATTATTTTTTCCTCCATGTTTGCTACTTTCTCTCCCACTGCCCCCAGGGTTTGAGTTATGGAAGTGAGGGAGCAGATATCAGAGCAGCTGGCTGATCCTGGGCACTGACAGAACTTGTCATTGTTTCCGCTGACTTGTGGTTCGCATAGACAGCAGCTGAACGCAAGAATCAGGACTGCAATCCTCTTCATCCTTGTGGTTTTGAAATCTCTGCTTCAATGCAGTCTTTCTCTTTCAAGTCTACCCCCTTTTATATCCTACCTGACATTGTGCAAAACAAGAAACACCAGTTTTAGGAAACGCCCATTAAAAAAAAATAACACTACCTCTTTATTCTCTCTTAGTCAAAGCCAAAGTCCAAAAGGTGATTAATGACAGTTATACAGCATGTTATTGGCAAAGCTTACAAAGTTCTTTATTGGTCTGAAGTAATAAAACACTGCATACAGCAAGTTTAAAGAGATTTAAAAGGTTGATATTGATTAAACACACTTGTTAAAACAGGCCATTTTGCAATTTGTTAACCCTGCCCCATGACTGCACTCTGGTTAATAGGGAACTAAAAAATCTACAGGTAAGTACAGTCATGATACAAGCCTTGCCAAAGATAATCAAAACATATATCATATCTGCAACCAGTGTAGGGTAGCTGAAATTGGGGAGACGGGTTATGTAATGATGCTATCGTGTGTGTTAAATATGTTTTGAGTTTCTGATTAATTTCAGCATTTAAATTACTTAAAAGGTGTTTTGGTTGTACTCGGCTTCATGTTGATTACTCGTGCTCATTTGCCATATACTGACAGTGGTTTTTTTTAATACAAAAGTCTTGTTCCATGCTGACTCTTACTTGGAATGAGTTTAACTCAGATTGTTGATTCAGTGAATCAACAGTTGCTGATTATCTGCTCAAGGCAGGAATGCTGTATTTGAGAAAGCTTTCTGAAAGTCAATGGTTCAAGTGAAGTGGTGCTAATTATTGCCTCTATCACTAGAATCATATACTTTTCCTTTTGTCTCAGAATAACAATGCAAGATAAAAACAAACACAAAGACATGTTGGGGTGACTGACAGATGTACACCCTTCTTATTTCCAATTCATATACTGTATATATTTACATATTGGTCTTTCTCCATATATATACATACACCCCACACCTGGTGGTAATCCACAATCAGTGACATCATCAGCAAGTTACAAGGGTATAGTTGAAAATTATTTATGTAGTTTGATTCATATTGTCAGGCAATATTACCAGGATTAGTGCTTTTGCTCCTATAGATGAGGTTTGTCCCTCTTGTGGAAGGAGATCAAACCATGGATGATTCTGTGGCAATGAGTGTTGCAAAAGCAACTGAGCTTGTCCTGTCCTTTCAGTTTGTACTCTGGTCATGAGTTGTTTGGAATGTAAAATAAGCACCAGCTGTTCTTGTCGTTTCGCAACATGAAAACAGACCATCGCCACCAACGAGTAAAGAGAGTTATTCTCAGAAGCTGAATAACTGAGTGGCCAACCAAAACAAGTAAGCAGTGACAGATACGATCCACTACACTGGAAATCCTTGCTTGTGTCTTAAAGTCACTTGGGTCACTGTCACTGTGATCCACTGCAAAATTCTCTCTCTCAAAAAAAAAAAAGGAAAACAGTATTTTTAAAAAAAAGTGCAACAAATGACGCTTAGACATGTTTACAAAAATACAAGAGCTTTTTAATTCCACTGACATAAAAATCCTAGACAAGAAAAAGCTCTTGTGATGTTTCAGCACTGAGCAGGAGTCACTTGTAAATTAACTAATTTTGAAAGACATTTGTGTTCAACATGATAATTTGAAACCATGCATTTATTCCTATTCATAAAATAAATATATATGTACAAGAGAGTAAATAAATGTGTTTGTGGCTTATAAATATATAGTTTTAAGTATATTCCACGTGCATGTCAACTCAAAAATAAGATATGAGTGAGTGCAAAAAAGAAGATCCAGTCTCCTGTGTAAGACAAGTGTTAACAGTAGGTAAGGGTTTGGTTAAAGTGGATGTGGATGAAGGGGAGGTCAAAAGTGTCGCCCCTCATGTCGAGCGCCTCCTCAGCGACGCCTCCTGCTGGTTCCTGTAAAGTGTCGCTGCCCGTGACTCAAAGGCCCTGACCATCTTCTTAATCACTTCATCAAAGAATACGCTGGCCAGCTGAGAGTGCAGAAGAGACTTGAACTCAAACGACACCTACAGAGGACACAGGAGGGGACAATCATGTTAGCTAACTGTTTGTGAGACTCTTTGCTAATTAAACTGTAACTTTAAAGAATACAGACCTAGACCTTCTGTGCTTACTACTTAAAAATAATAAAAATGTACATTTGACAAGAGATGAAAATTGCAGATCACTAAAATCAAAACCAAGATGCCTTCAAAGTCATTTTTTTGACAGTCAGACTTTCCTTCCAGTAAATGTGTTTATTAATAATCAGAGACACAGCTTCCCTTATTTAACATGTTCCACTGAAATCCAACCACTTCCTGGCTGACCCTGACACAATCTGAGCCAACATTAAGGTCAAACTCCTGTCAGCAGCTCTTTAACACCGTTTCCTGTCACAACAGCTATTTCGGGCCTCCAAGGACACCAGCATGCTGCTCAAGACTAAATTTAGAGCATAATGAGATTTTACTCAACACTTCCTTTCAGTCGATAATCTATTTACAACAGTACAAGAACAAAGTCTTGGAATTAGTCTCTCTTTAAGCATGCTATAAGTCCCATGGGCAAGTCATTCTTCTGTGAATCTCATGGATTCACTATCCCTGATGTTTTATTCCTTTGAATGTTTACATTATTCTATTTTTAATTGCAGGATTCTACTTTTTCCCCCATCTGTCCATCTCTCAAATTTGGCT
The DNA here is from genome assembly GCA_038419695.1 of Scomberomorus guttatus. NCBI lineage: Eukaryota > Metazoa > Chordata > Actinopteri > Scombriformes > Scombridae > Scomberomorus > Scomberomorus guttatus. Next base: position 3,872,760 of record CM076459.1, read on the forward strand.
GCTTCAAAAACTCAATTTCCTCATGGCTGTCGGAGTCAAGTTTACACACTTACATAGAAATCCACTTTGCAGGAGTCCGGTTGATCTTTGTGTCCAGGGGCAAACCTCCATATTGTTTCAAGATGGTTGAAGAGGGATCCATCAGTACACAAGGCCTGTTTAAAAAAGAAAGATTCTGTTCATCAATGACTACCATTAACATAGTTTAAAGTCACAAAGAAGTGATATTTCCTTAGAGTGAGGACATTTTAGGGTGGAACAGGGTCACCTGAAACTAAGAATTATTGTGTTTTCGTTATCTTAATATGAGCCCTTCATATATACATAGGGAGTGGGTCACGAGTTTCTGTTTCCTAGGATGGCGACTGAATTTTCTGTGAAGACCCGCCCTGACACTGCCTCTGATTGGCTCTGACCCTGATATTTTTACCCTAACCATCCCACTCCTCATGCCTAAACCTAACCAACGAAGGTAATGAGTACTAGCCAATCAGATGCAGAGTGAGGCAAAGTAGGATGGGTCATTCCGTCGCCATCCTCGGAAAAAAAAAAAAAAAAACTGCAAGTGGGTCCTCTTCCATGGAACCCGCCATGTTGCACCACCATGTTTCTACAGTACAGCCCAGAACAGATAAACCAAACACTGGCTCTAGAGAGGGCCTTTCGCAGTTTTTGTGAGTTTCACAGCCACAGTAGTTTGCAGGATGGCGAGAAGTAGTAAATATAACTCCAAACACCGATGGCTCCACAGAAACAACGGATGACAGCACTGACAAGATGTTTGTGTTTTGTGTTGTGTTTGTGTGATCTGCTTACTGTTCGAAAGATTTTTTTGTCTTAAATTGAGGTTTTTCAACAAGTACAAGAAGTGGGTTTTCATTAAATAAAAAAAAAAAGTATTTGAGTGAGTGAGTGAGTTTCTGGAACTACCAACACAAGGACTTACCCTAACTTGGTGGTTTGGGATGACGGTAACCTCAGAGGTGTAACGCTCCACGATGGGGGGGAAACCTATTTCGAGCTCCGCCCGGATGTCACCGTTTCGTCCCTTCATGACCCGAGACTTCTTGCACCAAGGAACAAAGTGCTGGTAGTGGTCCACACTGGCCACCACATTGTACATCTGCTCTGGAGTATACCTGAACACACAGTTACATGAAGACAGAGGCACATCCTAAGAGGTCTTGTTGCATTTTGATATAGAGTTATGAATTTTATTCTGAACGTTGTTTTCTACAGTATCTAATGTTTTAGTTTAAGTGTATTAATTTTATTTAAACTTTATTTTATGTACTTTTGTCCATTTAAGGTAATATATAATGCTCCTAACTGCTACATGTATGACATTTTAAGTTTAAAATCATGTGTTTGATGTAGGTTTCTTTTTAAAACACAAAAGTACTGTGGCTAAAATTCACTCTTAATGTTACCCCCACACAAGAACAAAAGGATGTTTCCATTTCTTTTATTAACTGTTATGAATAAACACACTACTTTCAGTTAAGTTTTGGTTATTTTGGGGATTACGGTCTTCTGATTTCACTGGTTTCCAGCATGTTAGATAATATATTGTGGGACTCACCCTAATGTCCGGCACTCAGTGTACTCCATTCTGCGGGCGCTGATGGGAGCAGCCAGGTTGATGAAGCTGCGGCTGGGTGTGTTGACAGGAGCGGTGTGGCAGAGGGGCAGGCTGGCCCTCCTCACTGCCAGGGCCCCGCAGGAGCCCATGTGTCTGGGGGGGAGGAAATGTATGGGAACACATAAATTAATTTGTGAGAGATATAAAAAAAAACATCCCAGGTTTACACAGTGAGGGATCCCATGAGTTTGTGATGCATTCTGAATAACAAAAATATATCCGGTAATCTGAAGAATATTAAGTTGAACATCCAAATTATGATAGCTGCATGACTAAAAACATGCAGAGTTGAACTACAGTCAGTGTGTCGCCTACCTGTTGGCATCTCTGAGGGAAAATCCCACTATCACTCACCTGACATTTGCTCTTTTAAGGTTTCCTCGCACGAGCTTTAAGGAGTGGGCTTCAGACATCTCCAGCAGTGTCTTGAGGAGAAGAGGAGACGTTTTGTTGGCCATGGCGATATTTACGATAAAAACTAACAGGTTGTTTTAGGAGAGATATCGGTGTCTGCACCTCAGCAGCAGCAGCAACAAACCGGCTTTGCTCCGACTGATGAGTCGCTTGCTCTCCCAATAAGGACAGTAGTGACGTAACGGCGTCTTTGTCTCTGGCCAATCAGAGAGAGGTTGATAAAGTTTTTTTTTAAAATGACCTCCTTATAAATTATTCTAAATCATTGGTGAATCGTAAACGTTTTTGGTGATGTATAAATTCCGAAATTAAAAAAAAAAAGATTTTTAGAGGATTTATTGGTTTGAAGGACTGATGTAGTGGCCAAATTAGACAATGGGACACTATATTTTAGGTGTTTTTGGTGGATTGTGTGTGTATTTACGGGTCTTATTAACATCTAGACATTTGTAAAAGTACTGTAAGTGTACAAGTTTTTGTTTTTGTAAACCACTTTATAACTTGTTTTGGCACTTTCCAAATAAATGTATTGAGACAAACAGATGGATTTCCTTTAGACCAGTGGTTCTCAAACCTTTTCACATCAAGGACCCCTAAACTGACACAAATTAGACCGCGGACCCCCATCTGATAAGATTTTTGCTTTTAGATGTTTTATTACAGAAAGTGTATGAAACCCATGACCAAAATAGTCATACAGCCTGTCATTGTGTTCTTTATTGATGGAATTATAGTGAAAATAAATTATCCCCCTTTTTTCAGGGGACCCCCTGGAACCCCGTTAAGGACCCCTGGGGGTCCCCGGATCCCACTTTGAGAAACACTGCTTTAGACCAAACACTGATATCAAATAGTTTACATGAAAATGTTTGTGAAGTCGTGGTTTATACAGTATGGCTCATGCAACCATGTGATGTACAGGACTGTCACACAAAAATAAATGATGTGGAAATACAGATTCGTTGTAAACATGAGTCATTTGTGATTGAACAAGTGAAAATATTTGACAGCAGAGTTCACAGGATTTTGAGAGGGGCAAACCAAAGTCTAAATGATACTGAGCTACTGAGTAATGTGAACAGCAAGCACATGTTTGGCACATGATAAAACCTGGACTTTGGTGCTACATCTGGGATAAAAGTCATCATCTGCATTCAAATTAAATGGAGTAATGCTGCAGAGTAGCGATAAAAAGATGAACAAACAGCAGCATTCTAATACACAGACTAAATTAAAATGTTTACATTGTGTTAATAGAAAACTAAGTTTAATTTTCATATGTTTTTACCTAACTCATTATACTGATCCACATACAGGCTCTAAGAGGCTGACATCCATCATTTTTGCTGTATTAAGTGGCTGTGCGGTAACACAGCCAGAACTGGTAGTGCAGGATTGGGCTGGAATTAGGGCACCTGATCAGAGAGGGATTTTAGGACCTCAGTCAATCCAAAGATAGGCCGGAAATGTAACTAGTAGATGTACAGACAAGCTCAAATGTCCCAGGTTATAAGAGAACAGACTCAAGGGCTTAAATGGGGCAGGTGGATCCAAAAGTTACACAGGGAATTGGATTCTGTACAAGTTGGCACTCATTCGGTCTTTGATCCTTGAACTTTGGTTCAAAAGCCCAACTGAGGCAGTGTAACTTCCCTCCTAACCTCCTAACAATTTACAATGATTCTGTAAGATTGTTTTTGACAGTATTTACACTTCTATTTAAATAGAAAGCTACTACAGCTCATTTTCTCTTTCTATCTTGAATTATGATATTTCTATTAGATTTTTTGTTGTTTCTTTTTTTTTTCTTTTCTTGATTTGTTTTCACAGGACATTCTCCAAATTCACCAAACTGCTGCTGGTGTCATGTCATTGTATTGATTGATTTTCAGGTCACTTGCCTTTTGTACAGTGTCATTGCAGCTGAAATATCAGCTTGTCTAGTTAGGTGAGAAAGGTGACTAAATACCAGAGACACAGTATTCTTTTGCATATCTATGCATACTGTGTATGCATACACGCCCCACAAGCTCTGCAGCAAGAGAGGAGCACATTGAACAGCGCACACAAACATTTTATACGTTCAGCCTCCGCCCAACACAACCGTTGACACAAGCACCTTGTGTGCAGTCACACTTCTTTGTCTGCAGACACCTGTTTCCTGCAAGATAATCAATATGAATTCCATATATGGTGCCATGCCTGTCTTGTACAGCTTGCAGTTCAAAGCTCATCGTGTATCATGCACTTCAGATAACCTTTTCTTCTTTCCTAACAGATGACACACTTTTTTCATTTATGTAAACAGGGTGCGAGGCATCTCAGTGAGACATCTTACTTAAAACAGGACAATGTGGGTACAGTATATAAAAGGTCAAAAGATCACGGTTGCATCACGTTCTTTTAAAGGCAAAATTGATCGGTTGAATACACTTCTACACTGGATTAATGATCATCAAAGTATTAATACATTAATATAGTAATTTATCCAACAGTAGACTTCTAATATTTTTCTTCCACAACAGACATATTGGTGTATGTATGGTATCTATATATTTCTCTTTATTAGTGTGTTTGCTGCAAGCAAGTTATCCCATTTGCTTTCCTCATTTAAGCACACAAAAAAGTGAAATAAAATATAATTCAATTCACCCGTCTCAGTGGCATAACGACATTAAGTTGAATTCCAAATTCTATTTCGCACTCAGGTTTACTTTGGTGATTGACTCAAAAAAGCTAAAGAATCATGCAATTTTTTTGTTCTGTTTTATTTTGAACAGTAATTTCTATTCGCTCATCTCAGCTTAATTTCATTCTTACAAAGTGTGAAATTCTGGGTTCAATTTAATTTAAACTTTTTTTGCTTAATGAAAAGATTATTACATGACTTGGGTCCTGAAAATTATTTACAAGTTACATAAAGTGAGCATATTGGTGGTGGTATCTTACATTTATGGAGGAGCAGGAGTTGTCTGGGATTAGCTATGCTGGGGTCTATTTTGGATACTATTTGGATATATTGGTTTAGACTCAGCACATATAGTGACACATCAGGTTATATGGTACCCTCTATAGTTCACCATTTTTCATATCCACAACTTTACTCAGGACCTTACATGATGGGTGATTTCAGACTTATCACCTGGGATGTTCAGGCAATTGGTAATGTAATTAAAAGGAAAAAAATCAAACTCACTTTAAAAAGCAGAACCCTTCTATAGCAATGCTTCTCTGTATTTAGATTTCAAGTTAGCGAGACAGCGTTCTCCCTATCAGTTAAGGTTTAGATCTCAAAAACTATAACTCCTACGGAGTAAATATGTTTACATTTTGAAAGAGAGGAGGATTGTGGCGACTAAAAGTAGCTTAAAATGGAAGTACTCAGATTAAGTTCCTCAAATTGTACCTGAATAAATGTACTTAAGTACATTAGAAAACTTTCAAACTCGTTGGATATTGAAGTGTTGCAGGAGGAAAGCCAAACTCTCACATGCTCCCTCTATTGCAAATTTACTGGCACAGTACACCTCATTAAAAGGGAGACCTGTGACAGAGCATGAAGTGCCAAGATGGGGGCTGTTTTGGAAATTTCATGCAGGCAGCAAGCATCAACGTGATTTTCTTACATGATTTCCATCAAACCATCACGAAAATTGCACGTGCGGAACACTGTTGACATTCATACTGCTCAACCATTTGCTTGTGTCACCATGAAGCTCTGCAGTGCTGCTGGTGACCAGAATGCAGCTCTGACCCTGAGCCAGGAAGGCCTAAATACTCTGGACGGTACCCAGGAGGCTGACCTCCAGAATCTGCCTCATCGAGTCCAAGGACTGGATCTCCAGCGGCCCCATCAAACCCACACCAGCATTACACACTGCATGCACTGAAGGAAAGCTCATTAACACGCACAAATTATAGTCCTAATCAGAACACACTGACATACCCGGGATGTCCACTCGTTTCTCCACATCTCTGTCCCTCACATCCAGGATGGACTGTCGGTCAATTACATCCATCTGGAGTATGTCCAAGGTGTTCTTGTGCAGGCCTTTCACACACTCTGAAATATGCTCCTTCTTGTCCAGATTTCTAGAATAGACAGGGACACACACATCGGACTCAAATGTTTTATCGAACTCTAAAAAAACCAACATTCAAATTATCTGTTGCAGAATATATGTGGAAAGGAAGTCAGATGGGCTGCAGTGTCATGCCCAGTTTGTGTAGTAGTGTAGTGTCACATAATGCAGACAGTTTAATCACTGCATACTGTACAGTGTCTCAGTGGGCTTCAAAGGTCCTTAACATCTACAGGTCCTGACCCAGTGCAAGCTTTCTAAGAAGACACCTTCACACAGCCAGGCTGAGACTGATCCCCCGCGGGGCAGCCTGTGATCAACACCATCTTTTTGTCCATGGAGCCTGGCCCATCGACTTCTATAGAGAGCAGCTGGTGCAAATTGAGGAAGACACCTTGAAATGAGCCAGAGGATAAGATAGATGATGGGAAAACGCTTCTCTGTGTTTTCACATCTTTTGCTATTGCAAGGACAGTCAATCTTAAACATCTTCCAGTTATCTGCCAGCTGGAGTCCTCCCAATGTTTATCATGTTCTTGTTAGTAAAGTTATTTTTTTTTCCATTGAGACATAGAAAACACCATGGATGTCTTGTGACATAAAGGATCAATAATAGTGTAAATGTATTTTTGTAGGTGTAGATAAGCTTTCTGTGACTGCTGTGAGGTGGCATGGCCTTTTTTTATTTTTAAGCTAGTTATCTTTTGAAAATAAGGACATTTCCTAGAAAAACCTGGCACACAATGTAATGTACTTGTTTGTCCTTTGAACGGCATTAGTGACATTAGCACCAGGTGGCAGTAAAACATCGCAATATCAGTCCTGTAGAACAAAGCCACGCTGACCTGAGTGCTCCATTGACCACATCATGACAAAATATCCTGGAAATAGTCAGCAAGAAGCACAATGGGTTTGAGTTCAAAGGATCTAGGAAGAAAATGGCCGTGTGTTGTTCTCATAAGATCTCTGATTTGATGATGTGCTCTTTTCCCAGGCTTGTGTTGAAAAAAATTCAGATTTCAGATAAGTCTAATATAAGGATTGTCATATACTGATGCCATCAAGCTCTGTTAGTTTTGATTAAAGTAGTCAGACCATACAGCAATGCCTTTAATATTATTTGAATGTATGAATAAAAGCATCTCAGTTCAAAGGTCTACTTATTCTGACCTCTTGTACATCTTCATCAGCTGATGAAAGCTCAGAAAAAGTTAGTAAGTGTTCCTATAAGTTGAGAGTATTTTCCAACACACACTGTTCCCAAAGTCAAGAATGAACTTCCATGCTCAAAATGCTCAAATCTTAGCCTTTGACACAGGAAAGAAAGTTCCGGCAAGTCATTGATTTCAGGATACGGAGTCTCAAGTGCTAAACTTTTCAGATACTTTTCAGTGTCTAAATTAATCTTGTTAAGTCATCTGTGAGCAGAATCGTTTGGATTTAGGCATTTCAAACAAAGACCTTGCATATCAAATGTAGTTGCGCTGAGAGGAAAGTAAGGGAAAACTTGACCCATTTTAAAGTAAAAAATTCTAACCAGAGCCCAGAAGTATCTGTTAGTCAGTACAAGTAATGCATTGTGCAAGTTCTTAGCAGTGGAAACTATTATGATCAAGGGACGACATACCACTCCATGTGTGAGTTTTCACTAGGTGGAGACAAAACCTCAGGTACAAACCAGTCAGCTATCAGAGTCTGCTTTTCTTTCAACCATAGCCTGGTTCTTTGTGCTTTGATACGGATATCTAGCTTATTAAAATGTGTTAAGTCTAGTAATCGTGAACATAGCATCTTCCTATTATAAGCTATCAAGAAAGACTTAGCACGTTACTGGGTTTGGATGAATTATTGGGTGAAAGAAGTGCTCAATGTACTCATTCTCAGGAAATGTCATATAGTGTGTAGAATATGCAAGATTCAACTTTTAAGATTTTTTGCATGAAAGTTGACCCAGAGTCAGTATTTATGTTGATATTGTGAACAAGCCTCATACCCTGTAATTTCTTTGAGGCATTCTCCTGGTTCTCTCCTATTCACTTTTTTCTTCCTCTTTCTTTGTTGCCACCTTGTTTCTGCATTTTATCTAGTTACAATCCCGTGCGCATTGATTTTCCTGCTGAGTTTCTGTCTGGTTTAAAGAACTTGGGTCTTTATACAACATTTCAGCAGCCTGATTCGAAATAATTTCTTCTACTGATGGGAGCAAACCAAGTAGGAATTTCCTGCCATTTTGTTGCGTTCCTCCCCTTGAGATGGCATCAGCTTGGCTGCTGTCCCAGAGTCTGTGGGACAGATAACAGCAGGCCATGAACCTCTTTCAAATATCTACAACTCCCAGACATTGTTAAAAATCTTGAACTGCTGGACCTCAGATATTACTGAGTTTTATTACTGTTTTATGGTACGTGCATACACTCATCTTTTTTTATACCTGCTTATCCTGTTCAGGGTTATGTGAAACTTTGTCATATGCATGTTGCTTTGTTACTGTTCTTGTAGAGGAGGTGGTGAAGCACATCCATGTGTGCAATTGCTTTAACTTTAGTGAAACAACAAATGCTAGTGAAACAAATTTAACTTCCATGATTGTTATATTCAGAATCACACAAGTTCTGTATTGAGCTTCACTCGTGCACAGTCAAGCAAATCATCACACAGACTTGTTTGTGCTGCACTTCATCCATTAGTTTTCTCTGAATTCATTCTAGCATCATGGTACAGTCTATGGTCCATAGTCTGATTCGGACAGCTTCCTGCTACACATGGCCTACAGTCTCCCTGTGGTCCAATAATTACCAAGAGAAGGTCGAGTGGAGGTGCACAGTGGTCTGGAAAAGCAGTTAAAACACCTCCTGGACATGATTGGCCCACAGCCCTGCAAGTAAACAGTCTTCTGAAGATCTTATAGCTGTTCAGGGCATGAGCGACATCTCACGTGCACACCTGTGTGTCTTTGTGGCATTCCTGGAAGAAATAGAAAAGTGTTTGTTGGAAGTGGTGGCGGCAGCAGGCCTGCCTCGTGCTCAAGGGGGAAATACATGTGATGGAGCAATAATTCTGGACTGTGACTGCAGTACAAACAGTGAACGAGGTATCTGCTACTGCTTCAGGACAAAAAGGGTAACAGCTCCGTGGTGTCAGTCCATTCATATGCTCACCCTGTGGAGGACAGCTAGTCACATTAGGCTGTGCTATTCCAGGGCAGACACACATAGTGAGAGCATGGTGCAGACACTGCAGACACTGTACTACTGCACAGTGGCTGCAGGAGCAGATGTACTCGACAGGATGTCCCATGTGAGAGTGATGAGCAGAAGTGAAACAGCTGAAGATGTCTTGTGGTGGATGTGGTGATGCTGAAATGTCACGCTATACCTGCCACATAAGTGAAATGAGGCAAATTTGATTTGAGTTGAACTGAATTATTCAGAACTTCTCAGAGATGTTGATTCACCGGGACAAGATAAAACTGTTTGATGCCCTTTTCTTGAAGCTGATAGATCAAATTAGTCTCAGTTATTAGTCTCAGAAAAGGATGATGTTTGTCATTCATATGATTAGCTGATGTGATAAGTCAAGGTAGGGGTTCTCCCAGTAAGAGGAATAAGAAAAGGGCTTACGTAGAAATAATGCCTATTTTTGACTTTGAAATTAGGTTATACATGATAAGGTGATCATATCTGGAGCTAAATGTTTCCATGTGCAGCAGGGATGCTGACAGCATTGCTGAGGCTTTATTGACTGTGCTGTGAAGGTGCTCCATAATATCATGTATTTTAAATGTGTTGTTGAAAATAATCCAAATGTGAGACACAATTCCCAAGATACTCTACATGATTAGTCACATGATACGATACACTGCAATACAGTAACGGCCATGTTTTTTTAATATATCTCAGAGACACTGTGACTTTGTGTCTTATGCAGCTCAGATTACCCTTCGCTTTGTTGAGTAAAACACCCTTCCACTCTTATTTTTTTATTCTTAAGTCAGTGAAAATGATTTCCATAAAACTGACAGACAGAAGAACAACCTGGGACATAAATTTTAATATTTTGATTTGTGTTTTATAATTATGTCTGGTGTTGTTCCCATGCCAATAAATTCATGTTACTCCAGCATTCCCATCTGATATCAAATTATTTCATCTCTACCTGTATGAGGAGTTTTGTTTCACTTTGTAAAACCACCATTTGAAGGCTTTGGTCTAGACTTGATGGATTTTATGATTATGCGTCTGCATCTGATGAGGTTGAGTTACTCCGTGTCTGTGACCTCTTCTTGCCTCTCTTCTCAACTCGCAGTGGATACATTTAATCCATATCTTTTTCTTCAGCCAGTGGCTCTAATCATTCATCAAAGTCTGCAATCCCTCAACTCTTTCACTTAAAAAAAAAATGATTCGCCTGGAGACTTGTTATTTCTGGTGTCTCTCCAGAGTTTCTTCTATTTCACTATTGTATGTTTGCATGTATCTCTTTGCTCACAGTTATAGTAAAATTCCAAAATAAACTCTGGACATTTGAGGGAGGTTCTGTGCTTGTGTGTGTTGCAGTTGGAGCTCTTATATTAGATGTTGCAGGCATTTTGTGGTAAAAATAGAAAGTATCCCCTGCTCTGCAAAACCCATCTGGACAACTATAAGTGGGGAGAGAGATCGAAAGAATTCCTTCCTCTAAGAATTTAATCCAGGATGATAAAAACCCAAACCGAGAAGCTATAACTTTATACGCCTGCTTATAAACCACCGACTGATGAGAGATGTGGCTCCGACAAATCATTCTGTTCTGACGACCATGGAGAATATGGTAGGTTTATTTCAATAAAGAGTAAAGAGAGAGCCTGAGAAATGCACAGTGCATTTTTCACAAGGTAATATGGAGGGAGTCGGGCTCTCTCCTTTCTGGTAAAATCATCACGGGTGAAACAGGAGAGGGCGTGTGGAAAGTATGAATGGTGCTGAACACACACATACAGAGGCAGGATCAGCACATTTTCAAGTCCTAATCTACAAAAGAGAAAGAGAAGTGCAGTCTGTCCGACAGCATTATTAAGGTGAAAGCTGCAAACTCATAATTCACTGTGTTTTGTGTAACAACAGGACCAAGACAGAAAAGAACAAATAAATAGTCATCAATATTTCAAGTGCAAGAACATTGCAATCTTGCTGTGGGTTCAGTGGGGGTGTCTGGTCAAACCTCCATCCCAGAGGTCACTTGGATCCTGTCATGGGAGCAGGTTAGAGCATCATATTTTATACATATATATTTTCCCAGAGGTTTTGATATATGGGATGATGCAGGGGTTATGGCGGCCAGCTGGATATGAGCCTTTACGTCAGCTGTAACCCTCGGGGGCCATTGCCTGACCTGCCGGTTCGGCATTCCACAGGACTAGTTTGTGTACAAAACCTCAGAGCTCCAGGAAATAGCAGGGATTGTGTCATGGGAAATGTCCCTTCTGTCTTGATTCGACCACTCAAGGCATTCTTTCTCGCTGTTATATTGGGGACATCCTGTTCCTGCTCGTTTCTGGGCCTTCAGGCACTTAAGTCTGTCCTGGAACTAGACCTGACTTGTATTTAGCTCAGAACACTGATATCTTAGTCACGACTTAAGCGGGAGGTCAAAGCAGGACAGTTTCAGTGTGTATGCATTCCTCCTGCAGCTGCAAAATCACCGAGACTTTTGTTAGATTGACAGGCACAAACATATCTGAACAATGTATCGGCGGCTTGTTCCATTGCAAGATCCGGGTCGTTAGATAACATACACAGGAAAATTTAGACAGTCTGAGTGCAGATCTCATCAGTAAAGGTCTGCTGGGTCCCTGGTCTGGCTGGGAAAATACAATTTGGGCAGCTTCAAGGTCTCAGTGGTTGAATGTTAAACAGGAAGGGACTCTAAACGTTAAATAAAAAAATAGAAAATATATTTTTCTTGAACATCGGGTGGCTGTATTTGTATTTTTTCAGTTTTGACTGTGAAGCTATTCAGTAACACACATTCCAATGTTTTATCCTTTCTTTCTTGGCTCGCTGTCTCTTTGCTCGAGGTACAGCAGGCAGAGACTGCCAGGCACTCCATGCATCAGTACCTCACCTGTGAAATAAAGTGATGGGTGGTGTGTTGGGGCATGGCAAGTGACTCAGCCATGCTGGTATTTACCCAATATCAAATGGAGTTCTCGGCAGTAATGGCAGACATGTTTTCGCACTACCACTCTCACTTGGCACAGTTCACACAACTAATTCTTTTTGCCCTCACAGTTTTCTCTTCCTCTTTCTTTTTTTTTTCTCAGTGCCCCAGTCTCTCTTTTTTTTTGCCTGATTCACTTCTACATAATGCTTCTCTCTCGGTGTGCATTTTTGCCTTCCCACAGACACTGATGCAATCAATGGTGCACTCCACCTACCACCTGGTCACCTGGATACCCTCTGTTTACAGGTGTGTCTGTACACATTGTAACTAAGTGTGCAGACATAACATGAGGCATTGTGTTAGCATGCATGACAGTAAGTGGCAAGCCTTCCTTCACAGACCTTCCCACAAACATAAACACCTTTTTTTTTTAAACTGCAAAAACTGTCATTTGCATTGTCACAGTCACCCGTGCCTCTGCCTCTATTTTTCTGAAGCTCTTTCCTGCGTTCTCATGTGCAAATGTTTACCAAACCCATTTCCTCTGCCTCTCAAATGCATACATGCATTCACACAAAGGAGATTAGCATGCTTTGCAGTTAAGATATGCAACGTTTAGACCTGAATAATCGCCTGAACTTTCAGGTCACACAAGCCAAGAACACAATGACATCAAGTTTTACACCTGTGGCATGCAAACCTGCTACATGCCTATCACAGTGAGAGCATTTTCTCTAATTGACGCATTTAGAGGATCATATTTCCTCAGTGGCCTTTGTCATCTGCTCTCAGCACAGGCCCGGTATGCCCCACACTCCCACAGTTGAGAGCTAATCCTTGTTATTACCTCAACAAATACTTATCTCACACGCCAGAATAGAAAGAAATGATGCCTGTCTTCATTTCATGCATACCTGTTCTAGTTTGTCATTGTTTTTTTTTTTTCTCCTGACACTGTGGTGTTCTCACTGGTTGTGTTTATGCAATGTTATGCATGTTTGAAAAGCCTTGCCTAGTAATAAAAAACTAAAATGAAACTCACCTCATCTCTCTCACATAACACTTAAGAGTATCTGCGTAACGTCTTTGTATGAGTTGTTTTCTGTTTAACTTTCCTGCTGTGGTTCTTGTCTATTTCAGTTGGTCTCTGGTCAGACAATAACCCTTTTTATGACTCAAGGACATTTTTAAGCGGTTTAAAGTGAGAAGTCCCGTTTCAGATACCCAGATGTCTGTCTGTAGCTAAATTTCATGTGACAACACATTACTGTGCCTTGATTAATTTTTAGTAGGTTAAGACGTCAATGTATAGAAGCCTGATGATGACTTCAGCAAAGCCTAATGATACACCAGATACACACACAACCGAAAGCCTACAGTTTTAAATTAGGAGAAACACCATATTCATTTGATGGAGGGTCATAAGAAAGAAGAAGTTAATATACTATATGCTCTAGGTTGCTTTAAGACATTCTATATTTTACTTGCATGGTAATCATCTCTTCCTTTTTCTCTCTTCTTCTGCTGGAGGGCTTTCAGTGTCTTGCTCAAAAACACCACTGAAGTGTGAATACTTGCTGACAGCTTGACTTGAATGTAGGCGTTTGAAGGCGCTGTGTGGTTTCCCAATACATTTTCACCCTGCTGCATAACTTCTATTCAAATTTCCATTTGTTGTTTTGTTGTTAGGTCCAGAAATTAGAATATACTGCTGTTAGTAGTAGTGAAAGTAAAAGTCAAACACCATTATTGCTGATATGCCTCTTAAAGAGAGAGAGAGATTTATTTATTATCACTGGGATTTTTAAAAAAATTCCAAATAAACAAGGGTTTATCTAAATTTACTTATTCAACACACCTCCTAGTCTGAGCTAATGATGCACATTCAAAACATTCCTAAGGACCATCTGGCTCTTATCACCTCTCAACATCACTTCCTTCACATAAAATGAGCCAAGTCTCTTAAGTGTGGTTGAGCTAACTGTAAATGGTGCTACGTGCTTATCACACATTACTCCCTCTTTTGTCATGTCACTGGCCCTGCATTTTATTGCTAATTTGGATGAGATTTTCTTCCTGCTCTTGTACTAATGCTCGGACCGTGCTCCAACACCGCTGTCTTTTGGAGTGATTAGCAGGAGAGTTAAAGGCTAAGATACATTTCGTCAGAGACGACAGAGATAGAAGGGTACACGGTGACATGCGTTGGTGAATTTCTCAGAAATCCTTCTGGTATACGGCAACTGAATCTGTCTTGTGGTTATGAAATGACAGAGCAAAGGTCAAAAGAAAGCTCTGTGAAACTTGCAGAGCTGCATGATCCTCTGGGAACTAGAGGTCCTTTGACTTCAGATCACTCAGCTGTATCTGGGGCGAACATTTTTGCTGACGATATATCATACGTAGTAATTATTACATAAGATCCTTTTGGCCTATAATTTAGGTTTAGAAAGCTGACTTCTGTGGAGGCAGCAGATATCAGGAGGAGGAGAGAAGCCCGAACGCATGATTATTAGCTGCTGGTTATATAAGGTGGTTTTTCTGTGACTTCCTCAATCCAGCAAATCAAATTCAAATTCTGGGAGTGACATCCGTGGCAATCTTTATGGCAGGCATGTGGGGAATGCCATGGTATCACAGCCTAATATGGGCATTATGCTGAGTTGATGGGCCAGTTTGATTCTCAGTAACATTCCATCTCCTCTTAGTTTCTGCTCATCACGCTGTTATGAACCTACCTTCACATTCCTCCTTTGTGTTAGGCTCATTTCAGAATGGTGTGTCTGAAAGGATGGCCCGGGTTCATGGGCCCGGGTTCACGCCCTTCGTGCCCTTAAAATAAACTGAAACAGTTCAGTCAATTAACACAGTTGATTGATTCTGATATGGCTCAAGAGGTAAAGCAGGTCGTCCGCTAATCGGAAGAGAGGCAGTTCGATTCCCTGCTCCTCCGCATGTCGGAGTGTCTTTGGGCAAGATACTGACCCCCAAATTGCATCTGATGTGTGAATGTGTGTGAATGATTAGATTCCCTCTGATGGGCAGGTTGGGACCTTGCATGGTAGCCCCCGCCATCAGTGTACGAATGTGTGTGTGAATGGATGAATGTTACTCGTGGTGTAAAAGAACTTTGAAAGGCTATACAAGTACAGTCCAGTCCACAGTCCATTTGAAAGTTAGGGTGGAGGAGGATGAACATCAGCCAAATGGATTTTTCACAACCTGCCAACCCAAAAGTTGGTTTTACAAATGGTTTATTTCTAATCGTTAACATATGAACACAAAAATTATGAACCATTAATAAAGCCATACGTTGCAATTGACAGGGCCACTATAAAGTATGCCTTATGGGAAAACCATTTGTGATGACCAAATAATATTTACACTATCTTTTGCTTCAGCTGATGATATCATTATGTAATCTATTTACACTTGTTTTCACCTGATAGATCTACTGTTGAATACACATGTGCCTTTATTTTTCTGAGCGATTAAGGGGAGGAAAGTAATGTGGAAAGACTCTGCTTGGCCTCATCTTAGTGAGCTTAGAGCTCACTTGTGAGTTTATTTAATTCATGACTGTCCTGGCTGTCTGAGTCTCACAGTGGACTCAGCCAGATCATATGACTGATCTGTCTCTGCTGTCTTTGATCAGTGCTTCGGGTCACATACTGCAGTGGACATATGCTGTTCTTCTCATTAACATTATACTCTAGACAAAGGTGAAATGACATCAAAGGTGCTGGAGAACTCTTACGTGACGAGACGTGTCAGGCTAGATTTTGGACGGTGATAGTTTTTATGGGATTTGTACTCTCATTTGTATGGCAGGAGTTTTGGTTTCCTTTGTGAGGATAATTCAGTCAAATGATGGTATTTATTTGTTCAGTCTCAGTCTTGCCTCTAGTTTAACAGGGATGTGGCAGCAGATATCTCTGGCCTGGCCTTGCGTCAGCAGGGGGATTCCTCGAGATCCAACATCTGGGTGCTGCATTCTTGCCGTCCCTACGCATTGCCATTGCGACTCTCACGAGACACAACAGCCCGACAGCCACAGTCACAGACAGAGTTGTTTCCTATCTCCCAGCTGGAGTGAGGGGTGTGAGAAACATGCTCACTGTGCTCAGAGTTATGGCCAGAGAGGCGAATGGTAACACAGAACCAAATTCCACGGTGGCAATGGTCCCCTCTCCTCCACAGACACTCCACTCAATAGATGAGGAAGACGGACAAAGGAGCAATTCTCTTGTTAACACAAGAGGCCCTGTCTATAATAAATACTAGGCTATGAATGAAGATAGAGATGTGTGATGAGGCTTTGTGACCAAACCTGAAAATCCAACTTCAATTCAACTTAAAAAAGACAGCACGTGTAAAAAAAAAAAAAAAAAAAAAAAAACACAACACATACTCGGCCCCTCAGACAAAATCATTGGAATTAATTAGGAAGATTATGTTAAAACTTAACAGATGGCGCTAACCCTTGCCTTTATGAGTTGGGTTTCAGGGTTTCAAATTAGAGGAGGGCCTGTCAGGGGCGGGTCTCCCATCAAAGTGGGGACTTGCCCTCAGTGTGGCCACAGACGTCGGGCTGGAGGGCGGCTCTCAGTCTGAATCCCTGCCAGAATGTTTTATGTTCGCATTCAGCCTGAGCAAGGCGCTTCAGACCACTGGAATCCAGACACTCTCCAGCTCTTTACATATTATTTAAAGGGCAATTTATTTTACTTCACATTTGCTGTTGCCAGTTCAGGTCAACATTACATTAACACTTAAAATCCTACATAGGGTTGTAAAACAGTAAAATGTTCACTTCTGTTTAATTCACCCAAAACAAATTCCTTCCTGTGGAAAATTAGATTGTCGGAGTAAAGTATGCGGAAAAATGATTCATTGGTGGCTGCGGGTCAGTTGTCTGATTTGTGTTGAGATCGGCTGAAAAGCTGAGGAGTAAAGAAGGCAGTTTTAACATAGAGGCCTGAAGGGACGCATGAGTAACTGGCTGTCAACTTGAGCTATAAGTCATAGCTGTGGGGTCCTTGAGTGTTAAGCTAATGGAAACTTACACACTCATAAGGATATACACACTTTAGTCTAGGTGTCTCCCTGGGAGGTCTTGTAGGGTTAAAGAAGAAAGTGGGAACAGAATATAAAATTATGGGAGCGAATGAGCAGCCAGATTCTCATTTAAGTTCATGGTAGTGTCAAGCTGACCTCTAGATTTATTCAGACCGAAAGGAGTATTTTTTTGTGTGAATGAGAACAAAACACAGGAAAACAGTAGCAGACTGCTGGGCCACAGCCATGCAGCGCTCAACAATATGGGATGAATGATTTCCGTAGGAAAGGAGGGAGAGGTTTCCAAACCCATTTTATCATTACTTCACTTCTTTGGGGCTTTGCAGGAAGTCAAGAAAATAAATTTCTGATTTGTTGATTTGATTTATAGTCTTACAGGAGAATTCAGGTGAGGAAACACAGGTATGTGTTTGTGTAATAAAAGTTAGCTGTAATGTGTTAAGATAAGCTTCACCATTTGTTTTTCTTTTTTCTTTGGTTCTTCTATGTTAGCGTTGGTGAACGTTGATTGGTCTCTGTCCAACATTTAATTTCGTCCACATTAAACGGATCATATTGCCAAGAATCTTGGTTTGGCTATTCATGGTCTGCAGAGGATGATTGCTATACTTTGCTAACCCCCTGACCCTCTACCACCACTGTCATTTTCCCTTGACCAACACTTTGGTCAGTGTCAAGATATATATAAAACTTTGGCTGGATTTCCATGAAATTTGATTATCAATCTCAAAAAATGGAAACAAAAAATGCTGAATCAAAATAACAAATAATAATAATGATAATGTACTGTACATACCATCAGATTAGTGCACAAAAACACACTGCACCTGTTCACAATAAGAACAGAAGATTGGCCACGAGGTGTGCCAGTTGCACCTAAAAAGAAGGTTATCCACTTTGTCTAACCTTTGACCTAAGCCTCCCCACTCACCTCATTGGATGGACACGCAAGTCAAAAAAGGGCCACACAGTGACAGCTGTGCAAGCTGCCCCTCAGTTACATGTGGTCAAACACAAAACACCAGCACAAACACACACAGGAACAGGCTAAATCAAATCACACATTATGCATAAGCAAACTAATTTGGGTGCAGTGTAAAGTGGGATATCTCATGCAAAACTGTGACCTGTTAGCTCTTGAGCACTACCTTGTGCGGTCTTCACCTCTCAAAATTTTTACCCTTGTATATTTTATGAGGTATGTTATGATTTTTGCCTGTCTTTCACCTCTTTTGAAGTTGAGACCTTCCCAAAAACCAAAACCACAAAGCTCTCCCTGATGGCCTTGTGGTGGGATGAAAATAAGGCCAAATCTAACCTCTTTAAAGATCTGCTTGGCAATGGTTTAAAGCAAACTCTTCCTCCCACACATATTTATTCTTTGGGGGGAAAAAAATAAAGTGCTCTTTAGATTTTGACGTCATAAAACTCTAGGGCTGCGGGTTGTATTTAACAGCAGTTTTGAAAGTCTCTATATTGTTTCTCATTGTATATTCTTTACTTGTTTCTGAGCTCATGGTGCTGATGAGACGCGTACGTGCACTTGCGTTTTAATGCAGCAGCTTATTGCACCGTCACCACGGCTACGCAAACAAACACAGAGAACCAAAGCAGCACGCCTCAGCAGGTAATCATTAGTACCAAGCTGACCTTTGACCCCTGCCATGCCTCAGATGACATATGGCCACGTCTACCTGCTGTTACTGGAGTCACTGGGCTGTGTCACCCAGTAGCAGGAAGTGTGGTGTAAATTTAGTGACCTACAGTGCCAGTTAGATTTGTTTTACATAGGCTGTAAGCTCACTGACAGAGGGTGCTGTTATAGGTGCAAAACATGATTTTCAGGTAGAAGGTGTAAAGGTTGTCGTTTTTTTTTTTTCCCAGAGGTATCACGTGTCGGTTTGTCATCTCCAATATCTGTGTCGGGGAATATTTCCTTTCTCTTTTATGAAACAAACCCACGTTTTAAAAAATGATCAGGAAATTCCCTTGGCAAGAGCCTGCCACAACAAATAGCATAGAAATGTTAGCAAATGACTATTGCTGATTTCCTTGCACACATTCATCCTGTTTACAATTCTTAATTTAGTGGGGTTGTGCTTTACAAGAGATTTTCTATAAAGCAATAGAAGTTTTCTATTGTCTTTACATTTCTTTTTTTTCTCCCTGGTATGTCTGTCTGCTAGACTACCCAATTTCTTAATACTTACACCCCCACCTCACATGCTCAGTTGCCAATTAAAATACATTTTTTCCATTTCTCTCCCGAGTCAGACATTCCAAATGGATTTCTCTGTGTCCCCATTTCCTCCGTTTCCTTTGCTCATCCTTCTTCCACCCGCTGGCATGTCTTCTTCTATCACTTTGAAATTCTTCAGTTTTACATTTATCTGACCCTTTCAGACAGAAGTGAAAAGTCAAACTCCTCCACCACTTGTATCTTGGGCTGCTGGGAAATCATGTTTAGTGCTGTCAGACAACAACTGCTATTTGTTTTTTTACAATTTTATTTTTCCCTGAGACAACACTAATTTGTTTTTACAACCAACCCACAAAGATAAGCCTGTGATGGATGGCAACGGGTGCAGTATTGGCCAGTATTGTTCATCTGGTCTAGCATTCTAGTCATTAAAGTTGTTGTTAATCCCATCAGATACTATCTCAATAATGTGAGTATTATGTAGACATAAGGCATGAATTGGGCTGTGAAAGGCTTTATGTTGCCTGTTGTTGGATTAATGAGACAATGATGTGGCTGTGAGGGGGGATGGAGACCGGAGACAGAAGCAACCCACAGCAACAGCTGAGAAAACCCTTTCAGTTTCTAAGTTGGTCTGTCTGTCCTGTGTGTCTGTGCATGGTTAAGCCTGGCTGCATCTGTTGATGCCCACACCCCAACAGCCTTTAGGGTGGTGTAATATCTAAATCTGCATGTAGCTATTTTGGACAATCTAGACAAGCTTTGTTAAGCTGTTTGGAGAGGTTCCTGCATGTGTAATCAGCCAGACAAAGCCCAACAATATGCTGCCTCTTTTCTACACTTTGTTAAGAAAGATGAAAAGATGATCTAATTATCCTATGTGAATACAGTGCTGCATGGCTAGCATTTGTCGTAGTATCACTTACACAAGTCTTCCTAAATCATCCGCCTGTGTTGTACATGTTTATGCAGTTTTTTTTTTCTTTTCCCTGCAGGAAATAAGCACTTTACCACAATCACTGCCTTTACATGCAAACAGTGTCTAGCAGACGTGCGTACAGCTATAGTTATGAATTCCTCCAGTCTGGGAGGTCACACACTGCCAGATAGCAAAGCAGGATGTGGCAAAACGTCTCCTTTGCTGCCTCTACCTGAGAACAGCTTTCATCTTCTCTCTGTCTCATCCTTCTCTTCCTGTGTGTGCTGCTATCTGTTCTGCAGCAACCCACACACTGTGTAAACAAATCAGTTGCTGCAACCCAAGGGGGAAAAAAAAGTGTTAAAAGCCGAATTCATATTTGTGGGCAAGAAAATGTGCAGTTCACACTCAAGATTTCCACTGCAATCAATGGGTCTGAAATTTAAACACAAGCATTCCCAGTGCTCGGCTCTGTCTTTCCTCAGTGTTTCCCATCTGTTGCATTTATCCTGAACATCATGTCAGTTTTTCCCCATAGGTTTTCAGGTCAGGAGAGATGAACCAAAACCAGCTGTTCAAACGTGATTAACATCCATACGTTGCCCCTTTGAAAATATTAGCACACTGAGTAGGTAACTGGCAGTTGCTCATTGGAGCACCCAGAGTGTCAAATAGGGTATTGTTGTTGGCTGATTTGTAATCAGAGGGGTAAATCAATATGTATGTGAGCCCAGAGGAAGGCATTTGATAAATGAGGCTCTACTGGGATCGAGAGGAGTTGAAAAACATCTCACACAACCTCACTTAAGACATCAGGATGTAGGTTTTTTGCTGGAACAGAAGCTTGAAACAGAGGCAGTTCCCTGTTAGTTCACTGTGAAAAACCAGAAGACAAATTATTACGTACAGAAACTTTGACTGTTTCTCAGCTACTGCTAATTATGTCAATTTCTCAGACATGAGACTAAATACTCACATGCTGTAATTCGCTAAAGCCATATACATCTGGAAAAGTGCTACTTATTTGCAAAGGTCACAGTTTAGGATGTTTGTTCTCACCAGTTTATTTATTTTTTCTTGATTTGGTTGGATCAATAAAATAACAGTGAAAGACTATACTCATCCTCAAAGCATACAGAAGAAATAAATAAGTAGTAACATACCACCAATCATTTAACCTACAGACTGATATAATCTGAAATTGCAAATGTGTCTTAATCCAATGAAATGAACAAATAAACAGAACATGCTGACTATAGACTTTAAAACCGTTCACCTGCACATACATTACCCTTAATATTTTATTTTTTTAAGATCTTTTTTATCTTTGTTCCCAAACATCACACAACCCCCCCCCCCCCCCCCCCGCATCACAGAGGACTGTTCACCACAATTTTATCCAACTCTACCACACATAATAAAATAATATAACTGACTAAAATCTAAATTGAGGATTCTCAATGAGGCCACACACTGCTTCCTCTCCAGGCCTGTTTGCCATGTGTTGTATTTAGATTACAAACAAGGCAATGTCATCTCAAGCCTATTCTGATGACTTATTTTTATCCCTCCTTCAGTGTTTTCCTCTGTTGCCAAAAGGATTAGGAACTTATCTTTTAATACCATTCGAGCGTCAGCTCTGCACGTCATCCTGCAGTCTGGAAGTGAATGACTTCCAGCACCAATGTTTGGGAACCCACTGAGGAGACGTTTGTCCTTTTTGTTAACCACAGTAGTTGATGTGGCAGAAATACCATCAGTAAGGGAGAGAGAGAGACGTGGGTGGTGTGTTAAGCATCTAAATCAACCGAAGCTATTGGGCTGTTTAATTTTATGAGGTGTGAGACCTTTGCTGCTCCATTCAGACTGCTTTACACTGAGGTCAGCGCAAACAGATTAGAGATCACACCAGTGTGTGACCTAGGCTCACCATCATTACACCACTGCACCAATGATTTATAGAGTTGATGAAAGCATGACATCATGTATTAAATCAGCCTTCTGTTAGTCTGCTCTAACCCTCTAAATAGTGACATACACGCCATCCAACCAAGCAAATTAGGGTCTGGTCGTGCCGAGGCTTATTTGCCAAAACATCAGTTGCTTGTTAATTACAAATTGCACAACACATGATACGATACGACAGATAAGATGTGTATTGAAGCCCTGTATAAGCAACCAAAGAAGACAGGGAACACTTATCGACTGAGGTGAGATTACCAAGTAGCCCTCCTGAGTCTGAACCCCTTCATTACATGGAATCCTCTTTCTGCATAAACAATGGTTTATAACTAAGAACCATAAACAGAGAATTTACACAGCTAGCAATCATGCTCTGGAAGGACTCGGCATTCAACAATTTTGCAGATGTCGTCTTTTAGACCTTGTTAACAAGGCAAATTTCCTAAAAAAAAAAAAAAAAAAGGTGGATGGCTTTATGATTCTCACGAAATGTTCCCCGTAAAGCTACTATCAGATGGAGCAAAACAAAGGAAAGAAAGGGAAGGGAGGTAAAGTAAGAGACTCAAAGAGACTCAGTGAGAGCTGTTTGACTTTATTCTACATTCCCTCTTCAGAACACCTCATAAGTCAGACATTTGCCGGTGCCAGATGATGGCATGCTTCCTCATTCATACCGCCTTAGTGTTATAAGCCCCGGGTGGGAACAGGTCATTGTGGTCCTTCAAACAGAAAGGAAAAAGTCTGGGATGTTATCAGGAGATCTTAACATGACTCTACGGGCCTCCATGCAGACTCATAAAGGAACTGCAGCAAACATTTAACAGCACTGTGTTACAGAATCACAGGAGAAAAACACTTACATAATGAGAACCCCCCCCCCTTTTTACACACCCATAGGCAACAATAGGAAAGGGACAGAAAGGACATCTTTGAAAATGTGGACAAAAGACTGTCTGTCTTTCTAACACATTTACCTAAGGGAGTCATAATAGAGTTTAATAGTATACCCTGATCCTGCGATGGCCACCTCTTTAACACCAGATTTCCTCTGCCCCTCCACCCACAACCTTTTACCTCTGCTGGCTCTTTAGCAGCTCTTTGTCAGAATGACTGCACCTCTGATTATCCATCCTGCATGAGGGTGAGATGCCCGCTGCCACAATGAACGGAAGATGGACTGGCATGAAAGTCACTTCTTGTTTTACAGTTAAGAATTATTATTTCCCCACATACCTTCACATTGAACATATCACATATCCTTTACGTCAGTCAGATCCATATCTTGAACACTTCATTGGAACGGACCCAATCGTTACTCTACAGCCATGGTCTTGTTAAAAACATGAGCTGTGTTTTCTGACCCAGTCATGACTAGGCCCGTTTGTTCCAGTGGCTCGGAAAGTGTTCGTGGTCCCCAGGTCACGGCTGAACTTCTCATATTTATGTTAGCTAAACTGCAGGCTGGCAGGCTAATTCGCTGGTATGTGTTTTCATTAGGTCTCTGGGGCCGGGTAGAGCTCCCTCACTAACGTGGCTCCTCTGAACTCTGACCCTGACTTTAATGGGATGGCTGGCAGAGAAAAAGGGTCATGGCTTCAGAGTGGGCCTGCTAGGACTTAAGGTAACAATTTGAGGAGGTGTAACAGGTTATGTAACCTTGTTGCCGGATACTAATGACTCGGTAGGGTTTGTGGAATGTCCACTCTCAATAGGTCTCTTTTACATCAGTTGCTGTTTGTGGCAACAAAATTAGCTTTGGCATGGTAAGATAGGACAAATCCTGCACTGTGTGCTAGATAACAGCTATGTAGGGCATGTGATCAACCACTAGCAATGTGCTAAGCCATGGGCCATAAAACCAGTACAGAGGGACCTGTCATCCTATCATCTCCTCCTATCTTCCCTCAAGGCAGCACAAATACCCATCTCGTCATTTAAAAACATGATATACACAGGCTGGTATGAGCCTCTCCCTTCTTCAAGAAAAACGTGTGCCCACTAAAGCTGCACGATTAATCGATTGACAGAAAATTCATTGCCAACAATTTTGATAATCGAAAATTCGTTTTAGACATTCTTTAAGCCAAACCTTTGCTGGTTCCAACTTCTCAAATGTGAGAATTTGAAACTTTTACGTGTCATACATGATAGTAAACTAAATATAGTTTTGGATTTTGGACTGTTGATCAATCAATATGAGACATTTGAGGACATCACCATGAACTCATTGGATCATGGACAAGAATTTTTCACTATTTTCTGACATTTCATAACCAAAACCATTGACAAATTAATCAAGAAAATAATTGGCAGATCAATTGATAATGAAAATAATCTTTAGTTGTAGCCCTAGTGCCTGTTATTATGATGAAAAGAGGTCTGATAGTTACTTAAGTAGCCAATTATTTGATCAACAAAAAACTAGTCAACAACGATTTTACAACTGACTTGTCGATGGTTGATTTCATAGACTACATAATTACTCCAAAAAAATAAATACAGAAAAATACTCATCAGATGCAGCTCTAGATGAGAATGACTAATAGCATGAGTCTGGATATTGGGTACAGCAAAGCATTTGAGGAAGGAAAACGGCTCACGTAGTGTGATATTGCCTCCTTACACAAGGCTATAACCACAGCCTCCACCACTGGTTCCTTTATTGTCTAGGATTGGCTCTCAGCTGGGGAAGATTTGCCGTGTTTGTGTGTGTGTGTGTGTGTGTGTGTGTGTGTGCTGTTTGCTTGGGGTCAGTCGGGGCCTCTGTCTTTCTAACAGCTTCACAGTTTCACAGTTTTAGCTGCAGCAAGCCCCTGGAGGTTAGGTGACACATTTCCCATGAAGTCCAAGTCATCGTCACATTGGCCCGCTCCACAGGCCATAAATACCAATCACCTTCCCTCATAGGCTTGCCTTTATGTAAACAATCCTGATAACAAATTGTGTTTTCTATTTCTGACTCGAATATTAGATAACAGAGAAAAACACCTGAAGCACCTGGGCCTACGTCAACATCACTGGACTTTCCAAGCTAAATATCTTGCAGTTCCTATTGATGAGTTGTCTAATGGGATGCTTTGAATTCTTCTTTAATGGCAGGCAGGTTCAACAGGCAGACAAACAACTCTCCCACAGATGAGATAGAAAACACTGCAGAGAAAGCTCCCATAGCTACAGGGTTGCTTCACATTCATGACTAAGGTTGTGTGCGAAAAAGCCAACTCTCACCTGAAAGTACAGCCAAGCCAAGCCCAGAGCAAGCATGCCTCAAATGTTTGCAAGCACGTGTGTGCGCATGTGTTTGTATATGGATCTGAACGTTTTGCACCTTTATGTTTTTTTTTTGTTTGTTTGTTTTTTTGGGAAATAAGGAGGGATAGGGTTAATCAAATACAGACAACTTTGAGGTTAGGTTACCCAAGTGCCTTATTAATTAGCCTTAGCAAGCACATTTTAATTCTTGCCAAACTATTTTAGAGAGAAGGCTGACAAATAACTACAATTCTAAACTGATACTGTACATAATAACGTATAGACTGCTGTAAATTATGAGGGAATAAAGTGCACAGTAGTTTAATCAACTTTCTGCTGGTATTTATAATGACTGCTCATGTTTAATCAGTACCATCATTTATTAGTTTAAGTCATAATAATAAAACTGTTAAACTGAAACTAATATACCATAATATAAACGTGTTTGTTTACCTGCACCGATGCGTTCCTGTCACTTGAACGCTCTACTGCCAGCTTTCACTCAGAAGAGGACGGTCCTGAGTGTTACAGCAAATTCATTGGCTTCCACTGCTGAGCGTCACTGCAGGGGGACGGGCGAGGAATTTATTGTGAGGAATGTGTAGTAGCACTCAAACTCAAATTTGCCGCACCGACTGTGCCACGCTCCTGCAGGGCATCATCTTTTGTTTGGGACGCGCTTAACCTGGATTATCTCCCGGTGGTTTGACACAGCTCCTGTAGGCTCTAAACGACCCTTTTTTTTTATCATGCGAGTCTTTACTTGATCGGAGCATAAACTTGTTGTTTTGGGGATTTTTTTTTGGTGAGAGAATTGTTTCATGCCAAGCACGACTTCAATGCCAGATTCAGCAACGATGAACAAAAACGGAATCTTGACAAAAATCCACACGAGGATAAGAGTTGACCCGTTCACAGCCAATTACGAGTTGGTCGGCAAAGAGCTGGGCAGGTAAATCTGTTTGTTGCATGAATGGTTTCCAGCATTCATTGATGAAAAACTAATCTGTGTGCTGACTTTGTTCGTGTGTGCTGGCTGAATGGAATTTGCAGCAATGTGCCGGTGTAAATCGGGTAATCATATTAGATTTACTTTCTGCGCTTGGTAACGTGAAGCGTGTTGATTGTACATTTCCAATCTCGCATTCCATCTTGGGGAAAGCTGCTGATGGAGTCGCGCATTAGGCATCCCGGACGCGCAATGGTAATGCGCTTTTGTGCGTCTTGGTTGAAAGTTGTTGAATAGTTTTAGGACCTTCTGATCTTTGGATTAAAAAAAGCTTTGGGGGCCAGAAAGCTTTGAGAAATTATGAGTTTGCCATCAAGAGACACAGTTACAGAATGATCACTGAAGAGAAAGTATGATATTGTTCTCTGGGTTTAAATTGACAACCTGTGTTACTGTTTGGTCTTATGCCCACCTGTGTGGTCTAGTAGGTGGTGAAAGTCTAAAATGCCATGAGCTAAACTTAAGTATTGGGTTGGAGTCATATTTTGGATGAGTCAAAGTATTAAAAGTGTGAGGTAATGTGACAAAATATGCACCGAGACTAATGAGAGAACAGTATGTGAAAACACAGAGTGACCCTTACAGCTTTTGGAGACACTCAGTATACATTATAAAGTAAATTATAACTCATATGGTGTGTAGACTAAAGACATTTTTGCTGTTTCATATCAGTTTCTCAGGAGATGCAGTGTAAAATATGCCATCTAACGTCATCTGCTTCTCCCTCTGTCTTTCTTTCTCTCCAGCTGAACGCATTTTGTGGGTCACATTTAATGTGTTTGGACTCAGACACTGAAGTGCACATTCCAGTGTTATTTATACAATATGCCAGACAATAATGTTTCTCATCCCAAATTATTTTGAATTAAGACAAGTTACCAAAGGTGACTTCCTGGATTCCACTTAATATAACAGCTGTTTGATTGCTCCTGGTGCCAATTCTACATCTGTCTCTATATCTCCTCTTTTTTACTGTAAGTTTGCTCCTCTGCAGAGTTTGGGACAGGCTAAATAAAGACTCAGTTGGTAGCAGCCAGTTTTCCTTGTCAAACACCTAGGGACATCCTGGGACAGCAGCCAGGACCTGTGGGGGGGTTTGGCTGGAGGCAGCCTATGAAGTGTAGGGCACAGCAGCCTCTAAACACCCTCTCTTCCTCCCCTCTCCCTTCATCCTCCTCCACTCCTCTTCCCATGACTTTGACCCAACAACATCCTGAGATCAGGCCTCATAATCGTATTAAGTGCAGGAATGTACATAGTGCCGCATGCCAGGAGATCAGCTATATAGTTTGTACATTAGGAGGGATGTTGACCACATTATAACTTGTTGGTGCCTGATTTGTTTTTTTTTGTGTGTGTAGTTGTTTCTCTTCAAGTTGAAAGAAGCAATAAGACTCATTGGCTTTATTTTCAAAACCTTCTAATCGAGTATTGGTCCCCGGCAGAACTGTGCACAAAAATCTGTTGTAGCCAACTAGAAAAGCAGGGAGCATGACCTGTGTGTGTGTGTGTCTGTGTGTGTGTGTGTGTCTGTGTGTGTGTGTGTGTGTGTCTGTGAAGCAGGCAAATGAGAGCTGTGAGGGCTGTCATTTCTCATCACACTTCAGACATGAGTCAGTGGCCCGCTGAGGGAGACAAAACGCAGACTCCACAGGAAACCAATTTCTCAATCAAATTTTCACCATCTCCAGTACTGGAGAGGGGGAGGGGAGAGAGAGAAAGAGAGTTAGTTTTATGTGTTACAGTAAAGTTGATTGATGACAGGCCAGTTTCAGACAAATTCTACTGAGGATAACCCTGCAAATGAGCTGTTTGATCTGCATAATTGTATTTGTGGATCCAGACAGCATGTTTGAGAAAGCCCTCATTAGTGGTAGCTTTTTTTTTTCTTCTCTAACAAAGCCAGCTGTCACGCAAAAAAGGAAACAAATTTGATGTGTAAAATATTACATGAAAGCGCTGTGATGCTGTCACATTAAAGGACTGTATAACCAGCAGGTTCTGTGCATATGCCCAGTAGTGTGAAGATAGCCGACTGGAAGATGGCTGTGTTTAGTAACCTCTGACCTGTTGTCAGCCTTTGAAAAGGCCTCTTGTTGCTCCTTTCTGTGGCCAGCAGTCATTGCTTTTCACTCCATATGTAGCTCCCAGCCCACAGTGAACTGCTCTGAACTTGGCTAATTAAGGATGAAAAGGCTCTGACGAGTTTTGCCTTTTCATTCTGGACAATGAGTCGTCACCATTCTGCGAGACTGGGAAACAGCGAAAGAGAGGGAACTGGCCTCGCAGTGCCGGGGCGGTAGCCAAAACAGAACCAAGCTCCGGCCAGAACAGTTGCTGTTTTTGGTCCGCAGCAGAGTGGGCTTGGGGTAATGTGTGGGAAAATGACTGGCACCATGCTGACTGGACCTTTCTGACTTGGCCACTTCATTCAGATTCTGCCCAGTTCACAGTCCTCTTTTCAGATCCCTTATTCACTTTCCCTAAGCCCTCTGCAATGTATCTGTATTGTGTGGTCCATGGTTAGCTGGTTATATTTGTTAAGGTTACAGTATCCATTTTGGCATGTTACGGCTCCAAACTGACTGTGGCAGCAGTGACCCCCTGCCTGGCCTACCTAGCCCTGGTCAGGTGGGTGGTCCAGGTCTCGGGGCTGCTGTGTTAGCCGACTGGTCAGCTTTTGTACAACTGTCAAAGGAGAAACAGGCTCTGGCTGAGGGGCTGGGTGGAGGCGTCAACATAATTCCATTTGTCCCTGCTGCTGTCAGCTGTGAAGAAAAGGAAGTGGACAAGGCCTCATTATCAGCCAACGAGGGACAGCTAGTGATTGTGGTCAGCTTGACACAGAGAGGCAATTCTGCACATGTCGGACATCCTGCCCACACCCACGGCTGACCCTTAACACCTCCCACGAATCAATCTGGGTAGATGCAGAAAAATTAATGGTAGTGGTGAGGTTGTAAACGTGGCTGTTTGTTTTTTTTTAAATCTCATGTTCTCCCAAACGGAGAGATCCCAGCAACACCCAGTAACAAAAGTTGTTACATGTCTTTGAGTTTGCTTGACCTATAAAGTGGCGTTAGCCTTATCAGGTCCCTGCCCATTGTTCAGGAGTCCTTGCCAAAACTATCAGCCTTATCTGCCTCTTGTCAGACCCTCCTAAACATTATACAAAGAGGAGGAGAAAGGGTGAAAACCTCTACCGAATGTCTAATGACGTCTCTTTAACTGAGCATGTCAGTCGTCAACAGCAGTGCCTGTATTTTCAAATGATGCCACTTAACCTTCTTATCTCTGAAATGTTCTTTAACCTCGCCTACAGTGTTGCACTCGTGGCCGGTTGGCGGGCTTTTCCAAATGGCTTGCACTGTAATCTAGGTTTCACCTCATGGCAGTTTAACTGTCTTGGGCTTGTCCAGTAATTTTAGCCTTCTTCTACAGCAGTTTGAATGACCTAAATTTGATCCAGTGGTCCCATTGGCTACTTGCATACAGAACAGAACCATCTCTGACCAACTATTTTTAAGAAGCCAGTAATGTGGTTGTGATTATTCTGCCTCCTCACTAATCACTCTCTTGCTCTCTCCCCTCTTTGTTTCCCAGGGGAAAGTTTGCGGTGGTGAAGAAGTGCATTGAGAAGGCAACAGGGAAGCAGTATGCTGCCAAGTTCCTGAGAAAGCGACGGAAGGGCGAGGACTGCCGCATGGACATCTTGAACGAGATTGCCGTGCTGGAGTCAGCCAAAGCAAGCCCCTATGTGGTGGCACTGCATGAGGTTTATGAAACCAACACCGAAATCATCCTCGTTCTGGAATGGTAAGACAGTAGACATTACAGAAACAACAAAAAAGGTCTTTAAAAAGTTTACTCAAAAAAGAGATTCTGCAACACATTTTAAACAGCCATGTCTGTCTGTCTCTCCCGAGTTTGTTTTTGTTCAGACCCTTGTGCACACACAGCCCTGGCTTTCACTGCCCACAGGAGAAATAAGTGATGGGGGAACTCTAAATGGCCTTTTAAACTTTCCTCACTTGTTGGTGTTTGAGCCATGCCAGGAAAACTAGGATAAAATGATTTGGTGCTAAATTACTAGGCAGACGAAAATCCATTAATCATCCCTTTAAAAACTTTCCATCACTGCAGTTTTTCAGAATTACCGAGGTATGTGAGGACACCAAACTGGCTTTGAGAGAACTCCCTAATACATATTCATTCAGCTCTACTTAATAACTTAAATAAGCAAAGATTTATTTTCATGGAAATTAGTTGGGGGAAAAACTCACGTCAAATCTTACATACACGTCATGCAACATCCTGTATTTTGCATGATAAGAATGTCAGTTGGTCAGTTCAGTTTTCATGTCAGCGTTTATGCAAAAACCTACTTACGCCTCAGCTTAGAGTTATGTGGTGGCTCCTGAGAGTACAGTTGCATGTCACTCAGGTCTTTCTCACCTAAAAACAAAAAAACAGACACACACGTGTGAAATGCATAGCCTTGCACTATTGTTTCATGATTCATGCCTTAAATGGAAATTCTCTCTGTGGTTTGTTGCTCGTCTCATCAAAGCCTCAACACCTCAGTTTCTAGTTACACTAAGTGGCTGTCAGTAACTGCTGTCTCTTTAAATACCAGCAGTAGCAGAACCGCAGCATGCTTACTGTGTCAGTGACAACACTGAGCTAAAAATGAGTCATTTAGACCCTGATGTGAGAACGTATTGCTCAGTGCTAGACAGTGTGTTGCCAGCATGCAGGTGAAGTGACTGGCAGCTGAGTCGAGCTGCTTGCTGACCCAACAAGGTCATCCTGGCTGTCTGGCTCTGGTGTGTTGTGGTTGGGTGTTAAATGACATGATGCGTATCCACTAAGTGTCCTCTGATTGCACTAATGACGCCATCTAATTACGACTTGGAAAGGACACTTAGCCTCTTAATTACCTCCCTCGCCTCATTACAGGGAGATAACACTGGGCAATTACACTTGAACCACGTTCCTCTGACCCTGTTCCTGAACTGTTCGCTACTCGGGCAGGAAGCCCTCTCCTGCCGAGTTCTTGCTAGTCATCCCCATCACAGACATGGAATGCTTCTGCAGAACAAAGACTTCTCTGTGGGGGGGGGGTGGGCTGTGTTTGACCTCTGACTGAAGTGTGAAAGGGGAAGTAGCACCACAGTTCACCCCTGCATGCCTGCAGAGAAAACATAGCAGGAGGTCAGCTGACACTGGTCCAAGATCCTCTCCAGCTGCCAAATGGAGCTGCACTGAGTTTTTTAGCATATAATTAAGCAGCCTGCACATGCACATAATATTTTGGCATTTAAAGAGCTTTTTAAATGTCACTTCATGCTGTTGCCAGTTGTTATCTATTGTACCGTCCATTTGTTCTAAAAGTTGCAGTAGCACTCGCAGAGAGAGAGGCCAGTGAATAGCTGCATCTTCAAACTGACTGACCTCAGCATGAGTTTCAAGAATTGCAAACCATTTTCCATTTCCTGTGGGTTTCAATGTAAGCGGCAAGCAGTGCTCCCATAAGTAGCACACCACCATGCTGGTATAAAGTGCTGTGCACACACACACACACACACACACACACACACTTCTTGTAGCCACAACCACTTCCTTGGTAATGTCAGAGAAATGGAAGCAAGAAGTTGAATTCTAAGTGTAGTCCCCGCGTGCGTCAGTGCCACAGAAATACCCAGCGCAATTGAGAAATGATCAAATGAAAATGACCGCATCTGCATCACCTCTAAACTCCTCAACTTTGTGACCATCTGATAATCTAACCCATTTTTGTGCACAGCATAGTCCTTAATTTCCTGGTTTCTAGATACACTGGAGTGTACTGTAATAAAGCAATAAACTCACTGTAGCTACATACAAGGTTAAGGTTAAATATGAGGTTACTTCTGTAGATAAAGGAATCAAAATCCTAAAGCATCACTACCCAAGGAATTGCAGCCCTTTTTAAATGTCAGATGTTCTTACATGGGTTGACTATATATTAAGTTGCAACAATATCTTCCTCACGAATCTTATTAAGCATTCAGCATCGAGTCATCTCATTCATGCCTTTCCCCTCCTGTTGATATCACAGGTTTTTGCCTGACACATGCTCCATGCTCATTGCACGCTCCTGACGGCATCTTTTCAAAATCCAACACGCTGCAAGAATAATATTCATTTTGGTTAACCACATGATTACCCTTGCTATGGCATGACTTGAATTTAATTTAAGATTTTGTGTAGAGAACATTGCCAAGTTTTATGTACATTTAATTTTTAATATTTCCTTGCGTTTAACCTAACCCAGAGCCCTCATGACCTCACCAGTCTTTAATTGGACTTTACTGGAGTGTAAGTGCTGTCCAGAAAATGTAGCCAACAGACAGGCTAAGCTTGTGGAAACTGGTTGACGGGGTGCTGTTAAGGTGACGTCAATGAATGAGCACCCGGTTTGGTGGTCAGCCAAGAAGAGCTTTGACCAGATAGCTTCTCCTGCAAATGTAAAATGAGGTTGACTTGGTTTACCGCTTAAAGATAGAGAAATATTTTTGTCTCTTTCCAACTTAATAACCCCTTATTCAGCGTTTGAAGCTCATCTGTTCTCGGCTCCTATCTTCAAATGATTGTTTAGCTTCTCTGTGCCTTCGCTCATGTTGGCTACAGTAGGTTTATTCTTGCGTGTCAGTGCAAGGAAGGACGTCTGCCTACATGCTGAAGTAGTGAGTACATTAACTCTCTCTTGGAAGGAGAGAGAGCATGGAGACCATATTAAGACTTCAGGGAAGTATCAGATAATTCTTAAGTGCTTGGCAAGAATGTGTGCAGTCTGTTGAACTTAAACAAGATGGTCTTTATCAAGATTTGAAATCCTCTCGGGCCTTCTACTAACAGCTTAATGAAGCTATTGAAACACTTTGTCATTTCAAGCCTTTAATTGTTCAGACAGGTACGGTAAATGCTAACGGGTCAACTCAGTCTCTCTGTCTAGTTGACAGGTTCAAGTTCATTTTTCGATGTAACACAAACTCAGAGTCAAGACACATGAGGACTTTTCAACACTAAAATCAAAAGTGTCCATCAAATTACACTTTTATGTCTCTCGTTTCCTCTCCCAAGTAAACACTAACACCAAGTTTGCATTTGGTATACATATGCAGATCAGTGTAAAAAGATTTGAGTGCAGAGTTTCCTTGTATGTCTCCAGGTGGGGTTGAGCATTTTTGCTACAAGCGGGGTAGGTGGCAGGTCAAGTATTTGGTTCTAGGAGCAAAAAAAAGATTATATGGACCAATGACGGATATCCTCAAAATCCAAAAAAATATGAGCGCTATTTTCACAGCTGAGGATAGTAAAGGGTGCATGTTTAGGAGGCTAACGGAGGATTGGGTGGTGCTGGTTATGTAACAGACATGCCCAGGGCCTGGTCCCAAAGTTTTCCTCTGAAGATAAAAAGCATGTGTGTACGATCTAAATCCCCCACACATGGTTTGAGTTTTTTGGGTGAACTGTCAGCTCCAGGCATTGATCTGACTGATGGAGTATCCAACGTAAATCCACCACTTAACTCCACTTTACTTAATATTGTTACACAAGAATAGCAAGACCAGGCAGGAACCTGACTATTCCTTTCGCAAAAATTTTGAGAAGTCACTGAGTTGTCTGATTACTAAATTCCAAAAAATTATTCACCTTCTCTGGCCACTTTAAAGCTTACAATATGTTCCTTTTCACTATAAGAAAATATTTAGGCTTTGATTATTTTGCCAGTGTTTGCCACTGCTTCCCCTGTTTGATTTAGAAGGGGAACGTGCAGCATATCAGGCTATATAAGGCCTTATCTGAACCTTCTGTAAGCTGATATGACCATTCTTATCTCCAGTAATATTCCTGTAAAGAGAAGGTACATGCAGAGGCAGTGTACCTGAAATTATATTGATTTATCTTGGACTCGCATGCTGTCTGTAGATGTGGATGAACTTTGTTTCTTCAAGCCAAAGTACAAGGAGACGGGGTGTTACATAATGTTAACGAAAGTGGAAATTACTTGTTCACTAAAATTGCACTAATGGGATCAGTTGGAATTTGCTATGTCAACTTGTGCGAATCAAAATGAAAGGAAGGGTGTATTTGTTCAGTTTAGGGCGCAATTTATTATGACAAGTTAAAATGAATGATCAAAAATGAAAGTGAGCCAAACTAAACTCCACTGGGTGGCTATCCATGTACAGCTCTTTTCTTCTCATCTTATCCTTGTTTTGTTTTCTCAGTTTTCCTTCCTGTTCTTTCCTTTCAGCGCCGCCGGTGGCGAAATCTTCGACCAATGTGTTGCTGATAATGACGAGGCCTTCACAGAGAAAGATGTGGTCCGGCTGGCCAAGCAGATCCTGACTGGAGTGGCCTTCCTGCATCGAAACAATGTGGTGCATCTGGATCTGAAAGTAAGTACACAGACAGATTATGACAATATAGGACAGTCCATTCCCCCGAGTGGCAGACTGAGGCAGATATTATTTCTGTTATGCAACCTCACCTCATTCAGTGTATCACAACCCAGTTCCCACAAGGAATCAGTCGGTAAAAGAACCTGACTGAACTATCATGTTTTCTTTATTGGGCTCTGAGGTAACAAGGCAGTTATCATTGAGGGTATTTTTTACGTAAGCATCTCACAAATTAACCAAGTGTCTGTTTTCTCTTTGCTCATATAATAGGATTATTTTTTTAAATGAATAAGTTAAGATAAGAGCATATGTTCTACATAAAATGATCAGTTTAAGATTATTGATTGTGTAAAACATCTGAGTGTATAATAATAATAATAAAGTCGTGTGATGTTAAGTATTTTCAAGAGGAGAATCTCATGCACTCTTCAGCTGCTCTTGTGGTTTAATGGACTATAATGGTCCAGGCCTGACAGTTAGCCTGTCTGTTCCTCTTCTGTTTATCTCAGATGTTCCAACCGACTCTGACATAAGACCAGCCTCACCCAGAATTAAGCACAGTTGTACACACACTAAAGTATTTGCACACACTAACCATTAAGCCATCCAACTAGTTGGCAGGGACACCCTACCTGTTTTCAGTCTTGTCTGATTGGCTTAGTGGATGATCTGAGCTCAGAGGAGCAGCTAGATGCAGACCAGACCTCAAATCCTCTTGGGACCATTTACCTCAAATGCTTTGACTCATTCACACCGACTTGCAATCGGTGACGGAAAATGTCAAATGTCAAAGATGTTCAGATGTCAAACCTCAAGCTTCTCGAGTGACCTTAAGTCATTATGTAACATACCTCTGTCTAATCTGTGTGTTCGTCCTCTCCAGCCCCAGAACATCTTGTTGACCAGTGCCAGACCTCTGGGGGACATTCGTATTGTGGACTTTGGCTTGTCCAGGCGCATGGACAATATCTCAGAAGTCAGGGAGATCCTGGGTACCCCAGAGTATGTGGGTGAGTCCTGCATTCAGTCCTCAAATACCCTCAATCACCTGTGTCTTTTCAATTTGAGTGCCATTTATAATGACTAACTATGTGCTTCATAACTAACCGTGTGTTTCTGTTGCAGCACCAGAGATCCTGAACTATGAACCCATCAGCACTGCTACAGATATGTGGTGAGTGTGCTACTGTAGTTAATGAGGCTATTTCCACTCATTTTGGTGAAAATGGTTCTGCCATGCAGAACTCATTTAGTACTTCTGGGAATAAAGACATATTCAGGACAGTGATATCACCTCCCTAACGTACAAAAGATAATTTTATGTCTGGACCTTTGAACACGAGATAATCTTTATTTCATACTTGCATGGTTAATTACTAAATAACCGCAGCACAGTGGTTGTTGTGCTACAGTGTGTTGCAAAACATTCTGTAACTCAAAGAAGACAAGTTGCCTTATTAACTCCTTCCCTTTCTTCCTCCCTTTGCCAGGAGTATTGGGGTCCTGACCTACGTCATGCTAACTGGTGAGTCACCCTTCCTGGGTGACAACAAGCAGGAGACATTCCTCAACATCTCCCAAGTCAACATAGACTACTCTCAAGACACATTCGAGGGAATCTCCTCCCTGGCCGTTGACTTCATCAAGTCCTTGTTGGTTAAAAACCCCAGGTGAGTCTTTTTACAGTGAATATGAGCAGATGTTCTGATTATGTCTGAAACTGAAAAGTTTCCATCAGCATCACTTCGAGCTGATTTACACACCAAGGATGTGAGTCAGGTTCACACCGGCACGGAAGTACATCCGCATGCGTCTAAAAGACTGTGTGGTAACATGATTTGCGTCACTTGTGTGAAAAGCTGCTTCCTTTTGTGCAAATTATGTCAATAAGCCCACCTCATTTAAAGAGAAAAAGATCTTTTTTTTTTTGTTTTGATATTACACCAAACACTACACTCCCTCAGTTAAAGTTTCACCATACAAAAAACAAGAATTAAATTTAAACCAAGGTGATTTTCAAAGGAAACTATCTAACCATATTACTGAAAAACTCACCTCAAACTCTAATTCGGAGTGAGTGCTTCAGCACAGAGCCCTTAATTTGTCAGCACAATTTGTTGATGAAAAGTAGCAGTAGCCTCTGACTCTTGTCCAGAACCATAATCTCCCGTCAGTATCGTTTAATTGCAGCAGATTAGTTGTGCTGTTGGAAAGAGTGGAAGATTCCTTAGTGTCAGAGTAATACTGAGAGATGGAGGGGAAAAACCTTCAGAGCAAAAAGTGCTTTTTTTTGTGGTTTTCCAAACCAAATGTCGAAAAACAATATGGCTGACAACTGTGAGTGAACGGATTGAGTGAATCTGAAGATCCTGGAAATCAATTGGTTATGTAAACTCTTCTGGAATTTCCACTCATCCACAGTGTTATTGTGTTTGTGTGTACAGGAAGAGAGCCACGGCAGAAGAATGTCTCGGCCATGCCTGGCTGAACCCGCTCCCCCATCCCCACTCCCACCCGCACCTCAACACCAGGTCATCTTTGGATGAGACGAGCCAGTCGGAGTCGGAACCCGAGAGCCCGGCTCCCTCCCATGAGCTGGACTTAATCGGGTCGTACCTCATGTGCCCAGGCCAGGGTGAGCTGAAGACGGGCCGTGACGCCTTCTCCTTCAGTGAGCCCCCCTTCCCCACGCTACCTGAGATACAACAGGAGCTCATCTGCTGAACAATGTTTGACAGGTGGAGAGAGACTTAAGGGACTTAAACTCCACGGAGCAGACGCTGAAAGCCAGTGAGCCTGCAGCTTCTCGGTCTTGATCTGACTCAGGGCCGTGCTATATGGATGCTGTATGCCTGCTGCTGGCTGCTTCTACTGCTGTGATGTCTGTGAGCTGGGCTGTGTGTAGTTTGATGTGTGCGTGTGTGTGTGAATAATCCGTGCTACTCCGTGCTGATTTTATATGATGACGGGAGGAATGTGAGAGGAATGAAGATGCGGGAGAAAGAAGTGGGAGAAGACACAGCACTCGACCCGCGAGGGTTTTGTCACCGGACTGCACTGCTGCCTTAAAAGTGACTGAAATGAACTGGACTCGGCTTAACACTGTGGCTAGTTCACTCCTGTGCACACACTGGTTTCTCTTTTTACCCAATTAGCCTTTTTGAGCTGGGTTTCAGAGGAGAGGCAGTCTCCCGCTTCCTTGGGAAATGACTTCACTCACTGTGTGCTCTCATCAAAACAAGTTATGCTTCAGCTGACCCAGACATACCTTATGTGATGAGTTTTCTTGAAGGAAGTTAAGGGTTTTGACAGATGGTTCTACTAAACAAAGAAATTAAAGCAAAGGATAGCACCTACGCTGAAGCCAGACGTTAACTGTTCCACTGTTTTATATGATTATTTATGTGCGTTTGTTATACCACTTCAGCCCCTTAAATACACAAAGCCACATCAATGCCTGAGTTTAAGATGGAAATAGTAGCATTCTTATTTTTTTCAGGACAATCTTGAGCACTTTTTATTTTGTTATTTGGACTTTTCATGTAATGGTAAGTAACCAAAGGCTCATCAAGCACACTCTGCTGTCACACGTTGTACTGTACATATTAACCTTTTCCCACCACCCACAGTTGTCACATCTTTTTTTTTTTTCACAAAGTGCCACTTTGTCAACCTCACTTCTGTGTTAATATTACAGTCAAAATTTTATTCTATTCTTTTATTTTTTGATTTTGTTGGCTATTGCACAAGTTGCACAAGTTTTTTTTTTTTGTTTGTTTGTTTGTACTTAACTGCGAGGTTGCCACTCGATTTCATGCTCTTCAAATATTGTGAAAACAACCGTCTTGGAAAGAGGGAATGGCTTTGTTATTAGGATTGTAACAGATGAACAATGACATGGTTAACTGAAGTGCCCAGAGTTGTATACATATGTGATTTTTGCCTTCAGATGCTCGGGAGCAGAGAAATTAGGAAGAATTTCTCATTAAAAAAAAAAGTACTGAAATGTATATTATGAGTTAGTATTAAGATTAATATGTAAAAATAATTGATGTTTTTTTTTTTTTTTTTTTTACCAATGTATGAATGTTAACATCATTGTATCATGTCTTATTTTGTACATTAACTTCTACTTATTCCTTTTTTTTCTGCTCATGAATTTCAGGCAGGTTTGCACTTGTCCTTGTGGACGTTATGTTAAAATGAATAAATGTTGATGGCATGCGTTGCAAAATGTAAGAGAAAAAATACATGTACGTTTTGTATCAAACTTTTTCTGCCTGTGTCTGATGTTTTCATAGCAACAGTAACAATGACATTTTAACATTGCGGGGCATAAATTTACTCTCCATAGTTTATCGCTTTCTAATTTAATTACGTTTAATCCAAACTACAGCAGGGATGTATGATTCTACATAGAAGATACAGAAGTTCAACCTGATCCAGGCTTGTTTTTCAGACTACATGCAAAAAGTACAAAAGTAATGGAATATCTTCAATTAAAAGTTTTCACATTTTTATAAACCTAAATTCAAGACTATAAATAAATCTTAGGTGGGAATGTCCCCATTAGGATATAGAGCGAGTGTCTGAACTTAGTTGGTCCTCAAATACTTCAGTTAGCTGCAATTCTCAGATTTTATATTTCCAGTCTCGAACATGGAGGCAGCGGACCTCACCATGGCTCACCATGTTCATGTAATTTACTTGTGCTCACTGGAATTTAAGAATATAAACATGCAATGAGAGCAATTTCATCAAAGATATAAAACAATGAGATTGCTAAATTTTAATAGGCCTGATTTATTATAAACTCTCCGGTATTTCATAATGAAACACAGCAAAATAGAAAAGTCAGACTCATATAACTTCCTCCTCTTATTTCCTCTCTTTTTAATCATCCTGCGACCCCTCAGATAGAGCTGGTGACCCCCTTGGGGAGGGGGGATGGACATCTGCACTCCAGGATGCATATTTCACATTTTAATGTTCATCTTTCAGTTTCATGATGCGTGTCATCACATGTTTGTTTCATCCCACCACCCTATAAACACCACGTTTTCATTTTCCGTTCCCCACTTTGCATAGTGCTGATGACGAAGAACAACATCTGTCAGCGTTTCTGTTGACTGGTGTTGATAGTTCACCTGTGTGTGTGTGGTCAGTAGAAAAAAGTATATCTCATACCAAAACAGACTACCTATGCTTGAACCAGATAGCTTGTGAAGCATCTGCTTTTCCTCTCAGTAGGTCTATTTAGAGAAACAGAGTATCATAAAGAAAATAAAAATCCTCTCTAGGGCCAGTCTTCCATAAATATCCAGCAGCCTCTCTGTACAGGAAATACCAGCATCCTGTGAAGAGGAACACTCAGTAATGCTTTCCACTGTAGTAAAGTTTCTTTCTCTTTCTGTCTTTTTCTCTCTCAAGGGCACACATGTGCTTGTTTACTTGTCTCAGGTTAAACAATATCCCTGACTGCCAATATCCTGAATTCTTGCTTTAATGTGCTCTTCCTTGCGTTCTCGGCACTGAGCCAGTACAGCTCTGCTGTGACCAATAAGGAGAAGGCAGGGCTCCCTGCAGGGTCCTGCTCCGGTGGCTCTTGGCTGGAGTGACCGCTTCCCCTAAAGAAAATCCTGCTGCTGCATGGAGCTGAGGAATGCCAGAAATGTTCATAACTGGCCTCCTTCCTTTTTTCAAACCTCGTCCTTTATGCCTCTCTTCCCTCTTATTCTCCTTATGGGGTTTGTTTTCTTAGTGGAAGGTAGTATTGTTTCCAGCGCACACACATAAACACACACATAAACATACGCTGAAGTGGTTGATTAAATGGATTTCTCAGAAGGACTCTCAGGCTCAGTTGTTGTCACTTTGATATTTAAGGTGACCATTACGGGATGATTTAAAACAGATGTGGAGACAGTTTGCGCTTTCTCCTGACTGATGAGTGTGCCACAAAATCTGGCTTTGTAGCAAAAGAGCACTCAGCTCCTACAGATCCAAACAAATACAGAGAGTAGACCAAAGTTTAGAGTGACATCCAGATAACCTGCTCTCAACAATCTCTGCTGATTGAAGCTAATGTCCAGCTTAATGGTTTTTGAAGGATAGCAGCAAATTGCTTTTAAACACCAGAATGAGGCAATTTGTTTCCCTTCAGACTGTGTAACAAAAGTAAAAGAAGATCATTAATATAGACATTAATATAGCAAATATAGATTGGGAAGTTGGAAAAGTTGCACGTCACAACAATCAGTTATATAACCAGAGATTATTTGACAGCAGACTATAGAAACACACTACACAACTGGCATCATGACTGCAACCAACTGGTGCTCAAATATTTTTTTAAGTAAAGCACTTTTCCTCCTCATAGTCAAATATTTTCTGTTTTATGAATAGATGAGAACATCCAGTTTTTGTTTTTTTTCTGATTACTGAGCCATTGAGCAACCTAAATTAGTTTATCAAAAAGATTAGGATTGCAAAGGGGCTTTAAGGGAGTGACACAGAGCCAGATAGTAAAATACCACAAACAAGCAGAAAGTACAACAACAGCACATCAATGTGTGACAGAGTGCAAGTACCACCGTGGATACAGTACTACGAATTCTCACAATGATCCTTTTCAGCACTACAGAGCATACATTTACCACTATAAATAATGGTTTTGCTTGGAACAGGAGAACATCTTTTTTTCTTGGTACAAAGCACATCGGGTATTTCTTGGTACATATTGTGGTACTTTGTGCCTTGTTCTACTTTACAGCTCTGTGTGTGGTACTTTGGAGGAAACAGTTCACCCTTTCATGATACGTCAACTGGAATTCATGTGTCTTTGTATTTGATTATATGTTCAACTGCACAGACACCCACAGTGCACTGCCCTGGCAGCAGTATGAGTGTTTGATGCCTTGCTGAACAGCACCTCAATAGAGCATACACCATCCTGGTGGGTTTCAGTTGAAGAGTGTACAGGTTTCTATCCCATCTTATTTTTCTGAGCTATCCTGCTGCCTCCATCAGTTGCCTGTTTCCATCACCAGTAAGGATTGAAGGGAGCGTTCCCATCTCCTTGCAGTGTCTCTCTCTCTCTCGCTGTTGGCCTGACCTCCTGCTCCGGTTGTCTCTCTCTGCCTCCTCTAACTGTTGTCCTTTCACTCTCCCTGTCTCTCTCAATCTCACAATCTCTAGATCTCTTTCAGTGCACCAGATTTCTCAGAAGTAGTTCCTCTCGCACCTTACATAATGGGGAAATTCCTTTACGCTTATGTTCCTGATTATACTGCTGTTATGGAGATATCGTTGAGGTTGGGGGGGGGGGGGGGGGCGACAGAAAAACAGTTCTCCAGGGTTTGGAAAACCTGCAACCTCCAATAGCCTCGCCAACTCTCTCCCTCGTTCACTTTCAACTTTTATTTCGTTGATAACCTCAGCTCACCTTTACATCATAGCCATATATGATCTTGATGATCATGCGATGTGTGGCTAATCAAATCATTTTCATTTCATCACTTTTGGAATGTGCTCAACGATATCCTTACCACTCTGACCTCTCAGTCACTTCCTCTAAACTCCTGCTACATTCCAGTGTTGACCTAAAGCTTTTGGTGCAAACCTTCGCAAGGATCCTTAAGATCCACAAGGCTACAATAAGTTCAAGCACTGCCGCCTATTGATGCTGATGGATATATGGCTCATAAAGTGTACCTAAAGAAGATAAAAAGAAGATGATGTCCTCACAGTCACCTTCTAAGAGACAGAATTCTGTCTCTAGTCCTAAAATGCTGGAGAGTAATTCACAGAGATAAGGCCAACGACAAATCAGAGCCTGTCAGAAATTCTCCTGACCAGGACAAACGATGGAGAACATTTCTTTCACATGTCTCAGCAATGCTCGCAAAAGAAAAACAGAAAGAGGTAGAGAGTTTCCAGAAGAGGCAAAACACTCGTAACCGCTGGTAATATGTTTCTCATGGTGGTGCATTCATAGCAGTGAGGGAGGCAAATGCCTTTGGTTAAGCAGAGCTATTTATTCTGTCCCTGGAAATGCTTGGAAAAACAACAAAAGCATTCTGAACAAAGAGTAGCATGACCTGATGCTGCTGCATGTTTTCCTCCGTCTGCGGCGACTATATCCTCCCTCAACATGGGGGCACTACTGGCACAGATCACACTCAAAAAAGCCACACAATAGGCACACTCATCTCAGGGAGAACTTTTAAACTCAAAAGCGGTGTAAGGAACCCAACCAAAACAAGGGACACTGCTAAGTTCATCCTTAAAAGGCTCAATTTCAATGTGGGTAAGCTCATGGAAAGAAATAAAAACACTGCCAGTTCTGTTGTTTGGATTTGCAGGTCACGGTGCACACAAATGCCCGCTCACATGTACTTGAACCGTAGTTTATACGCACACACACCTGCCAGAGAACCCACAGTGAACTCTATCCTCTGGCTTGGGAGGTTTTCTGACTGACAGGGAACAGATTCTAGTGGTCTGGATCTTAATGGAAGTTCTT
Organism: Scomberomorus guttatus; assembly: GCA_038419695.1. Taxonomy (NCBI): domain Eukaryota; kingdom Metazoa; phylum Chordata; class Actinopteri; order Scombriformes; family Scombridae; genus Scomberomorus; species Scomberomorus guttatus. The sequence continues at coordinate 3,916,434 of CM076459.1, forward strand.
TATTAGGAATAACCCCTTGAGATGTACCATTTCAATTTCAAAGACAATAATAATTAGACAAAACATTGAACAAAAAACAAAAATAACAACAAGATAATCAAATGTGACAAAAAACAAATAAACAAAAAAACAATAAATATCATGTTATTATGGACATGTACAGCTGATCCTATAATAAGAAGACAGGGCGTTTTGGCACAAGTGGAAAGATGATATGGATCGAATATTTGCAGGTAGATTATTCCAATCAGAGGGAGCTGTAAACATAAAGGCTTGACTTATTGACTGAGAGACTACAGGAACAGAAAAAAAGAGCTGTATAGTGTCTCAACTGATAATTAGAGGAGAAAAGTACCATAAACTGTTTTAAATAGTGAGGGTAACTGAAATGTATACATTTAAAATAAACTGCAGCCAATGTCGGTGTCTTCTTAGGATGGGAGAGGGCCGATTACCAGTTTCATACAGTGTACAGTGATGAGTTATGAAAGGACAGCCAAGAACAAATCTTTCTGAGCTCTTGATTTTCAACCCACAGCGCTCTCCTTGTTTACTACGGTACAGGATTAGGGAGTAATTTAGAGCACATACACACACGCGCGCGCACACACACACACACACACACACACACACACACACACAGACAAGTACCTACATGGATCCAGACACGTGGTCAACTCTAGGGATAATAGTCTACACTGGAACTCCTGTTTTCGAGCAACATTAGATGATGCTTTCTGCAAGTGAAGTAAAGGATACAATACAAAATTAAGATGTTAATTTTAGTAGATTGCTCTGCTGTCATTTGTAAAACAGTCTGTTGTCAAAGATAACGAGACTGGTGAAGATCTTCTGACTGTGACTTGTATTCAAGCATTTCTTACACTTCTTACATTTCTATACGCTTGTATTTTGGGTTTTACACGTCCGTTTTTGCTTACGTTAGGGTTTGTGTTGGCAGTGTTAGCCGCCACTTGTTGATTTGTCAGTACTTTGCATTTCTATGGGCGTGACCGAAGATTTTGAGATGGGAGAGAAGAAAACACGTCCTTTTCTGGAACTTGCTAACTTGTCAGTGGAACTTCTACTCCTCCAGTCTCCAGGAATATTTTCACGGTTTCCTGGAGCAGTTAATTAGTCAAAAAGTCAGCTGTCACATCTTTTTATATGATTGTCACTTGTTTCTTCTCCTTTTCCCTCCCTTTTCCATCTCTCCTGGGTTTTTTTTTTTTGTGTTATGTAACTCTCTTCCACAGAGGTATGTAGATGTGTGCATATTTGTGTGTGCGTGTGTGATCAACATTGTCACCGCTGGCAGATTTTCATATTGTCTGAAGCTTCCTGATGTAATCGGCCAAATCGTCGTGTGAAAAAAGAGCCTGGAAACAATGGCTGGGGGTCAGACAGGTCGTGGAAAACTGTTTGAAGAACAATGTTATCTGGAGACCTGGTAATAAAATCCCAGTGGTGTGGGAAAGGTACAAGCCCTTTGAGAGGCTTCCGCTGTCCCAGGCTCACCTGTGCCATCTATTAGCCGAATGGACCTGCTTATCAGTCAAGTCTGCATGAACATTTTAGCCTCTCTGTCCATCAGCCACGATAACTCCTGATGTGACAGCTTACGGCAGCCTGTCTTGACAACAAGTCAGGCTTTATTTTGGCTGTGTTGCAGCTGAATGTCAAGAGGGATCAAAACCTAGAAATATCAGTGAGGACAGATTGTTTCAGACAGTTTTTACACTAAAATCAAACAAATTACAGGTTTGGGAGTCTGTTATTTGTATGTGTGTGTGTGTATCAAATTCAAAAGTGGGCTAGAATAAAAAAGGGGGCTTTTCTTTGTCCAACTTTTCCATGCTCTTGTGAAACACTTTTCCACTTGAGATTTGTTATTCACTCGCTGAACAGAAATTGCTTTTCTTGTGGGTCTGATTAAAACGTCTGTGCCAAAGATGTGTCAAAGATATTGCATAAAAGACAAAATATTAGCCTAATGATTTTTTTTTTTCATAACAACAGCACAGAAGCACGAGCTATATGAGCTGCTCTTAAAATGTTATCATTTGTTTGCCTCACAGTCTAACACTGGGCTTGAAAGTGTGTGTGGGTGGAAAACAGAAGAAAAGAGAACATCAATATTATTCCACAGCTGCAGAGTGCACAGTACCTTGGAAAGGATCTTGAGTCTGTCATCCCACAAAGATGTAAGATGTTTGAGTCTTGACTTGTGCCAGCAAGAACACAGCGAATCCAGATTTTCGTGCAGATTCATAACACATACTGTAGCTTGGGCTCTTCACATGGCAGTGACTGTGGTTAGTCACAAAACTATATATATAAATAACATTGCTATTTCACACACAGTAAGGTATGGATTGCTATTTGTAGCATATGAAAAACAGCAGCAAAAACATGAAAGTGATACTTGTGGATCTTTAGTTGTTACCGGTGTAGCTGTTTCTAACTGGCTAACACAACATCTAAAACTCCTGTTTTCTGTGCCTGGATCAAGACAACACCAAGGCCTGCAGCACTAGAACAGCTGCAAAAGCATCTCTGTTATCCCAAAGAAAAATCTACTTTAACCTTAGAAGAAACACAACATTCCTAGAGACAGTTTTCTGCCAAACTAAAGTGCACTTAATGTTTGCCTTAGATAAAGGAGTGAAATAATAAGCTTAGTCTCTTTGGGGTTTGTGCTTTGAAACTGCAGAATAGAAGTCCCTGGAAGTGTAAACACAGCAGGATTTCTGGGGCTCTTATGCAAGCTTGCTTTCACCCCTGGTTATACATGACACTCTGGGAAATATCAAATTAAATGAGCTTTCTCAGAAAAAAAAATGAAGATAAATAAAGAGCTCTATTATTACTTTGTGGCTAATAGCAGCTACCCCCCCTCAGCAAAATACGATAGAGAACATGATGTTCCTCATCTTCTGTGGCTAAAGGTTTTTATAGTAGGCCTCCCAAGGTGTCAGTAGGATGTTAGACTTTGTGTTGGCGGTGACACATCAAAAAACCTTCCCTTACATGTTATGTGTTACGGGAACTAAAGTATGAAAACACAATATTGTGTAAAGCTGCATGTTTCTCGCTGCTTTTGACAGGAATGACTAAGTCCAACAAGCCCTTTCAAAAAGGGTGGAGACACAAGTGGATACTCATTATAACATAATTGACTGTAGACAGCTAGACTGAGCGCAACCGGTCGATTACACAATGATAACTGACATGTTAAAGAAAAGGCCCATTACGCACAGAATACATAACTGTACATCAATTCTCAATGCAGTCAGTGCTCTTATGGGTAATTTTGTTTTAGTTTGGCAAATAAATCTCCGGTACACCATTTCAGGCACAAAGTTGAGCAGTGGAGCAGGTAATCAGAGTAATTCATCTGTCACGGACAATTGTAAATGCTTTTAAAAAACTTCTAACATGCAGTCTGGGGGAAAAACTGCACTGGACTGCTGTAACTGCACAGCCTGTTCAATAGCACCACCAAGAGGAGTGCTAACAGAGTGAAACACTTTCTGAAGCCACTACAGTATCTACAGAGGTATGAGTTAAAACAGTATCATTACCGCCTTGAGTGTTTTATTGGACTATGTTAATGAGGTGTTTTTCTTTTTTTTTTTTGTTATTTATTTAGAACATTTTGTTGTAACACACCACACAAATAAAACCCCTCCGTACCTCCCTCTCACCTCCCAAACTAAGAGTTAAATCCCACTCAATTGTCCCTCCCGGCTCCCTTACAGTCAATATGGCGGCGAAGCTAACAAAAACGGGGATTTATTCATCTCGTATCGTGCTTAACTTTAGTGGATCATCACATATCAGGTGTGGAATTAATTCTCAGATTCTCCGGTTCAAGGTGAGACCACACTTTTCTATGGATGTCAGTTTTTGGGCCGCGACAAAGGCCAAAACGTGGCCTGCAACAGACTTGTTTTTAGCCTAGCCGATTAACGGAAATGCCTTTTGCTGCAGTTGTTGATCACTTGTGGCTCCTACCGGCCGGTTAAGAGTAGTGAGGAGTCAGCAGTCAATGGTGGTATAAAACGCCTTATAAAATAGGTTTTTCAATAATTGTGAATCATTGCAATAAATGTGCACAAAAATCCTGTTCCTAACTATGTTTAATATTGAGCTTTAAAAACTGTAATACATAATATTGAGATGTACCTAATAATGAACACCACTGTATGTATGTGAAATATGTGTTCACCCCTGCAGATTTGTATATACATCATACTGTTTAATTAAGCATCTCCTGTTTCGGAAAAGAAATTCCACGAGGGAAACAAAAAAAATCCAAAAACAAAAGTCAAACCAGCTCTTTCCACTTTATTGACACAGAGATACACAATTAACGTGGGTGCTTCACAATTTTTGAGGAATTCTATATGAGCGTGTCTGCTGTACGCCGTTCGTACTCCCTTCTACAACATTTTAAACTTTTAAACAAGTAAAACCAGCATATGGAACAACACAAATATGCAAGACTGATACTGTCAAATCATTTTAGTATGTTGTATTATTAGAGAACATCCACCTTCTGTCCACCTACAGATTGCCCTTCATTCTATCCGAGTATATCCATAGGAACAGATCCATAAACACAAAAGAGCATCTATGGGAATGTTAGAGCACAACACAGCATTAAACAGTCAGTTTATCTTAATTTTCAAAGAATTATTTAATTGTATTCCCTTTGGACCTTTACAGCTCTGTGTGCGAGGTCAGTGTGCAGTGTAATAGCGATGTCTGCATGTACAATGTGGGTGTATGTTTCTGAAATCGAACAGATGAGCTGAACTGTGCAGGAGATGTTGATTGGTGCTGAAGAACGATGCCAATACAGAGAGAAAGAGACAACCTGAATGCAACAATGTGGAGAAGATATAAAGTTAAATACATGTTTGCTCCTGTGTATAATTTAAGCCACTTTACTCTGAATAAGCATCTGTCAACATATACGTAATAGATCTAATTTATAATGATCTGCTGTGCAACACTCCCACATATGAAAAAAAAACAAAAAACGCAGGTTTTATAAAAGGACAAATTTGCATAAATAATATTAAACTAAATAAAACACAAGTAAAACAAAATGACTTCACTAAGACAAGACACATAACAGATTACACATAATGCTATTTTTTCTGAGGAATGAATAGTAATTTCTGAGTAGATGTTCCAGATTTAGATACCGATTCTTAAAATGGTGAGAAGTTTAAAAGAAATGGCAGCTTGACAGAGGTCAACAAAAATCACTATTCAACACCACACTGATTCTCAAGAGATAAGTGACTTTAATAGAAGAGTAGTCAGATCTCAGTCTTCAAACCTCCCATCCAGGATGCTTTCAAATGTGAAGGGGAGGAACTTGAAGCCCTGGCCTGAGTAAAACTTGTTTTGGAACTCCACCCTGTAGAGAAAATAAAGATGCAATCAAAAAAAAAAAAACAATCAGGGAGACTCTCTCACAACAACACAGACACATACTGGTGATGACTTGTCAGGTTGGGTAATGCTGAGCAGAGCAGTTGTGTCTGGCTGATGACCCCTGCTCTCAATTCCACAGTCTGCCTCTGTAACAGAGTCCACCTGCAGCCGCTCATGTCTACATCCCTGCTCCTGGAACTGGTCCTGGGACCAGACACCTAAGCCTCTTCCCTTCTGGAAAATGATCAGGCTCTATTTTTAAAAAAGGCCAATGCTAAGTGACGGATGGATGACCTTTTAACTGAGGAGCCACAAATACTTGTCATTCCATAGTCTGTCTGGTGTAGGAAAGTAGACAAGAGGGGAAGATTCTCATTTAAAAAAAAAAAAATGACTGTACATAACTTTTTCTTGCAAAAATGCTCAGATGTACTCCTCTGTATCTTGGGCTGATTGGTGTTAAAGGAAAATTCAAAATGGATACCAGGAGTCTTGTCTGTACCGATTATCCTAGAATTTCACAGGCTACATTTGTTTTTAATTTCAGAAATATATTTTTATTCTTTTAAAAAATGCAAATACCATCTCACAACCTTTTTAGCTGACTGACATCTTTCTGCATATACTGTAAAACAGTGTATTAGTGTGATCAGCAAACCTTTTCTTTCTGATGCAATCATTGGAAATAAACTATTACGATGTTTTATTATTTCTTTCTCTGTGTTCCAAACTGATTGCAAATCACTGTCCCTGAAGGCTATTTCGTGAAAAAGTTGACTCACCGAGTGTTCCTGTGTAAAGGACAGTTACAGAGAAGACTGATTGCAACACAGCCGTGCTCTGTAAATGTGCCAGGGGATTATAAAACCAGAATGACATTCAGCACAGCCAGACAAAGACACTAATGAGGAGACAACAAAGGCGTGTCCGTGCCATTCCACAGACTGTTCTGCACACCACACACACGCAGCATAAATGGAAAGCGCAACGCTGACAAGAGCCAGACATGTTCCAGGCCACAAGCCAGGAAAGAGAGTGGGAGATGGGAAGCTACAGTCTGTTAACTTCTAATTGGGACACACCCCAGTTGACTCACACATACACCCTTGCTCTGACTGTTACTGGTGTTGCAGTGGCCCCCATGAGAGGTTTGAGGGGAAACACAAAAATTTGAACTTTGAGAAATTTCTGAAACTACTTTTAAACATTTTTATTCCGGGCTATATGCAAATTGATTTATTTTTTGTGAATTTATGTTACATCATTTGTTGTGAATTATAAACTGTGTATTTATCTGAAATAAGTATGAGGTCCTGTGATATGAAACTTAGGTGTAGCTCAGTTAGACTGTTTATAATATTTTCAGTGTAGTAGGTCTTTTACTAAAAACGCTGATAATATCTAATGTCATGTTTGTTAAAAACAGACAAATTCCTCTCCCTGACACCCTTTTTATGCTCAGGACCTGTGTTCAACTGACCCATTTTTTAAATTTTATTTGTTTACTTTTTCTAAATAAATGTCAGCTACACTGGATCTACACCTTCAGCACAAACTGTGACACTGTGCCCCTTTTAAATGCAAGACGTCTTGGTTCTTTGCCCTGAAAGACAGACTGATATGTTGACCTGCTGTAATAAATCACAAACTGTTTGTGTGAAACCTGAGATGGTCCACTGGAAACCAGTGAGGTGTTGAAAAAAGCTGTAGCCTGCAGATGGAGCTATAACGCTGTAGTTTACAGTGCTTGTAGTCATTCGCTCCTCCTCGAGTACTCTACTTTTAAAATAGCAAATTTGATGTATGGGAACTAGGTTAGTATTAATACTGTCATCTATGTTCTTTATAATGTAACATTATCCAATCAACACCCCTTTCAAACTGATAAAAACTGAACAGTATAGTACAAAGTGCATTATATTGTGCATGTTGATTTAGTTCACCCCTCTATATATACACACACATACACACACAAATGTTGACACTAGTGATACTGTTGCTTGTATCTCTACTAGCAAAACTAAAATGGCCTCCATTAGTCAGAATTGACATGTTTCTGTATGTGGTATGTGGCACTTCATCTTTTGTCACTAGTGGTTTTGTGCGTCTGCCTGCACGCGTGTATAACATGTACTATGTGTAAGTGAAAACAATGTTAATATTGAGGTGACAAAGAAAGGAAGCAACACATACAAAAACAGATGCCACAAATGACCACAATACTCAACTTACCAGTGCAGTCGCAGTGCATGCAGGAAGGCTGACAGGCCTTCCATAATGAGAAGAATTGCAATTGTGAGAACAGCAAAGAAGAAAAAGACTATGGACAGAAGGAAGAACCCTCCAATGCTGCTTGTGGAAAGGCCGATGTGCATCACCATGGACCACAGCACCTCTGACAACTCTGTACATAGAACAAAGAAAGCACACGGATTTTACTGCTGTGAGGAGGAAGGTGTACATTTCTCTTGATAAATGTGTTCCTATTTATACTTTAATTTATGGTCAAACCTTGAGGATAAAGGGAGGAAAAATGCATTGTGTAACTTACGTGCATGAGCCAGACTGAGGGCCCAAAGCCTCAGATAGGACGCAGTGTTGGAGATACAACCCAGGCAGTACTCTATGGTGTGGATTGCCTGGTGCACTGCCATGTCTGCAAAGTTAAACTGTGGGACAGAGATATAACATTGAAATGTAACTGCATGTCAGTATGGACCTCTAGAAAACAACAGCTCTACGACAGGTCCTGAGGTCCACATAGGAGGAGTCTGGTTCATTGTGTGTGCATGATCATTCAAGTAATTGAAAGGAAAGCCATTTGTAGAGCAGCACACCCTCAAGATTAGAAGAGGCATTGTTGTCTTAGGACCCTGTGAACCCATAAAATCAGCTGCGCTGCTTATGCCTCATGCACATCACTGGAACTGCAAGGAAGCACTGGCCAACAAGATGCTGCGCCCACTGCTTGAGGAATCCCTGCAACCCATGTTTCAAAAAGAGACTCCGGAAACACACCGACCACCACATACATACGCACACACCGACACAGCTAAGAGCAGCAGGAATAGGTTGACAGCATGTCAACAAAGCTGAGGGGCAGAAAGAGACAGGGTTGCTAGACATGCACAGGAGGGGATAGGTTACAGGGTGGAGGTGCAGTATGAGCTCCTGTCCTACCTCTTCCTCCTCGTGGGCCTTGAAAGCAGGTGACAAAAGGCAACGCTTGGTTATTGACAACACACACACACACAGATGGACAGACAGACATCAGTAAACAGGAAAAGTAACGAGAGAAATCAGTTACTCGCTTAAAAAGGAAAGAAGATGAACATTCAATGATGACAACGTTCTGCTCAGAAGTACAGTCAAGACATTTCAGAATTCAAATGGGGGATTGCATCAGTTTATGTGAAACAACTCAGCATCTGCTTGCTGGTAGCATTAAAACTGCATGATGTACTAAAAAAGATGACTAGCTTGAATTTCACAAGAAGTTAAACAATAGAACTGCACACAGAAGTGGATGGAATGAGAAGCAAAGAACTACGCCACAAAGTAAACAACAAAGTAAATTACATTTCTTAATTTAATCTCTTAATAGCATTTATAATAATCTAATGGTGGAATAATAAAAAATCTGAGACACATTGGAGCTTGTAAACCTTTTGTACCAAACCAGACCTTCATACATAATTGATGTTTGTTAGTGACACAGGAGGAGTGGAAACATATAGGTATTGGTTTCTCTTTACAACTGAATGACTGAATTATTAAAAGATGTGAGTAGATCTGATAACCAGTTTCCCCCCTTCCTCTCTCACCAAACTGCTGGCCTCCCATTACTCTAGCTTTGTAAGCAATGGGAAGAAAATGGAGTTAGGTAGAAGACAGTGTTTTTACCTCAGGCTCCTCCTCAGAGTGCTGTGAGAGCTGGTCGTGCTGGATGATTTCCGCCTCATCCTCAGTGGGCCCGTTGCCCACCCTAATCCCTCCAAAGTTCTCTGTGCCCTGTCATGCGTAAAATAACAAAGTTACAGGAATTGATAATCACTTATTGTGTTTATAGCTTCAGTACAATTATTGATAGCACTTGCAGGTCTGCTTTATCTTACCAGGTTTTTCTGCCACAAATACTGTCTCCGTAGAACCAGAGTTTTCACTATTAACATACAAGGAACACATGCCAAGGCGATGACCACCAAGAGTGACTGTAAGGCCATCTACATATTCAGGGGAGAAGAACAAGACAAGAAAGGAAAAACAAAAGAAGGACAATTAGCTTGCAGTGTTTCATTTAGGGACAAAGAGATGAAGTTTATAACTAAAATGTGTATCAGACCTGTCCTCTGTAGAGAGGTTTGTTACTGGGGTCACTGTAGTTGAAGAGGAACATGTTGATGAAGGCGATGAGGAGACTAGGCGCATCCTTAGAGGTGCGTGCATCATATGACACCCACTTATAGAAGATTAGAAGGACTAGGTAGCCAAACAGACTGGACATGAAGATGATCTCTGGAATAAATCCCAAGTAGATATTCAGTGGCTTCTTGAAATACCTGATGAGAAACACAAACAGCCGATTTGTCACAGTCGCATACAAATCCAAAGAGAAAGAAGTACAACAAGAAGTGCCAGCTTAAATAGAGATAATAAAATCTCACAGGTGGTTGAAGAGACTGAGAGTGACTCCAAACAGCATGTGGATGACTCCCAGGATAACAGACATCTTCATCTTGAAGGAGTTCAGGAATGTCAGCTTGTTGGCGGCAATGTTCCATATCTAAAAGAGACAATATGGTCAAAAATGGTTGCAAAAATTTAATATTTTTAAGATTACAAGTGCAAGTTTATGTTACTACTACTACTATTCATTGATGGGTTTTTAGCAATGAGTCATTATTGATCAACAGATATATAATCATTTGCAGAATGTAATCATTAACAACTAAGCACATTTTTACTTCTCAGAATTATGAGAGCACAGATTTCAAAGAAAAGTAATCACCGGATCAATGCCAATAGGGTATGGCCCTTTGAAAACTCCATCTATTGCTGGGTCCAGCTGCAAAATTTTATTCCCATCGAGTGTTTCAAACCTGAACAGGATGAGAACACAGATCAGTTTTCAGACTTGAGTTACTGCATAACTACAACAGTCACTGGGTTAAAGCTCCAGTCAGTCAGTGATTACCAATGACACTTACGTCCAGTTGCCTCCCACTCGAGCATCAAACATCGGCCTGACGCTCCAGCCAGAGCCGAACAGATTGAGGGACTTGGAGAAACAGTCGTTGTAAATGATGCCCGTATAGACTGAGAAGATTCCCATCAAAAGGATTATGTAGCGCCCCGCAAACACCATGCTGAACATCTGCCACAAAACATTAAAAATTACATTGTGAACAGCAGGATAAAGATAGCCAAGAGAAATCAAATAGGTTTCTAAAACATGAAAAGCTGCATTTCTGCAAATATAAACTTCGTGTCTGTCACATGTAAGGAATGTGTAGGGCTGGTGAGATGGCCATGATGGGATCCGTACCTCATTATCATTCTTCTGGGCCATCAGCCTGCTCTCTCTCAACACAAGGTATAGAGCAGCACAGGTCATGAGCATCCCGTGGCCCAGGTCACCAAACATAACCGCAAATAGGAAGGGGAAGGTGATGATGGTGTATGGAGCTGGAAACAAGGAGGCAGGCATCATATGAGGGGAGGGTGGTGTGGCAGGGGAAATGACTCGAGTGAAACATGTCATGATACACAGCATGTTCCAACAAGGTGATAATGGATGATGAGGTAGATACTGCAGCTGAAGCAAAACCCCAGCTGGGTAGATAGATATTTTTATAATTGGCTTTGAAGATATGGGTCAAAACTGATGGTCTGAATAAGACAGACAGAGGTCAGACTTTTGGGGAAGAAAAAAAAAGAAAAAGGAGAAAAAAAGGGTGTGACACATGCTTACCTGGATTAATCTCACGGTAGCTGCCGATTCCATAAGCATCCACAATGTTTTGAAAGCCTGAGGTGAACTTGTTTGTCTTGTTATAGGTGGGTGGGGTCTGCTTGGTCTGCATCCTATTGAGGATGGAAGGCACAGTGGAGCCGCTCTTCTCCTAAAGCGCAGAACAAATTGTAATGCAACACAAGATTATGCCACACGTTAGTTTACTTTCACAGACTGAAAGTTGAAACTCTTTCTAACTGCACAGACATGAGATGTATCTGCTGCTTCCTCAGTCTATCTGACACCCACCACTGCTCTGAACTGTGTACACCTGGCTAGCTTAACTTGCAAATGGTGTCATACAGCCTCAACTACCACCCTTCCTACACCCACTACAGCCTGTAACTGGTCATCATGAGAATTTGTTGCAACATCTTTGATTTTTTTTTTGTTTTAACATACTTTTATACAATTTTTTGGAACAGCTGTTTAGTTCTTGTCTGGAGGAACTTGCAAGTCGTGTCTGCCCCCGCCATAAAGCTCCTCCAATTCGTGGGGAATTGAAAATAAATACAATTTAATTTGTGGTGAATATACTGATATTTGAGTACAAACAAACTAAGTATCCTGCCAACTGAACATCCTGTTTGCACTGAAGTAGTTCGTTTCAAACTGGTTCTACTACATTCAACATATAATAGGGTGTGTGTATGTGTCTTTAAGATATGAAGTAAACAACTAAATGGTGGATAGTTTCCATTAAACATACAGTGCTTGGTGTTCAGTTACTCACCGTCCCCCTGCGCAGGGCAAACTGGATGGAGTCCAGGTCAGAGACAGGACACCACACCTCAGCGATCAGACACTTCTGAGTGACATCAATGTTGCAGAGGTTTAGGGTGTGGTAGATGGCCTTCATCTTCCTCACCTTGATGAACCACACTCTGACTGTCTTGGCTGCAGCCTGCAGGACCCTCTGCCTGTGATCCTCTGTCTGGTTCAGCACCTTTAGGGGCAGACAAGAGTAGCGGTGGTCAAATCCCAGCAAGGACAGTAACAGTCCTGTCCAGTCAATACCTATTCCTGCCATTTTGGTTCAACCTGTGCTATCTCGGAACTACGAGTGACGAAATGTAGATCCATTTTTTAAAATAGGAAAGGACAAACGTCTTGTTACAGTGTCCACTGTACAGTAATTATTACCCAAAATGATCCTGAAAAAGTTATGAGAGAAACCAGCATGTTCAAATTACATGTATCACAAATCACACCAAACTTACTTTACATGATTATTTGATGATGTCCAATTCCATCAGAAAATTCTGTCATAATCGGACACTAAAAACAGCAGCATTTAATCATACATTCATTTATATTTATAGAGGGTTTAAATTTACTGGCGTGATCAGTTAAGTCATATATGCAAGGTAACGGGCTGTCTCAAGTGTGCTGCTGTATGACTCACATTCAAAACCAACTCTCATGGTCAGCAAATAGCAGGATATATAAGCTCTATGCTGTCTGCCGACAGAAACAGTTTGCCTACTGTTGAGAGGCTTAATGGCCCACACACAGCTGATTGCTACCCAAATAGCTTGACATTCTTCCTCATTCATGCCATTCAGCCCTCATGCCCACGTAGCAAGAAGCGTAAGATCCACATTCCGAAGTATATACAGCTGTGAGAGGATATCTATCGAATTGTCGAACAGGATGCATGCCAAGTATTAAGTATCTGTCTTGTGCTGTAACTGTCAATGATCCTCCAATATTTGAGTACATCTCTCTTGAAGAAAAGTGAAGCTGTATGTGAGAGACTCACACAGAAGTACAGCAAAGTTGAGCTCTCTGATATGCAAGTCTGTGTGACATGACACTCCTATGGGAAAGTGTATCATTACGTGATAAAGATACAGGAGGGTTCTCATTTGCAAAAAAAACAAAAGGAAAGAAGGATTCCCTGGGGCCTCTCTACCTTCGCACTAGATAACAAGTCACTAGGGAAGAATTCAACACTGCAGACACAATGACAACAGTGTAGTTTCTTTGGAAAGATTCTGCTGGTTGGAAGACATTTCTCTGTGCAAAGATTCAAAAGCATTTAAATTAAACTCCCTATCCTGCATTGGTCAGTTAGAGTGCAGTTATGACTGCTGACCACCTTCTGAAGTATCCTTTACTCTCTTCCATCTTTGAATTAGATCACTGGCCAATGTATTTAACATTTTTTATGAGCTAAAAGGGACTTATATCTCTACTGCTTACAAAATATCAGACTTGAAGGCAAGGTTGGAAGCTGAGAATAAACTGTATAGAGCAGATGTGTTACTGTCTTTTAACTGATTTCATGACTTATGAAAATTCCTTTAGCAACACTTCCCAATGAAAAGAAATTTGCTGACCACATAGAAACACAAAAAGGGGAACTAGCTGGTTCAAGTGTCTTTTTGTGTAAGTCAGTGTTAATGAGTCAACTGAGTGTGGGTGCTTTCTCTGTCAGTGTATTTACCATTTGCAGGTCATCAATGCGCGCATTCACCCCTGCTAGCATCTCTTTCCTCTCCTGAGGCGTTTCTGGACACGGGTACAATGTTGCTCTGAACCTGAGGACAGACGAGGAAGCACAGATAAGGATCTGTTGGCAAAGACACATCATAAATTGTACAAATATTGCCTCACTTACCCCTCACAGATCTTCTTGACTCTATTCTTCAGCTGGTCTCCCTGGAAGAAAATGATGAAGACAGACTTGTGGACCTGGTCCCCCTGTGGAAACAGTATACAGTCAAGACTTTGGTCAGTATTGTTCTGTACTCCACTTGTGTTAAAGAATTAGTTTGAAGGTTTTTTATAGACCACTGATTATAAGTTGTGTTTAACAGCACTGACCGTAGCAGGGTCCTCCAGAGGATCTTCAATGTCTGCCTGCCTCAGGAACACATTTCCTCTGCAAACTCTCCACAGCATCCTCTCAAATGTAGGAATACGTTCCCTTCCAATAACTCCAGCCACAAATCTATAATAGATGGACAAATTCTGTAACTGTTGTTACTGGTTACTTGGGCCAGTATGGAGAAAACATCTAAGAAATGCCTTTAAGAAGTTAATAGTAAAAAAAAATCAGGAACTGCAATGTCACAATTGTCACACACAGCTTCAACAACATCACAAGTATTATATAAAGCATCTGGTCGTTTTTTGAACAACTGGGACGGTCTTTATGTGAACGCTAAGCAACTTCAATCTTTGCTCAATAAAATATCAAATGAAAGACAAAAAACCTTTACCAAAAATGTATGTTCCATAATGTTTAACAAGATAGTCTAGATTATCTTCATTTAATTAGACAGATTCTGACAATACGACACAGGTTCGCTGTATATTGTCTGTTTACTGATAATGAATGACATTATTCTTTGGTTCCGTCTTAAAGAAGAGCTGATCGGGGTGATAACATTAAGTGTACACTAGTAGGAATTACACTTGTGAATGTGGATTCTGAAAGGATTTCCATTTTAGATGACCTCTGTTGCCTGACTAAGCTGGGCAGCCTGAGCTGGTGTGTGGGAGGTGATTGGCTAGTTGTAACACTTTTGTTTCAGACACAGATGGCTGAAGTGCACAGAATGGAAATCTACAAGAGAAAGGCTTAATCCTTTCAAATTAGGCACAACCACAAAAACGGACTCACCCCAGTCTGAGAGGAGCCCCTCGATTAACCTCATTGGGGTCCAGAAGGGTGGACGACTCCTCCAATAAACTGGGGTCCTCCATCTGCATGAGAGGCCGTTAAACAAATCATCAGCTACAATGGCAACATAATCATTTATTGCCACTACATCAAAAGACACACAAACTTGTAAACATTGCTGTTATTTACATGAATGTTATGACATTTGGACAGGAGAAAAAAAAAAAATACAGCAAGGGCTAGTTGTTTCCAGCACAGACAGTGACTTTGACCAGTTAATGGCTGATCTGTTTGGCTAAATGATTCACCTCAATCAAAACTCATAACAACTTGTTAAAGATGACTAAACATCGGAAGTCAACCCAGTTTTGCTTGTGAAGGCAATGAAGTGGAATTGATGATGGGCAAAGGTCGACAGACAAGGCTTTGCTCTGGCAAATGAACGGTGTATGCACAACTGAGTCTGTGCAAAGTATTATACAGCAGTAACATCACAGCATATTGACTAAAGTGAATAGCTGGTGTAAATGGGCCAAGGCCATGTGAGCAACTATAAACGATCACGAGTGAAAACACCTTTTGCCAAATCTAGCTGCAATAAGCACTCCTTTGTGTATGTGTGTATTTTTGTGTGTGTGTGTGTAAAATCCCCACAGAAAGCTTTTCAGCAGAGTCTAACACCACTACACTGAGCCTAGACTGAAACATTTTCCTTGCCCATGCCACAATAAATATATTAATGAATTAGACGGTCTATCAATAAATATGAGTATTAATGGTAATAGTTAATTTGTTTGTTAAGCTGTATTTTCAGATGTTACAACCACAGACATTAACAGTTACAGTTCCACCTCTCTTTAAGGTCCCTGCAATGCTAGTTAAATGAAAGACATAAGCACTTTGTTTTGCAAGGCCTGTCCGCAGTCAAGCTGACCTCATCAAAAAATTGTTGCGTGCGGCGCAGAATGTGCTTGAGCTCAGTCAGTTCCAGGAAGTTCTTCTTTAGGGCTTCTTGGTTGGTGTTTATTTCCTTCAGCTCATTCTCAAGCTTCTCAAATGTGGCCTGCAGGGAGAAACACAGAGCTGTCAGCTGAGGGAAGCAGTAATGTGAGTGATAGAGCTCACTTGTAATCTTTAAGAGAGAGCAGTCACCTCCAAGTCGATCATGTCCCTTGGGAAGGGGACTTCAGGGTTCTCTCCTGTGTCAACTATCGGGATGTTGGCCTTCTTAATCTCTTTCTCTACAAACCCTGCGAGAGAGACGGCATAGTTTTATTTTCAGGGAACTAAAGTACAACTGCTTCCAGCCCTGGCAAGAAATATCTAAGCTCACTTACTCAGTTTGCGATCCATCTCTTCACATCGTCGTACTTCATTGACAAACTTTCGTTGGAACACATTCACATCAGGATTTAACTGCAAAAAACAAACATTAAACACGGGTCAAGCAACAGAACATAGACTGTCATGTTTGCAAGGACATTACATGAAAAATTATAGGAACTGCACATCAATAACCAGAATGGGTACCAAACCAAGTACGTGCACTTAGATCAGCAAACTAAGATGCTACGATATCAATATTTTAACTACATAGCAATATATCAATTACCCTACCCCTTTTAAGAGTCTATAAATAGACCTTTCCGCTCTTCTCTATATCATCATTTGTAATTTTAAATTTTTTATTTTTTTTAAACTAGTGAAGGATGTCAGTGTATAACGTGATCACATGAATAAGATACCACTGTTGAAGCAAAGACCTTCTCTGTTAAAGCCCATCCTGTATTATAACAGAAAGCTTCCCTCGGGGCTTGTCAGGAATGGGCTTTCTCATGCGTGGAACGAGGGGTCAGCTGTGAGCACATGATTAACATGATGCAGAAGGCATGCACTTTCTCAGCCGATAACAGCGACCTACAGGTACCAGTTTGGGGAAGCAAGTCTCAGATGGTAGAAAATGGCAAACCTAAAGAAGAATCCGTAAATAATGAAGCAGGATGGGACAGAAGTTGACTTACATCACGGAACTGCACCATCCCGATCTCTCCAAGCTCACTGACGCAACAGTAGGCAGCTTCTGACTGGAGGAAGAGCTGAGCCAGCGTCATCTCTTCACTTCGGAAGAGTTCCCCCATGTTGTCGAAGGATGTGAGTGCTCAGCACCCCTAAATCAACCAGAACCTCTAGAAATAAAACATTAATATTGTCCATTAGTAACACACAACCTGGATTATCACTTTTAGTGAAGACACACTACATAATGTATATCAGAGTACGCTCTAGCAACACACAAAGGATCCGAGAAGTGCTACATTCAACACACTTTTCTCTGCATGACACACTAGTGTCATGGTCACTAATGAGGAAGGCCTTCCTCAGTTGTGTGCTAGTTTTGCACAAGTGTGAGATGTTGGCATGTGACAAAAGGAGAAAAGAAAAAAAAATATCAGGTTGCCCCCATGCTGATCCCATGATCCGTGCAGGAATGTAGTTACGCTAAAAGAGAGTTTGCTGTGTAAATGCAATACAACTAGAGATGGACTGAATTTCTACTGAGGATGGAAAGCACAGGTTAATAGCCAATGTATGTAGACTGCAATCTCTGTAGGAGCTATTGATTAAAACTAAAAGGTGAAGATTTACTCAGAATACTTATGAGCTAAGCAGCATAACCTCCCACTGTAAAACGACTACACAAGGCTTATCTGTGGATTATTAGGCAGCATGTGACCTGTAGCTCTAGTAAGCCTCAATACTCCCACTGCATCAGTGCAGAGTGCACATTTACTGACGTAACACAACAAAACAGGTTCCTCTGGCAAAACTAGGCAGTGTGAACAATTCGTATGTATTTAATCGATTAGCTAACACGTCAAACAGTAGCTATGGTAACTAGCTTAGCGACGTTCCCTGACAGCTGTAGCTTCACCTATCAAAACTGGAGATGTCAGAAAGCTAATGGCTACCAATAAACATAACTGACAAGCCATTGTTACAGCTATTTGGCCATCGAACCAACAAATCTACTAACATCGCTTAATGCATAAACGGAGACATAGCTATTAAGCTAATGTTATTTTGCGTTAGCCAAACAATATTAATTAACGGTGCTAACTAGTCAGAAGAGCAAGCGTTACAGTTTAACATTAAGAGCAAAATATACAACAGATTACTAACTGTAGTGAGGTTAATATGAACTTTTTCTGACATCAAGTAGTTGGTTAGCTAACTCAGATTTTAGTTAAACAAGCCTAATTTGCAATTTAGCGTTAAAGTGTGGCTAGCAGCACAGCTAACGTAACTTTAGCGCACCTGTTGTTCAATACTGAACTGACGCCACAGTAATAAAATAAACGCTACAGTAGTTTAAACCATTTCTCATTTCAATGTATCTTACAGGTAAGTAATAGCGTTCACTTACTATTAAGGTGGAGAATGCTTGCTCTCTCTCCTCTTTCCTTTCCTTCGTGGTTTCCTCTGTGCTGTTTGTTGCGGACTCGGTGGTTTGAAGCAGTCAATTCGGCTCTATCGACCTTTCAAAGCGGAAGTATCGCGCTAAAATGTGAGATTCTTTGTCAGGGTCAGACCGCCCCCCACTGGTCACACTGCGAAACTATAACCCTATCTGACATCAAAGTTTTTATTTTATTCAAGTATTTATCAGATTATTGAGTTTTTCTTCCATATTATTTTTTTGAGAAGAAAGAAAGAAAGAAAAAAGGGCTATAAGTGAGCCAGATGTCAAAAGTCTCAACCAACAGTCCACAACCAAAAGATATTCAGTTTACTGTCATAGAGGACTAAAGAAACCGGTGGCCATTTCTTTCTTAAAAAATTACTCCATCATTGCTGCTCTCTTTATATGCACATTTCATTACAGGTAAACTCATACATGCAATACATTAAAGGTGCAGTGCGTAGAATTTAGTGGCATCTAGCAGAACGGACTTGGCAGAAATGGAATATAATATTCATAAGTATATTTTAATTAGTGTATAACCACCTGAAAATAAGAATTGTTGTTTTTGTTACCTTAGAATGAGCCCTTTATATCTACATAGGGAGTGGGTCCTCTTCAACAAAGCCTGCCATGTTGCACCGCCATGTTTCTAAAGTAGCCCAAAACAGACAAACCAAACACAGTCTCTAGACGTTTCCGATTGTTTCAGTTTCTCAACCGGAAGTTACAGCATGCAAACGTATGTGAATTAACGCTAACTTGATACAAGGTCTGAAAAGTGAAGCCAATGCGGAAGTGACTTAAACCTGCATTCTCTCTAATGACCAGCAGGGGGCGACTCTACTGGCTCCAAAAAGAAGTCCGATTGTATAGAAGTCTATGAGAAAATGAACCTACTTCTCACTCGATTTATTCCCTCAGTATAAAGTTTCCTAATGAGTTTATGGTCTCAATCGCTAGTTTCATTTTATAAATTATGGTCCCATTTAGAGTAAAATAGACGATAAAGCAAGGTATGCTTTAGGGCGTGGTTACGTTGTGATTGACAAGTTGCTACCAGGGCGACAACGTTGGTTTGGTAACGTAAACATGGCGTAACCCCAGATTCCCAGAGTATATGCGTAGCCGTAGCCGTCGCTATTTCTGTGTTTTCAGTTCTTGAAAATTTATTGTAACATTTTGGTCACCTAAAAAGTCTTGTTCAGCAGTACTAAAATACCCTCTAAGGAGTCGGATGTTCAGTTTTTCCGGTAAGTAAGCCTGTTTTTCGCTAGCGAAAATTAGCATTAGCATTAGCATTATCACAGTTAACCACAGACTGCAGTCATTTCAACATTTCTTTAAAAAATATTCTTAAAAAATGTAGATCTGTTGTACATACATACAACAGATCTACATACAAAACTCATCATACTAGGGATACAACCAGATAGTATCCAAACCAATTGATAAGGTATATTAATAAATAACTTTTCACCTCAATGTGTTGATGATTGTTATACTGCCCTCTAGTGGTCGCAGTGAGGAACTGCAACACTGCGTTCGTCACAGCAGCGTCAATGCAGACGTGACAATATGAATACGCAAGTATTCAATATTAATTAATTTTAAAAGTTTAACTTCTTGACACAAGATGTCTTCTACTTTACTATAAAGTCAATTCTCAGTGTATGTGCACTGGAGGCTTCGAGCTTCCACATCACACTTGTGTAAATTGAATATTGGACCAGAACTGGCTCACAACTTAAAATCTGATTTTCAAAGAGCACAGAGAAACTTTCCACTTTCAGCAGATAAATGTGGAAAAACAGTTTTCCAGTGTCAGTCTCCCACACATACATCATTCTGCACAGTGATCCTCAAACATCCAAGTGAATTAACAATGAACAAAACACATTTTGGAGTGTAGTGGAGGATGATTTTTATATTTTGATTGAATTTTTGGTTACATTAAAATTAAGAAAATTTATATTAAAATATCACATTGGTAGTATCCAAAATAATGCTAGTAATAAAATTATTATGTATCCAGTTTTATCTTTATATGACGACAGGAAAACATGTAAATCTGACTCACTCTCATTTAACTTCATCTGGCAATAAAGCCTGAAAAAAAGGAAAACAGTAATCGGTCAGTACTCTAAAATTAATATTTTATATATTCATACTATGGATAATCAAGTTTAAGTGGCTAAAATGTTGCTTTGCTCAAAATAATTTCTTTTTTAATTCAATTTTTTTTTTATTAAAAATTTTTTTGTTTGACCGATGTGAGTTGCTTTTTCTAATTTTAAATTAAAAAACAGATTTTTTTTATTTCAGGATTGCTTTTAAACACAACTCAGGGTTTCCACCAGAAAAGTTGTTAGAGCGCAGCAGTTACACACACTCCCCAACATCTTTTTCTTTTATAAAGTATTTCTTTTCTTTAAAATTAACAATAAGACTCTACATGCAGAAAGTGACCATGATTTCAGAGACTCTGAAATATAATAATCACATTGTGCTGGTGTGAACTGATGTGTTTTATGGTACTGGATCCCCCCCCTGGTGGCCCTCACCTTTTCCAAGAGTGGAGAGAGGAGCGTGTCATGTCACCGCAGGAGGTGGAGTTTGGGACTTGGAGATATGCTGCCCTGTGCCTGGGGACAGAATGGGGTGGAGCCCCAGCAGAAGGGGGAGCCAGGGGCAGGGTCTGGGTGTAGGAAGGGAAAAGTTGGACTGGGTGGTTTCACAGGGAGCAGAGGCATTTGAGTCAGGGCACACTTGCCTCAGCTGTGAGAGGCCCTACTCCCCTTGGCTGGCCGGCAACCCAGAGCAGAGGCACAGAGAGACAGAGGCAGAGAGGGCTGAGTGTGAGAGACCGAAGGTGAAGAGAAAGTTAAAGTGTAAAGTAGACTGGGAAGAGGCAAACGAGTGACAGAGAAAGTTGTCTGCAAGAAAAGAAAAAGGATTAGAGACTGTGTTTTGTGCAGTGTCCTGTAGGTAGCTTGTCAGTGGTGTATTTTTATCTGCAGCAAGTGTGCAAGCGGTTTGTATTTGGAGTTGACAGCCATGGCGGATACAGGTGTCAAGAAGGAGCATGTAGCCCTGGTAGAAGTGCCTTACGACGATGATGAGGTCGCCCTGGTGGGCGCTGCCACTGAGCCGGCAGTAGATGACGATGACCCTGCTGAGGAGGTGGACATGCTTCTGGCCACTGGCCCTGGAGGCAAGAGTGAAGCTCAGATGAATGGGGTCATGGTTCTGTCTCTGCTGGACAAGATTATCGGGGTGGTGGACCAGATTCAGCAGACCCAGAATGGGCTTGAGGCCCGGCAGGAGGCCATGGAGAAGTCAGTGTCAACCATCCAAGGGGAGCTGGCTAAGTTGTCCAAGAATCATGTCGGCACAGCCAACACCGTCAACAAAATGCTGGAAAAGGTACGCAAGGTCAGCGTCAACGTCAAGACAGTGCGAAGCAACCTGGAGAAGCAGGCAGGCCAGATCAAGAAGCTGGAGAACAACGAAAACGAGCTGCTCAAGAGACGCAACTTCAAAGTCCTCATCTACCAGGTGAAGTGTGTGCATGAGCTTATTGTTTTTGTCACATGGACAAAGTAACAGCAAATGTTCCTCGCTTGAGGATGTGTTGATAATCAAAAGATGAAAATTACTTTACACGTAGCTATTAACACTAAAATTACATTGACAGTACATGTTAGTCCCGAAAAATGGGTGTGTTGCATTCCCCGCATCACAAAGGAAAGTTGAAAGGAAGTGTGAAATGCACCTGAAAAGCAATTGGAGCTTCAGAGCAACCTTTTGAAACCATCTCACCAGAGACAGTTAGAGTCGCACTGTGGCATGAATTGACCCTTGTCAGTGAAACGGGGAGTAATAGTTTCTCAGAAGAGAGGTTGCTGGCCAAAGCTTCAGTTTTGGTGGTTTCCATGACATAAATTTCTGAGGCACTTTTTCCTAAAACTTAACCGAGGCTGCAATGTTTACAAAGAATCAGACACTTTCGGTACTCTTAATAGAAGCTGTTGTACACTTTATATTTACGCGCAGTGTGAGGTAAAATGAAGACCGGTAGTGACCTCTCCCACTCCACAAGGCTTCATGATTACCCAATGAAACTATTTAAAGAAGTGGGTGTAAATAAAAATATAAGGTCCATAAACACTGGCATGAGGGGCTACTTGAGACACAACCAACGCCCCCACTTCTGAAGCACTCAGAGGACAGATAGTTGGCAAGCTGTTGACATGTAAAATGAAGATGTATTTTTTACTGTAAAGATTTATCAGAAGTGGGACGCACTTCATAAATACGCAATGGTGCACAAACCTGCGCTTGAGTATTGTAGAAAGTATTGGGGCAGGATCATTTGCGCTTCTCCTCAGGCCAACGGAGGAGTTTTCAACAACAGGGACGGTGAATATCTTGGAAACAAAATAGGAAGAAAAAAGAAAAAAAAGGACACAGTAATATGAGTTCATGTGTGAGAGTGTGTCAGTGCAACACTGACGAGTTTAACTACCATTGTGAATTTGAGACTCGTCCCTTTTTTTAGCAGGACGTGCATGCTGTCATGTCTGGCTGGTAAACTTGCAGCTTACAGCCTGCACAGCAGCACTTCTGCTTCAGTTTACTCTGTGAGTAAAAAGGTCTCATGCCCTCTAGAATCATTGCAAGAACACAAATCAAGTGACGGCTCAAGAAAAAATGTCAGCCACTTGATGCACTGCACATCCTGATCTCTGCAAAGATTTTCTTTAGAAAAACATTAGTATGAGTGACTCTGAGAGGTGCAAGCCTTGCGTGAGTAGCGCTTACTCCAGGATCTATGTTGGCAAGCAAAAACTTTTTCAGATCCCCCTCCTGGGATGTCCACTGTGGGAGCAGGTTACACTATTGGCATCTCGCAGAAATCCAATCATAGACGCTAGGCCTTAGTAAATTACACTTGCAAAGCAGGTGTCTCCTGCTGTTTGTGACACTGCGTGGTTTACTGTAAGCGTCGTGTCTGTGTGCAATTGTCAGTGTGGGAGATACTGTGCATAAAAGGGGGGGAACAGTTTGCAGCTCTCCTGAAGAGCTTGCACTATTTTACAAAGCTTTTATAAAGTGATTTTAAATGTTTTTTTGTTTTTTTAAAAATTTTGAGTAACTCTTTATGTTTTAGCAGCCACTATGGAAATCAGTCATTTCCTGTAATGCCCTTATCATTGCAGTTGTAGGCGTCGCAGCTTCCATGTTGCAGAAACGGTTTTGGGCTCCCACTATGTATTTATTGCCAGAGAACAGTTGCACCCTGTCCAGTTTAATTAGATAGTCTGATCAGATATTGGCAGTGTTGCAAATCAACGCTGGCTCTCAGTCAGATTTCACCACCTTCCAGCCTCTGTGTGTTAATGTGTTGGAGTAGGACACGTTCAGAATTAGAATTAGGTTAACGATGAGATAGGGGTTAGGGTTAGGTATGTAGAGGTTATGGTTAAGGTTTACAATAAATGTGCGTAGAATTAATGCAAGCTAGTTCAGTGTCCTCGCAAGTAATACCGATGTGTGTGGGCGTCTGTGTGTGTGTGCCCATTCCTCACCAATATTGGCTTTCACCCGCAGTGTCAATGTCAAGCAAGGCAAGCATAAGACAAGTGACACATTTTCGTAGCATTACTTTTGCCGTGTAGGACCGTGTACTCTGCTTTGTTAAGCTGATACTGGCTTTAACTGCGAGTGCTGTAGTTTTCTCTTATGTCACTCTGTCTCTGCAGCCTGAGAATAGCTGCATACTTCAAGGTTTCTAGCCGGAAAGACTTTGACACTGATGCTTTATAATTAAACCTGCAACGATGGTAGCATGCAGGATCCCCTGTCAACAGCTGGGTGTGGCGACGAAGACATATTTACCAAATGCTCATTACATATCAGATATGAGTCACAATATCTTTACATCTTCAATTGTACCCGCTCAAATTAGATCCCAGTGAGTAATGTTAAAACAATGCCGTTGCTATGGTTTCCCATGAGACTGAAATATGAACCAAACTCACTGTAGTCACACAAGAGCAGAGAAAACCCCCATTAGAACCGCAATTCTGCGGCTAAGTTTTAAAAGATCGCACTTACATTTTGGGAGTTTTGAATGTGAAATTCATGTTCGGGGCTAATTTCATCAATAGGTTGTCTCTTACTGGAGTTGACAGGCTGGGGTCTTACAATAAGAGAGCCCTGACTGCCAGTGTCCTTGCAGCAGCTGAGGGTCTTCCTGCTGCACAAGGCGCAACCAGCCTGTCATCAGAGCTCTGCGGACCACAAATGGCTTTCACGCCCTCGCTGCGTGTTTCTCACTTGACTGTATTGCATGTGATATTGCTGTCCTTTATAGACCACTTGTCTTTCCAGGAGAAGCAAACTTATTGAGTCTAAATGAGTCACTTCATTTCCTTATTTTCCGTTCGTCTCATATAACCAGGCAATCTACTATTTAAGTTTGGCCTCATAAGACTAATTTCCTGTTGCAGTGTTTGCTAATAGCAATAGCTGTCAGGAAATAAACACAGAACCTAGATGTTTCTTAACAACACAACTCTGATGAAACGGTGTGTAGATAATATTGCAGTTGTTGCAAATGTACCTCTAGAGGCCTTTCTGTTTCTGAAGTAACTCCATATTCAAGCAAGGAAGTTGCGATTAGCCACTTATGGTGTTAGCCACTGTTAGGTATGATTAAAAGTGAAGGAGAAAGCTTTTTGCTTCTTTCAGTTTCTCAGCTGCTTGACATTAAGAGAAAAAAGAGGTATTGTTTTTGGCAGATAACCACAGTAACGGTGCTGCTCTGACGACTGAGCCTCATACTCATCCTCAGACAGACCACGCACACCCACGTCATTGTCTAGCACACGTTAATTGTCTTGGCCTTCCACTATCTCGAACTGTTGCAAGAAGACTTGTATGGTAGAGGGGGTCCTTCCATGTGAATTTTTTTTTTTTAGTCCCAGCACGTGTTTCACAGCTGTTACAACAACGGAGCTCAGGTGAGGCAGGCTTTGTGCTGTTCCTTTTAATGCAAATGCAGCATAATTTTATTTTATTTACATGCATTTATACAAATTTTGGTACAAGGCGAGGCAAAGTTTATTTGTATAGCATGACCCAGCCCTTAGTGCTCATGTGTGGTAGTTCTGTTAGCATACCTGAAGTGAGCTAGCCAACTGAAGACAAGTCAATTATCACCATCGTAAAAGAGACTGTCTATAAAACTGTTGACAGGACACCTCGAACTGCAAACAAGGTCAATTATGACTCTTTCTATTATGATTTTTTTTTTCATGGAGGTTTTATATTTGTAAAACTTTCCTCAAGCTGAGAAAAGTGATTTTAAAATCTGTGACATCACCACAATGTAGCCTATGGGCTGAGCGGGAACTGCGGGCGGGGCCAGCAGGAGAAACACTATTGTGCATATTGAGTGGGCCGCATACCCCCGGAAGTAAACCCAGAAACTAGAAACGTTTTTGGCGTATGCGGTGCCTTTTTCGGTCTGGTGTCCAGCTCTAATAATACATCCATGGTTCAGCATTTTGACCATCGCCATCTTGGTTTTTTGGAGCCAGAAGTGACCATATTTGGACGAGAGGGTGGAGCTGACCCTAACCCTAGCGTTAGCTGCTAGCTTGGTTAGCACGGTGGATTTACAGTCTATGGTTAACTGTGATATTGCTAATGCTAATTCTAATTTTGGCTAGCGAAAAACAGGCTTAAAACAAAATGTACTTACCGGAAAAACTCAACAGCTGTCTCCTTAGTGTGTTGTTTAGTACAACCAAACACTAAACACTTTTTTGGCGACCAAAATGTTACAATTAACTTTAATAAACACTAAAATAGCGCAAGCTACGCCTATAGTCCTATTCTAATCTGGGGTTACGTTATGTAATGTACGTAACCAACATTGTCGCTGTGGTAGCAATTTGTCAATCACAAGGTAGCCACGCCCTAAAGCATACCCTGCCTTATCATCTATTTTACTCTAAATTACAAATAATTTACAATATTAACATCATGCCGTATTGAAGAAGACTTGAAACTAGCGATTGAGACCATAAACTCATTAGGAAACTGTTTACTGAGGTAATAAATCAAGTGAGAAGTAGGGTTATTTTCTCATAGACTTCCATACAACCAGACTTCTTTTTGCAACCAGTGGAGTCGCCCCCTGCAGGCCATTAGAGAGAATGCAAGTTTAAGTCACTTCCATATTGGCCTAATTTTTCAGACCCGGAGCTTCCCGCTTGGGTTGAACCCAACTGGAACAATAAAGTTGACTTTGGGATGAAATGTGTCAGACATTGACCAACAATTCATGGAACTCGTACATGGAATTTGTGTAGAGTAGCAACTTCATTTTTGCTGTTTCAGTTTTTATAGTAAATAATTTGTCATGACTTTTAAATGTTATCGTTCTGTGGATTTACATACTTTACAATCAGTAGCTATAAGGGTTTCCATGATGCAACACAAGTACCAGTGTGAGTGCTCATTTTAGTTAGTTTATAAAAGGGGACATGTGTGCTTTAATTAGATGTTTTAGTGATTAACGTGTGTGTTCCATCTATTTAACTATGCGGATTAATCCGCTTTATGCAACGTGATAGTGTATGTCCATCAGAGTGTGAAATAGTATTACTGTGTGTCTGGAATTGGGGTGTGTTTGGCTGCACCTCAAGGATGGTGATAGCCATGTGGTCAACTCTTATCAGGGAGACTTCTTCTATGCCCGCCTTGCAGAGCTCAGATCATAGCCAACAAGCCTCGCCACCAGCCACAGCCCACTTTTCTTTAATAGCTTTTAATCCTGCCCAGACTATGTAATAACTCAATTCCACTTACTCCAGTTAAGGCTTTTGGCCTCTTCAGCTTACTAAATCTTTGTTTCCAGGCATAAATCAGATCTCTGCTTCATTATAGAGAGGGTAGTTATGAAGCACTTAGCCAACTCCAACATTCAATAGCAAGCAACTGAGAAGTACCAAAAAGCACTTGACCAGCAGCACCAAGTTAGTGTTGTGATTCATCCCACCAGCATCCCTCTGCCACTCCTGCCAGAATGCCAACTGGGTCTCCTCCCTTCCTCTTAGTTCCTCTCCCCTATAACTCCCACTATCGCCCACTCTACTCCCACCCAGACCTCTATTCCAGAACCAGGGGCACGGCTCATTCAGTATTTCCTACAGCACTTGCACAGAATGTTGTTCTCTTCCAGTCTGTCCTTGCTGTCATTCACTCTCCTGCTGTGCACCTCATTTCCAGGCTGGTGGAAAGATATCTGGCAAGCTCCACATTTCACTGTTGCATGTCATCTTCTATGTCGAGCCATTCCTGAGTTCCAATACTTGGTGGCGTGTGAGCTTCTGCATGTAAAATGTGGTCCAATAGTCACCTTTTGAAGAGTGTGTTCATGTGTTGCTTACCGGGGATAATGCACACAGCAGCGAGTTGCATGATAAAGAAAAACATTTGTGTAGCAGTTACTGTTACTGTTTTATGGCAACAATCATTTTTGAGGACGGTGGGTCAGAGAAAACACATTACAGCGTCAGTGTGAGACTTCAGAAGTGAAGACGCCTGCACCGCTTCTTTTTCAGAGTTTTCCAAATCCCTCATTTTCCTCCCATCTCCTCTGTTGTGGTGAGGTCAGTAAATCTTGAAGCCAGATCTACAGTATGTTTCTTTTGGCCAAATCTGGAAGTTGTACTGCTCCGATCCTCCCTCTCTCACACACACACATTTTGTACGCCTTAAGGAACAAATTAGTACAGCACAAAGCAAAAATAATCCCTTTTTCATTTCATTTGTAATTATTTTAAATTTTGGAAATAGCAAAATCATTGTCCTTGCTTTAGCAGCCCTTCCGCCTTTGATGTCATTTGTGGAAAATGAGTGTGTTCTGAAAACAGGAGTGTACCGGCCAGCATCCTCTGTTATTGTTCACTTTGTTTTTCCTGTTTTCTTAGCTTTTGTAAAGCACTGATGGATTTTCATGCTGACATGGTCATAAAAATGTGTGTTTATGTTGAAAGGATCTGCCATTTAGAACAGTTAAGACTCAATAAGAACTAAGGGTTGGTGAGGCATAATTGGGCAGGTGTAATTTCACACTTAGAGTGAATTTCCTTCCTGCTCTGGAAGTGCATTTGCTGATAGTGTTACTGTATCCTTTCCTGTGCACCTGTCAGTAGGATATACAGTTTGTACAGTACAAAGAGAATCCCTGCTATTCCAACACATGGAAACACATTATTATTGTCTATTAGATGTATCTGTCTGATATGGTTGTTTGTGTCTTGGTTCTGTAATGTTGCACTGCAATATTTCAACAGTTGTAGCTGTCATCCACCTTATTGGCCGGCTAACAGAAATGTGTCCTCATACCAAATCACACCTCAGTGGAAGCTGCCGTAGGCTTCATGCTGTTTATTCCAAGATTTGTAAGCACACCCTTCATCTACGAGGCCGTAGCCAAAATAAAAAGTTAGCCAAATGATCTGAGTTGGTATATTATAGAAGACTGCTACGTTGCTTTTGATTATAAATACACCAGCAGCAATGCAGTGGAATAGTGTAGGGTCCTGTTTCATTGAGTGGGTCTGAATTTAGCAATAAGCGGGACCAATTGATTGATTAATTGCATGCATTGCGTGTTTGTGTGTATAAGGCTGTGTAGCCTTAGTTGTTGGGCACATACTGTACTACTACTATACTTTAAAAACACAGTATATAAAGTATAGCAGTAGTACTATTTTATATACTAAAGGTATAATAACAGTTGCCTTAATGAAAGGAATTCCCAATGAAAACTTTTCACAGCACCGTCTGCACGTTAAACACCAATACTGGCGGTGGATATTCAGGATTTCATTTATAGTTCAGTTATGCAAAAAGTGTCTGTTAAAGTAGCATCCATACATTTATATACATTTATATTAATATTAGTAACTGTTATTGCTGTAACTTAAGACATCGCATGTGAAAGCAAAATCTGCAACAGTGCAACAGTCAGGTTACCCCCGTGGTATATTTCCCACTGCTGCTGTGGCGGCTAACTGTTCTTGTCACTGGTATATGAGTTATAGGCTTTCACTGAGACCGTGCCAGGACACGCTGCGGGTTTTGGGTACCCACGGGATTAGATTTTGCATGCACATGGATGTTTAGAATGATTATCTATAAATAATAATGCTTAAATTATGTTATCAGGGTAAATGTTGATGGTGAAATATTTGACTATGTCTTAAAATGTTATATATACATATTTTATCCTTAAATTGGCCCATTTTGTCATATTTTCTAGTTTTTACTGCTTACACAAATACACAATATTATGTTTTTCGGGTATGATGCACATTTCTCAGATCAACAGACAGAGACAGAATATTACAGCCTGTCAGTTTTTCCATCTGTCATGTTCCAGTTGCATTATTCACACAAACAACAGCTCTTTTCAGAACAAAGCAAAGCAGTGTGGATGACTGGTTGGATGGCTTCCTTCCAGTTTCCCCAGGTGTTATTTGTCAGGAGTTATTTGCCATTAATCATTATATTGGCCTAATGTCAGCCAGTAGTTATAGTTTCCTAAAGTTTAGCCCGGCACTGCTGTCGCTTGATCCACCCACGTTACATTCTCCTGAAATGTGGTGAATATATGAATGATTACGGCACACTCTTTCACTCAAAAAAAACAATTTAAAATCTTTTAAATCCTTGTAATATTAATCATACTGCTTCATACTTACTGCAGCAGAATGTTTGTTCCTAAACTCTTGAATGGAAAATCTGAACTGAGTTGTTAAATTTGGGTGAAACGCTACTTACTGTTCCAAGTTAGTGTCAATATGAATGGCAGCATTAGAGGGAAAAGGGATCTTGTTATGCAATATATTCCAGTACTGTTGCTGCCAGTTGACACAGAGATGTAAATGGAAAAGTAAATTTTCTATCTTTGCATGGGACTAACCCTGGGATTCCAGTGGTTTCATGGATGTGGGAAGGCTAAGCTCTGGAAAAGGGTATCCCCACTCAGACTCCTGTGTATGAAATCACAAATCACTGTGACAGGAAAGCCAAGGAACTCCCTTCCTGTGGTGTGCACTGTAACATGACATCGCCTTGTTGGCTATGTGGTATACAAAGGGCTCTCTTTAGATGAATCAGTCTATAGACAGAGCTGGATTGGTCGTTTACATTTCCATTACTCGCAGGACACTTAAACTTGCTGCCATCAGAGTACTTAAAGGGATAAGAGAGCTTCATGAAACAGAATTTGCATTGTGCCATCAGTCATAAGAGTCACCGCAAAATGCCTGAGGTAGTAGGCGGCTGGACCAGTCCTCTGTGAATTGTTTGAGCTTTATTTAGGAGAGTGTGGGAGGCATCAATATTAATGACCAGGGTACATTAGCGTCCTTATTTTAGCCTCGGAGCACTCTTTAGGGATCAAAGCATCACGATTCAGGCCTAGGGCTAACATGTGAACCTCCACCTCTGTTTCATGTCAATCTCTTATTTGGCCTTCTCCTATACTGGAGGGGCACACGGGTCAATGATATCACTCATTGTGAAAGCGAAGTGCACAGCTGCAAGGACTGGACAGGCTCAGACAGCTGCTCCTGTGACTCACCGTAGAGGCCTTTCATCACACTGCCTGAAAAGGAATGGTGTGTGTATGTCTGTGGGTGTGTTTATCTACAGGCAGGCGAGTTGCTAAATGTCTGCATGTATGTAGGGGGGTCGTGATTGTAAAATTTTATTGTGCATGAATTTGTTATCTAAACAAAAGTCAGCCTTGATACACATCCTAAGTTGCCACTTTACCATATTAATAGTGGGGGTTACTATGGAAAGACGGAGCAGACATTATGGTCATTTTTGAGCATGCGTAAAACTCAGAAACGTGTTAACACAGCTATTGCATTATTTAATTGATGCTGCTAATAACTTGTGGATGACCACATATTTAAATAACTAAGCAAGAATACTGGACCAGTGACGTTCCTTGTATCAACAGATTGAGAGACAAAAATGGGGATGGAGAAAGGTGGATGCCAGCGGCTTTAGTCAAAGCTGCTATGGTCTCTGTATAGTGCTGATTGAGAACTCTGTTTGCTCTGTTGTCCATGGCAACAGTCGGTGGTTACATTTTCCTCGGGCCCTCGTATGAGTCAGACAGGGTACATTCTTCGTCTCATAAAATTTAGACAACGAAGCGTTTGCTGTCGCTATATGAATAATGTTAAATTCAAGGAGTTTTGAAGGGTTATATAAGTTTAATCATAGCTTGAGAAAATTCAAGGTTAAATATTTCAAAATATCTAATTCCCCAAAGCAGGAGACCCTGCTGATCTCCCATAGATATGATGATGTTGTCCTGCTTCCTGCATCTTTGCCTGCTCTAGATTTCTCTCTCTCTCTCTTGCTTTTCCTCAGTATGTTTTACTCTTAGTTGTTTACCAAGATCTTGCCCCTCAGTCTGCAGGGACTTTTTAATTGCATCTCTTATGTTGTGCCTCCTTAGACGGCTCAGACAGTTGTTGGCTTGTCCGAGCAAATCAGACACACATGCACATGCGCACGCACACACAGTTCCCACTCAAACTTGCCAACTTTTCCATGAGCGATGATTCACGCCACTCCTGGAGGAAAGCAACATTAGCAACAGACCTCCTTCTCATTGAGGAGAGCACACATACACTCAGTCATCATTCCCCTCGCACCTGTCAGTTCACACACGCACACACACACACAAACAAACAGATTACAGACTTTTCCATTGCTGGTTAGTGGGAGGAGAGAGGAAGGTAACACGGGGACACTAATGGACTTTCCATCTTTTTCCTCAAACTCCGAGTCTCTTTGTTTGTAATCCGGCAGTGAAACCCAAACAGTGTTCGCCGATATTATCACAATGACTTCAGATGCAGAGGGGAATTGACTCAACTTTTCAGAATGCAAACAAGGAAATGTTCCAACAGTATTATTGGATATGGGTTCCCACAGGCCTTAAAGCTAAGATTAGATAACATTGAAATGTTTTAAAAATGTGACAAGAATATAACCAAAAATCAAAATACTCTCTATCATCTTTACTTTACATGATGAGTAAATGATAAAATAGCAGCTTTAACATGTTAAAAACATGGAACTGACATGTTGTAATTTCCCTGTTTTGTATGACCTCAGCTGTTCCCAGAATGCTGTGTACTGCTGTGTTTCCGCTGGCTTTTGAAGTTTCCTGTTCAGGCATCAGAGCTGCTGGTACCTCTTATGAAAGGTGTTCACAGTTTGGCTTCATGGAAAGAACTGGGGGTCTGTGTTTCTGTGCGTGAGGGCGGGTCTACACGTGTTAGCATGGATACTCGTGCATAGTTATGCATTGTATGTGTGTGTTTTTTTCGCGAGAAACACAAAGACACACGTTTTATTAAGCTCAACTGGATCAAACCGGACTTTGTAGAAATCCATACTTTGTTTCCAATTTTCTCCCACCAGCCAAATTCACCTCGCAGATAAATTTGGCCAGCTGGGGTACATAAGATGTCACAGCTTCTTAGACACCTATTAACAATGTGCTGTGTTTGTACATTGGGTCACTGTGAGTACTCATGTTTACTGCGCGTGGATTTATTTTACAATCCTTATTTAGATCTGGTCAAAAATCTGGTCACTTTTCAGGATTTTCTTGTCTTGTGTTTATAATATTACATCATTCTAAACGATCGATGGAAAAACATGTTGCTGTAGAACTATGTGCTCATGGATTCAAAACATCTCTAACATTAGCATATTACAGCTCGGCCTCACGTTGGTCGGCGTGCATGCCTGCAAAGCAGGTGCAGTATTTATTTTAGTTGTAACACACTCACAATAACCGAGAACCTCATGTTGGTATATTGTTGTAGAGATGTCAGCTGTTTATCCAGCTAAATTTCACCACCCACAGGAGGCGACATGAGGAGTTGGTTGCCATGGTGACAGAGCGCTGTGTTTATCTGTTGCTGTGTGGGAGGGGAGGGTGTTGTGTGGCAGGGGTGTCGGTAGGACTAAAGGCTGCGGTGGCCGGTAGCCAGAGAACGGTAGATGGAATCCGGAGAGAGGGAAAGGCCAGCCCAAAATAAACCCATACAGAGCAGGATGGTCTGGCCCACTCCATACACAGCACCAGATAAGGAGGCAATGTCCATTTTATGATAGGATCGTATGGCAATATTTGGACTGCCCTGGGAGATGTGCTGTTCATGTGATCTGACAGGTGTCTGTCTTTCAGATATCTGACTTCAGAAGTCAGTTATCAGGATTAAAAATCATTTTTTTCTATAAGTTCCTAATGCCTTACCCATCTTATTTGCCTTTAAAAAATGTATATTACAGTGACAGTGACAAGCCAGGACATGTCTTCTTTTTCAAGAAACCCTCATAACAGGTGAAAATAGATTGGGTACAAATTTGACCAAGCTGGCAAACTTTTTCACTTGAAGACAGTAACATTCTTCTTCATATGTTTATGCCATTCCTTCCCTCAAACTACACAGACGGGCACAGTTTTCATTAAAATGCATTGAGGGGGTAAGAGGTAAGCCTCGTGTCACATAAGATGAGAGATATGGAGGTGTTGCAAAATCAACCAGCGAGAATAGAAGCAGAAATGATCTAATCTGAAGTGACCGCTAGGCAGGAAGAGTAATTACGATTCAGATGAAATTGGATGACGAAGATGTTGGCTGTGTGTCAGGAGCAATGCATGAATGTAATCTGTTAACATGGTGATGATGATTAATTTGAGTTAAAGTTATTGCCGCTTTAACTGTTTTTTTTTGTTTTTTTTAATATTTGAGGTAATTTGAGTTAAAGATCTGCCAGCCCCTACAGATTTTAGATTGCACAAAATGCTGTTGTGTTTTAGAGTCATTTCCACCCTGACAAGAATGAATTTAAATGACACACGTAAAAAAATACCAGTATTAGTTTTTGCCTTCAAAAATCCCACACTGGTCAAACTCTACTTCATATTATGGGGCAGGCTTCTGCAGTGGGAAGGCCATGGTGACTTAGTCTCACATTTCTATTAAAAGATTATTATTTTTCCAGTGTAACAACAACAAAGCCGGTGAGGATGGGGACGGTGCAAGGAATGAATCAAAAGAGAAGCAGTGAGGTGTGGCACAGAGGTGCAGCATGGTGGGACTACTAATCCCTCTAGGGGGTCACAGACATGCTGTTTGGAGGGGGGGGGGGGATAACATTCCTAGTACAGTACTGCGTCTCCCTCTGTGGATATCTGGTACCACACCAACAACGTCCTGTCAAACAACATGGAATCATGGTTGCTGCAGTGCTGATTGATTGGCAGCTGTCAGCATTACAGAAGAAAAAGAGAATAAAGAGATTGTTGTCAGAATAGATAATTTACAGTAAATAAGCACTTTTTCTTCATGGAGACCTTTAGTTACTATGTGTGATATTGTAGAATGTTTTTATGTTCTAGAGTAAAAAACTAGGAAGGTGTGTGTGAGCCTATATTTTTCTGGGTTTACACATGTAGATTTTTTTTGTACTGCTGTTCCATTGAAGTTAAATTGAAACTGTACAACCCACCAAGACTTTCCCATGAAGTGAAAGCAGCATTATAAATTATAGTACTTTTAAACGTTTTCCCAAGCATTTTCACTGTAAAATCCCCTGAAAGTCTTCTTTGTCTACTGTTGGAGTTGAAAATGAAGCCTTTAAGTCACAACACAGAAAGTGTGTGGATTTAGGTTTTTAGAGAAATGATTGCAAAATGGCAGGAAATGCATCTGTGGTTAGATGTAACAGCCTTTTGGCTTTAGTTTCAGTATGACTGTCTAAAGGCAGATACAATAGGCTTTCTTTTAAGACAAATAGCTTTATTAATATTGAGGAGATGTATTCAATGCATGCAACAATATCAGCCTCAGTTCATATATTGAAGTGTAAAATAACTGTGTGGACTTGTTGGCACGTGATTATTATCAAATGATTGACGCCACTAGATGGCACTCTACACCAGCTACAAGCAGTCAACTGCAGCGTGCACTGAATCTTTCTCAACCAAAGGCCATTAACTTCTCTTTCTCATGCCGATAACTTTCACAAGACATATTAAATGAAATGCCATAATTAAAATGAATCATATAATACAATAAGTGTATCACATTTCTGTTAATACTGTAATATTGTAGTAAATGTCAAACTGAAAATGTTCAGTTCCTACATAATATCATGCTCCTGAGGTTAATTAGTCTCCTGTTTTTTCTATTCTTCCTTATTTTTCTCCTCAGGACCAAGTGAAGACCCCAAAGGCATCCAAACACAAGACAGCAGAGATGGTAGCTGAAGGTGTAGCCGTGGAGGGCCTTGAGCAGATACCTGAGGAGGAAGGTGAGGGACATCCAGTCAATCTCAATTCAGATGAGGAGGTGGAGATCGAGGAGATTATCGAAGAGTCTCGTACCAAGCGCCTCCAACGCACCACCAAGCAGCAAGTGGACAACATAAAGAAAGCCTTCTCCAAAGAGAAAATGGAGAAGACCAAACTAAAGACCAAGGAGAACTTGGAGAAGACCAAGCAGAGAACCCGTGATAACCTGGAGAAGACAAGACAGAGAACCCGTGACAACCTGGAGAAAACAAAGCACAGCCTGGAGAAGAAGATTGGCAAGCTCGGGACCCGCATGACCCCCAACCAGGAGCGCAGGGCGAAGATGAAGAGCTCCAAAGAGAAGGTGAAGAAGTCCCTTACCCCTGACCACACGGTGTATGCTCGCTCCAAGACCACTGTGTACCGCGTGCCCCCCTTCACCTTCCATGTTAAGAAGATCCGAGAAGGGGAGGAGGAGGTGGTGCAGAACACAGAGATGGTGGAGGTGACAGAAGACGAGGGCCAGCCAGGGGGAGAGGAGAACGGGCTGGGTGTGCATGTGGAGCTGGAAGAAGGGGAGCTGGTGAATGTAGACAGCCCAGAGATGGAGGCTCTGTTGGAGGTGACTGAGGACTCTCAGCTGGTCAGGGTGGAGGCAGACCACCTAGAGAAGGCCCAACGCGAATAGAGTGTCCCAGCTCCGCAGGGCTGTGAAGGGAGAGATTGAAGAATGAAGAGGGAAATGGAGTCTTGATGAATGAGTTTAATCACAAGGACACAATATTAGTCGTAGGGACTTTCTAGACGTGATCACAATCTATGAAATCTCATTTGTTTTCAGTTCTCTTTTTATTGTACCCAAAAGTGATGCCTTTCATAACTGCTCCTCTTTAACATACAAATAAGAAAAACAAAACAAAAACAAAGCTCGCTTTTGAAACATGCTGTTTGTTATTGGTTTGATAAATTGAGTGGCTATAAGAAAAAAAAAAGGTATAAATAGTCTTTGCTATTGAGATGTAATGTATAAAATAATATTTGCCATGTATGACATGCACATTAATAAGTATGGTAATAGGAAGTTGTTGGCAAGATTTATATGGTAATGGATGGTTTTAGTGTTGTAATGTGCACATGTGAAACTAAAAGAAATGAACACGTAGGCAAAGTTTTGGCCTTCTGAAGAAATAAAGAACAGAGGAGGCAGGAGCAGAGGAAGCTAGTGGGACTTTTCCTTGACTCAATGTTTACAAAAACATTACCCCCGATATGCACAAAGTTATTAGGTCATTAAACTTATTTACTGCCAATTACTTAGGCCCTGTGCCAAATGTTACAATGTAATGTTTCTCACACATCAAAGAATATTTAAACACTTACAGATTACACCACAATAATCAACTGAAGTTACTGTTATCAACTTGTGCCAATCATTTGCCATCATTTTTTACCTTTTTGAAGAATTCAGTATCCTTTAAGTTGTTTTTTTTTTACAGTACATTGCTTTGATAAAAATATAGTGACAAAAGGCCATAAATATCTCTCTACTTCATTGGTCAATCATTCAAAATTTCAGCCCTAATGTCATTAAATACTCAAGGCTAACAACAATGAAATGTATTATGTACAGTAACCTTTGATGCGGTGTATCTTCACAATGCATGCTTGAAAACACTGTTTGATCTTCATTTACTGTAATGTTTTAATGTATATTCACATTGTCACATTTTTTTGCATCTGGGCACGTTGTACTCGCCGAGTTCCACATAGCACAGTGCTGCACAGAAGAAAAGAAAAATGACTGTGTCACCATGGTCACAGCTCATCACAGTACATTTGCACATCCCTATTAAATTTTCCCAAGGTAATTGCAGGCAGAAAAATGATGGTCTGAAGAGCACGATGACAGTTTAATGACTGACTGTGTAACATATGGAGATGCAAATGTCATCCTAAATGCAGCTGGAGAAAGACAGCAGACTGCCAGGTACTATGAATGGCGTGGCACTTTAATAAATGTCAGAACACCGGAAAAGCATGATCCAGTCCACAAACGTTTTTACAGAGACCGAGTGCAATCTTGTGTACTTCCTCTGAATTATAGAAGGAATGTCCACACTGATGATAAAAACCTGTCTCACCATAACTTCCTAAAATGTTTTTATCATTGGAAGTTAGAGAAGACGATCATAGAGGATTAGAGGAAACCATGATGATTGCAATCAGTCTGAGTCTAATGTAGACTGACAAAGGCCACTTTTAAATATGTAAGGGAAGCACACAGGGCTCCAGACAGGAAGAAGGTGAGCATACGGCTTCCATTTTTCCTCCCTAGAGACTGTGTGTGACCTTGATGCGGTGTAGGCATGCAGAAGCCCACTGTGTAGCATGGAAAACCATTAAGATAATCAATGGGCTGGGGAATGCAATTAAGGAGAGTGCTCCCTCTGAGCACTGAGCAGTGAGAATTGAAAAAAAGGTATGTGTGTGTGTGTGTGTATGTGTGCGTTTGTGTGTGACTGTGAGGTCTACAGTATGTGCATATCATATACCCACACTGATATTTTGGTGAAGTTAATGTCAGCTGCAAGTTTTTATTGAATTGTAGACGAAAAATATCTACATTGTCTCGCACACCAAACATTGAAACACTTGTAAGATATTGGTCCCCGTGTGCGTGTGTATGTGTGTGTGTTTTTGCCACCATGTACATTTTTGTCCTGTTTTAAGCTACTGGTTTATAAAACGGACCCAGCCTGCTATAAGCTTAAGGTAGTTCATGCAAAGCTTATATAGAGACATTGTTATTAAAAAAATAAATAAATAAATAAAAAGATCACTCACACTCCTGCAACACAAGATGTGACACATAATTGCTCTTGGTGTTAATGATTCATACTCAAATAATGAAACTTGCAATTTCTGTTGTGTTTAAAAGGCATCTTTTGCCTAACCACTTCAATATAAATAAAAGCTTGCTGATTAATATACATACTGCCTATTATTTTAATTTTGTTGATTTTATGAACCTTTGATGTACCTTATTAGACTACTTGTGTGCCAGCTGTGAGACGTGGCTTAGGTAGATCAGGCACTGAATGACAGTGGTGGATTGTAAGTAAGTACATTTACTCTATAGTATAGTATATAATATTGTAAAGTATAAATTTGAGGCGTACTTTAAGTATTTACATTTTATGCTACTTTGTACTTTTACAGGGAAATATTGTACTTTTTTTCTGCACTACATTTATTTCCCAGCAATAGTTACTTTTCTGATCAATATTTTAATACATAAAACATATCATCACGTTACAAAATATCTACCTTGACATGTACACATGTATATATATATATATAACACTCTATTTTACATGGGGCTATTGAGTACTTTTACCTTTGATACTTTTAAGTAAGTACATTTAACTACCAATACCTATTAATATTAATATTATTACTTTCACTTAAGTAAGATTTTGAATGCAGCACTTTTACTTGTAATACAGTATATTTCATTAAGGTAAAACATTTATCCACCACTGCTGAATTATGATTAGGAGAGTTCAGTAATGAACAGCCCTGGTGTTATTAAACTCTTGATGACGTCAGCACTGCCA
Organism: Scomberomorus guttatus; assembly: GCA_038419695.1. Lineage (NCBI taxonomy): Eukaryota > Metazoa > Chordata > Actinopteri > Scombriformes > Scombridae > Scomberomorus > Scomberomorus guttatus. Next base: position 3,956,031 of record CM076459.1, read on the forward strand.
GTAACTCAGATGACTTCCAGGCTGGCTGTTCTGTCAAAGTGGACGCCCGCCCTCCTCAGCTAATGAGCGCACGGGCCTTCTCTGCGGTCCATCCGCAGGGAGGGTTTGCAGCGCTGTTGCAACAGCAGTAAACACGTCGTTCTCAACCAAACCTTGCCGCGAAGTCCCGCCTCTTCTGCTAATATACTGCTTTATGATTGGCTATAGTATGAATACCGACAAGTATTGGCTGTTAGAGGTGTCAATAAAGTGGTTCATGGGGTTTGTCTGGCTGGAAAGACTGCAATGTAGGGGGTGGGTTGTGTGAAAAGGTCTACACGTACGTCGGCGAAGTGTTCCCCGTGTGACAAGATACTAACCAACGACCTATTTTATTGTCTATTCCTTCGCCTTTGTGTGTCAAATTTTTAGCAAAGTTGCCGGTGACTGTTATTGTCAGTGTTTTGTATAAGAGAGGGTCACAGTATTGTTCCGAAAAACTTTCCAAAGGAGTGAGATTGAAAACGAGACAGGTAAGCAACTACAGCGACCTCTGCTTTTGGCATTTATTTAACATTTCTTCCTAGAACTGAAACGATGTTGTTTTAATTATTATGTAACAACAGAGCACATTAAAGCATGCCTTGCTATATTGTCCATGGCGTTAATAAAAATAAACTATGATAAACTGTGTTTGCAGAATTGCCACTAGGCTTTAAGTCATTTATGATGGAGGAAGCATTCTGTGTCCACCGTGTTACATAAGTTATTAAAGTGATATTACTGTTTAACTGTAGCTTTTCAGTTTCTCTTCGTCCTGTGGAATTGATAACGGTCTTTTCAGTTTTTTTTAATATATTGCGCTTGTGCTTTACTTATCTAGTTTAATTATGGTCAAATATGTCGTCAAACAGGACCAAATAAGGCTCAAATTTTACCGGGATACTTATTTGGACGCATTGCAATTCAGGTCATTGTTTTGTGTTTGCCTGCAATTGTCACGCCCATCTCCATCCCAGCTGCAGGCCAACATGTCTTACACCTAGCACTGGGATGGATTTAAACCTTCAATTTCACACATTTAATAGATGATAGATATTGTTATTATAGAATAGAAATAGATTTTTGAGGTGATCTGTCCAAACTTTCATAGGATCTTAATTTTGAGATGTATGGCAGAGTTTGTTATTTTCAAAAAAAACATCTTCAATGCAACCAGTACTGTGCTGTGGAATAATAGTAACACAGTGTATCAGATGGGCTGCTACACTATTGACTGTGATCATTGTATTCAGATTTAAAGCATGGCTGTCATGACATATATTGATGACTCTGCTTACTGACATACATACCGGTGCTTTTTTTGCTGTCACCCGTGTTTACAGATACCATTAAAAATGAGAGTTGGCAAAGGTTACTGCTTTATTGTTTAGTTCAAGGATGTACTTCCTGGTTATATGATTTAAGGAATCACATTGTGCTCTGCTGTTAGAGCCGCATGCCTACTAAGCTTTGGAAACTGACACAGCACACATGTGGCTAATTTAATTATATTGACAAAGACTGCTTGCAGACATAGATGTAAAAGATGTCCTGTTTAGGCAAATGCACTTTGATCAATATTTGTGAAATGTGAGCATCTTTCAAGGGGCCCTCAAGGCTATCATTTCATAATGTGTGTGCCTCAGACAAAATTTGAGAAGTCATTGGATCCATTGAATGTATGAGCTTATCATCCAAACGAACTTGTATCTTTTATCATCTGATACAAACTAGTTGTTAGCCAGTCAAACTAGTCAGTGCCAAACATGATTTAAAATACACTTTGCACACTCAGTCCTTGATAATCATGCATAGTTCTCACAGAGGCTCTGTGCCATATGTCAGAGCAGTCCAGCCACCTGACATAGGTGGTGAGTTTATTGGATTGAGTTTATTGGATTGAGTTTATTGGATTGGAGATTGTATGAAATTACAAATTTAAGAGGTTTGAAAATTGAACTTAATGAGCCTTTCGGCCCTCACTATCCTTTGCTAACCTGGGTGCTTAGTGCACCAGAGAAATGAAAATGAATACCAATGTGAGGTACTGTTTCTAAATTTGGACACACGTCTAATGTTTACTAACTGAAACAGCAATCCGAATTTACCTGCAATAGAAAGTAAGAGACCCTGATTCAGATGACGAAAAAATGAAATGCATTTTCACAGTATCGATGATGACTCAGCTGCCGTTTAGTGTTATCCTCTTAGGGGTTTCGCATGGCCAGAAATTCACACCATACAGATGCATCTTTTTCATAAGTCAGTGAAAGAGGAAGGTTGGTCATATGAAAACTGTCACATCTGAGTTATGTGAGAATAATTGTTTTAAATTAATTCTTCTGGCTTCCTGAGGATACTGACAAGATTCAAAAACTTAGCAGACATATTGATGTTTCAGCTTGCCCTAAATCAATTAATAGATGAGATGGGACACTATACTGAGTTAGAAGTTGATTGGGTACACCTTTACAATCTTGTACAGTCCACTACAGTAGACTTTTCTCATAGTGAACATTTAAAGTTGTCTAACACAGGTACCTACACCATAAGTTACACCTATGCTTTTTAAACATATAAATTGTCTGCCATGAAGGAAAGCAGACTATAACCTTGCAATGAATGCTATTTTTGTAAAGCTTGTTCAGTTTTGTTGACACTTTAGTGGATAAGACTTGATTAACTTACTAACTCGTAATTATTGAGGCTGTGGTTAGTGGTGGTGTTGTATTGGATTGCATTATATTGAGAAGAGTATCTAATAGCCTGTCCTCTCTTAATGTACTGGGGATATGCAGAACATCAAGTGTAAACTAATCAGTTCAATTTTTCAATGCAACTTTTTTATTTCGAACATGTTGAAAAAACAAAATAAAATATATAAGCAAGAAGCGACAAAATAAAAATATATAAGCAAGAAAACAAAACAAAATCATCAGCAAACATATATATCAGAATCCCAGTAAACAATTCAAATAAGTTAGAAACTTTTCTAGTCCTACCCCCTTTAACAATAAACTTTTATGATTAATATGAAAACTCAACTATCATGTCATCATGTATCCATGATACCCATCTCTATCAAACAAAACAGAACAAAACAGTCAGAATAATTACAAACCAAATACTCAGACGACACAAGAACAAATCAATCAGGTTGGAAATGTTCCACATCCATTCAATATATTATTTTTAAAGACTCTTTTAAATTTGATTAGTGTTCCACATGTTTTCATACATTAACTCCTTTGATTGTGATATTTTGCATTTTCCCTTACTAAATGCTTTTTGAACATGCAAGCTCCTCTCAGGTCATGTTTACTTTCTCTCGTTTGAAACAACCCTTGGGATTCTGTTGGGTAATTTTTATTGTTGATTTTTTTTTTACTCATACATGATCTCGGCAGTTTTGAAGTCAACCAGATCTTTAAATTTTAGTGCTTTTGATTTAAGTGGCTTTAATCAATGAGGAGGTATGAGTGGTAATGAGTGAAATGTGAGTAATGCTGAAACATGGACAAATGTTAAATGCAAATTTAGGTCTTAACATTTTCAAAAGTGTGTGAAAAAAGCAGTATCTTATAGATATCTGTACTTTGTGTTAGCAAGAACAATATATTTGCTCTTGGTAACAGAAAGCACAATCTAGTTTCTTGTTGAGAACATTTCTGAATCATCGTTTACCAAGATCGCTTTCCAAGGATTGGAGCCTATAAATGTCTGTTCTTTCTATCTAAATTCTGCAATGTGCACTGCACAGCACAGTATTGTGTATTATTATGTCACTGTACAACTAACTACTTCAGACTTGATAATGCAACACTATTAGAAGTTATATAATAGGCTTAAATACAGGCTTCAGTTATAATTTAATTTACTTGGTTGGTCATTTAATGTGGATGCTAAAGGTGAAGCTTTCTGTTGGATTGTCACAGTGTCTGGTTATTGTTAGTGTACCGTCAAGAGCCCTCTGGGGAACAGTGTATCCTAGTATTGGTAAGATGAGAGGGCTAACAGAATCTGCAATGTGTATCTGATGGGCAACAGTGCTCCGTGCAAGCAGCTGAGTGAGGATTAACAGGAGTATATTGGTCAAGTTGCATTTTGTTTCTCAGAAAATGAAAAAACAACAGAGTCTTAAAGTATGTTGGAGTATATGTTTCTCTATGGTTTCAAATCCATACATACCAGTATCTGTTGTTTCACTGTCATTGTTTCACTCAAACAAATGTGGGGCAAGACCACAGCCAAAGGTCATTAATTCCCTTTGGTAAGAGAGCTGACAGCTGTTTATGTCGTCTGTATTTCTTGTTGGAGGCATAGTGTTTCGCTGAACAGGAAGTGACTGTGCTGAATAGGAAGCCTCATAAGAGCCTGTCATCATTTTCAGAGAAAACCTTACATTTAGCCATTTCCCTTTTGTGAATGTGAGAGTTATTCTGTTAAGGCATATGGCAGTGTGGTTGATAATTATCAATATGTGCCTTTTTTGTGTAGGTTTTAGGAGGTGTATGTCAGGATGGCCCAGTGGAACCAGTTACAGCAGCTGGAGACCAGGTATCTGGAGCAACTCTACCACCTGTACAGTGACAGCTTCCCCATGGAGCTACGACAGTTCCTCGCCCCCTGGATTGAGAGTCAGGACTGGTGAGAAATAATTAAATTCCTGGGCTCTGTTCTGAAAGCACAATTGTTGCTCCTGTTTTCTTACACCGTAACATTGCTTTTATCCTCCACTCCCTCCAGGCTGGCAGTGGGCCACTCACCATGACTTGCTGATAGCTTACCTTGTAGAGCAAGCTATTGTGTTTTAGCACATTGTCACAGCCTTCCTTATGCTTTCTTCTTCCCTCATGATACCATTACAGGAATCTCATGCATATCTTGTATCTAACCGGACCTGAACAATGCTGTGTTGAGTGATTTTTTTCTTTTTTGTAAAGGGCCAAATTAAAAAATAAACTAAGAAGGTTATGTTTTCAAATGTCCATTTAGTTAGTTAGTTAGTTAGTTATCTATCTGCATCCAGCAAAATGCTTTTACCCCCAAGTAGTCTCTCTCATTGGATGTGATGCGCCGAGAGTTGAGCTTTTACCAACTCTTAAAAGGAACTATAAATCATCATAACCTGATTACCTTATCCTGTCCTTTACAAGGGCTTACGCTGCCAATAAGGAGTCACACGCCACACTGGTGTTCCACAACCTCTTGGGAGAGATAGACCAGCAGTATAGCCGTTTCCTGCAGGAGAACAATGTACTCTACCAGCATAACCTGCGCAGGATCAAACAGCATCTCCAGAGCAAGTACTTGGAGAAGCCGATGGATATTGCCCGCATTGTTGCCCGCTGCTTGTGGGAGGAACAAAGGCTGCTGCAGACTGCCACCTCTGCTGCACAGGTACACAACGCTGTAACAACCTAGTTGCAGACTATATCACATACACATTTCAATCAGTAATAAAGTCATTAATGGGTATGGGTTGGTACAATGGCTCTTCATCTTAGTATACTGTATCTTTTATTCTTTATCAGGATGGCCAGGCAGCCCATCCCACTGGCACCGTGGTGACAGAGAAGCAGCAGATCCTGGAGCACAACCTTCAAGACATCCGGAAGCGAGTGCAGGTTAGTTTTAATTAAGAATTTGAATGTGCAGCATCAAGAATAATGAACACTACCTTACCTTGATGTAAGTTGTCTATCTTGACATATTATCATCTGCTTTTCTACAGGATATGGAACAAAAGATGAAAATGCTTGAAAACTTGCAAGATGACTTTGATTTCAATTACAAGACATTGAAAAGCCAAGGAGGTATATTTTAATTAACATTTTTTTAGCTTTAATAGCAATAATATTGAACGTTTTTTGTTAGCTGACCTGACATGTCCACCCTCTTTCCAGAGTTGTCCCAGGACCTAAATGGGAATAGTCAGGCAGCTGCTACCAGACAGAAGATGGCTCAGCTGGAGCAGATGCTCAGTGCCCTGGATCAGCTCAGAAGGGTGGGTGTCTATACCTTCCTATCATCTTTGCAATGGCAGACAGTGGGGTTTATGGATAATAATGTTTTAAAGTTTGACAGAAACAATAGCATAGTGTGCAGAAGTAAAAATACTGGTCATTTTGATCATATTTACTTCTACTTAATGTATGCTGTGCTGGTTGTCTTCTAGCAAATTGTGACAGAGATGGGAGGCTTGCTGACTGCCATGGATTATGTACAGAAGAACCTGACAGATGAAGAACTGGCAGACTGGAAGCGAAGACAACAAATTGCCTGTATTGGAGGTCCGCCTAACATCTGCCTGGACCGGCTCGAAACATGGTAACAAGGGAATTTTAAGTTTATTGCACAATTTATTCAATAATATATCTGTTGACCACAAATGGTCAAGATGTTGCTAAAAACTGTAAAAAGTCCAGAAAGTTTCCGTCCTAAAATCATCAAGAGTCATAATAAGAAGTGTGGTTATGGTCATAGTATCTAGCAAAGTATTCATTTTCAACAGTTCAACAGTTCAACAGTTTGTTTTTTATTCCAAAAATAGACTATTTTGGCTAACGCACTGACTCTGAACTTTTGGTCTCTTTTGGTGATCTCCCTTTATCGAGACGGACATCAAACAAAATGTTTCTGCTTTAATGTGCTCTGCCACCATCATTGTCAAGTCAACTATAAGCATGATTTATCTTTTACGATGTTTGACTGGAACTGGATGTTATTTTCTAACCAGGATCACATCCTTGGCTGAGTCCCAGCTCCAGATTCGTCAGCAGATCAAGAAGCTGGAGGAGCTTCAACAGAAGGTGTCTTACAAAGGAGACCCCATCATCCAGCACCGGCCTGCCCTGGAGGAGAAGATTGTGGACTTGTTCAGAAACCTCATGAAGAGGTACTGCATATGATGAATCTTTGCTGTATATCTGCTCAGATATTTTTTTGCTAGTGTTATTATGAACTGCATGGATGTTCATTCTTGACCTTTGGGAACAATCTATGGTGAAGAAAAGGAAGTTCACATTTAGGTCACGTGATGACCTAAATGTGACACAAGATTCTCACTATCTTATTGTAATTTTGCTGGAAATCCTTTCTGAGATATGATCCACTCTTTCTTCTAGTGCCTTTGTGGTTGAAAGACAGCCTTGTATGCCCATGCATCCAGACAGACCTCTGGTCATCAAAACAGGAGTGCAGTTCACAAACAAAGTCAGGTAAGATGCTGGCTTTTAACACTGAACTGAACAGAAACAACATATGTAATTTCATACCTTTTTAATGGCAACTTGTTAATTACTAATTGATTTTTACGGAGAATAATTTTATCCTTACTTTTCCAGGCTACTGGTGAAATTTCCTGAACTCAATTACCAGCTGAAAATTAAAGTTTGCATTGACAAGTGAGTTTTTTTTAATGTGTGTTCTAACATTTAACATTAAGTCTTCACATGTATTTGACTGAAGACCTTAGGAGAAAATACTGCTTTACTGATTTTTAACTATGTTTTTCAGGGAATCTGGGGATGTCGCTGCAATTCGAGGGTAAGACTTCAAGAAAACTTTTTTTTTTCAAGCCTGAGCATTTACTGTATACTATTTTAGAACAATCTCTCACTTTCTACCTTGAATTTCTTAGGTCACGAAAGTTTAACATCCTTGGTACCAACACAAAAGTTATGAATATGGAGGAATCCAACAATGGCAGCCTGTCAGCAGAGTTTAAACACTTGGTGAGTTATACAACCAAAATACTAACTCTAGACAGTGATGAGTGATACTTTCTGATAAAAGCCTGCTATGGTGCACTGACTTCCTGTTTGTTACAGACCCTGAGAGAACAGAGGTGTGGTAATGGTGGCCGGACCAATAGTGATGTGAGTACTATTTCTAACAGTTCAAGAGTGTAATTTAGTGCTCAAATTGTTGTTAAAGATAGCTGTATTATGTGCGTAAGGATGATCCCCTGATATACAAAAGCAGTCCATGCATTTTTAATTTTCAAATAATCTGCTGTCTTTAGGCCTCTCTGATTGTCACGGAAGAGCTTCATCTTATCACTTTTGAGACAGAAGTCTATCACCAAGGCTTGAAGATCGATCTGGAGGTCAGTTCCACGTCTCTGTGTCTTGAACTTGGAGACGTTTCTGTAATCTCAATTTAAACACACAACACTAGAATTCAACAGAAATCTACAGTATGATGTAAAAATACAACAGCGTTGGTTTTTGACACCCCATACAGAGTAAGTCACCAGACAAATGAGTCATTAATAAAGTCCTCTGCCTCCGGAGACTGTCACCTCCTCAGTTACTTTAAGATATACCAAGTTTGCTGGTTAATCCCTAATCCTCTGTGGGCGTTCCTCAAACCTCTGAGGTTGCGTTCACAAGCATGTGACCTGTCAAAACACAAGTTGTGTCAGTCTCAGAGCAGCGTTTGGTGTCTGTGATGTAATGATTTATTTCTTTATGTCAAAACAAATACCTCCCTCTGACTAATTGTATTTTCTTGTTGTGAGGGCAGGCAAAGAGACAAGTTAGTTTACATTATTAGTTAAAAGATGCAATATTGCTACTATTGACTGGCTAACCTTTTCTATTTCACTGGTGTGTATATCTACAGAGTGATTATTCTACTACCTGGTCATATTGTTATTATAATATTATTCTATTATCATACAATTTGTTTGTGAGCAAACTATGTCAAAGATCTGATCCTGATCTGTTGGGATGTCTGCATTGGTAGCTGAACACTTACATCTCTTGTGTTAAGAACAGCAATATGCCCTCTTGTAAGAGCGGTATTAATGAGAGGGCATCCTGTAGAAGTAGTATTGCAAGAAAATATACTGACACAGAAGACATAGTAGAAGCAGGAACATTTTTGCATCAGTATGCAAACATAAATGTCAGCAAGGAATAACAAAACTTTTTAAGAGAAGAAGATGCAATAAACCACACTGTAATTTTTCCTGTGTTTGTGCAGACTCATTCACTGCCTGTGGTAGTCATTTCAAACATCTGCCAGATGCCCAACGCCTGGGCTTCCATCCTGTGGTACAACATGCTCACTAACCACCCAAAGGTAAGACAGCACCCTCTGGTGGAATGGGGCTGAACTCTGCTTACTTCACCCGCATGGGGAAAATGTTTACGCATTACAGGTGTAGTTCTGTTTGTTGTGGGGGAAAAAAAATAGATATTTTAAAATATGTTGGCTTGGGTGTCTTTGTACAGAATGTGAACTTCTTCACCAAGCCACCAGTGGGGACGTGGGACCAAGTGGCTGAGGTGCTAAGCTGGCAGTTCTCCTCCACCACCAAGAGAGGCCTGACCATTGAACAGCTCACCACACTGGCTGAGAAATTACTAGGTGAGGTGACGTGCCTCAGAGTGTCCAAAAACTTTTAACCAGCCACTGTGTCGTATATCAATGTGTGATATTATTCTTTAATTGTCCACCTAGGGCCTTGTGTCAACTACTCCGGCTGTCAGATCACCTGGGCCAAGTTCTGTAAAGTACGTCACCTACTGTACTAACCACATATGGTTTCATCCACCATATTGCCATTCTATTGCTTCAGCGTGAGTTGATTTGTTCCTTCCTCTTTGCAGGAAAACATGGCTGGCAAAGGTTTCTCCTTCTGGGTGTGGCTGGACAACATTATTGACCTGGTGAAGAAGTATATCCTGGCATTGTGGAATGAAGGGTGAGAGGTCGTCTTTGTTTACAGTAAAGTTCTCGAGCTGGACATCCTGACTTTAAAATTTAAAATGTATTTGACTTTCTTTTTGCCTCTCTCCAGGTATATCATGGGCTTTATCAGTAAGGAGAGGGAGAGGGCCATTCTTAGTCCAAAACCTCCTGGCACTTTTCTGCTGCGCTTCAGTGAGAGCAGCAAGGAAGGAGGAATTACATTTACATGGGTAGAGAAAGACATAAGTGGTGCGTATTTGGAGTCTCCTTTTTTGGTGTCTGATAATAATTTTCAGGATCTGTTTTCTTTTGTGACATTGAGCTCCCTCGTATGTTATAGGAAAGACCCAGATCCAGTCAGTGGAGCCTTACACCAAGCAGCAGCTCAATAGTATGTCTTTTGCCGACATCATCATGGGCTACAAGATTATGGATGCCACCAATATCCTGGTTTCACCACTCGTCTACCTCTACCCCGAGATCCCCAAAGAGGAAGCTTTCGGAAAATACTGCAGGCCGGAAGCAGCTCCTGAACCTGAGATGGGAGGAGACTCCACGAGCAGTAAGTCACTGTCTAGTTCCTGGTATCTGTGCAGTTTAAGGAAAACAACACGTATCGCTTAAAATGCAGGCTATTTCTTGATTCAGTACATTTTATTATTGTCAGTATTTTTTTTTGATAAAACATTTTTTTTTTCCCTTGACAGCTATTCAGCCATACTTAAAGACAAAGTTCATCTGCGTTACCCCGTAAGTATCTGTTATTTTCTGATCTCTCAGACATCGACTTATGTTAGCTCTTATTACTCGCTGTGGATGTTTTCTTTTATTAAGACAAAAGATTCTCTCTGAATGTTCCTACTCAAGATCTGCACTTCCCCTTTTAACTTTTTTTGTATGACACAAATGTTGCCAAATGTCCAAAGAAAGGAGAACAAAGCTGTTTTCACTCTGCCTGTGAAACTGTCATTGTTCAGATTAAATACTGTTTCCTCAGATATATTTAAATTCTGTAGTCAGCTTAGACAGACTGCAGTTCACGTCTGACATCAGATTGTGTCTTCACTGGGCACTTCTGATTGGAATTCATTTTGCTCAATATGCAAGTAACTATGTGCAACATTTCTGTAGTTCAGGCCTGCAGTCAAAATGAAAACAGCAGAGACTACCATCTATTCTCAGCTTCCAGCCGGCAAACCCACCGACTCAAGATGATACATATTGTTGCGTCTCTCGCCACCACCAAGTGTTGCTTAAGTTATTTAGACTCCAAACAGTGTTCTTTCGTTGTAATTACACCTAAATTTAGAGCTGTCCGTGTGTGATCAGACACATAAAACATTTTGGTGCTAATATAAACCGGTCCAATATGACAATAAAAATCAATATGGCAACAAAGCTGCAACCTCACCGCTGATTGTACGCAGAATATTAGGTTTTTAAAACTAATATTTATTTGCAAATGGTGAAATTTAGAAATTCAAAGAATATATGAGTTAGTAAAATGAAGCATGGACTCTGAGTCCATGTTGCTTTTCTTAATGCCATATGTTACCTGTGGAGCATCTTCAACTGTATTTAATAATAAATGAGAAAGAGAGAGGAGGATCAGAGTCAGCCTCAGGTGAGTTTAACAGGGTTAGGGATTAGAGAGGTCGACTGAGATCAGAGGGGTGTATGCACAGGCCAGTCAGGCATGTGCGCTTTGGTTGGTAGTGGGTTTAATGGCGGGCTGGTGCGTTGTGAGGTTTGCTCAGTGAGATCCTGACCTGTCTCCGTAGGTGTCCCTCCGTGTTCATGGACTTGCCGGACAGTGAGCTGCTTGGGAACGGATTCCCAGGGTAGGCGCTCGGGGGGAGGTGGCATGTAGGGCTGTGTGTGCATCTTGTCGCTTTGTCTGTGTGTTTGATGGGGTGGGTGTTTTTCAAGGATATTGGTGCAGTTCAGCTCCCCACCTATGTAATTCCTGTTTTTGTTTCCAACTCACAGCCACTTTTCCTGGTTCTAATCCTAGAGCATCTCCCTGCCATTCATCAGTTTTTCATTTGGTTCAGGTCTCACTCTGTTTCCCAGACATTTTTGTCATAATTTCTTTTTGCTCATTAACCACTGATGTGTGTATTAAACAATGCAGCAGAATCACAGCCCTTTTTTTACTTGTGGTAGTTGTGCGGCCGGTGTGATGAAGACTAACACTGATGTAAACAAGTTAATAGCGGACTGTTAAATTATCAGTTGTGGTAAAGTGGAATGACAAAGACGTTGTCACAGTAATTACAATGAAAGTATTTTGTCTGACGCAAACAGTATGACAGCTGGAGTGTGTGTGTGTCTGTGTCTCTGTGTGTGTGTGTTTGCGTGCGTGCGTGGATGATCGTCAGTGTTTATTTCAGTTTGTAATGTGCAATTATACATTTTTTTGTTTAACATATCGTGTTTTTTGTTTTTTTACAGCACAAACTCTGGAAACACCAGTGACCTGTTCCCTATGTCACCTCGCACCCTCGATTCCCTGATGCACAATGAAGCAGAAGCTAATCCAGGACATTTGGGTGAGTCAGCTACACACATACTACATGTACACACATATTTACACTTCCTCAAATTGGTCCTCACAAAGATACAAGTACAAGAACACGAGCATACACTACAGAACCTGACCTAATATTAATGTTTGGATTTCCTCCACAGAATCACTCACTTTGGACATGGATGTAGCATCACCTATGTGAAGAGATTTTCCAGGTTTCTTTCTTTCCTAGATTACTTTATTGGGATTTAATATTATGTTGTGATAGAGGATTTGATGATTTCTTTCTGCCTCTGTATACACAGTCTGCCCTGTACATTTGTACTTTGTTTCCTGTTCCTGTGTGAAATGCCCCACTTTCACACAATGCAGAATTAAATGATTGTGATTTTAGAAAGGCTTGCCCCTTGTTTAGGTTATGACTGTCCTCCTGTACCTTTGTGTTTTAAACTGTTGATACTGACCTGTTGTATTTTAAGCCGCAGCTTACTTCTACTCAGTACTTCCCTGTCTTCGTAGATGTCTTTACATACAGTACATTTAATTATCTGAAAATTTATTTTTTGAAAACATTGTATTTTTGTGTTATTGACTTTTAAAATTGTTATAAATGTATGTGTTGTGCTTTTCTTTGTATAAGAAAATGTAAAGAGAATTGTTGTATAAGCTATGCCGCTTTGAAAATGTACTTTGACAGGTTTTGATGCATTTAATGGTCTTTTTCAACATGTTATGTCTCTTCATGAGGTTTCTTTTTAATCCCTGCCAAATGTAATATCTCTTGTGTTACTCATTTTAAATGGTTTCTTTTTCTTTCATTATGATTTTTACACAAAACGGAGTTTTTCTTACTCATAGCCACACGTAAAGCAGAGAGAAGAACAGACAAGAAATTTTAGACAACTCTGGTTATTTTTCTTATCACAGCATTGCGAGCAATCATGAGATAACTTGTAAAAGTGGTGCTCTGAAAACATTTTTGTCACTCCCCCCTTAAATACTGTAATTTGTGATTATATGAATTGCACTTGCTTTTAAAAATTTTGCTCTTTTAATATTTCTCCTTGTGCCTGAATTCACCTGATATGATCTGAAATGTGATGTGAATCATTTTCCGAAGTTTATTTTAGGACTGACTTGTTACTCAAAATAATCATGGTTGTTAAAGAAAGATATTTCACTCTAACAGAGCATCAGTTGACTTTTAAACTTTCATACTGTTGATTAAACCCTGTCAGTTGAGTTAAACCACACTTTGTCTGCCAGGCCATGAAACTCTCTTCTTTGGTGTCATGTCAAAGAGGGTTTCTGTAAAATATGCTGTAAGTATTCCTTATTTGACAGAGGGCAATAAAAACAAGTTAGCACTAAAAGTAGTCTATTCATCTGTTGGTGCAGTTATTGACATTCAGCTAACACACACAGTACCAGTCAAAACTTTGGACACACTTTTTCATTGAAGGGAATGGGAATTTGTGTCCTAACTTTTGACCAGTGTTGTGCAGACATGTCAGATGTGCTCAACCGCATCATAATAACATCTGACAAACAGGAAATTTTGCAGTTGTGTAATGAGATGGCAACATCACATATACAAATACATATTTTAGATGACCACGGCACTGCTTAAACAGGAAGATACTGTATGTAAATCATTGGTGGACTCACACAAACAGAATAAACAATAGACTGGCAACACCTACAGGGTTCATAGCTTACCAAACACAGCCAGTTAAAAACAGCAGTCTTGGCTTAACTTCATGTTTGTGGTCCACAGTAATGTGAAGGGTAAATTAAGATTCAACATGATGGAAGGAAGTGAAGTAGAAAAGACTCCCTTTGATATGTAACCTGGGTCAAGAATTACTCAGCTGAATGTTTCTTAAGTCTGTTGCAACAGTGTTGAAATACTGGATTTTTTTTTTTCAGCTAATTTTGAGTGAAATTGTTTTGAATGATTTTTTAGCTGATTTACTAACCGACTTCTACACTTGGAATTTAAGGGACTTTTAACCTTAATTCACTCCTAACAACCGATGCAACATTTTAGAATACTATGGCACTGCATAATCAACATGTTTTAGATGTGAGGAGCAGATACCAATGAACCAATGCTGGATGTCGACATCACTGCTTATGAATCATAGTCTGGACACTGTTGCTGCTCAACTGGATGAGAAGTGACACGCTGAAGTTGTTGAGCCCAGCACTCCCAGTCTAACATTAGAGGACCTTGTTGTCAAAAGATGTGTAACAGCGTTAAAATACGGTATGTTTTATTAGAGCAAATTCAATTACAAGCATAAAGCAAGAACTAATTAAATTGGCTGTAATGGTTCAGGGAGTGGCTGAGGACCAGCAGCCACTGAAAATGTGCTGAAATGCATCAATTTAGATTGGAAACCAACAGCAACAAGTAATAAAGATGTTATCTCTATGCAGAATTTATGGCTCCTGCTGGTGGGGAACAACCTATCCACTGAAAAATGAAATGTCCAAAAAAACAAGATTCAAAATATAATAATATATGCTACATTTTTTGGCATTGAAACTGTGAAAATAAGGCATTTGACATGAAATTTGCTTAAAAAAAATCACTGAATGATTTGCATTAAATATAAACTCAGTGGAGAAGTCCCATTTTCAGCTGTAGAAACAGCAAGTGTGTCAAATGTGATGACAAAAAAAGGGAAAAGCTATTTTAAGGTGACGCCAGAAAACACTAATTTCTGGGATATGAATGTTACATACAAGAAGTAGACTGATATCACACTTCCTATTTTCAATTTGAGTCCAACAAAAACACAGCACCGATGAGACATCTCAACAAAACATGATCACTGGACTTTCCTGACTGGAAACCCCATTTTACATGTGTGCAGCTCCACTAGTGTCTTCAGCTATAACCGCGCTGATGTGACTGCTGGGATTCCCATGGGTCCTTTGGAGAATATTTGACAGCTGAAATAAAGCAGCTAAACAAACAGACACAGAAGGAAGCAGTTTCTGCATCACTGGGCTTCTGCTTTGCTCTGCAGTGCTTGCTTACTCTCAGTCTCGTGTGCCTTGCTCGTCTCGGTGCTAGGAAATGGTTTGAGAAGACGAGGTGGGTGTGGAGATGTACAGCTATTACTGTCAGCAGCTGCTGACTCAGCTGTCTGAGGAAGCAACTGTCACCCTTCAATTCTGGTCTGCGGCCAATTAATCTGGAGAATCGATGAAGCTTCAACACTGTTCAGCGTGGTGACTGGCTCGGTTGGCTGGGTGTGTGTGTGTGTGTGTTTGTGAAAGAGGGGCTGCTGATAAATGATGACTTTTTGACATGAATGTAGTGAAATGAAATGAAATCATCTATTTCTGTAGCATGACGGGGGACTTTTTGGATTAGTTACAGTCAGCAACAACATTCAAAATGAACTTTTACTTCTTTGTTTATTTGTGACACAGTTATGACAGCCACAGGAGAGACATAACATGACATACACAACATTCCCACAAGTAATGTACTTTACAGTTTGCATACTTATACATATTTCAATTTTGTGAGATCTGTGAATATTGTCCTCTTCACTCCAGTATAATTATCTCATGGCTTACTTTACTTTTTACATTTAAAACACATGATACACTCATATAATATGACAGCATGTCACAGTTTAAACTACCCCAATATGACGCAGTTGTCAGAATCACAAACACTTGTGGCCTATCATCTAAAACACTCTTTACTCTTTGTTTATTTATATCTCCTTGTGTGTGGCTGTATAGGATCAATAAGGTAAAGAAGATGCAATAAAACAAAGATGAAATGAATGAATGACTGAGGCATTTTTGTTCTCTTGTTCTCTCGCTTCTTTTGCTTTGTCTCAGGCAGCAAAATGAAATTTGCAGTACGTGGCTATCTTTGCTGGACGAGCCTCAGGCAAACAATTCATTTTAGCATGTTTATCTTTGCTCTCTGCCATTTCATTTCATCTCTCGCTCTCTCAGTGTGTGTGCCTTTCTCACCCCACAAACTGATAATGGGTGACAATGAAATAAACTAATTAAATACAAAATCAATTATATAATAAAACATATAATCATCTAATAAAAGCTCATGTTCGCCTGCAAATGGTGAAAAACACCAACCTTTTTTCTCTGTCCATGCCTGAGTCTGCGTATATATATATATATATATATATATTATTTCTTTTTCTTGTTTTTTTTGGACACACTTGGAGCTCAGTAGCTGAATTGAGCTCAGTTTTGCACCAGAAGGCGTCGCTGTTCTCCAGATGGAGGTAAACAGATTTGGGAGCGATGCACGACATGGACTTGGATTGAAGATTTACAGTAGGTACAGTAGATTAGATTTAATCTAATCAATCTATCTGCTCATAACTATGTGCAGCAGAGAACAGCTTTGATCACAGCAAGTCACAGAAAAGTGAGTCCGAGCTTAATGACCTGCAGCAATATGGGAACAATTAAATTGCATTTGTATTTATTTATTTATTAGTAATTTATTCATTTATGTACCACGTTGTTATTATATTATTATTATTTTAGGCTATTTTAGTTGTTTTTCTTTATTCTTTATTTTTTGTATGAATGTATGTATCATTTTTTTTAGTATAGCAGCCTACATAGTCCTTTAAAATCAAAACATTGTGTATATGACATCAGGCACAGGCTACCAGACCATAATGTGCACAGAAATCAATTAAATAAGATAAAATAAAATAAAAGAAGAAGTTTCAGTAGGCTAGATAGTCCAGGCCTACAACAAATGACAGATTTTTTTTTTCTGTTGTTACCTTACAGAAGGCGTTCATCTCTTTAAGTCTGTATCCAGCATTAAGTCCCAAATCAATCATCACCAGCACAGAAATCAACAAAAAAAATGTGTTGCTCTTCACAGACGTGCGAGAACCGCCGGAAGTGGGCGGTTTGTCAGAGAGAGAGAGAGAGAGAGAAAGAGGGGGGAGAGAGAGAGAGAGATAGAGAAAGAGAGAGAGGAGGGGGGGAGAGAGAGAGAGAGAGCAGTGAAGTGTGAAGCGAACTGTTGGAAACTAGACGACTGACGGACTGACTGAGAGATTCCTGCTGCGGGTTGCTCACGTCGCTGCAGCCTCTCCCTGTGTTTTATGAGAAAGGACAGCAGCGCCACAGTCGCTCCACAGAGGTAAGCGTGTGCCTACTTTTTTAAACGTGTTTGAATGTGTTTTAGGTGTTGCGGGCTTGAACGTCCTCGTCTCGTTTCACTGACGGTCCCCGTTGCGAAAGACTACACTGACAGCGCTTTGTAAACAAACTGCGAGTGCGGCAGCGCTCCTCCGGCTGGAGGCGCCGCACATGACGAACCACTTCGGATAAATGTATAAACATAGGCTGTATGTGTTGGATTTTTGTCTCTGTTACTTTTAATTAAAAAAAAAAATCTTCTCTGTAGTTTTTTTTAACCCGGCTGAATCAACAGGCAGGACACGGTGCGCAGACGGAGTCCCTGTAATATCTCTACAGTAATACGTAGCTACATACAGCGTGTCTGTGCTGCCAGCGGGTTTACTATCACCGTTTCTTAGGCTAATTGTTGGCACTTTTAATCTCCTGTGTTTTCTCTTTCATTTTTCCTATTTTGTAATAGCAACTGCTGTCAAGCGAGCTTTAAGGCAATGTGGCGATTCTGGTGTCCTCGCTGCTATTATTATTATGGAACTATATAAGGACTGGCTCGCTGTCATCTGTTTAATATGTATAAGTTTGTGTATAGGGGCAAGCCTCTATTTCAGCCTCGCATACATCTAATCTAATCTACATGAGGCATGAAGTCTCAGGGGAGGTGAAATAGGAGCATAAAGACAACCAGGCATGGGCCGTAATAGGCGTTAAAGTGCGCTCAGGAGTCTAATAAAGTGTAATTGGCATGTTTCAGAAGTGTCACAGGTGAAAGCCTGCTGAGGGCTTTTGTTCAGTGACTGACACTCTGTGTGTACTGCTGGTAATGGAAAGTACCTTACTATTTACTACCTTTTGCTCAGATATTGTACTCAAGCATATTGTTTTCAGGTGCTTTCCATTTTGTAGGAATGTTATACTTTTACTTTACATTTCAGAGAGAAATGTTGTGCTTTGCACTCCGTGACATTTGTGTGACTGCAGATACATACCTTAAATGCAAAGTTCATAAAAGTTACTAAAATTGTTGCATTGAGGCCTTTTGTTTAAACTACCTCACGGTTTAGGAAGTAGTGCCACCTGGAGCAGCTACAATATAATTTACTGCTTGAATATTTTTATACACCGCTGATCCATATGTGACAAATGCCAGATATGGTAATAAAATGATATATTTTAGGCAATGTTACACAGATTTCTTAGAAAAAGCATGGCTATTACAAAATTGTTGGCATGACTTCATACAAATACAACTAAAAACAACTATGAAGTACAATAAAGTCATTGTAAACTCAGTACTGAGTACCACATACAATTGCAGTCCTTGTGGCAATGAGGGAGATTTACAAAAAAATAACAAAAAGTTGACCATAATCTCTCAATCAAGCACCGTACAGACATTGAGCCTTTATATGAATACTTTAGTAATTTTACTTTCAAATATATTGGAGAAGAGGAGGAAGACGTGTCTTCTTCTGGATAACTTAAGACTTGTAGGCTACTATAACCTAAGTGGTCTATGATAACTCTGTTTGCGTGCACATTGTCATCTTGCTACAAAATGTTCATTATAAATTTGAAAGGTTTGATTGATTGGCGATAGATCAGGAGTGAATTTGGTAATTCCGAACGGGTCTGTGCCACTCACTTTAAATGTCCTAATTATGCATTACTGGAAAACAACATGATGAATTATTTCTTTGCATTAAAGCGTGAATATACTGGTTCCTCAAGGTCATTACAAAGCCGACTGTCAAAGCTGCAACACCTGACTCCTGAATCGAGACCCTGGTGTTTGTGCCTGCTTACAAACAGAATTGAAATGTCACTAACGCTTCTGATGTCTCTGTGTGATGTCATTTCCAAGAATACGGTGTTGTGTGTATGTGCGTATGTTTGTGTCCTTGTGTATTTGTGGGTGTAGAGATGAGCTCACCTGCAGCGATTGCAAACTCCTGATATGCATCATTGTCATTATGTTGCTCCGATAAGACGTGTGTGTGTGTGTGTGTGTGTGTGTGTGTGTTTTCCTTTGGACACACTAGCAATGTTTCTTGCTAGAAGTGACTTTCCCCTGTTGCTCCTAATAATTGAGAATCACATGTTGTGATAATGACTACTGCCCACTGGGATAACATCTCGCCTTGAGGCCGTTGTGTGAAAGGTTCAAAGGAGCCTCTCTGAGTCCTTTCTCCTCAACACACAAATAGGAATGGTTAGTTTGGTGACACCATCCTGTTTGGCTTCAAGCTGGGTTTTCAGTAGTCCTGAAATTAGTCGATTAATCAACAAAAATGAATCAAATCAATTAATCATTTTGTCATTTATGAATATTTGTGGAAATTGAATACCTTTGTATTTTGGACCGTTGAAGCAAATGAAGACATCACCTTGGCCTCTTAGTGTTTCAGCTTCTTTGTGTATGACCCTAGAACCTAATTTGGCTCTCGTCAGAATGACAAGACTTAATAATGATTTCTCTATTCCAGTTCTCTTTTTATTCTCTCTTTTGTTGGTCATTTCTGCACGCCTGTTGTCACAATCAATAAAACATTTCAGTCAAGCTGTAATCTACAGGAAATAATGGTCAAAGCCTTTTAGCATTTAACCCTATTGGCAAGCAGCGTGTTACCCTGCACGCTCCCTCTGTCACTTGTGCTGTAAGTGCTGTGCATGGTGCACGGGAAGGGAGGGTTTTCCCAGGTTTCTGTGAAAACGAGAGTGTTTTGGGTTGGCGTGGGGACATGGCATGCTGGCCAAGCATGAATTGGCTGGCAGCACACTGTGTCCCGATAGAAAGACCCAGATGCAGGAGGAGTAGCAGCAGGGGAGATAGGGGAGCCCAATGCTTTATCCTACAAGCATATTGTGCCATGTGCTCACAGCATGGCAAGTCCTTAAGCTTGTCGGTGCGTCTCACTTTTTCACTCACTACTGCCAGACAAGTGTAGGGTCCAGCAAGCCTGAAAATGCTGATGAGAACATTTCAGTACTGTACAGTAAGTTTGGGGGGGGGGGCTAGTTGAGAAGGACAGCACAGGAGGCATTTTCTCAGCATTGACATTATGAGTAGTTGGAAGTAAGCCGATTACAGGAGTGGTTTTGATCTGACTGAGCTATGAGTCAAAGGTGTCAGAATCATTTATGCACTAATGACTGTGCTTAGCATTGGGGCTTCTCGCCAGTCTGAATAGAGGAGGAGAGGATAGACTGATGAAAGAGATAACTGGAAGGAGACCAACAATTTTATTTACTTGTGATCCAGTTCTTTGGTGAAACTTTGGTGCAAAACGATCAGAGCCACTTGACTAATGTAACAGAAACTATCAAAGACAAACTGGAATGAGGAAAGCTTCAGAATGAAAGAGAAAGGGAAACATTCAAAGGGAAGTGATCAGGAAGCATGTGGTGACATGCACCCTAACCTCCTCCCCCTTTCAGTTGGGCTAACGCTAATCCACTGGTCACGTGACCATGAGCTTTTAGCCTGGTCTAGGCCAGGAGTGCTCTGATCCATCTGTCGAATAGCATTGCTGATTGTTGGCATCTACAGAATGTACTCCTGACTCATGATCACTGCCTGCTCCACACAAGACTCAAATTTGATTGCCATCAGCTCGTTACTTCTGCACAGTTTTATCAGCAGTTTTATGAAATTTCTCTCTCCCCGTGTCAGTGTCTTTCCTGTCAACATTTTTTTTTTCTCTTTCTACTTCTCTTTCTGTTAAACTTTAATTGAATTCCTCTTCTCTTCCTGTCTGCAGTCAGTCCAGTGAATAAGTGGGAGGGGGATGACAGTCAACCCTTCCAGACACTGAGAAGCATGATAAGGCCTTGGGTTATTATCTCAGTGACACAACAAGAATAGCCAGAGCGCTTAAAGGCAAGTTTTCACTGAGCCATACGAAGGAAGTCACAAATCAGGAGACGAAAGTATGCGCTTCAATTCCCATAAGTGTTGTTAAGGGTGCTTCCTATTTTGTCGCTGTGATTTTAACTTGTGTAAGGAGACATTGGACAGAGGTCAGCCCAGAATGGATATACATGGTCTGGATTAATCATTTTCTCATGTTTACACAATACCTCTGCAAGACTAAACAGGCAGGAGCAAAATGCTGTTGCAACTTTCTGCTGTGGCACCACGGCACCAGGCTCGACTTGAACTTGAACTAAGGCGACTTTGCATTAATCAGAAGCTTACTTGATTTAAAATGTTGAATAAGGTTCAACTAATCTGCATATCACTATCTTGTTTATTCAAAAACTGCATTTAAAAGCTCACTTAGATTATAGCAGTTTATGATGGTGCCAGTCTCCAACATTATCTCTCATCCTTGATTCAAGTTGTTATGCTTCAGTAGGAACACACACCCAGCCGAGGGTCGGTAGCTCGAATTTTAGCGAAAGCCAGCCTTTGAGCGACGGGCAAGTTGTCTTTTTTTAGAATCCCCAAAGCAGTTTGGGGAATCTGAGTGAGAAAAGAGAAGTTGTTTTCCTCCTCGCTCCAAAACTAGCATCACTGTGCTCTTTCAGCTGGAATCTTAACCCCAGAAATACCCCAGGAGTAGCTCACTGACCAGTACTGTAGCTCTGGAATATGAACGTTGTTCAAATGCAAATCTCCCTTTGGCTGTTGATGCATGAGTTTAGTTGATAAGTGAGAGTTTAATAAAAAGACGGCGTGCTGTAGAATCTTGGATTGGTCATTTGGTTAGTTATTGATCTCTGACTTTTTTGTCATTTTCGTGTTAGAAAGTTACGCTGTGCAACCTCTTTTGTGTTTTATTAATGCCCTGGGCCCTGAGTCATGCTTGATCTCTCATGCGTGAATTATGTGAACGAATGGCTTCATCTAGGCCCTAAAGGAAATTGTGTCATGTGAAGTCTTGAATCTGAAAAAGAAAGAGAGGCGCTCTGTTAGTTAAATACAGAAAATGTGCAGGACATATTGTTGGTGACAAGTAGTGCAATTGTTAAATGTTGTATTATTGAGACAAGTATGATTGACAAAGAAGGCATCAGTATACTTAAGTGCAAGTTAACAGAACTAATAGATAAAACTGTGTAAGATAGTAAATGGAAAGAAAAACTTTACATTTGTTTTGACAAGTAGTACACAGGATTATGCACAAATCCTCTTCATATTTACGTTTCAGGTATAGTGATGCCTGTCATGGCACCAAAGCTTTTACTCTGTTTGCAGAGTGTTAAGTTAATTTTTTTCTTTTCACACCGACACTATTCATGCTGTGGGTCATGACCTTATATAGCCTGACCTGCTGGCCTACTTCTACAGACAGTGGGGTTTATCACACAGTATGGTGACCAGGATATTGTACTGTATTATTTAGTGTGCTGCCATTTGACAGTATGTTTCAGTTAGTTAGTCTATAGTAATGCTGACAGTAACAAGATTTGAAGCATACATACATTTGGTAGCAATTAAGAAATAAATATGTTTCCTAGTGCGACAAAAGTCTCAGACTGAAGTGAAGAGATAAACATCATCATTCTCTTGTCCTTGAATGCTCCCTCTGAACTAATATAAGCTCTTGAAATGGAGTAAGGGGTATAATACTGTGTGCCAACATTACTTGGCATTACTGCAAGCACATTTACATTCCCAAATGTACAGAAGTTTGCAGTTAGGTTATACATTGCCATGATTTAACTGGATTTTGTGTGATTTCAGTTCATTTGAACTTAAAAGTACATATTACCTCACTCCGAGGCAATAAAGTGTAGCCGTATCCTGCGCTCCTCAGCCTCATTTGGTCATGTTCACACCCCAACACTTGTCCCTCACTTTAATAAGGTTACTAGTCCTGATAGGCAATGTAACCTGAGGCTGATGTAACTGCATCCACCACCACAGGTGTAAAAGAAGCAGACAGAAAAGAAATCCAAGAAGATTAAAAAAAAGCCACTTCTTGGCTATGTAGATGTTGAGATTATGAGTAAATTATAGCACTTACAGCCAGTCAAGATGCAATCAACAACATATAATGGTCAGTGCCTTTTTGTGTTTTGCCCTATTGGCGTTGCTGGTGTGCCTGGTGCACAGGTAGGGTGAGATTCCCAGATTTTTGTGAAAAAAATGAGGTTGACCCAGCATGAACTGGCTGCAAATTTGTGTCCTGATAACCCAGATAAAGAAGAAGCAACAGCAAGGAGATGTGGGTACCCCAATCTTTATCTCCTTCTCCACCTTTCTTATCTTCTGCTCACCATTTCAGGTCAGTTGTACTTAGTGAAATTATTTTTTTATAGCCCATTTTTAGCTGTAATAGTTAAGTCAGGTGTCCATCCTAATACGCAGTTTAACCTGAGGCTGAGGTAAAATGCATCTGCTACCACAGGTGTAAAAGAAGCAGACAGCAGACAGGAAAGACACCCACAAAAATGCCAGTTATCACTAACATAACTAACATGATTTTGTATGAAATTTCTTTGAGCTTTTTGTCAAAATGTTTTACCACAATTTGTGCTGTGTGAACAGTATGTTCCCTTTGAGAGCTACAACTCAGCTCACCACTGGCTTGTTTTTTATAACTTACTGTAGATAACTTACAACAGGAAACAGGCCCCAAATGCAGACTACAAGACTCAGCAGGTAGTGTTAAAGCAGTTTACTAGGTCAGTGTTCAGGCTTAAAGTAGGCAACAGACAGACTGGTAGAATCAGGCAAGAGGTCAGATAATTGACAGGCAGATGGGACATTGGCAACAGGTTCCCAGACCAAGAAAACAGACAACAGGAGTGGCTTGGCAGAAAAGAAACATAAACAACCTGGCGAATAAAGTGGAGAGTCTTCCACTTGTGCATGCAGGTGTGCACGCAAGCGTTGGATTACAAAGGCAGTCAGGTGGTCAGAGTAGGAAAACTTCTGAAAAGTGAAGCCAAGGTGGAAGTGCCTTAAACCAGCATTCTTTCTAATGGCCAGCAGGGGGCAACTCCACTGGCTCCAAAAAGAAGTCCGATTGTATAGAAGTCTGTGAGGAAATGACGCTACTTCTCACTTGATTTATTACCTCAGTAAACACTTAACCATGGCGTAACCCCAGATTCACAGAGTAGGTTTAGCTGACGCTATTTCACAGTGTGTTTTCAGTTCATGAAAGTTAATTGTAACATTTTGGTAAATGCACCGTGCTAACCAAGCTAGCAGCTAGTGCTAGGGTAAGCTCCACCCCTTTGTCCAAATATTGACACTTCTGACTCTAAAAATCAAACATGGTGACGGTCAAATCCAAGATGGAGGACGGTCAAACCGTCAAATTCGAGGCTTCAAAATGGCAGTCCACAAACCAATGGGTGATGTCACGGTGACAGCTGAAGTTCAGGCTGTGCCTGCACCACCCTCCCAAAGAAGACCGTCTAATCTCATAGAGCCCAAAATTTATGATGCTTTCCTCACAAGTGGATAATGTCGTATGTTGTATTTATAGTTTCATCGGCAAGACAATCTCCTAAAATGATCAACAAAGTAGTCAATACCAGTGCTGCACTCAGTTCATGATTACAGTATGAGCTGTAGTGTTTAGTTTAGACACATTATGAACAACTGGCAAACCGTTCCAGGTTAGTGGCAAATATAACTAAATGACCTACGTGTCTCTGGAAGGCCCAATGATTAACAGCATACAGGCTGCTTACAAGAACAACCAATGGAGTTTATGCCCGGCTACCCTTATTTGTTTACAATGCAATGGCTTTCTCATTTAAAGTGAAGTTGAAGTGACACACTGTATTCACCAGTATACATGGCAAGTACAACAACATCCTATGATATTTCCTCCAGAGCTCGACAATTACAGACACATTTCTGAGGCATATATGATATTGATATTTGAGAGTTCATAAAAAAATATATAGATGTAGATTAACTGATTTTGCTTTTTAACATAAACATTTCTGATGCAGTGGGGACAATGTTTCTTACTTACCTCTAACATATCTTTGGTATTCCTGTTCTGCTGTTGCATATTGATTGGCATATATGCCAATACTGATACATGCGTAATAAGATCATGTTTGCTGATAATATTGTATTGGTCAGGCTCTAATAGACTCAAATGCAATCTTACTGTTTCACCGTGACAATTTCAGACAAATGGCCAGGGTTATATAGGGTCACAAACACACAAACTAAGTATAATTAATGTCCCAATGTCCTTTATTGTTATTTTAATGTGAGAAAGACACATTAAAGCTTTAAGGCACTGAACACAGGTATATGTTCGGTGATGGATTTCTTTAGGAATACCAGTTCTGTAGCTTTTTGTTGTTGCTGCTGTAGGGTCTGCATAGAGACACCTTTGTGTTTTAATTGAGTAAGATGTGAGGTACAGTAGCTGATGCTGTTGCAGGTT
The DNA here is from genome assembly GCA_038419695.1 of Scomberomorus guttatus. NCBI lineage: Eukaryota > Metazoa > Chordata > Actinopteri > Scombriformes > Scombridae > Scomberomorus > Scomberomorus guttatus. The sequence goes on from CM076459.1 coordinate 3,981,816, forward strand.
TACAGCAAATGAGACTGATTGGAAAACCAACAAATGCCTCACAGACAAGTAAATACCTATGTTCATAGGAAGGATGAGAATGTGTTGAAAAGCTAAAAACAGAAAAATGTGCTGTTTTTAGCATTTCAAAAACAGTATTATTGTTGACATTATTTCATTATTAGCATAAAATAGTGTCACCAAAGCAGCCTGTGTTTGCACAGGGGAGGAACAACATAAACAATTTAGCTCAGTTGTTTGTGCTGTCATTTTATTCATGATCCTTGTGACGACGTGTGTGTGTGTGTATTACTCATGTTGTGGGGACATAAATCTGTTTACACTTCACATTGTGGGGACTGGCCTCCCTTTTGGGGACAAAAAGTGTGCGTGTATGTGCGTGTGTGTGTGTGACATGTATGCATGTGTTTTGTTCAGATAGATTTAGGTCATAGATGCTCCCTTGTGTCTGAGCTAACATCTGTGTAAGATTATTGTAAGGAGCATTTGATTTAAAAAAAAAAAAAAAGTATTATGATGACATACCAGGGAAAAAGATTTCTCAATGATTGATTCTTATGTCTCATTTATATGGTTGTACGTTGGATTAAAGCGTGATGGATTAGAGAAGAAAATAAGACTGTATGATCAAACACAAATACTTCTCTTTCTCCCTGTAATGCTTTTTTATATGCACTCTGTTTTTTTTTTTTTTTTACACATATTAACATTTTAAAAGATCGTATCATATATTGATCTTGTATAAACCAACCCCAAAGGGTAGTATGTGATCTCTAAGTCTCTTCATTGCTTGTAGAGGCACAGGAGCAATATAATGCAAAGTCAGAGTTTGGATTTGTAGAGCTGTTATCCCGTATTGATCCTGTGAGCTCATCTGTGTCCGCGGCAGCTTCTGCCTAACAAGGCTCTCAGATGAGCTCTGCACGACATCTCCAGCCACCCTGGCACTCTCACAACAAAACAACAACTCTATTTGTTTGCTTTCTGTAAAATGAAAGAAGTACTTGTATAATTTTGTTTTAAGAATACACCCTCTGTGTATTGTAGAGGATATGCAGTCTTTCTGATACTATATGTTAATGAAACAAAGATAAAGATTCACCTCCCCTTTTGTTTTTATGCACTTGTTGTGTGATGCATTGTGTGTCTGAGTGCAAATGTGTGCGTGTGTTTGTTTTTGGTTTGTTTGGTTTCAGTCTCTACAATAAAGCTTGTTACTGTTCGCTCAAAGGGAGGTCTATGATGAGGTAAAAGTGTAACTATTCATAAAGATGTCTCAGTCGTAATATCAGCGTAAGTGCATATTTCAGGCTTGTGTAGTGTTTATGACTTACATGGGTTTAATCTTCCTTCACCTTTACATTTAAAGGAGCTTCCAGGATTCCAATCTGCCCAAGATCTTTGACTATTAGATCCCATCTGTTGCTGTGCTCACTGTCCACTGCTACCCCTTTGAGGCATTTGGCCATGTGAGTCAATCACATGCACTGTTAAATATACGCTGAGAGAGGGGGATGGACAAGACATTGTGTGCAGCATCACCTTGGTTCACGGTGTGTTGCATTACCATCAAACCTCATTTAACCCATTTTCCATTCTCACATGATCTGTTATCCCTGCTCTTTGTTTTGCAGACAGCAAGGCATGAGGCAGCATTTGTACAGAATTATGTATTAAAAATAGATTGCCCAGCACTGGAAGGTTTCTATTGTTCTCTTCAATATATACATTTGTTGAGGTACAAACTAAAATGGCAATGAAATGAACTCTTACAAATGCAAATGGGAACGCTAGCAAGAGAGTTTACCTATTTAGATAAATACTACTACAGAAATGGCCTCTAACTTAAGGCATATATGACAGTAAGAGGAAAATGGAAATGCGTCATTTGCAATACAATGTATCTTTATTTCCCTGAATATATGTTTTTCTTTAAATGTAATTTCCCATCTTCTGGCTGCAGATGATTGAATTGCGCTTGTTCTATTGTATTCTTCTGCTTGTTGGAGATTATATGACATTATTTGCATTCACAGATTTTTAATAAAGTGTGACAGCAAAGTATAATAATCAAGACGGAATAAATTATTTTGCTCATAATAACAATGCAGTGATCTGCTCTGTTCAAATTGCCTGGCTTCTACTGGCTTTACTGGTTATTCAAGCCAGCCAGAATTTGTTTTATGCTGATTATTGGTGTATTTGGGAAGGATGCAATAAAAAGACCCAAAGGCTTGTCATGAAACTTAATATGGAATTAGATTGTGTGTGAAGAGGCCAGCATGAGCATTGCCATGACACTTCACCTCGAGCTGCTGTGCATAGATTTCATGTGAATACACGTTGATTTAGGAAATCGTCTCATGCAGGGAAAGCATGGGAATGAGGGTAAGGGGGTGGCTGTGGCACTCTGTTACTTCAGTGTCTATGCTCAGCTTATCCAGATTATCCCCTGTGCCACTACCATAATCACTCAGATGCTACCATGCATACAGCACCATAAGGTTGATGCCTTTGTTTTCCTTGTTTAATGTGGTAGAGATGAGAGCTCTGTCTCGTTTTTCTGATTGTAAAGGATGGTCCACCCGTCATAAGTAAATCCACCAGACCCAGCACCAACCACATTACGGCATTTGGATTTTGGAGTGATCAGTTTTTCATCACTGGGGACACTGTATCCCACGCTCTGTGTCTCACAATAAATATTATCTTATCTAAACTGTGCCTATGTAAAGGACACAACAGCTGTGGCTTTGTTAAAATACATAGGTACTTTGAATTATGTATAAGTTCATCTTGTAGGGAATACATCCCTTTTAGTTATTCTGTTGGTCTACCATTGCTGAGAATGTAACACACTTGAAAGCTGCATACCTTCAAGGGCTTTTTCTGTTTGAATTTGCACCGCAGGAACCGGAACGCTGACGTGATGTAGCCTTCACACGGCTCTCACCTCTGACGTCACATGTAAACATGGACGTGGCTGAAATGGCGGCAGCTAGCAGCACTAACAGTGGGACATGAATAACCTATTAGCTGCTGAAGTGGAGTGTGGGGGCCCTGCTCGTGAAGTGGAGGCCGAGGAAGAGCGGGCCTCGCACAAAGGGGAATGTCCGCCCCAACCCAGGCGGGGCGCCTCTCATGGCTAGTAGCGCAAACAACCTGTGTGTCAGAGTGTGTAGTGCTGGGAAAAACTCTCTTGGAGGCCATGTAACAGTTATTTATTACATATTGAAGTAACGTTAAAAAGATTGCTGGTGCAGTCTCTGACTGGTGTCAAGTGAACCACTTTTGCAAAACCGTGGTCAAGCCAGCCGCCTTTTAAATTCACTTCAGCTGCTACTACAATAAAGGCAAAACTGAATGAGCGCCTTAAGGCCACCTTGATTACTGCAGTAGCAGCGCAACTGAATTTAAAAGGCGGCTGGCTTGATCACTGTTTTGCAAACAGTGGCTCACCTGACTGCATCTGTCTCCGGCCGGAGGCAGCGGCACGAACAGGCCTGGCACCCCAGCCCGGGACAGCTGAGCAGGCGTGGGATGGCTCACGCTGGCGGTGGACCTGTCGCCGGGCCTCTCCCTGGAGCGGCTCTGCTGCTGCTGCTGGTGAGGAGGAGGCTGCAGGGGACTGAGGTGAGAGCCCAGCTGCTCTGACACCTTCCATGTCGTGTACAGCTGGTCAACCATTTGTCCATGTTTTGTTCCATTTTTTTTAAGGCTACAGCTGTTGTTTACACGGCTAACGTTTTACATGGGTTTTTAAAAATGACGGTTGCCGGTGCTGCAGCTCGTGTTCAACCAATCAATGTAAACTTATATTCGGACCAATCACTGTAGACTTACATCACTTAAGGTTCTTCTGGTGCTGGGAGAGTGCCTGCTCTGAGGCAGGAGCTAAAAAAGTCCCTCAAAACGGCGTTTGAAGGCTGAGAAAACTGTTTAAACTTTGTGTTTAAATGGCGTGTCATCTGTCAGCCAGCGGCAGCGACCATGTAATTGTCAGCTGACAAAACAAACAACAATGTCGGCCTACAGGGCAAAAGCTGTGGTAGCTTTCCGAGCTGACAAGTAATTGCCAGCATGGACAGTAATGTTCACAATGTGATTTTATATAAGCCCGAATGACATTAATCAGTTCTCTGTCTTATCAATCTCCCTCGACTTGTTTGTGTTTGTATCGGCCATGTAGTCATGGTGACGTAAACACTGCTCTTGCCGCTCTTGCTGCTGAAATTTGGTGGCAGATCTGGTATATCTGCCGGCTGCGATAACTGTCAAATGGTGCGCCTACTTGGCGTACCACAGTGTGGTGATGATGCGGACCCATTCACAGCACACAGCGGGCTGAACTTGTCATAAAGTAGCGACAGCCGCCAATTTAGAGGGAAGATATGGTTATGATTGGTCAATTTTACTGTCATTTGAATTACTCAGGCCTCTGTTAAATGAGAGCTGGATCACCAATCGCACAGCTGAAAGCAGCATTTTCCTCCCAGCAACTGTGGAGGTAGAAAATTATGATGAAAAGAGGCAAAGGGGGCTTCTTTCATTTAACCCTTCACATTCCAACACAAACTGAATAGGCAGGTTTGAATAGTTTATTTCCTCAGAAACGTTTTGTGAGACCATACAGCAATAAAACATGTATTTTGAAAAAGAAAAAATGGATTTAAAATAAGTACAAAATGCAATAATTTAAAGTTGTATGTCCCTCCCCTAAGACAAAATAAAAAAAAACATAAGTAACATAAATAACAAACAGTCTCTAGCTGCCTTGAGTGTGATGTTTTGATCATAGAGGAAGTGACTGCTTAAGAGATGTGCCTGGGAACCAGTGAAAATGTCGGATTCAAGTTTGTCAGGTGTTGTTTTTCTCACTCTGAATCAACTGTTTATCATTCTGGTCATAATATATCTTGTAGCTGGTTGTCTGTTTCAAGGCTTAAACCAAAATATTGAGATTTTTTGAAATGCCTGTGAAGTAAGTGAAATTTTATTTTTGGGACAACAGATACATAGGTGGTCTCATTTCAGCTCTTAAAGCCACAGAAGTTACTAGAATAATCAGACAGACCAATGAAATATATCACTATAAACTGTTATGATTAAAAAAAGATGGTTTTATTTTGTCAAAAATTATTGAACTTTGTAGCTGCAACCAAATAAAGTGAGAAATTGTTGCAATTTACTGACCTACGGGTTTTAAGCATTGGTTGTACCTCAGCAGTCACCTCTTAATGCTTGAAATCAGTCCTGCCTGTCGCTGTGGGCAAAGACCTTTTTGGTGTAAAGGTGGAGTTGACCTTTACTGAAAGCTCTGAGCTTGCCATGCAGGGTGGGGAGACATGGTAAGTGGAGCAACAGCGCAGGGGGGGGGGATGGGTCTCGAGCTCTGGTGACTGGGTTAGATACTGTGTGTGAGAAACTGCAGCTATCTGACCTCTGACACATGACAAGCTGGGAAGATCAAAGGGCAGAGCTCTCATAAGCTGCCTGCATTGGTGTTTACAGGGGAGCTGATGGAGGAAAGGGGAGAGGATGAAAGAGAAACAAAAAGAGAAGAATAAGTAAAAGCAGAGAGTTAAACTCGGACAACAAGGTAAACTTAAATATAAAGCAAAGCAAAGTGGAAAAACAAAAATGAGTCAAGTGCTCTTTCACTCAGGTGCTGGATGTCACTGATGTCGTTAGACCAGAAGATGTTGAAACAATACATAACCCATATTTTTACCCTAACACCCACCCTCCCTCTGCCACACACACAAACACACATTCACAGACTGTACATACATGCGCACACATCCTCTCCTTGATTCTTACAGCATGATGTGCTCCTGTGTGTGAGATCACAAAGATTGAGTCTGCATGACTAGAAGAATAAATGGATGATCCCTGGAGATAATTGTTAAGAGACAGGACATTCAAACACAAATGAATTAGGTGAAGCTTTGAATAGAATTTTTTCAGGTTAACTTTGTTAACGTTAGGTTAACTAATGCAATCGCATGTAAATGCCAAGTGATTGGCTCTAGTAAGCTAATTTAGCGGCACACCCTTTTACAGCTGATGAAAAACATTGATTGGACTGCCTGAATCTGATCATTATCCTTATGGATGGGAGCTCACGCAGTGTATGGTCGTCTCCTCCCAACTCCTCACGCAGCAGGACGGCAAAGTCCACACCAGCTACGGGTATGCAGCAAGATCCTCTTACCATACATCTGCAGGGCAATGGCTATAAGTTACTACCAGCAGTCTGGTTGGGCTCTCTGACACTCAGGTATTCAATAGAGCAGAAAGCAAAGAAATAGCCTACAAGAAAAGAGCTACCTTGCAGCAGGCAATCAGCTGACCTGATAAGCAATGTATTGGTGAAAATAAAATTTTTTGTCAGCTGGCAGATAGATATTTAGATATAGAGTTTAATGTCCTCACAGACAGCACTGACAAGGTACACAGTTTACATTTGCAGTTGCACGTTTGAGCAGTGTGACAGTTTTTTATTAGCTCCCTCACAGGGCAGGGAAAGTCTTGCTCTGAAATCTGCCCTTGGCTCTTTCTTTAGCTTCTGTCTCTACTGGCCGACTCCTTTTTGAAGCTTGTTGAGCTAAGCTTAAGGGAGGTCTGTAGCCACGGCTGCTCGTGCTAAGTTACTACTGAAAACCCTTCAAGAAGAGCGCTGCTCTTACAGGGCAAGTTGCAAATCTGGGTGCCGTAAAAAGGCAAACATTAAAAAGGTGCCATGTCCTCATGACTACACAAAAGTATCTAAATGAAAATAACAACTGAAATATAATAGTACAACAACAGGTGTAATAGAACCTTGATGTGATAGAAATTACTAGGAAGTCATACTATGTCTCTATTGAATTAAGCTTACAAGATCAAGTCAAGTCAAATTTTATTTATGTAGCCCAATAACACAAATCACAAGTTTGGCTTTACAATTGGTATAAAACAAGACACTAACAAATGAACTAAACAACCAGCTAAAAAAAAGAAAAAGCTAAAACTGACTTAAATGTATTCATGCTGAGATGAGACAGGCTCTATGTTTCTATTGCATCTTATACACTAATTCTAACTTGTGTTTTGAGTATGTAGTAGAAGTCAAAAAATGTTTGACTTTTGACTGTGGTGTTAATGGTCACTCTTGTTCAACAACACAAGGCACAAAGCAAATAGTGGAACTATCTAAAACTGGAAAAAAGTGAAAAGATGTTACAGTAACAGTGTAGAAAACTTGGAGATTAAAATTAATAGAATTTAACTTTACTTATTATTTGGATAATCTCATGCCTTATATAATATCCTGTTAATACAAAACATACACATGTCCTAATCACTAGCTTTAAAAGCTGTACATTGTGAGCATAGTAAACACAATTTACAAGTGTGGAATTTGGACACACAGGATAAATTGTCGCCTTAATGAGAATGGGGATGAGAGAGAAATGAGCATCTTAAGTAGAGGAGTGATCATGTGAACACAACCGACCAGGTAAACAGGTGAGGGCAGGAACCATGGTGCATCAGTGACCCAGGGAAAGGAGGGCACAAAGGAGTGATCCTTAGAGAGAGGAAGAGGAAGTAAGAGTGCCTGCAATGCATAGATAATATAGGGAGTTAGATAGATAGATTGTGATATCATGTTTTCAAAACAGGGACATGTTTTGTTTTATGTTAATATAAACAGTAGGCAACAATTAATCACAGATATCTCATTGTGAGGTGAGGTGAGGCTTCCACGGCAAGTCATTCAGCACAAAACTAAAACAGTGGGCAGTTTAAAAATATAAATAAATGACCACATTAGCATCAGTGAATCATTGTTACTGAGTCACAGTTCACACACCCTATCAGTCACCCGTGTGATAGAAAGAGTGACATTTTGAATAGCTGTGGTAACAAATAGTTGGTATTTGGCACAATGCGTTTGCTTAAATCCCTCAGGAGCATCTTGTTTTGGAAAAGACATCTCTGACTGGAGGCATAGCCTTTTCCTGTTTTGAGAGATATTGTTTACCCTACCTCCAAATCAAAAAATGTACATCTAATGTGGATGCATGCTGTATGTAATCATTTACTCTGGAAATCCCCCGTCCCACCCATGAAGGCATGACTGCCTGCTTACTTTCAAGCCTGGTCCAGAGATGATAAAACACCATTTTTCATTTTCTGAGATTTACCTTAAAGTTTCATTTCCCCCTGTGTCATCCCATCAGACAGTAGCTTCTAAAAATCCAGTCTCAGCATTCTGTGAGCTCAGGGGGGGTTTACAGGAGGGCCTCCTCATGTGCCCTACCGCTGGAATATGAAAACAACACCCTTGACTGGGCCCTCATCACAACTCGTCAAGGATTGTCCCTGCAACCCCCCCCCCCCCACACACACACACACACACACACACACAGGTCCTGCATGGGGCATCCCCAGCCTCCTGGTCACTGTTAAACATGGACGGCCCCTATGATGTTTGTTCACTCGTCAGATGGCATTTAACACGCTGTTTGGGAAGACAACAAAGCTGGTGCTAGAAGAAGGGGGTGAACAGTCAGGGAGGTCTGGTGGGTAGGACCTTGTATTCTGTCATTTAATCCCTAAAACGTCTTTTGTCACCACCACCTGTCATTATAAAGCAGCGTTTTCAATGTCTACTAATTCAAGTTGTTATAGAATTCTGCAATGTTTTATGTATCCTATCAGTATGTTAAAGGATAAACAGAACATTTTTTTTATTGTGAAATTAATGGAATATGTGTTATCATCAGATTATATTAATCCTCTTGCCCACATTGTTGGATACGATTCTGTAAACAATGTATGAACTGGCAGACAGACGCACAACAGACTGTGAGTTGGTCACGGCAGCATGTGGCAGAGGTGCTTCACTTGAAGGCCAGATTCTGCTCTTGACCCCAATGTTTTCCAGTGATTAAGTGATTTACCAGAATGAGCAAGGTCTAACCAGTGTGGATAAAGGTTAACTGATAAAAAGGAATGCGATGTTTATGTGTAAAACAATGGTGCAATGCAGAGATGCCCACTCACAAAATGAGTCATGTCTCAAGTCTCTATGTTGGTTTAGAATTAACACCAATACACCTGTTTTATAGATTATTTTCTGCAGATTTATATTATCATATTTTTAAATTAATAAGGGGTATTGTGACCCAAAATTACTTATTTGACAAATGTTTAAATACAGTTTTTCAGATATGTGTGTCTGCAAACTTTTCAAGCAAAGTCATTACAATTTGTCAGTATGAATCTGAGAATATTGGATGTTTTAAGAGAAAGGAACAGAAGTTCTTGTTTTCAGTATTTACTTTGCTACTTTGGTTGCTGCAAGCTGAACTGTACTGATGTAAGAGTCTGTGTGTTTTGTCTGTGTCAGGTACTAATGTGGCTTGGTCTTCTCTTCAAGGGGCCCTGCTTGTCTAGGCCTAGAAAAATGAGTGGCGGCAGGGGGGCCCTGTGGCAGGTCTCAACTCTGAACAATAGCTTCAGTGCTGATGCTTCGGTGTGCTCCACTAGTGCAGGAAAATAATTTCAGTCTAATTGGAGGTGCATAATTGTGACCTAGCATAGATGTTATTGCTAAGAATGTTTTGTTTTTTTTCTCCCTGTGTTGAGTGTGTATAGATTCAATAATTAATACGCCAAAAATAACATTCATTTCTCAAAGATAATTATAAGTTCAGATTTGACAGATTGCTATGAAACCCTGTACAGAGAAACTTGAATCCCCTCACTTTTCCTCTAGTGCCATCAGCGGGATGACATTTTGGACTTGTAGTGGAATATCTCAACAACTATTGAATGGATTGCCATGGCATTTGGTAGAGATATCCATGGTGCCCAGAGGATAAATCATAATTTCTTTTGTGATCAAAAATGATTACATTCCCATCAGCCTCAGCTGTACTGTACTGGTTATTTCTAATAAGCAAATTTTATAATGCTCGTACACTAAACTAAGATAGTGAACATGCATGTTAGTATTGCTGTTGTGAGTATGTTAGGAAGCCAAATTTAGCATCTTGCTAACTTTGGATTTAGTGTACAGTCTCGCAGAGCCACAAGCATGGCTGTCGACTCTTTGTTATTTAGCTACGGGTAGCCATGATTATCCATTACGCTGAGAGTGAATGAAACTGACTTACTGATATTTAATATTGGGAATTATGTCAGCAAATTTATAGATAGTCTAACCTTTGTTTTCACATGCTTTTGAGACAACAGAAACACCCAGTCATGCTGTACGCATGTGGAAATGACACAGCAGTTGGTGTTTAAAACATGATGTTGCCAGAGGTCTGTGCTGGGAGATTAGAGTTCCTACTGCATGTGTTTGGTTAAGGAGAGAAGGGGGATGGGACATTATGACAATTACCCCAAATGCCCTCAGCTAACACATGGACCAGTGAACTTATTCCTTTGAAACTGTTGCATGTTCTTTATTTACAATTCATGCTGGATTTAGGTTAAGCTTCTTGTTGATTATTTTAGAAAGGGTTTTTCTTTCTCACCAATGAGCCCTAAAGCCTTTTGCTCCCTGCATGTCGTCATCCCAGAATTTGTTATTCAGACAGAAGAGCTTCTGCTGGTTATTGTCATAATGTCACAGAGCAAACCCAAGCACAGAACACAGACACAGTAGATAAGGGTGAGGTTAAGCTTTATTTGTAAAGGAAGGCTGGTGATGGCTGGGGGTTGGGGAGCGATAGTGAATGGCGTGGGCAGGCAAGAGTGGCACGAGAATTGGCAGGGAAGCAAGTTTAGCAGGTGGGCAGACAGACGAGGAGTGATCCTGAGCACAAGGGAAAAGACAGTACAAACTAGGAATCAAAACAACGAAGAAGAAATCACTTAAACTAGAGGAGCGTGAAGCATGTCTCTACCACAGTAGCTGAAACAACAATCTGGTGAAGAGCCGGGGTTGATATACTGGAGAGGAGATGAACTGTTGGATGGCAGGTGTGTGTAGGCTGAGGGTCGGCGGTGAGCTGATCGAAGGCAGGTGTGCAGGTAGAGCAGGGATCCAGGAGCCAGGAGAGTGAGATTGGGAGCTCCACACAAACACCACGCCCAAAAACACAGACAGACAAATAGGGGAACACAGGAGACAAAGGGGAAAAAGAAAACGCACAGAAACACAAGGGAAAGTCCTGGGACACGGCTGTTGCTTTGACAGTTATTTGCACTGTTATTTATCATAACAATGAGACAACAAAAGATGTTCACCTCTTAAGTGAAGGCTGGAGGTAACAAGTGAAGGACATGAATTTGGAGCAAACATTAATTTGGTACAAACATTCATGTATATGTGGTTTACTTCTTAGTCTATTATTGAAATATCTTGACAACTATTGGGTGGATTGCTGTGAAATGTGGTACAAGCATTTATAGTCCCCAGAGGATGAATTGTAATTGTGGTGATCTACTGACTTTTCATCTAGCACCACAATCAGGTCAAAGTTTCTATATTTCCAATGCTTTGGTTTATGACAACATGCCCACAAACTCATGACACTCCCATCAGCCTCAGCTGTACTTTTTGTTTAGTCCTAATTACCAGATGTTTGCATGCTAACATACTAAACCAAGATGGTGAACATGGCAAACTGCTATTTATACTGCTAGACACCCACATGCTAGCATTATGATTGTGAGCATGTTGGCATGCCGATGTGAGCATTTAACACAAGTACAGCCTCCCAACACTACTAACATGGCTGTAGACTCTGTCTTGTTTAATTGAATTGATCATGAGAACTTTGGCAGAACAGCTTGTTTTTTGTTTGTCCAGTTTCAAAACTGGAAACGAGGACCAGTAATAGCCAAGTGAAAGATGTATTCATTAGTCCAAGTATCAGATGTTTTCATGTTGATGTGTGAAGAGACACACTGTTAATCATCTATTAGGCAGCCGACATTACCAAATAACTCTTAAACCTTTCCAAACCACAATGAGCAAAGTAACATCTGTGGGCTGGCGTTGCAATGCTGTTGCATGTGTGTTGGCGAGTATTGTCTTTATTAAGAGAGGAGGATTGTTGTAAAACTGAGTGAGTTTGCAAGTTAAAGAAGCAAGTCAAACAAAAGTTGGTTCTCCAATAATAATAAAAATGATAATTATTATTATTATTTGATTTAACATAACAATTTAGAGTATGCCTTTTCATAATAGGTGCTTTAGATAATATGGTGGCGCATCTATTGCTGTTATAAACTTCACCCATTGCTTTTACAGCACCGAATGGGATAATTTAACACTATAACTAATTAGCATTTAAACACTACAAATCTGAAATTGCACCATGAACTAGCCTAGAGGCGGTTGTTACGTGGTTGGGCATGGGTGGATGTAAATGGTCTGTTGTTAACTAACATTATTCTGCACTGATGTCTCATTGAAGCAGACTGCTGGACAGTGACAACTGGCTAGCTGGTTGTCCCTGCTGTCTGTCTCTGCTCAATGGTTTTCTGGCTGCAGGGTTCCACTCCTAAAGTGGCTCAACTCCAACAAACTGGCATTCCTGCTGTTGCGGTTTTGAGCTTCGGGCCATGTCCACATTTAACACTCCCTCCGGGCCTCACATTACATAATGTCACCCACTGGTTCTCCGTAGTCAGCACCAACATGCATGGATGCACACATATGCGTGGACATACGTACATAAACAACTACACACACACACACAGGCATTTATACTGTTGTCTTCTGTGCATGCATCAATTCTGAAACGTGACATAGGCCAGATTCAACATCCAGAAGAGAGAGAAGCAAAGGTCAGGGTGGGTTGTCACTGTTGCAAACAAGGCAGAGACACGAGACAAATAGAGAAGTAACTACTTTTATACAATATTGACTTAACTGGAATACTGTGGGTGCCTGGAGCATAGGAAATCCCCTAAATATTTATGATATGCTTTTCAAATGATAAGCAGTAATATTAAGTACATGTCATTTGTGGTTACGCATAGGTAAAACATAAAATGAATACATTTAGGGTTTCATACAAGGAGGTCCTGATATACTGCATTAGGTTGTCTTGACTGTCTTTTGTGTTCATTGTGATGTGCAGTACAGTGAAGACAAGGAAGCAAAAAACAGATCCAAGCTGCTAGCTTGTGTCATCTGCTTGCGGGGCATCTTCATGTCTTTCTTTATGGTAAACAGGTACACACAAACAAACACAGTGATCGGTTGCTAGTTCACCTCTGTGTGCTCAGTTTTTAAATCTGTGCCCCTTCAGATCTCTATCTGCAGCATGCTGTATACACAGTGTACCATAAATATGCACTGTAACAAACTTTATACAGTACCAGTCAAAAGTTTGGATGCACTTTCTCATTCAAGTGAATGGGAAGACTGTACTTCAAGGTGAACTGTTGCAGTTTGGTCAAAAAGCTCATTTATCAGAGATTTTTTTCACTATAATTCCATCCATAAGTAACACAGTGAGAGAATATATGACTATTTTGGTCATGTGTTTCATATGCTTTCTGTAATAAAACATCTAAAAGCAAAAATCTTATCAGGTGGGGGACCCTGGGACAAAATTTTATCAATGGGGGTCTGTGGTCTAATTTGTGTCACTTTAGGGGTCTTTGATGTGAAAAAGAGAACCACTGAACTAGACATTCAGTCTCACACTTGAAAGTATTTAAAAACTGCACTGTTTCCTTTTCACACAGAGGCTGCAGCCGTTCTCACCTCAAATACTCTGACTTGCTCTTAGGCGTCTGTCCAGATGGTTGGAGAGTGTGAGCTGGGGGAACAAAGCAGATCATTGGTTGGTCAAGCTCCGGTTAGAAGGGCTTTAGGGCGGAGGGTTCAGAGGCTAGCAGGCCAGCTGAGCACAATGAGGTCACACTGCCAGGGACTCAGCGAGTACACAGAGTACAGCAACAGAGATCTGCAAGAGGCATTCATTCCTTCCCTGTGAAGCACTGAATGACACCACATGCTGTATATGTTGTGCATTTGCGAGTTTCATTCTAAAATGAGACATCTGACATTTGAGAGAGTACAAGTCACTGAGGAATACTTACTATACTTACTATTGACTACTGTTACTGTTAAATAGTAATAGTGTACTGTTTTATTCAAAACTACTCTAGCAAAAACCCCGGGTTGCGTAAGTGTACTAAGCAATTCTAAATTATGAAATATTTCCCGAACAATACATCGTCGTTTAAAGATGGATGCAGGTGTTTGTAACCGCACATTTGTTTTTTTTATAAATAAACAAGATTTTCAGTTTCACCATACCTCACTGTAGACTTGAAAAATCACCTTGTCATCTTAAAGTGATGATCACAATAGAATGAAACACAGCCTCTCTTTACCAGGCCAACTCCTTTAAATAGTCTGCTGCTCTCTCAAGGTTGCAAAAGGCCACCATTGCCACATGTCATCACTAGTGAAGTAAGGCTTCTCTCTTACCAAAACAAGGCTAAGCAAATCCAGTACCAGTCAAAAGTTTAGACACACTTCCTCATTAAAGTGAATGGGAAGGTGTGTCTAAACTTTTGACTGGCACTGTATACCTCTGCATAAATTTAGATGCTAAAATGTTTGACTGGCTTGAGTCATCGATTTAGCTTGTCAATGTAAGGAAGGCTGATGACACACATCGTTATTTTCCAGGCTGGAATAGCGGAGTCCGGCAGGGGGCTGTCACCAGCAGTACATTATGACTCCCTGATTGATCCCACTTCATACTGACTGCTGCTCCATCAGTCAACCTGCAGGCTCCTATGCTCACTCACAGCTCCAGCCGGTGACACAGAAATAACAGATTGCTAAGGTCTGGTGTTTCATCAAGGAAGCAGGGGAGGTACAAGTAGAGGAGCAGAGCACCAAGGCAGTAGTGGGACCACTATGAATGCGACAGCTGGTAATCTGGTGATCCGGTTACTTCCAAACATATACAGATCAAGTGCTTGGATGCACTAAATTGCTGTTGTGCTTTATGTTAAGGGAAAGCCTTGCAGCCAAGTGTACAAAAACACAAACGTGTAGTGGGTAAGCACAAAAAATATACAAAAACTAGAGTACCAAAAACATTAATCGCAGCACAAACCACAATAATAATAGATCAAGAGCATCATAGAACAATATTTAAATAGACTCCATTAACAGTGACCTCTTGGCAATCTCTAAATGCCAGAGTTCAGAAAGTTAATGGGCCGGGAAATGAGAGTTCCTCAGCTTGAGTCTGTGGTCTTCTGTCAGAGAAGAACATTCCTCCTAAAGTGGAGGGCGGTGTCACACCACTATGGAGCTTCACACTTATAAGATTAAGTGTGAGGTTAAGTGTTAATTAAAATAATCCAGGCATAATAAAACATAATACAGTTCCATGATTTTACGTTTCCAGTAATAATGATAATTTATTTGGCTATACTCAAGTATCTTGGCTCCTCCGTTGGCATTAAAGCAAATACATTTTCAAAACTTGTGAAGAAGATCAGGAATCCTCTAATATTTAAATAATTAGTTCACAGTGCAGTTGCTTATTTACACTCATTGCAGTAGACAAGAATCTTCTCTCACGGTTCAATGATTTTGCTTTTTTTGTTTTTTCATTTTTGGCTCATCTGGTCTACCCCCTCTGAGAGTTTGTGTAATCCTCACCATGAAAGCCCAACAACCCCAGGGAGTCTACTGTAAGCTTGTGAATGATAACTTCATTTTCTCTCTGGAATAGCACTGCAGAGATGACCTTTACCGCACTTTTACAGTCAGTGGGAATCTGCTTACGTCTGTGCGCATGTGTTTACTGTTGCCAGTGTCATTATTACCACTGCGGCTATAATGCTGTCTGTGGTTATATCTTCATGTGTGATTTTTTTGTCTTCCCCATCTCTCTCCCTGTTCTATTGGTCAGAGTGTTGTCACTTCAGAGATGTTTCTGCTAGTTTGACCCAAACTTGCTGATTTTTTTTCACTTTTGCCTGGTGAGCCAAAAGTAGGCTGGAAATTCCCAGGTTTTGTAGCATCAACCAATGTCCATGTATCAATATCACTACACTCACAACACCTTATGTAATAATTTTTTTTTAAAAATCCAAACCACCCATTTAATCCCACTACACTCCACATTTGCGTTCCAAGTGTCATTTAAGGGAATTAAGGGAACTCAGTTGTTACAGAGTGTGTTGAGATGCACATCCTGATTTTTGCCATGTGGTTGTTGTCCTGAGACCAACATTTTGTATGATAGCCCTGGGATAACAACTGCTTCAGCCAATCAATGTTTGTGATGTCATCAAAGAGAGCCATGGTGCTAATGCCTGCAAAATAAAATAAGCTTGCTTAGGTGAGCTAACAATTAGCGAGGTTGCCATTATGCAAACTGATGAGCAATGCTATCTTTCTGGTTCAAATTGAAACAATCTGAAAGTCATATTTAGATGCTGATATCTTTATAGTGTGCCTAGCTTAAAAAGCTAAAACTTAGCTAGCTAGCAAACATGACCAAGCTAGCAAGCAACAAAGCCAATATTACTTTAATACTTTAATAAACTTTTAATGTGTACTGTAAATATAAATAATATTTGACTTAAAGACATTTAATTTATTCTCATATTTAAAGGGCGCTAGCAGAAATATCTAGCTTTAGCTAACAAAGCATACTAGCTCATGTTTGCTAGCTAGCTAAATTTTAGCTGTCTTTTAGCTAGGCACATTGTAAAAATATCAACATCTAAATATTACTTTCAGATTGTTTTAGTTTGAGCCAGAAAAATAGTAATGCTTATTAGTTTTGGCTAGTAACCAACTGGCTAACTGTTAGCTCACCTTTGCAAGCTAATGGCAGCTTATTTATAGCAAAATGCTAATCTAAAAAGCAAATATGCATTTTAATATCCTCATAATAATAAAGCTGTAGTAGCAGTCTAGTGTAAACTAAGTACAAACTTGAAAACTTTCATGTTGGTCTCACCTTGAAATTGCGCCTCTTTGCACGGCCGTTTTTCCCTCTTTTTTTAAATTTATTTATTTATTTATTTTTTAATTTTGCAGGCATCGGCAGCAGGGCTCTCTGTGATGACATCACAAACATTGATTGGCTGAGACAGTTGTTATCCCAGGGCTATCATACAAAATGTTGCTCTCAGGACAACAACCACATGGCAAAATCAGGACGGGCTGTTGGGACTGTTGTTCAGTTGATGTCTGCAACACTGTTGACAATATCTACACAATGTCCCCCTATGGGCCATTGATCATATGTGTGAAAGCGGCTGTATAATGCCTGTCAGGAACTATCTTGTTCTTTTATTTGTAGTGGCTCATCATTGTAGCCTGCAGACAAAGAGTTTCCTTAGACCTCCACTGTAGCACTGTTGGTAACTGGCTTCCTGGGGGCATGTGTAGGCTAGTCTTGCCTCTTTACACAATTACATTTGGTCTGTCAGTCTGTTTGTGTTTGTGTGTCTAACAGCACAATACAAGAGGCAAAATTTCAGCTCTCTAGTACAGAGGTGCTTGTATTTGAACATAATGACAGCAGGAGTGGCGGCTCTGCTACAGTATCTGTCATCAAATTGACTGAAGTACATTGTTCAGGCTGATCTATGAATCAATTAGTGATTAGGTGTCAGTTGTTGAGTTCTTCATTTTTAAAATGTGACATTTTCAAATCGTCAACAAAGCATTAACAGTTGTTTATTCCAGTTGATATTGCAATCAGGACTGCTATGTCTCTTTTTTTAGACACAGTGGCTCATTTCAGGTTGACAGTGTCCCATTCGTACTGCGCCACATGTAAAATTCTGCAGCAGAACCTTACAAAGAACCACATTTTGTGCTACGCCATGAAATACTCACTGCATTTACCCCCTCACCCCTCTGGCTCTGTACCATGAATTTTTTACACATCTCTCTGTTTGGTATTCAGACATAATTAACAATGAGACAATACAATCTAACAAATTATACTGGCAGAGGTTCTTTTGTTTAAACGTGCCTTTTTATGTGATTAATTTTCATTTACCTATGCTTCTGGCAGTGTCATTATTTTCAAATTGAGTCTGTGTGTGTGTGTGTCTAAATGCACAATTTTTCCAACTTGCCTTAAGCATTAGTTGTCTTAACTGGAAAAATATTCACTCTTAGTCTCAGGTCATCTCACCTGCATAAATCTTAGATGGTCAGTGGACTTGTGTGTGTGTTCTAATTGACTTTTGGTGCACCCTAACAAAACATCTATATAAAAAATACAAGATACAAAAATAACAACTATTCAGCATTCATGTGAATCACCACTCACAGGGTGGAGTTTTCCTTTAAACAATCACTCAGTTGTGATCTTAAACTGTGTCACATGTTCGTGCAGAAGAGCACCATAACTCCATTAACTTACTGTAACTAATATGACCACATACACACAAAAACACACAATTTGCCATTAACTGCTTCTGACTGGTGCACATTTTGACTGATTATAGTTGGTTGCAACGCAGTATTGGTTAATTTTGGCCAGTGATGGACCATAAATTGGCTCATCTTGCTAATGTGAGAATGTGATAGTGACAGTCATATTCCTCTCTGGTCCTTGTTTAGCCTGTTGCATGGAGAAATAACAACAGGAGATGACACTGTGAATGATAGGAAAGGCCTACAGGGCAGATGTTCAGCTCACAATGTGATTTATCCATCAAATGTGTTCCTTTTTTTCTGTTAATTTAGTCGTATTTAATTTAAGGTTTTCCCCATTCAAATGTGAGACAAAAGACATGCCATGTGTCCCCACCTGCACACTCAAACACGTGCATGTGTGACACAGACACACACACACACAAGTGCATTACTGAGCTAATGAGTGATCTTCCTCATGTTGACAGCATGATAGGATGTGGGTTGGAGCATAGCAGCAGGACCTCAGGGCAGGTTGGACAGCACAAAGACCCTCTTGTTGTTGTCTGTCCCTCCTTTCAAGCTCCTTGCACATTCGCTTGTCATGTGCTCCTCTGTGACAAGAAGTCTGCCACGTCTTCATCCGCTATCATGCTTTGATTTGGTGTATTGCTGTGAATTCACTGTCACATTTCTTTGACCCTCTGTCAGTGATTGTTGTCAGTTTCACTTAGGCGTGTTACATTTTCAGCTTCTCTTCCTCACAAGCATGCAGACGTTAACATCCACAGATTAGGCTGACGTGTAGCTCAATAAATGCTCCACTCTTCATGTGTGATCAGACTGACACGATCAGACTGATTTAACTGAACTGGTCTGTCTGCTGCTTTCAAATTGAAAGTTAACATGAATGTGGAATTTAAATGGTCGCATATTTCAGTCTGGAGATGATTCACGACAATAATTGTGTTTGTGCTGCCTGTCTGCTGGAAAAGTTGATGAGTTGACAACATGTACTTTGGCCAGCCTGTAGTGTTTGTATGAAGTCGAGCAGTCGGCCAGATCTGTGCTGGTGATGTAATGAGGATGTTTTTGGCTTGTCTCGAATAACGTGTTTCGCTCTGACTGTTGCTTTGCACTCTGGTGTATTTCAAGGTTTGCTCCATGTTCCTACTCTACCCTTTGACCCCTAAACAGTCTTTCTGTTTAAACTATTCACAAGCATTGTCCCTTTCACATTCTTACTGCCTTGACTAGCCTTTAAAGGTGTTTTGTATCTCTTATTAAAACTATCCCTAAATGGACCACAGTTGGTGTGAAAATATATGTGACCACGTGCACTGGACTCGGCAGTTTTAACTCTGAGATGTTATTTATATATGCTGGCACTGGGTAGGTGTGATAATGCATAGCCTCTGTCATGGAGCAGCTGAACTGAGGGGGCAGCTGAACTGAGGGGGGCTTTTATATACCTAGACAAATAAAGGTATGTGATAATTATGCATTTTCACTGCTGCTGTCTAGCTCTCCTCAGAGGCCAGTACACAGTATGTTCCTTTTGTTCAAACTTTTCTTTTTTTTGCACAATCAGCTCAAATGTTGACATTTTCTTGCTCTCTGTAATGACAAGACAAATCAAAGGCTCAAGGAGTCAGTGAGTGAGCTCAGACCAGGAACAATATGACTTCTTTGTGTCATAATTTTTAAAGGACCATACTAGTGTTTTGCATGTTTTGCACAGCTCTTCTATACTTTGCAAATTCTACTGACAATTTTCCAAAGTATACCACTAAAGCTATGATAGACCTAAAGATGCCGGAAACCTACTATATAACAGCAAGACAACCCACACAGAGCAACTGATTTCCACCAATTTACATATTTCTTTCCATCTGGACTGTCAGAAAGAAGCACAATATAGAAAATACAATGTACAACACAGTGAATGAAATGTATGATTAGAGTCCTGTTCCAATACAGAAATTATTATCCATCAAAAACAAGTTTGTCTTCCTCATTTATACTACAGTTCATGTGAAAAAGGCAAAAAAGGTGAATGGAGAGATGTGGGCAATGAGGACAGTAAATTCTGCATAGAGAGCTTGAAGTGAGTGAACTTTTGCTGATGACCATGGAGGAACTGGATTATGAAATAATACTCTTTAAATTGTGGCATGCTGTGCAATTTTTTTCATTTAATTGCCATTTTTAGACAGGGTTTTTTTTAAATAATTTCTCCCTCTTTAACCTCCTCTGATGTCATTGGTCCCGATTGCAATTCAAAGACTGAAATATGTCTAAAAATCTTTGTGGGAACAACAGGATCAGAAGAAGAAGAATTGTGAAACACCCTATGTATGATTTTTTTCTCCTGACTGGCTCAGACTACAACACAATGTCCAACTTGGTCCGATTTGTTGGAGTGTCTAAATCAAGACTAATACTATAAATAGCTGATAATTTCCCAAACAATTGTTTGCACAAGTGGATGTTTTCCTACATTGCCTTCCAGGATGCCATGGGTTTGACTTCATGTCAGTACAGTATGAAAATCAACTTGCACAGACTTCAGATCTATGTTGTATGAAATCAAGTTGAAAGCACTGATTGTTTTGAAAAGTGTTCCAGGTGGCTGGAAATTTCAACATCTGAGAGAGCTGGCTGCTGAACAGCGTAAGCCTAGAAAAAAAAGAAGTAAACATGGGCACTGTGAAAAGGATAATGTGAATTAGATTAATGCATTTAACAGGCTGCAGTGTGGCAGTTGACTCATGTCTTGGATGCCAGAACTTCCCCCAGGCACTTGAACACATACATCCAGATAACAGTCTGAACTGTCAACTGCAGTACTGCTAACATTGACAGAGGAATTAAGACAACAAAAGCTTAACTGAAGTAGATTCCCCAAATCAAAACACAGTATTAACACTACTGTAAAAATATAATAAATAATCTGTTTAATGTGCAGTACCAGTTTTAAATAAACATAGGATCAAAATAAGCTTATATTTTCACTTATTATTGGTTTAGACATGTTGTGAAGTGCTTATCTCTAATGTATAAATAATAGTCTTCAAATTCTGGGAATGCTGTAGACTTGTAGTTTATAGGGTCAAAATAAGAACTGCAATTTAACTGCCACACAGTACTGACATGAACAGAAACCATTGCATGCCTGGAGGTATGACAGTAAATGCATCAATCATTCCAAAATGCTACGCTGTGCTTTGGAAAATGGTCTGCATAATGTTAACTAGGCATGATTTTTAATAAAACATGCAAAAAAAACCCCACCAGTTTGTCCCTTTAAAAGCACTATGAAACTAGCTGCAGCATCTTAAGGCATGTTGTTGAGTGAGCCCTTTCGTTTACATGGCTTCTGTGTAAAGGAGAGCAGTAAGGTTGCTTTGAATGGTGGGTGGCACTTCAGTTTCCTAACAGGAAGTGCTTACGTTGATGAATGGCAGTTTTTCCTCAGAGGAAAGAGTGGGTGATGTGACTTTATGTTTAATATCGCTTTGTTCATGTCGGAGCCAGCTAAATGAACATGCCGGCATATTGTGAGAGCCCGGGGAATTAAAAAACCTCTCAGCTGAGCTTGAAACACACTCGTCGCATGTCACTACTGCGCAGTGATAGTGACAAGCTAATTGAGGACAACAAAGACCGCGATTATTCAGGGCCAGTACAACAGGGATTGTAGTGGTGTGCTGCTTGGACGGCTAAAGTTGTAATATAATGCACACTCGCTCACAAGTGAAAATCATCGGAACTTGTCACTCAGCAGAAGAGGATGTCTGCTACTTAGATTGTTTGGTCTCTCCTCTTACAAGCACACACCAAGAACCTCTCCCTGTTTTGAAGCTCATAGTGTACTGAGTGCTCTCTCCTTTTGGCAGAACAATCCAGTGAGGGCTTGGCTTAAAAATTAAATTTCTTTTTGCTGACTAGAGAGAGATTTTCTAACTTTGACACTGGGAGCAGATTGGCGTGTATAAAATATTTGAAGTTTTCTTCTCCTTCTGTGTTCCACCTGCTGCAGGAATTAATGTATGACCAGATGCTGCGATTTGGATTGATACATAACATATGCACTGTTTTGACACATTGTGAATCTCAGTCTACACAAACATCTGGGATAGAATCACACTTTATAAGCTATTGTAGCTTGCCTTTGAGGCAGAAAGTGTTGAATAATGATTTAGAGCCCCCTTTTGCTGTTTTAAAACTGTTCTCAACAGTTGTGAAATAGGAATTTTTGGGCGCTTCAAGGACAGCAACAACAGCTAGTTAACCACTGGAGATGGAAGTTGGGTTGCTTATTGTGGTTCCACATCCTAAGAGAGAGAGAGATTTTTCTCAGAACTGACTCTCGTCACATCACCCGCAACCTACACAAAAATTGTAAAATGTTATAAAGATGCTGCATTTTTGAGGTTGTATGTTTGTATGTTGTTGGTTTCTTGACTGATATTACAAGGAACTGTATTCCCTAAAGCAAGTGAGGGTATTGAATTTCCAACAAATTTGTGTTCATTATTCTTTAAACTTTTTATTGATGCAGTGCCTGTACATGTAGCAGTCCAGATTTACTTTCACCCTCTCTGGTCTGGTATGGAGAACCCAGTGCAGCTGGGTTAGGACAGGGTTTTGATTTGTTTGTTTTTAGCAATTGCGTAATGCTAGCTGGAACCCATTCTCCTGTTTTCTCATCTAGCCATCCTCGGCTCATAAATTTGCCACGTTTCTGCACAGTGGGTGAAAAAGAAAACCAGTGTAGTTGTTCCTTGCATCCTTGCCAATGTTGTGTGAAGGGACTGAGGGAGAAGACTGATTTAGCTTTAACTTTACACTGTGAGTTGTTTGGTATCTGAGAGAGTTGAACCAAAGACTGGAAGCCAACGTGGAATCATTTATTTAACTGGCAATTCAAGAGTTGCGTGTCTGGGGTTACCATGGTGTTGAATTGGCTTAGCTGCATTTAGTGTCTCTGTGTGTGTCTGAGAGAGAGAGAGAGAAAGAGAGAGAGAGAAAAATCTGTTGGCAGTGCAGTTTGCAGTAAATTCAAAATGGACAAGAAAAAGTATGACTGAGTGTGAAAAGAGTGTGAAAACACTCTTTGGAGATGGAGCCAGGGTCTTTCTCCCTCTTTTGGAAAAGAATGGCAATAAAGATAAAAGAGCATGACAACTGATGATCTTTGAAGGGTGAGCCAAGGTAAAAGTCAAGTGTTTCAATTTCAAGTGTGTGTGTGTGTGTGTGTGTGCGCATAAGCTCATAAATACAGGGAGTGGACAAAATACCAGGAACACCTTACAATGACTGTTGCAATCCAAATATAACACCATGAAGTAAGGTCTTAAAAAGAACGGAACATTCTAAACTTGGTTCACAAGCGAAGATCATCGGAACATGTCACTCAGCAGAAGAGGATGTCTGCTACTTAGATTGTTTGGTCTCTCCTCTTACAAGCGCACACACCAAGAAACTCTCCCTGTTTTGAAGTCCATAGTGTACTGAATGCTCTCTCCTTTTGGCAGAACAATCCAGTGAGGGCTTGGCTTAAAAATGAAATGTCTTTTTGCTAAGGTCACAAAAATAACGGAACGTTCTAAACTTCACAAATATTGTGTTTATTACAGGGCTATTGTATTTGATAGCACTGTAGTGTACTGTTGTTTTGCCCATCCTTGTCTACTGGGACAATGTGAAGATGTGCGCGTCGTCCAGCTGAGATAATACCCTCCTATGTAGAGTCAGAAGGCTTTTCCTCTCAAGTAGCATTACTCTGTTACCAGAAAACAGAGCCACAGTGTTTCAGTCTCCTCAATCAGTTTCTTGTATGGGAAGAGAAACACATTAGAGAGCATTAATGTGAAACCCATATTGAACTACAATAAACATCTATAATAATTGTTTCAGTAAACCTCTCCAGTGAGTATGATCAATGTTTACTGTCAGTGTTGGTATTAACACACATGACTTATCCATCACTGGCCATGGAAGGATATTAAAATTTTTTCCCCAGTGTTCAGTAGCAGCTTAGTATTTTGTTCCTGTTAAGTGTTTTCCGTCTATTTGTTCTGTTAAATTAGAGCCATAACACCATCAGGCAGATCAGTATTTTGGTTTGAGATGAGACATGCGGGCTCCATTAGGTGGATCTGTGCACAGTGTTAGTATGCAAACATGCTGTAGAGATCATAGGCTGCTCTCTTAGTGGGTCCCCTCTTGGCTTACCTTTCCTCTGCACCCTGAGACAAACACAGGATCTTGACAAATTCAAGACACAACCTTTAGATGAAATTGCGTATCTGTCGGGATGAAAAAGGAGGTAATGTCTCAACTGGAAGGGAGTTTTTTTGGTAGTGAGAGAGTTAAATTGAACAAACAAGCAGTGACGACGGAGAAGCAGAAGGATCGAGCCAAGGAAGACAGACCCCGATAGTACAATAAAGATACTATAAAGATACTAATATTTGTCTGGAGTCTTCTGCCAGCATGTGGGCTCCTGATGTTCTGCCTCTTAAGGGTCCAGCCAGGAATGAGAGCTGTCTCAATCACGATAAGCCCAACTTTAGAGTCTCTGGCTCTGTGCGCTTCAGGATGACAGGCATGGCCTTCTGTCAGGCCTAGTTCAAAGCTTAATACAGCTGCCATGACACTTTCCAGCCTCTTGATCGGGCCAAACACTATAATATCTCTTGAAAACAAACTTAGTTGCAGAACAGGAAGAGTTAGTGTAACAAAGATAAGATTTACCCTTGATTATAAAGTATATCTAGACTATCCTGTATATAGAGCTATATGTTCAATCAGACATTCGTATTACTCCATACTGTATACACTTGTTCTATACTTGTGTTTGTTATGAACACCCATTTAGTTTAGACCAACTTCCTGGTTCAACTTTGTCCTATTGTATTTACCATAGCTGTGCGCACTCACGGTTTTCCTGTACTGTGAGGGGTTATTTGCATCATGTGTGTTTAATTCCCAATAAAGCGAAAAGCTGCTTGTGTTTCTTTCTCCGTTAGACCTCTTTAAAAAAGTCACCCATATTCCAAGATCTCAGCAATTACAGAGCTAAGAGAATAAAACAGCAGTAGTGATGAACCATATATTTTTTTCAGACAGTTTGGAGTATATCTGTTCATGCATTTACTTTTAAAATATTGTAGCTTTCTGGCCACATCTCTAACATCTCTGTGGGTCCTGTCATTTGCCCATTAATGTTTTTTTTGCAATTTTTAATTGCAGCTTTAAGATCCCTACATATTATCACTAAGAGAGCTTTGCCTGTGTACTTAGCAGCCTTTGGAAGAATTTGTCCATTTTTATAAATTACGTTATTATGTTGACGTGTCCAAGATAACTGGATTAAAGTGAAATCTCTTCAGTGGACTTTCCCTTTTACCCTTTCAGCTCTCTCTCACTCAACCTCTCATACTTTTTGTTAGTGCTCCAGTCCCTGTGAAAAAAGATAGCTTCCTCAGAAGCAACCAAGGTTGACTCACTTCCTCCTTTTACTTTCTCTCTCTCTCTTTCTCTCTCTCTCTCTGTCTCTCTCTCTCTCTCTCTCTCTCTCTCTCTCTGATTCTGTCTGTCTGTCTTTCTCTGTCTGCCTGTCTCAGGTTTGTGGTGCTTCTCTTTAGAGTTTCCTGCTGTTACATGGTAACACAGAGCTGAAGGCAAGAGGTAAGGTGGAATTTCTTCTTTCTTTAAATTTGCAGTGAAGTCGGTGGTTGGATGGGTGATGTGTGATGTGTGACAGCGTTTGAGTTTCTTGTAAAGAGAGGAAAGTGAACAAGAAGGAGCTTTGTTACTGTATCTCAGGTTCTTGCCAGGACATTTGGGTGTTGTGGTTAGTCAGGGTGAAACTGCTGGGAAGCATCTCATTCTCCTGTTGGAGTGGGAATGGAGGTGATTATGGTTGGCAAATAGCGCCTGGGGCCACTGCCTTAAAGAACTGTTAAAGAGACATGCAGACAGCCTGTCATCTTTTTGTCCCCCTATCTTTTTGCAGCAAAACAAACATTGTTTTAACCCTCAGATCCCAGCTTGCTCTCTGTGCCTGTTTGTGTATCTATGTAATATAGGATGGTACAGAAAGACAGTCCTGCACCCACAATGGGTGTCACAGAAAGAGGTGGTAGAAAAGGTTTCATGCTCTTCCTGTTAGGTTCCTCCCCCAATCAGCTGTGCTGATGCTCGCTACTGATGCTCTTACAGATAAAATATGTGCAGGTTACTCATTTGAAAAGCACTCAATTGTCCTTTGATAATACGCTGTGTATGACAAGTACAACAAAGTAGTTTGCCTTAGTACACACGATCTGCACGTTCAATCTACAGCAAAGATGGCGGAACATCTAGTGTTGTGTTTCACCTGTGGTTTCACCTCATTGTTATTGAATGATTATACACATCTGATCAACATTACTTATTAATAGCAGAGGATAGAAAACATCTCCAACTGCTGTCACTTGTGGTTGAACCCTACAGATGGATATAATAGCCGTATGTTATTAAAAAACATTATAAATCGCTTTAAAGCCATGAAACTCTGAAGGTATTTTGCAAACATTTTATGAAATAGAAATTACCAAACAAGTTTTATGATTGGCTAACACTGAAAGTTCCTTTTACTGTGACAATTACCCTTAAAACCAACTGCCAAGTGCAGTCGGTGTGATTTTTTTTTTTTTAAAGCCATCTGTCAGGATTTATGGATCAAAGCTTTTGCTCCATGGAGAAGTGAATGGACAGTTCATAGGACAGTTTACTACTGTAGCTGCATGAATGTGACTGCTTTCTGAAATCTGTGTTCTAGTCTGAAATCTCCAGTGAATAAGAACAAGCTGGAAGGTCAAAGGTTAAAGTTCAGGACCCATTCAGAGTGATATGGGTGACGAAGCATTAGCATACACTGACAGGATTAGTGTCTACCGATGCTAATACCATAAGGAGTGGTATTATCTTTCTGAACTCGTCTCACCTAGACACACGCAAAGACAGTAGGTGAACATGCGCGCATATGGACGCAGCTCTGAGGGATAATTTGTGCCACGATACGCACACATACACACACTTTGCCTGGTGATCAGAAGAAAAGAAATGTTTGTAACAAGGTTTTTGAGTTTTTCATTAAATTGATTTATCATCCTGCTGACTCACTGCGTCATTAGACAAATGACTGAAGGTCATTTATGCAAGTCATGGGATGCTAATGAATTTGAAGCAGTTTCTTTTCGTGCAGGGAAGTGGTTTCCTGTTTTTTATGCAATACCCATGACAATGTGCACAGCCTCAAATTACTGTAAACTTCAATTGCTGTTTGTTTTTTGTTCTGACAGAGGAAGTAAAGGTTCAAAATAGGAAAAATGAAGGAAACCTCTCTCCAAGTTTAGCAGCAACAGCATAGAGAATGGCTTGTCAGTATTGCGGATATTGTAAATGAGAGGTATGATTAAGGAAATGAGTTAAAGAGAAACAGAGATAAAAAGAGAGACAGAAATATACTTTGTTTTCTTCTTTATTGCTCTGTATATGCTAAGATGCTACTGTATGTGTAGGCCTGTTTGTGTCAATTACATACACAATGATACACAAATAATGCTCCTCACACATTGAAGCGCAACCACTAACACCACAAGCACCTACACATGCACACACACGCACACACGCACTGCAAACTTCCCGCGCACTCATATCGCGCAGGGTTTTACTGACAGTGACTGTGCCACTTTTGAGAAGGATGAGTGGGTGTGTTGACTGGAAACAAGTACAAGTAGCAGTGGCCCAACACAAAGTCCTCTCAACCAAGATACAGTAACACTCAATGTGGAGCCTGTTTAAGCTCTCAGCATGTTCAGTGTAAAGACACACGACCGGCCCAACCATTATGGTTTGGAGCTGCAGAAGTGGAGGGAAACCAGACACGTTTGCAAATGTTTCATTTCACCAAAACTCTGTGAGTTGTTAGTGGTGTGTCATTCACAATGTGAATATCTTTAAAAAATTTAATATTTGTGATTTTTTTCTATATGTTTCTTAAAGCCAGACAATTGAAAGCGAAAGCTTCACAATTCTATGATGTAATGTGACCTTAAACAATGCCTGTTTCTCATGATCTTACTTCCCCCTATTTCTTTCTTTTCTTTTCTTTAAACAACAGGTTTACATTTTATAGGTATGTCTTTAAACAATAGCCAGGTGCCCATATGTACATGGAAACAGGTGACATTTCTCCTGTTCACACTGGTCATAACGAGATCTTTTCCTAATGCGCTTCCAATGTAAGTGATGGGATAAAATTCACAATCCAGTCTGAGATAGACAAATCAAGTGAGTAGTGAGTTTAGAAAAAATAAATTAAATTCCCTCTTTGTGTTCCTATCCCTCCATTACGTCAGACTGCTGGAGCTTCATATTAGCTTCAGATAAACTTTGGAATGTATTTTTGCACAGAACGATAACAGAAGCATACTAGGAAAGGCTCTTTTAATGTCCAGTATGAACAGGAGGAATGATTACAGTAAGGAAAAACGGTTTCAAGTAAATAGTTGGATTCCAAGCTCTTTTAATTGATTACTAACCCCCCGCCCTTATCTTCAGGGTGTTGAAGATGGCAGTGTGGATCCAGGCCCAGCAGCTCCAGGGAGATGCTCTGCACCAGATGCAGTCTCTATATGGTCAGCACTTCCCCATTGAGGTGCGACATTATCTGTCCCAGTGGATAGAGGGCCAGCTCTGGTGAGTTGCTCTGCAGGGCAAATAGAATGTGTATGCGTATATATATAGTTATGCCCACATGTATGCCTGTGCAAATGTTTGTGTTGAAGGTTGGCCATAAGAACATATTTGGATAGGTTGCTTTTTTAAACATCTTTGAGTTCATTCTTTAACCATATGCATGTACTGATGCATGCGTCTACATTTTTTGCATGTGTCTTACATGCGTGTGTGTATGTTGTTAGGGATGCCATAGACCTGGAGAACCCACAGGAGGAGTTCAAGGCCAAACGCCTGCTGGATAGTCTGATACAGGAGCTGCAGAACAAGGCTGAGCACCAGGTGGGAGAGGACGGCTTCCTACTCAAAATCAAACTGGGACACTACGCCAGCCAGCTCAAGGTAAGTCTTTCGGAAAAATACCTCACCAAGCATGAAAACAGCACTATATACCCCAGGAATATACAGTATCTTACTAGTTTTATTTGTTGGCTCACCTGCCAATGTCCAGCAATCTAAAATATGCCAGTGTTGCCTGTTTGATTGAGAGACTTTCTGGCTTTGCTTTTCTTGGCTGACAGTCAGAGAGGGCAATCGCATGGGGGTCAGTAGGGCCAAAGTTTGAGAACGCACGCAAGTCCAAAGGCGGTATGGATATCATCTATGGCATTCAGTTATTATTGTCTTAATTTTGTTATCAATGAAAGAGAAACTTTCTTGGCGCTTAACCTTGATTTCCTTTGTCTTAAGCTAAAAAGAGTCTCTATTGTTCATGCAATAAAATAAGCCATAAAGATTGTGAGATGATGATAAACCAGTGGTTGGAAGTTACAGCTGTTCAGCCCGAAAGTCTCCCTTGCTGTAGTTCTTAGAAACAGCACACAGTGCACAAAATGTTGAAGAGCAGGTTGTATCCACCATGAGGAAAACAAGAGGACAGCCCAAGTGAGGGGCCTTGGTAACCAGCCAGCGCTGCTATTTATGATTGAGCTCCCTGCTCACAGATCCGTTCTTCTGTTTGTCTTCTCCCCTCCCCAAAACCAGGCAGAGAAACAGGGTGAAGGGGGGCTGCAATCCTAAATTCCTAACACTTTATTTTGCCTTATGTGATTGTAAGCGTGCATGTAAAGATTGTGGCTGAGTGTGATATATTAAATGTGTCCTGAATGTCTTATATTACTTTTCTGTAACACTACAGATCCTCTCGTACCGCTAATGTAAACAAATATTGTTGGCGCCCAGTGTTCTTTTTTGTCATGTGAAAACAATTCAACTGTTAATGCAACTTCATTCTTCCACTTAAAATAGGAAACAACAAGAATATCATCAACTGACTTACAACTGTATTTTTTTAAACCGAAAGTGAAACAGAAGTTTGTTACACTACTAATCAATGGAAAAATATTACTGTAACACATAAACCACTTGACTCTGGTGTGTGTGTGTGTGACAATGTGTGTGTATGCTAATGAGTCATGTCTATATATGAAGCGCGCCGTGTTTCAATGATGGGTATGATTAGGCTCATCTAACGAGCTTTAGTGTGTCTGCGGGGTTAGCGCCAGAACTTAGCGAGCTTCCTTGATGCGACTAAATTGGTGAGTCCTGTGTGCAGCGGCCGTTCTGCTCGTCAGGGGCTAACAGGCCTTAACACAGCACATGTGCTCCTTGTCTTTCAGAGCACGTATGACCGCTGTCCTCTGGAGTTGGTCCGATGCATCAAACACATCCTCTACACAGAGCAGAGGCTCGTCAGAGAGGCCACCAATGTGAGTATGGCGCATGTGTGTGCTGCGAAACGCATACACGCGCTGACACCTGCATGAACACCTTTGACCATTTATCTAAACACACTCAGACACACACACCCACACTGAAATACGACACTCATGGCTTCTCCATACATTATCCATTTCATAGCCTGTACAAAGACTGCAAACCAAAAGAGAAGCTCAACTACATAATGGTGAGTGAGTCAGAGATTAGGTAATTGGATAACTACTACATATGCCCCCCCAAGGTTTGCTGATTCCCTTCCATTATTATAAATACGCTACCTACAAACACCCGTTCCTACTCATACCTACTCAATAATGCTCTAAAATGGCTTTTTGAAAGCAAACCTTTTGTATATCCCTGCTGCAACACTGCCATAAGAAAGAATGTCAAAAATTGAAGTCAAATATTTCACGGTTTATAAAAAGGAGTGAGTTATAAAACCATAAAGCCAGCAGCGCGTAAAACATCAGACTCTCAGCAACTCCTGGGGAGAATTGATTTCCAGTCACAACATGCCTTTTCTATTAATGGAATGCATATTTGGACTGATTGAATTCCACCCTGTTTAGTCTGAACCTTTGACCACTATAGTGCTTTCGTCCAGAGCTTGAACTGATCACACAGTCTGCCTTAGTATGATAAGCAAATGCATTTCCTCCTTCTATATTTGCAGTGTTCCTGTCAGGTTTGTGGTCACTGGGGATTTTACAGTCAAATAGCCCAACTGCCACAAGCAGGGGTCAATGCATCATGTCCAGCTTGGTTCCATATCTCTGCCCCATCCCCCATGGATAGACTTGGTAGCTCAGCACTCAACTTACCAGTGGCCTGGCCATTTCCCTTAACAACT
Organism: Scomberomorus guttatus; assembly: GCA_038419695.1. Lineage (NCBI taxonomy): Eukaryota > Metazoa > Chordata > Actinopteri > Scombriformes > Scombridae > Scomberomorus > Scomberomorus guttatus. The sequence goes on from CM076459.1 coordinate 4,013,555, forward strand.
ATCATAAATTCAGTGACAGACAATATACGCGCCATGCGCCACCCAATGGAAAGCCAACCCTACCAATTGCTGTTCCCAAAACCGCCATTTCCTCCGTCTCTCTCTGCGCCTGTCTCTCAATCGCCACTTTGTAATTGACAGTCAAGCTCTCCAGTGGGCGGGATGATGGACAGCATGTCTCAGAAATACCAACAGATCAACCAAGCTTTTGAGGAACTTCGCCTGCTGACCCAGGACACCGAGAATGATCTGCGCAAGCTCCAGCACAACCAGGAGTACTTCATCATCCAGTACCAGGAGAGCCTCCGTATCCAGGGTGAGACCAGAGGACTTGCATCTAGTTGTTGCTGCTCTAAAGTAATGCAAGAAGACATTTTTCAATGACTAGACTATGAGAAAAAGTGCTGAAACTATGAAGGAATTATTATTTTTAGACATTTTGTAACCTAAATTATTAATCAGTTAATTAGAAATATAATCATAAATTCACCACTATATGAAAATAATTAGTTGAAGTAGTTTGTTGTACAGCTCAACTGAACTGAACTTTTCTCAAGTGTGCCATTCAAAAATGATTTGAATCTAATATATTTTATAGGTTTGCAATATTAAGGTGTGAAATTGTATAAAAATTAAAAATGTCATTCCGCGAATAGTTTACAGCTATCTGAAATGTTATGCTGGATTATGTAGATCAACAATGGAGAACAAGCACCTGGAGCCATAACCATAATCCAACAACCTAAATGTTACATCATTCAGAAAAAAACACCTCCAAATGATGTCTGTATAGCGCTTGAAGAGGTTCTCCTGAGTAACTCATTATTCCTCTCAGGGTATAATGTACACTGTATGTGCACAGGTTACAGATGTAGATTTTCACTTCCTCTATCTTTTCCTCCCTCCATCTGTTCCCACCCCTCCCCCCTTTGGATGGCACCAACCCCACCCCTCCTCAGCTCAGCTGACCAGCCTGGCCACGCTGCCCCCTGCTGACCGACAGCTACGGGAGCCTGCCCTTCTCAGCAAGAGAGCCACTGTGGAGGCATGGCTGACCAGAGAGGCCAACACACTACAAAAATACAGACTGGTAGGACATGAACATGCACTCAACAAAAACACACTTCATCTTGTTTTTTTTTTTTTGTTTTCTTGATGTGTGCATATTTCATAACTGCCAGTATGTTATTGCAAGTCAACCTCTCCACAAAGGAAAAATGAAAATATTCATAATGGTTCTGAGGCTGTGCATGTTCTGCACTGTTTGTGTCCAGGACCTGGCAGAGAAGCACCAGAAAACACTGCAGCTGTTGAGGAAGCAGCAGACCATCATTCTGGATGACGAGCTGATCCAGTGGAAGAGACGGCAACAGCTGGCAGGCAACGGGGGCCCGCCAGAGGGAGGCCTGGACATCCTGCAGTCCTGGTGAGCTCTCTTCCACCTCCCACCAAGATCACAGCCACTAGAACTCCCTCACAAACCAGAGGTCACAGGTTTACAAGCTTGCAATTGACTACTGCTGGGTTTATTTCCAAGGTTTATTGGCTCCTAATCAGAGAAACATAGGTGGACTAGTTTGACATGTCTGGCTTCTTCTCCCTTACTTTCAGAATGTTCTTTTTGCCTTTTTGGAGCAAAGTTGCTTACATATCCCATCAGGAATTTCGCAGCTGTTTTTGAACTATTCTGAATTGATATTGTTCTGCTGGAGCAGAACCTTTTGCAGTACAAATTTCTATAAGCAATAAAAAAACACAATACCTCTGACCTCGTCTTTGCGTAGGTCTGATTCTTACTTTGCTTGTCTTGTGTGCACATCTATGTGTGCCTGTGTGTTCATCAGGTGTGAGAAGCTGGCAGAAACTATCTGGCAGAACAGGCAGCAGATTCGGAGGGCAGAGCACCTCAGACAACAGCTGCCCATCCCCGGCCCCATTGAAGAGCTCCTCAACGAACTCAACAGCACTATCACAGATATCATCTCAGCGTTGGTCACCAGGTGTGTGTGTGTGTGTGTGTGTGTGTGTGTTTAGGTTCACATATATTTCTAAGGACTGATCTTGTCTGTCAAGTCTCAGTTGCAAGGATTTAAAGGAAATAATATAGGTTAGCATACAAATGTATCCGCCCCGGCATTTATGTAAGTGGACTGTGCATTGCCCTTCACTGCTCTCCGTTTTGGCCTTTATGAAAGCAAGTCCTACTTACACAACCTTAATAGTTACTTATGTGGACAACAGAGTGAAAGAAATCTTCTATTCCTAGAATTGAATTACTCTGGCCGTCAACGCACGAGTGGAGCTGTTGTTTATGACTGTAGAGAATGTGTGGGCGTATGTGAGCATGTTTATTTGTGTTCTCTTGTGTCAGTGCTTACTCTTTGAATAATAAGGACCTTTTTTTTTTAATTTAGTGAGATGAGACAAAACAGGTAATGCAAGACAAGACAGAATGTAATACAATGGATGACATGACAGGATTTGCGTGACAAGACAAAACATGCATTGAGGACGTACAGCGGTAACAGCAGAAAACTTCAACTTCAGTTTATTTAAAGTGCACATCACCCAGAGAGTCTCTGTGCACTTTACAAGTCAATACAAACAACAACGGAAAAAAGAAGCACACTACATTACAACAAGGTTTAGGTTAGTAATTTTAAAACAGAAAACATATAACCCTAACAGGGTTGGGGTAGCTACATGTCAAGGAAAACAGTTAGAGATCTGTGTTCCCAGCTGGTGAAATTAGGAAAGGGCATAGTAAACAGAAAAAAGATGTGTTTTCATCCTGGATTTGAAAGTATCAACAGAGCTTGCCTCCTGAATGTGCAGTGGTAGATTATTTCAGAGAAATGGAGCTCAGTGGACAAAGGCTCGACCGCCAAAATTGTTCTTATTGAATCGAGGAACAATTAAGTAATTCGACACTAAGGGAAAATAAAGGACGTGATGGAATATATACGGAGCAATAAGACCGGAGATATATGAAGGAGCCAATCCATTTAAAGCCTTATAGGTAAGAAGAAGGACTTTGAAATCAGCTCTTACATGAACTGGTAGCCAATGCAGAGACATCAGTACAGGTGTTATATGATCCAACTTTTTAGACCTTGTGAGGACTCTGGCAGCTGTATTCTGGACCAGTTGAAGACTTTCTGTTGCTGTCTTAGGTATATGAGAGAAAAGTGCATTACAGTAGTTTATTCTAGATGTTGTGTAGGCATGTATGAGGATTTCAGCGTCTGAATTTGATAAAATGGGGCATATTTGGGCTATTTTACGAAGGTGGAAGAATGCAGCTCATGTTATATGCTTGATATTTGGCTCAAATGTAAGAGATGGATCAAATACTATTCCCAGATTCTTAATCGTACGGGTCTGAGAAATTGTGCAACCACCAAGATTAATGTAAAAGTCTGTAAAAAAGTGATGTGAATCTAGCTGGACCAACAAGCAGTATTTCGGTCTTGTGTGCATTCAAATGCAAGAAATTATTGCACATCTGACAAACACGTCTGTAATTTACCCAACTGGGAGGAATCATTGACTGTTACAGGAAGATAGATTTGCGTGTCATCAGCGTAGCAGTGATACATTACATTGTGTTTTTTGAAAATGTGACCTAAGGGCAGCAAATAAACACAAAACGGAAGTGGATCCAGTACTGATCCCTGTGGGACACCGTATTTGACCTTAGAGCAGGAAGACGTAGTATTATTGTATGTAACACTTTGTGTTCTATTACTCAGGTATGAATGAAACCAAGAAAGTGCCAGCCCCTTGGGACCAATAACACCAGACCAGGAGACCAGCAAAACAGATGAGAGATCAGAGTCCATTGCAATCAATAGATCGTTAGTTACCTTGGTCAGTGCAGTTTTGGTAGAGTGTTTGGGTCTGAAACCGGACGGAAACATGTCAAGAAGGTTATTACTGGATAGATGGGCAGTTAGTTGAATAGCAACCACCTAGAATAAAATGTTAGTACTTATGATATGGATGATATGTGTATGAAGGTGTAGGGCAGGTTCCTGTGTGTGTGTGTGTAGGTGTTTGTGTGTATGTAAGTGTGGAGGAGCAATTAAGGGGAGGGGTTATAAGCACAAAGAAAAAAATAATTAAAAATTAATAATGATGATAATATCGACATAAATAAATATAAATAAATAAATAAATAGGGAAAGGAATGAAAAAGGAACAAAGAAAGGAAAAAAGAGAAATTTTAGAATTAAAAAGAATAATTACATTGAATTTTCTTGGCAGGGGTGGCTGGTGATGTCCCAGGTGGAGCCACTTTATGACTTTCCTATTCACTCATCTCCCCCTCCCGTCCGCCCAACAAGCAATAAGGAACATTTGCCAAAAGTGGAGACATTTCACTTTAGATTACATCTTGTAAAAAATTACATTTAGGGTTTTGGATCGATCTCGGTCTAGGAGAGGACTAAGATTGTAGTGGTGATGGGGTCCATGGTTAGAGAATACATTTATTCAAAGAACACACAAACAAGTATAGTTATATAAAGTTAAATGTGTGGGGCTAATGCCCCTCTGATGGCAGAACAGGAGATATGGAGCCTTGATGTCGTGGAAGAAGACTGTGTTTACAGAATAGAGAAAAAGAAGGATATGAGAGAGGGTCAGGAGTGAATGCAAATGTGCTCAGATGCAAAAGGCACCTAAAGAGACAAATGGCATGAAGTGTGCAAAAGATTAAAGCAAAGCAAGGATACATGCAACTTGTTTTCAATACATTATCTTGGCCTCAAAGGCACATCTGCCAGGGTCTTTTAGCCCTCCAGAATCTCTGAACAGGTAGTCATCCGAAGTCATGAGAGCCTCCTGTCACACTTTTCTAGAAGATTGTCCCTGCAGGGACCCATAATACATTAAGAAGCCATGTCACTGTCACAGCAATTTCTGTTTAGCCACAGACTGTGCCCATACAGTAATGCACTGCTATCATGCACAGTGCAAACACAGGTTAGGTTTCCCCAACAACAGCCTCTCTATATTCCCCAAAAGCCCCAGGAGGTTGTAGGCTGGGGATGGGAGAGTGGTTGTCTTCTTAACACCACTTAGTTCAGCTATAGACCAGAGGGCTCGAAGGCTCATAACAACAGTATGTATTTGCTTCCAAGCTCCCTCTGAGCTGTCTCTCCCTCTCTAGTTCTCTTTTTTGTTAAAATGTGGAAATCAAAAGTCGGCTAGACAGAAAAGCAGAACAACATCGTCAGAAGAAAGGAATTTATCATGTTGGTTGACTGAACAGTGATTACTTTCATGACCTTCCATTAGGGCGCATGGTTACAATTAAGGTCATTTTCAAAGGCCATTGTTCTCAAATCTGCTAAGGTTACATTGTGTTCATGCCAGTTTGCAGCCTTCTGCAGTCTTTGTTAATATTCAGCCATTAATGCGACCCAGTTTTCAATTTAAAATTTAGGCTAAAAACTAGAGGGCACCTTCAATAAAGTGGTTTCTTGAAAATATTATTTGTACATATTTTTGGCTACATTTGGTAAGAGGCTTAAAAAGAATAGAGGGGGACCTTTTAACCTAACTTGTTGCCGTTACATGATGTGCACTTTAACTAACTGAGCCTCCAAGCCACCTTGTCAGAACGGCTTTGTTCTCTTGTTCAGTCTAACTCTCTTGTTGTCTCCACAGCACCTTCATCATTGAGAAACAGCCTCCACAGGTGCTAAAAACCCAAACCAAGTTTGCTGCTACAGTGCGCCTCTTAGTCGGCGGGAAGTTGAACGTGCACATGAACCCTCCGCAGGTCAAGGCCACCATCATCAGTGAACAGCAAGCCAAGGCCCTGTTGAAGAATGAGAACACAAGAAAGTAAGTCCAAAGTCCCATTTGTCTCAGTTAGTGTAGAACTGTCAGTTTCAGCCAACTACAAATTTTATTTTAGTAGTTTATTTAACAGGGACCATACAGATGTTACATACAGTACAGATAAGCAATGTAACAGATGTAATGTATATAGGGCGTCTAGTTGAAGCTAATTTGCAGCCTGCGCCAAGCGTGGTCAACAAGATTGTATATGATATGTATATGACTGTATACACACTTTTTTATTATACCCATTCACTTTAGTGGAGACACTGCACGGAGCTCCCATGGTGCCATTAGTAAAAGGAATCTTAGTTTTTTACGGGAATTATTGGATCGCAGGATGAACTCTGGCCTAGTGTGTTTCCAGACCTCACCACAGAGACATGGCTGGAACTTGAACAATGCCTCAGAGGAATCTATGGTGTGGATGCAGAATCCACATTTAGCCTGTTCCACAGCCTTGTTCCACATTCCTCCTGACTAATAGAAACTTTCCAAGCCTGCAGGTCAGCCAGAGAGCCAGTGGTTAAATTGGTGAACAATTTAACAGCTCAGCCATTATATGCTTTTTCTCATCTAGAACCACTTTGTATGACACCCAATCTGCAGCCCAGAGACATCTACTTGGTGTTTTCTCATTTGGCAACAGAGAAGATTGAAGTGTTGATAGTTAAATCTACCGATTATATTTAAAAGGAGTGTTAACATCATTCCTACACACTGCATGTTTTTCACTAAGTTCCTGCTGTCCAAAGGAACATAATTTTGTTTTAATTTGTTCTGAGAAGAATAAAATTCACAGTGCTCAAGTGTGTCGCAGCAGACAGTACGGCTAATTGACTCACTCCTTCATTGTCTCTCACCTTCAGTGACAGCAGTGGGGAAATTCTCAACAATAACTGTGTGATGGAGTACCACCAGACTACAGGCACCCTCAGCGCCCACTTCAGGAACATGGTGAGTGGGTCCTTATGGTCTAGCTGAGGAGATGAGTATACGGTTGGCTTACAGTAGCAACAGGTAATTCAATTACAAAATATCATGCCCCATACTCCAGAAAGTGCCAAATTTCATTTGAAATCATTTTCAAGCATAGATGTGCACATTTCAACCTAGCTTCCATTTTTACGCCTCCACGCTGGCGACAGCCATGGCTGGAGGCATTATGGTTTCAGGTTGTCCATCTGTCCGTCTGTCTGTCCGTCCGTCCCATTCTCATGAACGTGATATCTCAGGAATGCCTTGAGGGAATTTCTTCAAATTTGGTCCATATGTTCACTTAGACTCAGGGTTGAACTGATTTTGGTGGTCAAAGGTCAAAGGTCAAGGTCACTGTGACCTCACAGAAGACATTTTTGGCCATAACTCAAGAATTCATACACTAAATATGACAAAGTTTCACACAAATATCTAATAGGATAAAATTATGACGTGATGACATTTTATATCCAAAAGGTTGAAGGTCAACTTCACTGTGACATCATAATGTTTAGTAAAAACATAGCTCCGGAACAGAAGGGGAATTACTGAATTGGTGACACTAATCTTAGGTGCCCTCCTTGAAACTGTGGTGATTGTTTAGATCTTCTGTGCTGCCGGGTTGAGGATGTGTGTGAAGCATCTACGTTTTAGAATTTGTAGCTTCTTTGCAGCAACATCCATATCTGAAGCTTCGTCTGCTGTCATAACTACAACTTTGTTTTCTATCAGAATCAGCTTTATTGGCCAAGCATGTGAACACATACAAGGAAAATACACTTAATACACTTAATACCTTTTATTTAATTCCTTCAAAGTCTTCACTACAAATAAATACACAACAAATATGTCTAGTTTTGCCTCAGTATATATATAAATATTTAACTATCCTGAGTTAAAAATCTTGTCTGTGGGTCTGTGCTTGACAGCTGCTCATCCAGGCAAAACAAAAACTCTTAAATAAAGCAATTTTCAGGATTTCTCATCAATCATTCGGTCCATCGGTATTATGGAAATTTATGGAAAAATGTCTTTAGATTAAAAATGTCAGAGCTGTGCTTAAAATGATAATAATAATTTTTTCCCTTTAATAACTAAAAAATATTCCCCTAAGTTTGGGGATTTCTAGAATAAAGTTACAGTGTATTCTTTGTACAGATGAGTCATGTAACAGATGTAGTGGGTGGGGTTTGGGATGGTGAGAGAGCCCTTATGTGTATGCTCATATTGATGTTATTATGTTGATTGTTTTGGGGTGTTGTATTGCTTAATTTATTATCTAATGTCTTTCGTTTTGTTTAAAGGTTGTAATTTTTATTTTCTGTGCTTGAGGACCCCCTTGAAAATGAGATGGTGCCTCTCAAGGGGCTTACACTTAAATTTTGAAATAAAAAAATAGACATAACATTTGAATAATATCTACTAGGATATTATTGAAACTTCTAAACTTCTAAAAGCAGCAGTGTTGAGCTGCCCTGCCACATTCAGTGTCATAGTCATGTGGCTGTGTACTGTAGGTATTATAATATGTACTGCACAAACCCACAGCGACTCATCTGAAGCATCAGTGGAGCCTCTCTCTACATCACTTGTGTTGTTAGCAACAGTCCCCAGTACCCTGCATAGATTATTTACATGACAGCCCAGTAGTTTCACTCAGTGAATTATGCATGCATGTACTATATATATGATGAATGCATTATCAGCCTAACTGCTTAGGCAACATGTACAGTGTATCCAGTATTCCTCATTTTTACACGTGTCATCCTTCATGTAGTCTTTGAAGAGGATCAAGCGATCGGACCGGCGAGGAGCAGAGTCCGTAACAGAGGAGAAGTTCACCATTCTGTTCGAGTCCCAGTTTAGTGTTGGAGGCAATGAGCTTGTCTTTCAAGTGAAGGTAAGAAGGCACAGACAGACGAGGTGGAAGGTGGAAGACAAGACTACATTAGCTTTGACTAATAAAAGTACAATCAATTCTTACTCCTACAGTACAATAGTGTGAATCAGTCCATTCTTAAGCCTATGTCACAAATCCTTGAGCATCCACTCCTACGCATACTGTAACATTGAGTGCTCTACTCCACTCATGCAATTCCTCATCTGTCTTCTTAGCTGTAGTTGTATAATAAAATAATAATAAAATCCCTTCTTTGTCCTTACATATACTATATATACTATATACTTTATATGTCACTTTGTTTTGCAGTACTGTATGTGCAGAATGTATTGTTATAGCTTATACTGATGGCCTCCCTTCTTTCTCTGAACAGACATTATCACTTCCTGTAGTGGTGATAGTCCATGGTAGTCAAGACAATAACGCCACGGCAACTGTGTTATGGGACAACGCTTTTGCAGAGCCGGTAAATGAATGTCTGTGTGTTTGAGCGTGTGTTTGTGTTCAAAATGTAATTTAGAGATGGCTAAACATTTGAATTAGCGTGTGTTTCTATCACATAAATTTTACAGTTTCATGTACAGTAGCCATTGTACATTTATCCGTCAGATTTTCAGCATATTTTTTCCAAAGCTCAAAGCACACTTTCCATTCCCCTGACTTAACAGTCTCTAAAGGGGGCATGTCTTTGAACACATAGAAATAGTGCTGATCTACATAAAATAATAAATAATTCTAATAATTTACCAAACACTTCAAGAAATTGGAAGACACAGTGTGCTCAGGGAACCTTTAACGGCCTTTTGTTATTTTGTCTCATTTCAATCAAGAATGTAATCAATGGGTTAAAAAATATTTAAAATAATCATTAGTTGCTGCCTTGCATATAAGTATGAATGTATATAGACATGTTTTTAATTAAGAAGGTGAAGTTTATTCATCTACTTGGTAACTTAGTTGCACATTTCATCTGTGCCGGCTTTTTGCATTCTGTTGCTGCCTCACTCGATTCGACAAAGCTCGTGTAAATCCTCTGCCGTCTCCCCTGCGTCTACAGGGACGGGTGCCTTTCCTTGTGCCAGATAAGGTGCTCTGGCCTCAGCTGTGTGATGCCATCAACATGAAGTACAAGGCTGAGGTGCAGAGTAACCGAGGCCTGTCTGAGGAAAACCTGGTCTTCCTGGCTCAAAAGGCCTTTAGCAGCTCCAGCAACAACCCTGATGACTACCGCAACATGACTATGACCTGGTCACAGTTTAACAGGGTCAGCAGCGGTTTCTTTCCTCGTGATCCTCCCTCTCTTTCCAGATGAATATAAACGCACAGCTTTTATATAGAGCATACTAATTATCTGATATCATGAGTTAATGTACAGATTTCTATCATGCCACACTAAGAATGGGTTTTCTCCCCCTTTACTTTTTTAAAATGCCCACAGGCCTAGTTTCAGTACGCCATTTCCACCGCATGCTTGTTCTCCATGGAATGATTTACTATTAGTTATTCATACATAGAAATAATTCTTGCTCCATTTGCAGTGTCCCTACAGCCCTATTCTGTAGTTGACTTGAGTGAGAGAGCCTCATTGGTAGCCAGGACTTCATCTTAATGGGCCTGTTTGTTCACACAGTGAAAGGCTGGAGGCCTCATTTTCCGGCTCAAAGCAGCTGGCGATGACCGAAAACGCACTCACATTCACCACACACCATCAGTTTCATTAGATTACAGGAACATCAAGTTTCAGCCGCTTCACGGACTTGTGTATAGGCTACACACATACTACACACAGTTTAACCTTCTCTTCATTTTCCACCTTTCTCACACACACAACATATACACATATATATATTATGATTCAACCAAGTGTGTTGAATCATGATACACAACTGTATTGACTGCAGAGGTTGAGGACACATTGTTCTCTGTATTACAGTACAGGATGGACATGAGGGAATTTGAAAACCTTTTAAAAGTTGTAAATGTCTGTTTTAATCCAGTTTTTTACTTACTTACTTTCCCTAAACCTCTTTCCTCTACAGGAAAGCTTGCCAGGGAGGAACTTCACATTTTGGCAGTGGTTTGATGGTGTGATGGAACTCACAAAAAAACATCTCAAACCACACTGGAATGACGGGTAAGGAAATGTGGAGGTTTTTGTCGGTTTCAATCTGAAGCTGAAAACTGTTGCAGTCAAAATTAAAAATGCCTCTCTTTTTTCAATTTGACAGCTGGGCTACATGTTCTGTAAAAGTAAATGTTTTCCTGTCCCCATTTTGTCAGTCTTAACAACTCAGGCAGTGGTTTATTTTCATGATTTTCCATGGCAACCTGGGGAGCTGGATCTGCTCTCCCTCTCCACTAACCTAGGATTGAAATGAAGAAGAGAGGGGTGAGACAAAACACGACATTTTTTTATGTCTTTCCCATTCTGTATTTCTCACTCTCCTCTTTTTAGGGCCATATTGGGCTTTGTAAATAAGCAGCAGGCTCAGGATATGCTGATGTCCAAACCAAATGGTACCTTCCTTCTGCGCTTTAGTGACTCTGAGATTGGAGGAATTACAATTGCCTGGGTGGCAGAAAATCCCAACAAAGCAGGTATGACGTGTAAATGCTTGTTATAACCCCAAATTTGAGGATTACACAATCAGAGGAGAGAAGCCAGATACAAATTAAGGTTCTTATCTTTTTGCAAAATTCTAATCTCGGTCTCACTGGCTTCCTAATTATTGTGTCACCTTCAATCAGGTTGTGTTAGCTTTGGTGAGAGCTGTTAGACTCAACTATATGAACCAGAAAATACAAACAATGAGCTTAGAGTGACCTAATGGAGCTTTAAGTTAGATCAGTGTCAGTACTTTCACAACATAAATTTGCTGCTGTCATCTAAAATAGCTTAGTCTGTGAGAATGGTATGTAATTCGTAGATTATTCAAGTGAAAACTGCATATTTAGTCTGACTGGTAACTAATGATATTGAAATTGAAATGTTCTGGGGAAAACGGATTATATTGCTATTATTGATGATACTGTGGTGTGTCTCCAGGGGAGAGAATGGTTTGGAACCTCATGCCCTACACAACCAAAGACTTTTCCATTCGCTCTCTGGCTGACCGCATTAGCGATCTCAATCACCTCCTGTTCCTCTACCCTGACAGACCAAAGGATGAGGTTTTCTCCAAATATTACACCCCACCACTCTGTAAGCAACCATCTGCTTGTACAGGCTGCTGTTACTTCCAAAAATTTAATATCATAGCTGCTTAGTCTCCTTAGTGAACAGATGTCTTGGTTATTGTATGATGATTCTCTCTCCCTGTGCTTGTTTGTTTTAAAGCCAAAGCAGTGGACGGCTACGTGAAACCACAGATTAAACAAGTGGTGCCTGAGTAAGTATCTAGCTTCCTGTCCACCTTTCCTCCTGTTCTCCCATCCCTTCTCTTTCTCTCCTTTCATTCCTCTCTGCCGTCCACCCACCAGTTTTTCCTCTGTGGCAACATTTAGAGTTAATCACTAAATATTGGACCCTGAATTCAGATCAGCAATTAGTTAGCTGTTACAGTTGGAGGAGGCCAATTAAGGATGGACAGAGTTCCTGAGCGAGCTTGTCTTCCACTCATCATTAGAGTTAGGCTTGTTAGTTAGCAAGCCCCGCTCCCTGCCTGTCTCTGCGGTTGGTTCACCCGCAGTACAGAGAATGGCCATAATGATGCAGTGAGGCCTGGAAAACACGCTGAGGGTAGTTGCTTAGGCAACTGCTGAACATAGACTCATACGCTTTTATCTTGGGTTTATGTGTGTGTGTGTGTGTGTGTGTGTGGCTGCTGATCTTCTACAGCACGGTGGCTCAGTGGTTAGCACTGTTGCCTTACAGCAAGAAGGTCCTGGGTTTGAACCCCAGCCGTCCCAGGTCCTTTCTGTGTGGAGTTTGCATGTTCTCCCAGTGTTGGATATGGAGAGCCCTTTCATTCAAAACCCCATCCAAACCGCACACCACCTATCCGGTTACCAGACACCTAATTTGCGTGGGTTTCCGCTGGGTGATCTGGTTTCCTCCCACCATCAAGGGGTTAATACTCCTGTCAGTGCCCCTGACCAAGGCACTGGCAAAAAATAAATGGGTTGGTCCCCAGGTGCTGCACTGTGGCTGCCCACCGCTCCTAGTGTGTGTGTAAAGGATGGGTCAAATGCAGAGGATCAGTTTCCCCACAGGGATTAATAAAGTACTTCTTCTTCTACAGATTTGCTACAGCCAATTCAGATCCAGCAAGTGGAAACCAAACCTATATGGATCACGGTGCCTCTCCGGCACCTGTCAATCACCCTCACACCTACGGCATATACCCACCTATGTGAGTCAATAAGCCATTTGAACATATGAGTGGCTCTGTGTGAGCGTGTATGTACACTGAGTGTCTTGTTGCTCCTGCTGGGTTTTTATGGGTATGTGCTGCTGGCTTGTCTGAGTGTGGTTGGCTCTTCTCTGTGTCCTGTGGCAGGAGTGACTCTATGTTGGATGCGGATGGGGACTTCGACCTGGACGACACCATGGACGTGGCGAGGCATGTAGAAGAGCTCCTCCGGCGGCCTGTAGAGAGCCAGTGGGGCGGCCAGCAGTCCTGACCCTTGACCTATTAACCCGTGACAACACCAAATGAACCCTGCCTCCCAAATTGCCCCACTCGCATTGACGTTTCTCATGGTTTAATTCCATTCATTTGTCTTTTTTCAGATAGCTATAATGTGAAATGTTAATAATGGTTGTGATTTTTTTCTTTTCAGCATGACAGCATGCATGTCTGTGACTTCTCTTAGTTTTATTTGTGTCCATAAGTGTTTGTAAAACAGACTAGGTTTAATGGAAAACCTACAATGTTACAGTATTGTGAAAAAGAAAAGAAAAAATAATATTCATTCACATTGTGCATGCATTTCCAACTGATTTTGAACAGATTTAAAAAAAAAACATATGCTACTGTATGAAGTCATTTTAACAGTTGAATGTTTTTATTTTATATTTTCTTCTTTGTAAATGGGTTATCAGTAATTTCATAGTGACGTTAAACTTGCCCTTTGACACATAAAATGAAACTTTAATGAAGAGTTTTGCTTTTGCTCTTAACAACATAATCCGAGTCATTGCTCTGCAGAGTTTCAGTCTTTTCAAATCCATATACACTAACCTAAATGCAGAGTAACTCTTAGCTCTCTGCAACTGACAGCACACACATCAGCACACGGTACACACGAGCAAGTATATGATGGATTTGTTCTGATTTTTTCACCAGCTGTAACCCAGAAAGGGGGGTTAATGCACCTCCCTCACTCTCACAGGGCTATTTTTCTTCTGTTTGTACACAGAAATGCAAATCTAAGCATTTACCCAACGCTGCCTGCTTGTCCTCTCAGGTCCTTCTGTTCCCCTCATAAATGCTACCTCGCATTATTCTATTGACAGTAGTTGTGACTATTGGTTCTGTTGTTGTTTCTGCACCACATTCACACCAGTAGGTACGCTAATTGGGTTTTGTTCTCGTAATTTGTATTAATATGTGTGAACAAGATCCCTTTCTGCCCGAAGGCTAACTGTCTTCTGTTGGCCGTTTTATGCTTGAAACCACTCGCCTGAAGAAGTCCAGAGGCCGGTCGTATGCCTGAATATTAGGAGCTGTGCTTATTTTGCCTGTCCGTCCGCTTGTCCCTGTCGCTGTGTCATGACACTGTGGCGTAACTGACTTGTGCATGCGTCTGTGTGTGACCACATGACCGCGCCAGCAGCTCAAGTTGTGAGGCGTGGATAGATAGGCGCGGGCTTTGAATGCCTGCGCTTACTCGCCAGCCGCTGCATGGGTCACATATGGAACTGAAGGAGATGGTGTAATTTTTTTTCATTGTGCGTCCCATTTTTGCTACTCGCATAAAAGATAATAAGCAAAAATTAGTCTAATAGAAAATATAAAAAATATTGAAACTATTACCCTACTCCCTCACACACACACACACACACCCAACACTGAATAGAAAACATGTTACATAATACAGCCTTGCACCTCAGGAATGAATCGCTTTGCTTAGCTGATGCACAAGCTAAATAGAAAATAATCTATGTATACTGAATATATGAATTTATTTTCTCTATCATAATTCTATTTTATTATTGTTTCTCTGGCACTCCCCTATTGAATGTAACCCCTTTGCATGACCCTGTTGAGGATTTATGTACAAATACCTCCTCAGTCTGACCAGAAGTTTCAAGTCATGTGTCACGAGAAGTACCAGTTGAAAAAGGACACAGAACAACTGGAAATCGGAGAAGAATTAATGATGTAGTTTTTTTTTTGTTTGTCTGATAGACATTACAGTATTTAAAAAATTCCCTCGTCTTTTCATTTCTTTCTTTTGTATCTCTTCTTTCCTGTTTTTGAAATCTCAAGCTACATGGGCAGCCTTGTGATATATCCTTCATTTCCATTATCCTCATCATTTTGAGCTTTGTTCCACTGTAGACTGTGTATTTTTCGATGATGTAGACGATGCTGTGTGTTGTTCAATGTATGTACCATGTTTGTGGTTTGGGTTTATTACTTGGAGGTTTTCCAAGAGAAACAGCTGTTGAGTTGAAAAGAGGAAAATAAAGTTTTATAAATAATTTGAACTCAACCTGTAGAAGTACAGAAGATTTTGATGCCACTACAAAATAAATGCTATTTTTTTATGTGTGAAGTCACCACCATGGATTCAATCCCCCCAAACAGCAGAACCAGAGAACTGGCACTGCACAAGCTCGCCTGGATTCAACAGGAATACGCAGAGTAAAAGTATTATGTGTCACTGCATCGTATGCAGTATGTCAGGGCAGTCTGGCGTGGACTTAAGACATCCTCAATGATTCTTGTACATGGAAGTAATTAGGTCCACTATAGTAAAAGAACATTACTTTTACTTTAAAGGATGATACCACCAGACTTTACATGACTGTGTACTGTTTTCCAAAGCATGCCATTGTTTAATTAGAGTTTTGAATATCTCCAGTGCTGTCAGCCATCTCATTTCATACCATTTTAGAACAATATGAATATCAACTTGCAGACTGCAATAGCTCATAATAGGTAGAAAATAATACCTAATTCTATTATGAACACTAAACTGAATGTGACCTATAATGGTTGTGCCAGGATGGTACTAAAATGTGTCATTGTATATTTGGGAAATTTTACTTACCTGTAGTAAATGGTAAATGATCTTGACAATGAAAAACATCAATATGGTCCTCAAATTTGTCAAATATCTGTGCTTAAGAGAGGGTAAGTGTGGAAAGCCAGCTGGAAAAATAATATTACAGTTTATGTATGTGCATACCTGTTTTTACTACGTTATTCAACTGCACTGCCCTTTGCCAGCAATATTTTTTCCAAATCTACAGTAGCAGCACTCTTTATCGCTAATCTCAGTGCAACTGTCTGAAATAAGCACACTTCTGCCATCTGCTGGAAAGAAGAAACACAAGCTATTTTTCTTGTGTATTAGAGCTGTTGCCTAAATGCCAATTATCTGGTTGGAGTCATGCCTGGGAAAAGTGATAAGAAAATCTAATTTGCATGGAATTCAATAAAATGTGGCAGTTAATGCCTAAATAATTTTAATGATCAGTTTAGAGAATTAGAAATTGACTGGCTGCTTCCTCACCAGAAAAACGAATTATTACAGTTGATTAGAATGTGCTGCATGCCTGTTGGTACTTTATTATTTATATTATATATCATCTACAGGCTACTATATCAAAGGCTCAGGATGAGCCGTGCTCTGCAGCCATGTCCCTCTCAAGAATATTTGAACGTCAGTGATAGTAATTTAATGAAAAGAGCTCCTAGAGGTCAGTGGTGGGTTGTTGCTTGGATACTAAACCGTCATTCATTACAAGAGCTTTAAAACAGAGGCATGAGCACTGCAGCTTGAAGTTGAAGTGATAATCAGCTCATAAGCGAGGTTTTTCCTGCAGAAATGTAACTCCACATAGAGTGTGTTTATTTATGGTCCATTGTTCATTAATACAACAATGAAGTCTTCAAATTCTTAAATAAAATGTGCTTTAATTGCATGATGATAATTAAGAACGGCTTGGCCAAAGCAGGTTGTACAAGCCAATGTTAAGTATAATGATTCTTTTTTTTTTAACAGTTAATACATAGTATACTATAATGAAAGAAAGAAATAGTTGGAAAAAATCAATAATTCATACAATAAGATAAGCTGTGATGTTGTTTAATACATAATAGATACATTTATAAATTTATACATAATAGTAATTGTGGGAAGCCCGATTTTAAAGTGGCTTATTCAGGCTGTGTGACAAGCTGTGGCATATTTTGCTGCTTCCATGGTTTTTTCTTTTGTTCTGTGAATGTAAATTGCCATGTTGCCTACTGCATTTGATGTGTATTTTGGTAAATAACTTGATCTTTATACAGTATCTTTTGCAGTGTAGCAGAAAGTGTTAATCTGTCCCTGTCTCTTCTTGTTGACAGAACTGACACAGTCTGTTTTCCTTGGGTTTCCAGGTTTGTGTGTGTCCAAAAAGAGTTCAGTCTTTGGTCACGCAGTCTGTTAGTTCATTTCTGTCTCACTTTCTGGTCACATGTTGTGCATAGATAATTTGATGCTGACATTATCTGTGGCTCAGGAGGTAGAGCAGGTCATCCGCTAATCTCAGTGTTAGTGTTTCGATCCTTGGCTCCTCCTGTCTGCATGTTGAAGTGCCCTTGAGGAAAACACTTAACCCAAGTTTCTCTCGGTGGCCAGCACCTTACGGGGTTGTGTGTGTGTGAATGTGTGCATAAGAATGTAAAGCACTATATAATGCAACCCTAAATAACCTCAAAGTTTACTATGGGTTTTCGTAAATGATGACCAATGGCTGATGTACCTTTGTTTCTCTTTGGCTATAAATCGATTGATCTGGATTGTGGATTCCTGGTTTCTCTAATAGGCTTTGTACTATTAGAGGAACTTCTCTCCATTCTCTCCTCTTGGTAACACAGAGCTTTGTGATTGTATAAGGTGGACTAGCTTTAAGGTGTTCGTGGAATTGTATAGCTCTTTTTGGGTGTCCTGATTATTCCTTTCAATTGTTATAATCGACAAGCCTGTAGTTATCGACACATTTTTAAAAGCAGTATCTGAATGGACAGTGGCTGCAATCACACATACACAGAGTTCATCTTCTACCAAGCAGAATAAATCTAGCAAACACAGGTATGGCCAGCCAAGTATGATGGGAGGATGGATGGGAGAGGCTAACTTGGTAATATTTACAGTCTTCAGTTCTCAGTCCTCAACAGCAACGGGAGGGTCCCACCCTCCCGTTGCTGTTGAAGCTGTTTTTCAGTCTGTTAGTTTGGGCTTTGATGGCTCTGTATCTCTTCCTCAATGGCACAGAACAGACTTTGACCTTGGTGGGTTGGGTCCTTACTGATGTTCTAGCCTTTTTGTGTAGACGGCAAGCATACACCGTGTCCAGGTTTGGGAGCACAGTTCCCACAATCTTCTGTGCTGTTTTTACCACCCAGACCAAGTCCTTCCGGTTCTGGACAGTGCAGCTGGCATATCACACCATGGCACAGTAGCAGAGGACACTCATGGTACTTCTGTTAAAAGTTTACTTGGAGCTGAGTTTGGCCTGTTTGAGTTTTCTTAGGAAGAAAAGCCTTTGTTGGGCTTTCTTCACCAGGTGGGAGGTGTTAAGGGATTATTTATGGGGGATTATAGTATTGAAAGCGGAGCTAATGTCAACGAATAGCATCCTGACATATGTGTTTGGGACAGGGCTGTATGAAGTGCGATTGAGACTGCATCCTCTGTAGATCTGTTTCCTCGATAAGAAAACTGGTGGCTGCCCAGATCAGTGGGGGTGATGGCATATTCAGTTTACACTGTTTGTCTCAAACAAAATTTTGAGACATTAGTGCAGCAGAAAGGTTAAGAACACAAGAAAGAAATTACCGGCCTGAATCATTCCTGCAGGTTTTTGAAAGAAGCACATACCAAGGTTCTTTATTGTAGTTTATCTAAGATATAACACCACTAGGTGTCAGTAAAGTCCCATAGATCAGACAGGAAGCCATGCACTGATTTGGGTTGAGATCACAGTAATGATTTTCACAGTAGTATCATTGATTGAGAGCAAAAAGTTCAAATTAAAATACAAGTCATTATAAGATATAAATGTAATGTGTTAATTGTCCTTTTTATCAAAGTGAATAGTGCTAATACACTAAACTAAACTAAACAGTTGTGACCCCATCCTCCCTCTAAACAATACAATATACAAAATTGCTATTTAGATCAAATTTAAAATATGTATTTTTTAAAACAATTTGGATTTTTGTTCTTATTATTCAGATATACCTCCAATATGTCATATGTCATTATAAATGAAAAAATAAAGTGATTACATAGCTTAAAGGTACCCTGTGGAGTTTTTGGCCACTAGTAGTGCTATGGAGCAATGTTTAGACATGCGGGTCCCTGTCTTGTTTGTTGCGCGTGGGAGGACACACATGCATGCATGTGGTTTCACACTATTTCACTGATTGCCAGGTGGTTGTACGCGCCAAGGAAGACAACAACGCTTCAGCAAAGGCAGAAAAGATGACTGATAACAAGTAAACATGGATGTAAACAATGAAGGTTTCAATCTAAGAAAATCGGCTTTGCAAATGTTGCGTGAGGAGGGAAATACTTTCAATATGTTTGTTAGACATTAAGGGTACACACAATGCCACAGGGCATTTTTAAGTGGGGTTAAAGGCACAAACCATATCTGTTTAATCATATTCTGTAAATTAGGGTCTATTTACATTTAAAATTAAAGAGTTTGAGCTATATAAAATCAGCAATTTGTCTTTTTTAAATAGTAATTCAAAATATAGGCCTGCTTTCCTACACTACAGATGTAACAAATCTTTACAGTATCATGAAACATTCACTCTGTTTTCATCTAGTGCAAGTCCTTGTATTATGTAGAAGACCTGTCTGAGTGACAGACAATCTTGTGTTTTCATGTTTGGTGGTGGGTGTGTCCTTTTGTTTATAGATTATAGATTGTGCCTTTAAAACTGAGAACTGTAAAAACTATAAGCTACATAAACAAGATTTTATATTTGGTTTCTGTTCCTGTTGGACTGATGCTCACATGAGCCAGCACAGGAAGTGCAGTAGCAATGTTCAGGAAGACACACCCTCAGCTCCCCGGCTGTGAACAGCAGGAGCTTCCTCTATAGATATCATCATTCAAATGTACAATTCACACACCACATGTGTCTGTGAAAAGTTGATTTTTGTTCTTGTGGTTTCATTTTTGTCTCAGTACCTGCCTTTGATGTTATGAAATGATAATTATCACTCAACTGATGCTATAAAAATGAGAAACGAAGGTGTGAAGGCACAGTTGAACAATGGCTTTCTACAAAAATCTTGTGTAGTAATAAATCCTGAACGTTTGACCGGATGACCCCTTCTTCTTTTCCCCTGTAGCCAGCTGGGATTAGGAGACTTGATCAATAGCCAGCTGTCATCAATACGATAGCCTAGCTTCTGTTGATGGGCCCCGGTGGGAGGAGGGAGCCGTTAGAGCCCTGGAGGTATGGCAATAGAGATCCATTGGTCTGAACCTGACAGCTACTGCAGCAGGAGGGAGAGGTGCCTTACTGTACACAGCTATGGCTGACATCCTGCCACAGGAAACGATAGCAAACCTCATTAGAAAACAACTAAAGTGTTATTTTTTGTTTTATATTCAAGAGTGCTGATACAGCTTACTCTGTACTTCATTTCCTTCCTCAATTTATTTCAGCTCTTTTTACCCTCCGACAAACAAACAGTATGTTTTAATCTTCTCATCATTTCTGATCTGGTAACTCATCAGGCCCTGATGCCTTCAGTGAGTAATGCAATGCTCTACAGCCTAGTGTAACAAACAGTATTTGCAGATGGATCACTGAGAGGCCCCTTTATCCAGGCTGACTGGTCACGTCTTGTGGACTCATGTGAACCGACCCCCCACCCCTCCGCCCTGGTTTGGGTCCACACGGAGCTGATGTTTGAGTTCGGAGACTGGTCGTCAGAGGCCTTTTCACATTAGAGTGAGACAGCTGGGCCAGGCGGGGAGGCTTTTAAAAGCAGAACTTTTGCTAAATAATTTCTGAGAATGCATAATACATGACCCTGAGAGATCACGAGGGAAAAGGAGAGTGGAAGGGGGCAGTGAGAGAGCGTGAGGAAAAGGAAGGGGCATAAAATCTCTCCAGCCTCCTCTTCCTAGACATTTACTGTTACGTCCTCTTTTCACTCGTCTCCTGTGTTGCGTCATACGTTCACAGATTTCATTCATTTCTCACTGTCACTACCTGTCCTTGAGAAGTAGCTTTACTTTAGCTCCAACAGCACTCATACGTCTGTTAGTCATTTTCATTCAAAAGACTGAAAGCGATTAGAGAGGCTGTGTTTTGGCTGCAGATTATGCCACTTATCATTACCAATGTCTGCCTCTTGTGAAAATATCTACGTAGAAACACTAACACTCTTGAATAAGACCCTTAACTTCAACAGACTGTCCCGCCCTCTGACAAAATACATCAGACAGTTACATAGAGTACACAGTAATCTGCTGTGTGTCATGTCGGTGTTGCTATTTACCAGAAAGAATTTCCTCATTGTGTGCAGCATTTACATACAGAATAACAATCTGAATATCAAGGCTGACCATGGTGTAAAGATGCTGCTTTGGCTCTGATTAGTCTGGCTATATTTGACAATTATGAACAGACACTGAGCTCACATTCTCTGCTGCACATGACTCCCTTCATACAAATTGGCCGTGATTTGATTTGCCTCCTTAGTGGGTTATAAATGGGGTTGCATTATCCCAGCTTATTGGACATGTCTCGTCTGGTGATGGGAGTTGGCCTGACGTTGAATCTGCACCCTCCATTGTTGTAGTTTATTTTGGCCTGGCCTCAGAGGCATCAGCAGATGCTCAGCTTTATGGTGTGTGAAACTCGGGTGCCAAGGTTAGCCTGCATGCAAGGATGCTGCACAACCACAGAGTGCAATTGTAAAGGACTGATATTCACAGTCTCCTCTCTGTTGTTTCCCCTGTTGATTGTCTTTAAATCAATACCTGTAAAAAGAAGGGTGGTGGAGGAAGAGCATCCCTGCATCTTTGATGACCGTTACAGGCCTTTGGATTGTCCACTAGGAATACCACTGCAGGGAACTGTAAAGTATTATACCGGAATACCTCCTTTGGCCAGACATTTTTTTTTATAAAGGGAGCCAACACATGTAATGCGCTGCCTACTGAACACAAAACTGACCAAAACTGTCAACATTTTAAAATTAAACTGAAAGAATTTTAAAAAGCCAATCAATTATGTAGTTATGTGTCGGGGTGGGGGTGAGGGGTATGTATGTTTATGTATGTGTATATATACATATATGTACATATATGTGTATGTCTGTATGTGTATGCCGGCAAGTCATACAGCTGTTTCGCGGCCACCGTAGGTTCTCCTACACACTAGGAGGGTGAGGGTGAGGGGAGGGGTATTCAGTTGGTTGCAATCTGCAACCTCACTGCTAGATGCCACTAAATCCTACACACTGCACCTTTAAAGGCCTTTCTGGGGACAGGCATTGGAAATTAGCAGTATCTATACATGCTGTGATGCATTGCATTGGATAATTGCTGTGCAATGTATATTGTATCTGTCCCTGCCAAATAAACAGTCGAATGAAACGAAATGAGTGATACTGTGAGATAACAGAGGAATGTCAATTCATGTGTGCAAAGATGCTTCAGGGACAGATGGCCTAATTAACCATTATTATTATTTGTCTCTTCTATGCTCATTTATTTCAGATGCACTGTAGATGTAGATGTTACGGCAACTAAAGTTACAATTTTGAAAGAGCTACGCTTTCTCTTAAGGATAAGGGTTTTTGTATTATTTATTATTGTGAGCAAGATTCCCACGATAACAGCAGTAGCAGTTAAGTTCTGGCACCAGTAGACTTGTTGAATGAGTATCGGATGAGTCTTTTCTCTGTACTTGTGTCCTGCATAGCAACAAATTACCTTGATAGAACAAGGAGACATTGTAGACAGACTCATCCACAGTATGATCCAGGCTCAGACCTGCATTTTCGACCTGCAGTTCCGATCCAACACCACTTAACAGACAAGGAAAGTAACAGCTGCTGCAGTTTTAAGTTGTGTTACTTGCTCACTTCCATGTTTATAGCTGTTGGTTATGGCTGTTTAAGATTTAACATACAACATTTAACAAGTTTGATGACTGGAATATATTTTCTGCTGAATTTTAAGAAGAGTACCAAGTTCAACCTGCACATTATCTGTCCTCTATCAGTGTCTCATAATGACTTTAGAAAGGGCCAGGTTTTATTTGTGGGAAGGAAAAAAGAGGGGTGTAGAGGTCATAGAGGTTATAATGCCTGAATATCTAAGCATGTTATTGAAATACTTTACATATCTGCTGTTTATTGCCACAACTCTGATCATGCAACCTCAAGACATTCCACACTTTGCTTGCTTGCGTGGCTGTCAAGTGCTTACTAAATGCTGGGTTGCAGATGTTTAAATGTGAAATATTTAAATAAATTTACACGTTATTCAATCGCTGCAGTTGTAACACCCACTGCCTGTAGATCATTAAAATTGCAACAGCAGTTTACTCGCCTTTGGGTGGCTGCATATCTAAACTACTGCTATCACGTTCCTTTCCTGCAAGTAAGGTTCGTGGTTTTTATTTTTTTGCCATAAAAGAAGCAAGATTGTTTGAACTGATTTTTTTAATCACACATCCAAAAGTGGTTGTGTTTCCTTTTCCCAGGGGACACTGTAGCATTTTACAGTAAACCAGCTCTTGTGAACCGAAAATGCTTCCACTGAATGAGTGGAAGCATTTGTGGAGAGAAAAGTGAAGAAAAAAAACAACTATATAAATTATATTTTTAAATTCCGATTTTACACAGATTTTGATGGCGATTTATGTATTGCTATTTTTAAGGATTAAAAATACAATTAATCACCATACTTACTAAAAAAAAATAATCTCAAATAAGAGGCTCCCTTGAGCTCCCTCTTCCGGAGAATCTGCAGCCTGTTAAATGGCAGAGTTTGAGTCATAATAAGCTCCGTGGGGTACTCCACATGATAAATAACGTAATATAACTGCAAGACTGTAAGTATCTCTGTGTAAGTAAAATTTAGTTGTCCTGCCTTTAACTGACTGAAATAGTCTAGCCTGCACGATGCGCGCGCACGCGTAACGAATCAAAACTGCTTTCCCGCGAGTAATTGGATTTAATTGTACATGCTCGCGCGCGCGCGCACGCCTTTGTGGTCTTATTGCGATTGCGCTCTCGCAGTCTTGAATTTGTCCCGCGGATGCATGAGAGAGGGGAAGCTCCCCCGTTTGCAAGCACTGCAAAAGTGTGCAGGACGCAGGGCAATGCGCACAGCCGAGAGTCTACAGAAGCGGACGTGGAGAGCGAAACAGATTTTTGAAGACAAGGAGACGAAAGTGCAAGCTGTAAACACAGACGTCCGCAGCAAACCCCGGTGACAAGTCAGTATTTCCAGCATTTTTAGTACTCTACACGTCTCCAGAAAGCTAATCGGAGGAGGTCGCGTGTGGGGGGACATTGTCTGCTCATTATTTCACCAGGACGGTTCAGTCTGACCATCCGCTGCCCGGCTTCAGAAGATACCGTGCGCTCCGAAGATGGACCGGCAGTGGTGATCCGGTGAAGAAGACAAACCGTCCTGGACGTCAACAAGTCCACCGTGCTTTGAGAAAATGGGTTGTTTTTACATTGTGGAGGGGAGGGCTTTGCTGTAGCCTAACACCGGCGGATCATGGCAGGGGTACACGCTTCAGATGCTCTGTCGGGACATTTTTTGGATCTTGCCATCGGCGCCCCGCCAGCACAGGGTGAGAACAACGCTGCGGGAATCACCGGCGATGCGGCCGAGCTGCCTCCTACCGGTACCCGGGCTTACTTGGAGGTGTCGGCCTCTGCCCAGGGCTACGGGGCTGAGGGAGTTTACACCAATGGACGGTACGGGGAGCGCGGCAGCCCAAGGATCGGGAGTGGCAGCCGTGATAATTCCACCGAGAGGAGCCAGGGAGGTGGAAACACACCTTGCGGCATCATGAAGGTTCGTTGATTAATACACTTATTTCCCCTTGTCAACGATTCTCAAGGTGACACACTGGCTGTGCCACCTTATAGTCTAACTATAGTAATAGCCAATAGAGATGTGTGGTAAGCCCAGTGTTACCTAAACTGTGGTCAAGAGACTTCCAGGGGTCATTAGAGTTTCAGTGGTTATCCCAGAATAAATTAGAATTAAGCTACTTTACTAAATCTCCTTATAAGTTTGGCACAAGAGAATGCATTAGGGAATTAGACTTTATGTCCCTGTACAACAGATCTACGATTCACTAATCATGAAAATAAATGCCCAACTCTTCAACCACTGTAGATTTTCTTGAGAACACAACCTGGCTGGCTCATATTCTGCATTTTGGGTCCTTCACATGTCCCTGCATATTTTGTGTCAAAGTCAAAAATGAAATCCACAGACAAAAAGTTGTGCTGCACCAGTCATCTTGAAAAAGCAATTTTTTTTTTTACCAAGATCCAGAACTCGTTGCATCATTAATGTCAAATCAAACAGCAGCATGCTTAAAAGGAGCCTGATGTTGGTATTCTTTGAAGTCAGTTGCTATTGCTGCAGTTACCTTACTGCTCCCACAATACAGCACACAGTGTACTTAAGCTCTGGTAATACAGATGCACACAATACACTATAATGTAGTGTGTTTGTGGTTTGTGAGAGTTCACAGGCACCATGTAACGATTTATTTGGTGGGTTTGGTGTTTTTAGGTTTTTAATTTAATTATCACTATAAAAGTATTCTGCTGCGGCATCAATGTATTGCAGGAATCATTTAGTTTTGCTTTCTTTTGTGGATGAGTTGCAGTCGTTACATTTTTTAACACTTGGAAACTTTTGCCCAGTATAAACTAGATTTGTGGGCCGGAAGCAGGCCATCTTTCTCCATATAGCGCTTTCATTTAATATTTTTAATGGTCACCCAGTTGTAGTTAGCGCTCCCATTACTGGAGGTTAATTACCCGGTCTTCCACTCATAGACAATATTGCCAGTTCCTAATGTTACCCCATGTTATACTTTTAGTACACAAGAATGCCTTTGTTTTTTTGTTTTTTTGACAGACTGTATGAGGGGGTCCTTGGTGCAGATTGAAATATTGCGTAGGTGGGACACAGTGGAGAGTTGCATTCTGTCATATCAGACCTAGTTTGCTTAGCAACGGACAACGGACGCTGGCTAATTCTTTGTTACCCCCATTATTGGATTCCCTGTGGTGGTGGGCAAACACAAACAGGGTTTGCTCCCTCAAACAACATGTACACATCTATGGACATACCTCCAGATAAATCTGCTGCTGGTTGAATGTTGTCAACTCAGTGAAATCCAAATAAAGGTAAACATCTCTCACTTTTCGACCCTTTCATCCTGAACCTTCTCCTTGGTATTTACCATGAACACATTTGTTCTTTCTATATAAAAAAAAAAAAAAAAAAAAGAAATATCATATGGCTCAAAAGCCCTAAATCCCTCCTCTACCTCCACAACAATCAATCCACCTCTGTGAAGCTCATGAGCAAAACATGACAGGAGAGCTGGAGGGGATTGCGCTGTCCAGATATGATTGATATCAAAGCTTCAAAGTCTCATTCTCTGAACGCTGTGTTCATATGATGTTAGAAAGTCATCCTGCTGAGCTTCGCTGGTGTAGTGTGATGAAGTACAGCGAATTCTCATGTGCTGTCTCCTAAAATAACCAGCGACGGCTTTAAAAATAAGTTTATCAGTAGAATTCCGATGAAAATTCAGCATGCTGCGGCTATTTGCGCGTCAACCTCTTGAGCGACGTGAGATGTTGGTGGACAACGCGTGTCACTTGAGTGTGACTCTCTACAGTTGCGCGTAATGACCCCAGTCGTGATCCAATATATTGATTATATAAAGAGAAATATCAGTTATGTGAAAGACAGAATTTTAGACCTGATTAGCTGCCTAAACTGATAAAGTGCAGGGAACACTGTTTAATTGTGCACGGCTTGTGGAATTCCCATCTTTCAAGTTTGAGTGTTAGCAAACACATTTCTGCGTAGATATTTAACAACTGCCTTTTTGCTGCAATTTTAATAGGTTGCAGTTTTCCAAGCACTTGTCTAACGTTTTCTCCTTCTCTGGGGCAATTTCAAGTAGTCAAAAGTCCCTCGGCTATATCCAGGAAACAAATGTTCTTGCAGTCTGTTTTGTGTTGATCACACGATGCCTTTGTAGAGCAGGTCTGAGCGTTTAACATAAATATATTCAAGGCACAGAGGTGAAACATTTCTATCACAAAGCCTGAAGTATGTCTTGTAGTTTTTCATACTTTTTTGATATTCAGCAGTTGTGTCTAAGGTGGGTTTAATTTGTCTGAGCACCTCTAGAAGGATGCGTTGCACGTTATAGTCACGACATGATACACACTGTTCAATCAGAGCATGATAGGAAATTGGGTCAGCCATTCAGTAGATTTGGTTCATGTATAGCTTCAGCACACCCACCCACACTTGAGCAGCACTTTGCCTGTGTGTTTGAGTGGAGGTTTAAAAGGTGAAGAGGCTGTGGGTCCATGGGAATAGGGAAGCAAATGAGCAATTAGAGCACTGCATTACCTCATTAACTTGGCTCTCAACAAGAAAATCTTGGAAGAGAGGAGTTTGTGTATCCGTCCCTTAAGCGGGCATCCAACTTTGTCCTCTTGTCATTTCCTCAGCGGGGTGACAGTGTCATGGTGCAAAGTGGCTAGAGGGGGGTTTGTGATGCAGCCTTGTTATGTAATGCTGGACTGGGGACAGCTGCGAGGCTGGCTCCAGCCTGGCTGCTGGGTGGAGGGAACTGACAACCAGCAGAACTAGTGAAGGAGCAAACCAAGAATTTAATGGTGACACTGTCGCACCTTAACAGAGTCTCCAACGCATTTGCATTCCCCCCCCCCCCCTTCCCTGCAGCCTGTAGAGTCCTTAACCTTAGCAGCAGATAAAAGGTCAAACATTTATTTTCAGAGATCTGCAAGAAAAAAAGTTCATGGTCGAGTTAAAAATTATCCAAAAAGAAGGAAAACACTACAGTGATGTAACACTGTTAATGTCCGTTGGGAATAAAAATCAATAAAGATCACACGGTTATCAGTTTGTCTTGCATAAGGTCCTCTCTCTCCCATCCACCTCCACACTCTGCTTCCATGAGTGGCAGGATATCAATTCATCCTCTCATTCATGACCTCTTATAATAGATTTTAACCAATCTGACCCAGTGTTCCCTTTCATCAGATCACGAGTATACTGGGATGCCTAATTAGGGGCTGACATATATGATTGGCTTATGGAGGAGTAAATCTAGTCGACCGACAGTGAAAGCTTCTCTGCCTGAGTGAAAAAGAACATCCTAGAGGACGAAAGATGCGAAGGTGATACTTTGATTTTCAGGAGGTATAAGAGACGAGAGATTCAAGTTCTTCACTCCTTTTATATTTAGGCCAACGAAGTCTGGTATGTAGATTATAGGGAAGAATGTGAAAGGATGTTCATGGTTTTTATAGGACAAAACATGCTCTGTGTAAAAACAGTAATTTGAGTTGTAATTTTGGCACACTTGCATCTCCAAGCCTGCCTCTGGTGAAGTGATGCAATCTGATACGTAGTTGCACCTTAGCAGTGACTACATAAAAGGGATGTCAAATAAGCACAAGCTTGAAAACGCCCCTTCCAATCTCAGTTTTCCTCCTCCACTCACTAAAATAGAAATGGAACTGTGTTTGGCCACTTCTGGACCTGATAAGGGCTGCCACACATCATGCCAGTGACCAGACAGTTGACCTGTAATGTCCCAGTGTTAAAGCTGGCCATGCAGACCAAAGTGCCTTTCATAACTGCCTCAGGTTGATTGGTGGATAGTCTTTTTTTTTATGGTTCATTCACATGAATTTTACCTGAATGTTCCTAGAATCATTTTTAAAGGATTCTTGCTCTAGGAGAGGTTGTGTAAATATCTGTCCCCTTGAGAGTTCATAACGGCCAAGAGTGGTGGATCCCGGCCTGTGCAGGCATTGATTCTACAGGTATTATTAGACGCTGTGAAAACAATTGGTCACTGTCCAAATTTGTATTGTCAGGTTAACTGTCATGGCAATAGTTGAGTTGAGGCATCCATGACTAGAACCTTTTTCTTTGGTGGCCTCTGAATGTCTAAACTGGGTATTTGTGACCAAATGATGACGTTATATCCTCAATATGTGTTTAAACTCACTTTAGAAGGAAAACAGAGACCATATTTGTCAAGGATTAAATGATTTGGCAAGATAGGCCTGATGATGATGATGATGATGATTGTATTGCACATTAAAACAACGCCAAGTTCATGTTGTCATCGTCAAAGCAGTAATAAATACACTGGCAATAAATTAAATAAATAAATAAAGACAAGAGCCTTAAATTTCTGCCCCCTGATGGATCCCACTGTCAGGCTGCCTCTGGTCATGTTGTTTCCTTAATGTGAGGTTTAGCTGATCCTCTCGAGGGCCAAGGACATCTCCGTACAAGCCTGAACTAATAACACTGATTACATATAGTGGGATCATCGCAGATGATGATGGTGATGAGAATTGGAATAAGAGCCTTTCTACGCCTCACTGCTCATATCACGGGCTTTGCGTAGAATAAGAGCTCCCTCCAGAAATTTAATCTAATTTAATAGTATATGGCTAGAGATCTCGAAAGTTGGGGTTAAATGCATGTCTCTTTTAATTCCCATGTCTCCTGCAGAAGCACCACGTACCGAACGCTTAGATATTTTTGGAAAACAGAGATCTGCACTGCGTTGAAAAGGAGGCAGCAGAAGATGTGAAGTGGTGATTACAGACGTCTAGGGCTGCTGAATCATCGCTTGCTCTCTTAGCTGATTCTCTGAAAGCAGCAATCTGCAAAATACAAACATTTCTAATAGGCCTCTTTGTATTTGAATCCATTGCTTAGTGCTAAACAGGGAGCAAAAAGCATAAACAGTTTTATAAAGGTCAGTCGCTCACAGAGAAGCTCAAGAGCCCCAAATGCATTCCTAAAACAAGAGTGATTAACATTGTGGAGTGAATTTAAACAAAGAAGAGCTTTGATTTATGTATGTTCTGTTTTTGTTTAGCTTGTAATTTCAAGGGTATTATGGTAGATTTTCTCTCAGAAATGTTATCACTTCTTTGTCATTTAAATCAGATCAGAGCATTCAGAATTCAAGGAATCTAAGGAGGAAAAACTGAACAGATCAGAATCATAATCCAGGTATTTATTGGACTCCAACAGAAATTTGTCATCAAATTAATGAGATAGTGATTTGAGGTATTTTAGCATAGCATTGTAATAATATGTGATAATAATAATTGGGATGATGACTGAACAATTTCAAAGCGCTAATGCTAATTAGCAACTGCTTTTACAGCTATGACAAGGATTAGGTTTATTTGACTTTCCCTTCATCGCAAATTGCTAAGAGAAGAACAGTAGAGTTTTTCTTGTCCACGTGGCTATTCATCGCCTGTTTCAGTTGCCCAAAGTTTCCTCCTAATCCTTCCTCCTCACTTTATTCCCTTAAAGGATAATGACTTGACCTGGAACCTCAATTACTCATGTGTCAAATTGGGTCCCAGGCAAAGAGAGGCTTTCACACACAGAACAATTGATTTGATTGGACACCACCAGGGTGTGTTTGAGGCGATGCCTTATCTCGATGATCCTTGTGGGACGACAGTGCAACAGCGGTGACATCACGGTGGAGGCAGGGTGCTTTAGTGTACGTGCGGTCCTCGTGACAGAGAAGAATCTCTGGTAAAAAAAAAAAAATAGTCTGGTCAGGACATACGTTTGATGAGGAGATGATACCGCGCTGTATAACGAGTCTTGCAGAATGGTCTTGGCTCTCTCAGGATAGCTGTTGTCATTTCAAGGACATAAGTAAGGATGAGTAATATTCAGATTTGTCATGCTGGATATTTACCAGCTTCATCTGGGCGAGGGGAACAAGGGTCTGATGGATGAATAGGACAATCTGTCTGTGAAAGCTGCTCCACCGGGCTTTGCTCTGACATGTTTTTTACTGCCTGTAGAACATACGGCACTTCCTTTCAGTCACAGTTTTTCTTCTTCTTAATGTGCAGTAAGACAGGAAGGGAATGTAACAGTAGTCAGGACAATAATTTGTGACTACAGACGATGAGACAGTTTGCAATCATCCGAACACTCCACCAAAAGGCTCATTGTTGTTTGAAAGCAATTTGAAATCTGTGTAGTATCTCAACAATCCATTGTTTCACTGAATGTGGTATTTGTGACAATTTTAACACTGAGTTTTAGGCTATTCAGGAGGGACAAGTTTAATTTGTGCTACTCTCATTCTCCCGCTTCCTCTGTCATGATGTGTACTGTAGCACTTCACGTTTCGTGTCCTGTTATATTACAGAAGTAAGGGTGAATCTCAGGTCTTCCCCAGGTAATCCCACTGATGGGAAGGAAACATAGGAGATAGAGCCAGGCCCTGTTTCTTCTGGCTTCTTTCATCGCACAACTTAATTAAAAAGAGCCGGAAAAGGACGGTAAAAGGTAAGACCTGCGCCAAGTCCTCATCGGCCTTGCTTTATTTACTCAGACAGTCAATCTGTGAGGTTTGGCCTGCTGGAGGGAGCGTGCTGTCTTCACGTCCGCACCATTTCATTCTTCTGTTCCTCCTCCTCCTCCTCCTGCTGCCCAGGGTGGTCTGGTGGAGATATCTCTGTGCCTGAGATCAGAGCAGAGAGAGAATGAATAGTAGAGGGAAGGGAGTGATGGATGAATTAGGATGAGGTGTGTATGTGTGTGTGTCTTTGCGCAAACGTGTGGTCACTTTCACTCACAGTTGCGCCGATATAGGAAGTGACAGTGGTGAATGTTGATGTGAATTTTTGCAATTTTCTCACCGAGGCAGAAGGAAATTCCTAACAGAGAATTAGTCGGGGCAGAAGACTAAACCCTTCACAGTTGCTTCCTGAGAGAATAAAATAAAACGATGTTAAACTAATAATGGCCAGAGAATCACAGAAGAAAGGAAGTGATGCACCCAACCTTTGATTGGATTTACACCAAGGCATGTGTGAGGTGTATTATTGCATATGATACAATTATAATATCTCATTAGCCACAGTCAGCACTACTTAAACTGAAAGCACACACTGGTGCACTTTTTTGGTAAATACAGTGGTTGTGCAATAGTGTAAGGTTGTGTTTGGAGGTTTAAAACTCTATACTATATTTGAATGGAGACTTCTCTTCTGGAGCCACTGAAAAAACACCCCTCTGGCTTTCCTGTGCTGTCTGGTTTCTATATTTTTTTTTTCCCTTGTCAGTGTGGATGCCAGTGTTGTTCCTGGGCTCTGTCTGCTCCGCTTTGCTGTATTTGTTTTCGTTTTTTCGTTGCGCTCTTCCAGTCATGCATTATGTCTAAGCTAGCACCATGTCAAGACCTAGTCTTCTACAGACCTCAGCTTATTTATAGATTTTATAATTGCGGGCTTGATCTTATATTTATCCCTGTTGAAAGCTGAAAACACAAAGTGCTTTTTTTGCTCTTGAGGTTTACCGAGCTGAGCAGTCCCCTGCATTTTCAAGTTGCTGTTGATAGACAACATGATGAGAATATTTTATGATCTAAACATGGCGGACTGGACGTTATAAACAGTTCCATCAAAATGTTCCTACTTTATTACTAAAGTAGCAGGTATTGTATCAGCAGCTATATCAAATATTTAACACGACAACCAGCTGTGAAACAAGTCTCTTTGCCTCGTGAGGGTTATTTTCTTTCAAGTCAATGTTACTCTAGAAAAAATGGCATATACTATATATGTCACTTACATAGGGCTCATTTCCTCCCCTTTAAATGATCTTTTTCAACAGTGGAACTCAGCACACTGCAAAAAAGGCACGCAAAGTGCACAATGCAAAACAGGACACAACTCATAGAAGTCTTTCAGGTGCCAAATATAGTGATAATGTGATCAAGCTCCTTCCTAACAAGTGTTCAACTGGCAAAGCACTGGTGCACAAACCTTGCCAGGAAATCACAGATGGTGCCATTTTTCTTTTTGCCCTGCATGGCACAGATGGCATAAGATGAGGGAAATTTGGGGCTTTGAGCACAAATTATTTTAAAATTATGTCTGCTGTTTGTTTTAATGATCGACCCTTTTTGACATTTTGTGTTGTTAGAAATCGAGCTCGCCAATTTGATTAGAAAAAAATACTAACGAAAGAAAAAATCTATATCGTTCAGATTTAGCTCCTCTCCTTCATGCATTTGTTTTGCAGTTTTTAAATTGTTTTCTAAATTACTAGTGGTTGTGGGAGCTGCCCACACATTAAAATAAATATCTATTGATGATCCATTCTTAGTGCAACACCTACACAAATCATGAGATGGAAACAAATTTACCTCAGCTCCTCACGTGAGACGTCCTCCTCCACAGGAGACGTTACTTCTCATAATTTCATCCCAAATCTTGCACAGATGTTACTCAAGGCCATCTGCTTGTTTGTGTCCTCATTCATGCTTCATGTGACGTAGTATGTGTTGCTTCAGGGTGTCTTTCGGCAGGTATCCGTGCAAGCACGGGCGTGTCACTCAAACATTCCACTGATGCTCTAAACGCACTGCCAGGATTTCCCATGTAGTGTCAGTTTGTTTCTCTACAGATGAAACAGAATACATTGACAGTTTCTTCTTCAGGGCTTCACTGAATCACTCTCACATTCAACAAGTGTGTTTTCAGCTTAGTGAGTGTGTTCGTCTTTACTCTCCTGTACATGTGTCTAGATGCTTTACAATGTGTAACACTGTATGATGTGTGTAATGGTAGTTACTGACAGAGAAAGGCTTTAA
Source organism: Scomberomorus guttatus (assembly GCA_038419695.1). Lineage (NCBI taxonomy): Eukaryota > Metazoa > Chordata > Actinopteri > Scombriformes > Scombridae > Scomberomorus > Scomberomorus guttatus. Next base: position 4,047,410 of record CM076459.1, read on the forward strand.
TCAGCCTTGAGAATATATAAAATATGAGTTTGGGGGTTGGAGGATTAGGTGCAGGGGTCTCATGTGATCCCAGCTTTGTCTCATGCGATCCCAGCTTTTTATCTGCTCTGGGCCTCAAGTCCGCCAGACCTCAGCTGCTGAATGTTCTGCAAATAAGTTTGTATATTTATGTTTTCTCTGAAAGTATACAGTTTGTGTGTGAAGAGGGAGCAGCCTGGGCTTTGCTGTGACTTTGGAATGAGGGATTTCATGTGTGTTCTTTGTGTTGAATGTGTAAGGGTCTTGAGCGAGAGATAGATGCGGACTTTACAGTGGGAAATGTGATACTGCGCACTGAGCTCTCCCCCGGAGCTGGGAAAATAAGAGAGGGAGAGGGAAAAAGTAGGAGAAGCCAAGATGACTGAGAGGGAGTTCAGTGATGTTGGTTTTCCTGAAATGAAAAGGAAGAATTGTGGTTAAGAGAAGGTAGAAATTTACATTTAGGACCTGTTCCAAGTTTATGAAATACCCAGATTCTTTAAGTGAACCGCTAATCCAAATTTTCATCCCCTAATGAGCAATGTTAAAATTATTCAGGTAGTCATTTAACTAAATAGAAAATCTATGTCTGTACCCCAGACATTTCCAAGTGTGGGTACCCTTCCATCACAACCTTGCATCACAGTAGAGTAAAACAAAAAAACAAGAAAACATGCTGACAAGTTCTCAACCACAACCTGCCGGTGCCACTGCAACCGCATCATTTTTGCATAAGTGCAACATGGTGTGACAGTTGACGCTGGCTAAATGCTAGAGGGAATATTATTTCCACCACCTCATGTTTATTTCAGCTTCTATGGCTGCTGCAGTTCCAGCTGAGCCTCTCAGCAAGGAGAAAACACCTTTTTTCCTCGCAGCAAGAGGAAAAAATGAGTCAGGAAAGGGTCGATAAAAGTCACAGAACGGTGACAAAACAAGTGGTAAAAAGCCTATGTCGTTTCGGAACAGTTGAATCCCTGAGGTTTACCCTTCTCCTCGTCCCTTCCAAAACTTTAAGTTTTCCATATTTTAGCCTTTACTGCCAAATGATTGCATACTGTAAGATTGATTGTCTACCCTCCAGACAGCCATTAATTGCAGTTTGTGCCAGAGTGGAATAAAAGTTAACTATCACGGACTTAAGATAAGTAATTTATCACAGGGAACCTGTTGGCTCCATGGTTTTGTCAAAGTTTGGTCTTTGCGAGACAACACAGGATTTGTTTGAAAAACTCTCCTGATTGGTCAATTCAAGGACACTCTGCTATGTTGTCTGACAGTCATCCCCAGAAGATCAACATTAAACAAACAGATGTTGTGAATAAGACGACCGGCATTCGGTTGGTCCTTACAATAAAAATGTTGCTGTTTGGCAGCCAACTTTGAAGTCTTGAAGGGAGAGATTTCAACACAATCTCTGCTTGCGACTGCAGTAGCACGCAAAAATAATGTTCCTAAAAAGCTACTAGATATTCATAGTGGTGAACTGGATGGAAACTAATGGCTGCCTGAAACGTACATGCACTTTGTATTTCCTGTCATGGGCAGAAAACACGCTGAATGTCAAGGCGTCCTTTTTATGTGGGCACCTTATTAATGCCATTGCATAATGTCAGATTTCAATTAGCCTGAACAGAGCAGGTCAGTCAGAGTAAGTGGGTACAAATTCTCAGCACAGAGTGACCCAGTTGTCAACAGCCTTGACAAGGTGTGTGAGAGGAGCACTTGTTGGCATGAGCCTTTTTTAGATGGAATCAGAGATGGAGAGAGAGAGAGAGAGAGAGGAGGGGAGAGGGGGAGACTGTTCGCCGGTCTTCCAATTTCATTTTTCCAATTTTATTTGTGTACTTGAGCATATGCGTGTGTGTGTGTGTGTGTGTATGTGTGTGTGTGTGTACGTGAGGAGGGGATGTACGCACATGAGTGAACATAACCTTGAGTGCATGATTGTATGATTGTGTGAAAAGGTCAGACACTCATGCAACAGGGAAGTCGGTTTGGTAATCAGGGAGAATTAAGGTCAGCGTGTAGCTCTGATTGTTGGTGGGTTGGCTGGTGCCGAGAGGTGTGGGTGGCACGCAGCACGGACCAAAAATAAACATTAAGAATCTCAATTAAACTGATTCCGAGCTCACCACTGAGCCTGTCGATGAATACAACATCGTATCTGAAAGATTCATAGCTGTTAGAGTTGGATGGTGTTCAAGTAAAAGTGTTACATGAGTGGAAATGACGGTAATCAACTTCACGCTTGGCATTGGCATGTTTACTGTTCTCAGTATTCAGGGATTTAAACATACCTGTATCTTTTAAAAGGACAGATTAGTTTTCATATGGTTTTAATTGTCCCACACATCCAAAAGCTGTACAGTAAACAGTCACAATCATGTATTCCACTGATCATTCTGACTTACATTAGCAGATTAGAACTTTTAAGTGTTTTTTTAAAGAACAAGAGTAAATAAAAAATGTCAGGAAACGGCGAAAGTGTCGATCATGTCCTCTTTCTTGCTGACCAACTGTCCAAAGATATTTAGCTTAGTCTCATAAAAGACATAAATCAGAAAAAAAATCATATTTGAGAAGCAGCAATCAGAGAATTTGGACATTTTTTTTCTCAAAAAGTGACTCAAAATGACTTAATAACTAACAAAATAATTGCTGATTAATTTTCTGTTGATCGACTAATCAATTAAATAACTAATTGCTGCAGCTCTACAAAAAATACTAATTATAGAATTTTATACAGTTGCAACTGAAAGTAAATAGTTAAAAACATCAACACAAAAATATAATCCACCAAAATGTTGCTTACGTTTTCTGAAAATGCTGCGACATACTTGAGAGTTATTTCAGTGTTGTATGCCAGTAAGAATAAAAATAAATTGTATAAACACCGTCTAAACACAGAAAATTCCCATTCAAACTGATGAGTTAGTGTTGGAATAAAAATCTAAAATAATAAATCCCTATTTATGAGGCCAAATCAAATTGTTATCCAATAACAATAGTTCAGCCCTGGTCATCTTTACTTACATCTGCAGGAGGAAAATTGAGATAGAGGCGGCTTGTTGATTGCCTCGCTCCCATAGTGAATGCTGTGTGAGGTCCTTTCAGCACTTGGACATACACTTTACTGCATACTGCTTGTGCGACTTGGCCTGCATGCTAAGTGCCCACTGATGGAACAGCAGTGAGGGGAAAATCATACTGACATGTTCAGACTGCTCTGTTTAATGCTTCTCACCAATGAAGAGAAAATAAAAGGGAGAGGAGAGAAGAAATAGGATTGAGTCAGTCAGAGATGGTGAGAAAGATAGTAAGAGAAGGTATAGGGATTGATGTAGAGAAATAGACTGAGAGGGCACTGTCTGTTCTACAGCTAGAGGCCATTAGCACCTTCAGTTGGCAGTAATCCCGAACAGGGTGGACTACAGTCTTCTCCCAACAGCCCAGTCACGAAGCAGGAGGATGCAGAGAGAGAGAGACGAGAGAGTGAAGATACAAAGCCATACATTTTGCATGTACATGCTTCAGTGAAGCCACAAGGGTGCTCCTCCTCTATCTTCCTGTCCTCATTTAACCTGTGTAGTTCTCGTCTCTCGGCCCGTGAGAGGTTTGAAATGACGAAGGCAGCTTACAAATGTGTGTTGTTTAGCAATTGTAATGTGCCGTCTTGAAATGAATAGCTTGTTAGACAAAGCGAGGTGGTGTAAGTGTGTGCGTGTGTTTGTGTGTCCAGCAGATTGAGATTCTGTGTCATACATACATGTAATCACTGTATATTTGCATGGAAGTATGCTTGTGTGTATTTGTGTGGGTGCTGAATATAATCTAGTGCTAAAACAATTATAAATGATAAAAAAAAGATGACTCGTAATTGTCTGCTTTATCTCTTTATTAGGTTACAACCACCACAATATATTAGTTACATGACGGGTTGGAAATCAAAGCTGCAGTGCAATAATGTTCTTTCTTCTTCTCTTTCTTAGTTTCATGTTCGAGGGACTTGCTGATGAAAAAACCGATTGACTGTCTGTCTGTTTGTGCTTTTAGGAATTTTATTTCTGTGCCAAATTTCGCTTCTCCTTTTTTTTTTTTTTTTTTTTCACAGTTTTTATTCAAGTCACACGCTTTACCCTCATTGTTTACCCAACAAGCAGAGTGAATATCCACAACCATTTAGAAACCAAATCAGAAGCAGAAAACCCCGCTCTCACAACTGACACTCACATGTGTGAATACACATGTAAACAAACACATGTGCATCTATTTAAACACACAAACATGTTCATAATCACTAAAATATGTGTTTGTCTTTATGTTGGGTTACCCCTTCACACCATAATCTTATTGTACAGTTTTAGATTTAATTTTTTAAATTTCTTAAAATAAATTTAGGATCTCCTCCAGACATATTTTAAGAGATATAAAAATACTCTTTGAAGAACCTTGAATAATTATTTGTGTCTGATATGTTTTTTTCAGTAAAAGGTTCAATGACCTACTTAGATATTCTTAAAATTACATCCACCCCTTCTCGCTTTTTGAAAAATCCAGAATATTTTTAATTTTAAAAATATAACTGCTGGATGCAAGATGTCTTCTTCTTCACTGAAAAGTCCATTTTTTTAGTGTTTGTGCACCTTCCACCTTCTCTTTCTCTCTCTCTCAAACACACGCGCACATGCACGCAGCTTTATCATCAATTTGCGATTGCGGTTTTGATGTTGAGGCTACACCTACGTGTCTTTTCGTAGCTTAGCGCTCACTCACTCTGCTGTAGCCTAGGCTAAAGTTGGCGGTTTGCGGGTCGGGTCAGGTCAGCAAAACACATTTTTGAGCGGAGTGGGGTATTATAGGGTATTTTTTTTTCAGTAGACCGTCAGAGAGGACAGCAAATTAGATCTTTGATTGTGCAGTGCAATTTGTTCCCCGTAAGACAATAAAGCTTTGGATCTTTGAATCTTAAGTGACTAATTGAGGACATCGATGAGGGCTGGAAACTAGATAAAATAAGCAAAAAAAAGGACATGACTGCCTATTAAAGGCAAATGGAGAACCCTCATCTTTCTTAGCCAGCCTTATTGTAAGAATTCCTTATTGACAGAATTAATGCTCCCCTTCATCTTTATTTGATAATGTTTATTTACTCAGTGTTGGTGAGTGTGTGTTCAGAGTATCTCTACTGATGAGCATCGATTATTACTGTTGTTTCCGATTGAAGTTTGGCTTCTGAGAAACACAGGAAGTATTCCAGGAAACTGAATCTGGTAAATGAGAAAAACACAGCAGATATATCTAATGCGTGTCAGTCATCCCCATCACCTCAGGTAATTAGTATTCACACTTTATTCACAGACATCTCATGCTGAGATTGATAAAACTCCCTCAGGCCTTGCATATGTGCCTGTGTGTGCTTAAGAGTGAGAAACAGGTGTGCGATTCCCCATTTGCCCGTCTTTGTTTACATTGCTTGTGGCTGTGAGGAGGGAATAATGTGTGTGTGTGTGTGTGTGTGTTATTGTTTATGTGAAGAAGCATTCGTGGTGCTGACGACAACGCCAGCCCCTGTGGTGCGGCCTCTCTCATACCTGCCACTTACACTCCAGACTCCGGAGACCCATAGACCCAAAATGTGTTTGTGTGTGTTTCGCTTCAAAACACCAGTGCCGACTCACACAGTGGCACCACAGTGGAGCTGCCTACTATCACAGACAGAGCCGAGGGAGGGGAGGAAAAGAACAGAGATGACAGGATGAGAAGTAAAGGAGGCCTGGCTAAAGATGCGAGGAAAGCGAGCAAGAGAAAGCGAGAGAAAAAAAAAGCATTGTTTTGGTGATGGGGGGGTATTTTGATGTTCCAGAAATGAGGGAAAGGAAGTTGGGAGAACGAGAAAGGAAGATTCAGGTAACGCTGGAGAGAGAGTGTGAGCCAGCATGAGTCTGGAGAGGTCAAGGTGAAAGCTGGAGGGGGTGACGGGTGTTTACAAGATAGAGAGTGACACAGAAGGATGGCTGAGGAAAACAAATGGGAAGGAGGGAGAGAGGAACTTCGGGGTGGAGTCGGAGGGTTAACGTGATAGCCAGCTAAATCTTGAGGCTAGCCAGGCGCCATTAGATAAGCAGATAACTGCACAGCAATCCGATTAGAGGCTAGTTTATCAAACAGTGATGCTAGAGTACTGGAGTGGAACACAGGTGAAGGCCAAAGTACACATCCCGGGACAACTTCAGGCTACAAGCACAAGCATACATTCAGTCACACACATGTACGTGCACTGTTTGCTAATGTTGTTAAATGCTTGCCTGTCCGCGCCGGAGTTTGTCCTTGTAAGAGGATGTGCTACTCCTCCCTCTTCTCCTGCTCGGCCCCTCCCTCTTGTATTCCAACTCACTACCAGACAAGAGAGAGAGATAGGGGAGGACAGGAAGGAGGATCACATTTCCCAGAGTCAACGCTGCATAAGCGATATAGGAACCTTGCAGCCAGCTATCAGTCATGAGCATCTTCCAGCCGGGCCTGCGCCGAGCGCCTCCACGATCTCCTCCCCCATTTCAAGTATTGATTTCAGACTGACAGGAGTTGTGATCGCCAGCGTGGATGTGACAGTGTGTTTGCCTGCCCTGCCTTGTGTGATACCTCTATATGTTATGGCATGTCATGTATGAAGGGCCATTAGCGTGCTTGCAGTATCAGGTCAATCGCTACATCCCTTATTGATGGAGCTCTTGACTGGAAATAAATTGAAGTAGAGGCCTGCACATTGGAAATGTGTCACCGACTCAGCCGGGGTCGTGAAGTAAATCCCTGCAGCGCCCACGAGGTGGAGGGGCCACGCACACGCCTAGGGCCCTGACATTTAGCAATGCAAAATAAGAGGGCCACAGACCCTGTATGAATTATATTAAAACTAGATGAAATATTTAAAGCCACATTTGCCTTTTGTTACTATGCATTAGTGTGTTTTGGTGAAATTGATGCATCAGGTGGCAAATTTGCAAAGTGCCGTTTTTTGGCAAAAAAAAAATCAGCATAGAGACAACTAAACCGAAAAACAAAACAAAACAGAGTGTTGCCTAGAATTGAGACAATTAAACAGGAAACAGAATTTACCGCCAAAACCTTTTTAGAACGGCACATCCTGTCAGCAGTGGAAAATTGCAGCCGAATAGCAGGTAACTGTTCATAGCTGAACCTGAGACCCTGCTGAAAGAGTTGGGTCCATACCACCTTAAAAAAAATAACAAAAAACAGCTTGAAACATTATTTCCATAGTGTCCTGTTCACCATATTTGAATTCTTTGTGGAGTGTTTCTTTTTTGTTATATAGTAGTGGTATGAAAGCAGCTTGTCCAGTCTAGCTTTGCCCTCTATAAGTGCCATTGCTGCTTGCATATCATTGAGAAATATCGCTCCTAAATTTCTTCACGTTTGCGAGATGTTTGATGGAGGAGACGCATCATTTCATGTCTCTGGTCAAACATCCAGTGTGTCTCTATATGTTCTCATCACTTTTCCGCTTAATGCAGACAACATGCAGCGCCACCTGTCTGGTTCAAACTCAGTTGATTTTCCACTTAAGTCATCTATCAAAATTCATTCTGTTTGTTGATTAAAACTCAAGTAGGCTGCAGTGCATGACTGACTGACGTGATTATTGATGCTATCTGTGGGGGGGGAAAAAAAGCCTGCGGCGCCTTGTCAACCCACAGCCAGTCATATGAGCACTCGTACATGCTCTTTATTAAAGGGTGAAGGAGGCCATTTAATGGAAAATAGCGCTGTGATGTAAAGCTGTATAAAAAAAACTAGTGCTTTATCGAACTAAGGTCATTTTTACATGGTGTGAAAAGGTTAAGAATCACGTGCTGTTATCCATGACCTCTACGTATCAGTTGAATGGGTGGCACCAGGTAGAACTCTGGCTAGAACGCTCTGTTGAGCTTAGAGTTTTAAAAATGAACAGTAAAAATACTCACCGGGCCTAAATGATATTAAAACCATCATTGTAAGCTCTTTGTTTTTTTTCCGTACAGTCATATTTTTGGCTGTTTATTTGTTTCTTGTTACAGAATCGCGGCTTTGTCTGGTTTAAGAGCGTGACAAAAAGTGAAAGAGGATGTGCAGCTGGAAATTGTTTTCTCTTCGCTTTTAAAAAGCAGAAGCTGAAAGCTGAACAATCAGCCGGAAAAAGTGGCGAGTCAACTGTTTAGCAGATCCCCGGCTGTATTTGTGTGTGTGCGTGTTTGTGTGCGAGACACACACAGAGAAGGCAAGACAATCTGTGAGGTAATGCCTCATAAGGTTTTCTCTGTGCGTCTGGCTTTGTTTTGGAGGGATGAGGGATGTGGCTTGCTGGGGAAGAGACAAACTGACAGCTGGACAGTGCTTGAAAGGACAAACAGTCACCTAAAGGCTAAGAGGGTGAAAAAAGCACATGCTCTGAGGCTGTTCAATGTCCTTTGACCAACTGATGTGGTATTGCAGCGGGCTTTGGTGACTGCTGCTTTACTTTGCATGCTTGCATCATGCTGACTCATCACTTAGAAAGAGAGAAACAGAGACAGAAAGACAAAGAGAGAGAGAGTCTGTATGCTCACTAATAGTTTCTTTCTGCTGTCGAACTCTTCTAAAGACAGCTTTCCATCACTCCTTCCTCCTCGCATCCTCACTGATGTAACGTTATGTGATAGAACCGTGCGTGCGTGTAACTGAAATTAATCCTGACAGATTGATGAGAACATCGCAAGAGTGAGGAAAAATGTGTGATTTTTATTTTTTTTACTCTTCCCAACAGAGCTCCATCTATGCCCCCTTTTGCGCTTTTCAGCACATCTGCCCTTTGTCAGAAATAGCCACTGTGCTGGAAAACATACAAACAAACACCCACAGCTGCACCTACCTTCTCTCACACTCTCGTCAACCTGTGTATTGATTCTTTTTTGCATTTTCACACTGTTCGGGTAAACAGTTAAAGCAGGATGACTCATTTTGCCCTGTCCATTGCTTTTCTCAAGCACCGATGGTATACACTGAGTTTGGTGTCCTTCAGACCACCTCTGCACAGCTCAGGAACTGGATGTACTAAGCTCAGTGAGTGGTGCACAGTAGCTTTTAGCTCTCTTCCCCACTGTTAGTGAGCCGGGCTTCTGTTTCACCGGCATTCAAGATATACATCTTTTTGTTGGCTTGATGCTCATCATCCAAAACTATATTTCCCTGTAGAATCCATTTTATTTCCCTTAAGGTTCAGGAGGCGATGCATGTAAACATTATGCTCATGAAGAATTTTCAGCAAATATTAAATGCTGACTTTAAGTCTTATCTTACTGACTATACATGTTCATATTTCCAGAGTATTCTTGTTCTTGTGTCAGATCACAGTCATTCCTTCTCTTGTTGGCCCTTGAGTCTCTGACCTTCTTTGAGTGTAAATTAACAGATGAAAGGCATCTTTGAGTTGCTAGGCAACCAGGCCACTCTATTAACCTTTGTACATTTCTCTCTCCATTGCAAATTAATGAATACAGTAGGAATGCTGGATGAACATATAAACATGCGACTGTTTATATTGTGTATATGTATACTGCATATTGCATAAAGTCTTAGCAGCTCATACAAAGGTTTATCAGTCTCTCAGACAAATCGGTTTTAGCTGCACAGTTTGTGTGGATAGGTTTCGCTAAATGAAGCCTTCATCCTTGCTGTGAAAACAGATTTTGTAGATAAGTTGCTCTTTTCACGTCTTTTTGTGCAGATTGTCTGTAGCACACTGCATTTGCCATGTGCTAATTGTTGCAACTACAGCAGTGCTAATACATTCAGATGATCACCACAGACCTTAAGTACATCTAATTAGCTACTATCATAACTGAAGATATAGACTATACATGCATAAATTAGCAAAATATATTGCATCTACTGTCACGCTCAACTTCAGTTGACTGTTTATGCCTCAACTCTTATCAGTTATCTTGATAAATTGTCTGGTTCACAATAGTCATTTCCCCCTATGTACATTGAAACATGTTTTGCTTGCTTTAATCATTCCTCCTGTTCATACTGGCCATTAAGAGACCCCCTCCTAATGCATTTCCAATGTAAGTGATGGGGGACAAAATTCACAGTCCTTGCAAAATTGCATTGCAAGTTTATCTGAAGTTAATATGAGGCAAATCAAGTGGGCATCCTCCAGAGTTAGTCCTTTTAGTATGAAATTAATAACCAATAACTGTGTACATATGAGCATTTGAGTGTTGTTTTAAGACAAATTAGTTTAATTTCAGTTTAATAATCCATCATTGTTGTGTGTTATGCTTGCTGTTTAGCCTTTAGACAGAATAAATGTTTACTGTGGGTGAAAACAAGGTATTATATAGTTTCACAATATTTGGGAAGGAAGGGGGCGGGAATGCTGGCTTCTTAGTCTGCGCAGAACATGTAAGCTCTTACTTTGAATAGTTGTATGAATGTCAATAGGCTAAGCTTCTTCTAGAGAAGAAAAAAAACAAACTGCCTTATCCCAAAAAAGGCTTCTCTCTTCTCATGACAGAGGGAAGCAAATCGGGCCACTTGAGGGGTTCTACTCACCCCTCTGTTTAACTTGTCTCCTATTTGGTCCATTGCCACTTACCCTGTTTTTTTGGATAGGCCCTTGTGGTGTCTGAATATGGCCTTTATGGGTTTAGCAAGATGCAGGGATTCCCCAAACCAAGATCCCCCTGCTGTTTGTATGACCTTGTAGTGGGAGGAGGACGGGAACAGCAGCAGCTAAAGCCAGAGACAAGGCACCCATACAGTATATTTGATAAAGTCCTGACTCTTCTGACTGTGCTTTAAAATGTTCCCTTGTCTGAAATTTCACTTTCATTTTCACAGTTAGATTTAAATGAATATTCAGCATACCAACACACTACCTGCTAATATACCCCCTTTATCACGTGTTTTCATTCATCACCTGATGAGTCCGGCTATCTTCTGTACCTCTGAAGTCCATTAGCCCGTCAAATAATGTCAGAATCTCCCCCTATTTCTGACATTATCATTTAATTAATGTGTTGACAATATGCAAGAAGAGAGAACTTTCTGTATGTGGTTGGTCTCATTTCCTTTTCCTGCTCATAATGTCTCTGTTATCTGTCACAGACAGGTTTGTGAATAAAATAAAATGCTGGATGCAGCTATGCCTAGCTCCCCTGAAGAAAGGTCACTGCTGATGAATTTCAATTACCCGTTCACCAGAAATTGGAAGTCGATTGTAATCTGGGTTCAAACGTAGTCAACTGCATTTTGATTGACAACATTGTGCGCTCGGAGCTCATGAAAAAAAATCTGTGTATGAAGGACAGGATGCAGATGGAGCCGATTAGGGTGCGGGCATTTCTTAAATCAATATAATGAAGCGCTATGATGAAAATTGTTTTGCTAGCAGGTACCCCCTGCTACCCCCTGGTGCAGAACTATATAATATGTATGTATATGTATGTGATGTTTTGCTTCCTGTTTTTCTTGAAAGTGAACAAATCCCTTGTCTCCTCTTCCCAGAGTCCTGCTTTAACATAGTGTTTGCACACTGATGACAATCTTAGGATTATGCAGCTGGTTGTTTTTTTTTTTCTATCTGCCTTATGTTTGATCAGATTAGCTGGTGAGCATTTGCATTATGTGGTGTGTGCGTGTGTGTAAAAGTGTGTGTATGTGTGTGTATGTGTGTGTGACACTTCTTGTCCTTCAGGTGCCCTCGCAATGCAAACAGAGAGCTGAAGGAAATAGAGATCAGCAGAGATAGAAGCCATGGAAAAAGGCCTTACATACTTTCTCCTAACATCCATTGCAAACGTTTTGTAAAAATATTTCAGTGGTATTATTATCACTTTGCTGCAGTGTTACAATACCGTTCAATTCCCTCCTGCACATTAAGCCTGTACAGTGGAGCAGTGCAGAGCTGGCATTGCTGTTGTCCTTAATGAGTGTGGTAAATCAGCCAGGATGCTCACGGATGCAGCATGTTTAATCGCAATAAGCCCTTTGTACAGGAAGTTACAACGGAGCCTCCACTTTGCATGGGCCAGTGATTGAACCACTTCTGGTAAACAGCACAAGCAGAGGGAAATAACAAAAACACAAGACAAATGATGGTCATATTTAGCTCTACTGAGGATGGCACATCCTGCAGATGAATCTGTTCAGATCTGGAAAAGAAATGCCAATAGGAAGGAAGGGGGGGGAAGGAAGGAAGGAAAGGAGGGGTCTGGGGAGAACAGCAGATGGATGAAGAGAGGAGTGCCCTGTAGGATCCCTACTGCATGTGACCATCCGGTGGACTGGCCTCATGCTGCTGAGTTCACTAAGCTGGAGAAGATTTTTCAGTTCAGAGAGAAACTGTCAACCACAAACCTCTCTGCATTGTACGAGTACTGAATTTTCAAGCTCACATAGAAATTTCATTCACTACATGTGTTGGCGTACAACAAACGTATATCTTTTTTTAGGGTAGATACTTATTAGGTCTTCCATAGTTAAATGCAGACTCTTTATTCTAAGCCTTAGTGGAATGGGATTTGCCACTGCAGGGGGAAATTGTTTATTTGAATTAATGGTGCTTTGTTTTGTGCTGTTCTCACCCGCTGTCTCCCCCCCGAAGCCCTCAACAGCTGTTCTGACCCTGGTTCCCCCCCTCTATGCCCTTGTAACACCCACACACTCCAGCCTGGTATGTGGAAGCAGCCACTCCGCAGTGGGATTTTTATTTTTCATTTTTGAAGGACATCGAGTTCCACATTCTGCACTCTTTTTCATTACATAATTAAGCAAATGCCCAACAAAAGCCTTTGTTGTCCTTGGAGTAATGCTGTGACTTTGGGCATAGTTTCTACCTTTTGAAATAAGGCCTCCATGTTTGCGACTGTGGGTTTCACATTTCCCCTCTGAAGAGTCTTAACACAAACGTTGGTGGAGAATGTGAGGAGGTCGCAGGTTTCCGTGTTCACTGCGATCATGCTGGTTGGGGCAGTCGTTGTCTCCCAGGCTCTTCAGGCACCAGACCTTGGAGCTTCTCATAGAGAGTGGTGATGATGAGGGCTGAGGGCACGTCTACCCTTAAACACTGATGTGGTACTGCTGACAGAACTACTGCTTCTGTAGCTGCTGGCTGAATGCGTACGAGGTTTTTTTTTGTGCTCCACAGGGGGCTGTAAAGTCAACCACATGAAGAGAGCAACAGAGGACCAAAATAACTTAATGATGCCTCACTCACTTATGAAACTCATTATAGGTGCTTCCCCCCTTTGATATGGATTTCAGAATCCCTCTGAAGCTGAGTGTGTTGTGTGTGGGGGGATCTGGGTAGCAGGGTAGTGTAATAGTATTGAGATGATCACTTTTGAGGCTGCATCACAAGGCAGAACACATACAATCGCAGAGGAAAAAGTCAATGATTCTTTCTCGAAAGACAGACTACGTGATTCAATAAAAATAAACCTAGATAACAAGTTTTCTCACTCTCTGAAAAGCATACTGAAATGGTGGGCCTCATGAAGCATCCTGAGAGGATTGTGGCCAAGACGATCGTCTATCCACTAGTTTTTCTTCTTTAGAATAATGCAGCAGGTCTTCATACTGCATTTTTTCATAGCAAAGAACTCCAGAGGATAACACTGCATATGAGTATATATAATGCATAGATTGTTTTTTTGTGCCTACCGCATCCCCACTGTGCTGAGAATAACAATCATGCCTAAGAAACGGGGACAGCATGAGAAATGATGCTGGTCATAGGTGACACAATGCAGTGCTTGCTTTAGATCAGGATGGCTGAATAGTTGATTTTCTAAAGAATATCATAGCAGATTTAGGGCTTCATCTTCCCACTGCTCCTTGTCCTCCTTCTCTTTGACACCCTTGCATGACCTTTAAACAAGAGTGTGTCCTTGCATGGAAAAATGAGTTCAGTTTGATGTGGGGGTCTTTGCTTTTTTTTCGGTGAAACTGGGTCCGGTTGTATCATGGCATGGATATCAGCGTGGTTTTCTTACACATCCTCATCAGATTCATCTCCCCTCCTGCTGTTCAGTTCTCTCCAAGGGAATCCTGACTCCCCCTCTCTTTACATCACAGTAAAGGAGAGAGGCCAGACCTAAAAATAGGAAGCGTTGTTCTCCCTGTTCTTCTCTTGCATGCCAACCACCTTCTTTATTCCTGACGTAAGACAGACACCCCAGTTTTGCACCCGTTTCTTTTCCCCCCTGCCGATCCATTAATCCACCATGTCCACTCAGATCAGGATGTACCTGATTTTCCCCACTGCAGTCCTGCCAGTCAGGCTTTCCGGGCAAACACAAAGGTCACCTTCACCCAGAGCTCTTCTGCAAAGTGGGAACATTGAACCACTCTGCTCCCGTGTCCTCCACCCTCCCCTCACTGTACATTTACACAAACACACCCCCTTCCTCCCATGTCCTACATTCGTGTCCACTTCTGGGAGTAAAAGCTAACTGCAACTGTAACTGTTATTCATCTCAGCAGCAATTCAGCCCAGTTCCACTCCCAGCTCTTACTAGTTATCATTAGTCAGCCTTAAGCAGTGGTGGAAGAGGTACTCAAATCATTTACTTAAGCAAATGTAGCAATACAAAAATACATTATTAAAACAATGGATTAAAAATCTTGCTTATGTCAAACCATGTAATCAGTAAAATGTTCTGAGGTTTCATTGTGCAGAATGGATCATGGCAGTAGTGCAATATTGGATTCAGTTACCTTCCACCATCATGCCCTAACTGGCAGTATGATAGAGTTTTAGAGGTAATGTAAAACATTCAAGGCATGGTCCAAGTATGGTCAACCACATAATGATTATCTTATAGAAAAGGAGAGGGGAGAAGCTGTGTAAGAAGACTCATCGTCCTGCAGATCAAAGATAAGCGAGTGCAGATACCATGCCGGGGTTCTTTTTTTTTTTCCACTGGCACTGAAACAGTCCACGAATTGGTTTGCCAGCCTCTTGACGAGACAGAAGGAGCCCAGCCAAGGATCAGGCTCACGGGGATTATTTATAGAGTTGAGTGGGCTTCACGGACGCAGGCGTGGTGGAATGTGTCAGAGAGAAAATGCATCATTGATCAAAGCCTGCTTAGAAACGTAGTCTTATTTTTGCCAAACGCTGAGCAGAAACGGGGGTTTGGAAGAAAACAATAGCCTGTACCAAAGGCTCCATGTGTGCTGCGCTATAGTAAGATTACCTGCTCTTCTACCCACACAGAGTCCTCTGCACCCACACAGGTGACTGGACTTCACTGAACACTTGCCAATTTTAGCCTCCTCTTCTTTCTCTACTCCAGCATCTAAATAGCTTCTCAGTCCTGGATGTTTAAAATACACACATGGTGGGTGTTTGGAAAGTCAATGTACTGCACATGGAGGCAGGTGTGTACCTCCATAATATGTTGGTTGTGTGTGTGTGTGTGTGTCTTCATGTACATGAGGAGGCTTAGCAGAAGACATCATAACCTCTTTTGGAATTGTGTCACAAGAATTGTAGGCATTTCACAGTTGCGGATTTCTCTCCAACGTACACCTCAAAAGAGATGGAAACAAACACGGAATCACTATCAAGGACAGGCTGTGGTTGTGTATGTGTGTGTGTGTGTGTGTGTGTGTGTGCATGTTTGTGTGGACACCACGAGGCACATCTGTCAAGAGGACAGCACAGGATGTTGCTCCTCCTTTATCTCCCCCTCTCTCCGGTCCCGCTCGGGGAGTAGAGAAGAGGGGGAAAAAAGCGAGTTGAGGTGTAGGCAGGGTGGAGGAGGGGAGAGGAATATAGCAGAGGTGTCCTGTACTGCAGCAGCAGCATAGCTCTCTGGTGGCAGGCGGGGGCACTTCTCTCTCCCCACCATTCCCTGCAATGCAGACGATAGTCAAGGTTATGCCTGTGTGGCCGCATTGGCAGACTGAAGTATTGAGGATGCCTGGTAGGCAGTCCGAGAGACAACGATTATATTTTGGGAAACTTGCGGCCTCATTGTCCTGTAATGGCTTTATTTATAGTCAAAGAACCTTCTTGCTCAGACTTGAAGATCCCAACTCCTTCAGTAGTACCTGATGTTTCTGGGCCTTGCAAAACTACATTTTGCTTCTCTTACACTCTATAGATAACATCTTTCTTATTTGCCTCTTTGCTGCAGTTACCTGTAATCTTTTGGCAGGCTGTCATTTCTCACAAGCATTGTGTCTGAGGTGGAGGGTAAATGCTGTGGAGATGTGTGGCACGGGACTGGCAGGGTGACATTTATTGTTAATCAGCCTCCCGCTCTCACCCAGCTTCCACTGGTCTGGTTGTGATAAACATGTCAGTCTCAGCCACACTGCAACATGGAGGACCACAGGCTGTGTATGGTCAGTGCTTCAGAGAGGTCCTGTGTGAACTTTCATTAGAAGTGGATCAGAGATTGGCCACATCTGGCAGTGTCGCACATAAGAGCCACTGCAACAGTCTCACTTCCTGTTCAAAGTGAGCTGTAATCTTACATAGACACATTGAGAAGAAACAGGAGAGGATGACCAAATTTCCACATCCTGTGTGTGTATATATATGTGTGTGTGTGTGTGTGTGCATATGTGTGCCCAAAAGAATTCCTCTGGCTTCCACTTTTGTTTCGCCTGAGGCTTAGGCAGACAATTCATTGTGAGCAGGTTCAAAACAGCTGCCTCTGTCAGATATTATTGAGGAAGTGATAGATCATTTCCCACAGGGTGGAAAACATTCAGCACACCGCTAGTCTGACCTTAATTGTTTCACAGTATCAGTCTCATCTCTTTATTGGTCCTGTATGAAGGGATCCATGTCGAGAAAGAGACAGAGAGAGAAAGAGGGGAAAAAAAGAAATTAATTCAGGAAACGAGACACAAAGATTGAGTGATAGGGAGAAACACAAAGTGAGAGAGCAAACAATGGTGAGAGAGTGAAAGGACAAGCAATGAACAGAAAGAAAGGGACTGATGACAAGACCCAGGTGTCAACGCACCACTGTCGACTATTGTCCTTTCATAGGTCATCATCGGCAGTTGGGCAAACACACTCATGTCACACTCCCCCACATCTTTGGCAAACACAGCCAACATCCGGTCGCTGAAAGCCATTTGGGAAAATGAGAAAACACTGTGGTAATGAATATAATGAGAGGAATGCTTAGAGATGAGAAAACACAGTTTAATTAAGGCAATGCAGACCATGGGGGAGTATTAAACATAGTTATATCTGATAGGAGTCAATGAATGCCTCCAGTAGTGATAACTGTGAGTGGCTTGGCGCTCAGCAAGTGCCAAGCCCCTCAGTTTGTTAGCAAAAGGCTGGTCTGCACCTTGCTGTGTGTGTTTGCAAATTAGGAAATTGTAGCACGAGGCTATTGCCAGACATAAAACTCCTATTTTTTAAATTGAATTGCTTTATTTGAATAGGAAGGTAACACAGTCCTCCTTGTGTTGTGAAATTTGACTAGTCTATGGCTGGCGGAGAAATTACCAAAACCTTATGAGCCTTAAGGAAATGTACCCACTCACCCAAAGACGTTCTGCAGTAGATAAAGGCATCCCATTCCTAGCTGAGACTACATATTTTCAGCCTGTTTTCCCAGATAAAATTAAGTTGTTTTTTTTTCATGCACAGGAAGTAACTAATCCAAGCCTCAAAGCAAAATAATAAACTTATTACTAAAGAGAAGCAAAGCAAATACCCACCAGACCTCTCTTGTCCCTTTGGCGCTTTTTGTATAAAGTGAACCCAGAATAGCCAATTTGGTAAATATGAGGATTTCTGCGAATTGCAGTTCTTTCAAAACTTTCACATTATTTTCTCTCACTGTCACTTGGTCATCAAAACACCAACAGCATGCCATGTGTCTGTTTTTGTCCAAAGCGCCTGACAGTGACACAGGTGCATGCATTTTTAGATCTATGAGTGGTCCCAGTGAGAACTGAATCCTGTGATCTTGACACATTCTGTTCTGGGACTGTCAAATTTGTCAAATCATGAATATGGGCTGATAAAACAACCCTCAAACATCCTCCACTCAACCAGGGAAAGTACAGTTGGCAGGGGATTGTAGGGGAATCCAGGGACAAACATCCCCTTCCTGTGTCTCACCCTCTCATATACAAGGATAATTCTGTTATTATTTAACACAGCTTCTACAGAATTACCAGCATGACCTGACAGACAGACAATCACTCAGAGTGAGTGGGAGCTGACCGACGCTGAGATTGACAGCGGACACCTTGCCCACGGAAGAGGACGATGACAGACTGATAAGACGTTGACCGTGAGGAAATCTGGAACTGGATGTGACTTGAACCTCCAAGAGAGTCTCTCTCTCTCTCTCTCTCTCTCTTTCTCTCCCCCTCATGCTTAGCAACAGGCATGCACACGTATACACGCGCAAACTAACCTGAACTCAGCTTATGAAATAGGTTCTGCAGGAAATAATTGGCCCCACTGGTGGCGCGAGGCGATGGAAAGCATGAAGAAATCAGCTGGGGACAACAAGGGCAGTGTGATGGAGAAGCCACAGGAGAGCCTGACATTGGTGTGCATGTGTATGTGCATGTGTGCGTTCAAATGTGCAGTGAACTCAGATAGGCATGATATGATTTATGACCAAACCTGTAGATGTATTGAGCGGCCACATGACTGATAGTGAAAATAAATGGAGTCTTAAATACAGATTCCAGTGTTTCCCCTACCGTTGCCTTGGAGGGGCGGCCCACCCCCCCCAATATGTTTATTTATGTCTGGAGAGAAACTAGCGTAATGCTGTCATGTAAGTTCAACCTAGGGGACTGAAGCAGTCAACCATGCATTGTGACTGAAGTATATAAGGTGGATGGCAGCACTGTGTTTCTTTCTGTGCTTCCACAGCTCGATAGCATTGACCTCCACTCTCTTTGTGGGCCAGTAATTAGTGAGATTGTTTGGTGTGTCTTTGGCTTGTTCAGAGTTCTCTGGGGGGGGGTTTCTGCTTATTATCTGAGTGCAGAAAGAGTTTTAACAGCAGACCCGGGGCTTTACATTTGAGGCACAGGGAGCTCATGCGCAGAGGACCACCTGGATGAAAACATAAATTCATTTGTGCACTGGGACAAACGGGGAGCATGTCTGCACACACTTAACTCGCGCATCTCAAATTCCCTCTCCGAACCTTCGATTTTCTCGCCTATTCACACATTATGTTCGTGTTCTGCAAACTCTAAGATGGTGCGATGAGTTGCACAATGTGCGGCTGAGACTACCGCTGTGAGAATTCAAGCAGCCGCCCACACTAGAGATTACTGTGACAAACGGTGACAGGCCCGACTTCTCTCTCCCTCTGACTCTCTGTCCCTCTTGTCTCTCTTTTCTCTCTGCATCCCTGCCTCACCTCCCATATTTCCAAAATCTGTATTCAATACAGAGATGCTTTATTGGCATGACAGATAACAATGCCATGCCTAGGCAAAATGTTACTGACATTGTATTTACCTCTCCATCCATTGCTTTCTCTCTCTTTCCGCCCTATGAGAATTTAGTTTTTCAATTTGATTTAATTTGCTTTATTGGCACTGAGGTTGCGCAGCATTGCCAAAACATCTAAACAGATTAAGTTAACATTAAGCTCATTAAACTTGCTCTCTTTCTCAATCTCTGTCAATCTTTCCTCCTTTATCTCCTTTGAAAATACACAATCTTACCATAGATCCGCTTTACCTCTCTTTTGCTCTCTTTCTCCTTCCCTCTCTTCCAATGGATGCCTCTTTCCACACAGTTTTGGGGAGTAGAGTCTGTTAGAGGCTGAATGATGGCTGCCTTAAGCTCTGTGTGGCAGGATTCAGATGTCAGTTTGTGTAACCATCTTGGATGTGGGGAGGAGGAGGCACTGTGGTGCCTTGGGGTAGTGGTGGGCAGCCCAGACTTGTGGAGGAGAGGAGGAGGGGGGAGGGGGGGTGTTCTGATGATGACCTCCCACCTACCTCATCCAAGTAGACTGGGGCTCACTGAGCTGTGAAATCCTCCAAGGCAAAAGCCAGAGCTCTTTGATTCTTCACGTCTTTTGCCTTTGCAGGGAACTGTGTTTGGCTTGCTCCAAAAAAAAAAAAAAGATAATATACATGAATACCAGATGACCTTGACTTTTACTTGTTAATTTAGTTTGTGAAGTAATACATTCCATGATTTGTTGCATTTTTGTGTCTTTTGTTCCAGTCAGGGAATCTAATTACGCTGACGTATAATGTTACTGTCATTGTTTAGGTGGATAAAAATAAAAATGGAAATAATTCAGGGCAAGGACAACAGCTGCTTTGATGAAAATGATTAATCTGACAATTAGAGGAGGACATATTTTGCCTTGACATTAATATCACTGAGATTGAAATAGTGATTAGTTACACAAATTTACACTGAACACTTCAGTGGTATTATTTTACCATCAGAAGACACAGTAAGCATGTGTCTTTGTGGTGTCTGCGTGTGCTTGATTTCTCAACCTTTGACATGTGTGCGTTTGATGTCTAATGTGGCTTAGCTGTGACTAGTTGTCTGTCAGGGCGTTCTGTATGTGTGTAGACATTGATCCTGTGATCCTCCAGCACACATGCAGGCAAACACAACACACACACTGTGACTCACGTCGTAGAGAGCACATCATCAAGAGGGCCCTGCTCTGCTCTGTTCCGTCTTCACTCCCCATTACCCACGCTCCCCTGTTGCCTTATTCACTGATTCACATTGCACATACACAAATGACACAGTAGCTCTGTGGGCGAGAGGAACTGAGCCGTGCTTGACTTCTTTCTGCAGACGCGTTTGAGAGTTGAGATATGAGAGGAGAAAAGAGTAGCGAATGGCAGGCAGCCAGCACAGCCATGACGAAGAGGTGGGATGGTTTGAGGTTTTGTGGGATGTGGAAAAAAGTGGGCCATGGTAGTGAAAAAAAGCAGTATGTCCAGAGTCCCACAGGAAGACCTTTAGGGGAAAGATTCATCTTCCATGTGTTCAAAAGCAGGTTGGGTTGCTCAGCACCCTTTTTAGCCGTCACCTGATGACAGTACAATGTTGTATTTTTCAGTGTGTATCAGAACAAGTTGTAAGCATTCAGAGAAAGAGGACTTTTTAGTTTTGCTTGTGCTTTCTGACATTACAAGAGATCAGACAGTGGCATAAGCCCTTGGGGTTTTTTTTGGGGGGGTGCTTATGTTGCACCCACACACACACACACACACACACATAGACGCACTCTATAGAGATGAAGCAGCCACTCGTTTTTCTGACAGTGCTGCATTCCAGGACATACAACAGACTAGTGGAGTACGTGAAAGTATGTATGTGTTTACATACGCCTGTCTTTGTTAAGCACTTTGGTGCAAAACCAGTTTGCTTTTAAAGTGCAATATAAATAAAATAAACTGGAAACTGGAAACTTGAAAGCCAACCAGATGCATATGCATTTAAAGATAGCACACCATATAATCGGAAATATATTGATTATGAAGTTATATAAAGATAGGAAGTCTATAAAAAATACTATAGAATAATACTATTCTATTGCACCCTACAGTACCATTTTAAGGGGTTATTGTTTTGGCATGCCCACTCAGTAGGGTACTGCAGTGTAACAGGCAACCTGAAAGCTCATGTTGCATAAATTGCCTCTCTGGAGTTAAGCTCCCCATGCCATACTGCTTATGGCACCAAGCATCAGGGTGTGACAACAGTGATGGCAGGGAGAGTGACATACAGCTGCCCTTCAGAGGATGTTGGGGACACGTCTCACAGCCTGTCCATCCCCAGCAGCTTCGACCTTCCATCAGGGAGTGTTTGACCCAGCCTGAAGCGGCCAGCATCACCACAGGAAAGGGGATGGGGGAGGTGTAGAGGATTACCAAAATACCCTCACGTCACCGCAGCAACAGCAGCAACAGGCAGTCAAGTCACAAGCACTCAAGCACACACACATAAACAGAGACACTGACATCTCTACCAGGAAAGACTTCTGGTGAGAGACAGAAGCTTGGTCGACCAAGGGAAAAAAAGATGGCTGCAAGTATGAAAATACATAGGCAGCAATTGTAAAAATGTTAAAAAAAGGATTGTTTCAAGGAAATTGAAATTTTCATGAAATTAAAATGTATAATGATGCTTTTGGCTTTGTTTGACCTTTGTTATTTATGCATGTGTGCGCAACACAAATATTATTGACCAGGCAAGTTAATCCTTTAGGTCACCGTGCTTATGATTTAGCATTCAATAAATGGAATTGAATTCACACACATATTTCTCCCATTTGGTTTTGATTGAGAGGCTGGAGCTGAGGGTAACAGCATGTTGCCTTGCCTGGCTGTCTGGCTAATTGTAACAAAATGTTAATAAGACACAAGATTACCCCTCACACCCTTTGACCCTCTGTGGCTACGGCACTTCCCTAAAGAAGGGATGTAAACAGTCAGACCTGAACAGATTTCCGCCTCTTGCCACTCGCTCAGTCTGCTTTCTGTCTCACAGAGCTTTCTTCACATATCCCCAATACCCCAGTCAATGTAGATGTCCATCTGGTTGATTTTGCAAACAGCTCCAGAAAGTGCAAAAGACCAGCTGTCTTTTTGGTGTGTTTTAAAAATAGGCCAGAGTTTTTAACTGCAGTTTTCTGTCACAGGAGGCAAAGGAGCGGGTTAGTGAGATTAAAGAGCACAACATTCGGGTTGAAATGCGATCTGTTGATTATGGCCTCAATATTAATCTCCCACTACAAACACTCTGATGGGTGGGGGGCAGATGATCTTTCGGGGGAAACAAGGATGAGGATGACAAAGGGAGACAAAGATGCGGTTAGCATTAATGTCCTGCCTCTTATGTGAAACGGTTGACAAGTTCATTTCACTCCTAGGCTACTTCTGTGAAAGTGTTGGAATTGTATTGTCCTCCAGCTGAACCAACAGCACTCTCCTCACCCTCACAGTCTTGGCAAGGGTACATTACTTACCATGTTCCTGTGGGTCTTGGCAACCGCTCTCACATCAATTACATGCAAGTATTTTTGAAGGGGAGAGTATAAATGCTTGAATAAATCTGTTTTAACCCATAGTGATTAACCCTTTTGACCTGGGTGGTCCCAGCATCACTAGGTCACAACACACCGTCTGGTGTAAGGCCAGTGAAGGCACTGTAGAATTTACAAAAGGTGTTTTCATCCACATTAAAGTATGGACTGTATTTCTAATCAATATGATTTACTTTTTTCCATATCTGAAGAATTATACATTTGGAAGTAATGATATTGAGTGCTTATGTGTAGGGAAAAGAGATAGAGGTCATCAAACAAGGTCAAAACCAGAGAGTGATGATCATGTAATTTCTTCGGCTTTGCGTCAAGTGGTGCTCATTTATCGGGATGATGTGCCAGGCATCATCTGCCTCTGATCATCAGGTGGAAGATGGATGGCCCTGAGGTGTTCATTGTGACTAGTGTTAAACTATGCTCTGGGGAGATCCATCAGACCTGTACAGGCAGTCATTGTCTTGGGGGGAAGACATACTTACTCCTCTGTAGCCCTGTGGCCCTGTGCCCTTTCTAGCTTACTTTCTTTAAATTAAAAAAGACCTGGAAACCTTAAAACAGACATGGAGCAAGGAAGAAGACTGAGATTAGATGGCTTTGGTTACATTCATTTCACATTAGAGGTGTTGCAAGTAAACAAACATCTCCACTGACATGTCACTGTAGTAATAGATGTTTTTAGAAAATTCTTTTAAAGGGGCTTTGTCTCCGAGTTTCAACAATGACAGTCTCATAGGCTTTGTGTCTAGAATCTTTGATATGTAATAGTAATTTGTGGATTGGTTTCGGTTTGATCTTAATGTACTGTTCTCTGTGGTATGCATTATTCAACAAGCCCATTTTCTGAGCCCTAAACCAGGCCATCTGCATGCAGGCTATCTAGCTTACCGCAGCCCTGTGTGGAGATAGGGCCGCACTGTCTGTCTGCTGTCTATAGCTAACTGCAAAAGTTCAGCCATGTCATGGCAGGTGTTGTGTGGAGCATCTGTTTTACTACTTTCACAAGTTTGGCTTTTGCCTTGGTTGTAGTAGAGAGACAGTCCACTTAAAGCATCAACAAACTTTTCAATGTATTTTAAATTGGCTGGCAGAAATTTATTTATGAGAGGTTGTCCACAGAATGAATATTCAACCAGCAAATCTCATTTGCAGTCCTAAGGTAATGTGAAACTGATTTTAAAACCCTTAACTTATTTGGGAGATGAAAAACCATTGTGACTTGAGCCAAGCCGAAATTGTATCTCCAGTTTTGTACCCTATAATTACAGCAAGCAGCCCAGTTTTAAAAAGAAACAGACCTCATGTGGCATGCATTACTGTATATTACGTTTTGTTTCAAGTGAAAACCCCAGAAGTTACTCTGCCCTCACTTAAAGTTATGCAATTTACAATAATAGAAGAAGGTTTAGACAAGGAGATGTGCATTTTAAATCAGCATGTAATTATATCTTAGGCTATTGGCCCGTTATAAATATATTTTAAAAGACTCATGTCAAAGAAGTTCCTGCATGGTGCCCATCCACCACTGTGTCCCATCTCCATAAAGATGGGCCCCAGCATGTTGGCTCTTGTTTGGGAGAAAAAAAGACAATAAGGATTCCCATTGGTTAATAACTGGGTGTTTCATTGCAGTACATTGATACATTGATGTAGTCATATTTGTGCGTTCGGCAGCTCAGCAGTAAACTGATGGGAGTTTTGTATTATGTCCATCTTTCAGCCCCTTTTAGCAGCATGACAGCTTATGTTTAGATTTAGGGTTTTTCTTTTAGGATTCAATGTGCGTATAGCTATGTAGGTGTAAAGTTGCTCTGTCATGAAAAAGTAAACTACGACTTTCTCCTCTTCTATACATTATCATCACACTGTGGTATTCACGGCTGGTTTCCTGAATTCAGATACAAAGTGTAACCAAGATTTATTTTCTGTACCCCAACCCTCCCACCCCATTGTGTTCACAGGATGGTTCCAAACAGAGGCAGGTGAGGAAGAAGACGGTTTCCTTCAGCTCAATGCCGCGTGACCGCAAGATCAACAGCACTGCTGCTTGCATGGCCTTTATGATGGAGGGTTGTGAGATGAAGAAGGTGCGCTCCAACTCACGTATGTACAACCGCTACTTCCTTCTGGATCCAGACATGCACTGGCTCCGTTGGGAGCCATCCAAAAAGGATTCAGAGAAGGCCAAACTAGAGATCAAGAGCATTAAGGAGGTCCGTTTGGGAAAGAAAACTCCAGTTCTTCGCAGCAATGGTCTCTCTGATCAGTTCCCTGATGAATGCGCCTTCTCAATCATCTATGGGGATAACTACGAGTCATTAGATTTGGTAGCCAGTACAGCAGATGTTGTCAGCACCTGGGTGATGGGCCTGAGGTATCTGGTATCTTATGGCCGGCACACCGTGGACATGGTGGAGCCCAGTCAACCGAGTCTACGAACATCTTGGATTGGGTCAGTGTTTGAGCTAGCAGATATGGAAAAAGAAGGACACATAGATCTGTTCAGGGCCACACAGATAATTAAGGGGCTCAACCCTGGAATGAAAGAGTCTAGGATAGAACTGAAGTTCAAGGAACTCCAGAAAGCTAAAGACCAATACGGAGAGGCAATTAACATGGACACCTTTGTGGAGGCCTACTGTGAGCTCTGCACACGGCCAGAGATTTTCTTCCTACTGGTGCAGTTCTCCAGTAACAAGGAGTATCTGGACAGTAAAGATCTGATGTTATTCGTAGAGGTAGAGCAGGGTGTGGAAGGTGTGACAGAGGACATGTGCAGGGATATTGTTCAGAAATTTGAGCCA
Organism: Scomberomorus guttatus; assembly: GCA_038419695.1. NCBI lineage: Eukaryota > Metazoa > Chordata > Actinopteri > Scombriformes > Scombridae > Scomberomorus > Scomberomorus guttatus. The sequence goes on from CM076459.1 coordinate 4,073,319, forward strand.
TCTGCCGAAGGCAGGGAGAGGAGCTATCTCTCCATTGATGGCTTCACACACTACCTCCTCTCGTCGGAATGCCACATCTTTGACCCCCAGCACAAACGTGTGTGCCAGGATATGACCCAGCCCCTGTCTCACTACTACATCAACTCCTCACATAATGCCTCCCTTCTGGAAGACCACTTCTGGGGTTCGTCAGACATCAGCAGCTACATCCGAGCGCTAAGGATGGGCTGTCGCAGCATTGAGGTCATTGTATGGGATGGCCCTGATAATGAACCAGTGGTGTATGTAGGTAGTTCTGTGGCCTCACAGCTAGCATTATCTAAGGTCCTTGACATTATAAACCAATATGCTTTTGAGAGCTCTGAGTATCCCCTCATTCTCTGCTTGGTGACACACTGCTGTATCCCCCAGCAGAGAGTCATGGCCCAGCACATGAAGAAGATTCTTGGGGACAAGCTGTACATTGAACCCCCCAATAAAGAGGAAAACTACCTACCATCTCCTGAGAAACTCAAAGGTAAAATCCTCCTTAAGGGTAAGAGGCTACCACCCAGCTGCACTGATTCTGAGGGGGATGTGACGGAGGAGGAGGAGGGTCTGGAAATGTCCCGAAGAGTAGGAGCTGATGAGAAGGACCAGCTAAATGGCTTAGGCTGCAAAAGACTGAGACTGTGCAGGGAGCTATCTGATCTTGTATCTCTCTGCAAGTCAGTCCAGTTCAGGGACTTTGAGATCTCTAAAAGGGACCAAAAATTCTGGGAGATTTGCTCCTTCAACGAGGTAGATGCAAATAGGTTTGCCAATGAGTTCCCAGAAGAATTTGTCTGTTATAATAAGCGCTTTCTCTCCAGGGTATATCCCACACCAATGAGGATTGATGCCAGTAACATGAACCCCCAGGATTTCTGGAAGTGTGGCTGCCAGATTGTGGCCATGAACTACCAGACCCCAGGCCTGATGATGGACCTCAACCTAGGCTGGTTCAGGCAGAATGGCAACTGTGGGTATGTGTTACGGCCAGCCATCATGAGGGAGGAGGTGTCCTACTTCAGTGCCAACGCTCGGGACTCCCTGCCAGGAGTGTCTGCCCAGCTCCTTCACATCAAGGTCATCAGCGGGCAGAATCTGCCCAAGCCTCGTGGCTCTGCTGCTAAGGGTGATGTGGTGGAGCCCTACATATATGTGGAGATTCACGGCATCCCAGCTGACTGTGCAGAGCAAAGAACCAAGACTGTGTCCCAGAATGGTGACAACCCCATTTTTGATGAGAGTCTTGAATTCCAGATCAACTTACCTGAACTTGCGGTACTGCGCTTTGTGGTGCTGGATGATGACTACATTGGAGACGAGTTTATTGGCCAGTACACCATCCCTTTTGAGTGCCTACAGCCAGGCTATAGACATGTCCCCCTACAATCTCTGACAGGAGATTTCCTACCCAATACCACCCTGTTTGTCCATGTAGCCATCACAAACAGGCGGGGTGGAGGAAAGGCACATAAGAGGGGTCTATCTGTCAGGAAGGGTAGGAAGGCCCGGGAGTACACCAACACCAAGACGACAGGGATCAAAGTAGTGGACGAGCTCTTCAGAGCTTCCACCCAGCCCCTCAGGGAGGCCACAGATCTCAGAGAAAATGTGCAGGTAAGAAATTATGTACTTATGAAACATAATCACAAAATTATTACGAGTGGTGGTGGAGGTTATGTAAAGCAGGAGTTTTGTTTGAACCTCTAGTCTTTTGATTACCTTGAATTGTTTTGTGATGATGGGCTTTGTGTTTGGTTGACTGGCCAGTCCTGTTAAGCTACCCCTACATTTTTGTATTTTTACAGTCTGGTAGATTGTTTATGATGTTGATCATGCAGAGAAAGTAAACAACATCATAGATCACTGTCAATGTCAGTGTACTCTCTTGTCCTGCCTAGCACAGTGGTAACCAAACTATTATTACTATCTGTTATGATCGGTTAGCTGATAATACACAGATGAAGTAAGAGTTCCCAGTGGAGAACACAAAGATTCCCTTCTTTGGATTGTCCTGAAATCATCTAGAATACAGGATTTACAGTCACTGAAGCCTCATTCATTAACAATTTGGATGGCTGTTGCAGACCGCAGTAACTGCAGCTGAGGCTCATATTTGGCACAAATGTCAAAAGTCATTCTCCTGAATGTGACATCTCAGGAATGCCTGGAGGTAATTTCCTTACATCTGGCACAAATGTCCACTTGGACTCAAGGATGAATTAATTAGAATTTGGAGGTCAAAGGTCAAACTTAATACCTTTTCTTAAATTCCTTTAAAGTCTTCACTACAAATATTATATGAGTCTGGACATGGATGTAAACTGCAACTTGCCTGGTTGGCGGAGGCATACGTGAGGCGATATTTATAGTTTAGACAAAGCACTTGGTCTGTAGCCAGCAATGTTATATATCCCATGTCTGAAAATGGCTTAAGATATGACAAGGCAGCGAAGACTGCATAACTATTAATTGCTTCAGTGGGTCCAAACTGATGTAAGTGTTTTGTGACTGGACTCATTTCAGTCGCTGTTGTGGATAGAGGCTTGTCGCTAATTGTGCTCTATTAATGTTGTAGAAGAGAACGGTAATAAAGTGACATTGTTGTACAATTATGAGCTTTATGAATAGTGTAATCATTAATGAGGGACAATTACTGCCCAGGGGAAAGGTCTGTGTTGCTAGGCACTTAGAGTACTACTTTAAAACTCCTTCTTAAAAAATGAAGATTAGTAACCACGGTGTATATTTGGCTGTGCAGAAGCCTTTCAGTGCAGTTTATCATTTTGTTTTGATGACTGAAGACAAAGCGTGTCTCATTTTCTTCACACATTACAACATTGAGAGAGCCTGTGAGCCTTTTACATGTCCTGTGTGGTGTTGTTTGGATGTCATTTTAGGCTGGCAGGCTTTTGTCTTCTCTGACAGCTTTCAAAATAAAAATAATCTTGCTGTACACTTTGAACTGTTGACAGCACCATCAGCAATGCTCTGTCTGCTTAGTGAAAGATTGTGTCAATGTTAAGCAGTAAAAAAACATATATAATGTATATATATAGGCTGTTTGTTTTGTTTTTCAAAATCAATAAAAAAACAGAAAAATAAGAAAAATCAAGGACCAAAACAGTGATAGTGACGGTAAAATAAGACAGTTGTAGAAAAAAAACACTGTGCTTTGCACTATAGAGTTTGTCCTCTGATTTCCATGTCTAATTCTCAAAAAGAAAAGAAAAAAGGAAACAAAAAACTGGCTGCCAAATATACCTATCATACTTGAAAAATGTGGAAGGTAGTTTGAGAATCTAATAACTGTCTTTGATATCCTGCCTTAACCTGATTTCTCCCGTAACCGGGTTCCTTTTGTGCATGAGTAGCAGATGATGGAAGAATGCAGTCTTAACAAAATCAATTTGTAAGGTTGATGCTTTGTATAGTAAGACATAAAATTAGACAGACTGATGTGTGTTCTTCCAGAAGCGAATGTAACCCACTCCTCTTTACATATCCAGGTCATAAATACCAACGTCTGTCCTTCTGACTGCAGTAAGCAGTAACCTCAGTCTAATGGCACAGCAAACAAAAGACCAGACCAAGCTAAATAAGGAGAGATGTGATTAGAGATCCTGTGGCATGCTGTCATGCATTCTTCGGTTGTCGAAATAGGCACGTTCTAAAAGAGGACATCATTTCCCTCTCCAAGACCCCAATACAGAGCGAACTATGTTTGCGTTTTGGAGGTGAAATTGAACCTGTAATTTTAGAGGTAGTAACATCAGCAAATTATAGCCTGAATGGGATAAGAGGAAGGTAATTTCAGGAAAATCACTGGAAATAAAAGCGTGAATACAAGCAACTAATGAATGAATAATCCTGACAAAAAAAAGTGTTTCCCCACTAGACAAAAGATTGTTTCTGGCATAGTCAAAGTGTTGCTTGTTTGAATGATCGCCACCTTAACGTTGTGTCATGATCCTAATGTTTGCTCAGGTGTGAGTCAGCATGAACATTTCATGAAAAGGCTTGAAATATGGCTCACTGTGAAGTCATCCTTGTAACCTTGTCTGACAGACTAATCAAACACATCCTAACTATGGTGAAACTCCAATCAAGTAACTCCAAGTATGGAAATAATCACAGGCATGCCATGTGTCACAGCTGACACTCTAATCTGTTTTGTAGCCTTGAATCATCTCTCATAACAGATGTCTTAAGAATCTAATTTATAAGCTTACATGAAAAATGGTGGTAGGTGGACAGATAATTGTGAGTCTGTGTTTTTTAACCTGATCAAACAATCTTTGCGCTAAATTTTCCACGAGAAATGTAAATTTATCTATTTGAAATGAAAAGATAAAAGTTGATGAAATAAATGAGAGAGGCGGAGTTGAGAGGAAGGCTTTAAATAGGATAAATAAAGGTGTTTTGGAAATGAGGCCTTTGCCTTTTAAATGTAAAAAAAAATGACAGTTGTGAAAGCTTTGTAGTGGCCATCTGTGTGCAGCCTGGTGCCTTGGATCTGAAGAGAGCTGCAGGGCAGCAACAGGGCCTGTGGCCAACAACCAGGGCCACAGGCAACAACCAGGGCAGCTCTGGATGCTTCGCCACCCTTGACTGGAAGCCAAAATTAGACGTTAACGTGAGAAAAAAGAAATATTTTGTACCCATACTCATGAAAAGTTCTGATATCACGGCATACAACTATAGCCTGAAAGCAGTGCACACACACACACACATCAGATGTCGCCATCAAAAGAATCATTTCACCTCACCAAGCTCTTTTAAGACTCCTTTCATCCTCAAACGGCAAAGCTTCCAGGTGGTCTGCTTTGAATAATAACAGAAAGACAAGTGCATCTGACTATTAAAAAGACTGAGGAGATCCATGAACATTGACCAGTGGGCAGTTGGATTGCCGTGTTTCATATGTAGATCTAGGCAGCAAATCAATTATTCTGCAGGAGACTTGAATGAAGGCCCATGAACTTTATGGCGTGTTGATGGAACTGATGGAGCTGCCAGCTTGGGGTTTTTGTTTCTATTATTTCATTTACTAAAAGTGTGTGGACCCTCATAGGCTCTTTAAGAATCACCACTACTCAATACTGCCCAGAGAGAGGAAGAGGGACATACACAGATAGAGGCAGAAAGCCAGAGAGAGAGGGGCAAACAGAAACAAAAGCAGTGTTGTAACCGGACACGAAGCTCTCATTTGGGGAATGTTGGAAGGGGAGTAAAGTGGGGGAGGGGACTAATTAAAAACACAAGCCTCTCATTGGGTTTTGTAACACCATGGCCCAGGAAACAGTATGGCTTTTATTGCACAACAATTATCGAAAAACATTTATGCATGTGGTCCCATGCACACATGTGTGGAATTATACAAAGCATAATGAATGCTAATAACTTCAGCTGAGGCTACACTGGGACAGAAACACATGCAGTCACACACACACACACATATAATCAAACACCAGGTTTTAATCCAGAGCCTCAAAGCTGTCCCGCTTCCACCATTGTGTTCAGTGGCTGTGCTCAATGGCCCAAGAGGTGTTAACTATGGCTGAGGCTCAGCATACAGATGCTGAATGTGTCCCCTGGCCACCCTCTCCATCTACAGGAAGGTCGGGCCCCGCAGTGACAGCACATCCTCTGGGGTATGGGGGTGGTGGGGTGGATTTTTCTGCAGTCCTGGAGGTCTAGCCCAGGGAGACAGCTGGTTCCCACACTGCGGAGTGCTGAGTGTGTGGACTGATTCCTAAATACCAACACAGACTTTAACACTCTTTAAAGGCAAACTATGCAGGATTTTCCTAAAAAACAATGTGTAGACTCATACAAAAGTAATGCCTCACTTATGACTCACTAGAAGTGTATTTATCTGCAGAGACCCTGGCCTCTGCCTGTATTTCCTTATTATTTTGCTGTGTTCGGGACGCTTCTGGGCGTCAATCTTTGGCCAGTGGGTGTATAGCCCCCTGCCAATAACAGCGTGCAGGGTGTGAGGTTGGGACTCGCGTAACGACCAGGTTGCATCGCTGTCTCCGTCTCTCTCCTCTGCTCCGCTCTGCTGCGCTCTGCTCTCCTTCTCTGTGTCATGGACATATAAAGAGCTGCAGGTCTGTGTGTCTGCTTTACCGAGGGCGGGGCTGAGCTACACACAGGCAGAGCAGAGAGGCCACAGCGGACAGGATGAAGCTCTGCATCCACACAAAATCCGGCAATGCCATGGCAATATTTGGTGTGCAACCAGATGACACCACCCTGAGTAATAACATGTACAGCGTTATTAGATTTACAACCCTATTGGCAAGACGGTTAATTCTCTTCAAATGGAAACACACATCCTCTCCCACACATAGCAGATGGGTGAAAGACGTGATGCTTCACATCAAACGAGAAAAGATAAAATACACTGCTGCTCTCTCTCTCGCTCTGGAGTAGGGGCCAACTTTGAATGCTATGTGTTTGCAAACACCAACCGACAAATCCTGCATAGTATACCTTTAAATTGGTTTTTTTGCCCTTTGTTTTTCCTGTATTTATATTTTTCTCACACACTCTCTTACCTCTTATCTTTCCTCAGTGCTACACATCATTACCCCGCCACTCTTCTTGTCTCTTTACAGTTTCAGACTTGCCTCTTCTTGCCTCAGTCCAGATTGCTCTTTTGCACTCTTTCACTTTCCCTTCCTCTTTTCCCACCTCACTCTGTCACACTCTCTTTTCTTGCTGTTATTTAACCAAGCTATAACTGATGGGATGCCCTGTGAAAAGCAGTGGGCCTAGTTTGGTTGCTTAAATGTCCGTGCTGGCAGAAGAATGAAACATTGAGAGACAGTTACCTAGTTTCTGGAACTGCAGAGCCTTTAGACCCAGACATGCAGAAACTCTGGCTGGCAGAGAGAAAGTGAGGCTGGCAGTGTACTCCTGATGAAAATTGAATTTACTGTCTTTCCAAAGGCTGCCAAACTGCTGTTGAACATGCTGCTGCCAACAAATGACAGTATTCTCCTGAGCTAAGGTGTATTTGTCAAATGTTCATGCTAGATGGAGGGGTTTGTGAGTAATGCAGGAGCAGATGCAATTAGAAGAAATCTCAAAATTGGGGGGAAAATGACATGACATTATTTACCAATTTCAGATTGATACAATCAAATAATAACAAATAATACGTTTGACTGGAAACAAACAAAATCAGCTCATAGTACTGGCAGATTTCTTTCTGCTCAGTTTTTTTTTTTTTTGATGACATTATGTTGCATTCATTTTGCAGATGCTTTTGTCCAAAGTAATACATACATTGGGAGTAATTTGGATTCTGTGTCTTGCTCAAGGAAACTTCAACATGAGTATGAGCTCAAGGTTTGAATCACCAACCCTGTGATTGATGGCTAACCAGCTCTACTAACTGAGCTACAGCTGCTCCTGATGAAAAATAAGATTTGCTATCAGTACTAAATTAAATATTGAAGTATCTAACAGGATTGAACTAGAATAGTCCCTTATGTTCTGTGGTTGATGTAGGCTCACAGAACACAAGGATGAGAATGCTTTTGTATTGACTTGAAGCTGCATATTTGCAGCTAGAGCAGAAAGATAAACACGTGTGGAAAAAAGCAATAGAGAAAAAAATTGATAAAAGAGAAGGAGAAATTATGATAGAGAGGTATGAGTGACTGAATGTGCTTAGCACCTCCAGGCTGTGGTCAGAGGTTTGGCTCCAGAGCCTCTGAGCTGTTGAATGAGCAGACTGACGTTATGGGAAACCGATAATTTTACTGTCACCAAGACAAACACTCACTGCTCTCTTATCTTGTTTCTGGTCTGAGGGGAGTATCATAATCCCACTCATTAAATCTCCTTACTCAAGGTCATCTGCAAAAGTGGTTGGAATATTTGTCATTCCACTCGGACCGCAAGCACTTCATTTGCCAAGTACAATAACTCTACAGGAATTTGCCTTAGTTGGTTATTTCGGAAGTTGGGGTTGCTTTAGTTGGTGTCATTGAAACAGAGACATACTGCAGAGGTTAGGGTTAGGTTAAGAGCACAAGGACACACAAGGATAAAAACGAAGTCACACTGATTATTTATGTGTATTTTTTATACTGAAACATTTAACACTTTTAATAGAATAGAAATATCTATTAAATAAAACCAAGAATTGACACAAATGTGCCACACAGAAATTTTATGTATGCTTTATATGTTAAAAAATAGACCCATAAGGATATCTGGTTTCTTCCCAGAATGCCATGGTTTCCTTCAAGGAGCTCTGCGGCCTGACTCCTGCAGCCAACATGAAGCAGTGTATCCTGACGGTGTCCACCTGGCTGATGAACAGTGAGCGGACACTGAGGGTGACAGTGGACCTGAGCGAGACGTACCCCACCATGGAGGCTCAGGGCCCTGTGCCTGAGCTGCTGCGCAAAGTGCTCAACGCCTATGACATGGTAAATAACCTGCATACAGATGAAAAAAACGTGTGTAAACATAAGTATTCATAGTACACCTGTACCTCAGTGAAAGATTGAACATTATGATTAACAGTAACAATATTTTCAACAAATGTGCTCAGCAGAAATTCCTTTTATATTAGAGTACAAATCCAGTACAGACGCATACATACACACTTAAATGCATCTTATACTGTGTTCATGTGGGACAATAACACTCTTATTATAGTGTGTTACATCTAATGTCTACTTCAGGAGAAGATAAAATGTCAAAGCACTCAAGCATTTAAGCATAACCGAGGCTGATAAGCACTTCCTGCTCTGTGCAGATCTTCACAGGTGCCGCACGTACAAAAAAAAAGGCACAAAGAGGATGGTTAACTTGCTCCCTCCCTTAATGCTAGTTTGCTTAGCATTTAATTCAAGCGTTCACCCAGCTTGAAGTGATTTACAAGCCCTCTAAACATCAACCACCTATTTTATGTCAGATTGTCATGTTGCAGCTACTCATTGTATAACTTCTTCATCCTGCCGCCTCTCTTACAAGAACACTGCATTTTTCACCACTTGACATTGGAACGGCCAAAAGGGGACTGAAAGACTCTGTAATTAGTTATCACCTGCTGTTTCTACTCCCTTCCTCCTCCCTCTGAGGCTTGGTGGTAGCTCGCAAAGTGGGTCATGAGCGAGGTACAAGGTTTTTGTGTCCATGCTGCTCGGGTCAGTGGCGCTCCTGCTGCTGAAACCTATAGGAGTGCACTGGCATCAGGAGTGACGCGGCGCCAGCTCCAAATAGAATCTGCTTTGATTTTTATGAGGCTTCGCACCGAGCGGGAGGCTTGGCACTGTCAGAGCAACTCTCACGCTCCAGTCCACAAAATAGTTTTGTGGGGACAAGCAGAAAAACAGTTTTTAGAGATTGTTTTGTGTACTCACAGTCCAAAAAATGTTTGTCATCCATGTTACCTCATTTAAGATAATTAGAATGGCTTCTTCTTCTCACTAAGTTATCCTGTGGCGCCCTGTAATGACAGGTCTAGACACTGTCCTCAGCCTGTCCCAGCACATACAGTACAAATGCTTCTGTATGTTGTATTATGTCACTTGCTTGCGGTTTTCAAGGGTGATGTTGAGGTCTTTTGAGTGATTAAGTGCATGCTTCCCAAAGATTGGCCTGTTGGCACACTCTGCACCAAAGAACAAAGGACCCAGTGTGTGTGTGCGCACATGTGTGTAAATGCATATGACTTTGTGGGAGCATGACTGCCAACACCAGGCCATTTACTGTAGAATAGTCATCCCATAGCCTGAGTCACCCCCATGCGGGCTGTTGCCAGCCAGTGTAATAAACCATGAGCTGAACAAAGTGTCAGCACACTGGAGCTCTCTTTCCAGAGGGCAGGCCAACCAAACACATATGTTTATATGAAGAGTTCATTTGCAAAAACAGATATCTCCATTTTTAGTCATTTAATAAATCATGTTTTTTTTTATTGTGTATTCTAGGTAATATCAATCAAACTGCAGTTGGGTTGTTCTGATTAAGTAAAAATAACTCAACAAAATACAGGTAATCTACAAGATAACTCCACATTTCATGTTTCAAATAATACCATGTAATAGATCTATGTTTTTTCTAAGTGCAAAATTTAACATTCATTACCATAAAACAAGTAGATAAAGTGCTGAAAATTGCAACAAAAACAGCCCATTAATGGGCAATATTACACATTTACAAGATCATACCTTGGAAAATCTCGGCCAGAGTACAAAACCTTGAGCATGAACATGCCAATGTTTTAACCTGCAGAATGCTGTTAAAGACCACAGCTGTGCTTTTTTTTTTTTTTTTTTTTTTGAACTACCACAGTGGTCTTTCAGACAGGCTCATTGTAGAACTGACTCATGGAGCCTAAAGTTTGCCACAGTTTTTTAAAATCTACAGCCAAAACTGCACTAAACTGAAAAAACATAACTATTTAACAGTATTCCATTTAGTATTCAGTGTAACTCCATATGTGTTCCATGTTACTTATTGTTACTCAGTATTTCACAGTTTAACTCTGTATTCAGTGTTAGTGTTTCACAGTATTGAGTGTTTAACAGTTTAGTTTGTCAGTTATTTCAGTGTTTAAAGGCCCAGTGAAAGTTAGTTAGAGCATCTTTAGCTTCTGTACTGTGACGTATTTCCCAGTGAAATGGAATATTTGAGTGGTGCACAGTTACAAGAGGGATTTAAATCAAATCCTTCGCATTTGATTGAACTGCTAAAAAGTGGGTGGGGCTTAGAGTTAAGTGTGATACGGAGCTGCAGAGAGAAACGGAGCTGCAGAGGACTGTTGGCTCCACACACACACCTCCCTCACCTGTTGTTAGATCAGCAGGAGGACGAGGGAGAGATGAATGAATTAGACCTCAGCCATATTGCTCTGTTAGCTACTACGACCTACAAACGGTGAAGTGCGGTTTCATATGACTGGTGTGGCTAGCAACTCGCCCAAAGTCACATTTGATTGGATGAAGTGCAGGATGACTCATCAAACATTTGAAACCATTTTACAGGAAGAGAAAAGACAGGGATTTTGATGTAAAAATACTCTGATACTGATTTTTTGACACATATTTGGCATGTACATCTCCTGCTGAACATAGTTGCTGCCATATAGTGTGCTGATTCACTGAATGGATTTATCGGGTTCTGCTCAAGAACAGCACTGGCCTTTAACATTAAAACATGAATGTGCAATGCATTGACAATGGACAATAACACTTTTGTATTTAGTATTTAAGTATTTAGGTAGTAGTATTAAGTATTTAGGGTTCAGAACGTGCTATGTGTTAAGAATAACTCAGGACAGTCAGTTCATTTTTTTAAAGGATGGCGTTTATTGGTTTTGCAAATGAACTCTTCATACACATGTAGTATATGTGCACATATTTTGCCTTTGTCTACCTTTGAGGTTCCTTTTATTATTTAAACCATTCCCTGACATTATAGAGTCACACAGGAAGAAATCCATTTCAGGTTAGGCAGAGGTGCCACTTTCAAGACCAGAACATAGTGCAGCTTCAGGAAATGTTGCATTCAAGAAATTCTTGCAACACCTGATGCATTAGACAGTCTTCAATTCAAGATTCTGCATATTTTTCCTTTAAGTTTGGGGATGAAGGGACGGTCCAAAATGAGCTCACTTTTCGCACAAGGAGAGCAAAACAAGAAAGTGAATGCACATATACAAACTGTACACACACAGTATGAGAGTGCACTTCCTGTCTCCCTGCTAACAGAAGTGTGAAACTTCATTAGCTTCCTCAGTTCTGCAGGGATGATCCAGCTGATCCTTCTCAAGCCTGTGGGGTGATGTTTATGTCTCAGACTACGCAGCAGTGGTCAGATGCAAAAGGAGAGGTGAAAATAGGGAGTTGCATCTCTGGGACTCGTGGTTTCCCTGCGGTAACAATAAACATGTAATGTCGCTCCAGATATTGGGTGACAGACAATAGTAGAGGTGGAAAGACAGGTCCAGTCCAAATTGCTTTCAATTTCAAGTTTATCTAGCTTTCTTTTGTACTTGGAGAGAATAGAAGGCGACGCAAGGGAAAATAAATCTCAACTATGTTGTTTGCATGTCCAATTAATTGGGAATAATCTGCTTCCTCTGATTATGATCTTACCCCAATTAAAGTAAACAGATAAAGGCATTTGCATGACAGCTATATTGTCTTAATTGGGTTAAGGGTGACTTGTTAGTGTGTGTGAAAACATAGCCGCTAAGAGCTCAGTTACATGCTTAAATACCTCAGAAGGACCCCTGGCTGTTGAAGGGATCAAGTCTGTTAGGTTTTAGCCTCTGGTAGCTTGTCTCGGGTTAATGCGCCAAGAGAGATATCTTTTAGCTATTTAGTGTTTCCCTCTTGGTATTTCTCTTTCTTCTCTCTCTGATTCATATATATGTAATACACCACGAAGGTCCCCTATGTATGGCTCTGCTGAAAGCTTTTCAGGAGACCCTGGTATGACACTGAGATGCAAAGCAGACTAACACCATGTCATCTTTGTCTTCTAGATGATCCAAACCAGCAGAACACTGATAGAGTCGGCTGACGTGGTTTACTCCAAGCTTACACAAGCACAGCGGGCAGGTATGCAACATTATAGGATGAGCGGTGCCCTCATCTGCAACATCCTTGTCCTTCCTCTACATTCTCTACACTTCAGAACATGTTGCTCACAGCTGAACAGGGACACTGGGAAGCATTTTGAGTTGGGGGTGCTGAAGGTCAGTGGCATACATACAGTGTATAGTACAATGCCGTACTTGTATCCCATTGAACCAAACACACAGGATCATTCCTAATGAATGAAAAACTGCATTAAGAATACATGCATCAGTTCAATAACTTTAACTCTTACTACTGCTGAATTAATAGGCAATGGTAAATGTTTCGAAAAGCAGATATAGAAAAAACAGCCAACTTACTTAACTAACTTAACTTGCTTGGTAAACATTGTAAACATCAGAGCAACCACAGAAATTACGCACAGGAGAGGAGTGAGATAAAGGAGAGAGAGGGAGAGAGAGCAGATGGAGTGCCAGGCTACAGCAACCCAGTTCAAGGCAAGTGACAGATACAGCAACCGCTGACACAGGCTAAACCAGGTTAAACCACTAAACCAGGTTACAGTCATTAAAGATTTAAATAAATGAGTATACAGCCCTATTCTGCAAACCCCCTCTGCTGTTTTTCAAGATTCAAGAAAGAAGACTTCTTTGCTACAGCACAAGGCTTTATCCGTCTCTTTCAACATGATGAAACCATTTCCACTGTTGAAACCAACCCGAGTTGAATGATCTTGAAAAGCCTTCCATCCCAAAATTACCTGGATGGAAAGTTACAATCCTTTGTCTGGAAAGGCTCCATAAGTGTGCTGACAGCGGCGTTAGCAGCTCCATCTTCTGCTGGTTCTGTGACCGCAGCCGTGGGTTTAGCTAAAGGGCTAGCGTTAGCCGGCTGAATAGGACTGGTAGGGTTTTTGAAAAAATCCAAAATTCTCTTTTGCAACATTTTGAAATTCACTAACTACATGCATGCGTGTGTTGCGTGTGTAACAGAAATGACTTCCCTTTGTGGGTGCATCAGACAAATCTGATTGGTTAATACACATTTTAAAAATAAGTAAATCAAACATAAAAAAAAAATCTCCACCCTTTCTGCTCATGCTCTTACACTAAACCCAAAATATCCCAGTATAAAAAATATTGTAATAATATATTTTGTAATTGCCATTGCAGTTGAACAATACAGAAAAAGCAGGGGGTGCTGCAGCACCTCAGCATGCCCACATCCCGCGCCCATGCAACTGGATGTATAAAAAGTGAAATAACAAGTGCTAATTTAATATATACAGTACGTTTGGAGACACCTTCCTATTCACTTGAATGAGAAAGTGTGTCCAAATTTTGACTGGTACTTATAATAATATAACTTATATAATGAATATTATCAACTCTTCTGCTTTTAGGTCCACAAGAATAATGTACTGTAAGAATGCTCATCTGCAGCCCTTCAAACACATTATGTGTCATGTCCTTCTGCCTGATAGAATGAGCGTAGTGTATCTACTCCTACAGCATCTCCATCAACATCAACAACAGTAGCTGTTGTCGATAGAACGGGCCATCGTCAGTGAGTCAGCACCGAGTCATGTCAGTGGGCAGGTGAAAACAATCAGCCAGCCACACAGACAAAGGGCTGCAGGAGAAAGAGGTCAGAGAGCATAAATATCCTTTGAGAGGATGAGAGAAATGAATAGATTTGACAGAGTGTGGAGTGAGAGGGGCAGGGATGGCAAAACAGAGAAAAGGGTGGAATTAAAGAAGCTTTTCGTCAGTACAGTGGGTTTTTTGTTGTTTTTTTTTTTTAAATGGGGTGCTCGATGGAAGAGCTCCAGCCTTTTAGGAGAGAGGATAAAATTGACCATAATAAGATCATTAGAAGAGAAATGACTTCAAATCAAGAAATTCTGTGTCTTGTCTTCTCCAGTCTCTTTTACATTCAGCACTAATTATTCCTCATTTGCATCGCCTCTCTACTACGCAGCAGTGCCGCTGCTGAAGAGCCCCTCAAGAAGGAGAACATAGATTGAATACTGACAATTTCATTTTGTATGTTTATGCTGCACACTCTAATGCAGCAAGCAAGCAAGCACATCACTGAAACAAACATAAAACTTACAGATTTAGGCCTATTATAGACCTTATAATAGCTGGTGTTAGGACATTTGCAGTTTTTGTGTTGTTGTTGTGTGTTTTATGTATGACAAACCCAAACCCAAACTAGAAAGGCTGGCTCACTGGCTCATGCCAACCCAATATCCTAAGTCCGATAAGCCAATTTAAGCCTGCTATGCCCAGCTTTACTCCCTGGTGTCACACAGAGGCAAGCATATGCCTCACTCCCCCCTCCCCCCACCCCCCCCAACCACAACAAGCCAAGATACTGGTGCTGTGCAGTTACCCAGGGATGGAGGTTGAACGCTGGGGCTTCAATCCCAGAGCTGTCCCTTGGCTCCAAGGTTCCCCAGCCCACAGCTAGAAGCATCTTCAAAGGAGATGACTGCAGAGTTAAGCAGTTAAATCCCACGCTGCCACGGCCACACTCACAGCAGTGTCAGTAGCTGGATACCGGAGGCTGATGCTTAGCTTATTGCTGCTGTCAGGTGAAAACTTTACACTTCCAAAATGTCACATTTTCAGGATCTAAGAAAATCAGCATCATTTTGTGCCTCACATGCATGCTTGTTTGAAATAACTGAATTAATGTGAAAGGGCCTCAAAAGCTCAAAAGCATTTTCTCAATGAGCTTGTAATCCTTCCAATCCAATTGAAGTGATAACATGGAAATTCCTAAATTTGGAGTTACAGGGTTTTCACATAAGTACAGCATTATGTAACAACAATACAATGAGGCAGAGAGCTGGAGCGACAGCCCTGAGGGGCCTCAGCTGCATGCCAAACATAGCACTTTCCCTATCAGCCGCCCCCACTCCCCTGCCCCTAGCACTAACACACATGCCTCAGTCCATTCTCAACTGTACATAACTCCCATGCCTGTTAATTCCTGCTTCCAGACATTTGCTGTAGTTTTGATAGCGATAAGTGAGGTGGAAAAAATACAAGAAAAATATCATTTCTTTGGAAAAATACAAATGGTAGATTTTCCTCTATTACACTGTTGAAACGGTGTTTTTTTTTATCTGTATATAAGCTATGAAATTTGCCAAATCAAAAATTCCATCTTACGATATTGCCTGTATAACAGCTCCATCTACACTGACTAACAGAAAGTATAAAATAGTGCCCATTTATGAATACAGAAACAAATTTGTGTCAGCTTGCAATTCTTGAATTTAAAGGTTGGAAAAGTGCTTGATGGGTAAATTATGATGTTTGATACTGCTTCAGTAAGTCAACATTTTAGATCACCCGTCTCCCCCCCCACCGCCCCGTGTTAATAAACTAATTACTTGCTGATAATAATGCAGACACTTCTGTCCCGCTCCTACGCCCAGTGTGCTCTTTGTCCTCTCCATCTGCTTCCTGTCTCATCAGGTCCCTGTTGTCTGTATTTGCCTGTTAATGAGACAGAGTGACTGCATTTTCTCTCATAAATGCAGAATTATAGTCCATCAAGTTTTTAACTGTAGTTTTAAAGTGCATGATTTGGTGCAAGAATCTATGTAGCAATATTATTACATTAAAGTTTTCCTCCTAATGAGGAGAATTTGATTTGATTGTGTTATGCCAGTCTTAAAAACTGCTAAGCTACTGGAGAACTGCTGCTCTAAGATACACTTGACCTTCATAATGCTGGATATGTGACAAAAAGAAGGATTGAGAGAGTTGAAGTAAGCTACTCCAATGGAACTTCACAATTGAAATTAGTGTGGCTAATTAAATGCTACGCAGACTAACCTGTCTCCCAGTACAGACGCTGCAACACACCCCATTCTCTCTTCAACTCCAAATGGGCTCTCTCCCTCTTTCTGCCATCTTTCTCTTGTTTAGCCTTTGTCTTGGTTCATTATAAGCATTTCTTATCACCTCGACAGCAGAAAAGCCGTGGAGGACATTGGGATGTAGCCCTGGGCCCCCTGCAAGATGCTGCATCTTTCTGATGGCTCGGAAAGCATGAATTTACCTCTTTTCATAGACTGACAAGCACTGAATGCACCCTTCATAAACCATCTCATAAACCACCATATGATTATGTACAGACTGATGATGACAATAGCAACAGCTCAAAAAAAAAAGAGAGAGAATCAGTGACTGGAGGCATACGAAGAGTGAGATGGTGGATTTGCATGGAATTGAAGGTTTTGCCCTATGATCGATCCGGAAGCCAAAGGTATAATTTTGGTGTAATGGCTGTGTGAGGAGCGGAAAAAGGTGCTATTAGAGGATGGGCTGTCAGCAATGGAGAGAGAATATAGGATGGGGTAGTGTGTGTGTGTGTGTGTGTGCACGTGTGTGTGTGTGTGTGTGTGTGTGTGTGTGTGTGTGTGCGCGCTGCATCTAAGCTTAATTTAAGGCTGCTGATTGGACCTGACACTTTTGCCCTAGCCATCAAAAGGGTGCACTGCTCATCAGCTAAATGCTGTTGTGACAAAGCCATAATCACAATGATGCGCGAGGCTGCGATCTAAAAAAGAGGGACCTGAACTAACCTTTTGCCTCCTAACTTGCCTTTTCATTTTAAATCTGTGCAATATGAAATGACTGCACATTGGCAGATTCATCACTCATACAGTAGGAGGCTAGAAACGGCAGTGTGGGGTAGTTTTGGGTTGCTATGGCTCTTACTTTCCAGCAACTCCTCCTCCCTTTCCTCTTTCCTTCCTGTGTTCAGTTTATGCCCAGTCATTATTGCAGCTAATCAGTTTAATTTGGGCAGTGAGGCTGACGTGTTGATGAGGATGGAGAGGTGCTGGATGATCCCCCCTGGGCACTATTGATGGCTCGCCATCACACACACCATTAATGGGGGTCCAGATAGACAGCTGGGATGCACACTCTGGCACCTCCAGATGCTACCACTGTGTGTTTGTGTGTATACTGTGTACACTGGCTTATGCGTTTGCATGCATATCTAATCTGTTTGTCTATGGAGAGCCCACTTCCACCCCTTCTCGCCTCTGCTCCACTAGCCTCTCTAACTCAATGGGTTTTCTCAAGTAATGATTTCGTTAATCACTTTTTCTGATGATGTGCCTGAGCTTTTGTATACATATTGAGCTAAAGTGTATCTGCTGGTGTAGTGGCTGGTAAGAATGCAGTCTTTTGTCATTTTAGCACAGATAAAATGATGATTATTGAATCAGCTTTATTGGCCAAGTATATTTACGCATACAAGGAATTCGACTCCGGTTTCTAGTGGCTCTCAACGTGCTTACACACAACAATGTTCAGGAGATAGAGACAGAGATGCGTATTTATGACTATCATGTATAAGCAAGTAGGTGGGAAAAAATAGATATATACATATAGAGACAACATACAATGTCTATACACAGGTGAAAAAGTTTCTGTAGATTTTAAATAAGGATGCAAGTAGTGCAAAGGTGTGTAATGGTGCAATATTGAATGTGTAATGTAATGAGTTACTTTATATACATATAGTAAGTGGTTATGTACAGTATATGCATGTAGACAGGTTTGTGTACAGTATATACAGACGTGATTATTGCATCAGCATTCAACAACAACAGCTCCCACGAGGCTCAACGGTGTGCCAATAGTAGAAAGGAGGCTACCTGAGAGAGCAGGCAGGATTTAATTAAGACATGTGCACAAAATGCATTTCTGTGTGTGTGTTTCACATCTAGCCTGTGAGGCACTCAGGTGTCTGGTTTGAATATAGCCCTGCATGCAGCCATGTTAAAGCAGGCCCAGGAACAGGTGCAGGCTCACTGTATGGGTTTAGGAGCCGCTGCCTTCCTGCCCACCTGACAGTGCTTATTTGTTGATATCCACTTCAGTGTGTTGGTATGGTTCAAGGCCATTCCATATGGATTTCATTACCATGGAAATCCAAGGGATACAGACATCTCCCTCCCTTTGTCTGTCTTTCTAAAGCCACTATTGTCCCAGCTCATCAGCAGCTGGAAAATCCCAATGATGATATTCTGATTGGGCTCTGCAGTGCTCACAACTTGATATAAATTAATGAAACACTGATCTGACTGCATGTATCTCCCTCTCACCCTTCTCCCATCTTTGTTTTTCATCATTTCTTTTCATCAGCTCCTGTTTGGGGATTGTGTTTGATTTTATCATTTACCCACCTTTGTCTCTCTATCTGCCTGTAGCTGTCTCTTTTTCTGTGCGTGTGTATTCGGAGCATTAGAGCTTCTGCTACAGGACTCATTACAAACGCAAAAACCCTCTGTGAGACTGTAAGCCTTCACTGAGGTGTGTGTGTGTGTCTACACAGAAGTGAGATGTTGTTGTCCCCTCAGTCCCCCTTTCTCTCTCTTTCTCTCTCTTTCTCTCTCTGTCTTTCTCGCTCTTCTTTTTCTGTTTCCACCAGAGAAGCGAAGCATAAGATCCCGTCTCATCAGAGTGTGCCATGGGGGCCACATTTTGTTTATTAACTCAAATTTCACAGAGTTTAAGTGACAGTAAGGAACAGCGACTGTGTTGGGGGAAGGAAATGCTTAATAATTAGGAAATTAAATGCTTGAAGAGGCTGTATTGCGACAAGCCGCCTCTAGCTAATTTCATCTCTTATTCAGCTCCCTGTCTGCCTCACTTCCCAAGTCCTGCAATCACAAACTGCCTTGGCTCAGCTCTGCACTAGCAGCAGCCCATTAACTACACCAGATTACAAGATCAAATCAGCCCTAAACCCTGTTAACACAACTTTCAGGCCCTGAAACGGATATTCTGCAATGGCTTTACATCACCAATTATATGGAAATTGAAGAACAACGGGGGTCCTGGCTCTTTTTTGCAAGGTTGAGTCTGATGTGCACTGAAGACCAAAGATCATATCTTCTGTATTTACTTCTTGATCTCTTGATCTGTTTGTCTTGATCTGCTGCAGATTATTTTGGAAAAATATTCTTGCAGTGAGTGTCCTGTTGTCCTGAATGACATTTGCATACATTTGGTGTGGTTCAAAGATGTGGACTAAAGCTAAGAAAAGTCTATGTACTGAACCCTTTTGTTTCCTTTCAGCACACTATCAGTTATATTGTGTGTTCAAGAGCCATATTAATGTGGTACCTTTTTTCTGATTTTTGAATTTTCTTTTCCACACTGACCTGGCCCTGGCCTTTAAATCAGATGAGGAGGTGTACATGTGCACCCATGATTGTTGGCATTTGTGCATTTGAACCCTGCTGCATGTGTAAGGACATGTTTCAAGAACAACAGCGTGGAGGTGTTTTGTGTAGTGGCAGGTGATGTAACTGCCTGACTAGACAGAAAGAACATTTTACAGCACAAATTCTTTTGGAACATTTAATATTAAACCAATAACTTTTGTGTTTCTGGTAAGTTCTTCAATATTATATAGCTCTGTACATACATCCATGTTATCAATACCCTTGAAAAATTGCATTTAAGGTGGAGTCTTATTTCATTTCTTTAAAAAAACAAGCAAGAGAGTCTCCCACTGGGATGAGGTAATCCTCCTCCTCTCCAATGAAAATCAGTTTGATTAAAAGCTCTTGAGGTGCTGTATCTGCCAGCTAGTTACTGAAAAGAGCTGAGAACTAGTGAGAGTGAATGCCTTGTGATGATGGGATTTTTGTGAATTATAGCATATTGTGTTTTGTCAGTGTCTTTGCAGTGAATCAAAGGTGGGGTTGTATAAGGCCGGTTGTCAGGGACAGATTGAGAGGCTGAGACTTACAGCTTTAGGAGGAGTTTGTTCTTAAAGCCCCAAGGATTAGTAATGGTCTGCCTGGGCTAAATGAAGCCAGACCTACTGACTAATTAGAAGTTAGCCTGATTGCACTACTTCAGTTTTACCCCCATTAGCAATGCAGCACATTATATAGTGATCTATTACAGGTGCCATTAAGGTGCCCCTGAAGAGCTGGCTAGATGTATTTTCCTCTGCAGAATTTGTGTTGCAAAAGTGAAAAAGTATTGTATAATTACCTTAATCATGGTTTTTTTGGGTTCTGTTTGTTAGTTAGAATGAAAGGTTAATGTTTTTAGATTTCAGTTAAACCCTGTGGAAAGTTATGGAACAAGTGATTAATGGATTTAAAAAAATTATCCATTGTCCAGATGTTTAGTTTTATACAAATACAATATTGAGAATCTGACTGGATAAAATGTAATTTTTGTATTGCAGTTCTTTTTGGCGGGGAGCTTTACTGGTGCACGCTTTACATTGTGTATTTTATTTATAATTGCATAAATGGAGGCAGGAATGGAAGTCAGTTATAGTCACATGCTCCATACAACCTCCAATCATGTATGTCCACGTCATACTTCTATCAATAGGCAGTTTATATAAACAGTTCTTCCCTCGCTGCTTCATGCCTGTTTCAGTTGGTCGTGAATTGTTAATGTTTCTTTTTTCTTTTTAATGTGTTCATGTTCATAAAATGTTGTGTATCTCAGGCTCTGCCGCAGAGGGTTGTGAACTCAAGGACAGTCTGTGTCAAGCTTGCTCAGATTTGTTCCCGAGCATCACATGAGCATAGCCACGCCGCCAAGCTAGAATGCATGTATCAATAAATGGTTAAAATCTTGACGTGAATGTCCTGACTTAATTACATTATACAGTCATTTATAATGTGTGTCTGTGTCTAGGTCTGGACTTCCATGAGGACCTGCATCGCATTGGCGCAAAGGAAGGTCTGAAAGGCCGCAAACTGCAGAAGGCCATGGAGAGCTACGCTTGGAACATCACTGTGCTCAAGGTCAGATGGTCTGAAAGACACTTGGCATGTGGCCTTCAACACAACAAACAGCCCCATAATTGCACTATTACCTCCAGTGTGTATTACGCACTGGCCAATCATTGGTTGATGTTCAGATTTGAGATTATATTTGAGACTATAACCAGCTGGATAAACAATCCCAACCCTGTTGCCAAGATTAGTCTACATGGTATCTTAAAGGGAAACTTCGGTACGTCCACTAAAAGTGCTTGTTTTTGCCACTGACAGACTCAGATTGTTGTTACAAGTGTCTGACAACATTATGGAAAGGACCCTACAGAGAAATAAAAAGTTTTTTTTTACCTTTCGCTAAATCCGAACTGTTTGTTATTGTGTCTAACCAAGTCTCGCTCAAGGAGAAGTCTCGTTCTGAAATCTCGCGAGGGTCGAGTTGTTTCAGGAAGACAGCTAAATATTCAGCCATGACTTAGAAAATCTTTTAAATAACACTGAGCTACGCTCTTCTCTCCAACTCTCACTCACGTTTCCTCTGTTGTCTTCTGGTCACCTCTCGCGACATTTCGGAACGAGACTTCTCCTTGAGCGAGTCTTGGTTAGACACAATAACAAATGAACTGGATCAAGTGAAAGGTAAAGAAAAACATTTTATTCCTCTGTAGGGTCCTTTCCGTAATGTTGGTAGACACTTATAATAACAATCTGAGCCTGTCAGTGACAAAAACAAGCACTTTTAGTGGACGCACATTGACAGGACACTACTGCCCCAAAGGATTACGTTGCAGCCTGTTTCGCGGCTGCCGGCTGCAGCGCCCTCACTCAATACTGGACCAATTTAAAAAAATTGTTGTCCCCATTAGTCACTTAGACACGGAAAAATGGGAAAAGAGGGTCCAGTTTTCCTTTAAGAAAGTTCTCTGGGCTAATTATATTTACCTCTTCTCTAATCCCTTAATCTCTTAATTAGATACTGTTGATTCAAAGAACTGTTTTATTTATTTGCTCATGTAACTATCTTAAGATGACATGATAGGATTGCTTACACTTGTTTGTAGACACATACATGCTGCCCTATTATTCTTTATAAGTGGATGTAGGGCCCCTTGGACATGTCTTGAAGATGATGCTCAGCAAAATGCATTCTTGTTTCTGCCTGCCCCATGACACAGGAGATAAGTCTGCCCAATGCCCTCATCTCATTGCCTCTATGAATACTGGCGGTAATACCAGCACTGATAAAACACCACATGCTGTTCAGACTGCGCACTGCACAGTGGGCCTGTTTGGCTAAGTAAGGACAGAGCAGCCAGGATATTTTTATCTCATCTCATCACCCTGAAATCATTTAGTATTGAGTGAAGAAGCTCCCTTGGCTGAGCTTTTTGCTTAAGTGCCAGGATAGGTAGGTAATTGCTTGATTCTTTTTTGCCTTCCCATGTCTGCCTTATCAGATGGGAAACACCAAAAATGAATGATGTTTAGGGCAGCAACTAACAATTACTGTCATTAAGGAATAATCTAACTCATTAATAGTTTAGTCTATAATGTCAGAAAATTGTGAAAAATACCCATTACAATTTCCATTCAGATTGCTTTTTTGTGCAACTAACTGTCCAAAATTTTAAAAAGAAACCAGCAACTAATGGAAGAAACAGAAAATCCTTATATTTAAGTAGCTGGAAACGGCAAATGTTTCGCATTTTTGGTTGATAAATGACTTAAATGATTAATTGATTATTAAAACGGTTTCCAATAAAATTGTACTGGCCATAGCATTAGTAGATCCTTGTTAAAAGTATTTGTGTTGTTTTCCTTGCACCACTACGACAGCAGTGTGTGCAACAGCCAGATTTATCTTAGTTAAGCTTCATTGCACTATCTGGATGGGGAAAGGCATGTGCATAAGTAGCATAACAGGTGGACCTAATTCCTGTCTCACCCTCCCTCCCCCTGCACCAATCACCCCTAAACCCACCAAACTCCTCTCATCCCTCACACTTCCCTCTTTCATCTGCTTCATCTTTCCCAATACTTTAATTTCTTTGATGAGCCACATTCTCAACATGAAAGGATCTTGGCGTGACTCCTCCTCCTCCTCCCCTTCTTCCACCCATTCCTCAGTTATAATCTCTCTCATACTGAACATTTGGTGAGAGGCTGGTGTCGATTTGCAGAGGCTGGCAGCCATGCCCAGTTATTTCACCTGACAACCTCACCATATCCTCAGCAGGGCTGGAAAGACTCGCTGATAGATAGTAGGGAGCTGCAAGGAAGTGAGAGAGAAAGCCGTTGCTCTGTCTCTCACTCTCCGTTTCCCACTCTCTCCACCCTCACTTTGACGGTTATTGTCAGATCAGAGCTGTCATGGTGAATAACGTATTTACCCATTTCTACCAGTGATACCGCCCTGTCATTCATCATACCTCCCTGTCAAAAGAAAACCAAAATCAGAGAGACAGAAAGAGAGGCTTTGAAGCAAACGTCAAGCATAATGAAATCCTTTTTAAGAAGAGTAACCAGCTCCAAAAACATGTTGCTTTTTCTTTCCTCCCAAATCACTCACCATTGTAGTTTCTACAGTAATTAACTGCTGTTTGAGGCATTTAATCACATAACTAATTCAGTTC
Source organism: Scomberomorus guttatus (assembly GCA_038419695.1). NCBI lineage: Eukaryota > Metazoa > Chordata > Actinopteri > Scombriformes > Scombridae > Scomberomorus > Scomberomorus guttatus. The sequence goes on from CM076459.1 coordinate 4,097,351, forward strand.
CTGCTAAAGTATCTCAGATTTTGGCAATAGGTGGCCATCAGTTGCAACTCTGCCCCTTCTTTGTCGTATCAACTCTCATTTTGTGCTGATTTTCTCCAGAACTCAAATATTTGTATTGTTCTGTACAGTTGATGGCGCAAAAAGAAACACACTGAATTCATAAATGATAGTTCAGATGGAGATACATCACTCTCAGTCCTGCTCTCACATACCATCTGCATCTATAACCTTAAAATAATACACTCAAGGCATGTTATTGACTGCCGGAGTTCTATTAAGGGGATGGACTGATTTTGACAAGAAAAGAGTAGATTAAGATTGAATTTAATTAGGATATAGTGGTGGGATTTGGTGGCTGTCCTTGCTTGGGCTTAGCCCCCTGTGGATAGGTTTAGGCCAGCTGCAGGGGTGAATGCACCCGAATAACAGTGCATCGTGATTTGGTTCTGGTAGCACAAGACAAGCTTCTCGCTGTCTTATTTTATGCCTGGTGAGTCATGACTTACATAATTTGTGTTCTTCAAATATATGACTTATTCATGCCTATGGTTTGCGTGCTCAAGTGGCTCAGGTAAAAGGCCACTTGCAGCATATAAACATCATTGGAGTCAAAAGATTTGCATTGTGTGCAGGGCAGCACCTTTACTCATCCTGCAATATGTCAGACTGCTATGTCTTGCCTTGTGGCATTGAGAACTTTATCCATTTTACCATTTACACTTCAGTCTGGTGCAGAATGGGTCAGCCGGCGACTATTCTTTGGGATTAGCCCAATGAGCTGTCACAGCAGGTCAGACTGAGTCCAGACTGTTCAGTGGGAGGAAGGAAAAATATGCAAATTCACAGTTGAGAGGGCAACTGCTTTCAACTTGCTAGGAACAGATGTTGGGGGAATGGTGGTGTAAAGAAAGTGTTGGAGCTGACATGCTGGAAGAGAGGGGCTTGTGGCAAGACTGGGTGGCCTGAAGGGAAGAGTCAAGGATTTAAAGACTGCAGAAGTGAAGACAGGTTGTAAAAGCATGCGGTCAAATTTTCGTTTTTTCCTTTCTTCTTTTGGCCAGTTCTAATAATGTAATCACCTCTCACACACAGAAAATACCGACTCTACCACATCTCCACATGGCAGAGAGCTAGCTTAAGGAGGCAGGCAGCCATGGCAGTGGCCCAGATTGACTTGACAGTGCTGTATAACAGGATGCCCGCTCTGACCACTTCCTCCACATATGGCAGGGATTCTTCTCTGGGGTGCTCCCACATAACAAGCAAAAATGTAGTATAACATTATCACCATATGACAGCACTATTCACCAGCTGAGAACAGTTTGAAGGGCTGGCTAGCAACCAAAGGCCTCCAGTCAGTGGCTTCACACTGCCCCCTTCTGTATCTTATTAGCTAATGCACATTTTTTTTCTATACTACTTTACCTGATTTATTAACCAGGTAAAGGTACTTTTGGGATTAAAATATATTTTTTAAAAGCGATCAGGCCTGGTGTTATCTACTGCACGTAGACTTTAAGTTAAAATGGATATTAAAGACATTTCTTGCTATTTTTGTTGCCTTAAAATCTGATGTTCGTATGTGCTGTACATGAAGTTGTCTCTCTTTCTCTCTCCTTATTGCTGTCTCTCCCTCTCTGTCTCAATCTCAGGGCCAGGCAGACCTGCTGAAGCACGCTAAGAGTGAGGCACTGGACACTCTTCGCCAGATCCACTGTGCAGCTCAGTCCTGTGGCCTCAGTAAGAACGGAGAGGCGTCTCCTCAGCTCCAGCATCATCCTCACCAACAGCCACAGCAGTTCCACATCCAGCAACAGCCTCAGGCCAAGGCCCAACCCCAGCCTCCACCACTGCACCAGTCACAAACTCAGTCCCAATCCCAGACCGTGCCTCAGGCTTATCTCCATCCCCAACCCCAGCCACATCCCCAGCTACCAGCTCTCCCTCTGGTTCAAACTGTTTCAAAGCCACCGGCCTATCCTCAACCCCCACCCCTACCCCAGCCCCAGTTTCAGTTCCAGACTCAGCAGCAGAGGGCAGCAGGACCTCTAGACTCCATCCCTGAGAAAGAGATGGTCAGTAATGATCCTGCAGGATCCTGCTGACCTGCAGCCTGTGCCCACAGAGAATCCTACCCAAAGAGAGACAGAGAGAGTGAGATAGTGATGGAGTGCGATAAGCAGAAGGATGTAGAAGATAAGACGGAGGCGGCAAGCAGTGCCAGTAAGGAAAGAGAGATGGAGGAAGTAATGGAGAGAGTTAAAGAGATGATGATGGTGAGGAAGACTCGTCGCGTTAGAAGTGAGACACAAGTCTGAAGGGAGGTTTTAGGGTTTGAGCTGGCCAGAGGGCTGAAGGAGAAAAGACAGAGAGACCTCACACTTCATTCACACATTTTTAAACAGGATGGAAAACCGGGAAGACAATGTTTATTTTTCTCCATTGTAAATTTGGAATAAACTTCCATCTGAGCCAGAAGGTTTAGGTCTCTTCTGTCTTTTATAATCTCTGGCTCTCTGTTGTGAAAAGTAAAAAGGGTAACAGTTGGTATCAAACGTCTTGTCTGGACCAGGAATGCGTTCAGTAGTTGGATCAGTGAGTTACATATCCCTGTCTCTCTCTGGGCAGTGCTAGTTACATGCCCCTACACTATGTACTCTAGCTCTGTGGGTACAGGCTTTACCATACATCGGCATTTTCTGCCACAAATTTGCCTTTTCATTTCCAGAGACTCCTCGGCATGTCTTTGTGCTTTTATTTCCTCATTCTAACGCTTTTCCTCTTCCATCTTAGACATATCTTAAAGCTACGTAAGTGCAAACCATCACTCCTTTCAATAAAGAGGATGCCGTTTTTAATTTTAAGTGCACAAAGTAGAGCAGCTCAGCTAGGCTGAGCTCTGTAGGAGTTCATAGATGACCATTTCAGAACAAACCAGAGAGCTGTAGAGTTAAAATAGATAAAACAAGCTGCAGCTGTTGATGTGTTCAGTCACACTGATGCTCCTGCGTCGCTTGCTGGTGTCACCCTCCATCGGGCCCCGCACATCTCCAGTGTCATTCCCTAGGATTTCATTTCTTCAGCATTTCTGGACTCTCCCCGCAGGGTCTCCTTGTCTCCTCCCAAGGGGCTGTGTGTGTGATGTTATGTGAGTTGGTGTTTTGGTCCCCAGGGGGGAGCTAGCCCATGTCCTTGAGTGGCGGAGCTGACCAGCCAATCACAACTGGAATATTTGACTTTGCCTGTTAGAGGCCAAAGGTCAACAGGAACATGGTACTGCTAACAATAAAAATACAAAATAAAGTTAATATAGATGTAAAGTGTATGTAAAATGTATGAAGGGAACATATATTGCTATAATAATTCTTGCAGACACAGACATTATAATTGATATTATAATTGTTGTTAGTTCTATTGATATTCTGATTCTTTTTTAACATTACTTCCACATATACAGTGATTTGACACCTGTTGTTCTGTGGAGCAGATCAGGACAACCAGTGAATGTGGGACTGGGAAGAGTGGTTATCGCGCTACAACATGAAGGTCAAACAATAACCTGACATGTGTTTCACTGCAAAGTGAGTGTGGATTCTGTAAGAGCTCCTTTAAGTGGCCCATTAAAACTGGCTTCATTGTTTATCCTGTCCATGTACAGTATTTCACAGGAATGTTAAATATGCATTTTCTTGGCAATTAGAGATGAATTCCAACAATGACTGATATTTTGTTGAAAATGTTTCAGTTGTGCAGGGTTCTGAGAACGTCCATGAGTGATTTTTTATTTTTTTTTTTTTTGGTTGCATTCATAAATGCATCGCTAGCTCTTCAAGCAAGCAGGTAAAACTTTATTTACATAGCACATTTCATTTCAGGTGGAAGCACAATGTGCTTCATAGAGCGTGAGCTACAACGGAAGTTGCAGCCACAAAAACTATGTGGATCGTCTACAAGATAAAACATTCAAAACATGCTATTGATAACATGATAATGCATTCAAAACTCAAAGCATTTTGAAAGCAGCTTTCACAATGAAACAAAAGCAATCAATAAAGCTTTTAGAAAGCTTTATTGATTGCTGATTCTTACCATTAAGAATGAGTGTGTCTAAATAAAGCAATGCTTCCTGTTGTCCATGAGGTGGCAACAAATATTAAGTAAAAGGCTGTAAGGATGAAAAGATGAAAACAACAATCTGAAAGTTATTCATTGCTTTGAGGTGTTGCAGAACCTGTGATATTTAACTTTTTATGTTTCCTTTTGAGAGTGCCAGTATTCTACAGTTTATGAAGTAGATCATGTGGGACCAGGATGTAGCAAGGAGTTAAGGGCAATTGCGTAAGGCCTCTACTTTTTCAATCAAAATAATAATAATAACTGGAAGTTTTTGGACTCTTTTCAGCAGTGGACATCCCACTAGTGAAAAATCTGTGTAGGAGCAAGACAACGCTGTTACTTTTTGGTGTGTCAGTATAGCACCTTTTGTATTGAAGAATAAAGCCCATAGAACCTAATTAGCATGACTTTTGAATGAGCTCGTCATTAGAACTGATAAAGGGCATCTATTTTCTTACTTTAGAACTCATTGGACCCATTAGCTAAATGACTTCTGTTCCTCACCACTCATCATAATGGTATGTCTTAATAAACCATTGGCATGCAGCCACAAAGACATACCTGTAGTTCATTAAAGGTCCAGAGAAGTGCCTTGGAGATGATCTGCCACCGAAGACTAATTAATGGCAGCTAGCATGACATCAATCCGTCAAATGAGCAAGGAGCAGAAACAAGAGAGTTGGTGATTTTATGGCATGTTTGTGGTTGGCCTGTATGACGTCCACACGGTGCGGACAACACAAAGCAATATAAAAGACACTTATCCTTCGCCTGGGGAGATAAGAAGATCAGATGACTCCTTCTCACACAAGCCAAAAGATGACATGGTTCCCCACCACCTTCCAGAAAGCTGCTGGGATGGACACGCCTAACAGGGTAAGGCAGTTTAAGTTTGATCTTTTATTTGGAATTAAAATGAGCAATTTGTTTAACATTGAAAGTTTGTGGTTTTAAAGGTTGCTTAAGGGCCGTCATGCAGCTCGTCATTCAAGTGTTTGTCTTCCCACTTTTTATTTCTGTTTCTTTTCTTCATTCGGTGATTTATTTTTGTCCTCTCAAGTGTGTTGTTGGGTTTTGTTGTAATTTGTTGTAAATTTTAAAGTGTGTTATGAATTTTTACAAGTGGGTATTTTTTGTCTGACCATGTCACTGAGATCATAAGGTGCTTTGTGACCTGGAAAAACATTTCGTTTGAGGTTTCTGGCTCAAATTAAGTACGTAGGATCCATCTGTGGGCAGGCACGCTTAAAAAAAAAAAAAAAACTTGAACAGATGGCTTTCCCAGTTCAGGCAATCAATATATAAACCCAAAAAACATCATTTTAAAAAGCTGAAACACTTACTGAGTTGTGATCAATCCTGAAGTGATGGGTAATCAACGTATTTCCAGAATATTACCTATTTCAATTTTTCATTTTCTGTAATGTTCATTTTCTATTTAGTTTGTGTTAATGTGTTTTGTACATGCATTTCATTATACAAGCATGTCCAAGGACAAGAGTGGCAAATTAGCTCAGGCTATAAATGCTATATGTGCCAATCCAGTGAATCTGTCCCTCTTTAAAATAATCATTTGTTTTGGATTCAGGCAAATTGCTTTTGAATGACTATATCCATATAATCACCAAGGGTTACACGTTTTCAATGATATGATCCGTACAAAATAAATGCAAGGTCCTTGATTGGGGTGTTTTTGTAAAATAACTGAGGTTTTATTATGCATATGTAGAATAAATATCAGTGTTGCATCGTTGGAGATTTAGTGATTTATATCCATTATGTATGGATAAGTAGTCGGTTATGGTGATACTGTTTGTATCCTTGATTAAAGGTTATGGTTTTATTATTTACATATAGATTAAATGTCAGCATCATCTTGTTGCAGATTCAGTGACTTATATTTACTATACATAGATAAAAGTTTGTCTTTTCATCCTTGATTCAGTTGAATTAATATTAAACATGCATTTTTTCAGATCTAAAAAATATTACTCAATAATAGCCATATTTCAAAGACAAGTGGAAAAATAATTATAATAAGATAAATTCACATTTTGTTTCTGTTAGTCTCCCAGATCTGCTATTCTGGTAATTGTACCAGCTCTTGTGGATGTTAACGACTCTTTTCTGCCCAGTAGAAAGTCCTGGTGCTGGTCTTGATGTTGCTGCTGTCTCAGCTGGCCTGTGATGCTCACAGTGTGTCTGAGTGCTGCAGACAACCATCTCGCTCCTGTCGCCTCTACGTGTTGCTGTGTCGCTCTGGCAGCAAGGTCTTGGGCGGATCTCTCACGGGAGACGCCTCAGCTGGCATTCTCACTCTGGGTAAACGCAAAGAAGACGAGCACCGCTTACATAGTCGACTCCACCAGCTCCTCCAAGGCTCCAGGAACCAAGCAGCAGGAATCCTGACTATGGGGAAGAGGACTGAAGAGAGGGCTGGAGAGCAGTACATGGACTGGATGGCTCAGTCAGGAACCACCATCACAACACCACTACCTGTTTGAAGTACCTCATGGTTTAAGTACACTGGGACTCCTTTAAAATGTAGGTAGAAAAATCACACTTATCTGGTGATTGTTACTTCACAAAATTTCTTGCTCATGTGGAGACAATTTAGTGATTTTCTTTCAATTGTGCCTGTTTGAATGTGATATAAGGTGCATTTGTCTGTGAGACAGAAATTTTGGGAAAATGTGTAATATTGTACATAATGTGTAAAAGGTCTGGTGGTGTAATAAAAAAGCATAAAGCTGACAACATGCCTTTAGTCATTCATGGGGTTTCCTACTGTAGGGTCAAAACTAAAGATCTTCTATAGTTTTTCTTCTCTTACTATGATAGTATCCTATAAATAATCCATCCATCTAACAAAAAGGCTGTGATTCAAACAATTTAAAGCAGTAGGTGTGTATATAGCCACCAGAAACATGGACAGAGTGTTTTCAGTGGGCTCCTCTTTCAAACATTGTTTGTATAGAAATTAATATTCTTACTGCAGCTAAGACAAAACTGAAACATGAAAAGGAATAACTTCATAAAGGAGGAGAATGCAGATTATTTTATCCTTAATATCTTCTTCATTCAAACAGAATTACGCTGAATCAAAGCCCAGTCTTTCACAGCTCATGTCAAGAGTTCAGTTCAGTTAGTTTTAATATGACCTACATAAAGGGATCCATCACAGTGTGGGAATAAATTGCACCAAAAGATGGTGCTGATGGTAAAAAGTGAGGGTGACACAGAAAACAGCCTGCTTACTGAATGATGTAATTTTTTTAAATAGGAAACTTCATGCATCTTTAATAAAATTGTACCATCACTTCTGTTTATTTTGATTGACATGTGAGCCGAAATGTTTGGGTTTGATGCTGCCCCTCTTTGAGACTTGCTTCTGTCCCTCTGGCCTCTGCTGTACAATGTGTTTTTTAGGGTGTTTTTATAATGCTAAAAGATATTTGGATTTGTTCACATTCTAAAGTAAATGGACACAATATTCTGATCATTTTAACCCTCATCCTACCGACATATTTAACATACAAGGACTGCCGACTGGGGACCCCAAGAATAAACTACTGTAAGAAAAAACCATCATAGCAAAATGTTCTTCTCAAAGAATTATTAGTTATGTAATTAATGTAATCTGAAAAGAAAAAAACATCCATTATTTTAGAAATGTTACAGTTAATTTGCATATTGTATAAAATAATTTTCTTGCAGCTTTTATTCCAAGTACAATCTTTCCACAAAGCCTTCAAAATGACTGACAAAGTGCCCCTAACCCCCTCTGATAGTGTGTGATACTTTAAATTAGGATCCATGGCAAACATGAACTCAATAAATAGTTCTATCTATGAAAACTGCATAGGCAGAATTAGGTGCTTTGACTGGGGTCAAAACTAAAAATACACTGGTATTTTTAAGCACTAATTAAAACAGAAACAGTGATATGAAGTCACTGGGCACAGATTGGAATAATAGAATAAAGCACCTGTGAGATATGACAAAAAGTATACCTCGGGGGTTCTGCAGCATTAAGGTTAAAAGCGGATCTTTACATAATCCTTGTGAAGACAGAAACCATTTTATTTTACACAATCCTGATTGCAATTGCAGTGAAAACAACCAAGTGAAAGCTGTCTGATTGGTTACTCAGTAGGCATCTAAAACTAGTCCACAAATTTGATAGATTGCAGAGTAAAACCACGCACACACACACAAATGAAGGACACACTCAAAAAAGACTGCTGCTCAGTAACATGGTACAACATGCACTTTGAATCAAGCTGAATCTGTAATTTTCCCAAAACCATTAGATTAGCGCTCATGTAGGCTTTGTAGATGCTGTAATTCTAACAAAATAATGACTCATTCTTGTGCGGACCAATTAATAACAAAACTAAAATACCTTTAATATGAAAACTAACATTGATTGTAATAGGCTGTGTTTTTGATCCTGCCGTGGAAGAGAAAAAAAAAATCTAATAACCTATGTATTAATGAAATGTCAGGTCTCACTGGATGTGCGGTCGTGCACAACAGTTTCACACGAAGCCTGGAAGAAAGTGGTAATTTGCAAGGATGCTATACAAAGAGCCAGTGTGTGTGGTTATTTAGAAATGCCATCAATGTGTTGTGTGTGTACGTGTAGGCTTACTTTATACTGTCTGTGTTATAGCATCTGTGTGTGGGAGTGTTTGTTTAGGTAACAAAGAACATATGATATAGACATGGTGATACATACATCACAGAACAGAGGCAGGCTAATAAATACTCCAAGTAGCTCAAGTGCTGCAATGTCCTTGAGCCAGACAGTGAATCACGACCCAGTGTTCAACCTGACCTCTGACCTCCATGTGTCCATACTTATCGGACACGTTGTTCTCTATTGCAGAATATTCACAACAACCAACATGTGCTGAGGCTCTCTTTTCTCTCTCTCTATATATATATTCTTCTGAATATTCACTCTCTATACAATTGATATAAATTGTACACAATGCAATACAATTTGGAGAAAGCAGCCTGAGCAGCAGAGCAGCATCGTGTACATCCCAATAGAGAGTTTCAGAAAAGGTGCAGAGGAAGATAGAGAGTGAGGGAGAAAGAGAGCGCATAAAGAAAGTAAGTGATTTGCAATAACTTCTCTGGGGAGTGAGAAGTAGAAGGACACATTTTGTATGAGAAACAGAGAGAAGGCAAGAGAGAAAACTAATAAATCCACAGTGTGCAGGAAGGGGATGGTTCAGGCTTTTGTATGAGAGACAGAGGGAGGGAGAGAGAGAAAGGCAGGGGACTCTGAGATGGCAGGAAGCACGGTGAGTGGAGTTAGACTGCGTGAAGAGAAGCTGAGGATTCACTGTGATATTGGAGCAGTGCTGAGAGCAGAGGGATGCGCATCTAAACCTGAAAGCTCTCGACTCAGTACTGAGAGAGCAGCTTTAAAGAACTGCGACACCTGCGAGCTCTCTTTCCGAAGAACAAATTAGTTTTCTCTGTGATACAAGTCAGTGGTTTCCTCTCAACAACATAGAATAGACACAACTTGCACTCCATTTGCACCTTGTTGAAGAGTTAGGAGAGGCACCGTGGTTCTCTTTCAGGTCCTCTTTGGGGAATGGTGACGAACCACTGGAAACTGCTGTCTGAGAGCCTGTAACCGTCTCCTATTGTAGAGCAAAATGCCTGTGATGAAGGGCCTCCTCGCCCCACAAAACACCTTCTTGGACACCATTGCAAACCACTTTGATGGCACACGTAAGTATATTTTTGAGAAGAGATTTCCATTATAGTCCATGATGCTAATTGGTGTTTTTAACACTCAAAATTTCTGCAAAACCTGGTTTGAATATGCTCTCTAAGACTGCCTTCATGCCACTGTACATGAATAACACACACATGTCAGTGGTTTTGTGTCCAAACCTTTGATTGGTACTGTACATTGTGTACATATGGTGGTGTACACCTTCAGACTGTCTGTACTGGGTCTTTGTGCATACTGTATCATCACTATACTGAAGCCAGTGTTTCAAACTTTTTCTCCAGAGACCCAAATATTTAAATTACAATTGTGTCGCCAGTAAAAAGGTTTGTCTCAGTTTTGAGGCTGCAACTCCACCAGCTAACTTCAGCTTTTAGAATTTTTTGCCTTTGGCGTTTCTGTAACCCAGTTTTGGATTGTGACTGGCACTGAAGAACACTGCTGTAGACAAATGTGTCCAACAGTAGTGAGCTCAAATTATAAGACTCCAAGTTATGACCATGGAGACGGACAGTGCAGTCGAGGATGATGTATTAGAACTGAAGAGCCACTTGTTGAGCCGTGGTGCTGCTTATAGATGCAGGTTGTCAATGTATTTCAGAACAGAAAAAAATATTAAATTCAAACCATCAACAGGAAATTAGTCTTTCCTCCAATCTTAAATCTAACAAACAATTAATAATGTATCCTCACACTTGCGTGGGGATGTAAGTTTTCAGTAAGTTGTTTCTCTCATATCGTCATTAATATCAACCTCTTTAATATTCAGGGCTATATATATGTTTTCATGGCAAGAGAAAGACATGTTGATATGTTGGTATTTTCCTGACCCTGATGTTTGTTTTGCACATCCTGTCGGTGTGCCCAGCGTAGGGCACATGGTGTAAGGAGGACAGGTGCCAGGAGAGGTGCAACAAAATGGGACTTCCATGCAAATGAGCTACATGAGATTCATATTTTTTGCTTCAAATATTTTTATTAGAAGCATTTGTGCAAAAATCTTGACATTTATACAGAATAGAGAACTGCTTCATTTTTTACACTACTTGCTGAGGGATTCATATTTCGGTGATAATTGGTTATTTAATGCTGCCGAGAATAGACGTGTCAAGATCATTGTTGTTTCGGCAAAGTGTAAATGTGCAATTACAGAATAAAGCTAAATAATATGAAAAAAACTTGTAATTAAACACTCGACAACTGCAAGACATTTTAGACCTAAAGAAATATAGCTTATTCTCATTATGATTCTCATAGATCTACTATAAAATGTAACACAATTTTACTTTTATTCTTACTTACTTCTTAGCCTCACTTACTTTATTTTAACAGTTATTATATGCAAAGTAATGTGTCAAGGCTGAGGTTGATTTATACAGTATTTCACACCACACACAAGATTTTTGCGCAATATGAACAAAGAACGTTTGGGGATGCACTTGGATACGCCTTCACGGACCTTGCACATACAAACTGAGCTGGTCTTTGCTTTTGTAGGTTATATCTTCATGCCTTGACAGTTATGTTGTTCACCTACCATTCATCCATTTTGACTTTGTTTTGTTGGTTTATATTTTGTTCCCGCTTTACTAGTCCAAGTCTGTTAATCTGCATCATGCCTCAGAATCAGTAGAGTGAAAAGCAAGCACTGGAAAGCTCTTTCCAGGACGCGATGAAAAGTGTGTGTGGGTCAGACTGTCCTTTGCAACTTAACAAATTCTCAAATTCAGTGTGATGACACTGTCGCACACACAAATCCTCCCTCCCATCTTGTATTGCCTTTGCTTTCTGTACACACACACACATACACACATTAATGTGGCAGACATTTTCTCAATCTTAGCTGCCACAATGCCGCTGTATCAGATGTGCAAGTGGGCGGATTGACCAAGTAGCTGAGTGGGAGGTGAAGGGGCCAACTGACAAGAGATGGCTTCAGAGCAAAGCACTTTTGAATCTAAGAACGGCCTTGAATTTGTCTTGTTTAAATCAAAAAGCCTTTTTGTGCGCGGGCATCTCTTTTAAGACAAGGTGATAACTGCATGGCTGAAAATATTTTCAACTCATATCTCTGCAGAAGAGATAATACAAATATCCACAGTGAGAATGTGAATTAAAGTTGGGCTTGGGGGAATGGGGGGGGGGGGGGTGGTATCCACATGACCCTGAAATGTCAGCGGGGAATTGAATATCAAATATCATTGCAAGTCTTGCTCAGTCAAATCGGTTAAATTATTCATCTATTCAATAGCCACCTCCCAATATAGGTAATTAAAAGAACAAAGAGAATGAAGACATCGGGGAAAGCAGGTGGTGGCAAGGGATCCAACCAAGATATACCTTTTGTTAATCGTTCATGATATAAGCTCTTAAAAAATCAGAGTTAGTCAAATCCATTAAATGAGCTGCAATGAGTTGTGTATGAATCAGAATGAGGCTGATATTGCAGATCGTTTATTGGCTACATCTGTGTTTCAGAGGGCACAGTGTCTCGGTAACCTCATGGATGCAAATTGCAGCATTGCCATGTTTTTTCTGTTTTTTTTTTGTACAAATTGCTATGGCAACACGAGCGTGCAGAGCTTGCTTCTTAATTTAGTTTCTTGTGAGATTAACTCCACACATATCAGGTAGAAAACATATCACTAATTGCATGTCTTTTCCTCTGGAAGAAAAACACTTGTTAACACCCCCGATGCTGCTTGGTGATTGTGCCTTGGTTTAAAAACTGTAATGTGTACATCAGATGAATCTGTAACTACATGCATTTGAATAACCTGCATTATAAGTCCATGTTTATTCTCCTAGCTTTAGGGAGAATGCAAAGCATTACACTCATTAAAACCAGCTGCGGCACAGGTGTCCAATGTTGTCCTTCGTCATTATAGTGTTTTGCAGCATAGTCAGACGAGGAACTTGAAATTAAATCTGATTACATTCAGAGAGCAACTGAATGAATTGATGGAAGAAGACACCACTCTGTGGACTCAGTCTATCTGTCTAAATATTGAAGGGTTATTTGGGGTTATGTGGAGACCAGTGAAAGCAGACATGCATAATTCAGTGAATAATGGCTGAGATTTGGCTGTTGTTTCTCTTTGCAATAGAACCTGGAGAGCATGACCCCATATACTTTATTTTTACAAATCAGTCTGCAGCTTATAAGTAATGGGTTAAAATGGGAATGGAAGTACGTCACTTTATTCCCCAGCTTTATTTACAAAAGAGCTCATACAATTTACACCGGAAACCTATCTTTCTGTGGACAGAAAACACGGGATTGAGTCTGCTGTTTGTGTCCATTGATAGTTCTCATGCTACATTATCTATGCTATCATAGATAACGCTCATCTGTCACAACCCTCCTCATCGGTTAGTGTGAAGAAACTCTTTGATATTTTATTATTCTGTGCTTTAGTGCAGAAGAGACGTGATTATTTTCTTCTGCTTCACCACCTACACTTCCTGCCCCAAAATGACTCTCCGCTGTTCCAGCAGCAGCAGAACATCTTCTTTTTCAAACATGGCATTCATTTTCATCTATCTATCGGAAGTAGTTTCATAAAAGATCTTCTCCGCCATTATTTCTCGGTAATAAACGCATTCTTCTGACACATAGTGTTCTCTCTCTTACCTTCTGAGAGCATGTAAGAAACTTTTATTGTGGGTATTATGGGACTAACTTACCACATCTTCTGTGTAAATAACAGCTTTTTAAATACAAGGGGGTGTCACATTACTTTCACTAAGTGATTCCCCAGATTACTGTTCAAAACAAAAAAGTGTCATTAAAAAAATAGTAAGCCTGCCTGCAAATGTGTGTGGAACATCTTAAGGCAGCATTGCACTTGTCATACCTGTATATACGTATACGTACGTATAATTTAATAAACATAAATTACTTATATTATTACAAAACATCAATTTGGGCTTTCCAGACATTTTATGAATTTTAAAAGAACAACATTCTTAAAAAGGCAAAACAAGCAAATTTGCAGAATGTATCATACTCATTCAATGCACCAGGGGATTGTGTGTGTGTGTGTGTCTAATTGTGTTAATACTAAAATCCATTGCACAACCAGTGGCAGGATAAAACCGTGCCCCAGATGCTAATTATGGCCCAGAGCCTCACTAAGAGGCACTGGTCGCCCATGGAGCCAGCTGGGCCCCTGCATATATTTTAGACGTCATACACACCACCAACATACTTCAAAGCCCTCTCTGATGTACACTAAACTATTTTGGGGGATCTCAGCTGGTAAACAGAAAGAGTGACTATGATTTAAAAAAAAAACCAAGATGTTTTCTTGTGGTGCACCAACAAATGAATTAAATCTTAAATGAGGTTTGGAGAGGAAGTGGGAAAAGGGAACCAAAGAACCTGGTTGCCAGAGCTCCATCCAGCTCAGTGTTAGTCACAGCCTTGCAGCTAGAAAAGCACAAAATATTGCCTGTTCCTCAATCACACCTTTCAATTATTCAAGGTCACACAGTATTCAACCTTTATCCTCTTTTATTTCCCTTGCAGACAGTAACTTTCTACTGGGAAATGCTCAGGGTCGCTATGGCTACCCCATTGTGTACTGCTCTGATGGTTTTTGTGAGCTGACTGGCTTTGCTCGGACTGAGGTGATGCAGAAAACCTGTACTTGCAGCTTCCTCCATGGAGCAGAGACCAGTGAAAGTTTGATCCAGCAGGTAGACAAAGCTCTGGAAGGCCAGCAGGAGTACCAGGGAGAAGTCTGCTTTTATAGGAAAAATGGTAAGCATGATCACATGATCACCCAGAGGATGAGTTGACCATGGACTCAGGGAACATACACTTTATTAATTATAATATTACATTTAAGTTAAACCAACCTAAAATGTGTTTGTAGACATGAGGAAAAGTTGGAATTTCCTCCATTTAAAGCATTTTCCTCACCTTGTTTTCATTGTTAAAAGTTATCTTTAAGAAAAAAACTTCTCAAAACCACACACAGAGGTTGAGTGAGGTGAGGTTAGCTGTCAAAAAAAATATTGTCATTCCAGTGTTACTAGAAATCCAATCATCACTTTGGGGGAAGGACTGTCTACCGGTATGGTTTTGTAATCTCAGTGTAATAACTTTTTTAATTTCCTCAGGAAATCCATTTTGGTGCCTCTTGGATATTGTGCCAATTAAAAACGAGAAAGGTGAGGTGGTGCTCTTCCTGTTATCCTTCAAAGACATCAGTGAATCACACGGGAAAAGCCATCACTACACCCAAGGAGATGGTGAGGCCTGGCTGTACATGCATTTCCCAGCTGTTAACAATTTAAATTTTAGCTTTTAGCAAACTATTTTAACTTTAAAATATCATTCATTTAAATAACTAAAAGCTAAATAGAATATGGCACATGATTTGCATTATTCTGTTGGGTATTGTGCTTTTTTTTGCAAGCAGCTATGTCAGAAGCTTCTCACCAGAGCAGGAAAGCCAAACGATCCCATTTTTCCCAAGCTCGAGACAGGGGGAGGACTATTCTGCACCACCTGACCAACTTGTTCACCAAGAGGGGCAAGAGGAAACTGACCAATGTGAGTGTAAAACCCTAATATCATTCATTATAACTGAGTGATGTTTGGCTACTCTCCATGAAACAAAGGCATTTGCTCTTTTGATAGCTGTACTGACTACTTTTAAAGTTGTATGTGTCATTTAAATGTAAATACAGGTGACATTTTAATCAGAGCTTGCTCCAGTAATGGGATTCATCATTCAGATGAGCTTTGAGTTGAGTGTTTGACACCAATCTGCAGTCTTTTTAAAGGTTCAAAGGTTTTGCTGAGGCTGAATCTGTATATCTTAATTCAGGTTGAATGAATACCTCAAAAATCGACCGATATTTTTCAAAGGAACTTGAACACGTACATCTGTGACCATCTTCAAACAAATCAGCAAGCATATTTTGTACATAAATTGTTTATTCAAGTCTATTCTAAACATAATGATGATGACGGATGATCACCTTTTTCATTTTCAAATTTGTAATTTGGTTTCATTCATCCTAAAAACTCCTCAATCAAATTAATTGAGTTCATCACTGTTCATTCAAATCTAATGCCTTCTCTCTTCTGCAGAATTCAATTTCTAGTCACGCTTTCAGGATTTTTTAAATGAAATTTGTGTGTGGCTTATCTTTCTCTCCTTTGCCAGAGTGTGTTCCAGAAACCGTCTCTGCCTGAGTACAAGGTTGCAGCTGTACAGAAGTCTCGTTTCATCCTGCTTCACTACAGCATCTCCAAGGCCTTGTGGGACTGGTTAATCTTACTGGCGACCTTTTACGTTGCTGTCACTGTGCCTTATGACGTCTGCTTCGTCAGTCATGATGAGGGCGGCGACCATCATTCGCTTGTCAGTCGCAGCTCTATAGACAGTGACATAGCAGTGGAGATGCTCTTCATACTTGGTATGATAATTTTATTTTTTAAATCATTGTAATCAAGAGTTCGTGTACAGCTGTGTCATTTTATGACCTTTCAAGAAAAATAGAACTCCAACTTCTAAGCAACTTAATCTTTTTTTCCAGATAGTTGGCAATTGTAGTCTAACTTCTGTCATTGAAAACTAAATGGTAGCTTGTACCACTATAATTTTAAAGTTGCATCTCCAACACTGATTGCATGCTGCACACCAGTTGACCTTTTAAGTTGAGGCATCTTGAGCAGCATTATGAAAAGACAACAACGTTTAAATTAAGAACAACTATATTTGCTAGTGCAGCTGCAGTGGTTTCCCTGGCGATGGCTAACACATAAATAAACCTCCTACCTTTCCTCGCCTGCTCAGGGTGTCTCTGTTGCCCCAGGTTACGAATCATAATTAGATTTCTCTCACTTCGTCCCACTTTTCCTCCAAAGGAAGTGTGATAGCACATCTGTCACGAGGCTCTGACATCCTCCCTCTCAACAAGTTTGTCTGCGGGCAGACGTGCACAATGATATTCATGCTCAAAATTAGCTCACCTTGTATCACATGCTGTTGCAGTTTTGACAAAGTATATCAGTGTTTTATGCCAAGTCTCAGCAAAGACATTTAGTGTAGTATTTCAAATGCTTGTTGCAGAACCAGTATCATTTACATTCAATGAACAAGAGAGGAGTTTGTCTTTTCACTGTAGGGAAAAGTGAAAACTTAGTGCCAGGAATGTATCACATTAATTAGGACATTGCACTTGTATTCATTTTGAGTTTTTTCAAAAATATAATTTCAATTATAAATAACGACTGGCATAAGATAGTGTACCACAATATTCAAAATGACACCATCATCACCTTTAGCTACTCCCCTAATATCCATAGAATCATTTTACTACTTATGTTTGTTATATTACGATTTCAACAGGTTTTTATTTCACTCTTTTCTTCGGCAAGCTATAAAGTAACTACCTGTCGTATAAACCTATTTACTTCTAAATCATTTTTATATGTAGTCCCTTTAAAACTCCCAAACTGCTCATCTTAGAACTAAATGTAAGCAATCATGACATTTCTTTAAAAGTATTTTATTTCTGTTTTGTGATCATTTTCCTTCACTTCCATTTTCACTGCTCCTTTTCAGATATTATCCTGAATTTCCGCACCACCTATGTGAGTCAATCAGGTCAGGTAGTGTACGATGCCCGATCCATCTACCTCCATTACTGCACCACCTGGTTCTTTGTTGATCTGATTGCAGCTTTGCCCTTTGACCTTCTCTATGCTTTCAACATCACAGTGGTAAGATTATCGTTTTATAGAACTGGAAGTATACCACTCATACTCTCCATGTCTGCCTCTTTCTTTGTACTGACTTTAAACTAAAAACTTTCCTTCTAATAGTAACATCAAAGTCAGAGCAAGTGCCTCCCAATAAAGACTATTAAATAACATTTAATCAAGGTTAAATGAAAAAAGAGGATGGGTGGAATAAAACTATGTGTGGAAAAAAAGGTTTAAAAGAAAAGATTATCCAGCCTGTATGTTCTGCTCTATCTCTCCTTGTCCAGACCTCGCTGGTGCACTTGCTGAAGACAGTTCGTCTGCTGCGTCTGCTGCGCCTGTTACAGAAACTAGATCGCTACTCCCAGTACAGCGCTGTGGTCCTGACCCTGCTGATGTCTGTGTTTGCCCTGCTGGCTCACTGGATGGCTTGTGTCTGGTACGTCATTGGACGCAAGCAGATAGAAAGCAGTGACCCCGTTACCTGGGACATAGGTGAGCACATAGTGTTTGTGTGTCTGACAGCTCCCCACACAACTGAATCAAGAGTATAAAGTTCTTTCTCACCTCGTTAGCTTAGCTTTGCCATATTTTGTGTCTCTGCTGGCAACCCCAGTGGGCCAGAGCAGTCTCCTCAGTCCAGGGGAAGTGTAGGTCACAGAATAATTTCATTATCTCACCAGTAATGCATTATATCATTGTCTATTATATCACCCATTGCATCAAAGGAGAAAGGGTCATCCATTGAAGCAGAATAAGGGATAAAAATACATTTTCTACAATTAGTTTAGTCACCGAAGATCCCCCGACCTTAGTCATATCCAACCATCCTCTGACCTCATCCACCAGGCTGGCTTCAGGAGTTGGGAAAGCGTCTGGATACACCATACATCAACAGTACCATGGGTGGTCCCTCCATGCCCAGCGCCTACATCGCGTCTCTCTACTTCACACTCAGCAGCCTCACCAGTGTTGGTTTTGGCAACGTATGTGCCAATACAGATGCAGAGAAAATCTTCTCCATCTGCATTATGCTCATGGGCGGTGAGTTTAATGATGATCACAGAAAATTCACAGGATGGTGACAAATGTTCTCAGATCGTCATGATATTACACCGTCTCCCACCTGCAGCCCTGATGCATGCAGTCGTCTTTGGCAACGTGACAGCCATCATCCAGCGCATGTACTCACGACGCTCACTCTACCACACCCGAATGAAGGACCTAAAAGACTTTATCCGTGTGCATCGGCTACCTCAACAGCTGAAGCAGAGGATGCTGGAATACTTCCAGGCCACCTGGTCTGTCAACAATGGCATCAACGCCAATGAGGTTGGTAAAGAATCGCAAATTAGCAGTGATCTCATGGTTCATTTGGCCAGTTATATCTTCAAATACTTCAACCCTAATAAGAGGCTTTGTAGTTAAAGTTGGTGTGTGTGGGCTAATGTCGTTTTCATGAAGAAACAATACATTCTGTGTAGGTGCTAGTTTCTAGATTCAGAAATGTCATCCTTAAAATGTGGGTCACATTTAATTCTCGGGAGTCTTATTCCATTTTCTTTAAGTGGATGGCAAATTGCAAATAGAACTTTCGTTAACAATGCCAAAACTGATCTAGGAGAAGGTCCCTGTAATTACATGGGTAGGAGTAGAAATAGAGAGAATACTCATTAACACCCTTGCCACTACCATCTGTAGATAATTCATTCACTGTTGACAGACACGGCCGCTGGTTTCTGAGAACATGCTGGCTTTTAACACCTTGTGTCTGGTTTTACTGAGCAGCTTTGCATATCATTTGAGTGTATCAACCTTTAAAACTACAAGTTTTTGTTCTTGTACTGTATGTAGCAGTGGTGGTAGAAGTTTTCAAATCCTCAGGGCTACATAAAATAGCAGCACCTCAAAGTCAAATAAATACTTTTTACTTAAGTATTTTGAAGGAGAGCCCCTTTCAGGGTGTTTCCAGGCATTTTATTTTCCACTCTGCTTTTAGTTCTGGTTTGGCTTTTGCCACCTCTTGGAAAAGAATATCTGGATCTCAAGCTTGCTAGATGCAAAGACCCTCTGCTGGCCTACATAAATCTGCAGTCTTTTGGCAAAGTTTTTCAGTCTGTTTGGCTGCCCTTGTTGCATGTCGTGCCCCTCTCTCGACCCCTGTTTCTCGTCTCTCTACAAATAAAACCCAAAAGACAAAAGTGTTTCTTAGTGTATAACAGTATACTGAACAGATCCAGTGTGACACTGATGGTGGATTGCAGCTGCTGCTGTTGTCCTGCTGATGTGCTGCTTTCGCTACGCGGTCGGTGTAGACAGAGGTTAGTGTGTTCGACTCCACTAGTGACCTTTTCAGATAACATGGAGTCTTTTGATTCAGTGGTAAATATTCCTCAATGGAGATTCAAAAAAGATCCAGAACCTTACAGAGTATGAAACCACGACGGTCATGATAACAAACCTTGGTCATTTGAACAAGCTTTTATTCACCACGCAGGCTCCACCTACAGTATGACAGCAAATCCATCAACAGAGAAATCATTTGGAAATAAGACAGTATGTAGTCTGTTGCTTTTTTAAATGTTTTTTTGTTTTCATGGCTAGCTTGCAGATAATAGTTTTGGGCAAAAACATGTAGTCAACATGGTGGTGAAACACATGATATGTATTTATGTGTAACAGTGTCTGCTGAACCAGTGTAGCAGACTGGACTATCGGATGCATTGCAATAGTCATTAAAGTCTTAATTTTTCCCATCCTCTCTTAGCTGCTGCATGACTTCCCAGATGAACTGCGAGCTGACATTGCCATGCATCTAAACAAGGACATCCTGCAGCTGCCTGTATTTGAGCGAGCCGGCAGAGGGTGTCTACGCTCCCTCTCTCTGCACATCAAGACCTCCTTCTGTGCACCAGGGGAATATCTTATTCGCCATGGAGATGCTCTACAAGCCAATTATTTTGTCTGCTCAGGTTCCCTGGAGGTTCTGAAGGACGGCATGGTTCTGGCCATCCTAGGTCAGTGTGGACTCAAGGGTGAAACATTTCCTCTCTTACTAATTTTTGCATCTTTTAGCTGTCTTGCACCTTGTGGAACCCATCTGTTTAACTGACAATCCCTACAGGCAAAGGTGACCTTATCGGGGCTGACCTCCCAGAACACGACCAGGTGATCAAGACCAATGCAGACGTGAAGGCGCTAACCTACTGTGACTTGCAGTACATCAGTGTTAGGGCTTTGAGGGAGGTCCTTGGGCTGTACCCAGAGTACAGCAGCCGGTTCAGCTCTGACATCCACCACAACCTCACCTACAACTTGAGAGAGGGCAGTAAAGTCGATGTAAGACATTTGCTACTAAAACACTGACAAAAACTTCAATGTACCATTTTTTAATTTCTTTGCTTTGGGTCATTAATAGAAACATACTTGTACCAAATATAGAATGTGTGTGTAATCCCTTGTTAATTCTGACTTCAATACCTTTAGGGAGTAACAAGGTTTCCATGGTCTCCCAGGCAGTCTCAGGTATGTGTGCCTCACTAAGGTAATTACTTCAGCCTTGATCTGCTTGATACATCTGACAATCAGTTACAGTACAATCTGTAACAAGGCTGTTATGGTAAATGTTTAAAAGGGCACATTAACTGCCTAAATTTGTTTAAAAAGTGAAGGAAACGTGTGGGCATTCCAGATATTGAAATGGATGCGCCTCTATGTTTAAGGTCCAATTGTGAATTGATATGAAAGTTATATTTTCCACAAAATAAAGAAAACATCTAACCTTCCAAACCTCTTCTCCCTAAGGGTCAAGTTTCTCTGGACCATAAACTACCCTATATTATTGAGGCAGATGACACAGAACATGGAGAAGACATGAGACACTCTCAGCAGAGGAGAGTGCCTCTGCTACGTGGAGTGGGCAGCCCTGTACGTCAGAGCTGCCTCAGCACCCTGTTAGGGGAGGAACTCCGCCACATCAGTGCGCTGCGTCTCTGTCGGTCACCTGTTCAGGGGGGAGGAGGCCAAAGCCCCTCTCCTCAGCCATTCACCAATGAGGAACTCTCTCGGTCTCCATTGCCCAATCTTAGCAATGACCCAGGCTCGACCCATCGGCCCGCCAAGCTACTGATACCATCCTTGCCTTGTGTTAGTCCACTGAGCCTTAGCCCCAGGTAACCCATTCAACCTGCTCTATCCAAATATGAACTGTAATCAGTTAACATCTATTTATAATTATGTAACAGTGATTTGTGTCTCTGCCAGGGTCGTGGATGGAATTGAGGACAATGGTCACGCATTTCAATTTAATGTAGAGCAGAGCGAGGCAAAGACTAATGTAAAAGGTAAAGTCTCTGTGAGCTGCATAATGGATAAAAAAATTGAATCACTGAATTGAGACAGGAAAAATCTTTTCAGGAGAAAAGGCTTAACAGTACACTACAAGGTTGAACTTTTTGACTAATTTTGTTTCTCTGCATTCAACCAATACCTACATTATTTCCCACTCATTTGGAATTAGATGTCATGCCATATAGCATCTCATTAACCAGTGAAGACGGTAATCTCAGCTCTTTCCTGTATTGTTTTTTTAATTTTTTTATCCCTTTTTCAGACCGGCTCCAGGTGAGTGCCAACCTGCTTCTGGAGACTGAGGAAGTGAGACAGAACATCAGCAAATTGAACAAAGAGGTATGTTCAATATGGAAAATATCAATTAGCTGGCTGTACAGTATATATAGTTTTTAATTAATTAGGCTACACTTTTTTATAATTGTAATTTAGCTGCTTCTTGGGTACATGCAGAATTAACAGGCCTCACTTGTTGACACAAATTTAATGTTAAGTGCAACGATGCTCTAACTTTAACTGTGGTCTTTGAGGCAACTGACTTTTATCCTTTCCCTTTTAAGTGTATCTCTGATTCTTGTAGTTGAGGAGTTTTTTTTACTTTTTCTTCTCAGGTGAACAACCTAAACCAAGAAGTATCCAACCTGGCCAAGGAGCTCCATGACATGATGCATTTCCTACAGTCCCATATGGCCATGCTCCATTACACTCCTCCAGTGTCCACATTTTCCTATGGCATACAGATGGTTCCCAGTCCTAGTGTTACTGCTTCCAATGACTGGCAGTCCCATGTCCCTTTAAATATAGCCACTGGCCTACACCTCCATCATGAAGCAATTAGTCACCCTGCCAGAAATGTGTGGGGCTGCAATGGGATGCCCTCCCAGGGCAGAAGTCCCTCCTTGCTGCACTCCTCTAGCCCTATGTCATCCTGTTTACACCTGTGCTGTGCTGATAGAGAAGGGGCCACAGCTCACAGGTTACAGAGCCAGTGTGGCCCCTTTCAAACCTCCAGAACAACTCCAAACTCCCCCTACATGACCCACTCCCATGCCCAGGGAGCTCCATCACTCCTGGGCCTCAGTTCTGCCTTCAGTAGCTTTCCAGTTATTTGTCAGGCCCCACAGGTGGCCTACAATGCCTCTATTCCCACGATGAGCAACTCTCACCCCCTGTGTTCCCCAGTAAATTACTCCCATCCCTCTTTGAGTGTTCAAACCAACTCTGATCCCACACATAATCAGACAAACTCCCAGACACCCATCCATTCCTCCGTCACTCTCACTGGCCAACCACAGTTCCACACTGCCTTCAGCTCTCTCACCCCTTCAGTCCACACCTCAATGTGCACAGGGCACAACCAGAGCCAACAGGGCTCCAGCAGTGGTCCCAGACAAAATGACCCAATTGGGTCCAATCCTATTCACCACACACAGGACTTTACATGTTCTCTGCTGGGGCAGGTAACAGACAGAGACTGTAGAGCTTCACTGTATCAAGAGACGACTGACAATATTGAATCTCAGGGTATGAACAGCAATACTCCATCCGTAGAAGTTCAACCAGCTCTCTTGGACATGCAGGGAATACAAACCCCACACTGATGACCTCTGTATATGTTAGATAATGATGACTTTAATGATGAAACCTTTAAAAATGTTTAGTGTAAAGTTTCCATTAAATAAAATGTTCTCTGCCCAAATGCACGAACAACTGCTGAAACCATACTGCCACAACTAAATAAAATATAGCTTAAATTGTATTCATGATTTTTTTATACTAATGACATTATCTGTTAAAATGATAGAGATTAGCCTAATTACTGATCTAAGGCTGAGACTATTACAATGACAATGCATTAATATCCAGTATGACATGCACCACACGCTCTCTGTCTAGCATTTAATACAGCATTATTTGGATATTGACTTTAAAATCTATTTTATTTGCCAGTATACTTGATTAAAAACATAACAAAACACTGATGCTGCACAACATCAGCACAAGGGAGATTTACTGTTGACATTTTCCCTGCTGTCATTGTGGCCAGGCTTCAGATACAAACTATGAGCTACGAGTCTGCAGCACCACTTAGTGGTGACACGTGGTTACAGCAAAACAGTCAAGTCATCACATTTTAACCAGAGCAACAAACTTATCTAAGACAAAATTATGATAACCACAGAGAGAAAATCTGGAGTACAACTGTACAGTAAGCTGAAAAAAGCACAATATTTTGCACTGCACATTTTGCAGGAGGGTGTTATTTGGATTCGTTTTCAAATATATCTTTATATATTTTTCTTTTTAACATTCATGTAAACAATATGAACACTCACCAGACCAGACTCTTTTGAGTTTTTTGAGAGTGGTTTTATGATAATTTTTTTTTTTACAACCTTGTTCTTTAAAACAATATTTTAGCTGGTGTGACTATTAAGATGCTATTAATGCTATTAGCTGGCTAGCTGTAGCTGTAACCTGTTGGAAGAAATAAAAGACTCATTTTTACAGTACATGTCTCTTACATGCAAGAGTAAGTTAATGGTGACTAATAATTTGTGACTCAATTTAAATGTTTACTTTGGACATAATTCAAAGACAGACGTTCCCCAGTATGGTACTTTGAACTCTGGAGGATCTATTTACAATGGCAAGTAGATCTAACTAGTCTTAACATGATATGAATAGTATATTGGGGGCATATTAGCTGTAATTCTGATAGTAGCAATATAACAAACAAACAAACCAACCAAAAAGGCTGTGATGTTTTAGTTCCACGAGACAGTAAGATCATGGAAATGTTATGCTTCTTGGTTGAGCCATTTGAGCCCATTACTACATATTTGTTATCATACAGTACCTGCATCTTAAGCTATCAGAGCTTTCTAATTAGCTCTGACACAAACACAGCTATAGAATATGGAGATTCAATGAGAACATCACTTGGATTGTAATATTCATCAGTCATGATACTAAACATGAAGTCTAACTCTAAATATTATCAATCCATGATATTTTAGGCTACATGCTGGCCATGTTAAGTATACTTAAGTGTGTCACTTGTGAATGTGTTCCAGACTCAGAACATGGTTAGACGTGTGTCTAGTATGACCCAACTAGTTGGGACTTTTCGGGATGTTTTGTTTTCTGTAATAGATTCGTTAAGTTTCTGATCTTCTTTCTTTGGTTGTTTATCATCACTGTAGTCTGGAAGTGAAGAGTGTCAAATAAAAATGGACTGATAAAAAATAGGGAGGTGACAGTGTGGTTTCAAGCAAACAAGTATTTGTACTGATGCTTAAAAAAGCTCTTTGTGCGCAGATTTTATTTTCCATTTCAGACACAAGATAAAATGCTGGAATTGAGTTTATGGATTTACATTCCAGGTATTTGATGACTTAATCTAATATTTGTATATTGGGAAAATGACTAGTCAAAGCCCTGCATACATCATGTGTGCTGCAGAGTGGTGGCTTGTGTAGACTGTAGCTGTTGTCATTGGTCAGACAGACACTGACAAAAAGTGGGAGGTTCCCGGAAAATTTGCTTACCGGAAGGGAAGGCCAGAGCCCAAGAAGAAGAAGAACACAGCCGCCGCCGATGAGACCAGCGAAAGAAGAGAAAGTATTGTAAGTCAAACAACTTGAAATGATAGAAGATGTTGGTAAAGGGCAACATTGAACGTACGTTGGACTTCTTTGTGGGCGAGCTGTTAATCGTAGTCTGATCCTCTCTGTCAAATTTTGTTCCACCGATCAGCCAAGTCCGGGGGCTCAGTCGAAATGTCCATCAGACTGGATCGAGAGGCTACGAGCTTCTAGCCCTAAAAGACCACAGAAAAATGCCCAAAACGCCTCGGTACGAGTATTGTTGATCAGCATATGACGTCGTTTTCTGCCAGCAGCAGACACAGTAACAAGCCTGAGAACTCGAGTTACTCAACTGGCCAACAGCTGACGACGTGCGGCCGAGAAAAGGAAAGTTGTTTAATGACGTTTTCGACACTTGGCTATAGCAGCTAGCCGAGCTAACGCAAGCATAATTCAAGTTTTCCTTTAGCACGGCTTAGCATTAGTTTTTTAGCGTGAATTTACGCTAGGAAGCTAGGGCTAACGCTAGGTAGCGTTAAATGATAAGGTCAATAGTTGACGTGAGCTAATGGATGTTAATTTAGTTAGTTAGCAAAGTGGTTAGCACAACTAACGTCACTCGAAAGTGTATTCAAAGTTAACAATGGCGCTTGCTTTGTTGTGACAGGCTACCCTAGCTAACCAAACATTACGATTACCAGCCAATATAGCTCTAACAAATCATTTTTATTAACGGCAAACAGCGAACCTTGTCTACTGTGCTACGTTTAAAAGTAAGGTTAGCTTTCGACTAGTAGCTAAAGCTAGTAGCAATCAGACAGAAGTAAACTTTTATGGTTAACGCAACTAACGTGGAGATTTGAGTTGTAACTTAAAGTTGTAACTGTCATCGCTAACATTAATAGCATGCCCCACTAGTCAATTAGACGACTACTATCCTGCCGCTGGTCAAGGAATAATCGCTTTTACATGTGAGACTCTGAAGTCTACGATCGAGTTAGAGATACATGAGCCACCCTAAGTAATGTACTTTTAAAACTTAGTTGGTTTTTGAGAACTTTTATCTGTGCTTGATCAATTTTTAGCATACATCAAGTAACAAGTTTGTCTCGGAGCTTTAACCCAGCTACTCTTTTGTTAGTAGATAGTAGGTTTCTCACTCACAAGCCAGCAAACTTGTACTCTCAGCAGTCCCATTACATTAGGTATCATAAAGGTGTCATTACTGTTGGCAGCATTGGTGTTGTGATCCTGTCAGTTTCTTTACCTTGAGGTTATAATGTGCCTGCACGTGCATGTCCTTACATTTAACAGCAAATATTTTCACCTATCTTCATAGCTCCTGTTTATTACTTAATAAGGAGATAAGAGCTAGGACCTTTGAGACAGAGGAAGGATTTAGAGTTACTTGCTTGAGCTCTTGTTATGTTTATGGTGTATGGACATTGCCCTTCTAAAATGGTGACGCATCTTTAAAAAAAACACCCCCCTGAAAAGATGACTAGGAATTTATCCCTCACACAGTGTACGTGTAGTATGTGTGCTTCGGTTTATCATTGCCACTCACTTTTCCTACTCCGGCCATTTTCCGGCACTGTCCATGTACGAAAGTTGCAGGATGATACAGTTGAACTGACAGGCCTAGTAAGGAGCAAATTCTGAAGCGCTCATTTTTTTTTTTCCAATTCATCAAAAACTGTACATGTTTACACATGTTTTACTGCAAAAAGGAAGATTTAGAGTTGTCTCCCTTTTGTCTTTTCAAATTCCATGTTTAGACATCGGGGAAAAACTATGTAAGACCTATACTGTGAGATTTATCTCAAATGGTGAGCATAGGGAGGAGCAGATTTCGGTTAGGCCTCAGGATAACTATAGCTATTTTCACATATGAACTCTGGACAGGAGAGCCAGTAGGTTGTCCGTGTCAGATGCGTTCTCACCTACTGGAAATACTCGTTTGGTTTAGGCGAGGGGTGGCACCTAGGTAGAGTGTGCAGGAGGCAGGAAATGATGCAAAAAGTACACTGCGGTTGTAATTCGGCGTTTTTAAGCTTTTTACCAGAAATAAAATGGCTTTTATTTTATGAGAAATCACTGGAAGTCCTCTCTCCCATTAGCGCTAGCTTCACAGTGGAGCGTTCAGGCCCAGTGAAAACAATGCAGCTTAGCTGGCCTGCTGCATTTATCCAGTGCCAGCCGCATAATAGGAACGTCATCAACACGCCCACTTGCTCGCTGTGAATTCTCTGGAAAATGACCTGTTGTATTCACACATGGGCACAATCGGACATTACATGGACTTTGTACTAGGGAGCTGGCAGGGTAAAGTCTGTTTAATGTCCGGTCCGACTGATTCAGACATTTGCGTTCTCACATACAGCTCCTCTGGGTAATTTCCAGAAAATTTCAGGGTTGCAGTGCATGTGTGAAAGGGGCTTATGATTGGTCACTGAGCTTTACACATAGAAGTCACGAGAAAAGGAAGTGCCTGCGATTTCCTATTGGCCTTGCTAACTGCTAGTGATGAGTATCCTGTTTGCTTTTCCTGAGTTATGTCACCAGTTTCCCATCCAAACTGTCACTGTTTCCAAAGCTATTCTTGATTAGAAACTTGAACTGTAGAGGGGCTTACCTCGGATCAAGAGCATTTCCTGTTTCGTTAGAGACCTCAAGGATTGTTCTGCTTTTGTGTCTTTGTTGTCATTTGGGGGAACAATGTCAGCAATAAAAGCTCTTTTTCCAGTAATGTATAAGTCACAATTTCATTGTACATGGAAATTTGCTACTTCCAGGTGAGAGTCTGAGCATTTGGCACAATAGACAAAAGGGGGATAACGATGCAACCCCTCATATCAGACACCACCAGTTCATCCACGACCCCACCCTTCAAATGAAGTGAGCAATTCCTGTCACAGCTTGTTTTCTTGGAACTGGTGTAGTGACACCAGCCACGAAGGTTGTTACACCACTACTTGAGTGGAATGCATGACTGATTTCAAGTTTTTGCACAGTCATTACATGTTGGCCCACTGTAAATATTCTGTCAGATATCTGGTTATTTTTTTGTAATCAAATGCTGAGTTCCTTGTGAAGAAGATATGCTGTTTTCAAGGCAAAGAAATGCAAATGAATTTTAATTTTAAAACGATTCGCTTTACAAAATATCGTACAGAACGCACTGAAATGGGCCTTTTCTTGGAAACTAGACTCTCAACAGGAACTGAGATCTGATCATTTTGCTGAAGTCTGTAGGATAATTAATGTTTGCGCTTTTATCTGTTTCTGAGAAGTATATACCATATCACTGTTATTAATGAGTAATACCAAACGGTATCATTTCTGCTTTTTTGATTATGGAGCTGTACATGCGACAGTACAACACAGAGAAGGGGATCATTATTTGACTGTGGGAGACCAGCGTGTAAGCTTTGAGAAGAATTGTCATTTCAGTTTTTGGCACTGGTTTTGAATTTCAGTAGCACAGTCATACATTTGTTCTACATATCTATACATGTAATTAGTTTGTGCACACATTCCCATATTTAGGTGCTCAATACACTGCAATCCCCTGACAAGTGCTTGGATATTAAACTGGCAGCAGAGCATACAGGAGGCCACTATGAATATTTCACAGGCTCTCTCTCTCTAGTCTGCTCCTCCTTGCTGCCTTTCCTTCTCCCCCTTTCTCTGACCCATGTCCCACTGTTTCTCTCTCTGACCCAGTTCCCTGTGGAGGTCTTTAGAGCCCATTAGGGATGCCATCAAAGCATCCGTCACTGGCTGCTCACGATGTGTGCAGGTCTGTCTCAGTGTAAGAAAAAAGCCTCTACATACGCTGTGCATCGGTATTGGTGCTACTGTTCTGGCAGTTAACTGTTATTATATCATCTATCCCCCTTTTTGCCATCTATTCATTGCAAAAGGGGTGTTATTAAACTCATAACAAATGTTCAGCCCTAGGACATATAGTCTGTTTTGCCACCTAAATGGTATTTTAGATGTTTATGAAAGTTCCCTTTACTGTATTCCTCCTGTGTGTTTGATGTGAATGGTTGCAGCACGGTATTTTTGTGCTCTTCGAAATTGAAAATAGCCATGTGCTGTATAACAAACTGTGCTCTTTTAAAACCCTTTTCCAGCCTGTTCTTCTATGTTACCCACCTCTCTCATCCAAACCTTCCAAATCGGCTGTGTCACTGAGCCAGCAAAATTGTCAATTTGTAAAATTGTCCATGTGTGATTCAGGCCTAGTTTTTAAAAAACAAATTAAGTTTGCAAAGGAGACATGCATGCATGACTTGTATTTTGAAGAAGCTGATTGTTGGATCTGTAACTTCCAAAATTTAATTCTTCTGCGCATCTGCTGCTCAAGAGAAGCTTTGAGAACCGATTGAGCCAGATTTTAGGGTTTTTTTTTTAGTCTGGGTGTTTTGTAGGCCTGCTTGCAAAAACTCAGCCAATCGCTTCTCTTTGCTTCCTCTTGTGAGGAATGTGAACAGGTGAAGCTCTGCTGTGTGCAATCAAATGAGTACAGACCGACTGTTTGACCCAGTGAACAGAGTGCCTTTATTCCTTCTCCAGCTCTACCGCTGCTGTGAAAGAGTGTGTGTCCTCTAGTTCAAGAAACCAGTGAAAATTGGGCTGCAACTAACGATTACTTTCATTATCAGTTAATCTGCAGATTATTTTCTTTTTTATAGATAATCATGTTTTATCTATAAAGTGTCAGACAACAGTAAAAAAGTGTTTTTATAAATCCCCCCAGCCCATGGTCACGTCTTCAAATGTCTTGTTTTGTCTGACCATCAGTCCACAAAGTCAAAGATATTCAGTGTTTGCAATCATGAATGACAAAGAAAAGCATCAAATCCTCACATTTGAGAGACTAGAATTTGCTAATTTTTCGCATTTTTGCTTAAAAACATGACAAACAATTATTTGATTATCAAAATAGTTGTAGATTAATTTTCTTGTGATTGACTAATTGATTAATCGACTAATAATTGTAGCTGTAAGTGTGTTATGTGGAGTAAAAGGGGGCAAACAGTGATGAAATTGGTGTTTTTATAGCGCTTGATGCTCTTTTACAGTGACTCAGTGACTAATATCATGAACTTGAGCAGCGCGATTGCTGCGTTGACACTGTCAAATGAAACATGCTAGTTCTGACTATTTTATGGATAGAGCCATGATCTCCTGTCACATGCTGAAGATTAGGGCCGAGCTCAGCAGCAATGGGCCGAGAAAAAGCCAAGTACAAACTAAACTATTGACTATCAGCTGTGACTTCTTTACTTCATTTTACCGCATTTTCGACATTTCCCTTCTCACCCAGGAACAGTCTACCCGACTATGACTCATCTTTAGTATGCATTGTGTTTGTGCATTAAGTTGTCCCAGTGACAAAGTTAAGACAATGCCAAGTTTCAATGTGCTCAGCAGTAAAATGTCTTCTGCAATCTTCATTTCCTGCTTTGAGCCGAGTTGTTTCCTGTCCTTTTGACCAAGCAGAAGCTGGCTGACCTAATGTGTATCACCCAACTGAAAAAAAGATTAGGCAAGGTTTCAGATACTCAAAGCAGGCCAAAGAGAGTCAACCGTTGGCCTCTTCGGCTGTCTTGGTATACTGTTATCACATAAAACTATGTAGGTCATTTGAGCCAAGTTAGGCTGGATGAAATTTTAGTTCTTTTTTTTTTTTTTAGTTTTGCTTTTCCAAGTCAGCCTCCGTGTTACAGGTTCCTCTTTACTAAATGTCAGTTCCACAACAGGACTGAGTCAAAACGTAGTTCACATGTTGTTATTGCCTTTTAAAAACAAAATATTGCAGGTGTTTTAAGAAATATATTTTGACTTATTAACATGAAATATTAAATCCATTTTCTGGTTTTCGGTGTTGCTGCACAGAAACGGCCGCAGACATCGCCGTGAGAAGCAGACAATAGTTACAGCAGACTGCGGCCAGACAACCGTTAGAGATGAGTCACAAATGTGCTGAGGTTTGGAGGATGTTAGAGAAAGGCTATTAGCTAGATTTCAATGGTTTCACTGGTTTATAGATATGTTTGTTTTTTTCATTGCTTCACTTTTACTTTTGAATTTGTTTAATTTGTTTAGTTATGTTTGTGTATATTGTGTGTATTTTTTTTTTTTTTTGAAGAATTTAACCTGAAGTAAAGCAAATTGGCCTATTCTGCACCACGTACATGTCAAAAAAAACTTGAAAACACACACTGTCATGACAACCTGTGGGAGCAAGATGGAGGACACAGTTTCATAAGACACTAATTGTTCCCCTTCAGCACTTGTTTATACTAAACACGGTTAAATAATAAACTCTGTATCTGGAGGCCCAGCCCTAGTATTCTGCAGGTTTCTCTGTCAACAACTTCAAATTGTCTGACAATAATTTTGGCTAAAACAAAAGCTTTAGTGCTGATATATTGTATATTTAAACAGATTTTTTTTTACTGGCAACTGTCAGCAGGACCAAGAAATTCATCTGTGCTTTTTTTTTCAACACCACTTTGGGTTTTGACTGATTGTAATATTCACAGACATGATTGTTTTAATGGTAGGCCTGTGTTCTGTTTGGAGTGGGGCTTAACATACTGTATATGTTGTGTTTTCCAGCTCCCACTGGTGAGGTCTCCTCTTCCTCCGGCTCATCTACCTGCCTTACCTGAATTCGCCCCCCCATCTAGCTCAGCCTCACCCAGCCCTCACCATCCCCGCACCGAGCCTAAAGTCGACCAGACTACCGCCCTCTTCTTCCACTTTCTTCTTTCTCCCAGTTTTCAACACTGCACTATGGCAGGGCGAGGCGGACCAGCACGGACCAACGGCACTGCAGCGAGCAACAAGATCTGCCAGTTTAAGTTAGTGCTGTTGGGGGAGTCGGCGGTGGGAAAGTCCAGCTTGGTGCTGCGCTTTGTCAAAGGCCAGTTCCACGAGTACCAGGAGAGCACCATCGGAGGTGAGGGTTTTATGTTTGTTTCCAGACTGTCAGTGTGCAACGCCTGAGGATCATTTTCTGCAAATCATTTCTGGGATATAATCAGTGAAATGATTAACTGGTGGTGTCAGGGCTGTACAGAATCCATACAGTATTTGCATGTTAGTTTGTACTCACTCTGAAACTTTCTCGACATGTCTGTGAGCACAACATGAGTGCTGAAGCTGGAAAAAAACATGTCCTTGCCAGTGCACTCTTTTCTGTTGTCAAAGCCAGTGCAGGAGAAGGAGTGGCAGAACCAGTTCTTTGTAGCCGATCACCTGATTTTCCCCGTGAGCCACTGGGCACCTCGCACAGCGAAATAAATTACACTCCTTAATATTTTTGACAGTAATGAGCTGAAAATAGACAGAAAATGACTTTGCATTGCCCTCTGTAAATACTAGCTCTCAGGCAGCAGAGGAGTGAGGATACTTGAAACAGGAAGGAATTGAGACAACAATGGGACCTGCTGTAGATCAGTGACTCTGATAAAATAATCATGTTTAATTTTAAAGCAAGAATATGATGATCTGTCCATGACTTAAATTTGTATTTGATTTGCATAGTAGGGGGGGGTTAAATGTGTGTTTTTTTCCCCTACATTATGGCCTGAGGGCTACAGAAGTGAACTTTTAACTGGAATGTTAGGTGCAGTGACAGGTTTTAACTGGAGCTGCTGACTTTTGAGACTGGGCTTGTTGTTTATTTCATTAACTTTACTCACAACCTTCCCCCTGGCCTCCCACAGCCTCAGCTCTCTGGGTCTCAATTGCCCTGCTCATTGATATATTTTGTCCTCTTTGTCAACCTGTTGGGTTTAATAGAGATTTAGTAAAGTAAATAAACGGCTAACTGAGATATTAATGATGTATAAATATTGGATCCAGAGCTGTTAAGAATTTAATTGATGAAAAAATATATTCACTAAACATGCCCAAAGGTGGCACAACATATTTCTGTAGGTCTTCTAGTTTCCATTTTAGTATTACACTTTTTTTTTTTTTAGCAATAATTAATAACATTTCTGTTAGCCTAACAGCATTGCCATTACTAAGCTTAAATTACCCAGCAGGGAAATTTCAGGGTCCACTACAAATTGAATCCCATGGATGTGTCTTTATTGCATACATTCTGCCAAAAACTCCAAAAAGCAGAAGGGTGAGAGATTTGAGTTATACTTGTCTTATCTGGTACACCATAAAGTTAAATATCTGGTGTAATTACTGTTATAAAGGCCATAACTTAATTAACTTCTTTGTGTTCATTTTTTTTTTGTTTGTTTTTATGTTGAACCATAGTTTCTTTGTGAACTCCGCTTTATCAAGCTGCGTATGAGCGTTGTGGTTTAGGGATGTAGGGACAGGATGCTCAGTGCTTACACTCAAAGATTTAAAACGAGTCAGCGTTTTTTTTATATTCTACTGAACTTCTGGTCAGCTGCATGCCTGGTCAAAGATTACAAAGCTTTAAAGTATGTGCTACATAAGTGTGCTTAGTTTCCTCTGTCATGTGACAGTCAGCTGAGTAAGCGAGTCGAATGCAGTTGTGCCTCCTGCTGCCATTCATAAACTATGCTTGAGTTTTTTCTTAAGTTTTCTTAATTGTGATGTTTTTGCAGTTCCAATCATTTCATAAGTTTTTTTTTTAGCTCTTTTAGCAACTACACTACAGCCAGACAATTTTGCTCCTTTCAATGTGGTCAATATAGCACCGTATTTTCCCAAACTGAATTTAAATCTTGTCTTATCATCATCTAATTGACCGGGTGTGATTTTCCTGGTTTCATCATATCATTCATTGTGGATTTTTTTTAGTTTAGATATGACACGTCAGTGATTGTCTTATCACAGAACTTAATATCTTTTTTCTTTTCAGCTGCCTTCCTCACACAGACGGTATGTTTGGATGATACAACAGTCAAATTTGAGATCTGGGATACTGCAGGACAGGAACGATATCACAGCTTGGCACCCATGTACTACAGGGGAGCTCAGGCAGCCATTGTGGTCTACGATATCACCAACACAGTAAGTTACATGGACTTCTGCAGCACATCAGCCAAAGACTTATGCCATTTTGTTAACTGACCCTTGTCCTCAAGCTTGGGTTGATGATTACTTAATTCAGGAGATGGCTAGGAACCTTTGCTCTTTTAAATCCTACAGTCACATGTGACATGTAAAAACTGCATCAGCGATTTAAAGTTTAAAAAGCACAATGTCTCATCGTTATGTATGTCGCACTTTTCTTTTTTAAAAGGATACATTCACACGTGCAAAGAACTGGGTGAAGGAGCTCCAGCGACAAGCCAGCCCGAACATTGTTATTGCACTGGCAGGGAACAAAGCAGACCTGGCCAACAAGAGAGCTGTAGATTTCCAGGTAAAGAGATTTTTACTGTCTGACATAGAAGTTTAATGAAATTGTGGGAAAAATGAATAGATACATGTATATCTTGTATTTTGTTTGTTTAGGAAGCACAAGCATATGCAGATGACAACAGTTTGCTCTTCATGGAGACTTCAGCCAAGACTGCTATGAATGTCAATGAGATTTTTATGGCTATAGGTAAGTGCTCCTCAGCACAAACACAGACACATTATTAGGGCTATTAATTTCATTATTGATTAATCTGCTGGATATGTTTTTGATTTAATAGATTAGTTGTTTAATTTGCAGATGCATTGTTTATGAAAATACTTAGTTGAAGCCCCACCGTCATGTTCCCATTGTGCGGAAATTCATTCATTGTTGTCTTAAATCCAAAACAGCCAAGAAGCTTCCTAAGAACGAGCCTCAGGGTGGAGTGGGAGCTCGAGGCGGCGTGGACCTGAAGGAAGCTGCACCACAGGGCAGAAGCGGCCAGTGCTGCGGGGGCGGGAACTAACCGACATAACGAGTCAGCTGATCCAACCAATTTACAGCTTCGATCAACCAGACCAGATATTATCCAGCTGTCAAACAATGTCCCATCGGTCAGACCAAACCACGGTCAGACCGACAACCCTATGAGCAACACAGCACCAATTAACTGTTTGGCAAACGAGACCACTGGCCAGTAAACTGCCAGATCCCACTGATGGTTCCAACTTTTGAACCGACCAACAGACCAAGAAATCAACCAACAGGCTTATTTACAGAATCATGTTTTAACCCCAGGACTCGCCAATCCATGACCCCTCTTTTGATGATGGACACTTGACATCACCTTAGGGGGGGGAGAAAAAAAAACAAAACGTCCCACTCATGGAAGAAGGTAAAAAAAAAAAAAAAGATCAGTCATGACCAATGGCGCTTAGTAGGGCCATCTTGCTCACCTTTGTTTCTGTATTTGTGTAGAAGAAAAAAAAATAAATGCAACAGGAAGGAATATAAACAGGCTCATTGGCCCTGTCCTTTCTCTTCTACCCCCCCCCCCCCCCCAACCCCTGCTTTCCCATGCACCGTAAATTTCTAAAGTATTTCCATCATGGTCTTATGACGCTGTTCAAACTCGAATCCCTTTTAAGTGGGTGGCAGGTGCATGCAGCAATCCTTCACTTTTCTGTCTTGTTCCTGGTCAGCTGCCTGGAAGAGAAGAAGAGGGAAGGTTCGTAACAGGAGGACGGGAATGGACAGATATTTCCTTCTTGATAGAACTGTGTAGATTGAATTATTACCTTGTTATTGTTATCACTATTATTATCAGTTCAACTTCTTTTGACACAGGCTGTTCAGTATGATTCTAAAGCCTAGACTACCTGAGGTTTTACAATCATCCATCTATATTACCAAACCATATACAGTAAATAGTACTTTATTAACATTGTCACCCATAAGTCATTTTAGCATTAATGTAATGTTTCTGAATCATCAATGTACAATGACAAATACATAAGGCAAGATTTGTTTTCTTGACCAAAATCACAACTGTGTATTGAAAGCATATCGCTGTATTTGTATCAGACTTTTCAAGTTTATAATCAATCAGTAGTCGTCAAAACAATATCTTCCCAATCTCTACATGATGTCTTGTCAACCTTAATTATTTTGTGGCAGATTTTTTTTTTTTTATGTCTTTTTTTTTTCTTTTCTTTCTGAAGATCTATGGTATTAAATGCACTGGTTCTGTCTCATCATCTTTTTGTGAATTGAGATGTTATCCTCAGTTTCCTTTCCTTAATTTTCGGTCTCTTTTATTTTACTCTTCATATCAGGGAGGGGATCGCTTTCAACAGTGTTGTCATCCTGTTATGGCATCAACAACTAGCACAACCGAAACCTGCACAGCAACCGTCGCTGTGAGGTGGGGGATGATAGGGAGGGTGGGGTCGTGGGTAGAGAAAGAAGAAAAAAAAATGTAATTTTACCAATAAACAAGGGGAAGGTATCTTTTTTTTGTATGCCTGTTTAATCATTTCACCATATATAAATATTAACAGTTAGTCATTTTTGATAATTTGATTATCCTTTATTTAAACCAGCATTTACACATTTAGAGTCAGTTCTGAACTAGTGTCTAAGTTGACCTTGCCCTTAACTTTAGCTCAGTTTGTGATCATCCTCCTGTTGGTTCTTTCCCATCAAGAGGGTCTAGTTGGCTTAAAGTCCTTTTAATATGAGACTTTAAACCAAAATGGTTCCCACTTTCTTGTCCAATATGACAACATCTACTGAATTCAGTTCGCTGAAAGGCTACGTGGTAATTTCTCAAGTAACTCAAAATATATTCCTTAATTTGATCTCCAAAACCTAGAAAGTATAATTTACTGTAACTTTTTTTGTACCTAAGCAGGTAATCTGCACACAGGTGTTATGTGAGTGTACATTTCTTGGCTTATGTGAATGGAAATAGTGTCAACCTGTGATACTTGAAGGTGCAGAAGGTTTAGCCGAGATTTGTATAAATGTTGGTGACGCAAATTTCAATCAGAAGTTAAAAAAACGTAGTTACCTCATCCCAGCACTGAGTCTGGGAAATACTGTAAAAGGTTCAAATGACAAGTTCTGAATAATTAAACCTAATCTACATGAGTAAAATAAAATTAATTTGTTACTTAAATTCAAATTTAACCAATGTGAAAACTGAGATCAACATTTGCAAATATTTCCTTTATTTGTGTCCAAAGACTACATTACCCACAATGCTCACTACAGACGAGGCGTGTTGCCTTCAAATACAGTTGCTTTGCTGAGACCCGCCTAAACGGAAGATGGTGTAATTACAACTCCTGTGTAGCAGAATAGGTCATGTAATACGGTTTATTTTGTGCTGAATCACGTCTTAACAAGACACAAGACATACTGTCACTTCAGAGTAAACCTTGACGAAAATTTTTAAAAGGTTAAAAAAAAAAAAGACTGCAGTGCAGTGCTTCAGATTGTTTGATAATAAAATGGTCATTATTGGTACAGATCCTATTAACATGACTGCTAACTACGAATACCCTTATGTTATATTTTAAGAATATCAGCTCTTAGAATAAATATATGTATTATTCCCACTGAAGAATGAGGAGTTCTTCGACAGCGACCACTAAAACTAATAAACATGATTAGTTTATATTAATTCGTACTTTAAAAAAAATTGCTTCAAATTGTGACCTTGTTTTGAACGTACTAACGGGAAGTGTTAGTGTGGTATTATGTCTGCATTGACGCTAGCTTTACCTATTTAATGGCTGCCGTTACAGTGCTGTGACCACTAGAGGGCAGTGAACACACATGATGGTAGACAGATTTAAAGGACCATTTTAGCTATAAATACGATTTAAAGTGTGTAAGATTTAGGGGGATCCATTGGCAGAAATTGAATATAATATTTATAAGTGTATTTTAATTAGTGTATAATCACCTGAAAATATTAATCATTGTGTTTTCGTTACCTTAGAATAAACCCTTTATACAGTATAGCCTGCCATGTTGCACCGCCATCTTTCTACAGTGGCCCAGAACAGCTAGATGCCACTAAATCCTACACACCAGTCCTTTAAACAGAGAAAAAAATTAATAGGTGATAGATTGAAGGTAAAATTGGATAAACATATGAATCAGGAGAATAACCACAGCTACAGTGCAGTGAAAGATAAGAATGAATTGTTTCAAATTTAATCTAAAAAAAAGTCAGTGGCAGACAGAGACGAACCAGACCTCTGTGAAGACGAGGGTTAAGTCTACTTTACTGGGCTACCATTACTTATACAGTACTATAAGAGGGTAATGATTTATAATTACAAACCTGTAGTGTGTATCAATACTCGTGGGATCTCCTGCCCTCTAGTGGTGCTGTGACGCACCTACAAAACTGCAAATTCACAAGGCAACAATTAACTACTATACTAAGTGTTAATTGGTTCATTTAGACACCGCGTACTTCATTTTCCGCTTTCAAACTAGTACTTCAAAGTGTCCTTAAGAGCTGTGACTGCTGGACACTGAACACTCTGGGTTATAAACACTAATAACTGTCAGTTTCACGAGCATCAATGTAGACGTAATAGCACATAGTAATACTTCCGGTGAGGATATTCAATATAAACCTTTCAACTCGGGCAGAAGTGTAAATGCGTGCTGTGATTGCAGGAATATTGATTTATATGCAAAATTACGCTCGAAGGCCTCATTCGCGGTAGTAAAGTAATTTCGGGGTGTTGTTTGAAGCGCGTAATCGATACATCCTGCTGTTATCCTCCTGCTTTGAAGGGTCGTTACTGTGTAGATTAGTCTGCTTCGAGCGTATAATCACCAGTCGCCTCGACGTCTGTTCTTAACACCGCTACTTGAATGGAAAAATCTGGAAAAGTGATTTACAATTGGAAACACTGCTGCGGTCCTCTTCGGTGAAATTTTGCCGACAGCACTTGAAGGCAGCATATGAGCTAACCGGGAGCAGAGGAAGAGTCGAGCAGCGCGGACATGTCGGACCCGGCGGCGGCTCAGGGCCTCCAACCCCGGCTTCTCCAAGCCCAGGCGACTGGGTCAGCTGGGTCCAGTACCGCCGCCACAGGCTCCGGGTCAGGGAACAGTGATCCGGCCAGACCGGGGCTGAGCCAGCAGCAGCGTGCGAGCCAGAAGAAAGCCCAAGTTCGAGCTTATCCACGGGCGAAAAAGCTCGAGAAACTTGGCGTATTCTCCGCATGCAAGGTAGCTAGCTTAGCTAGCCAAAGTTCACCACAACAAAGCACTCTTAGCGTTATTGTGTGCGGTGTAGCAAAGAGTAGCACACTCAAGATACCGCAACAAAACCAAATAAGTAGCTTAACGAGCTCATGTTAACTTTTGCAGCTAGCTAGCCGCACAATCTCCATGCTACTTGTCTTATTCACACTAAATCTTTGAAGGTGCATTTATTATCAGCTAGCATAAATGTGTAGTCATTCATTGACGCATGAGAACAGCAAATGAGTTGCAGTTTATGTCGCTTCATTTGGTGTTTTGCACATTTTGTTTATTCTCAGGCTAGTGACACATGCAAGTGCAATGGATGGAAAAACCCAAATCCACCGACAGCCACTCGTATGGACCTGCAACAGCAAGCAGCCAGCCTGAGCGAGCCTTGCCGCAGCTGTGGACATGCTCTGGGTACAAACTACTCCCACACACACACACCCCAGTACTCCCCAGCCATCCTCCCAGTAGCTACTAAAGCTGTATTCCAGTGACTTCTTATGTCCCAATGTTGTTTGACACCTCACACCTTTGTGTGTTGACTTAGCCATGTGTTTATTGTATTTGATGCCTTGTCTACAGCTGATCATGTGTCCCACCTGGAGAATGTGTCAGAGGATGAGATTAACAGGCTATTGGGGATGGTGGTGGATGTTGAGAACCTTTTCATGTCTGTACACAAAGAGGAGGACACTGATACCAAACAGGTCTACTTTTACCTTTTCAAGGTAAGCAAAGTGTAGCTCACATCTGTGTAACATGCACCATTTTTTAGCACAGTTCAAAATATGTTTCCATGTCGCTGTTCAACAATCAACATTGTTCTTTATTTCTAACCCATTCCCCTTAGCTATTGAGGAAATGCATCCTGCAGATGAGCCAGCCAGTCGTAGAGGGATCCCTCGGAAGTCCACCCTTTGAGAAGCCCAACATCGAGCAGGTGAACATGAAACTACAAACACCTCCAGTTCATGTCCCGATCTTCAGCAGTAGCTGAAAGAGCAACAGCTTTTACATACAGCCACTAAATAATCACACTTCTCAGTGTTGTGACAGACGGGTATCTGTGGAGAAGAATTAATGAGGACAAACTCATCACATTTCACATTTTCTCCATCTTGTGTTTTTCCCTTTCCATCCAAAAGGGGGTTTTGAATTTTGTTCAGTACAAGTTCAGCCACCTGGCACCAAAGGAAAGGCAGACCATGTTTGAGCTGTCAAAAATGTTCCTCTTGTGCCTAAATTACTGGAAGCTGGAGACGCCAACGCAGTATCGCCAGCGTACCCAGAAAGATGATGGGACAGCGTACAAAGTGGACTACACCAGGTGTGTGCTTGTGCTGTCATTAAGCAAGCAGCAGGACGATATCAATGACTTAAAACATCTTTGTTTTATCAATATAAAGACCGATTCTTGTCTGTACATGTTGGATACTGTTATCAGTTTGTACAATAGTGGTGTTTTTTCCTTTTGACTCCCAGGTGGCTGTGCTACTGCCATGTCCCCCAGAGTAATGACAGCCTACCGCGCTACGAAACCACTCAGGTGTTCGGTCGCAGCTTGCTAAAGTCCATCTTCACCGTGACGCGACGCCAGCTCCTGGAGAAATTCAGAGTGGAGAAGGATAAACTGCTACCAGAGAAACGCACGCTCATCCTCACACACTTCCCCAAGTAAGGGCAGACGCTCTTGAAATAGTGTCAGAGCTTGA
This sequence comes from Scomberomorus guttatus, assembly GCA_038419695.1. Lineage (NCBI taxonomy): Eukaryota > Metazoa > Chordata > Actinopteri > Scombriformes > Scombridae > Scomberomorus > Scomberomorus guttatus. The sequence goes on from CM076459.1 coordinate 4,138,749, forward strand.
ATGACAAAAAAAAAAAAAAAAAAACTGCTGACAAGCCAGAGTGCTTCAGCTTTGTTCTGCTCCCCCTGTGGGTATCAGTCCCTCTGATGTTTACATTTGAAAGCCTGTGTTAATTACATTACTGCATGTATTTCATCAGGTTTTTGTCCATGTTGGAGGAGGAGATCTATGGTGAGAATTCACCCATCTGGGAGGCCGACTTCACCATGCCTGCCTCTGATGGCACACAGCTGGGACATCAGACAGGTGAGGCGGGTGTGCGGTCTTAACTATGATCTGTTTAGTAGGATGGGACCAGACCATAATACAGGATCACAACCTTTTTGTGATTTTAGCTTTTGGCCTGTATTCATAATAACTGCCACAAACAATAACTTCTGTTTGCAAATCATCAACCAGGTCACCTGACCATAGCAGTAAATATACTAGGATTAACTTTCCTTCAGAGATAGGTATCTATAGTGTATGTAAGTTACATAGTATAGATATACTGTATCATTGCTGGCTTTTACTGTTGTCACAGTTCCTGTTGTATTGTAATGAATTGAGTGTATCTTGGTGTCTCTCCACTGCAGTGATCAGTCCTGCTGCAGTGTCTCCCGCTCTGTCCAAAGGTCTGAGCAGTGGCGCCTCTCTGGGCAGCATGGACACTGGAGGCGCAGAGCCCATCACAGGTGTGTGAGCACTGCTCTGCTTCTTTGATACTCTCAGTATGTACAGCGGAGCCTCGCAAACGTCTGTTGCAGCATTGTGTGACATTGAAGGCCATTATAAAGCATCAGACACACCTGTGACTACATGTTACTGAAACACAGTATTAATGTGCTGTATGAAAATCACTCAAATGGATCACAACCATGTTAATAATAATATCATTGTTTGCTGTATCCTCTTACTTTGACTGTCTGCTCAGGAGAGAAACGTAAACTTCCTGAGGCGCTGACACTGGAAGATGCCAAGCGGATCCGTGTGATGGGAGACATTCCTATGGAGCTGGTCAATGAAGTCATGATGACGATCACTGACCCTGCTGCCATGCTTGGACCAGAGGTAAGTCGGTCAGTGTTAAAGGGACTTATTTTGTTACAAATGTAGACTGTAGTACTGACAGTTTGTGTTTCTACTTCCAGACTAATCTGCTGACTCCAAACGCTGCTCGTGATGAGACTGCCAGGCTGGAGGAGAGGCGTGGCATCATAGAGTTTCATGTCATCGGAAACTCGCTTTCCCAGAAGTCCAACAAGAAGATCTTGATGTGGCTGGTCGGCCTGCAGAATGTCTTCTCTCATCAATTACCTCGCATGCCCAAAGAGTACATCACACGACTGGTGTTTGACCCGTAAGTTCGATGTCTCATACCACACCACGGTCGTCATGGATCTGTATACGCAATCCTGACGTCTCCCAACTTTCACAGGAAGCACAAGACCCTAGCCCTTATCAAAGACGGCCGCGTCATCGGAGGCATCTGTTTTAGGATGTTTCCCACTCAGGGCTTCACGGAGATTGTCTTCTGTGCCGTCACATCCAATGAGCAAGTTAAGGTACATAACCCGCCATTTACTCTTGTGAGAGCTGTGGTGGTCCAAACAGATAACTTAGGTGTTTGTCTATAATTTGTGTTTGCTTCTTTAGCACCTTTTTGTTTCTTGAATGGCCAGATAACAGCGACCACCACCTTTTTCTTCAGTTTTTTCATGTTTCAATATGATTCAATACCTTTTTAACATAAGAAAGCTGAGAATAGTATCAAGGTGACTTTTGTAAAAAAAACACATTTTTGAAATTGTCTCTCTCTGGTCTGGTAAGGGCTATGGTACCCACCTGATGAACCACCTGAAGGAGTACCACATCAAACACAACATCCTCTATTTCCTCACTTACGCTGACGAGTATGCCATCGGCTACTTCAAGAAGCAGGTACTGCAGGCGTGACCTGTACGTTATCTCCGCTCCTGTCCCCTTCTCTCCGTCTGGACCTTTCTGTAATTTGTTCTTCCCTCACAGGGCTTTTCCAAAGACATCAAAGTGCCGAAGAGTCGCTACCTCGGATACATCAAAGACTACGAAGGAGCGACTCTCATGGAGTGCGAGCTGAACCCCAGAATCCCCTACACTGAGCTGTCTCATATCATTAAAAGACAGAAAGAGGTATGTGAACAACCCAAAAGTCCAAGTAAGGCTGTGGGATGTTGTCAACATTAAAGCAAATACCCTTTTTTTTTTTCTCTGTGTTTTGTAATATCGCATAAACTTGAAAATGTCACATCAGATCATAAAGAAGCTGATTGAGAGGAAACAGAGCCAGATCAGGAAGGTTTACCCTGGTCTCACTTGCTTCAAAGAAGGTGTGCGGCAGATCCCTGTGGAGAGTATTCCAGGCATAAGTAAGTGTTTGGTTTGTGTACAATGAAAACAAATAAAAAATCAGTATTATCATGTTACTTACATGTCTTTTTTTTCTTCTAGGAGAGACAGGCTGGAAACCCAGTAGCAAGGAAAAAGGGTAAACTTTAAATTGACGTTCCAGTCTCACCAGGCTCTCTGTCCCATTCTTATCTGCCGCTGTCTTTTTTTAATACGACCACTGGGGAGCGCCATAAAGTAAAATTGTTTCTGCTACAGTGACACACTATCACCGCTGCACTTAACACTTCATGGGTTAATATTTAAAATCAACAGTTTGCTCACTCCAGTCATGCATACGCTCTCAACAACCCCAAAGTCCAATAACACTTGTTTACCTTCATATGCATAGTTGAATTGTGTGGAAGCAGTAGGCTATAATAAAATCTAAATTGAATCCAAAACTAATCTAACCTAACCTGAAACACCTTAATGTCTTTATTACTTTATACACTCAGTTTATTCACTCTGGGATTCATTTGTAAACGTGGATTAACAAGCCTTTAATATTGCAAGTAATGTGCAATCTGCTATGAACTGTAGTATAGTCAGTACAGTCTCATTTAGAAAACTCTGAGTAGGCTTTTTGTACAGTTTATCTAAATGTAGTCAATCTTTTACTCATTTATCATTTATCCTTGTGATTTGTAGGAAGGAGGTGAAGGACCCTGATGTGTTATACAACATGCTGAAGAACCTTCTGGCCCAGATAAAGGTAAGTGACATTTTGACAGCAGGCAGGAACACAAGAGAAACAAGAATGGAGACAAACCAAACTTTTTTTTTTTTTTTTTTTTTGAACAGACCCACCCTGATGCCTGGCCCTTTATGGAACCGGTGAAGAAATCAGAAGCTCCAGATTACTACGAGATCATCCGCTTTCCCATCGGTGAGCGAGCATCCATTTCATTATACTACAACTTTTCCTGATTACAGCTTATGCTGTTAAATCATGAGTAATTTTCATACAGATTGTTGTTCTCTCCTCTTTTTTTTTTTTTTTTTTTTGTTCCTGCAGACCTGAAGACCATGACAGAGAGACTGAAGAACAGATACTATGTGACCAAGAAGCTTTTTATCGCCGACGTGCAGCGAATCATCACCAACTGTCGCGAGTACAACCCTCCGGACAGCGAGTACTGCAAGTGTGCCAACACCTTGGAGAAGTTCTTCTACTTCAAATTAAAAGACGGAGGCCTGATTGAGAAATGAACTCGGCTCACGAAAATATTAACAGATTTCCTAACGGATGGGGATCAACTCTCACAGCTGCCACACAGCAAGATGGAGCAGATCACAAGGAAACCATCACTAGTTATTGTCATATCTGAGTTAATAAAAGGGGTATGTACACGACTGACAGAAGGGAATTGATGGACTTGAACAAACATAGCAGAGGGTTTGGAAATATCGGAGCCTGTTGAGCGTAATCTAAGTGTCAAAATGGCATTACTTTCCCCCCTTAAAGTAATCTTCTGTCATTTTTTTCTTTGCTCACAGGGGGTTAATCATCTTATTATACCTGTTTCATTAAGTGTACCAAAGTTATAGGTCCAAGTTAAACCAATGCCACTCTTTCCACCCTTATCTATATGGGTAATGACATTATTTCATTCCAATTTTGTCACGCTTAAAACTCGTCACTCGTACAGACGTACTGTGTATGTAATGTAGAGTTCTTTCACAGGAAACTGGACCTCGGGACCTAAAGCCACGTTGCCTTCCGTTACTGACAGACACTTGAACATCCCAGCCATTTTCATGGGTATAAAGATAGACATACTTTGAAAGACGGGCAGCACTTTGACTGTTGAGTAGCCCTGAAACAAATTAATTAGCCGATTGACGGAAAATTAATCGAAGACAGTCGCATTAACTGATTAATCATATAAGTTGTTTATCCATGCAAATACCAAACATTTGCTCATTGAAATGTAAGGTTTGCTGCTTTTCTCCTTTTAATTCCATGGTATATGTTGACTGTCAGGAAAAAAGGCAAATATTAAGCATTAGTGATTATTTGGGTTTCGGTAACGTTATTTTCTTTATTCTAAACACATAATTGATTATGAGAATATTATCACAGATTAATCAATAATGAAGATCATTGTTTGATTGCAGCCCTACCCTTTCTTGAGTAGGTTGAGACACTGCCAGGCTGCTAGTGATGGAGAGGGCATCAAATATTCCCAGCACTTGTGTGCTAAACAAAATAATTTCCTCTGATCGTTGCCTTCAAGAAAACAGTTGTTTTCATGTTGACAACAACATAATAGATACTTATTATACAGTAAATGGGACACATACTGTTTATGCACCATTTCCCACTGGCAGGGTTTTATTCCAAACCGTTTAGTATGAGGTCTCTCACATTAGTATAGCTTTTAACCATGCTTGCAGGTGACACTGTAGTTGTTGGCATTGATTTGTTCTGTTAATAGACTCTCTAGTATAGTCGCCGTCACACATATGCTAAGTAGTCCTATTTACTGTACAGCCACACGTTTGTGGTCGCAGGTTTACTGGATAGTTAATGTAAAGAGCTAAACACAGCGGGGGAGAAGCTAACCAGCAGTTCACACAGTCGTTCTGAGCTTTTGGTCGTCAGTCAAAAAAAAAAAAAGAGAATTCTGGTTTATTTATCACAACATACACAAGCTGTAGTGGCTGTTAATGCATGGCGGATAGTTACAGTTTGCATTCATAAAAACCATCCAACTTTTGTTCATTTATAGAAACTGCTATTGCAGGGGTTTTTTTTTTTTTTTTTTTTTTTACAGTGCTACAAACATTGTAATGAAATGTTAGACACATTTCTTTGTTCAACGGTCAGTGTCAAACGGAGTGCTTCCTGAGATGCATCCACATGTTTATGGGAAGTAACTGTCCAATGCCGGTTGAGCCTGCTTGTTTGTTCCACTGACGTGTGTGTATGTGTGTGTGTATGTGTGTGTGTGTTTATTTTGTACTTGAATCATGACTAGCTTTGAATTACTGAAGTGATGTCAGTGTTGCATTATTCAGGGTTGTCAATTGCGTACTTCTCCCTCAATCTACCTATGCTGCATTTCAGATTTTCTTAAAGGTCAGTCTTTCCACCTGTTTGAGGATGGCTACTGTCTCTAGTTATGGTATAAATGCCAATTACTGTAACTGTAATACTGTTCATGATAATAAAGGTTTTTTTTTTTTTATAAACAATTCTTCAATGTGCAGGTGGTTCTTAAGCTGTGGGGTAACTGACAGAGGTTACCAAATGGCACAGAAAAGTTCACAAGCAGATAGGCGTGGCCTCAAGACAGAAGCGAAACAAGATTTGGGAGATTTCAGGGTGACGAAATGAGAAAAAAACAAAACACGTTTAACTTGTGACTAAACTTGGTACTGGAAAATTTGATAGCACCAGCAGAAACCAGATCAGGTCAGGTCAGATCAAACGTTCCCGTGTTAAAGATGTAAGCTGGTTTTAGGTTTTTTTTTTGTTATTTGTTGCATGCGAATGTTTGTTTAAAATACTTTTGCAAGCTTAAGCTGTTCACCACTGACTAAGCTTGCAAATGTGTCAACACTAATTTTTTAGTAAAGTATTCAAGAAACACATTCAATTCATAGTTGACAACTATAGTTGACAACTTAAATTCCAGTCAGTGTGCTGCCTCAACTGACTTCAGCAGCTAAAATGGAAAAACTACTTGTCCTGTCCTGTATTTCTGTTTTTGAGGGTTTTGCAGTAGCCTTTAGGTTTTGCTTTCCTGGCATAAGGAAGAGCATCAGGTAGGGCCCATTCAGGGTATACTGCATACAAAACCTGTTTTGTAGTTTGCAGTGGCTTCTCCCTTTTGAACCCTTTCAATGAGACGCCTTTACAACCAGACATACAGTGAACAAAATGAGACAAATATAGGATTCGATTACCCGTGGCTAGATCATGAAAGGTTTGTTAAATAATGTGTCTGCAGTTTAGACTCACCCTGTCACTGCATGATGAACACTATCTGTTGTTGCATCAGATCCTCCCTCAGTAGGGCCACTCTGCCGGCAGAGTGCAAAGAGCTTCTACTTTTGTTTTTCTGTGTCACAGATGATCATAAGAGGTTTTAAAAACCCTGCATGAATGTGCAAACAAATTATGGTTAATATACTTAATAGTCTTTGTCTATAGGTCCTCTGTATCACCTTGTGCATGGTTAGGGATCCCCTGAATACATATGGACTGTATATCGTTTGTATTAAATTTAACATATTAATATCTTATACTTTTGCCCATCTTTTTATATAGAGGTAAAGGTATTTCATCCAATATGTATATGCTTCTTCATTGATCTTGTAACTGTCCTTGTGCCCAGCTTTTAAAGTGGGTGTAGAGGTGATTACACCCACTGGGGGTCTATGTAGGGTGGGCTTGCCCTACATAGACCCCCACATAGAAAGCACTGCCCATTGGTAGGCAGGTCTCGGTCCATTTAAAAGAGAGTACAGTATAATTTTGAGTGTAGCCTATAAGAATGTTTGTTATTTAGATTGTAGGATCTGTCGCCTGGTGCCGGTACCCGGATCACCTTTATCCTAATCAAATGTTCATGAGGTAGGTCTTAGAATTTATGGGGGTCTTCACTTTCAACTATCCTTTAAATTATTATTATAATTAATGTTGCTGTCTGGAGTCTATGATGTTTGCTCTTAGCTGAGCTCCCAACCCCCAAGGCCGTAGTGCTTTTAATGCTCAACTGTATGAAAGCTCAATGTCTCATATCTTGTGTTTTATCTGCAATAGTGTGGCTAGTTTTAATCATGTCAGACAGAGATTCTAGGTTAGGTCTGTACTTTTATCAAAAAACATCTTCACAAAACAACGACTTGCAACCGAAATCAATACGTTGCTGAACAACTGGAGGGCAGAAAACCTCATACTGTTACTGTAAAAGCAGCCACAAGCTTTTCCTACACAAACATTAACAAAAGACTTTAAGTTTCGCTTTCCTGAAGGAATGAAGAAACAAGTAGGGCCCGGTTAGGGCGCAGAAACGAAGGACGTTTTCAACACTCACAACAAAGCTCCTCAGCTGTAAGCCACACATAAGAGTGCATTAATACATAAGGTGTCAAAGTTACCTATAAACTGGATATACTGTCGGTTTGACCATGGCTTCATTACAAGTCCATTTCAAGCTTCCCCTGTCACTGCATATGACCACCAGCTGTTGTTCCTCCGGAGCCCCCCTCAGTAGGGCCATTTTTACTTTCGTTTTCCAAACTGCTGGTCACAACCCAGTTTAAAACCCCCCCATCTACACTGCGTGCTGACAATGGACCAGAAGAAGCTCTGAAAGCCACACAGTTCTCTGTCACAGCTAACTGGTGAGTTCATAAATGGCGATTTCCTGTCTAACAGCTGTTAGATAAATAACAAGGAGTGGCTCAGTTATCCAGCATGCATCTCTCGCAGAATGCTTGTTGTTGTTTTTCCTCCCCAGCTGTCTTTATGGTGTTAATTATTATAGTTTTGACATACTGATATGATCCACTGTGCAGTTCTTTCCTACAGTATGTGAATTCTCTGTAATTCTCATGTGATGTCAAATAGGAGGAGAGTGTAACATGGCCGATTTTCAACTTTATTCATACCAAGAAGAAGTGGTTGAAAGGGCTCTTCGAAGAGAGAATATAATTATCTGGCTGCCGACAGGAGGGGGAAAGACCCGAGCTGCTGTGTATGTGGCGAAAAGACACCTGGAGACTACCTCACAGGCTAAGGTGGTGGTCCTGGTAAACAAGGTAAAATGCACAAAAAGGACAAAGACAGCTAAAGTTTGGAATGATGTCATCATATTAATAAGATAAAGAAAGCCAAATATACGTGAGGGAGAGACTTGATAGGTGTTGTTACCATAGTATAAATGCATTGGCGTATTCTATACTGCAGGTTCACCTAGTGGACCAACATTATACCAAAGAGTTCAAGCCTCACCTGGGCCAAGACTACATCCTGGAGCCAGTCAGTGGAGAGAGTGAACAGAAGGACTTCTTTGGAAAAGTGGTGAAAAAGTCAGACGTGGTCATCTGCACTGCACAGATCTTATTTAATTCTCTGATTAACATGGAGGAAACCAAACACGTTGAGCTCTCAGGTCAGTAAAATGGAGCTTTAACAGCCTTGATTATGATGATGAGGTGAGATGTGGGATAAGTTTTCAATAATAGACAATAAGATCCACAAACAGAGATCCTTGATGCATTCATGGTTCCTTACAGACATTACTCTACTGATTATTGATGAGTGTCACCACACCCACAAAGAGGGTGTCTACAACAAGATTATGAGACTCTATCTGGAGAAAAAGTTGAAAGGTGAACGACCACTGCCACAGATCCTGGGTCTCACTGCATCGCCGGGGACAGGGGGTACAAGGAGTCTGGAGAACGCTGTGGAGCATGTGCTGCAGGTGAGGGTTTACCTAGTTGGCTTTCACTGTATTTGTTACTCATATGAGCAGGTTTGTCTGATCTCCTTTTATCTCTCTCCCTCACAGATTTGTGCCAACCTGGACTCAGCCATAGTTTCAACCAAAAACTACGCTCCCGAGCTGAAGAAGAAGGTACCCAGACCCTTTAAGACATTTGACATTGTGGAAAAAAGGCCTCAGGTAAGAATTTCTTTTCTTTCTTTCTTTTTAAACATTAAAACCACCATAGAATTTAAACATGTCTGAATTTGGCGTCCTCCAGTGGTAATAACAGAAACAGACACACACAGTGACACACAGTAATGAAAACATACACACCACACCCCAAACTGAACTGATCTGCGTCTGAACAAAAAAATAATTTCATATATGCTATAATCAAATGAAAATTATACATATATTGGACACAAAGAAAATATTTTCTCTTTTAGGATCCATTTGGGGATCATCTGAAGAGGATGATGCAGATGATCCACGAGTTCATGACCTTACCTTCAGACTTCAGACTGAGAGAGTGCGGCACACAAGAGTACGAGGCTGATGTGGTGATCCTGGAGCAGAGAGGTGAGAACACGGTTTCTTTTTTTTCATCACTCTAATGTAATGCCATTGCTTTAAGGGACTGCACATTTGCCTTTTTTGATTGGGATGGGGCAAAAATGAACTGACAATCAAATGTCCAGAGACAAGAATGCTTCTGTTGACACCTGTGCATAATTTGTGTATTTACTGGACCAGGGGTCAAAGAGAAAAGCAGAATTCTGGCACAATGTGCACTCCATCTCAGGCAGTACAACGACGCCCTGCTCATCAATGACACCCTGCGAATGATGGATGCTTATCAATCCTTAGAGGATTTCTATGATGCCAAGGTCAACACCGCCATGGATGGAACAGATTTCTTCCTGGTGGGACTTTTCCAAGGTAGGAGTCTAGAATATAATATTTTTTCCTTGTCTATTTGTATGTTTGGCCGAATGATATTTATTTATGTTGTAGCTCACTGTTTTCACCATGCAAGCAATCATATTTCTCCTTCTCAATTATACGCAGAGAATCAAGTGGAGCTGAGGGAAATAGCAAGGAATTCTCAGTATGAGAACCCCAAAATGGGCAAACTTCAAACCGTTCTTCTAAATCAGTTTGGTCCAGATGTGAAGTCAAGGGGGATCCTCTTCTGTAAAACTCGTAAAAGCACCCACTGCCTAAATGACTGGGTCCTCACCAATAAAAACTTACAGGAAGCTGGCATCAAGGCAGCAGTCCTCACCGGGGCTGGAAATGGCGTGAATTACATGACACAGGTGTGTTGACATACAATATTCGCCTATTAGCTTTCCAATTAAGTAACAACTTCTCTATTGATGTGTTTGTGTGACTTAGTCCTTACGTGCTTTTGTGTGCATCCTTTCCTTGCAGAATGAGCAGGTAAACACGATCCGCAATTTCCGCCAGGGTACCCTCAACCTCCTAATCTCCACCAGTGTGGCTGAAGAAGGTCTTGACATCCCTGAATGCAACCTGGTGGTACGCTATGGGCTGCTTACAAATGAGATTGCCCAGCAGCAGGCCAGTGGACGTGCCCGAGCACACGAAAGCCAGTATTCAGTGGTCGCACAGAGAGGTGGGCGGGAAGAGCGCAGAGAGCACATCAATGAACTTCTGGAGGAGCTGACTGGAGAAGCCATTGCTAAGGTCCAAGAGATGAGCCCCCACATGTTTCGCACAAAGGTGAGGATGCGATGTCCATCCTTAGCCCTCTCTCACACTGCTTAGTGTTTCTGCCAACACATTTTATTCTTCTTTGTCTCCAGATAAATGAGCTTCAAACACAGGCAGTTATTGGCAGTAGAGTTGCAGAGATGCAGAAAATGAGCAGGAGGAGTCGCTTCTCTGCCTCCAGTGTCCGGCTCTTGTGTCGAAACTGTTTCAATTCTGTGGCCTCTGGCAGTGACATTAAACTTGTTGACAATTCACACTATGTCAACGTGAATCCTGACTTTCAGTGAGTTGAACTCTTTGTGGTTTAAGAGTTCATGCAAAAGTATATACAGGCCAGTCTTTACAAACCGCTCTAATTTTGACTTGTCTTTGTTCTCAGGAAGCACTACAAAGTCGGTGGGCAGGTTAGGCTAGAAAGGAGTTTTGAGGACTGGGAGCCTGGGCGCACAATCAGTTGCAATAACGGCAACTGCAACAAGGTACAGTAGACCTTCTGCCAAATATTAATGTAAAACTTAGAAACACATGCTGTCCTGCTCACGGCAGTTCATCAATAAAGTTGATATTGGTGTTCAGGTTGAGATGTGAGTTTTATTCTTTGTATATTCACAGGATTGGGGGTTTGAGATTAAGTACAAGGGGGTCGCCCTGCTGCCCAATATAGCCATCAAGAACTTTGCCCTGGACACCCCTGACGGCAGGATGACTGTGAAGAAATGGAAGGATGTTGCTTTCACCGTTGAAGACTTCAGCTTTGAAGAATACTACCAAGAAAACTTCCCTGACATGACCACTGATTAATAGATCAAGAGAGCTCTGTGTGGGTTTTTCCCATTTCACAAGCCAGTTTTTATCTGTTTTTTTTTTTTTTTTCATTCCAAGCTGTATCTTAGATTGTCTGTGCTCATTTAGGGAAGGTAAACCATAATTTTGTTTGAGGTACTTAAATATGAACACGTGCTTTTTAAAGATTCCACATAGCTAGCACGTATTTGTGCTGCTGGGCCAGTGAGGCAACAGCGTGCTAAAACCCATTACGCATCGATCATGCTTGAAATTAGCATGACAGCTTTGTTTATGCCCAAGGTCTTAACTGCTTTTGCATGTTTTTGTGTGTATTTCCTCTACTTCATCTCAAGTCAAGCACAGAAACAAAGTGAACTCTGCTGTAACATGAACGTGAAGCTTTGACATTGCACAAAGGTGATTCCTCATGATCTCTCTCTCTTTTTACCTGTTTTACAATGTTTTTAATTGGCAACTGAATTTTAACAGTAAATGCAGTAGTTTATATATGTACTGTATGTGTGTGTTGTATGCAGATATTGTGCATGTACTGGTAGTTTATCATGGCCCATGTAAATAAACAAAAAATGAGATGAAATTTGCCAAACAGGTTTTTTTGTCATGATTTTTGCCTTTATGAACCACTAGATGTCACTGTTGGTCAGGAAATGTCCACACCAGAGGACACGTTCCAAATCCACACTGTAACTCCAAGCAGATTTTCAGTGTGAAGTGTGTTCCCACTGGAAAAGGTATGCATACCAAAAATACCCTGATTTTTGAGTGTGGTGTGGTGTGGATGGACACTATTCTCTCACAACGCAATGCACAAATGAATAAATGAAAAGTAATAGTGGATTGTGGCCTTCTGAAGTCGCAGTTTGATGCCTTTGCACAGCACACGTATTGCGTCATTTCCTGCCAGTATAAAACAATGTCGCATGTTGATTTCTTGTATACTAACTGCAAAAAACAGCATACTATAAAGATATGAAGATACTATGTTTCTCCTCTATCTCTGTAGCCTCTAACAAATAGTGTGAATAAAGCCAGGATGGAAACTTTCTCTGGCAGCTGTCAAACTGAATTCAAGGGGTCCATGCAGTGGCTCTGGGGTTATAGGGGTGAGTCTGAATCCCCAGATGGACTATGAGTGAGGATTATGGAGATTAATACTCACCAAACTTTGCTGATGTACCATGGAGAAAGGCACTTATCCCTAACTGCTTCAGTGGAGCATCTCATTTGTTGATAGTACAAGATCCAAATGTTTTTATGCCACAACTGGAAAAGAGAAAATACACACAGCTGACAGGAAAAGGAACAAAGTATGTTCTTGCTTTATGTACAGTAAGTGTTTCTTAATGTATGTTTGAGCGTAGAAGCACGAAAGACCCCTGAAACCTCACTGTAAGCAGGAGCTTCTCTTTACTAACTGTTGCTTGTGGAATATTCTGACTGCAGCAGCTCACCATGCTGCTTCTGCATCACTGGATCAATACAGGATTATGTATTTCAGCTCGGATCATTTAACACCACACACACACAGTCTACATAGAGGAACAGATTTATTAGACTTGCAAATGATCATTTAACACACTGGCTTCAAAGATACATTTGATTGCATAATAACTTCACTGTCACTCAGAAGCCCTAACAGCTTGATTTTTAACAACCCCCAAAAGACAGATTTAGACAACTAATCACGCAACACAGTCTCTGCTGAAACTGTTTACGATTTCATTTGCTGCCGTGTTTACATACATGAATCAAGCTTAATACACAGTAGCGCGGCTTCAGCTATAATGAGCCGCTTCCAAAACAAACCCAGATTATGAATTGAAAGCAACTGGCAAGGAAATCATTAATTTCAGGCTGGCAGCTGTATTGGGTAGATTCACTTTTGACCCACCACACATCTTCATGTTGTCTACAGGCAAGACATGATTAGGTCAACCTCACTCTGTGTCACATGCGCCGTAATCCTTTCAAATCTGGCAGAGTGCTGGAGTCAGTGGTGCTGCCATGGACATAATCACACTTAAAACAGGCTCTGTTCCGGTGTCATGCCTGACTTAGATTCAGGCAGGCAGAGTGGAGGCGAACAGTAAGATTTACTCTGATCAGACTCAGGCGCTATAATCAACACTGATTACTTCCTTTTACTTCCCAGCTCAACACCCCATGCATCTTAATTGCAATTAGCTCTCTTCTGAAATTAAAGCAGCTTGGAGAAGTTGAGCAAAGGATGATAACACAGTACTTGTGTGTGTGTGTGTGTGTGTGTTTAGGTGTGTTTGTGTGAATTTAGGGGATGCTACTAACATTTATAGTAAGCCCCTTGTCATTGGTATGTAGGGCATCTGTTTGTCTAATGTATATGTCCCATCTAATAGAGTATATGAGAACTATGTTATATGAGTCATGTTTTAATTGCAATGGCTAAGTGAGGGGAAGTAAATCTTAGCTGTGAGACTGATGTTATATAAGGTCTTATTCATCTACAGAAACAATGTCTGATATTCAAACTATATTTCAATCAGGAGAGACAAGTGAATGAAGCAGAAAGAGTTGTTTCTTATACAGATGATATTGGTGGTTAAGTGTTGTCAAAAGTGTTTGGCGCTTAGACTCTACAGGGAGATTTTGAATCGATGGACATCGGTCCTGAGCAGCAGCAAGATAAATCCCCCCATGGAGGCTAGACAGTGGTGGTGGTGGCTGACGACTTCTGCTGAGTCTGATAAGGCTGATGAGGTTGATGAAGTGTCGCACTGATGAATCTGTGACGACTGGGCGGTGATGGGGAGGCGGTGGGGCACGCAAAACGGCACCGTGAAAGCGCCAAGGCAGAGAGGGGGAAAACATATTTAAAAAGACAGCTGCAATATGATAGGCTGACAATGAAGGTGTGTCACCCTGCTATTGGTTAGATATGACCAGCTGATGTGAACAGCTGACGTCTCAATTGACCCCAAGGGGGAGGCAAGGAAATTATGAGTGAGCATGCCTGAGGGATGGGAGTGATAGATGGATTGAAAGATAGTCTTATTGCCCAACTCACATACAGATGTCATTTAAAATGTGACAGACAGGAAAGCTCCAAATCTTCATTGCTCAACCCTGGGTGTGGCCTATGATGTGTGATTGACAGGTCGTTAGCCTAATTAGCTACTTGGAATTGAGAGAAGTTGACCTACTGACCTCACAGTGTTGAACTAAGTAAGAGTCAGACTATTACAGGAGAAACCTGTCCACTCAGCTGGATTTTTTTAAAATAAAATGTCCAGAAACAGGATATTTATATTCAGCGGGCATTTACTTGACACAAAACAAACAGAGCTAGCAAACAAGACTTTGTGCAAGATGTGGCACAGCGTGGAGTTCAGCACCAGATAAGTGTTTCCAAATTAATTATGAATTGGCAGCTCATTTATTAACTACACACATATTGCTTTTATAGTTGTAGCTCTGGGCGAACGTGTAGTATTAAAACAGTTTGTTGATGTTGCTACGCCTCCTTTCTTTTCCTCACATTCAGAGAAAAACCTTGTTTTTCCCCTTCATTGTGTTCTGTCGAATCAATTTGGTGCATTTGACGTTTGTAAGCCGCGGTCTCTCAGGTGTATTGACTCTGTCAGTGTTGAGCACAAACTTTCTATTGGGTTTCTTGTTGGATTGAACATGATGGAGCCGCTCTGTAGTGTTTTGAGTTCACATTGTTAAACATTCATCTTTATGAAACATACAGTTTATGGCTGTTCTTCCTCTTTTAGCCGCTGTGTGTCAAATTGTTTCTTGATTTCACTCACACAATAGAGACACCCCTACTATGAGCACCCAGGAAAAAAAGTCCACCTATATTGAACTGTTATGTGTTTAGATGCATCACCTTTTTGGCTCATGGCCCCATAAAATGAATCAATCAATGTAACTCACAGGTAATATGTTCTGCAGGCAGAAGTTGTGAGATTTTCAACTAAAGAGTGATTTTTGCCTTTTCAGACAGGAAAAAAAACATTAACAAATGGAAATAGGCCTATATAGGCTGTATTTTTCTTTATCCCTTTAATCATCTTGTGACCCATCAGTTTATTCCCTAGTTTGCATTACATATTCTTTTTTTTAGATTTGCAGAAAACAAAAATTTAATTTTCATTTCCTGTGACTTTTAAATAAGAAAAAAGTCACAAACTGGCTCAGGAGTGTGACAAGGCAGGAGTCCATGCAAGGATGGTCTTAAAACAAATTTAAATTATTAAAACTAAAGTTAACACGAACAAACAATGGGGCGTGTAGAACAAGGTGCAAAAAGCAAAAGAAGGTAATGCAGGACGAAGGGAGAAAGAGCGAACATATGGGCCAGCTTTTATAGCTCGGCAGGCCCAGGTGAACCAGATTATACTGATGTCTGAAGTTGGCCAGGACAGCCTTCAACAGCGGGAGGGGTGTCACAGCACAAAATTAGTGTGGCAAGACAGCTTTTCTGCAAGACTGTAAAGCCCATCACTTGATCAATTTCCTGGCTGCAGACAGAAGTCACACCTGCTGGACGAGTGTCAGACCAGTCTCGCACGCAGCAACATGCTCACGCTGTCGACGCTTTGAAACACACAGTTGCTTTCTGCCTGTGCAGTCTTCGCATACTCTCACAGGACACAGACAGAGACAATGACAGACTGAAATATCTCGTACAGTACAGTAAGCCGGTCACCAGGACGGGCATTTCCTCTGGGACTGGTTCACTTGTCAGCCAGCTGCCCGTGCTGTCTGAGAGCTCGCTGTGTTGCTTGTCAGCGATAGGGTGATGACATTAATAGTCCTACTGTACGTTGTTATGTATAATGTTTGTAGTTCAAAGTTTTTATCAAGCGGCCGCCCACGGCCTGTGTGGATGTACAGAACTGCAACTCAGCTATGTTTGGGATCTTGTGGTTTGGAGGGAGTGTTGGTATCTTTGACATCTCTCTTTGACCTTTTTCGGGACTGTCGTGTCAATACCATCAAAAAGCTCCTGGGCGAAATCAGGACGGAGAGTATTTAGAGTTTTATACAGAACATTCCTTTCTACATTTTAATTTAGTTGCCTTTTAACACCCAGATGCTTGAAAACATGTTTGTGTGTATTTATAGGGCAACATGAAACCAATTATAGAATGTGAAGGGTGCATCTTTGTAGTTGCATGTCTCCTTTGATTGAGGACGTAGCTCTCTGAAGTGGACTGGAACACTGCTGGTGCCAGAGTCGAGAGTTAACCAGCCTATTTCATGCTTTATTATAGAGCAGATAAAAGAGATGCTTGTCTTTGCTGTCTGCCACTTTGTGGCTGGGTTTTTGTCTGTTACTTACTGTCATGTCCGTTTCCTCAGCCTCGCTTTTGACAGAATTGCTCGCTAGATTATTGGAGTCCAGAAACGTCCTAATAAGTTCTTTGATGACCCCCCTGCAGATTGTTCAGCTGTTGTGCTGGCAAAAGAATTCACTCTAAAAACCCCAAAACAACAGCTGTCTATGTTTTAGCTGTAGGGTTGGGCCGTCCATCGCCGATGGTCGACAGTCATCGACCACTGAGCACTCTAGCATTGAAACATTGTGATTTAAAAGCCTCAACACCCCCCCAACACACACACACACACACACACACACAACTATATCATCGTCCATCGCAATGTTTCACTGTGGACATCGTCATATGCGAATTCATTAGACATCATCTATCACCCTATTTAGCTCATAAAACATTATGACACAGCAGCAGCACAGACATTAGCGCTCACATTAGAAGGCCCCGGAGAAGCAGAGACTGTTGACAGATTCATGATCTTGTTGTGCATATCTATTGTGAGTGTGTGCCCATGTACATAGCTCTGTGTGTGTGTGTGTGTGTGTGTGTGTGTGTGTGTGTTTGTGTGTGCGGACCAGGTATTCCTCATGTTGTGGGAACGTAAATCATTTATATAGTCATGTTGCGGGGACTCGCCTTCCTTATGGGGACAAAAAGCCAGTTACCTTAAGGTAAAATGAATGTAAGGGTTAGGGTGTGTGTATGTGTGCGTGTGTGTGTGTATCTGTGGTGTGTGTGTGGTTTGGTTTGGACTAAAATAAATGTCTTTCTGTCCTCCCTCCTCTGTCTCTGCCATTGACTGCGGTTTGTGTCACTCTAATCCCTGTTATTAATCCATGTTGAGTCGCTTTGAGTCATTCAGGCTGGTGGTGGGGATTACTGTGGACTCGTGTGACAGCCCACAGTTATTTATTTACTCTTTTCTGTCCTGATCACTGTAGGAAGATTGAGGGTGGCCTTGTTTGCAATGCGGATTTGTGTGTGTGTGTGTGTGGGTTGGGGAGCCTTGCACTTTGAGCAAGAAACTAGAGCTGAACCAATTATTAATTTAATCAGCTGACTTGCAAAAAATGTATCAACAACAATTCTGGTAGTTGATTACACTGATTCAAGTCATTTATCATGTAAAAAACAGCATTAAAGTTTCCCAAAAATGAATATTTGCTGCGTTTCTCTGTTTTATATCATTGTAAATTGAATCTTTGGGTGTCAGGCTGTTTGTTGGCCAAAATAAAAATTTAAGGTTGGGTTTAAGGAACTTGGAATGGGTGCATTTTATAAATTGATTAATTGCAAATATATTTGGCAGATTATTCAAAAATGTAAATAATTTTTTGTTGCAGCTCCACAAGACACTGTACCCCAACCTGCTTACTTGCTGTCACTGTGCATGAGTGCTTAATGCACAAACACACACATTTGTGTTTGAGAAATAGTGTGTGACAGCAGGGAGAGTCTATATTCTAAAGGCAAAGAAAATCCTGCTTGTGACAGAAAAAGGGGAATAATGAAAATAGAATGAGGGGGCAGAAAGGAGAGGGTACAAAAAAATATTGATTATTGAAGGAAGAATAAGGAGAGATAGATTAAGACAGAGGCGAGGAGAGCTGTGAATACTTTCAGAGTGTAAAAAAGTAGGAGGTTGAATTAGTGAGGAAGAACAGCAGCATATGTCCTGGAGGAGGAATACTGCTATACGAAAGTGAAGTCGTCGATCATCTGTAACCTTGCAAGGACACTGGGCAGACTCCCAGAGATCTGATGTAAACAGAAAGAGACAACAACGACACAGCAGTCTCACAGGGCCGGTTGATACACACCATTACAATCCCAGAGTAGCACAGTCAAACCTAGAAAAAGCCTTGTTTCTGTGTACTAGTTGGAGCCAGAGATAAGTAGAGGGCTCATGTGGCATAAAAAGATTTCTACAGATTTATGAGGCTGTGGCACAGTGAGGTATTGATCCCTCTCCCCCATCTGAACCAGTCAAAGGAGAGTGGATGCAACTGCAAACCTCAGAATGGCTTACATACATTTTACATTTTGGGTGCGTAGGTTGTGTTCGTTTCCGGAGTGACTTACTGTAACCAGAGAATAAGACATTACTAGAAATGCTGTAAGCAAAGGCAGCAGCAGAAGGTCAAGTCACCTCAATATCAAGAGTGGAATCGAAGAAAATAAAAAGGAAATACTAGAAGTGTTCACAGAAAGGTCTGTAGATTTTCCTAAATAATAAGGACATTATATTTGTTGAGTTTTTAAAGCAGTGTTTTCAATCATTTGAACAACACATACAAAATTCAGTTGACGTGTATCTGGGTGGCAACAGAGGTCTACAACAGATATCATGAGGGATGAGTATAAATGTCTGTTTTCTAATTGGGATTTACATGAACTCTATCCCTTAAAGGATATGGCTAGTGGTTTTCTATATTTTTCTTTTTGTAAACAAATCTTATGTGCAGAGGAAAGTAGTTCTGTGTACGGCAGACCCCACTGCGCATGTGCGGGAATATGCAGTTGTAACTTTCTCAAAGAACTTCAGTAAAAAAGGTTGTGATAAGTAATCTTTCTTTAATAGTTTTGGAACAACGGGGGTCTACAGCACAGATGAATAGGCTTTGGATACACACACAATACTTGTAAGTAGATCAATTCATTGTTGGTTGGGCTCTCCACATGAGATTTGTTGACAATAAGAAAAATATAGAAAATTGCCAGGGATATCTTTTAAAAGGAAAGGGGTGTTTTTTTGGAAAATCTATTGCAATCACAAACATACTGGTTAGTCCTCATCCTAAAAAATTCATAAAGTCAAAAGTAAAACATACTGTTTGAAAAATTGAAATAATGCACAAACTCTAGCTGCTTCTCCAACATGGACAGTAAACTATTTTATAATGAAATAACATTTTTGGCTGGACCACAGGGACCAGCCCTATAAGCGGCAATGTCTGTCCCTGACTGAGTGAGACACTGACTGAGTGATGAAGTTACACCATTGGTCCATTGGTTGACTGAATGGTGACGTTACACCATTGGTCGGTAACTTCATCACTCGCCTCAGCCGGGTGTCGCCACTTTCTGTATTTATAGTTCAATTCAATTCAATCTTATTTATACAGCGCCAGATCACAAAAGAAGTTATCTCAGGGCACTTTTCACATACAGCAGGTCTAGACTGTACTCTTTAATTTACAAGGATCCAACATTCCCCAATGAGCAAGCACTTGGCAACAGCAGCAAGGAAAAACTCCCTTTTGACGGGAAGAAACCTCAAGCAGAACGCGGCTCTAGGTGGGCGGCCATCTGCATTGACTGGTTGGATTCAGAGAGAAAGAGGTAGGGGGGGGAGGGGAGAGAGAGACACAGAGAAGCACAGCAACAACAACAATAACAATAAAAACAATAATAATAATTTAAAAATGACTAATAATAATAGCAGCAGCAGTGGGCGTCAAGCTGGACAGCAGTCGGTCTGCAGCCGAAGGTTCACACCTGCGAGACGAGAAAGCACAAAACTACGGTGAAGAAGCCAAGTTAGTACCATGCATTAATGGTACATGAATGCGTACAGATGGAGAGGGGGAGGAAGAGAGAGGAGCTCAGTGCATCGTGGGAAGTCCGCCAGCAGTCTGGGCCTATAACAGCATAACGAGGAGCTGGTCTAAGACAAGCCTGGGCTGGCCCTAACGATAAGCTTTTCCAAAAAGGAAAGTTTTAAGCCTACTCTGTATCTGTTGTTTCAAATTAAAAGCATTTCATACACTGTGCAGCCATGTACTAGGTTTTGACGTAGTCTTGTTCCTTATAACACTAGCTACCTCTACATTGCAATACACGAACTATGCTGTTTTATATCCATGTCCTCTGCGGATTATCAGCTTGTTGGTGAGGATGCAAACTTGTGGAACATGCAGCTTCAGCCTCACACAAAGCCTCGCACATTATCACAAATAAAGAACATATTAAAGAGCCCTTAACAGGGTTCTCATCTTAAAACGAGCATGAAAAATGAAAAAATCAGCCTGAGACAGCATTTTCAACAAGTTCGTGGAGCTAAAGTTTGCTTAATTAGCTTAGAGCTGATAAAATTTGCCAGTTGTCATTTCAGATGACAAAATTGAGCTGTTGAGAAAGAAAGCTCCTTTTGTCTTTGTCATTTGCCACTGTTTGAAAAAGTTAGTAAGAAGTGATAAAACTACCACCACTGTCGTTGTAAACTGCCATGCAAGAACAAAAATCTTGACAGCTGTAGCAACAGTAACTAAAGGTCCGGACGCAGCATAGAGAAAAGGTCATTTGATGATATGAGACCACTCTTTCATGTACCACCTCGTCATCATCGTCAACATCATCAACATCACAACCAACAAAAACAACAGCAGCAAAATAACAAATTGAGCCATTGATCACGCTTGGAGAGCAGCAGGTCATGGGCTGCAGCTTTGCCTAATAGAGGCACTACATTAACTGGTGGAGAGTTTTGACAGATCCAATTACAACGAGCTCCACACCTCTGCCACTGCCCTGCCCTCCAGGCGACCCTCAGACAAGCAGCGGCACAGTGGCACGGCATCCACACCACTCCAGCTCATCCATGGCCTCACTCATGGGGAACTGCACAAGTACGTACATGCAATAGTAATTAGCGCCATCATCCAAGCATTCATTGTTGCTCCTGTTGTTTTTCTTGGCTTTGGATATTCTCATAAAACTAATCATACTGTGTTCATATACAGTATATTGGTAGAAAACACATGTTTCCACACTGAATACTTTTCATGCTGCCACCACGCCCCCTGTTTTCCGCATCCCTCATGTCTATTCCTGTCTTTGGTAAAGCAGCTTTTCTCTCGTCTATCCACAAATGTCCAAATGATAGGTTTTGTGTCTAAGGAGAAAAGGGAGTCATGCTTCACAAGACGAAGCGCAGCAAAACATCTGGAAACAAAGCAGCCTCATTTTTGCAAAATCTATTCTTTTGTCCTCATCTGAGGCCTGCTTTCATTGTGTACCCTTCACTCTTCCTCCAGCCGCAGTCCTCCCTCTCAATTATTCCTGAGAAACAACGTTGTCAATCTTTCCCCTTTCAATAGCTAATGTTCTATCAGCTGTTGAAAGTCATTTTTAGTCACAGTAGGAGGGCAGTGCCAGACTGACAGCGTTGACTCACATATCCATTGTTAAAAGAGAAACAACACTGAGTAAACCAAGGTAAATTAGCCTGAATGGATCCAGAAGTAATTTTTTTTTTTATCTGGACCATTCAATTATGTTTTTGTGTGCATCATTTCCCTGTTATTACTGTTCTAAAACACAATGTGTGTGTGCACATGTGTACTTTTGCAGTCACATTCATTGCAGAACACGTGGTTAGGCTGAGGCAGGAATCAATATGTCTCGTCAGTGTGAATACTAGAGGAAAACATACAAGGCCATGAGAAATGGTATTTTCAGTCTGTGGCGTGAGCCTTGACACTTGTGATGTTTTCTGTGAGGAGGGTAAGTTGTCTATTTTCAGGTGTCATATTGTACCTGTATTCCTTACATTTTGTTATGCTTTCCACTTTCCAGTCTCAAAGCAGCCTGCACATGCCATCCAAACAGCTCTTTTTTTTTGACTTTCTCAAAAGGAAATCTCAGAGAAAATGGAACCTCTGTCACAAGTGCATTGAAAGATGATGAGTTGTCCAAATACTGTTGAGCAAGAATTGTGTGTGAATGACTTTTTTTCTGTTTTTTTTCGCTGATGCGAGCTATCAAACCCCTCATGCAGGCCTTTGATGTAGCTCTCCATTGTCTTGCAGAGCTGCAGGAAATTGAAAGGGAAGATCAGGGGAGTGAAGGGGGGAGTAGAGGTGGAGGACGGGAGTGACGCGCAGCACGTCAGGGTTTTCTGGGACACAGCACACGGAAATGAACTAGCCTTGCATGACCTGCGGGAGCTCGCTCTCAAAATGTGAGGATATACAGGGCAGAGACACAAGAAGAGTTGTTTTAGCAAACACAAGAGATCAAATAAGTGATTTTTTTTTAGTCAGAGAAAAAGACTTGGGGAAGAATCCAGGTTTAATATTTCTGTAACATCCTTCCAAGCCCACGCCGCCTCTCACCACTAAATCCAAAAGCTCCATTCTAATTTAGAGAAAACATTAAACCTTTGGAGAATTACACAAAACACACCCGCTCAGCCTTAAAAGAGCATCTGTCCCTCGAGTGTTAAGAGTAAAGTTTTAATGGAACCAAAAATTGATTTGAAGCTGTCGCTGCCATGAAGGAAGGAGAGAATCTTCCTTTTTTCACTGGCTGTTATTCTCCTCCACACTGTAAGTGCTTTCTATGTCTGTCAATGAACACACATTTTCACATATTTCTTCCTGTGCTGATAAATTATAATGACAATATGAACCGGCTGTTTCAGGATGGGGAATACAAAATGGTTTTAGGCAAGGTTAATAAGTCCATTTCTGCTCTTTTGTGAGACCTATAAAGTGGAATTAGCATTTTATTTCAACATGGCGGTTGCATGTTTTTGTGAATATATTTGAATATTTCAACCATATTTCAAGACGTGATTAATAGAAGTTGTCCATTAGAGGCTGTAAATACTGAAAATTACAAGTCGCACAGTTTTCCTCTTGTTTTTATAGGTAATATATTTTATTAGCCTATTCAACTGGAGATGTAGTTTCTGTCCTAATTAGTATGAGTATAGGCTAATCAGTACAGGAATAAGAGCAATTTCATTTGAATTTATGTAGCGGAGCTTTTACCTTGTGAGTCTTGGTTGTTTAAATGGAGAACATGAGGGAGATGAATACAGAGGACAATGGCAGAAGTCAGTTTTATCAAAATGACAGATGCTCAGGTAGTGTAGAGAAGGAGTGGGAAGTGTGATGTGCAATGTGGCAGGTCAGACCTGGGAAAGTGGGTTTGCTCTGGCGGGAAATGGCTATTTACGTAGCTGAAAATGGAGTGGGCCTTTCTGACATTTTCATAGCCCTGCAGGCAAGAGTAACCTTCAGCAGAAAACAGAACGATTAAAGAAAAGGGAGGGGGAGAGGCAGCGCAAAGAGGCGGCGCAGAAAGCAGGGGAAGTGATTGCATGGGAAAACTGGAAAATGATTGGAAACTGAGTTTGGGAGAAAGGACAGGAGAGAGAAATGACGATGGGTAGAAATAGACAAAAATGGTTTGGAGGTCACGAAGAGGTGTGAGAGGAGAATGACTGCCTTACGGTGACAGGTGGAAAATAAAAGGAATAATGAGGCGAAATGCTGGACAAGGTTAACGAAATACTTGCATCTCATCTACAAGAATACAATAAACAACATACAGTATTTCAGCCTTTTTATAGCAGCTTTGCACCTTGTTGCAACTCTTAATCACTGCTATCAAACTGTGCAAATCATTCAACCTTGAAACTTCTACTGATGTGACGCGTCAGAGAAATTATGCATGTATAACTCATAATAACCTTGCACAACAGCCTCAATTACAATTTCAGTCGTCAATAAACTTGACATGATAATGTGTACCATAAAGTGTCCTCTTCCCTGTTATTGTCTTGTGTGAGTGAACAAGTGAATGCAACCAGCTATCGCCATCAATTACTTGCGTCACTGGGCTGGACCAGGATTTTCAATCACAGGTGCAGTCAAGGATTGTGTATTTCTGTGGCACAAACTGAAAATGAAAGACATAATAGTAAAACCAGGTGAGATAGGGAATCTTTAGGTGTGTCTGAAACAAAACAATAAAATCAACATAAAGGTATAAGTTATGATTGGTTTTCTATCTTTCCCTTTATAAACAATATTAAAAGCAACAATAAACAATATTATATAAGTAAAATCAACTGGGTAGATGCAAGCTGCCGCTCTCTATATTAAATGTTCATTTCTGAAAAGTATTTAGGCTCTCAGAACCAAATACATTCTCTATACCTGTTTATTCCCTCTCAGGGACATGAAGGCTGGTATTTATCTAACATACATTGGATGAAAAGCAGGATAACACCCTGGGCAGGTTGCTTGTCCATCAGAGGACCACCACATAGACACATTTCACACTCACACCTACAGGCAATTTAGAGTTTCCACCTAATTGGACCTGCATGTCTTCAGATTGTGGGAGGAAGCTGAGCATAAACATGAATACATGTAAAAACGAGCTGAACTCCAGTCGCAGAAATATTGTAATTCTATTAAATGATATGAGTTGCAATTCAAACCAACATGTGGAGGTCTCTTTACATGTTCTGTAGGCTTTCTGTCTCTCACACCTCTCCTCTGCTGATTTAATAGCTAGTTTCCTGATGAAAATGTTTAACAGTTATTACTGTACTATAATATACTGTATATGGCTATGTTGCTTATCAGATGGTCATCAGACAGGGAGAATTCAGGAGAAACTGTGTGAGAAAATAAATGATTTCCATGTGATTGTGTTGCCAAGGATTATATCAGTAGATGCAGCTAATAGACTCTGATTATGAGCGGTTTCATTTCCTACAAATGACTCCTTTGCTGAGCCACGACGAGCGAGAGAACATATTATTTTTCTTGTATCCACACTCTTTCTTTCATAGCATAACAATGACGCCATATTGAGAGACTAGTTAAAGACAAACATTCAACTAACGTTTGCTATAAATCTGGCTCTCCTGTGTAATTAAGCGAGGCTGTAGGTTCATGAGCTCTAACTGTTTCATTACTTCTGAAAAGGCGAAGCTGTGCTGATATGGGTGAGAATGAGATATCAGTGTGTCCACTATTACTTCATTCTTTATTCATTTTATTCTACCATTCACTTCATTCTTCTCCTTCAGTATCCTCCCAAGGCTAAGCAGAGATAGAAAATATTTTTACCTGATTATCATTTGGTGACTCGCACACTTTTTTTTTTGCAGAAAGCAACAGACAAGAGGTGTGAGGATAGCTGCTGCATGTCACTTTGACAATTAATCCTGCTGAGACCTGGTAGGCAATCATCTATGATAATGTAGGTTCAAGAGTAAAAAAGGCCTCGGTTTCCACACAGTGAAGTGCTTTTCTGGACTCTCAGGCAGGGTCGTTGCCGAGACCCAACAGATGAGAAATCCTTTGCTGCATTTAAATTATTATTTGCATCAGACTGTGTACAATAAACTATTTTTAGAGGTTGCACATAGAAATATGCTCACATAAGTTATACATGCCAGAGGGTGAGCCTCCTGGTAAACTGACAGTGGTTCAACTCAGTGGTAGATTCCTCTATGTGAAAGGTGTGGGAATAGGCATTTCTACCTATTAATATGTATAACTTTTTTCTTCCTCGCCCTCCCTGTGGAATAAAAATCTGATGGTGTGTAGTGGTAGTGTGAGAGATGGGAGGCTTTGTTCCTCAGCTGGTGCTGTGTTTCCCTCACTGGGAAAAATGCCATGAAAGTCACCAACAGCCCTGGAAGGTTAATTGCTAAGTTATAATAAGACTATTAGGCTATGGGTGTTGTTAGCGTATGGCTACAGTTACTTGGTTATGGCTAAAGACTCTCCTGCTGTATGTATGTTTGTCACTTACCACAATATTAATATCCCTTTCGATTTGTAATATTCCAGGTAAACAGAAGCTGCATGTCACAACAAGCACTGAAGAAGTTTTTAGTTGAGTCTTTTTAATCACAATGTGACCCTCATCGGGTGCGTAAAGGTTTGCCGTGTGCATACTAATCCAATCAGTGCACATTTTGATTGGTCTTCAAAGATTTAATCAAGTGATTTCAGCTGCACTCATTCCAAAACATTGTTGAGCTCGAGAAAGGTGCTCATCACAAATTCATTATGTGACATTTCAGAAATGAGAGTTACTGTAAATCTTTGTTTCCTCATGAATGACTTAAGGAAATGTTAATGCATTTTTAGCTTTAGCTCTTTGTATTGGAACTACCTACTAGTCAACAATAACTGATGCGTTGTCATGTAATTATTATACTGGGTGGCATTTTGTTCAAGGGCAAGCAGTTCTTCACATTTTTTTATCCACAATATGTGTTTAACGATAGGAAAAACCTGACCAATATTTGATATTTCCTACAAGGCCAACAGTGGACTAATATATCATATATATATTATCATATATCACTATAACTAACAATATCTAGATTTATCCATTTATATTATGCTGCACTCTCCATCTTTAGCAGTGATTCTTCATTTAGTAACTGTCAGTAACATATAAATCTGTCCCACTGCGAGCATCAGGAAAATTGATTGAGCTTTGATGGGCAACCGAAGTCTGACTGACAGTGTCTGCGGTGCAGATTATCAAGCAATGTGTCTCTCAGGAAGTCCATAAATGTCCGAGAAAACGGCGACAGAGTGTCTTCTCCACAGAAAAAGTTATTGGTTGCGATGTGTCTTTACCTTATATACCCTTACCTAAGTCACTGTGCTGCCCTCTAATTTGTACCAGCCATTTGCCATTAGTGCCTCAATGGCCGGCCAACATAATTAGCTTGATGGTTATCCCATTGGACCCTTCTAATTAAAAACAACGCCGAGGGCAAGTGACCATAGACGGGGCAGCAGCGTGCCACTGCTGTTAAGAAACAGTGCAAGTAAACCATAACTCATGTTGCACTGGGTTATGGGATTTTAAGTGGCCTCCCATTTCTTTTATACAGGGCGCATTAAATCTACGACTTATTTCCCAGGGAGCTCAGTGTCATTGCAATGCAGCAGTTAGGTATACAACAGGAAGTGGAAGTAACACTTTATACAAAACCATGAAATATCACTGAGAAATTCCTTCATTCGGAAGATTGAAAAATTGTGTTTAAAAAAAAGTTCCTTATGGTGGAGTGTTGCCAGTCTTTGAAAGCAAGGACATTTTATTATGAAAAAGACTAGACACTGTCAGAAGAAAGCACATAACACAGTGTGAATGATCCCTGAGTGGACTTTTGCTTAAAGATGCGTGGATGAATAAAATGAGCTCTGAAACTGGAGTTTGTATTCCTTTCATACCTAAAGATGACGTTTAGACCTTAATGCGTAGCCTTTTCAGAGCTACATACTGTGCTGGAGAGCGACAGGTGTTATGGATTGTGAACACAAATGTCCATGAAAACCTAAAAGAAATGCAAGCTCTAAATGGAACCACTCAGAAGAGTTTTCATGCATTGCTCTCTTGTCAGCACCATTTAAATTTCCATGTTCTTTTTTTTTCTTCATACTCTTTGGCCGCACTCACGCTGAAGTTAATCAACTGCCTGAAGTGCCATCGGTCCTTTACCCGCCCTCCTCTTGTTTTGCTCGTTTCCAACTCCGCTCTCTCTGGTCCATCAAAGGCTCCATTTAAAGATGGGTTTTAAAGTTCACGTTGGATGGACACAGCTTGCCACTTTGGTTGCTGTGGAAACCAGGTTGACGCATGGACAGGTTCTTGAGTGTGAGTTTGAGAGGCTATACAGCCCTGTCAAGATTTATGGATTGTACTGTGCAGTTCAACATTGGCAATTTATCCACCAGGAGGAGAAAGACTTTACATTTGCATACAGATACAAGAAGAAACATAAGTCCAGGCAAAAGGCATTTAACATAGGAAATCAGTTAACCCTCTTTTAGCTTACAGAATAGACTGATCTACCTTTTTATTCTGATATAAATCTTAATGACAGAATTTTATAATTGTTCAGTTATATTCCAATATGGAATTTTAAGGGAAACAGGCATAATTTAAAGGATCATACCAGTGATTTTGCATGTTTAAGCAGAATAACTTACACCCTCTGTTAGTGCCAGTGGTTTCCCAAAACCTGTAGCTACATTTTAGCTTTAGATTCAGTGCTTCACCTTACAAAACTAAATGTCAAAATGAAGACAAGTCTCATGTCTGATAAGTATTAGTATTCCCTGTTGAGTATCCAAACATCGTAGCTTATGAATGCAATGCTATGTTGCAGCTGAATGGAGACGTTTTGTTATCAGACCTTCATTTCAGCACGTGAAAGCACCACCAGGGAGGCTTCACAGGTTGCTCATTTTAACCATTTAATCATTTTAACACTATTAAAATTGTAAAATTAAGAAGTTTTAAGGGAAACCAGTGTGGACGTGTGTTTCATTATGAGGCACTAGCTATGTTGAGCAAGTTTCAAGTCTCTGAGAGTTGATTTCATAAACTGGGAAACGGCTGTTGGTAATAAGTAAACGCAAAGAATTTACCTGATTTACCTTTAACTGATTTTGCAAAACCACTGGAATGGTCCTTTAATGCTTCTCTTATTATGATTTCTCTTTATATTAGAGGGTGTTCTCTAATGATGACCACTAGACAAAGGTCACAGTTTACCCACCTCTAGTCTATAATCGGTACTGTCAGCACGGAAAGGGCAAGTTGCACCAACAGTGTGGTCTGAAAGCTTATGTGAGGCAGGTGCACGCTGGTCTGATGGGGTACAGAGTTTGGACAGTGACCTGTCAGATACCTCTTAAGGCTCTGAAGTTGGCTTACATCCTGCCCTTTAGCCATTACCAGCGGCTCTGTGTGCAGGTGGAAGGGACTAGTACTGGCGCTTGGGGGAAACAAAATAAATTGCCCTAACATGAGAAAGGAGCCCTGGTGTTGGCACATTTGATTCTTTGGAAGGCAGAACACCGCTGTAAAAATGATAAAAACCTACAACTGATGGACTGAAGACATCTTATTTTGGAGATGGTTCTTTGTAGTGTCTGGCGTCAGTGGGAATAGACAGCGGTGTTGTGTTTCACTCACCGTGGTCCCCATGTTCTTGCCTGTGGGTTATTTTTATGATCACTACTTGTTTGAGTGCCAGCACATTTGCATGAAGAAGGACATATCTAGTGCTCATAAATAGGAGAGCCAAAAGTATCCATCACCTCACTGTTGACAACCCCTTCTTTACATCTCGCTGTTAAAGTCACGCTACTGTAAAGGAGCCTTGCACATGTTATTCAGGGCAACTGGCCTTTCTGATAAACACAACATGTGTCATGTAAGATTACAATCAGTATGCAAGCCAGTAGGAAAATCGAATTAAATGGGACAAATGAACGATGAAAAGGCCCTAAAAATGGTGAATATTTAAATCACATCTTCAGCAAACTCAGCATCCGAAACAATGTTTTCCTTGGATGAGAAGAACAAGGCTGGCACTGTGGGATGTTTATTGTTCCTGCAGTGACTATTTCGGAGTCTAGGAAACTGTTCAAATCTGCCAGAATAAACACCTCATTGAATAGACTATACACTGTCTGTCACATTAGATTTTACCATTAGCAGTCACTTTTGAAGCAGATCAACAGCGGCACGCTGTCAAATGTTATGCTGACATTAACGATCCGTGAGGGGCAGCCACATGAATGGAGATGAATTAAGAAACATTGCACATTGATTAACATTCATAGATGAAAATAATTACCGATGAATCCTTACCGAGTTCATTTTTTAACCACTCATTTGTGTTGGCAAATATTAAAGCTCTATTACATTAAGGTGACTGATATGATGCCATAAACAAAAACAACAAATCCACATAAAAGTCTGTTTGGAGAGAAAGAGAGAGACTTGTATCCCTTTGATACTAATAAGGTGGGTCAGTGTAACCTAGTGGGGTCCTTGGGGGGGTCCCAGGGGGTCCCCCAGCAAAAAAGGGGAATCATTTATTTCCACTATAATTCCATCCATAAGTAACACAATGACAGACTATTTTGGTCAATGGTTTCATACACTTTCTATAATAAAACATCTAAAAGCAAAAATCAGATGGGGCAAAATCTTATCAAACGGGGGTCCGTGGTTTAATCTTTGTCAGTTTAGGGGTCCTTGACTTGAAAAAGTGTGAGAACCACAGATCTAGGAAGTCCATTTAAACGTGCAGCTCTGCAGCCACATTTTTACGCTTTATTATGAAGGGGCACTTCCAGCAGTATGTAGCCTGCCTGTGTCTGAGCTGACAAACCGCTGCACCGGAGAGCTCTCTTTTTGCGTTGGCAGCCAGTCTTTACCAATCTGTTTCCACTGTTGCTGGGCACGGACGAGCACCGGGAAAGTCGGAAACGGAACGGGACCGGTAAGGCGAAGCGCTTTCAAAGGTTTTTATTTGGCTTGAAAATGAATCTGGATGTAGTTTCGGGTGTACAGTTTTGCTGGGTTCTGACAGACTGGAGTAATTAAAACATGGGGTGCTGTAAAGTTTTATTTCGCTCATCGCTTTCGCTGGATTGGTGGATTAAGTGTGTGGTTCAGATAAAGACTAATTGCGCATCAGCAGCACCAGACGTCTAATCCCGCTTTTCCACACTTGTCGTCCCATACGAACAAAAGGCTACTGTAAAGTGTTTCATGAGTGAGAAAGATGTAAGTAAACTAATATCACAAATAAATAAATGAATAAAAAAACAAGCAACACAGTAGAATAAATACAACAAAGTGGGATAGATCTTAAATGGAGATGCTGTGTAATTGTAACATGGACATGGATAGTAACTGTAACCAAAGAAGAGGTTGGATATCAAAATTTTAGTCTGCTGCGAATCGATACTGGCAACATTTCCTTTACTCATGTACTCCTCTGTACCCAACATTGTGCCCCCATCCCGACTTATGAGCTGACTTAATAGTATTTTCCACTGAAAATAGTCAATAAGTTCCCTCTTGTGCACTCTCTGCTCTGAGCTGCAGCCTATTGATATTACATTGTGTGTAATTATGGAAAATAGAATATTCACTTTGCTCTAAAGGGAAATTATTTTAATGCGCTGACATTTTTTGACTTACAGTACATATGGAACTTATTAATGAAAATTACAGTGACCTTAACAGACTTAGCAGTGTTTCTCTCACCTTTGGTAACAGGAGATAGTACTGAGGAGATAATATTACTTTAAGACATTCAGCTTTGCATTAATAATCATTGACAAATGTTCTGCTACATCGTCACGTACTACTGATGGGCATAAAGTTACATTTTTATAACTGACTGAACATTCCAGGGTTCATTGCCTTTGAAGTAGGCAAACATTTTTACTTTGCATGTAGGGCATGTTTCCACGATTAGTATTAATTCTGCACACACACACACTCTGAATCAGATATGGTCTACTGGGACCAATATTGACAGATTTAAAAGTCCTCTGCTCATAGAGGAATTCTTGAAGTTTGACATCAGTGCTGGCAGAGCTCTCATGAAAAAAAAAAAAAACAACCAGTAAGTACATTTTATAATCATAACTGTACAGAGAGAAGGATACATGTTGGCATCAGCCAGGCTTCCTAAAGAAAGGATCATTGTGGAGCGTGTGAAACTGTCACTTCATCATATTGAATTTCTACTGAACACCTCTTTCGCTGCAGTCTTGGTGCTCAGTAGTGGTTGTAACAAGTAAGAGCTCTGATAAATCAATTAAAATATCACAGGGTTGATTTAGAGAAATTGACATAATGCGGCTGCTCTGTACAGACTTTATTTATGGACGCCACCTTTTTGAGTTGGCTTCTCCCGCTGAATGGCCCTGGCTGATGAATGCTGCTGTCTGTCTTGCTGTTATGATAAACTGCGCTGTAAGTTTCTCGTAGTCATTTGTGTTTTATTGTTTTGTATTGTTTGCTGCTGTATTTTGAGATTTTTCTTTAATTTGTTTACCCGGACTAGATGAAATAGAGCAACAGGAAATTGTGTTTAATGGTACACATATACGTAATGTTCAGTACAAGACCTTTGGTTTCAGGGATACAGTATAGTAATTACAGTCTGTGTGGACATGCAGAACATAAATTCAAAAGTGCAAATTTCGCATTGGAAACTTTGGCATTGTATCAGTTGTTGGCTGTTACATAAACCATACTAGTTAGGTTAACCCATGTACACAATTATGGTGAACGCAAATGAGAAACCAAAGATGGAAGAGCTTCCCATACCGCTTAGATCTCCTGTTTTGGGGGATTATGGTTTCCCAGTAAATTATAACAACACTGAATAGTAGTGCAGATGAAAACTGTGCTTCGACATTCTCATAGAGAACGTGAAGTGCTCAAGCTTCGCTCTAATTTTCCTTAGGGCTAATTCTCACTGTGCAAGTTGGATCAGTAGTGACATACATATTTGCTTTTTTTACCGACCATATACCGAACGTTTGAGTGCCTTAAATTTTTGGTGCATAACTAACACGCCAGATCACAGGAAAAAGCTTAACTCACTCACAAACTCCTGTTTAGCCGGCTACAGATTCTTCACAAGGGGCAGCTGTTAGCTGTCAAGTATTTTTTTCTTTGCATTTTTTGCATCATTAGCAAGAACATAAACAAGAACCAGCCACACAATTCCAGGTATATTTGCAGTAACTAATTGGATTTACTGTATACAAAAAGGGTAACCTTGAGTGTACAAGCTTTTCCCTGCTTCCTTATACAGAAATGAACCAGCTAACTGTGTAGAAAAAGACACCTACCTGTAAGTTTAAACTGTTTGATTTGTAACTTGAAATTGGGTGGCTTCTATTTGCAGGAGCGTGTAAATAATTTCATATACATGAACTATTCTACATTTTCCATTAGAATGTCATCTCTCAGTAATATAATATGTATAATATTTATGATTTTCGATTAACAGTTTCACTAGAGAATAATTTCAGCTTCTTTAGGAAGTTTTTGTGACAGAGGGAGAGACAGAAAAGGAAGTGTTGGCACTCATGATAAACCATGGTGAGTACAGAGGCCTGTATTACGAAGCAGGATTTGGGGTTAGTGAGGTAACTCTGGATGGTAGCTCACTTCTTACTGGGGCACATTGCCATGGTAACTTATGCTGAACAGCTAACCTGCTCCGGAGCAGGTTAACTT
Source organism: Scomberomorus guttatus (assembly GCA_038419695.1). Classification (NCBI taxonomy): domain Eukaryota; kingdom Metazoa; phylum Chordata; class Actinopteri; order Scombriformes; family Scombridae; genus Scomberomorus; species Scomberomorus guttatus. Next base: position 4,172,317 of record CM076459.1, read on the forward strand.
CAGAGGATTGGCTCACAACCTGTCAACCCCCCCCCCTGACCACTGACCAATCGGGTCACTAGCAATATATATTTTTATAGGTCAGTAGAAACATTTTATTGTTCCAGACTTTCTATTTCCACTCTAGTATTAAAACAGAGCTTCTAACAAACAGAGAGGTCTTTAATGTGACTAAACACATAATGAGGATTTAAGCTGCATTTTAATTGTGCAAAGTTTATTTTATTCCCGGAGTGACAGCTGACAGTGTGGATGATTTTACACTCTGATTCCATCACTGCAGCTCAGAATAACTTGAGACAACTGTGTGATGATAATTGGAAATAAAAACGAAAGACTGTCTGTTATTAGAAAAATAATCCACACGCTGTTAATTGGCGCCCATGATTATAAATGCAACTACTTTTCCACTCTTTGCTCCAGCAGCAGAAACAGTCTGGCGTTACTTTTAAGTTTTTTTTTTTTATGTGACACATTCAGAATGTTTTCTTCATCATCCAACTAAGTAGCAAAAAAATACTCACTCTATACTTAAGTCATTTATAATAATACCTACATATATTTTAAGCCTTAGCTGGATAACCCAGAGCTGACTGAGCTGGTTGATAGCCAGCCTCATAGTACTGATTATCTGGATGTTAGGCTCAAAATAAATGGCGGGAAAAAATGTTTCTTATTATACTGAAAACATATCAAACCGCTACCCAAACACCATATTGAACAGTGTGTCTTGCATGCTGTTACACCCCGAGGAGATGCCGGCTGTATGTGTGTGAGTTGGTGGTATTGCTTAGGTTTAAATCATTTGTTGTTGGCAGCAGTGATGCAGAGTGGCGCGGGACAAACAGCTTGTCTGTCACTATGTAATGCTGTAATGTGGATACTTGTGTTACTTTTCACCTTAGAAAGCCCACGTTAAAACATGGCCCACGACAAAATGCATTCAAGTGGCTTCATGTGCCTTGTAGTGCTCAATGCTGAAGACACTTATGCATCTCACAGGGTTATTTGAGAGCGAGCATTAATGTTAGATGTGAGAGTGGTCACACTGAGGACGAGCACTTCTGCCAATACTGTCCACTCGGGGTATTGAAGGGATTAGTTCTTTTTTGGAGACTGTGAGTGTTACTTTATGGAGAGGATGGCATTGGAGTGCACCGCAGAAGGAGAAGGAAATGTAAACATTAACATCGATGCTTATTCAAGTTACTGGACTACAATTATGTGAAGAGAGACAGAAAGAGCATGATTTAGCTTAAAGAGAGAAGCATCCCAGCCCACACATCTTGATGGGGGTAAGTGTGGATGTTTCTTCATAGACATAACGCTGAGTTATGTTTATGACCACAATGTTATGACCACAATGCAGGGCGAAGCAGAGTGTCTCCCTCTTGGTGTCTTGACCTCAGAGCCTCCCAGCCTCTCCCACAGATGGAATCAGGTCGCTTGGGCACCAGGCTGGCTCGCGGCTCACAGACATAACACCATGTATGCGCACAAATTTCCATGAATATGTATCTGTATGCTAAGGATTAATATACCCATGTGCAAGGCAACGTTATTCAAATATATTTAACTGCTACAGTATGTATGTTTATCCTTTTAGAGCAGGATGCAGCTCTTTTTTTAAAAAATACTTTTGCAGTGTTTTTCTGTCAGCCTCTTATATTGCTGCCTCCCACCTTATAATTTTCTCTGATTTTGCTCATCTGCTATTCAAACGGCCTCTCGCTATTTTGCTTTGACCTTCTGTTGATCCTCCTCCTTACTGCTGTTATCTATGCTATCATCACCTGCTGAGCCAAGGTGACCAACCCGTTCACACTGATCAAAACACACAGCTGGAGTCTACAATGTCCAAGACTGAATTTAGAGACTTGTGGATGTTTACTGACCTCTCTCTCTCTTTCTTTCTCTTTCTCTCTGTGTGACTGCTACTCTTATTTTCATCCTAGCACAGTGACCTTCAGTTGGATTCCATGAAAAGTGTTGTGCTAAAACTGTGACGTACTTGCTGGCTGCTTTTCCAATTGCCAGTACAAACATACAGTTAATTCCCAATTAGCCAGGGGAAGCTTGGCACTGGAGGACATTTCTGCCCTGTCGCGGCCAGGCAGAGCAGCACAGTCTTACTGCATGATAGAAAAAATCATTTCAAATGAGACAAAAACATTGTGGCTTTACATGTTTTACAATATTTACAATGATTTCTTGAAATTTTGTTAAATATATAATTTGGGGAATAATCATGATAAATTGAAAGAGATTAATAAATTCCCACATATTATATATACAGATGTCATGTCACAAATTACTTGATAAAAGCTTGATAAATTATAAATTCCCTCACCACACCACACTCCAGGGGTTGGGTGAGGAGTGACAGGCCAGGTAACATGCTGTGCAGGGCTTTGCATGACAGGTGAAATGAAAAGGAAAAACCTCTAAACGGCATGAACACTGACACTTCTAGCCACGCTGTCTCTCTCCTGCCAGAAGGAGTGATGGAGTGGTGTTACCCTTCCACCCCTGAGCCCCTCTGCTGACCAGGGCTGGTGCCCTGTGTGAGGCTGGAGGTGGCAAAGACAGGGTGGGAGTCAGAGATTCTGACAGCTGCACGGAGCCTGCTTCAGGGCATGCAGGCTGCCCTTTTCCCGTTGTGAGTCCCCTCCCTCCCTCAGCCCCCTGCCTGGCTGACTGGCATGCCCGGCCGGAGGTGCTCAGCCCGGGGATAGACTCAGCAGAGGCTGCCTCACTCCTCAGTGGGGAGCTGGTGAACTGACACTGTTGACCCTGGGGGAGGCCAGGCTTAGGTTTCATTTTCTCCCTGTCTGTATCTCTATGTAATCCCCCCCTCACCCGTCCTTTCATGACGCCTTTTACACCTCAACCTCCCCTCTAAGCCCAGTGCCCAAACAGGAGGTGATCTGGCAGCAAGAAGTTAGAGCAGAGGAGAACAGGGAATGGCGGGCGGAGGGGGGAGTCAGGTTTTTCACCTACAGTAGAAGCGGAGGGCAGAATCCCCTCAGTGGCACATTCAGCGTTTGTGTTGAGCTTCATTTGATCTCATTTGATTCGTTGTTATGAAATCATTATCCTCATTAACAGAAAGCACCAGAAGTCTGCCTCTCTGCCATGAGCCATAGATGTGTGCATGCGCACACTCGCACATGTGTAATAATTCACGCAGACAGTGGCCCCAGTGTTAGAGCGGCGCATTCATTTACACAAACACATGCGGACACACAGTGGTGCATTTATGCTGCTGAGCTGCTGGTGAGTGACGGTGCTCTGGGGTTGAACACTGGCTCAGTGTGTTGGGCCAGGTAAACCTCCTCAGCCACTCTGCACAACAACAAACACTAAATAGACCACTTGTTTGGGTCCAACGGCACTCAGCAGGAAGGGTGGCGGCTAAAATCATTTGATCAAAAATATTATTATAGGTTGCTTTCATGAATATGCAGATTGTGTGTGTGTGTGTGTGTGTGTGTGTGGGTGTAGGTCTGTCATAGGCTACTTTTGGAGACAAATTGCAGACTAAAGACCAGTTAATTGGGGACGGCTTCTCCAACAGGAGATAGAAGCTGTGTCAACAACAGGCAAAAAGCTGATTTTTGTGTCAGTGGTTAAGGTTAGGGTTAGGTTAAGAGTTAGGCAAGTAGTGGTTATGGTTACGGTTACGGTAAGTCTCCAGGAAATGAATGTAAGTCTAATGTACCCAAAACCTGACCTAGGACAACCTGTGTGTGTATGTGTGCTAACTGCTATTGAGTTTTTTACATTTATTTATGTAGGGATGGTTTGATGAGCATGCATGGTCCCGCTTCACACACAGTTATTCATTCAGTTGCACACATTCACACCTGGTAGCTGCCAAGTACAACCACAGTCTTTCACCAGAGCTGTGCCGTGGGTTAATTGCCTTGCTCAAGGGCATAATAGTCATCAATACCGACAGAAGGGAACGTGTTACTCTTATGCTTTCCCTGCCAAGAATTATTTATAGCTGAGAGAAGACTAGTTTTTCAGTCTTGATGGCGTGTGTTGAGTCCTTGTCCTCCTCGCTTTGCAGACTTTCCACTGTCAGGATTATGATACTGTAGCAACATTCAGTAGCGTTTCATGTGGTAAGTCTTGAAAGAAAGTTTGCTTTACTGTGAAATCTCAGTCAGTGCTGCAGGGAAAAATAATTCTGGTTTTCTCACTGGCTATTTTTTTTTGTTTGTGGGCTAAATCTGAATGAATGAAATGCATTAGTTTAAGTAAAAGGGATTACTCAGAGACCAAATTACAGAGTCACCCGCACTCTAAAAGATTTAAAAATCATAATATCATTTTGATGCCACGATACTTACTTTATCTGTCATTTAATGTAGGGGGATATTTCTCAAGTGTAATCAGGTGTGCTGAGGTTTCTGACTTTACTTTCACTTTGGCCTACACATAATCTAGTATTTTTTATATGTATAATAATATTATATAATTTATATATAATAATCTAGAGTCTGTTTAAATATGCTCCCAGTATATCTTGGCCCATTTTTACACACTGAAAGGGGCCTTTGCTGTCACAGGAAGTATACAGATATAGCTTGGAAAGGAAGCAAAATAAACATGTCATACTGTAGCATAAATGTATGAGCAACTAAGAGTAGCGTTTGAGGAAAATAATATCTGAAAAGACAAATTTTCAGCCGCAGGCCAAAGACATTTTGCTGTCACTGCTGTCACCCAAACGTGAAATAGTGGCAAATGATGAATATGTAACACTAGCAGCCATCAGGTAAGACTGGCACCCCGCAGATATTTGGATTAGCATCTATTTGAATCAACATCTATTTTACATTCAGCTATCAGGGGGGCTTGGGGTGAAATTAACATTTTGTTCTAACTAGTGAGCCTCGTCATCTGATCACAGTTACAACTTTGTGTAACAATATGTGCTATTTATGAAATATTGTTAAAAAAAAATAAGTGTGAAATGTTCCAAAGTATTTGCTCTGACAAGTTAATTAACAAGTTAGAAGAGCTTGTTTTTATGCAGAAAAGCTTCATACCTGTGTTAATAAACTGGATGTGAGATTTTTTTGTGTCACACTTGGCTTACACTTGACCTGAGTCTTCTTTATAGCACAGTGAGCTCAGGAGAAGATATATATATATATATGCTGCATTTGAAAATTGAATTAAAAAATAAGCTTTTTAACTTGAACATCATTTATATATTACAGTGCTTTCACTAATTTAACTACATAATCTGGCAGTGTGTGTGTGTGTGTGACTGTGTTTCTGTGGGGTTTTCTGCTTACATTCTCGTCCTTCGGGAGCAGCATCTGTTTTATCTCCTGCACAGCAAACAGCTTCTCTTCTGGCTTCCACAGCTACAGATATCAGCTATCAGAGTCATTACCGCCCGCAGGAGGTGGTACCAAAGCTTCCTCCGCCTCACCAAGCCACCAACCCCCACCTCCATCTCTAATTGATCAAGCTGGAAAGACATCTAATCCATGCTGATCACAGTAACCTCCACCGTCTGGAGGGCTGGGACTGTGGCACACACTCTTGTCCTACTGTGTCTCTTATTGAACCACGCAGGCTCTGAGGAGAGGACGCTGGATATTGATGGGTGTGGCTCAGGTCACCCCAGATAGCCTGTGATGCTGAAGATGGGCTTGTGATGCCGCTATTGACGTAGCGGCTGACTCCGAATTGCTTATATCATTCAGGTCTGCCGTCTCCTTAGAATAAAGTGCGGCTTAGCAAACCTATCACTGGTGTCCTGGCCTTTGATTAAAAGTCAGATTATCACCCGCTTACCATATGTTGACAAAGCAGCTCTAGGAAACTGAGCTTGTTTGTGTATCTGAATTTTTTCCATAAACTCAGTATGTTTTCACATTTTTCAGCTTGTTTTCCTGCTTTCTTTATCTTCGTCCTCTCATGTAGAGCTGAGGTGTTTTTTCATTTCTGTGTTGCACAAGTGTGTGGGTGATGTGCCTTTGCACTCTGCTTGGGGCCTCTTATCATCTGTGTCAAACTGGTGGGCTGAGAGTGGATGAAGAAAGCAAGGCCACCTCTCTACTCTTCAAGATCCCACATTAACTCCACTTCCTCCAGTTTAAAATCCCTCTTAGCCCTGCAGCAGCAGCCGAGACATCAGCTCTTAACTCACACGGCTGACGCACACATTGACTCACTGATCCGCTAAATCACTTCTGTTAACTGCATTGATTCAGTGTGTCTCTCTCCATTCCTTACCTGTTTGGTGAGTCACTGCTTCTACAGTACATCCGGCATATCCTGAAATGACTGGCAAAGTTGAATAAGACTGCTTCTACCTGTGATTCATTGCACATTTTTCACAGTCAAATTTGTCCATTTCTCCTTTTGTTTGCCAGTCTGAGTTTTAAACAAAGTTGTGTTGAATGAGGCAGCAAAAGCCGAACCCACAAGGAGCTCCTTTTGTACTACATCAGTAAATGGCTTGACTATATCTCCCTCTAGCTCAGTTCAAGCCATCACAAACTCATACTGGCCTGACAGACCCTGTAATTGAACCATATATTTTTTTCCTCCCAGTAAAGAGGAGAAGGGGCATCTTTCAGTGCTTGGCTCCTGGGAGCGTTTTTGCTGACAAAACGGGCTGCTGGTGGTTGGGTTAACAATCGTAACGACACTGTTATCAGAGAAGGGGCACAGCAAAAGATAAAGAGAGTGGAGAAATAGATGCACCTGCTCTCTGGAAGAGCCACACATAGCCAACTTAGTTTATTCAGCCAAACCTTGAGAGAGAGAGAGGACAGAGAGGAAAATACAGATACCAGCTTTAAAAGGCTTCCTGAAACAACAATATTGTATTAGAAAAAGCTTTCAGATAGACCACCTCTGCTTTGCACTAATAACTGTCTGCTACACTCTTGGACAAAAGCTTAATACAGCCACTCTATTTAAAAGGATGTATTTCTTTACGATAACGGACTTGATTTGGAAACCTTGAACCGGACCGGCTTTAAAATGAAATTTCTCATATAATGCGTCTTATTGTGAGTGTATTGGGGGTGTTTTACCTGACTTATCTCAGCAAATGTCAGTTTTTTGCAGATGTCATTTTTTTGTACGCAGCATCTGTGTGATATATTTACACAAACATTATTAAGACTAAGTTTTTCTTCTTTCTAGTTGTTGCAGTTGACAGACTGACATACAGAATACTGAAAAAAAGTTCAGAGGAAACCGAGTGGGGAGCTTATTGTATCTTAATTCTCCCCTTGGTGTGAACAGGGTGGTGCAAGATCTGCAGCCCTGGTACGCTTCAGTGACTCTGTTCTAAGAAACAAGGCAAGAATCAAAACAAGGCACTCTTCTTCTTCAAAGCCAAATTGAACCACAAAAGTCTGTAGGAAATCAATCGCTGTACTGAAAGAGAGCACACTTGCTCTGGGCTCTTCTAATGTTTTTTGATGGTAAAGAAAACAGAGGAGGGAACATCTGAACAAGAGGATGTGAGAGAACCCGTCATGCTCTACTTTCATCTATTACTCTCATATATATACAGTGCATGCACATATATCCCCAGACATGAATATGCACACATAATATACACTGAATTTAGTCTACGTAGCACACTCTGATGTAAGGAACTGAAATAAATGGCAGTGAAATTTCTTCAGTGTGGAATCTGTGGAATAGGTAGATTGCTTGTCACCCGTGTATCCTCATGATGGCAGAAAAAAAAAACACTACATGGTGTGTGTGGATAGAGGAGACATTAATTGATTAAAATAAAATAGTGTAAATGCCATCTGAGGTAGGAAGCAGCAATGAAATGCCATGTTGTAGCAGAGTTATAGGTGCTTGTCTAATTACGTCACCTTGTTACATCCTCTTGAGTACATTTACATGCCTCCCGCTGATGTAAACACACACATTTATTAGCATTTTATTTTGCCAACTTTTTAGACATTCGGGTAGAAATATGATTTGGATGGTACATAATTTACTTTGCCTAACCTCAAAGTATATTGCCAGGCGCTTTTCTTGGAATGTCACCAGACAATGTGAAATATGCTAACATTGTAGCTGACAAGAAAGGACAATATTAACTAGTCTGATGCTAATAAATTTTCCAAAGACTATTTTCTCTTTTCCCTGCATGTTTTGCAATGTAGCCACATTGAAGAGAGGAATGATATTTTGCTTAAAATCCTCTTCACAGCAGGATGGAAACATGTAGTAGAGTGCAAGGAATTTGTTTAATATTCCTAACACTGTGCTCAGTCATTGACTCTGCTGGATCTCGACAGCCTGCCCACTTCACAGCCTATATCAAGGTACTCCTCCTTGAATGTAAACTTTTCTGTGGCACATGAACACACAGCCCTCCTCGGCCGGGGCTCACATCTAACCCCAAAAGCACACAGTGAACGCTGCTTACAGGGAGACTGACCCCTCACAAGATACAGAAAACACAGAGAGCAGCCCTGTTCCCCCTCTGGCCGGGGACACAGGGGCACACTGGAGCCTTCAGATGGATGAAGGCAGAAGGACAGGATTTGTAGGAAGGACACATATTGGAGCTCTGTATTTCTGTATTTAACTTCCTCCTCCACCTCCCTCTGGCACAGCCCTCTCCACTCCATCCAATTTCCCTTCTGTCCACACATACGCTTTTGAGACACCCTGCCCCAGTGTAGAGTCTGATTTTGGCGGCTGCTATACCTTCTGCTTTCTTGTCTGTTTTTCTTGTCTGCTCTGTGATCTCCCAAGCCCATAAACCCCAGCCATGTTAATCCGACTTCCTCTGTACCAGCAAGCCGAAGTCTTCCTAACAGCCTGGACATATAGTGCTTCATACCATGGAGAGAGAGCGAGACGTGAGAGGAAGCCTGTCTTTCAAAGAGAGGAGTAATGGGCCCTGAGGGCACTTCTCAGCTCCCATGTAAGCTCGCTGGCCCTTGCTTTTCTACATGCCAAGAGAGGTGTTACATAAATGACAGAATATCCTCGATGGCCACTTTTTGTATGCTAAAAGCCTTCTCCCAGGTTGGTGTTTATGTTAATGACTTTAGTCAGGGTTTTGAAGTGCCTGGATGATGAGCATCTAGCCTAGAAACGAAGGAGTGCCTCTGACCTTGGCCCACTTCAGGGAAATGCTCTGGTTTCTGACTAATAGACTATGCCCTATTCTTTCTCCCACAACATGCACTCAAAATAGCTCTGGCGTGCCCCATTAAGCAGCATTTTAATTGTTAACACGGCATACTCTGTCCTTGGCACACATTAACTACTTCATTTAAATGTCAATCCCAATTAAAGAGGGACTGAGGAGATGATCATTTAACCAGGAATAAGCATGGCACAGTAGCCATTATCAGCTTTTAATGGTGTTTGAGTGCAACGTCAAATATTAGCCATTAGCTTTTTGTTCCTTACCTGATGACTGACAGGTCACTCGAGGGAATCAATCGTGATGTAGATAAATATAGAGGAACTCTGCATATTTTACAAGTTAAGATCAGTTTACTACACTGCAAAACAGTTTTATAATGTCTTCTGAGGATGAGAAAATAACTCTAATGATGTCACTAGGGTTATTTCAGCTAGAGGACTTCAAGACTTATTGTGATAGAAAGACAACAGAAAGACTGTATTGCAACCTGGGGGTAGGGAGCTTGAAAGATATATGCATTTGAAGTTTGACTAAAAATCAGGATATCACAGCCTTGGCTGCATCAATTTTGACCATTAACGGTTCCTTGTGGAGTTTTTGGACCTCTAGTAGCGCTATGGAGCAGTTTTTTTCTGTGTGGGTCCCTGTTTTGTTTGCGTCATGCACCTGCACAAGAATGTACATGCAATCACATGTGCATGCGGGTGATGCGATACACAGTCCTACCAATCGTTTCACACTATTCCACCAATCTACAAAGTCTCTGTAGTAGAAACAAAGCAATACACCAACAAAGGCAGAGAAGAAGAAGACTGCAAGCCAGTAAACATGGATGTAAACAATGCAGGAATTAAAATACTTGCAAAAAAAACATGCAAATGTTTTATCAGGAAGGGAATGGATTCAACACATTTGTAGATCATGAGGATACTCAAGTTTTGGTGAGTAACAGTGAATGTAAACATAAATTTGTTTGTTTACAAGAAAACTCCACAGAGCACCTTTAAAATCTGTCTCATTTAAGTCCCCCAACTTAATGGAAGTAGAATACTAAATTGCTGGAGTACTCTTTTAAATTAAACCGGGGTTAATGGAGTAAATGTGATTCATGTCATTATTCAGGACTTCCGTTTTCAGTCCTAGACTGCTGCGCTGCTTGACTATCGGAAAGGAGCAGTTTCTTATTTGTTGTAATGCAGTGACTAAGCAGAAGCCTGTGACGGATGTTTGTTTCCCAGTGTGTACTGTTCCTCCCTTCCTTCCTCTAACCGTTGCCCTAGGCCTTACCCTCAGTAAAAACGTCTGTGGTTGGCAACCCCCTCTTTCATCCCTCCAGCCTTACCCCTCACGGTCTTCAGCCTCTAGCCTGCTCAGCTGTGCTGGGACATAAACCCCATTTACCCTGGAGAGCAATAATGCTAGCATTAGGTTCTGCACAGAGTGGTGCCAGCCCAGGGGCCTGGCATGCAATCGTCCACTGCTGCAAACAGAAGCACACATACACTGAATCCATTCCCAGCACTGCAGTACCAGATGGATGGCAAACAGGGATGCTCCCAGGTCCAAATCACCTCCTGCAGCTGGGTGATAGAGTCCCACAGCAGGGAGATGGGGCAGGCAGGGATTGGGGCCTATTGCGTCTGTTTCTGCTGTTTTGTTGTAGCGCTCCCTTTAGCTGCCATGTAGGTCTTTAAATTTTGGATCATCACCACAGTGATGTGTTTGTATTGCTTTGTTGTTTTTGGCGCATATTTTTTTTTTCTGTGAGGGACTAGCTGCTTGTTATGCACCATCTGATAATGGGTAATGCATCAGTGGCTGCCTGCCTAATGAGTTAGATAGGTAGAGGTGCTCATATTGGCAGGCAAGCGTAGTGTTGTCATGGGGATGATGTGTGGGCCTCCTCTCCTCTACTGGAGTGAACCAGCAAGCGGTGCTTGACTACCCACCACCAAAAGGCACAATACACACATGCTTGCACACACACATGTAGAAGTACCAACATTGCAGTACTAGCAAAGTGGATGAATCAGTGAGTCCTCTAGCATCTCAAGCGGAGGAGGTGGTGGTGGATGAGGAGGTGGAGAAAGAGGAGGAGGAGGAGGAGAAGGGGTTGTCTAGGTTGATTTAGTCACATAGCGCAAGCAACAATGAATCACAGTGTTACCTCAGTGTTAATCAACACACTTAGGCTACAAATGACTCACTCGTGGAAACATGCATCATTTGCATTGCTGGTTGTTTGCTATTTTAATGCTAATGTGTTCTCCAGTGCCCACCAGCGTACTTGAACACACTTCATCATTCAGTCTTTCTTTTTATAGCATCCCTCTTTCTGTATCTGTTCTATCTCTTGGTCTGTCAACCCCTCCCCCTATTCCTTCCCTGTCCCAAAGTCCCCCATTTCTGTCTGCTGCCATGCTCCCATGTCTCCCATTAGGAAAGGAAATGAGGCGAGGTACCGATGCAAATATCTTGGACCCCTTGCTGCTCCCTGACTCATCATCCACAGACAGAAACCAGGATGGAGTGAGGAAGAGGGGAGGGAAGGGATGGAGGAAGAGGTGGAAGGGCACACCGATTAGACAGGGAAAAAAGACATACACAAAACACACAGATCATTGGTACAGAATGGAAAAATGGGGAAAGGGGTGACTCTCTGTGATGGCAGAGTTTATTCTCATGCAGAAAGGTTTCTCCAGCAAAGTACAAAAAAGAGAACATAAACCACCGAACACGCTGCATTATTTCTTTCACTATCCATCCTTCTTCTTTTGTGGTGTAGCCATTCTATCATTCAGCCTGCAGTGCTATTTCAGCATTTCTGCGGGGTCGATCCTTTTCTCTGCCTCTTGCCTTGTCTATATCTCTAGCTCGCTTGATTGTTTTGCAGATTGTATTGTAAAGTGCTCAGGCTGAAGGCTTTCCTGTTGAAAGCGCAGTTTGCTATTCATTAGCATCTTACTTTGTTTTATGGCCAGAGGAGGTCAAAAGAGGGGGGAATTGAGATTATGTATTAGAGAGACAGGGTAATAGGGAGGAGAAGAATGTAATGAATTAAGCAAAAGAATGTGGGACATAAAAATGTATTTATTGTCACAATTGGCATAGAGCTGGCAGCCTACGCAAACTCCGAAAAGCGCTGTCAGCTCCACCATCCAGCTGTAGGTGGAACACCATTCAGCACATTCAGCATGTGTTTATGAGAAGCTGCTATTGTAACAGTATTCAGTCAGGACATGAAATCTTTCATGCTCTTCTCTGGGATGTTATCAGTCACCTTCCTTATCTGCAGGATTATGGAAATGAGGGAGGGTATTGCTGGGTCATATTCGTGTTCACATCCAGAATATGTAACTGTAAAAATAACTATGAGATCTCAGTTGCCCCAAATAAATACCAGCATTTCCACTACAATAAACTAAAACGTCTGTAAAGTGGATGCTACAGCGATACTTTGTACATACAAAATTACAAAATCAAAACACAACACAAAAGTAAGACTGAGTTCGTGAAGGAAACTGGAATCTTCCTTCAAGCCTTTTTTTGTTCCGTCAATAAAAAGACAATGCACTGCCATGTGAAGACATTTGTATCAGCTGGGTGGCTGGCCCACGAGGCTTGACCATGCCTCCAGCATGACAGTTTTGCTATAATGGCATGGGGTGCCCAATGATTTGAAGAGAGCACAGTGGAATCCTAATGAGTGTAATGATTATCTCTGTGGCCAGCTGAGCCATTTGCCCGGCTGGACTCAGGCTTTGCTGGATCTCCCGCGCCATTCATGCTGTTTGACAAGCTATATGTGAACAGAGAAGACAGCATTTCTCTTTGTCCTTAAAGGGAAAATATGTATCATCCAGACAAGAGCTGAAGGGAAAAACACTCATCTTTTCACTGCAGTGCCTCCTGGTAGTCCAAGCTTTGTGTGTGTGTGTGTTTGTGGGTCTGTGTGTGTACTTTTGTGTGGTTACCCATGCTGTGTAGACTGCAATACACTTTATCTCAAGTGTCAACTCCAGCTACGTTGCTGCCTGGTCATATATTTTGTGTAAATTCTCTCTCTTTCTCTCTGTTTAGCCTTCTAATATTAGTTAGGTCTAATTGCTGTGTTGAGTGCTAACTCAAAAGTTAATTAGGCAGTGATCTCTGGTTAAGGAGGAGGAGGAAAGTGAACAGAGAGTTGCTATTAACAGGATTCTCCTCCCACACTCTGACAGTGTGGTCTTTGACCTCATACTTATCGCCACTACCAAAATATCACAGGAAAAGAGTTTTTGTTTTCTCAACAATTTGTTGGATTAGTTGTTTGATCTATTTTTTACCGAGGAGTTATCCCTACCTCCATTTCAAACATGTTCCCTGAATCTGCAGGGATAGTGTGCACAGTAGAGTGTGTATGCGTGTGTGTCCAGGTAAATTGCACCGAGGAGCATGAGGACTAATTACCTCCAGAGTACGGAGGTGGCACTGTCAATGTGGATGTATAAAATGATGTGTGTTATCTTAACTCACTCAAATCTCACGCTGAAAATGCAATACAGGATTTTCACACCAATCCTCTGATTTATTTATTTTTTTTGGGTTAAAATCTTCTCCGCCTTGAGCTTTTCTGTCGTTTTTGTTCATGGATGTCCCTCCCTGCTTTTCTCTGCCTTTTTGAGTATGGGCAACGTGAACAAATTAAGACCTAGCTTATTAAACAAGTGAGCCTTTAAATTACAACAGACTGGCCTTGCATGCATGGGTGACCGTCAAAGCCCTTTCCCCTCCACCTCCAGCAAAAAACAAACACAACAGGGAGGGGCTGCACTTCACTTTCCCTTATGTTATGTTCATTCTCAGAGAGTGGCCTGATCTAACACCAAAGTTTTTTAGGGTGCTGTATTGGTGATTTAACAGGATGTTGTGAATAGTAGTGTATGAGTGTTTGTGTGTGTTTTCTTCTTTTTCATTAGGCAGAGGGTAATGAAGCTAAATGATGCACTTTCAAAAGCCTTTCTTCATGCAGAGGAAAGTCATTTTTGTTTGGCTTGATTGAGTTTGAATCCTGACAAAATGTCGATGCTTAATTTAGGTCTTTCCTAAGTTGCTGATTGCTGTTGATGTTCAAAACATATTATGTCTTTGTCTCTGTGAGCTGCGAGGATGTTTGTGAATGTGGAAAGAAGATAGAAATTGTTTTATCTTGAATACCAGACTCAGAGGATGTGGCTGTACTTGCAGAGATTTGTTTGTTCTGAGTACTGTATGTTTTAATGTATTCACTGTTGTTAGTGCTGAGTTTTGTGTATATTTGATCTCACTGAGCCTTTTATATCAGACATCATATTCTTATTCTCCTTGTCATGTGTATATTTGAACATTTCCCACTGTTGTGTATGACTGTGTGGATGTGGTATTCACACTGTTAAATCACAGTAAACACCTTAATTGTGTTTTCATAATCAAGACAAACAGTTCAGTTAAAGCTGAGATACTGTATTTGCGGGGTGAAAAAAACAATTAAGCTACAGCTAAAAGTGATTTAGAGCATGACTTGAAGACTTTTATCACAAAGTACAGACTGTTGTTGTTAGCTAAGAATACGTTGGAACAATCAGGCTTGCAACATTGACTCAAATATGTATCCCAACATTATGTATACAAGTATGGAAACATGAAAATAAGTAAGTTCATAGAAAGATGTGTGACCCCCATTAACCACACTATTCCTCCCCTAAAGGATTTATGCGTCCAATAATTGGTAAATAAGGTTTTGTCACGGAAATACGAACCTATTGTCACATTTTGTTGCCTCAGTGTACAAAATGTACTTTTGCTAAGCATCCCGGTAGACTTTTGGTATCTGTTATGAAAGTGAGACTTTATTTTTCTCAGTTACACCGTGACTTCTCCACGTCTTTAAATTGTTTTTAAAAAGTCCTTCCAACAGAACGGGTCACAGAGCTAAAACATGTCTTCAGTGTAATCAGTTCACATGCATTCTATCTCCAAACTGCAGTATTTATGCTGAGCAGTACGCCTTTTATAAAACTCCCCTTGGATAATTTTTTAAGATTTGTATGAGCGTTCTGACTGCCCTGGGGTGGGTAACCACTTTGAGCACTGTAGAAGGGTTCTGAAGCGCTCGCCTTTGACAGCAAAGTGTGGGTTGACTCGGTGGAGTGTTTCTGTCTAATTTGAAAAGGAGCAGGGGGCTCAGAAGGAGAATTAGTGTGGGAGGTATAAAACCAGCTCTCAGGTCTGTGCTGGGCCCTTATATTCCCAGGGGTTGCGATCAGCAGTTTGAGGATTTGTATTAAACATGCAATTAAATCAATTACATTTGCAAGTTTTCTTCAATTGAATAAATTATCCTATTATATTTTTTTAAACCAACTTTTTGTAAGACTTAATTTGGCACATAGACTCCAAGTTGTTTTAAAAAGTTGTTTCTCAGAACACAATTCTGAGAGAAAACTGAGCATTGATTGCACTAATCAATTATGTTAAACCAAATATCAACGACTGACATCTAAAAACACCATGCTGGTGTTGGCCAGACACCCATCGCAGATGAATCTTAAAGCATAATATAAATGCAGACAATGTTTTATTGAAATAAAAGTTTTCTAGATTGAGAAGTTTGTGAACTGTAATTTCCTCCACCCCATCTTCCCGACACATTCATGTCTAAATATTAAGAATTTTGTCCTGCTTGTCATGTTGTTACAGCTACTGTCCCTCCAGATTCCTGCAATAATACAACCAGTTACCTTTTGACCTTTTTATTGTTGCTATCTTCCCTTATGTGAAAGGACAATTATCTGATGGGGGGTCGTACAGCTCCAGCTGCAGTCCTAAGCCCTCTATACTGAAGATGAAAAGTGAGCTGAACCCATAGAGACATATCAGAGGAGGATCTGCCTGTGCCCAATTTCCCAGAAAGTCTTATGCATCTTGTATGAAAGATAATCACTGGCTCTAGTATGTATATATAGCGACCATTCATATAATGAAACCAGTAAAATGGCCTCCTAAAATACAGCCAGGCTCATCCAGGAATGTCAGCAGGCTCACAGAGTCTGACGTTATACTTTGATTTGATCTGATTCTGCCACATTCTCAGACTGTAATAACTGAAAATGATTGGAGTGACGCACTCATTTTAATCCTTTGTGTGTGTGTGTGTGTGTAAACTAAACTAAAAACAGAATAATCCACCAGAAAATACTTGGCTGCAGGGTTACAGGGGTTTGACAGTGTGGAGGAGTTAAACAACCAAGAGGCACAGATGTTGTTGGAACGTAGGTGGGACATAGAAAAGTGTGAATAAATGCTCAGTATTTTGTCCCTTACAGTTGTGCGATTTAGTTTGCTGGTATGTCAAATGAGAAAGACATAAAGTACATGATAAAGGGCATAATAAAACATAAAGAAAGAGAATTGTCTGGCATAAGATACTGTTCCTCTCAGATATTGCTGTGACTAAAATTCTAGGTAAACCTTTACTGTTGCAGCCAAAATAATGACATAAGCTTAGCCACTTTGATTTACACCTGTGTGTGTGTGTGTGTGTGTGTGTGTGTCACTCACTGTTTGTTTCTGGTCAGCATCCCTCCACACTGACGGCCCAGTCAGTACAGCAGGTGCCCTCCCCATTGACTGGCATGTTAATCAGGTGGGATTAGGCCACAAGAGAGTACAAATGTGATGGAAAATGGTTTGAATTACATGCTAAACCCCCACTGGCCTGTAATCCACCACCCTTCACTTGGAAAAGTCATCCACCGGGTAAAGTGTGTGTGTGTGTGTGTGTGTGTGTGTGTGTTTATGTCCACGTGCAAGCATGTACCTCTGTGCCACACACATGAACCAATTCCTAATTACTTACACTCTTTGCAAAAGTTTGTGCCCTCTGAGTGACTTCATCTGTTTATTCTGGCTCTCCTGAACAGACACATTAGTTAATAAGAAGGCATGTAACTGATGTGTGGAGGGAATGAGAGAGGAGGGAAAAGATGGAGGCAGGGATGACCTGATGGGCTCGAACGAGACATCCCCTGTTTTTTGAGCGACATCTAATCAACGTGTTTGTCCCCCCTGAGCCACAGACGGTCTGGATTGAGATAGTCTTGCCAGCAAAGCAATAGATCAGTATCTCAAGGACAGTTTACCCCCATCATACGGTAAATAGAGCACTGGCTTTGGGACAGTTGTTTTAACCCTTTTCCTGTCACTCAGACCTCATACCACCTCGTAACCCTCTCTAGAACAGTGTGGTGAAAAATCTCTCTGACCCTCCCCCCTTGTTGCTTATTGCCTCTCTGCCAGGTGGTCCAGGTTACATTATCATCATGATTAACAGATGGTAAATAATCTGCACAGAGAGGACTAAAATCCCTTCAGTGGATGGGAGAAAGGTAAAATCTTTCAAAGGCAGCACGGTCCAAGAACAGTTTGTGCCTGGAAGGTGAGCGTAAGGAAAATGAATGAGTAACACTGCAACAGCTGTCATTGCGGTGCCTTTGAGCAAGACACTTATTCCATATTACTGCTCAAATGACGCTGGTAAATATGGTATGGCAAAAATGTTGCTTTTGCCAGAAACTGGGTAGCTTACCTTAGCACAAAGACTGTAAACAGGGGGAAACAGCTAGTCTGGCTCTGTCCAAACAAAATCCGCCTACTGCAGCAGCACCCCTACAACTGACCATAGATTGTAAAAAAAACATAGACGTAGTCACCGTGACGTCACCCATTGGTTTGTGGACTCGAGTTTTGCGATTTGAACGTCGCCATCTTGGATTTAACCATCACAGTCTTTGATTTTTGGAGCCAGAAGTGACCATATTTGAATGAGAGGGTGGAGCTGACCCAAGCACTAGTTTCTAGCTTGGTTAGCGCCAGTTAGCACGGTGCATTTACAGTGATAACTGTGATAATGTTAATGGTAATGCTAATTTTCGCTAGCAAAAAACAGGCCTAAAACCATTAAAACAAAATGTACATACCGGAAAAACTGAACAGCTGTCTCTTCAGAGGATCATTTAGTACAACCAAGCGCTGAACAAGACTATTTTAGGTGACCAAAATGTTATCAATGTTGTCGTCATGGTAGTGACTTGTCAATCACAATGTAGCCACGCCCTAAAGCATACCCTGCGTCTATTTTACTCTAAATAGGACAAATTAACACATTTATTCTTTTTTGTTTAATCCACACAAAAACACCAATTCACTGTTCAACTGGTCCCACTGTTTCCAGCCTTTTTTGCTAAGCTAAGCTAACAGCTGCTGGCTCCAGCTACATATTTACTGTACAGACATGAGAGTGGTATCAATCTTCTCATTTAACTCTTGACAAGGTAGCAAATATGCACATTTTCCAAAATGTTGAACTATTCCTTTAAAGGTCAGTTCACCCAAACTATGAAAAACATTCCCACCTACCCCTAGTGGCATCCAGTCATGAAGATATATAGATATACGATACGAGCCAAATGTTTGGACACACCTTCCCATTCCCTTGAATGAGAAAGTGTGTCCAAACTTTTGACTGGTACTGTATGTGTTAAGACTTCTGTTAAGAGTCTTGAGATTTTTTTCCACCACCACAATATAATGGAGGTAAATCAAAAAATATATTCAAAAAATTCAACAGTACCATGTCTAACCAAAAAACCTTGCCCTGGTTACTAATCTAATCATCCACACATCACAGTGTGAGCAGTTTTCACTGGAACTACTTTTCTACTGAAGAAATACCACTTACGGTCAGTGGGGTCACTGTTTCTGTCAAGAGATTTTGCCTTTGAATTTTTCAGATACCATTTTTAATTCTGTGAGAACTTCAAAAAATAAAAACCATTCATCAAAACATGGGCAAATAAAACCAAAAGTATTTGCATGTGGGTCTTTTATAATTTGGGTCAACTGGAAAAGAGTAACTGTGCACAGTTGACATTCCTTGAATAAATAAAGATCTACAAGATTTTTTTTCACAAGCTAAGACACAGATCTTCACTGTCGTGTGTCTGCTTGTGTGTGTGTGTGTGTGTGTGTGTGTGTGTGTGAAGACATTTCATGTGCCATTCACCCTAGAGATGCATCAAGGCAGATATGAGCACAAAGCGACCTGAACATACACACACACACACACACACACACACACACACACACACACACACACAGATGTCTCATGAATAGATAGTAGGGTCATTTGAAATAAGTGTTGTCCATGCGACAAGCAGAGTGACTGTCCTCTGTGGAGGAGAGGGGTAATTCTCTTTCACGCATCATTAGCTCTCCTCATCTCCGTGTGTGTGTGTGTGTTCAGCATCTGCCGCAGCCAATCAGAGCTGCTCATCAGTCCTGGGCCACTCTAACTCCAAATCACTGTATGATGGCATCTTGTTTCTGTCTCATCTATTTCAGGGACCAGCCCTCATTTTTTTCATTTTTCTCTCCCTCTTTATGTTGCTCTTTCTTCTTCCTTCTCCTTTTCTCCCTCATTGTCTCTTTGTCTGCCTCTTTCTCCCAGTGATGGAGAGACACAATCAGAGTCACTCCTGGTTTTAGGTGACAGTCCATTTGGTGTTGGAAAAGTGATTTCATTTTGCTCCTCACATTCAGCAACCTCCGCCGCTGTTATCATTTGTAGTGCAAAATAGGTTGTAATGGCTGCACACTGCTATTCTCCTACCTGTGATAGTAATTGAAAGACACCATGAGTAATGGGGTGATAATGGCATAATTGGTTGAAGAATTAGTATGTGCTCACTGTCTCTGCACAGATTGTTTGTGAGACAGGTAGTTATGGTGAACATGTGGAAATCTTTTCACTTCCACTTGGCTGCTGAGAGTGGGGGGTTCCAAGATGGCTACCGAGTAAGGTCAATATTGCTGAACTCCTGCGAAAATGATTAAAATGGTGAAAAATGACTCATTTGACTAATTTTCACAACAGTCGGACTAACTTCTGTAATGGTTGAAAGAAACCTAATGTCCAGTTGCGAAAGAACATTACATTTCTATTAAATTAATTCCCTCAGATAGTGGTTGTAAAGCAAATTATTGGAAGTTGAACAATTCTCCTCTTAAATATAAGGAATTTAGAAGAAAAATCTTGCAGTTCATAACAGACTTCTTTAGCAAAGCAAAAAAAACAATCCTTTAGTTTAAATTGGGATTTATTTAAAGTTGGAAGTAATCTTGCTAAAATTAGGAAATTAGAGGATCAAAACATTATCACAGGTATTTCCTTGATCTCTCAAATATCACCAGACACCTTAACAGAAGAGGACAAAAAACAGAAATGTAATGAGTTAAAAATTAATGACACTATATCTGATGAAGGAAATGAGAATGAGGAAACTGTATGCGTCAGAATGTTTTAAAAATTATACACTAATATTCCTGACTTTACTACAGAACACCCCTCAACTCGATGACTCAGAAATGGATCTTTGTGATCTCCCTTTATTTGTGTAGAACCTCTGAAGGATAACAAGTCACCTGGAGCAGATGGTTTATCATCTGAATTTTATAAATTATTTTCCCAGCAGATGGAACCCTTCTTAATAGAAGTGTTTAACGAGGGACTTCCAGTTATGGCGTGCTGCTGACAAGGCGCACGCCATAACTTTCTGAAAAAAAAAAAAAAACACTTAATAAACAACTGACGGCTTGAATAAATTTATTTTTAAGTTTTGAAAACGCTCTGTCAGAAACTATGCCACCAAAAAACTCTAAACCTGGACAACAATCATCCAAGATCCCAGTACACAACAACATGACTAGCATCGCCACAATCAATGTTAGCAATGCTGCTGATGAGGACCAGAATGAAGCTAGTGCTAGCTGTTGCTTTTTCGTACACAGACTGAAGCTACAACCAGGGAATTTTAGAGTTTTTCAGAGTTCAAGATAGTCTCAAACATGATACTGTAGGTCAAAATTTCCAACCTTTCTCCATGCATGTTTTTCTGAAGTTAACCATTGATAATATCAATACAGAACAAGGAGTATCAAAAGACAACCAGTGATGAATCCATAATTTAATAAAGCAATCAAACCAGATATCTCAGCTAATCAAAAGACATTCACATGTCATGATTAAAGCTGCTGTAGGTAACTTTTATGGATTAATTGTTATTAAAAATAAAGAGAAAATAAGCACCTCAGTGTGTTTGTTGAGGTGAAACAAACAAACTAGCACTTTTTGCCACAATACCAGAAGCTCCATTCGTCTGCTGTTCTCTGTTTTAAAGTTTTAAATGTGCAGACAGTTTCAGCCAAAGAGGAGAAGTCAGAGGCAGAAATGGGTTCTTCAAGCTCACCGCATTTCTATGTCGTCAATGTCTGTACCGTGGCTGCCCCAGATATGGAAATGGGCCGTGGCTAAAAAGAATCCACCCATGGCGTTGCATGGCCTAACATCTGTGCTGATGAAGTTGATGGAGAAGCTCATCAGAAAGGAAAATGTACGGCAGGTGGAAAAATTGTTTGATACCTTTTTAGTATGGACTAGCAAAAGGGTGGAGAATGCTGTCATACAAACATCTGGAGGGCCAAAAGACTCACGCCAGCCTTCATTTCAGTTTTCATCAGCCCACACATGCTGGCTGATAAGATGCTGTCACATTTCTCTCAAGACATAAATCTTGTGGGATGGATGAAATAGACTTTATGACCATCTAATCCCAACAAGTGCTGTTAAAACAGCTCTGCTTTCCGCTGGTTTTCCCGAGGGCTTGTTGGTTTGAATTTCTCAAGCTTTGGTCTCTTTCCCCCTTTAACGTATTTACAGCAGCTCTAGCTCACCACTGTTTGATATTAAATAAAAGGCAAAAATATACAGCGTCAGTCTTGATATTGTGTTGATATTCCACACATGCTAGGTGGCCTGGAGGGTTTCAGCACCAGGCTTTTCTGTGGTCCCAGGGAGAGAGACTGGTATCTGTGGCAGTAAGGCAATGCTAAAGCCCCCCCGCCTCACTCTCTTATTACCAGCATGTTTTTACTGTCTGTCTACTTCTTTGTGTGACCACTGGGGCATCAAGCTTGTGCAGTCAGAATTGGATCAAACAATTACATTTCTTTTCAAGCAAAACCCCAAAAATCGATCAAAGTAAACTGGACAGCGGGATTGACAGACTCCAAGCACCAGACCAGAAGTTAATCAAGCAACAGCAGTGAGCCAAGGCCAACTTTCAGAGTGACTGTATAGCCATATATCACACAGTACCTAAGTATAGTGCTGCTGTTACACCCAGTGACATTCTCACTTGTCACCACTGTATCCACTGATCCATCACACTATTCTAAGAGCGTATCCTGTGTAATAGCCAACGTGGAACAACAACAGCAGCTCATCATTGTGTCACACTGACCCACTGATGTGTTAAATTTCTGGTAGGCAGCCAGGTTGGAGAGGTTACTCTGAACATGTATTCGATTACAAATGAATGTTAGTGTCTCAAACATGTGCTGCCAAAGTTGTAATTAGTAACATACAGCGATCAAAGGGATTACTCAAATCCTGTAATTACCCAGGTTATAAATTCAGTTACAATACTTTGATATTTGAGGCTCATTATTTCAGTAAATTAAAAAATAAAGTCAGGAGATTTATTGGTGTTTGTTCTAATTGTTAAAAATGTGAAAACATGCTAAAAAGAATTTTGTTTGAATTGTACTTTCTTAATCAGAAGCTCATTTGTGATTTCTATCAGTTTTTCTCTTCACTTTCTATTATGGGAAGCATTTTCTGAGTTTTCAATGTCACAAAGGACTTTGTTTTTACATGTTGTGGTGTTCAGTGTTCTTTTGTAGCAAGAAAAGTAACAACGTCTGGGTTAAAATGAGCTGTTTTACTAATTTGCTTCTTTTAAAAAGTTGATAGGACAAAAATGACGAGCCTTATATATTTTTCATATAACAGTGCAGAGAAGAAAAATGGGTGGTGAAAAAAATGGTCAAGGCCTTTCATTTTTACATCTATCTGTAATCAGAATAACTTTTTATAGTGTATCATAATACAAATATTTATTTTTTGTATTTAAATATAAGTGTTCAACCATTACCTACCTCCAATGGCCAACGACTAAACCATTTCATTTAGGTCCGGTATTTTCGTGCCCTCACCATATGCTTGCTCATTAACACCTCCCGGGCTTTTCTCTGCTACTGGAAGCTGGTCCCCTGCTTCTAAATAGCTGTTAGTATGTTTATTCCGCTGCAGCGGTTTAGTGTGTGATCGATGAGCACCAGTTGGCTCTGTCACTACCACTAAGACAGTGATGGAGAGGGCCCTTGATCCTTGCTGTTATCCCAAAATACATTAGGAAACAGATACATAACCAACAGTGAATTGTCTGTACAGCCATAAAGAGCATGCAAATTCTGTTTACTGCCAAGTGTTGAATAATTGATATGGTGATAAAACTATTTTCCTGCTGGAGTCATTCCGGCTGTTATGGCTGTTGTGGAGGCAACGGTGGAGTGTTTTGTTATTAATAGCCTGGTAATTGGGAGTGGCAACCTGATTGATTCACTTCACTTCCTGTGAGAGCAAACGTCGGCACACAGACATCACCACACGCCATACACAATCAGGCGAATGCATGCTTTTAATTCTCACACACTCTCATTTCATGCACACACACTTGCTCGCACACTTTCTCAGTGTTAAAAGTGTCTGCTACATAATTAGCCTAGTTTAACAGTGTTAATAGGTTCCTCGGGGTCTTTCATGTGCAGATAGAAAAGGGGAAGATGTGCCAGCGGTTGCAAAGAGGGAGGGGGAAAGGTGTGTGTGTGTGTGTGTTGGTGCATACAGGTGTCTGTTTTTATGTCGAACTACAGCCGGTACTTGTAGTACTGATTAAATTTCATTCAACACATACACGTATGGTGCAAAGTTTTTCCTCATGAGCCTACCCCGACCCCACTTTTAGCAGGTCCCTCAACCTTCTCACATTAGACAGGAAATTGGTAACATGCTCAAAGGCCCAAAAGGGCCTCAATAAGGCTTGTGTGTGCTGTGCCAAGTGAAGGGTAAGACGTGATGTTTAGCTGTTCAGAGACAGATCTGGTCAGAGTGGAGGGAGGAATGTTAAGGGGCAACTTAATTGGACCACAGAGTTCAAAGGTCAGGCTAGTTTGTCTTTTATGGCATCGTGATAGTTTGGTTTTCTATGGACATCACCAGTAGGACTTGAACGTCTTTGAGGGTCAAGTGTGTTTACTGTGTGTACATGTGTGCGTTAGCACATATGTCTGTGTGTTGCTGTAATTACATGCCATCAATCATAGCAAAACCACAGTGTCCCCCCGACTAGCCGTGTTTCTCTCTCCTAAAAGATTGCATGTGACCCAGATACCACACGGAGGTTACTGTGAGCTGATTTATGACTATGAATGTGGGAACGCATCTATTCATTTGTCTGTTTTGCTACGCCTGCTCACTTTAGCCCATCAGCTCTAAACAAGCTTATGCTTTTTCCTTTTTGGAAAGCATCCAAACACAGAATGCATCTGTAGTCTTTTTTGTCGGTGTCTGAAGGTTAATAAAGCAGACACACTTCCTCATCAAAGCCTTGGCATGGATGTTACTCAGAGTACAGGAGCGTGCCCAGTTCCATCCACCCTCCACCCTCACTCCCACCACTCTCCATCTCTGCCTTTACTTTCTCTGCAGGGGCAGCACAGTGCAGCCTCACTCTGATTGCTGTGACTTTGTCGATCACAGCAAGAGGAAAGCTCTGGCTCACACTTTGTCACATATGACCATAGACCTGATTATAATCTCTTCCATACTTTTAGCAGAGTAGCATAATGTGTGCTACAGATACGCTTTCTTTCTTTGTCAAAGACGAAGAGTTCCAAAATGTGTTCTGAAAAACGACACCTGAACGAAACAAAGTACTGTTTTTTAAAAGGATATTAGGTCATTTATGTCCTTGCATAAAATGGTAATGCTTCTGCTAAATGGATAAGCTGTTGAATATGAATATGAATTAATTTGTTTTTCTACTAAATTAAAATTATAATTGAACTTATTTAAGGTAACACAGAGTATGTGGTATTGCTATGAGAACAAACCTGCAAATCCGTCTCCAGCTTGTATAGATTCATGACCGCCAGCAGCTCATTTCTCACACTTGGCCTCTAACATAGCCCCCCACCAAGGACTTGTTGACAAAAGATTTAGATTAGGTAAACCTAGACTAGATTAAATCAGATTGTTGGATTAGATGAAATTAGAGATGCAGACATGGTAAAGCCTCATGATCAAGGAGGTGCAGTACAGGCGAACAGTGCTGTGAGTGACAACCAGGCAGGGGCCTACATATGGTCCGAGAGCTTTATGTGTGTCTTTATGGTAAGTGAGAGGTATGGGGATATAGAGTAGTGTGTGCTGTGGGAGCTCTATGGCAGTGGCTGGTGTTAATGTGTTTATAGGTCCACTGAAATGAACTCAGCAGGGACTGCATGCGTCACTACCTTTTATTCACAATGTCAGTTCTTTTACAGTATTGTCCTCCTTTCACTTGATTTTCTCTCTCCTGGATGCACCACAAAAGGCAATTCAACAATCACATGATATTTTTATATTTTAATATGATGTAAATATTATTTTCATCATTAGAATTCTTTCAAGAACCAGTTGCATAACTTGTTTCAAGGTAAAAGAATGCCAGACAGAAATAACGAATTGATTAAGGGCTTCATAGTGTATTTAAGTAAGTTATTATATGATCTTATATTTCGATTTAAATGTAGTTGCATTAAGCAAGCTTCATTTTAAGAGGACTCAGCTTTGTTTTGTCATCCAAGCTACATTAGTTATGAACTGGAGAGTCCTACCTGCATGGAGGGGTGTGTGATGATGATGTTGGGGGTCTGTGTCTGCGTCACAGCTTTCTATCCAAGCTCTTTGTCATAAGGTGTAAAGAAGCAGAGGACTTCATGTTTTCATGAATTCATATTCTAGTTATGAGAATTTCATTTCAAATCAAATCTTTTTGTACTTGTTACAATGTGTTTTGTCGTGGCCAAATTTACATGCTAATTTGACATCTCATTAAAGCCACACTCAGCAATACTTTTATCTTAAAGAATCATTAAAATGTGTAATGTGAAAGGTGTTTCTCACAGTGACGAACCCACCGAGTATCCTCATCCAACTCTATAATTTCCACCAGCTCTGTGGGACCTTTTGAGCATCTTTCAGCTCATTGATTTGATTTTCCTGCCTGCAAATCTGCTCTGATCAACTCTGTTTCAAAGTGTAGCAGGCAGCTCTTTTCCCCAAAAAAAGTTCTAAGAAAGCACACTGTTCGGTACCTGTCCATCACCAAACGGCACACAGATGAAGTTAGTGAACAGCTGGTAAGCAAAGTGGAGCATTTAGGAGCTAAAGAGCCAAATATTATTCTCAGGAATTGCTCTTGTCTGTTAGACGTGTAAAAACATGTTCGCCATAACAACTTTATAAGGTGACAATATGTCAAATTTGTGTTCTCATCTTGTTCTGCTGCCCCCAAGTGGCAAAAAAAAGCAGCTTGTAATTTTTAATTTTTGCCTACCTCACTGGCAGTTTTTTGTAGTGAATATAAAACTTACTGTATGTCAAACCCACTCTCTTTATCTTAAGTCCTACACTTTATGTCGATGTGCTCATCTTCCCTCCTATATATATACCCCCCTGTCCTCCAATAATTTCTTTCTTCTTTGTGTGTTCCTCTGAGTAGCATGGCAACATAAATAACGAATGCTCGCAATTCTGGGTAGGTAATCCTTCCTCTTGTCGGAGCTGGCACTGGGAGTGCGACAGGGACTGATGGATGCAGGGACAGCTTATTGGCAAGGCCAGCTTGCATGCCAGCATCAACACCATAGCTGATCCCAGGATAATACGATTGGATACTCACTCTTGGATACCACAACACACGCACACACACACACACAAATAGACATACGCAGCTGAATCACACTCACCCCACATGCTGAAACAGCATTTCAGCAGCAGCAGCAGTGCTCTTTATCTCCCTTTATTGGGACAGTTCTGCCTTTGGTCTTTTCTCTGAGACTACTTCTTGCAGCTCTAAAAATGTGTGTGTGTGTGTATGTGGATATGTTTAGTACGCCTTTGCGTTAAGGCAGCCATTTTGCTTCATTTCCTGTAAACATGTAAACATTTGATGCCACATGTTTTGAGTTGAAGTTGCTCGGTTGTTTGTGTGCTTGTTGCACAAGTACCCTGTTCACTGAAAAGCATTTGTTTACAATGGAGCAGGCAATTTGTCAGTTTGTCTAACTGCATGTGCGGGAGACCGACTCAGCTCTCTGAGTCTAATGAATTTCCTCCTACAGAACTAATGTCATTAACGACAGGTAGGGATGAGGCTAATATAATCAAATCCTCGCAGTAATTGCAACTCTCCCCAGCCAGGCCTAGGTACACCACACCGATGAAAAGAAGCAGCTCATTAGGAGTGCTTGTAAGCAATTCAGCTACAGCATCAATGAAGGCGCCTCCTCCCGTGAAAGGTGCCATCAGGAAGATCCAGTGAGAGAAAATACTGAATGTGAAATGGGTTGAAGCAGCTCAAAATCTAGTGGAAGTTTTTTTGCCTTTTTAATAGGGGCGGGACATATGAGGAAAACAGAGTCAGTGTCAGCAGGTCATTGTGCAACATCTTACTCCCCCATTTTTGAAAGCGTGCGTAATGTGTTTTCAGCAGGTCAGGAAGAAAGAAGGAGGGGAGACTGAGGTGGTAACTATGTCTCTATGTGACCTGCTATGGAAAAACTGGTTGGCAGGTTTGATGCTATGCTGATGTTATGTAGGTGGGGGCACTTAGGGAATTATATGGGCACTCATGATCATGGATAATAAACTTAAGTAGAGTAAAACTAAAAGGGGCAAAAGTCAGAGTTAAAATTATACAATTCAAAACGTGTCAGAGCTTTTTTTTAGATAATTCTTCCATCAATTTATTGCTGTTATATAAATAGCCTTCTGCAGCAGTATTTTTATATATTATTACACACTGTTTTAAGTTATATTTCCTTTTGATTTATGTTTTCTTTACGTTTGATGAATGTGGACATGAAATTCGCCAAGCAGTGCCATCTTGTTTGGCCATTTAAAATAATCTTCTGTAGGGTTCTTAACTGAAATATAAAATACCAAGGCTTCAGTGTACACTGAAATAACATGATACACAACGACATAATGACAGTCTACTGACACTATTAACACTATACATGGTTTATGAGAAGCTCTATGAAAGAATGTCTGGTCTTCACATCTTCTGTGCTCCTTGAAGAGAAACAGACCAGAAGTTATTCCTAGCCACAGATGCCAGCTGATTCACTGTGGTGTACTTTTTATTTACGGAGTTACAATCATCTACCGGCCTAAAAAAGTATTAGTGGAATAACAAGTTTTCATGAAGGGAGGAGTGTGTGTGTTTGTCTTTGGCTGACGTGACAATACAGTGTGGTCTTTATGCATGCAGGAATGTGCGAGCATAAAGGGCAGTTCCTAAAGAAAGCATTTTCAGCGCTCAATCTCAACAGTATGAAACACAGTGCTGCACCCGTGCCCAACTTCCATCCCTCTTTCTCCTCTCTTCTCTCCTGAAGGCAATCTGTTTTCTCCCATCTCCATCAGTCATGCTATCCAAGCTCGGGCTCTCTGTTTTCTGCAGAGTGCATGCAATACCTGTTTGTCACACAAGCTGTGTGGGAAAATTACACGGTTCTGTAGCTGGAGTGTGGGAGCTTGTTTGGGCTCTGCAGATAACTATTGGAGCGTATTAAACAATAATTGCATTGGTGTTTAGAGAAGGAGATGAGTTGATAGAGGCACATCATTCTTACTTAGCCTATTTTTTTCATTTTTAAACATATATTCAGTATACTTATATATATATATATAGATATATATAGATATAGATACAGATATATAGGATTAGAGTCTCTTAAAGCAAGGACATATAGCAGAGCACATGCCACCACCTGTATCTTGGTTAAAATTAGAGATAGATTTTAGCATTTAGGATAAAGACTTTCCTCAGGGGTTGTGTACAGCTTTTTCTGGCTTGATTTACAGTGAAAGTGAGTACAAGGAAAGCCAGTGCTAGTCAGTACTAATAATTCTGAGTGATTCTCTGAACCATTCATGTTCAAGCCAGGGGTGGCAAAATGTCCTTGATGCTATTTCTGAATCTGGTCATCATAGACATAGGCCAAACACCACTGGCATGGCTCTCGAACCATCAGCTTTTTGTGTAACGGCTCAGCCAACGGATGCCTCCAGGGATGAATATGACCACTTATTAAGAAATTAATTGGACTCAATCCTGGCTGGGAAAAACTCTTCAACACACTTTCCAAATATTGCTGTTGCTTTAGCCGTGTCCCATAACTGTCATGAGACTGTGTTGTTTAGATGTTACAGATTGTGTCAGATGTTTGCTGAAGCAGGCAATACATTGGCAAAAGGTGAAAGACACTGGCCAAAGAAGTTTGTAAAATAAACAGATCTTAGATAAGCCTTTGCACAAATTGCCATCCAAAGTGTTTGCACTCCAGGGCGGGAGAATAAAGATTGTGTCTTCTCATCTGTTAGTGTGTGTAGCTGGTTAACTGTGCAGTGTGTGTGTGTGTGTGTGTATGTTGTGACTGTGGCTGAGCCTGGGTTTGTCCATGTCTAAGTATATCCAGTGTTGTATGGAACCTCTCCCAGTGTCTGTGGTTACTCTTAGTGGGCAGTTCCCCAGTTGAGTTTGTGGTGAAATGTGAACAAGGCCAATATGGGCCTGTTTTCCTGCGCGAGCTAACTTTAGCATGCTTAAGACCGACGGATGTTTGAATAGTAGTGCAAAAGCTGGACTGGTCTGTTTTTGTGGTTGAAAAATGAATAGGGCCACACTGAATTGAATCAATCGATGTAGTGGAGTGTTTGTGCGCTTTTTGCAAATTGTGAAACCTGGACTGCCTGATGAAGCACACGATAAATATGTTATTCACTGAAGTTCAATAAAGGATCTTCCTGATATATTTTTCCTTTGACAAACAACACTATGCATACGATTACATGCAGATGAGCATATGTTTTTCCACATCCTTTGATAGACTTGCTGCTCAATAACTCATACACAAGATGTATAAGGCTCCATTCATACCATTCTTCAACAAAATCTCAAAGAAAGGATTAAACTGCACTTCAGAGAAACTTTAGACAGATGAAGAAAAGCAGATGTTTGCTCTCGCTATATCTTTCCTTAATCTGTTACATCTCTTTATGTTCACCAAGCCTCAGTGTATCTTATTCTGCATGATTTGTTACAACAAAAGTGGGTTTACGATTTAGTACAATTCACAGGACAATACATATGTATAGGCTATTATGCTGTATTATTGACCATGTTGTTAAGAATGCCCACAATCCATACCAGCAAATGTAAATGTAAAATGCATAAATCTCCAATTGTCTGTGTAGGTTCCTGGGAGCCGCATGTTGGAGATGTATGAATATATCAGTGAGGGATGAAGAAGACTCAAAAAGTGTGTGTGAGAGAGGAAGATGTGATTGATGTAGATGTTGAGTGAGTGACTGATTGTTGCGTGGTTAGCATTGAACCGCACAAGAGGCTGAACAGGTATTTGCCCACTAAAATTTGCATAAACGTAGCCGGCCAATCAGGACGTGCCTACCTGAATACGTGTGGAGCCCACAGTATATAAGGCCTGGTCATCCCCCACTGAGACAACGGCTTTGTTTACAGATGATGAAGATAACATCTCATTGGTGTCGAGTATGTCAGTGTCCCGTGGAGCCCTGCTGCCAGCATCTGTCCGCAAGTGACGACTATCACGGCGGGCTGTGTTGGGCTAACACTGCCCCCCCGCTTCCACCCAAGCCGGTGAGCCGTCTCCGTGACGGTTACACAATCTCAGTTACAGCCAGTGGCCACAAAGGTTAATTTATAGTCAGTCAGAATAATTTTTTTTTAATATTTGAAATGAGCAAATATTTGTTAAAATTTTATTGCTCAAGAATTTTGCCATTACTTAGAGTGAAGTTATACAGTATGAAATTACCCACAAAAATGAATCTATCCTGCCTCCATCTAATACAAGTGGGTGTAAGGGCACAGAGGACAGCGCCCTAACCAATCAAACAGTAGGATCAATGAGTGATTGGCTTAGTGACCAATCAGGAGTGCAATCAGAAGCTGTCCATAATTGTATCTTTAGAGAAGCAGATAATTTTAGCCACTGTATTCCACTCTTTAAAGAAATACAGTGTTATATTAGGTCTAATATTAGTGTTATCAGTATGAGGGGGACACATTGTGGGGGTTATTAAATTTCTTCCTCTTTACGTGTAGCTGTAGTACGGCAGCTTTGTAGGATAAACGTACATGTTGCCATTACCTCAATCATTGCCAGCTACACTGGTCCAGTCCAGCAGATGGTGACAGCGTGACAAAAAAGGAGCGGTCAATAGCAAGATGGCATGGAAGGCCAAACTGCAGACTGTTGCCACTTTTTAAATGCACTATTTCATATTTGCATTGCTGCAACTATCACAGAAGCAGAAATAAACTTTCAAAGGTTTGTTTTGTTTTCTAGAGGATCCTAGAAAGTAAATGTAACAGTCTTGTATAATTGGAGTCAAAGCTTAGTGCTCCAAACTGGACAACAACATCGCTGGTGTAGAAGAAGCTCTCAGTGCCTGTATCTCAATCCAGGTAAAGAATCACCGGCTGCCACTGGTTACAGCTGTTACAGCTGCTGGCTGCTCTAGTCAGTCATATTGACTAGTCATATAGACCTATTTATCCAAGATTTTTGTCCAGAGTGAAATAATGTTTGGATGGTTTGCCATGACAAGATACTCCAAACACTGAACTTTGCAGTCAATGGAGTCTGGTGGCACATCTAAATAATAATTAGGTAATATGGACGTTTATCTGACGCCAATTCTGACAGTTTATGGTGCAGTTTTTATCACTTAAAGAAATTCCACAGAAGGTGTTGGTATCCCAAATTAACATGCAATATTATTACACCACTTGTAAATGGAGTTCACACTTGATTTGAGTCCAGTTTGCTCTCAATATTTGGAACAAAATGGCACCCCTCTGACTAATATGTGCTTGCATTCGACTGGTTGTGCATTTATCAAATTACTAATTGTGCACTTATGGTATAAATGATGCATGCTCTCCACCATAACCTACTGGTATAACATGTATCGTTTGTTTGTTTTCTAGCTCCAAACAGGGACAAAATGAATATCTTTGAAAATGTCGGCCTTTGCAAGTTTACTTGTTAAAGAAGCTGTCTTGTCTTGTTCTTATATCTCTTCTAATACCCTCTGTCTGATGTGTGTGCCAACTTGCACATATACACACATATACAGAGGCACACACAATATAGCTTCAGCGATAGGATCAGTGTGATGCTGTATAAATTTCCCCCACTGAAACATTTTTTTGCTAGGACACACTGGCACATACTATCGTGCACAAGTAAACACACACACACACACACACACACACACACATAGACGGTGAACAAATGCCCTCCCTGTGCGCTGCCAAAGAACTGCTGCAAACAAAGATTAGAGAAAACACATCAATTTATGTGCCACTGCTTTTCATTTACTCTCAGGCTTGGGCCTGGGGTGACAGTGACTGTAAACACTCGGTTCTAGCTTTCGACTCCCAAGCCAGCCGCGCTATAGTCGAAGCTTCTTTTTCAATAAGCGCCAAACTGATTCCTGTATAATTACACTCATTAAAGAATCGTAGTCTGGACTTTATATAATCAACACTGATGCACTGGATACAAAGACATGGAGCTTCAAAGACCTCAGGCCCATTCTGTAGTTGCAGTAATGACAATACAGCAGTGATGACAGTAATGATACTTTGATTATGCCAATTATACAAGGACCTTTGTGCTCTCTTTACCAATCTCTTTCTCTTTCTGTTTCTCCTTCTGTCTCTCCTCCATCACTGAACTGATGCAGTGCCTTCAGCTCCAGTTGATTGTCAGGAGAATTTTGATCCTTATCCATCTGATATATGTCAGACAGGGAAACAGAATATCCTCGCCCGCAAAGTGAGGAATGCTAACTATTGACGTTTTTGCATCCAACTGTTTAGTCAAGAGTCATTTTTTACTACCGTTTCCTTTTCTTTCATTCATGTGTATCCGTATCTCCTCGGAGCCAGTGTATGCATGTGTGTTCTGGCTGCTGCAACGCTCGTTGGCTTCATTGGAATATCATTTTTTGTTGATTGTGTTTGTTTATATTGCTGAGGTCAGTCCATGTGTTCTGGGCAGCAGAGGATATATTTAGTCAAGTCTAAATACCTCTGTTTATTTGTGCACATTTGTTGAATTGCTCGTTTTCAGAACCCTCCCAGAAACTTATGTTTGTGCCTGTAACTATACACGTGCGTGTGTGTATGTCAGCAGTGTGCGCATATGCTTTTTTTCCTGGCAGTTTGAATTGTACAGTATGTGGTCATGTGGCTCTTATGAGAATTTCTGCGTCTCATTGGCTTGCACATCATTTCGGTGTCCCCATCTTATCAGGGTGATTTAGGAGCTGCTAACATGCCTGCAGTGTTTGCATTGGACCATCTGGAGGCCAGTTTCTGCCTGCAACAGGAAGAACCCACGCCCCCATGCCAACTGTGGCCACAGTGGATGGGTGGGGGTGCTCTTCGAGGTGGGCCGGTGGTTAGAGCTGGTTTCAGCTGGGGAAAGTGCGATAGTATTTCAGGATCAGTGAGCAGCAGACACAAGATCATAAATAGAGTTTTTATTGCCGAGCTGCTATGCTGGGTGAGCTTGGGTCTTTCAGCAAGATCACAGCAGTGATTGATAGTTCCCATGTGCCGCGGGAGGAGGGTGTGCAGTGTAAACGGGTCGGGGGGACGGGGGTGGGTGGGTGGGGCTGCACATCAGACAGTGGAAACAGCGGACATAGCAAGGCTGGCAAAGCCTCCTGCCCTCCTTCTCCTCCCTCAGGGTTACCCCCTGACAATCTCCTGTCCTGTGTCAGCCTACAGATCTCTGTGCCCAGCCACAGCATGGGATCTTGTCTCACACAGCTTCCGTCTAGAGCTGGAAGAGTCTCTGCAATCACACTCACATATGCACAGGTGAAAGCTGTGAAAACCTTTTGATCCTGGTGAGCCTCCATCCAGCAGGTGGATTCATAGCTACTGTACATAAAAGTAGCTTGTCCCCTTCACTCTCCAGGTAATAGAAACTTCACAGTGAAGCGTGGACCACCCGGGGCATTGGAAAAGTCCCCAGACATGACATCTATTTCTTTCTTTATTTAGAAATATCCATCAGTACCATGCACGTGGTGCAAAAATGGCACCGGAGCCTTAAACTTATGAGATTTAGAGTGTGAGATCTTTAATTTTTGTATGAGCAGTCTATGCCCTTTAAAACTGTGAATATCTCTTGAAAACTAAATTGTACCAATGCAAAATGGCAAATTCATGCATTCATGATTTATTCATATTTTTCCTGTTGCACGCAGTATGTGCCAAGGTATACGTTATTAAAACAACACGTCTTACTTTTTAAAAAGCTGAGTTCAAACATGTTTTCATTTTCCAATAGATTCAAAATATGCAATCCCTGTTAAAAAGTTTTCCTGTTGCTCTATAACAACGTAAAACACATTCAAAATGCAGATGGTGTAGTAGGGTAAAATTACTCTCCTCTCTGCAGTCTGCCCGGTTTTTGTGTCATGCTGCATACATATCCATTGAAGCTCTAAGGTTAGTGTTATTCATACCAATTTACAAAAAAAAAAAAAAAATCACTATTAGCATCTAAAGTTAAATGTACTGTTTTTGCAATGAGGGGATTTTGTCAGAGCTGTGCCAGATTGGTCACTATGGTAACGGGCATGCTTATTTCATCTCTGCAGGAGGCTAAACTGTATCACAAAATGGCAAGCATGAGGTTAAGACCAAGTTTTGCAGGATAGACACTGGACTTGCTTTTTATCCTCAAAAGCACGAGCAGTCTTTGAGATTGTCTACTACTCTACTTATATCTGAATCTTAGGATTGTTTTGTTGACTATAAAGGTTGTGACAGAGGACAGAGGGATGTAATATGCTCTGTATGTTATGTTCTATAGGTCGTCATTGAGGGTTTTGTTTTTACAACCATGCTAATTTGGGGTGGCTTGCTGAGTAGTTTGGCAGGAGTGTGAGGAGGTTGTGTGGTTAAGGACCACAGAGATTTTTTTCATTCAGTGCCAGAGAGCAGCATTGCTCAAAGCTTTCGAGAAAACATCTGATGGAGCCCCTTGAGTGCTCCCAGATTGGCAACGTGAATGGCAGCTTTCATGGAGACTGCTTGCCCTAATGTGTTTTTGAGCACTGTGTATGTGTGTGTGTGTGTGTGTGTGTGAGAGAGAGAGAGAGAGAGAGAGAGAGAGAGCACATTTGTGTGTGAGTTTTTTCATGCATTCAGGTATGTATGCATCATAGACTTCACTTTACTTTGGTCTCTGTGTATGTGTGAGTGTCTGAGCGGTTTGGGTGTTT
Organism: Scomberomorus guttatus; assembly: GCA_038419695.1. NCBI lineage: Eukaryota > Metazoa > Chordata > Actinopteri > Scombriformes > Scombridae > Scomberomorus > Scomberomorus guttatus. Next base: position 4,208,091 of record CM076459.1, read on the forward strand.
ACGTAAATAACTCGAGGTGGAGGCCAAATTCCAGCAGCAGAAATGCACAGCTGGGTGTATTTCAGGATTTCAGGGACTTTTTCCAATGGTGATGTCTCAATCCTTCACAGAGCTACTGTAGACCTACCTTTTCATTTATTTATGGAGACAGTAGTTGCATATGAAACAAACAGCTCCTTTCTGTGACTGTCTAACCTGGGAAGGCTTCTTCTCTGACCACAGAGTCCTCCTCGGAAAAACTGAGGTGTTCAAGCAGCAGCCTTTTTTTTGACAGAACTGTCACTTTGCTTCTTTGTCTCCTTCTACATCACTGTCCTGCTTTCTCTTTTAACCCCCCATATATCCAGCCCTCCGGAGGTTTTCATACGTTTTTACAGCTAGAGGTTTCTTCTGATCACAGGAATCATTTGTGCTTCCTCAGTAACTTCTTTGAGTTGTACAAACTTCATAGATGGTGTTCCAGCTTAGCAGTTTCTGTTAGTTGTGTCTGTAACTAATTTGAACCTAATGCCTTTCCATAGTAGCATAGAGGCAGTGTAGCAACTCCTGGAACATTTTGGCTTGCAGGGGTGCACAGACAGCAAGCAGGCATAGAGTCATCATCATAAGTGAAACAGCTTGTCAAGAGGGTCCTCATTAGTCCTCAGAAAGCCACACTGCAGCACTCTGTCTCCCCCAAGTGGTGCCTCATTGCACCCCAGGACCACCACCACTTGGTGTTGCCGCTTGCAGTGTAGTGCAGTGTGATCATGTGTGCATTTGTGCCCAGTCTTCTCTTTTCACTGTGTTTCCTGATGTCTTCATGAGTGTATGTGTGTGTACACTGAGGGTGTAACTGTGTTTGGAAGGTGCTGACAAGCATGACTTACATCAGACAGGAAAGGGGTGAGATTCCACACACTCCTCTACAAAGCTTTGGGAATCAGGGGTATTTTTGCTTGTGTGTGCTCTGTGCATATCAGGTTTTGTCAGAGTGGCATTGTATGCTGGCTGAGCCAGATCAGACGAGACTGGGGAAAATGGTACCTCCATCCGCAGGAGACAGGATACACTCTGTTGCATGCTGTGTTGCACATGCTAACACTGGGGTGCTTTGGGAAGGGAAGGAGCAGCATCAGACATGTGGTCTCTGATAAAACTTTGTGTCGGATACCTGAGCTGTAAATGATAACCTCTAAGCAAATACTGCTCTTTTTGCTATTTTGGTCTTTTCTGCTGTTCCTTATGTTGTCCCTCTGTATGTCCTTCCTTTTGTATTCATCACCTTCTCCCTCCTGTTCTCTTCTTCTGTTGCAGGTATGAAACGTCCGTTCAGCCAATCAGCTCTGCCGAACACCCAGCTGGACGGGACGGGCTTTGACGCTGGGTTGGGAGTGCAGATGGACGACGAGACTTGCTGCGACACTCAGAATGAGGCTGCAGTACCAGATGAACAGTCACCAGGGGGCGCCCTGCCTTCTGCACTCTACAGACCCAAAAGGGAGAGGAAGCAGCGGAGCTACACGTTGTGTGAGGTTTGCAACATCCAACTCAACTCAGCCGCACAGGCCCAGATCCACTACAACGGCAAATCCCACCAGAAAAGGCTCAAGCAGATCAGCAATGGCAAGATGCCAAGTAACACAGGTAGGCCCGGAGAGCTGCTTGACTGACCATTTGTTTGTCTATTGTTGCAAAATTAGATATAAAAGCAGAACATTGGATATAATGCTCTGCCACTGGATTTGGGGACATTGTCTAGCACAATAGGGCCATGCAGATTAACAGAATCCCACACACTGTTCACAGCACACTGTCATGAGTCCCTCTGTGCCAATCCCCCCCTACTTGTATTCAATAGAAGTTAAACAAATGGGATTCAATTTACTGAAATGTGTTCAGATGCAGCCTTGGGCTGAGGACACACACAAACACACACACACACAAGTAGAGCGGAGCTGAGTGAAGTCAGCAAGTGAGAAGCTAATTAAGTGCCGGTTGTGTTTGATGGTTGTGTTCCTGGGAGTGATGCAGCTGGAGTGAAGTTGGACATTTCGTGATTCTAGTCACAGCCTCGATTAGGACTCTGCTCCAGGGGAATCAGTCTCTCCGTTAAGTTTGACTCTTTCACACTCCCGGTCTCTCTTTTGCTCCTTCTTCAGCTTTGCCAAAAGGATGCACGCAAACCCGATACTCGCACAAAACACTTAAACACACAAACAAAAGTTTGCTGACAGGCAATAATCTCACATATCCCTTTAGAAAATATACAGAGAGAGAAAATTGGAAATATTGAAAGATCACAGTTTTTTGCTTGGTTAATTCTTGACAGGGAGGAACATGATGATTGTGTCTCAGCACAGCAAGTGTCCTGAGGTGGAAAACATCTAAATTAACCAATCACATAGCTTACATCTCCCCTCCAGAACTGAACACTGTCAACAGGGCCTTGTTGATAATTTGTTTGGATGTGTGTATTTGTGTATCTGTGTATCTGATAGAGCTTGGCAGTATTTTCAACCACTACCGTGTGAAACTGGCATTTTGTTACATCCGGATCTAAAAATTTTCAAAGCAAAGTAATCTCATCTCTTGTGGAAGATCTATAAGGTTAAATGTCAAGCCCTGAAAAAAATATTTCTAAGGCAGCAGTGGACTAATGCTCGGGGAAGTAGGCTTGTTCAACAATTTAGTTTCTAAGACAGCTGAAGAGAGAAAAGTCAAGATACCCTTTAGCAAGGCACTTAACAACCAACTGCTCTAGCTCTAATGACTGCTGCCAGGAAATGCCATAGCTATTTCGTGGAGTTGGGGGGGTATTTTAAAAATCGTAGAGGTAGAAAAAGGCTAAAAGTGAGTGTGTCCAACTTCTTCATGTACAACCACAAAAACATTTCAGTGTTTGTTTGTTTTTCTCACTAATCATGACAGTCAGTAGTTTGCAGCCAAGGATGATGACTAATCAGTGGATCTGAGTCTCTCTCTGTATCAGTGCCTTTGCAAGAGATGGTTGCTTTTCTCAAACTCTCTCCCAGTGTACTCTTAGTGGAAGAAAAATTAATTACAGGAACAACACTCTAATTCAGTTAAGATTACGTGTCTTCCTGGGATTAGTTCAATTTCTATTCTCAATTAAGGCTTATGCAAGAACCTCAGGAAATCATATCCTGTGGCTAATGTGTAATCTGTGTGTCAAATTAAGATTATTTGATTGACAGATTGTGTCATGTGCAAGAAGCAGTGTTTTTGTTAAAACTTTTCACAAACTTGGCAAACATACGGCACGCCAGCTTGCTTTGCAATGTTAAAAAGACAACTTTCGGTGATTGTGATTCTTCCTGTGATCAATGGACGTATCCTTGTCATTTTGTCAGACATCTGCACGAGTTCAAAATATTGATTTAATTCAAGGGGTTTCTATGCAGTAAGGAATTACCTACGTCGGGCAGCGGTTATGACAGTCGATCAAATCAATATTTTATATTTGTGCTTCATCTGACAGCAGACAAACAGAAAATAAGTCAATGACAACACATGGCTCTATGGAAATGGGAAGTTAATTACAGAGGAGAGGAATACGTTATCAACGGCATTTGTCAAAAGTAAAGCAAAAAAAAAGAAAGAGGAAACAAAAAGATATTTAAACATCTGTCAATGTGGGCAGTAAATCTTTTGGAAAATTGTTCTGAAAATGCCAGTGTTGAAAGAAAACCCTTGACAGTGAACAGTGTTTTCAGATTTATCTCCATTAGTGTGGACAAGGCCTGAGATCAGCACATAAGAATGTGACTTATTTTCAGCTAAAAATTTGGTTTTAGCACTTGTATATAAAGTGCTTAGGTCTTACTTTTTGGTGAGAACTTTTTCAGCCATAAAACACCCATGAGTCTAGTATTTCTGAGAGTTTGTATGGTGATGGGCCCAGATAAACATGGATCCATAGAAGTATGTTTTGTCTTATAGGGTATGTGCATGTTTGCTATACAGAACACAACAGAGACAAATACCCCGTCAGACTGGGTGTTCCCTGTAAAAAGACATAAATAACATACACACAGCCTAAAAAGGGCTGCATGGTCCTTTTTACAAGACATGAAAAATGCCATTCATTCATACACACACACACACACACACACACACCATCCAAATTTAAAGCCCTGGCACAGTTGGCTCTCATCGGCCCTTATCAACGGCTGTTCGCCTGACTCAGCACGTTGAAGCTGCAGCAGGGTTGAGATGGAGCTGTGTGACTGACTGTTCAGCCTAGCGAATCAGCGACCAATTACGTGCAGTAACTCCTTAAATTTTCACCTCCACATTTTCTTTTCTTTTCTTTTTTTTTCAAATGGAAAACACTACAATCTGATCTCAAAACAAAACATAACTTTATAGTGCTGCAACTTTTTATCATCAGACATATTCTTAAATGTTGGAACTGATTCACAGTGGTCTGACAGTGGCCCTTTGTTTTTGTTTGTCTCTCCTTGACGCTGGGTTTTGGGGTTTTACTTATTAGATTACTTCTCCTCAGTGAAGTGCATGTCGGCAGTCAGATTGCCGCCGGCTGTGGTCTTTGTTGTGTCTAAGTGAAACTTTTAACAGAAGACATGAGGTGATGGAAAGTGTTTGATCATTCGGCCTTTGCCGTCACTAGCTCTTTGAGGTCGGCTTGGTGTGTCAAGCCACTTACATGCAGCCAAACATGAAACAAACTTTATAAGTTCTATAATATACCAGAAAGTTTGCCATCCTCCTAAATCCCCTGTTTTGGTACACTGCTGCAGGTGATGCAGACTGCATATATAAAAGTTTGTGTGTGTTTATGTGTTGTATTGTGTAGTGTGTGCGTGTGTGTGTGTGCGTGTGTGTGTGTGTGTGGCGCAGGGCATGCTGAACTGTTGTGGTGTGCAGATTCTCTCTGACATGCAGTCACAATCACACAGCCTTATCTCTGCTCACCTTCTGCTGACTCCCCCAGGCAGCCAGCTCCACCACAGCTTCTCTACCCTGTCTGTGTGTGTGTGTGTATGTGTGTGTGTGTGCGCATCTTGCATGTCTGGTTCAGATATTTTTAGAATTTTTAAATGCTGCAGTGTCTGTAACTTGTGCTGTGGAAACATACATACGTGGTTCGGTGCATCTGTGTTTATGTCAGTCCACATATGTACAGTAAGGCATCTGTATGGATGTTTATAGGTTCATAAATTCCACGAATAAAGAATAGAACAATTTTTTCTTGTAAAACTCTGTGTGTGTATTTCTGTCAGTGAATCATCTGTGTCGGCGTGTGTTTCCCTCCCTCTCTGCTTCACTGAGCTGACAGTGGGTCCAGGCTCTTTTTTTTTTTCTCTCTCTCCTGTCTCCTCTCCTTCCTCTCTCTTCATCCTCTTCTCTCCCTCCTGGCATGGATGCTGGACATGTGGCACAGCCTGTCTTACTAAAAGATGAATGTGTCAGTGATTAAGTGATTTCACTCTGTTATGATGGAGAATAATATGTAGAGTAGCTTGCTGACAGACCTGGAGAGAGAGAAGAAGTCCAGATGTTTGGATGACAATATGAGTTCAGGTGTTAATTTATGCAGTGTAGGCCTATAATGTTTCACGCTGAAATATATTAAAAATTCATTGTGAATTCCAGCCCACGTGTTTTTTTGTACAGTATACAGTATTTGTACAAGTGTCTCAAAAGTAAGTTGGTAATGCTCCATCAAGGGAATGTTTAATGTGTGGCGGCAAAAAAAAAAAAAAAAATCCAATTCCATCAACTAAGCCAAAGCAAATAGGTTTACTGAATATAAGATATAATAATATAATCTTAATATATTCCAGGTGGGAGAAGCTCAGAGTTGATCAAAATGTTAATATGATCATCTGGGTCACCTTCAGTTATTAAAGTAAGCTCATAGCAATGAAGTTTTATCGCCTTTTTTGCCCTGGGTTTCGCCTCTCAGGCTGCCCTATTATCTTGGGGTCTCTCCCAGTACTCACACTTGTGATCTTGAGCACTTAAGTGCGCATTCACGCACTGCCAGGCAGTTGGCAAGTGTGTCCCACATCTGAAATATATCAACACACACTACACTTAACCCATACTCGATGCATACTTTTCCTGATACTGCTTCAAAGCCATATTCAGAGCCAAGTGTATCCCATAATTCATCGTGGTATATTGCACAACACCAGTCTAGTTGTTGGCAGTAGTGTGCCTATAGGCTGGCTTCGGGACCAACATCAACAGAGAAATAGAAGTTGAACTTTATGATATGATGGATTCAGCGTGAATATTATTATTAATATCCAAACTCTACGTTATAGAAGAACCTCCACAGATGGTTATCACATAATATAATCTATTCTTCTTGTTGAGACTGATAAGAGTAATATCAAATATCTGACACTGTAAATATTAAACATTATATCCATTATCAAAGATTTTAGGAAATATGTTCAGAAAATAATATTGTGTTATGTCTCATACACATGCTTCTAGATAGCCTAACTCTATTTAATTGCTTTGTATTTCTCCTCTTGGCTCCTGAATGTGCGTTTTTACTGTCATCGGACTGTAACTTTAATACTATTTGGTTGATCCTCCTCCAACAAATCATCTGAGCTAGACTGTCACATGCACAGTATTTGTATTTGCATGAGTGATGTCAAGAGTGTCCCAATGAGCTCTAATAAGCCTCCTCACTCTTGCGGTCTTAACGAGCACTTGGGCACTGTGGTTACCGGAAATTTGTCACACAAGTCGACTATTGAGATGGACCCTTGCTCAAAGTTGTTGGAGCTGAATGCTGCCTGTGGAGAAAAACACTACTCAGGGCTGAAAGGTCACCCATCTCCTCTGGATTTTCAGGTTAAAGAATGATATAATCTCTTTTAATTTACAGATAATTCTCCTAAAAGGACAGTAAAACTGATCATCAATCAAAGATGATGCAGTAAAACTGAAACCAAACCCTTGATGCTGGCTACATTTTATCCTATATATATTTTGCCCATTTTCAATGCTTGCAGTATTTTGATACCATAATATTTTTTACATTTTTAACCTGAACAAGAGCTGGCAGTGGATAGTATTTTACAGATGCTGATATGCTCTCTATCTCAAGGGCGAAACTTGACAGAAGTGATGAAAATTGGGCCAAATTTTCCTTTCAGTCTTTGTTCATCATTATTTGCATAAAAATACAAGGAGAAAAGCCCAGGTTATAAGGGTGACTCATCGTTTGAGTCTCGCTCACAATCTAACTTTTTAAGCTGAAAACAGAAATTGGGTCCAGATGCTATTTCTCGTTCTCCTTATCTCATTATGTCTGTCTTGGGGAACGTCTCGCTTGAGATTTTACCCTGACAGTACGATCCATGTCACTGACTCATACAATTATGTGTGTTGGCGAAGCTGCAGTGCATCCAAACACGCGCGCAGATAGATGCATGTTTACAGTACACCTTCAAAAGACGTGTGGCGCATTTGTATTCGGGCTTCCTGATTTACATCGCATCTTTCACGATCAGGGCCACTTTATGTCTGTGAAGTTTGATTGTTGTGGAACGTTGTTATTGCAAGCATTGCCTTTTATATGCTTTTACAATGATCCGCATCCCCACAGATTTTATGTACAGTCATTACTTGACTGACAGGAGTTCTGTATTTTGCTCAAGGACATTTTGAGAAGAAAGGCACATATATTATGTTGCAGAAATCAGACCTGTTCAACTCTCAAGTCAGTCAAGGCAAGTCTAAAGCAAGTCCCATATCTTGGCAAAGGGAGTCCTTATAAGACCTGAGAGCACTTTTGCCTTTTAGAGACCTGAAATACTTGAAAGGTCCTTCAGATCTCTGAATGCTGGCTATTAAAAATAATATGGTATTTGAGTATTTTTCTGTCAAAGTTGTGTTAATAGTGTTTTCTATATAGGGTTTATATATGTTTTCAATGCAGGCCTTATAATTAAAAAATCAAGGTGTTTCATTGCTCAAGAACCTCAAGTGGAATAGTAATTATTAAATGGTAGTTACATTTTTGTAATGTTTCATTGATCATCGCTGTGTGTGATCTTTTTTATAATAAGACTTTCCGTAAACAGTAGGCAGTGCTGCCTATATAAACTAGTTTTTGACTTCACTGTTTGCATGTGTATGTCTGTTAGTGTGATGGTGCATGTGAACATGTGAACATGTGAGCATGTGAGCATGAAACCCCGTCTACTCCCCTTTTCCTCCAGTGCTGCTGTTCTCAGTGGAGCGGCTGAGAGGGCTCTGACTTCCTCTGACCCAGCAATAAGCAGCAAAGAGTCCAGTCTTCAGAGGGGAGACGGGCTTTAATCCTTTATAATTAGCATTGTTATTAAATTTGGCCATGGCCACGTGCACAGACACACCAAAATGTGGAGACAGACAATCAAAACATGCCGCGCTCCTGACGGAAATGCCTCTCTCACACATGCACTCACACACTTGTTCACACTCTCTCTCTCTCTCTCTCTCTCTCTCCCCCTCTCACTCACACATGGCTGAACTGTGGCGTAAATCACCCTCCTTTTCAGAGCAGATGATCAAATGATGATGGAAGGGTGTGGAGAGCGAGAGAGAGTGGAGATGGAGAGAGTGGACAGCAGCCTGGCCTAATATGACCCAGCAGAGGCACCTGTGCATCTATAAATCTAACAGTCTGACAACACGCTGTGTGCCTGTGTGTGTGTGTGTGTGCGCGCGCGTGTCCTTAGCGCTGTGAGGAAGCATAAATATGTCATGTGTTTTCTGTGAAACAGAAAGTGAGAGTCTGAGCGAGGAAGAATTTGCATTTGTTTTTTTTTTTTTCATGGTCCTCCATATCTCATTTTCCTATGATTTGTGCTTTTTTTTTTTTTTTTTTGCAGTGTGTGTGCGTGCACGCATGTTTGTGTGTGTTTGTGCTATGCGAGCCTCCTCTTCATGGTTAGTCTCTTCATCGTGGTCCCTGTCTGACGCTATCTCTCTGGCTCTGTTTTAATAAAGCGTAAGGAATTGGATTAAAGGCAAGGATTTTCTGCATGAATGCATTTGCGCATCTGCGTTTTATTTTTGTGCTGCCTTGCCATTTTCCTATTTTTTCCCCCAGCAGAATGAAATGACTTCTCCCTCCCCACGTCTGTGGACATACATGTATGTGTGGTGTGCTTGTGTAGCAGCCTTAGCGGTCTATCCTTATCATTGTATGTAATCAAGTGTTGCTGGTCTCTGGTTGGTCTGTTTGATGTTTTTATCAGTTCATCATTTCATACTGTATGAAAGCCGATAGACAAAATTACCATGTAGCTGCTGGTTGGCGGCTGTGTCTAATTCCAGAAAACAATTGCCCCACTTGATGTAATTTCATAGTGTGGAATAACATTAACATCTCCACTGACAGTAGCATCTATAATTACAAAGACATCTATCTTTATATAAATACATACTGTGTATACACATCACTCAAAACCCAGTGAAGGCATATAGTTGATTGCAGTGACCTATTTTATATCTACATGAGTTAATCATGCTCTCAATTAATTTTAGTAACTAAATAACCTTTTCCTCTCATCAGTGTCTTTTCCTGGTGTTGGCAAGTGCTCAAATGCAATGCATTTGCTCCTCAAATGCAATGTGGCGGTGGAGTCCTGCACTTTTGAAGGGGAAGGGGGGGGGGTGGTGCTCTCCTTCTCTCTTCCTCCTCTACGCTTCGCCCCAGGTGACGGCAGTTCAAACTCTGGGAAAAGGTCGGCGGGCATACCGGGTCGACACACAGGGCCCAGTGGAGCGAGAAACATGAGGAACAGCGCTTATAAGGCCACGGGGAGCAGGGCGCATCTCTCAGAAATCATCCGATGTCTGTGTTTAGCTGGGCTCTGACAGGTCGACCGGCTCTGTCTGTGGAGAAGGCCAAGCAAACCTCACTATCAGGCCTTATCTGGCCCGTCTGATACACAAACCCTCATTGCCACAGCTGCCGTAGACATATCTGCTAAATGAAATGAACTGTTTGCCAGGTTGCTAAATGTCAGAAAATATCAGTCAGTTTCAACAGTATTTTGTCAGTTTGGTCACCTAGCATGACCCTCTCTTTCTCTTTCTCAATCAGTGTTGCCCTCATTCCCTTTCACTGTTTTTTTTTTTTTTACTTTCTATCTCCAAATAGATTTTAACTCATTGTGCTTTAGTGGCTTAAACACTTTGTATGAGCATGTGTGTGCGCTTCAGCTCCTCCGACACACGCAAAACACCAGTCGATGTCTTGTACATTCGATATGAAACAACAAAGGCACAATGTGACCTGATGAGCCTCCCTCTCTCACACTCTTTCTCTCATTTGGCCAATTTTGCCCTCTTCCCCCAGTGGCCCATTGCAGAAAGGCCCATGAAAGGCTTTCTTTCTGGGCAGAGAAGAGTCCCTTTAACCCCCCTCATCTCGCCTCCACCTTAGCCATCCCCTGAGCCCAATCATTACAGGCCTTTAGAAGGGCAAAATTACAGCAGAGTGACTTATTACCAGCTGTATCCAGGGACAGGGATGGAGGTTAGAGAGGGAAAAGGTAGGCAGGAATAAAAAGGAGATAGAGAGTGATAAAGATGAGGCAGAGTGACAAGGAAGATGGAGGTTCTAAGAGGGGAAGGATCACATCGTGTGAGACTCAGCTAGAGGGAAGGGGTAAAGATTAGAAAAGAGATTGAGAGGCTGGCTTGAATAGAGAGTGTGTGGTGTGTGTGTGTGTGTGTGTGAGTGAGAGAGAGAGCGAGTGAGAAGCAGACGTATACAAACACTGTCATTTACCGAGCGAGGCAGAGCTGTCTGCTAATGGATACATGATATATGGCCCCTGAAAGTTTCCACTGCCTCACAGTTCCCAAAGTTCACACGTACCTCCCATCCTTCACATCCGCTGCCTTGCCAACGGATGCAATGCACTATGGGATGCCGGAACCAGATCTGTGGTGGGTCACTGAGTTTTGTCTCCCAGCATCGGGATGTTAGAGCATCATTTTTTTGGTAATTTGATCTAATCTCATGAGGGCCCTTGTATCGCATTGAATGAGCAGAATCAGCAGCAAAGTAGTCTGACAGCGTCGGAGTGTTTGCTAGTACACGGCGTGGTGGACCTCCAGAGACCCTCGCTGTGTCGTACATGAAACTGAAGTAGACAAGCTTTAGTAAACAGATGTAAACTAGGTGGAATGGGACGAGAGTGAGAGTATATAGCGTGTACGGTACGCTAACAGACAAAAGCTTTTCACCTAACACACCCACAAAGGAGAACACACACTCCTTATGCCTTTATTTCTCTCTGAGAAACAAACATGTTTTGCACATCTGTGTTTGTACTAACCTCTTAACGACATCACACAATAATGCATGTTTAAGTAGGTGTTAACGCTGTACTGTATACTGTGAACTAAATCACCTTTCTACTAATTTAGTTAAATACAGTTTCCGTGCAGTCAATCAAATGCAGAGAAACAAGAGTGAGCAGTTTCACTGCCTAATAACTGTGATCATTTGTATCACTGCACAGAATATGATGTTTCTCAGGACAGCACTGGCCCAGAACCAGTTTGTACCCTAACATCCATTTCCACCTGACTTGTGATCTTTACCTACTGTACTGCAGGTATGCCTGTTCTTAGAGGTTTTATGCAAATACATTACGTCCAGTTCCCTGGTGAGCACGGGCTAAAAGAGACAACTGCGGCTCCTCCTGACTCTCACACACACATACACATGCACACACAATGCCATTTAGAGAGCAAGCGAGGCAACTCATGGATGATTTTCATTGTTATTCATGTATTAATTTATTCGCTCATGGCAGACGTGAAACAGGGCTGTATTATGCAGATGTGGGTTTGTTTCTCGATGGAAATTTTCCGGTCCACTGCCTCTAGCTGCCACTAATAATAAAGACAAGCAAGGAAGGAGGAAAGAAGGGAGAGAGAGAGAGAAAGAGAGGGAGGAATAGGAGTCGGAGAGGGAAGGTTGGAGTTGTTAAGATGCCTCCAGTCATACACCAGCTCTCAAACAAATCCCCCACTCCCTTTTCTCCACTCACACACACACACACATTTAAGCAGTGACCAGGTGTGATCTAACCGTGAATGATCTTGTCCTTGACATGAAGGTGAGCATGTAGAGTTGTCCTCTCTCTATTGTTGACAAGACACCTGAGCAGCTGCAGGCTCTCGCTCCTCTGTCTTAAGATCAGCGGTAGAACACTTGATAACTGCAGCACATTAAGATACCACGCAAACACACACATAACCTGCTACGCGTGAGACTATTAAAACAAAACAAGTCAGCAGTGATATTTACCCACAATGATCCTTAAAAGACACGAGCAAGTACTTTCTGACCCTCGTGAACATCAGCTTTTGTTTCTCAGCTCATAAAGAAAATCTCTTTTATGCAGCTGCTAGAAAGCTAATGCATTTTATGTGCTACTTTACTGAAGTGCTTGTTGCCTTGGTAAGTTGAACAAACTGACTGTGTCACTGCCCAAGACATAAATAGCCGAGGACTCTAAGACACCCTGTAGGCAATTGGCTGTGAGACATGTTGTTTTCTGCGTGTGTTGTTGTGGCGTGGCACCGGGGTTAGTTCCTGTGGGAGGGTCATAGGCGTAGAACATTGCCATGCCGGAGGAGTAATGATGTCAACGACAAGATGCTAACAGGCAGCGAAAGATTCTCTCTATTTTCTCTTCCCTGCTGCATTTATAAAAGATGTTAACCCCCTCCTGCCTGTGTGATTGAGTGGTGGAACGCCAGCTTTAGGCGGAGAGGAAGGGGAATGAGGTCCTGGGAGAGTTTATATAGAGATGGATAAAAGACAACGCCAATCATGCAATGACATAACTCGCATGTTGAGATATATTGAATTAAAGAGGTAAGAAAGCAAGAAAGACGTGACTTCAAAAAGGAGGAGAGACAAGTGAAAGGAGGCTTGGGATATATAACATTATAATATACAATGCTTATACTATGTTGAACATTTTACTGTCTAACATGCTTAGTTTACAGTGGTAGGCAATAAAATAGCAATTTCATTACAATTGGTGAAAAGTCTCAACAACTTTCTAATGAATTGTCATAAAATGTGATACACACATTCATGTCCCCCTGAGGATGAATTTAAATAACATTGATCCATATAACTACTTCTTCTGGTCCAAATTTCAATCTGTCAGATGCTTTGGTTTATGGCAAAATATTTGCAAAAGTATTGATGTTGCCATCAGCCTCGGCTGTACTTTGTGTTAAGTGCTAATTACCAAATGTTAGCATGCTCAACGCTAAGCTAAGATGATGATCATAGTAGAGATTACACCATTTAGCATCAGCATGTTAGTACAGTATTGTCATTGTGAGCATGCTGATGTTAGAACTTAGCTCCAAACACTAATGTGCCTAAATACAGCCTCACAGAGCTGCCAGCATGGCCGTAGACTCTTCTTGTTTCACGATGTGGTTATGTCATTTTGTCAAGTTTTCTGCCAAGATTTCTGGTTATAGTCTGCTCCATAAATACTCCTAGAGCTTAAAGTAGAAATGTTAAAAGCAAAATGTCCTTAAAGTCTCAAAGGTAAAAGTACTCATAATGCAATGACCCCTGGCAGAGTTATATTATCCTATTTTATATTATTGGGCAATTATACTGAAGCATAAACATGTAGGAAGCATTTTTAATGTTGCAGCTAGTCGAGGCGTATTTTATAAACTGATAATGTTTATCTTTAACTATAAACTATAGCAAATAATTAGTGGTGTAAATAGTAGAATATTTGTGGAGTAGCAGTGTGAGGTCGTATAAAATGGAAATCTTCTGGCTAAATACATGTACCACAAAATTGTACCTAAGTACAGTATTTGTAAGTGGGCTGTTATATTTCACCGCTGCTACAAACACAAACCTCACAGCATTCATCGTGCATGCTGACGTCTTGTTCCCCTCAGATTTATAGACACACATGCATGGCTATCTGGAGCTGAAGCCCACAGGCATGCACTCAGGCCGGAGTCCAAGCCGTGTCAAATCAGCAGAGTCTTCACCAGAGGCCAAATCTGTAGCATATAATTAGCTTTTAATCAGCACCCTCATTCAGGCGAGCAGTAAAGATTAGCCCAGCTTGGGCTCTGCTTAAAATAAGCATTCATAAATGCGTGTGAAAGCCTCTGACCCATCGCATCCAATCATACACACACACAATACAAAGCTCTCTCCCTAACTGTCCTCTCCCTTCTTGCTTTCTCTGCCTGTAAAGCTTCTATTTATTTCCCCCACTCTCTGCTTGTCTCTCCTCTGAATATGTTGGTATTTTCCAGGGGATGCTGATCTATCCATTCTCATTTTTAAAGGAAATGTATACATGAAAAGTAACATCTGCTGTTCAAATCCATTTGATTGTTTGCCTGTACACAAGGGCACAAGGACACACACCTACAATCAAGCCTATACATAACATAACAAGCCTGACCTTCATGACACCTTCTGCGCTGGAGGGTCTATTTGGATAATCCAATATGGAGATTTTAAAGCGAGTGTCTTTATTAAAAAAGCTGCTGGGGTTCGAGAGCGTAACATTTTAGATGAGCTCGTCTCGTCTAATCCCTGCCTCTCTCTGGGGTGAGCCGCAGCATTTATGCCAGTAATGAAGTGCAGTGAGATGAAAGCCTTTTTAATGGGATTTAGTTAAACTGGGACACAAACCAGAAAGTCAGGGAGAGGGAAGGAAAACGCTTCCTCATCATCACAGCCAACGTCATTGTTATTTCTGCTCTCTTGCGTGACCGGCTTACGTGTCTTATTTAATGAATTTGTGTGTCATCTCACTTTTCTATTTGCTGTGAGAAATGTCAGTCTCATATTGCTCCTGTCGTTTTTATTTTCCTCCAGTTTATTTTTCCAATTGACGTGGTAATATTTCCTTCCTCCTTGCTCTTTGCTCACATGACTCATCCTCTGCCGGTCGACAGTGAACAAGGAGTGACTGTAGTGTATGTTGCGGGTTGAGTCGGCACACACTGTGAGTGTATGTGCTTATGGGTGACAGGTAGAGTGGCCTAGCTCGTTCAAGTAGAGTCTGGCAGTCTCTATCAGCCAAATATGTTCTGATTCAGATCTGCATTATGTGTGTGTGTGACACGAGCTCCTGCTACACAAATTTGCAAGGTGGCATAGTGCAAGAATGAGTGTGTGTGTGTGTTTATGTGTGTGTGTGTGTGTGTTTAGAGCTTGTTTCCAATACTATACTGTATCTCTCTTACATCGAGGCATCATTTTGTGCGCAGCAGACAGTCAGTGTGCAGAAGAAAGAATGCTTTGCTGGAAGTTGAGACACAAAGCTAGCAGCCTGAGGCGGTCTCTTTCTTCTGTGATCTGGAAGAAACTATAGACACACACACGCACACACACACACACACACACACACCACATCACATTACATCTTTATTAAAGCACCAAGGGATCCAAACTAGTGTAAAAGATGCATAACTAGCCACAAAACTCTGTATACAGAATTGTTTTTGTTGCAAAATGGAAAGACTGTTGGGCTGAGTAGGACTGTGGTCTGTCGTCATTATGCAAGCACATGGTGCATTTGTATTTAACACTTTACACATATTTACTTCACACATATTTACAAAGAATAATTAAGGGAGAAATATAAAAAATATCAGTGACAGAAAGGTTCATAATCCAAGCAATATGCAGTAAGTGCTAAATATAAAAAATATAAAGTATAAAAATGCAATTAACAATAAAATACGACTAAAATACAGCTAACGAGGTGCAAAAGCATCAGCAGCAAAAGTACAGTAAAGGTGCGATGCACAGATATGGAGTGATGGCGTATTGGGATGTTGAATGACGTGTGGTTGGTATAGAAATACTGCACATTATCAGTGGCTTAAAGTGTAAATAAATAAATATTGCATGTGCCCAATGATGGCAGCATATTAGTCTTGTTCAGACTGAGGAGATGTCTGAGTTCAATAGTGCCACAGCCTTTGGGAAGAAGCTGTTTTTCAGTCTATTTGTGCGTGTGTGGATTGTTCTGTAGCGTCTGCCTGATGGGAGGAGGTTAAACAGATGGTGTCCAGGGTGTGTAATGTTTTTATGATGTTCTTAGCCCTTCTCGCACAGCAAGAGCTGTGAAGATGTTCTTGTGATGGCAGTTCAATGCCAACAATGTCCTGTGCTGTTTTTCACAACACGCTGGAGGAGTTGACAGTCGGTAGAAAAATCAAACTGTGTGTCTGTGTTTAAGCATTCATATTGTTGTCCTTCTAGTCCAGTTGACGCCACTCTGTCCAGTTTGATTTAGCTTGTTTTAGTTTTATGATAGGAATTGGGACCATTGGTGTGACAGGTGTGAGTAGGAGAAATGACATTAAAAAATGCCTGAAAAAAGAAAACTGAAACAGTGGTAATGTGCCAGAGTCATAGTCCTTGTTGCACACATTGCTCCTTGTATACCATTTCACCTAAATTTGGCTTTTCTGCTCTGTTTCTTCACCTTGTCTGCACAAATTGCAGTAAAACTGCAAATTGTTTATTGACAAAGGTCCATTGATTTTTTTTGATACAGTGGCACTCAAAAACTGTTTTGCAGGAGGTTATGTGTGGAGTGTCTGGGCTCTGTATTATTTTTTAGCATTCTTCAGGTCAGTACCCAGCTTCACAACCGCCACACTCTGCACCCTCTGACACTGCAGACAAAGCAAAATGGGATTTGCATACCAGGAAACAAATCGCTGTGAACGGCTGTTGCAGTGAGGCGTTCAGCCTGCGAGAGCCAGTGTGTGTGACTAGCGCGGAGTCCAGCTCGCTCCAGCCAGCCAGTGATCCCGCTGCTGCTGTGATGAGTTTGGCTCATGACCTCCTCGGGGCCGCGCTGCCGTATTGGCCCCCCGCTTATTGTTCTGTCAACAGCATCTGTTGGGCCTGATAACAGGATTAGACCAGCCCCCTATAGGGCTGCTGGAGCTAGCCTGGATTAGCCAGGAAGGCCTATCTTTTCATACATGTGAGTGTGTAGTATAGTTTGTAGTGTTTGTATGTGTGTGAGTGTGTGTGTGTGTGTAATTTTAACTCAGTCAATCCCTTCTATCCTGTCAGTGAACCTACACGAGAGCAAAAGAGGTCTGAAACCGGCTCTCTTTCTTTCTCACATCCAGCAGATAAAGCCAAATTTCATCTTTCCTACCATATTTTTTTCCAATTATAAACACTGCCTTTTCCAGAGCTCTTATAGCGCAAAGAGCCTATACAATGTGTTCACTACAAGGACAGACATTTGTATTAAGAATGGGCTCTCAAGTGCAAAATAAATCGAGCCTGATAATCCTGACCAGTGGATTGAAGGTCATGTCAAGGTCCAGTAGTGTCTTGCTCATGAATATTATATGTGACTCTCCAACTTAATTACATGCCGCCCTGGTTTTCCAGGTAATAAACAGTTTTGCGGGTCAGAGAAGCAGGCATCAATGCTCTCCTTCATGAGCAGAGATGATTCCCTGGATTACAATAACCATGAAAACACAGTAATAATCTGTTTCAAACTGTAGTCTTGTTTGTTGTGGCACCTTCCAGAGTATCAGAAAATCAGACAGGCCAACAATAGCTCACACAGAGGTCGATAATGGCCTTGGCATCTGATAGGGATGTGAGAGGCACACAGGAAGGGCACAATCCCAGAATACACAGTGGGAATCTCACAGGAGCGTGGCAACAACGTCCCCAGCCACCTCTACTTCCCCCTGGGATACACAAATCCCACCCGCCCTACCCCTCCCCGTGTTTTTCTTTTCCCAGTGAGAATATACCAGCCAAAGTGCTCGTGCTCCTGTGACATTCCTGCCAAGCCTCGCAACGGCTGATCTGTTTGGTTCCACTCGGCCCAGGAATTTGGCAGTATTTTGGATTAAATGTGGAAGAAGAAGGATCGGTTTGCCGTGTGTATTTTTCTCATGTCTGTGTGTTTCTGTGTCAAACAAACAGGAAAAGACCTTTGGTCAAAAAATAAATAAGTCAGAGCTTCTCTCAGTGGCTTAGTACAGAGTGGTGACCATGAAAGAGAAGCTGAGGAGAAGAGTAAATAAACTAGTTGTCAGTCACGTATCACTCCTCATCCTCACTTCTCCACACTGCCTGTCTAATCTCCATCCTACTTTCCTTCCAGAGCCGTAATCAGGGAAAGGACTTCCAGCTGCTTAGAAGATGAAGCTATTGTGCGTCTTAATGTCATGACACACGATCAGAACCACAAATTCTGCCGTCCCCGTTCCGCCATCTTTCCCTGGTCAAACTGACATGTGTTGCTATGAAAATGATTTGAGACATTTCACAGAAAAGCCATTTTTTCTATTTCCTCTTCCATCCCGGCTTGTCAAAAGCTGCATTTAAAATGGCTGGCAGATGCCACATTGCAGTGTTTTGATTGTTTTTGTGTCACCGCGACTCGTCGTGTCAGGCTGCCCCATTCATTTCCAACCAGTCAGATTAATCAGACACTCAGAAGAGGCCACTGGCCACCGTGCCTTCATCTCACGCTTTTTAACAGAAGCCAAGCTGAGGAATAGACCGAGAAAACTGGTGGAGAGGTGCAGTTTTAATCTCTCCTGGTCTCCCACTCCAACCAGTTACTCCTCACATTCGATCACACATTCTCAGTATACACAGCTTGCACAATATAAAGCATGGGCTATATTTTAATCTATAAATCATCAAACCTTAGTTTTATAAAAGATGCATGGTGTGTACACTCTGAGTTCACAAATCTTTTTAATGTCAAAGCCCTCAAAATACATACGCATTAGATTAGATTCTGTCTGATGGATCCTGATCTGAGAAAATGATGGATATCCTTTCATACAGACCAAGTACGGCAGGATAAGAAGTAGGATAGTGCAGTAGACCCTATCAGGCTTATTTCCAGGTTGTATTCTGCCTCCAATGAGAATCACTAATCAAATACTTATGTTTAGTTATAGGTTACAAATGTAACCTTATCTTGGGAATTACATTTATATCGGGCAATTCTGCAGGTCATGACTTATGTCCAGTGCCAACATTCAGTGCTAATAATGCAGGAAGTATCTGACTTTCATGCAGTAGACATTTTTAACTGTTACCACACCTTTCCCTAATCTTTACCAGGTCCCACCGTAGCAGCAATGTTTCTGTTCCATACTGTATAGTTTCCATATTAATAATGTTAAAAAGAAATTGTTTAGGAAATATTGGCTTTGAACTTTACAAAACATTGTGATTGAATATAATTTCCATTTTTAAAGTTCTGTCTGGAGATAGGGTTGTGACAAATGATTTTCTTTGTTCGGGGGTTTTGTTTGGCTTTATGCGAGTTTCAGCTCGTTGTTTAGCTGTCTGGCTGCAACTTTACTGTTTTTGGTTCACTCTCACCACTCTCATAGTGTGAGATTCAAAACAGAGCTGAAGGAGAGTGAATATTGGACTTACATTCACCAGGTGGACAGAAACACGACTCCAAATGAATGCTAATCTTGTTACATAACTACAGGATGTGTAAATATCAACTTAAAAATTGATGAAATGTCAGTGGTACGTTCAAAGTTTTCCGCTGCCCCCAAGTGGCCAAAAAAAAATCAATTAATGCAGGTTTAAATAAATAAACAGGATAAGCAGTGTATAAAATGGATGGATGAATAAGTGTAGAGTGAGGACCATTGTTGACATCTGTCCACCTAAGCAAAGGAGGACGTATTTGTGCACAGCCTCAGAGAGTCCACTCAGGTGATAGAAAGAGTGAAAACCAATCAATACAGACACTCTGACATCATTCTCTCATTGTCCTCTCTTCAAGCCAATTAATCAATAATCAATGAGAGTGAATAATTGAGCCTTTAGGAGGAGAGGGTGGGAGAGGGTGATGGCATTGTAATGACTAAAGGGAGTGTTGTAAGGGCAGGCAGAGTTCTTCAGACGCCCCGTTTTGCAACCTTCAACAAAAAGCCGCCGCTTCTCTCCGCCTGCTTCGCTCCTCCACCTCCACCTCTCTGCCCTGACAGAACCCGTCAATCTGTCTATTGTCTCGGCATCACATTGACTCCCTGTCACTGCCTCTATCTATTATTCGAACTCTTCTGTCTGTCAGTCTCTCCTGCGCTCTCTTTCTCTCTGCACTGTTAGCCTGTTTCTGTCAAACAGTTTTTCATTCCACGTCTTCACGGCGGGCCCCGCTCTTTATCCCGACACTTGCTCTGTTTCTTTTTAACAGGCCTTTTATCATATATAACTGCGTCTGTCTCCGTGCGTGCACACGCCCCGGGCGTGCGTCGGCCCCGGGGCCTTTTTTGACGATGAGTTCACACAATGCAAGTACAGGCACACGCTCACACAGGTCCACATCTGCATCCACACATATGCACACGCGCACACATGCTCGCAGTTGCACACACATACACAGATGGTGTGCAGGTGTAAGATGTGACATAGTCCAGATATCAGGCCATCGCCTCCTCCAGTCCACATCACAATATGTAACAGCCGAGGCTGGATTCCAGTGGCACAGCTCATTCTCTCTAGTTGCCTCTTAGTGTCCCTGCCTTTGTGGATCTGTAGCTTCTTTTTTCCTTGTCCTTCCTCAGATATACTTGATTTGTGTCTATCTGCTTGTGGGCCTTGTGTTGTCCCTGGTGATCATCAGTCACATTTTGTCCATCTTTTGACCCGTAGCAAGGCAACTAGACAGTCTGCACCATTAAAACATAGAAAAAATGAAATACTGCGCTTTCGCTGGTTTTATGTTTGTTTGTAAGCCTGCAATTATTATATGATTATGTCCTAAACAGTAATAATTTATAACTGCTACTGCAAAAAATACAGTTGGCTTTATAAAACACCATGATGCCTTCTGGTATGACTCATATTTGTACTGTAGTGACACAGTTACACATGCATACACACTCGATTTGCACAGTGATGCCCACACACTGTTGCTATGTGGCTTGTTCTCTACTTTATGTGTGTGTATGCTTGTTTATTTGTATGTGTGTGTGTGTGTGCGTGCGTGTGTGTTTGTGTTTGCGGAGGAGGGGGTGGTGGTTGCAGATTGTGCTCGGTCCAGTAGACCCCTCCCAGTCAGAGTGGAGCTGTCTCAGCTCGTCAGCATTAGACTCGCGTGGCACCCTGATCCGCCCCGACAGTCAGCCACAGGAAATGATGGGACGTGAAACCGCCCACAGCACCCATGTGACCTGGCATGCAGGGGCAGGCGGGGAGCTGTTGGATGGGATAGAAAAACATGAAGGCAGCGAGGCGATGTGTCCTCACTGTTGCTGTGGCAGAAACCATAGCCCTGCCTGGCACGACACAGACAAGACGCACAACACCTTGGCGCGCACAAATACAAGCACAAATCTCACACACATGTACACAAATAGGCACACAGACAGACCCACGCACATTATGACATTGGGTGCAGGCCACAACTGCTGTGATATTTTATCCGGTTGAATGGCAGTGAAATGAATCTCAGCATGCCTGGCTCTAGACCTTTAGGATTGTGCCATTGTCTTTCTCTCCACATGCCTCAGCTGCTTCAACCAAACACAGACACGGACACATACACACCAGCACAAATGCACAAAATTGGGTCCAGCTAAGTTATGGAATAGACACAGAAAGCAGCCTCCACTGCAAGAACAGATTTAGTCGAAAACAACTTTCTCGCATGTTTTTTAAAAATGTATTCATTCATTTGTTCAATGAATCACACACTAACTCAGTTGTGGTTAGCCAATTTTTGGTCCAAAAATATTCTAACATATCAATTAAATTAACATTTAATTGATATGTTAGAATATTGTTTTAATTTATTTTATGATTTTAAATTAGTTCTTGAAACAAAATACTATCAAACCAAAATCTCCATTTTTACATAGCGTGCATGACAAAAAGGAAGATCGCACATGAGATTTTTTTTACAGAGCGCCACTTTTTCTGCCTGTATAGTGTCATGCAGAGTAATTCCTCCCAGCAGGCCTTCAGGGGAGAGTGATGTTATGGGTTGGGTGGAGCTGTAACTTGGCCTAGGTGTGGAAGAAGGGGACAGGGAGATACAGCATGCGTATGTGGGGTTTTTCCAAGGCGCAAACCCTATAGCCTTTCATATTTATGGGGCCCTTTTTTTTACAGATTTTCCAGGCTTACCATCAGGTGCGTCAGACACTGTCATATTTCCAGAGCTGAGTGAAACCCCAGTGTTTCCACTGGGCCATCCGTGGCTCAGTGCATACCTATCTGTGGATTTCTTTCCCCTCTCACCTTCAATATCCTCTCTCACCCCTTTTCGATTGAACGGCATCTCAGATCATAGCTGTTTCTTCTCTCTGCGCCCCTCTTTCCGTCCGCTGTATGATGGTCTGCTTCCATACTGTCATATCGTATAAATCTGACAGAGACTGAGGGAGCTCCTTTGCTTTCGTTCTATTTCTCTGTTTTCACTGTCACTCCTGCTGCAGCTTTGATGTGTAGTGCACAGTAACCACACTACAGCTGTAATGGCTCTCTGTGGTGGTTTCAAGTGTGCGATGCACAAAGCCTCGTTCAACATGCACATGCAAACCTCGTCATGTAATGCTTATCTAATGGACAAATAGATAAAAATTGTGAAACGCGGTTCAGCTGTTCTATTTTAGTGTCTGAGGCACGTCATATCGCTCCTTTCTTACTTTCACTCTACCTGGATAAATGTTAAGTTGACCTTGCTCACTGTGAGGACAGTCACTAGCCACATTTATTATGTGAAAGCCCTTGCCTTCAATTCTGAATAGCCTTATCTTCAGTGTACATAGCAGCATTCTGCCCCTGCAATGACTCTCCTTCCCTTTATCTGAGTCAACGAGCAGACTGCTTTATTGTATTATTTATTGAACCCAAAGACACAAGCTCTTTCAAGGTCAATACCACCAAAATGGACAAATATTTTTGTGAGTGCTGTGCCTAAATATATTCACTCTTCATATTTAGATATGCATATACTCAGTCAACCAACAGAACATTATCAGAAATTATTAGCCCTTTACTTTTTTACCTTGATTTTACTGTTATTACCATACCCAAATTAAAGTGAAAAAAAAATCTTTTAATGGGCTTTTCATTTGCAGCGCAATAAAATGTAAAAAAAAAAAAAAAAAAAAATTGAAAGCATGTGTGGACATTTATGTAGGTTTTTTTTCTTTTTAATACTAGGCTAGGGCACTCTCATCAGTATGTGTGAACATGAGCAACCCTGCAAAAACAAGACAGCAAGAGTCTAATATGTGGTAATGTACTGCCTGAAACCACTCCACTGATAATGAATAAGAGATTGATTTTTGGCCTCAAATAATGTTTGTCTGTTATAGTAGAGCACTAAAGCGGCAGATGGCGCCTATAGTTGTCATTATAATCGTTTCCATATTTTTCAAGTGACTCGCATAGGAGCTGTACATCAACCTGGCAATACAACGTAAATCAGCTTTCTGCCTTTAAGAAATAATCATGAATGTATGCTAAGATAGTCGGAACCACCCTAAAACACCATAATAATGCATTACAAGGCGAAAAAAATCAACACTTCTCCCTTTCAAAGTCTTTCTTTTGTGGCAGCAGCGCAGCAGAAGTCACTCTGAAAAGAATTTTTAAACGTATAACCCCCTTTAATTACAGTCTGGAGTGCCAAGGCAGCAATTAAGGAATAAAAGTACAATCCAGCATTATTCATTCATTGTACAGTGTTAGTCACTCTCACTGGCCGAGGGAGTGGGAGAGTGGAGGATAGAAGAGTAACAGTGTCTACCGCACTAAGTCAGACATAACAAATGGCAAAAAAATGAAGGTAAACAATGATCCACACTTAAGGTTGCTGGAAAAACATGCCAGCCTACTGAGATACCACGTGGAGACGGCAAGAACCTGCCGCCTGTATGGTCGTTTGTGTTTTCTCCTACAGGTTTGTGATAATTGCATAGATAGTCAAGAATGATGACAACATGAAGCCGCTGTTGTTCAAAAAAAGACTTTTTTGAATGAAAAAAAGAATGAAGTGAATGAAAGAATGTAAAAAAAACAATTACTCTGGGGGGATATAATTAAAGCAGGATAAAGTACCATACGTCTCTGCAGTGTTGCAGTGTTGATATCATCGGGTAAAATCCAAGGCTTAGCTATAAAGTAGAACTTGCGTCAATCATAAATCTGGCTTTAGAAGAAAAGTAAAAAGGTAAACAACTTGTGTATTTGGATTTGAATCTGTACAATAAAAGATTATCATCAATATGGTGACAATTGACTCTATTCTCGGGCAAAACATTTGGCCTTGAAGGTGGGCAGAGGAAAGATCATTGGCTCATTAAAATAGAAATGGGTTAATCAAATCAAACTTCATCAAATTTCATGGCAGTCTGTTTTTTAGATCTTGAGATATTATGCGGTAATGCCAAGCAACCCTGACATTAGTGCCTAATGGTAACACTAAAGGGAAGTTTAGAGTTACCAAAAATATTAGGATTCGTCTGCTGGGGGAACATGAATATTCACAGCCAATTTCATAGAAATCCAGTTATTTTTCTTAAGATACTTCTTCATGGACCAAAGGTTGGTCCCTGAGACATTTTGATCCAATGTCAGTGGTAAACATGGTGGTAAACAGGGTCAGAATATCACAGAAAACCTTCTTAGAGCCTTAGAGCAGGATTAATGGTGCTTCAAACACCTGCAAACTGCCTTAAAAATGTTAGAGCATATGCAACACGATAACCTTCCAAGTAAGACAACAACAGCAATTATTTCAAAGATAGCTAAGCGTGGGACGGGGTTAAGTTAAACGTAACCAATAATTGTGTGCATGAGTGTGTGCAGCAATTACGTCAGTTTGACTGCAGACGATCCTGTTTGCTTTGGGTTTTTTTTTTTTTTATTCCATTTGAAGCACGAAACAGACATTAGGATTCCCACCTGCCTTTCGTTCCCCTCAGCCGGCAGTTTCCCTCTCCACCTGATCTGTTTCACTCTCCCTCACCACCTCCTCATCCTGCTCCTCTCCTTCATCTTCTTCCACTTGTGAACCCAGCCAAGGCGATGAAACACATTGATGATTTATTTATGTTAGGGAACCATCTTTCCCTCTTTCCTTACAACTCTCTCTCTCACACACACACACACACACACACACACACACAGACAGACACACGCTCTCACACTTTTTCACTCTGTCTCTTCTTCTGATTGTCTGTCTGTGAAACCGTATGTGACAGTGATGCTAAATGGGGCGTCCTCTCTCCCGTTGTGACGAGATAGAATGTGCAGGTGGCAGAGCTTACAAGCACAACACACACACACACACACACACACACACACACACACACCTCCTCTGCAGTGTCATGGTGAAAGCATTGCCTTGCTCTGAGGTTAACTCATATGATTTTATCATTTGACACTATCTGCTCCACTTTTTAAAGAAACACACATTTTTTTTCGAGTGACATTAGGCGATGACATCATCTGACATAAGAGGACCAGATGTTGCCATCTTTATTATATTTCCATTAGTTAAAGCATTTTAAAGATTAAATATCATCAACTCCACATATCTCTTGCACCCAGGTTTATTTTTGGAACAGTTTACGTCTTCATTTCCTGCACGGTGACTGTTTGCTGCATACAGTCTCGCCAGCCGTCGCCCACGACAGTCATGTCTTATGTAAACAGTGGAAGACTGGAGAATCAAAATATTATGTTATCTGTAAAATCTTACTGATGACAAAAACTGACAGGTCTGGCCATTTAGAGATATTTACTGTGCTATGGCAGCATTTCCCAGGCAGCATACCTTGCAAAGAGTTTAATAATTTGTAACTAATAGTTTTTATTAAATAGCTTATTAATGTTTTTTTAAAATCCATTATAAGAACAAGTTTTGGGTTGCCAGGTTGTGAAAAATTCCTTTAGCCTGCTGTACTCCTTCAGTATTAATACGCTTTGTCTTTTTATCCAGCTTTTTAATTCATCAGTATGACCTTCTGTAAAAGATCTGCAAACCATTGCACCAAACTTAATTTATTAACAACTTATTCCTGCAACATTTGCAGCACTAGATGTGATGGATTATTGGAGTGAGCTATTTAAAAAGACAAAGGAGGAGGATGTACACCTGAGTTGTAAATGTTGCAGTAAGTTGTTAATCAATGTACTTTGGCCCGATGCTCTGCAGCTCTTTTACAGAAGGTAAGTTATGGTGAATTAAATGACAAATTAAAGCTAAAATGGCAAAGCGTGTTACGCTGAAGGACGACACCGTCCAAATGGATTTTTACAACCTGGCAACCCAAACTTTCTTCTTACAAATGGCTGGTTAATATGTGTAATTATTTTAACATTTTAACATTAAGTTATTGATTATTATTGATCTTTAAAGCATTAATAAGTTATTTCATCAATAAAGCCATTTGGTACATACTGGTAATAGTAGTATGCTTTATTAGAAATTAGTGCCTAAAGGATATGGCATGCGATTTTCTATATTTTGCTTATTGTTGACAAATCTCATGTGCAGAGACAAACCAAAGTCTGATATATCTTATTTCTCTGTGTCATAGACCTCTGTTGTTATCCCAAAAATATTAAAAACACGTCAGTGAGCCACACCGTTGCACTGGGTGACATGTTCCATCGCCCAGAAGATTACGGTCACGGTAGTTTGATTAGAGGCAGCTACTGTGCATGTGTTCCCGCACATGAGCAGCGGCGTCTGACTTACAAGTAAACTTCTCTCTGGAGACTGAAAAACTGAAAACTGCTCTTATTACTCTTTGGAGCCATTTCTAAGACAAACTAA
Organism: Scomberomorus guttatus; assembly: GCA_038419695.1. Lineage (NCBI taxonomy): Eukaryota > Metazoa > Chordata > Actinopteri > Scombriformes > Scombridae > Scomberomorus > Scomberomorus guttatus. Next base: position 4,234,943 of record CM076459.1, read on the forward strand.
CGTGACCATAATCTTTGGGGCAAAGAAACATGTCAACAAGTGCAACGGTGTGGCTTCTTGATGTGTTTTTAATAGAACTGGAGAACAACACAGGTCTATGGCACAGAGGATACACGCACAATACTTGTAAGCAGGATCAGTTAAGATTTGTTGGCAGAGTAGAAAAATATAGAAAATCACCAGCTATATCAGTGTACAGTCAGTATACACCTCTGAGTAAGCGACACAAGGATATTTACTTATTGATAAGTTGACCAACAAGCTAATTACCTAAATTGTGCTTTATTCCCTTTAATATACACTGAAAGCGTTTCCTTCAGGTGCTCTTATAGGAGTGGGCATCTTACACTGTCGCCCATCAGCATCTGTCTTTCTTGTCCGCCCATCTTCAAATTACTTTAGTTTCTCATAGTCAACCCTCTCAGTGCTCCTCCAACCTCCTGTCAGTCTATCTGTCACTTAGTTAGTTAGTCTCTCTGTCAGTCAGTCAGGTAGCTGGCCAGGTCGTTACGCTGCGAGGGTGTTCCCTCCCAATGCTCTTCAATTAATTTGTTTGTTTGCCAGAGAACGAGGGAGAGCGAGGTGCAAAGGGAGACAGAAAGAGAGAGAGATTGGGGTCCTGCGAGAGATAGTGAAGAGGAGAAAAAAAATATGCCAGAAGAAGTAAGCGAAGTGAGAGATTGAGAAAGAGATAGAGAGATGTCAATTTAGAGAGAGAGAGAGAGAGCTTAGTGTAAGACTTTTAAAAAAGAAGAGAGTCTGAAAGAGAGAAGTAAGAGGAGAAAAGAGTGAGTGAACGCTGTTGGTTCGGGGGGCGAGAAAGGAAAATTGTTAGTTTAGAGACAGGGAGAGAGAGAGAGTCAGGGTGAAAGATAGATGGCTGTTTGCCTCCTCTGCTGCTGCCAGTCATTACCTCGTCGGGCCTTGGCAGCAGGTTGGCAGAACGAGCTCTAATTGAGGAGGCTGGTGGCTCGGAACAGCGGAGAGAGAGAGGCAGGCCTAGCTTTCCTCTTTGCGTGTTCATAAATTAGCCTGTCACTCATTACGTCCTGGCATGTGGTTGGGATCAGAAAACACCATTTCCAAACACATTTGCATTTGTCACAAGTTTCTATACTATAAAACACGCGCTCATGAACCTTCGGGGAATACTTATGTTGTATTTATGGTGAGCACCGTTTACGTACGCTGTGAACTGCCCCGTAAATGTCACAAAAGATTTCTTCTACACTCTGATGTTGCCAGAAGAATAAAGAAAACAATATCAATATCTATTAACTCAGAGGAGTGGCAACAGCGTCGTGTTTAGTATAAGCTACAAAACTCCCAAACCCTCATTCCCGCACTCTCGCACACACTGGCACATCACAAACAGCTGTCACTTCATCACCCTCGTGCATGTCCGTCACATACTGGAAAGCAAGAAAGTTACGAACGTTACGAGGCTGTCTCACCTTGACAGGTATTGATCAGGCGGCTACTGAGAGACGGCTAGATGAACTTCACATCAGCACCGACGAGAGGCTTTCTGGGGGTTTGTTGCCATCTGTTAATGACGAATGCATGTCGGGATACGTGAGGAGAATGCGTGGAACAGAGGAAGGGGAGGCGACTGGAAGGATGTTGTGGAGATGCCCAGCTGCCACCGCTAAAAAGATGTCACATGGTATTAGGCTTGCACGGCGCGTTACGCCGGTGTCATCCTCTCAGGTGACAGCAACTATCTCCATATTTCACGCCTCCTCTTCCTCCCTCCCCTCAGGTCTCGTGCCCTCGCTGTCACGCTGTCCCGGAGCGCCCACTCCCTACCACACATCTCTACCCCCACCCACGCCACAGCCCGTCCACCCCGGACCAACTCGGCCCATTGTGGCGACAGCGCTGGCATGCTGCAGCGCACACACACACACGCTGCATGATAATTACGAGCCGCTCACCTCTTCTGTAGCTTCCACCTTACCTTTCCAACGTTAAAATCACACACACAATGTAAAAAGACAACAATGCACATTCGCCATTCATGTACATCTATCACAAATCTTCTGTTCAAACATGGCGTAGTATTGAAAAGAGGCCTGATTAGTATTTGCAGACATAATTTCCCCACATGATCGCCTCATCTTACCCAAACATGCTCCAGTAGAACAAGTAGAAAAGTGCAACAAATAATAGAGTTGTGGAAAGACAACACAATTTCATGTAGACTTGAGTGTGACAGCTTGACCTTCTCCTCTCTCCAGGGCCCGTCACCCATCACCATAGATACTCGGCTCCCAGCAACCCGGTAAATACCATTAATATTAACATAGTCCATCATTGTTAACTGCGGATTCACCCTAACAATCATGTTAGATATTATTTGAACACTGGTGTTACTTTTTGCTCCCCGTCTCGGCACATGCACTGCAATTATTTTCATCTTGACAAGTCAGTCAATCTACCAGTAAGTCTTAAAAGACTGTCCACCAGTGAATTGAGCAACAAGGTGTACGAATTTTCTGGGAACAAGTCATTGATCACTCCACTAGTCTCAAAAACCTCACTTAATAAAACCTATGAAACAATTCAAATCAAACTTAAATTGTTTCATTGGTTTCTCAGACCATTACTAGTGTTTGTCATCGTGATCAGTTTTGAACAGTTCGAGTGTTAACCCAAATTAAGTTAGAGATCTTCAGTAATTCCAATTCTTAAAACTAAAAAAACTTATTCACAAGGAAACAAATCATCTTGGCCGAGGCTGACTAATATAAAGCTTGGAGCCGCTCCTGTGTTTCTAATTAGCCCCGGCTCTGGCGTGCAGGCCAGCAGGCTGACGGTTGGCATGAGGCAGCTCAGCTACCCCTGTGTCCTCCACTCTTCCCCAGGGGAGAGTTTCTGGGTCCACTGCTTCCTCGGTGAATGGCGAGGAACAGAAACCTGGATCAGAGGGGAAAGGTAGCTCACACCCCACATAACACTTTGTCAGAGGCAATATTTCATGTTTAAAGGGAACTCTCCATCAGCAGTTTGATCTCTACCACCCCCCCGCTGCTGCCACGCTCCACTTTCACACTTGCAATGTTACCCAGTGGAAAAGCACTCCAACTACACCGTAACAAGCTGATGGATAAACAGCGTCATGAATAGATTAGTGACATACACATGTGAAATTAGACAGTTTAAAAGCACAGTAGAGAAAGCAGATGAACCTTTATGATTTTCAGTCGCACAGTGGATGTCAGGAATAATCAAGACACATTTTAAGGCCTTTTCCCTCAGTGATGATTAACGCAGCAGTACGGTACCGGCAGGCATTTTTGTAAGACCAGCAAGTGCAAGAACAAAAGAGGGAAAGCAAACAAGAGAGAGAAAAAGAGCAACAAGAGATAAAGACAGAGACAGAGAAAGAGGCATAGATGGATACGCAGTTTGAGGAAAAGCTCAGAGAGAGAGAGAAAGAAAGAGAGCAGGAAAGGGGGAGAAAAGAGGAAAGAAGGGGAAGTGAACTGAGAGCGGGAGCGAGGCGGAGAGGGAGCAATTTAATGCTGTAATTAAGTTCCTGATAGCACCCTGGGAGATGTGCTTTGGCGTAGCTCCAGGACAGCTTAGCATTGCACCAAGGCTCTTCAACCCACAATCTATGCTTTCTCACACACACACACATGCACACACACCATTTGAGCAAACAGAAATTTAATACAAGCAGGCTCTCTGTGCTCTCGAGCCAATTCCGAATCCCTGAATATGTGTCAGCTTCACCAAATGATGCATCGACAAGGAGAGACACAAAGGAGGAGCAGACTGGCAAGAGAGATGGCTGTGAGAAACCATCACTTGCAGTCACTCTCACGTCGCTCTCCCTCACACACTGTCATGCACACGAGGCAGCTGCCTTGACAAGTGCACACAAATTATTCTTATGAGAGCACAAATGGGAACCTGTCTCAGAAAATATTCTTTTCACTCTCTTAATGTTTACAGTGCTCCTATCATGTTTCTGCCACCCAAAGCTTTTCAGTGCCTCTTACTCCACCTGGTGTTTTTCTTTTTCCTTTTTCCGCTCTCTTCTTTTGGCTGTACATCAGGACATATGATCGAAATATATCAGTAACTGACCTGTAATACAATAAGTTTGACAAGAAAGCTAATGCAGTGTCAAGTTGTACAGGCATCAAAACTAAAATACCAGCTAATTTCACCCATCTGTGCAGTCCTGTCAAGTTAAAAGGTGAGTAGAGGAGAGATGGAAAGGTAGGACTACAGAGAGAAAAGGATGACAAGGAGCGGACTCAGAGAGAGAAAGCTAGAGCGCAGAGAGAGAGAGAGAGAGAGAGAGAAGGTACAGGCAATTACACCCAGCTCCTCTCCAACAGCCCCATTCCTCGCCTCCTTCAGGCCGAGCGGAGCAGCAGCACGAGCAAGAGGATTTTAACTGAGGATAACGCGCATCAATAGGATCTGAGGTTTCTCGGGTGGATCGGTCGCCAAAGACGGAGGGGAAAGGATACAGTATCGCAAAGAAAAGAGTTGTCATTACAGAGAGAGAGAAGAGAAGAGAAGAGAAGAGAAGGGAACGAGTCCATCGAAATCGGCTCCAACACATTTCGAGGCTCTTTACAACTACAGGACGCTTCTAGTTCGCACCTGTGCGTCGTGCATGTCCTCTTTCTCCGGGGATAAAAGTGCGTAAAAATTTGCCGTTTTTACGCACGGTGACACGCCGAGCTGGAGAGACGCGGATACGGTCCTGGACGCACGATGCTGATCGGTAAGTGTTAAAACACCTTCAGTACTCCACTGTTTACCGGTGAGGATGTGGCTGCACTATAGTAACCCGTATGACAAATTTATGACGGATCCCAGAAATATTACGGCTTTACGTCCATATGGATATTACAGAAATATTACAGGCTACTTTTGGAGATACAATTATCTTAAAGTAGGCCCTACGTTAATGTCAGTCTATTACTGAGTGACAGAGACGCACTGAAATTCGCTGTTAGGAATTTTTGAAATACTGAGGATTCAAAGAGAGTCGTTTTAAGATTGAATTTTGTGGTCATCTACTCGTTTACACGCCACTGTACCGGTCACTGTTATAAGAGCAGAATTGAGTCAATCAAGTATCAAGTAGTGTATGGAGCTCAAAAATAGATCCCCAAAATAACAAAACGTGTGCGTCCTGACTGGTGCGGAGTTACGGACACCTCGGCGTCCTTATTCCTCTCGACCCACTGGTTTAGTCTTATATTTGGGAAAAAATAAAGTGTAGTTGTGCAGTAGATTAATAGTAATGATAATGATGACGATCTCTCTCTTTTTAGAAGTGAGAAAGTCTGAGGGCGTCCTGAGTATTTGAAAATAGGCCCACAGTAATCTGACCTGTCCCCTCATACATCAGTCTGTCACCAGTTAGCCAAATTAAAATTCCCTCAATCAGCAAATACATTTTCGTTAAAGATTGATTGTGCCGGAATTATTGGCTATTTATAAACGAATATTGATTTGACTGTGGAACATGGTTATGGGGGGTTATGCGCTCACAGTGAACAGTGTGGTAATTTTTAAAAATATATATATAAATCTATTTTTAAATATATTTTGTGTCTTTGAATAATAATATACAGAGTCAGATTTGCATCTAAAACAATCAATAAACGTGTATTTTCAGATTTCCCAGCGAGGCTTCAGACAATTTGTTGTTCATTTATTTTTCAAACTGATATTGATCACCTTGCCTCTACTTATCAGAGAAGTGAGGTTTAAAAGGAATTAGTAGATTTATTTTTTTAAGGGTTGAAAATATATAAAACCTTGAGTATGTTTAATACTTTTGATTGGAATTGATTCTGGCATACCTGATAATGGAAAATAAATGAGCCACTAAATCCAGAAGAGAGAACTTCGTTAGTTCATTTGCATAATGAACTCCATCATATTTCTGATTATATCAGAGAATGAAGGTGTACATTTCTTTTGTGTGGGCTGAGCTGAGGGATAACTACCTGCGCCACTGTGCTCCCTGCTTCACCTGAAACGCTGATTTATACCCATCGCTTAATCTTCTCTTCCTTTCTCCTGCCACAATGCAACGATTCTTACATATCTCCATTTCACTGGTTGGACTGAGCTTTGAGCCCTTCCCTCAATTTCAGAGACGAAGAAACAGAACACGGAAGAGAGTGTGGAAGTGAAAAGGATGGGATTATCATAAGGATCCAAAAGGAATATGCTGATAGTCTTGTTTACTGACTTGGATGTAATGGTTGTATATTCACACACGGGCACACCGGGCCTCTGGATGTGATGGATCTCGCTATAAGTGAGGTTGTGGGGGGGCTTTGAGATCTCGGTGCTCTTAAAATGGCTTCGGTGCACATGGGCCAATGACTCATGCAAATGGATGCCACATTAGCATTTCTCCAGATATTTACTTCCTCCTCCCAAACGGCACCTCCTAATCTTTCCACCAGTGAAGATGGAGGCCACCAAAGCCTCCAGCCTTGAGGTGTTGTGACCGAAATGCTGTTTTTCTCCTTCTCACGACAGAGAGCTCTCCCTTTCTCTCTTTTAGTCAGCTCATAAAAAAACAGCTTTACTGTCAAGTGGAGCCCTAACTACTCAGGCCTTGTCTTGTGCTGATTTCACCTCAACCATTATGTCATCTTAAAAGCAGTTTGGCCGGTCACAGGGGAGCTCTGTGGTTGCAATGGCTTCTTCTCAGTTCCAGATAACAGCCGTTACCTGACAACGGACATGATTATTCACTATGTTGCTGTCTTCCAAGAGGCAGGGTTCTGTTTTTCTTTCAGTAATGCCTAGAAGAGTTGAGGAGGAAAAGAGCTGGTGTTGGGGGGGGGGGGCTCAACCTTGTCTCACTTTACCCATCCATCCACAACCCCCCCGCCGTCCCCCCAGGCAGGAGACAGGTTGTGGGGCTGCGGGAGGGCTGATTATAGGCCTTTCCCCCTGGGAGTGGGTGCTATTCTTCCTCTTCCACTCCTTTTTATCTGCAGGATCTGAGGTGGGGGGGCTGGGAATGCATGGGAAGCAGGGTTAATCTGCGCTAAACAGGGTCCCAAGCTTGATCAGGCCTAATTACATGGGGTTAGAGTTACAGTCTGTGACCGCTCAATGGGGGCTGACCACACCCTGAAAGCTGTGAGGGATTGATGGAAAACAGGTAGAATGGCAATAAAAAGCAGGGTTGTTTCTCAGCAGATGTTATAATAAAGCATATTCCCACATTTGGAGCACAAATCTTACATATACTAATCTTTAATGTATAGCCCAACTGGCAGTCCTTGACCTTGAGATGTGTGTGTGTCCACTTGCCCTTGGTTCCAGCTTTAATGTGGAGAAGCTGGAGGGCTTCCCAAGCAGCAGGGAGCAATAGCACGTCTGTTTGAAGTGGTCGTGCAGGTGGAGGGGGCGTAAATCGGGAGGAGGTTAATGAAAAGGCAGCACTGTTTCTACTGAGGGCTTTGGTCCACTTCCCACCAACTCCACATCTCTTAGACAAACCAGCCCCTCCTCAAACGTGTGTTTTGCTAAACGTTCATGTCTTTTTGGTGAAAGCAGCTGTGCGCTCCTGTCTGGACTGGCTGTCTCCCTGTGAGAAGGGAACAGACGAGTGTGTGTGGGCATGTGTGTGTGTGTGTGCGTGCATGCTAAAGCAAAGTGTGAGGCATTGAGACATTATGATGGATGGATCTCCTGAGCCTCCCGTCTCTTCGTTCATCCCTTGTGGGATGAAGGTGGCAGCTCTCCAGCTCTCTCTCTCTCCCTCTCACACACACACATACACACACACTGCTCTATTAGCTTAACAAATACCTCACCTCAAATGACAAATCTGTAGTCAAACTGACTTTTTTATTTTTCATTACCTCAGCTTCTATTAGTCTGTGTCATTCCAGTAAAGACTCCTGCGAGAATGAAAGGAACGTCTAGTGCGATCACAAACTGTATGATATATTATTTCTTAGTCATTATTTCTCATCCTGCTGCATTTGTTGTCCCGCTGCAGTAACGTTCAATTCCATTTTTATCCAGTAGTTAGTGCACTATATGTGCGGCTCTTTTTCACTTTAATGTGCCAGTCAGCCAGTGCTTCCAGGTACAGGAACAATGGGATGTGTTATCACTCCAAAACTCTTTCTCTCTATCCTTTTTTTTTTTTCCCAGAATTGCTGTAGTCCCTATTCTTGATCTTGTTTTATCTTTCCCTGCAGCGATCAGTCCAGGAGGTGATGTGAGTTTAGCAGAGGATTCTATTCAGGGGAGCTCTCACAGTGTTGTATATCATCAACCTCTGATGTTCAGTGCTTTTCAGGAGTCGTCTTGTGATCAAATGCTTGTATTCGAGCGTGAGTCACACCTTCTACACGTAATATAGCATGCTGCATGGCATTGTACTCTGGTCTTTTCAGGCTACTGTGGAAAATAGGAATTTTCACTAGATTTTAAAACATGTTCTCCTGCTGTATTATATCTCTTAACCAAGTGCCACCATCAGTGACACACTACAGGATTAAACACTTCATACTTAGAAAATAAAAGCCATATTTGTCGGCAAATGTGTCTGACTGTATAGATTGGCATTTTATGTTTGTGCGTGAATTTAGAGGGGGTTGGAGAGCAGAGTGGTGTGTGTGGGTGGACTGTGGCAGCAACCTTAATGATTAGATCTGTCTACGTGGACCTGCAGGTGCTTTTCAGACAGGTCAAAGGTCAGGCCAGGAGCAGAGGTCAATGTAGGTATTGAAACGTTACCTATTCCATGCTAGTTTGCCCCAACCCCCACCATAGATATTCATTAGATTTTTGTCTTTTGTATGCTCTTTGTAGCTCAGTCTATTAATATGTAAGTGTGCAATTTGTATTGCAGTGACAGAAACTACATGTCTGTCTTTGCACATACAGCTTTTTTTTATGCAATGTTCATATGTACCCCTTTCTGGCCTCGGGGCCCCCCCCAGGGGGGAAAATGCCTGTGTTTGAGTGACAGTTCAAGTCATTTCATTGAAGTGACAGCATGGGTTTGATTGGCCCGCCTGCTAAAGTGATGGCTTCTGGATGCTGAGAGCTGTAGGCATATGTGAGGCCCAGCGGGAGTTCTGACAACATGAGAAATGGTCCCACGCTGCACTTGGCACCAAAACCTCACCACTTAGCCTCTCATTCCCTGGGTGCTAAGGCTAAAGACACGGGCCTTGAAGGGAAACAGCAACACATCACCTCTCAGTGCTGCATGTGTGTTTGTGTGTTTTTTTTTGCGCCTGTGAATTCATCAGTCTCCAGCAGGAAAGGCAGCTTTCAACTGAAGTGGGTGACTAGTCGTCCACTTGAGGCTTTGACCTTGACTTAAATGAGCGAGAGTTAAAGGGCTTTAAGAGCTATAGACTGAAGGATGAGAAGGAACAAAAAGAAAAGAGAGAACAGACAAAGAGAGAAATAGCTAGAAACTGAGAGAGAGAGAGGATTGAAACATGAAGTGAATATATATATTTAATATATATAATATAAAGAGGATGGAGTATCTCTCTTATTCTCCTCTGTGGTTCTCAGTTCTCTCTCTGTCTCAAGTGTATTTCCAAGTCATCAAACCAGACTGTGTGTATAACTACCCCAGCTCTCCAAGCACTAGGATCAGTGGCTCAGAAGGTAACAAAGGCCATCGATTTTACAGTCAACTCCAGCCATCAAAACCTGGTGCCCTGACCACCGATCTGCAATACTCCAGGGTCCAATGCGTATAATGGAGTGCAGCTAGTGTGTAAACGGTGGTAAGTGTAAAAAGAAGACACAGTGATCCAGCTCTAATGGCTGTCTTTGCTCCAGCTCTTTGTTAGCTGTTGGGCTGCTGCTCTCTACCTGTACTGCGCGCCATCTCGTGATTGTTTAACAGCTGGATTAATTACAGTGGCTGGGAGTTAATGTTCAATCCTTGTCCTAGATGCACATGAACAAAAGCACAAATTATATGAAAAACACTGGATGCAGAGGAAAGGCCGTGCACACACAAAAGACATTGCTTTGAATAGACAGAATAACACTAGACAACAACTAAATCTGAGTTATTAATGTTTTTTGATGCTGTGGAAGGTTTGTTTGCATCTCAAATTTTTGTAAACAGTTGTAAAGGTCAGTTGAGAAACACAAATAGACTTCATATTTAAAGTATGTTCAAAAAATGAAGAATTGGGTTTTTAATAATTGGAAAGATGCAGTTGCATCAAATTATAGTATGTTTTTATAGACACACATAAAAGGTAGAGCTTTGAATTGCTGTGCCTAAACAACAAATGAATATACATAAATCAATTGACAAAATGCAATCACCAAAACATATGGTTTGCATTTTCTGCGCACACACACACACACACACACGAGATACAACCATCAATATATATAGTAGGCAATTTCTGTGCACAAACACACACCTACACATGCACGAACAAATACTCAGAGCTCAGTGCACAAAGGCCTGCACTTTGGCAATTTATGATATACATAAATCAAATGAAAAACCACGAACACAAATACATAAATTCTAGTAAGCATTTTTGTTCACACTCCCACACAGACACAGTGAAACGCAATCAACAGTGAGTATGGATTTGTTGTGTAATTGGACTGCAATGAGTGCACACAAAAGTATATGAATATACATAAATGAGCGGATAAAAAGGCCATTTTAAAGTACACAAATACAGTGGGTGTTATTGGGCGCACAAACATAATTATATAAAAAAACACGTAGCGTATGTACAAGCACTGTACATACAGTACATAGATCTCTAGTCATCTAAAGCCTGCTGTTTAATTCAGCTGTTTCACTTCCCCATGTCGATATTTTGCACTACAAAGGTGTCTGTGTGTGTTTCTCTCTCTCTCTGTGTGTGTGTGTGTGTGTGTGTGTGTGTTGGCTTGCATCTCTAACAGCAATTGGCATTCTCACTTCTTCTCGTCAGTGCTGAGCCGCTGTGGAGAGAGCCTGACTGGGAATGATCAGCTCTAATGATTTTATGAGAGTCTACATGATTAATGTTGGCACAGCAGTGTGTTTGTGAACAAACCTCTTTCTCTTTCTCTCTCTCTCTCTCTCTCTTTCTCTTTCTCACCCCTTCATCCCCTCCCACGCCGCCCTCCCTTCCTCCCCCATCTCAGAGACTCAGAGGGAATATCCAGTCTCAGTGTGTGCTGATTTCTGTGGCGCTAGCTGCCGTTCGCCACATTAGTGTGTGACAATGGGTCTCTTTGAAGTGGGTTATTCTAGCGCGGCTCACAGCGCAGCGAGAGAGAAGATGTGCCAGCTCGCTGTGCAGACAGGGCCAGCTACGAGCACAGGGATAGACAGAAGGTACAGAGGCGCACGTGCACACCCGCGCAGACAAAATACTGGGGTCAACACAATAGCTTTGACACCCACATCCTCTAAATACACTTTATATAAGCACTTCCATCACAGACAAAAGCCACGCACTGCTCCTCTGTATGCAAGCATCTCCCTTAAAGGACAACAAATAAGAGCCGGCGCCGTCCTCCCATCACTTCATCAACAATCCACCCATCTATCATCCGTCCGTCGACTCCCTCTGTTTTTTTCCCGTCCTCCTCTGTTCCCTCTGCAGGCCCAGTCCAATCTAAAAGCTTAGTTGAGCTCAGTCTCTCTCTGCTTATCTCCAAAAGCTGCCTCTTTCATTTGAGTAAATGCCTTCATTCCCAGCTCCTCTATGAGGAAGCTGATAAGGGATGTCTTTTATCCACAGCAGATAGGCCCCCCCCCCCACCCCAGCCTAGTGTTGGTGCTTGTGTGTATTTATACGCCTGCACTGCATATGCAAAATTATGTGTGAGAGATTATATTTGTGAGTCTTGTGTGAATGTTTTTTTTTTTTATGTATGAGAATAGCTGATGATTCTGTGGTGTAAATACGCAGCGCATCATGTTTTAGATCCGCCTTCTCGTGCCGGTTATCATTCAAAGGTGACATTTCTTTGATTACACGTAATCACGCAAGACTTCTGCAACCTTGCAGGTGCCTCTAATGTGGAAGTGATTAAGTGGAACAAGCTAATCATCACAGTGCCTCACTCACATGTGTGCATGTATGTTTTCAGGAAGAGGCTGTCTAATGAATTGATTAGGGCTGCAGAGTGGATTTGTCGCCAGGCATGGAGAGATTAGTTTTGTCTGTGTTTGACTCAGTCTAAGCCGTCGCCAAATGCTGCACTTCTGTCCCTCCTCTAACACAACAAATGTATCGATTGGCCTTTGATGCCGCAAATGTCACAGCATCATTGAAGAAATTTGAAGAAATTGAAGAAACAAGACTCACTGTGCTGAACCTACTTTTGACCATTGATTTTTGAGTATTAGGTCTACATCTGTTCTGTATTTTCTACTATTTGTCCTCGATCTGTCTTCATTGTCTTCTTGCTTCTGTCTCTCTCTGATTTTAATCCCAGTGGTCACATCCTGCTGTATCTTGGACACTGTGAGCATACAGTAGATCGGTGCAGCAGGTGGTAGTAATGGTGCTACACTGCTTTCCTCTGATCTGGGTGTGAAATCTCTCTTCCTGTAGTAGTAGTCTGGGGCCAGAGGAGCTGCTCCAGCCTCGGTGGAAGACGCAGCTTGTCTCCTTGGATCTGCATTTTCCAACATTGCCCTGCTCATTTGGAGCTCCTGCCCTCCCCTCCAGCACAAGCACACTGCAGCTGGTTCTCTCGAGGGACATATGAATAAAATTTGTAAAGCTATTGGAGCCAGCGCAAGGAAAATACTCCTCACTACTCCCTGCGGAGAGCCTCAACCTCATTGACTTGGATTTGTTTGCTTGAGGCCAACAATTGTGCTCAGGCTGATCTTAGCGGAATGGTAAGCGCAGAGTCAATGAGAATGATGCATTAGCAGCTCTGCATCTATTAAAGCTGCTTGCTTTGGTTGAATCCAGACACCCCTTTCCGGGGATTTATCAAGCCGCTTACCAAAGAGAGGTGATTGAATTCATTTGCTTACTAATGAGAAGGGATTGCGAATTGTACACTTCCCCAGCTACATTTCCACCTGTTAAAACCATTTGCTCATTACCGCAATCAAATCCAACGTTTGTTCTCTATTACAATCAAACCCCCTTTTGTCACCTCATCAGACGCTTTTGTGCCTTTTTTGGTGCTCGAACCCATTTTATGTGTGCTGGTTTTGTAGGCTTGTGTCATTAAGGGTGTGAGCTACCTTTTGCAGCTAATTGAGTAGCAGATTTCATGTCTTATGCCAGCGTGTCCGTGTGTTTCGGTGGGGAAATCTGACTGATTCATGTTGTTTGAGGAATTTTCTAGAAGTTAATCTGGCGATCTTGAAACGCAGCTGAAATTGTGAGCTCATTTGCATTAAAAAAGGGGCTGAAATGAGTTCATGCCAGGGTCAGTTTTTTTTTTCTTTAAGTCAGTTTAAATGATTTGTTGAGGGGATTTTTTTTTTTTTTTTGCATGATCCTTTACAAAACACTCAAGTGTAATCAAGTCAAATCAAATAACTGTGTCAGCTCTTGCGCCCTCTTTCTCTAGTCAATCAGCAAAATTGATTTCATTAGAGGTAATTGTTCCCTGTTTGATGTTCATGATGTCTTGATTAGACCTATTCTCTGGAGTGTTGTGGAGTCTATGCTCTCCTGCTGTTGTTAAGGCCAGATTAATGTTAAATCCTCTTTGTCTCAGCAGACAGCAACAGACAGACTTAAGTGAGTCAGCTGAGGCCCACTCGGTCAGATGAGGTTACAGTATGTTAGCCAAAGGTCAATAAAGTGTTATGTTATCTGCATCAATTGTGTATGACAAGGAGGAGTGACACCAGTGCACCGGAGGGATTCTTCATTTTCAGCTGATGATATGACTATTACTCATTTTTCATGATGCATTTACTTCTGTTTGAAGTTTTATAAAAACACTTAAAGTGATATTTACACAAATTATAGCCCGGAAACAGGCTTGATCAAAGCAATACCGTCACTTTTGTTCGTCACTTAAACTGTGACTAACAAGATCTAAACTCGCAGCAGTAATTTAATTTTAAGTCATTCATAATAAACACACATGTAACACATGTGATTATACATTTATGACCTGGAAGCTGGATAAAAATAAAAGTGTAAAGAAGCTGAGACAGATTGCTAATTAAGCAGTGCAAACACATTACATGTACAATCAGGTTTTACAGTCTCACCCATTGCAGGCAGGAGGCAAAGGTATAGATTTCACAATTGAAGACACATCCTGAAAACCTGTCAGTGTGTAATGACTAATATTTATTTATATTTATATATATATATATTATGTATATAAAATATACATAAATATATATATATAAATATACATTTATGGTTAGCAGGAAGAAAAAAAACAGGTTTCTCCTTCATAGCAAATGGTGTTACCTCTAGTGGGAAGCATGGCAGTGAATTAATTGATGTGAGTTGTCCTTGATGACAAAAATCACAGTTAGTAGTATTCATACTATTATTAACAAGACTTCTTAAAAATCCCAGTGAAGTAGGGTTTTGGCATTTAAAAAGTAAAAGATTGTGAGCGTTGCAAGGTAAATTCTTACATTCTTACAAGTTGCAGTAAAAAAAAACCTTCAAATATGATGTCAGTGTGGTATTAGGCTACCTTTTCCCTTCCGTGTCTGTTTACTTGGAGGATGAAATAATGCTAGTGTGGATCTGTGTTCCTTAATGTCATTTTCATCATATCATGTCTAAACTGGTAAAAGAAATGTAACAGAACATCCTAAAAGCATTTAAAATTAGTTGAGTTACAGTTTTCATTCAAGCAAAATATGTCAATTTTTGCTATACAAAATATGACATAGTAGGAGTAGATGCTACAATCTCTAATTACACTAACCTCAATCAATCAGCTGCCTTTTGACTTCCAACAAATGAGAGTTTAGGCAGTGTAGCACAGTACAGCTACAGTAACACATTAAAATCATGTTCCAGATGATTTAAATCCATGTGAGAGGAGGAGATTCTTTCAGCAGCCGAAACTGTGATGATGTGATGCTGATATGAGCGGAGGAAACATCAGATTTATGCAGTTCTGACAGCAGCAGTCCAAGGCTTACTACAGGCAGGCAGGCAGGGAAGAAGTCTGTTAAATCAAGATTTCACATGATGAGGGCTTAATCCAGTGTGTGTGTGCGCACACTTTACAGTATCGGTTGCTTTGTGGGTGTTCGCCCATCCCAAATGACCCCGGAGCTTATTTTCTGTCTTTTCATTGGGTCGTCTCCACCGTCACCCTCTCGATAAGTAGCAATGCTTTGACGCTTGAGGACACTTCAGCAACTTTCAATCGAGATTAATCTGTCTTTGAGATCTGCCAAGGTCTCTATGGATGCGCAGCTGAGACAGCGAGAGAGAAAGAGAGGGCGGTTTTAGAGATGGGCCATTTGTAGCTGCTGTCTCAGAGATGTGGTTCCATTCCCACTTTGCAACCAGAGGGGACAGCTCACTCTATCATTCAGCCGTTTGTTATTTTGTCTGAAGCAGGAGTTGGCCGGAAGGGGAGAAATGTCTGTCTCTTCCCCTTGTTGCCTGAAGGTGAAGCCCATGCATCATTCTGCAGAGAGAGCGTGCACGCCTGTTTGCTTTTGCATGCATTCTTGCGTGTGCGTGTGTGTTCATGCAGATGTCCACACCAATATGGGTGCATAAATGGGAGGCTTATTCTTGAGCTATCAGGTGTCAGAGACTATTGTTCAGGCTGAGTGAATCAGATTGAATTCCTGTGATTCATTTTGGTATTTCATTGGTGTTAAACTAAACAAACGCGGCGGGTTGCCTGTGTTTTTTCACAACATCTGCTTATTTCCAGCCTACTCTCTCTATTTATCTATCCCACCTTGTTTGCTGTTTGTGCTCCTCTTCTTTGCTGCTGTACCTCTCTGCTATTACATCTCATTTGTGCTTTTTTTTTTTTTTTAATGGAGCTGACACTCACTGGAGCCAGTCAGCATTAGACTTCACTAGTCTACTCTGGGTGTTTATGGGCTCTGTGTGGCCACGAGCGGTGGGGGATCCGTTTGCAATTCCCCGTGCTCCCAAATGAATCGCAGTGATCCGTGTTTCTGGTGTTTCTGTGCTGGTTATTAAAAGCCAGGGGAAAGGTTACAGTAAATGCCACTCAGCTGATGCGCAGCTCAAGCTTGGCAGACCTCTCCAAACCCCACACCACCCAGAGTTACGCTCTAACATTTTGGGGAACAGTCATTTCAAATGTCTTGCTATATTTTTTTCCTGCTACACCCCCAAAATTGGCAATTGCATCTCCACTTTCTGACCAAGAATCTGTTACCTTCTATGTAGCTTCAACTAAAAGTCTGCTAAATGTTGTATTTCAAGCCACAGAAAAGCAAAATCAGCACCTGAGTCTGACAAATTGGCAAAATGGTTTCCTCTGAATCTTCTCTCCACCTCCTTTCGTCTCCTGCACTGTCCCTTTCGAGGCTTCCTCCCCCCTCCTCCTCCTCCCCTTCCCTTGTCACCACTTCTCCCAGACACCCATGGGCACTCATCACAGAGGTCACGCACCTGTTCCCTGCTGTAAACAGGAAATGAATAATTCAAGAGTCTGCGCTGGTTGACTGCAACAGCTGATGGTCTCTCCGTGACGAGCAAAGATTTATCCCAAGGAATCGCATTATAATCCTCAGCTGGAATCACACTAATTAGAAACGCTCTGCGGAGAGTCTGAGGACCCACTTGGAGCCAGACTGCATGTCCTTGACCTCTGCGGGTGACAAAGTTTGTTTGAAATGACAACCTGTAGTGGCACGAGAAACTTCTGCTATACACGCACTGCTTTGCATTTCTAGATTTGAAGGACTGTGCCAACATACAGTAGGACCAACTGTGAAGAATTAAAGAGCATCTCTATTGGCCTTTAGTATTTCCTCCTCTCCTCTCCTCTCCTCTCCTCTCCTCTCCTCTCCTCTCGATTCCCATCCTCTCCTCCCCAAGGTGTCAGCCCCGCAGAGGGAGTTGACCTATAACAGAGAACCAGTTATATTTGAGAGAAAAACCCAAGTAGCAGGTTGAGAGGCAGAAAGATGCCAGTTGGGGCTGCTGGGTAGCTGAAGTGATTGCTTTTCACTCCTTATCGCCACACCAGCAGGTTTCTAAGACGTGCTGTACTGCAGCACTCTGAAGGGATTCACAATTATAACACCCTGGCCACTGGCCACCCATCACCCCCATACACACAACTCCCATCCCCACCTCTACACATTCATTCCTCTGCCTTTTTTTTTTTTTTTAAGTCTCTTCTCATCAGGTGAAATCCTGCTGTCCAATAGTAACTTAAGAATCCTGTTATGGTCTCACTCCACCAAACACCTGCACAGGCTCTGATAAGAATCCTTATCTGCTCAGGTCCATGTCTCTTCTCTGCACCCAGGCAGAGTAGGAGGGCCCTACAGCTGGATTGGAGGGTATATAACACTACCATGGGTGGTCACGTTGATTGTTTTTCAACCACATTATCCTGTCGGGTGCATCGTGTTGCAGAGGGTTTTGAAGCACGAGGAAGTAGGCAGCTGCGGCAGAGGAGCGACGTGTTAAATCCTTTGCTGTGGTGAAGTTTTCCTATTTAAAAACATGCCGGCTTCCTGGCTCTGGGTGTGCCGCCTGCAGTACAATGCCTCATATGAAGAATCATCCCTTTATGTCGCTCTCGCATCTTTGTAATTACACATGAGGAATGAGAGGAGACATCTGCATGCCAGCACTTTGAGGAGAGGAGGAAGGAGACAACAAAGGACAGACAAAGGCTTTTCAATTTGCGGCTTGCAGCTGTTTCTCTTCAGAGAGCTCCTCTCTCAGCCTGAAAGTGGCCCACAATCCAAACGCTGATTTCTTAGCCGCTGCTGACTGGAGGCCAATGTTTGGCAAACGATGACACTTTTCCTCCTTCGTAAGAATTGGTTGACTGTGCCTGCGCCCGACTCTTCTCCTCCATTAACAGGTGTTTAGATTTGGAGGTGATAAGAGAGGGGGAGAGGGAAGGGGGTTAGTGGGATGACAGTTTTTCACAGCTGCACTACCTGATGTGTATCATGTCTGCATTGCGGGTTGATACATTCAAATAAAATCAACTCGCACACACATCACCCACGTGTTCATGAACAGAGGTCTCTGTGCATCTGCCTTCATTACACACTATCTATGCATGTGTTGACACAAAGTGTTGAAAACTGTGTGCATGTGACTGTGTACAAATATTGAGCAGATTATGCATTGTGTTTGCTTGTTTCCTGGCATTTGCCCACCATTATTTCAACTTTATTTAGCTGCATATGCTGTACAGGATTGAAAACCAAATGAGTTTAATGGATCCACAATGCATGGCACCGTGACCCGTAAATTAAGTCCCACAGATGTGCTTCTGTAGATTAATCTTCCCGCTCACGAGCAATTATTGTGGCAGTGACGCTGAGGCATGAGTCTGATTTGAAACAATTACAGCCCAGGTTGGGCAAAATTAGCTCGTTCATTTCCCAAGGCCGCTGCTGATTGAGAGTGAGGGCATTTTAAAAAAGCAGCCAAGGGGTAATTGGTTTTTAACATCAGCGTGTCCTTCAGCCACCCTTTCAACCTGAACTTGAACACTTAGGGTTAAATCCTTTCAAGAAATTGTCAGTTTTGCTTTCAGTCCACCAAGATATTACTCGGGGATTTTGTGAGCATATTTGGCTAATTAAAATTATCATAGAATTTAATTATCATTGAATTGCTACTGTATTTGTTTTGTTTTTTTTCTTCTTCTAGTGTTATCTACATTATAGAACGTGAGCTAATTTATGCATTACCACTGCGCTAACCTTCACAGCTGGAGGACTTTTATTACCACAGTTGTTCCTGTGCCATAATTCTCATGTAAGTGCATTTCTGCTCCTCAAATAATATAAAAGCCGTCTCCCACTCCCCTGCTACATGCATATATTAAAAGGTTGTGGAAAAAAAGTGATTTGAGCCTACAGCTAGGACTTAAAAAGAACACGAAAACGTTGTCTTTTTATAACTAGTACACATTTCCATTAAGAGTTTTAATTGGCCGTAGACACATGCCTAACAGCGGAATTCAAATTAGGTGTGTCATAAGAAAAGTCTAAAACAAAGTACCTGGAAAGAGGAAATGAGTGAGGGAAAGAGACGTTTGGTGAAAAACAAATTCAGGTAAATGATCAGCAGGCCATTTGATAGCAAGAAAAAAAAAATCTGCTCTGGAAGGCAATTTACTGGCTTGCTGCAAAAACAACTTGCTTAGCAGGAGCTCTTTTGCATAACAATGAATGTAATAATACACACGTAATGTACAGTACAATTCTCTCTGCGAGCATTTTGCTAGTGTCGTTTGTATAAATAAAGTGAACGTTCTCGCCTGCGATGCCGGAGAATCTCAGAGAATATTTGCAACTGTGTAAATGGATCATTAATTGTAAAAAGCTTTTGTCCTCTGCGCGTGTTGTGACACATTGTTCATCTCTGAGCGGATAGTTCCACTGCATTCAAAACAGCTACAACTTCATTTTCATTTCACATTCGTCACAGCCTCATAACCACCTTTATGTCTGCCTCCCAGTGTCTGAGTGAGTGTTTTCATCTCTTGCTCCTCTCATCTCATCAGCTGAGGAGTTAAAATTAGAAAGCAATCTCTGTCTCTTGTGCTTATTTTCTCTCCTGTACGCCACATCTTCTTCCTCGAAAGATCCAACTGGCCCGGCTCACCCACCATATCTAATCAATTTATAATGAGTTGTCACAGTTGGCATGACGGCCGTGTCATGCTTGGTTGACCAGCCTGATATTTATTCATGTAAAAAACGATGTTGCACTTAATGCCACTTCCACAAATGACTCAATTTGCTGGGGAAATGAACCTCATCTGAGTTCCTGTCAATCCTCCAGAATTCCTAGACCTAGGTTTTGCATATGTATGGGCATGGCACAACTTTGAATAAGTTTATTTTGTCTTATTTGTTTTTTTTGATGTGGCACTAAGGCAGACAGTGTATCTGCAAGATGGTGATGCTACTTATGATAATGAGGATGGAAGTGATGCCAACATTAATTCTCTCAGACAGATGTTTAAACATTGTGTTTTACCTGTGATCATTTTTCACCTTTTCAGCAGCATCTGTGTTATAGAAGTTCATTTTGTTTTACCTCAAGGGAAAGGTCCAACAGCTGTCGTTATGTTTGTAAAGCGAGGGGAGGAGATTAGGAAAAGTGTGGGAGACTTATTAAAGCTCCTCACCCTAAGGCTTGAAAGCAAAAGAAAAATCCCCAACAATAACGTTTCTTTTCTGATTTTTTTTAACTTTTTTTTTTTTTTTTTGCTGTTTATCGGCTGGCCATCGGCGCCATCTGCATAGATTAATGTGTTTGATATTTCCCTTCTCTGCCGCCTTCTTCCTAACATCAGGAATCAGTAGCATCTCTGTTGCCCGCCTGTAGCCGACTGCCTAGTAGGGCCTCACAGTGGGGAGGCTGTGCAATTTGTTTCTGTATGGCTCCAGGCTTATCGTCTCTGCTTGACAGATGGGCCTTGCCTCTGCTTAGGTTGAGTTCGGTAGCAATGCGCTGCTTGCTGCTTGCCTGACAGAACTCATTATAGACACTCCCCGGGAGAAGAAGCATCTCCACGAGGTCCTGTTACCACTGCGGGACTGCCACGACTCACTTCCATGCCATAGACCCACACATGCTGCTGAAATCTACTGCCTAGCAGGTAATATGTTAAATTTAGGAATTACTCGTTCAAATGTTAATCACACCTGCTACTGTATAAGTCAGCACTGATCAAACATTACATAGATTTTCATTTAAAAGAATGTTGAAATGTCAGATTTGTGCTCAGATTATTATCTTCTTCCAGCTATTAATGTTATGATGTAACATTTAATATTCTGAGCCCAAACCGTGTTGTTTGTCAATGCCAATAAACACAGGCAAAGGTTGATATCTTTGTCTGATGAGGCAGTGTCTTTCCCGAAGCCAGAGGCTGTATATTGATCATATTTAAATTTCAATGTCAGGTCATATGTTATTTATTGACTGTAAAATAGCTTCTACATACACTTATCTACACTGTGATGGAGCTGCCTGAGGTCTAAATCTCCTTATAAATCCCTGCGCACTTCATACTTCTCTTCATTCGGTGTCCTGTTATTAATAAAGCACTAAACCAAACCCCAATGATGTATCTGTACCCCTGTTTGCAAGAGAGCTGAAGCATCACTGAGTACAGGTGAGGTTTTAGGATTGACAGAACATATTCGGTGTCTGACTTTGTATCATTTCTCTAAAACTGCATGTGAAAGAAAAGTTATGAAGTCATCTCCCTTCCTGGGGGTGCTCTATTTTCAGTCGTGGGTCAAACTGTGCTTAGCCTTGCATATAATCAGGCCACATGGAGCAGTCTGCCACCTCCTGCAATCCAGGGAAAAGAAGGAGAAAAGAGGACAGAACTACACATGAGAGATTTTTTTTTAAAGAGAGGATTACCTTAAAATAGGGTGGTGGAAAGGAGGTAACAGTGCCGAGATTAAATTTAATCCTCATAAGAGAAATCTTCACAACCTTATTAGAGCTAAACTCCAGTATCTCTGCTGGACATGTGTCTACTGTGAGCTCAGTGGACAAGCAGACACGTGAATGTTCAGCCATCAAACAGGGTAAAGTTGAAGTTCTGTTGTGCTCAAATATTCCTTGTGCATATTTACCGCATAAACTGTATCTGCCCGCTGCACACACACGCACACACACACACACACACACACACTGGAATACAAACTGTCATGTGCAGCTCACACAGTCATCAACTCACACACTCCAGTACACATTATACAGTTGCAGTGCAGCCAGCATGGCAAGTGACCCAGAAAAAAAAGAGAGAAAATGTAATTCAAATAAACAACTTTAAAAGGCTTTAAGGTAAGGTGAGGAAATGACACGCAGAAAGGAGGGGGGATAAAATGAGGGGGTTCTTTGTAGAATTTTTAAATTGCATGCCATTGAGGATAGTTTACATTTCTCTACTGAAACAGAAAAGTGGCTTGCAGACATAAAAATCTCCAAAACGGTCAATTTGAATGCAAAAGCAGCTAGAATCATATATTTATTCGGCCACTTCCCAGGTTTGCGTCTCGTATTTACAATAACGCTGCATGCATCATGGTGTGATCCTATCCGCAGCTGTGGAGAAACATATAATTATTTCCAGTTTCACAGTAACTGAATCAATTAAAATTGGCTTAATTTAGGGCTAATTGAAGTTCCTTCATCATCGCTGTACTGTTTCATCTAATCAGCCCAGTCACATCCTGTCTTAAACTCAGGTTTGCAGATTATCATCATACTTGAAGGAGGAATGGAGAACGGGAAGTGAGGGAGGAATGGCTGGGGACGGAGAGGAATAAAAAGTGTCAGTCTTTAATTAAAACTGATTGTGGTTAATGTTCTCCATCCGTGCTATAATGGTTCCCACGGTGGCCCTCACACCACCTCCTGATCAAGCGGAAGCTAATTGGCTGTTAAGAGTCACTTTTCCCTCTCTCTCTCTCTCTCTCTCTCTCTTTCTCACTGTCTTCATTGTCTCTCAGTGTAGTACGTTCGGACATCCAGAGGCAGTGCAATGTCATTTCATGCCCTCGAATGGCCGTGAGCCTTTAATACACCATGAGGCCAATTTACAATTCCCAGGCGCACCGTGTGGGAGACAGCCATTTGTATGCATAGCATGCATGTGGGTTATTTCATACCTTGGTCAAAAAATGGCTCTGTTGGTTGGGTTATTCTAACTAAAAAGCTCCAGTTTGTACTTATGTGGAGAGTAGTAGTTGCTGACTCTTCCTGTGCTGTCAGATCCAGTCCCATCAGCCCATGGTCTGAGGCAGGGCAGCGACTGCTGGGGAGTTTGCGGGGCGGCTGGAGGATGGTGAAACAGTGCGGCAACAGTGTGGCAAATGCACAATGAGCAACATCGCGTTAGCATGACTCTGAGTGTGCGTGTCGTCTGTGTCGACTGTGTGCACATTTGGTACGTGACGACTGCATGCGAGCACTGTGCTAAACATCATCAAAAATGAGAGGTTATTATGTGTACTTGGCAAATGCCGAAAGAATCATCCACATGGCGCAGAGTAATTATGCTCATATTGTGCCTGCACTCAGTGCTTGTAATTTTACCATTCGACCATTTCCCTTGCAAATTCCCCCATTCAAGTTAAGATGAGGAGATTTTTTATTATCACAGCTGGATGATCGGATGAGAGGCCTGATGGCGAAGGTCTAGCTGACAGTCCAACTGTTACTCAGCAGGCAGTCTCAGCTCAGCAGCACAGATGCGGCGCATAATGCCCTTACATTTTGCAAAAATCAACGCAGTAATTCTTAACCCAGTGATTCCAAAATCACTCTACAAAGAAAAAAAACACACAAAACCAGAGACAAAAGCTAACTCCATCCCTGGTGAATTATTTTAAAGTGTTCTTACACAAGGAATTTCATCATGCTTTCTTTTCTGCCAGGCTCTACAGGAACCTGCATACTAATAGTAATTCTTTCTCTGAGCTTCTCCTTTCTGCTGTGGTTGTTGAAGGACTTAGCAGCAGGAAAAGAACGTGATTTTACCTCACCGAGCAGCTTTTTGTCTGTTTTTATATGAGCACCATGGTCAAACCTCGGGGGTCCACAAGGGTGCATCACTAGCGCCACTGCAGTGTCCTTGTGTTTTCAGTCTCTGAGGGCTGCAAAATCACAGTGAAGAGAGTTTGGCCAGGATCTAGCCTGTATTGAGAACAACACACCTCACAAAGCCAGAATACATCTTGCTGGCTCAGTTTTTGCTTCAAGATTTAATTTTGGGAAACATCCCTTAAATTTATCATGCCTAGCCTCATATGATTGGGATGAATCTGCAAACTATGAGAGCATTCAGATAATGAAAAAAAACACTGACAGTCCAATGAAAGGTTGTTCATCTGTCAATCATCTATTGTACAGCTTACTTGTAATGACACTTATTTTAGGTTCACCTGAGGTGAAATCGTGGACCGTCTTTGAGTGGTCGAGACAACAACAGGCAGAAGTAAAAGAGGGTTGAGATCCACTCACCCGACTCCAAGACCCTGCTGTGCCAGCATCTATCCCACATAATTACACTGGGCCACAAATAGAAAGGCACTTTTCTCTCCTCCTCGACCCTCTCCTTTTCTCCTTCCTTTTCCACTTAGCAGCAGTTTACAAGGAGAGCGTGTGGGCGGCGTGGAGGTATTTAGATGTGAGAAAAGGCAGCTTGTCAGAAACCTATGGGAGCAGTGGAGTGATGACAAGAGAATTACAGTAGGAGGACTGTAGGGTTGAACAGCTAATTCTGTGATAGTGGAAGAGGAATGAGGGTGGAAGGCACAGTACGTTTGCTTGTGTATGTATGTTGGAATCCATTATTTTTTTTAGATGAGCAAGTGGAAAATAATTGAAAAATCAATGTCTGAATTCTACGGCTTGGATGCACCGCAAAAAACACACACACTCATCCGAGTAGATGCGATGTGACGGTGGCTGTTGTGTAACCAAGCCCAGTGAGTCATGAGAGGGAGGAATGCGTTGTTGTGATGGTCGGAGGAAGAGGAGGAGGAGGAGGTCTGCCTGGGGAAAGACTGGCGGAGACAGTCAGATCCGTTAGCAAAGTCATCTGGGAGAGAGAGAAAGAGGGTGGACATTTGGTTGCAGGCCTTGCCTCAACTGCGGTTGTCTGGACCCCCGGACCACAAGTGAGGCGTAAATAAATCGGAGCCTTGACGCAGACATGACTCCGGACAGAAAGAGCATATGTGCGCATAACTACATTCACATGCAAACACATGCATATGTGCAGACACACACGCGGCATTAAATGAGCGGAAAATGACGCAGTGTGATAGAAGGAGGTTATCAGGGGCTGCAGGCTGAAATAAGTCAACCATCCTCCTTCCACAAACACATACAAAAAAGAAAGAAATGTGCTGGAACACTCAAAAACATATGTTGTTTTTCTTTAAAGTGTACTCAGGAGTACACTACTAGAATCACACACAATATGTGCCAAGTGCAAAATTATACCTTGTTTGATTTTGTGTGTCTGTGTCTGCATGCTGTGTGACTGTGTGTTTATATTGACTTCCCCCTCGCCCCAAGAGCTATTTGTTTTCAGAGGTGCGTAGGCAGTTCTGTTTGTATGCGTTTGTGTGTGTGCGTGATACTCGTCTAGTACACGCGAGCCGCGCACACGCACTCCTTCGCGCGCTGTCGTACATGCCTGGATTCGGGCTGTGCCTCCGTGGCAGCGTTATCATCCAAAGAGGCAAACAGCCAGCCCCTGATTTAATAAGCTGCCTAGGGAGTCACAGAGAGGTGAGGAAGCACTATCAGCTGATAACTGTCCTCCCTGCAAGCCCAGCTTTTTCTCTGATAGCCCTGCCAAGAGAAGACTCAGCTTCTCCTCTTTTTCTGTGTGTGAATGTGTGCGTGTGTGTGTGTGTTGGGTGTGTGAGCGATCTCCCGCCGGCTGCTGCCCACGTGTCTGAAGGCTGCGTCCGTCCTGTGCTGCATCTCTCTGGGTGTCAGACAGACAGCAGTGGAGAGCCCACACATGGCAAAGGCAGGCATGAGCGCAGCAATATGGAGCATATGCTCAGAGATTCAGTCTCTCAGCCCCCCCTCTACCCAGCAACCACGAACACACCCGACGTCATGGCTGCCAATCCCGCCAAGCCACAGAAAGCCACGGGCCAGACTACTGACAGATTCCCCATCTATCACTCTGTTCTGCACTTCAGAGGCCGTACAGTATCGCCATCATACCAGAACCTTGACACCAATGCTAAGTGAAAAAAACAGAACAAATATGCAACAGCAAAAACAGAAAAAAAAAATGCCACAAAATTTCACAGAACAACTGCTGCACATTACTTTGACAGTTTCTGTTATTTTGTTGAATGTTGATAGCTTTGCCATGTTTGAGCAGGGGCTTTGTGTAAGCTGTAAGTGGAATAGTTCCATATTTGTCCAGCCTGTGCAGTCTTTCTTGGAATTATGTTCAGAGCCAATTCAGGAGGCAGTGTGTCCATAAGCAAGGTTTTGCTTTGTTTGAAGCAAAAGGAAAAACATGAGGGTGAGATGGTGGATGGTTGTGCAGCGTGTTGGGTTGGAGTTTGCATCCCATCACAGACATACAATTCATCCTGGCTTTTATTAAGCATAACCACAACCTTTCCTTAACTAAGTGTTTTAGTTTCCTAACTTTTAACCACCTTAACTATGCTGCTGTATTGTTTGAATGATTAATGTAATGGCATTAAATGTCAAAAACACTATCATTGAACGCTATCTAGGTTTTACAGAATTAGCAAATATTAACTTTCTGTCTGGAATGTGGGTTGTATTTGTCATCAGGTCCAGGTGGGCAAGGATCCAGCTAATGCAGGTGCTTCTTTTCCAGTTATATTTGAAGTTTTGAATTTCATGCACAGCACAATTTATTATTTGATATTAAACCTCAAACACTCAGTAATGAACTGAGTGTTTGAGATTCATCACTATGTTTTTATCATAGTGATAAAGCAATTTTATTTCAACACACTATGCTCTCCCAGCTATGAATATATTGTTGGTTTTTCACTGTGACACTAGTGTTTCTGTCTTTCACCTTTCGCCTTCTACCATCTGTCTCTGCAATCTTGCACAATCTCCCTCCCCCCACCTTGACAAGCAGCTCTTTCTTGGCCAATCTTTTCTATTTTTAAGAATGTCAGTGGTATTTTTGTAAGGTCAGTGATTGTTTTTCTTCCTGTGGTGTGCGTTATCACACACCAGTCCGAACCGCCTCGCAGTGTGTGTGTGTTGCACAAGGGCTCACATGATAGGCGTACTTTGGGGTGGCCATGGTGACCTACAGCTGACACCAATGATTGATCCTGGTGCTGGGATAAGTGCCTGCACACCGCTGAGCGTACCGTTCCACTGAAACGCAGCCAGGCGGAAAATTAGAAATCTCTTCATCCCTGGTCCATTTGAAATGCGATATCTCCCATCTTCCTCTCGCGCAGCACCTTTCCTCAGCCAATAAATCAGTAATTAAATGATGTGTTTGTGAGTGTGTATGTACATGAGGGGGGGAGGTGCGTGTCACTGAGGATCAGGCTGGGCAATTGGGGTGATGGGGGCATTCAGGCTCTAGCAAAACTGCCCATCCCCCACAAAAACCTCCTATTGTCTGCTTAAAAACAGAAACACACACTGTTGTCCCAGATACAAGCACATGCCCACTTGCAACCACGAGCGTAGACACACACACACACATCTGAGTCATACAAAGTGTGTTGGATGTCAGCTGGAGGTGTAATGGTGCCTCTGGTATCAAATAAATCAAAGTCAGTCCTCCTCCGAGTGCTGCACCTGACCTCTTGGAAGCCATCAGTGTGGCTCCGCTCCGACAGTCACACTGGGACAGAATTGTTAACATTTCCCGTTGCTTCCTAACTTCTAACATCTATCTCTTTGTACTGTCCAGGTACGTCAGCCCAGGGCAGCCCCCTTCTGGCTTCCCTCCCTGTCCCAGGACGGCCACTACAGCCTCAGCTCGACCTCAAACACCTCCTGCCCTTCAGACTCAATGGATCCTCCCCCCTCAGCCTCTTCCCTAATTTTAACACGGTGAGTCCGATAGCAGAAGTTGGTCTTTCTGTAGCTTCTATAATGAAAGCCTGTTGTTTATTAGACTGAAAAATGAAAAATAACAATTAGATAAACAGGGATCTAATTGTTGGAACCAATTAATCTATTCCTTTTATCAACAAGGGATTTCAACAGCATTAAAGGTCTCCGCCAGAGCCTAAGATGCCTGTAAATGACAAAAATAAGTCTAATATGGTATCTAATTAGAGCCGAAATCCAGCAGAAATATTGTGTAAACAGGTGACTCATCTCACAGAAGAAAAAAATATTGTGATTATACTGTTTGGTAACATGCTTTTTTGAGCTTGAGAACAAAATGTCTTTTAATATTTTGCCTGTTTTCATCTTGCACACTCCTTGAAAATGCAAGGTGTTAGGCAACATTAGGCAGGGGGAGTGAAAGTGAAAAATTGAAGCACCTGGCAAAATATCATTCAGTCGCTGAGCACTGTATTGAGCAGGAACACTGTCAACCCCCAACAGACATATTATATTAACATAAGTTTATACTCTAGCGACGCAAGTGTATTGCCTTTATGGTGTTAGGGTCAATGTTGTGATCCACATACTTCATAAACTTTGTGTCAGTGTTCCACCTCATGCTGGTTTTGAGAGTTGAAAGACAGGTCTATAAAATCATGTGCTTAGTTTTAGCTACGCTGTCTTTCACCATATCACTATCTGCTCTTCCAGACCTCAGCCTCCAGTACTCTGTGCACAGGCCTTACCTCACGCCTGGGGTGCTAATCTTTATTCAAACAGTGTTTTACCTCTGAGCATTTCTGTTGTCACCTCAGTATCAACATCTCTACACACGAGCCTCTTATAACTTTGTTTTGGACGTCAGCAACAAACTGTACAGTTTTCGAGCGCCTTAGCTCTGATGCGTTACCTTGCCTCTGTGCTTGGGATTAAAAGCTTGAATCTTTGATCCTTTACTTACCACAGCTATACCCATTGTCATTTTGTGTGTGTGTGTGTGTGTGTGTGTGTGTGTGTGTGTGTCTGCACCTCTGATTTCTTTGATCCTAGTTTTACTGTGTATGTGTGTGTGCGCGTGTGCGTGTGTTCACTTCCCTCATCGCACACTGTGAAACTGTCTCCAGTTCTGTGGTTTGTAAATGAAACATAAGCCAGAGCTTTCGCTCCAGCATACATTTTACACCTTTTCAAACCAAGCGTAAAAAGGTAGGATGAGAGAGAGAGAGAGAGAGAGAGAGAGAGAGAGAGAGAGAGGTAGGGCCACACAGACATCTGGCTGGCTGGTTTTTACAGTGGAGGACATGTGTGAGGGGGTGGATGAGACATAAACGTGCGCTGTACGGCGTGCATGTGTGTATGTAGGGGGTCTCCAACCTGCAATGTGAAAAGTGCTGTTTATTCATTTGTTAAGCCGCCCACTGCCCTGGGTCATGGTGTTGCCTATACTGCCCTATGGAGGACTGAGCATACCTAGCAGCTAATCCCGCTAACACTCATGTATTTATATTAGTGGTGGAGGCAGTAAGGCAGGTAGTGTTTTGTCTATGTTTTGCTTATGTTTCTATTCTCAAACCAACGTCTGTTCAAGCCTTCATGTTGTCTGATAAAAAATTATTTGTGGCAACTCACAGCAAATATATATTTGAATTAAACACATTATGCTTTCTTGTTTAGAAAAAAGTAACGGTAGTCATATTAGGAGCAGTTATTGTCGAGGAAAACTGCGGCAGATTAATAATAAATGCAGCAAGTTCATACAGAAGAAATCATATTTATGTAGTCGCAATGATATGCAGTCAGTCAATGTTAAGTAGAATGCAAATCGCAGTAGAACGTGGAATCTACCGCAACCAGAATGCAGAAATTATGATAACCACGGAAATAACATCAAATCAGTGTCGCTTCAGTCCCGGGAGGAGATGATTAGCCTCTATAACACACAGTCTGACAGCGCAGCTGTGGCATTAATCACAAAGTCCATTCAACAGGGAGCCCCAGGTTCTCTCAGCCCTGATAAGGCACACGTTGTCCTGGACGTGTGCAGGGGGGAAGATGAATGCACCTGTCTCCAAAACTAAATATCCTCCGGTTCCCCTGGTGCCTCTTCTTACATCCTCCCCCCACCCCCACACACACCTCACCCTCTCCTCATCTCTCGGTGTGTCCCCTTCTCCATCTCTCTCTCTCTGTCTACCTTGAAACCCCATCACGGACTCGGCTGCCCGACGCGGGATAAGTTCTGTCTGCACTAGGATGGCGGGGGAGGACGGTGGGCTTGGACAAAAGACGCATTTATAGCAGTCGGTTCAGGATGGCTGCGGACAGACAATGGGCACATTCTTCAGCTCCTAAAACAAATAGCTGTGTGCAGCCTGCCCTGCTAAGGTGGACAGAGGGCGGCAGGAGTGGGAGAGCTCGGTTTCCGTGGTCAGGCTTCAGCTTGTGAAGGGAAAAGTCAGTTGCTCCCAGAGGTAGCTTTGAGTCATGTAGAAGAGACCAAAATAAAACAACAAAGGCAAAGATAGCCCTGAGGGAGAGATGAACCTCCAGCATGGAGGTTTCAGTGTCAGGTGTGTTTATATTCCCTCTCACACCTGGCCTTAAGGAATCTGTTGTAAACAGACTCCACTCTTGCAGACGAGGCACTTGCCTGGACATAGCGCAGTTTTTTGTGCGGTGTGGAAGGAGCTGATGTTGTTCAGGCGTGTGTGTACCAAAAAGAAAGCAAGGCAGTGTGCCATCCTCGCCATCATCAATACACCAACACCCCTTGATCTCTGGGCAACTGGGACTGTCAGCACCGCCACTGGTTCCAGTGAACGTGATTGTCTAACTCGTCTATGAGAACAATGATCTCCCCGGCCGTCCTGTGACCCTTCTCTCATGCGAGCAGGGTTTATGGACTGAGCCAGGCCTTGTGCCAGCCTGGGGAGAGATCCTAGGCGATTGTTATATGTGATACCATACTGAAGGTTGCTGCAGTGAAATCAGCTGTCATCATGGAATGCAGACCTTCTAATGAAGCCTTGGCCTTCACTCTGCTGTTTATAGTATGCAGTTCTGGGACTCTGCAGTCTTTTCACAGACAGTTAAAACTGTAGCCTATTAGTCCATCCAAAACCCTTTCAGAAACACTTTCCTGTGTGCTGCAATGACTCCCAATGTATAAGTCACGTTTCTGAGATTACAACAAACTCTACCTGCGTTAAAATACAAGCTGTAGCTAGACTCGTAACAAGATGAAAGTGTTCTATTTTGAGAGTGACATGATTACAGCTGAAATACACCGGGCACGGATGCGACGCGTCACGTAAGCGGGCGGAGCGGGTTTTCTACCTCCTACACCAACTCCGTCTCCGTCACTGCATGCATATTGAGTTTTGCCAAGTCGGTTATGCAGGGTTTGGAAACGTAGGCTATTTCAACTGGCACTGAATTAATTAACGTCGTTTTAACTAAAGGATCATGGATACACATTGATTTTATTGATTTATTTAAGGTGCAATGTAAAAAACCCACAAGGTCGCACTGCTGCATCACATTGCCTCTGGTACATTTATTTTAATCATTTTTAAATAGTTTGTCCTCATTTTTTACACAGTTCTATGTAGTTTTTACCTGTTAGAAAGGGCGGCATAGCCGCGCAATAGAGAAAAAAAAAATAGACCAGCCAGGTAAAAATAGAGATGAGCTGTGCAAAGCCCGCACGGGTGCACGCAGCTTCCGTGGTCAGTGTAGTATAGCTTCAGTTGATTATAACTGAGAGGGCACTGTCAGGGTAAAATATGAGTAAAACTAAATCATGTTTAAGAACGCCACACATAAAAATCGGGACCCTAACCCTGATCTGCTGTATTACAAAAGCCAGACTGTTTACTGTCCCGTCAGATCAGCTGACCAATCAATATAAAGATGTATAAAGAGATTTATCTTATGTTATGTGATGAGTCCACAAAGGTGTTTTAAGTTAACCTGCTGATTAGACCTGTTCGGGGTAAAGCTGTGAACAAACTGAGGTCTCCAATCTCAACGTATCATTAGGAAAATTTTCCTGCCTTAACAGGCGAAACTAGTGACTGAGGCAGATGTCAATCAAGCACATTTTGTAAACACCTCTGCTGTCCTGAAAGGTTGCCTAATTAGGCAAATAAGTGAAAACACCTGCATGGGTTTAATAGATTGACATTGTCATTAAAAACAAAACAAAATCTTTTAGTCAGTATTTCACGCACTGTTTTTGGGTGATGCTTATAGGGTCAAACTTTTTTTTTCTCTGCCGTAGTCATGAAAATATCAGTGCTGTTGTAGTAGTTACACTTTCAGCATAACTGAACTGATGAGTGGTTAATTGCACCTGTGCCTGGTATATTTAAGTGACCCAAAGTGACTCTGTAGGGACTGATGTAAGTCTAAATCTCCTTTATTTTTAATCTCACTTTCTGTTCGCCTGAGCACTGTAGTACTACAAACCATAATAAAGCAGCAAAGGGAAACATTTTGCTCTTTGCTCTGTGACTGTATTATGAGAGTGTTTGCCCTCTATTTAGTGCTGGTTATCTTTTCAGTTACAGCCACACAATGGAAGCATTTTGTGGCAGATCAAACCACCTTGATTCATCCACTCTCACTCACAATTTTCTGAAGCCCTTAAGACACATTTGTTTTATTTTTTTTTATCCTTCAGCAGCCGTCTTCAGTTTTAAAAATGTACTATAAGCCTTATTTATTTACTTGTAGCCACATTACTTGTGAGCATTATTATGGAAGTGCACTGGCAGCGCAAGTAAAATAATTAGCTGGCATGCTGTGCAGTTTGATGAAACTGGTCCTGTTGCTCCGTGCATGTAGACGAAACATATCAGAAACATATC
This sequence comes from Scomberomorus guttatus, assembly GCA_038419695.1. Taxonomy (NCBI): domain Eukaryota; kingdom Metazoa; phylum Chordata; class Actinopteri; order Scombriformes; family Scombridae; genus Scomberomorus; species Scomberomorus guttatus. The sequence continues at coordinate 4,267,560 of CM076459.1, forward strand.
AGAAAAGCCATGCACAAAGCTCAGAGTCTATCACACAATGTCCTTGTAGGCAGAAACTGAGCTATTTATGATTTATGTTTTATGTTGATACACCATGATTGACATGTGAGGAGCAGAGCACCCCTTGAGCAGATATGGGTTATTTTTTGATAATAACGTTATCATATTATATGTGATGCTCAGCGCACTCCGGGAGTTATTTGATGATTTCTGAATTTGCCTGTGTGCTGTGCTCCCATTCTCCCTCGGTGACATTCAACAACTCTCACAGAAAGTATATGAACATGTTGTCTTTCACTAATTATGATGTGTTTAAACATCACATTGAACGGCCTAATGCATTAATGAATCTAGAAATTCAAACTGCCTGTGACTGACACTGGCCAGTGCACACATCATACAGAGTATCTTAAGTAATCAGGCTTGTTTACATAAAAATGTATTAATTCTGTTTTCATGATTTACTTATTGATGTCCAGGTTCTGCCCCTAACAAGAAATTGGTTATCTCTCTTTTCAATAGATTTCTCAGCAATGGCGCCAAATGTTGAAAATGCCCTCACTCATTGATTCCCAGGGACTGACACCAAAACACGATATTTGCCACTGACGACTGAAATGATATCCCCTGTTACATTCTTCTGTTGCTGCTGGAAATATCTGGATGTGGTGTTGTTTTATCTACTGATGTATTAGAGGATACTTTGTAACAAGAATGGCCACACCGACGATTGAATCTCTGCTAGCTGGGGAGCAACTTCACCTCACCTGCTAGGCGTGTTTGTTCTGCTGCACAGAAATTTCTCATTTGGCAAAACAAAATTGTGTAGAACTAATGTTGTTTGCACTGGTCTTTTCTTTCTGCCTCTCAGATGGACCCTGTCCAGAAGGCAGTGATCAACCACACATTTGGTGTCCCGCAGCCCCTCAAGAAGAAACAGATTATATCCTGCAACATTTGCCACCTGCGCTTTAACTCAACGGTAAGAAATGTTTTAGTGGCTTTATGCCGTGGTTTTTATGAGAAAGGTAGAGGGACAATAAGAGAGAGAAAGAGACGGCACTCCAGACGGTGTAATTTAAAACATGAAAGCAATCTATAGCAAAAAGTGAGTCAAGCCTCATAGAACAACATCTCTTTGTTTTGTGGTTCTGCTATCTTCTTGAATGTTGGTTTTTGAAAATATGGTCACTCCACAATTACCTCGGCTGTTATCATCCACACTGACTCTTTGAGTTTGTGTGTACTGTGCACAATTTTGTGTGCGTTTGTATAAGCAAATGTGTGTATCTTTGTGTGCATATGCAAAACCCAAACACTGTGTCCCTTTCTGCAAATTTATGTACCTTTTTAAATCAAAAGTTAGTTTTTTTTTTTCTAGTTTTGTGTGTGTAAAAGTTTGCTGGAGTTTTCCTTTTACTGAAATCTGTATGTGTGCGTCTGTCTGTCTGTTGTTTTGGTATGAGGGATTAGACAGCAGGGAGTGCAGCCATTTATCACCAAAGAGCAAAAACAATCAGCAGCCCCAACAGGAAGCAGCGTTCTCAGCTCCTCGTCCCATTTCTCCCATCCTCGCCACCTCTAGCACACTCACACAAATACACACACACACATACACACATAGTGTACACATGCAAACATGCACACTCTCACTCTCTCTCTCACACACACACACACACACAAACACACACACAAAGGCAAATATCTCATGACATTTAATGCATATTCACATAAACAAATAGATAATAGTCCAGAAAGCCTTAAGACATCTCAGGTCTGGACACAGTAAATCAAACACACACTTTTTTTGGACTCCATCTTCAAAGAAGGGCTGAGGCACAGGAGACAGGGAGCTGAGGTGGGGGGGGATGGAGGGGGGGGGGACACAGACGTGCTCTTCACACACTAGAACAAATCCCATTCCCTGCCTCCACACACTGACTTAAAGAGGAGTGTCAGGTCTGACTGTAGCTTTATCTGTCTCTCTGAGAGTATGAATACTTTCTGAACACTTCCATGCACCCTCCTTAGAGTTTGCTCAGATATTATACAAAGTTATCTTTATGCATAATGCTCAAAGGGGAGATAAGTATGGTTCCTCTGCTGCTCAATATAGCACAAATTGACCTTAAAGACCTATTTAAGATGAGCTGGAAATTTTTGTTTTTACTGACCTCCAGTGAATTAAATCTCACCTTGCTGCAGTGATGTAGAGGTGTACTCCAGGGTGTGACAGCACACTGTGACACCACTGTGGAGTGTGCTTACAGGTGCACAAGAGCACATTCGTGACCACACATGTATGTGTGCACTAATGGGACAGTTGTGTGCTTCATTTTCATGTTCTGACTAATTTTAGCCCTGCTAAAAAAAAAGCACTCTGGCAAAAAAAACGCAGGGTTGTCCGGCTAAAAACACAACGTGACGTCACCCAGCAGGGCACTGCACTGGCCAACTAAATATATGCAAGTGCACCTTCTTGGAAGAATACTTTGTAACGAGAACGCCATATTTCAAGTGTTTACCTCGCAATCGTCCCAATGAAAAAGATAAAATGATTGCTGCTGTAATAACTTTCCACAGCTATAAAATCCATAACATACATAACATCCACAACTGTGCAGTGTTTTGGTGTCTGATTATCCTTCAAACTCATGGATCTGTTACTCTCAACTGTACATCCTGGATTGTATTTCATGTCTCCCTTATGTTTATTTAATACAGGGCTGTTTTCGGTCTGAACACCAGCTTAATATCACACCATAACTTTTGAATGGCCTCTGGTTGTCCCTATAAGTTTTCAGCCTTTCTGCTTTGAAACTAAAATGTCCTGTTCAACCAAAAAAAAAAGGAAAGGCAACATATTTTTGCATGGTGATGTGGAACTTTAGATATAGCTGTTGGATACTTTATTTATTGTTTATTTCACTGACAGTTTCCCATGCTCCCTTAAAAATATTCTGCTTTATTAAATATTAGATGGTGTAAAAAAAAGTACGTTTTTTAAAGCCCCAACTGGCTCTTCTTAAGGTACAGAAGCAAGAGGTTGTTTGAGTGTTGCGATCCCTAGAGGTTGATAGATTGCCTTTTTAATATTAATTATTGTATAGAGGGAAGATATCTAAAATTATTACATAATATAGTGGCCATTTTTGGGACTCGTGTTAACTGGAGTGGAGGATTCCTTTTTTTCCAGCATATCTTATACTATCACACCTGCTGATTTTTACCATATTACAAATTTTACATTGTCGTAACAGAATAGAACATAATTGGGCTCCATTAATTTATAGCACAGTGCAGTGAAAAATATCCCAGACACATCTGTGACTGGCATTTTCGTAAAGGCCTTTTTTTTTTTACATCCATCCATATTGTTAGTGACTTCAGGCCCTGCTATTCATCAGCTTGCACAATCAACAGAGGCAGCTCAGTGATTGTTAAATTAAGCAAACCAACTGGAAAATCCACTTAATTTTTATGTTTTTGTTGGGATTTTTTTTTTTTTTTTGCTACAAGCTAGCAGTTATTGGGAAAGACGATTCAACATCATATCATTGCGTTGGGTGGGGGTGTTCCACAACCCCTCAGTGTTTACTTTAATCTCTGGATCAATCAGGAATCCCTTTGAAGAGAACTGTATCTCCCTGTAGTCCTGCTGCTTGGGGAGGTGATGTGAAAACCAAAGCTCATTTCACACCTTGTCCCTCTGCCTCCACTGAGACTCAATTGGATGGAGAGACTGGTGGCGGGCAAGGCGCTGGCTGAATTCGTCACATCACGCTAATCTCTGAAGCCTTTTCACAGCAGATCAGTCACATGATGCGCTGAGGTATTAGAGTTTGTTTTTACAGATGCTTTGACAGCCACATTATTTATAGGCCTCCACTATATTGCACCATTAGGCTCGCTAATGTGAAGTGTACATGTTTAACTCCTGCTGGTGTTTACAGAAAGCTAACACATGAGACGGGTGCCAGCAGGGTACTGTATGTGTGCCTGTCGCCTTGTATCTGTGCGCTAACGCTGCACCAGCACTAATCTTTTTATTGCTTATGGGATTTAATGTATTGTTGATGCTCAGATAATCAGAGAAATCCATATTGCGCTTTCAATAAAAGAGTCTTTCAGTGTTTGCAGCTCTCTTTGTCATTTCTGCATGGATGTATTCCTCACTTAGGAGTCCTTCAAAGCGTCGTCCAGTCTCTTCACTCAGGTTGTTTGGTGCTTGAGGATTTGCATGATTTATTTCCTGAAGAAGCGTTAACTAGATGAGAGCTCGGAAAGGAGGCGTCGCTGTCGGATATGATTTGTAACAAAACTCTTTATTTAACCATGAATGTTCTGTTTCTATTGAATGTATCTTGTCTCTAGTTCTGCTCCTTCCCTCTATTACTATCTTATCCAGGCCAGGAGCTGATGAGAGCTGATTCCCAGAGGTTGTTTTAGCTTTTAATGAGTGATCTCTGTATTGATTTCCCTGCTATTCCTACGTATCCACACTTGCTCTGACAACAGGGGCTTTGTTCTTGGATTTGAACGGGGGCCGTGAGAATGATGAGAACGTGAAGGTAAATCGTGATCCACCCAGACGGAAATTTGTGTGAACGTGTTTTAATTGCTGCGTCGCAATCAGTCAGAATGTTTTGCTTTTGATTTGGGGGCTCGCGTGCTCGTGAATGCGCCGTGAGTGCTCAAATGTGTGTGACATTAGTATGTATTGCCACATGTGTCTAGGATTTGCAGAGGCTGACTCTCATAGTGCACAATAATTGGGTAGTTGTGGAGATGGGATCCTCTCTCTTGTTGCATATTACACATGCAATTATACCTCTGGCCTCCCAATGTGCCAGCGCTGTTATCAGGTGGAAACAGACTCTCCTTGCAGCTTGTGTATGTCTGCGAGAGAGCAAATATTCAAGAGCACATTTTAACATTTACTGCACGTGGGCTCTACTTCCCAGCAGATAATGCGTTGCGTGAAACACTCCTTCCGGCTTTTCTCTGCTAACCTGGTTTTCCTCTCATTTTCCTGCAGAACCAAGCAGAGGCCCACTATAAGGGCCACAAGCACGCCCGGAAGCTTAAAGCCATGGAGGCCCAGAAGAACAGGCAACGACGAGCCGGGGAAGCCTTATCCGCAGGAAGGGAGCGAGAACGAGATAGAGAGCGGGAACGAGAGCGGGACAGGAGCAAGACGGTTACGTCTGAGGCAGCTCTCCCTGCGCTCATGGATACAAGCTTAGCCGAGGGAACAAGTATGTAAACTGACAGAGAGATTGGAGGAAGGCTAAAGCACAAGCATGTTATTTGTAACCAATCCCTCTCCGCCCCTCTCCACCTTCTTGATGATCACTCTATCACGCTTTGGTTCCTTACGTCCTCTAATTTCCCCTTTCACTCCATATCATCTTTATAAAACCCCCTCCACCAATCCTCCTTTTCATTCTCACATCACTGACAGCCTCCACCGTCCTCCTCTATATGTTGGCTTCCTTTATCTCTCCTTCTCTCTCTCTCTTTGTGCCACTGAGATTACATCTTCTGTACATTTTATCCCTCACCCTCTCTCCCTCCTATCCCCTCTGTGTTTCTGTGCATTCAGACCCCAGCAATTTAAACACACATATCCTCCCCAAAACCTCTCTGACCTGGCCTTCTGTCCCTGTGCCTTGTGATGGATGGAGGGCTCTGAAGCTGTGGGATTGTGAGATGTCTAGGAGCAAGAGATGTTGTGTAAATAAAGGGGCAGGCTGAGATCGATTGGAGCCTCTCTGGGGTCGTTTTTTCCCCCCCTTTGCCTCTTAATTTCCACTGCTTGACTCCCCCTTAGCTTCCTCCTGCTTTCTACTATCTATCTCGGTTTAGAGAGGGTAGTTGTAGAACCAGAATTGGTGTATTTGTGCAGCATGAAAAGAATGACACATGAATGTCAGCTGAATTGAGAAGGAGCAAAATAGTGGTGAGAGTTTTCATTTGTGGGGCTGTCAGAGTTGGAAGAAATCAAAGGCACTTGTCTTCTCTCACAAAAAGTTTGATTGTTTTCACAATTGTGGTGTAAATAGAGACATTTTATAAAGAAATAGAGTGTGCATTGGTTTTCTTTCAGCTGAATATGAATGTTGACTTTTCCACGAGACAAGGCTGCAACTTTAGCTCGAAGAGCATGAATTGCTCCAATGGCATTTTGACGGCAGACTGAACCCATTACCTTCTCATGTTGCACTTGTCTGGGTCCACACTTTTCATTTATCCATCCAAGGTGATGGGAGTGGAGGAGCGGTAGAGCAGTTTTCCCCGCCTCTCTCTTCTACTTTCTTACTTCATCCTCCCCTCCACTTCCTCTGCCCAAGAGAAGATCACTATCTGAGCAGAATTTCAAAATGCGCTTGGATGCTAGATGGAATATCAGAGAAGAGATATGATGGTTTGGGGAAAGGAGGGAGACAGTTTGTACTTTATCCCCGCTCATAGACATAATCGTGTGCACGTGGACACGTACGCACACACGCGCACACTTTTCTGCCTTGAGCACTAAGAGTCTCCTTCAGAAAGGAGAAAGTGGACAAAAGACTGGGAGCCTGATAACGCTCTCATCAAATCTCATTTTAATATTCCGCAGTTGCAAAGGAGAGCTCTGAAAGGGGGGAAGCAGCAGCAGAGACGAAACGAGATGATGAATGGAAAATGAAAGATAAGATTAAATGAATGAAGGAGACAGACAGAGAGAGAGAGGGAGGAATAAGGGAGAAGGAGCATGGCGGAGGGGGTCAGTGGGGAGTAGATAAGTCATAGCTAGTTTTTATGCTGTGAATAATTTTACAGTTCCAAGGCAATTTTGTGAGGAGGAACACTCTTTAATAAGCCCAATTGTGTGATTGGCCTAATGTGAAATTGAAATGCAGCAGTGCGAGCCAGTGGTGGCACGCACCACAATACCAACCTGTAATGAAATAGCGCTCCAAATTAACACTCTATGAAATGAGTTATGTCTGCCATGAAGCTGAAGGCTGGTGGATGTCTGAGGGTAATGCCCGCATTGTCTGCCATCAGGTACCAATAACACACCTGTCGACTGTTCCTCTAAACAGTCTGTCTGGCTCAGAATAAACAGACTTCCTCGAGACCTACAAGGTCAGCCTCCACAGGTCCATTAATGCACATTTAGACACAGGAGGCGGCTACCATTCATATACCACCTTTTGACTGTGAGGTGCTGGAGGGAGTTTGAAGCGTACTTTTTCTAATGTAAACAAGAACAAATGGCTCACAAAATGGCTTTCCAAGTATATTTGGGTGTGGAATGGTCCGAGTAATGCAACAAAATGAGACATAACAACAAAATGAAGAAAACTAGCAAAACACACTATCGATTTAATAGCAATATGGCAGGGCCAGACACCAACAAAAGACTTTAAAGGGGACGTATCTTGTACATTTCCAGGAGTATATTTATTTTCTGGGGCTCCACTGGTATATCTTTGTATGGTTTACAGTTCAAAAAACTACTTATTTATCTTATACTGGCTTTTTATGCAGCCCCACAGTTCAGCCTCTGTCTGAAACAGGCCGTTTTAGCTCCTGTCTCTTTAAGACCCCCCTCCCAATGAGCCCACTCTGTTCTGATTGGTTAGCTCCCGAAAGCTGAACCTCGGCCGACTTCCAGCGACTCCAGAGGCTATGTAAACAAACAGTATTAGTAGGACTTCACTACTACTACTTTTTTACTTAAAATGGAAATTTCTTAAATACATCTGTGCATGTTCGGGCCCAAATCTGATCGGAAATATGTGACTGGACGATTCAAACAACCTGTGGAACAACCTTAACAACAAAGACTACCAACGGATGGCTGTTTGTGGGCATGTGCGAACAATCTGATGTCCTCACGCATTCAGAGCAGGCTGATGTCCTGGCTTTTGACTTGCAGGGGAGCATTTTTACATACATTTTTGAACTTTGACCATGTTTAACATAGATATCCGTCATCATAGCAATATAAAAATAACAGAAAATCACCAAAAGCATGATATGTCCCCTTTAAACTCCTCACGTACCAACACAACCTCTACACCAATGGGGATATCAGCTTAACTACTTTTGTCAATCCCATCAAGTGTCCCGTGTTGCCTGGCACAAACTTTTTTGCCTATAAATTCTATCACATCACAGTAAAACTCTTGCCTTCTACACGTATTCTGTCTCTTGGGTTACCACAACAATTTGTACATAAAGTCAGGGACGAGCAGAGACAACTTTTTCAATCTTACAAAGGGACTAATCGATGCTTGTAAACCATGTCCCGCACCAACAAGGGGAGGGAGTGGGCAGACAGCGAGCGAGCGAGCGAGAGAGACAGAGGGCCCGCATCAGTCATGACAAGCATCAATCACACTCGGCTTTGATTGACTCTGATGTGGAAACCATCTTTGCAGGGACTCTCTCTGTCACCACGGTAATGATGATTTAAAGCAAGGATTTTTTTTTCCCCCCAGGGAAGTTGTTTATGTTCTGAGGCTGCCTTGGATCAGTGCTCGGTGTGTGTGTGTGTGTGAGTGTGAGTGTGATTCATATTAATTTGCTGTGGCTAAAGTTCTCAGCAGATCAATCTGATGAATAACAATCTCTTCAAATGTGTTTACTCTCTAAAAGCCTGTCAAATTTAATTGGACTGTTAAAAGGAAACTGCCGATTTTCAACCAGCATTGTATCATTACAATGTGGGTACTATATGCAAATGAACAATGTTTAACTTCCCTCCATGTTGCCTGTATGCTTTGGCCTTTGGAGATCTGCCTTAGACTACAAACTATATTTCCTCATTTTCTGCAGTGGTGCCTTCAAGGACGGTAAAATGTGGGTCTCCCAAAACACAAAATATCATACTAAATACTTTAAAATATCAGCATATTTGAAAGAAAACTAGTTTCATGAGACGAGGCTGAATATCTTGCTGTGGAAACAGACACAACCGAGTGTGGAGGGCAAGCGACCACCGGAGCTAAGCTAACAGCTGCAGCCTGACATACAAACTTCCAAGTTTCTCTGTGACTCGGAGAAACGTGACAGAATAATATATCTTTAACTTTAACTTTAATATAGACGGCAGACTCAGAGGTTTTTGACTGTCCACTATCAGCTCTTGTGTGCAGCTTTTGATAAAAGTTTGCAATGATCCACATACTGTTACTGTGTTTGTTTATACGGTCCTTGCACACCGGTACATATATCCAGACTCGATGAGAAAAAACATTTTGTAAATAAAAATAATGATGATTGGACGAGACCACGTGCAATGCATTCTGGTTGTTGTAGGATTCCCCCTTAAGAGTGGTTTGTGGAATGTCGAGCTTTTTTCTCAGTTTTCTCTGGTCAGAGGCACAAATTTCAAAAATAATTGCACATTTCTACTACATAGAATTTTAAGAAATTATCATATTCACAGCAGTGAATTTTCCCTTTAAAATGTGGTTTAAATTCTTTTCAGGTTAAATAAAACTGATGATTGCCTGCACAACATTGATCCAAACGTCTATAATTTGCTGCTGTGTAGTTCTGCTCCACAGAGGCTCTGCTGGCACATATGCTGGCTTTTAGCCTGACAGTTTGCCAATCTCGGTGGCAGTGTCTGCCATCTTATAGATGGTCCGAGGGACGACTGAAGATGGAAGTTGGACGACTGAACGATAGAAAATTTTTTATTGGAGAGAGAGAGATTTTATTTATTTTTATATTTTTATCCCAATCTTCTTCTACTATTGATTCCGGCTTATTAGGATTATTTCCATGATCTCATCAACAAGGCCCAGGACCCCCACTAACATAGACTTTATCCCACCTATGGAGACTACATGTTATATTAACATAAAATCTCATAATCATTCATCATTATTATTAATATTAATTGCCCACTGCATATACTTTTTACAGTATGAACATTTGCACATTTCTGGTCAATATTTTATATTTCATTTCTTTCTCTTCAATTTAAAATCTAAATCTGTAGCAGCTCTTCTCACTTAGAATGTATTTTACATGTTTGTTATTGTAAATTTCTTTCTTTTTTTAGATTATTTAGGATTACTTAATTTTGTGTATATTTTGACTGTTATGCACCACAACACCAAGGCAAATTCCTTGCAAACCTACTTGGCAATAAACCTGGTTCTGATTCTGATTCTGATGATCAATTCATCCAGTATGTGAGTTATTTTATGATTAATCATTTGCTCATTTAGTCTATAAAATGTCTTTTTGCAAAAAAAAGAAATTAAAGGTAACTTCCCAGACATTTGAGAAGTGAAAACCAGACAATGTTTGATATTTTTGCTTGATAAATTTTTGGTTGATCAATTTTAATTTTATCACTACTTTCAAGAGATTCACGGGTGATTTGGCCGTTCAAGTTTGAGGGGTACTTTTTAAAACTGAAACTCAGCAGGATTATCTGAAATTATTCTCCGCTGAATGTGGTCCTTCATGATGCGAGCCTTTGGATTTGCAGAGGGCTTTGAATCCCACCAGCCTCCACGTCTTCCTGTGTAAGGTGCCTGCTAAACCCATTGATCAGTATCACTCCCCTCTACAGACTTCTCAGGTGGCCCTGTCTTTCACATAAGCTCAGGATTTTACCAACCCCCGCCCCCTACAGAGAAGCTCCAATCCCCCAGGGGTCACTCTCATTACAGCGAGGGGACTGTCTAATCTTGCTCCTATATAGGTTCTTTTTCTTTAGCGGGAATGAGAGAGGAAGACCCTTATCTCCAATGATGAGTTTACTCTGGGACGTAAAAGAGAAAATCAATGGAGCACAGTTGCATTGGGGAGGCTTGTGAGTGTGTGTGCGGGGAGAAATGGAGATATTCAGCGAGCGTAGCGCACAGTGCTCAGGGGTGAAGTGTGCGACTCCCTTGGGAGGGCAATGGGGTGAAGGGGAGATGTGTAATGGAACTGCAGTGACTTATCAGCCGGGCCTGGCAGTCGATGGTTTTGTTTATATTGACTGAGACTCGGGTCTACTTGATATTTGAATAGTGAGGGAGAGTAAAGGAGAGGGAAGAGAAAGAAAAAGGAGAGAGGGGGGGCGATTTGCCTAAACCACCGCTAATCAAGTCTGTTCCACATGGTTTAAAACAAAGGCTGATACTATATCAGAAAACGCCACAAAGCCAGCACTTGAAAAGCACTCTTAATGTTGGCTGCAATATTGTATTAAAATTGAAATGCTGGAGCGCAGCAGTAGCTGAATGGTTACTGTGTGCGCCACATAACCGCAACATCTCTGGCTCAATTCCAGCCAGGGACTGTTGTTGCATGTCATACCCATCTCTCTCTCCCCTCGTTTCCTGTCTGCCTCTTCACTGCCCACTATCCAATAAAGCCAAAAAAAAAAAAGTGAAATACTTTTGGATATAAATTCTGCCAACTTTATATTTGCACTCAAACAGTTAAGTCAATCTAAAAAGTGTTTTGCTGATTTTTCTTATTTAGTCAGGCTCATTGCCTTTTTTCCTGCTCTGTTGGGGCTTATTGACTGTAATGGAAAAAGCTTTACTTGTATCTACAATAGGCTACTGCTCAATGAACCACAGTTTGCTAACATTCTCCTCTATTGCTACCTTTTAATGCAGGTCTTCAGTCTGATCTAGAACCAGCCAACCTGGAGGTGAAGTTGGAGGAGAGTCCCAGGAGCTCAGTTATGCTGACGCCAGTATCGGAGATTTCCTCTGTGGAGCTGGTCACCCTCTCCCCTCCTCAGATTTCGCCTTCCTCACAGCTTTCTGAGATTGCCTCTGACACCAGCGCTCCTGAAGTCCCAGAAGCGGCCGAGGCTGCGGGTCTGACCACTGAATCGAGCAGCCATGCAGATACGTCCAGCACAAATGGAGACGCACGTCCAGATGAGGACAAGGACCCCAAGAAGAGCAAAGCTCATCTCCATTGTCCTGTCTGTAAAGTCACAGTAAACTCAATCTCCCAACTGGAAGCACATAACAGCGGTAAGAGCACAGCTTGACTCTAAAGCTTGCACTTTTATCTTCAAAACAGTAATTTTATATTTGCAATTGATTTTTGGTTGGTCAAAGTTAAATAAAGGCCTGTAATATTTGATTTGTTACCACAACAAAGCTGCCAATTGTCTTGCTGTCCCCATCAGGTACAAAGCACAAACTAATGCTGGAAGGTCACAGTGTCCTGCCGCGACGCAGGGGGAAGGTGGTGGCAGCTCGCGCAGGCTGCAAGAGCAAGAGGCTTGGCAGCAAAGGCAGCGTCGGGGTGCCCAGCAAGAACTTCCAGTGTGAAGTGTGTGAGATATTTGTGAACTCTGAGACCCAGCTGAGCCAGGTGAGGGTCAAACGCATCATGAATATTCAAGTTATATTGCACATGAATACGTTTGATGTATTATTTATATTGTAGATTTTGCCATATTTCACTGTGCCCTGTTAGAAGATGTAAGGTACAAATGAATACACACCAAACTTCAGGATCACAATGACTCACTTATTGAACTTTTAACACCGCAAACGAAAAGGTTTTTCACTGTAAAGTATGAAACAGCAAGAGCTATCACTCAGGGACTTCTCTATCCTTCATGTGCTGTATGAAATGAAAGATGAGGAGAGAAGCGGGGGCTTGGAGAAGTCCTGCAGATTTGTCAAGGCATACTAAGTGAGAGTGTTGCTAACCTGACAGGGTTATATTCAAAAGGGCACAGAGGTACTGTTGACTCTGCAGGGAAAAGTACTCCAAGCCCAAGCACGTCAGGTGGTGGAGAAAATGTTGCATATAATTACCTCACCTTCACAGACAGAGGATGTGGCCACAGAATTAATCAGACTGCACATAGTTAGCAATTAACTTACACATCAAGAGACTGATATTACACATTAAACTTCGACCAGACTGAACTCTGATGCCACAGTAATAAAAGTGAGCACAAATGATGTGTATTAAAGTGTTAAACGTAAATGATGAGATTTTAAAGACATTACTTAATCCAAAAAGACCATTTCAACATCACCTTGACGGTCGAAATGTGTGCGCGCTTGAATCAAAGCGGCAGTTTCATTTACAGCCACATGAATGAAGCCATTGAAAGCAGGTTGCGAGTGCAGAATACATTCAAGCAGCAGCTATTTTTCCACATTAGACAGATATCATCTGAAGCTTTAACTAGCTGCAAAAGCTCTTCACTGAACAGGGGAGGAATTTACCACTCATTATTGCAAGCTACTAATGCCTCCTGTATTTAATTTTCTGGTTACATTGGCATCAAACCATGTTGGGAAAGTAATTTCTCCCCCTTTGATGTTCATTAAATACTACATCTGAGTGAAGGGATTGTCTTGGAAACTTTGCCTATGCTGGAGAGGAATGTGGAAAAGATACAGGATATGCTGGCATATGTGAGCATCCAGGCTGCTTTAGCCTTAAATGCATTCCATTGGACTTATATAAACATCCCCTACCCCAGGGGGATATAAGCCTGTTAGTACTGCAGCCAGAGAAGGAAATAGTGTGGCAGTGGTAGAAAGTAATGTGATGTAATTTCAGTGCACTTCAGTCAAACTCAATGTGTATCCATTATTAATTCAGCAGATAACATTTGAAGTTGTTCCACTGTGGTACAACAGATGCTTGTTAGCCCGCTAATGGTATTTCTGCTGGTCTCGGCAGCACATGAATAGCAGAAGGCACAAGGATAGGCTGGCCGGAAAACCACCCAAACCCAAATTTACCCCCCACAGCAAGAGCCAGCCAAGCTCCAGCTTAGCGGTAAGTCTCAGCATAAAGACACGGACAAACAAAACACTGTCACGCAAATATGCGTGCATACACACACACTCAAGGAAGACAAACAAAATATAATTGCCTTTCTCTTACAGCGGATATGCTTGAGCATGCTGCGCACATGCGCCAACATTGGAATAAATTCAGTCTAGCTTGTAAACTAATGCATTTTTAAACACCAGTTTTAATTTATCTCTGTTACAGTTAACTGATTTGACCCCAGCCCTGACAGACATACAGTAAAACGCACACACACAATCTCATTACATTGCGCTTCGGGGCTTCTATTTCTCAGTGAAGCAGCATGCGTGTGTGCCTGTGCTGTCATAGAGGTTAAGCACACTGTTGTACTCAGTGAGTCCCCTACCCCTGAGACAGGTCTAAAATAGTCCTGCTCTCCCCCACTGACCAGCTCTGACAACAGCAGCCTGAATCAGCACTCCAGATTAATCACTTCTCTGCTCCTGTCATATACACACCTCCCCATCTCTCCTTCTCTCCATACTCCTTCTCCTTCTCCTCCTCCATCCAACAGAACGTGAGATGGAGTGGCTATGCAGGTGTGGCTGTGTCTGCCATGAAGAAAGCATTCAGCCAGTACAACCTCACCTCCCTCTCCTCGCAGGTCAGTGGCAGGAGAGGCAGAGACTGGGGTTGGATTGGAGGGCGAGAGCTTCAGCTGGCTGAACTTTAGGCCTGGCCAGGGGCAGGGGACTGAGCAGAGATAATGAAGAAGTCATGTTTATATTAAAGGGATAGTTCTTTTTTTTTATGTTACTTGTTTTACTCACTGGTGGTGTTATCGGTGCACGGGCCTGAGCTCAGTCTTGATCCTGTAAGACTTGAAAAACATTTTAATCTTAACATCCTCCTCTCACACCTCTCTGTATCATGGAGCTATTTTGTTTATTGAATAGTTCCATGATGCAAAATGTCTGTAAGCTAAATGGAAGTTTGCAAATTACACTTACAAGCAATACGTTATCAAAAAATCTATCTTTTGCATATCAAATATTTACTCTATATGAAGTTAGCTCTAAAAAGTTTGTAGTTTTCTCCCTCATGGAAGAAGGAGTCTGCTTGGATCTGATTGGTTACATTGGATTAAAATTGGCATTGGCGAGTAAAACATTCATAAAAAAAATACTTTTTCCACATTTTATCTGTATGTTCAGTATGTAATACTGCTAAATACGCCACAAGAAGGCAACAGCGCAACACAGAAGTGGTGTATGTAGCTCTGCTGTTGGGAAACTAACACCATTGCATCCAAGCTGAAAACAGCCTATAGGTGGTGAGTATTTGATTTAAAAAAAAGGGGGCTTGAGAGCAGCGATGTGGTTTAAAATGTTTTTGTTAAAGTCTGGAATTTTGCTTACTCAGTGAAGGGAGTCATAGGTAACTATAGATTGCACTGATCCAGCTGGGATGCAGGTTGGAAATGAAAAAGAAAAAACACGCTTATTAACAAAACGTGTACAAGTATAAAAGAAACAGCCATGTGAATGTCTCCAAAGGTTGTGCAAATTTGCCTACATGCAGTCCAGAGCAGCATGTTCCAGCCTTAAGCTGCATCATTATCATGACCAGTGAGTAAATCTTACCTCTTTAGGTTAAAAAATCCTGTTAACATTAGAGAGCTTTAGAGTAAATGCCTGCCATTTCACCCTGACTGAAATAGGCTGAAGTATGTCCATGCTATAATCCTAACATATTATGTATTTCTGTTTGATGTGTGTTCATGAAACGAGCTATCAGAAATCCAGGTCTGTCTGGTATTTAGTGTTGAGTAATGTACAAGCACACATTCCTCCACAGACTAGGTACTGCAGCTATGTGTTGAAACAAGGGCAATGAGTTTGGGAAACATGTTTGCCCAGTAAACATGCCCTCACTGTGTTCTTCTCTCACTTCTCACCGTTCCCCCTCCTGTCTTCTCCAGACCAAACTGGCCTTGCAGAAGCAGCTGACCAAGAGCTTGACAACTGGCTTCCTGCCCAGCCCCCTCACCCCGCCAACTCTGTGCACAGTGGCAACTAACCCGCTGGCTCTGCGCCACCCAGTGGGCACCACCACGTTCATCCAGACCCCCTTCCTGGGCCCCCGCACTGTTCCGGCCTGCCCCGGGGCCACTGCGGGCCACACACACACCCATCATCTTCTCCCCCTACTAAAGACTTGACCCACTTCCCATTTTAGCTCCACCCCTGTCCCTTTACCAAACCCCAGGCCCTCCTTTAGTGTGACCCATATGACAAAGGCCACACGCAAACTATGCAGCCCACCTGACTTAAGATGGAGAGAGTGCACAAGTCCCGACGCTCAGTAGGCCATGAGGCCTGAGAGCTGTTCCTATCATAAAGGCCAAGATCCCCCATCATGCCTTCTTTCTGCTCCTCTTATCATGACCTAAGGAGCAGGACAGGCCTCCAGACAGTGACTGGTGCACAGAGGCCGCTTTTATAGCCATTTCATGGGTCAACATGGTTTGGATTCCAGATATTATTGTGTAATTTATTAGAGAACAAATATAGACAAGTCTAGATGTATGTTTAGTGTGGTTGCCACAAAATAAGGTCCCTTTACTTGATGCTCTTTTAAAACATTTTTAACTTATTGGTTTTTGGGGGTTTTATGAAAGCTGGGATGATCATACATCATAGATCGTAGGTCATTAAAGCAACAACTCTCTGGACAAGTACACCTTCTCAACTTTAAACATTTAAAGGACAAATGTGAGTCCTCATTGTGGGCTGTATGTGGACCTATAACTACATATTGTATGTCCATTATGTTAAAACACTGTTTCCCCAAGCCCTTAACTTGTACACGATTAAAACATTTCTTTCTCTCTTTCTGAGTCACAGCCATAGTCATAGCCCTCCAGATTTTGTTCCTTCCTTGTATCCCCAGGATTAAGCACTCATTAAGGTCCAGAAAAGGTCAGCTTGTCAACTTGACTTTGTTTCAATTTGCAAATCTGTCTTCAGAGTGATTTTTTTTTTTTTTTGCTCCAGTGCATCATTCATGCAATGCAGCTTGAACATTATGTTCTCACCAAGCTAGCGGCACAAAAACATTTTTGCAGCTATGGATGTCTTACATTGCAAAATGCCATTATTTCCCCCCCCCCCCCCCCCCCCCCCCCCCTCGTGACTGCTCTTTTTCTTTTTCCCCCTCCTTCACTCCACCCTGCTGTCGTCACCTCGCCGTTACCCCTGATTTACTCTGGTAAGCACGAGATGATGAGGAGCAGGGAAACTCCCAACACATGTGCACAGAATCACACAATGAAAACACAATGGATAACTTGAAGACTTGATGGTATTTCAGAGGCTCAGTGAAAAGTTTCGGTGGGTGGGGAGGCTGCTCAGCCAGTACTTGATTGACATCCTATTGCAGCGTCTGAGCACAGCGTGGGAGGGAACAAAGCACAGTGCCATGGCAACCACATTAAAAGCACCTTAAAACTAATATACTTACAAAAGCAATGAAAATTGTGTTGATATTCATCTTTTTTTGCTCTAGGTATATGTTTTTACAATCCCATGTCGATTTCAGTGAGAATTTTGCTTTGGAAAAAAAAAAACAATCAGGTGAGAATTATCACATTGTGGTTTATCAATGACTAAGACAAATCTCACATTTAAAGCAATACATTCAATATGTTTATGTTTATTATGTGTTTTCAGTGTGTCAATGGCTTTATCTATTCTATACTGTACACACCTGTAACAATGTATTATGTACTCCAACACAACCAAGGGCCAACTCTGAATTGTCAGCAAAGAGTCATTTGAAATGATGGGCTGTCCTGACGGTGCTGCCCTTGACGTTTGATGCTCATGGTCAGTCTCCACATGTTGTGACTCTGGGCTGAGCTGTTCCATTTATAGCTGCTGCTCGCACTGCGGAGAGGGCGCCTCGGCGCCGTATGACATTGCTGTTTCACTTTTTAGTGGAGCGGGAGAACTTTTTGTACGACTTCCACTGAGCAAAACAATGTTACGACAGAGACGTAGAAGTGTTTGGGATGAGTGTCACAAGTGCAACATCAAATTGTCATATTGCTGTTCATGACCGCGTGCTGTCTCAACCAACCGCCTACCCGCCCAGGATATCTACTGACATTTAACCCTCCCTCCGCCACAAACAGACTGTTGGCAAGGTCCCATAAGGACTCGGAGCCCACACATCACCCTTCCTTCAACACTCGTACCAAATCATGTTCTCTTAAATTACAGTAATGGAGCAAATCCTATGCATTTTTCATTGTGCAATATGTATAGTTGTCTGTGATGCAGCAGTGCCATCTGTCGTGAAAACCCTGTAATTGCCATCCAGTACTAGTGCTTCTATAAAACCTTTGATCCTATGTACATTTCTGTTTAAGGACCCCCCCTCCTCCCCCCAGTCTTTTTGGAATAAGTGAAACCGCCAGGTCTCCCCCGCCATACCCATGTGATTCTCCCCAGTCGCACTACTCAGTGAACCAGCCAGCCTTTAATCTTCACTGTTTGTTTGTTTCTATTGCTCAGTGGGAACTCTGACCTAAAGAACTGAAACTTTCTTAAAATAAAGAATCTAGAGAAGGCAAAGTATATGTAGAAAAATAGAGTAACTATAGAAATTTTATCAGAGTTGCTATTGTTATCTGTATCATAAAGAACTGCTATCTTAGAGGAGAGTAGATTATGTTATTGTAGACTCTGTACGGCATACAGGGAAAGGAAAAATGCTTTGCTTTTTTTTGTTTGTTTGTTTATTTACATGGTTTTACCAACATGTTTTTTTAAGTACAAGAGAAAATATTTAAAACAAAATTTTTTTGAGTGACCTTTTATTTCCTTGTTGACGGTGACTGAATTAATAATTCAAGGCCTTTTTTTCGACAATATCCTAAAGTCACATTAGCCAGGCCTTCTCAGGGGTGACAGGTTGAGCAAATACTAACATGACCATCCATTCAGGGTATCCCTCCATAGCTCTAGAGAGCAGGAAACACTGTACGCATGGATGGACTGACAAAGAAAAAAACAAAAAAAAAACAAAAAAAAAAAAAACAGTGCTGTACCATAGAGAGGACAAGGGATGGATTTTGGAAAATAAAGCTTTTAGAACTTGTAAAAAAAAAAGTTTTTGTAATGATTATGCAAATATCTGTGTGTGTGTGTGAGTGTGTGTGTGCGCCAGAAGGCAGCGCTTTGACTCACATTGATATTTGAACAATAACATTATGTGTGTGGGTGTGTGAGGGGGAAAAAAAACCAGACAGAAAACTCAGGCAGATGATTGCTAATGAATAAACAGTGACAACATGAATGCTCTTTTTTTTTTTCATGAAGATGCAGAAAAATTTTCACTTGCACTCTTTCTTTGATCAATTCCTGCATAAACATATTATTGATTAATCAGTCAGTCAAAGCTGAGCATATCCAGCTCTGAGTCAGGACGGAGCCGGCTGAAATTAAAAAACGACACGTAAAAAAGGATTTTATATGTGATCCTGAGTTTTTGCAGGTGCAGGGTCTGCCTGCTTCTCTGAACGTGCACCCTCCAAGCATCTGTTCATGTGGCAACCCACAGCCACTCATTTTCCAGCCATTTCAGGAAACAACTTATGACAGCAGGACTGGTGTTTAGCCAAGAGAGAATGGTGAAAGCAAATGGAAACAAGTTAAAGCTACCATGTCTGAGCTCTGGTGCATCTGTGGCATGCAGAGGGAGTGATAGAATAATATACCTGAGTGGCTGATGTGGTTTAGAGACTAACCTCCTTTATTTTCCCAATGATTCTCCACAGATGGCCGATGTAGAGTAGATTGTACTGCAGAAAGATTTGATACTAAACAATGAATCCTCCTGGATTGTGGTGCAGGACCGCTGACTGCTGTACTCAATATCTTCTCTGCGTTTTCCAACATAATACAGTCTTTTCGCTCTGAAACCGAGCAGAGTCTGCGTCTGTCTCTGGACTCTTAAAATGTGATGAGATGTGACTCAGTGCTTTTATCTATCACACTGGATAATCTTTTTAATAGTCTTTAGCTCAGTTGGCTCTGTTTTAATTTTCCAGGTTTCTTGTTTATTTGAAGGAAAGCCCTTGGATACGTACATTGATGTTGTCCTCTACGCCCCAGGCCATCGTGCCAGCATATCCTTTGTGGAAACAGTAGATAAGCACAACATCAAGTCCGGCACCTCCTGTGGTGCCAATCAAAGCAAAGCCATCGGATCCTCGGCACTTACTAAAGCCGGTGATATGGCAGAAGGACATGATGACCTTGCTAAAATGTGACACTGGTGTATCTGCCGTATTGACCAATTATCTTATCTGACTGCTCCCCATGGAGGGAGTGACACCCTTATCTCCTGTTGTGGTGGTCAGCCGCCGCTCCTTCAATCAAGAGTCACCCAATATAGACATAACTTCAGCTGACAGCAAAGGGTGATTTCAAATGATTTATATGGTATAGAAGAAAATAGGGACATGGAAATATGCGCCATATTTATCTAAATGCTTATTGTAGATGACTAATAATACAACATAATGGTTAGTAAATAATATATTTTATAAAACAGTAAAGTAGTACTTTATTTTACATTGCAGTAATCACTTAATATTAATAATTAGGACTGAAATTACCAATTAGGAGAACAGGAGAAGAGCTGATTGGCTGGGAGGAAAAAAGGGAGCAGGGCAGGGCTGATGAGGCTGATACAGGGCAGGTGTGAAGGGAAGAGCAGGCTGGGGAAAAACACTGAGAGCAGGCCAGAGCTAATGAAGCGAAAAACAGGCTGGGGAGGAGTGCAGGAGCACAGAAGGGAAACACACACACAGCAGAAAACCCAAAACCCAGAAAACACAAACCTCTTAATAACTAAGAGTGAGTAAGCTGTGTGAGTGCAGACCGAAATAAAAACAAAGACAGACTCGCTAATAAAGGCAACTTAATAACTCAGCTCAGCCTTCTCCAACACAGTCCAGTCTTAACGTAACAGGGAGAAAAAGCTGAGGTCTCCGATGGAACAGAGGAGAATAGCAACCGAGGGACACAGAGCCATACTGTGACAGAAAACTTAACTCAATAACTGGAATTAAACAGACACACAGAGGGAACACAGGAGCCCACAAGAACAAAAACACAAAGAGTCCGTGACATAAATGTCTTGTTTTGTCTGATCAACAGTCCAAAATCCAAAGTTATTCAGTTTTCTATCATGTATGACACAATCAAAGCTTCAAATCATCACATTTGAGAAGCAGCAATGAGCAAATGTTCCTTAAAAAATGATTAAAACGGTTATTTCGATTATCAAAATAGTTGCAGATTAATTTTCTGTTAATCTGCTTATCGATTCATCGACTAATCGTTGCAGCTCCAATTTCAAATTTTGAAGAGCAGGAAGGTCATTACTACAGTCATGAAGTTCATGTTATAACAGTAATTACCTCTGTTTTTATAGTATTTGTTGTTACAAAAAGCCATTGTTAATATTATGTACAGTAGCAAAGAACAATGTAAGCAATAATCAAGTTTAAAAAAACAGCTAATTATGTAGTTACTATGACAGTCAATAATGTACTTAGAGGTAAAGTAATAATACAGTATTTATTAGGTAAAGATAGAATTTTATTCATGATACTTGCAGTAGGTTATTTATTTATTGTGTATTTGTTTGTAACCTATAGCTATGGTACAATTATCAAGCTAATTATCAATCCCATTATATTATCTTATATAAGTCACAACAGGTAAATTCCCTTTTTCCTAAATACATTGTAAACTATATTGTAATTACTCAGTATATACATGTAGGTATTCACTTTTTTTATACTCAGCACAGATAATTATCCTTTTATATAAACAACTACTGCAGAATTATCAAGAAAATACTGCATGTATTGCTGTGTTATTTATAATTGAGGGTAAAAACAGTGGAATAAATCATTTTGTTCTTCAGCTTCCACTGTGTCTTTATTCAGCCTTTTACTGAGCTTAAATTGTCTTTCTATTGATTGGTGGAAGACGACCTGTCAACATGTTCCCCTGGATAACGTCAAAGGTGTCAAGTAGTTTCAACATAGTCGGCGAATGTACAAACACACAGTGATGTTGAGCAGTTAAGCAACAACTAACATCCCATTTTTGCTCAGTCCCGAATGCCTTAAACCTGACTTATCCCACATGAAATCAACCAGTGCTTTCAAGACAAATGATCTGCCTCAGATGCTCGTGGGCATCCAGCATGACGACTAACATTTGACATAACTGATGGCTTAAGGGTAGCTGATATTTCCAGCCCACAGAAGAAGCCTGATACCACAGAGAATAAAGGTGGCACTGCCATTTAAACTGTATGTGTTCACTGCTGCATGGAATTGTTTTGTTAATCTGACACCTCATGATGGTCACATCGTGACTGCAGAAACAGGGTCAATTCCGCAGCTTCTAGAAATTGAAATCTATTTTCTCTTCACAAAAAAAAAAAAAAACAACAAGGGGGGGGAATAAAATGTTATCTAGTTTATGGGTTCCCTGGGAGAGCTGGATGCTCAGCTGCAGTCATGAGACACACTGTCATGCAACAGTAAAAGAGTATTACTAGTAGCAACACAAGGGCATTGCCTTGTTGCCCTGTGACTGTGACAAGCAAGTGGAAATTTCTCTTTTGCGGTCAGTGTAGTCTAAAGGAAGAAGACGGTTCATAAATCACACAAACAAGTGATAAATCGATCCCTCTGTCTGCCTCACTCACTGTTTATTTCTCATTCTGTGTTGTGAATCTTCCTTTTTTTTTTTTTTTATGAGGGGTCAATACATCCATGGAGCCATTACACAGAAAGGCTTTGACAGGAGAACATATTAACAACGTACAGGAGTCTCTTCCTCACTGTTTGAACTCTCAGAGACATAAAATTAACACCACTGTCTGCTGCCAGTCCAAATGTGTGATACAATAACTGAACCACTGTGAGTGAAGTAACGTCGGGCGCACTGGCACTGGCTTCTAGTCATTAAAAAGAACATGATTGAAATGAGATGGTACATGATAGCACCCTCTGGGGAAACTAAGGTGAGTGTAATATCATTTCATAAATGTTCCACTTGAGGTTTTCTCATTATCTTGCATTAACCTCCCCAGACAACATGCCAGTGTGGAGCTAGCAGATCATTTCCTCTGCCTTAACATCTCTGACCTTGTCTGAATGGCATCGTTTTCACTATGACTTCCAAACTGGAACATAGGACAGCCACTGCAACATCTGACTTTTTTTTTTTTTGACAGATATAAAATACAAAACCAATTAAAGTTCCAGTAACTCCCTTATATGATTTTAAACCAATATTCTTGCTTGTAGAAACTGTACACCGCGAAAATCCGGAGAGCTGTGCACAGATCATTGTGGTTACCTGAACACAACACTGCTTCAGTGATTACATTGATGGAAAAAATAAAATCAGTAGTCAACACAAGTTGTACCCCAGCATGTCTATTAATCAGTGAATCACCGGCACCAGCAGGGGATCAAACCTCCTGAACATGTTTGTCATGAATATTTCACTTTTGTGTGTTTTATGATTTGCATTCTGTTGGCACAAAAAAAAAACATCGCATAAGCCGAAGGCAGTTTAATGCATTGTTCCCCCATGCTCTCCATTTTACTGCTGTTTGACTTTTAAACTGGTATGAAATTGAATTTATTCATCAGTGTTTTTCTTTCAAGGGAGACAAAAAAAAATGTAAATAAAATGCTATCTGTAAATCCTTCCACATGACAAAAGTTGTTAACAAAACACATCATATTTTTTATTGTTTGATAAATAACTGTGTGGATGTGCAAATTATTTGACATGACACAGAAATAAAAACTAACTATAGATAAATACTACCTTTCTAATAGTAACAGTCTACAACTCTACATTCTTCAGTGGGATTAATACATGTATTCACATAAATTATTATTATCATCATTATTTAGAGCTATCAGTGAAGGCATCCACTTCACTTAACAATGGACAGTATCAGTAGCCTTTTTATTGTTGTTTATTGGAAGTGTGTGGTATTGATTTTATCTTGTCAGTGTTGATGAATGTTGCCGTTACTCACATTGACCACTGGGGGGCGCTGAACACTCCTGATTTTCAATACACTGACAGGACCATTAAGGGTCACTGTCAACTCAGTGTCAACAGCATCACACATAGTGAAAATATCAAGAAATTGTTATTAATATCAGTACGAACAGCTCGTTATTAGTATTATTATTACAAATAACAACAGTAACATCAGTATTGGTAATAATTATTTGTATCATTATTCATAAAGACCTGTTTTAACAAGTTTTCTAGTGTGGAGCACCAAATATTAGAGTGTAGATTAACTGAAAGCCAGTGATTGGAGTTGGGTTTATTTTAACTTTTTACACGGCATATGTGAGCTCTTCTGCCATTACTCTCCAACCTTAACTTGCTCTTTGCTTTTGTGAAGATCACAAGTCACAGTCTGGAGACAAGTCACCCTCCTCATCAGGTCACAACGCTGAGAGACGTGATTTCATGATGCAGGAACATCTCAAATGCCAAAAGATTTCCACGATGAAACAAAAGCGGCTCTGTATTTAATTACGTCAATAACCTTAGCACCACTAATTCTGGTTAGGCACAGAAAAATCTTTTAATTTGTTTACAAATCATGCAAACAAATATCAAGTGAACACAATTTAAGGATATTAATACATGAATGCTTGATATTCACAGAAAGAGTGTTGAAAAGAGTTTGAATACTGAATTTCCCCCTTTTCAATGAAACAAACGATTAAAAGCTGCACACATTTTACCTGAATAAAGCTACACAGTTCAATGATCGTCTAATGTCGTCGTATGGGTCTTATTTTAGAGCTCGGTAAAAAAAAACACAGCTTCAACTTCAGCAGTGACTGCACCTGATAATATGATGAGTCGTGTTGTTAATGATAGGACATTTAATTGTATGTATTGTGCTGTAGGTCTTTTATGTGTAGCAACAGAAACAAAAGTAGCACCTGAGCCTGCAGAGACCACCGTTCACGTGAACATCTTTCAGTTATATTTTAACTCCTAAAACCTGTACAGAAGGCTATTTGTGGTAAAGGAATGTCAATCATTCACTCTATAACATCAAACAGTGAATCTCATAGAAGAAGAAGATATGCAGTGTAACAGATCTCCACATCAACAAACAGCACATTTACTGTACATCATCAATAATGTAAAATCCCTTCACCTACCTTTCACACATCACAACACAACATTCGGCTTTTGTGTGATGCAATAATTATGTAACATTTGTAACTGCTGCCATTTGTGTGATTCAGTCTGTGTGTACATGCTGTGTGCATGTATATAAATCAGTAGCCTGTGGACATTTGTGCTCGTTCCTTATTTATCTATGCAGTGAGCGCCATGAGTGTCTGATATTGTAAAAGTTTAAACTGAGATTCAAATGTTGATTGTCAGATTATGAATCAGCAGAGTGACCGATATTACTATGAAGATTCATCGTAAGGAATTTAGATGAAGAGTTTGACCATAATCCAACCAAAAATAATGGGAATGACAAAGATAAACAGCTTGGATTCGTGAATTTCTTCGTTGACACAGCAAAAATAACATTTAAAGATCAGCATTTTCAGTCCCAATGAACTATCCGGTAAGTATTTCATCAAAACCTCGATAAGAATGCAATACCAACAGTGCTCTCTGTATATAAATACAATCATCCTGCCTTTTCTCTCATTACCACTGGCCCACACTCTCATAACTAACTTTCATCTCCTCAATCCTTCAATATACCAAAATCAATTTAAAAAACAAAAGAAAAGTTCCCTTTCACACACCTCTTCTCCCTTTTTCCTCCCTGTTGGACATCGGTGTCTCGTCACTCAGCTGTCTGTAGAACCACCGCCCTTATTCTTATTGCGGCTGAGAGGGAAAGTGGACTTGCTCTGTGGCTGGGTCATCTTACTGGCCAGGTAGACAAAGGGTTCAATGAGTGTGCGCCGGTCCACCACCGACACCTCCCACAGACGCACCTTCTCATTCTTAGCCCAGTTCTGGGCCATGTGAGAGTCAACTCTCCTCTCTTCCTGCTTGTCCAGCTTGTTACCCAGCACAACAATGGTCACCTGTGGATCAGGAGCATCAGATTAGCCCCACATCAATGAAATATTTAACACTGTCCATACCAGTGTGCTTCACCACATCAAATCAAATCCAAATACCAGAAACCAACATCGGATCTCAAAAACTCAAATGTGTTGTGTCATTAATTTGCTAAAAAGCAAGATAACAACAGTGACTGACAAGCTATATTTTGATGCAGGATATTCCACACAGTTATGTATTCTATATCTTCCTTCTACTGTATTCACGTTTAACTTCATTTACCAATAACATCTTTACCTGTAATTAGCACACATGTAACAGCTAAGCCAAGTTATCCTCATTCAGCTTTATTCAAGTAGCTCTAAATTAACCTCCCCAAGCATGTAAATGTGTTTGGTGCTCACCTCTTTCTTGTCTCTGTGGCGGTCGATGTCCTTCTTGAGGGCCTCCATCCGCTTAAAGGACTCTTTACTATCAATGCTGTAAACAAGCACAAAGCCGTCCGCAAAAGTGTAGTAATGTCGAGGAAACTCCATCCCGTCCCGGAGTCCGCGGGTGTCATAGAAGCGCACCTGCTCTCGTGTGCCACGGTCAGTTTCTATGGAGCCGATGTAGATATCTTCCAGGGTCTCCATGGGCTCTGAACCTAACATTAAATAAACAAAGCCAGGCCCATATTGTGTGATATACTGTACAAGTTATAATACAATTGCTTGTGTATTTAAAACATTATAATTGAGCTTAACACTTCCTTACTAAAAAATAGTAATACACTTTGTCAGTAGAAAATTTTAAACAAATGAAGTAATTCATATTCAAATTTAAGCAAATTCAAAATAGCATTTACTTCCGAGTAAACTAGAAAGTGGAATGATTTATTGAACAAGATGTACAATATAAGGCTGCAACTAACGATTATTTTCATTATTGCTTGTGAAAATGTTCGATCATTGATTCCCAAAGCCCAAGATGCAACCTAAAATGTCTTGTTTAGTCCACAACCCAAAGTTTATTATCATAGAGGACTAAAGAAACAATCTAGTCACATTTAAGAAACTTGAACAAGAGAATTTAGGCATTTTTTCATTAAAAAAATGACTCAAAACGATTAATCAATTCAAAGTAGTTGCAGATTAATGTTACCCAATGTTGTTTACTGTACTGTATTGTACTATCAGCTGGTCATAGTAAGTATTAGCTGCCTTTCTAAGTGCCACACTAAAGGTGGAGCAGTATTTTGACTAACGCTTGCAGGAACCTAGAAGCAAATATTTCACATTTTTCTTACTTTATGTAACAAACTTAATCAAGTTTTAGGGATGGTGCTGAATGTCTGAAACCTAATGATATTCATGAGCAAGTTGATTATGTACTGCAATTAGCTAGGCTGTAATTAAAATAACATATTGCTTGTTCAATTGCTTTTCAAAATAATTACTGATTGATAACAAATAATTAATGTATGAGATATATGAACGGTTTAAAGGCTCCAGTCTGTCAGGAAGAATAAGTGACAATTAAGCTGAACATTTTAAATATGTAATCCATTACAGAGCGAATAACCAAACTTTAAATCAACTCTCTTGACAACCAACATTACAGGAAGTCATTCCTGCCAACTGCCATCAGTCTGTACAGTGACTCTCCTCTGTGTCAGGTGAGGAGGGGTGCTCACCTGGAGCACATTCACATATCACCTTCTCCATCACATCTGTTATATTTCAGATTCATATTTTGGTAATCTATCTATCTATCTATCCATATATCTATATATATATATACTTTACGTACCTCATTGTTTTTGTATTTTGATTTATGTCAAGTGGCTGCTGTAACACTTTAAACTCCCCTTTGGGATTAATAGAGTACTCTATCTATCTATCTATCTATCTATCTATCTATCTATCTATCTATCTATCTATCAACCATGTACAGAACAACCAAGGCGCACAAACCTGTTATACTTTGCACACAGTTGCTCAGCTGTTGGCATGTCTCGTACATACTGACCTCTCAGCAAAAGGTCTAAAGGACTAATGACTGTAATACATGAAACACAGCGGTATTATTACATTTACCTGCAACATGGTTGGCATACAGTAGTTGTTCCAAGACAGCCGTTTTACCAACTGCAGCCTGGCCACACACCACCACTTTACAGCTTTTGCCCATGGCGATTCGTCACCCTCAAGTCAGAAAATCTGTTTATCGAAGAAAATACACAGATAGCAGATTAGCTAGTAAGCTAGCTTTATTACAGTGTAAACGCATAGCTTTGTACTACTTTTGTGGTTTTGGCAGTTGTTACGACGTTATATATGATTGTACACATTTCTTAAGTTAAACGGCTTGCTAGCATTCAAATAAAAAGATATGTTAAGATATGTTACTCATACTTGTGTACTTCAAGATTAAACGTTTGATGTCTGAGTAGTCCCTACAAAATATATTAACACATAGCTTAGCATTAGCTTACGGAGAGATGTTACACAGCCACGATATCACATACCAAGTCGCTAATCTTACCTGAAACTGACTAACCCGAATAAAACGCGTGTGTTCAAAAACATATGTGGTAATACCCCAGCGGCCACATATATATTAGTTAATGGAATAATTTTTACTTGCAAGCTAACTGCTTACCTTCCCCAACGGACTGTTTCCTGTTTACAGTGTACGTCACGACTGCAGTATGTGGCCCCGCCCCTCCCCATTCACGGCAAAATGGCGACGGAGCACTGTGATGCTGTGAACATGGACCCTGACATGGAGCTGCTCAGTGACGAAGAATTAGAAAGGTAAGATAAATTAACAGTCTGTTGTCAGCGGCCGAAATATACGTGTAACGACGTGACTAGCTGATATGTGTAGTCAAAAGTCATTGTCATGTCTATTTTCTTGTCACAGTGTGAAAGCTAACTAGCGAGCCACCGCTGTTTAGCTAAATTTGGCCCCCGGGTAGCTTTTAGCTCGGCTGTCCTCCAGCAGCTAGCTCCTGTGCTGGATATCTGGGTTTCACTCAAGTAAATTGTGAAATCTGTAAGTCCGCAGTTACCTGATCTGGCCGAGAGTTGTGCTTTCACATTATTGCGATATTCCCAGTATGTTACTAATGACACCATTCACCCACTTTGTGATCGTGATGTAACGTTAAAACATGAAAGGTTTCCAAAAAAAGTAATGGCATTTGCCCCCAGCGTGGTGTCATATGTTCCTGGCTGTGCTCCCTCTTTGGCTACGTAATTTATGCCCTGCTGGTTTGGCTCTTTCTATGTTTAGCTAACGCTGGCCAGTGAGCTATCTGATGCACAATGCCATTCACAATCGTCGACATGCTCTGTTTACAGATGATTATGAATGTGATTGCTCGGATGTCACAGCCTTACAGTGCAGAGATGAACGTTTACACACAAAAAGTTCAGCGCTCCTCTTTAATCTGTGATAAGGCGACCATCACATCTGATCATGCTGTCTCCTCAACTCTACTCCTCTCACATTTGTGTTCTAAATTTCCATTTAACCTTGTTTTGTATCTTTCTGCCCACTTTTACACAGGGAAGCGGAGGGCTTCAAAGAGCAAGGCAATGCTTTTTATATCAAGAAGGACTACGCAGAAGCATTCAATTATTACACCAAGGCCATAGGTAATTATTCTCAATATAATGGTCAGTCTACCTGTTTCCTGTGTCGCATCGAAAACAAAAGATTGTGTCTGACTTTGACAGGATGTCAAAAACTTTTTTTTTTAACACAGACATGTGTCCAAAGAATGCAAGTTACTATGGGAACCGGGCGGCCACGCTAATGATGTTGTGTCGATACAGAGAGGCTTTAGAGGATTCCCAGCAAGCAGTGCGACTAGATAACACTTTCATGAAGGTAAGTTGTGGGAAACAAGCTGTTACATAATATCAAAAGGGAAGTATACTCTCAAATTGTGAAGTATTTTCAGTCTGCAATATGTAGTGTTCTGGATGTTGTTTTGTTTTGTTTTGCACTCACTGTCGCTCAGCCCTCCTCATTCACTAATGCTTCATCAAGGGATTTCCTTCATTAACTAGAATGATGTGGACAAGCTCTAGAGAGAGGGCATGAACATTTGTTGTACTGTATATAGTAGTAATATGAGTAAATAACAGAAAAATTAACTTAAAGTGTTATTGGATCACCATTGAGATTACTTTCACATATAATTAGTTATATATTATTCTTGTTGAAAGACATTTAAAAGCTAAAATTTCTGCTTTTATGCATGACCTGGATTTTATTTTTATTATGTCACATTGTCCATTATACCTATCGGTTGTAGAAACAACAGGCAAATCAGCTTTGTTGCAGAGATTTTGGACGCAGCTAGAGACAGACTTAAAACAGCATCTCTTTGGCACCTTGAATTTGAGCCTCAAACAAGTTTTAAACAGTTGAGTGAGTGTAATTTACTACATTGCAGGGCGATGTTGTGGTTCAGCTTGCAGGAATGACCAGTTTAATGCATTTACACATTATTGTGATAGTGGTTCCTTGTTACATAAGCTGTAGCACACCCCTATAATAGTCCTGCGAATAGTGATGCATCACAGCATGGTTACAAGCGTAATGATTTTACAATAGTTAATAAACAGTTAAATCACATTACAAAGAAGTAAATTAGGGCTAGTCAGTTGTTAAGTGCCCAAATGAGTTAACAGGATACAGACTCCAGACAAATTGAGGGTGTTGTCACTTCAGTGTGTGAACTGCAAGTCTCTCACCCACAGGGCCATTTGCGAGAGGGCAAGTGCCACCTGTCCCTTGGCAATGCTATGGCTGCCAGCCGGTGTTTCCTGAGGGTTCTGGAGCTGGAGCCTGACAACAGCCAGGCCCAGCAAGAGGTAAGCTGGCCTCAGCTGAGGAGTGCATGATCTAACAACTTGTACGTGATTATCCACTATCAGAGAAGCTTTGGCAAAGCTAGTGCAAATAAAGTGCAAAAGTCTGATACTGAGCGGTTTAAGAGGAATTCAACTAGAGTTGCTGCTAATCCCCAATGAGTAAGCCGGGAGGCAAGTTTTAGGTGATTGATTTGATTTTACAAGTGTGTCACAGAAGTGATGCCACTTGTAGCTGAGAAGCAATGAAGTTATCTGACTACTTCAGGTCTTTCACATTGTCACTGAATACCACAAATTCCTTTGTCAGCTGAAGAATGCAGAATCCATCCTTGAATATGAGAGAATGGCAGAGATTGGATTTGAAAAGAGGGACTTCAGGATGGTAAGCTACTCAATGGTTACATTCTTAGTTAAAGACACTGACATGTCAAGCAACACAGACTACAAATATGCTGTGGTTGTCCCTAGGTCGTCTTTTGCATGGACCGTGCCTTGGAGTCTGCCTCAGCCTGTCACAGGTTCAAGATATTGAAGGCAGAGTGCTTAGCCCTGCTGGGACGCTACCCTGAAGCTCAGTCTGTTGCCAGGTGAGGCAGCATATTTGATAGATGATTGGAGATTTAATTATTTGTTGGACATTATTAGAAATATGTCACACTGAACTCGGTGAAAGCAGAATAAGACACTGATATAAGATAATACAAAATGCCATATTTTTGTTGTGGTGTCTTTTTTACAATTGTGTTTTCTTTTAGCATTTCTATTAAACCTGCAGTGCAGAACTTTTGTGTCCCCCTTCTGGTAGTGAGAGTAATTACACAAACACTGTTGATGTGTGCTTATGACATATGCACACATCAACAGTGTTTGTGTAATTACTGCTGTAGCCTACTCCGTCACTACTGTTGCTCCCTTCCCACACACAATCATGGGAAAAGTTCGTTACAAACCCCACAAAATGACTCCTTTCACTATCAGAATTTGATCCATTCGGTCCGATAACATTTGGAAAGTCCAGAAAAGCCGCAGTATTAAATTATTTTATCCCCGTTCAAGTTAGCAGAGAGCTAAACTGGAAGTTAGCCGGCTCGGCCAGCAGAAGTCTCTGGTGTGTATGCTCTGTGGGCCCCAGTGCAGAATGCATGCATCTGGGTAATTTCTTTACAGCGAGAAGTGGCTTTTTTTGGCTTCATGCACCACCGAGCAACTTTCATAGGAATGAACGGAGCTCTGCCTCCGATGCTGTATCCAGTTTTTATAATACATCCATGGTTGCTCCCCCTTCAGCTCTGGCAAACCAGTCATTACTGGTTGACATAAAATGCATCACTACTGGTGTGCCAGCCGGGAATGTTACCACAGACACCAGCTTTAAAAACTCTGGTATACTGTGAATTATAGAGAGATTTACCCGGCGGTGATACGCTTAATCAGCATTGTGTGAACTCATTTGGCAAGGGCTTGAATGTAATGGACATTCATTTATATGTAAAAGTCCCGCACTCCAGCTTTGATTATTTTTTCTCATTCAGTGATATCCTGCGAATGGACTCCACTAATGCGGATGCACTGTACGTGCGTGGTCTTTGTCTGTACTATGAGGACTGCATTGACAAAGCTGTCCAGTTCTTTGTCCAGGCCCTGCGTATGGCTCCTGACCATGACAAAGCTCGGCTTGCATGCAGAGTGAGTATTTCAGTAAATAAGTCTTATAAATCAAATATACTGTTTTTTTGTGCGAATTCCTATAAATACAGCTTTGACATTCACATCTAAATGGGAGCCTTTTGCTCCAAAATGGCCAAAGAAGATAGAACATTATGGTTTTCCCTTGTCCATTTAAGTGTGAGCAGCCTAGAGTAGCTTTTAAAGATGTCCTATATATTGTTTTCCCAGAATGCCAAAGCACTAAAAGCCAAGAAGGAGGAGGGGAACAAGGCCTTCAAGGAGGGAAACTTTCAGGCAGCCTATGAGCTGTACTCTGAGGCACTAACAATAGACCCCAACAACATCAAGACTAACGCCAAGCTGTACTGTAATAGGGCCACTGTTGGATCTAAGGTGAGCAACGTGTGCGGGGGAGATACCAGTGGTTGCATCAACATCTGGCAAGTTGTTTTTTGTTATTGATGGTCAACTGTAAATTACTTTTTCGGCACCTTTGACAGCAGATAAGTCAATATTGCAAAAGGAGAAACTGACTTAATTACAGCTCTGACAAAACACAGATTAGCAGATAAAAGAGTGAAACTTGTGTCTGTTAGATAAATGTAAATAAAGGAAGACAATTTACAAATCAGGACCTAGTATCTAACAGTAAAACAGTATACAGTTTTAGTTTCGGTATCTGTGGCATGTTGTACTTGTCTCTGTCACATTAACAGAAGGAGGCTACTACATCTCCCTCTCTATATCTCCCTTGCATGGTCACACTTTTTTCTTTTTTCTTCAAAAGCTGAGGAAACTAGAGCAGGCCATTGAAGACTGCACGAAGGCCATTAAACTGGATGAGACCTATATCAAGGCCTACTTACGGAGAGCACAGTGGTATGTGCAGGATTTCTAACCTGACTGTTAATCCTGACAATGACAGTGTCATTGTTATTATTTGGACTTATATTTCATTGAGTAAACTGGGTAAACAAACAATAACAGATGTGTGCGTTCTTTGCTGCAGCTACATGGACACAGAGCTGTATGAAGAGGCAGTTCGAGACTATGAGAAGGTTTATCAGACAGAGAAAACAAAAGGTGAGAATCCGACTCCTGCTTACAGCACCGTTATATCCTCCTTATTCTATTTCATGGTACTGTAACGTCACACAACTTATGACTTGTTTTCAAATACAGCATTTTGCCACCTGCTGAAATATTTCTCCTGCTATTGCTTGTTAACCGGTCCAGTCTTCTTTTTTTTTTTTATTCCCTAGAACACAAACACCTCCTAAAAAATGCCCAGCTGGAGTTAAAGAAAAGCAAGCGAAAAGATTACTACAAAGTGCTCGGGGTGGATAAGAACGCCACAGAAGATGAGATCAAGAAAGCTTACCGCAAACGGGCACTTTTACATCACCCAGGTGAACAAAAATATGTCCTGTAACCACAGAACAACCATTGTGCATTTTCTACATATTACTTTGCAGTTGTCCCGCAGCCTAAATGGCTTCTGTGCTGTGCTTTATTTTTCCCTGTAGACCGTCACAGTGGAGCTAGTGCCGAGTTGCAAAAGGAAGAAGAAAAGAAGTTCAAGGAGGTGGGTGAAGCCTTCAGCGTGCTTTCGGACCCGAAGAAGAAGTCTCGCTATGACAGCGGTCAGGATCTGGAGGATGACGGCATGAACATGGCAGGTCAGCACATGGGCAAGCCTTCGGGTGGGAGGTTTCGAGGGTGAACAGGTTAAAGTACAATTCATGTCTAAGCATTTTTACGGTGAGAACCTGGCTGGAAAGTTCTCTGATATCGAGTCTTACTTGTTTGTCCCCATCAGATTTTGATGCCAACAACATTTTCAAGGCATTCTTTGGAGGACCAGGAGGTTTTAGTTTTGAAGGTAACTTATATACTGTGTGTATACAAAATCATGCTTTTCTACTGTCAACCATTTGGAATGAAATAGAGTAAGAGTATGTCAGTGATTGACTTGTTTGTTATTTGTTTCAGCGTCTGGACCAGGAAATTTCTTCTTCCAGTTTGGTTAATTGGAGGATTTGTCTACCTACACAGTTACTACATCAGGACTTTTCAACAATGTCAACCCCCCGAACCACCATCCGTATTTAATGACTGACTGATTGCAAGTCAGATTTCTGTCTATGCCATTGACTGAATGAATGCAACCCAATGACCACATGCAGCAAATGATTTAAAGCCCGTATAGCAAGGACACGGAGGCGGCTCAGACTGAGTTGATAGTGTTACTGGTTTTGGATTTGGTTTTCTTCTCTCAAAATAAAACAAACTTGAAAGTCAGTAATGGCTAGCAACACTGGTCCAAATATTCTCAGATGTTTGAGATAGGAGAGATCGTGCAGCTATTGTATCAAAGCTTTTAGGGATCCATGCAGGAAGACACATCCTGGGGAAACTCTTGAGATGCAACTGAGCATTGAGCAAGCTATTATCCGACTCGTCTCAACTTACTGCTGAAGGAATATTCTCTGCATGAAAGTTAGTAACTTGCTTAATGATTTCTGAAGAAAATCACTGAGCAAGCAACTCCCCCCCCCCCCCCCCCCCCCTCCCCCCTCGCCCAACCCAGCTCCACTTTTGAGGAATCTGTCAGACAGACAGTTGGCTGCTACAAATTCGCACTGAAAACTGCCTCCTTCTCATAAGCCAATAGGAGCAGTTGAACATTTTTTTTAAAAATTCACCACAGCTGGAGCCTAGATCTACATATACAGTACAGCCGAAGCACACTAGAAAGATGGCAGCAGAGACAGCTGTGCTGGCTTTGTTACCAGCAAAGCCCCCTTCCCTCTTGTTGTCACAGGTTTTATGTTTGATGTTGCCATTCACCGATTGATGCATTGCACATTTTACTGGAATGTAAAGTGTTGGTGTGTGATGATAGTTGATTGTTTATTTTCCATTTTTTTTTATTATGATATGTATATTTATTGTAAATTTTGACGTCTGATAGGTCATCGTAAGATGAGGATGCTCTTCTGTTAAGTTTAAAAGAGACGCCAATAATGAGACACAAATTCAGGAAGATGATTGTTTTGCTTGGTCAGCATAAAATATTGCACAGAAATAGATTATGCTCTTTGTGTTCCTTGACTGTGATGCAAGCTGTCTTATTTTACTCAATGCCACAGATATGCTTATAGATAGAACAATTATGACCGTGTTTGCTATTGTCTAAGAAAGTCAGGCCCTGTGTGATGATGGGAAACTGGCTGTTCAGTTACTTCCTGATGAGTGTTGTTACACTTGGTGCACTTCATGAAGAAAAGGAAGGTGTCCTTATCTTTGCTCTCATTGTTTTTGCCCTTACAGTGAAACCATCCTGTCTTTACCTTTGAAAAGTACCATCCATGTCAATAAAGTTGGCCTCCTCAGAGTTTCCCCTAAATTGTGTTTGTCATTTGTTTTAGTAGAATAAGATTAGTATTAACATTGATGTTTATTCATAATGTTATTATGAACAAATATATGGTCATTATAAAAATAAAAATGTAATTGTGCAGCTGTAAACTTGTCAGATATCTAAAGTTGTAGTAAGCGGAGTCGAGCCGAAGAGGGCGCTGTTTCCCCGCTTCCTGTTTGTTGTTGCGGTTGCTAGGATACCAGTTGACGGGAGACGCTAATGTGCTTGGATACCTTCCTATTATCGAGGAAACTGTCCGTAAGCGTTGTTTTGGAGAGTAAGTTATTATAAAAATGTCAGACACAGGCGCAGATCACGATGGCGAAAAGCCAAAGGGCATATTCTCCACTTTAATGGCCGATGGGGACTGGTTGTTCATTAAAGGGGAGTATAAGAAGGCCATAGAAAGCTTCACAAAGGTAGGTCAGCCCCTAAAGTACCGGCATGGCACGTTGTCAAACATTGAATGGCAGTTCATTATGCACCATGGTTGTCACTGCTACTTATAAAAGCACTTATGACTCACAGATGTTTCTTCTTTTAGGCGCTGGCTTTAAAGCCTGCTGACAAGAACTGTTTTGTGGGTCGATCCAAATGTTACTTGAAGATGGGGCAGTCTGACGACGCCTTAAGAGACGCTGAGGCTTCACTCAAAGAGGACAAGTCATTTTTCGAGGTAAAAGAGAGACGCATATGTTGCTGCTTTCCACTGTCAAGACAAAATTGCTGTCTTCTTTATGACAGCCCTGAAATTAGCACTCAATGGGATGATTTATGAAAACTGGAGCACATGGACATTTATCATGTTTTTTTTTTTAGGGATTGTACCAGAAGGCAGAGGCTTTATACTACATGGGAGAATTTGAATTTGCGCTGGTGTTTTACCATAGAGGACAAAAGCTACGTCCACAAATACAGGAGTTCAGACTGGGCATCCAGAAAGCACAGGAGGCCATAGAAAACTCTGTTGGCAGTAAGTGATTTAATAGTATTTTGTGATGTACACATTATTGTAGTCACAGCTAAGGAATTCCTCCTCACACCTAAAATCTAAACCGTTTTTTTCCTCTCTCTGATCTCACAGGCCCTTCCTCTGTGAAACTGGAGATTAAGGGAGACCTATCGTTCCTCCAAAAAGATGAGGAGGTGAGTCTTTGTTAGGCGCTCCTTTAATAACCCAGTATATAACAGGGTCGCTTGGAGGCAGATCTCCTCTAATGATAATTACACGCACAGCCACCAAGCAGTTGCAGCACAAAAGGGTGCTTTTGACTTTCCTCAAAAAACAGATTTTCTTATCCTTTTCAGGAAAAAGAAAAGACTGATATAACACAGAATTGCTTTTCCAACCAGTGGGCTACCATAGATTTTACAGCTATGTGTATGTAACTGCCTTCCTTTCTAATGCACAATGTTATATTTCTGAATGACTGACTGGTAAAGAGGGCAATGCCAATTACTGCCATTCAGCATCTGACGACAGAGAAAAAAAAGCAGACCCAGAAGACCCCTAAGAGTGAGAAGACAACCAAACAACTGCTGGGAGAGTTTTACAGTGATAAGAAATATCTAGAACACCTGCTGAAAGATGGAGGTACTGTGTTATTATTTAGTTTTGCTTCCTTCTCTTATTTTCACCTGACTGTGTCTTTTTGTTTTTCTACATCTTTCATTCGTCAATCAGAATTAGCTCACTGCAGCTTCAGATGTTATGAAACCCTCAGTTCCTCCTCCAGTCTTTAATCCTCAATATCTTTATTGTAACCCCACCTACAATTTAGTTTTTTAACTTTTGATAGACTAAACTGATACACAATGATCTGCAGATTTAGTGAAAGGTAAGACGAAGGATGGGGAAAGACTGCAGGACGTCATTCAGAGCTGCCTCACATACCTTGACACCTGCACTGACTTCTGGAACCAGGAGAAACCTATCTGCGCTCAGGAAAGGGACCCTAAAAAAAAGCCCCGCCATAGTGCACCCTCTGAACCTGCTCAGTTTTTCCTGAAGAGTCTGGAGGACATTGACGCAGGTAAGGCAGGCTTCTGACTACACTTGTAGCTTTTTCGTAGCTTTTTAGTTTAAAGAAAAATGCTTACTGTATGTTTGCCGTTTTAGAGTTGACATCGGGAAATGCAGAAGGTAGTCTCAAGAAGGCTGAAGAAGTCATGAAGATAGTGCAGAAATGGTCAGAGAGAGAGGTGCCCGGTAAAAAAGAGGTTTTGGGAAGCCTGCACAGTTGCATCGGAAATGCTTTGATCAACCTGGGAGATATGGACAAAGCACTTGAGCATCATCAAAAAGACCTGGAGTTAGCTAAACAGTGGTGAGAATCTGAAGAAATGACAGGAGAGGAGTGATTGTATATGACAACAAGATTGTTCATATGTTCAGTAATCTTTCTTATCTACAGCAAACTCCCTAATGCAATGTCCAGAGCTCTGGACAACATTGGCCGAGTCTATGCCCAAACTGGTCAGTTGACGCAGGCCATTGAGATGTAAGTAAATAATAAAATAACTGTTGCACTTTTGTACTATATGATATAGACATCTTTTGCAAAACATGCTTTTTAATAGGAATGTTGTCTAGTCACACTTGTGGCATTGTTTTACACTGACGTTACACATTGTTGACATTGAATTTATTCCATTTTCTTTACTCACTTCAGCTGGGAAAAGAAGATTCCCTTGATCCGCGGCGGTGTGGAGAAGACCTGGTTGTTTCATGAGATTGGTTGTTGTTACCTGGAGCTTAATCACCATGAAGAAGCCCGAGACTATGGCATCCGTTCAGTCGCTGCAGCTGATGAAATTGCTGATGAGAAATGGCAGATTAATGCCAATGTTTTGGTGGCACAATCAGAATGTAATTCTTTGTCTTTAACTTAAGAATAGAAATCTTTGATGACTGTGACACTATTTCAAATATAGTGCTGTAATACTGCTACTCTACTATTTCCTCTCAGTGAAACTTGGAAACTTTGAATCATGTGTCTCCCACTTTGAGAGAGCTTTGACCCATGCCAAGCTGCAAGAAGACGACTCTGCCATGAATGCCATTCAGAAGGTCTCTGTTGTCATCTGTTTCCCTTTGCCATCTTCTTATTAAGGTATTAAGACATTTTAGATGGCTGACATTTATACTTCTTCTTTTCAGGCTCTTGAGGAAGCAAAGCAACACCTACCACAATGAGGATGTCTCCAGTCATTACTTGTGGTGCCTCAGAGAACAGCTAGAGAAAAAGACAGAAGAGAATGATCATTAAATGAAAGTTGATACATGAGAACGAGTCCAATAAAAGTAATCTCCTTCAGATGGGCAACTGAGATATTTGACTTTTTGAAGAAGAAAGTGTGCAGAAGCTGTTTAAAAAGGAGAAGAGCCTTAAAAACAATTGTGCTCAAAATGACATGTGATGGTGGATCTGTTAAAGTCATATTGGGACCATTGCTCTCACAATTTTATAGACTGTAAAGGTAAACTGTTCTCTGAAGAGTACAAATATGTATATGGCACAGTGCTTAAAAGCTTGATTTCTAGCCTACTGCTCTACAAATGATTTGGGGAATTGGACCCAATAAGAATATTTTTCAGTGGTGTTTCTATTAAGAGTCACATTTACCAAAGAACTTTACA
Source organism: Scomberomorus guttatus (assembly GCA_038419695.1). Classification (NCBI taxonomy): domain Eukaryota; kingdom Metazoa; phylum Chordata; class Actinopteri; order Scombriformes; family Scombridae; genus Scomberomorus; species Scomberomorus guttatus. The sequence continues at coordinate 4,307,106 of CM076459.1, forward strand.
GAACAAATGTTGTTTCTGTGCTGCTCAATTTCAGTCCAAGTATAATTGTGATGCTGTATTTTGACACAATTCTATGAAAAACTGATATCTACTGATATCTACGTCATGTAATATATAAAATATGTGTAGATGAGCGACAGGAGAATAACAACTACTGAATATTTTCTGCTTTTTGATGGTACAATAGTTTCAATTAAAAAGGTTTGGTTATGTTCCTTAAATGAAGTCTTTATAAATCTTGACAAAATGTCACTGATAAATTTTCTTGTAAATTCAACGTCCTGTAAATCAAATTCAAAGTTTGCTTTATTGGCATGAATGTCAAAACAACAGTATTGCCAAAGTATGTGGCCTGTGTGTGTCATCCTCTTTTCGATTGCCAGTTTGTGGTCACTAAGCCTGTACTTGGTTAGGATCTGTCTCTGTTTTCTCTCTCTGACAGTAGAGAGATATTCTGCCAATTCATGATTTATTTTTAGGGCTAGATAACATTCTAATCTACTTTGGCTTTTAGTTCCTTCCTCCCAATGTTCCAGATAGGTTTCTTTACATTGTGTTATAATTTGGTTTACTCTGATTGGTATTTGGAAAGCAGTGTTGGTGCGTGACTGGTCAGAGTGTGTCTGAGAAGGGGGCAGTTAGTCTCAGCACCAACTGACATAGGGGACTCTTTTCTGGGCTCAGCTCTTGGGTTTAGAGGGCTTTGGATTAGAGGGTTTCCAGGGGGCTGGATTTAAGGTGATTAAAAAATCTGAGCGCTCTTGAGTGGGTATCTGCCTAATTCTGTTCTACTTGCATTTGTTGGTGTTTTTCTGTGTACCTGTAAAATGTATCTGCAGAATTCTGCATGTAAAGATTCTGTTGGATTTTTGTCCCAGCAGGTATAGTTATGATGACTGAACGGACCCCATACTTCACTGCCATACAGCACAATCGGCAGGATGATACTATCAAATATTTTAAATAAATGTATAAAATTTTCTCTTAAATGCATTTAGAGCTCTTTGAGCTTTTTCTTTTAGTGCATTCACTGCCAAGTTCATTTATATACACAATAAATGAAGTCGGACTTAAATTGCAACCCTGACGAGCACCTCTTCTCTGGGTGAAGAATTCAGTTTGTTTATCTCCAATTTTAACAGCACACCTATTTTCCAACCAATTTAACCAGATTGTACATTTTGCCCCCTATACTACAATGTAGAAGTCTGTAATAGAGCCCTTCATGCCAAATAGAGTCGAAAGCTTTCTTGAAATCAATAAAACAAGTGAATATCTAACCATTTTTTGTTTGGTGGACATGTTTTTAATTAAAGTGTGAAAGGTATGTACATGGTCAGTGTTGCAGTGTTTTGGGAGGAAGCCAGTTTGATTTTTACTCAAGATAAGAGTGTTCATCAAGGAAATCTATTCTTTTTTTTTTTTTTAGAATACTACAGACTAATTTACCCAGACAACTGCTGAGACATGCTACAGTAGTTAGTAGGGTCTGATTTGTCCCCACTCTTATGAAAGTGGGAAATGAGCCCTTTGCACCAGATGTCAGGAAAACATCCTGACTGTAATACGATACTGAACAACTTCAATACTGCACCCGGCGTCTCTGTTGTGCTGCATTTGAGCATTTCATTTATAATGCTGTCTGGACCACAAGCTTTTCTTGGCTGGAGAGATTTTGTCCGTGTGGCCAATTCTTCCCAAGATATTGGGAAATCAAGGGGGTTTTGGTTATCTTTAATTGTTTCTTGTAATGTTGGGAGTTTTTCTTTTATAATACATTGATTTGAATTAGTCAGATTCATTGGTATTTCTTTGTACAGATATTCAGAAATGTGCTCTCCAGATGTCACCATGTCGGATGGGTAATACTTGCGGTTGCTTTCTGTTGAAGTTGTTCCACATATCCCAGAATTGATTTGATTGATTTTGATTAATGGTGTTCTCAATATCTTCAAGTTTCATGTGGGTATAATTTTGTTTTTTGTTCCTAATTGCACGTTTATATTTGCTTAAAATTTCATTGTACCTAATGCGTAAGGCTGGGTTGTTTGGTTTTTTTCATTTTTTCATTTGCTATTTTTCTCAAGTCTTTTCTGTTGAACTTGCATTCTTGATTAAACCATTTGTCAGCGTTTTGCCTTTTAAGAGGCTTCCGTTTTTTGTTTTAAAAGGTCAGCTTTAATAGCCGCCTTATGAAAAATCATATTGAGGTCTTGTTTTCACCATCTCTGGTAGGGGCATATTTATTTTGGTCATATATTGATGCGTCATTCATCAGATCAGGTGAGTTTAAGGCCATGATGAATTTGTCTCCACTGTCTGGGGCCCATCTGTAAGTAGGATTTGGCTTACTGGGTAACAGAGTTTAAAGAACACATTTATTTGGTTGTGATCTGAAGGGGGGGGGGGGGGGGGGGGGGTTGCTGTCTGCCAGTGAATGCACTGACAGTAGAGGAGTCCACGTCAGTGATTGCATAGTCTACTACATTAGACCTAAGAGCTGAGGAGAACGTGAATCTCCCTAAAGTGACGCCTACTTTTTGGGATAGGAGTGGCATCACATATGACGTGATTGTGGTTTACACCAGCTCAAGAATAGCATGGGAACGAGACGAATCTGCGAGCTCATGTTTTATTTGTTCTGGCAGATGCGTCTGGCCCATTGATGGATTATAAGAGCATGGTCTGGCCCCCCTCCCGTTCATTTCCAGCCGACCTGGCCCGGGTCGGACCAATCACAACCGTTTATCTCATATGGGGTGGGGTTGATACAATGACTGTGTTTTTTTTTTTTCCAAGGATGGGGAAAGTCATGACCTGCTCTGCCTTTTGATTGGCTAGTACTCGTTGCCTTTGGTAGTTGGGTTGGTTAGGTTTAGGCATGAGGAGTGGGATTGGTTAGGGTGAGGGTAAGAATCTCAGGGTAAGCCAATCAGAGGCAGAGTAGGGCGGGCCATGACTTCGCCATTCTAAGAATCAAAATATCGCTGACTGTAGGGGGCTACGTCGCTCAGCGCTACGTCACACGTCTCGTTGTTCTGATTGGTTGTAGGTGTATCCAATTACGTCCAGAGGCATTTTGGTCTGCGCCCGTTGATAACGCCCCTTTGCGAATTTGTCTGATGATGCCAGGCTAGCTCAAGATATGTGTGTATACAGAATATTTTTATTTATATTAATAATAAACAGGCATACAATATGAGCCCATCCTTATTTTTTTAATGCTTTATTGAACAATACATTTACAAATAACAATGCAAGTCAACTATGGTATTAAAAACCCGGGCTTGTGTCTGAGTAACAGAAAATAAACATACAAACAAACAAGCCATAAATTAAAACTATTAAAAATAAGAACATAAATTAAAATATATACATTTTAAATAATACAACATAAACAATACAATAAATAAAGTTAAAAAGATGAATTAACATAAATCGGTCTTCAATTTAAATTAAAGGTGAGCCCATCCTTATGAATTTTATTACTATTATTATTATTATTATTATTATTATTATTATTATTATTATTAAAGTTCTATATATGATCAGTTTCAAAAAAGACGTGTAAATAATAATAATAATAATAATAATAATAATAATAATAATAATAATAATAATAATAATAATAATAATAATAATAAATAAATAAATAAAGTAGAAAAATAAAAAATATTGTGCAGGGGTAATATTAAAAAAAAGATTTTTTATTTTAGTTTTTTACCGTCTTCCGGTCCTCAAGGGCGTGTCCGTGGCCCCGCCTCTGTGCGCGTTCCCGGAAATGCCCCCCCCTCAACACCCCTCACCCCCCTTTTCTTGAAGAGTGAAGCGGGTGCACGCCAGTGCTCAGGATTGCCTTGTCATTGTATCCAGAGAGAAACGCGTGGTCAGCGGCACCACCGACAGCTTCACTGCAGCGTAACTGGTAAGCTGGCATTTTGCAAACAAAAGCCCCTTCAGACAGTATTCTGCATCTCGTTCAGCGTTGTTTTACACAAACCGCCCTTAGAGAAGTTGTTCCGGCAACACGCAGTGACTTTTATACGCCAGAGAAACAGCAAACGTGGCGCTGGTGATGATAATGTTATTGCCAAATGTTCTGACTGCCAGGCTAAATTGTTTTTGTCTGGCGTGCTAACGTTAGGTGCACGCCACTCCCCACCGGGCCACATTGTGTACGTAGTAAAATGTTATCTGTAAAATCCATCGATTCTCTCTGTTAAAAGCATTTGAGCTCACTTGGACGCGGCCCTGAACGTTTAAAACCGTAGCTTTTGTTAACTGAACGTATTATTTAGTGCAAACTTGCCTTTTAAAACAAAAAGATAACCACCTTCTCACCCACTGCGCCATTTACTGTACCTTGCTTGAACAACGTGATGTGATTTAATACATCTGAAAGTGGCTGTTTCGCTATTGTGCCATCTGTTTTGGTTTCGGTCGTTGTGTATTACAAGCTTGGATAAATACGGTTTAATATCAGCCAACTGGTCTTTGTTACTACATGGGAGCTTCCCCTTCTGTCTCATGACACGATGTGGTTTCACGCATCTGTTTAATCCAGTGTTTAGTGACAAATCTGAAACTGACATTTGGGCAGAATAACCTGCCACACGGTGGAGGTCGCTGCACTATGAAGTAATCACACTTTTCCGCGATGCCCCATTTTCTTAACTACCCTTTGTCTATGTTTGCTGGCATGGGCTGGCGCTGCTCATGTCTCCATGCAAGGTTTAAATACAGCATCTAGTGTTCAAACAGTCAATTGGAAAAACTCAAATGTATGAGCTGTATGTGCCAAGGCTGTGTCATTGTGCCCAGCTCCTGCACGTCCAGAATTTTATAATGCATCATAAAAACATAAACAATCTACAACCCCACCCTCTTTTTTTTTTTTTTTTTTTTTTTTTTAATCATGATTTTCATATTGGGTAACTTCCTCTTTCAGACGTGGATGAAAAATGCAGTCAGAAGTGAACATAGTTGCAAATTCTGCATGTAAAAAATGTGTCATTCACTTTTTACACATTGACTGTTTGCCTGCGCATCCAGATATTTTAAATTGTACCTGTTTTTAAGAGCCTACTTTATCAAAAAAAAAAATGTTAACCTTTTTATATATGCAGGGGAGTTTCTCAAGCGCAATGCTCACTCTTTCAGGAACGCCCTGCTCACAGTTACACATTCATACCTGGAAGCTGCCCAGTACGACCACAGTCTGATCTGCCGGCCACTGAGCAGCTCAGCACTGGAGCAGTTGGGACTAAGAGTCTTGCTCAAGAGCACCTCAATGGTGGCAATGAGGGAGGGGCAAGCGCTGCGTTTCACTTCACGTTCACTTTCCCCACCCTGATTTATCCTGCCTGGGAGGGGGATTGAACCAGCGACCCTCTGGTCACGAGCTTGCTTTTCTAACCATTGTAGGCCACCACCACCCCCTAAATTATGATTATTTATGATTAATAATTGGGCAATTACATATTCTTTTTAAAGCCACTTTGCAGATATTACATGCCAAATGGGTTACGTTTCTTTATAACCATAGTGTTTATTCTCTTGAGACACTACCAAGCCCATTATGTAACTAGGTTAATCCATTTCAGATTTCATTTAGATATGTTGCAGTACAGAATTAAAAAAGAAAAAACATGGATTGAGCTGCAGCCTTGGTTTAGCTTTTTATGCCTTAATTTTATGAGTGTTGGAGTAATCAAATAGGAAAAAAAAACACAAAACTTAAGTTGTAGTGGGTGGGAACTAGGTGCAGAAGCCTGTATGTGTTTAGTCACATTTGGACTTTTCTCTCTTTCTTTTAATGATATATTTAAGGTGCATGGTGGCGTGTAAAGTCGGACTTTAAACCAGACATGGATACTGAAAAGAGCGGCGAGGTTTTAGATGCGTCAGAGACTCCACAGCAAGAGGAGGCTGTAATGGAAAAAGAGGTTGTGTCAAAGCTGGAGACGCCAGAGGAATCCACAGAGCCTGAGAAGCCACCAGCTGCCGATGAAGAGACTGAGCAGCTGGCAGTGAATGGTCATGATACTGAAGTAACAAACTTAAAAGAAACAGAAGAGTCGATTGTGACTGCAAATGTTACGCTGTCTGATGAAAAAACAGAAGTGGAGATTGAGGATAGCTTGCCCAAAGAAAAATCTGAAACGGAGCCGGTGCCTGTTGCGGTGGCACCACCAGAACCAGATGAGTCATCTGAAAAGATCTCTGACCCAGTTGCAGCTTTAGACACAGAACCAGAAAACATTCAGCCTGAACAGCAGCCTGTGCCAGAGAAAAACCCAGAACCTTTGCCTATGCAAACGCCTCTGGCAGAGAGCACCCCTGTACCAGAGCCAGATGAATTGCCGGAATCAGTTCCAGAGGCGGAGCTGCCAGAGCAAACATTACCTGAACCCGCCACGCTGCAGAAGCCAGTAGATACACAGCCACCCAAACAAGAAGAGAAGGCACCAGAGCAAGTGGACACTGAGGCAGAATCGAAGACTACAATGGAAACTGGGGCAGAAGAAGTTGTTAAAGCAGGGGTGGCAGAAATTGATGTTGTAGCTGAGCCTACAAAGGAAGGGGAAGAAAAACAAGCAGCGGCAGCAGCAGCAGAGACTGTGTTGGTGGCAGAAGTTTCCTCAGAAAAGCCAACAGAGGCTGTGACATTAAAGACAGGAGAGGAGGACGCATCGGCCGAAATTGGGAATGTGAAACCTGCAGAGGACGAGAAGAAAGCGGAACCGGAAAAATCAGCTGAGTCTGATACCCCGAAGGGAGCTGAGGCAGCAGCAGCAGAAGATGTTAAATCTGAGCAGAAGGATGCTGAGCCTGAAAAGGAAGAGGATACAGTCCCTGCGTCTGGCTCCCTGTCTTTTGCCATCCTGGAGCGAGAGCAGACCAAAGATGCCCTGCTGAGCTCTCGTACCCTTATTGTCCTCAGAGGCCTTCCAGGAAGCGGTAAAAGCTTCTTGGCACGCGCCATAGCTGATACCTACAAAGACCTCTGCTCTGTCGTCTGTGCTGATGACCACGCCATAAAACCAGAGAATCCAGAGTCCTCTGTGGAAGGATACAAGGCTTTGGATGAGGCTGTTGTGGCCTGCTGCAGTGCAGGACCGGCTTCCTCTGTGCTGATTGTGGTGGACGACACCAACCACACCCAGGATCGGCTGGCCCGCCTGGGGGAGATTGCCAGGGAGCACCATCTTGTCGTTGTCTTCTTGGAGCCACGTACAGAATGGAGCCGAGATCTAGCACAGCTGAAAAAGAAGACCAGGCGTGGACTGGAGGAGGCCCAGATGGAAGCCATGAATACTCAAGTCGAGGAAATGTCCCTTCCCCTTTACTTTGGCTGGTTTCTTCTCTCCTCGATCCAGGATAAGATTAGGTGCACGTCAATGGACTTTCTGAAAACGCTGGACACCTTGGAGGCCTTCAAGAAACACTCTGTTGACTGTGAGTTTTAAAGTTGTGTCACGTGTATTACCAAGGTTTATGCATATGTCTTGAGCAAAGTCTTATGAGCAGATTAATGTCTTTAAATATTTGGATGCAACTAATCTTGCTTTGTGTTTACAGTCACTGGGAAAGCTGAGAAGGAGGTGGATCTGGAGCAGTACTTTAAAGCCAAAGGAACCCTTCATTGCACCACAAAATTCTGTGACTATGGAAAGGCAGAGGGTGCCAAAGAGTATGCACAGAATCCAGTAAGAGACCCATCATTTAGATAAGTTTGGTTATAGAAATTGTGCTGCAAGTGGATGTAAATTCGATTGCCACATATTTTTGTAGGCACATTAATTTATTACTTTGGAACTTCTTTCTTGCATTGAGTGAATGTCCCAGTGTAATGTTGTTTTATTTGACAGTTGATTCTGTGATATTTCCTCATTATTTCCTTTCTTCTGCTCTCTAGGCTGTTAAAGATTTATATGGCTCTACATTTGAGCTGTCACTGAGCACTCTCTTTGTCACTCCTCGCACGTTTGGTGCCAGAGTGTCCCTCACTGAGGAGCAGCTTTTGCTGTGGCCAGCTGATGCCGAAAAGGAGGCAGAGTCTGCTGTCCCTGCAGCTGCCTCCCTGCCTCTGGGTAGCCGCGCCCACGTTACTCTGGGCTGCGCAGAGGGTATTCAGCCAGTTCAAACAGGTCTGGATCTGCTCGCAATCCTGGCCCTGCAGCAGGAGGGCCAGCAGGGGGAGCTGGTCGAGGAGATGGAGCTCGGCTCGCTGACCTATTACGGCGAAGGAAGGTGGCTGCTCAGTCTCAGAGAGCCCATCTGCGCCCCAGCCTGCTTCTCCAGCTTCTACAGGCGCAAGGAGTCCGACACGACCAAAAAAGAACCTGAGAAGAAAAAGAAGCAAAAGTGCACCATATTGTAAATGGCAAACATGGGGGGGGGGGTGTGTGGCTTGGGATGACTGGTGAATTAAGATGTAGGCTTACTCTGTGTAAGGTTTGTGTGTCTGTGCAGTGTTTAGGGTTTCAGTTATAGCCACCCTAAATCCACGAGCTGTGTGCCTTTTTACTGTTGATTTGCACCACAACCCAAAATGCCTTCAATCCAGTTAGGCTTGTCGTTGTTAACCTTGTTCAGTATCCTCTTACACATATCAGTGCCAGAGTTGCAGTACCTGGTTATTTGCTGAGGCGTTGTTAGCTGCAGTTTTAGAGTAAGGTAGTATAGCCTCCTCCCACAGCTCCAGTTATCCAAAACTTAGATTTCATCTTCTATACATTTCAGTGTTTCTCCGTATTCAGATGTGAATGATAAACTATGTACTTCCATAGCATGCATCCCCAGGTTAATGGTATGAACATATTAACACATTTCTGACCTGCATTAAGTAGCTCTGCCTCTGACAGAATTTGTCTGGTGGTTTACTTTGGCTTAGTTGTAAGTTTAAAAAAAAAAGGAAAAAAAAAAGATAGCTGTCATTTCCCTGCAAGTGTGTGTGCACAGCTTAGGAAATAAATGTTACAATAGCATATGGGCCAAAGTTATCTATTTGATTAAGTGTATTAGAATGAATGTCATTTATAGAGATCCCTCCTTGTAAAATCTTTGCACTGTGCATAGTTTGAAAGGGAGAATGCTGGTGAATTTGGTGTTTGTTTCAACAGCTTGCACTTAGTACTTATCAAATGCTGTGAATCCAAGTCCATGTTTTGGAATCTTTTCTACTGCGCAAGACTGCACCATTGATCCCTTTTTATTCTCTTCAAACAGCACTTCATGTATTGCATTTTTGATTTGTATCCTCTGTGACTGTAGTTTTTTGAAGGGCAAGTCCTACTTTGTGTAGCTCTTATGAATCACTATTTTTGCACTTGTTTTGTACACTTAATAAAAAAGAACATGCTTTGCTCCAGGAATGCAACTTGCTGTCTGATCAGTACTGTTATTGCGGTTTGGTGACTAGTATGCAGCCTGATAATTAAATCTGTTTAACTGCACATGGTAATTTTGACAGCATGCACTTGTAGTTAACTGTGTAAACCAGCAGAGGACACTCGTCACTTGTACAGTGCTGGGAAAAAAAGAGTTCAGGCCTTTGTGGTAAGAGTTTTTTTCTAACCTCACTATCCAGCCATGACTATCTAAATATTGTATTTTCAAGCATTGTATTACAGACAGGATTACAACATTTGTCTGAGACTGATTTCCATTTAGTTTGGCCTTGCATAACAATCTGGCACAGTTAAAAATGGCGCAAAATTTAGGCAGTACAGCTGCCAAAAACTGATAACTGATTAAGCAAGTGCTCAGCTGTAATATCAACACTCCATTGAGCCATCGGCTACCACAAAGGTGCATCCCACTTCCACTGGATTTCTCTTATTCTGTTTTGCATTCACAACTTCTAACATACTGCAACGTTGCATTTGTGCTCATTATTTATAATGCTTAATATAAGTCTTTTAAGGTTAGTTTTGCATGATGAGGTGGACAGCCACACAATCTGCTGCTCCCACTGTATGAAAAGATACAAACACTTAGACTTACAAGTTACTTAAACTTATTTTACACTTACACAAGGCCACATTATTTATGAACTGATTCTATGTCAAACAAAAAATGATTTAAACTAAAAACTAACTGGTACTGTTTTAGGCCAAGGACAGGTTAAAGACCATGAACTACATGTCACTTCCACAATTTATTAACCCTTAAAGTCCACGATTGTCAGTGCAAGAGTCTGTGTGTTGGCTGTATGCAAGATCAGATGATTTCCTCATTGGCTGCTCTGTAGATAAAGAACAATGTCAACCAATCAACGCCAGTGGCCGATAATTGCCCTGTTTTCTCCGTGAGTGGTACGTGTGAGCTTTGTGAAGACACTTATGATACCTTCAGGTGCACCCTGAAATCTCGCCTTTTCTTTTTGTTAAGTCATCTTATGTGGAATTGTTGGAAAATCCAAGTGCTTTACATCAAAAACCCACTGCAAAAATGCCACTTTTATTAACAAAGCTTATTTCTCGGTGGCGTTTTTGGTGGTGCGTTGGGCTACTTTAGGCTACAATGAAGAGGAGAAAATGTGCATTTATTTGATTTATTTAATTTTGAAGTTGTCACTGAAGTGTGTCAACTACACAAGATAATAAGAATAATTTACTTTTTAAATTTTTATTCTTATAATTGCGTCTTCTGATAAAGGAGAAGATGTGATAATAATAATAATGATAATAATAACAATAAATTGCGTATTTTAAACACATCAACTAACGCACCACACAGTTTAAATCTCTAATGTTAAAGAATGTATATATATATATATATGTATATACACAACAGACTCCCCCACTGTCTGTTCGTGTCCCGTCGCGTTGTGCGGATAATTCCTACAATTCCTGAAGGCAGCAATAGAGCATGGTGTGGAATGAGCCAATCAGAGCCCAGGAAACATCAGCCAAGCCTATCGGCAGATGGGCGATGGAGACAAAATTCACAGGAAGCGCTACTCTACGGCACCACTGGTCCCCCACAGGCGGAGAGAGTGGAGCTACGCTGCCGAGAAAACTCTCACATCCAACGAGAAAACCCTGCCAGAGCTCTCCAAGGAAGACAAAAACATTCAAAAACAAGGTGAGTATTTCTTAACTTTAAAATAATCTATACTTTTTTTTAAAAAAAACCTGCTGCTTCCTTTAACTCTGTGTGTCTCTCGGTGTCTGTTTCTCTCTGACAAAAAGAGATGAGAAGATATTAAACAAGTTGAACTGCTCGGTTCACCACAATAAACCTGTTCTCATGCTGCATGGTTATTAAGAAGTGTGAGCAAACAAAGTTGTCATTTAATGAGGTTGTGGATGTTTGCCATTAAAAAAAAAAAAAAAAAATTGCTGTCTGACCGGTTTGTAAATGAATGAATCTTTGTTCTCTAAGAAAGTGAGTCACTCTGGTGTAAGTAAATAGGACATTTAGGCAAAGTTAAAAGTGAATATTAGGCTTTATCTTCAATTTTTTTAGACTTTTTTTTTACCTTGCTGTCTAATTTAGTGAACACTTGGGCTGATTTGTGGTGCCCCCCCCCACTTCAGTCATCCATCATCCCCTGTTTTCAAATGTCATTGTGCATCATCTGGACCGGTGTTATTGCTGTAGTGGAGCAGTGATATTTAATAACTCTGACAGGCCACAAAGTGGATGATATATGGAACTTGGATGGGTTTTGGATAAACCATCTTCGCCTGGCCTGAAACCAGCTCTGTGGTGACTCAGGGACAGCGCTGATCAATAGTGAAAAAGATCCACGGCAGCCCCATTAATCCCCTTAAGAAATTGCTGCCAGGTCCGCAGTACAGAGCAGGGAGTCCTGTTTGAGCCGACATCAGGGCTTTCAGCTTAATGAAGCTCGCAGAGGAAAACAGGCAGAGCAGGTACTACATCTCTGCAAGGCTACATGACATAGTGGGTGACTTCACAGATGGTAATTAGCGAAGGCCCTGGTATATCAGCCTTAATCAGTCACTACTGTCAATACTGTTGTTATTTGATTTGGAGTAAGAAGCAGTGATAACATTTGTCTCTAAGGGCTGCAGCAGGATCCATCATCTGTTGCGGTCTGATGGTTGTTTTAGTGTGTAACAGCAAGTGTTTCTTCAAATATGCAGAAATGCATCAGGGCGCTTACATGTAACTCTTTCAACTTTTTCCAGACTCGTGTATTTGTTTGATCTGATAAAAGCAGATCAGATTAAATAGAGAAAATTGGAATAATCGTACGCCGGCTGTTACCACCTTCATGTATTTTAAAGTCAATGAATCCGAAGACGTAACAGGTGAGGAAGATGTGTTTGAATCTACCTGTAAATTCAGACCTAAGCAAGAGCCATGTTTCTCCAGGAAGTACATTATTTGCTCACTGATCAAGGAGACAATAAGCTGCCAGATGTCTGTACGCAGCTCGATGTGGTGTTTCTTGTGCAAAAAAAGGGAACGACACACATCAGCGGTGGCTTTAATCAGTGCTACTGTCTACGCCGGAGCGTTGCAAGTGATTGTTTTTCCTGTTTGTCCTGAAAGACAAAGGAACCTCAACGGTTTAAAAGAAAAAAAAAGCAGAAACTAGCTGTAATGACTTTTTTTTATCATGTTTGTTTGATTTCTAAATTGATTCACATGGCTGTTCATACTGTATCAGTTAATTCAGTTACACGTAGGTCATTTGGTTTATAAAATGTAAGAATAATCAATTATTGTTTCCCCACGCCCAAGATGCAATCTAAAATGTCCTGAGCAACAGTCCACCACCCAAAAATATCCAGTTTACTATCATAGGGCACTCAGGATACCAGAAAATATTCACATTTAAGAAGCTGGAACCAGAGAATTTCAGCTTTTCTTTTTTTTTTTTTTCCTTAAATGACTCAAAACAACAAAGCCGGCAATTCCTTTTTTGTCGATTGACTAATCGTTGCAGCTCTATTTACATGACTCAGAGAGAAGCCGGTGCAGGGTGAATATCAGCTGTGCGTGTTGATCCTGTTGGACATGACCTCAGAGTAAAGAGTAAAGATCACAACAACCTCTCCCTTTAGCAATAAAATTTATAGACGCTGTTACCAGTTATTGAATTTCTTATTTTACTTCCGTCACATTCTGCCAGTTAAGAAAAGACAGATAATTATCACTGCATGTGTGTCTATGCTGGTAATAATAGGTCCAGTTACTTCACTCTGCACACGCTCTGCTGCAGCTCCAGTAAGAATCTGATTGTTTGAGAGGTAAATAAGTGCCCATTATGTCATTAGTGTGCAGGTCAAATAAACCGAGGCTGATTGGGATAGATTTAGCCTCGCTGGCTATCTGCTGTCTTGCTGGGTTCAGCATGAGACGAACAGAAAATGTGACTGTGCAAAAGGGTGAAAAGGCCTGATTCTGCAGTTAGTGTGTAATCAGGTTTTCTAGCCATTTCTCACAGTTAAACTTGCATTATGTCAGGCAGTTTTCTTCAGTTTCTGATTCGGCCTGTGGTAAATACAAATTACAAAGCTGTCAGACCTTTTCTTGACAGTTCTGACAGCAGAGGAAGCTGAAAGGTTTGTTTTTGTTCTTTCCTCATTCATCAAGGAGATCTCTTTATTAATTCAGAGAGCAGTAAAACCATTTTGCCCTTTAAACTCGTCTCTGTCCATCAACTGCTTGTCTGCTTTCATCTTTCTTTCCGCATCTCTAAATCTGCTCTCCACCTCACTCACTTGTCTGCATATCTCTCCATCCATCTCTTAGGCCAGTCTACCCTAAGCAGTCATGTCGGCTAAAGCCATCTCCGAGCAGACGGGAAAGGAGTTCCTGTACAAGTATATCTGCACCTCGGCGGCTGTCCAGAACAGATTCCACTATGCCAGCGTGACTGCCCAGACCGACTTTGACCGACTGGCGCAAGAGCACCCGTGGCTGCTCACAGAGGTGAGGCAGTAGAGGACCAGCTCTGGGAAGCAGTTGTGACAAAAATATATGCGGATGATTAAGTAAGATTTTCTTTAGCTGCGTGAAGAGCCACAAATTTACTGTATAAGCCATAAATGTCTAAAGCGCAGCCTCTCTTAAGCTGGTGGAAAATGATCTCCTCTTTATGGAGACAATTACTTAGGCTGGCAGAAGAGTGGTCTCCTGGCGCTCGTTAGCTGACATCACAGACAGCAGAGAGATCCAGCAGCTCTGTTACATTATTAGTCTAAATGAAGCAAAGTAAATGTAGAGGATAAAAAATACTCTGCTCTCTTCTGCTCTTAATTGACAAACTAGAGAAATTCTCACTTTCCCGTCCTGTCCTCAAGGAGGTCAGGGGTTAACTAGGGTGGGAATTAGGAGTCCTTACAGTCCTCCATTTCTTACTCACTACATCTTACTGCCCTTCATAGGAAAGCAGTCACAGGTAGACAGGCTGTAATAGAACCAAATTGAATTACGCCGTGACTCATTTTGCAGGATAGAAACCTCATTCCCCCTCTCATAGCTGAAGGTTTTTTATCTGGAAGGTATGAGGAGGATGCAGAGGGCAGATACACAGAGATATGTGCTGCGGTAGAATTGATTAGAAAATTGCATTAACTTTCACCCTCGGCCCTTTCATCCTCTGCTCATTGGCGAGCGCCCAGATACTAATGGCTCCACTGTCATAAGTCATTCACTTTATCTGACTCCTAAGTGAGATGAAGCCGGGGCTCCGTCGGTGGTGGGGGATGGATGTAATTTTGCGTTTGCGTCAGATGGGAACGATGACGCATGAGAGAATTCGTTCTTAAATAATGTTCAGCTCAACTTTCTTGTGATGTGTGTCTTGTTTGGGAATCTGGGATTTGCTGATGGACCCAGATATTTTTTTTTTCAGATTTGCACCTTTTTAAAGTTTTCATCTTCTTCCTCCAGAGGCTGGTGGTGAAGCCGGACCAGCTGATCAAGAGGCGAGGGAAGCTGGGCCTGGTCGGCATCAACCTGGACCTGAATGGCGTCAGAGAGTGGCTGAAACCCCGCCTCATGAGAGAGACGACAGTACGTCATCCACCCTCTCCCTCTCTGCTGTCTCTCAGCCAATTACATTCACCCACCCTTCTGTTTGAGAGTGTGCACGCCTTCAATCAATACTTTTCCGGGGTTTTATTCAGACCCTCCTCCTCCTGTTGCCCTTTCCTTCACCCTCCATCCCTGTTTTTCATTGGTGCATGTTGTATGTATGTGCTGTGTGGCTTTTTTTTTTTTTTTTTTTTGCCTGATGTTTATTTGTATTAACAGCTGCCCCGATTGCTTGAGTATCAGTCCGCTGGTAGTAAATCAGTCCAGTCAGCTGAAGCGAGCGCTGCCACTGAATAAACAGTCAGTCCATCTATCCAGTCAGCATAACCACAGCACAAAAGATCCATCACTTTGCCACTGAGACGCCGCCGCCTTGCCTCATAAACCACGAAGTTATGGAGAGACTAGGATGGTTCATAAAGCATCGAAGAGGAGTGTCAGTGTGTGTTGCAGCGCTGAGATGGCGTAGATGTATCTCTTCACAGATGAAATGAAACTGTCTGCAGCTGCTGGTGGCAGTAAATAAAAATAAAGCTGCAGCTACACTGCTTCATCTTGTTGGGTTATATTTCTTTTCCTCTAAAATGTAATTTAGTGTTTTAGAGTTTAAGTAAATATAATATGAACGTATGTATTTTTAAATCTGGTGCCTTACAAATGTGTAAAGTAGAATAAATCGGCCACCTAAATTCTTAGGATCGTTAAGAAAATGTGTATTTCACCGCTCATTTCTATCATATTGCCACTTATGTGTCTGCATTTTGTCAATTTCTTTTCTCCCTTTTTGTGAGCTTGTCATAGAGAAATCATCAGAGGTAGCACTGTTTGCAGGAACAAGTCAGAGACCGCAGATAACATTAAACATATCTTGTTACTTCCTGTCACTTTAAATATGTCTTGTCACTTCCTCGTATTCGCAGCTTTCTCGCTTCTAATCCGCTACGGCGGTTGTCCACATCGCTTCACTTTTATTAAAAGACTATTTCATATTTTGTCTAATCATGTTACCACAATTGGATTAAATTGACTCATCCACATACAAATTGCATTCACAACATGAATGCCTTCTTTTTTTTCTTTTTTTTTTCCTCTGTGAGGCAGTGATGGAAGTGTCAGTTTATTTATCTGAATTGGTCTGAGCCCCTTGTGGGTTTTTCAATCAGATAGTCTTTTTTTCCCACCTCTTCAAAATGGCAACTCCCTTTCTCTCCCTTTTTATTAATTTTTTTTTTCTGTTCTCTCCGGCTGGCTGCTCTCAGACAGTCCCTGGTTACTTTGTGCCTGTTGGCCTTTAACACAGGGATGGTGACAGCTTCACCAAATGAGCTGTGGCTGTGTTAGCGGGGCTTTGCCTACAGTAATATATGACATTTTGTTTTTCCTTCTTGTGAACCTGTTTCCTTTTTTCTCCTGAAATGTCAGTTCACTTGTGCCAAATTGCGGTCGTGTTATTTTTATTTTGTATTTTCATTCAAGAGATAAATGTTAGTGTTTTTTTTTTTTTTTTTTTTCTCTTTCATGGGATTCTATGCTAATATGTTGTTATGCTCTTAATAGTATCTTTTATTCATTAAGCATTTGATTTGTCATCTCCTTAAGACAATTATTTTGTGATCCTCAGGTGGGAAAAGCCAAGGGCATTCTCAAGAACTTCCTTATCGAGCCGTTTGTCCCCCATAAACAGGTGAATCACTCATTACACACAGTAAATGATTCAAACTACATGTCTGTTTTATTCATTTATACACTGATATGTTTTATTGCTCCGTTATCCAGGACGAGGAGTTCTACGTGTGCATCTATGCCACCAGGGAGGGGGACTACGTGCTGTTTCACCACGAGGGAGGGGTGGATGTGGGAGACGTGGATGCCAAGGCGAAGAAGCTGCTAGTTGGGGTGGATGAAAAGATCAGCGAAGACTCCGTGAAGAAAGAGCTGCTGACCCACGTCCCAAACGACAAGAGAGAGTGAGTTGAATGTCAATGATGGAGTGTGTGAGTGGACACAGTATTGGGAACATAATACCTGTAGAGTCTAATGCAGTGCTGTAGCTTACAGTGTTCACTGTTTGCAGAGACTGTCAGACAGGTGTTTATTCAACAACGCTACACAAAATAAATAGAAGAAGTTAAATACATCATCCTCAAGACTAAAAAAAGTACAGATTTTCCATTACATAATTAAACTCCTGACGGACAGTGGAAAACAAAAGTGGCACATAAATGACATTGCAGTAAAAGTGGGGGGAGCAGCAGCAGCAGCAGGAGGAGGAGGAGGAGGAGGAGGAGGAGATGGGCGGCAGGTTTCCATTAGACAAATGACAAACTCCCTCCTCCGCTTCTCCTTTCTTCGATCAGACTTCACCCCCCCCCCCCCCCCGGCCGCCCAGCCTTCCTGAAGACCACAGCCACATTCAGAGCACGTCCATTTATTTTGATGGGTATGATGCAACGGCTCACCCGCTCTAACCCCTCCTATCCATCTTTCTAGCGAAGCTCTTGTGACGGCACATTCTGGCCTGAGCTCACTGTCTTGGCTGACATTGAGTAAGCCGCCCCAGAAATCACTCTGCCAACCCCCCCCTCCCCCCCCCCCCCGGCTCAACTCCTCACCCTGTGCGCCTCTCTCCTCACACTGTGGATTGAAAATAAAAGCAGCACTTGGCCAGTTTTCCTGCCCTTCCATCAGAAGCAGACATGGGAAGCTGAGTCACTCAGAGGTTTGTCCCACAGGCCAGCCAGAGTCCTGACAAAAGGTTGACGTGGGTACAAAGGGCTCCGAGCTGCCTGCACAACTGACAGGCAGGGGAGGAGAGCAAAATACTGCCTCCCTCCTCCTCCTCCTCCCTCAGCAACTCCCCACTCTTCACTGCTCTGTTTTGACATGTGAAGGAGGAAGCAAATTAGATTTGGCCTTCTCTACAGCAGGGCTCTCTGAAGCTAATTTACAGGAGGTTTCCTGTCCAGCTCTGCATTAACAATCCTTCATTGATATTGCCTGTAGTTTGTCATGGTCTGAATAATGTGGGAATTATTATGGCTGTGCTGTTTTTTTTTTGTTTTTTTTTGTTGTTTTTTTTAACCACAATAAGTCATAGAGGGAAATTGTGTTGCATAGCCTGTATATGAAACTGCATATTTGACATGTTCTGTCACGTAAGTTGATAGACATCCACCTTTTGACTTCAACTTTATTATTCCGAGGCAGCAGCCAGCCATTAATCACATACATACATGCATAGAAAATGTAATATTTCCTTTTCCTTTCTTTTTAAAGTCAGTTATTCTAGACATTGCACACTGATGTGGGGTTTATAGCTGCTGGTAATGTAATACCAGTAACCAGACATCCCCAGTTAATTCTGATGCTGAAGCAACAGATCCTAAGATGTCAGTTTGAATTGTTAAATGTCATCTCTCTGCAGGGTCCTGGCCAGCTTCATTGTTGGACTCTTTAACCTGTATGAAGACCTGTTCTTCACATACCTGGAGATCAACCCACTGGGTAGGTTTTTTTTTTTTTTTTTTTCTCAAATCCTTCATTACAAGATGTTCTAGGTCTGAACAAGCAGTCGTGACGGGCAATTTCCGCCATTGCAGCACATTTATAAATATGTTATCAGATTATAAGATCGGAAAGGAAACATCAAAAGGAAACTGGGGAGGAAAACATCGATGCATTATAAACCAGCGTCTTGAACCCAGAAGCAGAAGTTGATTCTGCCACACTGAGGGAGGAAATAAGTGAATAATGCATGCACTTGCTGTTTGATGAAGGCAGTGTGTGTGTTTATAATGGAGTAATTAGACGCCAGTACATGCCCTCTGGCAGCTGTTCCTGTGGAGTTGGCTGGGGCTGCTGAGACTTACTCTCCCTGCTTTGATGTCCTACAGTAGCACCTCCTCCCCGTCTTCACTTCCCCATGCCGACCACCTCCTGCAGGGACAGCACGAAAGTTGTGGGTCACCTGTGCTCGAGCGTGGTCCCCTCTCATTTTCCCATGACCTATTTAAAGCTCAGGCCCTCCGCTAACATTGTGAATCTCAGCAGGTGGGTGTGTGTTGTTGAGGTATAGATCCTAACACACGTTTTTTTTTTTTTTTCCCCCTTCTCTCAGTGGTAACAAAAGATGGAGTTTACGTGCTGGACATGGCAGCCAAGATTGACGCCACGGCTGACTACATCTGCAAGGCCAAGTGGGGCAACGTGGAGTTCCCTCCACCCTTCGGCAGGGAGGCCTATCCTGAGGTGAGGGAGGAGGGAGGAGTGGGGAGACAAAGCTAGCAAAGCATCAGATTTCAGTGTGTCGGCATCAAATAGCAGGTGTTGTCCTCCAAAGAGGGAAATGTAGGATGTAAAATGATCAAATGACAAACCTTAGAGGCAACTTAGAACTAACTGTTAATTATTTAAAATTAGAATATCACTACATTTACAGTAGAAAATCTCAATTTTACAGCTCAACTGTAAATATCTATGTTGATAAATTGTGTATCTCTCAGACCTGCTTTAAAATAACAGAATTTGGATTTGATTCTTTATGATATACTGTTAAAATTAAGTTATTTATTCCACAAATTGGTCGTTGGGCAACTTAGATTTACAAATGACGACAAAGGAAGAGGGCCTACGGGTGCTGCTTAAAACTAAAGAAACAAATATGACCAAAAGAGGACTCCTAACTCAGAGATTTAAAAACCTGTCTCTAAAAATCTAAATTGCCCTGCTCTTACCATAAGTGTGGAGCTGGTAAGAGTCTGACTGTTGACCAATGTGTGCGTTAAATCACCTGCATGACAGAGCTCAATAATAAATGTAATCTACGTAAAAATAAAGAAACTTGGCTTTTCAGTGTTTGTATACTTGGGACTTTTTCTATTTTTGGCTGGTGCCTGTAGGGACTCGTCTGAGACAGAATGTCTGTATACCAGACGGGCCGGTCTAATTGGGCTGCTGTGAGTCTAGAGGGGAGAAGAGGGACAACGGGTGCCTTTGATTGGAAGCTTTTTACACTCAGCCACCAGCTGTGGCCCTGGCTTTCACAAACAACCACTGATGCGCATCACATCCACTATCACTCTTAATGCTTCTACAATATTTCCAATTACTAGCGCTTTAAAATGAAAGGCACACATGATGAATTGCAGCCACATGTAGTGGTGCTTGTATAGGTCCTACTCTGATTAATGCTCTAATCACACACACACACACACTCCACCCCCTGCCTCTTCAGCATCCATTTAACTGTCCCCTCACCTCTTCATTGACCTTTTTCTTCGTCTTTCTCAGGAGGCCTACATCGCCGACCTGGATGCCAAGAGCGGCGCCAGCCTCAAACTGACCCTGCTCAACCCCAGGGGCAGGATCTGGACCATGGTGGCAGGGGGAGGTGCATCAGTGGTGTACAGGTACGCAGTCACAGTGCCAGAGCAGGACCAAACTACATTAAAAAAAAAAGCCTGAATAAATAAGACACCAGCAACCATATATCTGAAATAATCAAATTGAATGTTTCTTCTGGTTGCTTAAATTGTCTCTTGGCTTTATCATCATTGTTTTGATTACACTACACATAATTAGGTTTAGCTTTATGCCAGTGGTGCAGCAGCTCAGACTCTTGTCTGTTCAGCTGCCTGCTAAATTGGATTCTTAGATGTTGCCATTTTAGTGAGAGTCTGGAGGAATGAGCGGTGTGTCCACCGTCTGTCGGGGGTGTAAAGCGTGACGAGCAGACGCATCAGCTGTGACTAATTATTCCCTCCGTGCACTATTAAGTTGTATGTGTTTACAGTGCATTTAGAGAGAGTGCATTTAGTGTTCAGGCTCTGAATAATCTAATTTTTCTTAAAATGATGTTCATTGTTGGAGCTGTAAAGCGGTGCTACCACCAAACCTTCAGCGTCCCACCATAGGAGACAGACAGCTGCTGTTGCTTTTTCCTCTCTGTGAGTGACCAATGTAAACCTCTCTTAGTGACACTATCTGTGACCTGGGTGGGGTCGACGAGCTGGCCAACTATGGGGAGTATTCAGGAGCACCGAGCGAACAGCAGACCTATGACTACGCCAAGACCATCCTGTCTCTGATGACCAGAGAGAAGCACCCCGACGGTAGGAAAACTGCTTTCTGAAAACCTTCTGTGTGTACTGAAAGTAGTCTTTTATTCTAAAATAATGTTTCTATTTCCAGGAAAGGTTTTGATCATTGGGGGGAGCATTGCAAACTTCACAAATGTTGCGGCAACATTTAAGGTATAGTAACACATGCTTTTTGGTTACGTAGTAGGCTCAAGAAATACTCACTAAATATCAAGTTAATCACTGAGCTTTTCCTTTTCTTTGCTAGGGAATTGTTCGAGCTATTAGAGACTACCAGGTGCCCCTAAAGGAGCACGAGGTTACCATTTTTGTCCGCCGTGGAGGCCCCAACTACCAGGAAGGTCTCCGAGTGATGGGAGAAGTTGGTATGTTCATGTTCAGACTTTACACTGAATTATGTCTTGAGTGCATTTTTGTCCGCAAGCACCTGCTGATTTTCATGCACCGCGCTCGATTCTAAAACCTCTCCCCTCAGGCAAGACCACTGGGATCCCCATTCACGTCTTTGGCACAGAAACTCACATGACTGCCATTGTTGGCATGGCACTGGGCCACCGGCCAATCCCCAACCAGCCTCCTGTTGCTGCCCACACTGCCAACTTTCTCCTCAACTCCAGCGGCAGCACATCGGTATGACACATACTGGCTCCACGCAGACAAATAGGCTGTCGTGATGTGGTGTCGGCGCCCTGCGCAGTGACTTCACATCATCAGGTCCACCAATAGCGTGCTGCAGTTTAGCAGCAGAGTGAGCAGGAGACTTGCATGCCACAGCCTCTGTTTGAGTCATTGCTGTCTTGTCCTTTTAGTGAAGCAGGCCATGTGCAGTGAGGTTATGAGAAGCCCAGTGGCTCTTTTGTATGAGAGCATTTCAGGGTATTATTGACTGCTCTCACTCAAATAGCTGTGAGACCATAGTCAGGAACGCACTGTGACTGCCCCGAGGCATCCATTAAGAATGTGCAGTGCGCAGGCTGTCAGCAAAGTGAGTGTGTACGCCTGCATTTATGTGCACATACACAGTTATTTGCCTATTTACTTCAAATATAATACAAAAACTACAAGGAGAACTTTTACACGTGCTATATAAGACAGTATAATGTGACATTGTTAAAATTTAAAGCTCAAATCTCTAAATCTAGTTCGTTATCCTTCACAAAGCTCTTGTTATGTAGCTGATGACACAGGAACACTGCGGCTTGTGTGCAGGTGATGTCTCATAAGATAACTCGAGGGTTTCAGGCTTGCCTGTTCGATGAAGCTTCTAACAGATCACTGTTTTGCCAGTTTTTACAGTTAAAGCAGTTCAATTCTCAACAGAGCTGTCCTTGTTGGCACACACACTTCTTCTTTTTTTAAAATAAAAAATTAATAATTTTTTTTTTTGTTATCATTTCCAGACTCCAGGATCCAGCAGAACTGCTTCTTTCTCTGAAAACAGAGCCAGAGTTGAAAGCTCACCAGCCAAAAAGGCCAAAACTGGAGCTCCTATTGGTGAGAAAACACACACTCTGGCTCTGGGAAATCTTTGCCCTGTGAATGCTGAGGCTTTGAAGTGTTTTCAGACATGGCTCCACTGCTGGGTGGCATAATAGGGGGATTAGAAGCGTTGTGATCATGTATGGTTGAGTTGTTAGGTATTATAGCTCCCTCTTTGGACAGCAAGAGGATCCTGCAACCCTAACTCAATAAAATGGAAGTTGACAATGTTATATGATCAGATAAAAATACATCTAATCTGTTTCATCTTCAAAACAACATTTCTTTAGTACTGTTGAGATTATGCATCAAAGCAGTATTATACTTACTGATGGCATAAATGGCTTCTCTGTTAAACCTCATGTCAGTATTATTATTCTTACTTCTTACATTGTCACTTCTGTTCATGTGCACCTGTGAACTATTGTATATGTGTGTATCAGAGGTGGAGGAAGAAATAGGTCCACAGATCACATCCATTTCAGTGACCTTGTTTTCAGTATCCATCTGTAACAGCTTTCCTTTCCCTGTAGTCAAGGCAACTACCCTCTTCAGCAAACACACCAAGTCCTTAGTGTGGGGCATGCAGACGCGGGCAGTGCAGGGCATGCTGGACTTCGACTATGTCTGCTCCAGAGATGAGCCATCTGTCGCAGCCATGGTCTACCCGTTCACGTAAGAGTGCTCTATCTTTTTTTGTTTTTTCACCTTTCACTTTCACAGTCCTTTCACTGTGTGACAATTTGCTTTTCTACATTTGCTGCCTTCCAGTGGAGACCACAAACAGAAGTTCTACTGGGGCCATAAAGAGATCCTTATCCCTGTGTATAAGAACATGAGTGATGCCATGAAGAAACACCCAGATGTGGATGTGCTCATCAACTTTGCCTCTCTGCGTTCAGCCTTTGACAGCACCATGGAGACCATGCAGTACCCACAGGTAAAATTCCCTCCTGCGCCATCTGCAAGCTATAAAATAAATAAAGGCTCTAAAGTTAAGCGTTTCTGTTCAATTGCTTCCAGATTCACACCATCGCCATCATCGCTGAGGGCATCCCTGAAGCCCACACCAGGAAGATCATCAAAGCAGCGGATGCGAAGGGTGTCACAATCATTGGACCCGCAACTGTTAGTCTTGCCTCACTTCTTTCAAGATTGCTCAGGATTTTACTATGTGTGTTTTGTTTTTTGTTTACCTGAGCAAACCAACAAATTTCTATGTTTTTGTTTTTTTTCCAGGTTGGAGGAATCAAACCAGGCTGTTTCAAGATCGGGAACACAGGAGGCATGCTGGATAACATCCTTGCCTCCAAACTCTACCGTCCAGGCAGCGTGGCCTATGTGTCCCGCTCAGGCGGCATGTCCAATGAACTCAATAACATAATCTCCCGCACCACTGATGGCGTTTTTGAAGGCGTGGCCATTGGTGGGGACAGGTATGTGACCGTCTCATCTGCACTATGTGAACATGTGGGTTTGAATTGGTGTGTAATTCTGGAGTCTTCTGCAGATACCCAGGCTCTGTGTTTACTGACCATGTCCTGCGCTACCAAGACACTCCTGGAGTGAAGATGATTGTTGTACTGGGAGAGGTGAGGAATAAATTTACACACACACACACACACACACACACACACACACATTGGTACCTGCAGCTTTGATCAGTGACTGATTTGCATTGCTACATCCTGCGTTTGTCTCTACCCTCTACAGATCGGAGGCACAGAGGAGTACAAGATCTGCCAGGGGATTAAACAGGGCAGGATCACAAAGCCAGTGGTGTGCTGGTGTATTGGCACCTGTGCCACCATGTTTTCCTCAGAGGTGAGAGGGCAGATGTGCAGTCTGGTGCATTTTAGGCACCGCTAAGCAGCTACAGAATGAGAGAGGCAGAAATTTAATGAGTCTTTTAATGAAATTTCTGACCCATGTTGCACCTTTTTTCCTCAGGTCCAGTTTGGCCATGCAGGAGCTTGTGCCAACCAGGCCTCTGAGACAGCAGTGGCTAAGAACAAGGCACTGAAAGAGGCTGGTGCCTTCGTACCCAAGAGCTTTGATGAGCTGGGAGAAGTCATCAAGTCAGTCACATTCATTCCTTCATTTCATGCTAATAAAAATATTCCTTAGGATATAATTATCAGATGGGTTTGTTAGTGTTCTTTTGTAATAATTCTTGATCTCATCTCAGAGTCTTTGTATCTTTTTCATCGATGTAGATCTGTATACGATGACCTTGTTACCAAAGGAGTCATCCAACCAGCTGAAGAGGTTCCTCCTCCCACTGTGCCAATGGATTACTCCTGGGCAAGAGTGAGTATGCCAACACACCGGCAACACTTTAAATCCCACTATTTAGCATCAAACATTTGATAACACACTATATTATTTTTATTATCGATTCATTTTAGGGTTATTTCTTCGATTAATTGACAAATTTGGTCAATAAAACATTTTTAAAAATGTGAAAAATTAGCCCAAGGTGACATCAGTAAATGTCTTATTTTGGTCGAAAACCAGACAAAGAAAAACTGCAAATTTTCAGATTTAGAACCTGAAACCACCAAATATTTGGCATTTTTGTTAAAAAAAAAAAAAACCCACAGGAAGAGTTATAGTTGTTGACAAATACATTAATAAACACTTATATCTGCTTACAACTACTGTTTATATACTGTTTAATGTAAAATGTGGTTTTATATTGATACAGATAAGTTGAATGACTTTTTCCTTTTTCCTTCCTGCGTCTGTTTGCCCTGCAGGAGTTGGGTCTGATCCGTAAACCAGCTTCCTTCATGACCAGTATCTGTGATGAGAGGGGTCAGGAGCTCATCTATGCAGGCATGCCCATCACTGAGGTCTTCAAGTCTGAAATAGGCCTGGGAGGAACTCTGGGGCTACTTTGGTTCCAGAGGAGGTCAGCCATTCAACCCAGCTGTTGTGATAAACAAATTCTTGAGAAATCCAGGAACCCCATAACCATTATGCCTTGTTTCCCCCCTGTGTGTGTGTGTGTGTGTGTGTGTGTGTGTGTGTGTGTGTGTGTGTGTGTGTAGGTTGCCTAGGTATGCCTGTCAGTTCATTGAGATGTGCCTGATGGTGACTGCTGATCACGGCCCTGCTGTTTCTGGTGCCCACAACACTATTGTTTGTGCCCGAGCTGGCAAAGATCTCATCTCCAGCCTCACATCTGGCCTCCTCACCATCGTAAGACACAACAATTCATTTACTGTATTTACTGACACTTAAAAAGTCCACCGTGAATAAATCCCGTCTTTCTTTTTGTGATTTTTTTTTTTTTTTTTTTTTTCAGGGTGACCGCTTTGGTGGTGCTCTGGATGCTGCAGCAAAGCAGTTTAGCAAGGCATTTGACAGTGGCATGCTGCCAATGGAGTTTGTCAACAAGATGAAAAAGGATGGCAGGCTGATCATGGGCATTGGACACAGAGTCAAGTCTGTGAGTATCACGGCTCCTTAGCATGTGTGCATCCACAACAGAAATAAAACTGACACCTAAAGAAAAACAAACTGGTATTTCCTGAGAAAACAAGATTTATCGGAGGAGGAAGATTTTGAATAAAAAGGACTTTTCTGTACCACCTCAGATTAACAATCCCGACATGAGAGTCCAGATCTTGAAGGACTTTGTGAAGCAGCACTTTCCCTCCACCCAGCTGCTGGACTACGCTCTAGATGTAGAGAAGATCACCACTTCCAAGGTAAAACTTATTGCTTCATATTCTCTTTCACAGCCTTTACTAAATAGTGACACACTCCATTTTTTTTAATTGCACAATCCCTGTTTCTTCCCTCTCTGTGTTGGTTTTGTTGTATTAGAAACCCAACCTGATCCTGAATGTGGATGGCTTCATCGGTGTGGCCTTTGTGGACCTGCTCAGAACTTGTGGTGGATTTACACGGTAAGCCAACAAATACTTAACAATGTCTTTTTATACAGTTTACAGCTTGTTTCTCTTATTGAGAGCCTGTCTTTTTATTAATCGTCAGTTCATTAATTCTTTTCTATCATGCTCACCACAGGGATGAAGCTGACGAGTTTGTGGAAATTGGAGCCCTGAATGGCATCTTCGTCCTGGGACGCAGCATGGGATTCATTGGTGAGTTGTTTCTGCTATGATACAGTATGCAAGATGGCAAACACGTCTACCTTGTATGCCATGGATCAATCCTTCCATTTTGTATCTCCTCAGGACACTACCTGGACCAGAAGAGGCTGAAGCAGGGTCTGTATCGCCACCCCTGGGATGACATCTCCTACGTGCTCCCAGAACACATGTCCATGTAATCAGACGGACTAAACCAGAGAGTGCCAGCCCTCTTTCCCCAGTGTCTCCTCACTCCACCTGTCAATCCCCCGCCTATACTATAATCTGCCACAAAGCAGTGGCATAATATAGGGAACATGTTACTATTAATATAGCTGTAAATGGCAAAAATAGAAAGGGAGAATTTCAAGAGTACGTTTTTTGTTTTTTTTTTTAGTTTTGGACACCTGTTAGTGCTGCAGTTCTGTGAATTAGTAAGAAAACCTGCAAAACTGTGAAGCTCCAGTCAGACAAAGTCAGGGTCTGACAATGTGTTAAGGCAGTTGATGATTAATCCAATATACAGGTGAGAGAGTTGAAGTGGATTATTCCAGCATCCAACACCACCACTACTACTCTCATGGCTTCAGCAGTACTGTGATTTAATCCGAAATATTACATCATTGTATTTTCCCAGCACGTGTGTCTGTATCACATACTGTCGTGTCTCTGTGCAGCTCTCTTCATTGTGCCACTTGAGAATCACGAGCTTGCTACACAGGTTGAACATGTAGTGCAATAATGCCTATAATATGAGAACATACTGTAGATCAGAGCTTTATTTATGTATAGGTGTATTAATAGTGAAAATGAAATGGTTACGAGAATGTTATAGTTTTGATTTTCTGTGATGTTTTGACATGGTAGTGAAAAAGGAAACAGCAGTCAGCTTACTGTTGCAAATGGGCCCATTTTTATGAGTCATTCCTGGCGTGCGCTGCCATTTATTACTGTTCCCAGGAAATATTCTCTCTCAGCTGGTGGAAAATGTGGGGTATTTTCCAAAAGGTTTTAAATGTAAGCCACAACAAATATTAAATGTAGTTTAAAATTTTTTTTTTCTTTCCCTAATTAGTTAAGCAGATTAGAGCATTTTTGCCAAAAGCCCCAGGAAACCATTACCACAGTGCTTTCCTGGCTCCAAAAAGATTAAATATTGACTGTTTGTAAGGTCTTTTGTCTTGACATTGTTAACATAAATGCACTAATCCCAGTATCAGCATTACAAGACAGGAATTAGTTTTAATAAGTAAAAGCTTTTATATATTTTTTTTCCACATCTTTTTTCACAATTAAGATATTAGGTCCTATTATTTAAGATTGTTCCATTTCTCTGTTGGAGTAGCATTTTAAAGATAATTACATTCCTAATGTTGAACATGTTGTGCCATCTATTACCCACTGACTTTCTTTGTATTTCAACAAAACCAGCTCATATAATGGAAACTGCAAACAAGTCTCACCTTAAAAAAAAAAAAATAAATACATTTTAAAAAATGAAAATTGACCTTCCAGATTGTCATGTTTGTATCCAACAGAGATTAATTTTGTAGACAATCTGGATTTTGGATTTAGATTTTTCTGCTATTCTTTTTGAAAGATACTTTTAACAGAAAATTATTAATTTTTCCCACAACTTCCGAGGCCAAAAAGCAAGCTATGTGCCAGGCCTCACCAGTCTCATAATTTATGTGAATGTTACAAAATTGTACAAGAATTCTGTGGACAACCAGAGACCTCACCAGTTGTGTTGCAATGTTTTTGTTTGTTTCTATGTGAATTGAACGTGCCTCTGTACTGATTTGTTGTGTGTTGATAACTGTGTAATTGAGTAAAATAAAATGTAATTAATGTAAGAATGCAGTGTCATCTCCTTGTGGTCATGCCAGTGTGTGTGTGTGTGTGCGTGCGTGCACTGTTGTCTTTGAATTAGGGCTCAGGATTATTTTCTATATTAGTCATTTTGTCTATGAAATGACAAAAAGTTGTGAAAAATGCTCCTAACAATTTCCCCGAGCCAAATGTGAGTCATTCAAATTGCACGTTTTGTGCGACCGACCTTCCGAAAATCCAGTCCAACATCCAAAGATATGCAGTTTACAAGGATATAAAACCAAAAAAAGCATGTCATACTCACATTTAAGAAGCTAAAATCAACACTTGGAACATCAGCAAATGTTTTTTTCTTGAAAAGGGACTCAAAAGATTACCGAAATAGTTGATTGGTTGAAATAGTAGTTTAATCGACTAATCAATAAATAAATAAATAAACCTTCAGCATCAGGTTACTCCTACATTTAAGGACTGTGAAATATTTTTATATCCCTCTCCTTATCTGAACCTTTTGAAATCTACAATTCTGCACACCACTATCTCTTAAGATCCAGCTGTTCTGAGGTAGATGCAGATTTTTTTTTTGTGTGTGTGTCACTACACACTTGTGAAACTATGCAGGAATATAAATGTCTCATTGACATTTTAACGTAACAAATAACATGATGATAATGATAATGTTCAAACACAGACGTAACAAATAACATGATGATAATGATAATGCTCCATGAAGGTGTGCCTGTGACAGGCTGATGCCATTGTGCATTTGACTGAATGGCATATTTACTGGCACACCTAAATGAAATAGATTCTCCTGTCATTACAGGTAAAATCTGCTAATGAAAGTGAAAGTGTTTTTTTTTTGGTCATAAGAAAATGGGACTTCTTTGATATCCACTATAAATATAAATAAGCTCTATATGCAGAGTGTGATGCTGTTGATTTATTGCAGACTTGAGTGAGCATGCAGAACAAACTACATGTCAGCACAAGTTTCTCTCCATGTGCAGCCCATAGACCCAAACCATGATCCCAGTGCTCAGCAGAGGGAACAGCTGCCGACGTCAGACGCGGTTACGCCTTTCATCCACTGCGCATGTCCGCGATTCTGTCTGTGTTTACCAAGCTGAAGTTAGTTTCGTATTGAGGGTTCCCCCTCAATACTGACTTTGTCACCAGAAACAGTGCTAAAAGGTTTGTTTTCAGTTCGTTTGTGAATTTTGTCCTCAGTAATAATAATAGCTTAGAAACTGTGCATGTTATCAAATTATTATTTTTTTATGTAGCTGTTTTTTTCCTTAAGGTGATGTTACCGTGTGTTATATCAGACATAGCAGTCTATAACACTAGTTTGACATGAAAATCAACTTTTTGTTTGACTTTTAGACTAAACTAGTGGCAGTAACATGTCTGTGTTGCATTTAAAACACAGTAGTGTGTCTGAGATGATGTTTTTTTTAAGCTAAACTCGTTCCCAACGAATACGAAACGCGCTTTACCGCCGTTCTCTGTTTTGACTCCATATCATGTATGTGTGGCTGCGTATGTCGCCTCCTTTCCTTCACTAGTTTGCTTCGTTTCCCACCACTGCTCACCCCCAGCGCTGGCAGCAGAATGGCAGCGGCGGCCCCCAACCTGGAGGACTCCGCCAGGAGCAGCGGCAGCGGCGGCACCGGCACACCCAGCGCCCTTGCCGGAGACGGGGACGCGGAAGAGGCCGAGGACTTCACCTCCTCCTCCCACTGCTCGGAGCTGTCTCGGCGGCAGAACGAGCAGAGGAAGCAGGGCTTGTTCTGCGACGTGACGCTGGCCTTCAGCAGCGGGGCGGCTGCCGGGAGCGTCCAGACCTGTGAGTTTTCAGCCCACAGGTCCGTCCTGGCTGCTGCCACCGACTATTTCACACCCCTGCTGGGTGGACAGTTCTCCGAGTCCTTGTCCGGACGGGTAGAGATGAAGGAATGGAGCTCAGAGCTGGGGCCGGATCCGGAGACGGTGGAGAGTGTCATCCAGTATATGTACACTGGAGAAATACGCGTCAGCACCTGCAACGTACATGAAGTATTGGAGCTAGCTGATAGGTATGATTTGATCACAATCACATTTCTCTCTCTCTCTCTCTCTCTCTCTCTCTCTCTGTGTGTGTGTGTGTGTGTGTGTGTGTGTGTGAGAGAGAGAGAGAGAGAATAGGAGGGGGGGGGCATGACAGTGACTTTGACAGTCAAAGCATGAGGCCTTCTGTGCATGCTCTGTTGCTAAAAAGAATTGTTTTTGTGCTCTGCTTGCAGAAAACAAGCCTGTCCTGGCCTAACCAGTCAGAACAGAATAGTATTACCAATTTAACTGGAACTGCTCATTATATTTGACATCCTATACTTTTTTTCTCTGTTGCTTCTATTTCAGGTTCCTCCTGCTGCAGCTGAAGGATTTCTGTGGTGAGTTCCTTAAGAAGAAGCTGAGCTTGACCAACTGTGTGGCGGTGCACAGTTTAGCCCACATGTACACCCTGGACCAGCTGGCTCTACGGGCCGCAGACATGATCCGCCGCAACTTCCATAAGGTCATCCAGGATGAGGAGTTCTACACGCTGCCCTTTCACCTGGTCCGTGACTGGCTGTCTGATGCGGAGATCACAGTGGATTCTGAGGAGGTGCTGTTTGAAGCTGTGGTGAAGTGGGTGCAGAAGAACCCAGACGAGCGAAGCCGATACTTCGAGGAGCTTTTCCGTCTCCTGAGGCTGCCCCAAATCAAGCCCACCTACCTGACCAGGGTGGTGAAAAATGAGCAGTTGGTGGCTGCTAACGAGGCCTGTCTCCGGCTGGTGTCAGAGGCAGTAGAAGGCCACGCTATTCGCTTTGAGAACCTTAAGTCAGCTGATATGGAGTTCTGGTCTTCCCACATGGCCTCCTTTCAGCCTCGCTTTGGCCAGAACATGGACGTTATTATGGTAGTGGGAGGAGTGTCAGAGGGAGGGGACTACCTGAGCGAGTGTGTGGGCTACTTCATTTACGAGGACCGTTGGGTCAACCTGCCGCACATCCACAACCACCTGGACGGCCACGCCATCGCTGCCACAGAGTCCCACGTGTATGTAGCCGGTTCTATGGAGCCGGGCTTTGCGAAGACGGTGGAACGTTACAACCCAAATCGCAACACCTGGGAGCAGGTGAGCAACCTGACCACACGCAAGCACTCCTTTGGCCTCACCTGCATTAAGGATATCTTATACAGCATCGGTGGCCATGGAAACTTCAGTCCAGGTTTCAAAGATGTCAGCGTGTACGAGCCTGAGCAGGACAAGTGGCACAATCTGGAATCTGCCCCCAAAATCCTGCGGGATGTGAAGGCAGTGAGCGTGGAGGACCGCTATGTGTACGTCACGGCACGCACACCTGTGGACACAGATAACGATGACGGACTGAAGACGGTGACCACTCGCTATGACACAGAAAGCCGCCAGTGGCAGGATGTTGACTCCCTGCCCCTTATTGACAACTATTGCATCTTCCAGATGGCTGTGGCCTCCACTAACTTCTACCACACAGCCTCCTGCTGCCCTAAGAGCTACACAGTGCGGGATGAGGTTGCCAGACAGAAGATCAGTGTGCGCATCTCGGATGAGATCCTGGAGAGCCTGCCACCAGAGGTTACCAGCATTGAGGGCGCCGCTATCTGCCACTTTGATGAGGATGTCTTCATCATTGGAGGCTGGAAGAACAGCGACGACGTAGACAAGCAGTACCGCAAAGAGGCATACCGCTACTGTGCTGAGAGGAAGCGCTGGATGCTGCTGCCGCCCATGCCTCAGCCTCGCTGCCGAGCCACCGCCTGCCATGTCCGCATCCCTTACCGTTTCCTGTACGGCTGCCAGCGCTACCCCATGCCCCAGAACCTGGCCCGCCAGCGAGATCGCATGCAGCAAATGCAGCAGCTTCATCGGCGCACCCTCACCCTGCGCCGGCAGCTCCAGTCACAGATAGAGTGCTGAGCAAGAGCACGTCTGCTCCCTCCCAAGAACTTCACGGGTCTGTCCGAGGATATACTGCAAGCCACCATTCCACTGCAGCCATCATCATCGACCCCCCCCCCCCCCTCCCCCTCCACTCATACATAACATGCTACAGCGAGTCATGTGTTGCTCTCATACTGGATTTCATGAACCAGAAATCTGTGCAGTTGGCTCTCATGCTGTGTTGTGTTAATGGCTGATTTGTCGAAAGCCATGAAATGTGTGGGCAGGTGTGCACTGACCAGCTGGTGGTCGGTGTGAAGGGATACGGCGAATGTAAACATGTGAATAAGAGTGTTATATAGCGGCCAACAACTGAATTTCCTTTAGTTAAGTATGTTGGTATAGATGCTGTTTATCTGTTTGTACATGAAGAGTAAAAAGCTGTATATGTATACATTGATATGGATATTTTACATTCCTTTATTGTATGCCTGTACTGGGAAGTCTATGTGACATTAGTAACAACTGCATTCCTATTTTCAATCCAACTCGCTTAATGAAGATTCATTCCATTGTAACACTGTGACAATCTCTTCATGCAAGGATAACATCGGTCCAAAAGTTTCTCTTTATATCATAATTGCTCTATTAGAATGGCTCTGCTTGTTACTCTGCAGCCTCCACATCAAAATATGAATGGATTCTGAAAGGCTGTTAATCTTAAAATCCTGTAGACTAGTTTGCTTTTAGATTTCCCTTCAACAGTTGTACAGCGTATATCAGTCTTTTGTGCTGCTCATGTAACACATCTCCCAAGTTTCTGAAGAGGTGAAATAATGAAGGAACTGTAACGTCCAAACCATTCATAAAAGATGTGAAACGATGTGACGAAATCATTCCTGTGAGTTATCTTAACATTGGAGCATCCTATCTGGCCACTGCATTAAGCACCAATCATTGGCAGCGGCTCAGTCATTCCTTTCTTTTGCACTTTTGGCAGTCGATTTGCTCAGTGTATTCCCGTTCATTCAAGAAAGATACATAGAAAATGTGTACATGTGTGCGTGCAGGTGTGTGTATGATTTGTGTTTGCAGAAGGTTCAGTTGTCTATCTGCAAAGAATGGTTAAAAAAAAAAAAAGCTTCTCTAGAGCTGCACTTTTTGACATCTAATTGTAAAGTCTTACAGAAGCATAAGGATTTTAAGTTGCCACTGCACTTTGACTTTGCTCATGTCATTAATTTCATATCAGACAAGGTGATTGTATTTTGGAAATTAATTGTTTTATCCAGCTTACATCCAGTAGAGTTTGATCTTTAAAAAACAACAACATGTCATTATTTGCGGTTTTGTTTCCCACATTAAATGTCTTGCAAAAGCTTGTGTTATTGTACTTCACTTCCAGCTGGGTGTATATTAGAGATCTGCTATGTTGTCCTGTGGTCTCCTTTCACCCTCCAAAAATACTGAAAAAGAAAAGAAAGGAAAAAGAAATCAGACCTATAGGCAAAAATTGTTATATGAATGTGTTGTGACTGACATTCAAAAATTCCCAATGTTGATGCAGTGCCTGTTACAGAGTGCAGAAATTATAACCATTTTCACTTTATGACCAACCTAAATAGCACTGCAAGTGGAATAAGCTATGTAATTTGCTTTGCATGTGATAGTCTGACATTGTGCTCTTATATTGGATGTAAGAAATGCTAATGTCATCACTTGCAATTAAAGTTGTTTTGTAAGACAGATGGTGGCACATATAGTGTATTATTATTACTATCATCATTATTATTGCTTTGTTGGATTTTACAAGTTGAAGGAGCTGTTGTAGTCAGAGGTTCTATATAACTTGCATATACAAAGGTACAGATAATAGCTTACAATTGCAGCTGTATCTGTGAAACATCATGCTATGCTATCATACTCTGTGACCACACTCTAAATGTCTTTTTCAGGTCTAAGGGACTTTTTCAGCTCAGTTTAATTCAAATGTAAACATGACCTTGAGCACCGTCTCCCTTCTGTAAACTGCGGTTATGTTTGTTCCCTCCAGTATTTAATGGACCGGGGTCCCGCAGAGAAGCCCTGGGGTAGAAATCGGATGGGAACCTTAGATCAGTGCCTTTGCTCTGAGAGGGAAGAGTACACACCGTCCCATCCCGAGTTATGCAAGTCGTGGTGCTGCCTTCACTTGTATACTGTGGGCTCGTAATTGTGAAAACACCAGACAAAGAAATGCTTGGCCGCTCCTTCGAATCGTGCGCAGAGAATACATGACTGACAGCTACGTATTTTCACATTTCTCATAACCTGTTGAGGCAGCTTTCACCAATAATGTTGGGTAAACTTCACATCCCAGTCACTGGGATCTCACCGACAAGTGTTGTTTCCCCACTGTTTTGTTGAGCAAGTGTGTGTTCTTAAAATCCCCACACTTGCGAAACTACCGGAAGGCAGCAGCAGAATCGTCCGGTGATTCCGTCGTCTTCATAGCAACATACCAACGGAGACTGACCACTGATGTCAAGATAACCCTTACGGATTGTCAATACATTTCAAGAAAATGGTAACCGCATTCAGCAAGTTTTTTGGGGGGAATGCCAAGCAGCTACATAGATGCAACCTACACCAATGAACTTGCTTACTAGCTTAGCCAAGCGCAGCTAGCTAACTAACGCTGACTACTGTATTGTGGCTAACGTTAGCTAACAGTACACAAATTCCTCTTTGTTTTTCTATAACGCTACCGTCTTAGTAAATTACAGTAAGTTACAAGAAAGTGCGTATTATTATGTCAGCGTGTTTGCATTGGCAAATGTTGTGAAGGCAACGTGCAGCTAAATGGTGTGTTATTTAGCACCTGACTGGTAAGCTAACTAAGTTATCTTTCCATTCAGCTGCTGGACTCGTGTTTGATGCTTAAACAGACAATACGACATGCTGTGTAACTGTTAATCCCTATCTGTCTTTCTACCTCCTGGACACACACTCACACACATCTTTTTCTCTGCTTAGATTCCAGAGTTGTCCAACCCCTCGGTGTGTATGAGGGACCCTCAGAGGGTGCAGGAGATCCTTCAGTCCATGCAGAAGGCTGGTTCCAACACTTTACAGGTACACAACATATTCTGATATCTCCATATAAAGAATCTGCCCTATACGGACAAAGTGTAATGAGTGTATCTTAGAGCTGCAACGATTAATCGATTAGTTGTCAACTATTAAATTAATTAATTTTGATAATCGACTAATTGTTAATTTTTTAAAGAAAAAAAGTCCAAATTCTCTGATTCCAGCTTTTCAAATGTCATTTTTTTCTGGTTTCTTTAGTCCTCTATGATAGTAAGCTGAATATCTTTGGATTGTGGACTGTTGTGGACAAAACAAGACATTTGAGGTTGCATCTTGCGCTTTGGGAAACAGTGGTCGACATGTGATCGACCAAACAACTAATTGATTGATCGAGAAAACAATCGTTAGTTGCAGCCGTAGTGTATTTATATTTTTGTCTCTCTCTCTTTTTTTTAACACAGGTCATCTCAGATTTTGACATGACCCTAACGAGATTTGCATATAATGGGAAAAGGTGCCCGACCTGTCATAGTAAGTCCACTGGAAAGGAAGGTTTTGTTTGAGGTTGTCATATCATATAAAAGTTGGTTTTGGCGAAATGTTGATTAATAGCTGTGTCATTGTGTCATTGTGTGTGTGTTTTTATTTGCAGATATTCTTGACAATAGCAAACTTATCTCTGATGACTGCAAAGAAAAGGTAGGAACGAGGCTTTTGTTGCAAAAGCAGGTTTTCTATTTCTGTCAGTTCCATTAAGTTAACTTGCACCAGATGTAATGACATCAGTATTTTGATGCTGTTACACAGTGTGAAACCAGCTTTTAAGTATGAGCTTACGAATTGGGTTGTTTTAATGTGTTATTGAGCTGTCCTTCTATAGTAATAGTGAACAATATTTGACAGAAGGTAATGATACTGTAACTAACTGTTTAATACTTAAACCATCTAGCTTATGGAATAGTGCATTTTTAAATATAGTTACTTTCCTATTGCACATTGCACTAAGTCATGATTTAGTGGGGAAAAAAAGCACATGATTCAAACAGTAAAACTCATGTAAGGGTGATTTTGTGTTATGTTTTTATCCACATGTAAACTGAGACAGCACAAACATAATGTATTTTTAAACTTGATAGACCTTTCTAGTGAATTACACGTTTATATGCCTTTTTGCAGTAGTTTAGAGATTTTTATTTTTCAATTAAGCAGCAGACCACTTACATACATATTTTGTATTTCATTTGGTAATAAATCATTTATTTAGTCATTAATTCTGCTCTCTAGTGGGCAATAAGAGGAATGGAAACATGCAGACAAACTAAAATATGATGCCTTTGGGATGTAATGCTAAAATGTGAAGGGTGGTCTTGCTATTAAATCTTTTTCCTCAGTGCATTTTTGTATCTGCAATATGGCAAATTTTTCAATAGGATCAGATATATTTTTAAGATTGTCTGGACTTTATTATTATTGTAACCATAGACAAAATGAAATAGACTGAGGAGAATCAAATCGTCCCTAAAATGCACCCCGTCTATTGTCTCCCTCAGCTGAAGGATCTGCTCAACACATACTACCCTATAGAGATCGACTCTTCGCGGTCAGTAGATGAGAAGCTGCCCCTTATGGTGGAGTGGTAAGTGTCTAATACAGATACCTTACCTTTTGAGTTCAAAAAAATGTTACCGACGCTGATCTAGGAGCTTGCGATTTTGCTTTGGGGGTCACTAGTTTGATGCAAATTTTATAAATGTCTCTGAGCTTCCCAGTACTTTTAATGTGTTAATGACACTGTGCTACTTCTGTATCTCACAGGTGGACTAAAGCTCATGAGCTACTGGTACAGCAGCGGATCAGGAAAGATCTGCTGGCCACGGTGGTGCGGGAGTCTGATGCAATGCTGAGGTAAGAAAACCTGCTTCCTCTGAGAGCCAGGAAAATTTTATTTGTAGTTAAAATGCTGATAATAAGGGTTTATTCTAATAATGTCTTACCAGGGAGGGCTACCAGCTGTTCTTTGACCACCTGTATGAGCACAGCATCCCTCTGCTTATCTTCTCTGCTGGGATAGGAGACATCCTGGAGGAGGTGATTCGCCAGGCCGGGGTCTTCCACCCCAACGTCAAAGTCTTCTCCAACTATATGGACTTTGATGAGTCTGTGAGTAACCTCGCCTTAAACATACTACAATTTGAACCCCACAGCAGGATGGAGGCTTGAGATGATGGGGACATGCCCTGTATGATTCTTGGTTTGCTGACACAGGGGGTGTTGAAGGCTTTCAAGGGAGAGCTGATCCACATCTACAATAAAAGGGAAGGTGCCCTGCTGAACACCGGTCATTTCCAGGAGCTGCGGACGCGGCCCAACGTGCTGCTGTTGGGAGACTCTTTGGGAGATCTGACCATGGCGGACGGGGTGCAGGACATAGAGAACATCCTCAAGATTGGGTTCCTCAATGACAAGGTATAAAAACAGTCACGCTCATGTTCAGCAAAGTGGCGGGATAACAATACAGACAGACATTTCAGTCTTAAAATGTCGACAACTTGTATTGATTACTTCATAGTCAGTGTCTGTTTGTAGGCAAAGGCACAGCAGCACATCTACCCTCTAAAAGAATACAGCAACTAGAAGAGTACAGTCACAAATTTGACCATGTTACAGGAATAGTTTGACATTTTGGGTGAAGAAGAAATTATTATTATTATCATTATTATTATTATTATTAATAAAGAAATTATTCACTTTCTTGTAGAGAGTTAGATAGATTTATATCACTCTTAAAGCCAGGAGACGGTTAGCTTAGCTTAGCATAAAGACTGGAATCAGGGGGAAACAGCTAGCCAAAGGAGAAAAAACACAAAACACAAGGTCACAAGTTAACATGTTGTATCTTGTTCGTTGAATTCATACACAAAAAGAAATGTAAAAATGACAATCAATGTTTTTTATGGGGAGTTCTGTGCGTTCTGAGCGAAATTGATCTTCTCATTTGACTCTCGACAAAAAAAAAGAAAATGTCGAACTATTCCTTTAACAGGCACATTCTGACATTTGAATACTCACTTCTCTGTTTGTTTTTTGTTCTCAGGTGGAGGAGAGGAAGCAGTCTTACTTGGACTCATATGACATTGTGTTGATAAAGGATGAGACTCTGGAAGTCTCAAATGCTATACTGCTCTACCTCACCGGCAACAAGTGAACTAAGAAAGTTTTTTTTTTTTAACCACTGGTCATTTAGTATTGGACACTCCAGTGCCATCAGCTGAGGAGGCCCCTGCTCAGAATGTGCCAGCTGGAGGTTGAGTATTCTTTTTTTTTTTTATTTCTTCTTTTTTTTAATAATTTGACTAAAAGGTAAATATTTTGTGTGCATGAGTCTGGGTTTGACATAAATTGTTTTGCCAGATGGTTCATAAGTCCAGTTGACAGCCACAGATCACGTCCACCACTCCACTCCACCTTTTTTATATCATTGTCCACAGGCCTTCCTCTCACCGTTATGGGTAAAATGCTTTTGGATCATATTGTATGTGGTGGAAGCCAGATTTGCACTGTGTACCGACTGTGCAGCATGTTAAGTGTGTATGTGGTTATGGGTGTTTTTTTTTTTTTTTTTTTAATTTGTTTTGGGAACACTTGGTTTTGTCAGACAGTTCTTTCATATAGAATGTAATGATAAAGGGAAGGAAAAATGCACAACATAAATGACAACACATGACTTGCCATTTGGTTACAAACCGATTTCCAGCCTCTTGCAATAAAACCTCTTTCAGGAAAATTTGAACTGGAAACTTGAAACTTCATGTTCTCCTTGTTTTATTACAGTGTAAAGTCTTCCAGTTATTTGAATTCCTCACATTGTCAAACATAAAGAACAGGTTGTATTTTTTTTTATGGCGACTATTGTTTCTCTTATATAACACGACACCTGCAAGTGTCGCTATTTTATTATAAAACAGTTTATATGTTCCACAATACACTCTGTGATATAATTGTCTATAATAAAATTTCTACTATTGTACACACTAGCCACTCCCAAACATACTGTACAACCAGTGGTTTTTCATCATTATTACTTCGAGGGGAAGTTTCTGAGGCTCTGCATCCATAGCTAGCCCTTAGACTTACAGTAATCATAAAAAATGGAATATACTTGGAAGACGGGCCCCGCCCACGTACTTCCATTTCAAGAGTTTAATATTAATTTTTTATCAACAGAACAGACAATTTTTCTTTCTTTCACATTTTAAAACACTTATTTCCTGTACACACACTGACCCTCAAATATAGATGTTTTCTTGTGCTCTGTGACTACGTTTACATGCACAAAATATTTCAGTTTTTGCCCTTATTCCAAAAAAGACAATATTCCTACTAAGCTGTTTATATGAATGAATATTCCCGTTTACATGCAGAGGGTTTTTTTAGGGTTTCCCTCTGCTCCAGTGGGAACGGGAATAACAAGATTTCCGCAGGCAGTGAGGTGAAAAACATTGGTGAGCTGCTGCCTGATATTTATAAGTGATATTAATATGACTGATACTATAAATTTATAGTTACAGGCACATCCAGTACCTAGGTTGTCCCATGATGTTTACTACACAGCTGGTGCATCATACCGAGTCGTCAACGTCAGTCCATGGCTGCATGTCAGGATAATAACTAATCCCCTCCGTCCCCAACGAGGAGAAGGCTCGCTCTGTTTTTCCAGCCCACGCTGAACGGTTCTCCACTGTCCTCTCATTCCTCTCCTCTGTCTGCCTTCCTGCTCCAGCATGTCATTTCGCCTGCGCCAGGGGTGAGTTACACAATCAGCCCGTCATGTATCTCTATCCCAGCTCTGCAAACTGTTGGCTAATTGGTTTGTTTACACAGAGCTGCCTGTAAACAGGCAAGAGGCCACTGTATACAAGTCCAAAGAATGCTCCTAAAACCTGAATAATATCAGCATATCCCACGTCTTCATCTGAAAATGCTACATTCGGAATAAAGCCTAATTCGGGAATATCCAAACGGAATATGCTGTTTACATGACCCGTATCAAATTCAGAATATCGCCATATTTGGATTAATAGTGGAATATTAGTGTGCATGTAAACATAGTCAGTGTGTTACAAACAGCCTGATTGCCTTCAATAGAGGCTCAACAGTGTTTCAGTATCTGAAAAATGTTTTAAATAGTTGCACGACAGTGTTGCTAAGACGACAGCCACTGAAATTGTGTCCTCTTTACAACTCCTCTCGCGCCGCTTTTTCAGACTCCTCATTCACTGTCAGTTCATGTTCTACAATCTTCCCGTCTTTATTACGGTCCTGGTTGTTGAACATTTCCTTAATGATGCTGTTGGCGTCAACCCCCGGCCGAAGACGACCTTTACCCTCTTTAACTTGGAGCGCGATGAAGGCTGAAAACTGGAGAAAAATAGGAGATGGAGTCGCACTGTTACAAAGACTTCTTGCTGCTTATAGTCAGGCTGTTTGTCGTGCTTTAAAAGATATATTTTTTATATATTATAAGGGCAGAATTAGATTTGATTAGACTCAGACTGTCTGCTTCTTACCTCCTCTAGAGGGACCTCATTGTCACTATTGAGGTCCATAGCAGGAAAGAGGGGATCGGGGCTGTCTCCCAGCCACACAAACATGTAGCCCTCAGGTACACCCTTCTGCAGCTGCACCAACTCCAGCTCAAAGAAGAGCACTGCACTACTGGGGACTCCTCCAGCTAGAGACACCAAGATAAGAACATGAAATAGGCAAGTGTGTGCAGACCATAACATTTATAGTTTGATCTAAGCAGTTCCAGTGAATCACCTCCATTTTCTCCATGGCCCCAATGAGGTGGAACAACCACCTCCCTCCTCTCCCCCACACACATGCCACTCAAACCTTTCTCCAGACCCATGATCACCCTGTTCGCTCCAAGAGTCGTGGTGGAAGGTGAGTCATACTGGTCCCTGGAAATGGACACGCAGCTTGTTATGACTCGTTACAGACAGAATTAAAAAAAAAAAAAAAGAATCCGAGCTAATTAAAACTTTTCTGTATATCAAAACCTCGGGCCATGCAGGCGTACGTGCTGTTGTCATGGATATGTAAATGGTATGATATCTGCAGTTCCAGGCCCACAGAAATCTGTCAGACAAGGAGCCAGCAATGATTACATGCAGCGAACCAGCAGGAGGATGCAGTGTAGCAGAGTGAACAGCAGAGAGAGCTCACGAGGAGTACAGCAGGGTGCCGTCCATCAAGGAGCAATTATAACGATACTGAATCAAATCGTCGGCTTCACTGGTCATGTTGCATTCATGCGACTTGTGGGTGACTTTAATCTCCACCGGATCTCTGGGGTTGTGGAAATCAATGACATGGATGTCAAAGACCAGCACAGCAGAGCCAGGAATGAGGTCACCTAAAGTCAGAGAATTAAAAAGATAAACAAGGCAGAGTTACAGACATAACAAACCTTTTAGTGTTCTTCATGCGTCTTTGCACGCATTAAACTCACCAACTCCATCTTCGCCATACGCCATGTGAGGAGGCACGGTAATCTTCCTCTTCTCTCCTATGCACAGCCCATGCAGAGCTTTGTCCATCCCTTTAATCACATATCCCATGCCAATGTAAGTGTTGTAGGTGCTATTTCGCCGGTAGCTGTCAAGGCAAGAGTGATAGTCTTCTTTAAGTCATTTTGCTGATAACTTCATTGCATTCCGGAAAAAGAAAAACCTCACTTTTACCTTGAGTCGAAGACTGTGCCATCCTGGAAGGTGCCGTTGTAGTGGTAGCGGATGTAATCTCCGGTCACCGTCCTGCGAGTGCAGGTTTCAGGTACGTGCTTCACCTCCACGACCAGATCATCCTTAGGGTTGAACACATCAACCATCAGCACTTCAAACACCAGCGTAGCCTGAGGAGGGACTTTAGTTCCTGTTGGGAAAAAAGTAAGATAAGCCAAGTGGGGAAAAGTCAAGGCATACTCCAGATTTTTTCTTTCTGTCTTCCAGGCAGACCTGCTGTCCTTTCTTGCCCTGAGACCTTTCTTGCAGTGACTTGCAGAGGCAGAGAGGCTTGCATGACATTAACAGTAATTTTCATAATAATGCAATAAGAACTCATCCTTGTCAGGGCACCCAGAGGGCAAACAATAATCAAACATGAACACCGTGAGAAGGAGAATGTCAGCAGCTGAGTATTGAGTCTGATATGTACGCAGTTTGACACAAGAACACACCTACAGAGAAGTATTTCAAAACAGTCTTTAACAGACAAAATGCTCACTACAGCAAGTGGCAAGTGTA
Organism: Scomberomorus guttatus; assembly: GCA_038419695.1. Taxonomy (NCBI): domain Eukaryota; kingdom Metazoa; phylum Chordata; class Actinopteri; order Scombriformes; family Scombridae; genus Scomberomorus; species Scomberomorus guttatus. Next base: position 4,349,971 of record CM076459.1, read on the forward strand.
CAAGTTCATTTTCATATTGTACTCAAATCAATTGAAACCAATTGTTGCCTCTGAAGTAGTACATCAAAAGCTTATAGTGTGCTTTGGAGAATGGCCTGCGGTAATGAAAAGGATATGCAACTTATAGTTATTCTGCTGAAACATGCAAAACTGACAAATTACGCTTCCTTAAAGAGGCCGTGGAGATGAACAACAGACATTAAAAGTACCTCGTAGAGTTTCTGACATCTAGTAGCACTACGGGGCAGTTTTTTTATGAGTGGGTCCCCATTTTGTTTGTATCACGCAGCGCACATAAGGACACACATGTACACGAGTGACGTGATACACATTCCTGCCAATGGTTTCACACTACTCCACTGATCTACAGGTGGCTGAAATGGACCCGAGAAATGCGGCAAGGCAGGGAAGAAGAAGACTGCAAGCTGGTAACATGGATGTAAACAATGCACATCTTTAATGAGGAAGGAAACACATTAAACTAGACCTCAAGGATACACACAAATCCTTTTTGGTGAGTAACACTCAATGTAAACATAACTGTAGGCGTAAAGTCAGTGAATTTAGAATGAATTGTAAATGGGTAATTTAGTGATGCTTTATATTCTGGTTGTTATATTTCTTATATTGTTATTTGTTAATCATGGTGACTGATATGATCAGGTCACATGGATATGGGCAGTGACATTCGTATAGTCAGTATAAGCACCTGTTCGTTATACTAAGTTGATTCTTTTCATTAATAAAAGTTATGAAACGTTTATTCTGATCTCAGCTAATCTTTTTGGTAGCACGTCAGACAATCAGGAAACAAGGCCCTACCTCAGCCTCTCGGTGACTTTTTGCTTTGTTTCCAGTCGTCGCTGCAATAACTTTTGTTTGTTTGCAAGAAAACTCCACAGGAAAAAGCAGGTAAAGCAACAGTCACATGCTACACGATTGTAACTTTTTATAAGCAGCGTGTGGTCTTTAACAGCTCTCTAATACTGCCATTGACACCCTTTCTGACACTGAGCAAGTCAGCTCTTAGTCAATCAAAGTCTGTTGAAACATAAATTAAAATATAGGTTATTTTGGCCTCTAAAATTATTCTTTTTGGTTAACAAATACATAGCAGGTGAGCACAAAAGATACAATTGTGTAGACATTAGCCACAGCCATCTCGAATATGTATTAGTACCGTAGCCGTTCTCTCCATATGCCAGGAAGGGTGGGACGATGATGACCCGCCTCTCTCCAACGCACATGCCCAGAAGACCTTCGTCCATGCCTTTGATGAGGTCGCCCTGCCCCACGTAGGTATCATAGGTTGTATTCCTCGAGTAACTAAAATTAAACACAGGTAAAAAAAACAGAAAAGAGATGCTTATAAGTCCCAACACTCGACAACACCGCACTACGCTGCAGCTGTCTCACCTGGAGTTGAAGGCTTCACCAGACAGCAGGGTGCCGTTATAGTGGTAACGCACAAAATCTGATGCCACGCTGGTGCGGTTGCAGCTTGGTGGCTTGCTGAGTGTGCGGATCTGCACCTTATCATCAGTGTTCCAGATGTCCAGTAGGAGAATATCATACACCAACACAGCATCAGGAGGAATTACACCACCTGTCAGAAAAAGAAAAAAAAAAAAAACAGATTGGCATAAACCCACACAAATACTGTCACCAACAAAGTGCTGTTAGTGTGTTATTCTGCACCTGTCCCTATGCTTCCATAGGCCAGGTGTGGGGGGACTGTGATCCTCCTGCGTTCGTTGACACACATGCCCTGAAGACCCCGGTCCATCCCTGTGATGAGTCTGCCCAGGCCGACCTGGCTGATGATGGCTTTGCCTCGCTTATAACTGTGGACAGAGAGGGAGAAGTGGATCAGAGTGTGTAATGGATGGAATCCATCAAAGGTAGAAATGTTGGTGGAAATTACAAACATTATAGGTAACCTGAGAAAAAGACAATTTAAAATGTGTTCAGGAGGCTGGAGGCATTTTATGGTGCTGTAAATGGCATTACATGTTCCATCAACAGCAGCAGTATTATTTTATCTTCCTCGTGGCTTTTTTATTCTGATTAGCCCGTTTTGTTTTTTGTTTTTTTTACATGTAATTCTGCAAATCTGCATCTACAACACATTTTTGGATGCTAAACGAATATGCAGTGCAAATGTGCGATCGACACGTCTGCAGTTATTATGTCAGCTGCAGCATAAATCAATCAGAGGAAAACAGTGTTGGGATGTAGGATGTTGTAGTTTCTATACTTACTCAGGTGATACTCAGCACTGTATGAAAGAAAAATTCAATCTTACTGCACTTTGCACCATTTTGTCGCAGCTGGAAACAATGAAACATTTCTGGAAAAGGGCTAAAATCATTACATGCTGAAAGCTGTATTTTCGCACGTGCAATGTTGTTACCGTAGCTCGCGCTTGACTTTAAACATAATGCCGAATATACATGATGAGGACACGAACATGTACGCAGTGTTGGCTCAGTTCATGAAATCATTGGAGAACTTCACCTGGAGTCAAACGGCTTTCCGTCTGCATGGAAGGTGCCGTTATAGTGATAACGGATAAAATCTTCGGTTTCCACTTCTCGAGGACAAACTTTCGGGATGTCGTAACGATCGACAACAACGTCCACTAACGGCCCGGGGCTGCAATTTACAACATGAAGGAAAAGGAAAACCGAAGATATTATCGGGTCCATTTTTGGAGAGTTTTGGCTGCGGAAGTTTGCAGGGCAGAAGGAGCCGGAGTGCCTGCCTGCCCGCCTGCCTGCCAGCGGGGTGATGAGGTTCAGGAGGTGGAGGAGCACGGCAAAGCGTCTGGAGGAGTCCAGCTGTGTGAAGCCAGCGGAAATAAGACGCACTACGTCCGGGTAAGATGTTGAAATAACAGCCTTCTCTAACCACATGGGGATATGAAGAGAATTGTGTTTTAATGTTTTGTTGAATGCATTTTTGTTGTTTTTGAATCTGGGAGATTCACACTGAGGGAGAAAGTTGCAGGTGTATGAATTCAGAATGATGAAAAAATAGTTTTCCAAATAACAAGATTTGTCACCATTTTCTGGTCCATTATGCAAATTTAAAATAAAATATGATCAATTTAATTGATTCCAGAAATGCAAGAACAAAAGCACAGAATTACCTCTTTAAAAAGACTTAAAAAAATACTATACACATGAAAATCTGAAATACATACTACTACTAAATTCTAAACACCAGCATAAATAAGTAACTTGAAAGTGTATAAAGGCAAAATATATTTGTGACTATAAACTCCCAAATAAAGTGAGGAGACAGGAAAGTTGCAATACATAATTACATTTAAAAACTGCACTTGTGAATGAATTATGTTCACGGGTAGCAGTGTCAACGGCTCCATGCAGTTATCTTTTGGTCCTAAAGTTATCATGAATTAGAGCAGTGGTTCTCAACACATCAGGCTGCGGACCTGTATTTGATAAGATGATCCCCATCTGATAAGATGTAATTATTCATAACTATCTGTACTGTAGATTGGCAGATTAACATAATATAATACTGTAGATCAAACAAATCTCCACTGATCCTGCTTGCAAAACTTTGAATTACAGCTTGAGAAAAGCGTACAAGCTGACATTACTTAAATAAAGGAAACAATCAAATATATCACCATGTAAATAATATATTTCTATCATTTAAAATACTGTGCTTTTATTTTTGGGAAACCAAACTTCCGGGCTCGTTCTGTCACTCTGTGTCTCTCTTAACGCATCTAACGGGTCGAGAGCAGGAGGAGGAGGAGTGGCCCCGAGGCCCCCACCCACTTTTTAATGGAATTCTGCAAACGTGTAATGCCTAGCCCAGAGGCCTGGCCCCATGATTTCAACCACGTATGAGATGAGGCCAAAATTATAACGTACCTCCCCATGATCTGAAATTAATCTGTGGTGTTAGTTAACTGTGGTTTAAACTGCCAGAGTGTTTTCATATGTTGCTACATTTTCAGAAATCATCACAGAGCTGCTTTTAAGCACATCTGTCTGCTTGATCATGTCCTCTGGGTCCTAATAACCATCCAACTACCAAAACAGTCTGTGGTGCTTCTAAAGTTATGAGTGAAAAAGGCCTCAGATATTGCAGACAAGATGTTAGATTTGCCTACTAGTGATGTGTGACCTGTGCAAATGGTTTCATGCTCACCAATCCACGTCTCAGCTTGTCAGTTTGCTTGGAATGTAGGTAGAAGCGCAGCTCCTCAGACAACTTTACAATGAAAATATGTTTCTTTATTAATCAAATATCTGCTTACAATGTGAAAGCATGTAGCAACAGTTATACAAATATTTGTATAAATGTTACATTTCGCTTCATGGGTCTGTTGGGTGTTTGGACCCTGGAAAACACTGAGGGAAAGTGGGCCCTGTTGTCTCTCTTGAGGTCCAAACTCACTGTGAAGTCTTGTCAAGCAAGCCAGATTTAGCAGCATTTGTACCGGAAGTGCAGACTTCTGTCTTCAAGGTAATTGTCAAGAGTTGCTACAGGGGTGCAACTACCAGTCAACTCGCAGAATGGATTCATCTTCTTTTGCATTATTTTAATAAATGAAAAATGTAGAATGTAGATGTCTTTTACAAGGGAGACCTGGACAAGAACAGCAGCAACACAAAGTTCCAATACAATACAAATACAAACATACAATCACACAGATTTGAGTAACATTAAAGCAGTACATATACAGTGTGTGTGTGTGTGTGTGTGTGTGTGTGTGTGTGTCTTTCATTTTGAAAGACCAGACCGGATGTTCATGTTTTCTGACTGTAGCTCGACGCCACTTTCACAGCCTACGTGCAGACAGACATGAGCATTCCCTGGTAAAGAAAGAGGAAGTTTCCCTGATCCATTCAAAACAAGAACACTCCTGCGGGAGCCGGTGAAGGTGATGATGCTCCTGAAAAGCTTGTGCGTGGCCTTTCTGCTCCTGGCCTTGGTCGAGGCTCAGTATGAGAAGTACAGCTTTAAAAGTTTCCCTCAGAAGGACATCATGCCCCTGGACTCTGCGTACGGTTACGCATTGGAGCAGTACGCGGCGCAGAACTGGGCAGAGAGCATCAAGTTCCTGGAGCTCAGCCTGCGGCTCCACCGGCTGCTGCGGGACAGCGAGGCTTTCTGCAGCCACAGCTGCAGCTCCGTCAGCCGGGACAACGACACCGTGTTCCACGACAGCCACCTCCGAGTCGTGCGCCACATTTTGCTGAGAGCTGCGTGCCTTAAAAAGTGCAAGGCGGAATTTCCAGTGTTTAACATCACATACCCAAGGAGGGATTTACTGGAAACTTTCGAGAAGAGGATACCGTATCGATATATACAGTATGCGTACTACCAGGTGAGAGCAAAGGCTTGTGTTAAGTTGTGAGCCCTAGACATGAGGTCCGGCCTATAAAGTACCAGAAGTTAGAACAAGTTACATCAGATACCTAAACAATAGCCTATAAATGCGACCTTGTGAGCGCAAATTCCCGACCCACTTTATGTGCACAGAGTGGAAAGTTTCTGCAGGGCATATACGTGGTCCCTTATTAACCCATTTTGAGTATAAGCGCCATAGGATCATATATATTTAACGTTACCATAACTGCGCGTAACGGGTGCGATCATCAAACAAAACAAACGTGTGTGCAGTCGGTTCCTCGAGGCAGATCCGCTCGGTTTGACTCACCGAGAGGAAATTTCTAGTCAGCGAGATGTGAAGTAGTTTCCCTGCTGCTTTGTTGCGCCCTCCTGCCGACCGAGCAGCATTTGAGCATGTGCCACGTCTCTTCCAGTGTTCCCCTGAAACAATCCCCTTATTATTATTCTCTGCCAGACACAAGGTGATGTAGAGGGAGGTGGACAACGTTGCTTACAAGGCAAAAAGGCTGATATACTGTAGATTGTCTTAAATATTTGCATAAAACACATTTTTTTTGTCCTGTTAAGTGTATAATGATCTACAGGTTATTGTAGACAACATTCATTCTAGGGGGCATCAGAAACCCTTTAACTCCAACTGCTGTCATCACAGAGAAGCTATAGGTGTAAATTCTATAAGGTGAATCTCCAGTTGTCAGTTTCAATAAACTTTTAAGCAGCCAAACAAGACTAATGATATTATTTTATGTATTTGTATTATGACACTGGACCAGCATCAAAAGATGGATCAGCTCTGTTCTTCAAGGAGAGAAGAAGAGCTGCAATGATCAGTCTATAAATCAATTAGTTGATTAATAGGAAATTAATCATCAACCATTTTAATAATCGATTCATTATTTTGAGATATTTTTCAAAAATGCTAAAATTCTCTTGTTCCAGCTTCACAAATGTGAATATTTTACAACAAAACATTTTAGGTTGCATCTTGGGCTTTGGGACACTTTATAGACCAAATAACTAATCAATGAGTTGAGAAAAATGGTCAGCAGATTAATCGATAATGAAAATAATCGTTAGTTGCAGCCCTAGTGAGTTCAGAGAAACAAGAAATCATGTGGTCTGACATCAGTGATCTACATGTGTTGGTAGTTGTTGGATCAAAGGGGTTAAAGTCATGTTATCCAGTGAGCAATGATAATGACAGGACAAGTGATTGAGTGAGGATTTTAGAAATCTTCAAAAAATACAGTTCAGTCAAACTACAGACTCTGACATCCTTTGCAACTGAAACTGATATTTTTCTCAGCTCAACAACCTGGAGAAGGCCGTGGCAGCCGCCCACACCTTCCTGAAGAAGAACCCAAAAGATCCCTATTTGACCAAGAACATGAACTACTACAAGACGCTGGTTGATGTGGAAGAATATCTCATTGACCACGAGGAGCAGCCGTATGAAGTTCGTAGCTTAAATTGCCACATAGCACCAATTAAATCCATGCTATTCAAATTCCACCTCTATAAATGCATCTCTTTGTCGCCCAGAGTGTGTTCTTGAAGAGTGTGATGCTCTACAACAGCGGAGACTTCAGCAGCAGCGCCCGAAACATGGAGCAGGCCATCACACAGTATTTTGAAACGTACAACCTCTGCTCAGCAGGCTGCGAGGGCTCATATGAGATATTAGAGTTCAAAGACTTCTATCCCACCCTGGCAGGTGAGTAGAGAGCAGTTTGGAGCAGTTTCAGCTCTTTGAGACAAGACCGTAACATGATTTCTCCTCTTCCTGCTTCCCTCAGATCTCTACACTGATGTGCTGAAATGTAAGGTCAAATGTGAGGAGCATCTAACGCCCAACGTCGGAGGCTTCTTTGTGGAGAAGTTCGTAGCCACCATGTACCACTACCTCCAGTTTTCCTATTATAAATGTAAGAACTGTGACAACGACTCCGCTTTTGAGAGCATTATGTGTTATACATTTCTGTAACGTGTACTGTTTTGTGATCCTTCGCAGTGAATGATGTAAAGAACGCTGCCCCGTGTGCAGCCAGTTATATGCTGTTTGACTCCAAAGACCAGGTGATGACGCAAAATGTAGCGTACTACCGCTTCTACCGGGAGCAGTGGGGACTGGAGGAAAAGGACTTTCAGCCTCGGCCTGTGAGTGAAACAAGGATTTCATAGTTTGATCCATCTGCACTTCAAGGACTTTGGTGGTTTAACCAGTGGCCAAGCTGACTTAGTATAAAGAAGATAGAAAACAGGCCAAATTTGTTGCTTAGCGCAGTGCCGTAAAGCAGTTAGAAGTTGGCTTGTTCTCGCCTGCTGCTCCAGTCAACACAACAGCTGTCACATTTGTTTTTACAGGAGGCCTTGAGGTATTTTAACGAGACAACCAAGCAGAAAGAGATGCTGGAGTTTGCACAGAACTATCTACAAACAGACGATGAGGTATGTTTCTGTTGTTGTTGCAGGGCGGAGATGGTGGCAAATATACAGGGAAATGTGCCTGATACGTCCCCCTTTAAAGCAAGCGAATGTAACTTTTGCTGAACAGTGATCACAAGTGGCATTTATGGAATAATGTTGGATGCCAAAACACGTTGCAACAGTAGCACAGGTAGAGGAAAATCCTATAGTCAGAAAACTAACTAGTAACTAGTAATATCTGTTCCACATCTTCCCATTCACTTGAACGAGTAAGTGCGTCCAAACTTCTGACTGGTGCTGTATATCTGCCTACTGTCTGCTAACTTCAGCTAACATTAGCCACCATTTCCTACTGGTCACACCAGACTAAATCAGGCTGTAGCGGCAAAACTACTGAGTGTATTGAATTGAGCAAGGGCGCATTTTAGTAATTATAAATTCAACTGTTCATTTGTAAGAGGAAGAATATATTACTTCTTCTTTCAAAAGGCAAATAGTCTTGCGTTAAGTTTGGGGGGCCGAGTTCAGGCCCCCAAATATCCACTTTACTGAAGTGTCAGCAGATGGATTGACAATAGATTGTAGCATTACTGCTAAAATCTCATTTTTCTTTTACTTCTGAATGGTATCTATCCATACACATTATATCTGATGAGGTTTATAGATATCCACCCCGAGATTATTTTTAAACAGCACAAAAAAAAAAATTCCAGCAGAGGTTTCAGAGATAGACATCTCAAAACCAGCAGATAAAACCTAAACTGTCGGCATGCCTAGACTGGACTGAACCTTTAACTTGGCTCAACGACAACTGCATTGGTTGTTCCAGATGGGGTTTACATCCAAGTTTCCAAAGAACACAAATTCACATTTTCTTTCTTTTAATAAAATAGAAGTTTTGTAATGTAAACTATTAGTTAGTTAGTTAGTTAGTTAGTTAGTTAGTTAGTTTGGAGGAGTAGACTAGCAGGCTAAATGCAGGCCTTTTATGAAAAGGGGTGTAAGAAAAAAGAGAGAAAGAGGGGATGAAGGCTGCGGAAGGAAGGCCGGGAGGGGGGCTGTGTTTTCCGCCAGCAGCGTGTGGTATGTGGCTGGGAGGTGTTGGCCACTGAGGCTGTGCCACATCCATTTAACACAGGTCAGCTCCTCCCAGCTCCAACACACTGCCTTGACCTGAGAAGGGGGGGGGGGGGGGAGGACTGTGAGACAGTTTAGGCTGAATTACAGTGCACGAGTGACAGATTTATAGACACAGACAGGAAAACGTATCAAAATTGCCAGATGGAGTGAAAGTAAGAGAGAAATGCTCGCTTGATGTTGACTGTGAGTGTTTTGCATTTTAGGATGTAGTAAGTCCAGAAGACCTGGCCATCTCTGAGCATCCAGACGCAGAGTTTGAGGGTATGGGAGACTACGAGGAGTCCTTCCTGGCCGACTGGTGGCAGGAGCCCAAGACTAAGTGGGACACTGGAGAGGTTGCAGACTGATTTTTGTCCTCGTCCCCTGTGAAGAACGCTTCCTCCATCCAGCTCTGTCCCACTTCTCATCACAACATACCAAAAAATGTTGACCTCCCTGCAGACAGACCTACAATCCCAACAGTATTTAGCAGAAAAAAAGCACAACTCACACACAGTTGTGCACTTTCAGACGAACTTATCATGTTGATCAAGATCACAGATTGACGTGTTCTGTCTTGGCTGTCATCAGCCTTTTATAACTTACTTTTGTAATCAGTCGTTGGCCTGTATGCCTGCAGTACAGTGTACCGGTTAACGACTTTTCTACAGTTTTTATTTAATGAAAGCTGAATGCCTCTGTGCTGTGGGAAAAGGATATGTGACATGGCTTTTCTTACGTTGAACGATTTGTCAACCAACAAGTAGGTTGTTGTTGAATTAGGCGTTAGCTGCAGACAATGTGCTCATAATTAAAGTAATATTTTAATATATATTGTTTTGTTTTGTCGCTTAATATGCATCGAGGTGATTGGATTTGCAGGAGGTGCTCAAATGCCATTTTGATAGCAAACTGATTAATCATTTAAGTCATTAATTATGCAAATCACTGGTTCCAGCTTCTCAAATGTGTTTCCCTGCTTTTATCTGTTTATCATAAACCTTTTGGGTTGGAATGATAGACATCAATTTGAGCTCATAAAAATAATATTACTGGATTTTATTATAAAGTAAATGGTACTTGCAACCCTAGATTACAGGTATATAATTTAGGGAGAAATATAGATTTTACACTATTTTATCTTTAATTACTGTTTGTCACATACTCACTGTAATTTTAAGAGCAAGATTACAATGAGATTAGAAATGATTATGATATTTAAAAGAAGCAGAAAACTAAAGCGTAAACTCTCGAGCCTAACCGTTAATTAAAATCATGAAATACAGAGACACAAAGGCAGCGAGATGTGAGAGTAGGTGTGGTTTCATGTTTTAGTATTTTATTTTCCCTTCATTTCAATCCATCTACAAGCCTTAGTTCATATCTTTCTTTTGTTTCAATTCAAAAAAGATAGTGTCTAAAAATATGGGGTAAGATGCATCTCATTTTTTTTTTCCCTTAAATTTCAAAATGATCAAACCAGTTGTATTTGATACCAACTCTGTACATATTGTAGTAATAACAATAGTGCATCTGCCACAGTGCAAAGCTCAAACGAACCAAACTGACCTCATACGCGCATACATTATCAGACAAGCTGCCTTCTCAACCCCGGGCTGCATCTCTTAAATCTCATTTACAGTGGGGATCATTACAAAGTCTCTGGGCTGTGGCGTTCACCCAGGGCTCAGGGCTATCGACAAAATGTACAAAAGATTCATGACATTTCTGTGATAGCTGGAATGATAAGAGAGATGGCGAGAGACGGCTAGCTAAGCTTTTAGGCCACATTGAAAGATGCATGGACAGCGTCGACTACAGGAGAGATCGTGTCAAGAGACTGACAGCTATATGTTTGCTGAAACAGATAAAACTAGCTTTTAAATATTTTTTTTTTTCATACAGTGCATTTAACATTCAGTATATCTTGCACATATTTACAAATAGGTGTGCATACAGTTGGCTAGTGCTCATTTTCTGTAGATACATGACATACAGTAAAAACAGTTGTATTCTTTATTAATGTGCTGCCTTTATGGTGCCATGGCTGCAGCGCACAACAGGCGGTAGAAAGAAATGAGATTCTAGAGGTAAAAACCTGCCTATCTACCTGTGATAGGAGGAGTGTTAAGGTGTACATGGACACAACTGCCCCAAACACTAATGTAAACACGCATACATTCTTTTCTTTTAAAAATCTCTCGCACCCGTACATTCAGTCATGAACAAACACACAGATTAAACCTCTGAAGCGTACAAACTTTGGGCCTGAAAGTGGTGAGCACGCACACAGACAGATTTTGTGGAATGTATGTTGTGGTTGAAAACACTAAGTTACGGTCTCTGCTGCTTCAATGTTCAGTGTTTTTAAAAATGATCCCAAAACCATAACACCTAGCTTCCCTTTTTGTACCTGAAAACATGTGGGGGGAGGGGGGAGGGGGCAGGTAGGATGCCTCAAGTTAAAAGAACAAATAACAACGAACATAACGTCAGTTATCAGTCTGGGCTCTGGCTAATGCTTGACTGGTTTTCGAGCCATCATCTTATACGATCATTAGTCCTTCCTCTGCCTCTCTTTGGAAAACAGTCCAATATTAGGTTTCTTTTCAGTTATTTCCTTTGTTGCCAAACATTTTCGATTAAAACACATCTGTGTCCATTTAAGATGCACCCAGTCAAAGCCTGGATTTGGAGGAACTGTGCCTCAGGTCCTTCTTCTTTAAGAAAGAAACTATTCAACTCCTGTTACATTTCAGCATCATAATAATCTATTAGATGGCCAGTCTATGTGCTAGTCCAGCATTTAACTGTGGACTCAGTTGGTGGCCAGATTAGGTTTGTGTGCAGGCAGGCAAGCAGGCATTGGAAAGACATGTCTCATATTAAATTGGTCCACCGTTGATATGTTCTCTATCAGACTGTCTGAGATGTGAGGAGAGGGGCTACACAGACACCAAAGCACCTTTCTTAGAGCCACCGGCCTGGTCGAACAACCCCGTGTCTCCACCTGCTCACTCATGTCGTGGCCCCGGACACGATCCTCAGTGCCCTGCTGGAAGCAGCCACACGAGTATGATTTTGGCTGGTATGGTAAGAGGAGCTCCACAGGCCCAGAGGGCAGCAGAGCCAGGCAGGAGGACAGACGATAGGAGCAGAGAGGAGTGTGGAGGAAACAATCGGAAGAGGTTTGGAGAGATTTGGGACAGGAGTGGAAGACTTTTTTTTGTTTTTGTTTTGTTTTGTTCCCCTCTTCTCCAATGTGGAAACGACACAGTGCGTGGAGGAAGACAGGAGTAGACAGGACACAGAGACAGAAAGACAGACAGACATCTTATCCTCCACCAGATCTGAAAGAGAAGTAAAAAACAGAAATTGTAAGGATAAATAAATTGCATAGGCGACAGGAGATAAAGATGGAAAATGGAAAAAGCTGTTTCGCTTTACTGGAATTTTATAGGATTGGGGAGCAGGGATGAGGAGTTTTTTTTGTGATTTTTGTAAATGGGATGAAGCATTCAAGGAAGAGGAGCAGTGAGATGAAACTAAAAGCCACAGTGGAGGACCAGACTGCATGATGCTTTGGAGGAATGAGCCAAGGGATAATCCTCAGATGGTGGATGAAAAAATTAGCAGGCATGCTGAGGGAATCTGGGATGGGATGTTTCTGGATGCTGCTCCATGGACAACACCCTGCAAAGTTATACCTTCCTCTCCGAATGTTCCTGCATCCCATGAGCACACGAGAGAAAAGACAAAATGTCAAGTCATAACAGTGCAATAGGAAAAAATGACAAAATAATGACAAGCTAAACTTTTTAGAAGCATGTTATAAAGCTGCTTGCATTTGAACTTGCATGAAATTTAAAGGCATAACTGAACAAGAAAATCTGAATAAATTTACAGTTATAATTGTTAAAACCTCGCATCAACAGGATTTTATAAAAAAACATAGATAAAAAATCACAATCAATATTCAAATAATTTTCTTTCACTGGCTTTGCCCACAGCGCTGTCAGATTTTAGGACAAAACATGAAACAATCAATGACTCAGTCAGTCATTCAATTCCATTATTCATCTACCAGCCCTCTCCAAAATCTTTCTTGCCAAAATTGTAGTAATGACATCACATGCAGCAGGTCTACAGCAGTCATGGCGTTGACCCTCTCAGTCCCAGAAGGTTTGAATCTGACAGGCCGCCACAACAGAAACTACTACACCCACCCTCTAAGCCAGAGGGCTGACTAGGAAGAGAAAATTTCTTGCTTACAGCTCATGCACACATGCACAGACACTTACCTCTGACCCCAAAAGGACTGTTAACGGCATGTTACACGCTACAAGCGATTAAAATTTTACTTTTCAAATAGCTTTTCATCCATTGCAACTGTCTTCCGAATGTAACTGTGAGTAAAGTAAGAACAGTCCTTTTAGGTCAGAGTATAAGGAGTGAACAATAGCAAGCATGCACAGGTGGAACAGTGCAGAAGAAGCACTTCAGCGAAAGCATTTAGGGGTTAGGGTGCTGTCTATAGGAGAAGAACAGGATAATGCAGGCTAAAAAAGCACCAGGTACAGTATAGTTAATACTATAGTTAACTGTAACATTACACTTTTTCATCACTACATGGTGACTGAAGTTTGGAGACGGTTTAGGAGAATACTGCAAATAGGGGGAACTTCCAGATGTGGCACCAGTGGAGTAAGTGGGATCAGATGTAGTGGTTCCTGGCAGATTAATACCTCAGTCCTGCCCTATCATTACTATAAGAGGCTGGGCTTGTGGAGAAGGGAGGGGTAAGGAAAGGTGCTGGATGGAGCTCTGGGTTGATTCAAGATTTGATCAAAGAAAAGACGAAAAGAATCAGTGTGACGTTTCGCACGGAGTGTAACGCCAAAAGCAGTTTGATAATTAGCACGTCTCAGACTCGACTCCCTGTTTCCCCTCCCTGGGTTGGGCGATGAGGTGCAAACGGGCATCTACTGTATATCAGAGGGGTGAGAGTGGGAGGGGCAGGGAGGGGGGGGGGGGGGGGGGGTCCTTTGAGGTAGAAGCAGACAGGTACACAAAGGCATGCCAGAACTCTTACTTAAATCCCCATCCTGTTCCCCCTAGGACTATAGCTGCCAGAAGAATAGCACCTGCGATGGACCCTATTATGATATTGGTGCCACTGGGACCTGCGCAGAGGAAGGAGGGGGGAGGAAGGGTGCGGAGGAGGAGGAGGAGGAGGAGGAGGAGGAGGAGGAGGAGGAAGAGGAGGGGCAGAAACAAAACAACACCACTAAAAAACACACATCAGAGGACAGCATCAACACTGTACATCAACAACATCAACTAGAGAGAGTGACAGAGAGAGAGAGAGGCAGATGGTAAGATACCTGCAGACAGAGACAGAGAGATGAAGGGAAAGAGAAGGAAACCAGCACGTGGGGTGGAGGTGGGACAACGGGCGGGTGAGCGAGGGAGGTCAGGGAGACAACAGTTACAAAAACAAAGGAGAGAGAGTGTTTTATTACTTTGTTCTCATTCCCCCTCTCCTGCTCTTTCAGCTGGACACCCTCTTGCTCAGGGTGGCTTTGGCTTTTTTGGCCCTATGAGAGCAGCTGCTCAATTGCTCTGTGTCATTGGCAGACTGCAAGAAAGTAAGGAAGACACTTGAAGATGTCAGTGCCTGCAAGACATACAGTACCACCATACATGCACACACACATACACTGACATACTGTACATACACATATGCTCTAATGAATAAACATGTCTCAACACACACCCACACGCTCCCAACACTGAAACCAAGACGCAGCAGGAAGGAAAACACTGTGTGGTGTAAATATTGATGTTAACTTTTTTTTTTTTCCACAATAATCAGGTGAACTACTCTCTGTGTTTGAGGGCAGGATGCTGCGCTCCGCTTCAGTACACATAGAGGCTACGGTGATGATGGGCAGAGACTATGAGGGGGATATGAGGGGCAGACAGAAAGAGAGACGTGATCAGCTTGAGAGGTGCTATGGACCTTTCTTCTCTGGGCCCGTCGGGACCGTAGGCTCAGGGATAGGGTCAAAGACACTGCAGTCCTTCCCTGTGTAGTCCCTGTCACAGATACACTTCACCTCATTACTGCAGGTCTACAAGAGAGACAGATGACATCCAGTGAAATACTCGCTAAGAGAAGGGAGCTAGCAGAGAGAGGTGTTCAAAAAAAACATGTTACAGTAAGTATGGATTTGGAGATTTGCAGGTCAAAAGACATCTGTGCATTTATGTTAAATCTGGGCTGAATTTGATGGAAAAGTGACAGTTATTTAGACATCTAAGGTACATATAATCATTATTTTGGCAGGATTTTAATGACTATATTTCAATGTGAAGCATGTAACTTAAATGTCTTAAAAAAAACATTTCCTTTCAACCCAATTTAGCCCAGTTTTAACTTAGTAAAATGTTATGCCTGCAAATGATCCAAATCAATGTTTACTGGAAAGTTGAAAGCTCAGGATTTTTTACCCCGTGGTCAGAACAGATGCGTCCAAAGTTGGATCCCGCACAGGTGCTGAGGTTGAAGGCCGCCACAGGGAGGCAGCGTCGCTCCAAACACATCATGTTGGGACCGCAGGGAGTGCCGTCCTCCACGTAGCCCAGGTCTGAGCCGTCCTCCAGCAGAGCATGGCCGCCTCTGAGCGAAGCATCCAAAACATGTCAGACAGACAGGTGGGAGAGGAGGAGGAGAATTAGACATAACATTAATACTCTAGCTAGTTGATGCAGATCTGATGGATGTGTCCCACTCACCGGCAGTCCAGGTACTTGTTCTGGTGGTAGAGGGTGAAGCTGGTCACCTCACCCTGCAGGTCTCCGAACTTTGGCTTCATGGTTATGTTGGCACAGAACAGGAAGCCGCATAAAACGTCCCTAAACAGGAAAAAGTGAATGTCAGAGAACAATGCACATAAATCTTGGGCTGTTCACGCTATTCCACTTTCTTTTGGTTTTTAAGAGGAGTGGTCCAGTTATAAAAATGTATTTCATGCCCCATTTATTATTATTATTATCATTTATTCATTTACACAAAATTGATTTGAGACATCACTATAGAGTATGCGCTTATTCTTCTACAATAACATCAGTAAGGATCAGGAATCAAGATGGCGTGACTCACGGCTTGTTGCACTGCAGCCAGCCCTGACCCTCAGGACCCGGACCACAGTTGCCTTTCTCTGTCCCCTCAGCGTTCAGCTTCTCATAACAAAACCTGTCCGCCGAATCTGGGAGGGGCAAACAAATGTCGTGTCACAAATATAGCAGGGAGAATAGCACTGCAAAGCCAAGCAGGAGAATATTGTATGCCTATAAATCATACTGTCAGAGGTGCAAGGGGAAGGTTGTGCTGTGAATGTGTTTAATACTTACTGTAACCCCAGAGTCCCTTGCACTGCCCATCACGAGTCCTGCATCGTCCACCATAACATCGACCCTGAGTATTATCACACATGTAGCCATCCAGCTTGTGGACGTTATGAGGGCACTGAAAAAGAAGAAAATTACACAATGTACCTGGTACTCTGGTTAACGTGATCTTGTAGTTTTTTTCTAGTGTTATATACAGCTGAAGCTAACCTGGCTGGAGTCTCCGGTGCAGGTCTCTGGGATATCGCAGTCGTTCACAGCCTCTCGACACACCACGCCTCTCCGCTCATACTAGGACGCAGCATCAAAAGGCATCAGGTAAATGCTGGACAAGTCTTACCAGTTATCAGAAAGATGATTTCTGATGCATGTTAGAGCTTTATATATGCTGTTTTTGCCCTGGTTTAAAGCATTAGGCTTTCTGCACTCCCTTTAACAATATATTTAAATAGATTTATGATCTGTATTGGGGAGAAAATACAGTATTTGATAGTCATACATGTTGGTGCACACAACATGAATCATGTCAGTAAGATGAATGTTGAGTTATTTTTAATTTCTGCCAGCTTGATCATTAAAACTGGAAAAGCTGAATGATAAATGTGTTGTTGGTACAAAAACAATCTCTTATTTAGCAGAAATTAATTTTAATGGGTTCATTTTGGCTCAAAGGTCGACTCACCTTGCAACCACTGCAGCAGAGTCCATTACTGCACATGGCATCATGGGTAAGTGTGCACTTTTTGCAGCAGGCGCCTCCACTACGGGCGCACTCCTGCAGTCGCAGACACAAAAACAAGCTTTCAGCTCTGTTCCAGCAAACACTGCACCCTCCAGTGCTCATACAAAGACAGAATGTGGCAGTGCTACCCATCTGCAGCCGTTAAAAATCTGAATTTCCTGCACGGAGATGATGTAAAAATGGGTACTCACCACCTGGGATCCACAATCACACTCTTCCCCTGTCTCCACGAAGCCATTCCCACACTCTGGAGGGTCCAACAGCTGAGAGAGACAGAGAGGCAAATATACTGTATGAGCACATATATAAGTGAAAGACAGATGGGGGAGAGATGAAATGTGTCATTAATATAGGAGATTGTTGGCTGGAAGTAAAGCGGGCATTAAAACACAAAATATACCACAGTCCAGTCAGTAAATACATGTCCTGAAGGAAACGACACTGTACGGGCGATTAATTAGTCTATAAATAATTATTCTCAGAGGCGGCTCCTCTTCACATCCTACATGCCCACATGGCCCTCACCTTGTTGGGCTTGTTGAAGAGGCAGCTCCCGCCCCCCTGGAGCAAGAACTGGATGTACTCGTCAACACTGCAGCGAGAAAACTTTCTGGGCAGATAGTATCTATGTTCACACACACACACACACACACACACACACAGAGACACGCAAAAAGTGAGACCAGGACGTGACAGAAAGACAAAACAAACAAATCAGCAGAATGCTTTTCTGCCAGTAAGGGATGCCAGATCCACTGTGGGTGTCTGTGCCATCACTTTGCAATCTGACAGAAATGTAACCATCTGTAATAAGATATCACTCAAATGAATAACTGAAATCTGTATTGTTCCATCTGGTATAGAGAGCCAAATCCAAATCACTCATGTAATAAATACTTTTAATTTACCATTTGTGATTCTTTCTTCGTGGTCGGCACGCTAATCACTGGCTTGGCTCATTGAGAACTGAACAAAAGTCAAAGCATCCGTCTGTTACAGGTGTTTAATTGTCTGATTGAGTGAACAAATCGCAGCTTAGAGGGAGCGCGACAAGAAAACAGTCCCGCTGTCTGCTGTTAAATCATGTCAACAAACAGAGAAGAGGGGCCTTTCACTGGTGTGTTATGTTTTGTTTTTTGTTTTTTCGTTGTTCACTTCAGTGTGCTGCGACGTGGATCTTATCTTTACCCCGTGTCTTCCATGATGCAGCCCAGCCAGGCGTCTGGGCACCTGCAGTCTCCTGAAGCAAAGAGAAGCGCAGATGAGAGGGCGATAAAATACACAGTGATCAGCATTTACAACCCAATCTGTGACATTGTGAGAAACAGATTTATGAGAAGAAAAGGAAGAAAAGGATTTCGTCATGCCTTTCCTACACATTAGAGACAGAGGTACGTGGCCTATAGCATGTGCACTGAGCTCTTGTCCTGTCATTGAATAATGGACCTAATGGTTCTTCGACATTAATCATTAAGCCCATTGCTCAGTGGCAGCGATTCTCTAACCACCACCCCCTCCTTCTTGGACACAGGTGACTAATCACCTAATGGAGAAGTCTAATTACAGAAGAGACCTGCTGGACAGGGACACCAACACCCAATGACCCCCCCCCCCCCTACACACACACACCCTGCTATCAATCCTCTCCATCTCTAGCGTCCTCTGCCTCGACCCTACCAACCCTAATCTTTCTGTACCTTCCTCTCTATTATCAAGATCTCCCTGCTGTCTTTTACCTGCAGAGTTGCGTGCGTTGTTCCACCTCATCCCAATGTTCTGGCCAAGGCTCTGGCACAAAGTGATGGCCATTGCACCTACGTTCCCATACTGAAACAAATATCCATATCCACACATGAGAGCTTTATTGTGAGACATTAATATAAAATCATATAGTTAGGGTGTGTTATCCTACAATTCTGTTGCACCAACACTTTAAACCTTGTTTTAAACTTAACAGGCTTTTCTTTAAATCTCGGTTTAGTTCACTCAAAACACATTAGATCATCGAAACTAATATTCAACTTTGGTTTAAAGCATTAAACATCATAATCCAGGGTTTGTTTTAAATTGTGCAACAAGGATGAGATGAAACTAAAAATCCGGTTCAACCATTTAAAGCTACATTTAGCTTAACTCTGATTAATCAGATTTAACCTTCCTCACCTCGTTGATACCTCCTCCCCTCGTTGGAGAGCACACTCCTCCCGTGTAGGCCGTCCCACTTCGGCTACTCTGAAACGTACGCCCTCTGGGGTGCACGGGAAAGATACCATAATTTACAAATAAAACCTCAATCAAAACTTAATTCTTTAAATATTTGATTTTTTCTTGTTCAGTCCTCTTACGAGAAAAGATGGACGACGTCACTCTGCTCTTTGATGTTGTCCTTTCTGTACTTCATGAAGTTCTGCAGTGTTATCAATGGGTCGTCCACTACTGGCATCATATTTTTAGAGGTCCAGGTCTCCATGGCAACCAACACGATTCGTGTGTTCAGCTGTTCCTTGTAGATCTGGGGACCAAAAAGGCCAATCAATCCACTGGTGTGACACCCTATGCGTCTAGAACTGTGCACTATCACGGATAAATGATTTCTACATGTGGAAATAAGTGTCTCGACAGGTGGTG
This sequence comes from Scomberomorus guttatus, assembly GCA_038419695.1. NCBI lineage: Eukaryota > Metazoa > Chordata > Actinopteri > Scombriformes > Scombridae > Scomberomorus > Scomberomorus guttatus. The sequence continues at coordinate 4,369,697 of CM076459.1, forward strand.
GTGTGTGTGTTCAGAGTTTGGGAGAAGGAGGATTATAATCCGAGAAACAAAGCTCGTACCGCATCTGCCATGTTGACCACCGCTTTGGCAAAATTCTTGGTTTGGCTGCCAGTGCGACGCAGCTGTACAATCTGTGGAGAGACAAAGATACACAGATGGTGTAAGAGATGGATAACATTCAGACACACACACACACACACACACACACACACACACACACACACGCACACGTAACGTCTGCACTTGAGAAAATCTTCATTGCCATAAGGTATATGTTTACATGGATTTCACTGATCTGTCTCTTTCCTCTAATGACAAAGCTAACCTTGATGTATATGTAAGAGCCATTTAGGCACATATTGGTATTTGTTAAATTGTTTATGTTGTAATCACACACATATATGTTTTATGTTTTTATGCACCTAAAATGGGCCTAAAATGCACTAAAAACGTACTGCTAAGATGTAGAGGAATCTGCCAACAAGTTCCAAACGAAACAAGCTTTTGACCATATATAACATGTATACGAGTGAATACATTTGGTTTTCACAAGAAAATTGGATTTAATTTAGTGGAACACATTAAATATCCTAAGAACTTGGAACATGGTAAAACAGCCACCACACTATACTCTGTTGTAGCTATTCACCTCTTGTACTGGTGTACAGAGACAGCTGATGATTAATGAGAGGAATAGATATTACTGGAAAACATTTGACTGACTGTCTCAAGTCCATTCAGTGAGTAAGAACCATTAAAGGGGTCATATTATGAAAAAAAGCACTTTTTCAGTGCTTGTGCGTATATATTTGGGTCTCTGATGTGCCTGCTAACACACAAACTGTGAAAGACAACCCAGTCAGTTTCATGTGGGCTGACTTGCTTGCCGTTCAGATTTGATGTCCCTTCTTATGTGACTTGGAGCTTCATTGAAATTGTACCACTCCTCATTGCTAAATTTCCTGAGGTCTGCCATGTTTTTCTTACAAGCGCAGGCTGGGACCGGCTACACTAAGCTAAGGGCGAAAAATTCGCAAGTATCGCAGCGTTGGACCGGGGGGACAGAGGCCCTTTTGCCGACAGACAGCCAGCTCTGGAGGAGAGAGGCAGGGAGCAGAGTCGGAGAGTCCTGCTGTCTCATCTTCTGGAGGAATAAACACCTGATTCTGCTCCATCCGGAGCAGTTTACCAGCAGGAGGAGTTAACCTAGCCAGAGCTAAGTTAACACCGGGTCACACACCAACTCAGCTGCTGTCATCAATAGTAAACCTCTTAAATGCTGGTGAGTTTATATAATTTTACAGTAACACAGTATGTAGATATCTATGTGTATAAACAATAACGTCGCCGCTGTATTTATGCCTTTAAATGATGTTATTTTGAGTGTGTTAGCACAGCCCGGATCAATCTGAACTCCATTCAGAAGACGAGCATTTTAAAAGTTGTTTGCTTGTCGTCTTGCGGACAGACCTGACAAAGCGTGAATACATGCCGTTGCTCGCTGGCTGTTTGGAGTGAATAAACATAAATTATCCCGCGGTCAAAGTTGCTCAAGTAATGCAAGGCGTTTGGTGTATTTGCTGCAACGCTCATGGGCGCTGCTATTTTTTCTTCAGCACCCATGGTTGTGCGGGGTTCACGCTCAACAGTTGCCATGGTAGCCAGCACACCCAAGCGGAAGAGGGGGGTGAGGTGGGCGAGGGACAGGCACTCAAACCGGCCGTACTGAACAGGGCTGTTTAGACAAGATGAGAAGGCTGCTGTGGTGCTTGATCCTTGTGGTATTTTGACCAAAGCGTGTCAGATACATTTTATCTATTTATTATTTATTAAGACCCCCAGGGAAAAGATGTATAATATGGACCCTTTAAGGAACTTTCTAAATCAGTCAGTGTTTATTCACTCAGAACAGCAAAGGAGACTGTCTTATGTTTTACAGCAGCTACTTTCATTCCTTTTTAGGGGTATGATTCAAATTTTACCATACAAGGTGTTTAATCTACATTCAGGGGGAGTACAGATGTTTTTTTTTACTTGGTATGTAAGCATGATATTTATTGCAAATGTCTTTTGGTCTGGTTAATCGTTTGAAGGACATTTGAGTAAACGAATTTATTTTTTTAACCATTCTCTAACTTTTGCTTAATCTTCATCTATATTTTGTCAGTTCCATTGACATATCAACATCTGTACAACATCCATACCTCTGCAGCTGTAACAGTCTAGTTTACTTCTGATGCCAGGAGATGTTTGCACATCATGAAATTAGCAGCCTCTGCCAGCTTTGAAGCCTCAATCAAACTGAGCCCGCTAACACAGTTGAGTGTTTAGTGCAGCGCCTAACTGCAGCTTGTCATCAGCACCAACGTGGAGATGTTCGTTGTTTTACTTGTGTAAAACCATTGTTGTTATATGTCTGCATTTGCAAAAACGTGATAAGCAACCACCAGGTAAATAAATGCATTTCCCGGACTACAAAGATCATCGGCGCACATTAGACATCCACATAATTAACAGAATAATTATCATCTTACTGACCATGTCATTGTCGTTGACCACCATCAGCTCAATGTATTTGGTCTCTGTCTGGACCGAGGGTCTGCGAACAAATCGCTTGGATCGCCTCAGCCCCCCAGACACCTGCTGCTCCCTCATTTGGTCTGGTCTGTCGTCATCACCATCACCTCCTCTGCTATCCCACTCACTGTCCTCTGAACAGTCTGGACACACAGACAAGCAGAGCTGCAGGCACTCAGAGTAATATTAAGTACCGTGAGGCGCACTGGAACAAATTACTATATATATCTCAAGTTCAGTCAAAACATTACAGCTCCCGATGAAAAAAATGTCTCAATTAACTTTATTACTTTTGTTTTGTCTGAACTGTCCTCTAAGCTGCTCAATCTCTCTGTCAAAGTATTCTTAATTTATTTTATTCCATTGAGGAAAAACAAGTTATTCCAATATTTGAGAGCGGGAGAGAATGCATTTTCAGGTTTTTGAGTTTTATTGAAAATAATATAAGCAATTCCCATTGAATGATAAGTAATATTTATAGTGCATAAGAGGTTTGGTCGTATTTATCTAACTGAAGGCAGGGTGGTTAGATTTAAATGCAATAAAGATAAGATCATGATAAGTGTCAAATATGCTATAAATGTGCTTCTGTACCTGGGCAGTGGGGGGAAAGTCTGATATCAGGCATCCTGCGGATTAAGTGAGCGCCGTTATCCTACAACAGAATGCAGCCAGGTGAAATCAGACACATCAGAGCCTAAAAACAACAAAATCAGCATCCAGAATCTTAACCTGCTGGTTAAACAACAACTACTATCCCCAGACTATTTACCTGATTGCTCCCATTGTGAATTGGCTCAATCCCATAAGAGAAGAAGCCGTCAGAGAACATGCCGCTAAGAAACAAACAACAAGAGAAGGATGGTGAGATTTAGAACAAGAAGGGTCAGAAAAGTAAAAAAAAACCTCTAATAAATAAAGGTTTATTGTCAGGTTTATTGTCAGGCTCACCACAGGCCGTGGCAGGTGGAGAGAGCTGCCCAGGACTCAGGTAAACCTCTTAACCTTCCCTGGTAGTAGCAGTGCTCCCCTCCCTGTGGACACAATGAAGCAACCACTACTGACACGCTTCAGCATTATAGGCACTTTCATACTTCACTGGTTATCGTGATAGGTTAGCTCTGAGGAAAAAGCCTCTCACAAACCCAGCATCTCTCTCTTCCCCACTATGGCGTTTATGGCACAGTTTGTGACCTACTTGTGCCCTGTGCTCTACTTCACTCTACTCCACTGACAATAGAGGTGGAAGTAGACCCTGCGTAAGGATCTCGTCAATAAATCAGCACCTACGCAGTTAGATCTGGGAATTTAACATGGGTTACATGCACACTAGGCCGGATGCAAAACATCTTTCTCGCGTAGTGACTGAAAGACACAATATGAGAGCAAAAGGGAATTCTTCTCTTTCCTGTCCTTTAAAAACCTTGACTACCACAACACAGCTCTATCTTTTATCTGCAGCTAACACTCCCTCAGAAGTGGGCGCGCTGCTTCACAAGGTCACAGCGGTGAAGATGAACCCGCCGGGAAAGGTGAGGAAAGTGAGAAACAACGGTTCACCTGGATCAAATTGAATTCAGCAGGGTGTTGCAGCCTCGCCACAACAGCTCAGGCGAATGACGCCTCGGTGCTTTTCAAATGGAAATGAAAGCGTTTTGACTACAGAGAGCGGTCTGCTGACGTGCTGCCCTGGATGCATCACGCCCGCTATGTCCGAGCAGCAGCAGCAGCATCAGAAGCGTCACGTGAGGCCTCCATCCAGCTGAGCGACAATCTGGCCTGACTACAGGTCTCCATCCCCAACCCTGCAAGCCTCCTCTCCCTCCCGCCACTCTGGGCACAAACCAATTGTCTATGAACCCACATGCACCTCCAACAAGACTCTTCCCCGATGCCAAAGCTAATCTTGCCTTTGTATTAACTGGCATTTTACTCCCATTTTTCCTCCTCCTCCTCCTCTCTCGCTAGCTCTGCTCTTCCCTCCCTCTCGTTCTTCTTTCATTCTCTTTGCTGCCAAGAACTTAATGACACTGCTGAGCTAACTCGTTGCTATGGAAACAGGCTTGCAATTGGTCAGGAGGACTGAGGGAGAGTTTGGAACGACTGTGGGTGGGGACACGGAGTGCTGGCTGGGTGGGTGCTGTGGTGGTGGTGGTGGTGGTGGTGGGGGGGGGTAGTGAGTGTCACATTTGTACAAAAAAAAAAAAAATCCATCCCTCCTGGCTAGCAGAATGCAGTGACATTCCTCTGGTCTGTCTGACAAGCACGCATCACATTAGATGTCAAGGCTTTCATCCATTTCCCATTATCTCGAGACGGTTCTCTCTCCGAGCTTCTGGTTTTTCCACCACAGGCACCCACTGCCTTTTTCTTCTCGTGTGTCTGAGAAAGGCCGCAGCAGAGAGGCATGCACACCCGCCGCTGACAGGCAAACCCATGTATGTACAGAACTGTAACGTGCACAGGCGTAACGGTTACATGGCAGCCTACTTCTGAAGCCGAGAGCACGCAACGCACTTTCCAAAAATAGATAAAACAGGAGGACTACATCAAACTGTAGTAACTTAAAGATAACGTCAAAACATTAAAAATCAGCCTTTAAAGATAAAAACAAACAAAAAGCACATCTTTTGTTTCTAAACTCAGACTTTAATCCAACACGTCTGCATTAGATGACCTTAAAATATAAATGCAACATTGTTATATAATGAGCTCCAGATAATGTGAGGCATTTAAAGTTAACAGTTAGTCAAGTTTGATAATCGATTCATCGTTTCAGTCATTTTTCAAGCCACAATGTCGAAAATTAACTGGTTCCAGATTCTCATATGTGAGACTTTGATGCTTCTTGTTGACTTTACATGATGGTTAACTGAATCTCTTTCAGTTTTAGACTGTATGTTGGACAAAACAAGACATTTGGAGTCTGGGAAACTGGGATGGACTTTTTTCTGATGTTTAAAACTAAACGACTAATTGAGAAAATGATTGACAGATTAATCGATAGTGAAAATAATTAGTTGCAGCCCTAAAGGCAGTGCATGTGACAAACAAAACTTTACATGAATTCTAAGACTCAGTTTTAATTGCCAAAGAACTGAATGATGCACCGCCACTCTGGTCATCTCATTAATATTCTGCCTTCTACAAGCCAAAAGACAAGTTCACTCATGACATTCAATATTTCTTTACTAAAATCCCATTAGTACACATCCACATCCCAAAGCAGCCTTACCACAGACTGTGACGGTCTGCCATCCTGGTTAAAGTGCCGTTCCACATATTCTGAAGACAGGAGGTGACTGCAAAAAGAGGACAGATGCTATGAATATTTCTAACAACATTATCTTCCTCATCCTGAAAATTTGCTCAACCCTCAAAATGTATGTCACAAAAAATATGTGAATATATCAACACGCTGTGAACGTGATGCACGGGATTATCGTGAATCAGAATTGTTAATAAAATCAGCGCAACCTGATAAACATCAAGCAGTGTGTGTCAGCTGTGTGCCACATTGGTATTCCCCATCTTGTCATGTAACATAATAGAGAGCGCTGAGTGCATTTGCTTAACTGTGGGGAAATGCTAATGTGAACAGATCTGATGATCTTGGACAGTGACGGTGATACTAACTGGTTTAACTCCAGGTCCAGAGTGAAGGTAAGTCCAAAGGCTTCCACTTGGAAACAGCTCTGGGCCAAGTGGACGGGCTGTGACAGAGACAGATTTGGTTATTAATAAATCAAAGTGTAACAAAACAATTCTGGTTAAGTGTGCCGCTCCGCAGAAGCCACAGGGGGATTTTGAAAAAGTCCCATGAATAATTCAACACAATCAATATTGTGTACGCTCTAAAAGCATCTCAACAAATGAAATATTATGATTGATAAAGTTGTCATTGATCGACGTTGGCTGGCCGCATTCAGGCAGCCACGACTGCGGAGAGCTATTGCTGTTTAAGAGCGAAGCTGGAGTTTCGTGATAGAGATGGATAGAGAGGGGCTTGACAGAAGGAGGGGAGGAGGAGGAGAAAATTTTACTTCTTCTGTATCGTCTAGATTCAGCCGCGCTGTGCCAATGTCCCTAATGGGCAGCTGCCAGAGTTGGGGAGGTGAGGAGACAGCAGGGACAGGAGAGAGAGAAATGTACTGCAGACTAAACAGTGTGTCTCTTCAGCTGCTCTGACTGTGCCAACATGGCTTTGATCTCAGTCTGGAGGAACCAGGCTGCAGTGAATCACTGGGCTTTTGCAATAAAATGCATCACTATCCAGGAATTATTCCCTCCAGTGAGCACGGACAACCGATTTCTCACTACTGTCTTGGAGAGGCTGAAGCATTGTGACCACCAGCGCTCCGTCTCTGTACAGTAACATCGTCCCTCTGCTTTACACCCATTGGATTTGTGTTCGGATCATTATGTCTCGCTGTTCTTAAGGTCCATTTAGAAGCTGTTCTGGTGCTTTTGATTATATATATCACACAAACTTCCTCAGCAGATGGAGTTGTAGATGTTCGAAATTCAACTCTTCTGAGCACTTTCTCATCCACTGTGGCTCAACACCTCAGATTGAAAGTTAATTCTTGAAAAAACAATCTCACCACAAAGTCCTTTTAGTAGCTGCTTTCGATCATATGACATCATCTATTTCCTCTTTGACAGATCAAACCAGCAACTGTACAGATCTTTGTCATCATCATGATTTCTTTAATATTAAACAAAATACTGATAGATTTATGTGAGAACTGGTCTCAGAGTGGGTGCTTTTCTTAATTGATTTATGCTGATAATTACTGTATCTTATATAACTCACTTAACATGGTAAATTTAGGTTGTTAATAATCAGTAATATCAATATCAGACGCAGCATATACACCTTAAAATAATTGTAATTCACCTTATAATTTGCGCATCAGTGAACACAACACAACAGGTAAAATGAAATAATCAAATTAGTAATGCAAACAATGCCGCCTCATCTATTTTCAACACAGCATGATGTGACAGAAAAAACTCAGCTCATCCGCTGCTGCTTCTAAATTTATCGCGCCTCTCATTCCAAGCTTCTTAAATATTTTAAAAAACTAAACGCAGCAGCTCCAGACGAGCACCTGGGCTGAAACGGGGACTTCACAAACCTTGTCTACTTGAACAGTGTCATAGTTTGTATCTCGTGAACGCATTTTATGTTTTTCTTACTGACATAGTATCATTCTAGTTTAAGACAGCTTCTCCTCCGGGGACGACGGCATTCGTCTCAACTGTAGCCTTCAAACATGTGACTCAAGCGTGTGTGTGTAGGGAGCCCAATGTACTCTCTCATAACAGTTATATGAACTACATCATATCAGTGTGACAGAGAGAGAGAGGAGCAGGGACGGGGGGAGTGCTCAAAGAAGACTCTGGGACCATGCAGCACTTCTCACACAGGCCTGTTTCATAATTAATGGGGACATACTTCAACACACCACTGAATAATGAAGAAGTCGGGGGCCTCAGCACGGCAGCCGGATGATCGGACGTGACGACTGGATATTTCAGGAGAGGCTAGGCTTGGTCATGCGGCGACGAGGGCCACTATACACATGCATGCAAAGATTCCAGCAGCTCTTTGATAAAACTGTCCCTGCTCTGCGTACAAAGCGGGTCAGAAGGTTTTGGTTTCAGAACGTGTTGTCAGATGTTACAGCTGGAGAACCTGAGTTAAGGTATAGGGCTGCTTGTCTGTGTTGGTTTAATCCTGCTGCTGTTACTTCGCTCTGGACATTCGAAGGGATTTTCAGTGACTAACTGGGTCAAAATGATGAGGAGCAAAGACTGCTGCAAGACACCACCCTGCACTGTCATCCCTGTGAGGCAGGAGCCGCATGAGCAGCAGGGAGCTAAGTGCTGCACTGTTTTACAGACATGGGAAAAAAATGAGGTTCCCATCAGAAGAATGAGATGTCTGTCTTAGTGCTGTCACACCCGTATATGTCCATACAGACTTGATACAAAGCCACAAATACTGAATCTTTTTAGTAAGGATGACTAGACTTTAGATTCTTAAAGGTTTTGAATTTACTGACCAACATATTAAGCTGCAAGAATAGAAAAAGATCTACCTGTATGTGAGGACATAATGACTCCTCTTATCACAAGAACCATTCTCACCCATTGTCCAACTGGGAGACTTTCTTTTTAATCAAATCATAGTCCGATTAATCTATTCCTCATTTTGCTGGGAGACTCCTGAAACCCCATCAAGGACCCCTGAGTATCCCTGGGCCCCACTTAAAGACCAATGAGCTGAGAATTCACAGGATCTTCTCACTTCAGCGTGAAAATAAACAGAAGTGGGGATATGAGAGGGAAGTAGGAGAAAAGGGAGGGGGGAGGGGGGTTATTACTAACTTACCGAGGTGTCCCCGGTAACGTTTTTCACCCTGGTATCCAAGAAGTTGTGAGCCATTTCCTCCTCCGACCGGATCTGCTGCACCAGCCGCTTCGGATAGGTGACCTCGGTTGCGGCGTCCCTGTCATCTGGCCGCCCAGCTGGGGTAAACCAGTCCCACATGCCTCCGTCTCCATCCTGCACCGGGCTCCTGTCCACACCTACAGGTAGGAAAGTACAACAGGGACACTCGTGGGTGTGCAGTGGGCTTGGCAAGGTATAGGGACACACCTGAGCCATCAGTTCTGTAAACTGATGGTTCAATGACCTAATTCATCACACTGACTAATGATTTATGTTTTATCAGCCATTTCTCTATTATAAGAAATGTAGTTGATATTGGGTTTTTAGGCTTTTATGGGAAATAAATAATGTTCTATACTAGACTGACGCCCCACATACACAGGGCCTATATAACTTAAAATATCAGCAATCATCAATCAGGTTAAAAAAAAAAAAACATTGCATTGGTGTTTGGCAAGTTATGACATAGTGATTTGACATGTTTATTGGATGAAGCCCCGTTGGAAATGGTTATGGGTACGTTGGATATAGGTTACGGGGCTGCGGTGGGAATGTGTTGATGCAGCAAATCTACCGCATCGGAGAGCGCTTTCAGGCCAGTAGGCAGGTTGGAACCGAGTTCCCACTACAATAAAATCACAGGCTACACCGAGGTTAGAAAAGTGCTGGTGCAAGGGGGGGAAAAAATGTGGATGCAAAGGAAACGAAAAGGGTGCTCCCGCTCTTTATCCAAACCCCCCTTCTCTCTCTCCTCTCTTCTCTCGCTTACCTGAGACTGCAAGCCTCTCGCCCACTGCAGCAAAGAGCATGAAGCACCACACCGCCAGCATGATCTTCACATATTCCCCGGGATTACAACATCGAGAGCCGCAAGATGTCACGAACCCGGCCGGTGGAGGGGAGGAAAAAGAGCAAAAACCGCAAGGCAGAAATGATGGCGAGGATCCAAAGTGATTCTGCTAAACATCTGATGATGCGCGTCCTCTCATCTCTCCCCCTCTCTCTCTCTATTTCTCTCTCTTACCACTCTCAGCTCCGGCCAACACGGCTATGGAGAATTTGGATTTGCATATCAGAACGATGAAAAATGAATCATAGCTATAGGTTTATGGCGGAGATGATCAATACAGGCCTGGCGATTGATCGGTGAGGAAATATGAAGAAGAACGGGAGAGTGCGCAAGGCTGCGCGGGTGCGTATGGGTGTATGGATGAGGTTGTAGCCTATGTGTGTGTGTATATGTGCGAATCTGCGGTATGCGGAAACGGAGGATGGGAAAGCGAGGAGAGATGCGCTGGGTCTGCGGTGAGGAGGACACGTGGGACCGTGGTACCCTCCCTCATCCCGAGCAGTCTCCTCCTCCCGTTGCCATGCAGCTCCGCGCAGGGGAGAGGATGCGACAGCCTCGACTGCTGGGCTGCACGGCCGAAGAGAAACCATGAAAGGGATCAGGGAATAATATCCATTCATTTTCTCAGTGCGTGGGTATGAATGGTATCCCGGATTGTCGTTTAATGAAGACAACAGGTTTGCAGAGGATGAAGGTGTGTCCCGATAGACTTTACAGCTGACTGACAAACACAGCAGAGGCCCTGAATGTTCATAATGTTCTAACAGAGACTCCTCATTCAGTTCTGTAATTCATATTTTGTAATAAAAGGGATTTTGCTGTAGAACTTGCTGCCTTCTCTGCTGTGAAACATGTAATAAAGCCAAATATCATATTCTGTAACTACATTTAGGAGTGCACAATGTTATAATAACATCAAAGATATCAGAACTTAAATAATCAGATATCTACTCCTTGTAAAAGTTAAGATTGCTCTAGTTGCATCTCTAAAACTTTTTGTGATTATGGAGAGGAGATTTCCCCCTTTTGATATTTACTCAAACTGGTTGCCACTTCAGGCAACAGCGTAAAATTTAGCTTGAAAACTTTCAAGGATCCTGTAGAAAAATGCAAGAATAAGAATGTTTGAAGTGTCTTGGCAAAATAAATCAGATACATGTTGCTTACACGTTGTGCTCCTGTCCTTGAGTGAATGCAGAAATGTGGAGATCACGTTTAGTAACCATGAAAGGATCATGAATGGAGATTAACCAAACCGTGAATCCGGGGGGGGGTGACTGCAGCAGCGCTCTGTGTGCTGCTGTCTCAACCCTCTGACCTGCAGGCTTGGCTTCCTTGATGCAGTCTAAGTCTTCCAAGCAGCCATCCTGCAACACATCCTGCTAATGGAGGCACATTGTGCACTGACAGCCCCCTTCTGAATATTTCATCCACCCCCCTTTGAGACTAACAGGGAGCGAGATACGGTGGGGGGAAAGACGGAAGGGAGAGCAGCAGGAGTGAGTGAAACATCAAGGGCCAAATGTGTGCTCACAGTGCCCCTCCTCTATGAATCTTTGCAACACTAGTTTCCAGCCATTAATTGAGTATAGCTTGAACACATCCACTGCCCCTTTCAGTCCAGCACCATATAGTATGATAAGCAGTGTGACTGTAGTCTGTTGGACATCATTTTCTTTTTTTTTTAAGATTAATTTTTGGCATTTTTGGCTTTTATTGGATAGTGGGCAGTGAAGAGACGGACAGGAGACAACGTTGCGGTTATGTGGCATGCGCAGTAAGCATTCGGCTAGCAGGGCTTTCCAGGACATCACTGTTTTCATTTGAGAATGATTACATCTGATCACACAGTGCCGATGCGGTCAATTAAGTATTCTGAAGTGGTACAGCTGAGTAATTCTGCAGTGAGAACTGAGAGGAGTATGGACTGCAGAGAGGAAAGGATGGCTGGTTATACAACACTTGGACATTAAGTTATTAGGATCTGTGGAGTTTTTTTTTTTTTTGCCATATTTGACCTTCACATGAGAAAGTTTGGGAGTTCATGAGGAAACCAACCATTTCCCTGCTTATTCTCATATTTAAAATTAAACAGAGACACTATGTAAAAGTTACATGCATGTTGACAAAAGCCTTTGGAATATCTATATTAAACAAATGTGAAAAGCTGAACATCTAGATAAACAGTCTGTGTGTAAACCTAAATGCCATCAGCCTTGTGTGATAGAGACACAGTACCCTCTGCTGTGCAAATAGCTGCATCACACTTACAGCAGTTATTTGCAACTGCATCAAGTCTGAAGCAGCAACGATTAGTCAATTAATTGATTAGTCAGTTGACAGAACTATTTTGATAATGAATTAATCATTTTTAAAAGAAAAAATGCTAAAATTCTCTGGCTCCAGCCTCTTAACTCATTAATGACTAGTATGTTAAAGAAAAGCCCCACAGAATTGTTTCTGTTAGAGGTGGAAACATAAAAACTGTCAAGATGTGGCTACACATGACGAAATCAAAATTTTTGATTTCACATGTTTATGAAATGTACCACGTTACTGAAATTGAAGTTGTTTTGAATCAAGTATTTGAAATAACTCCTTGTAGTTTTTGAGAACTGCCATTTCTGTATCATACTATATTCAGTCATTAGTCACATGGGGTTACTCATTTTATTATTTTTCACAAATACACTAGTGGAAATGGAGGTTCCTATGATCACATGTTCAAAAGAATGTATGCACTTAATGACCAGATAGACTCAAGTAAGAATTAATTATAAAAAAGATTTTCCAAAGTGCTTTTAGGGGGAAATGATGAGAAATGTAGCTCCATCACCATGAATTTTCATGCATTTCTGCGGGTTTATGGGTATGGCTGTATTCTGATTAACTAATGACCTCAGTTCCTTGGTGTCTCAAAAACTAGCACACACACACACACACACACACACACACACACACACACACACACACACACACACACACACACACACACACACACACACACACACACACAGGGACAGAATAAAGTCCAAAGCCAGACACTTTTTTTACAAACATCCTTGCTCTTTGAAATGCATGTGCAGGTACATTTTTATTCACATATCTCGTTTGTTGCTCTGCAAGCGAGATATGGCTAATTGTCACAAAAGACTGTGTGTTCAGGAGGTGACTGAATTGGTAACATCAGTTGACACTGAGAGGGCAGACATTTGTATTCAGCCTCCAGATTGTGACAGTGGAGATGAGGAACATGTCAGGTCATCAGCTAAATATTGTAGCAGACGTGATCCGCTACAAAAATGTTTAAGGTCATGAAGAAAGGCAAGAGAGGCTTCAACCCCCAGATAAGGAGCTGTCACCAAGCAAAGAATTGTTGTGCACTGTAATTTAAAGTTTTGAAGTTAAATATTCCTCATAATTATAATTTGCATGAATTGATAGAAGATATTGAAATGCAGTGTATGTGTGTGTGTGTGTGTGTGTGTGTGTAAGGGATTGGGAGACTAAGAATACTGGACCAAACAAAGCAACAGATTATCATTTTTCTTTATGAATATATATTGTAAGAGTCCAGAATATGTGTGTATCGAAAAGTATGAAGATCTCAAATTCCTAACCTATTGTTTAAAGGAAGTTATAAATTCCACTGTGGACATTAATGGGTTAAATCTGAATATTTTCTGGTTTCTTTAGTCCTCTGTGACAGTAAACTGAATATCTTTGGGTTGTGGACTGTTGGTCATGACAAAACAAACATTGATCAACATTTTTCACATTTTTCTGACATTTTATAGACCAAAATACAACTTGATGAATCAAGAAAATAATAGACAGATTAATCAAATGTGAAAATAATCATTAGTTGCAGCCCTAATGATGTTAGACAGAAAAAGGACAAGGCCTTCATACGTGAACAATTGGTTACTTTTGGAAAAAAATATCTCATAATAGTCTTCAGGTCACATATATACAGCTGCTTACTAAGACTTATATATCCAGTAGCCTAAGTATTAAGTCTGTGTATCCTATACGTAGCCTATAAAGCAGTGGTTCCCAACCTGGGGTTCAGGACCCCCCAAAGGGGTCCTTCAAACATTTTTTAGGGATAATAAAGAAGAAGATATTTCTTTTAACATACAAATACATACTTTATTCTAAACATTATCCACATGAGCTTCTTTTAAAGACGGGTCACAATTAGACACTGCTTCATTTTAAGGGTCCACAAGCCAAACAGGGAACCACTGCTATAAAAAGGCTGTGTGATGTGTTACAAAGGCCTGTCCACTGGATCATCTTAAAGTAGTTGCTGCAGTCTTGTTTTTGGTATTGACTGATTTTCATTTCTGTTTGTATTGTTTTACACTGTATCATTTCAGTAAAAAGGTGCTATAGTCTAATTTAACACTGATGGCAACAGCTGTCTGGCTTTAAGTAGTTGCTACATGTGCTGACTTACCCGTGTTTCATGTTTGTTTGCACAAAGCTGAGCTTGGCAGGGCAATTAGGCTAATTAGTTTCAGCTTTGCTTCTTGAGGATCGCAAAGAGTTGAGTCACCGTCTGACTCACCTGGTCAACCGAGGCAGCCAATTAAGCGCTCTCCAGAGACTATAAGAAAGGCTTACAAAAGCGCCGGCCTTTCCATATATCAGTTGGAGTAGTGTTCAGATATCGGAGGAAAAATGCATGGTGTGCAAAGTGTGAAACCTGCCGGTGGTCCCCCGCTGCAGCTGTTCAACTGCGCCCACGCCGACTGTGGAGCGACTTTCACCAGGCAGTGGAGGCTGAAAGAGCATGAGACGGTGCACACCGGAGCGGTATGGGGAAAAAAATCTGCATTTTAAAGTAGGTCTTAATTACTTTTAAAAGTTTTAATTTACGGATTGGAAAATGTCCACAGCGTCCGTGTCAGTGCACAATTGCAGGCTGTGGACGTCGTTTCTCAAGGAAATCCCACCTGAGCCGCCACATGCTTCAGCACAGAGGGGTGAAGCAATTCCAGTAAGTCACATGTCCCACTCTGAACAGGTGCTCCTCTTAGCTACCATCTCATTTTTTTTAACTTTGTTTTACGCAGATGCAAATTTGCGACCTGCACGAAGAGTTTCTTCCACGCAGGCAAACTGAAAAGACACGTGCGCTACGCCCACGGAGATAAAAATAAGTACTTCAAGGTTTGTTTAAATAAAAAAAAATCTAATTTAGCCACTAGATGGCGCCAAAATGCCGCATTTTAAACACCAGCATCTCTTACTCTGACGAATAACCAATTTTCGAGCCCTTTGTGATATTTTAACTTCTTGATTATTTTCCTCCACAGTGTAACCAGCCAAACTGCTCCTTGACCTTCAAAAAGCGCAGAATGTTGAAGCTGCACTTACAGGAGCATCAAGTGGCTGCTAAATTCAAGTATGTCTGTAGTACAACATTGTTTAGTTTGAGAGAAAAAACACATGGCATGGATGATTTTTGCTGCAGTGTAAAATCTGACTGTGAGGTAATGAATTGCATGAGATCTGATCCAGATTAATCTAACCATGTGAAAGATTATGCACTCTCCATTTTAATTATATCTTTGATGCCTGGAATACAGGCTCTATCAGGAGATGAATGAGTGGTTACAGGCTGAGTGGGTGTGGCCCCAGTGGCAAATTTATTTTTACCTCTGTCTGTCCTCTGTGGGGTACATAGGTGTTCAAAGGACGGATGCGCTGCCACGTTCAACTCCCATATCGCCCGCAAAGCCCATGAGAACAAGCACGCAGGTTGGTCTATTTCAATCTTAGTAGGGGTCCTTTCATCTTCCATCCCTGCAAAATTCCTTCATTAAAAATGGGTTGTGGCTGGATTTGCATGTAACCTTTTCTTGCATGTAAGACATCTTTTTAAGGACAAATGACGTGCATGGTAGGCGGTTCCTCAAAGAGGCCTAGAAGGGAGCAAACGGGTGGTGATGCTTTAATTTCCTGATTCACTCACTGGCCTTGTTTGGTCCCTGCAGGTTACCGCTGCCCTCATGATAACTGCCAGGTAGTTGAACACACCTGGGGGAAACTTCAGAAGCACATGGCCAAACACTTGGGTAAATATTTTGTGGTTATAGTACAAATCGTCTGTAAGGGAGAGGGAGGAACTCAATGTCTGGTGGCAAAGAACTGCTGGCTAATCATTTTTGCCTTTTTTTTTTTTTCTCAAAGCCACATTTGCATGCCAAGTGTGTAAGAAGGTGTTTAAGAAAGTGGATGCTCTGCGGCGCCACAAACGGATTCACGCTTCCCATAAGCCTGTGCTGGTTTGTCCCAGGGATGACTGCCAGGCTTACTTCTCTACAACCTTCAATCTGCAGCACCACATCCGCAAGGTGCACCTCAAGCTCCTCAAATATAAATGCTCCTTCCCCGACTGCCCACGCATGTTTGCTATGCGGGTATGTAACATGTCCTCTGTTACTGGTCCATGTTGGGGGGGGGGGGGGATCTTGAGATTTTGTTCGCAACATAGATGAATTACATGATTTCTGAACATTATTATCTGTAGGAGGCTTGTGTATTACGTTTGTGTTCTGTTCCGCAGGAGAGTATGACCAGACACCTGCTTCGCCATGACCCGAGCGCCAGCGCTCTGAAGGTAAGAATGACGTCAGTATCCCACAATGCATGTGGGACTAAAGCCACCACACAGCAGTGAGTAAAAGCTATCTTACCATGGGACTATTGATTTTGGATTTCTCTTGAATCAAGCTTTCAACCTGTTGAAATTCGACTCCTCTTTGCTTCTGGCCAACTGAAGGGAACAGTTGGCTTGAGGGATTTGGGATTTACATGATTTCATGACCAAGCATATGAAGTGTTTTCAGGTGGCTATAGTCGGTACTAAGGCATCAAACTGTAGAAAACTTCAAAAAACTTCTTAAAACCTCTCTCCTAAATTGCTTCTTTTTAAAAATCTATTAAAATTATTATTTTTTTCTTTAACCCCCAACAGAAACGTCAGCGTCCCAAGAAATCCTGGCAGAAGCGCCTGGATGGACACCATCTTCCCCTTGTGGAGGAAAACCTGCGAAACCTCTTCGCCCTGCGCATGCGGATCTCCCGGCGTACCAAAGTGGAAACCAACCTCTCGGGGCTCTTCAACGAGCGCAAGATCCCTCATTATGTTGACCCAGAAGTCAACCTCCGCAACCTGTTCGGTATCAAACAGCCTCGTCTTTTGGAGGAAAAACCTGAGGTCGCACCACTGAAAGGTTAAATGGAAAATGCATCCAAACTGATGTACATTTTGACTTAAGTTTGAACTTCTTTGAAATCTTTTCAGCATTTAAAATTGCACTTTTTTCTCTGCAAGCAATTGGGTCTCTTTGGTTAGTTTTTCTAAATGTAGCTGACATACATTAAAATATTAATTTCAAAAGTTATTTGTAACTTGACACAGATCAGTGATATTCTTCTTTTTGGTGAAGATGTGCATCTCAATTGAAATGCTTTTTTTGTAACCTTTTTCTAACACTTGTTTGACCCAATAAAATGAGTTACATTTTGCTCAAAGTGCACCGAATGCTGTGTAACCTTACATTTTGAGTGTTTAAACACAGCTGGAGATCTGCACGCTGGTTGTCTGCCCATCAGTAGCAGCTGCTGGAGAGCAGTATCATCTGGACTTGATTTGTTTGTTCAGTCTCATTTAACTGTAATAGAAAAGGCTTCTCATTGTTGGCACTATCAAACAGCTGTTCTCCTCCAGCATCTATCTTCTCTGCTTGCTTTGGCCGCACATATTGGTTGACATTTGCTGAACATGTTGGAGCTCATTAAATATGAACAAAGGACTGCACATGAGTAAGAGCTGAGTCACAGAAAGCAAGTCACTTTGGGGGTGGAGGAGACTTTGAACACAAAGTGAATGAGTCTCAGCTGTCAAATCTGTTCAACTGAGATTAAGACACTGTAGTTTAGATTCAGACTCATGAACATTTACAATAAAGGGTATAGCGTGTGTAATTTCAGAATTAGAATCTGTTTGTATGCAAGCATACAAAGGGTGTGTCTTAGCATTTGCTCCCACAAACGCAACATAAAAGAATTAAAATGAGACAAGAGTAAGGTAGTAATAAAATGAAAAATCTGTTTACAGAATGGAATAATAGTTTGAAGTGGGATCAAACCTGAAAAATATTGTCTACAAAGGAAATATGAACTGTGCTATGGACAAAGAAATGAAGTGTATGAAATATATGAAGTTGACAGGTGGAAAAATTAAATGTGACGTGCAGTAAATAATGTAACAGTGGTGGTTGAATACAATGTAAAGTCCAGTTTGATAACAGTACAGTTCAGCTGTTTAATAAGGCATCAGCTTCTGTGTCTGCTGGTGGAGATTTTTATGGATCTCAGTCTTTTCCCTGAGGGAAGAAGTTCAAAGAGTCCGTGTCCAGAATGGGATGGGTTGAAGATGATCTTGCTTGCATGCTGCCTGGCCCTGAAGGAGTGCAGCGGATCAATGGGAGGAGGGGGGGGGGGGGGCTGTTGCAGCCGATGGTCTTTTCAGCTAAGTGAATAATGTGCTGCAGCCTCTGAATGTCCTGTTTGGTTGCTGCACTGCACCAAACAGTGATGGATGATGTGAGGATGGACTCGACGATGGCAGCGTAGAACTGGATCAGCACTGCCTACAGCAGGTTGAGCTTCTTCAGCTGCCTCTGAAAGAACGTCCTTTGTTGGTTCCTTTCTTGGTTATGCAGCTTATGTTGATGTCCCATTTAAGATCCTTGGAGATGGTGGTGCCTAAGGAACCTAAATGACTCCACAGCTGCGACTGTGGTGCTGTTGATGAAGTGGATGGAGGGGTAGGGGGACTCTCCTGAAGTCTATTGCCGACTCTTGCTGTCTTGAGGGTGTTTAGCTCCAGGCTGTTACGGCTGCACCATGATGTTAGCTGCGCCACTTCCTGTCCACAGACCTGTAAGTCCAGTATGTGAACTGCACGGGATCCATAAGGGGGTCAGTGATTGATTTGAGGTGGGATAGGATGAGTCTGTCAAAAACCTTCATGGTACAATGATCTAAAAACAGAAAAGTTGCAAATCATCACTTAGGAGAAGTTGGAGTTTTTTTAATTGATCATTGATGCTGCTTAAGTTTTCAACAGGACAGACAGGAACATTTCGCTGCCATTTAAAAGCAACCGATGGGAAAAACTTGATATATATTTAAAAATCAAAGGTTCTGAATTTAAAGTTTCTTTTTGAGCTCTGTTAAACCTTACATTTTTTGTGTTAAACAATTCCTTTTTTTTTTTTTTGGTGGTCCAGTGGAGCGAGGCAGACTCCATATCAGTGCTTCGGCTAAACTCTGTAGCAGCCTGTCAGTTTGAGTTCAGATGGTGTCTTCACTGCTCTGCTTTTCTTGACTCTGCTGAAGGTCATTTTATTGGCTTCACAGCCTCAGGCTACCTTCCTTCCTTCACTAGCTGCTACTCTTCCTCTTTAGGTCCCATACATTAAACTATATTACAAATGCTGACCTGCACACTCAAGTTGCAGGGCCTTCACATGATAGAAACGAATGCCACAGCAGCTGACACTGTTACATCCATAATTATCTTTCCTGTGGTTATTGTGTATCTTGTTCCTTTGTAAAATGACATTTAAAAAGGGCAGATAAAAGCATCAATCAGACACTGAGTGCCTCTTATACTGGCTTTCAGAGTCAACAGTTGTCGAGCAGGAATTTGAAAGGATGGTCTTGTTTCTATGGTAATCCAACACGGTAAACAAGTTTTAAAAAAATCTTCGTTACGTTCCTTGTCTTGTCAGTGGGGTTTGTGGAACAAATGTGTCTGTGTTTGCAGGTGTTCAGCAGGTGTAGAAAGTGCTCCAGTGATTTGATGTTCCTTGTTGACTGCAGAGTTGATAATTGTTTTCCACTGGTGTCACCAAGTCCCTCAAGAGTGATGACGCTGACTGGTGTCATAAGGGCTGAGCAACACTATCAAACGCACAGTTAACCACACCCTCACCATCACACTCTCACTCTCTGGAAAGGCCATGCCAATTATCCACATACTAAGAATGACCTTTGGTGTGACATGCTGAGCTTGATTCTTGCAACATGTGCATCACAGAGCAGCATGCAGGGAAAACTAACCACTATCACAGCAAGGGAGACTGGGACGCAAAAATTCCACATTCATCTTTTAATTAGCTCCAAGAAACATTAAGGTATAAATTTATTCAGAGAAAATAAATTGGCACTATTTTATACATGTTAGTAATCACTGAAGACATTGTAATGATACTGGACTAAACCTTGGTGATATAGAACAGCCCTATATGTGGAATAAATTACACTAACCTCACATTTCTAATCATTTTAAGAGGTCTAATTAGCCTCCGTGTCATGGACTGTGCTAATGACTGAGTTTTTGACAGGGCCGAAAGGTTGTTGATCCAAATCAAAATCTGCACTAATTTGTTTATTTGCAATTTATACAGGAATTGATTGTTAATTTCTAAATAAAGTAAAAGTCCTTAATAAACATGGTGTACAGACCTTATGTAAGGGGTGAGTTGTTATCTGTTATTCAGGATGCCATTGCACCTGTTAGGGTTAAAACAATCTCCAGTAAGCAGAAAGCACCGTGGAGAAACGTGACATCTGTCAAAATCCAGAAAAGAGAATACTGAGCACAAATGGTGAAAAACAAATCTCCAGATTCACTACATCTTTAAAGAAAGACTTTAAATTTACAACTTAAAACTGAAAAACTCCAGACAAGCCTTTTTCTGACATCATCCATAAAAATATGAATAATGCACGCAACCTATTTGCTATTGTTGATAGACTGACAAACCCCCCAGCACAAATAGCCCCCAAACTCCTCTCTTCCAATAAATGCAATGAGTTTGCTTACAACTTACAACTTTATAAAAGTACCCTGTAAAACATGACAGAGTTTAAGGCCACTGACCACAAAACACTTGCAACATCCTAAGACGTCCACCTGCTGCCTTGATGCTCTGCTCCTAATGGCCTAAAAACTGTTTTCAACTCCTTGGCAACGTAAATACTGCAACTAGTTAACAGTTCTGTCCTATCAGGCATTTTTCCTAAAACTTTGAAAATGGCCTTGCAACAACTTAGTAACTTCCTAACCACACATGATTACTTAGATAACTTCCAATCAGGGTTTTGCCCCCACTACAGCACAGAGACTGCACTTATTAAGGTCCTAGTGCTACTGGATCTTAGTGCATCAGTTGACACTGTCAACCATACAATACTGCTTGACAGACTGTAAAACTGTGTTGGACTCTCTGGCATGGTCCTAAATTGGTTCAGATCTTATCTTCAACAAAGAGATTACTGTGTCTCCGTTAGCAACTACATATCCACGTGCAACACCATGACTTGGGGAGTTCCCCAGGGTTCAATCCTTGGGCCTCTCCTATTCAACCTTTATGTTCCCCTTAGGACAAATAATTAAAAAACACAATTATGCAGATGACACCCAAATTTGCATAGGTCTCTCACCAAGCAACTATAGTCCACTAGATTCACTGACACAGTGCAATGAACATCTCAATGATTGGATGTGCCAAAACTTCCTACAACTAAATAAAGACAAAATGGAGATAATTGTCTTTTGTGCAAAGAAAGAAGGGCTGAAAGTTCACCTCGAATCTCTATTTTTGAAGGTTAAAAGTCAAGTCAGAAATCTTGGTGTTATTATGGATTCAGAAATTAACTTTAATAGTCACATCAAGTCAATAACAAAGTCACCGTTCTACCATCTCAAAAACATAGCCAGACTCAGAGGATTCATGTCCAAACAAGACCTAGAAAAACTCATCCATGCCTTTGTCTTCAGCAGGTTAGACTACTGTAATGGTCTTTTTATAGGTCTCCCCAAAAAGGATATCAGACAGCTTCAGCTCATTCAAAATGCAGCAGCCAGAGTTTTAACTAGAACTAAAAAGATGAACATATCACACCCATTCTCAGATCCCTACACTGGCTCCCAGTGAGTCATAGAATTGATTTTAAAATATTGCTGCTACTTTTTAAATCACTGAATAGTTTGGGGCCCAAATACACCTCGAGAACCCTCGAGAAGTCCCAAGTCTTCCGGGACTGGTATACTAACCATTCCCAGAGTCCTAAACAAAACATGGTGAGGTAGCATTTAGTTATTACACCACTCAGACTCCCCAAGAATCTGAGAAACATGCCAACTACTTTTAAATCAAGTCTAAAAACTTTAATGTTCTCTACTACTTTCTCTTAAACTGATGCAAAATGGTGAATGTTAAATTTTAGGTTGTAAGTTGTTGAATACTTTTAACCAGACAGACTTTTTATTTGCACTCTGATTTTTATCTTTCCTATGCGTAATTTACTTTCTTATCTTTCTTTTCTATTTATTTTATTTGTTGTACTTTATGCCTTTAAATGTCTTGTGCCTTGTGTAAAACGCCTTGAAAAACGCCGTTATGTATGAAATGTGCTAAATAAACTTTCTCGGCTGCATCAACAGTTTGTGACGCATGCAAAAAGTTTATTTACATAATTCTAGATTTGGATTTTTATTTGCAGGCGTTGCACGTTTCTATGGTGCTGTTTTTCCCACTCAAGGGCAAAAAACGCACCAATAAAAGTTTTTAATCACTTTGATCCCATCATGAATCATTTTCTCCCAATGACAACAGCTTCTGGATAAAATTGCCTCGACCTACGGGAACAAGTACTCACTGAGTGGCTTGACAGGCAACAAAAATGATTCAACTAATGTCTCAACTTAGAGCATTTTACCACTAACACAACAAATACATATCTGTAGGTGTTAGGTGCCTTGTAGTGTTGTCCATGTATAAACATTATCACATTACAATCATTTGGTAGACGCTGTTGTCCAGAATAATAGCTAGATGTCATCAGAAATTGCATCCCTCCTAAACTAAGAGCATGTTCAGGGTACATGCAGATACAATAACATGATTTATAGAAGCCCTACAATAAATACAACTTTTCTGAAGCTTTTATGTGCTAATTTGTTCTTCCTGTTTTCACCCCTTTATCAATAAAAGCCTTATTTTTTGTTCCACAAAGGATACAATTATTTAATCTGAGTAGTAACCCACATCCTCCTTTCCTAGTCTCACTCACAGAACTGCATATAGGAGAAAAAAAGAGAAGCAGTCACAGAAAAGAAAAACATTGCTTGAGAAAAATCCAAAAACAAGGAGATAAACTGAAGTAGGTTAACCATACAGCCGTCATGCCCTGATTTAGCCTGCTTCCTCCAGAATAGATGACCCAAAATCTCTTCTCCCCTCCCTTCTCCTCCTTTTCCCATGGCCCTGTTAGAAGAGAGCTTTTCATAGCTGTAACACAACTGCAAGGCTTCTAAACTGACAGGATTAACAAAATAACCATAAGATAGGGAGCCTTCTGCGCAGGTGTAAACTGCTGCAGAAATGTACTGTACACCATGCAAGGAGGGTTAAACAACACTGGCCAAACATAAATTAAAAGCAGATTTAAAAAATATAATTTGTCACTTGTGTAGGCACACAGTTTTCTAAAGTGACAAGTCAGACAAGACAATATGTTACTTAAAAAACAATAGTAAATTATGTTTTGAAGTGTGGTGTCTGTGCTCCAAGGTAGCATTTAAAATTTTATGATCTGACAGGAGTTTCTATGTATTTTTCATACCAGTGAATTGAAAATGTTGCACAAAATATGTCAAAATTGTTCTGTCAATAAAATACAACCAAGAAGCTTTCCTCACACACAACTGCGGCCCTGAAATCCACATTTATTTGAACAGTGAAATGGATCCAGTGCATATCAACACCAACTACACAACCTGTTGCATTATTCTACATGGACTTCAACCTGCCAACCAGAGAGACCAACATGACCCTCAAATTAACCCTATACTTCCCACACTCCTCATCACTGACCTCTTGGCAAACTTAAAGGATAGGTTCACAAGTTTTCAGGTCTGTATTAAAGGTGCAGTGTGAATCTTGTGGCATCTAGTGGAACGGACTTGGCAGAAATGGAATATAATATTCATAAGTATGTTTTAATTAGTGTATAATCACCTGAAAATAAGAATTGTGTTTTCATTACCTTAGAATGAGCCCTTTATATATACATAGGGAGCGGGTCCTCTTCCATGGAGCTCGCCATGTTGCACTGCCATGTTTCTACAGTAGCCCAGAATGGACAAAACAAACACTGGCTCTAGAGAGGGCATTTTGCATTTTTCATGAGTTTCGCGGCCACCGTAGGTTCTCCCTAACCCTAACCCCAAAACAACAGTCAGGTACCCAAATGAACACTGAAAGAGGTTTTCCTCGCTGTAATCATTCCTCCTGTTCATACTGGCTATTAAAAGATCCCCTTCAAATGCACTTTCAATGTAAGTGATGGAGGCCAAAATCCACAGTGTGTCCA
The DNA here is from genome assembly GCA_038419695.1 of Scomberomorus guttatus. NCBI lineage: Eukaryota > Metazoa > Chordata > Actinopteri > Scombriformes > Scombridae > Scomberomorus > Scomberomorus guttatus. The sequence goes on from CM076459.1 coordinate 4,394,050, forward strand.
CACAGTCATTTTGCAAAAATGCATTTAAAAGTTGATCTAAAGCTTAAAAGGGGCTTCAGCAGTCTGAGTCATATCAAGTGGATATCTGCCACATTTACAGTCTTTTTAGCATCAAATTCCCTCTTTGTGTTTCCCTGTTGAGCTGTGGTGGAAGTATAGTAACAAAAAGAGGGACTTTGGCACTAAAAAGACTGTAACGTTGAAAGATATCTACTTGAATTGACTAATTTGGACAGCTGAGGCTTCATTTTAGCTTCGGATAAACTTTTAAATCCATTTTTGCACAGAAGGAGGCTTGTGGATTCTGGCCCCCATCACTTACATTTTAAGTGCCTTATGGAGGGATCTTTTAATGGTCAGTATGAGCGGGAGGAATGATTATGATGATGATTTATGGTTGTGTGTTCCTTCATGAATGTTTGAACAGTCTGAAAGGGACAGCTTTGCCTTGTTGCTTTCCTGCCTCTAGTCAAAGTTAATAACTCTGTGTGTCCATGACACATACATATAAAGCAAGTACTGAACAAATGACAGCAGAGAGCCTTCAGACTGACATAGTGTGTTTTTTTATTTATGCTGGCAAAATTTGCCTAAACAAATTCATCTTGTTCACAAAAAGGTGGTCCCAGTTCCTAGGAAACTGGAGCAGGCGCAGCAGTGTCCAGGGCGCTGAAAGTCATCCAAAAAGGAGTAGATTGATGGTGTTTGTTTTAGGACTCCTTTAACGTTGTGTAAGGAGTTGTGAATTCAGAGAGCAAGCTTTTCTGTCAGTACATTTGGTCTACTGGCATGACAGAGGAGCTCTTGTACACTTGTTTTTCCTCTAATCCCCTAATTGTAAACATCCCTTGGTGACCTACCATCAGCAGGAGGCTGTTTATCATCTTTTCTCGATCATTAAATCATGTCACCTCATACATCAAAGCTCTTTTTTGCCTCTCTGCTGTTTGTCTTCATGGTCATTCTTTGTCGCCTGCTTGGGATCATTTTGTTTGACAAAATATTCATTTGCAAATTTTCCAGTGCTTCCTTTGTCTTTGCGTCTGCAATTTGTGATCCTTGCAGTGTCCTTTCATGAAAAATGGTGCAAACATGAATCCATGAAGAGGGCATAATAAGGTGAGCGTATTTCTCTGTCTCAGGCAGAGACACTGACAACGGTTATTTATCTCTCTGCGTAGCAAACCGCTTTGTGTCTTGGTATGGTGCAGATTATATAGTGTGCTGCAGGTAGCTCTGCAGCACCAGATTAAGGCGAGACTGAATTGAAATGAGTCACACGTCCACAGGCTGACAATGAATTGATGGCGCAGGTTAAGAAAACCCAAATTGCTCCTCCAATGTGACAACCAGATTTGCATAATACAGTCATGAACGCAAAAAAGAAACTCTCAAAATGAAACATTGACATGATTTATCTTGGCAGACTATCAAAGTTATTTTGATCAGATTAGATGAGATTTTCTCAGCCATTGATCTGTGCTGCCTGAGATGGGACCTGATTACCAGAGACAACAATTTAGGGTTGATTACACTTCCTTTTGTTGACATCCACATCACAATATCCAACGTTGTCCTTATTTCCTCATATTCAACATGTTTGCCGGTCCATCAATCAAAGCCTGGCTTCCAATTCCAAGTGCCTTGTGCTTCAGTCAAGCTCCACCAGTAATTAAAAGTACTGCAAGAGAGCAATCAGGAAATGACAGCTACCTTGTTTTATAGCATCTTCGAATGATCGGCCAAAAATTCTGGTCATTTTAACTATTTATCAAGGCTGCCAAATAGTGAGAACTTGATTAAAATGACATTGCAACAAACCATATCTCTATCCGGGTTTCATTCATTTTTCAATCAGACATTTTTGTGTCTGTTTACCCCTGTCTTGCATCTATGTGTGAGAGAGTACGCAGACACAGATTGATTTGAACCTGCTGTTTAATCATCGTAAAGCAAAATACACACGAACAGCGGGTGAGCCAGCATTCAATTAAGAGCCATGTAATCCTGAATGATTAGTTTACATGAGCTCAACAGCACGCGAGGAAGAAAAGGTTACAATGACATGAAGCAGCAGTTTGAGAGACGCCTGTTTGATATGCATTTTTGCATGAAGGAAACTTTATTGATCCCTGTGGGGAAATTGAGCTTTTTTGAAGGAGCAAAAGTAATTCAGCAGGGGATCAAACGTAGCCGAAGTTAAGCACAGAGCATGAATACAGAAACACAGGACAGAAGAAGAAGGTATAATGAAGTAGCAGAATACAAAGACCTTATCTCAGGTTCTCTCAACCTTTTGGGGCCAATGAGTTCATTTTTAGTTCCCAAATTAGTCATGCATCAAATTGAAGTTTCCATGTTGTTGTGTGAATCTGAGCATGTTATCATTTCTATAGATTTCTAAACGGTTCTCGCAAAAGTCTTCAAACTCTTTTAAAAAATTGTTTTTGCATCAATACAATACACACATTTGAATAAGTACATGAAGCACCAACTATGCACTGATAGTATAAATGAAAAACACTTGTAGCTTTTGCTTTTTCTGTGTGCAGGGCATAGCAGTTTAGTAGTAAACGTGCATAAACACAGGTATCCAAATGTGTAAAGTATGGATGTGTATTCTGAACATAACACTCTATCAATGCAAATAAGGGAAAAACGTTTTTTTTTCTTCTCAAACAACAAAAGTGCAGTAGAAGAAAAAAACAAAAAAAAAACAAATAAACATTTGTGTTAGAAAAAAAAGAACAGAAAAAATTCTCCACATCACATTCAATGTTGTCTTGAGCTAGACAGCGTGGAAAATATTGCCTGGAGTGCCGTATCCAGGCCTGGCATGACCCCTGATCGATGTCTCCACAAGCCTTCTCCATTGCCCGTAGAAGGGGCATGCGTTGGTGGGGCTGGCGGTCATACACCTTCCAACACCATGCAGAGAAGAATTCTTCAATAGGATTCAAGAACAGAAAGAATGGGGGGACATTGAGTGCGAAGAAAAGTGGGTGACCTGTAAACCAATTGCAGAAAAAAGCAGCCTGATGGAAACTAACATTGTCCCAGATGATAACGTACCTGGGCTGCTCTGGCCCCTGGTCATTAGGAATTAGTCTATTGTGAAGGGTGTCCAGAAATGTGAAAATGTGTGCAGTGTTGTATGGACCTAGGATTGCATTAAGGACATCGTTTTGACTAATAGCTGCACACTTTGTTATGTTGTCACCACGCTGTCCCGGGACGGTGATTATAGCACAATGTCCAATGATATTTTCTGCCACGGCCCCTTGTTTTTGAAGGTTGAAACCTGCCTTGTCCGCATATATTAGCTCATGATGCACTGCATCTGCTTCTAACTCCATGACTCTCTGAAAGGATCAGTCATTATGATATAGCACCATACACTTCCAGATCCAGTACCAATGATAGGATAGTATAGTTTACCTGCACATATTCATATCTCAGTTGTTTTACACGGTCTGAGTTTCTTTTGAAAGGGACTCTGTACAGCTGCTTCATCCTAATTGTATTGTGTTCCAGTAGATTAGACGGTGCAGAGAGACTCACTCTGTTGACCTTTTGGAATATGGTGTTATCAGCTATTATGTCGTCCTGCAATTCTCTGAGTCTGATACAGTCATTTGCAATGACCATATTTACAATGTGGGTCTCCTGCTCTGGGGTGAACAGTCGACCTCTTCCACCAGATACTGGTTTTCATGCAATTCTGTAAAAAACATTTGAATGGTTTGAAAGATAGATCTTTTTCATTATGAAAGTACAGTACATATTATTGTACCAGTAAGACTACAGCACTTACAGTTACTTACCGGTTCTCATTTCAAAATGTGCGGATGATACCTGCAACAGTATAGCGGCTCAGATTTGGTTGAACCTGTTGCCCAGCCTCTCTCACGCTAATCCCATAGTTGACAACATGGTCAACCACAGTCTGATTTCATCAGATCAGTTATTGTGTTCCTGACTCCCCTTCCTCTCCTTCTCCACCGTCCTACTTCACCTCTTCCCTTCTCCTCCTCCTCGTCTTACTTCTTCACCTCCTCGTCCTTGTCCTCCTCGTCCTCCTCTAGTTCTCAACCTTCTTATTCCAATATTAGCCTCCATTGTTGTCCAAACCAATTGTTTGCCTGTGGCCTATTTATAGTGCTCAAGCTCTGATTGTAAGTGAACTCATTATCTAAAGGTGTGTCATATGTGGAAAGGCATTCGGCAAAATAGTGTAGCAATTTTGTGTACAGTTTTGCAAAAAGTGTGTAAATTACAAACTGAGTGTAAAGCACAGAATGTGCATTAAATGTGGCCAAAGTGTCAAATAACAAGATAAACGTATGTAGAAGTAATCCCTATGAGCAAAAAGGTCTGAACGCCTAGTTTCCAACGTTTTTTTCTGCTTTCTGCCTGAGCTGACGTCGGCTCGTGACGGATTTCTTTATATGGTTGTCTGCTCTACGCACAGTGTGCAAGTTCACTGCTCCACTCCGCTAAAATTATAGCATTTTTCCATTGTTTTGGGGGTAGTCACGCCGAGCCATGACTCGAGTCGAGCTGGCACGCTGTGAGTGTTTTTCCATTATACAGCAGGGCAAAGTAAAATAAGTAGTTTACCTGTTGGATGTGTGCTGGTTGTCTGCAGCTCTTCATCAGACATCATCATCACTGTAGCGGTTTCTGCTTGTACTATTCCTCCCTGCATTATTTCTAACTGATCTGCTTAGCAAAGAGCTCCAAATATCTCCATATGTTGTTGTGTCCACCCGTTTTTAGCGCCGCTAACGAAGCTCTGCTAATTCAGTGAGGAACACATTTAGTTTCCTGTAAATTCTTCACAATAAAAGTATACCAATTATTTAGTCATTTACAGTAAAAGCTTTAAAAGTAGTAAAGCAGGAGATGTTGTGTTTGCATCAGCGGTAACTTAACACAACTCTTAAAGAGACATGGGCTAAAACTGCCTGTTAAGAGACAGAGGCTGAACTGAGGGGCTGCATAAAGAGCCAGTATAAGATAATAAGGAGTTTTTTGAACTGTGATTCATGCAAAGCTACTCTAGTAGAGTCCCAGAATAAAAATTTAGAGCTGGAAATGAGCATAATAGGTCCCCTTTAAAGTGTTTTTCCAAAGAAAACATACAAATAACTGATGGCAACTGTGCTAAGAAATGCAGTGCATTGTGTTTAGTGTTTGACAAATTGCGCTTTGAAGTTTTGCATAAGAGTGCAATAGATGAAATCTGTTTAGTGTTGCGCAGAACTGGTGTAAAGATGGGACACAAGAGGTATGTATTTTGAAATTTGTGCAGACAAAATGTGCACAAGCAATGGAGAAAAAAGAAATGGTTTAAAAAATTGGGAATTACACTTCTTTCTTATTAAGAGTTAAATGAGAAGATTGATACCACTGAGAGTGGTATTGATCTTCTCATCTAACTCTCACAAGAAAGCGAATATGTGTATCCCCAAAATGTGGTATTTTAATTATGTGTATATGTGAGAAAGGACATAGATTTTTAAGACTGAGATCCAGCCTCTGAGAAACAGAGCAGTACTTCTTTTTCTTCTTCTTCACCACCAGGCGCTCACAGTTTCATTTCATCTATTTGTTGACTAAAGTAAAGGTCAGCTGTGTGGAGAGAAGGATGACGTGAGTTGTTCACTATAACAGCTTGTCTCTGTGTGTGTGTGTGTGTGTGTGTGTGTGTGTGTGTGTGTGTGTGTGTGTGTTTGTGCTGCAGCAGCTCCAGCTCATAGACCAGCGCTTCCCCAGCAGCGATGCCTCTGGCTGAAAACTCTCTTGGAGAGAGAGAGGAGAGCAACAAGAGAGGGAGAGAGAGAGAGCGGGGGGGTTCAGTGGGGTGGGTGAAGCTCATGTTTTATTAATAGAGCGTATCATACTGTGTGTGTGTGTGTGTGTGTGTGTGTGTGTGCACATGGAGGATACAGGGTCACAGTTGACTTTAATTAGAGGGAGAATGTGTTAAACAAATGTAGGACAATCACTGACTCACAGGAGCATAGCATCCATGTTAGTCTACCTCTAATCAGCGCTGATCAGGGGCAGAGCACACCAGGCGAGCTGATCCTCGCTAATGGCATGAGACACTGAAGAAGACTGATGAGTCAATAGCCTGTTTGAAGCATCAGTCACCATTACGGACTGAATGCTGAATCACAGTCAGCCCGTCTCCTGGTATTATTTCCCACCGGTCCTTCCTGTCTCACTGTGTGCAGAACTTACAGTTGAGCCTTTGCCCTGCAGCTGACGAACACTCACACAAGAATAAATTAAGTTTTTAGAAAAGTGCTCCATCTCTAAAGTCACCTGTTGAGTGATAGAGACACTAAAATCTAGCATATCAGTGCTACATGCTAACATTTGCATGCACATTCTTAAGAGAACTTGAATTTGTGAATGAATGACATGACATGACATGAATGTGGCTTGCAAGTAAGTATTTTTTATTAGAATAATACTTGTGTTATAAATTCTTTGAAATATCTTATACTGTATTTTTGATCAATATGAGGCCAACAACCATGTTTTCATTTATGTCCATGTAATCTCTCAGCTTCTAGGCAGTTGGTTATTATCATATTTTCCAAATTTTATCATCAGTCTTGATGAAAATGTGTCAACTTGTTTGCATTTTAGACTTGTTTAGTCTATAAAATCTTCAGTCTAACTGGGTGCAGGATCCTTGGATGGATCCAAGACAACCCTCCAGTTCAGTGAGCAAGCATCTTGCTAGTTGAAGTGTTTGTGCAGCGGAGCAGACAATCCACTGGATGCGTGAATGATGGTGTTTATGTTCTCTTTCTCTCTTAAAAGCAATGTTGACCAGTGGTCCAATCTCCCCCAAAACGTGGTTTTATTCCTCTGACAACTCTCTGTCACTTTGTCATTCCTTAATCCCTGATTTACACGCTCACATAGCTGGAAGGACACGAGGTATCATGTCTTCTGCATGCTTTGTTTTGAAGTGGTGAGTGAGATGAAAAGACGGTCATAAGTTCCCGGTTAAGGTTGCCTATTTTGCTTCTTTTTTGGAGTGTGTGTGCATCGATGCACTGCAGCCTTGAGCTTGTGTGTGTCTCCGAGAAGAAGACTGTCTTGCATTTGTCTCTCCTTTATGAACTGGAATAGTGGGGGATGGAAAACAGGAATAAGAAGATAAACTTCTGTACCATCTGTAAACAACATGTGACAGCATTATAAATTGCTTTTTGTCTCTATTTCTCTCTCTGTGTCTGCTTATACTGTATATTTATTTGTGTGTGTCTGCAGTAGCCTGATGTGGAAGGCAGATTATCGCACTGTAATTGTTCCTGCGTGGGTGAAGTAGAAAGGGTAATGGTATGTTGCACTCACAGCTGAAGAAATAATTCTTTATCCTCCTGTCAGCCAGTATCAGTGACAGGTCCATGTGTGTGAGTGTATGCGTGTTTTAGCAACCTGTGATTACCTGCTATTCTTAGAACGACTAATTATTTAATCAGCTCTATTTTTTGCAATTGGATTCCCCTGACAGCTGCTTTTGTCATTATTTGCTTTGCTTCGATAATCGCTCGCTTCCTCCCTCTAGAAACAGAAAATGTGAAAATTGCATACTTATAAAAAGAAACACAAAGGAAGAGAGCCTCTATGTGTGTGTGTGTTGGTTGGTGGGTATGTGTATATGGGTGGGGGCTGAGCGAGGTTGAATGAAATGTGTTTTGCTCAGGATTCGAGGAAGGAAATGGTGAATGTATATGTGGCTATTCCACACGAGGACAGCACTCTTCTATAACTGTAATTTATTTTGTCCTACTTTAAATTAGTGTTATTAGTGCAAATGAGGGATTAGATGTCGTTTAAAACCTTCTGTTTATGATACAGATTCTGTAGAACGTAGAGTCTAAATTTCTGGCACTGTTGTTAATGCTTATTAGTTCTGGCTTTTATCAAATCTTGGTTCTGATTCTTTCCATATTTTTTAAAGAAAGAAAAACACTTTATTTCCAGCAGTTTTAGACCGTCATAAACATCATCACTGGTCACAGATGAGAAAGTATATCTTATATGTCATAATAATATATAATCCATTAATCCATAATCCGGTTATTTTTGTGCACTGATCGCATTTCACTGTCTTAGCTTAGCCACACTTTTAAGTTCTGAGTTAGTCAAAGTGGATATCTTCCACAGCTACAGTCTTCGCAGTATAAAATTCCCTCTTTGTGTCTCCACAGGCAGTGTTTTCCTGTTCAGCTGCAGTGGAAGTATTGAAACAAAAAGAGGTAATTTGGCACTAAAAAGACAGTAACTGTGAAAGATATTGACTTGATTTGACTAATTTGGATGACTGAAGCCTCATATTAGCTTCAAATAAGCTTTTAAATACATTTTTGTACAGAAGGAGGGTTGTGGATTTGTCTACCATCACTTAGAATCATAAGAGATATATCAAACTGCTAGACTGCTGAGCGCTGCAAAAAAAAAAACCCACTTCTCTCCCTTCTATCATATCATGTCATTGGTGTTAACATATATTTCATAGCAGGAACTGTGGAATATATGTTAGCAGTAACCAGGTATTCAGAAGGTGAACAGAGTGATCGATGAGTCCTTTTGAAGTCAGCTGCTGTGGACCGAGAAAAGGTTGAATCTGTCAGGGTCAGTGCCACAGTTCTGTCCTGTCTGTAGCCTAATGTAATGAAACAGGTGAAATATGGGGAAAACAAGATTACAGCCATTCATCCAGTTCTACATCTTTGAGGAAAAGACTTGTCAAAAGTAATGGTTTGAGATTGGCTGTGTCACCTTGACGGTCAATAGCTCTGAAGTAAGTTTCTTTTCTATTTATTCTCATTTAATGCTATAAGATTTTTGCCACCCTCGCTTATGACACATTATATCTAAAGCAATGTGCATGAAGAAAACCTGACTTGTATACTGAAGATACAATTAGATTGCCACCGAAAATCAATCGGAGCTGTCAAGCTGCTCACAGTGTGATGATGTTCAGCTCTAGTGAGATATTGGCTCACAGCTGTCAAGCAAAACTAGGTCTAGTTTGTTCTTGTTTCTCATATTGTGATTCTAGTCCACACCCAAACCACGCTGGAACCTACAGAACAAACAGATCAGTCACATCAGCTCAACAATGGTGATGAATCTAAAAAAAACAAAACAAAACAAAAAAACTGTTTGATGTTCATGTTGTCTACAAAGAACCACAAGGCTGGGAGATAAAAACACAAGGAACACGATACGCTGTGGAGCAGCTGATGCTCTTTCTATCTCTTTTCTCTCTATCTGTCTCTTTTTCCTCTCTTTCTCTCTCTCTTTGTCTTTCTCTGTCTGCCTCTATCGATGTAATGCCTCTCTGTTCACCTGGACCAGGACATGGGGCGCAGAGGCTGTTAGTCCTGACACTTGCTTGGAGGCACCATGAAAGGTCATGAGACGTAATAATAACAGCGGGGGACATTCTGAATAATGGTAGTGGACATTTATTATACAGGAGCACAAGCAAACCCCCTGAAGGGTCTGTGCAGGGTCGGCTGGATATGATGCTGTGCCAGATTTCAGAAATAACCACATTTACACCAGGCCTTAATTGTCACCATCCTGCCGCTTTACTACCTCAGAAAGTCGACGTTAAGGCCAAGCCGGTGCAGCCAGCAGAAATGAGGCATTATTAATAGGCAATTTCACTTTCAGCAGCTTCCCCACCTCCTTAGATTTTTCTCCATAACCCAATTAGGTGAGACCAGTGTAGCCTCTTTACAATAACTTTAATCATAAGTAATGTCAAAACAGGAGCTGGAAAAAGAGGAAAGGAAATAGACAGTCATTCCCTTGTTTGTTTCTCTCTGGCGTAACTCAGAGCCAGACTGATGCAAGTAAGAGAGCGATCACCAGGGAGGCAGTCACAGAAAGTGATAGGGGCGAGAAGGACAGACAGAGAGAGCCTGAGCCAGGAGATTAAGAGAGACAGTGAAAGACATGGGGAGAGTGTGAGGGTCTGCGCCTGTAAAGTGACAGTAAGAAGAGAGGCAGGGAGTGATCGAGAGAGGCAGATCGAGCCAGAAAAATGAAATGAGAGGATTAGAGGAGGGAGCGAAAGATGTGACTGTTCAATAACGCTCTCCCACACTGGCAAAGTTTCATCAACTTGAGAGGACTCGTCGTGCTCTGAGTCACAGCAGATGGGCAGCACTGTCAAGTGTTAATAGAGGTATGTAGTATCCTCTTTTGGTGGTGAAACTCAAACATCAGCCAACTCAAGATCCCTTCTGCCAGGACACGACTATAGTTTTAGTAGCTGGTGGAGTCTAGCAAAAGCACAAGGAACAGCACCACCTGCACAGAAACTGTTGTTGTAGGGAGCACATATAGATTTTTAAAAAAGAGACAAAACATGTTTGAGGTTTGAGCTTTTAACTCAGCTTCAGTTTGTGTGATGACTTCACCGAAGCCTTAATGTGAAAATGGAGTTGGGTCGTAATTTGTCAACAGAGAATGAAGACAGAGTTCAAGTACACGTTCACAAACAGCTTGTGGAAAAGTCAGCCATAAACCTTCTCTTAGGGGCTGCAGCACAGCCTGTAAACACAACATATCACCTTGTTGAACGTGTTAGCAAACAGCTGCCTATTTTATAATGCAGAAATGAAGCAACATTGACATTCACTTGGAGTCATGTTTGTTTTCCACCTGATGAATGCCAATATTCACTCTTATTTTAGCTCTTAGCATTTAGCGCTGTTTAATTGCTAAATGCTCCACTATGTTCACCAGCTAGTTGCTAACTTTATATGTTTGGTGCAAGGTAGGTAGTGTGGGTTGTTGTTAATTGTTAATAATTGTTAATGGGTTCAAAAATATGGTGCTACTTTAAACACACATGTTTGACATGACGTATAGAGTAGGAAATATGTAGCTACATTTCTGCACTTTTTTGGCTATTGAGAGAAGTTGCACCTGTTCAGCCAACGCTCAGCTAACTTGCTATGCTAATGACAAACAAATTTTGCCATTGAGTGAATTAACTTTTTATTTGATTTTTTTGGTATAAATCAAAACCAAATAAATAACACCAATCAGTCTTGGTTTTCTGGATTTCTTTTCTTTGTCTGTTGTCACTACTAAAACTGTAGTCACTACTTTGTGTCTGGTTTATGTAGCTGTGTGTGATTAAATAAAAAGGTCTGAATAACTCCAGCAGTGCTATTATGTGCTATTTATATTGATACTATGTTTTGACCATCATTTTGGCATTACTCTGTGTTATATAGATGTATGTGAGCAGCATCCACACATGCAATCATGCACTATGTTCTCTTAAGAGTATCTTCAACGGCTAGATATACATGAAAAGCAGAGAATGTTTTGTAAAGATCTTTTATTGAGGTATGTGGCCAACCAATGACTCTGGACATCCAAACACTTTTAAAACTTAACGTACTTTGAAATCTGAAAGGTGTGAACATGTGACATAGGTGCGATGCAAGAAGTGTTTACATTGGTAAAATCATAAATCCAGTTCTGTTCAGATACCGTTTTTCTCCAGCTCTGTCGTATGCTGCTGTGCAATTCTTTTTTTCTATTTTTCTGTTTTACTTTAGGAAAGAGCTCCATGGTGAAGTGAAGTGAAGTTGCAGGTAAAGTATATATATTTGAATATGACAGCAATCACTACATGTATGAAGGAGATACCTCAACAAAAAGGACAACTTATGCAGATGACACAAAATGAAGTGCCATTGTTGTTATTACATAAAGAAAAGCTTATTTGTCACAGTCTCTAAAGGCTTTCACATATATTGAAATGTAGACTAAAAGGATTATATTAGCTCAATCTCTGAGCTCTGAAAGAAGACATATGAGTTAAATTATTTCATAATTTGCGGTGCTGCCATTCTACTGCTGCATTCTGTCCTTCAATTCTACATATTTGTTATGTTTGTGATGTCCTCCTCCCTGGAACACTTTTAAAGAAATGCATCAACTTTATTAAATAAGTAATGAACGTATGAATCGATTGAAGTCTAAACCATCCAAAGTGTACCTACATACAAGAAAAAAAAAGTGGCTTCGCTTTATGTCAGAAACGACCAGTCACATCAATACCAGAGGACAAAAGAGGCCAAACAGGGTGCGGAAGATGGAGAGAGATGAAGACAGGCTGACATTTGATCAATGATGACTCGTGCACCCATGGGTACAACACTACCTGCATGCACACACTGACTCATAACGGTTCAGCACTCGTGTCATTCCTCTCTGCTCCATCTCACTGCGCCTCCTCCTCTTCTTCACTCTGCTTCCCTGTGTCCTCCTCCAAGCTGTCAGTGAAACTTAGACTCCTTGTCATGGTCAGAAAGATCCCCCATTGTGTTGTTTTTCTGGCAGACTGGCTGCTCTTTATATTCAGCTGTTATAGCACGTTAAAATGCTGTTCAACGTTTGCAACACCCACTGCGGCTCTTCAACAGGTCTCTGCTGTAGCCAACCGTTTTATGCCTGCAGAGCTCCTTCATATGAAAACAGGGGAGCAGCTCCTGCCACTTGTAACTGCTACACTTAAAAGATGTTGACACTTTGTTTTTCAGTGCTCGCAACAAACAGCCAAACCAGGGAGGACCACCCTCCCGGTTTTCCTTAAGAGACTCGTTTCATCATCTCTGCTTAAAACAGTAAGACAACAAAATATAGACCCTTGACAATCACTGCTTTTTCTGAGCAGTCAACATGATACATTACACCAACATTTATTAAGCTATGGATATGTCATTAACCAAAACAAAAAGGAAAGGAAATTTTTCCAAATTTTCCATCAGTTGATTTATGCTTTCTTATCACAAATTAAAAGATGCTGATGCATTTTTTTGTCCTATATTTTCATTGTTATTTTATACTAAAAAAGTCAGGGCAAAAAGTTTTGGAGTTTCCTGTGAAAAAAATCCTCACAGCCTCCAATTTCCCTTTGAAAATCTTCTCATTTCTGCACTCTGAAGTTTGGCGTGTGCAGTTATTACTCAGCGTGACACTGCTGAGGATTTTTGGATTGCGTGTGCACCCCTTTCATCTGATTCTCTTGTGTTCCTGAATGGCAGTTGCTTTCTACGGCTGGCAGTGGTTGTCCTTGGTGAGTGCCTCATGTTGTGTGCCAGTCTGCACAAAGCTGATATCAGTCCCGAGGACAGAGACTCTGACATGAGCAGGTATGAGACATGCGGAATGGATAGAAACAAGAAAAGGACACTGACAGAAGCATCATGTTATCATGACAGGACTCAGCCTCCTCCCATGTTGGTAGACAAGACATCTTTTTGATGAGGAAAAACAAAATCTGAACCGGCATCCAGCAACATATTTAAAGCATTTTGGACTTAGATAGAAACATAGATTTTTGTATTTGAAAGATAAACCTACAGTAACACTAGGCTGCTGAAAAACAGCTCCCTTCTAAAAGCAGGACTACTGCATAACTGTACACGCTATTGAAGACTTACAGTAAACCAATTCAACTGGAAACTATGTGTTCATTTGGGGAACCCAACTGGGCTGCGGTTCCAGCTCAGTGTGTCCAGTTCTGTGTTTGGTTTAAGTCAGTCAGTACTGGTTGGAGAGGCTGCAGTTGAGGGGAGGTGGGGGGGGGGGTGCGGGTGGTGATGGTGATAGTTTGAAGATGGGTGCATCCCAAAGGAAAGTGGAAGAGGAAGAATGGTGATGACGGTGATGTGCGTGCAGAGGCTCAGATCTCCTCGATGGAGTCAGCTGGGACCAGCCCTCTCTTCTTCCCACTGCTCAGCCTCAAAAACACCTCGCCGTCTTCTCGCTTCCCCACACAGATCTAAGAGACAAAGAGAAAGAAAGTGAGTCGCTCTGTTTTCTAAAATGTAACTGGAATATAAAGCCAGCTTCACCTGTCAAAAGGGATTTCTAAATTTAAGGAATTCAACACTTAAACAGATCTTAAAGAACGTAGATAGGGGGATTTGCCCATCAATTTTGTCAGAAAAGTATGTGAAAAAGTGCCATTTTTATTCTATTCTAAGGTAATTTATTGGAATTTATTTTTAATATTTAAAAAAGATGTGAAAATCAGTAAAAAAAAAAAAACAGTAATACAATACTTGGGTGAAAATAGGATTTTAAAAATACAACCACAACACAAACACTACTTTTAACTCGCTTAGAAGGCCAATCAGCAGCTCATTTGTGTGTTCTTGCCATTATTGTCTTAATGTTTTATTACCTGAAGTTTTAGATATTGCATGATGAAACTGTAAACTGTAGTTTACTGAGACCATAAACTATGGTGTTGGTGCAAAGCGTCTATTTTAAGCAATAACATTAAGCTTTGGGTGGGTGCACAGGGACATATTCTGAGTGAAAATTGGTTGAAAGTGACATGATCCTTCTGTGTAAAATCTGTTTTTTCAATAAAAGTCTGGAAAAGTGGAGGCTTATGTAAAGCGTCAAAACAACGACACTGAGATGGGATGTGCCAATCGTTTGATCAGGCAACCTGTCCAGGATGTACCCCACCCTATGTTTGCTGGGATTGGCTCCTGCAACCTTGCAGAAGATAAAGCAGGTGCAGGAAATAAATAGATGCTACCTGGGATTCCCTCACAGCCATGTGTCCTCTTTCTCGGTTGCCGGAAGCACCCTGGATGACTCGCCACACTCTCTCTCCAGGCCGGACCCTCTGCACAAAGTTGGCAGGGAAGAAGCCGACTCTGTCGCCGCTCTTACCCTGAAGAAGAAAGGAGCATAGTACAGTTATTAACATTTGGAATTTATCTGGGTGCAATCAAGACTATTACTGTACATGCTGCAGCATCAACTTCAAGTTCTCAGGTCTCACATTCAAAGATTGTTTTATTCTTCAGGTGCAGCAACACTTCTATGTTGTGTCTGTCCGTTTATTTGTTTTGGATAATTTTACATATAGGTAACTACTATTTCTGTTTTGTATGTGCTCCGCCCTCTAATGGGCTTTGATATTGTTTTTTTTAATTTACTGCAGGATAAGTGATTAACACAAACTTAGTGCAAGATAAATGATTAACATAAAAACACATATGACAATAAGAGTACAAACGGGATAGTACAGAACAGAGCCAGACAGTAACCAGTAACCAGAACCAGTCTTCTATGTAGGTCAGGATTCTCACCCCCTTGTCCTTCCCCTTCTCCAGCGCTGTCTCCACACACTTGGTGAACATGTGTGAGGCCAGAGAGTACCCAAAAACAGGAGACGGCAATACTGGTAGATCCATCTTCCCACCGCGAAACACAGGTACTTCCTGTGGCGTGGCAGTATGGAGATGTGGAAGTACGTGTTGGACAGATCTATGGATGTCTTCCAGTTGCCTGGCCGTGTACATTCCAAATGCTGCCTGGACTGTTGGGAACCAGAAAATACGGGGGAAAGAAGCCCCTCCACACCTCTGAATGGGGAACTGTCAATACGGCTCCTTTTCGGAGGAGTGCGGCTATTTCCTCTTCCAAGGCCGCCCTCTTGCCAGGGATGGAGAGAGAGGTCTGAAGTATGCTGCTGAAAGGAGAAGGTTGGCGGCGGAACTGGAGTGCATGGCCTTTCCCCAGAGTTCTGTCTAGTCAAGTGGAGAGAGGGCCACAGAGCCACACACCCATACCAGGTGGCGGTCCATGAGCAGCAGGGTGAGGGGTTCGGCAGGGAGAGCTAGAACAGGCCCGCCCGTCCCACGACAGGAGAAAGTGCAAGGGGGGCCCAGGAAAAAGGGCAGAAATAATTGACAGACTGTCTCCAACCGGTTGGAGTTGCCATCCTCTTGGCGGCTGAGGCAGAGGGTAGCAGTGGGCTGCCGGTGGGTCGTCATCATGGAAGAGGGATGCTGGGTCTTCCTCTTTGTAGACGTGATGGTCGTCCTCCTTGTCATATTTCCCCATCGCACCCTCTGGACTCGGTAAATGTCCACCGCCACTTGCACTCCTCCTAGGTGAGCATGAGGCAGGCGGGGCAAGAGTCAACCTCAGCCTGATGCCAACAGGCAACAGAAGCAGGATTCGTGACAATCTGCCGGCGGCATAAGCAAGGCACAAGAAGCACAGGACTTGTCGGAAGACATCTTCTTTTCTCTGCGATACCAGATGGTGAAACTGAACAATCCGTTCTCGAGGTGGCTGAGTGAAAAAGGGAGACAAGCAGCGTAGACGCTGAGGTCTTATGGTGGGAGGATGCTGTGCGGTTGCTACCTCCTGATTAGGCGGTGAGTGCAAAGATCTTCTTTTAGGTGCCATGGCGGGGCCACATAGGGGTAAACCAATAGCGAAGCCCATTAGAGGGTGAAGCACATACGAAATAGAATTGTTTTTGACCCATTTAAAGAAAAACACTAACAGCAGATTACATCTCCTTGTTTGCTTGAAAAAAAACAAACAGATGATGTCTGTGTGTGCCTTATTATGCAGCAATATGTTGCTGTTTATCATCCTCTGCGTCAGGTCAGGATAGGTTTAGTGAAGTGACTCATAAACTATACATTACTATACAGTAATGAACACAAAACTACACAAATATCATAAATATACAGAATTTAAAGGTTCTGCAGAACGGCAATGTGGATTTAGGGTGTTTAATGACTGCTGCTTCACTTCTGGTAAATGCAGGCCCACTGATAGAAGATAGACAGACTTCACTTAAGACTGGGTGTGTCTTCCTTTTTCTTTGACTGAAACACACACATACACACACAGATGCACATTTATTTCCATTGGGAGCAAGTGAAGCTCATTAAAGACTCAATAAAAACCTCTTTGAGGCTGCAACACTAGTCAAGTTCATTATGTTAAACTCTTTTGGTAATTTTCAGAGGAAATTATGTTCTATTTCTGTCTGTGGCTGCCTGCATGTTTATGACAGGAAAAAATGGAGCAGGTGTTATGCATTAAAGGCTTGATTTAAAGACCTGAATTAACACGTGCACAATAAACGCACACGCACATTTTTGACTTGACTTGACTTGACGCACATTTCTGCGCACTCGAATACACATTATACACACAGATACGCATCTACACACAAACCAACAAGCACACACACACACACATATGTTTGCAAATGATTTATTACCCACCTTCCACCACTCCTCATTAGAGTCGTCAGTGACCTGCACCCGATCACCGGGACTGGAGGAGATAAGACAGGAGAGGAGATGAAAAAAAAGAGGAGGTGTGAAGGGGAGGTGAGCGAGGTGGAGAGGGTCAGGGGACGCGGAGACGAGAGTCGGGTACATAATGGGGAGATGAAAGGGTTGAGAGAGTGAGAGCAGCAAGCAGGAGAGAAAGAAAAGAGAGTTTCAAGCCGAGAAGATAACATTATCAAGCTGCCACAGTTACAGAGCTGCGCTGGTTAAAACGTGGACGAGCCTTTGTGTCCCTCTGCAGAGGTGACAGAGCAACTGACACCAAAGTTATGAGGTCTACATGAAATACGACTCTGTAGCGCCTGCTGCAGCAGTGAAGTCTGGACCTGATCTGCAGCCAACCTGGGCTGCATGCTAACGATGCTACCAGTTTTTTGACGAGACTTTCCAGCACACACACACACACATACACATACACAGTGTACCCACTGTCCTAGATACACAGGGAGGAACTGCTGTCCCAATTGCACTTCTGTACATTGCATCTCCTGGGGTGTCTGCTCTCACTACTGCCCTATATGATCGTCGCTCACAAACACACACAAGTTTGCACACAGTTACATAAACTTACCAACTAGGGTGAGACCCATATACCTGAGCTGATATTTATTAAATATTAACTATTCTGCTAGCTGAGGTTTCTCCCAGGAGCACAGCTACTTAAAACCTAAATTTATGGTTTAGTTTTCGGAAATATTACATTTTTTAAATTCCTACCCCCTAATTAGAAAAACTCAACACCTACAAGCTGCTTTATTCACTGGCAGAGAAATACAACTTTAAGATGTTTTTCCAGAAGTTAATAGCGTGTTGTAATTTGCATATTTTTCATGTCACTATTTTGACGTGTGATTTCAGATTGCGAGACTGGCGCGAAATGTTGCATCTCCTGTTTACGTAAATGTTTCGATTTTGCGTCTTTTCTTTGTGAAAATGAAAATTCTCGAAAAGAGTGGAAAGCATTAAAGTTTCTGTATCATCTTCAGGCAACGAAGGACAAAATTTCATTTTACACTCCTCGCTCTGTGTAAAAATACATTCTGAAATTCAGCTGAGGATAATATGAGGCCTCAGCAGTCTGATTTAATTAAATCAAGTGGGTGTTTTCCAAAGTTACAGTTTTTATTGCAATATTCCCTCTTTTTGTGTTTCCTTTCTGAGCCAAAGTGGCGGGATAGTAACAATAACTTTTATTGTACATATGGGCATGTGACTATTGTTTTAAGACTTAAAAAAATGTGAACCTATCCTTTAATGTATGAAAAGTTTTCCTACTGTTTAACAGGTGTGGTCAGCCGAAATACCATGTAGAAAAACATGGTATAATTTTAACTTATGATCAGCACAAAATACATTCTGCTCTTGACTTCTTTCAAATATATTGTATAGTTGCCTTCATATATTGTGCATTCACACATGGAGCCACAGCACATATGGCTGCTAAAAGTCCCGTGGATCTACTTTTGTGATAGCTGTCCCCCAATCGTGCACACACACACACACATCCTGCCCTCATTTTACTGCTCTGTCCTTCCTTTCTTCTCTTTCCTCGTCCTCCTCCATCTTATAGCGCTTTTACTTCTATATGAGCACATGGCCTTCTCTGCCTGGTTTTTTCCACCCTCTCTCTCTCTCTCTCTCTCTCTCTCTGCCTGTGATAATCTTCAGCTCTATTCCGTCTTCCCTCATGTCTGTCTGCCCTTTCATCTCTCAGTTGTTCAGTGTCTCAGTGTCTTTATCCTCTCCCCTGCTGGGAACACAGCTCAGTCGCTAGCTCTATGTGGGGACAGTGATGGGCTCTGAGTTTATAATTAGTCGTCCTTTAGGGTGCCCCGGCACTGTCCACTGCAGATGGTGGGGACATTTTTGTCCTGCAGGAACAACAGCCGGGGCAAAACACAAGGAGAGACAAAAAAACACAGACAAAAGCAAATGCACTCATGCACACACAATAACAAAAACTCTATTGTGGAGCAATACGTGCACACACATGGTTATGAAACGCTCGCACGTACACAGTCTGTTTGTTTTTTACTCACTGCAGTTCCAGGTCATTCTGTTCCTGAGGCAGAAACTTGTAGAGCGCTACATAGGTGTGGATGGAGTGAACTTCAATGCGCTTGGGCACCTGGACACAGGGAGACGTATAGAGAGGAGGCCGGAAAGGGAGGCAATGAGACAGAAATACACGATCGAGGAGGAAAACAACAAAGGGTGACAGTATGCACACACCGCTCACCTCTGCAGGCGTCTGAGCTTCGCCACTGCTCGCGTCTTCCTCCTTGTCGATCCCCGTGTCGGGGACAGGGGTGTCTGGAGGTGGTGAGAAATTCTCTTAGGAGATGCCAGGCACGCACGTACCCACACATATGCAATAAGGCATGTAATTTCTCCCAGCCAGACACAGTAAATCTCTCACACACACAGACAGACACGCACAGGTTAACACAACATATGCATAGATACACACAGGCGTGGAAATACACAGTACATATGCACATCCACATACATGGAAACACAAGCACACGGTGTGTTTACCCCCTGTCTCCTGAGTTATCTCCTCCTCCATGCTGCACTGTGTCTCCTGCCTCTCCTCACCTCCCTCCTCCTTATCAAAGAAGGAAATAGAGATGGGAAAAAATAATGTGTTAGCAACAGGAAGGCAAAAATGATGTATTTGACAGAGGGAGTAAAACGCTTTGAATTATTCAGAATGCACACCACACAGAACAGTAATTCTTGCTGTTAAAAATGGACCTGCAAAGAAGTGTACTTTACATGTCATATCTTTCAGTCTGTCTATACTATGGTTAGATCAATATGAGAGACTGAGGACTGATATATTTTCAGACTGAATCTGTTTTTTTATTTGCTGATATCTGATACATTTCACTAAAATCTAAACACATTTGAACTCAGTCACTTTAGTTTTACCTTGTTGTGCATGTATGCAAATTGTTTTGGGAGATATGCACGCAGGTTTAACTACATGTTTAATGAGAGGCCAGTGTCATAGACGATACCCTATTTCTCAATTGTAACACCTCACAGATACAAAGTTGGATTTAAGCAGCAAACATTTAAATAGAGTAGGTTAGAATGAAGAAAAAAAGGCAGAAAAATGTATAAAAGACAACCAATCATGTACATCCAGACACATATTGGCCAATGGGGCGTCTACAAAGATGGGTTGGGTGTATGGTCATGTGGCCTCAGGCCAGTCGTTGTCCCAGACTGGTAGAGAGGCAAGAGGAGTGTCCAAGAAGGGACACGGGTAACACCATATTTGGTCCATTAGCTGGAGAAGTGCAACTAAGGGGTGGTACTTGGGTTTGCACAGAAGAGGTCTTAATCCAAAATGTGTCTATTTGATATGACGTACTTTAAAAACACCTTAATTAAAAAAAATAAAAAATAAATAATAATAATATAAAGCATGACCTCAAAAAAGTGAAAACCTTTAACAAGTTTTACTTTTACATTAATATTAAAACTGAATATAAAGTCATCCGTAATGTTATCCAGCAAATTCTGGCAACTTTTTGAAGACAGTTTGCTGAAAATATCACAGCTCTGTGGTCTGAATACGTCCCCAGAAAGTTGCCCGATGGATCAATGTTGACAGAACTTTGTATCACACAGGAGCCAACTGTCCTCTACCCCCGACCCACAGGGTGATGATGTCATACCAGGTTGCCTGTCGGCGACTCTGACAAACTGCCAAAACTGGAGCGGCTCATCTGTGCCAAGGATGTCCCGTAGCGCAAGGCGGCATACACGGGGTCTACACGCATCCGCGCAGCCTCTGAAACCACACACACACACATTCATAATGACTCATGCGCGCACACACACTTACGTTCGATTCATTTACAAACACACATGTAAATTATTCATGCAAAGACACAGTTCCACACACACTACAATTAGGACTACACACTGAGATTACACTGTTGTGCCTGTGCCAATCTGGAGGAACCGGTGGGTCTAAATATAACTGTAGTAACACAGTCAGTCCTGGACCAAAGTGACCCACTTTAGATCTGAGAGAGGACAGTGGTCAACTTAAGGAGGCATCAAGACATTCCAATTTAATTGATTTATTCATATAATTACTTACTGGCAAGAGATGTGTCTTAGTTTTAATAGCCGTAATATATCTGGAGCTGTAGTTGAGTAGAAAGGGAATAACAGATTTGATTTAAAATATGGAAATCCTCAGAAAGCCGTGCTAGTGCAAGTGCTATCAGAGTATTACAGCTTCCAACTCAACACATGAGTCAAATGGAGGGCCGAATGGTTTTTCTGTAGGGCCAGATGTGTGTGTGTGTGTGTGTGTGTGTGTGTGTGTGTGTGTGTGTGTGTGTGTCTGTACAGGATGAAGTGATTTGCAGTTTCATATTGAGCCTCTGTGCACTTAACAGACAGATGAAAAATTTAAAAGGAATGCTAAAAACGGGGATTCTGCAACAATTCTTTGTACGACTAGTCCAAGTATTTGGAGGCGATAAAGCATATTTGTGCTTTAAATTGACTGTGGCAGCATGAATGAAGGACGTATTTCTGCAAGTCTATGACCTTCAGTTTTCTTCTCAGTGCAAGCTGAATTCTACACGTGGTATGGCTTCAAATCTGTCTACAAATACACCTTCGTCAACTTTAATCTCTCAAACTATGAGCTTAACAAATTTGATCAATGACAAAGATTTTAGCCCTAAAAACATCACATCAAGTCGAGTGAAAACTAAATCCTTCTTTAATCTTACAGCTGTTGCTTTTATCCAAATACAGAAACAAATCCTTGTATACTTTCTGTGTAATGAGGTAATTAACTCCTGCAGCTATTAGACTCTCCCCTTATAAATGAGCTCTAATATGAGACAATAAACTGCTTTGCCAAAAGGCAATAGATGGGAGATTACAGTCTGTAAGAAAATCCATCATAAAAACTTGGTATCTGATACTCATATGTGTAAACATGAGCATACCAAGCTTTTTGTTAGCATAATTCTGAGGACACTTTGCAATGTGTGATTGTGAGTTTGGCAGGTTGCAGTCTCAGCTGGCCCTGGCGGAGTCCCAGGCGTCATGGAGCTGAGCTCGGGGTGATGACGGAGCTGTAGGTTAATTGTACCCTGATTCATGGATTGTACAAGGAAGTGACAACATGAGGTGCTAACCCTGATTCAGTGAGGCAAACAGTATGTGAGATGAAGGACTGTATCACCTACACAGGTGTTCATCCAAATGTATGGCAACACTTTTTTCCCCCCACCCTGGTTAAGGTGAGATAGCCGAAAATGTTTGGTGAATAAATAAATAATGATAAATAATGGAAAGCAAAACAAGCACCCAGTTACTGATTATGTAGAAAGGAAGAACAAATTCAGATACTTTTAGGCCAGTGGATCTAAAAACAGTCTGTGCTTTTAGCGTGTTTAATGCTGCATTCATGAAATGATGGCAGAATGGGAAGTTTTTCCAATTTGCTAGCATTCATTCTGCATGGTAGCCTTGTAGTCACACCATTTTAATGGCCTAACTTAGCTACTTTTGCTGTGTTACATGTTTGTAGTGGTTAAATTAGCTGAATCAATTGCATTAGTGTGAATTTTGGATTTAAATTAGATGTAACTCCCAGCGATGGTTGCTTTGCTGCCATTTTGCCACTGATTCTTTTCACCAAGTGGGAGATTTAATCGCATGTCTCAGACTTGGATGAATGTTTTTGACTTGGCTGCTCATACTGAAATTAAGGTTTGAATAATGTGACGTGAACACAGCTTTAGTGTTAATCAGTGTTACACACAAAAAAAGTCACAAGAACATGTCATCAACCCAAGGATAAACAGTAAAAATCATAAACATTATATTTGAAAACATAAACATTAGAGCTTAGACATACTTTCAGAGTGTGGATCATCCGTCAGCCTCCAAGAGAAGCTGAATTTGTTCTTCCTCTTTATCTTTTTCCACTTCATGCTCCTCGGTTGTCAGGTGAGATGGAGACAGTTCTGGTTTTATCACAGTAAATGCACAAGCAAACAAAAATCTAAAAAATAAACCAAAAAAAAACAAAAAAAAACAAAAAAAAAGGCCAGACAAGAGCAACATCACAAAACAAAAAACACAGAGAGAGACACAAACAAAACAATGTGCACTCATTCTTACACACACACACACACACACACACACACAGACGCTCAGGTATGCTCACCTTGGCTTGGCTGGACTTCCTTGACGACAGCCAGTTGATCATTGATGAGCATTGGCGAGCTGAAGTTTCGCTTGAACGCTCCAGACTAATGGAGGAGAGCAGAAAGCAGAATGATTTTTTTTCAGTTTCCATTTACTTCCTGTTTATAGGCTGAGCTGAAGGGAAACTGGCTCTGTGTAGTGATTTTAGGACATTAATGGGGTCATTTGAAAATGACTGAATCAGAAACACATCAAGACACACGGACAGACATGTGAGCGCACACAGAGCGGTGCGCATCTCTGCCATCGAGTCACAAATTGAAGCGAAGTGTTGGCTGCTGCTAATTACGTACAATGAATTCAGCCAGTCACTTACTTGTGTGCACATGGCTTACACATAGCCATGGACATGTGATTCTCTGTGCGTGTGTCCACACGACTGCAATTTCACACTGAATTAAGCGCAGTAAGTGTTTCAGCTGAGATATCGGTTCGCCTTGACTTGCAAATGAGCCACTCACTTTGTCATATTATGTTGAGAGACACACTCTGCGGATCAAAAATAATAAGTGATACCTTTGTCCCTGTAAGGATGTCCAGGCTCTGGTCTGATATTATTTTGCCTCTCGCCGCCCTCGTCATTCCCCTAACCTCTCCTTCACTTTATCTGCACTGAGCCGTCTTAAATGCAGCGCTCTTAAAATTTTCCAAGTGGCTCTCAGAAGGTCTCGCCTCTTGTTGCATGCTAATATCCTCTGCTCTACACTAGAGGATAAAGAAAAAAGCTGCATCCAAAAACACCCCTAATTTGCTGCCTAGTGGACTATATTCACCTTGCACCATTGCCCTTCAACCAGTGCCCAAATTCAAAATGCACAAATTCCCACAATGGAATGAATAATGCAGCGTCCACAGCATCTACATTAGCTTTTGCTAAATATCCCACACTGTAAGTTTTTCACTTTACCATGCAGGTGTCAGCCATGGACTACAGAACGATGTCAGTTACAGCTAAAGATCAAGTCGGGTTGGGATATCTTCATCTTTCTGACCACAAATAGAATAATGTTTTGTTTTCGCCACATCAGCACTTCACATTTCTTAATAAACATCGACTGCATGAGCAGCATTCTGCCCTTTACTGTGTGTGTCTGTGTTCTGTCAGCATTTTAACTGAGACTATATGACTTGAATATTGAGTAAGACTGAGTCTGCCCTCAGGTGAAGAGTGTTCCTGCGCTGGTGTGTCTGTGAGTTGATGCAACGGATGTGTGCAGTGATGTAGTGTTAAAAAAAAAAAAACACATAAATGGATGTTTTCATTTAATTGCATGAATTGCTCCTGTCCCTGAATTAAATGACCTGACAGTGATTCAACTTCCGTTTGCATTTTCTGTTCTGCTGTGCTCAGCTGCCTGAAACTTCTGTCAAAATGTAATTTTTTTTTCTTACCTTTTTTTTTTTTTTTTTTTACCTCTTTTAGCTGAACTCAAGGCTTTTCCACAAAACATATCCAATTAATTTGAATTTGAAAGTGCAGTTAAAATTCTGAGACCACTCAATCCAGGGTTATGGTAAAGTTACCATGGCAACAGTGTTTCTGCTCAGGTTCAAATCATGATTGCGATCCAAACTGTTATTGTTGGTGGTGCTTTTATAACGTGGATATTAAATCCAGAAATGAGAGAAAAGGGAGGTCAAAGTGGACCGAGGAGAAGAAACTTCTAACCATACTAACACAAATTGTACCCTGTAAAGAGTTTTCTCTCTTTCAAAACACTAAGTTGGACACATTTTCATTCTCCATATTGCTGTAAAAAGAGATTACTCCACCTTTTTTAGGATATTTATTAAACTCAGATTTACGGTGAGCACAGAGAAACCTTCCCCCTTCAGCAGATGAATGTGAAAACCGTCTAGTGTCAATAGACAATAAGCAAAACACATTTTTGAGTGGAAGGGGACTTCAAGGACATGATTTGGTGGCGTCTTTTAATATTTCCAGCTTGTTTGATTATATTGTTTGATGATTAATAGAAGAAGAACTCGGTTGTTATAGCAACCATAGCTGAACAAAGACACAATCCACATTGACAAGCAGAAAATCTAATTGTCTGAAGTGATGTACAGTGTAAAAACAACACAGCAGTGATTGCTCAGCACCAAAAATGTTACCAAATGAAAGAAAGTCACTTCGCTGATGACAGATAAAACGTTAAACAAACCAAGACATTCAGTCAGTGACTATGTTGAGAAAAATACCAAAGTTACAAGGGAAAAAATCCAATGTGATTTGCGGTGTATTCGCACCTTCCCATGACACGGCTGCTGCGATAGTTCTGAGGTGCACCACAGGTGAGCAGCCATCTTGCACGTTTTACACCGCAGAGCTTGTTTGGAGTTTCCTGTAGAGAGGGACAGACATGGGAGGATGAGAGCTGAGGACGCACAAATGGAGGCAGCCTCAAAAAAGAAAAACACAGCAGGCTGCAGATCCGCACCGGGCCGAGAGCGCTAACGAAACAAAGTGGCCTTCAGATCATATGAGCAGGTTTCTCTCTGCTCAGGTAGAGAGTGTAATCAAGCGCTGCCCCAATTTTATCAAGCTGGCACTGATAACAGGGTTGACACTAACAGCTTCATAATCAACAGCTCCTCTTCCAAAACAACTTAGAGAGATTGAAAACCAGCTGGAGATATTTCAATCATAATCGATTTGGCACCGAGTCATTTCACTTTTTCACCTCTGTTTTCAAGTGATTAAGTGATAAAAGAGTATTGAGATTTTTTTTCTGCTCATTTATTAGGTAATGGCAAATTAATGGGTTGAGTCTTTGTATCCTACAAACCAAAGATAATATTTCTGGATGGATGGATATATTATACCGACAGGTGTATTACAAAGCAGAAACAACAATCAAAGAAATTGGATGGCTCAATGAAAACACTGTATTTACTTTTAAGGCAGAGGCTAAACTGCATTGAGGGACTGCAGAGGAGTACAGCTGGAGAGCTACATAAATAAATTCACAATGCATGCAAGAGAAAAACAACAACAACAACAACACAGGCACGGGAGCAGGTTGGAGTCTGTAATCAATCATGGTGACAGGAAGTAGATTCAGCAGAAATACTTGCAGCAGCTAGTAGTTCATGCATGCAGCATATTAGGGATGAACGCACTCATCACACACATCTGCACCACCGAAATTCCTGTTAATAATCTAACGGTTTCTTCACATTTTCCTTAAATGGAGTAGAAACAAATCAGCCAATGTGACAAGACAATGTTCCTACATAACAATTTTAAATGTCTTTAGCATAATAGATGATGTTCTTTACGTTAAATGGTCTACAGTTTGCAGTAGATGAGAAGCCATGTCAACATAAACATAAACAGAGCAGAAAACCTGTGGAAACTGCAGCTAAAAAAAGCAAAAGAGAGTCCTGGGAGTAGACTGAGAACCTTACCCACTATCATGTGCTTGCAGTGCTCGCAGTTGGTGGGCTTGCGAAAGACATGGTCCTGGAAACAGTGGGTAATCTGAGGTTGGGGAGGCTTGGTGGGCAGTGATGGGGAAAGGCTGAGAGAGGGGGAGTGGGAGGAGATGGAGGGGTTGGGGCTGAGAGATGGCGAGATGGACGGTGAGCGGTCGCCGACGAGAGGAGAGCCAGGCAGCAGCGGAGGAGAGGGAGGCGGCGGGTCCGTGATGAAATCCGGGGGAAGGCGAGCGTCGCTGTACGACCTTTGGAAGAAGTTCTCCACACTCTTACTACGCATCATGGTCTTGAAAGACAGCGAGCGTTTTAGTCTCTGGAGCTGCACACACAAATAGACAGAGAGAAAGAGGGTACAAGAAGGATAAACACAAGATAAGCAAGAATCCAGCGCCACATTTGGGAGCAATAACAATGTTCAATAAGCCCTCAGGAAAGCACAAGCAATATCCCGGCATCCATAAACACAACTCTCGACTCTGATCTGTACACCACGGGGAAAGAGGATGACTCATGAAATACAATATCACCTCATATGGAAATATCATATTAATAGCAAATCTACCTTTGCACAGTCACATTGCTGCTTGTGCATTTGGCCCATGGTTAAACAAAATAAGCTTTTTCTCTTTGAGAACACCCACAGCCATATGTTGAGGACTGCTGTGTGTAAATGGCATTTCCTTGGTAGTGGTGGCAGGGGGGCTATTGTGATGAAACAAAACAAGACAGTTTACACAGCCTTATCTATCACCAGCCTGTTAGCCTCAGGGCTCTTAATCTGATGGAGCCTGCTCATTGGCCCAATTGATTGCGCCACAGGTTTGCACCGAGCTCACAAGGCCAAACTCACATGCCTACAACATGCAACAGTATCAAATTGCATGTATCCTCTCTCATGCATATTGATGCAACCAGCCTTGCTTGCATCTTATAAGCTGTATGGACCAAAACGGTCTTATGTGATGGATGGTTGCTGCATTTCAAAAAGCCACAAAACGTCACATGAGCAACCGATGCTCCTGTAAGATCTGCTCTCTGCAGCCGCCTCGCATTGATTGGCTAGATAAACGCATGTTTCCTGACATTTCCCTCCGGCTCTGTGTACAGATGATGATGCTAGTTTTCCGGAGGATAGGCGCCCATTTGTTACCCTGACATGCAGTGACAGCGGGAGAGCGGGGTGAGGGCGTGGCCGTGTCGCAGGGGAAGAATGGATCAACACAGACAGATAAGCAGACAGATAATCAGTGGGCCACTGACACTCTGTGTGCACACGCTCTGTCTGTCTGCCTGTCTGCGCTCGTTCTGCTCAGCGCCAAACATAATCACTTTACAAGGACATGCTGTTTACAGCTGCGCGCGTCTGGGAATAAGATATGAAAACAGTTTGTCTATTTGAGTTTGTGCGTGTGAGAGCAACACATGGAGGTAGAGCAAGAGAAACTAAATTGTGTGACTGTAACTGATTGTAAGTTTGCACATCCATATGCTTCCTGTAAATCTACATTAGTGAAATTTCTCTTCATCAGATTACCCTTATGAAGACAAGCTATGCTGTAGACTAATACAATACATCATATTGCTATTACAGATCTTGGTGCACAGAATAATTTTCTCTGCATCGTGTACCTTGTAAAGCATTTATAAGCTGTGACTAAGGGCTTCATTAATGATACAAACAGGACGAGAAAATATTGTTAGTCTGACTCATCCTCCGCTCATCAGTTTTTAACCTCAGGCTACCCAAGTGTTGTGTAGCATGGGTTCAGTGCTGCTTGTGAATATATATATGTTCAATACGTTTATTTCCTTGAATAAATTTGGGGGTACTGCATATTTATTTAGATGCTTTTTTTTAGAATTAGGGCTGATCAATAAATCCCAAAACAATTTCCCAATGGGGACAATAAAGTATGACATTATTATGTTATTACTAGTTCAACTTGTAAACAAATGCTTTGTTTGTGTGTGTATTGACGTGGGCGTGGTCTCCCTTCCTCGTGCTCCTGCCTCCCGGCTCTGCTCATCCTGCACACCTGCCCGCATTCGGCTCATCACCTCTCCCAGTCTGCTCACCTGCCGCTCATCGGCTTGCAGTATATCTACCCCGACTCTTCAACCAGACCTCACCAGATTGTTTTCTCAACCACAGTAGTAGGTACGCTTCAAGGCCGACATAGCTTGTGTTCCTAGTGATCCAGTTTCTTCGTGTTTCATGTACTAACCTGCCTTTCTTGTGCCCTGGGATCATCACCCGCCTGCATGTCTGTCGGCCTGCCAGCAGCCTCCTAGCCTCCAATCTCCCTCTGCCTGCCGTGCTGCCCCTCACTCCCTCCCGCTCACGCCAGCCACGCTCCTCCATTACTCCTCACTCACCCCTGCTGTTGCCGGATTCCCATTCCCTGCCATCAGCCCTTCATCCAGACCCTCCTCCACGAGGATCTTACTGCACCAACCTTTCTGTGTCCTGCGTTTGGGTCCCTCCTGTGTTCATAACAGATACAACTGAAAGCTGAACAGCTGCTAATGATCCTTGTGGTGAGATTGTTTTGTCACATTTTTTTCAAGCTTTATAGAGAAGTAGTAAGCCTCTAATGATTTCATGGCCATTTAGGACTTAATCACTTTCTAATAAGCCATCAATTCTGCAGTTGTAAACGTTAAGTAATATATAAACAGAGATTTCTCCCTCTCTAATAAACCACTGAAATGAACTGAAAAGTTATAGCAAGTTATGCAGGAGGAGGATACAACCTGGCAACCCAGATATTCCTATTGCTGATCTAGAAATCATTAGTAAATTATTTACTATTACAACTTAATCATGTTTGTTAATGGTACAAAGATGCTTTGACACACGTGCCTCTATGTTTTCTGTGCAGCATCACAGTCTTGAGTCAAAATCCCTCCCGCAATCAGAGCAGATGAGTGCTGGCATAACAGCTCCGGCTTGGGCACATGTCTCAATTACAGCTAATCTAATCATCTGTCAGCCTAAAAAGCATTCCCGTTAGCTTCCATTTCGACATTAGCCGAGAGAGCATCATACTTCTGCGTCAAAGCCGGTGTGAGGCCGCGTTCATTTCAGGTCATCGGCGCATACAGTCTCCATTCATGTGTAGCATCTCACATGAATTTCTGTGACAGGTGAGATGCCGATGTCGATGAGGATGAGTCAGAGAGAGGCGAGCTTTGCCACAGATGAAACCCTGCTTGTGATGTACGGTCTAGTCTGATATGTATTATTGATCCCCTGCAATTTCATAATAACGCCTGTCGAGTGAAGATGAAACTGTGTCAGTCTTCTTCTATCTCCCCACACTGGCTGCACTTCTGACATGTACAAAGTAAAGCTTTTCAACCGCAGAAAAATGCTTTCATAAAGTTGTCGAGATTACACGCACTTGCACAGTCAATATTCTTCAAGCAGCACAAATCTCACTGCTGCAGACCAGATTTTGCCAAGCTGTCTCAGTGGACCTGTAAAAACCTATAATTCTCACATCTTCGATCAGCCCCACAGCCGTTCTCACATGTACCCTACATAAATGTCGGAAATCAATGTTCTATAGAGGGACAGCGGGATTTGAATGGTCATAATTCAATGATAAAGCTTTTATTTCATCCAAATACATGGCTCTTCCTCCCTTATCAGAATTTAATGGCTGAATTATATATTGGATGTCACAGTCAGCCCAGAGGTCAAGACTGAACAAGAAAGGGTCGATCCCACTGGAAACGTAGTGATAAACGCAGCTTGTAGTCATAATATGCTTCAGTGTGGACTGATTTTAATTATTCACCCGATACAGAGCATTTCAAACGGAAGAGCCAATCCAGTAACTCTAGCTGTGTCTTCTTTTAGAGGCTATGAAGGTCAAAATATATTCTCTCTGAAGTTTTAACAGTGGGAAATTAGGTGAAGAGGTCTGACATCTACATTTTTGTGTCTTTCTAAAACCAGCTTCTTGTCTCACCTTTGCTTTGAGGCTAGTTGCCCTTTTTTTAATCACAGTGTCCATGCGTTTCCATATCTTTGTATTCTTATATCAAAATCCAATCATGTTTTCTTTCTGTAAAACAAAATATGACGTGTGCTTACGTAGGCACGCCCACTTTTTCAACGTTCAAATCAAATTCCTCCCAACATTATGTCCCACCTGTCCATCCTGTTTCACTCGGAAATACGTCACGATACGGAAGTTAGATACACTTTTTATCTGGACTTTAAGAAGGATAACACTAGTACAACCGTGTTATGAAAGACACCTTCCAATATGTCATTTCAAATGATCACTCTCAAGTACTAGGTACATGATGTTTTTAGCGATGTAATTATTCACACCTTCACTGTGTGGCTTTGAATATAAAATTGAAAAAAGGACAGATAATAGTTGGAAGCGGTCAGAGGTACAAGGACAGGCAGGAAGTTAGAAGTAATAATAAAAAACAGGATCACAAGGAAATCATGAGACCAAAAAAACAAACATAAAACACATAAAACCTTTTGAGAAAAGCGTGCAAACAGGGTCGGTCTTTATCATTACATGGGGGCTATGTGAACCAGTTTCATGTCCCAACATTTCCCTGCTTGGCTAAAGTTATTATTGTCATTATGCGCGGCAGCCTGGCAGATTCCCGCTTTGAATACGAGATAAGCGATGCATAATCACAGGCTGCTGCTTCCATCGTTCTGTCCCTATCACACACACACAGCACGCACAGTCGGTCACGTGCTTGCTCATACACACAGACACGCGCGCACTTCTTTTCTCCTCTTTTTCCTTACAATGATCGTTTAATGGGGGGAGTAAAATAGTAATATGGATTACAACCGCTTTTCTCGCCGCAGTGCAATTCCAAGCGCACCTCAGCGTGCAGCTTTGCCCTGGCAACTCATCACCCACCCATTTTCACTCACCCAGTCACTGTCCACACACTACACCTCAAGCACAGCACAATGGCTGCCAATCTCAGACAAATGCTATTTCCGAATGAGCATTGGTGGTGACAAACAAAACTCCCTTGTTAGAGATACACAAAAGGTACATCCAGTTATTTTTTTTTTAGCTTCTTGTAACCTTCCGGTGTACAGTATTTCAGCAGCTCACACCTTTCCCCCAGAGTGTCACATCAATAAACATCACAGTAGTGAAGGTGTTATATTAATTAATGAGGACCTTGGCCCACTTCAGCCTCCCTCTTTGACGTACTCCCCTGCTCGTGTCAGTCATATTTGTTATTCCCCTGTATTTGAAGAGAAAGTGAAGTGACAGTTAATGAGATGTGAAGTGAATTTAAAAGTGTGTGTGTGTGTGTGTGTGACTGTAATTAACACTGTGTCCTGTGTAAACAGGTGTACATGATAAAACCGGACCACTTTTATTATAAATGATTTGTCTGCCCTCACTAGACTTGCAATCTCTCAATTTGATGCTCTTGTCAGCTATTCCTGACCTTTATCTTCAAAAGAAAAAGTAGAGGCTTCATGAGGTCTCTAGGTTTTACACTTTGCCTCGACATGCAGCCTCATTCATGCTTCATTCATGATTCATGCTCACCTTGATATAACGGCTAATGGCTCTTACAAAAGTAATGTCAGGAATTTAATATTGTCTGATATAACCAGGTAAATATTGCATTTGGGACTCTGAGCTCTCCGTAGCTCTATGTAGCTCTCTGACATCCTGATGAAGCAGTGGTATAAGATGTAGAAATCACTATATTACTATTTATTCTGATATTGATAAGTATCACACTGGGGAAAATGTAAAAAAAATAATGTACACAATTCTAAAACTCTTCAAATGTGTAAAATTAGGGCTGCAACTAATGATTATTTTCAGTATCGATTAATCTGTTGATTATTCTCTCAGTTAGTTGTTTGGTCTTTAAAATGTCAGTAAACAGTGAAAAATGTTGTTCACTGTTTCCCAAAGCCCAAGGTGACGTCCTCAAAGGTCTTATTTTGTCCCAGTCTGAGTCCACAACCCAAAGATATTCAGTTTACTATTATAGTTTATCAGTTTATATATTATATATTCACATTGAAGAAGCTGGAAGCAGAGAATTTTGCCATATTTTCTTAAAAAATGACTCAAAACGATGATGCAATTATCAAAACTAGTTGGCTATTAATTTTCTGTCAATCAACAAATTGATTCATTGACTAAATGTTGCTGCTCTGGTGTAAAACAAAAACATCAATACTTATTTTTGCCAGTCACAGTGGGGATGAAGTTACTCAGCTGATCAGCAGGATTTTGTAAATGTGTGATCACATCATCGCAGTAAATTATAAAATTTAATTTGAAACACCATGTCGCGACCTCCCTGGTTCAGTTCCAGCCAGAGACTCCTCTCCATCTTTCAATCATGACGTCATACCCCCTTTTTATATCGTCATCGTATATAGTGTAATTTTATCACTCAGACCTTCGCGTTTGGGGGGGCTGGCCTCGCTGTTGAAGTCCAGACAAAAAAGGTTGTGCACTTGTATCACAGAAGAGGCTCCCGAAGCATCGACAACCCTCAGAGATCAAACCGCTCTGGACAAAGAGCGACAGTATTGGCTGATGACTGGTGCTCAGGCATCTCATCTGCTCCACCACTCACATTTCTGCCAGCCTTGGCAGTAGACCACAGCACATTGTTAGGAGTCAGGGAGAAAAACCATGCTTCCTGTCTGCTTAATCCTCTGGCACGGTTTTCCTCTGTACTCGATATCTGATATCCATCTACAGTATGTGGGAAATTTTGCTGCTGGTGGATTTCGGGGAACATCTGTTATCAGAGCGAGCCACTCCCTCTCTCTCCCTGTTATTCTTATCTGATTAAAAACATCATGGACAAATTGCTATGTGTCAGATTAGATTCCTTCAAAAAGTTAAACCCTGTGGCTGACTTTTTATTTTAAGAATGGTCTTGATTTTCGATCTCCTGGGACCACACCTGTCTTCGTGGGGCTAAACCATGCCGTGGATATCAGAGCCAAGCTGACATTAACCTCAATATTCTCCTACAAGGTTCTTTAATAGACTCCAATATGGTTGCAAATTCACACAGACCCTTCAGTGGAGCTTTTGAATCCTTGACTCTGATCCTGAAGTTCAAAAGATGTTACAATTAACCTTTTATCTGAGCATCAACCCTCTGCGAGCTGTGCCAGGAGCATGAAGGCTGAAGGTTAAAGTGAAATCTATTTGACACAGAGTTGTGGAATTCAACCAATGCAGCCTCTATCGATTGGGCGAGCAGAGGGAGATGAGGAAGAGAGCTGGTGATTGAATGACCAGCCTGCTGAGTTTGTGGTTTTTATGGGTGTGATGTGGTGAAGCTGGAGCGATCAGTGAATCATGTGAATGGCAATCAGTCCTGCTTGGCACAGATTATCACCCAGTTTCCTTTGGCGGGCAGCTGGTGAGGAGTGGGGAACTGAATGCAATGCCGACTTTCATGCTTCATGACATGAAATATTTAGATGGAGCACAGAGGCAATCGGCTGGTGAAGTAGGGTGAATCAGAGTAATGTGCAGCAATATATTTTGATATGAAGCCAATTCATTATATCCGCACCCAATACCATTCTGAAATGCCCAAGGTGTTTCTAATCATATCAGAAAAGAGAATGCAAATATCACACACAGAGAAGAAATGGCAAATATAAAAGTGTTCCTTCTGCCAAATTGTCCCATATCATTTGCATTTTCTAATGTGGGACAGTTCAGGCTGAAATCTGAGACACTCATTGGGTCTAAAGTCTAAATCACCTTTATTAATACAATAAAAACTTATCTAGTCAGTAACACTCAAAGCCAAAGTGCATGCACATTTGGTCATTTCTGTAATTACAATGTTTTTGCTGCTACAGATAGTATAGTAATGTGTTATATTATGTATTATGTATTAATATTAGTAATAATATAATTTGCAACCTGCCTAAATATAAGTTAAAATTAAGCATTACAAGACTAAGACCCCTGAATAACTAGTGGTATTGCACATTTAATGTAATTAAATGCATATTTCACCAATTTAACAGCATATATGACTGTCCCACAGTAGTGAAACCATGCTGTCCCACATTTCAAAACACATTTTCTAAAGTGGGACAATTCAAAAATTGTGTTTTTAACACATTATAGCATATTTTGATGCATAAATATATCTAGAGTAACATATATATAAGTTACTCTAAATCCTTTGTCACTGATACTTGCTGCACTTCACAGGAAGTACTTGCTGTTGGAAGACTGCCACGCCCCAATCTATGGCATCACACGTGTGGAGTCATGTGATTGCAATTACATGACACCTCAGGTTTAATTTGACAGCAGTCCTAATATTAGCCTCCGGTGGAAAAAGAAATGCATTTGAGCTTAGGTATCCCACATTTGGCAGTGTCCCACATTACACTAATTCACCCCATGTGACTGTGTCACTTTGCTTCAAAACACATCAGCAGCATGTGCGTGTGTGTTTGTGCGTTGGCAGCGAGTGGAGACACGAGGTGAAGACAAAGACTCAGCTGAGGGAAAGTTGTATCAAGTGTCTGGACCTAATGAATCAAGTGTCCTGAAAGCCTTGCATTAAAAAGCAGGCATTGAGAAAGCTTTCACAGCTCCTGCTCTTGGAGGCCGGCCCTCGAAATATCTGTTTATACAGTGGAGTCAACAAATTACATGGAATCATAAGGACACTTTGTAAGGACAGTTGAGGCTCAGGCAGCCCTACGCTGTACAGTAAAAGAATCTAGTTCTGCATATTAGGCACAAAATGCATATACGAATAATGTGCTTATTGTAATAAAAACTTGTTTGCAGCATAAGGAGAAGAAACTGTTATTTGATAGTGTGTGTGAGTGCAGCAATGTGGGAAAAAAGTCAATTCTAAACAGCTAGAAATCACTAAAAGGTCAATGATAACTAATAGTAACTATCATTTCTGAAAAGCATGAATCATCACCATTGTTCTTTATAAACAGACTTCCTCTAATACACATCAAAATGCATATAATGAGTTTACAAAAAAATCCCCTCTGTGTGCCTGTGTGTGTGTGTGTGTGCAGGGAAGGTTTGGGGGGGGGGGGGGCGGTAGACAGTGACATCAGACCTTACGTGTGAGGTTACACCTAATGACGCAGTCATGATGATTACAACTGCAATTGTGAAGTATCGTCATCAACATTACGCAAACCGTGGGAAGAATACAGGTGGAAGAATAAAAAAAACCATTACATTGGAGGCAAAAAAATAAAATTATCTGTCCCCATTTTTAACCTGCAATCATTTTGCTGTCAGTGTGTGGAGGAAACTGCTCTACAAAGTTCATTGCTTGTGTGTTATTTCTCCTCGTCACGTAGGGCTACACAGAGGTTGGTGTATGAACACTCGTCATTAGAGATGAGAGCACTTAGTTTATAGAACAAAGCTCGTAAATGTGGGTACTTGCCTTGGATGTCATCGGTTGGATGGACATGGTGCTTGGAGAGCGCTGAAGCTGCGAGTCGCTCTCCATCTCATTGTTCTCAGTCATCATTGGTATAGAAAGAGTCTATCGAGACACAAACAAATTTAAAAAAAAAAAAAAACTTTCAACTCCTCAAACTGTGTCCTGTCGGTAGAAAATCTCCAGCTTTAGCCATATACAAGCTTGACAAAGTGTGACAGATCCACATCACATGGATTTGTGCGCGCTGCGAGGTGGATGCCTTATGGCCATTTGTTCTTCACGCACCAATGTAAGCCTGTACGGTTGATTAACGGAGTTATAAACATTCACACACACCAGCTGTTTATATTTCGCCTATGCCATGCGAGGACAAGCATTCAGGAAAAGGCTGAACCTCGCGTATGGGTAATTGTATCGTCCCTTGACGCGCATCGGAGAGCTCCAATGTGGCACAATTCCGTCCTCCTGTTGCAAAAAAAAAAAGGTATAAACACCGATGTGAAAATGTCAGTTTAGTATAATAAGATCCAAATAAACATATGCTTGTGCTCTGGAAGGCATTGGCTTGGTGTAAATCCAAAACGAATTGTGCCCTCCACCACTGCACAGACTTAAATTTAAGCGCAATCTGAGGCACGCCTTCCCGTGCGTCTGAGGCGCATGATTGGGGCAATTTTTACAACTCTGCCAGCATTCATTTAGACTATCAGGATTCACAGCCGTGGGCGGGGGCTTAATTTAAGTCCAAATATAGAATAGCTCTCTGATAGTCACAACACAAACAACACAGCTGATTTTCTCTTTAAGGAACTGAGTGTTTGTAACAAAAAAAACAAACAGGATGTTCCTTCCTCATTTTCCAGCGCGGCTCCTGCTTTTTTGTGTGTGGCAAAGCTGAAAAAAAACACACCTGTTTAATTCTGCTGTGTGCAAACCAAAAACACCTGTGAAAAATAAATGTATCTACATAACTGGAAATAGTTTCAACAGGTCAATTAGTGATACCATTCATTATTTTTATACAGTTACATGCACCACAGATACAAGTATGCTCATAAACATTTGCATTTGTCTTTGGTTCATGAGGCTAAAGGGGGTTTAAAAGAACTGTAAAGGCACCATAGACACCACATACACAAAGTACAATATTGTATAGTGATACCATATCATATAAAAACATTATATAAAGTAAAATCATGTATCTAATTAGGTCATTATGAATCAATGGCAGAGGAATATAAAAGTGAAGAAGAAGTGGGTGGAAGATGTTACAGAACTTCCTGCGGTCTATTTGATGAAGCTGTGAGTCAGAACAGTCATCTAGCAGATAAATGACCCATATGGGATGAACTGGGCTCCTTCTCTCCGAGAGTTGAGAGAAAAGAGTTTTTAGCCATGCTTTTATTCTGTCCTTTCACTGAACACATTCATTCACAGTCATTTTCCACCTGCCCTCTGAAGCACTGAATACAGAAGCCCAATCTGTGGCAGTCATGCAGTGCTACCCTGCAGAGTTCGAGTTAATGCTTCATCAGGGTCGGTGTGATTTGTTTTAAACAAAAAAAAAAAAAAGTCAGAGGATCGGTACCTTTGATTTCAAATGGAATCTCATTTCTTACCTGGTTTTAGCAGTCTCCTGGGGTGGGTTTCTATTGATTGCCCCCTTAGAAACACATATATTACACTTGTGATGAAAGAGAATGAAGCAATAAGGTTGTGGAGACCGCTACTATTTTTGCATTAACCTGATTAACATGAGACTTAAGGCAATAAGTGGTATTTTGTGGCTTTCTATACTAATATGGCACCTTTCACAGGGTGATACATGGAGGAAAGACTTCTGAATGTGATTAAAATGTTTTTTTTTTAAATTTTTTATCAGCACTACATAATTTTTACCTAAGCCTGACATCAAAGTTTGCCCTAAGCTGTCAGAAAGTCTTTGGGTGTGGGTGTATCAGGGAAAAGAAACAGAAGAAAGACAAAATGAGAGAGCCTCTGTTATCACATTAATTATTGCTTCACTCAGAGCCAGGGCACAGTAGATAGAGTGACTGCTGAAAGGAGCACTCTGCACAAAGACAAAAGCCAAGTCAAAAGTTTTTTTTTGTATAGCACTGGCTTTGCTGTCAAAAATAAACAGAAACAGTGTCTTGGTGGAAGGGGTGTGCATTGAGCTGTGATCTGATCTGTCTGTGTTCAAACCCAGAAAACCCAGAACAGCAGAGAGAATTGCTGAAGGAGGGAAACACACACACACACACACACACACACACACTTAAAATTCTCCCTCTGAGCCACCCACTTTTCATCCTCCGTGCGACAACCCGGGAGCTGGAACACGGCTGCTAAAAATGAACATTAAAACAGAAGTGGCAACACATAGATCTCTCTGAGAATTAGAGAAAGGGGAAACATTAGGAGGATGAGAGGAACAAAATGACTCCCATGCGGCAGAAGACAGATCCCAGCCGTGACAGCGGTCGTCATGGTGCTGTCACAGGACCAGAGCTGCTGCTCTTTCCACTGGGATAAATTGATACTGATTGTCCATCTATGCTTCCACTTCAGACATGTGGACGTAAGCACACACAAATATAGAAACTTGATTTTACTTGCAGTATCACGACCTCCAGGAGTGCATCATGTCACAAACCCTGAAAAAAAATCCAATTCTAAACCACAGACACCCATCTGATAATGGTTGTGCTTTTATGATTGCTCTTAATGATTAGATGTACTTGTGAATGAGTTAGTATACTATCTATCCATGTCAGTTTTAAGCTTGCAAAAGCTCAGAAAACACTGCAAATAAGCCCCTTTAGCTCCACTTATACTACTGTAATGAAGAAATTTCCACATTTCCAGAAAAAGTAAAGCTGATTTCTTGACCTGCTCTCTTAAAAAAGAGATTTTGGACCTCAATGAGGTTACATTAAGGGAAAACAATGAAATTGTCACATCTAATTCAAGCTCTGCAGCAATTTTTTACAAACACTGCAAAGTGTCTGCAAAGACAGAGAACTGCATAAGCAGAGCATCATTCAGGTGTTTTCAGTGTCACTCCAATAATGAACAAGTCATGATTTTTGGGCTCTTGTAGGAAAACCATTAATTCCAGGCTGCGCACTGGCAGTTTACCCATTTTTATACTTCTAACTAAAGCGAATCAATTAGACATGTTGAATAGCTTATGAGATCTTAAATCCTGCAACCAGCTGAGGGCAGAAACCAGAGGAATCATTAACAACTAGCTCATTGCTGCCACCTGCTGCTCCAATCGTGCTAAACAACCATTACCTGTGAGGCGCAACACCAGTGAGAAAACTAGACAAGCCTTAATAATATAGGTATATATTTATTCATACGTACATATTCATTTATATCGGTTAATTGTACAAAAAAAAGAAAAAGAAAGAAAAAGAAAAAAAAAGGAAAAGATTTACAGTAATTATATGAACTACAGTCATTGTCAAATGTTTTTGAAATGTCTCCTGTGTCAATCTACCATGAACACACACTGTAGATTCACCTCTTGCCCTCTATCCTAATCCTCTTCCTTACTCCAGTGTTTGGGACCAAACGTGCATGAAACAAACTGATCCACAGCAAAGTAGCTCGTCCTCCATGTAAACTGGTGGAAAGTCTGACAGAAGGACACAAAGCGTTTGATACTGTGAGGGGAAAAAAAATAAAAAATAAGTCCGGCGTTTTTGTTTTGCGAAGCCTGTAGTGTATTTTGCGCCGTGAAAAGACTGATGACAGGTTATTTCTTTTGTACACAAACCTTCAGGAGTGGGTTGAGTTCTATTACCTGTAATCCATTCAGAGTATTGTTAGCACTATGACTCAGCCTGCACCACATACAGTGCATGAAGAGGGCAAGCAGGTGTTACAACCAGGCTCATTTTCTAAATCCTACGACTTTTCCTTTTTCCCTCGAGTTAACTGTCTTAACCCCCAGAGCACGGGGAGAGAATACATTAGATATCTCCGCCATTTTGACTCTTGGTTGTTCCCTAATCCCCCCGTAAACCCCCATTCAAACAAAACAGATCAGACTGGATTACACTGGATTCATCTCTGCTGGCATTATCCTGCCCGCCGTAGCTGTCAAATCACAAAGTGAATAGAATCATCATTCAGTATTTTGCCTGATGGTGGGCATCTTAAACCAAGAATTGAGATTTATCAACATTCCACCAATTTACCAATTTCTGTCTTGTTTGAAGTATTTGGGCAGGGTGCATTATGGGAGGGGGTATTTGGAAAAGCAAGGCATACAAATTAAAAAAAAAAAAAGAAGAAGAGGAAAGCACACTTCTCCTTGATGGAAACATTCAGTAAGTAAAACCTACATCATACATACATGTCATCATGAACTCCTCCTCAACTAAAAAACCCATCTCACATTTAACATTTATTATAATTGCACTGGTGCCAAAAACTTCCCCCCTGGACAAAAGGCTACACTCTGGACATTTAGTGACAATAAACACACAAACTCCATCAGATCAAAAAACTGAGGACTGGAAGAGGGCTCAAACTCAACTCGGAGACACTGAACTCATGACTTCAAACACAAAGCAGGCGCAATCCATACCACACCAAAACAGAAACGCAAAGAAGAGAGAAAAAAAAAAAAAAAAGAGAGAAAAAGGTCGAGATCCAGAAGAAATCATGTCAGAGAAAAGAAAAGCAGTAAAAGACACAATTATAAAATGAAAAGGGAACAAAAGAGACGCAGAATAAAGCAGGTGCAAGTGCAGGAGAAGATAATCCATAAGATCAGGCTTCAATACTTCATAGGGCAGGGGGAGGGGAGGGGGGGGTTGAAGTCCGTTATAGCCCTCCGTTGTGACAGAATCATTCCGTCATATCTGCTCTTAGCAGGCCAGAATTGTGCGCTCAAGTTTCAGTCGACTTTTTCCTCGCAGTGACTCCACTCTGATCCGGTTTTAACCTCTGGCAGCGTCACTGGTCCCAGACAGATGGGAGGTGGTCACAGGTGGCGGGGTGTAACACGCCGTTACTCCAATCGCCTGCAAGGCCTCATGGGAGTTGAGGAGTCACTGATGCCACCCCGATGTCCTCTCAACACTGCGCGTGGTTCACCAGTTCTTCGTCACCAGAACCGGCGCAGA
Organism: Scomberomorus guttatus; assembly: GCA_038419695.1. Lineage (NCBI taxonomy): Eukaryota > Metazoa > Chordata > Actinopteri > Scombriformes > Scombridae > Scomberomorus > Scomberomorus guttatus. The sequence goes on from CM076459.1 coordinate 4,435,538, forward strand.
TGCGAAAACAAGAGCAACTAAATGAAATCAAACTAACTGAAAATAGACGTACTTTGATTGTTTTCAGTTGGCTTTTTCTTTCCAATGTCCTGGTCTGACAGCATGAACTCATGTAGTGATGTCTGACTTTTTTTTTTTTCCATCCTCCTTCCGTCAAAAGAGTGTCTTTATACTTTTCTGTTGTTGAAATGAGCTTTCACAGGCCAGCATCATTTCTTCCACATCGAGTACTGGCTCACTTTTACTCTCCACAGCTCCAGCACATGTTCTCACGCACATCTGTACTCAGACCTGCATGTGCAAGCTTCACCGTAGTTCCCTCAGAGAGATCCATTGACAGCAATCACTGCCCCGTCTCACATCCTCTCATATCTGTTGTTAAGCTGGCTTCGACTCTCGAGCTCCCACAGTCCTCACTTATGTACAATTAGATTTTAAAAAACTAGAGGTGTTACATGCAACATTTGGCATCTTCTTTAGTCCCCACTTGTGAGTCTTAATTGGTGTCCATTTTAGAAAAATATTAAACTTTGTCTTTTTTTTTTTCTCTTCAGTATATTGAAGCTTCTGATTGTAACAGAGACAGAGAGAGGTGAGGGTACAGTGGTAGCAAGCTCAGTGTATGCATGTGAGTGATGATTTGGATTTGAATGTGTTTTGTTAGTAAAATTCTGAAATTCCTGTCTTTGTAAAGTGTCTCATCATTGCTTTACTGTAAGTGCAAATGGCTGCAAATGTTTTTTTTTTGTTTTGTTTTGTTTTTTTAAACCACACAATAGGCTTTCCCCTGCTTTCTATGTATGAGTTTGGAGGGTTGCCGGTGGCTTACCGGCTGCAACGCTTCCCCTTTTTGTAATAAACATCTACTTGGACCGGACAGCCTGCAGAACAAAGCTAACACAGGTCATACTCAAGTGCAGTTCTATCTAGAGGTAGCTGTTAAGTGACCTTTAACACCGAGGGAAGTGTGGAAATGTGTGTGTGTGTGAGGTCAAGAGGGATCTTTTAAGCCTAATCAATTTTTTGTTAGAGGCCGTCACTGTAATCTGTCTCAAAGTGCTAAATAAGAAAAGAGCGTGCCTGCTCGCAAATACAGAACAATGGTTTGTGTTGTTAAGATCTTACCTCATTATTCTCTAAACTTCATTTGATGAAGCGTTAAATCCCTTAATAGTGGTGATCACATTTACTCTCTTTGTAATACTGGTTTGTCCATTGAACGCAGGCCAGGAATGTTCTGATATTCTTCTAAGAATTAATCTGTGTGTGTGTGTGTAAGTGTGTCTGCGTATCAGCTTGTGTGTCTGTGCATGTATGTGTGTGTGGTGGGGAGAGTCGGGAATGTTTTTGGGGGAAAGTTACCCAAGACCCTGTAGCGTTGTTTGGCTCTCTCCCTCTCTCTGCAGCTCCAAAAAGGGGGGGACACACCAGCATGTACTCTTTGACAGGGGGGCCGGGAGGGGGACAGCAGGTCAGGGGGTCAAGTGACGGGCTGCGGGGAGCGTGTACGAGGGACTCGGGGACAGGGAAGGGGGGTTGTTGTCTTTACATCATAGCAGGACACAGCAGCGGCAAAACCTCTGACGGCTGCCCCCGACGGAGGGAGGCGGAGTGACGGGAGCGAAGTATGCATGCACTTTGATGTTAGGCAGATGGGTCTGTGGAGAGAAAAGAAGGACAAACAGATGGAAATGTGTTAATGGTTCATACAAATACTTGGAAAGCTGGACTAGGTAGCTTACTACATCAGTGGCTATAGTTTACAGCAACAAATATGTACTGAAACTTTTAAACTTCAATACGCAGAAATCTTGTCACATCAGTAAATGCAGATTAGTGACGTGTTTAACAACATAGCCAGGTTGTGACGGATTTATATCAAACTACAGACATGATGAGTCCAGCTTCCTCTGGACTGAGTGTTCACTCACTGCTGTTGAGGAGACACTTTGTATTTCACACTTCATCACTTTTTGTGGGTGGAGCAGTGACACCAGAATTTCACTTGAAGAAAGAGTGTCAACCTATGGCATCTCATTCTCCTGTTGCATCCTGACTGAGGCTAATAAGACAAAATGTTTTCAGACTAAATCTCCATCTAGCTAGCTTTAAGGTATCTATACGAACATTGAAACAGGTTTTGGTCACTGTAGTCATTCATTCTTACAATGTAAATGATGGGGACAAAATCCACAGTCCTCTTTTGGAGCAAAAAAATGTATTTAAAAGTTTATCTAAAGATAATACAAGGCTTTAGTCATCCAATCAAGTGGATATCTTCCAAAGTTACAGTCTTTTAAGTATGAAATTCCTTCTTTGCGTTTCCCCAGACAGTGTTTCCCTGTTGTGCCGCAGTGGAAGGACTGTGACAAAAAGAGGGAATTTGGCACTTAAAAGACCGTAACTTTAAATGACTTGATTTGACTAAGTTGGATGACTGAAACCTCATATCAGCTTCAAGTAAACTTTTAAATACATTTTTGCACAAATGGAGGGCTGTGGATTTTGTCCCCCATCACTTACATTGAAAGCTCATTATGAAGGGATTTCTTAATGTCCAGTATGAACAGGAGGAATGATTACAACAAGAAAAAAAATGTTTCAGTGTTCATTTGGGCACCTGAGTATTGTTTTAGGCCAGATTTGAAAAATTGTGAACCTATCCTTTAAGCTTGACAGCCAACCAGTCCAAGCACATGTGCTGGTGAAGGTTGTGATCCTGGATTGTAATTCTGCATATCACAGTTAAATCTGACTCTCTCTTCCTTGCTTGAGACTGTGGTGCTGGTCAGAAGTGTCGTGGCCAAAACCTGAGGTGCACCAGTCTATGCTGCTACAACAGCAGCACTGAGTGCCGTGCTGCTGAAATGATGCAACATCTTGAATTTTATATGAAATTGAAATTACCAAGAGTCCTGAGCAAGTTGGGTTTTTATTCATTTATACCCTCCTGACCTAAAATATCCCCTTCTTATACGTCACAAAGAAATTCACCTTTCCTAAAGTGAGTTTGTATTTTCAATATTCTTCCATTAAGGAACTTGAAGCCTCCAATGGGTGGATTCACTCCAGGACAGTCGTATGTAGCATGACAGTTATTTAGTTTGAGCAGCATGGTGAGTTGATGTTTCTGAAGAGCTGCAGATTTACACCAGAGTTCACTTCTACTAATCATCTGTGAGCAGTAAGGAACTGTTTTGCTGTAAAAGTCTATTGTACATAAACAAATCCAAAAATAAGCTGAATGACTGACCCCGAACACACCAACCAGTGGGAAATGCTGAGGGTGGTGTGGCTTTTACATTTAGGGCTTCCAAACCATCATAACAGTCATTCAGCATTAAGCCAACTAAAGATTTATACATTTGTTATTTTCATGATTCATTCTTTACCAAAATGACATATGTTGAGTTCACAGAACGGGTGTTTATGGTAAATTCTGTGTATGAATCAGAGCCTACTCACTGCTGTTAGCCCACACAACTCACCCTTAGTCTCTTGATGCCGGCGCGGGTGATCTGCTGGCAGTCATAGAGCTCAATGCGATCAAGACTATGGCAGCTCTTCAGGTGCTCCAGTGAAGCGTCTGTGATCAGGGGGCAGTTATCCAGCTCGATCACCTCCAGTCGGTCGTGAGCACAGGGGCCGCTGCCGAGGTGTCTGATGCCATCGTCTGTGATCAGCTCGCAGTGAGACAAACTCTACAGGAACACGGCGGCACAAACACAGGCTCCATTACTCGACTGTCATCCTGTAAATGCTACAGGAGCAAAATATGTTTCACTGGCAGGCACACACACACACTCACCAGAACTTGCAAACGAGGGCAGTAGATAGACAGCTGGATGAGTGTTCCATCTGTGATCTGATGCAAAAGTAAAAAGAAACAAATGTCATAACTGCAGGCTCCGTACAACAGGAAAGAGTCTTTGTGTGGCTCATATTGTTTTGTTTACCTGCACACATTCTTCTAAATCCATCTTCTCAAGTTCATGACAATTCTGTAGAGAGACATTAAAATTGGACTAACTAATGCTTGAAATACTTCCTTCGCAAGATATTTATGGAAGAAAAACAAAAATTCACCTCAACTTCAAATATTTGAATCTCAGGTCAGAGAGTCTGGTTTCTATGTGTGTGTATGCGGCCAAGAGGCAGACTCCACACTCACCCTCGCTAATGTAGTGAAGCCCACGTCTGTAAGCTGAGAACAGCGAGCCACTTCTAATATTCTGAAAGGAGAGAGAGAGGAGCAGAGGGTTACACCATGGCAACATCACTTATAGTCGGGCCGTTCTCTTGCAGAGGGTAGATGGGAATTTAAAGCAAATGGACCTACAGTTATAAGGCCTAACTTTACTGCAGAACAGAGCAGAACACTGTCAGACTCATGCTGGACAGTTTTTATTAAAGAGGATCAAAATCGATGCAGCAGAACCACAGAACTTGACTGCCAACAGTTCGATCAGAGATTCAGGTGTGTTTTTGCTAGTAGCAACTAATGTATCCTTGAGCTGCTGGCCTCGAGCAAAAATGTGGAGGAGGGCCAAAGAGATCCGGTTACCTCATTCCTTTTGTTTGTTATAAAGCAATCAAATGTGTGTCAAAGAATAACTGTTGTTTCTAATCAAATCACATTTCAGAGAGATCTCTTAAAGTGTGCTACAACATCAGTCTGCCAGGATCAAGATTGTCAGTCAATTAGAAAATATTCTTCAAATCAAGTTAAACACGTTGTGCTCAAGTGAAATCACTTCACACCCACAGTGAGTGGATAGTTATTTACATCTTAGGACTCGTGACTTGTTTAGGAAGTTGTCCACAGTTGAGTGCAGAGTAAAGATGGGCGTGTGTACACTCACCTGAGGCGAGGGCAATTCTGTCCCAGGGCGTGCAGGATGGCGTCTGTGATGTTGGCACAGCCTGACACGCATAAAGACTGCAGGCGGTGACAACCCCGGCAAATTGTGATGAGGCCTTCATCTGTGATCTGCTGCTCACAGAAAGAGGAAGAGTGTGATTGTGTGTGGGGGGGGGGGGGGGGGGGGAGGCAGGTCTTTTAAATCCACAAACACTGTGAGATGTGACAACATACCAACTTCTCCTGTGTTCACTGGTTGCTTTGCTTCAACAACAATCAATGTCAAGACATTACATATATTCATGCACCACCTCAGCACTCAGCTAACGAGAGCAATCTCTTTTCTCCCTGCATGTATCGCTCAAGAAAACTCTGTATAGATCAGACAGAGGAAGAACAGGTGAGCGAGGAGAGAGAGAGAGAGAGAAGGACTAGGAGAGAGAAGCGGAGCAGAAAAGAGAGCGAACAACTGGCACAAGATGAGACACTGAGTTCCTGAGGTGTGAGATGAGAGGGAGATGTAGAGATAAAAAGAGGAAGATGAGGAGGAGGAGGGGGAGAGCATCCAGGTGGTAATGAAGAAGGGGAACTTTAGAGACAGGTACAGCCAGAATATGCGAGCCGGCTTCACAGACTATTGGTTATATGGGCTGGACGGCAAAGTCGTGAGTCCACGATGAGCTTTGAGTTGAAAAGCGCAACGTGTACTTTGTGTCCTGTCATCGTCTATGAAGCAACAGCATTCGTGTACTTCAACCTCAAAAGATTCAGGGGTGTTATAACAATGTTTACAGAGAGGCATGGGATAATAAAACATAGATATTAGGCACCACTGAAATATAAACTACAGCTTTTCTGTTGATTTTGAGTCATCTTTCAGCCATGTTAACTGTACTTACTGAGCATGTCTGCAAGTTGAGTGTGACCAGCTCTGGACAGTGCGCCCCAATATGCTTCAGAGCCTCATCTTCTAGCTGTAGAAGACAAAATAATCATTTTACACTTTACATCTGAAATCAATCTACAGTCTGACACACCTCTCTTAGTCTGGGTTATAGGTTAGATTCTATTTATGACAAAATATATGTTGTGCTATGCTATGTGATTTGTTTTGTTCTTTAAATTAACGACCTGGGAAACTTTCATGGACACACATGGTTGTCTTTTCACTCTATACTGTTGATATAACAGGATGGTGCTATACATCAAGGCTTTTTACATTTGCTGTAAACAATGTGTCCTCAGAAACATCCTCTGTCACACAGGAAGTGATACAGCTTATGTTTTGAACAGTGTTCTATCTGGAACGAAAATAAGAGGAACTTGATAGATACAAGTAGTAATAGTCGTTATGGGGGAACAAACAAGAAAACAGTGCCAACTTAACTGTTGAGTAATAAGGACGTAGCACCAAAGTCACCCCTGATGGATCCCAACACACTACAAACCAATGTTCTTTCAGATTCATCAAATTGAGTTTTATACTGAATTAAATCATCTGAAAACTCATTATCCTCCAACATCAGCAGCACCAGTCTGCACCCCCAGCTGATTTTCAGCATTTAACCCTACATACCTGTGTGCAGCCCTTGAGGAAAAGGCCTTTGAGTCCAGGGCAGGAACGAACCAGGGCTTGGATGCCATCCTTGGTGACCTGATCACACCAGGAGATGTTAAGCTGCTCCAGCAGGGGACAGCCCTCACTGAGAGGAGGAAAAAGAGGACAATAAAGTACCTTCTGTGCAATCTACATATAAGCAGTATAAAAGGTTTAAAATCTCCAACTCTGACACTTGTCACCATTACTGGTGAACCGAGTGATTTTGCAAAGTCAGTGAGGTATACATCACAACGTCGACACTACACACCTGAGAGCTTTGAGAGACAGGTTGGTGATTGAGGTACAGGAGGCGAGGTCCAGGTGCTTCAACTTTGGACAGAACTTGCTGAGGCTATTACACGTGCTGCAGAAGAGACGGACACTGAGTGTTTTGAAGGAAAAATGTCATTACGATTCATTGGCAGCCCTGTTACATAAACTATGCACATACCTGTCAGTGATCTTGGTGCAGCCATTCAAACTGAGCAGCTCAATGTTCCTGCAGTTCTGGGAGAAAGTCCTACAAAGAAAAAAGAAAAAAACATGTGATGGCAGTTAAACTTAATTTGCCCGTCTCTCTCTTTCTTCAGAGTCATCCTCACCTCAGGGCGCTGTCACCCACGCCAAGGCACCCCCGCAGGCTCAGCTTTCTAAGGAATCCCCCACATCGCTTTGAGATGTTCTCCACCACGCGGCCCTGCAACAAACACAACCCACTCAGCCTTCCGCATCTCCTTCTCCTTTACCTTGATTTAAAGTAATGACTGACTAGGGGTGAAATGAAACATAGACAGCAAACACTACAAGCTCACCTCAATGTCCCTCTGAAAGTCAAAGAGGTCAATTCGTTGCCAGTTGCTGCCATCCAAAGCCAGAACATTCCAGGACTGAGAGCAGGGAGGGAGAAACAGACATTTAGGGCGAAGGTTTCTCTCAAAACATACCATGTACACACAAACACACACACACACACACACACAGAACGCATACTAAAAAACACACACACAGTCACGCACACATGCATACACACACACCTTGTGAACACAGACTCACCCGTGAGACCTGGGCACAGCGACAGAGTGTCACCACATCCAGAAAGGAGAAGATTCTGGAAGACAGACAGGGACGGTTTAGAGACCCTGATCCCCGCTGCCAGAAGCTTCCTCTTTACACTAGACTCTGCCCTCAACCCTGCGTCTGCTTCCACTCACAGCACAGGGGTGTGAGTAAATCAGCTAATATTGTCTTTGACTGTCAGCGCGATGGATGTGTTTACCCTGTTTGCAGGATAGACGTGTTTACTCAGAGTGGGGTCATGGCGAGGAAGATACGCAATCTGCTTCTAAGGGAACTGAAACTTGCCGTAAGATCCTTCAATGCAGCAAAAAAACTGTGTTAAGGGTTGAAGCGGGGATGCAGTGAGTCCCAGCGTGGCCTGCCAGCCCCACAAATCACAGCACTGCACCTGGCCAAGCAGCACAGAGTCAGCAATCGCAGCACAGGCAGCTTGGCTGGCAAGGCCGAGGCTTAAGTTATGGCCTTCATTTTCTGTTTGCTCAGGGGCTCTTGAGTTTTTTTTTTTTTTTGTCTAAAGTCAATTTGAATGTTTTATAGCCGCAAGCATCTGGTTTTAATTACAGTTTTAGCAATGGGGGAGCAGAGTAGGTTGGGGAATGAGGAGAAATTTGCATCCTGGTGGCTGGTTGCCTGGTTGGTCAAGTTGAAATATTTGCTAAAGGGCAAGTGAGCATACAGTATATGATTGTGAGATGCACAATGTGTGTGTGTGTTTGGCGGGTTTGGAGAGGGAGGAGGGTGGTGCAAGGCCAATTGTGCCTTTGTGTATGATGAGATTAAAGGCAGGGAGGTGAGTGTTGGATATGCAACATGCCATTTCTGCTTGCAAAAACCCTGCAGAGATTCTGATTGAAGTGTTTCAAAATGTCACTTACCGTAGCAACAGCTCCTTAGGTAGCTTCTTATTGATGACTGCCTCGTCACTATTTGTGAACATCTGAAAAGGGTGCAGAGGATAACATTAGTCCCCACGGTTTCAACATGACTGGGCACCCACCTCATCCACTCACTCAAGGGCAGCCCCAGCACATATGCAAGGATAAATGATTGTAATCTCATCAGTTGAGATAGATTCACTGTCAAGTCTTAGAAAACACTGAGGGTGACAGAAGATAAAGTAGCAGATTTTGCGTCTTCTAAGCAAAAACAGCAGGATAAGACTTTGTAGTGTCGACTGCAGAGCTGTGACGGCCTCTGCTTTCATGTTATCTTTTGTGCATGCTTTTTCTCTTCTTACTTCCTGTTCCTTGTTTGCACCATTGACGTTACACATCAGCATGTGCTGAGATTATGCACTGAAATTTGTTACATATATCTTTTGTGACTCATGAAATAGCTCCTATTTCTGCAAACAGCTATACAATACATTTACATTTATTAAGACCAAGCTACTTAGACACACAAACACACAAACCACCCTCACTGAAGACTGCAGGGTTCCCATAATTTTGTGGGAAATCGTATTCCACTAGACCGTAAAATGCAAGATGTTGCGACGACTGGGAGTCAGTCGCAACAATGCAAATGAAGCAACATCTGGCCCAATCCATTTTCCTCCATAGATTTAGAAAGATAAATCTAAACCAGGGACAGGGTAATTGAGGGGTGGGGGCTTTGGTGTGTAAATAAAAAGTGCAGGAAGGCACAAATTATTTACAAGACACAAACATCTGTGACAAGATCAACAAGGAATTTGCAAGTTCTTATTTGCACTTTCTCATAGGTACACATAATAGTAATAATAATAATTTAATTTGTAACATACTTTTCATTCATGCGAAACTTAAAAGTCCAACTGGAAAGGTAAGACTGAAACCACTTAAGTGTAGAGTTTGACAGTCCAGTGGGGGTGTGGAGGCGCTTAAAGAGGATAGTGTGATCCACAGGGTCAAATGCAGCGCTCAGGAGAGAAGGGGACCCTGCATCAGCTGCCATCAGCAGGTCATTCACAACCCTGAGCAGAGCTGTTTCATTGCTGTGTGCTGAATGAAAACCTGATTTTTCCAAATAGGTTGTTGTGTTTAAGGTGGTCCTGAAGCTCAGAAGTAACCACTTTCTCCAACTTCTTGGACAGGAAAGGGAGGTTGGAGATAGGTCTGTAGCTGGCAAGAACTTCTGGGTCCAGGGTGGGCTTCTTGAGGAGGGGGCGGATGACGGCGACCTTGAGGGCAGATGGAACTTAACAGTTTGGGTGATCAGGGAGCTGAGAATGGGGATGTATGATTTGAGCAGAGCTGTGGGAACGGGGTCCAGGGCACAAGTACAGGGTTTCATCTTCCTGAGGATTTCCTCAATGTGGCTCTGCCTGACGCCAGTAAAATGGAGTAAAGACAGCAAGCTCCCAGACAGAGGGTCGATGATAGGAGGAGGCAGAGAGGAAGAGCTGGACATCAGAGAGTGGATGTTGTTGACCTTGGCTCTGAAAAAGTCAATGAAGCTGTTGTATCATTCTTCTGTAGCCTCAAGTGGGGAAGATGATTGTGGCTTCAGGAGATGATTTATGGTGGAAAAAACTATATACATATATATATATATATATATATATACTGTTTATGAACCATCCATGATCCAAAAATAAATTAAATGTGTTTATACAAAAAGAATAATAGGTCCTAACGGAGTATACTAAGTGCTGTTTTGATTATGGGGTGTATATCCTAAAACCACATTCACAATAGCTTCAGATTTTGAGGGACTTAGACTCTGAAGCAAATCTATTCATCAGTTTACAAAAACAAACTGACAGGACTGCCTGTTGAAATTAATGACTGGACCTTTAAAAATCCAGTCAGCTCTAGGTCAAAGCCTCTCTATGTCCCTCTGATAAACATACAAACTCAACGCGTGCATGCACACACACACAAAATCAGATCATGGTCACTTTTGGGGACATTACATAGACTTACATTCATTTCCTGGTAGACCCTAAAGCCAACCATAACCACTACATGCCTAACCCTAACCCTTACCCTAACCTTAACCACTGACCCCCCCCCCAGCTTTTTTCCATGTGGGGACACGGCTTTTGTCCCCAGTTTGACAAGCCGCCCCCAATTAACTGGTCCTTAGTCTGAAATTTGTCCCCAAAAGTAGCTTATGGCAGACCACACACACACACACAGATACACACACACACACACACACACACACACACAGCTGTCTATGCAGGGGCTGCAGACGTGTAAAATTTTGAGGGAGTAAGAAGGGACAGCCATTTCCCGTTTGGTTTTGGGGAAAATTGACTCTGACAGCTCGCCTTCCACAGAGCTACTTTCTGGCCAAATAATCCAGGGCCATTTCCAAAGGACCAGATGCTCATGGTCAACGGGCATACACTGTCCCCTTTTGTAATCTAACATAAAATGAACCTGATGCTGCATGAATGTGAGCATTATGTTTTCTCCACTGGTCAGCTATAGTCAGTAAAGCAGGCCTGGCAGGATGTAAAAAGCTGGGTGAGCTGTAACCTCCAGCTAGTGATCATTGTACAGCAAAATGAAAAGTAGTCATATTTTTAGAAAAACAATTATTTATGTTGTTTACTTGCTCTGATTAAATTTTGATTAGGTTGACACTTTTAACTGAGATATACACTTTCTATTACACCCTAATGTAGTTCAGGACAACTGATTTATGATACCAGCAAGAGATATGGTGTCAGCAATAAACTGATTGTTTTGTTTCCCATTTTTTTGTTTTCCCCAGTTTAAACTGCTTCAGCAGCCTTTACGCCAGCACATCCAATTTTATATTATATAGTGGTGATGTCACTCACAATACAGTTGTTATTGACATATTGCTTTTAACTGGGAATTTGGGGGCATTATGCCAATCTACTTTTCAGACTGCTGTAGTCTTTTGTTAAGGGCTGGTGTACAACAGAGCACTATGTACCGCAGAGCAGTGAAGGAAGACAGTACACCGGAGAAAACATCCGGCCATGCCTTTCAAAGTAAAACTCTAATTGTCAGACAACATGGCGATGAGGTTTGACCGCTGCGAGATTTTGATTGTCCACAGTTGCATATTTGGTCTCCGGCTTCTTAGAGCCCTCAACCTTTTGTGTGTGTCGTACTCAATATTTAAAATCATTTGTTATTTTTTAAACATCCGCCATGAAAAACAAGTTACTAGGGACACTAGGGACAACAGGTGATAATTAGCCTCCAGGGCTAACTGACTCAGTTTTTAATGGCTTTTAGTTTATCAACAATTGCAATAAGCCAATAGAAATCAGTTTAAAATAACAGAAACATAAAATAACCCCATATTGTAATATTTACTGAGTAGGCCTAATCAGAATGACACACTTTTGGAACTATTTATTTAAGAAGCTGTGTTGTAGCTCTGTAAACCTATATGAAAAATGAAAGTATACACACAAAAATCCAATTTCAAATAAAACGTCTATTAGATGGAAGGATGATAGCTGTATTGATCATTCCAAACAACTACTGCAACCAAGAGGTAAACTCGATCTGAAAAGTGAAGCCAATGCAGAAGTGACTTAAACCTGCATTCTCTCTAATGTCCAGCAGGGGGCGACTCCACTGGCTCCAAAAAGAAGTGAGATTGTATAGAAGTCTATGAGAAAATGAACCTACTTCTCACTTATCTATTACCTCAGTAAACAGTTTCCTAACGAGTTTATGGTCTCAATCGCTAGTTTCAAGTCTTCTTCAATACAGCATGATGTTCATTTTGTAAATTATGGTCCCATTTAGAGTAAAATAGATGATAAAGCAGGGTATGCTTTAGGGCATGGCTACCTTGTGATTGACAAGTCATATAGGTGAGGCTCTCTTGTTTAGTGTGTTTTCAGTTCAGGGTCTTGTTCAGCATTTGGTTGTACTAAAAGACCCTGTTCAGTTTCTCCTGGTGTGTACATTTTGTTTTAAGCCTGTTTTTCGCTAACCAAAATTAGCATTGGGGTTTTCACAGTTAAAGGTACAGTGTCTATTATTTAGTGGCACCTAGCGGAATGTATGAATAAGAATCGTTGTGTTTTCGTTACCTTAGAACGAGCCCTTTATATCTACATGTTGCCATATTGTACTGCTGTGTTTCTACAGTAGTCCAGAACGGACAAACCAAACATTGGCTCTAGAGAGGGCTGTTCGCATATTTCACTAGTTTCGTGGCCACCGTAGGTTCTCCTACATGCTTGGGGGGCAGGAAGTTAGCCATCTCGGCCAGTGGAAGTCTCTAGTGAGTATGTTTCATTCGGGTAATTTCTTTACAGCGGGAAGTGACGTTTTTGACTTCATGCACCACTGAGCAGCTTTCATAGAACAGGGCCCCGCCTCCAACACTGTATCCAGCTCTCTTTATACAAACCAATGGGTGACGTCACATTGGCTACGTCCATTTTTTTTTTACACTATATGACTGCAGCCCATTTCCCTACAACAGGAGCCCTAGTAACCAAAATGTACAAATGTTTACTTTTACTTTGAAGGCAAGGTCGCCCTACTTCCGGCTTCCTCCTGTTCTAACCTCAGCTAGCTTAACGCAGCGGCTCCACCGCAGCTGTCGGGCCAGAAGGTAACGGCCTGAATCTTCTGAGTCGTCAGCTGTTGCACCGTTAAAAATAAATAAAACCACACACACAAATCCCACGCTAGCTGGGGATTAAACATACAGCAAGTGCTCGGGCCACAAAGGCCAATGTCACCGGCCAGATACATAACGTCTGTGTTCCACGTTTTCAACCAAAATATTCAGCGACGCTTGCGTGGCTGCGACACAAAGTTTATGGTAAATGTCACAGGACAACAACGCCGTAGCCTCTGTATGTGCGTACAGGTGGCCCTCCTGCTATCAGTACAGCTCATGATGTGTGTTACACTGGAACAGCTGGGGCCTATTTGTTGTTAGTTCAATGCTAATACGGGGTGCATGTAGCAGTCACAACCCGAGGCCCCCACAACCGCAGCGGCCACGGATATGCACAACAATCCAGCTCAGTCAGACAACCCAACAAAAGTCGTGTAAAATCACACACACCCACTATAGAAAGGTAATTATAACATGACTACACATTCTTGGTAAACTGAGGTCAACAAATGCCTCTTTATGAATAATATGTTAATGCGTTTCGGGGCTGTCGGCGTGCTCCATGTAGCCTCATTGTCTTTGTTTTGACGGCGCAAAGCGAAACATTTGTGGACCTTTAATTAAAAAAAACCCTCAGTTTACTCATGAACACCGCGACGGGCTTAAAGTGGAAAACGCCGACATGTGTCCTCAACGAAATGACATGTCAGGCCTAGCTATATGTTGTTGTTGTTAGGACAAAACAACAGCGTTTGACCTAATCCCAAACACTGACTGCGGAAGCTGCATCAATAGCTGCCTCACCGTAAACGCAATTTTACACACAAAAAATACAGCGACAGTTATCACACAGGCCCGTATCCTCGTGTTGAATGTGTGTCAATAGCTGTCAGTTAATTTACACGTTCAACTCACCTCAAACCTGCTCCGCGAAACACCGTTTACCTCCTTCCCCATGTCGGACGCTGGTTACCGACTCAGTAAACTCGGTGTAGGCGCAGGGAAATGCAGAAACGGGCCCTCTTCCTGCCGATTCCCCTCCACGACTATCATGCTACCGTCCTCTCGGTAGCTCCTGCGAGTGCGCTGTCGTTGTTTTTCAGCCTGTAACACAAACAAGACCTCTTGTTTCTGATAAAATAATAGGCTACAGGCAGCAGCAACAGCAGCAGCAGCAAATAAGTCTTATCTACTCGGTTCGCCCTCACAGGTCTCCTCCCCCCCCCCCTATAAAGCTTTCCATCCATCCATCCACACAATAGCCCGGCAGGAATAGGACCTGGCAGACTAACTGCGCTCACATCACTTACAAATAATACATAAAACTAAATTATGAGGCATGTATTGCCCAAACACACACAAAACTACTGTCTCACCTAAAGGCTACTTGTTGTCTGTCCCTTTAACCAAAGCTTGCAGCCCAAGCTCAGGAGCAAAGATAAATAAAGTGGGGTGTCAACCTTTTTGACAGCCTATAGCACTGCAACAGGAGTCGGGGTTAGACATAACATTTATTTAAAGAAGTTTTATCCCAGGTGATGCTATATTTGACACCACACAAAGCAAAGGGAGACCGATTAGGGTATGTGAGACTACATATAGTTGTGTTTTTCCTATAAAGCCTACCTAAAATAACAATTAAGAGCAAGTTTAATGAGTATTTTCCGCTTAAAAGGGCTTTTAATTGAACTGTGGGCCAAAGTGTTCATAATTTTGTCACAGTAAGATATATATAGCTACTATACCAACCATAGAAACAGACGGTTTGGCCACTAATGACGCACTAATCACTTTAATGCTCATTAACTCCATGATATCACATTTATTTCCTCAAACCGACATTGTAACTTTGTTATTATTACAGCGAGGAAACGCCACTTCCTCGTTTCGCGTTGGCCACGCCCCACCGTGACAGCGCAGCTAATCAGCATCCAGCTCGTCATATTGCGTCATCACGGTGGTGAACACACGCTTGACAACAGTTCAAAGTTAACTCTATAATTATGTTGAATTTATTCAACACTATGGAATCCCTCTTTCACCAAAGGATTTGTCAGTTGTCTTTGTTGTTGTCCCCTCAGGTATTATTTCACTTTTTAAAGGTTTTAAGGCAAATTGCGATCCCTATACTGTTAGATGCAACTGAAACAACTGTTAGGAAAACTTGTTTTTCATGGCAAACTATGAATAAAAATAAGGTAATCCAACAAGACATCATAAGTACACTCTCTGCTTTATCATACTGGTCCACATTTGTTGGAGATATTTGTTGGGAAACAGTATGTTATGAAGCAGTAAGTTTTTTGTTTTTTTTTTACTAACAGAGTCAAAGAGATATCTTTTAAAATGCTTCACAGGTTTTATCCAACTAATCATTTGCAGAAACTCAAGAAAGACACTGATGTAAATTTTATGGGGACCTCAGAGAAACGCTGGTATATTTATATTGGTCTTGCCCGCATACAAAACAACTAATCTACAAACAAAAAAAGCTGTTAAAATGTACAACCACTGTAAGCTTTACAAGATATTTATTTAAATATTTTTTTTATTACAACCTGGCGTGTGTAGAAACAAGTGCTGTAAACTAGTTGTATGGTCTACTTGTTTCAATAAAGCTGTAAAAAAAAAAAGAAAAAAGAGAGACAACAGTTCAAAGTAGCCTGGAGTGCTTTTTTATTCTCCACTTTGCATGAAAGAGTACAAAGTTAAACTAAACATTTATAAAACTAAACTGGATTGAAAATTCAATTGAGACATCAAAGCAGAAGTGTTAATCAGAGTGATCCCCATCTTTCTTTCCTCGCCTTTTGTTAAGTCTGATGTGTTTTTCAAATGCTTTTTGATGATAACAAATTGTATAATTACCACTACGTCTATAGAAGATAAATGTTGAGTTAGAGAGAAAATCTATGCGAACAGTGCGATATCAACCAGTGCATTGTCAACCCATTTAATGATTTGCTTTTAATCAGTCATTTGAATTTCAGTCAATCAGTCAAGATGAATTTCCCGCAGCAGTTAGTTTCAGACTCTGTAAAAATGGCATGCATTGCTTTTGTCTGTGTAATATATGGCCTGGTTGAAACTACACAAATCCATTGCCAGACGAACAGGTGTGAGAACTATAATCACATATTATTTGAACCCAAGTTTGACTCCTGTCACCACTGTATTAACTTGACATTTGACTCACAGTATTGAGTATTTTGGGCAGTGGTTCCCAACCTGCAACTGGGTCAGAAGATAAATCTGAGGGCTGACAAGCTGACTGAGGGGACATGACACAAAAATATAACTTCTGTAACACAAAATCTTTTAATGTTTTCTTTTTCTTGTAAGATACTGTATATTGTTACCTCTGCAGGCCTCTGAAATAAAACATTTGAGAAGGAAAAGCCACTCTCTGGTTCAACTGCTTGTGACTCATGTCCACACACAGGCTAAAACTTGTAATGAGACATCAAAAGTAGACATTTATTTGTTCTAAGCCAAAAAAAATTGGGACATAGAGCAGGATGAACTTCACCATGACTTGTGTAGAGGCCGGGCATTTGATGCCTACACTAAATCAAAAATTTAGTTGGATAGCACTTCTGTGTGTTTGTGGGTGTGAATATTCTGATCAAGAGCTTCTAACATCAGCTCAAAGCTTTGTTGGCTGGTTATTGTGTATTAATTTGTGTACACGTTTGTGTGCAGCTAATGTGTTTTCATTCATGTTAGGTTTGAAGTTAAAATTATTTTTCTTCTTTTAAATGTAATATTCTAATGTTTGTTATACTGGTGCTCTGTCTGACTTTACTATTTTCTACTAGACCAAAGACATGACTTGTGTCTCAAGATCTGAGACTAACTTAAAAGCAATTTTTTTAAGTTAGTAAGTTAGTGCAATAACAAACCAGTAGCCTCCAATATCACTAAATATTGCCTCCTTTAATGCTTACATGTTTAAATTTAAATCACCATGATCCTGATACTTCCTATGAGAGCAGGCTTGTTTGTTCATTGTCCATCTCAAATGGATTAGTTGAAAATCCGCTCATAATTGACTGATTAAAACAATATTTTACTTGTACAGACTGGTGCATCACTCTGAACATTTTTGCGTCGCTGGCGCGCCAGCACGAGCACAGTAGGCGGGCCATTTGTTGTGATAGGTCGTTGCTAAGATACGTCCAAGATTGACAGTGTTCCGGCTTCCGGTACATTCCGCTGTGCGCAGAAGCTGCTGGTCACAGGAGCCACAATGGCGTTTGTAGTCTCCTTCAGACAGGGCTGTGGATGTTATTAAATCCACTAGCATCGCCCTAAATATAGGCCTGGTTGACTCCCAGAGCCATTGATAATAAACTGGAACATCTACTGCACACGAAAAAACTATGATTTCTAATCAATATTGAATTGATAGGGGATAAAACTTACATTAAAGGGAACATGTAAACAGTACCAACCTGGTCAAGTTTTCATTTTGTTCGAGAAACGAGCGTCTTTTAATGAAGACGTTTGCTTGTTTCTGAATGCTAAGACCGTAAATCTGTGGAATAAAAACACCTTTACTTAACTTGGCACCGGACAAGGACAGCTTTCACAAAGGGACTTTTTTCTTTTTTACGACTCGGCTTGCTAGCTGCCGAGCGTTAGCTAGCGGTGCTAGCTAAAATTGAGACGGAGACGACAGCACAATGCTCCGGTCTTTGGTTGGGATCTTTTTTATTCACTGAATTATTCAAAGTAAATACTTCACACTACTGGAAAACCAACTTGAGATTTTCCTGCTTTGACGAGCTATGTTGGCGATCCTAATGGAATGAATCGGCGTTGAGGAGGACTGGACGTGAGCGGCCTGGTGTGTTTATTTTGTGTAACGTTATTTTCGTCCCCTGTTTCTGCTTAGTAACACTTCAGTATTGGCTTTTGGAGTAGCTACTGTGCTCCCGTGAATGAATTGCCTGCAGCACCGAGGCCCAGTCGCAGGAGAGGTACCGACGCCGGCGTGAGGGATGCCTGGGTCGGACCGACACCATGGGACCAAGAGGAAGCCGGAATCTAGCATCAGCGGTGTGCCACACCAGACCCAGGCCCCGTCTCATACTTCTGCGGGAGACATGACGAGCAAAGACGGCAAGTTAAAACCTTCAATGTCCTCTTCCACCACTAAACGCAAACGACATAAATCAACCAAACATAATCGGGAATCCTCGGCGGTACCGGGACCCGAAGATGCCCACGGTGATACGGCGCCTCCTGGTGTCAACACGGTGAAGCCTCTGGTGGAGTACGACGATATCAGCTCCGACTCGGACACTTTCTCGGACCCACCGTCCTCCAGGCCCTCTGAGAGGGGGGGCGGGGACCGACTCGAGCCATCATCAGACTACGATAGGGACGATATCGGCAGAGCAGCTGACGGTAGAGAGAACAAGGGTCATAGACACTCCCGAAAAAAGTCCAAGGACCCCAACAAAGTTAGAGATTCTGGGAATGGGGAACGTGGTTACAAGAAAAAGAGCAGCAAAGACCGCGAGAAAGGGACTTCTGGAAAGAGCAAGGAGAAGGCTGCCTCATCATCAGGCTCCTCATCCAAACGCCAGGTCCAGCCAGAAGGTGACTCTAAACGCGGGGAGCTGATGCTCTCCTCCCAGGTACAACCTGCAGCTAGTGTAGGTAGCACCACTTCCTCCACATCGTCATCTCGCAGCAAGGAGAGCAGCCGCTCAGGGAAGTCTCGCAAAGACAGGCAGCAGAGGAGAGAAGGTCGAGGGGAAGGCAGCCGCAGCTCCTCCCAGAGGAGCCGGGCAGACAGGAGCCACCGCAAGTCCTCCAAGAGCCTCAAGTCAAGCCCCAAGGGCAAGTCTTCAAGTAGGGGAAGTCCTCGCAGGAAGGGCACCAGCTCTGCTCTGTCGCCCAGTCCCAGAAGAGGAGCCGGCAGCGAGAGTCCACTGGGCAGTGGGTATGGCCAGCAGGGGGATGACAGCTACACCAGGCGCAGGGCGGCCCAGCAGAGCCCCAGTCCTTATGGGGATATGTCTCGCCGCAGCAGGCAGAGATCTGACAGCCCCCACGGCAGCAGACACAGGTCCTCCAGCTTCGAGAGAGACAGCAGCCCCTACTCACGGAGACGCTCCATCAGCCCCTATGGTACTCGCAGGTCCTCCAGCACCAGCCCCATGTCTAGGTGAGTATATGCTGCAAGGCACCCACAAAATCCTGGAAACATGTTCTGGGCAAACATGCATATATGTGGAAATTACAAAGCTTACACCCACATTCAGAGACACATGTTGAAAGACAAGGTTTAGAATATCAAAAATATGTGTTTCATGGAACAAAAGACCAATTCACCTTGTCAAGCCATATCTGGCAGTACTTTTTGCTTTGTCCTGACACACATCTTGACTTATTTTCCAGGGTGCCACATATCGGGTTGTTAATTTAAACAGGCACAAGCAACCTGCATTATGTAGGGCATAAAGTCAGGCAGACCTGTCGAACCTGAAGGGCCCTTCTCCCTTCAGCAAACTGTTTGTCATTTAAAGGAAGTTGGCTGTAAGAGTCAGGATGTAGATGGTTTCTTAATGTTGAACTTTCCCCCTACATAACAGACACAAAGGCCTGAGAGTGAGAAAATAAAAGAATGGAGGTGCTGTCAAGGCAGGCATGCAGTGGGACCATTCAGCCATTTTACTTTTGCAGTGCAAGATGTCAGTAAACATTGAGCTGCGGTTATGTTGGGGGGGGGGGGTCTGGACACAGCAACCCCCGTTTTTTACCTCTCAAGCAATTGAGACTTTTGACTTTTGTTGATTAACATTTGAGTCATAAAGTAGGTACAAGGTCTCCTCAAAGGCCCATAAAAGGCACATTTTTCAAAAAAAGCTGTCAGGTGGTGTGAGCATTTAATATTGTTTTGAAGATATTTCCAAACCACCCCAAAGACTCTTCAATCCTGCACGAACCAAAAATAATCTTCCTGCTTTTCAGCAAAATCATCATACAATAAAATGGGATCCACAAAGTCTTCTTTCATCCAGACAAGAGCGGCAAACCCAGAGTGACCTATTTACTTGCTCATTTAGTAGACGCATTAGCAAAGTGGATAGTATATATTAATCGTCTATGGTTTTTATATATAATAACATTTTAATATTTTTCCCCACATCATACAAAAAAAGCCATAATTTCCAGGTGCAGATGATTATTTGTACCAGCAGGATAATGGAGTCTTGAGAAGTTTGGAGTCAAAGCAAAAGTCTCAAACAGGTTTTATACCTTCATTTCACTTTAAAGTTTTAGATCCAATCTGTCTTTTTGGTTTTGAGAGTTGTTTTAGCGTTGGCTTACTTATCTCTACGTGAACTTCTGTTATTTTCCAAATCAAAAGGCCCACTTGGTTTTGTTTTCAGTATGATGTGATCGAGACAGAGACGTTTTATCTTGTTGTGGAAGAGGTTTTTTCGGCTCACTACCCACTCAGTTCACTTTTTAAACATGTTCGAAAAGCCCCTCAAGTATTGTTTCATATTCTCTGACTTCAGGGGACAGTAGGAAATAAAACGTTTCTGACATTGTCATTTTTGTTTTTTTTTAGACGCTCAGGCCGATCCAGGAGCCGCTCCCCTCTGCTCTACTCCTCTTCTCGTCGCTCTTCCTCTCGTTCCCGTAGCAAGAGGCATACTTCCTCTGCTGGGGCAGGGGGTGGCTCCCACAGCAGCCGACCAGCCAGCCCCTCCCGCTTGCCACTTAACTCCAGTCTGGGAGCAGAGCTGAGCCGCAGGAAGAAGGAGCGCCAGGCTGCTGAGGCGGCTGCTCGTGCCAGCAGCGGCGCCTCCCCTAGTATATCGGCACGCAAAGCGACAGGTTCCTCCACCTCCTCACGGCCGGCTAAAGCTGATGCTTCACAGTCAGAAAGAGACTTAGCGACAGCAGCAGAAACGCAGCCCCCGCCACCTGCGCAGTTACCACAGGACGCTCCCGGCGGTGAAGATCAGGTTACTGCACCCCTACCTTCCTCTTCCACCTCCTCTCCACCACCTCCT
The DNA here is from genome assembly GCA_038419695.1 of Scomberomorus guttatus. Lineage (NCBI taxonomy): Eukaryota > Metazoa > Chordata > Actinopteri > Scombriformes > Scombridae > Scomberomorus > Scomberomorus guttatus. Next base: position 4,456,671 of record CM076459.1, read on the forward strand.
CCTCCTCAGCCCTCTCCTCCCGTGCCACCCGGTCCAGCCACCCTGGTTCCACCACCGCCACCTCAGGCAGAAACAAATCTTCAGCCTCCTGCACCCTTAACAGCATCCCAGACCAAGTCGCCAGCTCCGCTTCCTACACGCAGCCCCGTCCGACAGACCCCGCTCCACAAGACGTCGACTCTGCCTCCCTTGCCTTTGCCACCCCTATTGCTGGGAAACGCTCAGGACAGGTGAGGATCCCCCCAACATGGACACACATATATGACACTGCTCACTGGTCTGATACATTAATACACCACTCAATTCATAACCTTTTGCGTGTTTTTAAATGCATTTAACACACGGTTTATTTGTGGGCACCCTTTTCACTTTCCTGCAACTATAAATGCATCAGACCCATTACTGAGCTGCCTTGTTTGAGATTCGGTTCAATAAGGTCCCACAGAAGTGATGACAGTGTATGACACTTTTCCATATGGTTAATGTTGTCTGTTTATGTCCTGTGATTTGCTCCAATGTCCCTTGGGACTTGCTGTACCCCCAATTCCTGTATGGCAAGCCCCTATGGATAACATTACTAAATACAGAGTAAAAGGCACTGATAATGTTGATGGAGTTTGGATAAGTTTGTTACATAAGCAATGTTATTTCTGTCTATTAAATTGATTATAGATTATCAATTGTACAAATCTCTCGTTAACCCGCGCTCCAAAGCTCACACTCTTCTCAAACTTCACCATTCACCAGTTGTTTCACTAAACAGTGAGCTGGGCAAAAATACGGTTATTTGGGGTTAATTAAAAAAGTGTACCTCAAAGTGAAAATCTAATGGCTAATTTTCTTCTGTCTCTTCAATAAATGCCACTTTTTTTTCTAAAACTCTGTATTTTGCACCGTCAGTCCAAAGAAGTCCACCCATCCTCAGAGGCCTACCAGGAAAGAGAAGGAAGTTCGCAGCCGGCCATCACTCATCGATCTCCCTCTACCGCCCACCCTGCATGGAGTTGACTCCTCACCCCCGCAGTCACCTATCCGCCAGGCTCCACCACTACCCCAGCCACCCCTTAAGAAGAGACCAAAGTCAGTTTCATTCATTACTCGCCCACTTTCAGTCTTCATTTTCTTAATCTCACTGTAAAGGCCTTTGCACACTGGGGGACATGACTCGCCTGAGAATATTGTCATTAGGAGTTGTGACGTTCTGCACAACGTGATTGGTTGATGCCTTTATTCACGGTGCGAAAGCTCAGAAAGATCGACCTCATTCTGGAAAAAAAAAATAATTACGTCTCTTTTTTGCTGCGTAATATTCTCGTTCTGTTTGAAAGTACTCGTGACAAAAACAACTGTTCCAAAAAAAATTGATGTGCGATTTTAAAAAAAGTGCCCCTGGTGTGTAAAGGCCTTTAGTCTGAGCTGTGTTTTTTTTAATTGTTTCTAGGATTTGCTGCCCCCGATATGGTGAGCGCAAACATACCCAGAGTGACTGGGGCAAACGCTGTGTAGATAAATTCGATATAATCGGCATCATAGGGGAAGGCACCTATGGCCAAGTGTACAAGGCGAAGGACAAAGACACTGGTAAGGGAATAAAATCTGCACTCACATGATTATTCAGTTTTATATTAAAACAGTCGGGGACATAATTCTTAAATATTCTCTCCAACCATGCCAGGTGAACTGGTGGCTCTGAAGAAAGTGCGTTTAGACAATGAAAAAGAGGGTTTCCCCATCACAGCCATCAGAGAAATCAAGATCTTGCGGCAGCTCAAACACCGCAGTGTTGTCAACATGAAGGAGATCGTCACTGACAAGCAGGATGCACTCGACTTTAAAAAGGACAAAGGTAAGAATGCGTTATATTAGAACATGATGTGGATTTTCTTCCACCTTTTGTTGTGCACAAAGCTCACGGCTGCAGTGATAATCACAGGATAAATTAATACATGAGATGAGTAAACATAAACATTTATCATTTAAATGACAGACCTGTGGAAATACATTTAGGTTTGTTAGAGGCAAAAACATGATAGTCGCAAAAGATGCTCGTGTGCCAGAACTTTTCTCAGGTGTTTGTGTGCCCCGTGTATCACGAGCACATGAGCCACTGCACATAATTTACTATTGTTGATGTAGCACTAGACATTTTTAAGGGGGGCTTTGGTTCTTAGCCTGCATTTGAAATAAAACAGAGTATATGTAGGTTTTTTTGTTTTATTTGGATACAGGCTGTCAAAATGTAAGCAGTTAAATTCACATACAGTTAAAAATGTCAGATTGCAGCAAACCGAAGCTTAATCGAATTGAATTTGAGGCAGATCGATTCGTATCAATTTTGAAACGCAGTATATCAGGTTGTAGACCATGTTTGATTTCCGAGAGGGACGGACACATCCCTAACCCTTCATATAATTGATGAGTTTGACTAATGAATGGAAAATTAAAAATATAGGCCTGTTGAGCATTACTAATGTAAACAAATGGATTTGCAGCATTAGAAAACATTTAAGTTAAGTGGTTGAACCCCTCTGGCTAACAAAGAAAAGCAGGAAAGATGTGAATGTTTTTTCTGATTATTATTCAGCTCACTCTTTATACACATCTAATAATATAAGACAAGAAACCCAAATATAAACCAGGACTAATATGATTATTGCAGTTGGTTGGGTTATTTGGCTGCACATGAAATCATTGGGGTCACAGTCATGTTTAACTGGCTTTGTTAAAGTTTCCACCCACAGAAAGCAGTGCTGTAAGAGCCTTTCTGCCCTATGTGAGTTGGTGATAATTTAGTTTGAAAGATTTACATCGTATTGTGCTGTAGCTAGCCATGCTGTTGCAATTGAGCACAACTGTTCCACTGTTTGAGTAAAATGGCCCCAAGCTGCTGAGAAGCTAATGTGAAGCAGTGTGTTGTTAAGCCCCCTTGCTCAAGGGCACCTCTGCAGTAGTTGTCAAGTCAAGAGAGGATTTATAATAAAGATTTCCAAGCTGGTCAAAGTACATAGCAACTTCCTCATCATATGCCCACTTCTCTGACCTCTAAACTTGTGATATATGTGTGTACAATTGGGTTTTTTTGTTTGTTTTTCTGAATACATCTTCCCTTTTGTTTTTAGGTGCTTTTTACTTGGTGTTTGAGTACATGGACCATGACCTGATGGGCCTACTGGAGTCGGGCCTGGTCCAGTTCTCTCATGAGCACGTCCGCAGCTTCATGCGCCAGCTGATGGAGGGTCTGGACTACTGCCACAAGAACAACTTCCTGCACAGAGACATCAAATGCTCCAACATACTGCTCAACAACAGGTATGAAACAAAGGACACGGGACTACAGCAGTAAGATGTAGTGATGCCCTTCATGAGAAGAATAAGTTGTGATTCATTTGCAGTAGCAGCTAGGAGTTAACCAGTCTGAGCATCAAAGTAGAAGCAGTGTCAGGTGAATTTTGATGTATCAGTATCGCCTACAGATTGTTTGATCTACTTTTTATTTATGTGTTTGTTTACTTCATTGATCCACTAATATATCAGCTGTTAACCAGCATTATCCACATCAGTAACCTCTAAACCTGAAGTTTAAATGCAGCTGCAGCCTGTAACTATTGTAAACTAAAGACCAAAAGCAGTCGAATGTTAATTGTAATGATCGGAATCTAAGTGTTTGGCGGTGCGTCAGCAAAGCTAATTACAGTGCTACTAATTTAATCAGACGCTTCAAATAACAGCAATGAAGGAGTACAGCAAGTCCTCACAGATGGTTGCTCCATACAGTTCTACATCCAATCTGCAAACATTACGGAACATTTAACTTGGACGGAAAAACAAGTTAAATGAGTTGCAAAAACTAAGATTGTAATAAAAAAAAAAAGAGCTTTAAATGTGGGCTTTGCTGTGTAATTCAGCGTTTAGAGCCACACACTAGTCTGCTCTCAGTCGCTGCCCTGCAACTGACTAAATAGACGTGGAGTTTGGACATTTGCACCGTAAAACTGCTGAGTTTGACTAATCATTATGTTGATTTGGCTTTTACCTTCTCAAAGTGCCATTTGCAGCCACCACTGATATGTGGTATCAGTTTTTAGTAAACAGAATCAGACAAAAATATCAGAAAAGATTGATTTACATATCCCCAGCACATTTTGTGTAGTTCAGACTTAAACTAGTTAGCCAGGTTAAATAACGGCTCAGGCAGGTGAGTCGAGTTGTATCTTGTTTGTCGGGGTTACTTACTACTTCTCAGTAATTTGACAGAGCATGTTTTCTCATGTTTGGTGATGTTGCTCCTAATCTCAGATGTTTTGTTATGCGTTTGTTCAGAGGTCAGATCAAACTGGCTGACTTTGGTTTGGCCCGGCTGTACAATTCAGAAGAAAGGTAAGACAAGAGGAGTGTCGTCTGCATATTTATAAATGGGTGCTATACATAACTCATTTTCTTGCTTCTGTTCTGTATAGTGGATATCAGATCTGACTTAAATGTAGGATTAAATGTGTTTATAATGATTTGAGGCAGCATTGGATTTTCCTCTTCATTAACAATGATTCTCCACTAGATGGTGCTGTCTGTCACGTTGTTGTCCTTCAGAGAGAAGCCATTTAGTTAAAGCTGAAATGTTTGTTTGGACACTTGGGGGCAGAGATGCTCTATGAATATATGCTGAGTCTCACCATCCTTTCTGTTTCCTTCCCCTCAGTCGGCCATACACTAATAAAGTAATCACACTATGGTACCGGCCCCCTGAGCTCCTACTGGGAGAGGAGAGATATTCTCCAGCCATTGATGTATGGAGCTGTGGGTGAGTATGAAAATCAAGATAAAAAAATCTGTCTGTTCATTCACATTTCTTGTACTCATCCAATATATATTTTTCTCACATAGTATAAACAGTCTGTAAGCAAATGGTTTTGATTGCCAATTGATTAATCAGGAGGCAAGGGTCAACACTGGGGATGCACGATATTGGATATTATCCAACTCAATTTGGCCGATTGCTGATATATGTACATATTTTTTTCCAACTGGCTGAGGAGACTATTACGCATGCAATCATAGATTGTACCAAGTATGATCAAGAAAGATAATATATGAAGAAAGAACTTCAGGAAGGAGCTCAGCATTAAAACTTTAATGAACCTGCCAAGTGGGTTGAGCCGTAGAGTTTATTAGACAGACAGGATTAATGGGTAGGATTTAATCTCTGGTCCACATTGCGAAGCAAAAGGTGGCCGTAATGCACCTAACCCGCTGGTTGCCAACCGCCGCTATAAACCAACAGAGTGGTACATCCTGTCAGCCGAGGTGTCTCCTATCTATGCAGCCCTGACACTGCAGCTCCTCTGCGGACTGTTTCATGGACCGGGCAGCTGAGGGAAGTGGAGCCTGCAGAGGAAGCAGTGGGACCGTCAGGGTGAAACAGCCCGCAGAGGAGAAGGCGATGAATGGGCCTGTCATATCGGCAGAAATGTTCATTTCGGGCCGATGCTGATATTTCATGTTAAAGCCTTTATCAGCCGACACTGACATGCCGATATTATCGTGCATCCCTAGTTAACACCACCATCCCATTATTTGAAAATAAGTCAAATTTGACTGTTTCATCTCTAAAATACTTAATAAATCCAAAAACAGAATCTGCCAGTCTGCACCTCTGCCTGCTCAGTATCCTCTTACTGGATGAAAGTTTCCCTCCCACCATGGTATACTGCACCAAAGTAGATATCATAGTTGATATACTTGGCGATATTTTTTATGGAATGGAAGGAGAACAACCTTGACACAAGAAAAAAAAAAACAGATGTATTGAAAGTATCTTTTTTTTTATGCCACGAAGCAAATGTGTTTGCAACATTAGGAGCAGACTGGATGTTTGCAGCACACTGAGTTTGTTACTTTTTTCATCCTTGAGCACTGGGGGCATCAAGAGGCGAGTTCAACTCAGTCAGGCATGAGATACTTGATGTTCTCGTTGCCTTTGTGCTGTGCTGCCAAATTTTTTAGCTTGGTTCATAGCAGGAGTCCATTTCATGCAGATCAATTTTGTTTTTTTTTAGCAGTATGTATAAAAAAAAACACTAAAAATGAACATTAATTCTGAGCCTTAACTTCCACTCTCATGTTTTGTATTCACTTCTTGTCTTCTTCATCTGTGTTCACTCATGTTTTCTTTTTTACTATTGGAAATTTATCTTTTATCATTTGCACGACAGCAAATATGTATTGGGAGTATATATTTTCTAACCTGTTGCTTGTCGTGGCTCAGGTGCATTCTGGGAGAGCTCTTCACCAAGAAGCCCATCTTTCAAGCTAACCAGGAGCTTCTACAGCTGGAGCTCATCAGGTAGGCTGCCCTTTCTTGAACGCAACATCTCAATTAATAATTCTCCTGCACCCTTCATGTTTCTTCACCACTGATCCCATCTTTGCCTCCCTTTGTCTTTTCCTGCAGCCGTCTGTGCGGGAGTCCCTGCCCTGCAGTCTGGCCCGACGTCATTAAACTTCCCCTCTTCAACACCATGAAACCCAAGAAGCAGTACAGACGGCGACTGCGGGAGGAGTTTGCATTGTATGTAGCCACGCTGCGCTGCGCCAAAGTAGCGGTGATCAAGCTTTGGTCTGTTTCTACAGTTGAAAAAAATCTCTCCCCTTCTGCACAGTTTACCTACTACTGCCCTGGATCTGCTGGACCGAATGCTGACCCTCGATCCTGCACGGCGCTGCACATCGGAGCAGGCTCTTCACAGCGACTTCCTGTGTGACGTGGAGCCCAGCAAGATGCCACCGCCAGAGTCAGTACCTCCATGGACTCCGCTTTCACCTGCCTCAATATCAGAATGTCAGAACTGTCCATCAGAGCTCCTGAAAATGACCTTTTCTCTAATTTGTTAGCAATAATGTGGAAAAAAAACTGTACATGTGCACTGTGAATACTGTTTTATTGCTCATATTTTTCGTTCTTGTCAGTTTCTGAGTTCTTTTTTTATTAATTAGACATTACTGTGCTATAATTATCTTTTTATTTTCTAATTTTGTGCGTGTCTGCCCACTGTGTCTCCAGTCTTCCTCACCATCAGGATTGTCACGAGCTGTGGAGTAAGAAGAGGCGACGTGCACGTCAGAGCGGGCAGGTCGAGGATGTGCCTGTGCCCAAAGTGCCCCGTAAGGACGCGACAGGGACCTCCAGCGGAGAGAACAGTCGGCCCCAAGCCAGCCCGGCAGGAGCCCCGCCTCCCCCGCCAGGAAAACCGCCCTCCACAGCCATCTCAGAGAGCGAGTTGTCAGGTAACAGCTGCCTCACGAGAATTTTAGCAGAAATGCACTTTGACATAATATTCTGCTTTTCAAGTCAAAGCAAACTTGGAAAAGTGGAATGTTATTTTTTTGGTGGAACGATAAATCAAATAAGAAATGTCATGTTATTTTTTCATATTTTATGGTTGTCAGCATTATTACTGAATCCACAAACCCACATCGTGTTGCAAGACTTGTGCTGACGTACAGCTGCACTGCCTGCAAGTGAAAAGTCCGCCAGTATGATTTGGCAGAAATGTCCGTGGACTTCTGTATTTACACAGCGTTGCATTTTTGTAGTTTTAATTCTGGTGTCTATGAATGTGTGCGTTCAGGTCTGGGAGCTGCTGCAGAGCAGTTGAACCAGACAGAGTTGGCGGTCCTGCTGAACCTCCTCCAGGGACAGACGGACCTCAGCCTGCCCCAAGTGGCCCAGCTCCTTAACCTCTCCAATCCCGAGACTCTCAGCCAGTCGTTGTCTGCGCTCAGTGAGGCCTCGGACCACCAGGGGGCTTCAGAGGACCAGGCCCAGTCTGCTGCCAGGCCCCAGCCCTCAGAGCTGCCTCCCGAACCCCCGGAGCTCTCGCCGACATCCAGGGAGCCGCCCCACATCCAGGAAGACCAGGCAAACCTGCTGGCTCTCATTTTGGGCCACATTATCAAGCCACAAACCGAGGAGCAAGGCGATGAGAGCAATGGCGTCCAATCAGAGGAGGCACTAACACGCGGTTCGTCCGCCTCTACTACTGACCGCAAGGGCAAGTCTGGGTTTAGTCTCTAGAAGTTGAAAATAAAAAAAAAAAATAAAAAAAGGGGGGAGCCAGGGTCAGTTGGAAGTCACTGGGGACTGCAGGAATGAGGAGAGCAATGCAGAGGAGAACAAACAAAAAGCTGACTGAGTTTTGGTTCTCAAAACTCCTTTATTATCAAATTAATTACACTATAGTCTACCTGATGAAATCAACAAAATGATCAATTAAGCAAATGAATTGGGCAGTTACATCTATCATGCATCCCCATCCCCACCCCTTCCTTTATCCCTGACATTCCTAAAACTCACATATACCATTATCCCTATTTACCACCCCATATAAAAAAAAAAAAAAAACAACAACAAAAAACCCTGGCAAAATGCCTGTCCTAGCGTTTGTCATTATGTGACCCTGGATAACCAGGCAAAAGGTTTGTTGTACATGGACATCTCCCACTGGTGTACTCAATAAACCAGGAGGAAGTGTAACGTTATTCATTTGAAAAGAAAGGTTCACACTGTATTGTTCACTTCCACGTTTCCCACTTTTTTTCCCCCCCTTATTTCTTTCTCACGGTCTTTGTTTCTGTATCTGTCCCATTTCCACACGTGTTTTTTCTTCCTCACTTCATTTTCATCATAAAGCAGGTGTCGAGGATCCTTCGCAGGAAGCGATGTTGCTCTAAACAGTCTGTAATGTCAGCATTTTTATGAAGAAAGTCTAATAAATTATCAAGTGAAAATAAATGTTTTGAATCTTTAGACCTCACCTGCATGTGTTTCCTTTAACTTTTGTTTGCCACACATATTTTTTTTTTTTTTAACTGTTCACTCTGACTCAGATATTAGTTCAAAAATGTGATTAGTTATTTGAATAAAACAGTTGACTGTGCTGCTGGCACTGGAATGGTAATAGTCCTGTTTTCTTCTGGTTATTTCTGCTGTCAAGGCCTCTCAAACACTTGTAGCCTGGTTCGCCTTGCAATGTTATAATGGACAAAAAAAACCCCAAAAAAACAGACCAACCTGGTTTAGTAATCTTTTCCGGCCCTGTTTAATACTTAAAGTTCTCCTACTCAAGTCAGCCTCTCTGTTCACCCAGCTGTACATGCCCTTCCTAATGTTTTCTCACCTAGTCCCGTCATTTTAGGGGAAAAACAAATAGAGCTGTATCTGTTGTGCATACATTAGTACATTTTTTTGGTTGTAGGTTTTGCCTACATACAGTGGAAAAAAAATGTTTACTGTGTTTAATAAAAGTTCTTTGACAGTGATGATAAGTCACTTTAAAATAAAAAAACAGGACTTTTTCCATTTTCAACTTTGATATTCACAAAACCTGAATAGGTGCATGATAATACACCAGATGTTTTAAGATCTCAATATTTTAAGCATTTGTACAGTATCTACACAATTATATAGGTTGACAAAGTTAAATCATTACAATACAAACAGTACAGATGCACTGAAATGGTGCTGAAAATGTACTCGATGTGAAGATGCAACTTAAGGTGCTCTGCTATCCCTCTTGTGGTGAAGGTAGGAATGTCGACATTGTGCAGGCCCGTTCCACGTTGATACATTTTTACTTTCTTTACCTGCAGAGTGGATGTAGAAGATGACAGATTAGACTAAATGGTGTTGTCTTTAGGTCCGTGTGTCTGTAGTGAAATGCTTTGATATCTAACGTATAGTCCTTGTCCTGTTTGGCCCCTTTCAGATGCTGCAGTGCCAAAAAGGAAACAGCTTGGGGCCAACCAGGTGCCTCCATCTGGCGAGCAGCGTCCCCCCTCTCCTCCCGGGCCACCTCCGTCAGCTCTCGGAGACGCCCAGCCGACTGGGTCAGAAGTCCAACCCAGCCAGGACATCAGCCCTGCCGTGGCAGCCGCCTTGCTCCAGCTCATCTCTCAGCAGGACTCTGAAGCTGGGGCCTCTCAGCGCAGCAAGAACCCCTCTCCGTCTGTGGACACTCCGGCCCGGGGACAGCCCCCTCCACCCTGGGTTGCCGACTCTCCGCCTAAGTCTTCGGCCGCAGCTGAGGCCCCAGCAGGACTGGTGACTGCTGCTCCTGCCACTGCAGCACAGTTCCCTAAGGACCAGGACCTCCGCTTCTCCCACGGGGCTGCCCGCTGACCCTCGATCCCCTGGTGAGACAGACCCGGGTATCATGGGACAGCTCCAGCAATCCTCGCCTGAAGGGGAAAGGCAGAGGGACACCCACAGATTATGACTCACTGGACCATAAGCAGGTAGTGAAAGTTGAATCAAAGATTTTGAAAATGAATGTCACTTTCTGATGGACTGAAAAGATAGAGATTAAGGGCTTTTTCAGGTATGGTCATGAACATCGCTGCTCTCTGAACAAGCCGTAACGTGTTGCTTTGGTGGGAGTGTTTAGACTCTGGTCGGTCTGACCTTAAACAATCCGGTTAGGGACAGTCACCACCTGCATTCCCTTACTCTTTCCTGTCCTCCGAAGGCCCTGACTTGAATGAAGTTTGGCTTCCAAATTGAGTGCCATGCAACTGGCACTCAACTTTGAAAGTAGCTATGATCTATTTTTTTTTTCTTCTCCCCAAAACAAATGATTGTCACGTCCAGTGCAGTGCCCACTTCTAACAAGGTCATGAGTGTTTCGGAGAATCAAGTCCTCCGCTCTGTGATGAAAATGCGATGGAAGATTAGGTGAAACTAAGGAATTGTGTATGGATAGATTTGAGGCACTGATAAGAACACTGGAGAACCATGAGTTTCCTGTTGAACCTTTAACGCTGGCTAGCTCCCCTGTTTTCAGCCTTATGCCTCCTTGTGACCCTAGCGACCCCTGAATGATTTCTTAAGTGGGGAAATGTAGGTAAAGTTTCTGCTTTGGATGGCACCCACAACAGTGCCCATCTTGCAGGGTTGTATTTTTTTTTTTTAATTTTACTCAAAGGCATTTCCATATTATATTCTGTCTGTCAACAACCCACCTGAACTGCGATGTGTTCTCTGCCCACTTGAAGATTTTACTTCCTTTACATACAGTACAGTAAACCTCTGTGTAGTAACAAGCCTAAGCCTGTAGTGCTCATGTTCCTGTCTCAAATATGGATTAAACCACATTATGACAGACTGCTCCATAATACACACGCTATTCTGCTAGTTAAAGTATACATACATACATATACACACACACACACAAACAGACTTTTTCGGCTTTTCCTGATGGGCTCCGAAAGCCTCATCTAACATGTCTGCCCCTCGCCTTCCTGCCAACTTGTGCAACAAAAGCTTTTTTCTTTTTTTGGTGCAATTATTTTCTACATAAAGAAAATGATACACGCTTAAAAAAAAAAAAAAAAAAAAAAAATGGTCCATGGTTCTGTTTCCATTCTTTTTTTTCTTTGGAAAAGGAAAGGGAGGAGAAAATGGTTTCACGTGTCTGTAAAAAGAAAAGAATATTTTGTAATATGTGTTTTCTCGGTTCAGTTTATTAAAGGACGTTATGAGACCAGTTGAATTGTCTCCCATGGCGTTTCTGAATGTTTCTCTAAACCGGCCACTAGATGGTAGGCATTCTCTCGTGCTGTAGCTAAAAACCAGAGGACGTCTGCACAGTCAGGCCTCCACAAAGCCTGAAAACTGCAGTGTTGGCCAAGTTACCCATCAGGTTTCCACTGTTTCTCATTACTCTTACGATCTGGAAACTCATGTTAGCTCATTTTCATTCTACAGGCTACTTGGACTATAAACGCAACAAGCAAGCAAAGGCATTGATCATACAGGAGGCACAGGTGAATGACTAAAACTGAAGTAAAAGCACACAATCCCAAATCTAAAATGAAAGCATTTATAATAAAATGATAATAAAAAGACTACAAAAAATGTACACAATTACACCTTAAACATGGTAAAGAATTTACAAGGTTAGACATTTAAGAGTCAATCACACCTTTATTTAAACCTTTGCACGTGGTTTGTCAGAATTTAGGGTTGCTGGTTTTTCAGTGTGAGTAATATAAAATGTCCTTTTTCTCTTGTATCAGACACATAATCTGTGTTCCATCATGCTCAGAGGTAAACAGTGTTGATGCCATTTAAGTTTGTACATAGCAAAAATACGCTGGAAGCTTGTTTAAAACACTACAAATATTTGTAGTTTAATTTTCACTGTGACACTTGGTGAGCTCAGTAATTTATAGTGTCTGATACACGGCCTAATATGTATATGAATTTGACCCAGCCACACAGTGATGTGAAGTGCTCCCTATACATCAATCTTATTTATGTGTTGATTCCTTCACCGCTTGGATTGATCTCTTTATGAAGATCCTGACAGACAGACAAGGATCATAAACTGCACATTGGCAAAGACAGAAGCCTGCGAGGTTCACGCAGACTGGCTGTGTGTGTGTGTGCGCACCCGTTTGCACGTGTGTGTGTGTTTGTGTGAGGATTGGCCTCATGCATACCCAGACCAGCTCCTCACTTGGCAGGCTTACAGAGCCGCTTACCCCTCTGGCCCACCAAGCAGCTGAGCCCTCTGGGTGAGAGATCCTTTCAGAGTGGAGGCAGTGGGAGGCTCACCTGCCCTCTAGCACAGGCCCAGTGTGAGTGAGATGAGACAGTGCAGTGTGTGTGTGTGTATGTTTCTGTCTGATGCTTTCGCCCATCGGGACTCCAAATAATAGTGAATGTGCCCGCAGGGAGTTTCCACAGGAGAAGTAGTGGGCAATGCCAGTGCCAAGTCACAGAGACTAGACGAATAAATCAGGACTGAGGAGTGAAGAGAGGGAGGTGCAGGAGGCTGTGCCATCAATCAGGAAGGCACCTTATGGGGAATGCCCATAAATGTGCCATGCTGCCAGTCTGAGGCACGTACTCGCCATGACAGAGACAGGCGACGGTGGCATTCAAAATGGAATGGAGCCTCCATTTTGAATGCCGTCGCTTCAGTGCCAGTGATTTTTTTTTTTTTTTTTTTGGGGTGGACTTGAAGAACAACAGACCAGTACATTTGAATCTATTCTTCCAAAATTTTATTCATGAAATTCTATTTTTGCTTTGTTCAATTTTCTTGTGCAGAGTGCTTCTGAGAGCAGTCAGGTCCTGTTAATACATGTGTTGACGACGGTACCTCTTTGTGCAATAAGTGAAAAATGCTAAACTTGAACGAATTCGGCAGATTATTAGTAAAATGACAAATCCAGCACTCACATGTCACATCTACCTGGACACGAGTGACTACAAAGAGCACTTAGAAATTAGATTGATGGACAAAAGAGGGCGAAACACTGAGGGGAAAAAAAGTAAGCAATTTAATTCTGTATTTCAGTGTACGGAAAACATTTTAAATCAATCAAACTCTTGTGGATATTTTACACTTTTATGTAGTATGTAGATAAGCCTGCTGGTTGCCTCGACACTCCGCAGTTCAGATTAATTTACTTTCATGTAAACATCCAAATGTGCGCAGAGTTTGAGATGTAGAAACGGGCATCTCTGAACAAAACAACTATGAATTCAGCAGCAGAAGCACTCCATAAAGTCCATCACTCATTTTTTTTATTGCTTGTACGTGTTACTGTGATACATTTCTAGATTAAATCTGAATGTAAAAAATAGGATCTGCATCAGTAAAACGCTCTTAATTGACTCTTTAAAACAAGTTAATATCTGTCTGCAAGTCTGTGTGTGCAGACTTCTTGCATGCATGCGCGTGTGTGTGTGTGTATTGGTTCCTTTGTGCAGTGTAAATCTGGGCCGCCGTTGTCTCTCTGAGTTGTGCTACGGTTTGATGTTGAGTTTGATGAGTGAGGCTGTTTGATCAGTGACTATGTGTAAACTCAGTGAGGGGAGACAGGGACTCCCACAGTCCCACATCTAAGACACACACACACACACACACACACACAGTGATCACAAAAGAAAGAAAATGATAAAAAGTGATATGTACAGATTCAAATCATTTGTGTTCTTGATGAGTAATTTACACCCATTTACCCTTATAGTTGAGCCAGTCATAAACAAACAAACAAAAAATTAAACTAGGAGTGCAATCGCAAATTATGATGTCTCCATCAGCACAATATCCATCCTTCTTTGTCTTCTATCGAACAAAATGTAATGTCAGTCATTTCGTTTATGGCTACATCCTTATTTATGTGATATTTCGAAAATTGATTGACTTTATCCCAGCAGTGATATATGCTTTTACTGCTGCAACCAGCATGCTTTATTGATGCCATAACACCATCTCCATTTCTTCTCGGTTTATAGTTTTGTGAGAAACTGCTGTCACACACACTCATTATTTCTTGATTGCTGAACAGCAGTGAGACCGACCAAAGAGCTTTAGGAGGCTTTTGGATTGGCCAGATGATACAGAAGTGTGTTGATTTTATGTAAAGACATCCGCGCCAGGTCATGAAACTATAATAATCTGGAATCACACTTCCTCCTTTGGTATGAATCCAACCTACATTGCTTTTATCTGTTTAACAATTTAAGCTCAATCAATGATCAATTATAAAAAGAAAAGCTTAAAAAGGAGACGCTGACTTTTTCTCTCTCTGACCTTTTTACACTAATCTCCTCTTCAGCCAAAGACGCATCACTCTCTCTGCATGATGCTGCACTTCTGTAGTACTTTAACAAGGTCTCGGCATGTCATCACCAAGTCGATTCAAAGAGCTTCACGAGAAACGAGAGATTATTGTCTCCCTGTCTGTCTGTGTTGATGCTACCGCTTTAAGGGCAGAGGGGCTGCTGGGAAAGCAGTGAGTGAGGGTGGTGGTGGTGGTGGTGGAGGAGGGTGGTGGTGGGTGGTGGTGTAGAGGGGGGTTTTGTGGGGGTGGGGGGGGGGGGGGGTGGACGGGCCCTGCAGGACCATTTGTGCTGAAGCTCATTTGCGCAGCGACACTTAATTGGCTACAACAATTAATTAATGTGTTGGAAAGTTGGCACAAAAAGTTCATTTAAGAGGGTTTTAATAAGCAATTAGAGGAAAAGCAGCGAAGAGAGGGAATTACTGGAGAGGAAAGAGAAAAGCAGAGATGGAGCGAACGTCTGGCCACTAGGAGTGCATACGCCCTGCTGTAGCTTGGTGCAGTGCTTTGTCTCTTTCACTGACCCTTCAGTTTTGAAGAGCTGATGAATGATTAGGCGTCATTATAATGCCATTATATCTCTTTCTGAGGCTCTTACTGCTGCTCTTAAGTGGACTTCAAACCCATGGTGCCCTTATATTGTATACATATCAACCCCGGTGGCCCCTCCTGCCCCTCCCTTTCCTACCTCTTGTCCTAGCGCCCAGTGTAAAATATCGCATGACTAATGAGTGGAGCAGGTTGGAATCCTGGGGAAGATGTCCTTGGAAGACGAATGCATTTTCAGCAGAATAATTAACTTAATTAACAACTTCACATGCATATTCATCAGCCTATTAATGTCTGCTCCGCGCTGCTTGATGAGCAATGCAATAATAACCGTTTCATTTGCATATTTGCGTTCACACTCACACCCTTCTCCAAATAATTAAAAAAAAAAAAAAAAGGGAGGCACAGAAAGCGGGAGAAACTCAAAAGTCACTCGGCCTCATGCTGCGTCTTGCAAACACTTTCCACCTGCAGCACACACACACACACACACACACACACACACACACACACACACAAGTGCGTACAGATATCTATTTATCCATCTCTGGAGTGTGTTCCCATCTTAGCTGAGCTGCCTCATGCCAGTTTAACTTAAGATTGGAAGTGTGTGTGACACACTCTCTCTCTCTCTCTCTTTCACTGCCTGCACCTCCAGCCTCCTAAAAAATCACTGCATCTCCCTTTTCTGCTTCCTCTGTCACTGCTGCACACTCTGTCTCTCCTTCCTGTTTGCGTCCCTCTCTCCTCTTGTTATTTATTCATCCCTATCAGACTCCTCTGTAATTTATTTATTTCTCGCTTTTGAAGTTGGGCTCGTCTGCCTGTCAGCGTATGTGTGTTTTGCTGGGGAACTTGTATGCGTGCGGCTGGTTGCATGACTGCTGCTGACAGGTATTTTATTATGCCGGTTTGAAACTGAAGGAGCCGCTAGTAGGGATTGAAATAAACAAATATTCATGTTCATGTCCTTTTACTTCCTTGATTTCTGCTTCTGTTTTAAGGGCTCGTCGTGTGTGTGTGTGTGTGTGTGTGTGTGTTTGCTTTCACACCGGATTTGTATTCTGAGTAGCAGAAATGCTGTCTGTGTCTCTCAGCTACTGTCAGTGATGAAATGTGTGTATGTGTGTGTGTGTGTGTGTGATTGAGTGTGTATTTCCTGGGAGGCTGCAAGCATCTCAGTCTTTCATCAGACTGTGTGTATTTGTGTTTATCTCTTTGAATTCAACTTGTACTGTGTCATTGATGCCCCTTGTGTGTTTTTTGTGAGCTCCTCTCCAATATTTCAGATGACAGTGATGTGAAAGACAAATGTGTGTGTTGCATTGGAACTGGACGAGGGGGCGAACGTGTGGGTGTCTTTCATTGCCTCTTTGAGGGTGGGGGGGGGGGGGGGTGGGGGGTTGCACCGGTGTGTTTGTAAAACCAAGGATATGTGTGTGTGCGTGTGTGTGTGTGCGTGTATGTGCTGCCAGCTTGTGTTCAGACAGCAGCAGTTTGTGGAGCGAGAATTAAAAGTAGGGAGAGATGCCAAGTGAGTCCCTGGAGACAGATACAGGGGACAGAGAGAGAAGAAAGAGGAAATAAAAAGAGGATTTCACGCACACACATGCAATCACTTACACAAAGAAAAACCAAGCCTAGTAGTTGCCTGTTACAAACCCCACACAGCAACACGCATTAAAGGAAGGCTACAAAATGTGGCTTGATGTTATACAACAATAGATTATGTTTGTTTTCTTATCAGCGTTATCTCCATCATGACACAAGAAGTCAGGAGCAGCCAAAATGATGTCCTCACTTTTAAGGTGTAAAACTAAAGTCCTCTCAAAGATAGAAGTACAGGAACACACACACACACACACACACAGATTGAGATAGTTCTCTCACCTTTCTCTCTGACTCCCTGTCCACTTTCTCCCTTTTTCTCTCTGTCTGTCTGTCTCTCTCTCCTCCCAGCCTGGTGAGGTGACACCCTGTGTGCAGTGTGACACTGAGCTGTCACCTCCCACTCCTTGCATCACACCTCTGCCCCCTGCTGGGCCAACCCCGTCACAGCACCCAGACACCCAGCCGGCCTCTCCTCCTCCGCTGGCATGAAAACTGGCAATGCTGAACATCGCTTTACATTCACTCGCACTCATCCACTTCAACTTTTCTATATCTTTTTTTTTCTCATTTCTTGCCTTTTTATACTATCAATTTATTAAAATGACTCGCGAATTTCCAAAAGAGGGTTATAGTAGGGGAGTGAAATAATATGCTGTCGATCAAAAAAGACCAAATAAGCCTGTTGAAATCTATTTCAGCAGTTCCCAACCTCTTTGGCTTGTGACCTGTTAAAATAAAGTCTATTTGTGACCCCTACTCACATATGTTGATGAGTTCAACCAAACAGTGATTTTCCCTTCCAACATTGTTTTATTTGAGTATGTGTGGAAAATGTCTTGGCTTAAAAAGCTCAAATTATTCAGTATTTCACTAAAAAAAACCAAAAGCAAAAATTTCAAAGCTCAACAAAACAATAACACAAAACTTGGAATGAATTGGACAAGACCTACATGATCAAAACTAATTCGACTTCCACACAAACTGTGACGTAACATAAGATTTACAACCTTGCGACACACTTTTTGCTTTCTGTGTTTCAGCTTTGATATCAAACAAATATCAAGCTGAAAACTCATCAGAAAGCAAAGCAGATGCATTTTTCACACCTTTTTTTCTCCAATCTTTGCTTTATTGTCAATTACTGGATAATTTGTCCTCTTCAGGCCTACAAATCATTTTAATACAGAACAATCTAATAGGAAAAATCATTTGGGTTGAAATGCTTAAAACCCGTTAGACATATGCAACCTGTAATTCAGGGTTGCAAGTAGACATAACTTTATTTTAAGGGTAGGAAACACTGTTCTAAGGGAACAGTTTTAGTCATTAGTTCATTTCGCGAGTCATTTTTTAAAAATAAAATCTAGTAGAAAAATCAGGTTTGGCAAATTTGGCACATCAGACTCTCATGAGGCAACACACTTGACTCTTCTGGCCTGGTTGGTTGTTTTGCAAATTCCAGTCTTACATGTGAATACCAGTGTGTTTGAAAGTGATATGTTGAGGGGAGGACTCTATGGCTCTCTAGTCATGTTCTGTTGCTTGTTTTGTGTACCTGTGTGTGCATTTATATCTGCATGTCTCCTAGTCTTTTGAGCCATAGGTGTGTGTGTCCAGCCAGGCAGACCAGTGGCGAGCGGGGACGGAGCGATTGAGATATAGAGCATTAGTTGGTGTCAGGAGTAAATTAGAGGCCAGATCTGTTTTCTAATCAGAGCACAAGCACCGTGTTAGAGGAATTAGGGCGACAGCTGCTGGGAGCTTTTTATTCCTCTCTCTCTCAGCCAGAGACAGGCAGACCCCAGCTCAGGGACCACCTCTTTACCACAGCCACCTGTCAACACCGGTACGTGTATGTGTGTGTGCACATGCGTGTTTCCCTCCCCCCATTGACATGCACACTCACATACATGTGAGCACACATCTACTGCCATGCGAGCCTGCACACATGCTTGCGCACAGACACACAAACACCGTCTGGTACGCTGACCTCCCTCCATCTCTGAAATTAATGACAGTGCATGTTCTGTGTGCATGCAGACGTTCGTAGTGTGTTTATGTTTTCCGGCAAGTGTGAAAGGCCCTTATGAGATATCAAATTTAGATAAGGTGGAGCGGTGGGCGGCCTCGCATATGTCTGTTTACTATGAATCCCAGCGAAGGCCTTAACGCCGTCTCAACGCGTTCATTCACCACACCAGCTTTGCAGGCAAGCGGATATTGTAAGAATTTGACAATGACTTTGGTGGGAAACAAAACTAATGAAAACAGTTATTTGTTGGTTATACTTTAAGATACCAGAAGAAAAATATTACTATAAAAGCAAAAAGCAATACAAAGAATAGAATAAGTCATAAAAAAGTCAAGGTCAAAGACGATTACACCCAAAAAAGTCCACAATTCTCATTTTTTGGATTTAAAATTAAGTCCAAAAAAATGCTTGTTCGATTTTTGCACAATTTGATAACATAACTGACGTTAAAAAAGGATGACTGCTGATTCTAAGGGATGAATAAATGAATGTCGTGAGCTGCCTGGGACTGATTTTACCCAGCAGAGATCTCTTGTGGGCTGGATTGTAGGAGGGTGAGAGGTGTGGGAGGTGGCATCGAGATTCACACCGTGTCACACGCTTCGGAAATGTCACCTCTTTTTTTTTTTTTTTCAGAGTAGTTTGAATCCGTAGTGTTTTTTTTTAGGTAATGCAGGGACAGATTTGGGAAAATTGTTCTTTAGATCACTGCGCCGAGTCCTGACAGAAAGAAGTAGTGCAATTAGAAACAATAATGACAGCTCTTTTAGTTAAGGCTATCAGGTTGAGTGGGACAATTTTGTAGATAAAGTGTGGGAAAATGTCCTTTTCTGAATAAACCCTATTCATGGCAATAAATATTTATTCATGTCAGTCAACAAAAATGTATCCAAATTGCATTTCTTCTTTTTCTCTAAAAATCCTTTGGCAGCACTGTCGTTTGCATATTGAAATGTTGGATTTTGCTTAAATGTACACAACATGGGGGAACATATTTGTTGTTGGAGGCCTGAAATCAGACATAATGAAAATCCCTCTCCACTCTATTCACATGTCTCTATCTATTATCTGAATTTAAGACTGTCCCTGCCCTCCACTTGCTCCTGGTAGTCTACGTTGTTTTTTCTCCCTCTGTAGATTTTGTCCTACTCTCTTCTTTCTTTCTGTCCCTTTCCTTGATCTGTGATTACAATGTTCAGTGTAATATAATGAGCTACTAAGCTGCTAATTCCAGGACTGGACTTAGCACATCCGGTGCCCTAGGCAAGCTTCCCCTGTACACCCATCCCACCCCCTTATACCACTCACACCGGCTATATCTCGCTACACTACACCAAAATTAGTCTAACGTTGTTTACTCAAATTTAACTTTAATGACACAACGAAAATTACGCAAATTGCTGTATAGCTGAACTTGGGCTTTATATGTTTTGCTCCAAATAGCCTGATGTCAGTTTCGACTGAGCGGCAATAACGTTTATGTTGTTAGCTAACGTCAAACCCCCATCCCACCCCCCCCCCCCCACACACCCCACCCTGACCCCAGCACTGGCTAGCTTACGTTAACTAACTAGCAAGATTACATGATGCAAAATTATCAAAATTTCATACCTTCTCCTTGGCACGTTTGTCATCTTCTTCTTTTTTCTCTTTTTTTGTACTGCACTCAGGCCGGATGGCTTTTGCATTTTAATTTTCTCTAACTCTAATGCTCTCCACATACACTCCACTCCACCATACCCATCAATGCTCTAGCATGCTCTGACTGTGATGATCACTCACTGATGAACACTTTTTTTTTCTCTGGGCACAAATGTCACCTGTATAAAACGTGCCCCCTGACTAATACAACTGTAACAAAAATAACGTCAGAATCATTTTTTTTTGTTTTTTGGTTGAGTCTTCCTGCTTTCTCTTTTTTAAAATTTCTCTTTGTCCCTTTATCTGTCAAGCTGAAGGCGATGAGAATATCATTTTCATCACATTTTAAAGAACACAAGTGTGAAATCCGTTTAAGAGGAACACTTAAATAAGTTAAATAATAATTTTGTTAGCTTTAAATCATTTTCAGCATCCTTACCAGGAGTAAAAATATCATCGTACCCACAACTATTACATCACACTAAACACAACCTGAAAGTCCGGTAGACATTCAGCCATTTACACAATAACAATTATTGTGATTGGCTATTGATAAGTGTCCCACTCACTGTCCCACACTGATACAAACCACCTTGTGTGAATAGTAAATTAAATAATCCAATCTTACAGTGATAAATCTGGAGGAAGAATAAGGGTTTGTAACGCACGTCTTTCTTTCTAACTTCAATTTAGGCAACAGTCTTGTGGCTTTGGATGCTAATTTGCTATTGGCTGAAGTCTAATAGGAAAACACATGCACGTACTCACCCACACACACATACACACACACACAACACACAACACACAGTCCTCCTCTCACTCTTGCACATCCCACACATGTGCGCCGCCACACAGTGTCATAAATAGACAGACAGTGCCAATCTAAGGCCTGGATGGGAGCCAGCTCTGCAGCAGCTCAGTAGTTAAATTATTAACACCAACTGGGAGAGAGACAAAGAGAGGAGCGGATCAGGCAGATCAGCGGAGAGGAGATCTGGAGAGGAGAAAAGAGGAGGTGAATCGAGACGTTCACCTCCTGTAGACATCAGAGGGGCTGAGGAGGTTAGCTGTTTAGGTGGCGATTGTGTGAAGGTGTGAAGATGGAGAGAGATGAGAGACCATGCAAAATATAAAAATACCCCTTTGATTTTTTTTTCAACAGAGTAGGAGAGTTTGGGATGAATACAGAACATAACAGGATCTTGATGTGTGTGTGTGAGAGGAAGGTAGAGAGGTGGATGTTGAGGTTTGTCATGGATGGCAGTAGAATACTAATGGTGTGTGTGTTAGTGTGTTGGTGTGTTGGTGTGTGTATTTAGCAGAGTGAGGGGAGGGGAAGAGAGATGGAGAGAGATCTGGGGATGTTGGTTCTGATCCAGAGAGTTAATGTTGCGCTCATTGATGGATAGAGTGCCAGCCATGAGGCTCCATACCCACACAAGATGGATGAAGCACTGCTCTCTCTCTCTCTTTCTCTCTCTTTCTCTCTCTCTCTTACTGCTATGGTTTGATGTCTCTCATCTTATTTCTCCCTCCTTTTCAAAGCTAAATGATGATCAGAGAGCTCTGCCACAAAGACACCATCAGATCCCAAACAGCAGCAGCATGTGTGTGTGTGTGTGTGTGTGTGTGTGTGTGTGTGTGTGTGTGTGTCCATAGAGAGGTTTTATGATTCGCTGTCATGTCAGCTACCCCTGTGGCAAGGCGTCTTTTGTGTTCAGCAAAAATATACCAAATTATGTGTGTGTGAATAAGAGAACATGTAGGTTTTAACCACACCTGTACATTAAAGGCAGAATCTGTGATTCAAATGTAGATTAAACGCCACCACAACCAAACTTCAACATATAAGGAACCTACTGTCATTCCCAGCATACTTTTATCAGACAAAGTATTTATATTGATTTATTTACATCAGTGATATTTTGACCAATAATTTAAAATTGACCCCGATTAGAAACATCAAATGCTTATTTTGCTTCTATACGTCAAACTTTTCAATTGTATATATTAAAAATATCTGTAATTTAGGCCCAAAAGTACTGATTGTCCCTTTAACTAGAAAGCAAAGTAGCAGTACTTGTGTATGTGTGAGAAAGATTACAGTACATCAACCAAAAACTAAAAAGTGTGTGTGAGAGAGAGAGCAGATAACTTTCGAATGCAAATGCATGTTCAGCAAGAAACCAAAAATGAAGTAGTTGTACCATGTGTTTTAGTGTGTGTGTGTGTGCATGCCTGTATGGTATGTGTGTTGTTTTTATTTACATGCGGAACTAAAAGCTTGACTACTTTGTCTATAAGCCCCCCGCCCCACACACACACACACACACACACTCACGCAAACACACACTTTACCCAGCTTCCTCCTTTCTGGCGGGGGCATCGGGGGGGTGAAGTGATCTGTGCGAAAGCCTCCTGTTCTATGCGCCGCGCGGCTGAGGCATAGGGGGATTGTGGGTAGCTGCTGTCTGCAGGGGTGGGGGGGGTAGAGTTAGCGAGGAGGGGAGGGGTGGTTGGGTTGCCGGGGCGGGCGGCAGCAGATGGCGTGCCACACTGTGAGGGCCGTCGGCTGGCATCCAGAGGAGGAGGAGGAGGGAGGGAGGGAGGGGAGGATGGGGGGGTGGGGTGTGGTGGTGGTGGTGGTGGTGGTGTGGTGTGGTGGGGGGGTACAGGGATTGGAGGGGCACTGCTCCCAAAGTGCCAGCAGGCATCAGGAGAGAGAGAGACAGAGGTGAGGGGCTTTGGTGGGAGACAGGCTGGTAGACAGGCAGACTGGAGGGAACCCACAGACTCTGAGATTAGAGCTTAAGCGGGGCTTGGGAGCAGGATTTTGCTGCTAATTGCATCCAGTGAAGAAGAACCAAAACGACAGATCTGTCTTTGAACCCTAATTCGCTAGTGACTTTTGACCTTTTCCACTTCCATACAGTGTCGCCCGGTGCCCACCGCTGAGGGATTTGCACACTGGGCCAAGCAGAGGTCCTCTGTTGGCATATTGTTGTCTGAGGATTGCCACCGATGTAGCATGAGGTTGGCATGTGGAGGGCATCGGGTTGGCATATGTACTATGAGGAGTTGACACTGGGTCTGCTCTGATGTGACATAAGTTTGGCAAGCTTGGCATCAAGGTGGCATTAGACTGGCACCGGGTTAGTGAGGGGTGCCGAATGGATGTTGTCTGTGAAAGAGGTCGTGGATGTGTGTGTGTGTGTGTGCACGTTTCTGTGCTTCGTATATCTACCTCTGTGTAGATACAGACAGGTAGTGGTGGAACAAATATCCTTTACATAAGTAAAAGTAGCAAATCACAGTGAGTCCTGCAAACTTTTACTTAAGAGTGCAGAGCTGAAAATCATCAGAAAAATCTACTATTTCATTAATGTGTCAGTAGCATTTTAATGTTGCTGGTTGAGGTGGAGCTAATTTGAACAACTGTTATATGCTGTTTGGTCATTTAATCTATAACAATGCATCATAGCTTTAAGAAGATAAATAGTTTTAAATGTAAAACCTTAATATGCAAAGAAACAAGTAACTAACTGTTAAATAAATGTAGAGAATGGAGTAAAAAAAAATACATTTCACTCTTAAATGTAGTGGAGTTGAAATGAAAAGTAGCATAAAATGGAAATACTCAAGTGAAGTACCTCAAATCTGTACTCACCTCCAGTGCAGACAGGCCCCAGAGCTGTGAATGTTTGCGCTTTGAAACTCGTGTCACTCTCGCCCGGGAGACAGCGCACGGGATCTAAATATTTCATTTCAAAGATCTTTGTCATTCCACATTCATACGTGCACATGGCATGCTAATGCTAACCCACATCTCTCGCTGACTTCTTCAAATCTGTGCTAGAAGACTAAACGCACTCGGGCGGCGTACCCACGCAAGCTAGGACACACTCCTGGGCCATTCAGGTTGACCTAGTTGGTTTATATGCTGGCCTGCTTCAGCCACAGTCCTTAATCTTTCCGCTGTCTTTGATGAGGACAGTATTTCCATGTTGTTATAGCGCCGAGTGGGCGACCTGCGACATGCGTTATGGTTTTGATTAAAGGAATTAAACTTGAGATGTAATTTGGGTCACGGTCCTGGGAGCAGAGGAGACGTCGCAGCTTTTGGAGGTGAATGGGTCTCTTTTTGTATTCACTGCGAGTTTTTCACATTACCTGCAAGTATTGTTGAAAATGAGTCTCTGTCTCCTTCTAATTAAGGTGCGGGTAACAACCAGCACCTTCATCAGAGCATGCACATATGCAGACAGACACACAAACACTCAACACACACACACAAACATGCATGCGCACACATACACACAGACATCACAACCCGCTGCTGCTACCACAGAGAAGGGTTGAACAGATGTTGAGGAATTTAAGATGCAAAAGGGAACTGGGACTCCCCCCCCACACCCCACCACACACACATATACCCACCCTGTGCCCCACCTCTCTGTACCCCCCCCCCCCTTCACATACACACAAGCAGATTTACACTCTAACACACATGAATCTACATATATTACACCTAAAATGTAGAAATACATTTTCCTTGTTTCTACACCTTCAGATACGTATGGATGGTCATGCATACACATGTACGTACACGTGCATGCACAAAAGCAGACACACACACGCGTACATGCATTGTGGCCCACATCCCCCTCCAGGCTGGCCCTGCTCATAAGGGGCACCATGTGGCACTCTATTCCCTCTGGCACGAGGCACCGACTCTGCCAGCTCTGCATTGTCCTCTGCCCGCTGGAGAGCACGCGCCCAAACCGTAGCCCCTCTCTTCCTCTGTCTTTATCCCCCTCTCTCTCTCTCTCCATCTCTCTCTCCCTCTCTTTCTTTCACCGCCTTTCCTCTTGTTTACCATACAGAACATTGCAGATGAACTGAGATGGATGTCGTTTGCTTGCTTTCGGTCTCCGAAGTGCACCGAAACTTAAGATGAATGGGTGTGTGTTTGTGATGGAACACTGTTGGGAAATCTAGTTCCCGCACCTCATTGTCTGCCTTTGTGTCCCGTTAAAATTTCCAACCTTCGTCCAACTGAAGTGGTAAATATCGTTGTAAAGCACCAGTGTTGACACCAAAATGCCAAAAAAAATGACACCACAATCACTAAGCAGCCTCTATGACGGATAAATACAGTATGTATTCTGTCTCTCATTGTTTGAGTAGTTGGTTGGATGCTTCATTTTTTTCTCTGATTGATTCATTCAGGAGTATTACAGTAAGCCTCCTGTAGCAGCAAAGATCCTGGAAAAACACAGTGTGAACGGGTTGACACTTTGCCGGCGCACCATTAAAAGTGATAGAAGAAAGCAACACAAGACTGGTCGTACTTTAAAACCTTCAGGTATGTTTTTTTGTTTTCTTATCCTGATGAACCTTACATCATTTTATTATTAGCATGTATGTCTTGATGTCTTGATGTCTTGTCATCATAAAATAAGGTGCAAATTCTACTCCACCAATACAAAGCCTGTCAATGTGGGGGTGGGTTTAATCTGCACTACTGAAATAAGGTAAATACCTCTACATGGAGATGTTTACAGGTGACACTCTGGGACATCGCTGTGTTTAGTTAAACAGTGTGAACTGCCGCTAAACACTGGATGGATACTGTTACTGTAAAATGCACGAAGTCATTGCGTTATCGTCAAGGATCCAGATTTAGTGAAGTGAAGTCGAGATGAGCCTGGATCAAATCGGTCAAATTTGATTAGATTTAACAAAACTTTTATTATTCCTGTATGTGCTCCACTGTATTCTAGCGGCATGTAATAGTAGCACACACAGAAAAACGCATGTGGTTGAGAAAAAAAATATCTGCACTGACAAGAAAAGCAGGAACAGAAATATCTGTATGCTGCAGATCCTCACATCGGTATAAAGACACTAAGATTATGAAGCAAAAAATGCATAAAAACATTACATATGAGATTAACAGCAAGAGGAAAAAAGTATTCTCACAGTGTACAAAAGTTTTGATTTGTAAACTTTTAGTGGTTTGCACTAATTGACAAAATGTCATCAGTGCCATGGAGAGAAAGTCATATGAGTGATGCTTTGATTCCTCACTCTTTTTCCTCTGGTTCCTCGGAGGGAAGCGGCTCGGTCCCTCCCTCCCTCCACCACACAGCTGCTCTGAGGAGAGCGGGGCTCCACGGGGCTCTGGGTAGCCTTAGCTCTCTGTGCTTGGGTGAGAATTAGCCAGCTTTAGTGCTCGCCTCGCCTGGTAATCCCTTAATCTGGCGAGACTGAGGAGAAAGGCTTTGGAGGAGAGATGGTGTGTCAATCCATGTCTTCACATCTCTCTTGGCACACAGAGGCGCACCGGAAACATGGAAAAGTTTGCAGTTGAGAGTTATGCCATGCCTTAATAAATACGGCCTGTTTATTCTACATGAGATGTTTCATCTTCTTTAAGGCGTTTACATCAGTGACAAATTTATTGTGATAATTTGCTGTAATTACAAAATGAGGCAATGGTTGAGAAGGTTTAGCTTGTATCTCACGCGTTTCTAAAATTGAAGACCACATTTCCCATAAAGCCCGTTACTTCTTCAGTCTGTTGTTTCACATTTTTAACAAGATTTTGTCGTAATTTTTTTTCATTGTTTACTTAATAAATAAAACTCAACAAGGATAGAACAAGTAAATCATCCATTGTAGAAGGATGAAGAAGAAATCCTGAGCTCAATTAAAAATAGACATCTACAATAGACAGTAAAGTGTGACTTTAAAACAGCAGAACTACAAATCAGTTCTGTCAAACAGCCTTTAAATTTCTAATGTCTCACCGAGCCAGTCTTTAATTCATCCTTAAAGTTTTTCTTTGGCTCACTGTATTTTTAATGGGTATTGGTGACTTGTTCCGTTCCGCTGTTCATGTATATAATCACAGTTATTCTCCCTAACAAACCTAAACCCTGTCACATACACAGATTTGCTGTGCTGCCTTCTGTGTTTTGTCTGAATTTTCCACCTCGGGGAAAAAAAGCCGCACGTCAGAAAAAGAACTGCACATATGTTTGGTGCTGCAGAGCAATCCTGCAGATTTCTGACATGATGGTGCACAGAGTTCAATGCAGTG
Organism: Scomberomorus guttatus; assembly: GCA_038419695.1. Taxonomy (NCBI): domain Eukaryota; kingdom Metazoa; phylum Chordata; class Actinopteri; order Scombriformes; family Scombridae; genus Scomberomorus; species Scomberomorus guttatus. The sequence goes on from CM076459.1 coordinate 4,484,240, forward strand.
TTGAGGTCAGCTGACGCTCACAAGCTTTTCGGGTTTGACTGTGTTTGTTTTCAGTAATTGAATTAAAAATGACACCCAGAATTGATGTGATAATGATCAGCTGTTCCACACAAAACACTTTAAAACTTAGTCTCCATTTTTTTCCTTGTGGTCATTTCTTGGCATCATTGGCATCTTTAGTAAGGGACACACAAAAAATACTTATTATTATCACAGCTGCATGTCTTTTTATCTTTCATCTCCTAAAAATGTTTTTGAAATGAAGGACAAGTGACAACTGCCAGATGATAAGTGATAGTTAAATTATACTCCTGATATGGGTCTATGAATAACAAAGCATCCCAACATGTTAACATTGTCATGAATGCGATAACACGGAGGGGAGTGAGGGGCGGCCTGGTACTGATTGTGCAACCACACGGTAATGAATGGCTAATGTGCTGGTGCAGAGTAGATGTTAATGCCATCCTAATTCCCTTTTGCTCAGAGCGGGGCACTGTGTCCTGAGCCTGTTAATCTGAACCCTTTAAACCTTTAATCTGGGAATCTGTCACACAAACACACCCATAGACAAACACTCAGACAACCTGTCATTGCTGTGTAAAAGCACTCCACCATACCTGTCATACCTCTCTCTCTCTCTGTCTCTCTCTTTTCTCTGAGACACATGTGACATATTGAGCGCCTGCAGCGAGATTCTTCCCCATGAGCGGCATTCCAGAGCAGGCCGTCCCAGGGGAGCACGGGAGTGGGGCCGGGGAGTGGTGAGGTCTGGGGGCAGTTAGAAGGGGAGGGGGTGGTGCAGGGGGGGGCTTGTTGTCTGCAACTGTTCACTCACTTGGTCAAGAGTTTACAGCAGGACAGAGTGACCTTAGCTGAACTAAAGGACTGTGACCTCAGCGGCGGTCACACCAAGCATCTCTGCTGCACATCCACGCTGGATAGATAGATTATTAAAGCTAGCTAGTTTTGAAAAAACAAAGTAGAAAAAACATGTCAGACAGGTCAATATGAGCCACATATGAAAGACGTACATACACTACAATGCTAACACAACACACTGTATATTTGAAAAGGCACATTATGTTCAGGAACCTGCTTAGTCAATACGTTTAAAGACAAAACAACATCTTGATTCACTAATTTAAAGACAATTACAAGTGATGCTCCTAAAACAAGACCAATTAAATGAGAAACACACGAAATGAAACAAAAAAGCATGTAAAAAATGCATACAACATCAAAAATACATGCAAGATTTCATGCTCTGCGGGGCATCTGGTCAACTTAAACTAGTCACTTAACACACTATTTAAGCTACATGCACCATAGAAGGGGTGACCTTCATACAGAAGTATGGTTTTGACTCTCCTTCTGCTTCTTTCCAGGCTAATTCTAAGTGATATCTGTTGCTTTGCAATGTCCCCTGTAGTCTGAACAGATATTTCACTGCTTTAAAGTTGGCACTAGATGTTGCACATTTGCAGCACAGGTTTAGTTTGAAGACGACGAGAAGACAAAAAGATAAACCGATCACCTGTTTTGAAGCAGTTTTCATGTTCCTAATCTCTCTCGCAGCAACACACAGACTGCAGTTTTCTAGGCCTTTCCTCTCTGAGTTGTTGATTGTGTTTCTCTCTTCAATCAGATCAGAACGGGGACTTTGTGTGCGTGAGTGGAGACAAATGTGCGCATTTTTGTCACATATTATCTTATCATTTTCCCTCTTTCTCTTCCCTTTGTCCTCGCTCCTCTCCTCATTCTTTATGTCTGCCGGTTAATATTTCATTTGCTTTGCCGTCGTAGCGGGCTGGTACATTAACCAGCGGTGCCAGTCGAGCTCTCTGCTTGTGGCTGGCTGTATAAAAATAAACACACTCTAGTTGTAATGAACAGATGTCACAGAATTTAAACGTGCACACCCCCACCTCCTCCTCCTCCTCCTCCTTCACACACACATACACACAAACACACTTCACCCTCCTCTCCCACCTCACCACCTCCTCCTCCTCCTCCTCATTCTTGCTCACGCATAAAGGCGCACATGCATGCATGCACACACAGCGTGCAGTTACACTCCTGCATCCACATGTATTAAGAAACACAGATAGGAAAGGAGCCGCAGGATCAAAACACTTGTCCACCTGAGTGTATATTGAACATACACATGCAGGAACTCTTATGTATTCCCATGTGAGCGTTCCCTGGCAGAGGGGCATGCACGGCAGACATTGTGTTGCTTTGCCAATCTCTTCCTGTCTTCCTCTGTCTCGATATTTCTCTCTCTCCTCCCTTTCCTCCCCTCCTCTCTGTCTGTCTGTTAGTCTGACAGCAGGCTAACACTGTGGTCATTTTACAGACTATTTTCATGAGGTCCTCCCATCCACTTCGCAGAACCAGCCTGTCATCCCACAATCCCCGGCGGCATCATCAGAACCCATTTTGGTACTGTGAGGAAGGGATGGGCACAAGTGTGTGTGTGTGTGTGTGTGTGTGTGTGTGCATGTGTGTCCGTCCCCCTTGTCACTCCCGCTCTTTTCCCACTGAGCGTGTGCCAGCTCTCTGTGTTTGCTGGCTGACAGGACCGAAGGAGAGACGATTGTTCTCTGCGTACCCAGAGACCCTCCCCTGCCAAGTCTGGGATGAAATCCTTTCTATAGTGCTAACTCCTCACAGTCGGGCCTCTCACAGCAAAACACACACCATTACTGCTCCGGGTGGGAGGGTGATAGCACGCTAAAAGTCAGTCACATACACAGAGGTCTGTTTTACACTAACACTGCAAAAAAAAAATCTTTTAGCAAGTCAATTAGTCACATTTTAGACTTAAAGTATCTGTTTTCATACATGAGCTAATTCAAAGTAAATAGAGAATAGAAGTTTCTTGAAATTAAATAACATTATCTCTTATTTCAAGATTGTGAGGAGGCTTTTAAGATGATCTGCCTCATTTCAAGATTCAGTCCAGCAAGTCCAAAAAAAGGGTTTTGCCACCCAAACCTATCAGCGCTTTTTTAATTCTTTAAAAATGCCAATTTTTGGCACATGGGGAGGAAAATGCACATGCATTCTTAACCTGTCACCAACTATGAGTGTCAATCGATTCATCAGCAGCAGGTATAGTTATCAAAAGATGTTGTATTAGGAAAATTGTTGAAGACAGATAGCTGCAATGGAAAAAACAGAATAAAACAGCAAATCTCAGCAGACTAAAAGTAGAGTCCTTGTTTTAAGTTTGGAGGAGCTGTGGGAGGCAGACAGCGGCGGTGATGGACAGAGCAGGTTATCCCTGTGATGGCAGAAGAGGCGGGCAACGGGAGATTAAAGGTGACGGAGAGAAGGCGAGATGAAGGGATGAAGGAGAAGGCCGAGATGAAAGGAAACGGGGAGAGGTGCGGAGGTCGTCCGGGGGGTGATCAGTGAGGTGGATGCGATGCCATCTGACAGGTCCAGCTGGGAGACTGCCCGCCCCCCAGCGCTGCAAACTGGTCAATATGGAGGCCAATTACTGCTGCCCATGTGACCAGGGCATCATCCAACCCTATCATAACACACGCGCACGCACACATGCACGCACACATGCCATCTGTGCAGACCAGCAACGACCCCCCCACCCCCAACCCCAACCCCCCCACCCCCACTTCTGATCCAGTTGCGTCCCAGTGCACGCTCCTACTTAACCTCCTAAACAGGGGCCAGCCACGCCCCGCTGCCGGACCCTCCGGAGCATACCACAACTGGTCCTCCGTGAGGATGAGGCAGAGCTGTCGGACAGGTCAAGAAGACTTTTTGCTTTCACTCTGTAGTCAAACTCTCTGAACAACCCCCCCCCCCCCCCGTACAACATCTGGCACCACCCAAACCCCGGCAAAACCTATCTGGCCACCCGCCAAAGGCCTGAAACCTACCTGGCGCACACCCGGATCTCCACCTCTGTCTTTTCACCCCACCTCTACCCGGTGCTCCGGTTCCTCCCTTCCCCCCTCCATCCTCCTCCCCTCTACCTCCTCCCTCTGAAGCCCTTGTTTCTCCCTTGGCAGGACCTCCAGCAGTAGCACACTCTCAGTTTAGCTTCTGCCTCGTCTTCTGCCCCACTGCCCGTGCTGCACCGTGCCCCATTGTGTGATAACAAACAGATGTTGTGGAATTTCCTCTGAATGGACTGCCAGTGACAGGCCCGCTCCCGTGTCTGGCATTGTGGGGGCACTGGCATACAGTCTGGCAAAGCGTGCTCGATTGTTTCCTCTGTGCACATGTGTAACACTTTAGTTTGCAGCAGGTGTCAGAGAAGTTCACAAATGTTTACGTCCTTTCCTTTTTGCATCGTGTGTGTGTGCGTGGGTTGTTTTTTTTATTTAAAGCTTTGTCCATTTCAGCTGCATTACCTCATGGTTTGTTTTTTAATCACTGACAGATTGCAAACGCTCACAATCTCCATGGCCAGATTATTTTTTTCCTCCTCTATGCATTGAAATCGTAAATGCATTTATTCCTCACATATTTTATATCCATATTATTTTCTCATATCTGCATTTAAAAAAAAGAAACACTCGGTTATTATTTTAGCTAGACGTTAATTAGTATTCACACACCATAGTACATGTGACATTTTGATAATCGCACTATTGACTGTTATGTCGGACAAACACTCGATTTTTTTCCTACCAAGTTGAGTGAGAAAAAGAGTGGGCATGAACATGATAATTTAAACAGCGAGATTCATTCAATCACTTTTCATCCTGAGTGGAGCACAGAGTGTCACTGGAAGTTTTTTTTTTTCTTCTTAAGTAAAACTGACTGCAAATTCAACTTACTGCTGACACTTTTATTTACACAAATAAAGCAAATAAGGTCGTAAAGGATTAATTCACAAAACAATGTGAAATAATTTAGTTTGTGGAAAAGTGTAAAAGCAAATAAAACACCTGTGAATTCCTTCATATTTAGCCAAATCTTAGATGCAATTATTAGTCATTTTATATCATTTAAATGAGTTTTTATTATTTAAAAATTAAAAAAATCGTAATTAAAGTATTGGTCAGTTTGGTGGTATAATACACGTGATAACATCACACACACACACACGTTTCAACAGACGTGTCAACTTATAAATATGTAGCTACAAACATAACTGTTTTCACTAACAGTGAGAAGTTAGAAAACAAAAGGTCCAATTAACAAATTTGCCCTAATTTCTGAAATTTTCACCCACTCAGAGCTTAAAAACATCCTTAAAATTGCAGAATTTTAATCAGACTAAATAAAAATTCTGGTAACTTTTACCTTAAAACTAATGCCAACGTGTGTGTGTGTGTGTGTGTGTGTGTGTGTGTGTGTGTGTGTGTGTGTGTGTGTGTGCCAATAGTCTGATTTGTAGCAAGGTTACCACATGTAATGACTGTTAACACAGTTTAATTCTGAGGATGCAACACAGCCTTCTCTCAATGCATGAGCTCATGTAAAACAACATTAGAGGCAGATATGCATATTCATAGGCCAACTCTTCACACACACAAAAAAATGCCTTACTGCTGTGTATCTGCGTGTGTGTTTGTGTGTGTGGCGAAGGGTTACTCGGGATGAGCGCTCTCGTTTTTAAACGTCCTGGATAATGAACAGATGCTGCAAAAATTAGGAAAGAAACATCGACTCCTCCCAGCAGTGCCACTTTGGCCCGGTGAACTGGCACACTGGCGCACACACTGGGTTGTCCTCTCCGGAGCTCCTGGTGCTGCTGCTGGGGAACATTAAGGGACTTGGCACGGCTCTCCTCCGCCAGCCTGCCAGCCTCACTCTCACTCTCTCCGGACTGTGGAGGAAGAGGAGGAGGAGGTGGTGGTGGTGGTGGTGGTGTGGGGGGGTCGGGGAGTATTTTGATAGATGCCCTCTCCCACCGCTGCCTGGCTTCACTTTTGGACCGGCTCCTCCAGAAATCCATGCAACTTTTTTCTTTGCTGATGAGGCCAAAAAAGAATATAGAGGCCTAAAAGTAACAGAAAGGTGTAACAAAAAAAAAGCAGAGAGGGCCTCGGGGTTTCTGCGGTGGTTTACTTCGGTGGTTTGAGACCCAGAGCCTGAACCAACACTGCAGAGCTCCGGTTTTGACTCACACCAGGGACACTTACTAAATGAATGTACTCACAGGTAGAAGCGCCTGCCAAATGGAACATATTGTATGTAATATAAGGTAGTGTTTTTATGCTCAACCTCAAAGACTTGAGCAAGAGATTTATTAAGATGAAAAAAAAAACAGAAAAACGAAATACTGCAAACAAATCAGAATTTATTACCTGGTTAAGAATTATTATAATATGTCATGCATTACACCATCAAACGTCCCACCATGATGATGTAGAGATCTAAAGCATTATAGTCTTTATTTCTCTCAGTGCACAGAACGAATTCTGCACTAGAATGAACCACAGTTATTATGAGCAGCCTTCACAAATTTAATTTTTTATTAAAAACAAAGATGCCCTCTTTATTCACCTTTTAATTTTTATCAGGTTTATTTTTCAAGGGACGTTAGAAGGCATTAACAATGCATTTTTTTACGTCACAATAACACGCTACAGGCTATTTTTATGCAATTAAATATTCCAAAAACGACCGATTTGTTAGGTTAGTCTATTATTTACTATATATTACACCCTGATTGAAATATTATTGAAAGTTTTAATATAAAGTGTTAATTGCAACTAATTTTAAATATATATCAATGTACTTTATGTCTTATACACAACAAGCGACTTTTGCTAATTATTCCTTTACCTTCACACTTTAAAGCTTTCAAATATAAAGAGATCACTTGACAAACTGTAGGAATTAATGATGACTGACAGAATATTGTTTTATAACAGTTTGGTCAGAGAAAATACTCCTTTTAAAAATTGTATTCCTGTATTTTTATTGAATTCAGCCCCACACTACATTTAAATAATCAACATTAAACCTTCCCGCGTCGAGCAGTGGTCATTCTTTCCAAACCCGCAGCTGAGACTTCACGCCGTTTTATTCCAAATAAAATAGTCAGTTAAGGCTGTCTGTGTTGCTGGTATTGATATTAATATTGATATTTGATGTTGGTCACCGTCACCCCGCCATCCAAAGCCTGTGTGTGTCCTTACAGCAGAGAGCACCCAGGACATTTTGGGGAACATATGGGTCCCGGGGCAGCGCTCCAAACCCAGCCGGGGTGGCAACGGCTGCCCCCTTCACTGTGTGTCTCACTCTCATTTTCATGTGGCGAGTTTTTGCGTGGGTTAGGTTAACATACTGTATATATCCATAAACATACAGATTGAATTCATTTAAACAGCCCAGGATGGAAATCGCTGTATAAATCATTCTTTAAAAATGTACGACATTAATATGAAATGCGTGTTTAAAGTTAGTGGAGGTGAAACTATATGAACGGGAGGCGACTTCATAATTTATATCTGATGTTTAATGCATCCTCGAATGATGGAAATCAAAGCTGCTGTCACCACAATGCCGCAATTAAGGCATTTTGAAAGAAAGAAAAAAAGAAATAATAACCTTCTTTTGTTGAGATTCGTTTTTGTTGCCCAACAAGTAGGTCCAATGCAAAATCTCAGGGATATATGATGCATCAGAAAATATTATAAAACACCACAGGTGTGTTTTCATTACATTTTTTTATCACTCTTTTTGTTTGCCTTTTCTTTAGTTGTCAATTGACGTGACCTGAGGCCTGAGTCAACTGAGTGTGGCTCTCTTTGGCGGCTCTTACCGAGCCAAACACTGGCCGCCCAGATAACCAGAAGCTGACTGTCAACCAGCTCAGTCAACTCTGGGTTATCCAGCTACGAGCGCGTTCATGTGTAAGAGGCGGGGATGTTAATTACGACATCATCAGTAGTGGTTTAAAATACATGTAGGTATTATTATATATGACTTAAGTATAAAGTGAGTGTTTTTTGCTATTTAGTTGGAAGATGAAGAAATCATTCTGACTATGTCACATAAAAAACTAATCGAAGCAAACAGTGGAAAAGTAGTTAATGACAGATGAGGTCTATCTCACCCAAATGTTGCATTTATAATCATGGGAGCCAATTAACAGCGTGGATTATTTTTCTAATGACAGACAATCTTTTGTTTTTATTTTCAGTTATCATCACACAGTTGTCTCAAGTTATTCTGAGCTGCAGTGATGGAATCAGAGTGTAAAATCATCCACACTGTCAGCTGTCACTCCGGGGATAAAATAAACTTTGCACAATTAAAATGCAGCTTAAATCCTCATTATGTGTTTAGTGTCGTAAACGATCTTTCCGTTTGTTAGAAGCTCTGTTTTAAAACCAGAGTGGAAACAGAAAGTCTGGAACAATAAAATGTTTCTACTGACCTATAAAACATATATTGATCTTTTAAACTTGTCACTTCATTGTAAACTCATGACTTTTGTCCATGTCAGGATCCTGTAGGAATGATGACTCCTTTCTGCTAGTGACCTGATTGGTCAGTGGTCGGGGGGGTATTGACTCTGAAGTTAACCTGCTCCGGAGCAGATTAGCTGTACAGCGTAAGTTACCATGGTGATTTATCCCAGTTAAAAGTGACACAGCTTCTTTATACCGGCAAACCTGAGTTAAGCCCAAAGATAGCTGGCTAACATACTAATCTCGCTTCGTGATAGGCTACAGGCCCCTGGCCCCCAACAGACTTACAGGACGCGTGTGTGTGTGTTAAATATGTTGGGATAAAATCTAAAAACACCTCCTGAAAATGTGTTCAACATGTTCTATCCATCATGCGTTGCAGTATTATCATATTGTTTACAGTTTGTTTGAATAGTTTGGATTTTTTAAAGCTTGAACCTTTAAAACAGAGCCAAGCGGCAGCTGCAGGAGCTCTCCGCGGTGCTGAAACAAATGCCCTTCTCACATCCTGTCCTAAAATATCTCCATTATTACCCTGATGACCTTGAATGCGGTGCTTGGCATCAATTAACCTGCACTATTTGAATTTGTTAACCAGAGTGCTCTGATCAGCCTGTAGAGTCTCCAAATTTACATATCAAACCTCTTTTGTTGTAATGTCTGCAAATAAAATCATTCCACGCGGTTTTTTTTTTAAAGATTGCTTTATACAAATCGAAATGTCCGCCAAGCAAAATGACTCATTGGCACCAATTTACTTCATCAGGATGAGTGACAATACTGCCCTCTCCCTCCTGTCCCGGTTTATTAGATTAAGGCCCCGAGGCTCTGTGAGAAGCTCCTGCAGGTTGTGGCACCAGGCCTGCTCAGCATCACTATCATTATCGACTAATACAAAGACTGATGTAGGTATAAGTTACATCTTTTAATGATTCCAGTATCCTCCAAATACAAAGAGCCATTTATAGTCGATATAAAAACGAATTATCAGTCACTCTTCGATGGAAAGCTATTTAATGCTGCATGTTTAATAGCATGCCAAGGCTTCCGTAGGCGTAAAAGAAGAAAAATCAAGTGGCACAATCTCATTTATTGTAATTTTATTTTACCACACAGTTGGTTGAATACAAAGTTGAAAGACTTGAATTTTATGATTTAAAAAAATGCTCAGCAACACATGGGATCCCTTCATTTCCATAGACTATTAACATCCATTGCAAAAAACAACACAATAAATACGTGCAATAATAATAATAATAATAATTAATAATAATAAACCTATTCAACATAGCAGATTGCAAATCAAAAGGAAAGTATTGAACCAAAATTGAATTTGAAAGAAAATTACAGTGCAATGGCTCAATTAGAAGAATAGGGGTAATATGAATAAATAAGAGTAAAAAAAGAAAATGAGAAAAATGTTTGATTTCATTATATTTTCATTGTATTTCATTTCATTTTTAGATTTAGACATTTTGGCCAGTCCAGCCATTGTCAGATCTGTTGGGTTTTGATTCCCAAGTGTGTGTGTGTGTGTGTGTGTGTATGTGTTTGTTTGTGTGTGTGTGTGTGTGTGTGTGTGTGTGCAGCAACAGTGCTGATGAATCATACAGTGTCTCTCTGGGCCTTGTTGCCTCGCTCTGTGGTCTCGTTGGGTTTTGCATAGATGCGAAACGATTGATTTGCTGGAGAACAGATTTTTTTTTTTTTTAAACAACCCAACCCAGCACATTTTTTTTCCGGCATTTTCCTTTGCATTCCTAAAAAAAAACCCCAACCTCCCAAATCTCGCACTTATAGGCGAGTAAATGTGATTTGCATTAGCTTGTTCAGTGATTTATTTCTAAATTTCGTAATATTAGAAAACCACCGCCAATGTCAGGGTGTAGCTGTAGCCAGTGATGTAGTGGTAGATAAATAAGTGGGTAAAAATTTGACTTTCAGGAATCAAAATGCAAACAGCCACCAATACAAACACAAATCACATTTTAAAAACATTAATAATTTGAAATTCCCTTATTCTCATATAGGTCTTGATAGGATTTATTCACTCAAAATTCCTCTTAGAGATTTATATCAGCCTTAAAAGCTGGAAAATTCTGCTGCTCATCATAAGAATGTGGGTTAGATGGATTGCCCTCCACTACATCCCTGACTATAGCAAACCAAAGAATTGAACACTGAATAAATTAAAAGAAAAACACTAATGACAACGAGTGAAACATCTCTCCAGAATTCCTAAATCCTGACAGGTAAGTTTGTCAAAAAGTGTGCCGTGGATAGATTGTTGATTGCAAGGGGACGCACGATAGGCTTCTCATTTTTAATTGTGAAAAAACGCGTTCAGTTCGTCATACACGGGGGCCCGTTCGTGGTGTAAGTGCATGTCGTGGTAAGGCAGGACGTTTTCAGAGTGAATGCCGCTCCGGGTCCCCGAGGAGCCAAACACCAGGTTGTGGGCCCCGGTGGGTCTGGAGCCAGGCAGGCCGGAGTAATGCATAGAGTAGTGGTACCCCTTCTCGTTTTCGGGGGACGCAGAGCCTTGGTGCTTCAGGGAAAAGTTGCCATTGATGCACAGGGGCGGGCTGAGGGGTCCCTCGTACTCAGGACTGTTATACTCCGGGGACCCGCTCCCACCGTAGAGAGAGTCGTAAGCCGAGCAGTAGCCGTGCGTCCTCAGCGGATGCGAGTTCGAGCCCGGCTGGCAGTGGGGGCTGGAGAGACGCGCGCACTGGTACGGGTAGGAATGCATGGAGAAGGAGCCGGACCCGTACCTGCCCCCGTCCTGACACTGCTGCTCGGTTAGGAAGTTACGGGAGTTCAGCTGCAGGCATCCCGCCACCAGGTTGGTCGTGGGCTGGGAGAGTCCCTTGCACAGCGTCTGGACGTAGGACACAAGGTCGGGCCTTTTCCCAGAGCGCAATATCTCCGACAGGGCCCAGATATAGTTTTTGGCCAACCGCAGTGTCTCGATTTTGGACAGTTTTTGCGTTTTGGAGTAGCATGGCACCACTTTACGCAGATTGTCGAGCGCAGAGTTCAGGTCGTGCATGCGGGTCCGCTCTCGCGCGTTGGCCTTTACCCGCCGCAGCTTGGAGCGCTCGATGCGGGCCTGGGTCATCTTGCGCTTCTTGGGGCCCCTTTTCTTGGGCCTGTCCCCTTCTGTATCCTCCCCGTCGTCCTCCTCCTCCACCTCGTCGTCCTCGTCGTCTTCCCCGGCGTGCTCCGAGTGCGTCCGGCTGTCTCCTCTCAGCTCAGAGGAATCCATGTCGTCCTGGGTGTCCTGGTCCTCATCTTTGATCTGGTGGCCCTCGCCTTCGCTGTCCTCTGCCCAGCCGGAGTATTTCTGCACGTCGGGAAGCAGCGAGGGGTCACTGAAAAGCCTCGTCAACATTGTGGCTCTGGAGAGGAGAGAAAAGGAAATCGAAAACGAGGCCTCACAAGCACATGTACACAGTATCTATGTGTCTGTATAATAAGAAAATGAAGACATTCATTTCATAATGGCTCCACACTAGAAAAAGATTAAACTCATTGTAATGCACGTCACCGTAAACATCCCAATATTGGCCCACTGAAGATGTATTAAATTCTCGGTGTAAGGTCAGTAAAACTCACTATTAACATTGGCTACTGTCACTGCTTGATTTTTAATCTCATTTTTAACACCAGAGTCGTTATTTTCACCTACAGGAAAAAAAGAGTGCAAATTTGTGGGGGATGAAAAAAAAGAGAAAGAAATCAGCTCTTAAAAAGCTTTACACTGGTTTACAGCCAGACGGATCCCCATTTAAATCCCTGCTGTCATCCGTGTGCCCTCTCGCGTCCTCTCAGCAGCGGGTCCCAGCGGCAGGGGCCACATTACAGGTCCCACGGGGGCCCCCACTTTCACTCCTCCTGACGCCCATATATACACTGCTGGCTGCATTCCAGCACTATTCATCTACATCCATACAACTCTCCTCAGAGGAGGAGAAAGGGGTTTTATTTAATTGGTAGGTTTGCTCCGTATAAAGTCACGCTGATTATTAAATTAAGGCTTATAGACATATCCTAATTCAAGCCGTAAAAAGGCTTGGAAAGCTATTTTAATACAATGGCCTTTAAGCAGCAGCCAACAGGAAATGTAGACTTCACTGTCTTTTACAATAAATAAAATATTAGCATTTTATTTATCGTATGTCAGAGGTGAACAACAACAATAATAATAATGATAAGAAAGAAAGAAAGAAAGAAATATTTCCTTTTTAGGAGAAAAATACATCCAAATTATTTCACAAAATACCTCAAAATCACAGTAGGCCATAGCTATAAAGAATTACATTTCATGTTTTAAAAGTAAACAAACATGCTTATTAATAAATCTAAAATCAAAAGTAAATTGATTAGCCTACCACTTGATTAGTAAGTTCAGTCCATCACAGAAAGACGAGGTGATCTTTGACAGCTTCAATAAGCCTCCACTGGCTTCCTCCCTAACATGTTTCACTTCCCATCTATTATTATAGTGCAGCAGCAGATAGACTTGCAGCCCTTGGTAAGGTAGGCTGTGATGGTTGGTTAATTATCTCGGGGGGTGTGCCAGGGGCAAAATCTAGTTTTTAAATCTCAGGCTCAGGAGGTTTGCTCAATTAGAAGGGGGGAAAAAAAAACACAACAACGTTTAATTAACAGACCATGCAGCTTACACGAAATAGATTTCACACATAATTCAGTATGCACGAGTGCATGATTTCAAAGCACTTTTTTTTTTAGTCAGCCCTTTACAGATGGAAATCGCTTGTATCCTTTTAGCCCTCGTTAAAAATAAAAAAACACACAACTCGTGAAACACAAATATCCTGCAAAAAAGCCTGCATGCATTTGCACCCCTGGAGCAGCAACGACCGTGGTTTAAACAATGTTATGTCGAGATAGATTGTTGGAGATAAAATTAGACAAACAGAGATAAATCATAATGCACACCGCCTGTCACAGTCAATGGCGTTGTCCCACCCTTTCATTTGCTCCGAGATTGGACGTGCAAATCATCGACAAAATCATCAATAAATCTCCCATTAAGCTTGAGGACGTCCTTCGCTGAGGCAGCAGGAGCTGATGTCAAAATCTTCTACAGATATCTGTCCCGCTCATCGTCTTTTGTTTCTCTGATTCAATGTCCAGACGCAGGAATCTCTAAATCAAATTAGTGTCCGATATGATCTATTTACAGCCTGTGCGCCGCTGTTGTAAAGGGGCTTCTCCAATCCTCAAGATTGCTCCCTGAAAAATGATCCTGGAGGGGTGAAACCCGGACAGGGGAGTCGCTTTTGACGCCTTTTGACTCAAGCGTGGCATTTGATCTTTATCTTTTATAATCCAGGTAGATGGATGCCAAAAGTTGAAGGGCACGCGGAGAGAGAGAGAGAGAGAGAGGGAGGGAGGAGAGAGAGAGAGAGAGAGAGAGGGAGAGAGAGAGAGAGAGATGGAGTGCGGAGCTATTTTGTCCATCTCATATGGAAATCCAAAAAAACTGGCGAACATGCCATATATACCCATTTATGACATTTTTGCCAAAATGTGCCATCAGCAGATTTAGACTTTGCAAAGAGCCTATATACTGTGGGGTCAATAGGAACATACCAAAGTCACAGACATTAGATTTCCATATGGATTCATGCCAGTAGATTATTAGCATTTTTACCTACAAATTATAAGCGATAAAGGTGCCTTAATTTACCAAAACAGGCTATTTAAAGTACAGTAACAAAAGCAGATGAACACCTTGCATTAAAAATACATCTGTTCATCTGTTTATTAGATTAATTTACTCCTCCATTTTGGACCTGCGCTTCAGCATCCAAGATTTTTTTCTTCTTTTTTTTTTCTTGCTAGTGTTGTTGTTTATGCTCCAACTTACCTCGTCTCGAGCTCTTCACAGGGGATAGGAGAGAGAGAAAAAAAAACTGCGCTTGAGTTTTCAGACCATCTTCAGGGGCCGCACGAGCGAGCGAACCAACGCTCCCTGTCAGCGTGTAGGTGCAGGCAGCAGCGCGCGGCTCTCTTCCTCTGGCGCTGATGGGTTGTTTAGTGGTGATTCTCTCCGGCGCGCGCGCTCGAATAACCGGAGCTTGCGAGCTGAACGTGCGTCTTCGGCTTGTCTGTGTGTGAGTGAGGAAGTGAACATGTATGTATGTGTGTACTGTATGTATGTGTGTGTGTGTGTATATGTGTGTTTGTATGTGTATGTGTGCGCGCGTGTGGCAACTGTGAGCTACCGGGACGGGGTTACATACCAGCTAAGGCTGTGATGCCAGTGCCCATATGGCTGGCACGTCACCGGCAAGAGCCATCACAGGAGAGCCCGGTGATTGACATGCGCCCGCATTCAGAGAGATTTGCCCTCCCGGGGGAAGAGAGAGAGAGAGAGAAAGAAAGAGAGAGAGAGAGGGGAGAGAGGGGGTGGGGGGTAGGGGTGGTGGAGGAGGTAGAGGAGGAGGAGGAGGTGGTGGTGGTGGAGGAGGAGGAGGAGGAGGAGGGCTTCGCCATCTGTCACCGCGCTAGCGCTCACACAGCCAGAAAAAAAGGAGGAAAAACACAGAAGAGAGAGAGAGAGAGGAGGAAAATAAAATGGTGGAACAACAAAACTCATCATTGTTGACCTGTGCTGCTGTTTCAAGAGATGTAGACTATTTTCTTATCAAATCTGTGAATTTCCCCATTCACCTGCCAAACTCCAGTCAATGTTAAATGCAATTTACGGTAGAAGGGAGCTGCACACACATCCCAGCAGTCACCACAAGGAAGATGATAGTATAGGAAGTCAGTATACAGTACAGTTAAGCATGATAGGATTCAATGTATAATCTCCGCCATACTAATTCCCTACAGGGGGTGTTATAGAGATTACCTCCACGGGGTCGCCTATGAAGTGACTAATAGTGTTAATGTGATAATGCAGTAGACAACTATGACCTGCAGCTAGACAACTGCTGCTATACAATCATATCTCACACAAGCAATGAACTGCTTTTTTAAAAGAAGTTTGAGAAGATAATACAATAACACTGTATTATAAAATGACATCAATTAACTCTTCAGCAAATGAAAGGTGGGGTAAACTGGGTTTAGTTGCAGGGTTTACCCTCCACCACATCTCTGGCGGGGGGGTAGGGGGATGGGGATGCATTATAAGTGCATTAAGGCTGTGGAACAGAAGGCATATTGTTTATTTATTTACCTAATTGGATCAAATTATGCTTCCATGTATTCAGAGGAACGACAACCAAAACCAATTGTGATTTGCTCTGACTCTTGTGGGCACAACACCGGGCACAGATGACCCACTTGCCAAAGCCGCAAATGAGTCAGATTAAAAGGTATAATGTTACATAGGCTTCTGCTGTATGCATGGTGTGTGTGTGTGTGTTGTGTGTGTGTGTGTGTGTGTGTGTGTGTGGACTGGTGCTCATGTGGTGAAGTGTGAAGATCAAATGTTTTCCTGGTAGCTGTGTCTGAACGTGTGCGGTTTGCCAGAGCTGCTGCTGGTGTTTCCAGGGCGCAGTGCTGAGTGAGGGGCGCCTTCAGGGGCGAGCATCAGAGGAAGAGGGAAAGAGGCACAGCGAGAGGAAGGGCTGTGTGTGAGAGAGAGAGAGAGAGAGAGAGAGAGAAGAGAGTGAGAGAGAGAGAGTGAGTGAGACCCAGGTGTGCAGGCTCACTAGGGATGTATGAAAAATGAGGAGGAAGAGGGGGGAGCGGGGGGTGTAGCTGTTGATGACAGGGAATTGGTGCTGGTAGGAGCTGGCAGAAGCGCCCAAGATTTAGGAGGAGGCATGTTGGCACATCAGTGGCTTAGATGCAAGAATTCCTCACTACCAGCATCCCGGTCCCTCTAGTGTGTCTGCTTCGCTGGCATTGTGTCCATCCCAGCCCCGAGATCTCTCTATTTAGCACATATTAGTGGAGTTAATGTGGGAGAAATGAGTTTGATGACCACCAAGTCCAATTTGGCACAAAGAGACCCGTCGGGCCGAGGGAACAGGGACCTGGAGGCTGAAAAATAGCTGATAGAAGCTCATCATGTCCTTGGGCCTGGATCACCCCTACATCTCCTCCGCAACCACAACCGAGGGAGTGTTTGGAGGGTTGCGGGGGTCATCCCCGGGGTCACCAGCAGCGTGGCAGCTGTGGCTAGGGAGCCGTGATGCTGCACATTCACTAATGTGTCTCATCCCTTATGGGGATGAGGGGATGGTAACCTGCACTGCCCCAAACCATGGTGGGGTGATTGTGTCAGTGTGTGTGTGTTTGTGTGTGTGTGGAGGGGGGAATAGAGGGGCATGGAGCTTCACTGCCAGCCAAATCGGTGCCCTATCCTACCTCAGCTGCACTGGGGAAAGAAAGGGGGGGGGGGTTCGATTGCTGCGGCCATGGGGGGCTGATGCTTCTCAACAAGTCCCAAACAACCTTCAGGTCACCTTGCCAAAATAAATGCTAAATGTCAACAGCGTGGCTTTAGCCAGCACCGGGCTCAAGGCGACTCCAATCAGGGAGGCTTTGATCTGATATTGAAACGCCGGAAGGAGAGGCTTGTTTGGAATTATAATATTTTAGAATGACTTTGCATCCTGTTTGTATGCGGATTAGTCTTAAGTAAGGGCCACCTGCTGTGCTTTTTCATAGGCTAAATGCATGTAATCAAAATGCAAAAATTGAAGCCCTTTCCCTTTAAGATATCAAATTCTCCATCACTCTTTTCCCCTCTATGGTCCAAATGACACCCAATAGCCTTTCAAAGTCATCAAGGCCACACCTCCTACCTTTGTCATCTTCCCCCTCCCTTCCTCCTTTCCTTTCCTCACTGTCAGACATCTGAGGTGATGACCTGCACTTCACTTGTCTTTCTGGAAGAATTGCAAACTTCTGCTGGCACAAATATGAAATACAGCACGCACACACACACACACACACACACACACACACACACACACACACACACACACACACACACACACACACACAGACCCTCCCACCCCCACCAGACTCCCGGACCCCATCTGCACTCTCCTCTCTCCAGCCCTCTAATTGCATATGCACAAATGCAAATGCCTATTAATTAATTACTTGACTAATTAGTGCAGTGGTATTTTAGAGCGATAAATCAAGTGGAGATGGGGCCGAGGACGGCAGGGCAGGAGGAGGGCCGCGCGGAGCACCGACAATGAACCCACACCAGAGGGAATGCTCCTACTGTACAAGTGTGTGGCTGAAGAGGATGTGTACGCTGGAGCCTCTGAAATGAAGCACCGGTTAAAAATGCTGAAGAGGTGAGTGAGCGAGGTGAGTACTCTCTGTCTGGAAGAGGAGGTGAGGAAGGTATAGAGAGAGAGAGAGGGGAGATGTAATTTAGATTGCATATGAGATATGACCTCTGCTCCACCAACTGTGTTGTCTCCTGGCATGTGGCCAAGCGCGAATGCTCATTGCACCTATTTTCACAAAGGAGAAACCATCGGCTACATACTACGACTGCTCCTACTGATGCATATTTATACTGATATTGTAAACCATGTACAATAGTTCAATGAGCATAACAGTTGGCATCATTTAGCCTACGCACTGAAACGGATGTGATAATTGTGGCATCTGTGATTGGGAGGTGAATAATTCTGGCAGCCCTGGTAAGCCTGTGTATCTGTCTGTGTGTGTGTAGGTGTCTGTATGTGTGTGTGTGTGTGTGTGTGTGCCTGTAGGTGTGCCAGGCCCCCACCATAGGTACCCATGGAGATCTCCGGACTGAAATATTCATTCTTGTTTGCTCGCCCAGACAGTGTGGTCCTAATTGCAGCATCAGAAAGCTCCACCTCTCCCTCTCGTCTGGCTTGGCTGCAGCGGAGACAATCCTCACCTGGGAGCAGGATGCCTGTGTGAGTATGTAGGGGTGTATGTGTGTGTGTGTGTGTGTGTGTGTGTGTGTGTGTGCTTGTACATCCATCCTCTTTTCTTGGGAGTGGAACTGGGTTTGGTAGATTTGTGTTTGGCTCGCTCTTCCCTCACTTTCTCACTCATTCTCAAGTACTGTGCACAAAGGCACATTTTCAAGGACCGGTTCTGTCAAATTCATTCATTTAATTTGCCTGCATGTCACATTTTGCACGTATTTCAGCTTGCCTTCATGCCTCATTCACTCTGCCTGTGTTGGAGCTGGGTTGGCTATTGATCTCTCTATTGAACTCTCTGTCAACATGTCTGTCTGTCTGTCGATCTGTCGGTCCACAGGGTGTGTGTGAGGCTCTGGAGTTTTTCATCAGTTCCTGTGCCAACCCAACCCGTGCCTGGCCAAGCTGAACCATCTTGTGGGATTTTTGGCTTTTAATTATAGTAAGAGAGGATTAATTATGGCAGTGGAAACAAGGGGCCATGCATTATTGATGCTATGAGTGAAAGGCTGGAGGGGGTAGAGGGTGCTAATTAAATCACTGCCCTACTGCCACGTCCTCCTCCGTCTCTGCCTCCACCATGTCTTCCACCTGCTACATCTCCAACACCCCACCCTAAGTTACTCCTCTCACCCACCCACACATATACGCACACACATATAATGTCACTCACACAAAACACTCAGACCTCTGTTGTCATTTTTCACGTCTATCTTTGTTTCCCACGGCTCTGCCTCACTAAAATGTCCAAATCAAAGTTTAAGAATATATCTTCCACTCACCGAACCATCTTTACCTTTTTTTAGGAATCAATCAATCATCAATGCAGTGTTTTTCTTCACCTTCCTGTGTCTCAGTTGTGTCTCAGGAGGTTTCCTCTCTGCCTCCATAGTATCCCGATTTGCTCGCTGCCACATCCTGTTAAGAGTGATTTATACATTTTATCCATCTATTAAATGTCCCCCAGTGGTGACATGTTTTAAATTTGCTTTCATCCTAAATGAGCACCTCAGTTTCAATTTCAACCCCCATTAGGGATGCTCTTTAGATAACATTTTTTTTATAGAGCCAAATGTAACAAAAGGCTGCCATCTACTGGAATTTACTGCCATCTACTGTCACTTTTATACAATCATCTGCCAAGTAAGAAGCTCTGTCTGGGTTATCAAAAATGACACCAACTTTTTCAGTAAACTGAAACTCCCAATTTCACATTAAACAACCCTAAATGTATCTTCAGGTCTCAATTTATTCAAAGCAAATTAATTCTTGAAAATTAATGTATAAAAAATGCATTTCTTGTGTCCCAAAGAAGACTATCAGTAATCGTATAATGTCAATGTGTTCTAATGTAAAAGGAGAAACATTTTAATACTATTTTGTTCCTAAATGTCAGACTGTAGTCTATTTATAAAGTGTACTAACGATGAAGAGCTACAGTATAAAGTGATTTGCATCACGCAGGAGTTACACAGTTTTTTTCCAGCCAGCGGTTTTTCAATGTAAAATATCACCAAATAAACCACAGAAATCTATTTTACATTATCTACAAGGATTCGTTCCATTCCCACATCTGTGATATTTTTTTTCTCATCTACCTATGCATGAAAGTGCATATATAACTTTTTGAGAGATTGAAACCTTCAAACAGATTAGTTATACATATTCTGACAGAAATTCAGTTGTGAGCTGATCATATCACAGCGGATCCAAACAAGGATTTTCTTCCTGTTCAGCCTTCCACACTGATGCTACTCTTGTGTACACTTTTTCATTTTCTTCTCTGTTGTCTCATGGATCTATTTTTTCCCCCAGAAACCCTAAATTATAGATTCGTGTCTCCCATCCCTCTCAGTTTCTCTGTCTTATTTCTCAGAGATTATCCCATCACGTGCTGTGTTGCGCTTCAGGTGGGTGTCTGATGTTGCAATGATAACCTTTCACCTTTCTGTCCGTTTGTTTTTCTGTCTCATTTTCATTCACGGTGTGTGGTGTACTGTTTTGGGGGTATGTCTTTCTCTTGGGTGCAGCAGCAGAGGGGTGATGAAACCCTCCTTCAGTCTGACAGTCTAGCTTAAAGTCAAACATCCACTTTACTGAAATATCAGGGTAAAAGCACTGGGTTAGTTCTTCACTGATCCAAATAAAGAAAAAAAGGCAATAATACGCAGGGCAGATAAAATTAGGCACACAGGAAATATATCATTTTATTATGAAAACGAAATTATGGAAAGAATTTATGTTTTTTAAGAATGACTCTATTTGTATGAAGAAATTATTAAGTTTGCCGTGACTTCTTGGGGAATTGTGATTGATTTATAATTTTGTGTTTGGCTCTTGAAAGGGTGATCCTATGAGATGAGCTGGTGTGATTGCTATGTTTATGTGGTTATAGTGTGTTTTTATAAGTGTATGTATGACCGTATGTGTGGTAGAAACCAGGAAAAATAGTCAATACTTATGCTGGTGCTAATGGGGATCCCGATAAATAAATAAAGAAAGAAAGAAGGAAAGAATCTAAAGAAAATACACATACATGTATTGTACATATATCCTGTATGTATATAAATCAAAGACAAGAAAGAGTGTTAAGATAAAAAGCCGAAGAACAATTCAGGGCAAGCACAGACTGGAAACACACAAAATTTCTGTATCTGTGATCTCTGACCTCTGTGTGGGGGGAAAAACCCCACAATACCCCAAAATATCATGATCTACATGCCATCTAAACTGTAATTACCCCAACAGAACAGCAGATGGTACACTTGGATCCTTCACAACCCACAGCGCAGCACAGCTCTCGATGTTACTGATGTTACTAACTGCAGCTTTCCCAGGTGTATCTGTGTATGGCTGTTCAGGCGGTACCTGTTTATTGTGTGATGGCATGTTATATAACCGGATGGAGGGGGATGAGCAGAGGTGTCAGGTGAGGTGTTGACTGACAGGCAGTGCCCCTCAACAGAATTACCAGGACACCTGCTATACCAGCACAAAGCCTCTCTGTGATCCTGATTAATGGAATATTTCACCTTTTACAGCGATGTTTGTCCCTGAAATCCCCTGTGAAGGTATCGGCTTATTACTGCAAGAGCACCTGGCAGGTAGAGAGAATTAGGCAGCCTGAAAGAGAGGGGTGGGAGAGTGGATAGATTAGGTGTCTCCATTTGCTTTTTTTCAGTATAATTCTTTGTTGTTTTTAGCAATACTTCATTCTTTATCTTCATCATCTTCATCTATCATATGTCATCTATAGGGGGTCTGAGGGGCCTGTGAATTACTTTCATAACAGGGAGGTTTTTACCCCCTCATTGTCACGTGATACAAGATGCCCTGTTTAAGAGGGGATAGAATTACACACTTTTCCCCAATCTGTCTTTGGAGCTGGCTTGGAGAGTCTCCAGTATATGTGTATGTGTATGTGTGTGTGTGTGTGTGTGTGTGTGTGTGTGTGTGAGTGTACATGTCACACATTTTGTACAGTGTGTCCCCGCTTCCTTCTGGAGTTATTATCAAGCTTGGTGTTCTCGGGCTGCAAGTGTGATCTATTTCCAAGACGTTTTTTTCCTCTGGTTCTGCCAATGCAGTGATTTAATGACGTGCGTGAAACAAGATGTATAAACACAGTAAAGTGCAATAAAAATAGAGACAGAGACACGTGGGTCTTCATATACTGTAGATGAGTAAAAGCAAGTGACAAAAAAAAAGTAAAGCAAGTGACATGAAGGCTTAATTAGAGGTACGAACTAATGCAGACGCCCCCAGGGGTATTCAAACTCACAAACACATTGTGGGGAGGTTGTTACATAACCAGTGTACAAATAACTGATCAAATGTTAACAAATGAATTACAGAGCAGTGTCAGGACATTACAAATATCCAGATCAGCTGAGCTACACACAGAAAATAAGAACTGAGAGGATGGAGAATGCAATTTGTTATGTGCAAATTAGTTCATATAATGAAGAATATCCGTTTGGTTCCCAATTAGAGCAATTTGTTCTACTTGTCAGTGTGTCCACAATGTGGAGTAATTTTATTAATATGACAGACGGCCCGGGGATTTTACAATGCCTGGCTGCTCTGACACGTCTGCGTTCATAGATTTAAAAAGCTTACCTGACTGATTTGTCTCTCCAGTAATCCAGGTAGAGTCTATTCATGTTTGTGGTGCAACATTTCACACATTTTCTTAATTGTTTATTGCTTTGACGTGGTGTTGTTTGTCAAAGTGTTTTCCTTTTTTTCATATTTCACAAAGCCAAACACAGCTTCACATCTAACCAGAGCACCGACTGCACATGTGGAGCTGGGGACGGTGAGCAGACAGGGCAGAGCAACTCCCAGGAGTAAATATTGTTGGATTTGCCCAGAATGTGTTGTCTGAATTTTTTAAAAAAATCTGATTTACTGGTGACCTAAATCTGATTTTCTGATGCTCTAATCCATGCAGCCAGTTTGTATGCAGTGTGATGTTTCTGTTTTCAGTTAACCTTTAGTAAAATATGATTGTTATGTGCTAATATCCTTTCTATTAATGATTCTATATGCATCAAACTTGGTTTGAATTACATAATTTCTAATCTGTTAACTGCAGAGCAGTGCAGCACATTATCTACAAGTTAACTTTGTTTCTTATTCTCCTTTTTGTGATTATATTCTTACTTGGTCTAACATGCTTGTAGTTATTTGCAGTTCACTAAATCTGCAAACTAAGGCTTAAAGAGACATTTTTATTTTGCCAGGGAATTGTGATTATTTTTGGAGATTAAACGCCTCGTCTTATATTGGAGTCTAAGATCACAGATGATCATCCTGTTTATGTTTACTGTGCCAGCCTTGAACTTGCTTTTTTAGTCTGCGTTTGACTGTTTTCATGTTCTTTCCAGTTTTATCTTGGCTTGTCCTCTCTCCTGGGTTTGCTCATCAGCGTTGCACAGCAGACTCTTTCCAAACAGCTTTGCAACACAGTTGGATAGAATATGATAGAAACTCAACTGACAAAACATGTGGAAAATTGCCATTGACCATAAGCAGACAGGTCAGTATGTCCCAATTCAGCAAGAAAATGGCAGATAGCATATTTCCTTGCAAAAGACTGACTTAACATCCTCTGTTTATCTTGTTTTTGCTGACCTCCAATGGTTTAACTTCTCCTTGCTGCAGTGATGTACAGGTGTACTCCAGGACCTCGTGACATCACTGTTGGTTGTGGTTACAGGTGCAACAAAGCGCTCATAGGTATCATATTTGCATGCGGCTTTGCCACGATTTTATTGGATATCTTTTCAAATGTTGCCAATTTTCCCTTGTTTTTTGACTAAAGATTGCTCCATGTGAAAGGGCATGATGTTCTCCACTAATGTGAAACAGTTCTTGAATGTTTTGCTGATCTCATAGCTGTAAAACTCACTTTCTGACTAATAAAGTGTCCAGACGTTAAAAAAATCTACAATCTATACCACTTGCAGATTCTCAGTGACTGCAGGGGGGAGAATAGAAGAGGGGGGGGGGCTTTAATGACCACAGTGCTGACCTGACACCGGCTAATCAGGTCTTTCACATGCGGTTAATATCACAGCGCTCTGTATGGCGTGCCCTCAAAGTATTCAGCATATTTTTTGCAGAGATCAAGTTGAGTCCTGAATCTGCATCTTGTTCGTTTTCGAAGGCACACCCTGTTTATCATACCCTGCTCAGACACTGACTGATAAAAAGAGGCTACTCCTCACCTCCTGATTGGCCAGCCTTTTAATTATGATATATTCCTTGTTTATTAGTTTATTATCTGACAATAAAAATTACATCATCATCCAGCATCATTAAAAGCTGGAATTCTGAGGCTTGTAGTTAGCCGACCTCTTCAGCAGAGCCTATTATACATTCCTCATGAAATATTGCACAATTCCTGCTGAACACACTACAAGTTATGCAACCGCTCTGGATCAAAATCAAATGGCAGTGAATGACTGAGAAAGGTTTAATTTCTTCAGAAACCTTCAGCAACTGCTTAGACAGCCTGCATTTCGCCGAGCTTGTCAAACTCGTCGAACATAAACCACAACCTTCCTCTACATGAAGAAATGGGATAACGAGTTGCCACCTGCAGGCATGTGGAGGTGGTGCTTTGTGGAAGACCGGAGTGGCGTTGTAGCGGAGTCAAACACCCGGACAAACCCTTTAAAAAAAAATCAAACCCCCAGCCCAGTCGTCACCCTCACATGGAAACAGTGAATAAATAGCAGGCTGACATGTTGTACTTGTTCTGACCGGCGGGATAAACACTCAGTTGACAGTTTAATGTGTTTCTGGGCTCAGTTGTGCTCCCAGAGCGCCACATACACCTTGACCTTCCTCTCCGTTCTGCCCACCAAGTCCCTGCAGCTGCCTATACTCTTCCTCCTCCTCCTCCTCCTCCTCCTCTACCACCACAACAGCTATCTCCTTCATTCCAGCCTATGCCAAAGCTCAACTCTGCCCCGAGGCCAAATCCACTGCTCTCCACTGTCCAAATCCCTCTGCCATGTGAGTGAAATAACAGCAAGGCCCTGAAAATAGCAATGGAACTGCCCTTCTCTCTCTTCCTCTACTTCACCGACAACAATCGGCCTCACCTCTACTTCCATCATCCTCTGTTTCTATTTTTTACTTTCTTGATCTTTAATGTTTTTATTTTTTCCTGTTTCCTCTTCTTCCTCTCTTCCATCTTGTTTGGTCTCTCTGCATTCTTGAAAGGTTTTGACATCTTTTATGCTTTTTTTTTGTCATTCCATTTCTCATTAGATTCAGTCGTGCTGTAAAAAAAACAAACATTTTAATGGGAATTGTCTCAGGATGGAAAACAAATGGACGTGCTGATCAGGGCTTTCATTGGAAGTTATTGGTCAATAGCAGCACACAGCGTAATAAATCTAGTGATTGGTGGCATTGGCTTAGCTGCTGGATCTCCATGTACATTCCTGCTGCATACTCCACGCTGCATCTCTCTCTCTTCTTGTTTATCTCTCCTTGCACTCCCTGCTCCCTCTCTCCCTCCCTCTCTCAGCATAAATCTCTCATTCACAAATAGAGGCCAAAAGAGGCTCAGCTGATGTGATGAGATTATTATTTTTTTTCTGATTACAAATCAACCTCAGCTTAGATAGATAGAAAAACACAGCCGCTCCCCCTCTATCCCCTGTTACATCCTCTTTTTTTCTCCTCCCCTATTGGCTCTGACTCCTCCCCTCTCCCCTAATATCTCCACCTTCTTTTGGCCCTTGGCACCTCCCCTCCCTCCTCTCCTACCCACCCACTTCTCTCCCTCACAGCCAGATCTAAGGACATGCCTCATTCACTCCTGCTGCACAGGTTGTGATAGAGGGAGAACCAGAGAGGTAGAGGAGAATATTAGCAGCTGCTGCAGAGGGAAAGAGGACAGGAGGTGAAAAAGAGAGAGTCTGTTCAGTTTGGTGTTTTTTGGTAAGAGAAGAAGAGGGAGTCAGGGTGTGAAGGAGTGAGGCAGGAGAGGGAAGATAAGTCTTCAGGAGTGGGACTACCCAGCAGTGGGAGGTTCCTCCAGGAAGTTTATAGTGATCTTCGGCAGCAACCCACTCCTCTCCGCTGGGAGTCAGACCCCCAGGATCCAGAGCCATGGAGCCCTCCGTGTCGACTGAGGTCGAGGGGGAGCCCAAGGAGAGGAAGAAGATCCAATTTGCTGTTCCGGCCTCTGCGCCCACCAACCTGGACCCTCGGCAAGTGGAGATGGTGAGCAGGCAGTGGGCAGATTTCTGAGGATTCAGTTTTAGTTCTCAGCTCTGACTTGTATTCTTATTTGTATTTCACAACTGAATTTCTCACTGACTTATTCTCCCTCTAGCTTTCACCCAGTCATTAAAGGCAGGGGTAGCATTGTTTATCATATATGTGCTGTACTACTACCGGCCAAATTTCTTCACTTCAGAACATCTTGTCCCTGCATCACCTTTTTTTATCTGCTGTGTTTCATATTTGACAAGTTTCTCACGCAGGGCTGGATCTGCTGGCTCTGTCTGCCACTTGGTTGAGAAATTATGATGACATTTCCCTTTCTCTGTTTCCTCATGAGATTACTGCCTTGCTGTCTCATCTCATCTTAACTTGTTTAACAATGTGACATTGACATGAAAGCCATTAACTTCCCTATGAATCCAGTTCACTCTTTTGTAACTTGTAGCAGCAACAGTGAGCCCCTGACATTTTGTTGGCGGTCACGTCACTGACACTGTTAATAATTACTCCCTTTTTGTATTTGGCTGCTTGTCAATCTCCCTGCATGTGAATGGGTGACCTCTGTCATCGGAGCTTTTGTTAGTACGATGCTTCAGCCCTGCTTTGCCACACAAAATGTCTCATGACTGACTCAGCATGGCTTGTATCATTCTGTGAACTGTGTACACTCAATCTTTGATGGGGCAACTCTGATCTTTCTTTTTTTTTTTTTTGTTGCCCTAATGCTGCTGGTGGCTCTTATTTTAGAGCAGGAGAAAGTGGGCCAAAGTAGGAATCAGTTGATGCCGAGGTAGATCGAGGCCAATGGCTCATCCCTCTCGAGAGCTTGAGGAGCGATGGGGCGGGAAAGCAAGAGAGAGATGTGCCATATAAAGGAAAGCAGAGAGAATGCCACACAACCTGATCTCTCACACCTGTCTGGGGTCAGCTCCCTCAGGGACTGTCCCTGTTTCACAGCTTGCATAGAAGAGACTTTAATGAACTAGAGTGGCCTGCGATCATGATCCATCTTTCCCCTAACTCATGGTCATACTCTCATAATACGTTTGTTTGTATGTGCTGAGGAGCGAAGAAAATGAGATAGTTTCGTATCAA
The DNA here is from genome assembly GCA_038419695.1 of Scomberomorus guttatus. Lineage (NCBI taxonomy): Eukaryota > Metazoa > Chordata > Actinopteri > Scombriformes > Scombridae > Scomberomorus > Scomberomorus guttatus. The sequence goes on from CM076459.1 coordinate 4,511,406, forward strand.
AAGGAGTAAAGAGCCACTTGTTTTAGGTTCTTGAAGACTCATCCAAAGGACTTCTTCAGTTCTGAGAATAATTGCACTTCTTCGAAAGCAAATCTTCCTTTTTCGAGACTTTTTTTGAATCAAATGTGATTTTCTTGCCTTAGTCTACCAGCTTTTACAGGACAGGACTCACAATTTTTGAAGCTTGTCTTAAAACAATATTCAGGTGCCCAAATAAACATTTACACTTGTTTTTTTTGCTGTAATCATTCCTCCTGTTCATAGTGACCATTAGGAGATCTCTTCATAAGGCACTTTCAATGTAAGTGATGGGTGAGAAAGTCCACAGCCCTTCTTCCGTGCCAAAATGTATTTAAATGTTTATTTGAAGCTAATATGAAGCTTCAGTTGTCCAAATTAGTCAAATCAAGTCAATATCTTTCAAAGTTAGTGTCTTTTTAGTGCCAAATGCCCTCTTTTTGTTACGATCCTTCCGCTGCAGCTGAACAGGAAAACACTCTGTCGAGGCGCAAAAAGGGAATATTTTACTAAAAAGACTGTAACTGTGGAAGATATCCGCTTTATTTGACAAACTCAGGTGGCTTTAAGCCTCATCTGATCTTCAGAAAAAACTTTTGAATACTTTTGACTGTTGTTTTAAAGACTTGAAGTATTGTGAAACTTTAAGATCATTCTATTCAGTGGAAAACTGACGACACAAGTTGCCTCATCTCACGTTCTCATTTGAGACACTGACACTCAAATGAGAACATGAGATAATAATTCTGGGCTGAAGTGGAAATGTTTTTGCAATATTTCACTCACATTCACACATAAGAACTTGCTCTCTTCCTCCCCCTTTTATTTTCTCTCTCTCATGTCCTGTCATCGTGCTCTGATCCCTATCATCTCTTCCAAGAAACAACAGGATATCAATCTACCATATGTGAGCTGCTCATTTATTTAAAAAAAAAATGTTCTCACTTCCTTCTGTTTTGGGGTGGACCTTATTGCTCAATCACCTTATGGTCAAACAGTGATCAGCTATATTTAGGCCCGTTGGCTGGCTCTCCTCCAGCAGGCAGGCCCTAGCCTTTACCTGCAGATAGGTTGTGTGTGCTAAAGCTTCTGCATCAGCTTGTTGGCTTGGTGCTGCCATTCAGGACACCAGCTCATTCAATCATCCATGTCACGGAGATGCTTCAAGAGCATAAAACTGTAAAGTCTCAGGTTGGTTGTCGAAGGTGCAGGCGGAGGAGTACTAATTGTTCCAACAAAGCAACAAATGCGCTGAAGGGGAGTATGGGAAACAGAAGGGGCGTTTGTTCAGGAGAGGATGTGCTTATGTGTTTAATAGCAGATAGCATCTACGCAGGGCTGATGGGAATCTCCAGGGATATGTGGGTGTGCAGGGTTTAACGGTTAATGACACTCATTTCATTGCCTTCCCTTCCCACAGTAATCACCTCTGACCCACAAGTCTGTCTTTGCTAATAAGTTGCAATGACGCTACCATTCTTCCGAATTGGCTCCACAACCAGCAACTCCTTACTGTTGTTTCCGGTGGCATTTGAATCCCAAAACTGCTATCGACTGAACAGCCGGGGCCTTGTTACTATGGAGACGGGCTGAACAACTACAGTATGTCGCCCCAATGCACCCCCGCGGTTAGCATCTAAAAGGTCAACTTTAATGGACGGCTCTGTCTTTCCGAATAGGTTGTTTCCATTGGTGCCGTTACATGTTTGTAGATATGTATGTGTGAATGCTCTCTGATGGGCTCGCTCTTAATGTGTGAGATGCTACCATACCTCCCACTCAGTGAAATGTTGTACATTGTGTGAGAAAACAGCAGCTACTAATATACATGCCTCAGAGGTGCAAGATATGTAGATACTTCTCATCTGTTTTTGAATGTTTGCTCTCGTCTACTTGAATTTCTGCAAGGTCTACCATTTAAAAATAGGCTCAGTTTATTCAAATAGCAACAAAAACTCATTTCCCACTCGCCCCTAGTGGTATTTAGTAATGCAAATTGTTCTGGTGTTATTTGGCCAGGTACATGCAGGTGAATGGAATTTCATTTGTGGTGGTCAAAGCATTGAAAAATTAAATTTTTAAAATTTCAAATATTACTCTCTTTAGATAAACAATGCTCAGGTTTTCCACGATAATCAACAGCACTTTTCTACCAACCATGACAACAGTCCATAGTGGGTTCTGTGTGTTATCCGAGGTAACCTGAATGCCACTTGATTCAACTTTTGGACACATTTTGGACACAAGTGAAGTGAAATCTCTCTTCACTAATAGATTTTTCTACTTGTTCTAAGAAAATTTAAGATTCTCAGACTCACTACTAGATTACATCACTGTGTAAGCTCTGTCCAATTAAAGATATCCTCTTTCAACCCCTAAAGTGCCCGGACTGGAAATTTTAAAACCACAACAACACATTTGTCATCATAATATTTTCATTCTGGCTCTCCAATGGCATCCCTGGCATCTTTTTTTTTTATGACCGCGGTTATGTTCTGCCATCCTCTTCAAATCCTCCCACAATGAACAGCTTTTTACAATGAACATTCTTCAGTAATCTTCACATTGAGGGGTCAGGAGTAAAGTTGTGCTTGTCCGCAAAAACACAGAGAAAGCACATGGCTGTGTTTACCATCCCTACCCCCCACTCCACACACACCCACACACACACACACACACACACACATCAATCCTGCGTGCTTTGCAAGTGATGTAGGGTAATGTGCATAATGGACGGAGATTAGGGTCATGCTGCAGACGCTGCATCCCTGATTCCCTACAAGTCTGCCTCCCTGTGGACTCAACCAGCAGACATCTCTCCATGTTTCTCCTCCCTCGACTCAGCCTGATCTGATCACCTCATGTTGATCCTTTGAAATGATAGGAAACTAAGAATATCAAAGGGAATGTCAAAGGGCGGGAAAGGGCATCCTTCTAAAGCCCTCAAACAGCAGCCAAGTCCATATTAATTTATATTAAATCTAAAGGAGTTATGGAGGGCATGATTTAGGGTTTTCCTGCGCCACCCACCCTATCCCTCACCCCCCCCACCACTCTCCAACCCGTCCCGTCATCCTCCCTGGTCTGGTCTCTGGGTTAAACGTCAAACAGCGACCTTTGATGCAGCGAGTATTTGTGGGTAAACATTAGCAGTCTGGGGGACTGTCAACATGCACTCCCAGAAAGAACATCTTGTTGGATGGCACAAAGCATGCTGGGACTGGGCAAGAGGGTGCAGTGATCTTTCTCTGCATGTGGACATGTCAGGAATGTCACTGTAGTGGTCTGACTCAGTTTGCCCGATGACGCGATCTGGCTTATGAAAATGAATTTTTTATGTTCCTTTCAAAGTTGCCTGCCCAGAGCAGTTTGTTGATGTTTGTAGAGGCAAAAACGAATTGGGAAAGAAATTATTTAAAAAAAAAAAAAAGATGAATTGGCTTGCTTGAAACTGCAGATTGTAATTACACTTTGGACACAATCAATGGTTCTCTTTCTTCCGTATGTTTGTTCCTCCCCGTTTTTGACAGTCCAGGCGTTTTGATTAGTTAATGACTCTAGTATGTTCATGGCCTGTATCTGTCTACAGCAGTTTAGCACAAAGTTTCCTTTCATGGTTCTTTTCCACTTTGTTTTAGCAGTGTAGTTCTACGCAAGAAAGCCTGTTTATTTCTTTTTTTTTTTCTGAAAATCACATTGACTTAACAGAACAATCTATCATCTGCTGTTGGCTCCTGTGCGCATGTATGTGTAATGTGTAAACAGTTAAAAAACATAAATATTGAACATGGGTAGAGTGATTTGCACCTGATGACACTGTACACAGGGAGTTGAAAATGTGCCATAATGCCTGCTGCACCTCAGGCATGCACGGGGCACAGAAGAACCCGGTGGAGGTCTGCAACGCTGCAACACGCCCTCTTAGCCTTTCAGCGTTATGGTCAACAAATCCTCTGTTGTCGGTTGGTGTCATTATCCCACTCAGTCACTCGACGCTTCAGGGGATCATCGTTAATCAAACCAAATCATGACGAGATGCATCCGCCTAATGTGCATTCATTCATCTCCAACTACCTGACCATGTTTTATTTTCTGTCACAGTGCATCTGAAGCACTTCATCGTTTAAACTTGGCTATAGCAACAATCGCAGCAGCCATATCTGTGATGAGAGGAGAGGGAGAGGATTAGAAGGGCAACAGTAGCACAGTGAAGAGAGAAATGTGGGTTGGGGGATAAGGGCTGGAGAGGATCTGGAGCTCACTTTGTCACCGAATGTCGTCAGATGTCAACGTGCTTGTTGCAGGATCTGGACCCTGATCTACCTTGTGTTGCCTTCCTCCCTCCTGATTACATTTTCCGGTTCAGTGGAAGCTAAAGCTGGAGTCCCCCTCTCTCACTAAAGAGCTGCAGGATGGTCAGACTGATGTTGGCATATTGAGAGGAGCACTGAGGCCTGACTCAAAACAAATGGGATTGGTCTCTATCCCTGTTTCATCAACACAGAGAAGACATGGCATTATGTTATTGCTGCTGTGCTTGTTGTAATCTCTTTTCATCACAGAAGTTGATGTTGTTGTTGAGACATTTCTTTGTTGCATGTTTATCTGCCTGCAACTTAATGAGCTTGCACATGGGCACACCGTGTCTTCAGTATGTTTAAGGAGGGAATGGCCCAAAGCAGAAATAAGTTGTAGCAACTGGTTTGTCTGCCTGGAATCCAAAACTAATATTTGGAATCGGATGGTAAATTGATGGGTTTGTAGATGATAGTAAATCTTGGTTATAATCTTGTGTTTATACATGCCTTTTGCATCCAAGCAATGACCTGTAAGCTGCATAGCAACCATCAACAGTAACCTTTTTTCATTTATCACCTTTGGGTACATATGACGTTGCAGATGAGTAACTATAGCTACTCTGCCCTCTGTGTGTACTTGCCTGTTGACCTCTGGAACAGGTCTTTGTCAGCTGCACAATGTAAAACCACTCAGTGCTGCTGAATTTGAGCAAGTGAAGAAGGGAAGCAGAATTAGCTCCATGTTTGCAGGTTGTGAGCCGTGCCAGCGTCTCCGTGAAAGCTTTGATTGGCACCTTCCCTGTTGTCGTCTCGCCTCTGTGTGTTTCTCCAGCGTGTGCTGTGGACTGGCAGGTGGCTTCCTGTCACTCATCAGCCACTGGTATATTATCTCCATTATGTTGTGATGGTAAACTTTTCTTCCAACAGTCTCTGAAACAACAGGCCAAACAGCTATCAGCAGCTAATTACGTAAATGCTGGGGGGTACTGTGAGCCAGAGGAGAAGGAGAGAGAGAGAGAGAGAGGAGGGGGGGGTGGTTGTCTGAGTATGATATCATTCTGCCAGTGGGTGCAGCGTAATTACATTTCCTATTTCGGGGTCATTGGAGAGCCCCTCCAGATGCTATCTCCAGCCCATCTGTTTATTCAGTTAGCCAGTGGTGAGGCCAAAGGTCACTGCAGAAGTGTTACGTGAATGTTGTGAAGCAACACGCAGGACATAATGTGAATTCAGTGATACTGTTCATTTGAATAGAAATGAGCACTTCCTACATATCTGACAGACCCCAGACCTCGCCGAGCTGCAGTTGGGGTTGTAATTTGCGCAGCCACGTCCTTGACCCTCTTTGAAACAGCTGGAAACTCGAAAAGCAGGTGCTACTCAGTGAAGCCTTGTTGAATCTGCCTGGCAGCGCTGTCTGTGAGTGGTGACTGAGTGTAGCCTGAACATATCTGACAGAGCTGTCTGTTACATGATAGATCTGATCGCTGGCCTTTGGTTATGTGTTTGTCTTGCTTATGGAAACACTTTGTCTGCCAGCTTTGTCAGGAAGCTTAAGCCAGCAGTTCTTTGAGCAAAACACAAAGTCTAGAGATAATGATATTAATTAAGCATGCTGATATTTTGCATCTTGGAGCATAAAAAACAGACCGCTCGTTATCTCCCACCTCCCACCAACAAAATCGCAATAGATACTGTATGCTGCTGTTCACAGTTACCAGAGAAGATACAGGAAACAGCACCTTTATGTTTGAATTTGTGTCCTTTGAATTGTGCATTCATTTTTTTTAAATTTTACCTACTTAAACTTGCAATATTTTCCACATTCAACACAATTTTGTTCCATATTTTCAACCTTGTTTCTGCACTAGAAATACACAACCAGGGAAAAAAACACACTCAGCTCATACAGAGAGGGATCATTTTTCACATTATTGTGTTATTGAACTCATTGCTGGATTGCACTTAGAGCACCATATGGGGTCCAGCCACTTCATTTTAAAAGGCTCATGGCTCAGAGGAAAAGGGCGACACGACTTTGTTTATTTGAGTTGCTCCGCAGAGTTCAGACCTGCTAAAGATCACAACAGCAGAGGAGGAGAATAAATCTGCACCTCTCAGCCAGAGATGGACAGAGCTGAGAGAAATGGCCTCAAGAGGAGAGAGAGGTACATTTGTATTCAGTAGAGGTTGTAAGGAGGAGGCGTTTACAGAAAGACAGGGAAGACAGAAAAGAGGAGGTGTTGGAAAATGTTGGGGTGAATGATGTAAGAGCTGCATCTATGCTGGTAATTTTAGTTAGATAAAGAAACGCAAAGAAATGAAAGATCACAAAGGAACCAACAATAACAATAATAACCAACAATAATCCATTTTTACTGGAAAGGACACCATGAACAATCCCCACCCATAGAACATTTGAGCAATAAACACAAAGACCAGAAAGGTACCAAAAGCTGAGAAACACACAAATGTAAGAAATGCAAACTAAAAAGTAAATTTAGCTCTTTGTCATATTTTGTCAACAGTTTTGGGTTGCTGTTAGTTTGTGGTCCCACATTCCTTGGACAAATGTATTCCATAATCCTCTCCTTAGTTTATGGCTTAACATTATGTGTGTTCCCATTGGTGTACCGCACTGTATGTTGCCATGCACGTACACAAGTACTTATCTCTGTATGATGTAGTGGCATGTGCCCGTGGACAGATGCCATAACTGCAAATCAATCTTTTACAAATCCATATCTATTCATCTGGAGCTGGGTTACAGGCCACGAGCGAGAGAGAGTGAGAGAGAGTTACAAAAGCTCCATATGGACCTGACGGATGTTCCACCTCTATCAGAGAGAGTTGACACACACTGCTTGATACGATGGCCTGAAGTAATGGAGAGCTTTTGGCCACGAGGGATGGAAGTTGACAGGGAGGGAGATCTGAGGTGTGTTGTCTTTGCGCGGAGGCCAGACCTGCAAAGCTGACTCCCCTTGAGATGCTTGACTGTTAAGTGCTGGTGTGGGGCAGAGTTTCTGTCTCATCCTACAGAACCCCCAGAGACCCCTCCGATCTAGTTTATGCTGTCCTGCTGCTGCTTTTTATAGGGCTGGCTACCAGAGCGCCAGCTTAGAGGATGGCCTCTGGGGAGCAGACCCATATCAGCCGATCTGCAACCCAGGCTGCTACGCAAGCCAACACACATACCTGTGCACACACACACACACACACGTGCAAAGTCAACATTTGCCAGTGACTCATGTACCCCACACAGCACAGAGTGAAGTATTTGAGTCATTCCTCCTACTTAACCTCTTTACCTCCAATTAAACCTGACAGAGTTCTAAATATACGACTAATTATAGGATTTTCATTTATATGGCTCCTACACTACCAAAGAGTTTTACAGAGGTTTAAAGAGATCATCAGCAAATACCTGAAAGGTATGTTAGGAATAGAGAAGCATAATACAAAGGCATTGCATTTAGGTGTTTTCGGTGTATTTTACCTAATTTTGTCTAGGTTTGAATGTGAATCTAGAGGGTTTTTTCGAGCGTTCTTTCTCCTCTCTCTGTCAGACAATGCAGTCAGCACATTATTAAAATTCACTCATCAGCTTTAGATAAACTGATACATCTCCTTTCTACGCTATGATCCACGAGCCAATGCTTTTTCTTATTGAGAGCAAAGCTTTCTGTGAAACGCAGAGAGGTGCTGCTGCCTCTTGGGGAAGCCTGCAGGCGTACACCTGTGGAGCCGCTGAAAGGCCACCGCAGCAGCCGGCTTAGAGCCCCTCAGAGCAAGTCCACAGCAGCTCGACTGATCTTGGTGCAAAAACAATGGCTGCCAGCAGAGGAGAGGGGTTTGTGAGATTGGGGGCAGGGGGTTTAGAGACGCAGAGGAGGGAGGGAGGAAGGGGGGAGGGATAAAGCGTAGCGGGTGTAATCTCACACACTGTGCCCCAGTATTGGCATAAATGAGGAAGTCACATACGATATTATGTAACTCAGGCGGAGTGGGGTGGTTTCAAGGCTGGAAAATTACTAGAGTCAGTATGTGTGTTTATGTCATCTGGTACTGCCAATATCATACAGCTGCACGTCACCGCCACCATCACCATCACTCTGTGTGTGTGAATGTGCATGAAAGACAGAAAGAGACACCTGTGTTTGCTTACTACAGATGCATTTACACTTATTGTTTTATTTGAGAAGTGGACTCTTTCCTGCTTCCTATAGGAGGTCATGTCATGGCATTTCACAAGCCCACCATGATGATTATGTAGATGAAACCAGGGTGACACACACACACACACACACACACACACACACACACACACAGCACGTCAGCACACGATGAGGTAAATAGATCATCAGATTACGCTTCTCAGTGACCTCAATTATCCCACCCAATCATTTTACCATCCATTTATCTCACTGGCCCTATTTTTATCTCCATCTGAGTAAATGAACCTGTAGTTCTGAATCTTTCCCTGCTTTCATTATGCAACTGGCTCTTTCAATGACACCTTCGTAGAGGTCCAACAAGCTCTGACCCCTCTGGGGGGTCGTAAAAAGCACTTCAGACAGTCTGAACATCGTTTAGAAACTTTTTTTTTGCTCGTGTTTGATAGTTTTCAGTGCAGAAACCGGAAAAATGGACAATAAAGGTACTAAGTCTGGGAGATGAAAATGTGTACTAATGTTTATGTGTACATACAAAGATGTTATTTGTCAGATATGTATGAAAAGAAGCAGGATGTGTCGATTTAGTCAGGACAGTATTTTCCACAAAAGAGAGCAATAACCCAAAGCTTTACTTAAACCAGAATAATGTAACCTAACCGTAAGCTTGCATGACTAGAATTCCGAGGAAGAATCCGAAGGTTTTCCCAGTTTAATGGCTTTAGAGGCTGGCTGGTAGCAGGTGTCAGGCAGGCAGAGGCAGCAGGGTTCACAGCAGCACAGAGCCCCAGGCCTCCACACCTTGCCAGGGGAGAGATGGAAGGGTAGGGCGGGGGGGGTTTAGAGGAAGCCCTGTGGATGTTCCCTGCCAAAAAAAGAGAGAGGAGGAGAGATCAACTGAGGGGAGGAGAGGGCAGACAAAACAAATTGATAATAATATGATTTCGGGTTATGACGCACTCTGGTGAATGAGAGGAGAGGGAAACAGGAGTGGATGAGGGTAATGTCACTGTCAAGGAATGACGGATTGATATGGAAGTAAACAGGATAGAGGAAGCAGAGGATCAAGTGAGATGGAAATGAGAGGCGAACGAGAGAAAGACAGATAGTGTGGAGATATCCAGGAGAGCCGGGAAAGCTGGAAGTTGCGTGACAAGATTAAAATGTATCTCTGGTGTCATAAATAAGGGAGAAATCCACGCTCGATTACTCCGTGTTGCCACGTTTGACAGAGGCAGATTTCGACCACGCAGCCTGCAAGCCTCTGCTTTGGCAACATGCGCTTCACTGTGATGACGCACAGCTTGCTTAATAAGACGGAAGGGAACCAAACACAAACACACCTCTCCGTACGGAGCAGTTTTACACAAAATAGAGCCAGGCTACTTAACATCTCTTCCTGTGATGTTATGTGGTGCCGTAAACAGCAGCGCCGAGGTTCATGTCATGGCCAAGGTTGGTCTGCTCCACAGAGGACACTTTTCAATACCTCGCTTGTTTGACCTGCCAAGTCCACTTAGCTTTTTCCCTCAGTGTCCTTTATTTTATCCAACATTTTTCCAAAAGGTAGTTGTGATGTCAGATATTAATCATTTAGAATTGTGGTAAGTGAGTCAAAGCATTGATCATGTTTCTTTATGAAACAAAGGCCCCACACATTCTGCTCAGGGCCTTTCTTTAATCATCACGTTATTAAAGTGAGACTACACCCCAAAGTCAACTTTTTGAGCATGACACACTCACTTCCTGTTTGCGTGAAAGGTGGCTTGTAAAAAGTTTTTTGCTCCTTCATGAGTGACGGAGGCTGTGTTCAACTTGGATTTGTGTCGGTTTCAACGGATAACAGTTGTGACCATTTCACAGTGGAAAAATGCATCAAAACATCCACAGAAACTTAAACTCTTGCTGCATAATCTTTTCTACTATGAACATGCAGTGTGGGAACTAACGGTTTCTTACTTAAGACTTACTTTTGCAAAAAATACAGCTATCCCTTCTGCCCCAGTCTTTATGCAGGGCACGATATTTGTGAGCTGGAGGGATGTATGGGCACAGCTGCGCATTTATTCCAAAGGACAGAGAGTTCATTGTAGTGACTTTAGCTGGAGGTGAAGTGCAAACCTGCGGGGAACAAAATTAAGAGGGAGACTGGACATTGGAGGGGAGTGTCTGGGCTGGTTACTTGGACTCATTTAATGTAAACTCCCATTTTCCATGGTCCCTCTGTCTGTGTCAGTGTATATGACGTATGTACGTTGTGCACTCAGGCAATCAGACACACTGATTTCAAATAAATCCTGTGTGAAAAGCTTTAACACTCAGCTTTAAAAATGCTGGTTCATTTGAGCAGCTAGCATGAATTTAGCTTCTGTTCTACTCTACATGACTTTAACTATGCACAGTGTCTGTCTATGAATTCTGAATGCTACATAATGAGTCTTCATCAGCTCTACTGACTGAAGCATGTGCTCTGACCTGGCCAGTATTGAATGCTGAATCTCGCTGTTGGCTGTTAATCCATGGGCCGCAGCACTAATGAAGTCAGCGAGGGCCGCACAGCATGAACTGTCAACATTTTCCATTTGATTGCTAAGACAGTGTGTGTGAGCATGATTAATAATACAGTGTTGATCAGTTTAATTATTCATTTGTTTACGGCTTGTGTGTGTTTGCTTATAGATCCGGCGCAGGAGGCCCACACCTGCTACGCTGTTTAGAGTAGCTGACCAATCATCTCCTGAGGATGATCAGTCCACCCATCAGGTAAAGGTGAAGTCAAAACATTTTTTTATAATAAGTGTTCGTGCATTCTCACCTGTAATCATCTTGATATTTGTTTTTACAACTCAACCATGAATCAGTACCAATCTGGAGTTGGAGTGAATCTGACATTTCATTGCTTAACAACATAGTACTGTGTCATCTACGGTCTCATAAATCAGCTCCCAACTGGTATTACATATTAGAAAATTATATAATTTAACTTTTTCAACCCTGCTGGATCCTCTGATGTGTCCATCATCACAAACTCTTGTTGTGTGGTCAACCATTGTTCAAACCCAAGAACTTGAAGTTACATTTTTATTAAATTCTTTGAGATTGAAGGTTCATTCTTGACCTTAGAAAGAGCAGTTTGACAAACTGGTTACTTGGAAAAACCAAGTAACCAAGTGTTACCAATTATTTGTAACTTTACTTTAAAGGATAGGTTTGCAATTCTTCAAGTCTGTCTTAAAGAACCAGTGTGTAGGATTTAGTGGCATCTAGTGGTGAGGCTGCAGATTGCAACCAACTGATAACCCCTCCCCCTCCCCTTCCAAGCGTTTAGGAGAACCTATTTGGTTTGTCTGTTCTGGGCTACTGTAGAAACATGACGGTGCAACATGGTGAGCTCAGTGGAAGAGGACCCGCTCCCTATGTAGATATAAAGGGCTCATTCTAAGGTAACAAAAACACAACAATTCTTAGTTTCAGGTGATTATACACTAATTAAAACATACTTGTGAATATTATATTCCATTTCTGCCACGTCCGTTCCACTAGATGCCACTAAATTCTACACACTGGACCTTTAAGTAATAATAGTCAGTTGCCCAAATAAGGTATTACATGCCTGGCAAACACATGTAGTGATTATACCATAGGGATAAAGAGAGTGAAAGCCTAGGAGTCTTCAATAGATTAAACTTCTGTAGGCACAAGACTTACAGAACATTTTAATTTCATTGTGCAGTCCTGACAATTCATGGCCTCTTGGGTTTGAATACTTCTCTCAATGTAAGCATCATCTACTGCATAATTTACTTCTGCTTCTTCTTAGGAGTAACGGTAAAGTTTTGGAGTAAAGACATATATATGAATTCATTGTACAGTGGGTTTTTTTTTTTTCTAACTTTAAAGGCACTGAAGGGGTAATTTAGGGTAATTAATGTGTCTCTCTCTGTGTTCACAGTGGGTTGTAGGAGAGAACGGAGTGCTCAAACCAAAACGTGTCAACCCAAATGTGTACCAGCCTCCATCACTCAAAGGTCGGTGCGAGCAGTAATGATACCACAGGTGGTGGTTGTGTGTGTTGTGATTCATCCTTGTGTTTAAGTCCTTCTTGTTTTACCGTGCTTCGGCTGCAGTCAATTTCCTCCTTGATTTCCATGCTTCACGATAGGCAAAAATGCATGTGACAGATGGGTAGATACGCAATAAAAGCCTTTTATTTCTTCTTTTTCTGTGCATGTCTGATATGCATAGGCTTGTTGTAGTGTTTTCGGTTCTTAGTGTAAACTCAACAGCAGGCTCCGTATATTTGTGTGTGACAGAAAGGGAGAAAGAGAGAGATTAAAGTGTGACAGCTGTGAGACACTGAGTGTGAGTCTAGGAAAGTCTGGATCATCCAGGATTACATTCAGTTGTGTATACAGCTGTGGCACACGCACACACACACACACACAAACAGGACATGAACACACACATACAGTATAGGCATGATAGAAATACATACATTAACACAAACATGTACTCTCTTTTCTGTGTTTATGCATGTGGCTTCTTGCTTGTTGCATGCGGTCGTTAAAGAAGTGAAAATCTACATTTTGGAGTTTATCAGCAGAGCTTCATTTATCTGGGATTTCTGGGTGTTTGTTGCATGTCGAGTGATGATATAATGAAGCACGAAGCCTTGCTCTTGCATTAGAAGTCTGTCCTTGAGCAGCTCAGTTGCAGAAGAGCGAAAGAGAGAGCTACCTCGGAATAATTTCTAATTACATAACCTACCTTAAGCTAGAATAAGTGACCTGCCTCAGTGCCGCACTGTGCATCTGAGGGTGTGAGAGAGTGAAAGAGAGAGAGAGAGGCCAAGGTGACCCGGAGGAAGTGAGAGGAGGAGTTGAGGTAATATCACAAAAGAGGAGAGAGTGTGTAGGGAGAGAGAGAGAGAGAGAAGAGTGTGAGTCAGCATTGCCAGGCAAGAGCGCTGAGGAGGGCGGGCAGTCGAGGAAAGACGAGGGTACAAACAAACAGATGGGAGAACAGGGTGAGAGAAGGGATAGAAAACAACAGCGAAGGCTCTATTGTAAAAAAAAAAAAAAAAAATCAATGTGGGGTACCGTTTTGCAGTTGCCTGCTTGCCTGTCTGTCTGTCAGTGCATGTGTTTAATTGGCTTCCTGCCTGCCTGGCATGTATTCAAAAACCCCCGTGAGGCTTGATAAAAACTGACAGTTTTGAAGCGTGGTAAAACCACAACAACATCTCCCTCTATCCCTGTGTCTGTGTCCGTGTGTTTGTGTGGCTATGTCCCTGTGTGTGCTGTGTCTACCTGTGTGTGTGTGTGTGTGTGTGTGTCTGTGTGTGTAGCTGTGCAGAAGATGGCTGAAGCACACATGCAGAACCTAGGTGTCTACCCTCCTTTGGAAGACCCTTGTGAAGGGGAGGAGGATGAGGACTACAGGCAGGGAGAGGAGGGAGAGGACACATCTCCCACCAAAGCTGCTGGTGAGAGGGAGGTTCCCTGTCGACTGGCTGGGACTGTAACATACTGTCAGTGGCAACATGACACACGGTGGCAGCAAGGATAACACCACTGTTGTTGTTTTTTTAAAGGAAAAATACACCCTATGGTCCTTTAACACTGCTGCACTGTGTCCCTGAATATCTATTCTTTGGTTCGGTGGTGTGTAGGGTGTCAACTAACAATTATATTCATTATCGACGAATGTGTTGATTATCTTTTTGATTAATCATCTAGACGATGAAATGTTAACAAATGTCATTCCCAATTCCTCAGAGGCCAAGGTGATGTCTTCAAATTGCTTGGTTTGTCTGTCTAACAGTCTAAAATGTAGAGATATTCAATTAACTGTCATATATGGAAAGACAAAAAAAAAAAGCAGGAACAACAAAATATTTTGCATTTTTTTCTTAGAAAATGATTGAAATGATTGATTAGTTATCAAAATAGTTGCCGATTCATTTTCTGACGATCAACTAATTGATTAATCGACTCAGTGTTGCAGTTCTAGTGGTGTACAGTATATTGTTCTTATCTCTTTAGATAATTGGCTGGAGATGGATAATGTGGCACCAATTTGACAAATCTACAGCGCACCAACGCTGACGTTTAATAGGAGACACTGAATTTCAACTGTCAAAAACATAATACGATAATTGATCACAAACTGATGATATATCTGAGGGTGTATTTTTCCATCAGGTTTGTGTGAATGATCCAGTTTGCTCTTTTTAAAAATACTTATCCTGGTGGTGTCTGCATATAGGAAGCCATTGTTGCAATTACTCCATAAACTGTGAGAAAAACAACTTCTTTTTTGTCAAACTTTCTCTCTCTTATTTCTCTCTCTTCTTTCATTGTGCTAAAGTTGAGTTTTTCTCAGGAAGAGGCATTACATAACCCTCTGTGCAACACCTGGCAATTAGTAGAGGAAATCTTAGGCAGCAGCAAATTTCAAAGTTTGACCCTATTAAGTTTGTATTTTTAAAATGATGAAAAACAAATGAATTTCAAAGAATGTCACACAGTACAAGATGGGAGAAACTAGACAAAGACAGAAGTACATGGGCAAGAAATGACAACAGCATTTTTGTTAACCACAGTATGTTGGTGGTTTTGTTGTCGGCCTGAACATTTATACACTTTAACCAGCTCTGAAATAATTTGCTCTAAAACGTTCGGTCCCAGTAGAAAGGCACTGCTGTTCTCACAGGAAGCGAAATGTAAGCTCCTCTGTGGGCCGACCAGCAGCACAGGTGAAGCTCTGTGCGTTGAGAGACGGACCCAGTGTCATATTAGCTCTCTGTGTCTCGCCCCAAATCTGTCAGAGGGTACGCTGAAGCTGACTAAAGGCCCAGCACCAACATCTATACCAGTCAGAGAGGCCAGACAGGATTAATAAGGACAGAGAGCAGAGTCGTCTGTGCAGAGAGCGCTCTGATCCTGCTCTGTATTCGACTCCATTTCAGCTCTATTATTTTATGAAAATCAGCAGTCCACCTTTTCAAATACTTGCCCTTTCCTAAATTGATAATGGAAACAAGCTTTCTACACATCTTATAAGTGCAGTCAGTCTGTTCCTGCTACCAAATACACTCCATAATCTACTTTATAAGTTACCAAAAGCAAAACTAGGTGTTCTGGTTCACTGCTGCGTTTGACATCAGTCTTTGTCTCCTCAGATCACCAAGAGACGGCCACCACTGAACAATCAGACAAGTTTTCCAGCGTGAGGGAAACGGCCAAGCAGATCCAAGCAGCACAGGAGGAAGAGGAGGAGGAAGAAGAGGGGGAGGACAAAATCCAGGAAACGACAGAGGAGAACAGTCGGGGGAGTAACTGATAGAGAGAGAGAGAGAGAAAGAAAGAGAGGGAGAGAGAAGGAGAGAGGCAAACATTTAGACGGAAGATTGGGGAAAGTGAAGGTGTTTTTTTTTTTTTTTTTTTCAAAGGGTTGAAATCTCAGACAAGATGAGGAGACGGGTGTGCTGTTTAGTGGATGTCTGAGAGCTGCGGGTGGAGATTAAAAGTGAGTAATTGAACGAAGGATATACTTCCACGAAATGAAACGGGGTCAGGTGGGTGTAAGAGAAAGTGAGTTTGTGTTTTAGGAGTCAGCCCTTATGAGGAGGTGAGGAATGATCTACTGACAGAGCAGACTACAGACGCCACTCTGGCCCTAATGCCCCCTTCTTTATAATGAGTGTGGAGAGGCCAAGGTCAACATGACCAAATACCCTGAAAGACCAGTCCTCCTTCTACTTTAATGCTTCTGCACAGAGCTAAATGTTCCTTTAAAGAGGGTAATTACTACAATAAGCAAAATCTCACATGCATACAAACACTCTTGGGTACACTTTTAACAAAGATTGGGCCTTTTTAAAAACTTCTTCAAAGTCCTTAAATGTGTGTCGTGGTCAATGTTCCACTTCATCTTGACACCACGGCCTGCATCATTCTGATTCGCAGCATATTTTTAACTTTAATTAAATGTGCATTTACTGCCATCTTGTGGCAGAAAGGAGGAAGTTTAAAGTGATACTCCAGCCAAAAAAATCTACCTTTTTAGTTCATGAGCAACTTTAATTCATGTCAGTGACAATAAATTCCAATGGTGACTAATTTTAAAGGTCTAAAAAAAAAGTTTAAAAACGCCTGTGGAAGCTTCTCAAACCATTGCTGCATCATTATTTACCTCATTTCTGTCCATCTATATGCTTACGAGTATTTTTGAGTCAGTCTAAGGTCAGTTAGTCTATACTAAAAAGATAGATGCCAAAATATTTGAGGAGTATCACTTTAAGAAGCACCAAAAGGTTTGTGTAACGAGTGTGCATAGTGAGTGTATGCGTACAGTTATTGCATTAATATTTAAATCAGGACTTGAGTATTTTTAAAATGAATATTTAAAGGGTGAAGCTACCTCTAATTTTCTCAAATTACCCAGCCATTACCGCCATGCATCACACTTTGATTCAACGTGAAGTGACGCGCTGTTTGGGAATTGGAAATTAAATTTCAAATCTTTTCCATTTGCTGTTGACTTCTTTCTCTGTGCTCACAGGTTCCCTTTTGTATGTTAACACTTTTCTATTGTCATCTTTTTAATTGTTCACTCATGATTTGTATGTCATGGATCTGTTGTAAGAGCTATTTTTCTAAGCTGATGCCCAGTGTCTGAGTAGCTCAGCTCCTGTTTCTACTGTCTATATGCAACTATACAAAAAGCCTGCATGTAGCATGCAGCACCAGGAGCCTAAAAGCAGGCTCCGTGGTTACTTTATGACTGACATTTAAGCAAAATGGTCACTGTACAAACTTTCTGCAGTCTTTTTACCACACTTTAGATGTTCACTTGGTCTCTCTCTGTTGATGGATAACAAGTCGATAACTATTTTAAATATTTTTGACTGTCTTGCTTCTCAAATTGTCAGCCTTTGTCTAATCTAAGTTCCAATTTAACTGAAGCTCCAGGATCTGATGTGCAAGAAAGTTCCCAGTTGTGCCACAGGATGAATAAATGCCTCATCTGGGCTGCTGTCTGTATATAAAATAAACTGTGTGAAACTTTTTTTTAACCTCTGACCTGCCCAAATTGTGGGATGACTGGATGAGCAGGTTGTGTGTGCTGAGGCTGTGCAGCCGTCGCTGTCCTCCCTCCTCCACTCTCTGTCCACCTCCCCTCTCCTCCCGGGTCAGAAGAAAACAACCATGGAAAGACATGTATGAACTCTTATTCTTATCTGTCTTTACTTTACTTTTATTTTTTTCCATTCTCTTGTTTCTAAATGTGATGTGGTTGTTTTAAAGTGAACATCATTATAATATCAGAATAAACACTTTTTCCCCCCTTTCTCCTTTAGCCTGATATGTGCTCTGTGTGAAATCTGGATTTATCCAAGGAAATGTGTATTTTCATTGATTCTGATTCATCTTTCCAGTCACCGTGCTGCATAAAATACAAACATTAAAACAATCTACTGGATAACAAAATGTACAAGGGCTCAACAGAGGAATTTTGGTTGTGTATTTTTTATAAAGAAGCATAATTCAAGAAATCATGAAATGTATTCATGTGATATTAAATTAAAAGCCTTCCTGGTTAAAATATGAAATATAAAACAATTTCTATAAGCTACACAAAACAGGGTCTGTTCAAATTATGTCATCAAAATGTAAATTATTCTTTTTTTTTTCTTTACACATAGTAACTACTTCGGAAATTAACATGGACCATATTAATACTTGGTTCTTTTCAAAAATGAATATCCACAAATATGAACTGAACTGATGTGAACTGAACTATTCTTTTATGTAATTAGCTCAGCATAAACTTAAATAAGTAAGAAATTATTCAACAAACTAACTGACTTTCACATCATTCCCTGATGTGTGTGCTAATCAAATACAATATTTAAAACTGCAAATGCAGTGTATTATAGGGCTGCAGTTAACTTGTTTACAAGCTTTTTTAAATTCCTTATTAATAAATAACAACAAAGCGAAACCGGAAGTAAACTACAGTGTATTATCTTGTATTATTTGACTGAATTCGCGGTGGTCACGTGGTCTTTAGCGTGGTTTTTTTTATGCTTTAGTACATCTTGTGACAACATTTCAGCTTTGAAACAGTGTTTTAACTAGTATGGAGTTAACATTCAGTATCCCGTCAGCACAGTGCATATATACACGGTTATGAGTTTTATTTTTGAAAGTCCTGACCGGAAACTCTAGTATGAGCTTGTTATACCTCTTTACTCCTGGTGGTGTTGATCATTGACTGTATATAAACATATATATAAACAGTAGTGGAAAGTAACTAAGTACATTTACTCAAGTTCTGTACTTAAGTACAATTCTGAGGTACTTGTACTTTACTTGAGTATTTCCATGTGATGCTACTTTATACTTCCACTCCACTACAGTTCAGAGGGAAATATTGTACTTTCTGCTCCACTACATTTATTTAACAGCTTTAGTTACTTTTCAGATGAAGATTTGACACAATGGATAATATAACAAGCTTTTAAAATACAACACATTGTTAAAGATGAAACCAGTGGTTTCCAACCTTTTTGGCTCTTGACGTCTTACAAAAAGCAGTGTGTAGTCGGGGTCACATTTCAGATGTCTATGAGTTGTTAACAGCTCCACCAAATAGTGATTTTTCCCTCTAAACTTCTCACATGGTTTCATTTCAATAAATGTTCAAATGATCCAATATTTCACCAAGCTGTATTGGTACTTTTACTTAAGTAAAGGATCTGAGTACTTCTCTCACTACTGTATACAGTAAATGTGTTGATGGTTGCCATGAAAGTGTTTATAATGATGAGTAAACACTGTCCTTCAGTGGTGTTTTACAGTAAGAAAAAAGGAAATAATAGTTGCAAACAAATAATTAAAACAATAATAAAATAATATAAAGGGAAAGATATGCAGTAGCCATTTTAATGTAGGTCTCAAATGAAAACACAATTTAAATGAAAGAGGCAGCTGGTTTCCTCTCAGGCTGAAACATGATTGTCTTGACATGTTCTTCTGTTTCTTAAGGCGCAGTATCTGTTTTTCCCCAAGTAAGTGAATATAATGGTAACTTTTGATTCATTCTGCAATTGTGTTGAATTTGTGGCATTTTTTTTCTATTTTTTTTTTTTCGTCTCCAAAATAAAACTTTCGTCATCGTCAAGTAGAAACAAGAATACTGATACTTCTGGTGAGAAAGTAAAACATTTAAAATCAGAAGTGCTGGGATGGTGTTTCATGCGCATGCGTGTTATAGCAAGGCAATGATTCTTTCTTCTTCTTCTATTTTACTTTATTTTAACACTGATTTAAATAAAGATATAGTAACACATATATTTATTATTATTTATTATCCGGAGCTTAAGCAACAAACACTTCTTCTCCTTCTTCTTGTTCTATAAAAAAAGATAAAACTCTGAATGTTCATTTAAAATATAATATTAAAACGTGACTGACGTGTCATATGTGAAACTTTAAAGATAGATCTAAATATTTCTGCAGTATGTCCGCTGAGTTTGTATAAAAAAGCACAAATAGAAAATATTTAGTAAATATTTCTCTGTCAGATGAGTTCAGTTTTTCTCCTGCACCTCAAACGGCGCTGAAGATAAAATTAATCAAACTTTATATTATAACAGAATTGACCTCTTTTAAAAAAAAAACAAAAAAAAACTTTATTAAGAACACAGTAATATACAATACAATACAAATAACAGTGCATGGAGTATTGGAGAAAAAATAAAATAAACTAATCACAAAAACACAAGCATAAATAAGATTGTACAACGTAAAAAAGATACATAATACAAAAAATAAGCGAGAAAAAAATACAACATTAAAAAATGAATAAGCAATATTGCCGAGGCAGTGATTCATCTTGCCGTAACTCTTCTTTGGCAGGTCATCCCGGAAGACTTGTTCTATGATGATGATGCGGTAAATCAAGTAAGTTAAATGCTGTAAATTTTGGGTTTTGGGAAATAAATAATAATAAAAGAGGGTTAGGTTAACTCCAGTTTGTAGTTTCATAGCGTTACTTTCTGTAGCTGTTCGCTTGTGTCATGGCGTCTCTGTTTTTGTGTTTTCTTCACGGTGTAACAGTTAACTAGCAAGTGGCTAACAGTGGCTAGTTAGCTAGCTGATCTTCATTTGATCGGGGCTTGTTTACAGGAGGTATATTTATATGATTATAATACTTTCTGTGTGTGTTGTTTGTTTTTTAACACTGGTTGACAGCGGTGAATTAACCATCTAGCTTGTCTGACAGATACAACTCAAGTACCGTCAGTTTGTTTGTTTGTTTGTTTCAGCAGAAGCGAAGGGAGGAGGGTGCTAACTTATAGTGTCTGAAACTACCACCACCTCTGAATTTAATCTGAAATTTAAAGTTTTAAAGATGTCCTTTCCAAACACTGGTGCATATAGTTTTGATAGAGCAATGATAGGAGTTAAGTTCATTGTTTACGAATAGCTGAATTCACTCAGCATCGACTGATTGTGAGTCATCGTGTTGACAATGGTCAAACTTGTTGTCAAAAACAGGCTTTTCTTCCTGTTGCAGGGAATTATTCTGATGTCATAGTGCATGCAACCCTGAGTAAACACTCCTGGCATGTATTTAGACATGTGAAAATCCTCTGGTTGGAACAATAATGTGTGGGAGATGTTTTGTTTTTTTGTGTAAAAAAGTAGAACTACCACGTTAAAATCCTTCAAATGACATCTACTCCTTCTCCGTCATTAAAAAAAATATTATTCATGTCAAAAGTGAAACTGTTGGACACATGATGTCTCCTACTTCACTAAAAAAAATTCCCTTCTCCGTGTATGTGCACTGGAGGATAAGAGTCACCACATCACACTTTTGGAAGTTGCATACTGGGCCGGGATTTTCTCCAAACTAGTTGTGATGCCACTTAAAACCAGATTTCCAATGAGCACAGAGAACCTTACCACTTTCAGCAGATGAATGTGAAAACAGCCTTCTAGTGTCAAACTCTGGACATCATCATTCTGCACAGTAAAGCTCAAACATCCAACTGTAGGAACAAGAAGGAAAAACACATCTTTGAGTGGAGGGGGACTAACGTTGCCCTGCCAACTCTTGTCTGTGTTGTTGCAGGGGGAAGTTTCCTGTCTCATCGCAGGAATGCCGGGTGGAGAGTACGGGGAGCTCGGGGGCAGCCTCCCTGCCATCGCCTCCCTCAATGCCTCCTACTCTACATCGCTGTCCCTGCCTTCCCCATACCTGTTTGTACCACCTGCAGAGCGCAAGGCCATCTCTGACGTCCGCCGCACCTTCTGTCTCTTTGTGACGTTCGACCTCCTCTTCATCTCCCTCCTGTGGATTATTGAGCTGAACGTGAGTAACACAGAATATTTGAAGTTTTAGAGACTTTGTTTATGTTTTGTTCTCTTTTTTTCCCACAATTATGTGTGTGTGTGTTGTGAAGCGAGCAGTCAGCAGTGGTTAGACTCTGTGCTCTGTTCTCTTGTAGATCTCCAGCACAATCTGGGACAGTTTAGGAAACGAGGTCATCCATTACAACTTCAGATCTTCCTTCTTTGACATCTTTGTAAGTGGGTCAATCCAAGTCAGTGTACATTTCACTTGGTTTCAGTGTTGAATAAAAGCGTTTAAATTGATCTGTATTAGTATATAATCCTGATCATATTTGGAAAGCTTTGACCCTGTTGTGTTTATAAGAGATGAGTTGTGTATATAGGAGATCAGGCTTATGTAGTCTGATTTATGCTGTCTGAATGGGCCGTCAAGGTTAGTCACATGCTTGCATTTATTTACACAAGAGGAGAAAATGTCAGCAAAGTCTGCACTGTGATCACGTTAAATGCCTGAGGTCATTTTCATCATCTGTTTCTTCCTCCTTGTCACAGCTCCTTGCTTTGTTCCGTTTCCTGTGTCTACAAGTGGGTTACGCTGCTTTTCGGCTCAAGCACTGGTGGGTTATTGCGGTAAGTGAGCTCAGTCACAGTAAAACACACACACACCGATGAAATCATGTAAAATCGTATACTTACAGATCTGCACAGGGGATTATAGGATATAACATAAATCAAAATCTTCCTTCCTCCACAGGTTACCACTCTAGTGACGAGTGTCTTCCTCGTGGTGAAGGTCATCGTATCTGATGTGAGTGTCCCCGCCTGTCACTTCTACACTTTCACAGTTGTATGTGATGCACGCATATCACTTGAAACCACATCAACTTTTTCACTTCTGCATTGAAGCTGTCTGTCTGCATCCGTATGGCTAAATTACTGTAAATCTGAGACAGATGAAACAGTTAGTCAGAGTATAAGTGATCTTACTGCTTTCTTTATTGTTATTTTGTTCAGTAAAGTCTATGTTATTAAAATGGAGCACTTTTAAACAGAGTCTACAGCTCTGTTTTTAAATACTGTAGCAGATTGAGACACTCATCCCGTGTCCAAAACCAGCGCCACACCTCTCTGATACCAGTGTGATGGAATGAGGTTTCATTTGGGGTGGTCACATGATTTTTGGTGTGGTGAAGCAAGGCATTGAAACATCTTGTCACGATGCCTTGAAAGGTCGATACAGTGTTGAGTAGTCTGCTTCTAGCGTAACATCACCACATTTAACTTTTTATACTCAACAATGGGGAAGTAAAGCATAAAGACATAAAATGCAACCACTTCTATTAAGGAAGTTGTAAAAATCCTTCTAGTCCTTTTTTAATACCCCTCAGCCTCAGGATGACACGGCTTCTTTCTCTACACAGCTCCTGTCCCAGAATGCCTTTGGTTACGTGTTACCCATCACCTCGTTTGTGGTGGCCTGGCTGGAGACCTGGTTCCTCGACTTCAAGGTGCTCACACAGGAGGCCGATGATGAGAGAGGTGAGAGAAAGACGCCAGACAAGTTTGAACACGACTTAACAAAAATTTGTTTCTCCTGTTTTTAACTTTTTTTTTTGTTTGTTGCTCCTTTGACACTCAGCCTACCTAGCAGCGGTGAACGCAGCCTGCGAGCGGGCCCCCATGATCTACCCCCGCGCTGTTTCAGACGGACAGTTCTACTCTCCACCTGAATCGGTTGCAGGTGACGTCTGATGAAGATTTAGTTTTGGTCTCCAGTTTATTTCTCTGTTGATCAGCCTTAAGTAGTGTGTGTGTGTGTGTGTGTGTGTGTGTGTGTCTTCCCTAGTGGGTTAATTTTCAGTCTCTTTGTAGGGTCTTTCCTGTATGTTTCTATGTGTTTCATGCTGTGCTCATTTTGGCCTTGAACTTGTGTCTGCAGGCTCTGAAGAAGATCTGGATGAGGAGGGTCTCGGGCGTCGTGCTGTCACTGCCCAGGTACCTGCATCACTCTGAAGAGTCTTTATACTCAGTGCTGCTAGTTGCTCTTCACCTGATGATCCTTCTGATGGTTTCTTACTTTCTCTTTCTTTCTTTTCTGTTCTTCCTCTCGCTCCAGGAGAAGGAGTATGTCAGACAGGGTCATGAGGCCATGTCTGTGGTAGAGCAGATCTTAGCCCAGGAGGACAACTGGAAATTTGAAAAAAACAATGTGAGTGTATGATTTTTATTTTCCACGTCTCCTCTCCCCGTCTAATTAGGATGCTGGGTCAAGGACATTTCAGCAGACGTGACTGAAGATCTCCGCAGTAGTCCACTTTAAGGGTTGGGTTATGCTTGTAAAATACTGGTTTGAACATGTTGTAGAAACTTGGCAAAAGTGTTTATCGCTGTTTATAAATGGCCACAGTCAAGGGCGGGATGAAAGCCAGCCTGCATAGAAAGGGGTGAGATGCAATAAACGTTTAAATACAGGGATAACGTGCACAGACACACTGCTATATCTTCCATTTCCAAATAGTGTAAGCCACCAAAAGGTTTGGGTTTGATACCACTTAAATGAATCAGAATCCAGTATTGATCATATGTATTTAATTTGAATTCCTTTATAGATTCAGTGTAGCAGGAGGTTATTTGGGAAGCATAAAAAAGTGCAGTCAGTTAAATGTTTTGTTAATTGTTCTCTGCTGGTAGGAAAAGCAGAGAGGAGCTACTATAAAACATTCACTCTGATCTTAACGAAGTCAGATATTTGAACAACTT
The DNA here is from genome assembly GCA_038419695.1 of Scomberomorus guttatus. Taxonomy (NCBI): domain Eukaryota; kingdom Metazoa; phylum Chordata; class Actinopteri; order Scombriformes; family Scombridae; genus Scomberomorus; species Scomberomorus guttatus. The sequence goes on from CM076459.1 coordinate 4,536,027, forward strand.
GGAACTTGATCCAAAGTGAAACTACCTGTTGAAACTCAACTCCTGTCATAGAGCATTGTTCACTGTGGGAATGGTTTCAGTTGATTTGTAGATCAACTCATCTTTTTCTGTATCTGAAATTGACATGAATGAAATATTAAAAAAAAAAATCTGCATCTCACCACCAAAGAAATCATTCAGTATTCTGGTTAATTGTCTTTGATGTTAGCTTCTTTAGTTGTGCTGAAACAAAAGAGATGAAATGAAAAGTGTCACGATGGTAACAATATTTGGTTTCATGTCAGGACATGGGCGACTCCGTCTACACTTTGGAGATTCCCTTCCATGGAAAGACTTTCATACTCAAGGTACAGCAGCAGTAACAACCCAAAAGAATCACATTTACACCAATAATACGGTATTTATTTTATAATGTTCAGACATGTCATGTAGTAACTGATGTTTGAGCCGTTTTAGCACAAATATTTCTTCATTGATATTACATGTATAGGACAGATTTGACCCCTGCATTCGATTATTGCAGCTCTGTAATCCTGCAGTAAAGAGCAGGCCAGGCTGTATATCAGTGCAGCATTCACAGTCCTTTTTAACACTAACACATAACTGAAATCAATCCACTTTGTAGCCGACGGGCATGTATGTATTTGAACAACCTCTATTTTGGGCACAGTGGTAAAATAATTGAGACTAATGGGGTGTTAAATTAAATCAGATATTACAGAGACTTCCTGGTGTTGTCACACATGATTCAGTGGAACTGAAGTCATGTTGCAAAAGAGTTCTTTAAGCATGAATAATTCCCCCGGTGGAAGAATACAGAGGAAGCCTGCTATTTACAGGACGCTCTATAACTGAAGGCTTGTTGAGGCGCTCTGCTCTCCAAGGGCGCTACAGCTGGAATTTATGGAATTATTACTGTAAATCATAAAGAAGGCCGAGTCACAGCCAACACAGACTGGTTCGTGTGTTGATAAGTTATTGATTAGCTTGACTTTAGACATGTAGAAACTTGTTTCTTCTTTGTCTACAACAGTAGGCAGACCAATTATGAAGAGACCTAATAATCAGGGTTTGAGTTTAAAGCATTTATTGTAGGGGTTTGTTGCTGATTTGTCTGCACCATTAAGAGTCATTACAATAAGACACAGCGAAGATCCCGATTCAGCAAGTGAATCACAGTATTGCACAAGGGAGGAATGTTACCATTTGCGTCTACATTAATGCCTCAAGATCATCTGTACAAACAGCTGTCCAGAAGTCCACATTGGGACTTGGAACAGTGGACTTCTTGTTAAAGATGTGGAAGAAAATATAGCGTGACAGGGTTTTCTGACAGGACAATGATGAACATACATGAGAACTGCTTTTTTAACTTTTTTTTTAATTCCATAGTTCTGACCTTTGCCTCAGGAGGTCATGTGAACAACAACAACACAAATGTGGTTAGATTTATTTAGTTCTGGCAGAGACAGTTAGAATCTAGGTGTGATGTATATGTGTACGTTTTACAGCCTCACCATAAACCTGATATAACACCAATATGTCTAAACGTGACACACAGCCGTTTGTTTTCGGTGTGTTCAGGCCTTTATGCAGTGTCCTGCTGAACTCGTGTATCAAGAAGTGATTTTGCAACCGGAGAAGATGGTCCAGTGGAACAAAACTGTTTCTGCCTGCCAGGTGACAACTTTGATTCTTTTATTTACTCGTCTTTCTGTCCTTTTGAACATTTGTTCCTTGTTTAGGTTGTGTGTAGCCTAACGGTGCTTCCTGCCTCTCTCCTCAGATCCTCCAGAGGGTTGACGACAACACTCTAGTATCGTACGATGTCTCTGCCGGGGCAGCAGGAGGAGTTGTGTCTGCCAGGTACAACAGGACAGCATACAGCAGACCTGTGTTTTCAGTGTTCTATATGTGGCTTTTTCTTATCTGTTATCTGTGTTTCCCATCTTCTGCCTTTTTACAAAAAAATGAACCACAGCTCTGAAATAAAGTAAATTGATGAGTGATTGATTTTTCTTCCTTCAGGGACTTTGTTAATGTTCGGCGGGTGGAACGCAAACGAGACTGCTACCTGTCTGCTGGCATGGCAACCGACCACAATGCCAAACCTCCGAGCGGTCGCTACGTCAGGTCAGACTGTGCCTCCAGCCGGGCTCCTTGTCACTGATCCAGCAAATTAGACCATCATATTGATTTAATAAAAGTGCAGCTGTGTCAGTTTCATCTCTCTAACATCTCTGTCTTGTCCTCTGCCTTTTATTGGCCCGCCTCAGGGGAGAGAACGGTCCAGGCGGATTTGTGGTCCTTAAATCCAGCAGTAACCCGTCCGTCTGCACCTTCATCTGGGTCCTCAACACAGACTTGAAGGTGAGAACGTGCACGGTGCAGTTAATGTACTGTTACTGTAACATTTTCTGTTATTTGAAGCAACCTGGGATGGCATTTACTTTAAGATTAGTAAACTGATGATTTGAATATAGAAAGGGGTTGTTGCAGCAGAAAAATAGAACCATAAGAAAAAGCAAATAGGTGTTTTTAATAACACAACTGATTATTTTAAAATCTATTAATAGAAACGTATAAATAACAAGTATGAAGACATGAATTACAGAACACAGCGAGCTAAAGAAAAATAAAAAAATTAATCCAGTATAGAATTAGCGAAAAATGAAAAATCAATTAAAAATGCATAAAAGTAGATTTTTAAAAAAAAATCAAAAATGCAAATATGAGTGAATTATTAACACTCAGTTTCTGTGTTTGGTCTCGTCAGGGCCGACTTCCCCGCTACCTCATCCACCAGAGTCTGGCCGCCACCATGTTTGAATTCATGTCCCATTTACGCCAACGTATCGTTGACCTGCGGCCCTCTCTCCGCTCCCACCACCACACTTAAACCAGGAGAGATGTCTAACTGTGCCACAGCGGGTTGGGAGGCGTCACTTCAGTTTGTTTGGTTTTTTTTTTTGTTTTTGTTTTTTTGTGAACCCCAAAACGGGCGTAGCGGCACCTTTGTGATGCACCTAAGCTGAAGGGACGTGCTACTGTAACAGAAAAGACTGCTTTTCTAAACATAGGAGATGTGAGACATTTCACATTTCAGTCACTGGAGAAAAGGAGTCATTCGGTTATCAGAAAGACGACGCTCCTCCTCATTCTTAAACTTCAACAATGTTGTTTTAAGCGTGACAGCATATACATATTTTCACGTGGACCCGTAAATGTTTTGCTGTGTCTCACCATGCAATGAGAACTGCGTTTCCTGAAGCCATCTTGAACTCAGGGTGGACTTTACTGAAACAAGAAGACCTGGATGTAAGTGATTCTCACTGTGTGAACATCTGTGTCGCTTGTTACGAAAGAACTGATGCGACAGCATGACTGAAGTCTTGTTCTACCAAGCAGCTGTCTCTCTGAGCCTTATCTTACTACACACATTATTAGCCATTGATTTGCTGCTTTTTGTTTTTTGTTTGTTGTTTTGTTTTGCATGTTTTTTTCACTGCAACGGCTTTAATATGGTTCTATGGTGCACCTGCCCCAAAACAAATCCACACTTCACAGCAATGCCTGTAACAAACACTTAATTTGGACGGGTGAAATCTGTTTCCGCACTTTTCATCTACACTGTGATAGATCGGGGAAAGAAGTCACTCTGATGTCTAATCGCCACAAGAGGGACACACCACTGATCCACTAAGAGAAAGCCTCTTGATTTGACTTCCATCACCTGTCCCAAGGTGCAAAAATCTGCTAACAGGCTGCAACTAATGATTATTTTAAACTACTTCCTCAATAAATCAATTGGTCCATAAAGCATCAGAAAGAGAAGAGAGAAATGCCCATCACAATTTCCTAGAGCCCAAGGGGATGTCAACAAACATCTTGTTTTGTCTGACCAACAGCTCAAAAACCAAAGATATTCAACTTACTATAATGTTCAGACAAGGAAAAGGCAGCAAATTCCCACATCGGAGAAGCTGTAATCCTCAAATGTTTGACGTTTTTGCATGAAAAATGACAATAATTTCGATGAACTAATAGATTAATCAACTAATCATTGCAGCTCTAGTTTTTAATACTGCATCTGTGTTGCACACACTCTGGGATCGGACAGGAGGTCAAAAAATGGAGTCAGAAGGTTGTTAGTTTGTGTTGCAGATCATTTATCAAGCATGATGAAGAAAAAAATGAAGATGATAATAATGTTCATAAATTAGGATGCTATATACTTACTAAAGCTATCTTTTGTGCCAATAACCTCAAGTGGCCTTGTGGTAAAATAGCTGATCTCATTATTTGTCATCAGAAGTTATTACTGTACTGATATGATTTTCATTGACTTTAGTACTGCCCCCCCCCCCACACCCCTCCCTCAAGCCCTGACACGTGGCACTGAATGAGGTTTTTCTATCATTTCTTACATTTTTGAGCAGTATATTGTTTTTAATCATTTAGAAATTTCACTTCCAGCTTAAGTTTTACTCTGTGTTATGACGTACGTAAAAAAATCATTATTTGTCATTACACAAGTAAAACTGACTAAAGGCTGAGGTCTGGTCTTTGGTTCCAGTTACTATGGAATTGAACCTGATGGAACAAATTGTTCTTCCTCGTGCTTTTCAGTCTCAAGAAGGACACAACTTCATTCCATTGTTCACACTTTGAAGGAGCATATTTATGGGAGTAACTGTGACGTGGTAAATGACCACATCCATTTAGCTGGATTGCTACTTACTGTACAGAGAGAATATCAAATGAAAGTAATTATATCAACAGATTTGGTGCCTTTATCACGGTAACATTACATGTCCGCCTTTTGTTTTGCTTTGCATTTATTTTAGGTAACACGCTGTTATATCAGTGCTTCACCCCTTCAACAAAGCTATATTGTATGAAGCCTGCCTGGAGTACTTCAGTTATTGTTTTCTTTATTGATCGTTTTTGAATGTACTGTATGTGTCATGACTATAGATCATTCATCAAACATGTTAATTTAAAGCCATCAGAGGAATACTGACCAACTGTTTTTATAGTCTTAACCAGTGTCTTATGTCTAATAAAATGAATTCATGACAGTTTTCCCGCTTCAAACCTCATTTAAAGTCCCCCCTCTACTAAAAAATGTGTTTTGATTATTGTCACTTCGAGTTTGTTCTCACGTTCATCTATTGAAGGGGGGAAAGTTTCTCTCTGCTCACCTTAAATCAGAGTTAAAGGAGACGTATTATGCACATTTCCACATTACTTATATTTATATTCTGGGGCTCTACTGGAATATCTTTGCATGATTTACAGCAAAAAAAACCTTCTTATTTATCTTATACTGGCCCTTTATGCAGCCCTTCAGTTCAGCCTCTGTCTGAAACAGGCAGTTTTAGCTCCTGTCTCTTTAAGGCCCCCCCCTCCTGCTGAGCCCGCTCTGCTCTGATTGGTCAACTCCCAGAAGCTGCCCCTCAGCAGACTTCCAGCAGCTCGGGCAGCAACGTAAACAAACAGGAGTAGTAGGATTTCTCTTCTTTTTCTTGTTGTTTACTGAAAATGGAAACTCTGATCTGAAAAATGCACAACGCGAGCAACTCGTGGAACAACCTCAGCAACAAAGGCTACGGAACAGGCAGCTATTTGTGGACATGTACAATCAATCTAATGTCATCCAGGGCATCTTTTGATGTTTTTACATCTATTTTCTTCAAGTTTTGTTTAGCATAGACATCCGACATAACTATAAAAATAACAGAAAATCACAAAAAGCATGATATGTCCCCTTTAAGGTGTTTACCTACGAGCAAAATTTGTGACATTTGTGTCCAGTACTTAAACTTTGGAAAATGTCATTTTAAGAATTTTTAATGAGACAATTTAACTTTGTATGTGTAAAAACCATATCATAATCAATTTATTATTCAAGGGAGTATTTTTACATGTCTTAATACGTCTGGTAATGATCTTTAACTTATTAATATAAGCATCTCACTGTGATTCTATGTTTATTAACATCAGTCTGGAAATCTACACAATGATACAGATTTTTTTGTTTTTACTTTTCAACTGCATCACAGCCGGTGATACTGAATGACTTATTTAACACGTGTTTCTACCCCATTATTTTCCATCATTGGATCCCGGGGGCGTTTATGTTATGAACTGTAATACCCTGTGACTTGAGCCTATGTCACATGCGTGATAGCCTCACCGTTGCTAAGAAGGTCACAACTGGAGACTGAGCCCCCCCTCCAATTCATGGTCATTATTATTCCACAACATCTTTTGCCAAAATTCTGCTGTTTCTTTGATAGCCTCTGAAAATGAGATAATCCACAGGCATCAAGACATCTGGATTCTTAAGCAATCTACACAAATATTCTTATCTAACCACCTTTTAAACAGATTCATGGTTAAGCAATCACATTAACCACATACAATGAAATTAAATATTCCTAAAATCAATAAAACCATGGTAGACTGGATACAGAGTGTGTAATTAGACCTACAGTTGAAGAGGAGATGTTCTGTCCTCGGGGCAAAACACAATGCTAAGGACAAGAGATGGAGCAGCTCACATGATTGTGCTGTGACTGTCTTCTGAGGATATGGGTGTGTGAATGTGTGTGTTTTTGAATCGATGAGAGAGCGAGCGTTTCACTGCTCTCATTGTCCTCCATGTGAAGCTGATGAGAAGCAACAGTCCTTGGGCTGCCATCTGCCTGAGCTTCTCTACCCAGTCAGGCTCTGGCCAATGACCTGGAGGACAGACCTCTACTGGATGTGGAGCTGTGCTGGGATCCTGGAAAATGGGAAGCTGAAAATTAGGTAGAGTTTGGGGATCAGTGACTTTTAGTTTTGTAACTTTTTTGAGCTGTTGTTCTTGATGATCTGAGCATTTTTTAGTGAGTGTGAAACCAGATTTATTAGATTCATACTAGTGGACCCATATACGTTTTGTGCCTTTTCTTACTTTGCCGAATATTTTTTCGAAATAGGTTGTGAATTAGGTCCCCTTTCTCAGAATCCGCTAAGGAATCAGCATCTACAGCGACAACAAGGATTGGGGAGCTAAAGCAAAGCAGCTGAGTTCGCATCAGGCCAGACTCACCGCTGGAAAACCCTTGCTTGAGGAGCTGAGGAAGTTGTTCTTCCTTCTGGATTATCTGATATTGTGAACTCTGCTAGCCTTTGACTCTGTTCTTAATAGATGGGTTCAGCTTTTAAGAAGTTCTGCATGCAGTTCTGCTGCTGCTGCTGCGCTGGTGACCAAGATGATGAGGATGAAAAGCAGCCTTTAGTACCGTAAGACCAGAAACAGTTCTTCACCACATACATCTTGAGTATTTTTAATCTTCTTGTAATACACCTAGAGAAGAATACGATCCAAAGAACATTTCTCTCATTTTGTCTCAAGTGCTTTCTCATGTGTATCACATTCGATGAGTTCTATAAGTCTAATAATTGTATGAATGTGTGATAACTGTGCCTCCGGGTGCTTGTGTGTGTTGGCCAACCACGCAGTCAGGACCCGTTGGAGTATTTCAATCGTGAAGTCCAGAAGCGTCGCGATGAGGAGACCAACCTGTGGAGTGAGCCAGGAGACCCCAGCCACTCGGAGAGAGATGACGACCGAGTGCTTTACTCTCTGCTGCAGGCCAGGACGAAGACTCGCATGGGATCCACGGTATGTGAGGGAGGATTTTCTTGAGTGATCAGTAATTAAAACCAGCTATAGGTCATTTTATCCTGTTACAAGAGAGTAGACCAGGGGAAGCTCTCCTTTGAGAGAAATTACAACCATCTGAAAGAAAATAGTTAATGGCTTTGTTTTTTTCTTGTCTAGGGCTATCGCCGTCTGAGTGTTGACATTGAGGCCATGAGAGACACACGCCGAGAAGTTAGAGACAAATGGAAGACGATCCTGGAGAACCTAGGTGAGGCTGGACACGTGGGATGAGAGACACAGTGTCACTCAGGCACACAGACAAACCAGAAATACTGTCTTCTCTTCTAGGTTTCATGGCAGAGGCAGACTCGCTCCTGACAGTGTCTGCCGGTGCCTCACATGACCGCATGCGCAACGCCCCAGCAGCACGTGCCCTGCTTAAAACGCTCCACACTGAGACCTCCGTCTTCAACAGTAAAGACCCACCACCGGAGAGATATCTGTTTATCCTGGTGAGAGCAGGGGCTTGTTGCTTGTCAGAGGGAATTGCAGTGACATTTAACTTTTAACCGTTACAGAATTCCCAGGATGGTAGTCCTTGCTGTGACCTTGAGCTTAGGGTCGAAAAACACCCTTGGGTGGTGTAAGACATATTAAACCTTAGCCTAACCCAAAATGTGGGCGAGTCCTATCAGCTAAGTCTAACTGCAGGGTGTAGTGGCTAGTGTCCCATTTCAGGGGCCGCCTCCATTAACGTCAACATTTAACAGAGACCAAATATGTCAAATATGTAAATAGGTTGACAAGGTTGTCCTACTCCAAATACTAGCTCAAAATAAGTAATCTGTTTGCCTGAGTTTGGAGGTCACAACTGGGGAATCTTTTCCTTAACTATGAGGCATGAACTCATGATAAACTTATGATGAGTCCTCTGTAGACGTTTCATTTGGAGGAGACAGAGACCCCGTCTACTGAAGGCCACACCTTTGTGGTATAAAAGTATACCACAGTTCCCCTTTACAACTTGATAGGGCTTACTCTAAATTTAGGATGGATGTGTATTGACAGAAGGTTGGGTTTAGGGTACAATAAATCATTATGGACAAAACTTTTTAAAAAGCCAGGGCTCTTTCAGTGTGAGATCACAACTAAGAGAAGACATTGACACACTCCCTCCTTGTTGTTCAGTAGAAAACACTTCCACTTAAACACCCATATTCTAACAGTAATCACACTGACATGCACACTTTCACTGCTCACTTTCCCTCTCCCTCTGCACAGGATCGCCTCCTGTATCTAGATATAGCTGAAGATTTCTTGGCAAAGGCAAAGCGCTTCTATCCTCCAAAGGAGGATTCTGATGAGGAGACGCCGGGCCTCGCCATAAACCTACCACTGCTGCTGGCCAGGGTAGAGGCCATGAACGGGGCAGGCGATGATGATGAGGAGGAGGACGACGAGAGCGGAAGGGATGACGGAAACATGAGTGACAGATCCTAAGATCCACTGGCTGCAATGATAATAGACACAAGGCAGGGGGCAGTAGTCATCAATCCTGGAGACCTGGATGACAGGATTACATAGCTCTTACCTTCAAGTGTCTGTTGGCTCCAACAGTTCTGCTGCTGCTTCTCGGAAGTTTTAAGCTGAACAGTTTCTCCCTTCGCCCCCCAACTGCACAGCTTGCATCTTATTGTGTTTACTCTGGTCAAAATCTAAAAGGGCTTAGCAGATTTCCAGGTGAATGTTACAGAGGTGTTGACTATCTGTATTCCTTTTTTTTTTCTGTCTACCACAAAGTTTTATCCAGTTCTTAGCCTGTTCATTGTTCAGCTTTTGTGAACCTTCAGGGTAGCGATGTTCTTTTGAGCAGAGCCTCTTTATATTTTGTCCTATGATTATCAGCACTCATTTCATTCAGTCACATGATCGGTAAAAACGCTAAATAAATAGCCTGCTAATATGATTTGTGTAATCAAAACTCTTGACTCATAACAGTCTGCATTTGGCTTGAAACATTTTGGAAAACCGCACATGGAAATACAACGTGATCTGTAATGTATATTGAACTGAAATGATTGCATGTGTGACTGAGGTGACTGTCAGGTAAAGTGTGCGAGGGTGTTCTGCTGAAAATATGAAGGATTTCCAAACTCGTGGCAGTTTGTGTATGTGTTCTGGTGTCCAGTTTATGATGAAATAAAGTTGCAGTCTGAAGCCCGTTATGTGTACGATGTCACATGTTGGTATGATGCCTTCCCCGGAGCTGTTTCATGTGAAGTAATCTGAGCGCCTCAAAAAGTACACAAAGGACAAAGAAGAAAAAGAGAATTTGCATGGCTATCGGCAGTCTGAAATTTAAATAGAATATGCTGTGTGAAAGTCAAGTGAGTATTGGTCAGTGATTTCGCGGATACTGTGGCACGGGAGCAAGCATTCCTTGAAGTGGAATACAAGGCTCTTCAGTTTCTGTTTCTCTGCCCTCACGTGGCCCGCCGGCTGTGCACCCATGGCTTACACTGTGATCCGCATGTGTACCACAAATCTTGGCCTGGCGTAGCCTGTCCGGCATCTGACCATCCCACTGAGACCAGACGGGGGTTCAAGATGGATGGCGATGATGGTGTTTTGGTGGTCAGCTGCTTCTTGTTGTTGTTGTTGTTATGTAAGAGAGACACTCTGGTGAGGGCACATGTCTGAACACGGTACCAGTCTACTGGCACACAGACACACAAATAACTCGTAACACTTGACTTTGTGGTGCTGATATTAAGCACTAGAGTCTAGCCGAAGATTGTGTGCAAGTGTCCACAGCAGGAATCAATATAGAAAGTTAACTTTCCCGCTGATTCTTCTTACTGCTAAGCAAGCACTCTCTGTCAGACTGACCTGTCTAGGAGGCTCCTGTCTGTCCTCCCAGATTCGCTCCTCTGTCACAGAAAAAAACAATCCGACTTACTCAAACTTGCACTCTCCCAATATTTTCCTTTATTTACCACCTTCTGACAGGCCTGGGCTTTATCCTGCAATTGCCCTTCTCTTCCCTCCCTCCCTTCCTCCCTCCCTCCCACTCCCTGTCTCTTTCCCGGTGACAGCTCATTTAAATGTCACTTCCCAGCAGCTGGGGCGGTGTTGTTACGCAACACAAAGTTCTTCCCGGCCAGGCCTTTGGAGGGACAAGGGGTGATCACTGTGACAGGGCTCACCTCATCACTGTTCACCTTTACAGACCCTCCACACCCCTGGCCTCATTAGCATAGCATGACTCACCCAAGACCAGCTAAGAGGTGAAAGCTATCTGATGTCCTCCTGCAGTTATAGCTTATGCCTATACAAACAATAACAAGAAATACCAATTAAACGCATCATTCTGCATCACTCCTGCTCAGTGTCAAGTTGATTTCTAAAAAGATATATGATATCAACGCTGGAGGATGTTGCATAGTGACTTACTAGGTTTCCGAAAAGGCATTTCACGGTTGCCATGGTGTCATAACATAACTGAATGCATGACCTCAGGGATGCCTAAGGTGCTCTTGCTCACTTTTCTCTCTCCGACACCGAGCAATATTTTACACGTGTAATGTCACCCTGCTGAGAAGCTGCCGAGAGGAAATGGAAATATTGCTGTACAGTACTTGACAGGCAGACGGAAAATAACATTTAACTGCTGCGTTACGTATACTGGACAGTCAGTGGAAAGGAATGGCCGCCATTTAGGCTAAAAGTGAAGATATGCAGTGATTTAATGTAAACATTTGACACAGATACAGCACAGTGATACTATTGTCATTATAACATGCAAAAATAATAAAAAAAAAACACATTTAATGACTGATGAATGATGATTGATCTGCTGTCTTATCATTGGGACCATCGTGCTTTTCATGCTGTGTGTGTGATATCTGATATATGATATCTGATGATATCAGGACTTGATGTGGTTGAATGAGTCAGAGACAGGGACCGGTAGTAACATCATACCACCAGACAACTGTCCGAGGTGTGTGTGTGTGTGTGTGTGTGTGTGTAACCTGAGTTGATTATGGCTTGCGTGGCACTCTGTCACCGAGGTAATGAATCACTGGGGATGGAGCTCTCTCTCTGCTACTGTGAGGCGGTACACTGTAATGGCATCTAATGAGGGGGTTTGATGTTGTCACAAGGCACAGCTGTTGTATAAACTCCTTCTGAACTGTATTATGTATAAAAAGTCAGTGGGATGTGACTCCATAAAGTTCTCCAGCTTTTCACCTTTTATCTCCAAGTGACAGATGAGTTATATATTTAACCTTCATGCCCGGAAATATCCTTTGTGTGTATGAAAAAACAGCTGCGTCACTCGTTATCTTTCCACATTAGTGAGTTGTCACTTCTTGCTACTTCATGTACATCAAGACCAAATCCTTATTAAGATTCCTCCCTGAAGACCAAACCTGTTGTGTGTGTCTGTCTACATGTTTACATAATCTCCGTACAGAGTGTCTTCATGATACTTTCCCATCTAAGACACCGAGATCACAGCTGAAGTGGAGCGTGTTGGGCTGAGTGATTACAGAGGTGATTGGGCACACAATTTGAAAATCAGGGGATTTTCAGCCCAATTACCCTTAACCCCTCCTCAGAGTGACTTCCAGCTCTTGGGGAATGAGACACGGCGTACTTGGTGTCGGATGTCAGTGTACACTGATTGTAGAGTGACAACATGGATCAGAAATAGCAACAGAACAACTATAAAAGTGGCGGATGGACCCGAGTGCAGACACAGACAGCACAAAGAGAGAGAGAGAGAGTAGCCTTGAGTTACAGCCAGCTGAAGCATCACTGTTTCCTTGGGCAAAAATCCGCATTGCCGACCAAACCAGAAGACCGACATACAAGACCCATTGGAGGCAATACGTTTGAGACAGATAGATCTTCCCACAGCAGAGATGATGCCAATCTGTACCGTCCTGGAGAAGCGTAACGGTGTGGTGGTGGGAGCTCAGCTGGCCTGCAGTATACAGGAGGAGAACAAGGCTCAGCGGGAGAGCTACAGCGCTGACTGGCACAGTGTCAGTCTCAAGACTCAACCTCAGGACAGGTGAGAGCTTACACACCAACCGGATGACACCCTGCAGGTCCCTTTAATGTGGCATGAGTCACCACTGAATGAGAAGAAAAAAAGTTTCTACTTCTGATCTGAAATTAATAGTAAATATGAATAACACTGTGGCATTAATTTAAAATATTCCTTAACATCAGAGGATATTGACTGAGATCTACAATTCTTGTTAGAACTATTCTGACATTACAAGGCGATTGCAGTGTAATTAAGTAGGTAAATCACAGTTTCTAACTTCAACTTTCCTCTAATGCCCGCAGGCAGACAATGAACATGAATGACGACTCTCGCAGGGAAACTCTGTCTCGGCAGTGGAGGGCCCGTTCTCTGATACAGAACTGCCCCTCCGGTGTCTTCAGAGTGGGCACTGTGGAAAGAGGGGTGAGGGAGCACCAGCTGCTGCCAAAGAGAAACACCCTCCCCTTGCCCATCTTCACCCCCGCAGAGCTGGGTGTCAGGCTCGGCCGCGGAGCCCCGCACACCATGGAGGACCTGCAGCCTTTCCCCACCCCGGACGGAGCCTGTCCCAGCAAGAAGACAGTGGACGAGATCACGAGAGACCTGCCCCCAGTCAAGCCGACCCTCATGGAGTTCGCCAAAGCACCCAGAGCTCTGGGTCGCTCCATGTCCCAGGAGGCCCAGAGAGGGTGAAAAACGAAAGGACAAAGAGAGAAAGAGGGGATGTTAGGGAGAAGGATGACAGATGGGAAAGGATAGTCGTGTCAGGAAAGAGCTTGACAAGATGTATATGCATTTATCCCTAGTGACATTCATCATAAACCCTACCCACTGTAGATCTTTAGCACTATCTGCAGCGAGCACAGCACCATTTAAATGTCATGCTTTGTAATTGTTGGTGTTTGGTGGTGGTAGAATTGGTTATGTGAAGGCATTGTGAGAGGCAGGGTATGTGTTCTCAGCTGTGCCATGGGCTTATCTCTGCCTGTGCTGGCCGGCTGGCCTCACCAAATCTGCTGATCTCTCAGTGGAATGACTGCGACCCAACTACTGCATGCACTGGTGCATCATAACCATATTGCATGCAAGTAGTTCCTTTGCCTTTCTTTTGTAAATTAAAGTGTTCTTGAGGTTATCAGATTTATGGATTATGTTAACAGGTGGTGCAGGCATGCAACGATGCAGAAAGTGACAGGTGGAGAATGACACGCAAAAAGGAAGAGGCAGGTAGGAAACAGTAAAGAGGGATGGACAGAGGGAGGCAGAGTCAGAGGCAAAGAGGAGGGGGTGAGGGGTCCGGGAAAATGCTTTGGTCAGCCTCCAACCTTCCACAAGCCCTTGACAGCCTCTGATCTCTGTGAAGAGTACAGAATGCTCCGGCGTGATCACACACTGCAGCTGTATATATGTGTGTCTGTGTCCCTGTGTGTGTGTGTGCCGGCTGACACGTCTAATCAAGAGGACTTAGGAAATCTAATAACCTGTTCTTTACTGTGTATTAACTGATCTGCCGCGTTAGATGAGTGGCAGCTCATATATTTGATAGAGGAACAGATACTGAATTAGCGGTGGTAATGAACTCGAAATGTGTGCAATGATGCTGAAATGTTTTTTTCCTAGATATTTATTATTTTTACTAATAAAAGCTGAGTCACTCTCCGCTCCTCGCTCACTGTGTTTTCTCCCGACAATGCAACACATACATATTCTTATATTTCATGGTGCGGCGCGGTAAGGCTTTAGTTCATCAAATGATGGTAACATATTATGACCATTACCTCGTTGACAAGGATTCTGACCCACGGAAACAGCTGAGCCAAGCTGCAAGGACATTATAACTCTTATAAAACTGTACCAAATAATCACTGCATAACGCTGTGTAAGATTGGATTAAACTATATTGATTCCTGTGGACAGAGGAAAATGGGATACAACAAAGAGAAAACAAACAGCAAACAGAGGTTATAACCTAAACAGTGCTATGGTATATATGATATCATGCAATAAAAATATGAGTAGAACATACCGATGAAATCAGTGAAAGGAACATATCAATATGGAAAATAATTTATTTTAGGAGACACATTGATAAGGAAAAGCTGCCAGATAGGCTGAGATAAATAGCTGGGTATCTGTCCCCTATAATTTGGATATACACGTACTGCAACAGTGTCCTCCACCCCCCGAACAATCCCCACTTCACCACTTTACATCCCCTCATTTATCTTTCATGTTCCACCTCCTGTGTTTGTGCTCGTTCTCAACACAGTACGCACTGTTCCCCTGTTATTGTGCGGAGCTGTAATGGATGCACTGCTTCCTCTCCTTTTATTCATTTACTCTCTAAATCCACAATTTACTTAATTTAACTCATTAATTCTTACTTCCACCACCAGCCAACATTCTCTAATGAAATCTTATTCCTCCTCTGAATATATTTATGTCTTTTAACCCCTTCTGACTTACTGTTCCTTTCTCATCACTCTCACTTGTCTCCCTGTGATAGGCGGCATGTGGTGGTTTGATATTAATAGCTGGGTAAACATTGGCATTGCCCTGGAGACAGTGGAGAGACAGCCGTATTGGCACGTTCCTCCCATTTGAGCTCTTAATCCTAGTGTTTTATCAGAGATTTGGGCGTACTGCCTTCACTCCCTATCTTTAAAATTACCCTCCCACACTACCACTGAAATGCCACGCTCCCCACCCTGCACTGCCACGCTACAATCCAGTTCTCAAACTCCAAATGAACCCCCAAAAGCCCTGAAACTATTTTCAGTGGGTGCCAAGGAATGTGGGGAATTGAGATGGCGTGTGTTGTCACAGGCAAATCTAGGAAATTGACATTGAAATTCATTCCTATATGCCTCAGCTGTCACAGCTGCATGGTGCTCGCTCTATTATGCTGTTTGGAAGACTCAAGCTGCAAGCAAGTTAATGTAAACCTTAAGAATTGGGTCACAGTGTACTGTACATTAACTAAACACTTGTCCCTCATACCTGGAGTACCTGGCCAGTGTGGAAAAAACACTAAAATATAACTCACCTGTTCCACTTACTTGAACAAATCTTAAATATTTGTACATTTCAACACTTGTAAGTTTTTACGCACCGTTTTGATGCATTATTTGTCGTCACCTGTAGGGGTTGATAGGTGCGTCTCCTCTTATCCTTTAAGTACTCAACACAGTGTATTTAAAGACAAGGTCACACAGTGTTACACAGCAGTAGATCCTCTGTGGTGTCACACTCCTGCTATGTTGCCCACAGAGGTACAGTATGTTATGGCCCAAATCAACACTTTAGCATGCTGTGAATGCTTGTCAATAGAGGAATACATCTTGTTTGTTGCCTACATTCATTGTGCATCCCACTTAACATCTGTTGCTGCTCCCAACTGGATAACTTGGGTAATGCAGTGTGAAAAAGCAAAAGTGCGATGTAGATTGACAAAAAGACATTTATTGTAATACGTAACAAACATCAAACACTGTCAAATAATAATGAATAATGATAATGATTGTCTTTTGAAGAAACATATTTGATCCAATAATCAGTCTCTTTCTTCTCTGCGTCTGCTATCACCCCTCAGCAGCTGTTATGCTCTACACAAAAACAAAAGATAAAACGTTTTTTACAGATCTGAAGCATCTAATGAACTCGTCTCTTTAGTCATTCACAATCAACAACACCGTAATCACTAACAGCGTCCCCAATCAGTGCCCTTCTAATCACAATTATACTGCGAAGCTTGCTGTTGTCACCTTTCCTCTGTCACCCCATTTCAAAAGCCACTATGACATCACGGTAGCAGGCCATGTTAATTGGCTGTTGGCTGGGTGTTACTGTGTGGTGGTTTTCACCTGCTGCAGGGGCGACGTCGGCTCCCGCAGACCCGGCGGTGGCGCTTGGTGGGGGAGGAGGAGGGACGGCAGGCCTGATCACACACGTCACACAAAAACATCATGCGTCAGCATGTTTTTATCTTCCTGATATGAATGAACAAAATCCAGTGACAAAAAGTGCTTTGATATGGGCCTAAATGTACATCTACTTTTCTGTTACTGTTGACAATCACTGAGAAGCTGAGTACAGCTTCTTCAAGCCCATTAGATGTGAAGGATCCTCTCTGTGCTCCCCTAAACTTCCTTAATTGTCTCATGAAAATAGGTTAACAATACTGGCATCGGATGTGTTGTCATGACAGTATTATGAATGTATTCTGTACCTTACATGAGCTGCAATCTCAACTTTAATAATGGCAAACTATTCAGCAAATTCCTGGGGCGTCTGGAGCGATTGCTGATTACTTTTAACATACAATTTCATCAAATTATTAAATTAGTGGATGCTTGGGTGATGTAAAATGTATATAGAAATGTCCTAAAATAGATTTGAGCAAGTTTCTCTTAATCTTTACATTCGATTATTAGCTTCATTTTAAAGTATGATCCTGCCACACCTGCAGCCGTTATCCTTATCAAAGCACGAGTAAGTTATGCTAGCTATGCTAGGAATGTTATTCATGGGAGAATACACTGCCTGACACAGTAGGGCTTCTGCACAGAAAATGTCCCTTCCCTTTTAATCAGCATCTCATAGATTTGCTCTGTCTGTCTAAATTAGATTCTGGCGCTTGCTATAAAAACTTTTCAGTCTGCCAGCAGGTGATGATTTGATACAAACTGCCTCCTAAAGGAAAATAAATCTGATTACTTTTCAGGATGATTCTTTCTCTTTCAGAATGAGAGATCTGACTTTTGACTTCATCTGACAGTTAATTCTCTGCAACAGCAGTAATGAGGTGTCGTGAAATTTAATGGACATGCAGGAGCTGTGATCACCTGTCTCTGAGTGGCGGAGCAGAGGTGGGTTTGTTGGGGTCCTGGTAGACCTGTGTGGCCTGAGGCAGCAGCCACGCAGGGTAGGAAAAGTACGGGGCAGGCTGGTAATAGTGGTGGTGTATCTCTGGGTCAGCCTCATTCTCTTGAATTATAACCAAATCTCTGGGCGCCTGACAAAGTGAAGGCGAAAACAACCCAGCTTCATTTGTAAGGGCAAGACCAAGATCATTAGAGTTTTCACTGTTTGAGTTTTAGTTTAGTTACCCTGTGTTCACTGTAAGAAGTGAAAAGAAAAAGAGTTCATTGTTTACTTTATTGTAACTGACTATATCCTAAAATCAAAAAATATGGTAAAAGTTAAGCGAGATTAACATTATTTTTCCCGATAGGTAGACTTTTTTCACTAATGTGGAACAATTAGATTAAATTATTAGTCCTGAACTCCACAATTTTCCATTTACATTCAACAAATGTGAATGCGAAAAAACTTTACAGTTTTCTTTTTACTGTAAAAAAAACTGTTTCTTTTTTTACATCAACAGTGAGCTGAAAGGAAACTTTAGGATTTCGGATGCTTTAATAAAATAAGAAAAATCAGAGTGAAGAATTAGATTCTGGTGTGAAGGTAAAAAGAATAAAATTCACTTTTTTCTACATTATATCAAGATGAAAGGTGATCAGAGTTCAGACTCAGTTTCGCGATGATCAGATTCATTTTCTGTATCATTTTTCATTCCAGTTCAAAAACCCATTTTAATTAAATTTGAATCGAATAGTAAACTTAACTGAGGCTGACTCACCTCAGGGCCCGGCGGAGGGCCAGAATATCCCAATGATCTGAGAGCCGACATGGACATGTTGCTCATGATGACCTGGTGCATCTGGACATTCTGGATCAGCATCAGCTCCACAAGGCCTGCATATTGAGAAACATTACACACACACACACCCTTATTCATCCACTATCTGAGGACTCACTGATTGTCTTATCTATTTTATCAGCCTGCTGTTCTGTCCTGTTCTCCTCCCTCAGGGTGACCAAGCGATTAACCCACTTTGTGTCAAACCGAGGTAGTGAATGTGAGGTGCCAAGCTCAATTTTCTTACCTGCTTGTCACTCAATATTTGTTCGGCAATGACTCACCTCGCTAAATTATTTAAATCCTTGCCAGCAATATAAATAAGCTTTCTGACTAAGGTTTCCGGCAGAACATTTAGGAAGGTCTATTCAACTTGTTATAATTCCACCATCACTGAAATCTCATTTGTGGCTGTCCATACAGTTAGTTTTAAGCAATATCTGTCACCCTGATGAATAATTAAAAACTCTCTGAGCAATAGGAATGATGTCATCTGTTATTTGTTAACACAGTGATGAAACATTCAGCAAACTAGACAAACTTTGTGATAATTCTCCACCTTGAAGGAGTCAATTTCATGAATAATATAGCAATCGACTAATGTGAGTCTGCAAACTATCCGTGCAGCAGAGAACATGTGAATCACCGAAACATGTGAAGGCTGATTACAACCTGGCACTTATGGACAACTGTGGTCAGTCAGATGGATTTCTCAAATATAACACCCAGTTATTTTCTCCTGTCTTTCGCCAGCTTCACCAAAATATAACTGATTGTGCCCTTGATATTCAGCTCATGTTCACAATGACAGATCCATATTAATAACCTCAAATTTTAACTCAACAAATGAAAGCAAATGAGATAAACAAATTCACACACCTGTCAGCGTGGCAGCTAATGTGCTGGTAATACTGGCAACAAAAATAATGCTAAAGGCACAATTATATTGGCTATCAGGCTAAATCAGGCGAGGCTGCAGCAGAGAAGAGTGACCCTGCAGATCTGAACGCAATATACAAAACTGTCTGCTCAAGCAGCACCGTCATGTACCTGGATTTTTTTTTAACCATCCACTTTTTCCACACACTGAGTGGACAAGATTTAGCTTTGAGGTATATGCAGTCCTTGTGTTGTGACATTTTTTAAATATTTAACAAATTTTCAAGCATTTCCTGAAACCACGTTTACTACTTGCTTGCCACAACTGAAAGCTGCCGGAAAAACCGTTTCTGAATTGAATGCTACACAGCTCACAGGCTCACAGAACAGTTTTTATTGAATGTTGAAAACAGAGCTGGCTAAAACCTGCTGCAGCACTTGGACATGAATTCATAACACTCAAACTCATGCACACACATTTCATGCAATTGTCCAAGCTGAAGAGTAGACCATAAATAATATATCTGAGTGCTTCCAATAAGCTGGTAATGTGACAGACAGTCAGGAACGGCTGTGAATGTGAAATCCTGAGCTTCAGTCTGTGCGTGGTGACAGTCTGCCATACCTTCCTTGACGTGACCACCAGGTCTAATGGAAGGTGCGGAGCCGGGAGGCATCATGGGCGCTGGGAGCTGCTGCAGGATAGTGGCGGGTTGCTGAGGAGCCTGGGGAGGAGAGATGGGACCATAATGAGGCTATCTGCCTGGAGGCACAGTGGGCTGAGAATGAACTGCAGTATCCACCTATACGGGAGGTGAAGCTCCACTCCACAGGAGAAGGAAAAATCAGAGGATTATCTTCCCATACCTAAACAATATTAAAAACATCACTCCTTCTGATACTAGAAATGATTGTATTATGACGTAAGACTCAGGATCAGTGATGGGTTTTGTGTTTGAGCTACACAAAGAGCAATCTGGTAGTTGTTACGAAGATAAAGAGCTTTAGCTGACACTCTAATAACCTGCCAAAGAAGAGGCTGAATTAACACTTACTGGAAGTATCTGACAGGCCTGTGGATCATACGGCTGGAAGTGTGGATAAATATCTTCTGTCCACGCCATATGTGAGCGCTTCAGCTGATATTATTTACAAGATACTCAGTATGTGATTCTAACCTGTTTGCTGAAGTGCAGAGGCACACAGTAACAGGTTGCCAGGAAGCCAAAACACAAGCAACAGTCTGCACACACATATGCGCACACACACACACACCCACACAACACATACACACAGATACTGTACACGCACACTCACCCTCTGTCTGTGATCACTACATTGACCTACAGTATGCATACAGGCTGGTGTAATTAGTAAACTGACTTTGAAAACCAACCGCAGAGCAGCTGGTAACTCAAAGAACTAAAACTATAATACATTGCCCATAAAAAGTATCCACCCACGTTTAGACTTTTTCATGTTTCACTGTTTCACAACAGTGAATCACATTGGATGTAATAAGTTTTTTATGGTAGCGAGCAAATAAAAAACTTAAATGTCAAAGTAAAAAAAAAAAACTACAATTTCATTTAAATGAAAGACTGCAGTAGGTACACCTTCTGGATATTAATAGCTTGAAGAGTTAGTATAGTTTGATGAGACTTTATTTACTCAAATGTATGACTTTAATAAAATAGCAATCTTTAACAAGTACCAATAATTACTGTGCTAATGAGATGTTTATCCATTAAGATGTAAGATCTATCACACCGCTTTCTTTTAACATGCCGGAAAAAAAAGGAAAAAATGCATCTTATATTTAAAAGAGAGATGTAGTATTGTGTAATACTTTTGATGAAGGATGATACATGTCTATGTTTCATATAACAGTTTGTTTTTATGTTAAATTAAATTAACAATCCCCCAAATTTAGGCAAATTTTTTTTTTTGGTGTGTCCCAATTCATTACTAGTACTATAAAGTACATTTCAACTATTTAAATGACCTTAACAGTGGGCTGTTCTGGCAGTGAGTGTAAAAATGTGAAAGGCACATGAAATAATATAGAGAAATGTGTTCTTTTTCAATCAGAAAAGTGTGCCATCAATGACAGAGACGGTGCTTACATTTGGCCATGTGGCTGAGGAACATGATCAAATATTGATAAGCTGCCCAAAGGCTACAATATTACAAGAGGTGATAACATGGACCTCATCCTTATTCAACACAGAGAGACAAAACAGGGAGAAAAATCTTGAACATATAAAGTACGTAACAATTTATTTCACCTCCCTCCCATTTTACATTTATAAGCAGCATAATGAACAATTCATAAATAGTTTAGAACACACTATAATGTCATTTTAAGCAGACATATGGAAGTATTTAAGTCCATTAGTGTATTTGTTAACAACTATAACTCCTTACATGAAGCATCCACAACTGGTGTATAAACAGTTCATGTGAATATGCGATGAGAACCACCAATTGTCGGATAAATGTGAGATGATTCAACTTTGGAACAGACTGTTGGAACATGCCTGAACAGCAGTTCACTAGAAAGATTTTTAATGGGGACATTTTGCATGGAAACCCCTGGACTAATGAGGTGAAATTGATTCTCTTATTATTTCCCAAAACAGATTACAGCGTAATATTTATGATGCCCAACACAAACTGTTACAGTGTGGGGCCTTATGTGAAGCAGAATTCATCCAAAAGTCAAAGATCTCTGTGTGCACAGTTATGTTCAGGCACAGTACATTACCATGAGCTATAGAAACAGGCAGGTTTACTGGTCTCCTTGAAGAGAAAAGACTCTGTTTGCTTATTATAAGAGGGCTACATTATTTAACTTGAGCTGTGTTTCAGGAAGGGAACCTCCTGTACGTCCACTAACTAACTAACTAACTACTTAACTAATTGTAACGATGTATAATCATGTAATATTACACAATATAAAATAATAATTGCTAGAACATTACTTATTTAGATATTCAAATAGACAATTTAAACCCAAATGTGTTATATTGTATTATAAACCATTAATGCTCACAAATGTGTTTCTCTGAAAAGTAACTTTCATACCTCCAGATCTTTTCTGTATTCATCTCTGAAACTTTGTTCTGATTCTAGAAACTGAGTTTAATACAGTTGTCTTGTCTTAAATCCACCCAGGCTCCCCACAGGTGATTTGTTTTGTATTAATATTTAAAATTAAGATTTAAACTGTGATGTGGCCACAGGTGTGTGTGCATTTATGGAGATCTCAGAATGCCACACAGCCAACAATGCATGTATAATAGACAGTTACAGCGAGAGAGCTTCACTATGGCAGACGACACTAATTAGGGCACAGTTTACATTCACTGTACCAATCTGCCTTCCAACTCTCCCTCCCTCCTCAACCCTCCCCGCTCCCTGTCAGTGGAAGGGGCTTCTACACCCCCATTGCATCTCCAGCTCTGTAATTAAAACGCTGTAATCTGGGTGGATCGTCTCTATTTTTAAAAGCCCCCTGTCATCGTGTGGGCAAAGTGACACAAAGGGAAGCACCAAGCGGGGGAAAGAAGAGGAGGATGAGGAGAAGGAGGAAGGGGGGAGATAGGAAAAAACCGCAGCAGCAGGTGGACCAACTCAGCGAGAGATGAGGAAACTAATAAACTATATTTAATTGGCAGACTGGCCCAAAGATAATTCTCATCCTGTTATCCAGTGCAGCCTACGCACCTCACATCAAGTGCTTTGGAATAACAGATTGTTTTTTTTATAGCAATAAAAAAGAAATGAGAGAAAAGTGCTGCGCATGTAGCACCAAAGAAATGTAATCCACATTTCTATTGAAGTAATATTTGAATACAATTATCACTGGACAACTTTAACAATGGAAAGTAAGGTTGGACAATACTTAAATATCATTAATCATCTTTCACTGGAATCATCGTGTTTCATTTTGCAAAATTCAGACTCCTAAATGAAAGATTCCTGCGTATTATTTTATACACATTTGAAGTTTTTTCTCATGTAATTATAAAAGTGAAACAAAGTTTGTTGCATGTAACACCAGTTTGATTATTTTATATGTGAGTATGGGAAAAATATAGATTAATCTTATTAATAGTACTGCTGATTTCATCTGTATTGCCTAACCCTATAAAGTGCAATTAGGTCACACAAGGTCGTGATATAAACTCACTCTCAGTATCTGTAGGATATTATTAGAATATTATGGGAAGCATACATGCATATATGCATATGCATAGATGATTTATGTCAAATATGAATGAGAGCCTGGAGCTTTCTGACACTCAGCTATCTATAAGGAGTGGGCTGCTGAGGTATGATTAAATTATTTGCACTTCTCAGTAATATTTAATGACACTCATGCACACACACACACACACACACACACACAAACACACACACACACACACATACAAATGGTCATCAGTGTTGGTTAAAGGGTTAGCTCATTGCATTAGGGATCATTTATTCATACCCCAGGGTGGTGAGGGAAGGCCATGCATGGAGACACCCAGCGGTTCTCTCTGCATCAAAGCTAACAGCGTTAACCACATTAGCTGGATGTTCTGCTGAACGCTTTAAAAGCAAATAGCATGGCATCACTGTTGCCTAGAACTTATTGCATTTCTTCAAATGTTATCCTATCAGTACGCTGGTGTTCTCTGGAGTCGTCGCTGCCGTTCCTTGCCGGTGATGGTGACAGTATGATGGCAGATTTGAAGTTAAAGCTCTTATCATTAGTCCAATCATTTTCACCCCAGCCCCCCCCTCACACACACACACACACACACACACACACACACTCCTCTTTTACCCCTCACCCCCTGTGGCATGAGCTCAAGAACATGGCCATTACCTTTCCCCGTTCCTATGGCAACACCACCCTGCAGCCCTTATGTGGTGGTAGCAGTGTGTGTGGGTGTGTGTTCATAATCACGTGTGGGTGTGTGTGCATGTGCATGGCACGCTGAGGTTTGTTTAGATAATGTCAGCAACGATCAATTTTTTAAAGATTTATTGATTTATTTATCCATTTATTGTCGTCCTCTTCCTCTCGCTGTCTGTCACTGATAAACTAGCGATGCTCACAGCCCGAAATACCCTCAAGAAAGATACAACAATAGATATTGAAGTTTTTAAATGAGTGCCCGCATGTAGCAGTCCAGTATTTGTGGGATTGTCTGGCTGTGTTGTAATTATTTCTGATTGATCTCTGCGGCAGGTGATTACTAAATCTCTGATTAGGGCGATTAGACAGTCAGAAAGTCTCTATGCTTTCTCATCAGGGGCCATCCGATGTCACCCCCGTCCCCTTTATGAAAGCAGAAGTTTGGAGCCTCCTCACTTGCAATGTGCTGTAATTGTGAACGAAAAGGAGGACGAGATGAAAAGAGACGATATCTTGGAGACGACGAGAGCACAAGAGTGACATGACAGAGTCGAAATAGAGTGAAGGACACGGCAGAGAGGGTGAATGTTATTTTCTCTTTGGTGGTCCACTGTCTGGCGTGGAGGGATGACGTAGAAAGAGAGCCAGAGAAGCAATGAGAGATAAGGCTTTGAATATATCTCTTCTTTTTCTCTTTTCCCTAAGGAGCAGGGCTGACTGACAGACACTCCCCACTGCCAGCACCGCCACCTCCTCCCCCGGCACTGGGCAAGCTTTGTATAGTGCCTACCACCAACTCGAGCCAATTAACACGTCTCTATGAACACTCTGAGTTTATTAATACATAATAAACTAGCTAGCCACAGACACCAATTATCTTACATTTAAATGTGAGTGGTTGGAGGAGGTGTGTCATAGGTGATGGGAAGGGTTTGTAATGATGCTGCACAGCGGTTCACCGGTTTATGGTCAATACAAGTGATTTTCAGTGAAAATCAATGGGATGAGATACCCACCATCCCTTTGAGGATGCAGTCATTAGGGAAAAGCATATTAATGCCTCCGCCTCAGACAGAATGAGCTCCCATTTTGTTGGAGGTTTGCTTTTTGTTTATTGTGGGCTTGATTAGTCCCATGCTGATGGTTTCCATTAAAGGCAGCCAAGCTGGTGTCATTGTGTCTCAGCTCCCTCTTTCCAGTGCTCCTCTCTGAATACTGACTTAATCAGACACAACCTGTGCCAAGCACCCTTCTTCTGTTTTGATCTGACATCCCTAGTGCCTGAGCTGTCTCCTCGCTCCGACTGGATCTGTGCATGTATCCAGATGCAGGATTGACCCGGACGTGATCCCTGGCTAAATACAGAAACGGAGATGAAAGATGGTTTAGTGCGACGTATGACTCGCCATCCCTCATGAGAATTAGATTTAACCTTACTGCCGAAGGCCTGCACAGACAATGAGCCTTAGCGGTATTATGCTCCATCTAAAACTTTCCGTCAGTGGGAGGCTCATTAGATAATTTAATTTAGAATAGTTTATGATTTCCTCAATGAGGGGTTGGGCACAGGGGAAAGAGCATGTCATTCTCAATAACCGTGAGCCACAGACGGATGTGCCTGTTCTGCCTCTTTTCCTCTCCATGCATAAAAGCTGCAGTGCAGAATCAGCTTGTGGGGCCACCTGTGCTGCTAAAGATCACACTACCACTGGCTTTCTCTCTGTTTGTTTCATTTTATTGCAGACATCTGTTCCTTCTGAATATGATTAAGCTCTTTACACAAAAAAGCACATGTGAGAGCTAAAACCTGTGAATACTAAGTAATCATTTGCATATTGTTTGTAATGACTCAAAAATGAGTCCCACCTTTTAAAAGTGTAAAACCACTACCTCCTTGAGATTATGGCTGCTATTAATGCAGTGCCTTTTAAAGTACACTAATAAAATAAGTGTCCACAGCCATTAAAAAATGAATAAGAAGCAGGATAATTAATTTAAGTGTAAAGCTTTTGTTGTTCCCTATTTTCACCAGCTTTAATGTACCAGAGCTTTCCACTTTTGACATCACACATTAGGGTATTTACATCATAGTCACCTTCTTGTCGTTTTTTTATTTACTCCTAATTGCATCCATTATTAACATTATCATGTGTTTGTAAGAATGTAGCAGCACTGCTGGTTCACAGTGTTGGAGAGCGAGAGAGAAATTCTTGAAAGTGCAGACAGATAAAAAGCATCAGGAGAGGAAGAGACAGACCTGCTGGCGTGAGGACACACTGACACACTGACAAGGCAAAGTTCAGGACCGGGCAGGTAAAAAAGCACAGTGACACATCGCATCACCCAAACACTGAAGAACGCCTTTGGGTTATAGCTGACAGCACTGTATTATTATGAAAGCAACAACAGCCACATTGGCAAATGATGCTCATATTCACGCTGAGAATATGTGCAGCATAGAAACACATTTGCGGGTGTGAAATGATGTAGGTGTACCATTTTGTGGATGGTTCGAAATGCGTTAATTGAGTTAAGTGTTTGTGTGCATGTGTATATGTGTGCATAATCGCCAACTTTTCAACTTCATGGTGTTGTGGGTAATGGAGAGAATGAGGCAATTTTGTTGTTTGTTGTTCATTTGCCTGCACATAATAGATTTATTTAAAATTTCATGACTTTGAATGCAAGGACTGTTGGTTCCCTGCTGATTGGATGCGGCACAATTTGCCCGGGGAGAAGTGGAGGAAAAGTGTGTGTATGTGTTTTGTCTGTATGTGTGTGTGTGTGTCTTTTGTGTGCATAGATGCCTGTGTGTTTACAGCGCATTTAGTGTTTTCCGAAATTCCACCAGTTTCAGCGGGCCCCAGCCAGTGGGGGCTAATAGAATTGCTTTAAGAAAATAATGCATTTTAGAGAACATTGTGTTTTTAGTGGCAGCGTAAGTGAGACAACTTTAACAGGCTGTTTTCAAGTGAAATGAAAGCAAAATAGATGCTAAAATCTGAGTGTAGATGCCATGTGGGGGCATCAGTGACACCTTTTGAAATGATTACCAATAGCACTTTCTATTGTGTGCGTGCACCAAAGGGAGAGAGAGAAAAGTGAATGTTTACATCCCCTCACCTGTGTGAGATATGAGATACTGCTTCCATTTCTCGACTTCATTGCATGCATTGTTATTGCTTCCTCCTTTGAATACAACACATCCCATTAGAAACAGATTGAATGGGGCTGAGAAAGGCCACTTCATCCTTGTGGGACCTGCGTCGGCATAGAAAACATCTTTTGTGTATCTTGCCCTCTAATCAAAAATACTGAGGGAATTAAAAACGGCTTTGACGCCAACGCTGACAAAATCTGTGTCGTGTCAAACTCTTCCAGTGAAAAAGCGAGGCACATCAAGAGACCTTCGCAACGATATATGAGGTATTTTCACTCAAAGCCGAGCTATCTCTGTTACAGTTAAGTGTTGAGTGCCACCGCTGGTTTAATCACCATTATTTCTGTCATGATTTCATGGCTGGCGCGCTGTTCATTATTTTCTGCGAGGGTCTCTGCTGTAAAAGGTCAGCGGTGACCCTTCTTGACAAGCAAATGTAGAGCAGCTCTATGGAGCGCGCTTGCAACACATCAAACTGGCCCAACTGCAACATGTTGATTGGGGTGAAGGGTTAACATGTTAACGTGTTGTTCCTGCACTGCCACTGCAACATTAGCCTATTAATATCCTCTTCAAGCACGGATTATAATTAACTACAACTCAACCTTTGCTGGTCCAGTCTTATTCATCATAACAATGGCTCCTTGTCAAGTAGTCCGACTTGTTGGCCCATAACAGCACACGTCGTCCTTCATCTCAAAAGAATACTCCACGATTATAGCAGATCACCCAGTTAGTGAGGAGAAAAGAAGCCCCATTAACAGTGCATGTGTCCATAACAGATTGCTGACACATGGATGGTGCTCCGTGTTCACTCTTTAGCATATGCTCAGTGGTCATGGCTGACTCCCAGCTCCTTCAAAGAGAGAAAATGAGAACTTTAAGTGGATCCTGGGCGAAATGGTGACTAATTTTAATTGACATACAGCCAAATCAAAGGAGGGAGTTTTGTATGAGAAAGTGACAAGAATTATATAAAAGAATCAGATAAAAATGATGTATTTTGAAATGCTCTATGCATTCCCATACATGAAACAGCTCGTAAAGAAACAGGCATTTTAGCTAAATTGTGGTCATTGTATTCCATTTTTTAAGCTTACTCAGCAAACTTGTGTTTTTCCAAATCCTGCAGTTTCCTGAATGCAATCCTATGCTGAGATTCTGCATTAGCAACGTATGTTCAATTGCAACATTCAGTGCCAATGCTAATAATAGTTGTGCGATGTTTGTTTGGTGTAGTCTGAAATAAGGGAGTGACAGTTTGGTGCATTTTCACATCAACGTTTTGATTCAGCTGCCCGGGTTTCTGTCACATATTTAATTCATACAAAACAGCTGCATCTGAACTGAATTTGTGAGTTGGCTGTTTCACATGCAGACCACATATTGCATATCCGTCTGGTGGACATTACTCTCAGTTGACACAGATGTGGTCACTGGTAGCGTTTGCTGTGAGCAGCTAACATTTGTCATGTGTCGAAAAAATGTGTCAGTGTTAAGAGTTGGTATCTCTGTAAATCACCTTATAACAACCTGAAGAGCTGCATCAATCTTATCCAAGCTATTTAGCATTTTTCTGGACATTTTGGCACAGAAAAGATGACCTCCCCATTCTTAATCCAGCCAAAGCGGCTCAGTTGTCAGAGATTTGGCCACCAATCCTGGAACAAGGCTAACTTCAGGCAGGGGTGCTTGAAGAAATTTTGGGGAAGTTCTTCATCTATAAACTCTGGCATGTTCCAGGGTGTCTGTCCCTCCGAATCATTCAGGCCCCCCTAAATGCACCCCTGCCTTCAGTGTCTAAATTCATTCTCTGGGGATTGTGCTGTGGCAGTGCCTGATTCACTGTACGACACTTTTTTTCAAACCAACTTTCAGTGTTGCAAGTTAAGAACTGAATGGTTAACTATCCCTCATCTAAAAATAGCACGCATGCTTCCTTGTTTCTACCAAGCATTCATTGGTACATGGAAACAATACCAGAACAATTTTGTTTATTTGCTCCCTGAGGATTATATCTGAGTCTTTAGAGGAAAATGCGAGGCTCACAAAGAACTATTATAAATAGTTTTAATAGCAGTTCTCTGCAGGGGATAATTTAGTCTGCCCTCTTGACCTCCTCTTTATATGAAATCTGGTGAAATCATGTTTCACTACATTGTTTTCCTATAACGTTTCCTGCTTCAAGAGAAAATATGATATTGAGATTTTAATAATGAATCCATGTAAGTGTGAATAATCATTTTTGCTTTCATATTAATTTCTCTCTTCCCTGCTCAGAAAAAGTAAAAGTAATAATAAGAGCTTCACATATGGGATGTGGTGGTTACCATGTCGACATGTTTCAGTATTTTCATGACACGTGTTGCGTCTAAAATAGAGCAGTTCTCAGCTGTTAAAGTCTAATTAGGCTATCTAATGAGTTTTATTTATTCATGTTGGTTTTTTCTTGCAATGCTTTTGGTTGATTTCAGAAATTTCTGGTCAGCTGCACATCAGTGTCCTATGTGTGCATGGTGAATGGGCTCATGTGTGAATGCATGGGTGTGTTTGTAAGGATTCATCTACCCCAGCTCCCTTAACAAGTCCTGAAATAATAATGAGAACATTGGTTGCTTCTGAGTGGGGCATGAAGGAGAAGAAGGAGGTCGTGCAGATAGAAATAGTGAACAAATGGAAGAGAAATTGAACCAAAATGCTGAGATAGATACAATGGGAAGTTAATATCCGACACCCAGAATGAAACTTTCTGTGGGTCTTCTGTCTGAAATAGATTGATTTTTTTTTTTTCAAAAGAGGTTTCTAGAATGTGCATATGCTAAGAGCCAGGAAGGGTATTCATATCTTTAAGTATAATGACAGTGATATTTCACAGTTCATGGATGTCTGTATATGTCCTCTTTGTGTGAAATCTAAAGCCACTCTGCATTCAGATATAGATTCTGCTTGCTCGTTCACATTTATGCTCTCTTTTCACTCTATTATACACACTTTCTGATAGAACAAAAGTAGAAGAACACAAACTTCTGTGCAACTCAAGCCTTTGAGGTGCTGCAGGAGCAGCTGGGAGGTGAAGTGGTCAGGGTGAGTCTGAATGTTTTTTTTTGATTGCAGCTGGTCACTCTTCAGAGAGATCAGATTAAATGCTGTGAAGCCAATATGAGCTTGGCCTGTTGTCCTCAAGATGGATAACCCAGTCTGGCCTTTCATCGCCTCTCTATATAAAGCTGCAATAAATGCCACACTGCTTTTACTGAGTACTTAACTATTACTGTAAGTGTGATTGTGCCGTGATCTTACTGCTCCTGATTTGTTGCCTTCATTTTAAGATAGAGCTATGTAAAATGCCATTTTTCTGATGCAGTTCCTGTAACATTTATTTAAACAAGGATCCTAATAATTCTAAAAGTGCATTCATTTATTCGCTAAAGTAAAGATCTGATTAGATCTGAAGGAAGAGATGGATCAGACAACATTTTACAATCTAATTAAAGTTAAAAATTACAAAAGAAAAACATCCTTTGGAGATTGGCGTAGGTCTTAATACAGTGAGTAATAACTCAATTCTATGTTTAAAGAGTTAAACACAATATTGGAAGGAAATATATCCTTCCAAACATGATATTCTGATCCCTAATCTATCAAAAAAGATTTGGGATGATATGCATCATGTTAATTAACAGATGACAAGGTTTAATGTGGTCAGTTTAATGTTTTAATTCCATGCTGCAATTTAAACTTCTTTTGGTACAAAATAATTCATGCAGCATCAGTGATTTCAAAAGTGCAAAACGGGTCCATAAATCACTTTCACAGATCAATTAGCGAGCATGCCAAACAGGACCAGAATCACCCCATAAAGCTGTGACGGAGTTTGTTGAAAAACATGCAAGATTTCAGTAGAGTGTATTTACCCAATGAGACCAAGAAAAATACTTTGTATAGAGAATACCCACATATCCATCACGTCCACAGAGTTCACTAGCAGACGTGGAACTATAAGAATTCATAATCATGCTTTTTGACAGCTTTAAAAAACATTCATTAACAATAATTTTAAATTTACAAAAAAATAAATAAAATAAACAAAAGATGAGGTAACAGCTTGTAAACATTTTCGTCACTTTGTTCAATTTGGCAATATTAAATTCACTCAAAAGAATCAACAGATCGGCCCACGTGTAAACAATTGCCCGTCTTTTACGCACAAGCTTTACGCACAAACATTGGTCGCTGGACTACTTTCCTGTAGTCATTTTTGGGAAGGTTTTTGCATATCTTTCCTCACTAGGACACACAGAGAGCGTCTTTTATAGGTACATGCAGATGTAGATCTCGACCTGCGGTTGTAAACGCGCATTAGATCCCCACACCGGATCTCCGCTTCAGTTCTCCACAGTACCAGCTCTCCATGCTCTAGCTGAGCCCGATCATGACCGTCTCCACGTCTTTGGAGGGTCGCCGGTCCTTCACCAGGAAGTTAATCATGCTCTCCGACTTGATCATTAGGTTGCACCCGAGGAAAAATATACCGAACACAACGGTGAGCGACAACACACACAGCACCGCGATTTGCACCACACGCATGACGAAGAGTTTGCGCTCGTCCTGCAGCAGCACCAGCGAGCCGCCACCGTCGCCGGTCACCACGTTGTCGGTGCCATTGCCGGAGTACGTTGCCAGAGTCCCGGCTAGGGTCTGACTCCCGTTAAACAGTGCGCCCTGGGTCACGTCGAAGAAAGAGACGTTCATGTCTCCTTGCGGGTTATCAGCGATAAAACACGCGACTCCGCTTGACAGGCACACAGTCTCACCACAAAACCTGGACTCCAAGCAAAACTTTGCGTCATGTGACTGTTCAGGCAAAAATAAGAGGAAGAAGACGAGAAATAACACGCTTTAAAAGTCCAGCTCTACCGGCAAACATCGAGTTTTGTCACAGCTTCAGTGCGTAATGACCACATCCACATCAACTGTTTGCTGCAGTCAAACAGCGTCGCAGCAGGTGCAACCAAAAGTAAGTTTCTTCAACTTAGAGTCAACGTTTTTCTGACTTTAAGTGAGTGATCTTAGACACCGCGCAAGGTTAAAAATGCGGTGTAATAAGAGACAGTCCCTGTGCTCCTGGGCTCTCCTGCGAGCGCTTCTTTTGTGCCAAGTCTCTGGTGCGTTTTAAAGTGATGATGAGTTCCCCGTGGACCACATCACCACTCCTCACCAGGGGAGGTAGTCAGGTGGCCTCAGATAACGCGCTCCTCTTGTGATGTACAAAGAAAGAAAGAAAGAAAGAAAGAAAGAAAGAAAAAGAATGAATGAATCTTCATTTTAGCAAGTCTTAATGGTATTCAGTGTAGCAACTTATCCTTTTTGGCATTAGATGCACAGTTTGGTCTCCTTTTTTATATCTGGAGTAGAGTGTTAATAATATTTCTGGAAATAAGATCTTTCCTAAACAAAAGATCCTTCAACAATTTGTATTTCAGACAAGTGGTACTTCCTGTCAAAGTCCCTTACTTCAAAAATATTAGTTTTCAAGAATGAATGAGGCTAAACGACTCATAAACATGGAAATTTTTGAAGTGTGCTCTTGTGTAGCCCTCATTTCTGCACATCAATAATGCTCGACAGCCTCGCCAATATGGATTCAGACATACATTAACTTCAAAGGCTTCTCATGAAAGTGTTCGAAATCGTTTCAAACCTGAAAACATTCAGTTCAATTAGGATCAATGTGAGGAGCAGATTGTTATCTGCACTGAAAGAACAATAAAGAAAACTTTTAGATGTATTTATAGAGTTTAATGCTCATTGCTGAGGAAACTGTCACTGTGACTTAGGAGCCTTGAGAAAGAGACCAATATAGGCGCAGTGAGCTATAAGTTAGAAATGAGGACATGAATTAATAAACTATGATTGAACCATGGCAAATATTTATCAGAAATATTGGCTCCCCTGCTTTCACTGCGTCGCTGTTTTCTTTCCCAGGCAGCGGCTGAAATGAATCCCCCATGACCAGCAGACAGCTCTGTGTTTTTATTGGAATGTGATATTCAAATATCACTTTGTCTTTCAAGTGTTGTCTGTAATGTTTGCAGCTGTCCGGGACAAAAGTGTATAACTAAAGTAGAGGTGAAATCCCTGCAACCTCATCTGTAAAGAAATGTGAGCCTTGGGAAAGCGTGTGTCAGTGCACATATAACATTTGATAAATGAACAGAAATTAGAAATCTACAATCATTAACAATAGAAAATTCTTCCATCTCTATGAAGATAATGCTGTTGTCCCTCATCGCTTGCCTTCCTCCTCATGCATAATGTTTCATTTTATGAGGTCAATACTGTATTGACATGTGGAAAAAAATATGTTAATACTCTGTGTAATTATCATAATTATGATATATTTATCTTTGAATTATATTTTGCTTACAGGTTGTTATTTCTTAAGATATATTTGGTTTAACAGTCTAGATTAATCAGATGGTGCGACTTTAAAGAATAAGCAGTTCTCCCTCCTAAAGTCTGCAGGTAATTTGTCATAATTTAACTATCTACCCATAATTTAAAATCATTTCTGTGATTTTATTATTACACTACTTATTTCCACAAGGAAACCCGTTTGAAAATTCTGTATGTCACGTTTGCTTATGTTGGGGTCTATTGCACACAAGTCGCCCAATTTGTTGTGAAGCTTCTCCCCTTTTCTCATGACTATAAGTAGCTGTCTTCTAGACATCGACACAGATCGATACTTGCCCAGTAGGTTTGAAATTTACCCAAGAGGATGATTTGTGCTGAAGGAAAACGATCTAATGGATGTGATTTCCAGTTAGTCTCTGCTTTACAATCTCAAACGTTTTCAAATTTATGAATATATCTGTGCAGATTTTTAATGGAGCCATAACCGCTGCAAGAAGGGAGGGACTTTAAAATCCCTGCAAAGAGGTACTATAACCAAATTAGAAACTATTAAACCATTTTGACTGACTGGGCACCAGTTTAAGTTTATTATCTAATTACATTGCCAAAGTATTACAGCTGCTGTAACTTCCCCAAACTGCTAATAAAATGTAATTACGCAGTATATAAAAACACACTAATGCTCTTATCATAGCATTTTTTTTTAATCATAATACCTTACTTGTATAGATGTGAAATGAAACAGTTGCATTAATAACTTAACAGGTTAACAATAAAAAAAACTGCCTCAAACATTTTGAAACGACTCCCCAAGACTTATCTGCGGAGCCTATCAGATTAATCTGCTGTTTGTCTAAAAACAAAGGCCATGAAATTCAATTTGGGATGCTCCTGATGTCTGGGTAAGCAGCTTTCAGCCACCAACTGACAAGCATGTGTACAAACAATGATTAGCTCCATCCGCAGATACCTTTCATAAGCCTGGAGGTGGTTTACTCTCAGATCATTTATTACCGGCTGATAACAGAAACACAAGGAGTGTTTTTCGCGTACAATGAGATCAAATAATCTCATTAGTCTTTGGATTTGGTTGCTGCAAATTAATTTGCAGCATGTAAATCAATGCTGTGCAATTTGATTCTGTTCTATTATTCATCACGGTGTGATTATGGAAAGTAGCTTGTACTTACACTTCATCTCTCTGTCTACATGTAAATCCTCCAGTGCAGTTAAAACCTAACAATGTCTCTTTGAGGCTTTAAACTACAAAATTTCAAACAATCCACACATTAGAAGAAAGCGGTTGCAAAGTCACGGAAGAGGAAACTTCAATGAACATGAACTTATTATCAAAATCTTCTGAAAATTAGTAAATCTATTTGTCTTTTAAGAAGTTTCAATTTTCATAAAGTGAAGAACCTGTTGCTGATTTATAACTTCACACTCTTTGGAGCATCACAAAGCAGATTTTGAATCGTGAATGCTGCACGTGTCATTGATGCGCCGGTCACTGACGGAAATGTTCCTAACTAGTGGTTATTGTTGGTACAACTGTATATGAAGATATGAGGATGCATACAGACATGAATGTGAGTGTCTGACTTGTTCCTAAGCAACAGTAGACCTGTGAGCCCAGTGACAGATGGTTGGTGAAGTTATTTTGGTTTAGAGGAGAAGGAGAGGGAGGGGGCGATGAGGTGCCTGTACGGAGGAGAGAGGGGGGAACGTTTCCTCTTAATATGAGGGAATTGGCAGCCTAGCAACACAAACTAAGTGAAGACATCCCTAGCAACAAGAAGGTGGTATTTGACCCCACCCACCTCCCCTCTGCTCCTTACCCCTCCATCATCTTTTGTTCGCAGGTGCCGCCACAGGGCCTGACGTGACTCAGGGCTCCAAATGGACACACCCTTTCAAGCCCCCGCGGCCCGGGAGGGAACAGACTTTCCTCACAACTTCCCTCGTTTTCAATTAACAGATTCCGCCTAAGATACCCCCTTTATTAGCTGATCAAAGCCCACACACGGGCCTGCAAGGAAGCTGCTCTATCCCTGCGTGTGTCGGAGAACGAGTGTGTGTGTGCGATGAAACAGCAGGGAGAGTAAAATGCGCATTAAAAAAAAAGTGTGTTTTACACATTAAATATGGATAAACCCAGTATCAGGAGATGCAGATAAAGTGTTAGATGCCATGTTTTGATCTTGAGAGGTTTGCCAGCTTTCGGACTCTTAATCACACAGAGGTAAGTACATTCATTAATTACACACTGATATAGATTGCAGGGTTGCAGCGCCGCAGCAGAGTAGTGCCCCACATCAACTAAGCAACCATCAGTCATTGAAGTTATTTTAGGGAGATAATGACTTCACTGCTTTGATTTTGCAGAGATGTTAGACTCTCTGAGAATGTGTGTGATCCCGGTACGGTCCGTTTCAATGGTTCTGAAAATCTGTTTGTTTCAAAATAGAGATTACAGATTTCATGGATGTAGCCTAATTGAAGAAATTCCTGCTCTGTCTCTCCAGCGCAGACATTTCATGCACTCCACCATCCGCTACCCATTAAACTAATTTCCATTTAGACACATCTCTTCATCTCAGTGTGCCATGGTCTGCCTTGTCTCTTCTGTCCCTTTACTTGCCACGTTTTGTCTTCTTTGTTCCTTCCGCTTCTTTCTTCCCAGCTGTCTCTCTTATATTTAACAGCGGGCGACATCAGACTTCCCACAGTCCTGAAGTCTGGAGGCAACAGAAATGCCCTTTTGCACTCTTTCCATTTCTCCATCCCTCATGTGTCCTCGCTTTTATGTTTATTTATTCATTTATTTATTTATTTTGACTTTCTCCACATATAAGCTGTCGTCCCCAGAGAGGTGAACGTAAGCTGCAGAGAAGGAAGAGGAAGAGGAAGAGGGGCCCGATCAGATGGCGAAGCCTCACAACACAAATACACATTGTCCCACGTCACATTTCATGAGCCGCCCAACCCTTCACCTGAGAAAAACTCATATCCCCCCACTTGACCCTCCCTCCCGACGGTTAAACCCCGCGAAGCAGGAAAGGGTAAGCCGGTTGTGGTTAACCAAACACTGATTTTGTCTGAGAGCGATTGCGTTTCGATATTGGCTCTCTTGCTACGGCGTCCTGAGACTCACTGAAAAGCTTAAAGGGCTCCGGATAGATCTGTAACACAGGTCAAGACCCTTCCATCCCCCTCCCCTCCTCCTGCCCCCCCCCCTCCTCTTGTCTTGTTCAGTCTTAATTGGCTGCCATCTGACCCAGTCTCTGGCTTTTTACTCAGGACAACTGGTGCTATGCTCTTCCCAAAATGCCATTTATCTGTGGGGGTGGTCGCCACAGGAGGCTTCAGAGCCAATAGATCCAAATCAGTCAATACTGGAGAGGGGGTTTGATTGCCTACAGTGTATTAGGCCTACCTGCACCATCCACCCACACTGAGAACTTAATGCCAGCAGAACAGTTGACCGTTATAGCTTTTCTACTTATTTCTCTATTTCTGTCATTTCTTCTTGGCAATTCTTGGACACAGGTGGCAGTAACTTAGCAACCAGCCGGAGAATAAGAGCAGGGTACAGGGATAAAGATTCAATAAATGGACAAGTGCAGAGATAAGAAGCATTGTCTGCTTCTACAAGACCCACCACACACACACACACACACCACCACCACCTCCACCCACTTCCCAGAGTTCATTTCTGTCGGGCAATCTGAGCTTTTATCCCATTTTCTGCCTCATTTTCTGTTTATCTCTTTTTTTTTTCTTCTTGTTTTAGAAGCTGGCAAATTTCTGCATTCTCCATCATTCACTGGAATAGGAAGAGCTTTTCTGTCGCAGGACAGAAAAATGCATATCACACAGTTACAGCTTGCGGCAAGGTCAGCCCTTTTAGAGCCTGAAACGACTGACTGCTATCACCTATTCAATATGAGCTCTACCGTATAGCCTACAGTATATCTTAGTAGCTATGTATTCTTTTTTCCCACTAGGGGTCATTCTACCACAACTCCACAACTTAATGTTGGCTACTTAAAGTCATTTTGGTGATTCATTCATTTTGAGCCCGTAGTTTTAAATGGATATTCAAGGTTTTGTGGCAGGTTTTCCAGTTTGTCTCAGTCCAGTGGAAGGTAACATGCAAATTAGTTTATATTTAATACTTCATTTAGGATGTGAGCAATTTTATCCTGCTTCCTTTTGGTGACATAAGAGAAGCATATGGTAGCAATTTCAAATGAACAGTACATGCGAATGTATAAAAAGGCTGCTCATTTCCAGTATTCAGTATCACTTCAGTTCAAATTTTCATCAAACCACCTGCTGCAGACACAGTTCCATACAAACTCTAACCATGTTTTGAGTTTGCAATGAGTTAACACTCACAGTTGACACAATAATGTACATTAATATGTATTATTGAGTATTATCTATTATTATTTTTCTTCAGTGCAACTTACTGGAATGGAAATGAGTCTTTTTTGGACAGAAGAGGTGCAAATGCTTTGGTGGCCGTGCAGAAGTTAAAGAAAAAACTAATAAATGATGCATTAATGTTTTTATTTACTATGTATTTATTGTGACATTGGTGGTGTTCAAAAGTTTTAGTTTCCCTCAATTGCTAACTAATGCAAAAGTGTACTGTCAGGTTATTGTACAGTTTATAAATGAATTAATTAATATATTTGAGTTAATTATCTAAAAATATATTTACACTATTTACATATTTACATGTTTACATATTTACATCAGCATCTTTCTTCTGAATCTACCTCCGTGTGGTTTTCCTCACATTTACCTCAGTTTAAGTCCTTCAAGCGTCTCATCGGTTAGTTCAAACCATCCACATGTGAGTTAGAAACAAGGAAGTGTTGCTGAGAAGCTGAGGAAGTGTGGAGAACAGTATGTGCTGCTTCTGAAAGTTATCGGTGTCCATCCTGCTGTTTCTTCTCAGTAAGTGATCCAACCACCACATGTCCTCACGTTACATTATTACGGAAGAGAAACACGCTGCTCACAAGATTTAAAGGGGTTTGTTTAAAATGATCTTTTTTTTTTTTTTTTTGCCCAAGCTACACCCCATCTTTTTGCAGCCTCCGGGAGTGAGGGAGATAAACTTTTTAATTTTTTAAAAAATGTTTCTGAGTGAAAGTATAATTAAAGCAATACTGTGCAATTCAACAAATAGTCTCTGTCTCTTCAACTTATGCAAAAATAGTAGCTTTTTATTATTAATAATGGTTATTTGGATAGTTCCCTCCCAGAAAGCTTCCTCAGAAAGCCATAAATCTAGCTTTTTCCTTATTACGTGAAGTGGATGAAGAGTTGGATGAATGAGGCAAAGCTGTGACCCAACATGCTTTTAGTCAAGTCAAGAATGAGGAAAGGCGTTCAAGTTGCGAAGTGAACAAGCCCAGAGGGAACAGACGATTCATGTCAAGGCTCCGGCTCCGTTACACTGCAGCCATGGGAACCTTTTTACACCATTTAGTGATAATGTTCTTTGTGT
Source organism: Scomberomorus guttatus (assembly GCA_038419695.1). Lineage (NCBI taxonomy): Eukaryota > Metazoa > Chordata > Actinopteri > Scombriformes > Scombridae > Scomberomorus > Scomberomorus guttatus. The sequence goes on from CM076459.1 coordinate 4,575,342, forward strand.
CATCGGCATCAAACGTTTTCGGTAAGACGTTTCTTTCTTTTTCTTTTTTTTAGTATTATTTTTGCGGCTACTTTCAAAACTTTCACCTGCCTAGTCGACCAGGAGGGGTTTCCGCCCGACTTAAGGGGCATCTATTATTAATATTTACAGTAAAGATGCTGCTAATCACAGTTGTTCAATATAATTATGTTTAACTTAACACGGAGTAATTCACTGAGTTGAATTGAGCAACACTGTTGGTTGTAATTGTGCTGCTGCTGATCCATTGGAGCTTTCGCCAGCTTTCCTTATAAGGGAGTGAAAAATACTCGGGATGTGTTTCCTTAGTGGGAAGACCAGGGGTCCTCCACAGGCCCCCCCGGGGCTCCACAGACAAATCAAGAATCATTATCAGCAAATATCAGATAATGTATAAAAGCGAGCTTTTACTTCACTTTTCCCCAATTAACTCAGAAATAAAAGAAAACACTATGACAGAAGCCAATTCTAAATAAACTCCATTTATCAAAATCCATCAGCTGTGTGTATTCACTTCCGGGACCTTTGACTAACTTGGTAGCTGAAGTTAAATAAGAGTTAAATTAACTATTTAACTTTTTCTATATTTGGTCAGATTGCTGATTTTTACAATCAGAGATAAAGTGAACGTTGGTGAGCTCCTGTGATAAACTTTAGGCGGCCACACCCACAGAGCCAGATAACACACAGAAAAGACTATTTATTTATTTCTTGGCTTGTGTTGAATGGAAAGTTTGTTGCAATTTGCTAACATGGTCACATGAGCTCTCAGAAAATATAATGAGGATTTGAATCATTAAAGTTATGTGTAAACTGCTATTCAGCACGCATTTAAATGTTTGCACAGCACTCGTAGGACAGATTAAATCTGGTGCCTGAACAGGGCTGTGTGATACTTGAGTGACATGCACTCTCACACATTCATTTTTAGAGAAATTGTGGTCAAATGTGGCAGGCATGACAGAGTATAACAGGAAATAACACCTGCACACGCAATCTAACAGAAATGAAATGTCTCACATGGAAAGGAAATGTATTTTTTGTTACATTTGTGTTGATATAATTGTCACAGGTTCCAACATTTGCACATCACGAGGAGTCACTACTTGTCAACAGTGTTTGGCTGTTCACCCCAGCTGTGCTTGGTGCTCTCAGGAGGTAAAAACAACCAAAAAAAAAGACACACATTACATACATAGTGTCTATGCTCCCTTTTACTGCTCAGTGCAAGTTAGAACAGACACCTCATTTCCATTTCTCCTTGTTGTCATCCTTTGATATGTGTTCATGTTGACTCAACAACATGCTTACACACTGTAGCCTCTGCAAATAACATTAAAAATAATTGAGAATTATCACTGGCCTGCTATTAGCTGGTTAAATTGGTAGCATCTCATAAATGCAAACCTAAAATGTTTGAGTGCTTAACAGAATTGATGGGGTTGTTTCAGAAATTTGGGAAGGGAGGGCATAGTGCGTCCCGCTGTGACTTGAAGAAGAATCTGCTGGATGGGGGGTGCAGTGAGGAGGCTCTGGAATTTCCCTCCAGCACCTTGACTGTCCAGAAGGACACACCGCTCAGTGACAAGGCCTCGGGGACAGCTGACGACGTGACTCAGATAAAGCCTCAGAAACTCCATATGGTGCTAAGACCAGGTACACAACCAGCCATCACTTATAACAGCAGTTCTCAACCTCGGGGTCCGGGGACCCCCAGGGGTCATTGAGGGGTATCCAGGGTATAATACTTTAATTTCACTATTATTTCATCAACTATAAGTTAGAGAGAATGAATAAGAATGACTATTCTGCTGATAGGTTTCACACTCTTCACTGTTATGACAGTTATGGAATAACTAAACCTTATCAGATGGGGATCTCTGAGACTACATCTTATCAAATACGGGTCAGCAGCCTGATATGTATCAATTTCCGTGACACCAAAAAGATTAAGAACCACTGACTTATAAGACCAGACACTATTACACTAACAACCTTACAAGTCCAGACGCACACACCCTCCTGTGACAAATATACCACAGACCATTACTATTCAGCATGACTCACCCGAGCTGGTTGCACAACAGACTGATTTCTATATTGTTCAATATTTCTTCATTGCATTTGAAAGAGAGTAAAGGTTGAGGGAAAGCAGTTGATCTGCTAACATTCCTTATCTGTCCTCTTCCACTCCTCCACCTCTGCGGCCTGCTCTCCCTCTCTCAGGCGATTCCAAGCGCTTCACTGTGTCAGTGAAACAGGTGGAGGATTACCCAGTGGACCTCTACTATCTGATGGATCTTTCATTTTCAATGAAGGATGACTTGGCTCGCCTTCGTACCTTGGGCAACGAGCTGGCCGTGACCATGGGCCGGACCACAAGCAACCTGCGCATGGGATTTGGAGCCTTTGTGGATAAGACCACGTCCCCTTACATGTACATCTTTCCTCCAGAGGCAGTCGAAAACCCTTGCTATGGGTAGGTGGGGGAGGTTGTTGTCGGTGTTACGTCTGAGGAGGAGATTTTCTAATATTCGGAGAAAGTCTGTCCAGTTATGTTTAACAACGTAATTGATTTTTCACCTTCACTGATTTCCCATTCCCACTCCACCCATTCAATATATATAGGATTAGCGAGAAATGCCAGGCTCAATTTGGGTTCAAGCATGTGCTGTCACTGACGGAGAAGGTAGTCCGCTTCACTGAGGAGGTGGAGAAACAGCAGGTGTCTAGAAATAGAGATGCTCCAGAGGGTGGATTTGATGCTGTCATGCAGGCAGTGGTGTGCAAGGTATAAAAAATAAAAAAAACACACCCACAGATACACATGCTCACAACAGGCAAATGGGAATATGAATTGTATGTATATATACATGCATACATGTTAGTCTTTTCTTTAATTGACATATTTTACTTCTGTGTCCATCAACGTATAGGACAAGATCGGCTGGCGTCCAGATGCCTCGCACCTTCTAGTGTTCACCACTGATGCCAAAACTCACATCGCTCTGGATGGGCGTATAGCTGGCATTGTCCAGCCCAATGATGGACAGTGTCACCTTGATGATAACAACATTTACAACAAATCTACAGTACTGGTAAAGGGAAATATTCAAGTACATCATCATATCGTCTTGGTTTTTAATGGTTTTTTTAGGGTTGTCAGACAGACTCTGCTTCTGCTGAAAACTATTTGCTTCCTGTATCTTCCAGGACTATCCTTCTTTGGCGCTTATGACTGAGAAAATGTCTGAAAACAACATTAATTTAATTTTTGCCGTGACCAGCTATGTAGTGCCGCTCTACAAGGTAAACAAACTGCTTATGCCACTCACTACATGAGGTTATTGATATGAAAAACACATAAACTGGGTCATCATCTCGTTGTCATGTCTCTCTAGGAGTACAGTAAGCTCATTCCAGGCACAACTGTGGGAACGCTGTCCGATGACTCTGGGAATGTTATCCAGCTCATTGAAGAGGCTTATGCTGTAAGAAATTCCTGAGCTTTGGACAGTAAATGGAGCGTGCAAATTGATGTTGTCTCAGTAAAAGTATAAACTTAGCTATTTAATGTGTAATTAATAACTTTACTGTGAGCAGAAAATTCGCTCTAAAGTGGAGCTGGAGCTGGTGGGAGTCCCAGAAGAGTTGAATCTCTCCTTCAATGCCACTTGCCTGAATGGAGAGGTCGTCCTTGGACTTAAGTCTTGCTCTGGCCTCAAGATCGGAGACACGGTATGTGGTATGTTGAGATGTTGATATGTCCCACATCTGGTAGCTGCATACACAGACTATCACAGAAACTTTTCCTCCTCTACAGGTGTCATTCAGCGTGGAGGCACAGCTGCGTGGCTGCCCCAAGGAGAAGAGCCGCACTTTTACCATCAAACCTCTAGGCTTCAAGGATTCCCTGGAGGTCACGGTGGATTTTGCCTGTGGCTGCGACTGTGAGGCAAAGGCCGAAGCCAACAGCCGCCTCTGTAGCGATGGCAACGGGACCTACGAGTGCGGCGTGTGTCAGTGTCACCAGGGTCGCCTGGGCCCACATTGTGAGTGCTCAGTGGAGGACTACAGTCCTTCTGATGATGTCAATTGCATCCCAAAGCCGGGGAGCCCTATCTGCAGTGGGAGAGGCGACTGCTTGTGCGGACAGTGCTCCTGCCATGCCAATGAGTTTGGTCAGGTGTGGGGCAAATACTGCGAGTGCGACGATTTCAACTGCCTGCGCTTCAAAGGGGCACTGTGCTCTGGTGAGTAGATACACTTCTTTCTGACAAGTGTTTATTCGCAGTCTCATTGTCAGAGTTTCACCAACAATAAGAACAAAAGCACTGGCTGTTAAGAGTTGGTTCACCCAGGCGAATTGAATTCTTTATTTGAGAGATGCTTTTCCTGAAGCACGGTACAACACAACGTTAGAGATCTTTTATGTTGTTATGAGAAGTGTAAGAGAGGAAAAAGACCAGCATGTGTGCGAGCGCGAGCAACAGGATGCTGACTGCAGCTCACTTAGCGGCCACCGGTGTCATTAATGAGAAAGGAATTTCTGATTCTTACATATAGAACCATACAACTCATTTGTCTGAGCAACACATGCTAAACACCATTTACCTCCACTGAATAAAGAAGCGACAGATGTCTCAAAATCTAGGCACATAAAACCACAACTATCTGCATGGCGAGATACCACAAAAAATGACAAAATAGGGTGAACCAAGCCTTTCCTTTATGTCATTGTTAGCAGGAAAGATGAGCTTGCCCTTTCCTTCCTTTTCCCTGCTCTGAGAACTCAGCTGACCATGGAGCATACTCTGCCTGTTTCCAGTCACTTTCAGTCTGTAAACAGACGTTTCTCAGTTTACATAGTTTTCTGTTACATAGTTTGAAAAATCAAAAATCCACAGCTTTTCCTAAACTAATGTGCCATACTATATGAAATCCCATGCTTGCTTGTAAAGAACATGTAAATAATTACATCATTTAGCAGCTAAACATAAACAGTAATGCTTACAAATGACCAATCCTCTGTCAGGCTTGTAAACTTGGCGTGTGTTCTCTATTAAAGGCTAGTCGGAGAACACACTCAATTACTGCTGCCGGAGTTTGATTGGTGTTCTTACTGCTCTCAGCAGTGCGGAGTGGTCTGTTATCACTCCCTATTACAAGTCTGCACAGCTCATTGCACAGTTACTCAATCATAGTGATAAAACTTTAATAGGCTTTGTCATTGGGTAATTTAATGTAAAAGCAGTATGGGCCTATGATTGTAAGGAGGGGGGCCGAGCAAAAGCAGAATAGAAAAACTGCTCTTTTATCTTTCACATGCATTTAGCAGAGCAAACGTTGACACTGCACTAACTTTTAATACAAAGGATGTCTTAGAAACGGGGCAAATTGAGCTTGAAAGATATGGGCAATTATCAGACAGGTAGGGTCTCACCCTCTCATCACAAGTAAAAAGTGCATTTTTTTCATAGTAATAGACTTTTGCTTTGGGTGAACTGACTGAACTGATGACCTAATTTTGACACGGATGTCTTACTCATCGCAGCATCATATTAGCAGGAATGTCTTTGGGTTATTTTGACAATCCAAAGCTAAACAAAATCTAAACCACATACTGTGGGACCCTTGTGGGAGGGGGGAAGCTGAAATTATCCAGGAATATGACATGCTTATATCAACAAGGAGGAGTTTGGAGTCTTTCTCAAAGGAGGTTGTTTTGCTGAGAGATAAGTATTAAGGCATTTAGAGATGACACCCGGGGCTTGGTCGAACACACTCACCTCACCCACACGCAAGTCTAGAACTGGTGTAAGACAGTCCACAGAGCTCAATTTGGGGCCGCTAAGTCTCTGTGTCTCAGTACAGTCATGACGTGCTGTCTTTAAAGAACGAGCCGTCCCTCGGCCCCAGCTCAATTGGAGCTGCCGCGACCCAGGGCTCCATAAAGCTCCATCTATGTGTATTTCTTCCTCTGCTAAAGGGGCTGTGGGACTGGTGCAGGGCCAAGGAGCAGGAGTCAGCATGCAAAGCCCCAAGGCCCATAAATATGAGGGAAGAGAGAACAGGGAAGTTTGCACTCCTCTGCTGGCAATTTGCCCAACCTCCTTTCTCTACATGTCTCCCCCTTGCTTGATCCTGCTCCTTCTCTTCATCTAACTGTGTCTATTTTACAGTTCTGTGTTTATCCCTGTTTTTGTCCTTTTATTATGCCCCCACCCATCCCCCTGAAGCCCAGGCATGTGATTAATGGGCAGGATTACTGTGCAGCCTCACAGAGAGAATGGGATGATGTAAACCTTAAAACTCCCTTTTATGCGTGTGAATCAACTTTACAACGAATAAGGAAATAACAAGACAACTACTCACTCCCGTCGAGTTTAAGTGCTCTACACTGCAAAAAATATCAGCTGACAATGTAGTCAATGCTTTTTTAACATCAACAACAACAAAATCCCAGATTGTTTTTGTTTTCAACGTCTTCACGTCTTGGCTGTCTTGTTGACAGGCTAAGAACTATTACTCAGCAACAGCATTATCTGACACAGTTAACCATTAACTCATGACAGCACAAGCATGTCTGAACACGACCTGAAAGAGAAGCCGCAGTTGACAGGGTGGCGACTGGGGAATTGTTTCCTAGAGTTTACTACTCCAGATTTGTTTTGAGCTCTGGAATTAGGGACCCTTGAGCCCTCTGTATTATTTCGCCAGTCACTCGCTCAGTCTGACCCAGCTGGGCTGTGACTCACTCACTTTGCTCTTAGTCATCTATTGCCAAATCCTGTTTGGTTTCCTGCTAAGAACTCTGTTGTCACTGGGTCTCTGGCTTTGTTTCTAAGGTGTGCTGATGTGGGGAGTCTCTGTAATCCAGGGAGAGAAGCACACCTCCACATTCTGTCAGCAGATGGTTGCGTCATTTTAACACTGTTGCTAGAAAGACCTGGCTATTGTACCCTCTACACTTGGGTAGAGTCTCAGGAAATGTTTGTGTCTGTGCGTCTTTCTGTGTATGTGCCTGCCTATAAGGAGATAGGAAATCATTAGTGTTTTAACTGTAGCACATTTCCTGCCTTTGTCAGGACTGGGATGATTAGGATGTGTAATGTCCCTTGCCGAGTAAGATTACTTTAAAACAAAAAAAAAATTGTTACGTAGCATTGTTTTAGAAGGAATATGTAGACGGTTATGTAGAGTCGCACAACAAAGCTTACTCACACTCTTAAATAAGTAACTCATTAATGCACCATTGCACAACTACTTGAAAGTCAAATAATGTATGGCCACTGCTTTCAGACTGCATTCAGCGACTTCTTTGTTTCTAAATAAACCTGTTAATCAATTAAGTGAAGTTAACCAAATAATGACAAATGAGCAACATTTTCATTACAGATCAGTACACAAAAAATGCCTTAGTACGCATTATACCTAACACTAATTACATAGTTGCAGATTCCAGAAATTCATCCACAGGTACACTTGCCCAAGCATGCATGCTTTAGCTTTAAAGAGACACAGGGAAAAAAAGGGCGGCTCACAGACACAAACACACACACACTCAGTGATTTGCAATTGTGTAATTTGTATTTTGTAGTTTGGTTTCCTGACATCAACCATGTGATTATAGACACTGAAAAACATATTTGAATTAAAATGTTTTTAAGATGGATTATATGATTTGTACATGTTTGATTGGAAGTGTAAGAATGCTTTGAAGGACTTTGAGAGGATGAACCTCCTCATCTTTTTTTGATTCTTTCAGATCATGGGAAGTGTAACTGTGGGTTCTGCCAGTGCGATTCAGGCTGGGAGGGAGAAAACTGTAACTGCACCACGCGCAAAGACACCTGCAGGACCAGCATCGGCGTGTGCAGCGGCCGGGGTAACTGTGAGTGTGGAGTGTGTCAGTGCACTCAGCCTGGTGCCTACGGAGAGACCTGTGAAAAATGCCCCACCTGTCCTGACTCCTGCACTATAAAACAGTAAGTCCATTACTCAAGTGTTTGAACTGAGAGGAGAAATGATGTCTTCCTAGTGCGGCTAAATGCTGAAATGTTCATGTTCTAGACAGAAAAAAAAGTCCTGTTCTGGACCAAAGTGTTGGACTGACTCATTGATGGATTCACAAATCACCTTGCTGACTAAACGGCTGACTTTGCCATCCTCAGGCCCTGCTGCTGAATCTACAGCAAAGAATTTGAAGCCAACTGATGTGGCTGGTTGCTCTCTGCAGTGCAATCACTGTTCCGTCATGACATTCCCACATTCCAGGATAATAACAAACTGCTCCCACACAAATGTTTTAACAAACTCGAATGGGGTTTCATTCCCTGCAGAAAAAAAGGGCAAACAGTCCGCAGATAAAAGCACTTCACAGGTTCATTATGATATAACAATACTCTTAAGGTGTTTCTGTTCTTTTGTTCGTCCCTTGCATATCAAATTGAACCACACACTGCCACTGAAGAGTATCAGTGGTGTATAGGCTGTGTACTGTACAAAGGTAACTGAATGGGACTCTGCTTGCAGGGCATGTGTCGAGTGTCAGCACTTCAAGAGAGGACAGTACATCAAAGATAACAGCTGCAATATAATCTGCAGAAATGAAATTAAAGTAGTGAATGAACTGGGTGAGAACTCTAACATCTCTAATCTCTTTGCTATATACTGTGATCCTGACCTGTTGTGGTAATGTCTATTCTTGTTTTCTTGCTGCTGATTATATGAGCTGAGCGCTCTTGGAGCTTTGATACATGCATTGTAGTCAAAGAATATTATATGTTTTGTAAAGATTTATCATAGTTTTAAATAATCATATTACCCTGTTTCTTCTTCTGCTTACCACAGTTTTCCACGATACAAATGCAGTGAACTGCTCCTACAAAGATGAGAACGACTGCGTGGTGCACTTCCAGTATTACGAAGATGAAAGTGGCAAATCCATACTCTATGTGGTAAAAGAGCCAGGTACTGTAAGGGCTTCTGTGCACGTATGAGACATTTAAACTGCCAGATAACTGAGTATTATCATTTAGGTACATTATTAGGATAGAATGGTGTTTTCTTGATTGCCATTTCAGTCTGTGTCTGGCGGGCTACAGCAGCAGAGGAACAGTGTGTGCATATGTGTAGACACATCATCAGCCAGTTAACCACAGCTACACTCTGCCACGTACCACAGAAACCCAGATATGTGCTATAGTAATGATGCAGCAAATTATGGCACAGTGCAGTCTCTGCCACTGGACTGCAACACAAGTGGTTGACTTCATGAGTGTGCTTCACTGCTTAATAAAAATCATGAAAACTGAACAATGGAAATTAGTTTTCTTTTCCTCTCTCTCTCTCTCTGCCCCTTCCCTCCCTTCCTGTCTCTCGTCTTTCAGAGTGTCCCGAGGGTCCTGACACCTTGGTGGTGCTCTTGGCGGTAACCGGAGCCATTCTGCTACTGGGCCTGGTTGGCCTGCTCATCTGGAAACTGCTGGTCACCATCCACGACCGCAGAGAGTTTGCCAAGTTTGAGGAGGAAAGAGCCAAAGCCAAATGGGATACGGTGAGAAATAATATTAATTAAAGTACTGATAGCATACACTAACAGCTTCTCATTCAGGGATCAATGGAGTACTGCAAAATACAGTAATATAATAAGGCTGCCCTCTAAAGGTGAAAGTCTAAACTGTACTTCAGTGTGAGATTGAATTAAACAACAGTACCTCATCTTCCTTTCCCAGGCTAACAATCCTCTGTATAAAGGAGCCACCTCTACCTTCACCAATGTAGCGTACCGAGGCAACTGAAGACTGAACACAGTGAGAAAAACTCAGGGGTCAAACGACAGAGGAGGAATGTAGCAACACAGAAACGGATGGGAAAAAGATCCTTTATACTGTCATGTGGCCGGCTACTGTAGCTGAATAGTAGTTATTGCTGTCAACAACATGATGTAAGAATTGTACATATTGTAAACATAACTAAAACTGTTCATGTGAGTCACAGATGATTGCCCAATTTTAGGCTTTCAGCTAAATTCTTATTTTACACTATGTCATGTCTGTAGCGTTCAGTAGGAGTTCATTAACATAAAGAGAAAACTAAACTGTCATCTACAGTAACGGAAGCGGCTGCTGTTTGAAAGCCTGTAACACCATATTTAATGTATTATTTATGCCTAAGCCTTTTTTAAAGAGTGCCGCCATTTTTTAAAGTTCCCTCTGACTTAATTGAAAAGATGAATCACAGTAAAGTTTATCAGTATACCTAAAATGTGTACTATAGAATTTTAATAACTTATTGAAACAAGCTTGAAGCATAATTATGTACAATTCCCTTTCAATTCCCTTTTTTTGGGGAGGCAAAATACCATTTGTAATAATAATTTTGACAAGAATGTAACAATCTGTTCAGCAGTTGACTGAAAAAAGAAGTAAGACGCATTAACTGCAGCCTTTAGGCTGACTTGGTTTACAATATTGTTTATGGTATATTGTTTTTGAAATGCATACCAGCAATGGCAACTTTATAATCGATATGATTGCTATGTTTCTTCATCCCTGCATCATTACCCGTTTTTGTGTTTGTTGAGCTTTTTTATTGTTCTTTTGAATTGTATGAAAAAAGAGTGATCTGTCCTGCTGTTGCTGAATTGTAAGTTGTTGTAATTTGTTTCAATGTTCTACTGATCAGCACTGTTTTACACTGAAATGCCAGATCCTTTATTTGCATATATGAGCAGATTTTATTGCACATCAAATTATATTGGCCATAATGCCCTGTAATTGTTAATAACGAACTTGCTCTTGCTCTTCTGAAACCTCTACATGCGAGATAAGAGTGTCATGTGAGGTGTATTTTGGTTGTACAGCTCTGATTCTGTCTCAGGACATGGCCTGCCAACTCACTGCTTAGTGTGTTTGCACAGTTTTTTTTTAAAGATGTCTTGGTTTTACACAGAGGAAATGCATAAAGATTTATCATACCTAAACTCACCACCTTTTGTGTGATACTTGACATTTGGGTTTCTTTTAAGTCAAGTCAAATGTTTTAACCCTTTATTTAGATCAGACTTACAAAAAAGCCCGAACAACCAGGTTATTTCAAATTCATATTTCAGATCCAAAGCAATAAGTGGAAATAGTTCTTTAACTCTTTCTATATTCACTCTGTGAGATGTTGGTCCTGACAGATCACTTGTGATATGATGTGCATGCAAGTCACAATAAATACCACTCATGCACTGTGTGATTTCTGTGAGAAGCTGACTGTTTCCCTCTGGTGCTGGGCTTCATTCATACAGACAGCAGGTTATTACACAAAGCACAGTGAGAAACACTCTGAAAACACTGTATCTAAAAGTAAATATAGAAAAGCATCACACGAAGCCTGAGGAGAGGTATATTTTCAAAATACCTGTGTCCTTGTAGGTATTTAGCAATCTTGTTGCAATGTTCATTTCTGTCACCACATCCTGTTTACACCAGCATGATAGTCCAGTTACTGTGTGCTCTTTTGTGCTATTTGTTGGTAATTCAGTTTTCTACGTAATAATAAAAAGGTACTTTCATCACAGTACTGTCAACATCAATTTCCCTAGTACAACAATCAAGTGAAATCTGTTTCCTGGTACTGCTTATCTGGTTATCTATACATCAAGTACACCCATTTGTAAGCTGTTCAGTCACTGGTATGTAGCTTCTCTGCTGCCTTCTGGAGAAAAATCCCAGTACATCATTATTTTAAAATGTCTTTATCAGTATTACCAGGAGGAGGCTGTTGTAAATCTAACAGGTCAGTCAAGATTTTAACTACCTCCTGACTTAATTAAGAATTACATCAACAAGAATAAAATGAGATGTGTAAGTGATGCAATGTCTTCCTTCCTTCCGCTGAAGATGAACTCATCACTTTGTCTTCAATGCTATGCATTCTGAGAGTCACACTTACTGTAATATAGCTGTAATATATGTCTGCTCTCTGTCGAAGCATTTATTAGTAAATCTCCAAAGGTGTAAAGTTATAAAGCAGTTGCTGTAGGCTATGTTCAAAGATTTGCAGAGTGCAAGTAAATGGCTAATATACCTCTGCATTTATGGATCAGAAAAAAGATAAATATAGGTGAAAAACTGTTGTTTGTTGGTTTATTTGTTAGGATTGGGAAAATCTTTAAAGCATATAGACTCAATTCATGAGTTCACTGTTGACCTGTGCAACTTCAATCCAAGAATTCTCATCATGCAGTAGCAAAGATAATCCTGAGATATGTCTCCCTCTAGTGTATAAACACCGCACCTGTTGACTACAGCAGCACACCTGAAAAGTTTCAGCCCCACATTCTTGTTAAGATAAATTTATTGTTAAACAATTTATTATTCAGTGTACAGAGCTGGATGATAGTCAAGCTTTGGGTTATCAGTGGAGTTATTATTATGTCACTTCATTGACATCTGGGCCAAAAATCATGTCTCCTTGCTCGCACGTGCTCCGTACAAGATCCCTCATGTGAAGATCGCAAATAATTACGCCTATACTAGTGTACTACTATGACTTATGATGCAGCCACTGAGAAAGAGGAGCAGTACATCATTGTTGTCTGGCACCGATGCATCTGAAGGAAGATACAATTGTAGAGGAAAAAGAAAAAGTGCCTCAAGCGGTGGAAACATGTCAATAGAGAATATTTAATGTCTCTTAATGTCTTTGTACTACTATTTCCGATACCACTTGAACGCAGCACGATCGGATGCACGGCCCTTCTTCCGTTGCGTCAGTTCCAGCATGGCGGCGCCCCATGCCGTGGCCGCAGTGGAGGGAGACAGCAGTGAATCGGGGCTGATTTTGTCAGATTCCTCCACCGGAGACGTGAAGCGACCTCAGTTCGGGACACGTTTCCTCACAGATCCGCGGCAGGTCTTCCAGCACAACGCATGGTGGGTAACTTACACCAGAAACCCAAAAGGGTAGACAGATGCTGGTGTGCATCTCTGTTACAGTCAGCATCTGCTGGCAGGGAAAATATCATTACTAAGTTTTAACAAATCATTCTATTTTGTGGATGGTATTTTGCTGAATAAGCTAATTTAATAGCATTTATTTGGCACTAAAGTCACTGACTGGTTTGTTTATTTGGGGCCACATTTTGATATTTTCATACATGTAATGGGCGTGATGTTTTGGCCTTTTTATTATTGTATCAGATCTGGTATCACCATCATGAGTTTCTGAATGTCCCATGAAAACCTTAATCTGGGGATTGTCAGGTGTTTCTGTGCATCACTTCACCCAGACTGAGTAATAATGAATTGTTGTCAACAGGGACAATGTGGAGTGGACTGAGGAGCAAGAAGCAGCCGCTAAGAAGAAAGTGCTAGAAAACAGTCAGCCGCTGCCTCCAGAGAAACAAGGTTGCGCCGCCGAGACTCATGTCTCATACACATGAACCACACAGTGTGACTGTCAGGACCACAACTATACACTGCTAATAAGGAGGGTGTTCTCTAGTTTTGTGTCTAGTTTTAGATTAATTTTCATGTGATCAACATGAGAAAATATTAAAGACACTGACTTCCACTTGAAATTGACTGTTATCAATTTTATGCTTTGCTTATTATGCATAGTGTTTGATTATTTTTTTTAAATATGGCAAAGATGTGCTATATTATCACTTTTACACTGACTCTACTGCCTTACCTTGTCTTGCAGAGGACTATGACTGCCGGGCCAATGAGTACTGGAATGATTTCTACACAATACATGAAAATCGCTTCTTCAAAGACCGTCACTGGCTCTTCACAGAGTTCCCAGAGTTGGCCCCACAGTGCGGCCTGAACCATGAATCCCATCCTGAAGTCTCTGGCACAGATGACCGTTTGGATCAAGAACAAAGCAGGGATGTCGCAGCTCTGCCTCACACTGATGGTGACTTCCCCGGCTCCTCTGCCATATATCGCATTCTGGAGGTGAGAGATACATTTGAAAGCAAGTTAGCACATTTAATACATATGTAATGACTAAAATGTTTATTTTCAATCTAATAGTTCATCGTTCTGCTCGTTGACCTCTGCTAAGGAGGTTGTTTTCAGTTCTTTTATCTGTCTGTTGGCAAGTTATCTCAAAAACTTATTGATGATCACAGTAAAATTTGGTGCAAAATTAAAATTTTTCTGAAAAGAATTTCTTAAATTCTTTAAATTTGCAGAATTTCTGATTAACTAATTAACTTTTTTGTTTATTAATTAGTAAATATTTATCATTTTCTCAGTGCAACCTTTCTTCTCATTCCAAACTTAAGAAAATAATGACTAAAAGTAATTTTAAGGACTGTGCAGGCTTGGTGGAGGAATGCATTTTGCAGAAAGCAATTGTTTTATGGCCGCTGTATGCGTTCGTCACTCACTACAAACTGAATGAATGCTATATGAATTGATGTCCACAGGTCGGCTGTGGTGTGGGCAACACAGTTTTTCCAATCCTGAAGACCAACAAGTAAGTGCAGGCAGGATATTTACATGTCGAGACTTCAGGCAATGTTTGATAAATACTGTTCTCTGCTTCTTTCTCACAATGCGCTCTTCAAGCTTTAACTTCAACAATGTTTTTTGCAGTGACCCAGGACTGTTTGTTTACTGCTGTGATTTCTCCAGCACCGCTGTGGAGTTAGTCAAGGTGAGATGATGGCAACAATGATGTTGATAGATGTATTCATCTGTATGGTTGTGGGTTAACTGATAAATTAACATTGCCGTCATGTCATCAGACTAATCCAGAGTACGACCCTGGGCGCTGCTTCGCCTTTGTTCATGACTTGAGTGACGAGGAAGCCAATTACCCCGTCCCAGATGGAACCCTTGATGTTATAGTGCTAATCTTTGTGCTATCAGCGCTGCATCCCGACAAGTATGAACTTCTTTCTCTGTCTTCCTACCTCTTTGGTTTGCTCTCAGTGTGAGTCATTAAATATTGTAGTGGTTGTCTTAAAGTTTCACTTCTGTCTCAGGATGCAGGCATCCATCAGTAGATTAGCGCGGCTGCTGAAGCCTGGGGGAGTGATGCTGCTCAGGGACTACGGACGCTACGATATGGCACAGCTCCGCTTCAAGAAAGGTCAGTCCTGCACAGCTGCAGTCCAAATAGTCCCTACAGCTGTTCAGGATCCTACAGATTCAGAAAGGTCCACTATTTGTGAGCTGCTACGAGTGTTGAGCCTTGAAAATGTGTGTCGCTTAGGCCTGTTTTTCAAGTAACACTGTTTCAGAATTGACTGCTGCTAGGTCATGCCAAAGCAGTTTTCTGTGTTTGACAGTCAGAGTAGGCTGGTCAAAGAATGTTATGGACCACTAGATAGTTACAATAAGTCTGAACACAGAACTTGTCAGACTATGACATTAATGAATAAATGTTTGTATAATATTGGGTTCCTTATATCTCTTCTTCTCTTAGGAAGGTGCCTGTCGGAAAACTTCTATGTCCGTGGTGATGGAACAAGAGTATATTTCTTTACTCAAGGTAAAAATAGAGATTTCTAGTGATTATTTTGACGTTGGTTGTTTTTAAAAGAAAATTGTTTAGATAACCTTTTTTCCTTGCTTTTCATTTCAGATGAGCTCCACGAGATGTTCACGGAGGCAGGGCTCGAGAAAGTGCAGAACCTCGTGGATAGAAGGCTACAGGTGAACAGAGGGAAACAGCTCACCATGTACAGGGTGTGGATCCAGTGCAAGTACCGCAAGGCTCTCGTTCAGCCACCTGAGACGCAGGGCTGAGCCCAGCTGGCTTGACCGTCAACCACAACTGAAACCAAGTGCTGCAGCGGTGCTCTCTTTTTTTTTTTTTACTGAGGATGTAATGGAAATCAGAAGCTCTATTGTGATTGTGATAAAGGGGATGCAACTGGATAGTGACGTACTGTTAAGGCCTTACACTATCTCAGCCGCCATAACGTTGATGGACTTGTTCTGTGGCTAGTGTTCTTGACGGTATTGTAATCTGAGCTACAAGAGCGATGATTTCTCATTTTCTGACAATGAGTTCAGTAATCTGAGAAAGGGCTTGGTTACCCCAGTATTAATGTTTCTATTCACTAAGATGCTGTTTTTAAATGATGTGATGTTTTGAAATAAATGGCATGATTTTTAAGAGAACTTCATGACCTTTTTGTACATGCAAAATGAATAAAAATCTAAACTGTAAATCTGGTATTTCAAAGTGTTTTGTTTAACAAAGGAATCACTCATTTCGTGATATTGACCCTTATATTACTTTATACCATGACAGCCTCTTGATTAGTTAAAGCCCTATATTAATACTTGAATGGCTACTTTGGAAAAAAAGACATTCATTTATTGATATTATGTAAGTAAAGCGTGTGGGTGTAAGCATCATGGGAATGTCAACTTTTTGATAAGTGATCACTTTAGTGGTTGTGTGGGTGGGCGCTGTTAAATTGTATTGTGTACAGAGGGATTTGCCATTGGTCCAGACGAGATTTGGGGCAGGCGTGGACTGAACGAAGGTGAAAATACTTCAACAATCTCACGAGAAAATATGAGATTTTACTGATTATTGTTTACATTGCAAAAACATGAGAACCGAACCGAATCGATCCGGATTCAACTGAAACGCTTTGCAACAGCCACAACTTCCGAAGCAGATCTGTTTCTCCCCCTGCGGCGAGGAAGACGACTGGAGACGAACTTTGTTTTGATCGAGCTGAAAGCCAGGACCCGAAAATCATCTCACCACCGGGGGAGAAAAAGATTGGGGGGGGGGATAACTAACGCCAGCTTAAAGACATCATTTATACCTGCTGAAAAACGGAGAATCTCGAGGGTCGCCATTGTGTGGAAACGAGATACCCGACACAGGCACGGTGTGGTCCTCGGAGAGATGGATGCGATGGGGATCCCCGCCTAAGGAGCACAGAAAGGCGGGTTTTGGGATACCCGGAGTTGTCGAGGCCTCCGAGGGAATCCTCCGTCGTCTGCCTTGAGCTCACTGCGCGCTCCCGTGTCCTGGTCGTGAACAATCAGCACGCGAGGAACGAGGCTGTGGATGCGGCCTAGCCTGGGAGGGTCTGCCAAGCACCGGGGGGAAACAACGGGGACGGTTTCAGGGTTAACAACTGGCCCTCCGGAGGACCGAGAAAATATTTAATTACAGTAAGTATCTCGTTAGGTTGTCGTACAACACAATTGATGTGGACGGGTCTCTTGTCGCGTCGTAGCACGAACACCTGACAACACAGAACCGAGAAGATGCTTCTTTTTGACAGACGAGTTAACTGTTAACGTTAGCCTGTTGGCTACCTAACGCCAGCTATCTTAAGTGTGTTTATAAAACAATTTACTGACGAGGACACTAGTTGTGATTATGTTTTTTTATCCTCAGCGTTATCTAATCAACATTTGTCTGCTTCGTGGGTACATAATGTGACAAAATTAAATTTAATGTTAGCTACTAGTTAACATTACCCGTTAGCTCTTGGGTCGCGATGCTAGCTAAGTGATGGCCAACATCCGTGGGCTTGTTAGCTCATTTACCCAGTGTTAGCTAGCTGCCTCGCAGATCATTCAGTGATGTTTCACATCTTTAACTGTTCTGCTGGTCACCACAATGTTAAACCCCAATCTTGAATGAATCTTTAATATCCTTAAATGGACACGGATGCTGCAGGTTACACTTTACATTTAATGTATGCAAGCCATAGATAACGTTAACACATACGTAGCAGTCAGTGTTGGGCGTGTAACTTAAACGTTAACCTTTGCAAAAGCTATCAAACTGGGCATTTATTGTCTATTTGGCCTTTTCCATTGCTGTGAGTATACTTGGCAGTCCCTCCATTAGTGACCTTTCATAACTCTAGCGCCATGTAACTTAGGCCCATAATGCCAGGGCGTTATCACATGATGCTATAATTTTCCAGGCAGTGACTCTACACATCTGGCCTACGTGTTTGATGTATGTTTAATATCCCTTATTGACTATATTTTTGGCCAGACTGCATTTTAGTGCTATGAGTATTTTACTGAGTACTCAAGTTGCTGAACACACATGATAGTGGAAAACATTATTGTCAGGCTTATTGATGACTCAGAACAGGAATTTTCCACATCCATATAGCTAAAAACAGCCATGACTCATCACAACCAATGCCTTTTGAAACAGCGATCTGTCACTCCCACTTGAATGTACCAGACCCCACAACGCCTTCCTTAATCTGTGCTCTTGTCTCTGCAGCCATGATGGAAGAATTGCATAGCCTGGACCCCCGGCGGCAGGAGCTGTTGGAGGCTCGCTTCACCGGGGTCGGCGTGGCTAAGGTTTGTGTTACAGGAGATGTCGCCGAGGTGCAGCAAAGAAACTCTCCCCTGTCAAAGTGCTTACAATCACAGATTTTCTTGATTACACATTTTTGTGAATGTCTTCCGCTCTTTGTCTCACTCTGCCTCAGTGTCATTCTGCTGTTTGGCCTGGACAAGCTTGGCCCCACTCCTTTTCTTTGTCTCTGGAGAAGGTTGATCTGTGTCTGTGTTTTTTGGCTGGTGTGATATGGCATCTCTCCCTGGCTCATGATGTAGTGGCTGTATATGCAAGTGGCAATGTCTGCCAAAAAGGCCACAGACGGGACAGGGGTGGGAGGGGGAGGAGGAGTAAAGGCAGAGGAGGAATGCAGAAATAGTTCTTGACCAGGTGTGAGTGGAGGCAGCATTTAGCCTTCCACCCTTCTTGCTTGCTTCATGGATGGAGCTGTCTTTGCGGAAGGTGATCTTGGAACAGTTGGGGAATGAGAGTCAGCGCCAGGAGTGGGCCCTGTGCCAGCCATAGGCAGAGCTGAGCCCAGAGCATGGCATGGCTGCTGCCGCAGAGAAAATGGCGGCTCCCGCTAAGGCATCATGCCACAGCCACCCTGTATGACAAGAGATGGTATGTGTGTGGGGGGCAAGTGAGAGAGAGAGAAGTGTGTCAACAAATGGCTGTGAAGAAATATGGGTTGGTGGTCTAAAAGCCCTTCAATGTCACAGAGCAGCTTAGTTTTTTTTCTTGACCTTGAACAGCCCTGTGGCACTGCTGCTCTTTCTGTCATCAGTTGGCGAAAAGAAAATTGTTATCCTTTGAGGACAAAGAGCTAGCACACCTTTTGGTAATAGAACAGAGAGGGCCTACTCAAATTGTTGGAAAGTGCATTTCCTTTTGAAGAAGTCTGATCAAACAACAAGATTTTTTTTGGGCGGGGGGAGAGAGAAGCTGTCATTCTTAGATCAAGCAAAGCATCTTTCATTGGCTTTCTCCAGAAAGAGAGAGAGAGAGAAAGAGGGGAAAGAACAGTTAAGACCATGGTGAACAGGAGAAAAATGGATGACATTATCTAAAGGTGACAGACAGAGGGAGGAATACATCCCCAGCAGCATGCCTAATGTTCAGCCATTTTAGGAGGGTTCAGCGAGAGAGCTCTAGTGTGCTCTGAATGACTAAGTATCTCTCCCTGATTGGACAGTGCCTGCTGAATTCTGATGTGCTTCATTTGACTGACAGGCATCACCTAGGGAACTGGTATTAGGACTGATGCAGGTCTAGATTCAGTGGAAAGTTAATGGTGACGGTTTAGCCAAACCTCCACATCCCTTCCCTCAGTTTCTCTCCTGTTTTGCTCTGTGTTGTCTAACTCTGTGCGCGCTCTCTCATAAGTACATGCATACACAGCGAGTACACTGTATGTGCGTGCATTTTGCAGATGTCTTTTTCTACATACATGTATACCTCTTTTACACATCATTGTTTTAAATACTCTGTTTTTTTATGTTTATGTATTCTTAACTTGTCTTAACAGGGCTCGGGTCAGAATCAGAATGAGTCATCCAATCAGAGTCTATGCAGTGTGGGCTCTCTCAGTGACAAAGAACTAGAGGTTGGTCGCTGTCACATGTCAACAGGATTTTTTTTTTTATGCCAACCATCTCACTTTGTTACCTTATTATACATGCGGTTGACTCTCTACTCTCCCGACAGACTCCTGAGAAAAAGGCAAATGAGCAGAGAGTAAGAAAGCGGAAAGCAGACCACTTTGACAGCAGCCAAGGTGAGATTGTCCCTCATGCTATGATCCTTTCATCATGTATCCCAAATATCAGCCTGCCTCTTAAATCCCTGCCTCTTTCTTCCAGGCAAAGCAGGCGCAAGGGGACTTAAAATTAGTGATTATTTTGAGGTAAGTGGCAGAAAATGATATCTTGTAAAAAGATTGCTTCAGTATTGAGTGCATAACTTTTCATTCTTTCTTTCTAACCTCTTTTTAACCATCTTTTAGTCTTTCCGTTGAACTGCTTTCCTCATCTTCTCTCTTTACATGTCTGTCAGTTTGCGGGAGGTAGTGGTCCTGGTACCAGCCCTGCAAGGGGGATTCCACCAGTGGTCCGCTCTTCCCCACAACACTCCCTCTCCAACCCCCCTGTCACGGTGAGCATGTCTGCTCTATGGTCCGTCTCATGGACTTTTAACACCCTTTCCTGCCGTTCTTTCTTCCACGCTTGTTATTAACATCAGTAGATCAAGTTTGTTTACAGGTGGGGAGAATCTGATTTGATCTGTGAATGCTGTTTTTACAGTATCAGTGTGAAGTGACATTTAGTCTGACTTAAACAAACTTAAGTCAAGTGTGTTTAAGTCTATCATGGTGGGCCAAAGTTCCTCTGAAAGCAATAATGAAGAGTAACATGATGTACTGATATAAATGCAAATACATACATACACACAGTAGCAATTAGATGATAAAAGAATGACCACAGACATTGAATAACAGATGAACCTGTTGCACACACTTTCTGGTGCTCGATTCTTTTTTTTCATAAACTGGAGGCCTTCCACCTTTTTGCCATGTTGGTGATATGTAAGGTTTTTATTGGACGAATGTTTCTGCCTCCCAGGTGCAGCAGGGAAGCCCTTCCTCCATCAGCTCGGCCAACACAGAGCACTCGTCGTGTTCACTGAAGCCTATTACTCTTCACATGCTCCACAAAGCCACACAGGTACTTAGCATGCTATCGGGCTCGCTGACCATTTATCTGCATCAAAATTCAAAAGGCAGTTGTTAAATAGTTGATAAAGAAACCAAGAAATTACAGGACTCATCAGCATGTGGAAGAGATTTTTAGATGGGGCTACTTCTTGCACTACATTTGATGGAAAATGATCCACCATTAACAAAAGCACTGTTTTTTTTTTGCTCACTGTACCCTGTAGTCTGACCTTACTATAGAGAAACTAACAGCATTGGAGAACAACAAGAACTCTGACCTGGAGAAGAAGGAGGGACGAATAGACGATTTGCTGCGGGTACTAATCTCATTACATTTCATCCCTGCTACTCTGCTTGCCATTTTGAATTGTTTTGAGATTATCATGTTGTCTGTTTTTGGTTTTTCAATCAAGGCATGTTAGAGTTGACACATTCCTTCTGTCTGCACATGTATAAACAAGTTAAAATTTTGTTCAATTTTTTTTTTACTTTGCTTGTTTGCGCTGTTCCAGGCAAACTGTGATCTGAGGAGACAGATTGATGAACAGCAGAGAATGCTGGAGCGATACAAGGAACGCTTGAATAAGTGTGTGACCATGTCCAAGAAGCTACTGATTGAAAAAGTATGTTCTTCTACTAGCACTTGAGACTTATTTTAAAATATTGGTTCTCAAAGTGTGTGCTTCATTCTGGGTTTCTAACATTAGTAAATTTTTGATGCCACTGATTTTATCCACGAGGAAGCAACAACTCTGGTTTGATGCCTGTATTTCTCTGCTCTTCCTCCAGTCCAAACAGGAGAAGATGGCGTGCCGGGATAAAAGCATGCAGGACAGGCTTAGATTGGGTCACTTTACTACAGTGAGACATGGTGCGTCTTTCACTGAGCAGTGGACAGATGGATATGCCTTCCAAAACCTTATCAAGTAAGGATCTCTGTTTTAACTAAAAGCTTCTCCTTTTGACACTTTCTACTTGTTAGAACTGTGCTAGATCAAGAGGTAAAATCAGAATAATCAGAAAAAACAAACTATGCCTTTTATAGTAATTTGAAATGATCGATGTCTGTTATTGTGCAGATAGAAAATGAAGTAAAAGCTGTTTTGAATTACTTTTTGAGCATTTTGTTTTTATTATGTAGTTGAAATTACATGTGATTGCAATGTGCCATCTCTTACCAGACAACAAGAAAGGATCAACTCACAGCGAGAGGACATTGAAAGGCAGAGGAAGCTGCTGGCCAAACGCAAGCCGCCCTCTATGGCCCAGACTCCACCTCCAAGTCTGGAGCAAAACAAACGCAAAAGCAAGACCAATGGAGCAGAGAGTGAAACGTATGATGCTTTTGTTTATTTATTTTCTCTTTTCATGTCATGTTTTTTTTTTTTTTCTCCGGTGTACATATTTGAAGTTGTGCTTAGCTTGGTTCTGTATCCTTGCAGGTTAACACAGGCAGAGTACCACGAGCAAGAGGAAATCTTTAAGTTAAGATTAGGCCATCTTAAAAAGGTAATACCTGATGTATCCGTGACATCATGCTTATTGTGGTCTTGTTTTTTTCGTTGTATTAGTAAGTGCACAGCTTTTGACATTTATCTTGTTGTCTTTTGCAGGAGGAGGCTGAGATCCAGGCGGAGCTGGAAAGGTTGGAGCGAGTGCGGAACCTGCACATTCGTGAGCTGAAAAGGATCCACAATGAGGATAATTCCCAGTATGATTTCTTCTTATATGGTCTTTTTCTAGTTAGTCTGTACTGATATGTCCCTGTGCTCTGTCCAAACACACAACTTGAATTGTTTCTCACCCTGTGCAGATTCAAAGATCACCCTACGCTAAATGACCGATACCTGCTACTTCATTTACTTGGACGGGGAGGTTTCAGTGAAGTTTACAAGGTGAAAGCAACTTCATTTTTACATTTTTGATAGTTTAGAGTTTTGAAAATTTTCCAATGTCTCTGTCACTGAATGAATGTAGTGAATGTAGACATGTCATAAACACATGCACAGTTTGGTGCAGCCTTGGAATAGATTAAAAGTGTCCGGGATGTGGATTCACATCTGGTGAGATTGCGGTGTTACACTGTTTAAAACAACGTATTTAACCTGCGACTGCAGTGACTGAGCAGTGCATACTTTGGAAACTATTTGAGGATGTGCGTTTCATTACATTACACTACGTTGACATCATCAACATTTCAAAGTAAATAATTGTGCCAGGATTTCAGAAGTTGTTCCAAGACTCTGCTGTCATCACTGTTAAAATGATGAATGAACGCAGCCATTTAATGTGAAGCAAGTTTCACTGAAGCTAAAACTAAGTGCTAAAACTAAGCCAAATGCAGTTCCTAACTAATAGGAGATCTTTATTTTCCAGGCCTTTGACTTAACAGAGCAGAGGTATGCTGCAGTCAAAATCCACCAGTTAAACAAAAACTGGAGGGATGAGAAGAAGGAGAATTATCACAAGTGAGTGTTGTGGAATTTTTATTCCCATATTATATTTACTATGACTATAATGGATGTTTTGTTCCAGCTCATGAACTCATCAAATTCAGTGTATAATGTAATATCCACATTTATGTCTTTGTTTCAGACATGCATGCAGAGAATATAGAATCCATAAAGAGCTGGACCACCCACGAATAGTTAAACTCTACGACTACTTTTCGCTCGACACTGACTCGTAAGTCACTTCCTTTCAAACAAATGTGTGCCTTGTTCATTTTCAGCCAGAGATTTATCAACATGAATGTTCTTACACTCTTGATGTGATGTACTAATACCTGGTTTTTGGAGCAGGTTCTGCACAGTCCTGGAGTACTGCGAGGGCAACGACTTAGACTTCTACCTGAAGCAGCACAAGCTTATGTCAGAGAAGGAGGGTCGCTCCATCATCATGCAGATTGTCAACGCCCTCAAGTACCTCAACGAGATCAGACCACCCATTATCCACTACGACCTTAAACCTGGTGGGTCTTACATTCTTGAAAGCTTGCATGGTGTTGTTTCAGTGTCCTTGGCACAGTTCTACTTCAAATACATTTTTCTCAATACTGTCAGTTAAATTAACCACTTGAGACACTACTGCAGCTACTTTCTTTCTGGTTCTCACATGGTGCCCAACAGCAGATAAGGGTCAGACACTGTGACAGCCTCTGTCTCTGTCCATCCGCAACATTTTGATTATTTGGGATTGTAGTTATGATTTGGTCATTACGACCAATCAGACCAAGTTGGACTGAGTCTATTTAAGTCTCGCCCAGCTTTTGACAATGGAAAAAAAGATTTATTTTTTTATGTCAAAACTGAGCAATCTGCATTTTGACTCAATAAAATATGAATCTGTACTATGCTGACTTTTTGTAACTCTAAACCCTCCCCTCGCCCTGTTAAGGTAACATCCTTCTGGTGAACGGCACTGCCTGCGGGGAGATCAAGATCACAGACTTTGGCCTGTCGAAGATCATGGATGATGACAGCTACAACTCAGTGGATGGGATGGAGCTCACGTCGCAGGGAGCAGGGACATACTGGTAAGATTTACGCTGGACGATGACACCCTGCCTCAGGGGTGCCATCATCTGTGATATAATAAATAGTGCTGTTTATTTTTACCACTGAGCCTTGGTCCAAAGGGGCAAATTTATGTCAGCTAGTCAGGGCTGAGATATTTCTCTATGCCTGATAGCTTCCCCAAACCGCAGTGCATTAGGAACTTAAAGTGATCATTTTGCTGCGCGGAGACATTTTACTGTGTGGTTTGAGTTGCAGAATCTAAATCACCACAGACGTAATAAAACTTTTGTAGAAGTATTACGCAAAGGAATACAGCAAAATTGTAAGTGTGCTAGAGCAGCAAACATTGTTGGAAGCTGTTAGAACCTGCATCCAGAGAGCAACACCGAAAAGCTCGTAATGAAAGAAATTACTGAATTTATTTTAATGAATAGGGGTCGACCGATAGTGGATTTTTAAAGGCCGATATAATAGCGATAGTTCAGCGCAGGAAAGCCAAAGCCGTCATAAATAATCAATCAATCAGGATCACTGAACATCAAACTCAAAGTAATTAAAGGTATAATCAGTCATTCTGGAGAAAGATTGTTGATGTTTGATATAACACCTAAACAAATACGCCCCTCCCTTCGTACTCCTTCAGAAGCTCTGCCCCCCAAATTCATGGACACACATTGCCAAGGCAACGACCAAAAGAGAAATATGGCGGGGGGTCTCTGTGAGACTGTCTCGGATTCAGTGTGGATTGATACATTTAATAAAATGGAAGCGTATCTGTTCCGTGAGAAAACATTTTCTATGTGAATTGGCCACGGCCTCTCAGTCCTCACACAGACAGCTGCGCTGGCGTCCCCCTGTCCTGTGCACAAGCACCAACACCCCATGCTGCTGATTGGCCAGAGTAGTGTTGTGTGGCTCACTCTGAGCCATTGTGTTTACATGCTCATTTACAGAGCCAGTGCTGTGTATGAATGCATTGGATTAGAATCGCTGACTTTACCTTTTTAATAAATAAATCTCGAACTGAAAATCAAACTAACCATAAAAAATTATGTTTTTTTCCCCCCTCAAAGTCAGTAATTCAATTTGAGAAGCCTAATATCATAAAGGAAGAAACAAAGCTTGTCTGCATTCTCTCCATAAAAGCGGCTCCTCCGCTTCTATTATATGCAGGATTAATGTTTGTGGATGTGTTGTAAGGCTTCCGCCACCAGGTTGTGCCTTTTGAGTAAAGTGAGAGAGTGTTGAAGCTGAAGTAGTAGAAGAACAACTTCCTCCGTTGTTGTTGTTGTTGTTGTTGTTGTACGTTGCAGAAGTTAGCACAAAGCTAGTGGGTTTTAGCAGCAGAGAAAATATGCTGGTGGGCTGTAAGTGAGACCACGCTTGCTAGCAAAACAGAGACTGCTTGCTTTCGGCATAGCAGCAGCAGATGTACATCCCCGCATGACCGGTCGAGGCTGCGCAGCCATCGGCCACTATCAGAGCCAAGTTCCTCTGATACCGATTAAAACGTCCTATCGGCGCCGATTAAAAGGCCATACCGGTTGACCTCTAGTAATGAATGACAGAGCCTTTTCTGTGAGGTTTTGACATTTAATTGAAGGCCTCTAGCCATGCTATTTATTGCTATTACTATGCTATTTGACATTTAATCTTTGAAACGGCTGTCGTACATCTGTATACATAAGTCCTGGAAGAAGGTAAAGTGCGTGTAATTTTACAAGACAATGCAAAGAACATTCAAGTTGCATATGAGTTTAATTATCAACATGTTAGAACATGATACTCGATGGTCCCCAGTATGAAAGTGAAAAAGTGGTACATTCACAAAAACTGATGCTTACACAGGTTGTCGTGTCAGGACTCCAGAACACACTTTGAAACTGGAAAGTATCATTTGGTTTGTTGAACTGATTCATATTAATGTGGCTCCCCTTTTGTCCTTTAGGTACCTGCCACCTGAGTGCTTTGTGGTTGGGAAGGAACCACCCAAAATCTCCAATAAGGTGGATGTGTGGTCTGTGGGAGTCATTTTCTACCAGTGTTTGTATGGCCGCAAGGTAGGAGAAGCACACTGAGAAAATATGTTCTAACAAGTCATTTTTAGCTGTTAAGTCTTGTGTTTTATTACAAAAATGTAATGAGGCTAAACTGCCTTGGTTATGATTTTATTTTATACCATGGCCACTGAAAATTTCTGATTTCTGATTGGCTGGAAGGTGTGACTAAGACAGGTATAAGACAGTATAACTGCAGTTTAAATTAATGTGCCAATAATACTGTAGGTGAAGATGGTAATAATGAGGCTTGGCTAAAGAACTTGGAGCTCGGGTTACTTGTGTAACCAAAAAAATAAAATAAATAGCAGCTCAGTGAGAACCTTGCAAAATACCTTTCAAATGTTTTTTTTTATGTTGCATCAATCTTAACTTCTAAATCAACTAACAGTGCAAGGAAAGAGAGAAGTTTTGAAATCACTTTAGCTATGGGGAAGCTGCAGCCTGCAGGTCTGAGGGACAGCTGCAGGGGAAAGGAGAGAGGACAGGACAGTGGTCATATTATAAAAGGATTGTGGAAAATTTATAGGGTTAGGTAAGAGGGAAAACAAGATGGCTAGAGTGTAGCGCGTCTGTATGACAGCGGGAAGGATAAAGCAAGCGTAACGTAATGTTATCTATGTTAGAAAGGCAGTTTTAATAATCTCATGTAGCAAAATGCAACGCTGTTCTCTGCTCTTGAAAAGCAATCGGTGAAATTTCTCTTTCTCCTCCAAACGTGAGGGTTAAAACGCCTGAGCCAGCCATTTCAAACCCTACTTGTTTAGATGTTACCTAGCAATGCAAATGGCAGGAATTCTGCTGTTTGCAATTAGTTATAGTTATGAGTAAATGAACACTATTTTTTAATTTGATGACATATGGCATTGTCTAGAAAAGTGGCCATGGTATAATATCCTCCAAGTTCTACATTCCATGATTGTAATGGAACGTTTAACTTGTTGGGTATTATCCATTGCTTAATTGTTGGTAACATTCATGTAATTTTAGAAATGTGCTTGAATTCAGTGTCACTTTTCTTATACCAATGAAGAGGAAGTTATTTTTCCATCTCCCAGTATATTTAGCACTCCTCTTGTGGGAACATTTTCAATGTTTGTTATTAGGAAAATGAGAGTGTGAGACTGAAAAGAAGTTGTTTTGCCCACCATTTGTTGGTTTCCATAACACTTTTCCTCCCTCTCTGTGCTGTCTAGCCCTTCGGCCACAACCAGTCCCAGCAGGACATCCTGCAGGAGAACACCATACTGAAGGCAACAGATGTGCAGTTTCCCCCTAAACCAGTAGTCACACCTGAAGCTAAGGTACAGGATTTTCTCACCTCACTGCTTCGTTTTCTCATCTAATATTTGCATAACATCTATTTTATTTTGGATGTGTATATTTGGGAAATTCCAGTCAGACACTGTAAAGGCTAATATCTGCACTCAGATCTTATTTTCTAAGTTATTTCACTCTCTCTGTTTTTCTCCCTCCAGGCCTTTATAAGGCGCTGTCTAGTCTACCGTAAGGAGGACCGCATCGATGTGCACCAGTTAGCCAGTGACCCCTTCCTCATGCCCCACATCCGCAAGTCGGTGGCCTCTTCGGGCACCTCGGGCATGGCCGTGGCCTCCACATCCAGCTCCTCTAACAGCAGCGCCTCAAACTGAGCCCACGCCCCTTAACAGACTGACTGAACCGTTTGAAAGAGTGGGGTGGGGTGGGAGCGACGCCATATCGCGTGCCCCCCTCCCAACAGCATCCCACCTTGCCATGAAGAGCCTAAGAGAATCTGGTCAGAAGACGGCAAGGGGTGGGTGAGAAGTCATGGACGGGTTTGGAAGGGAGGCCCACGTCACCCTTCATCCCTCTCATGTCCACCCACCCCAGCCTACCTGTCCTTTCTCAAAAGAGCGGCATTGTTCTGGGGGTCAAAGCCCTGGACGACTCACACTGCAAGGGGCGAGGTTTGGCACTGTGTTGGTGAAAAGTGGGGTCCAGTGTTTGGGATTTTTTCTTTTCTGCTTAAAAAAGAGAAAATATAAAGAAGTATAGAACTGCTTCAGCTTGGCCAGATGGACAGAAGGACTGCGGAAGGCCTCATACCAATACGCACTCACACACATACACTCATGCATGAGCCATTCTGGTCCCAGGTAGTCTGAACTCCCCAAGCTCAAACATTTAGTTTGTTCTCATCTCCCTGAACTTAACCGAGAGAACCAGTCTGGCCTGTTATTGTATTGAACTCTAAATATCTACAGCACTATGTCATCCAACCTGGTGTTCTGGGATCCCCTGCCCCGCTTAAATTCCAGACCCAGATAGTTTGTGACGAGGAGGGACAGAAGCTACTATCCCCCTACCCCTTCCCTCCCCATCTCCTCGTCAAACTCCTGTGACCAAAGCTTAAAACTTCCAGCTGGTGGCAGTGTTCCACCTCAGTTTTTATAATGAATGGTTTTAGAGTCGTGTTACTTGATATGGAGTGGAAGCTGTTGAGGAAGGACCCCTTTTACATTTTTTTAAAAAACTTTTCAATTTAACCAGTTTTATGGAGAAAATTGTTGTTTTTCAAGTTGCCTTTAATTAGAACTGTTATTGTTTTGATTGACCCCCCCCCCCCCTTACCATAAACACATATTTATTTAGGTATGTTTGAATTTATTTTTGGCCAATAAAATGCAAGGGACTGGTTGACCTAATAGTACTGCTGGGGGGTGATTGGGCCTTAGCAGAGAGTTGCATAAACCATTAAATACTATTGGTTAAAATGTGTTTGTTTGTTCTGGGCTCCTCTGTGACTGGGTGCTTTCTATTGACAACACAACTGACAATGTATTGATGAGCATTATGTCTCTATGTAGGCTTTATTTAAATTTTTGCAGTGTAAAATTGGTGTTTCAGACTAAAAATCAAAGCTATATTCAGGAGAAGACTTTTTTTTTCAGCCCCACCAAAGTAGTAATTGGTTGTATTCATATGTAGAATTAAATTATATTCTCTGATAGGTGAGTAAATGGAACAAATAACTGAAAGCAGGCCATAAACTTAGCTCTCTTCAGTCGATGTGGCATTACAGTCTGACTTCATGTCGGTGTAATCAGTAAAGCATCGTGAATGCTGTCTCATTTTCAAGGTGCAAGTCTGGAGTCACCATGGAGGAGGTGAAAGACATTTAAACACCATTTTAAAAAGCTAAATCAGTGGGGTCTCACTGGCGCTGTCTGTCGCGGCACGTTGAATATGATTTGATTAAATTCTTGCACATAAACAGGCAGTCCACAAATTAATAATATAATCAGCCTGCATAATGTGGCAGCAGACCTCAAACGTTCATTTTTTATCTGCTTGCACTTAACACATACTGCACATGTTTATGGCATAGTTAAGATTTCGGCTGTCACATCCAATATGAACTTTTAGTCTAAATGTGTATTTTTCTAATTATAGGAAACAGCCATTTCCAAGCATCAAGTCTCCAAAGGACTATTAAGGGAAGCCGTTAAAGGCATTTATTGAATGATTACATATTTTTTGGGTGAGAATAATGATCTTTACTATGTCACAGCACTCATGGGTCAGCTGTACTATACTGACCTCAGATTATCTGACATACTTGGCTCAGCTGAGAGTTTATGAATATGATTCAGAGCAGATGTTGAACATATTAAAAAAAGACACTGAACACACCGGGTTTAATATAAGACAGAACAGGACTGATGCCTTTTAATTGCAAACTAATGAGTAACACATAATTACATTCAGGACTTACGAGGCCAAACAATCAAGTGTTAGAGGAGAGTGGCTTGAAAGAGTTGTACAAATTCTCAAGTAGCTGACTACAGGTACAAGTGAAAAAGAGAACGAGCGCTAGACAGAAGGTATTTATTTTTAATTAGAGTAAGAAATATAAACGACAAGAAGGTAGTGCAACAATCAACAAAGTGCTAAAAAGTTAGATACATACTGAGCTCCAAAAACAAACGAATAAGGGAAAAATGCACAAGTCTAAATAGTAAAATCAGGATTAAATATTGTGCAAAAGAAGTTATATTAATACATTTTTTCCAATAGAAATTATGCTTATGTGTGGAATTTCAAAATGTGAGCCATTGAATATTTATTAGAGTTTTCAACTTAATTTTATGATTACAATTGTGATTTATTTTTTCCAAGAAAGTTAGATTTTAGACTTAATTTTTACTTTTCTCTCTGACAAGATTAAATACTGACTTCTGCATTGTAATTCATTTCATGAGATCGGTCAAATGTGCTGGGTTGGCATGTGGGGTCTTCTCATATAGGCCCCTGGAGGTCCCCGGACCTCATGTTGGGAACCATACACACACAAACACACACGCACACACACACTGTTGACGATGCTCCATTCATTTCAGTCTCGTTTGGGTTAGGGTTAGACCGAGCTCTAGCGGTCAAACTCCACCAACTCTGCGTCATCCGTCCTTAAAGTAGAACAGTCGGGCAAACGCTGCTACTTGTTTTCTTCTCGTTTGGGGTTTTTTTTTTTTTTTTCTCTCACTGTGTGTCTGTGTGCGTGTGTTGTAGTTGTGAGCATGCAAGGCAACGACCATCACCGAGACAAGGAATCAAGGAGAACATGGACAAATCGGCGAGATATATTCTACAAATGCACTTTATATTTATTCATCTTTAGTCTGGAACTGAAGAGGAGCGCTGCGGGTGAGAAAAATCTCGACTTTTGCTTTAATTTCATTCATATAAAAGTCGAAAAAGCGGCCACATATCGAACCTATTGCGCATGCTTTTTTTGTTTTGGTGACGACTTCCAGTCAGAAAATGCGTTAGAAAACAGACACTGAAAGATATTTTCTGCGTATTCTGGATATGGTGCCTTAGTATGCCACGAACCACAAGTCCGAGCAGTGAGTGAAACCAGATGTGGAGAAAAACAGAGGCGGGGGGGTTGAGGGTTTTTTTTTGGGGGGGGGGGGTCTGCAGGCTTAGTCAATCTATTGTGATTTCTGTTTATGCAAAAGTTTCGGTATTTTGTTCTATTTTTGTGCGGGATGGATGTTTTTCGGCTGCACTGAAGGACTGGGGTGACGCTTGATTTGGCACCCTGCGGGCAGATGTGACCTTTAGGCTACATCCTGTTACAGGCTGCAATTAACACATTCAGTCCGGTCCTGAACAGCTACTACACCCTTTCATGTCATGGGACAATGTGGAGGATAAACTCACCTAAACAATTCTGCTGTGAAGTTTAGTTTGATTTTACAGCGCCTTTTCTTATATGACCCTATATTTATTTATCAGAGTTGACTAGCTTGACTATACTGTCAGGGACTTTTCTACTGTACAGGTTAAAGGATGGGTTCACAATTTTTCAAGACTGTCTTATAACAACAGTCAGGTGCCCATATGAACATTGAAAAAGCTTTTGCTCGCTGTAATCATTCCTCCTGTTCATACTGGCTATTAAAAGATCTCCTCAAAATGTGATTACAGTGTAAGTGATGGGGGCCAAAATCCACACAGTCCTCGTTTTGAGCAAAAATGTGTTTAAAAGTTAATCTGAGGATAATACGAGGCTTCAGCTGTCTGAGTTCGTCAAATCAAGTGGATATCTTCCAGAGTTGCAACTCTCTTTTAGTAAAATATTCCCTCTTCGTGTCTCGACGGACAGTGTTTTCCTGTTCAGCTGCAGTGAAAGGATTGTGACAAAAAGAGGGAATTTGGCACTAAAAAGACGAACTTTGAAACATATTGGCTTGATTTGACTAATTTGGACAGCTGAAGTCTCATTTTAGCTTATCACTAACATTGAAAGTGCATTATGGAGGGATCTCTTAATGGTCAGTATGAACAGGAGGAATGATTACAGCAGGAAAAACACGTAAATCTTCATTTGGGCACCTGACTATTGCTTTAAGGCAGAGTTGAAAAATTGTGAACCTATCCTTTAAACAGCATGTTGTGTTTTGTGTCACAAAAAAAGCCCTCGACAGTGGAAATATAGTCACTTTGTGTAACCCACACAGCAGATATTTCTCAAAAGCATCCGAGGTTACAACAGTGAATTTTCAGATTGGATGTTATTTTCCTATATTTTAGCAGCACCTCATAGATTTGGAGCGGTGCAGAGATCACCACACTGCTCCTTTATCCCTTTATTATACCTCTTTTTGCCTCTTTTTGTTTGATCTTGAAGTTAGATCCAAACACTGAGATTGTGAGTGTTTACACTCCCACTCCTTAGACTCTTATCCCTGAGAGTGCACTGCAAAAATAATCTGGAGCACTTTTTTTGGCGAGGCTTCGTTTCTTTATTTCAGAATGACTTGCGCCCGTCTGCCATTGAAATGGCCATGCTGCAGAAGTTGAGAATCCCTTTTCAATCACTTTTAAGCCAAATGGATGAGATGCAAACGGATCTAAGGGGGAAATAATCAGCGTCGATTTGTTTTATGTTTGTGTTTAGCCTTTCCCAGCCACCGCAGTTTATCGCACAAAATATGTTTGAGCTGGAACAGCTCAGCATGTTGTTGCTTTCATGCTCTGTGTAACTTCATAGGAAAGAGTATTGCCACAGTGACGTATTTGCGACTCTTTTTGTGCATGAAAGTTCAGACTAAGTAAATTATAAATATAAGTGACTCTGCCATTCATTATCAATGAAACAGCTCCAGCGCTGTGGTGTTGTTCATGATCTCACACAAAATACCCATCAAAATTCATTTGAAATCTTCAAATTTAACTACAGAATTTGCTTTAGCTCTTATCCCACGCTGATTTAACACTTAAACCTGCGCTGGGATAATAATCATTTATCACAGTGCATAAGTGTGGGAGTGATGGAAAGTTACGGTGCTCAGTCTGGTTTCTAAATTTGATTTGCTCTCTCTCAGAGTTTGGAGTTTGCTCTGATTCTGAGTGTGGCTGCAAAATGCAAATATGCTCTTTTCTCCAATAGCCCCTCTCTCTCTGTCTCTCTCTGTCTCTCTCTCTCGCTCTCTCCCATGCTTCTCGGATGAGGTAAAACCTATCCACAGTTTTGAGTTGCCTCAGAGGCCAGACCACCATAAAACACCAAAGAAACAAACACAGCAGGCTGGAATTTCCTGTCTATTTGTTGGTTGCCATTTTATCACACTGGCCGGTTAAAGGCCTGTTTTTTTTTTTTTATCACAGACATCTGTCAAAATAAGGAAAGGTTATATTTCAGTCTAGATCTTTAGATTAAATATGAGGAAATGAATGGGTGAAAAACAGTCTAATTAGTTTTAATTCTATGGCAGCTGCGATGAGTCACCCTCCTCCACCAAACAGTGTGATATTGAGAAGTTTGAAATAATAACATCTCAACCCAAGACTTTCTATTGATTAGTCACCCACAAGCCAAACTATTGCCCTCAAACCTGTTCCAATAGATGACCATATTGAGTAGGTGGAGGTTCCGGGAATATCTGCCTCTCTTGGCGAGCGTTGCCAGTTGCTCTTGGCCGTGGGTTTCAGCCTCTCTCTTCAGCAGGAAACTTTTCAGCGTTGAAAATAAAAAAGGGGGTGCCAGGACAAAGACGAGGATGAGATCACAGCAGGAGAGCTGTTGTAGCTTAGCTTTCACAGGGCTCAATGGCTTAAAGTTAATCTGAAATTCTGCACTCTCTCTGATTGCCCGGGAGTTTTCTCACATCAAACATCCGCGTTGTTGCGTCCCCTCCAGACTGGAATTAAAACTTCTATTTGAATTTGCGTCTTGTTGTCTGGAACTTCAGCTTCAGGTTGTCTAGCAGTTCAAAAGCTTTTTGCCGGGAACTTCGCATATTGACACCATATTAATACCAAGCTTGTATTCACATACTTCAGTGTAATTCTGACTCTTACTGGGATGGTGCTGGTGTGAAAATCTTCCCACGGGCACCGTTGATGCTGTCTCTGTGTGTTTTTAAAAAAAAAATGGCATCAATTCCTATTGTGAAAATGAACAAATTGCATCAGACTCATTTACTGGCACTAACATCAGCATCCACATGACTTCTACTCACAATGAGAAGTATCTAAATCCTGAGTTTATAGCATATCAATGTTTTAGTGGTTGTTGTGGCAGACATCACACTGTAATGTATGCAGAACAGGGATGGATTACAACATGGGAGGTGAACAGGGATTTACACTGAGGGTTTAATGTAAAATATACTGTAATCAGCTGGTTATAGGGGAACTCGGGAAGGCTTTGATCTGACAGAAGTCAGTGATGTTTTGGTAGCTACACCAGACTCTGACTTTCCACAGAAACAGGTCTTTTTTTTTTTTTTTGCATTTCATTCAGCTCTGGATTATGTTACATTAATAGGAGTGACTGGAATAATGGCCTCATGGAAAGATAGAAACTGAGATGTTTTATATTCGTTGGATGCGGTTTTTAGCTCCCTGATCATATTTAAAGGTTTTTGGGTCCCTGTTAGGCAACATACTTTCTCTGATGTGAATCTTGAAACAATAAACTGGCAGTAAACAAGCCTTACAGCTGGGTGTTACTGTAAATGGATTACTTTATAAAAAGAGCAGGGTGGTCATTATATGTGATTACACCGTACATACTCACGATGAAGCTCTCTGCCGCCGCGCTCCCTTAGTGTGTTTGCTAACACTGCTTATGAGAAACTCAACCACAGAGGCCGAGTGCAAGACGAGGGGCGTGTCGGTCGTCTCCCCCTGATTGCAGGAGTTTTTATGGCGCTCTCGATGAGACTCCTTTGTCTCTGTGTCCATAAACGCAGCACAGGAGGTTCAGGAGTGTTTCAGCTGAGAGGTGAGGAAACAAGGGATTGCCACAGGCTGAGCCGAATGAAGTGCCCGCATATGAGAGTCGTGTTTTTCAGCTAAATGCACAGTGATTTTTCCCACCTACCCCACTTCCTGGCCTCTCGCAGGAGCCCGCCGAGTAGGAATGCTGAGGGTCTCACTTTCTCTTCTTAGAATCTCAGATCTGAGAGTTGTGTTTATTTTGGAGATATATATATATATTTTTAAATAATTTTAACAGGACCTTAATTTAGACTCACTCCTACACTCCTGACATGTATTTCTTTGTCTCTCTCCCACCTTCGCACACTCTCATAACCACACACGAATATATTCGCAGTCCTGGCTTCTAGTTTACCAATCTCTAAATGTTTCAAGGAGAAAAACAGGAATGAAGGAAAACCACATATTTTTTCTGAGAAAGGGTGCTGGGTTTTGTTCCCGAAATTCCAGTCACTGAGGCTGGCGTCCAGCCACTGCCCTGAATGTGTTAAGTTCAACACTTTTTTGTCAGTACTCTTTGTTTTTTGTTAACATCTTATTTATTTTTGGATATTTTTGTATGGTATGTATGCCAGGCTCTGTGGGTAACACCTTGTAGGCAGCTGTAGCTCCTCAGAGAATAATACTGAAGTAATGCTTATAAAGACATCAGTGTACAGTAGTGAGAGGTCTGCAGACTGAAAACAACTCCCCATTTCACCCTTGAGGATCATTAGAGTTTCATCAAATTAATCAAATTTAGACATGTTAAAACATTTGGTTATATGAGTCAAATGTAAAGTCACGCTCTTTAAAGATAAAGATCCTCATATTTTTACCCCCCAAAAACCACCAACTGCTGCTCTCTCCACAGTCCAAGCCAACGCAAATAGACACCACAATCTATACTGAACGAGACGAGAGGCAATTCCAGGTCAACCTTCAGGAATGTGGTGAATTCCTGAGAACTGGTGCATGGTTTGAAATTATTTGACTGTGATCACTAACGCTGCTTTAAAGGCCAAACATGTGTATCCACTTTGCACAGTTTATTGCATGACATTTCTGCAATTACTTCCTGCTGAGACCTCTGTCATATTATGTGTATACAAGATTTCAGGGTTATTACAGGTTTATTAGGGGGGTTCTACCACGTATGTGTACGGGGACATCAGAGGCCACAGCTCAAGCTAGTTCTAACACAGCATTGTATCCATTAATGGAGCTATTGATCCAAATGCAGGCTTGTTCTCGGGTCACATTAGCTGTTAACATAGAATCCTGTTCATCTGCATTATCGACTGATGCGATTGTTTCCTCCTCTCTGCACAGCACCGCTGGACTCTGACGAGTTTGCCTTCCTCCATGAGGGCGCCAATAAGTGCCTGGGGGTGCAAGATCATTCCCTCATCCTGTCATCCTCCTGCGAGGAAGACAACCAGCGCTGGAAGTGGGTCACCCGGGGTCGCCTGTTCAACCTGGGCTCCTCACTGTGCCTTGGCTTGACCACTGGCAACTTCACCTCCAGATGGGCCAAGTCTCCTCTGGGCGTGTACACCTGTGACCGCGAGCCCCCCAGAGTACGCTGGACCTGGAACTGCGGCCAAGTGCTGAATAACCTCAGTAACTACTTTCACTCACCCACGTTTTGGAACGCCTCCTCCCCTTCTAAATGGGCACTGTATGGTGGTGATCAGGACCTGTGCACTAAAACATATCGCGGTGAGCATTCTTTCAATCAAAGAGATTTCGACTTGCATGAATTACTGCAGATTGATGTTTAGTCTTTACTTGTGTTTTATCTTGAATGTTTCTAAAATCAAGATAATCTTGATAACTGCACTTCAAGATTCCCTTTGAAATTCCTTCATCTTTAAAATCAATAATTCTGCCCCCCTTTGAGGAGTCTACAAATCATTCTCAGTTAAGTGGAGTTTCCCCAAATAAAGCAGCTCACCTGTAGTCATACAGCTGTGAGCTGTACTATATGTTGTACTGCCTCAAAGTGGCAGATAGACTTACTGTTGTGGATGCCTCAGCTGTATCTGATCAAATGGATATAGCGATGTTGCTTTTAGGAAATCTTTGAGGACAAGTGGCTTCCTGCCAGTCAGAAAAGCCAAGGAAAACACTGCCGGTGTTTGTAAACTCCAGTAAACAGATGGAGTCGTCTTTGCCCTCAAGTATATTTGTATTTATATGTAGTTTTCAATCCAGATTAAACCAAACTGTGGTGGTTCGCAGCTAAGCCTCATTTCCGCTGTCAGTGCCACTCACGTCACAGTTGTTGATTGACGAACTATACTGTGAGACCCAGTCAGCCGTACAAGTCTGTAGTTAACAAGCTCAGGTTGACTGCAATTAAAAACCAGATCTGCTGTAAGGAGCAGAAAATCTCCCTTCACTTTCTTCTTTATCTTTCCTCCCCTCGAAGTCTCTTTTACTTTTTTGTGGCAAGGGAATCGGGTGCATTGACATTTTTAACTTTCAAGTGCAGATCTAAAGTTTCTTTGTGGACTCGCTGCTGGAGAGGAATGCCTCTGACATAGTCAGCCGAGGAGCAGCTCCAAAGCAGCCAGCTAGCAGTGGAGCAGAGAGGGAAGTCAGGGAGGGAGCTCCAGAAATCTTTCCTCCCTCGTTTAACATGTCCTACTTTCCATTGGCCTAATGTGTTTTGGTAACACTACAGACCAAGCCTCTCTCCCTCTCTCTCTCTCTCTTTCTGTTGCCCTTTACCATGCTATACATGTGGAATGTAGACTAGAACAGCAACCTCAGGGTATTTTGTTAAACTTTGGAGCTCAGACATAGATTATTAGTTCAAAAGCCTGGTTCAAAATTTGCATGTGATCTTCAAAAGATTCTGCTTTGGAATATAAATATTATAAACATGAAATTAAAAGATACTTAATTTTCTTAATAATCTGCTTTGTTTCCTCTTCCATCTGCTGACCACCATTTGACCACTTTACTGTTTTAACTGTAACATCATCCCCTGTTTTCACCATGTGTTTGATTATACAAGTCGCTGAGAAAACAGATAAGGTATTTCAGTTCAGCACAGTTCACAGCCATAACTTTAGACAACACAAGCGAGGCCCGTCTCTGCTGCTACACGCGGTGATTTAAAGTCTCTCTCTCTCTCTCTCTCTTTTTGCTCCCCAGAGATCTATACAATCCAGGGGAACTCTCACGGTCGACCCTGCTACCTGCCCTTCCTGTACGATGGCCAGTGGTTCCACAACTGCACCAGCATCGGGCGCGAGGACGGTCACCTCTGGTGCGCCACCACCTTCGACTACGGCAAGGACGAGCGCTGGGGCTTCTGTCCGGTCAAAAGTGAGTTATCACTTTGCATGCTGAGGACTGATTTTATAGCTGTCAGCTCATTCTGACTAGACTGGGGAAATTACCAGAAACTCAGTGAGCTTCACCACAATTTCCTTCTGCTTCCTCCCCTGCTTCTAACTGACTTCTTATCTCCTTCCCCTCACTGTCAGGCAGTGGCTGCGAGACCTTCTGGGATACTGACCCGCTGACAGACAGCTGTTACCAGTTTAACTTCCAGGCTACGCTGTCATGGAGCGAGGCTCGGATCAGTTGCCAGCAGCAGGGGGCAGACCTGCTAAGCATCACCAAGCTGCATGAGCAGACCTACATCAACGGTAAAGTCAATGCACACACACACACACACACACACACACGTACATTTGTGTGCAGAGGCTTGTTGTAGCTGTTCAGAATCAGAATCGCTCTATTGTGTACAATGTACACAGGAATTTGACTTGGTGATACAGCACAGTGAGACAAGAAAATAGCAGAATAAGACATAAAAAAGCACACTAAGATTAAGTAAAAATGAGAAACATAATAGAGTAAAATAACCATAAATAAGAATATATATACAAGCTAAGAATAAGAATATATTTACTTATTTGAGCTTGCATTTTGTTAAAATGTTTGAATATTTTGACGAGATATCAAATAAGTTAAGTAATAATGTATGCTACATTATGTATGCACAGTCCTGGTAGGATGGTTGGGACCACAGTAAGGGTTGTTATCATTTGGCACTGGCCCTTTATTGCCATGAAATTGCAGATTCATGATCTCAAAAGAAAGAAAATGATCGGATTTAATGACTGATTTAAATCATCTCTCCACCAGCGGTTTAGACTTTAGGTTTTCTCCCAATCAGCTCACTCCCGTCAGCAAGAATTGATTTTTGGGATGTTGTGACCCTGTTGCCAATATTAATCATCACTTTGCTACTCTTATATAACCATTCTTTCATCTCCACAGTACAGTGTTGGCAGTTGAAATGATGGCTAACTGTGGGGATTATCTCGCTTTAACGGAGGCGCCTTGTTCAGTGCTTTTATTGTGTCATCGTTCACATAATTACACAGAGAACTGTGGTGTTTTGTGTGTTTTTGTTTTTTTTTTTTGCATTTGTTGTATTTTATAGCATCTGAGGCAGTTGTTGTCCTGCTGTTTTTAGGTTTACTGACTGGCTACAGTGCTGCTTTGTGGATTGGCCTCAATGACCTGGACATCAATGGAGGCTGGCAGTGGGCCGACTCCTCGCCGCTCAAATATCTCAACTGGGAGCCAGGTTAGACTGTAAAAACAACTCACCCTTTCCCTGTCTTTTCAAAGCATGAAGTATCTGTCATCTTTTTTTGAACATTTATTTCCCACTGAAGGCTGAACGGGCATGCTTGCTCATTTTTAGCTACACTCTGCACTTCGAGTTCAAATACCCACTTGGCAGGCTTCCAGCACAACCACAGTCTTTTACTGCTGACCACCGGATTATTTAGGGGTTAAGTGCCTTGAACAAGGGCACCTTAGTATCAGTAAGACTTTTTCTTCCTTATTCTCCAACTGCAGACCAGCCAGAACATGCTGAAGAGGTGAACTGTGCTGTGCTTAGAACGGAGTCATCGGGTCGTTGGCAAAACCGCGATTGTTCAGTTGCTCTTCCGTATGTCTGTAAGAAGAGGCCTAATGCCACCCTGGACCCCTTCACTACTGGTCAGTGTATTGGCAGTTGCATTAGTCCATTAAAGTAAAATCCAACAGTTACAGTCCTGCCACAGTGCCAAACTCTACAATCTGATGATCTCGTTGCTCCCACAGACTCGTGGGCAGATGATGAAAAATATGAGTGTGACGTGAGCTGGCAGGCCTTCCAGGCAGGCTGCTACAAGCTGACTTCAGAGAAGACCGACTGGGATACGGCTCAGAAAACCTGCCAAAAGATGGGGGCCAACCTGGTCAGCATCCACACCCTCCCCGAGTTAGAGTTCATCGTACGCAACCTGAAGAAAGGTGATTTGCTCATTTTTACCTGTCTTTACCTTTCCCTCTGAATAACTATCAGGAGTCAAAACTGAATGTGCTAGTTCACTGTTTTAATGTAGCCACGTGTAGTTAAATTTAAGGAATAAAATGAGCATTTTGACAGATATATTCTCGATGGGGGATGTCAAGAATTTTGATGTTTTTCTGTGTAAATGTAGAAAGAAAAATACCATGCTCAATCAAGGACAAAAAGTAAAATATTAACTTCTTTAAATGGTATGTTCCAACTGTTTTCCTACAGTATATGCAGCACATGAAGTGAGGAATCAAATTTTTAGGTCATGGAAATGCTCCAACCCAGTTATTGAACCTCATGGAAAAGTTTGACAATTTTTTTTATATTAGGGTCATAGCTGGAACTTTAATCTTATTTTTTTTAGCTTATTTCTGTCCCTAATTGTAATCAAAGTGTCTACACATGTCCTCTGTCAGACGTTGACCAGCTATGGATAGGGCTCCACGACACTGATATGCAAATGGACTTCCAATGGACTGACCACACACCCGTCATCTTCACCTACTGGCACCCCTTTGAACCCAACAACTTCCGCAACACCCAGGAAGATTGCGTCTCCATCTGGGGAGCTGTGAGTGACCCCCCCCCCCCCCCCCACCACCACCACCACCACCACCACCTTTCACCTTCACACTGACCCCAGGGCCCTAATCACCTCACAGTAACGGACTCTCACTGTCTGTGAGTCTCCTCCGTTTGTATATATTTAGCAGCTGTGTTCTCTCTCTCTCTGTTTGTGTCCTGCTTACATGTGCAGGAGGGCCGCTGGGATGACAGCCCTTGTAATCTGACTCTGCCCTCCATCTGTAAGAAACCAGGAACAAAGAGCGATGGGAAGCCGCAGCACCAAGACTGCAAACAAGTATGACTCTTTTTCCTCTCTCTGCATTTAATGCTGTATTCTTCATTTATTGTTTATGCTTCATTTAGAAAATATTTTATTCTGGACAAGATGTAGATTTTTCTTCCCTATATCCTTCTGTTTTACACCATATAGACTCTATTCAGATCTACTGCAGCGCTTCAGTGCTCTGATTACAGCTGCTGACAGTCTGTTGTGTTGGTGGGAGCATAATTATTATTGTAAATATTTCAGTCACTCCTTTATCTTTGACCCTTTTTTTCCCAGAGTCCCCTCCCTCCACTGGTGCACTAGTCCACCTCCAGTCTGTAACTGTAATATAAATCACTCTCTTAAGACTTCTCACACACACTTCCCTTGGCTTAACACATAATTTTCCATTTCCCAAAATACAAAACAAAACACAGAATACATCTTTTCAAGCCATTGAATTGGGACATATTGTTTGTGTCTTCACTCAGTAAGTGTTTACAGCAGATACAACATGAATATGGACTATCATGCCCACTACTTGTACCCACATGGCGAATTAAATCCCATCTGGCGGATCCATCTACATCTGTCTCTGATTTCACGGTTCATAATTCTCTCCATATGAGCCTTTAAGCCTCTCATACCTGACATGCCTGTACCTGACCACTGCTGAAAATGTTCACTGTGCAAGTGCTACATTTAGTGGGTTTTTTTTCAGTAATGTGTGACATAGGGGATAATCGTAGTGAGAAAATAAATCAAAGTGTGTGTCTGTGTTACTCCGTGCCCCTAAGAAATGTTATATTTTAGCTAAGGGTTGATTTATGATGTAAATGATTTGAGGTTGAGAGTCGTGCTGGTTCTCAGCTGTTACATCCAACAAAGACTTGTGTATGGAGGAAACATTTGTTTGGT
Source organism: Scomberomorus guttatus (assembly GCA_038419695.1). NCBI lineage: Eukaryota > Metazoa > Chordata > Actinopteri > Scombriformes > Scombridae > Scomberomorus > Scomberomorus guttatus. The sequence goes on from CM076459.1 coordinate 4,617,835, forward strand.
GTAATGTATCTTTACCCCTCTCCCTGGGGTACGGGGCCATCATGGGTGGTAATGTGACAGGGGTCATTTGACGTGGCACTCGCCACAGGGCCTCTGTGGCAATGCTGTTTGTCTCCAGCAGATGAGCTCACTTCACACAACATGTGAAACAACAATGACGGAGTGCCCGCTGACTGATGCGGCAACGTTACGCCACATGATCCCCAAACCATTTACCCCATCCAGCGCTGCACTCATTTCTAAAAAAAAAAAAAAATGTAATGGATTGCTCATTACTGTAATCACTGAAGCAGTAACTCCTTACGGAAGTATTTCTTTTATGCTTTCTGCTTTCAAAGATAGTGGTTTTATTATCAGAATAACTCTGTTGCTTCATGTGTGAATAACAGAGAGATTACAGTTCTCTAATGTCAGAGGCAGCCTGGGGCATAAGCAGTTGTTGAGGACCCCTCAGGCACAAGGGGACCCCTAAAATAATTGAACTCTCTGGGTTCCTGGGTTCATTTTTTTGTGATTATTTAACTGTTTAAAGATACAGTCCCTGATTTTTTTCTCAGCAGTGCCTCAGATTTCCTCCAAAACTGGAATTACAGCAAAAAACACATTCTGGAGGCACAATAACAAAAGTGTACCCTAAAGTTATAATATTCTATATGCATATATATTTGTAGTTTCTATAAAAAAAACATTACTGTTTAGCTGCTAAAGGTCCCAAACAAGATTTTTGTCAGCCCTGTCTAATGTTTTTGTCATTGTTTTACTTTTTAAAAAATCTAATCAGTTGTGGGAATACTTAAAAATAACCAACAACAATAAGGAGCATGTGAGGGCATGTGGGGGAATATAATGTTTGGATGTTTCAGCTTCAGTATGATTTATAGGGGTGAAAACAAAAGTTAGTTTCTTGACAGAAAATTGTCATATTGGTGGAATCATGTGAAGTATTTCATAACATTGCTACACAAGGAAGAATCCTTATATTATTGCTACATACTGTATTACTGGGGAAATGCTATTGCTCAACACTGAATGCACGGCACTGTGACTGTGAGACAGAGAAAGGAAGGACAGGAAACAGTGTAAAGGAGACATGAGTTTCAACAGATCAAGCCTCTCCAGCAGCTGTAATCTTTGAGGTTTCTGTCTAGATGCCAAACGTGGTTGTGCAAAAAGGCAGAGGTTGGGCTTATTCAGACAAAGCTGTATACGCACTGTCTCTCGCTATCATACTCATACACAATCTCACCCCTCGTGACCTTCTGTTTGTTGGCTTCACTCTGCGTCTGTACACGTCCACGACTACAAGTACATGAGCTGGCAGGAGGGATTGAGGCCAGGGAAAAGTTATTTCTGCATGCTTAGACTTGTTCTTTGTATCCTGCATTTGAGATACAGTCGACTGGTTTTTAGTGGACTCACTTCTGTTTTGACTGTTAAAATGGCACTCATTTTCTGAGAGGCACCATTTTGTGCTTTTTAGCTCCGCAAAGGGGGTTATGCTTTAGGTCTTGTTTGTTTGTCCATCTGTCTGTTAGCAGGATACGTTTGAAATCACTCAACAGATGTTAATGAAATTTGGTGGAAGGTTAGGTTTAGGGTCAAGGAATAAGTGGTGACTTTTTACTGGTTCGGAGATATGATGTCACCACATGGCGTTTATTAAGCACTGTATGTTTACAGTGTGAGGCAATGGAGCAAAATCCCTTTTTTCTGATTTTTTTCCCTGAATTCCTTGGTCAAACACATAAAACATTTCTATCCAACTGGAAATGTCTATCATATTATCCCTATGCTATTTGATACTCCATTTTTCTTTCACCTATGTATGCTGCTGCAAGAACATGATACATTTAAATGCCCAGTGGTCATGAGTCTGACTCATTTTAATTTTTCCATTGTGTGCAAATGTGCAAACCACCAATATTGTTGGGATTGAGGCATTATCCAAAAATCAACATGATTGTCTGTCTCTATGTGTTTATTGATGTACATCCAGAAATGATGAATGGCTGAATTAATAAATTGAAGGAGTTGTGCAGCCTTGGTAGACATTTGCTCTCTTTTAATTTTTTTTTTAAAGAATCTAATTTTTTCCATATCACGCTAATATCCTCTCCTCTCCTTTCAGGGCTGGAAGTGGCACAGTCCAGCTTGTTACTGGGTTGGAGATGATCTGCTCACCTTTGACGAGGCCAGGAAGTCCTGTGAGGATCAAAGAGCTGCCCTTGTGACTATTACCAATAGGTGCGTACTGTAACACACACACTGACAAACAGATGGACGCCTTTGCTGCGATTAAAAGACGTCACAGTGTGTTTTCTTAATGCTGCCTCCCTAAAAGCCTCTTTAAATCTTAAAAGGTTCGAACAGGCCTTCGCCAACAGCCTGGTGTTCAGTTCTGGAGATTCCTTCTGGATCGGCCTCAGTGACCAGGGCAGCCCCGGCTCCTTCCACTGGCTCAGCGGGGATGAAGTGTCCTACACCAACTGGAACAGAGACCAGCCAGGTAAGTTACACTTCTCATGTCTGTGTCAGTTTGGGAATAATGTACAGAATCGACTACAAATATCTAATAATGTACCGTTGTTGAAGCGGTGTATAAGCGTTAAGATGTTTTGAAGATCTGATCATTCAACAAAGTGCAATCAGGAACAGGCAGTTTGAATAATAACTTGCTGGTCAAAAATAAGTAAATAATAAAACTCCTTCAGAGTTGGAGTAATATAAAAACATCAGACATCATTTGTCAAACATCATGTGAATTAAAATATACGATGATTAATATGAATATACTAGTAATAAAGTAATGTAATAATGTGATGAATGTAGTGTACTATAGTGAATCTCAAACATCTAGCCCTTAGACATCTTAACACCAATCTATACACATCTAATCAGAGACATGAAGATATTTTCTTAATTCACTAAATCACAACAGAAGAAAATGAGTCTCAATAAAACACCATAGAAAAAATGTTATCTGAACCCTGAAAAGGCTATTAAAGCTAAAATAATTCATATAAATCAAATATGCAGCAGTGAATCATCAATCAAAATAACCATATTGGAAAAATGTATGCTTACTTAGCATATAAGATTTAAAAGTACTTAATGATACTAGTGATTCTGGTGATTGTAATATGTAGTGATCATCTGAAATATGCACTAAGAAACAAAAAAATATCAATCAATGCTCAATGAAAGTTATGTAAATTCCATGTGAGTACATACTACTATGCATATAAATTGACAATATATTTGCATTACCTGATTGAATTGGATTGAATGGAAAATATAGTAAACACCAAAAAATGAAAACAAACAGCAAGCAAGTAAACTTAACTATAAGAATAACTAGAAGAATAATTCATGAGCAAACCCAATAGAAATAAGAGTATGATGTTTAACTCTTTCACATACGTAAAGATACACTTGAATCACCATCTGTCTATTAGGTTTTCATCTATCAACATTTTCATCTTCATTAGTCATTTCATCAAAGATATTACCCAGTGTAACCCAATCTTCAAACCCTTGAGGTTATCATACATCAAATCCAAACTGTTATCACCAATGCTAACCATCTGCTGAGTGACTTGAATAGCAGTAGAGATTCTCCACAGGTGCGGACTATTTTCTGGCTCCTGGGGTTTGTCTAAAAACCATAATAGTGGTGGCACTTTCAGCCTGGTGATTAAAAAGAGCGCACATAAAGTGGTTCCCAGTGGCGTCCTGTGTAGCCTCTCCTTATTACCCAAGTGTCAATTCAGCTTTCCCCCAGAGTAAAGAGTGTAGTTGTCTGGTGTAACTGGCCTCTTTGCTCTGCTGCCCAATTGGATAATTCTGTGAGTAACAATCGTGGGTGTTTTGTCCAAACAGTGATGAGTCCTACTCTAACTTCAATTATTTCCCACCTTCTCTTTTGAAAAGTCTGTTACATGTAATCCATGTAACTCTTGTTCACATCTATGGAGGACTAGGTTTATGGATACCTGACCTGTATATAAAAATATATGGCTTATTACCGTGACTTGGTGAGCAGTCAGTCTCAGCATGTGACAGGTAATGATCGGTTAGCATGTGTAGTCCTTTCAATTCTCCAAACCACTCTGTGCCTCTCAAACCACTGGTTTCCTGCTAAGCAGTTTGGTGCTCGTCGGTCCTCCTCTTCTTTTGCGTAGTCTGGGGGCCACGCTCAGTCCTGTCCAGTGTAGCCTTCCTTCCACACAAGAGTCTCACAAAGGACTTGGGCTTGACCTGGTGAAACTGCTCAGCTATGGCCTTTTTTGGTGTGTTGTGGTTCTAGCAGTGGCTTGCATGGCATGGACCCACGTGGCTCTCTCTCCCTGCCCTTTACCGCTGCTGCTGATGTCAACAGCACCTGGAATGTTCCTTTCCACCTAGGAGACGGAGACTTTGAGAGAGACTTGATGAATACAGAATCACCAATCTGCAATAAATGAATAGGCTCTATTGAATGACACTCTCTCAACATTTTCTGTTTGTATTAGTTTAGTTAGTAGTTAGTTAACATCCTCAGTCAGGTCCAAAGCAGAGTGGCTTTGTGGGGTGTCAAAGGTACTCTCCATTAGTACTTCATGAGGATGCAATTTGTACATCTCATTACATCAGATTTGTCAATTAAAGGTTTGCTATGACCTCTTTCCATTTTGTTATTCTACATTCGCTCTGAGACTCTCCAGTCTCCCAGACGTGACATTCATTCGTATTATTCATTTATCAATTTATTTATTTTTCCTTTATTTATATTTATCTTTACCCTACGTTATCTTTCGTGTTCTTCAATATTGTATCCTCTTCCCTTGGGAATGCCATATTACACCGTCTCCCCACGATCTTTCAGTTATTTATCTTTCAGTTAATTATTCAATATCATAATCATAACAAATGGAGAAAGAAAACAAAGTCATTTATTGGAAGAAGTAAAAGTTTTATTCCTTTAATAAACTATCCACTACTGTATATAGAGACTTATTATACTGTCATTCATTTACCTAAATTTCTTTTGTTATTTTGTATCCAAACCATTGATTTATCCCCCCTTTTCCTACATGTGTGAGCCCATGAATAACATTGCAGCACTTGGAGGATAGACTGCGGAAAGACACACCACCAAATGTTTACAAGTCAGACTTGGGGTTGTGAGGAGGTACACTGACGTACCACAGAGGAAGAGGAAATGGCAGCTTGTTTGGCTGCAGAATCAGCCAACGCATTTCCACGTGTCACAGGATCACAGGATTGCACCTTCATCTTTGAATAGAATACACACTCTTTAGAAAATGCTCAAGCTTCTCTCACTACCCAGTCATTCACTACGGCATAGCCAGCTAGGTCTTTGTTATCAGATGGTCTACATGCTGAGCCATCAGTGTGCTCATCTCAATAATAGCAAGGCAATTATGCTAATTTTCTGCCTCAATCAAAGGAAGGAGAGTGGCTGGATTTAAAGAGGTGAGTGTTTCCTGAGCGACGTGCTGACGTCATATGCTGAGTAGCAGAGCATCTTAAAGAGGTCAAATGAAACCCCAAAGTATGGTTTACATTTTCCATTACCCTGTCATTTGCAAGTGCTTTCATTCTTGCAAGTGTTAATTATAAAGAAAAAAAGCCACAACATTTTAATACGGAATGAGGACAATGCACCGCACAGTCCCGACCTAGTTGCCACCATGATTGAGAAATGGAAGAGGATTTCTCAATCATGGTGGCAACTGAAGCCCCTTATCTAAAAAAAAAACCTGGTGTGCAAAGGACCACAGGCAAAAGCCAAGATGAATAATACGCATCAGGCTGGCAATGACACCCGTGTTTCTGCATCAGGATGCCTGTAGCACAGCCAACTCTCTAATGTACGAGCAGGTGAATCGGCTGAACGTAATCCGGCAGGCCCCAGGCTGGGGCCATGGAGAGTGCATGTTTCAGTTCATGGAAAGCTTTGTACATTTCCTCAGTCCATAGCACAATTGGAGGAGCAGATTGGACTGTGGCTGCCTGCAGTAGTTTGCCATCCCCAAAAATGAGAGCATCTCTTTCTTAGTCTTGGGAGGAGGCATGTCGTTCAAAAGTTTTACCCTCTCTGGTGAGAGGAGGCGCTGTCCATTCTTTAGAACATGTCCCAAGTACGTCACTTCAGGTAGACAAAACTGCAGCGTCACCAACGAGGCCCTGCGACCTCGCTCAGTCAGTCTTTACAGGAGCAAGATGGAGTCAGAACATCAATCATGTTAAATAAAAAAAATACACAGTATAATGGACATTTGCTCCTTTGTATCCCCCTGCTCTTAAATAGTATAATTATATATTTCAACATTACATTTCAATCCTTTATATATGATGTTTTTTTTATTTTCTTGAACTCTCCTAAACTATTTTTAGTAGCACCCAACTGTCCTTCCACAATGTGCCTCCCCTGCACCCCCTCCAAATGCTTCCAATGTTCCATGCAAAGCTTTTATTAAAAGCTGATTCTCGACTTGCCTTTCTCTCGCAGACATACACCAACCAGACAAACAACTGTGCTTGCTCCTTTTTCTATCTTCCATAGGCTACATCGAATGAGCCATCTGCTTTCGTTTCTTTCTTTACTACAATTTATCTTGTAGTCTCTGTATCTGTTTCACATTCAACACACATTTTATTACTGTAATACATCCAAACCACTAGTCATTAGTGTTGGGAAGTTTACTTTTGAAATGCGCTAGGACACAGTTTACCAGTTACCCTGTTACAAAATGTTATAGGTAATGTACCTATTTTAATCACTTCGTCAAAGCAATGTAACTTATTACATTTGATTCCCCTTTGATTACTTTTCTAATAAATGTTTTAAACTAGGCAATAAAGCTAAAAAGTCCTAAAGGCATACATTTACACCAGACAGTATAAACCTCACAACAGTCCTCAACACTTATTACTGTCAGACTTTCATTAAAGTCCTTCAGTATAACCAGAATTTGGATTTTACATTTATCATTAGAATTACATTGATATTGTAATTTGATTACTAGCCATGAAGCTGCTGCTTTCCTGAATTTCCTTTTTTTCTTTTCTCTCAACCTCTTTTCTTTCGCTGCCGCACTGTGTGCGTGTCATCCTTCCCACAGCTCCACCCCCCCCCAGACTGGGGTGTCTGATTTCACATCAGCATTACACACTTTTTCTTACTATTTTACCCATTACTGCTGTCACAATTAGATAACTTCCACGATGTATATTTCTTACATTATATTTCATAATCATATGATTTCGACCAATTCGACTGTTTTTACAGCTTTATTTTAATGCAGCACTAGACTCAAACTGCACTGTGACTTTTACTCTGACTTTATTCTCTTTGGTGAATTATTCACTAATTCAGGGTTACTCTCTGCTATGGACTGAATTTACCCCTTTTTTCATTCACATTAAAGCATTAAAGCCAAACATGCAGACTGAATATGCAAACACACACGTAGACAAAACATGCTTGCAGTGACGCACACATACGCAGATAATAGCAGTAATTCCTGTTGCAGCATCCAAGATCTCCTCTCTCTTCTTATTCCTTTTTTACTTTGAGACCAATTTGAGACCTAATAAGCGAAAACTCAGAAAGTATTTCGCCTTGTGTACACAACCTGTACATTTGCACCTAGATCTCTGAAAGCGTAAGCATAACAGAACCTGGCTTTTCCCAGTGGACACAGACTCACCACCGGTCTTGATTAAGTGAAATAAGCCTATTTCAGTTTACCCCAGAACATCTTCCCATGGGTTTAACCTCACTGTGGCTCTCACCTGCGTCGGGTGCAACCCGACACTGTCCTGGAAAAAAAACACCCTGTGTGGTGCTGGGGGGGTTCAAAAACACACACAACAGTCTTTTTTTCTTAAATCTACCAACCACTGATCTCAGCACTTAACCTGATTTACTTATACAAAATCTGTATAAGATTAAAACACCAAGTTAAACCAAATTTATCTCACTAGATTCCTCTCTTTTCTGCTTAATTTTTAATACTTATCAATTTTGATTTGAACATCCACTGAGAGGTTTCGTATGGCACAGAGAGTTCAGCCGGGACACGGTCTCCAGACACTGAATGCTGACCGTATCCAGGCCTTAAATGCCTACCGCCAAATTGCAGAAAAATACACACAGTTTCTTTTATCTCAGACAGACCCAGACATGGTGAGGCAAAAAATACATTGCACTTACCAGTCTTTTGTTCTGTTGAGATCCTGTTCATGATGCCAATTTGTTATAGAAATCTTGAGCCCGTCAATTCAGAAACTCCAGGAGATATTGATGTCGTAGGCAAAAAGATTTACTGACAAAGACAAACTTGATCGACCAAGAAGATAGCAGTTACAATTCAAAGTGCCAGTGTAGACCCAATGTAATGCCACAGCAAATCTGAAGGAAATGAGTTGAACCACTCTCAGTTATTTAGGCAGCTCCCTAGTCACAACGTCGCTATAGTATTGTTTACTTTAGCCCTGTCTCCATGGCAACAATCATAAAGCCAGGTCGGCTCGACCGCGAAGAAGACAGCTGTCTATACCTCACTGTCTGCTTGTCTAAGGAGCATTTCATACATGGCACGTACTGTATATGAACATAGGAGCATTTTCATACAGATTGGTGACAAATTAAAGGAAAAACCGGTACAGGTCTGAATGCTTGACCCCCACCGTGAGGGAATCTAGTGTCTCTGTTATGCTGTGGTTGACATTTTGCTGGCATGGTTTGGGTCCATTTGTCCCCTTAGAGGGAAGGGTCACTGCTAATCAATGCAAAGTTGTTCTGAGTGATCAACTTTATCCTATGATGAAATATTTCTATCCTAATGGGAGCGGTCTCTTCCAGGATGACAGTTGTTTTGACAATTGAACACATATGGGAGATTTTGGACCGACGTGTTAGACAGCACTTTCCACCACCATCATCAAAATACCAAATGAGGGAATATCTCTTGGAAGAATGGTGTTCATCCCTCCAGTAGAGTTCAGAGACTGTAGAATCAATGCAAAGGCATATTGAAGCTGTTCTGGCGGCACATGGTGGCCCAACACTTTACTAAGACACAGATGTTGGTTTTTCCTTTAACTGTATATCATAAATTTATGAAAATTCCTTAACAGTTGCCCATTCATTTTCTGTTAATCTGTTAACTAATTGATTCAGCCCTAGTCTTTTATATGTGCTGTAGTATTTTCATTGTGTACTTTTTTTTTGGTTGTTACAGTATCTTCCCTACCCACTGCTTATTCACATCTTTATCCCTTTTGCTATGATTTCACTTCCCTTAGGGGATCATTAGTTTCAAACTCCACAAAGAAGAAACAGGATGGGTCCTAGGTGTTTTTCTTTGGCCAGAATATAGATCCTGAACTACATTCTGATGTTCTGATTTGGCTCTAAAAACAGCTTTGATTAGCTGCGAATTTGCTTATCTCAGAAAGTCACCAGCAGGAGACAAAACCAGCCAGCGGGTACGTGTATGTGCTGATGTTAATTTAACTTATTGAACTGGTCCTATTTGTTGAGGAAATTGTAAACCATGTCAGTCTTTTTTCTTCTAACATTCAGCATGCAGCAGCAAATGGATGAAGCAGCAGGGGAGAATGCTCATTGTAAAATCCAGGCTATCATGGATTTTGGATTCATAATATCCATAATTTCTAAACCAGACTTGCAGAAAAAACAGTTGTGGGCGAGTCATCTGGCTTTAGACTCTAGTAGACTTGGCTGACTAAAGGACCACAGTGACCATTTTAAACTTTATCTGTACATTTTTGTCATTACAACATACCTAGCATTAACAAATGTTAGGTAAAAATAAAGGCTTTGTTCAATCTGACATTTGTTCTGAGAGTTTTATTGTACGAAACCAACAAAAGGTGCACCTTTTGGGGACAAGGTCATACAGCAAGATTGCTCATACGAAGGTGTGCCAATTCCATTTTTGTTGCTTCTGCTTAAATGCCAAATACAGCACTCATAATTGTCTTTTTCCACACATTTCTTTGCTCCACATCATTCCTCTGTTTCTACACATTTCATCAGTGCAGCTTCTCTCTCTCTCCCCTCACCTACATTTCACCCCGCATCTATTTCAGTCAACGTCCACGGCGGCTGCGTCTCCATGGTGACGGGCTTCGCCACAGGTCTGTGGGAGGTGAGGGAGTGTGCGTCATCAAAGGCGAAATTCATCTGCCGTCAGAACCAGGGCACGTCTCTGAGCCCCGAGCCCCCCGTCCCTCAGCCCACCCCGAGCCTCAGCGGCTCCTGTCCCAGTGGCTGGAAGAGCAACAATGACCTGCGCTACTGTTACAAGGTTCAGCCAGCAATATTTCACACCATGCTTTCATTTGTATAATTTTTTCTTCATTGAACCAAACAAGCTAAATCTTTTCAATGTTTTAACCTGAACGACTGAGCTCAAACTGCTGGTACAACTTGCTTTACATCAGTATTGCATTGATAATTTGACTGTTATTACATCTGTATCACCTGTGAGCAGGTGTTTCATTCCACCCAGCTGGAGGAGAAGCTGACTTGGCTGAAGGCTCACCTGTACTGCAGGAGACACGGAGCCAACCTGCTGAGCATCAGCAGCCACGAGGAGGAGCACTTTGTTCAGCAAGTCCTCCAAAAGGAATTGGGGTGAGTGTACACACCAGCTGTGATGATGATGATGACAATGATGATGTTGATGATGATAATGATCTGGCCCACAGGGATGAAGAGGATCATGACCAGCATTGGTTTTGGATTGGACTGAACCGCAGGAACCCCATGGACAATGGCAGCTGGAAGTGGAGCGACGGACTGGCTGTGAGTGACAGTGATACCTGCTCTAAAAAGTTACAACCTAACTGTGTATCACTGTGCTGAATGGTTAAAAAATGTTTGAAACAAAATCTGTTTACTCTTTGCCTGTGTCTCAGGTCACGTACCAAAACTTTGGCCGCTACTACTACAACATCCGGCAGTGTGCTGCAGCAGACTTGGGCACTATGAGCTGGACGGCCATGCACTGCGACACTGAGTTAAACTGGATCTGCAAGATCCCCAGAGGTACTATAGCACTAGCCCTTTTTATGGGCCCATTTAGAGGGTTTTTACTGGATTGGTACATTAGCACTGGCTTTTCTATTTCCTTGCATTTCGGATCTTTCACGTTCTCTATGTCATGGATACATTTTTCCCACATGTGTTTTTAGGTAGCGTTGCCAAGGAACCAGAAAAGTCAGAAGGTCAGTTTTATTTTCTCAGGTTTTCAACTTTATCACTCAGCATACTAATATTATCTTCTGAGTGTTTATTTCAAAACCTTCCTATTATGTCTCATCGCTATCTTCACGTCTCGTCTTATCTCTCATCTGTCAGGCGCCAATACACCAGAGTGGACTGAGTTTAAGGAGGCTGAGTACAAGTTTTTTGACCACCGCACCACTTGGGACCAGGCCCAGAGGATTTGCTCCTGGTTTAGCTCCTCGCTGGCCTCCGTCCACTCCGCTGAGGAAGAGGCTTTCCTGGCGAACACCTTACGCAAGGCATTGCACATATTATCAAAAAGTTCATCATAATGTGAAGAAGTTTATTAAATACAAAAATGCAAGGGATTACTAGTGTTTTGGCAAGGAGACCAGCTTTAGGACTGCAAATCCCTGAGAATACAGGCACAAACCTGTCGCCACTAATTATGGTGTTCAGTTCAGGATATTACCAGGCAAGGAAATAACCTTTAAACACTTATTAGAGAATTTTTTGCATCATGCTTAACATAATCTACTTGTATAAGCTAATGTAAACTCCAATGTCTTCTAATTTTAGTGTATTTACAGTAATCCTTGATAATCTTCCAACTTGCTCCACTCTACCCCTAACTGCATTATTCCTTGTCTACAGACAAGTCTTTGACTGTGGCCCTGACACACTTTTTCACAGTTTCTCTCTCACCTTCAGATGAAAGTGGAGGGTGACAACTGGTGGCTGGGGCTTTACACCTATGATAATGATGGCCGTTTCCGCTGGTCCGACCATTCTGTGCTCAATTATGTGTCCTGGGCTCTCGGGAAGCCGCACCTGCTCAGCCGTGATCGCAGATGTGTCCAAATGTCCGTCAGCAAAGGTAAGAACAGCCAGAATAAGAGACATCAAGAGGCTAAATCAAATGCAGTACATAGACGCGTGTTTTTTACTCTCAAACAGCGGAGTGGGCCGATCAAAAATGCCTCTCTGACCTGCCCTACATCTGTAAGAGAGTGAATGTCACAGGCACCATTCCTCCAACTCCATCGCCGCCCCACCTGCCATCAGGCTGTCCTGACGGATGGGCCTCTTATCAGCGTAAGGTACAGCACTGCATTCTACAACACACCAGGAATTCAACATCTACAGCTCCATAGCAATACAGGTTATGATTTAGTTATGATGCAATTATTGTGTCAAGTTATAAAGGATGCAGGATGTCTAGAATGCGTCAAATAAGTATACTAAAGAGGCAGTGAGGCATAGCAAGTAAGTTTTTATTGTGTGCAATGCCATCTGCTGTTTCTGTAGTGTTTCAGAGTGTTTGACCAGTCATACCGGGTCAAATGGTCTGCTGCCAAGGTGAAATGTGAGACGCAGGGAGGTGCACTGGCAGTGGTGTCCAGTCATTTGGAGCAAGGTAATTACAGAAGAATACAGCCCACATAAAGTCACGAGCAGGGAGGTGGTGGAGGGCAGACCCACTTCAAAACACAGTTTTTGAAGTTACTCTTCTAGTGGAATGTAAATTATGTACTTTTTCTATGGTAAAGTTGTATGATCTGTCATTGTGAGCAGCATCTTTGGATGTGGTATGTTATGGGAATCCAGTCATTTTATTTCATAGGGATTGATTGGTAGGGGGTTTAGGTATCCATGTTTGTATTTACCAATCCGTACATTTATAACTGCTCATAAGAGTCTCTGAACTTATGCACACTTTTATGCAATTGATTCTCCTCCTAACAGCCTTTGTTACCACCCTGCTGCACAACACCAGTGTTGAACTTTGGGTGGGTCTGACCTCAGACTCTAAAGGTCATTTCCAGTGGGCCCAGGCTGGCCTGCTCAGCTACACCAACTGGGCTCCCAGAGAGCCACTTGATAACAGCGGACCACACCACAACAAGACCCCGGTACTTACAACACTTACACCACACCATCAGCACACATATCATGGTTTTGTCCTGTTCCTGTTCTGATGATTTCACTGTCACCTCCCAGGGGAACTGTGTGGTGATGATTCACGGGAACCCACAGAAGAACACTGGCATGTGGGCTTCCCGAGCCTGTGAGATGGAAAGTAATGGCTTCATCTGTCAAAGGGAGCAAGGTGTGCTGCTATTCAATAATAACCACAACAGTGTCTGCTTTAAACATGCAAGACATTTGCGCCACAAACAGAAGTGTGTTGACTTAAATCATTTTTGCTGTTTCTTCAGACCAAAGTATTCCTCCGGCCCCAGCCCTGATTCCTGCCTCCCTGTCAAAGCCTGTGGTGCTGGGTGGAATAACGTACCGGGTGGTGGAGAAAAGCCTGGACTGGACCGGCGCGCTGCACCTCTGCGAATCTTTGAATGGGACCCTGGCCACAGTGAAGGATCCCTACCAGCAGGCTTACCTCACACTGCTAATCAATAGCCTGCACCGGCCTGCCTGGGTTGCTCTCTACAACTACGGAGTGAGCCTTTTAACCTGTCACAGTATATTTTATTAAAATTTTCCAATAGACTCGCACTGAAGAAACCTGGACCTGAATTGCAACTTATGGTTTTTATGCTTTCAGGGACGGAGCTTCACCTGGCTGGGTGAAGAAGACGTGGCATATTCAAACTGGAAAGATGGGGAGCCCAATCAGATGGCCGGATGTGGTCACATGACCACTACTGGGCTGTGGACTATGACTCCCTGTGATGTTAAACTGGAGGCTGCTATCTGTCAAATTAGTGGTATGTGTGTGTAATATAACAATAATAACAATATATAGTAATTAACATCTATCACACCAGCACATCTTATAAAAACTGTCAATCATTTTCCCAGATAGCATTTATTCAATTTATTGGCTTCAAATATATTTATCCCTGTTGTTTTTCTCCCTGCCAGATGAGCCTGTAATTCACCAGTGGATGTACCCAGGCCTTTGCCCCCACTCTCTGGGAGAGTGGGCGTGGGTACCTTTCAGAAACCACTGTTACGCCTTTAACCTGCAAACTCTTAAACTACAGCAGGATGCACGCACATCCTGTATGAAAGGTAGGGAAGAGTTTCAGAGTCCAGTCTGACTTTACTCAGACTCTGGCTGTGCTGATTGTGCAGCTCATGACACTGAATTGAAAGCCAATTAAGTGCAACACTTCTGACCTTTTCCACTGCACACACAATTGACAAATTGCATCAATATGTCTAAATTTAGAAGTGTTTCATTGAGCCTGCCTCATTGTTAAATTTACCCTCACGATCAATTCACATTTCTGTTTTGTTCTGTTTCTGTCTATTTCTTTCCTTTTCTAGTGGGAGCTGAACTTCTCTCTATCTTGGATGAGACGGAGAACGGGTTTGTATGGGAACACATCCAGAGCTTTGCAGAACAGGCACACGGAGCTTGGCTGGGCATCAGCGTGAAAGGTCTCAGATAGTCCCTTCCAGTTCTCTCTACAGCAGCAGACTTATTAACCTACAGCTTTTCAAAAGTTTTCTTTAAAATCCAAGTTTACTTGGAGTTTACTTTTTTACTTAATTTTAAAATGATCTCACTTTGCTTGCAGATAAGAAAGGTTTTACCTGTTTGATTATTTCTTTTATATAATAATAATGGAACTATTAATTAAGGAGTGGAAACCTCCTTAAGACTGCTTCTCTGGAGTCGGAAAGGTTAATTTATGTAAACTTACATTATCAGTAATTGGACTGAATTGTGCTTATTAAAGGTACACTATACAGGATTTGACAGTTGATGTTTGTAAACACACAGCATTCAAAGTTGGCCCCGAGAGAGTGAGCGGTCAAGCAGACACACAGACCTGCAGCTCTTTATACATCCATGACACAGAGACAGAGAGACGGAGACAGTGATGCAACCTGGTCGTTATGCTACCAGTCCTGACCTCATACCCTGCACACTGTTATTGGCTGAGGGCTACACACCCACTGCCCAAAGGTTGACGCCCAGAAGCGTCCTGAACACAGTAAAATAATAAGGAAATACAGGCAGAGGGCAGATAAATACACTGCTACACACTTCTAGTGAGTCATAAGTGATGATTAAGAGGAATTACCTTTGTATGAGTCTGTTTTTAAGGAAAATCCTGCATAATATGCCTTTAAGCTAATAGGAAGAAGTAAATCCAATAATGGAAATGCATTAAGCACTTAAATCAAACCTCTGTGAATGAACAGAGAGTTGTCAGGCAGAACATGATGTGATGCATTAATTCTGCTTAAGATAAGACTAATGAAACATTTCTGCTTGAGTGTGTTTGAAGCTCTACTAAGTGAAGGCTATGCTCGTGTTCCCACCGCAGGTAGAGGTCTAGTGTGGAGCGAGGAAACAGAGATGTCGTACACCAACTGGGAGACACATGACGTCGCCTCCTCTGTTCTGTCTCCAAACTCCTGCTTCTGGATCCAGAGCAACAGTGGCCTCTGGAAGCCGGGCTCCTGCAGAAATCGCACACATGGGGTCATCTGCAAACGGCCTCGCAGTAAGCACACATAAAACCACTTAAGCTGAGGGGAAATCATTTTCAGAAAAATTCAGCTTTTGTTCAGGGTTGCAAAGATTTTTGTTGGAGGGCAAGATTTGGCCCACGTGCCGCCATTTGCCCACCACTACTGTATATATCCTCTAAGTGGAAACCCCTATGTTGATTGTAAAAACACATCTTTACAAGTTTGTAGACGGGGTGGAGCCTGAGAAATCATCCTTTTGTGGCTTGGATAATGTGCGATTAAAATTAAAAATTATTGCTTAATACTAAAGCAGTACTTTTTTAAATAGTTGTCTTTTCTTCCATTTGCAGGTATTGAATCCTCAGCTGTAATCTGTAAGTATAATTATGGATCCGTTTGTTTTAACTTGTATATCTGAAAGTACAGTATACTAATCCTGACATCCGTCTCCTATTTTTGCCTAGCGGATGGCGACCACCTGCCCACTCTGATTGTTGTCATGGTGACAGGCCTGGTGCTGGTGGTGTTGATCGTCGGTGTGATCTACTTATACCGTCGGCGAACTGTTGGGTCCCGGGGGTCCTACGAAGGGGCCCGCTACAGCCGCACCAACTCCAGCCTTGCCGAGCAGACAGAGAAGAACATCCTGGTGTCTGACATGGAGCTGAACGAGCAGCCAGAGTAGCAGAGCCGCCCCGGACCGACCGACCAACCCAGGACTGGAGTTGACTCGACCCAGGAGAGGCTGATTTCAATGTGCTGACTCAGATTCTGATACACATTGTGACATTTATGTTTTTTGTTGTCTCTTATGAAACCAAAAAAAAAAAAAAGTTTTTTTTGAAGTGCTGAACAGCTGTGTAGAGCACAGCGGATGTCAATTTAATTTTTAAATGAAGCCCCCGGATTCTCAATCCTCTCTTACAAGACTTCACAGTTCTAGGACTTTCTCTCTCTAGACAAATCAGATCCTACCACACATAAAGCTTTTATCCAAAAGCATTAATGAAGGCCATAAATGGATCTACTGGAAGTTTAGTTTTATCGCATCTGGAAAAGTTCGACATAAAATCAGTTTTATGAAATGACTCCTTGCTGTCTTCCCTGGTGCCAAAGTAAATTTTTGCACAGTGTATATTTCCTTTCTTGTTTCCATTTTGATTAAAAGACTTATAAGGCAAGAACAATGACTATAACAGCAACCGATTGACTCCTAACTAAAACCATTCGTCTTTGTCCTCTAAATATCCACACAGTCTTCTTCAGGATTAAATGCATTTTTCAATTTTGTAATTTTTTTTTTTTTTTTGCCATGACAGTATTTACCTGAACTTGAGGTGTGTTTGTTGTTCCACTGCGTTAATGTAATTTCCATTGATTTGCCATTATCTGCGCAGCTGTAGAGAACTGTTACTGATGATGCTTGTGTGTTTTTTTGCCTCTCTCCTCTTTTCTCATCTGACACGTCAGCACCAGCTGTCAGACGAGCAGAGGAGGAAGAAGTCCAAATGTGAATGTGTGGAAGGTGACAGGGACCATTTTCAGTGGTGACCTCAAACCGTCTGAGGGCAGTACACTAGAATTGTGCACATATAAGTAGAACTTAGCTTTGAAAGCTGGTCTTTAAATAGACTACGTTGTCTTTTTGGTACAGTAGGACTGAAGGTTGTCATCAAATGATCAGACTTTCAGCTTCCATGGCTCTGTGTACATTTTGGCACTTTTTACTTTTCTCTTGAGCTAATTCAGTCTCAGAGTCAGTCCTGACCGTTGTTTGGCTCTTCGTGCCACCATCTGGAGCTGATTCAGCATGTTTTAAGGGCAGTAATTGTCTTTGTATGCACCGTGAAAAAGGGTTAGCAATTTGATATTTGTCTGATTCATCATTTTTATGGGCCGCAGTTCTCTTCTCTGTACGTGTTATCACTAGGATATTTTTCTCTCTTTTTGTCTTTTTAATGATGCAGGCTTCATTATGTGTTTTGCTTTAAGTACGACTGACTGGTAAAGATATTTGGAAACTTTGGAAACTTTCCTACTTTTATGGTGTAATTGCCAACAGTTGAACCCTCTTTACCCCACAAAGAAAAACATCCCTCATGTGAATGACACCGTTGTATATACGAGAGCCAAAGAATGTTTTAAAACTGAATTCACTCTTTTGTAAGATAAATTCTTCTTTTCGTTCTCAACATCATTTCAAGGTTTCACATTTTCATGCAAAGTCAATTTTCCTCCTCAAACATTTTTCTTTTTCCTTCAACTCTCGCCTCTGAGTGCATTTCTGTCTTCCTGCTTTGAGGAATGCTTTGGAGCTGTTTCAGTCTGAGGCTTTTGGTGTTTCACTGAGCTGCAGTGAAGAAAATAAAAAGGGTTTTTTTTTTTTTGCTCCATGAGTTGGACTAAGATAGAGGGGGAAGGGAAGAGGAGAGGGAGTAAGTAGGTGTGTGTGTGTGTGTGTGTGTGTGTGTGTGTGTGTGTGTGTCTCCAGCTGTGGAATGTTGAGTCGGCAAGAAGAGCTCAGTGGCATGTCTGGAACCAATCAGAGAAGGAGGACTCAGGGACATGAAGGGTCAGAAAGAAGACTGGAAAAAGGAAACCTAGACTGAGGAGAAAAGGGGAAAAAAGGAGGAGTGTGAGGAGGAGTCAGGGACTAGGTAAGCGTAGACCTGAGGTTTGTCCCGGGCTTACCCTGTCCTCTGCTGGTCGTTTATTGTATAGGTCTGCCTCTATATGCAGTAGATGTGAAGTGACTGTGGTGGTGATGTAAAGGTGCGATGACCCTTCATGTGTTCCCCGTGAGATCATGTCTGTGATGCAGGCCAGCTCTTGTCCCTGTGAAGATTACCTGAAGCACCTGTTCAACCTTTTTTTTTTTTTTTTAAGGTTTTGTGTCATTTTTATATGAAATGAATAAAGTCTATGTTCTCAAAGCTTCTGCTTGAACAGTTACTACACTATATTGTTCTTTGTTGAGCAAACTCTTGTGAGGTTGTTACCTTTTAACTGTCACATTCAGAGACAAACGGCAGAGTAACCAAAGTTAGAGGTAAGTTTTACAAGTCAGTGAAAGACGTGTAAAGTGTTGACTGTGATGTTGACGTTTTTCCACAAGGGGGAACACCTCACCTGCTGTATGTGAAGTCTCCTCCTGCGCATGTTGTCATCTGATTCTCTCGATCATTTGTTTCTCACTGCCATTGTGTGTTTCCTATCCTATCAAGTCTCTACAGAGGTTCTACAGCTACCCATTTTATGCTGTGATCCTCCATTGCGGAAAGACTCTCTGCTACGTGTTGACTGAAAATGTGCTTTTAGTTTCTTTGTGATCGCAACTGTGTCTGCAGTTCCTCAGTTTTATTCAAATCATGTGATTGTGGATGATAAGATGTGGTTGCGAGAGCACAGTGTTTGACAGTATGTGCAGCTATGGCCAAATTACCATTTGCAGATCACGTTTCATTTACAAATCTGTTTGTCACTAAAATCTAAACTAAATCATTTACAGTCAGAGCTAACATAAAACCACACAACTACCCAGAAAACCAACAGATACACAATACACAGGAATGGTGCAAGCACTAACATACTTTGAACCTTAATGCAGTGCAGTGCAAGTCAATGCAAAAGCCCTGCAATAAATACCACCTTTGTGACGCTTATGATTTTCACCTAAAAAAAAGTAATGGTAAATTTTGAAGCCATGCTTTGTCGTGTTGTTGTATAGGTTGTATTAGTTTGGATTATATAGTGCAGCAGCTTCATTCAGGCTTCATTCGGAGCCCAAAGTCTGACTCTGTGTCAGTCCAGGCACAGAATCTACCAGCAATGCTCCACCCCCCTCCATACCCCAGCTGAACTATGTTCGACTAACACGGAGACACGTGGACGTTTTGAACCCAACACCTGGTGTAATGGGAGCTTGTGGCCTCTTCCTGCCAGAGACCTGCACTTCTGCAGCATCACATCTGAGCCACTAAATTGCTTGTTATTCAAATCAAACAGGCTCTCCGTAATCCATCTCACTTAGGATGGGTGTCACAAGCCATCCAACTGCATGCCGCAGGCACTCAATTTAAAGCTTCCAGCGGCTACGCACTCCAACAGTTGTTTATAAGTTTCACCCTGTCGTTTTTAATGTTTCGCCTGTGTGTGGAAAGTATCCTTGAGGAACATTACCTGCCCCTAAATGTTAAATTTTTATGTCTGTTGAACTTCAGGGCTGATGTGTAAAACATCTCCACCATTAGCCTCATTTGCATGCCAGAGCTGCAACTTGTAGTCTAAATACTTTATTATGTTGTATTTATCTTTGGCTGTCCTCAGTGTTTATTGTTAAGTTCTTCAGTATTTCAGGTGCAATCAGTATTACAGCAGCTGAGCAAGTGAAGGAAAACACATTTAATAGAACTGTTTCCTCAGCAACAACAGCATACTCTTATACTCCTGTTCTTATAGTTTGATACTGTGTGTGTGTGTGTGTGTGTGTGTGTGTGCTACCTTTTTGCCTATCTCCATTATCTTTCATCATTAGAAGACCTGACCTATCCACCTAAGATGTTTCTTTACAGCAGATTCATCGCCTACCTCTCCTTTTAATGACTTCAGTTTATTAGCATTCTTTACTAGCAGCAGCTACTCCTGCTGTATTCCTTTCCTCCCCCTTTTTTTAATGCTGCAGGAATAGCTCCCTGAGAGGTCACATGGGTAGTATAAAAGTGTCATCGTGAGGTGAAAGAGGTCAAATCATGAGGAGGATATCATGCTGGCCTGTGGGCTTCTCTTTGCACATGTACAGCAGCCACTGCCAAGGTAGCAACCATCTTGCCCGAGGCATCTTCAGTGCACCTGTCTGGGGTTTTGCAGTTTAAAGACAGACAGTGGCGGCGGAGGTCTCAGCTCTGGGAGTAACAGAACAATATCACTGCTTCATTCTTCTTCGCCTCCTCTGAGATACTCAAGTAAAAGCCTTCACGATCAATTAACCAACAAAGTAGAGAAAAGAGAATGAAACTCTTCAAATGGCCCAGCTCATTGCCAAATCAATGTCCTCTTAATTTGAACGTTTGATGTTCAGATCCTGCTCTTGTTTTGTTCATAAACTGTTGTTTATCCCCCCTCCTCCCACTCCAAGGCTTCTTCCTATCTTGCAGTGTTGGCACTGCAGGTCGAGGGAGGGGAACCAGAGAGAAAGCAGCGTTAACAAGTGAAATTAAAAACCCATTCATTCTCCTCAGTCATCCATTTGGAAGCTGGCCAAAGGAGAAGCAGCTGTTGGGCTGGCAATGGAGGAGAGCGACAGAGAGTGGGAGGAAAGGAGGAGAGGAAAAAAGTTCATTTAGAAAGAGAGTTTTGAAAGGAAAAGGATCATGCACTCTTTCCTCTGAATACCAGCAGTGGACTGGCTTCTTTTGAAAAGCAGCAGACTAAAGGTAACCAGGCTTTTGCAGTCAGGTCCCCTCAGCTCTGAGACTCCCTGCAGAATCTGAGGCTTGCAGGATCAGTGACATCTTTTAAATCACTTCTCAAAGCCTTTTATTAATTCTAGCACACGGTTTTACTTCCAACATGTCTTAACTGTTTCATTATTACTGTTGTTGTCTTTTTAAAAAATATATATTTATATTTATTGCTGGGTATTTTATTCCATTTTATTTTTGTATTATTTTAGTCTGCAGTTTATCTGCAAACAGCACACGTGGATGACCACATGACTGTCTGGCACTTTCATTGAATATCCTATTACAAAAAACAATATGTGTTGAATGAGGTCCTGGATGCAAAAAAATGCTGTTTATTGTCACAATAATGGAAAATATGGATGTTTCAGCCATCTTTACCACCAGCAGTTTGTACTCTGAGCTGCATTTCTTGTATGAAAGGTGCAATATAAATAAAGTTATTATTAGCAGTCGGTTTTCAGGCACTTGTCACTCCGTGTGATTTGTCTTACCTCGCAGCTCAGGTTGGAATTGTGTCAAGTGCTCGACTGTCAATCAGTCATCTTCGTGACGATGAATTGCGAAGAAAGTGTTATTAAGTTTGACTGAATGTTGGTTCCTACTCATTCTTTCTCGAATGATGGTATCTAGCCATGCAGAAAGCTTGAAACCACTTCGAGGTAAAATAAGCAGATGGCAAAGCCTCTTTTTGACTTGTCCTGACCTGAAAAATAAAGACACTTCATCACAGTTATGAAACAATCCTGTAAAATCAATGTTGCCAAAAGTCAGTCCTTATTTATATGCAAAATTGCCCTCAATGACCTAACACAACAGGAAGCCTCAATACCTCAATATAAATGGTACAGTTAAAGGGCTGTAAAGGTTGACATATTGTCTCATGGCATACATGTATACTATCATATTGACTGACCCTCCCCACTGTGGAGGTGAACAGATTTTATTTCTGGTGTTCAGAGCATTAAAATATGACATTGAAGGGACTCAACAGCAACATGTCCTACTAGAAACAAAGTTCTGGTTCCTTGCTGTAAACAGTTTCTATTGGAATTACTTTCTAACAAAGAAAACTGTATCTTAGAGACCTCAAAAGAGACCTGGAACACCTTTCAAATGTCTTTCCTCACCTCAGTCATTAATGTCTAAATGCCTAAATAAATCACACTAGGCACATACAGATATTCACACCTAAACTTCTCTTTTAACTGTGATGGGGTTTTTTTTCCACTTTGTTATTGTTACGTTTGTCTACCTTTGTCTTTGACTGAGCTATGTGAGGGATGCCTGTTATGTGACAAACAATTTCTTGAATCTTGAAATCTCAGAGACAGAACACGTCAAAACACCATCAAATGAAATCCAAACCAGCTGTAGACGGTTGTAAGTGAGAAAACATTTTTTTTTGTGAGTGATTTGAGTGAAGCAAACATCTAACCTATCTGAGCGCTGAGGCTCTTCTACAAGGGGAGCTCTACTAATATCATGCTCGTATGTGGTCACAGGGTACTTGCGCTGCACCTGCTTCATTTTATATCTGGGCATCATAGAAACGATGATGTCTCTGTCCCTTATATCTTCAGTGGTAAGAGCTCTTGGCTGAGATTGCTTCTGGTGTGTCATCATGCAGTATGACAGCTCTCTATCTACCTGTTGTCGCTGCTAGATGCTTGTCATTGCTGAACCTCTCTGAACTGTGAGTACAGAGTCAATATAATAATCTCCTTGGCCTGTGGGTCGCCTGATAAACACTTTGCAGGCACACTGACATAAACACTGAGATGTTGTGCTTCACTCCCAGCCGAGAAGGCCCCATCTGGTATCAGCCACTGATTTTTAGTCAATATGTTTTTTTATGGCCATGAAAACAACCCCTGTGTGCCAGCGCCTTTGGAATGGGGATCAAATTCACTAATCTTTGTCCAAATCAAAGCCTGCGCACTTCAAAGTGACTGGATCAGCAGAGATACACACAGAGCGGCAATGTCAGAGCAAGAGGAAGAAAGGAAAAAAAAAAGAAGCTTTGCTCTCACGTTGCTGTCCAAACTCATTTAAACTCCTGTCTTTCTTCTCCCTCCTCATCTTTCCAGTGAGTTTGCAGTGGCATTTTGCTTCAGTTTGAGTGTGTGTGTGTGTGCCATAATGGACAGTCGTAAGAGAGAGAACTTGGAGGGCCAGAGGATGGATGGTGTGCAGATGCAGGTTGGTGTTGTGTGTGTGTGTGTGTGTGTGTGGGGGGGGGGGGGGGGGGGGACTGGAGGCTGGGTGTGGTGCAGTTATCTCCTCTGTGCAGATGACAACATGCCTTTACCTGCGGGATGTTGCTCTTTCTCGGGCCAAGGACAGCATCTGTGTGGTGAAAAGGATTACGGGCACTCTGTTCCCAGTCTCTGCCTTTGGGGAAGTTGGGATCTGCACTTGGTTGTCTTGTTTGTTGGCCATTTTTCACGTATGTAATTAGCATCCTTAATGGGCCTAATTAGAGTTTACACAGTTTGTGCTAATTTCAGATGCAAACCCTTTTATGTGCAGATGATAAATTGATAAAGGAGCCAAGAGAACACTTATTTTGTATCAAACATGATTGCCTGACTATTGATTTCTCTTTTATATCTATTTTCTGCCACAGAGACATCATTTGTTGAACTATTTTGTGGCTTTTACCTCACCAGGAGCACTCTTGTGCCACAAAATGAAGTACAGCGATGGGATGACTTCACAAGGTGCCCACTCCTCCACCTGCTTGACGATAATTCCTTACTGTAAACAACAAAAGGTACCATTATCACCCCTAACCAGGGACAGGATTAGACACGTCCTCATTTGCATGGATTTCCACCCAAAATAATAATGAGGCACAAATAAGGAAGAAATAGAGACAAAAGGTGAAGTTAATTTATGGAAAGCTTGGCTGCTCCTATGCTCACTGCTTTGATGCTTAATCCGTTATTAACCCGCACAACATTAAGCATACACACGTGAACACGCATGTGCGCACACACTCTGGCATGCACACACACTTTGAGGAGCTGAGGATTCCTGAGTCAGGGGAACCAGGTACTGAAGCCAATATTACCCCTCTGGGAAATAAAGATAGGCCGAGGGTGCAGAAGGAGTGAGATGAAGCTACTGTGAAGACACGCCGCGGAGCAACAACCAAATCCCCCTTGTGTTTACTCTCGCTGGTTTCCAGGGCAATGGCAGGAGGCTCTGCTTTTTCTGTCAAGGCAAACCCACTTAGAGGAGAAAATTCAGTCCTTGAAAATAAAATGTTGTGGGAGGCGGTGGGGGTGGGGTGGGGTGGGGGGAGGTTGGTGGGTGTACCATTACCAGGAGCTTCTTCTCTTTGTGTAGTTTGTGGCTATACAGATGTGTGTCTGTGTGTGTACATGCATTTTTAAAATTAGCTACATAAAACAGGAGAAGCTGCTTTCTGACCACAAATCTTCTTGGCTTAATCTCATTATTGACGTGCCTTTGAGCAACACATGACTATGTCGCATCTCAGTGACCATCAGTAAATTTCTCTGGTTGCTTTTTCTGCTAATAAGTATATTCCTAATCAATTTGCTAGAAACCAACTGAGTCAAAATGAATGTGCACCTATAATTGTGTATTTCTGTGTATGAGTGTATGTGTGTGTGTGTGTGTGTGTGTGTGTGTGTGTGTGTTTTCACTCAGTGGTTTGCTGCTGAGTGTTTTCAGTCAGGATATACGGAGATGAGCTCCATTGTTGGCATAAATTGCTTGGCCCAGGCATGCTGCCTCTCCACTGGGCACCCCCGCCCCACCCCCCCACCCCCCCCCCACCCCCATACTGATCGATCTAATCCTTAGCTATAATGAGTTTCTCTGTCTGAGAGCGAGGGGTGGGCTGGGCCATGAAGTGGAGAGGAGAGTGAGCGGGAGGAGGTGGAGAGATGAGGGCTAGTGGTGGTGTTGCTGGTGATTAAGGGAGACGGACTTAGCCAGCGAGAAGTGCAGAGATACAGTATTAACAGGAGCTGGGTGTTGAGAGAGACAACGTTATCAAGCCATGATCTGACAGCAGATTACCTTCATGAGGTGGTGTTCTTTCATGAGGTGAACTGTTTGTGGCCACTCACTCACACCCTACAGTATATTGCATTGCATAATTCTGACAAGTCATGACAAAGTAATATCAGTAGAGCTGTTTATTAAGTTCCCTTGTTCTTTATTATCAAATGAATCATTAATGCCGATCACTATTTCCCAAAGGCCAGAGCGAGTGTCATCAAATTATATGGAACAATGACAAAGCAAGTATTTATGAAGCTATAAACAGAAATGTTTCATCTTTACTTGATTAATGACCAAAGCCAATTAATAGGTTGGCAATGCAAAGCAACATCATCTGGCAAGGTGATGCATTGGCCAATCAAATATGTGCAAGTGCACATTCTTGGTAGATTATTTGTAATATAAATGCTGTATTACTGTTTACCTCATGATTATTGTATATAATTTCTGGCTGCTAGACACCAGAACACACTGAGAACAGCTCCCAAAATGCCCTGCCACCAGCTACAGGGAGATGAAGCGAGGGAGGTAACAATGAAAGGCAGCATTGCTTCCCTCTTGCAGAGACCACAGAGAGCTGAAGAGACGAATAACAAAACAGAGACCCTGAGACAGAACAGAGAGGACTGCTTGTAGTTCACAGACTGACTGTCCATCATCTCCCAGAGCGCCGGCACGCCGCACATCAAGGTAGAAGACATGAAGATTTCTCACTACATAAAAAGGCTTTAGAGGAGCAATAAGTCACACAGAGCCAACATCTCTGTGAATATACATCACCCTTCTCTGAACCTTCACATGCTGTGTCCAACAGGCCTCTATGGCTGGTCTTCTTCTTCTTCTCATCCCTTATCCTCAAGGAACTTAGAGACAAAAGAACAGAGTGAACTGTCTGTTAAGTTTAAATTTGATGTATGAGAACTTTCCCCTTTCTAAGAAAGTTGCTGTTCTCATCTTTATTGTAAGTCCTGCTTCTCTTCCATCAGTGTCTGAAAGAATTGCAGAGTTGGTGAATGGGGCTGCAAGCTTGCAACTAATACATGTTCTCATTATTGATCTATTGTGGTTTATTTTTTGATTCTTGAAACTGTCCAAAATTATGATGATGTCTTCAAATTGCTTGTTTTATCTGACTTACAGTCCAAAACATTCAATTTATAATGATTTAAAACAGAGAAAAGCAGCAAATCCTTTCATTTGAGACGTGAAAAAGGGAATCATTGATATTCTTGCTTTATAAATGACTTAAATGATTATCAAACTTTAGAGTAAGTAACTGATTTGTCAGATCATCATTCCATCACTTTAGGCGAGTATGTAAAACAGTGCTGCTGCATCTTCATGTGCATGTTTGCATGGTCGACCATCTCGTAACGATTTAGCAGGTTCAAGTGTAGCTAATCTGACCACCTCATGCCTTCAAGGCAACAGCCTGGCACGCCAGAGGAGTCCATGTGAAAAGGCCTCTTTGTTGAGCCGTGTCATCATTTGTATTCAGCTGGATCAAAGTCCTCTCTGCAGCTTTAAAATGTGTCCTGTGGCTAGTGCTGCCGGAGCAGTGAATGACAATGTCAAGGGATGCAGAAGAGCTGCACATTTACATAGAAATGGCCCTCGATGCGAATGTGTAAGGAATCGAATCAGAACCCGGAATTCGAGATTGCGTAGGCATCTGAGTGTACATGTTTGTGTGTCACTTTTCTTTAAGGTTTTTTTTTTTGTTGGCATTTTTACCTTTATTGGATAGTATGACAGTGAAGACACAGCTTGTTTACAACCTGTCTGATCGTGTTTTTTGCCCCGTCAGCTGCCATGTTTACAGATTTCAGTTATTACTTTGGTGAATAGTTGTAAAAAAACCCAAAACCCATCTAAATTAATACATTTCTTCATGTGTTAGGTCAGATATACAATAAAAAATAAATACTGGGCTTCTGTGTATTTGTTAAAATGTGCACTTCATAGACTGATGACATCTTGATCTGTATTTCCACATTAAAAATTCATTTGTTTCACTGAGTGCTCAAATCAGCTGCAATCTTGCTGGCTGCATGTCACAGCTTGGTCTTTCTCCTCTTCATCACTCGGAGAGAGGCTGTCAGAGCATATACTGATTACACTGTAGCCGCATTGACATCCACCGTCTTCATTATTGCGGCAGACACACAACAGAAAATCAATGGGGTCGTTGTCGACTTAATCATTTCTTCATGGTCCTGCCTCATGCGACACTAAAGTACCAGACTTATTTCTCGACTTATTCTATCCTTCTCCAGTGTTCAGTCTGTTGCAAAAAACGCAGGATGGATCGATTCATGAGCCATTAAAACTTTCAGAAGCAGATTGTGAAAGAGAAAGGTGAAGCCTTTTATTTTAGGACTTGAATGAAGCAGAAATTTTTTAATTGAATGGTTTGTTTAGTGCTGTGGATAAAGCATTTTTACGAGACCTCTTGGTCCCCCTTTTTGAGAAATATCAGAATTTGAAATTGAATATGAATCAAAACTGATGAGGTATTTCAGTCGTCTCCACGGCACCATGTCAACATATCATTTTCACTGCAACTTCAGTATCCTATTTAAAGAATAAGATTAGTATCCACATTTCCACGCTCACGACTGACATACAGTATTATCGTTTCCCACACTGTGTGGATGACTGATCAGTATGTCCACAACGCTGCTGTTTGCTTCACTTTATTGTTGCTGCATATGCATTTTTTCTTCTTCTTGCACAGTTGATTGCAACTGGGATAATGACACCACACATCAACGTGTACACTGTCACGTTTTATGTAAATCTGTCTCCCCTTTATCTGTTTTTTTTTTAACAAAGTGAGCAACACACATATCCAAATCTGCCAACCATTTCCATGTTATCTGCATCTTTAATTTGAATATATTTGAAAAAAAGATACAGCAAACCTTTTACACACATACAGATAACATTCATAACCATAACATTCAACCCCAACACTGTCTGGATAACAGTGTTATCCAGATTTTTTCATATTATTACATTATTATTTAACACCCAATATATTAGTATTTTGATCATTGTCAAGTTCTTTTTGTCTGTAAATACTGTTGCTGCATTTTTGCATATTGTAAATGCTTCAGGCCACAGTTTTAACACAAATATACAGCATAGTCACATTACAGAAGCCGAGAACGGCCGTGCTTCAAATTTTTTTTTTTTAATGCTGTTATCTCGAGATCACAAATTAATTATCTCGTGATCTCAAGATAACAAAGCTCGTTTTCCCGTGATAACGGGTTAATTTATTTATTTAATTTAGTTATCTCGAGAAAACAAAAGGCCTATTTCTCAAGATAACGAGATAACAACTTTAGTTTTCTTGAGATCACGAGATAATTATGGAGAACTCGAAAATGAGTGACTGGTTCATTTGATCACACTTGATTTCAGCCTTCAAGATCACTGTCATGACTGTCGGGGAGGATTCACCCCTAATTCATCAAAGAGTTTATAAAAGTAGTACAGGGTACTCTAAGCCTCTTTAACAAATTACCAGTTATCTTCATATATATTTGTACATTCATGCACTGAGGTAGTTTTTTGTAAATAACCTTTATTGAATAAAACAGAAAACATCAGAGAGATGACAGCAGTGAGTTTACATATGTTTTGCCTGCTTCATGACATCTTGCCCCTGAACCTTACATATAAAAGCAATGCCAAAGTTGCCCAGCAGATGTCACCATTTTGACTGTATCAAATGCCTCAAAACAGTGAACAATTTTCAACACAATTGCTTCATATGATTCACTGCTTTAAAAAAAGCTTTGTTTCTACCATCACCGATGCTGGCATGGCACTCCTGATCTCCGATATCTGATAAACATTATAAGCAATAAGAGGAAACAACCTTTTGTTTTCTCGTGATAAAGGGCTGATTATCTCGTTATCTCGAGATAACAAAGCTCCTTTTCTCGATAACGAAATAATTAACTTGTGTTCTCGAGATAACGGCGTTAAAAAAAAATTATTGCAAGCTTCCGCTTCTCAGCTTCCGTATTACTATTTTTATAAACTAAATGAATTAGGGATGAATCCTCCACGAGAGTTATGACAGTGATCTTGAAGGCTGAAATCAGGTGTGATCAAATTAACCTGTTATCACGAGAAACCATCTTTGTTATCTTGAGATTATGAGATAATTAACTCGTGATCTCGATATAACGGCATTAAAAAAATAATTGCAAACACGGCCGTTCTTGGCTTCCGTAATTACATCTATGTAAACCTGTAGTTGATAAGCTAAGTTAGACCTGTTAACTGACATCTGACCCCTGACAGGTTTTTCTATACTTCTCAGTTCCTGTTTTCTGAAAGGCATCAATATAGTTAAATTTTCAATTATTATTTGCACAGACCAAAGTTGGGCATTCTGTGTGCATATACTGTTGTGTCCCTATAAATGGAAGTAATATGGAAGTAATATTGTCCCCAAAAAATGAAAAGACAGAACATTTCTGCTGAGAGGAGTAAGGCAAGAGTATTTAAATGACTGTCGCAGGGTGGACAAGAGCCTGGATAAGTCGCTGGTTAAAAAGGATTGTCTAAGCTGGTGTGTAGCCTTTGGCGAGAGATTATATTGAACTGTGGCGGAGCTCGCCTCGCAGCCATGCATCAGATCAAAGACAGTTTCAGACTGTACACTATTAAGATAGTTTCCGGATTAAAATTCTTCTAAAGTAGGATTTCAGTCTGTTCAAAGTTTCTCTCCCCCCTCCACTTGGACAAACAGGTTAATCTGCTGTAGCTGGAGCACATCAGCCATCAGAAACGGCTCTCAGCTGGTAGGAGCAGTTAAGGAGGAAGCAGCTCGACCAGCAGAGAACTATCAAACAATCCAAACCAAGCCAATACCCAGGGAAGCTTAAATGTTGTAAGATGCATTGTCACATTTCAAAGGTCTTTTGCAAGGCAGCTTGACCTGTGTAGGCATACATGCTTCCAGTGAGCCCAGGTGAGGTGACTGGACAGTGGCCTTGCTTTGGCCCAAGGCTTGTTGTCACTGTTATTAACCCAAGGCTCGTGTTTATCATCTCATCTCCTCCTTTTCCACTACTGACATGCGTTTGGGTTTAAAGCGCTCCTTTATGAATTTTAATGTCCACTCCTGATCTTGACCTACTGGCTAGAGTGAAAATGCTAAAAAAAAAAAAAAAGTCATACAAAACAGACACATGGGAACAGCGGTCGGTGGTGTTCACTAAAAGCGAAGAGTGTGCTGAATTATTTAATGGACATTGAGAAGCAGAGCGGTGAATAAGAATTCAAATAAAATTGAGACTTTGTGTGTTGTAGCTATATATGATGGATAGTGCATTTCTAAGTATATTAATGCCATCGGCTGGTTTTAGTGTGTTTTTGGTGTTTGTTTCTCAGTAGGATCCAACATATAAGAAGTAGCTTATAAGGATAATTCAAATTAATTACAACTTTGGTCATATTTTTGTGGTTGTTCTGGCTTTTTCCCCCATCATTCAGACAATAAGACAGGTTGTAAACAAGCCAGTTTAGCCAGATTATTTAACCCTCATCCAACCAACATATTTAACATACTAGGACCCCAAGAATAAACTGCTGTAAGAAACAACCATCATTACAAAATGTTAACTTATTTCTTCTCAAAACATTATTAGTTATGTAATTAATGCCTGAAAAAAAAAGATTATTATTACATTATATTATTACAAAACATTTTTTTGTCTTTTTTAATACAAATTGCAGCTTTTATCCCAAGTACAATCTTTCCACAAAGCCTTCAAAATGACTGACAGAGTGCCCCTAACCCCCCCTGATAGTGTGTGATACTTTAAATTAGGATCCATGACAAACATGAACTCAATAAATAGTTCCATCTATTAAAATCCATTAAGAAAACAATGATATGAAGTCGTTAGAAACAAATTGATTGAGGAAGTCATGAAAAATTGGAATGATAGAATAAATCACCTGTAAGATATGACAAAAAGGATACCTCTGGGGTCTGCGGGTAACGCAGTCGGTAGGATTAAGATTAAAGATTTATTTGGAGATAAAGTCGAAAGTGAAAAGTGTTTGTAATCTCTAGTTGCAAAACTGAATGTGCACAACTATCGAAAGTTAGGTAAGCCCAACTGTGAAGTCAGTCTGAAAACTGTGATACACATTAGCTTGGGTCATAATTTTACTGTTCAACTTACATACCATACCACAGATAGTTGAATGAAGGACACAGCTGCTGATAGGGCAGTGTATTTGCATGTAATGTGTGTGTGTGTGTGTATGTGTGTGTGTGTGTGTAAAAGGATTACCAGTGGGGAGTAAATGGGCAACCTGCCTTCATGGAGAGCCAGAGTGACACGATGGCTCGCATCAACATACATATCCCAGCATGCACGCTGTTTTTTATCCAAGCCTTCCTTCACACTCCTCCCCCGCTCCTCCCCCCCCCTTCCACTCTCTCTTCACCCATTCTCGATCCTCTCTCACACTCAAACCATGCACGCACACACAACAACAGACACCGCCAATTTGCATGGAACACTGTGCCCGTCATGCCAGTGAGAATCAGTAATGTGACGCAAATCAGCCTACTTTGTCTCATCAAGAAGTGATGCTGAGCCAGCGGGCAGTCTAAACCTGCGCCTCACTGCCTCCTGACTGCTGCCTCTTTGACTTTGAAGGCTGCATTTGCTCACCTTTAGTGTCTGTTTGCAGGCAAAGTTTAATCCCGGATCGACAGCCGCGCAGCAGAATACAGGCCATGAATACTGAGAGGTGTCACTTATTGTTTTGCTCGCTCCTGCCACACTGAAACGGCACTTTTTCTTTTCTTTATTATCCACTTATCTCATTTGTGTCTACATGTATGTGTGGGTGGGCTTACATGCACACATTTGAGCGAACATGAGCAACATATGCCCGTGTTTTCATCTGAAAGCACGCAGTCTTGTTTGTGTGTACGTATCATTATGTGACTGAGTGCTTCATGAGTGATTCTCTCGACAGGCCAGGTTATAATGAGATCCCTAGGGCTGAACGCAGGCTGCCTGTAAAACAACAGATGTGACTGGACTCGCTCAGTCTCCCCTCTCTCCCCAGTAGCTGACAGAGCTGTCACTCAGCAGGAAGGAGGATGACTGACACGTGAGGAGGGCCCTGGTGTTGGGCAGGAGATGTGTGAACCACCACGAGGAAAAGGGGAAGCAGTCACCTGGGCTGACACTTGCTCCCGCAGCTTGGCACTCTCCAAACAAAATAGTCTGACAGCTGAAACATCCCAAATGTCAACAGTTCTATCGCAGCGGAGATGTGATGATGATGATGAGACCTTATACTTCTGCTACAGACGCTACAGTTCAAAAGCAAGCAGAATAATCTGACATTTAAAAGGCATTTGGAGAATTTCAGATAAGGTGCCATCTATAATCACATCGAAAATGACCAGCTATTAATGTCTTGAATGCAGAAGGCTTGTAAGCTGTGCAAATGGGGGAGAAAAAATCAGATTTCTCATGAATATACTTAAAGTGAATCCTTACATTTTATTTGACATTTTGCCATCCTCAAAATACCACTCTGATTCACACTCTTTATAGAAAAAAAATTATTCAGGATGCGATTTTTCACCTGTCTTTCTTCTTTAAGTCTCCAGAGAGAGCCAGGCAGGGGAACTGGCAGAGGCCCCCAGTCAAATGTTACTGCAGAGTGCCAGAGACATTACAATAGAGGTTCTGTGTGAGGGGAAGAGCAAATAGGCACACACACACACACAAAAACATCCCCTCTGCTCCCGGGCAGACAGCCACTGGCCCACTGCAGCCTCTCAGTCAATAGACGTGAATTGTGCTTCCTCCAACAGGAACCTGCTGCAGAAACCTGTTACTGCGCCACTAAGGCCAGAGCAAAATGTAATAATTAGCCAGATGTGGGGTGAGATACAACCCTGTAAAATACAGTTCACTCAAATTGCAAAAAAAACATTTTTGAATCGACTGTTTTCACACAGTCAACATGCAGTGAGCTGTTTCAGAGAGGGATTTGTTTCTGTAAAGACTCATTGCTGTTGTTTCTTTGGTCTGTCTGTTGGTGCACCACTATGATCCAAAACTGAAATATCCCAGAAGCTATTAAATGCATGAAACTTTATACAGAAATGTACAAAATGTACATGGTTCCCAGAGGATGAATTCATCTGACTGTGTTGCCCTCCTGACTTTTCCTCCATCGCCACCATGAGGTTGACATTTTAGTTTTTTAGTGAAATATCTTGACAAATATTGGATACATTGCCATGGAGTTTGGTACAGACATCCATGGTGCCCAGAGAATTAATCCTATTATGACTTTGGTGATCTCCTGAATGTTCTTCTAGTGCCAGGTCAAAGTTTCACTAATCCAGCATAATATCTCCACATCTACTGAATAGATTGGTCAAAAAGTTTGTACATTTATGGTTCCCAGATCCCACATCTTAATGACTTTTGGTGATCCTTTGAGTTTTCCTCTAGCACCACCAAGAGGTTGGTATTTGTGGTTTTGAGTGAAATATCTCAACAGTTCCACGATGGATTACAAATAATTTTGGTACAGATATTCACATCCACCTCAGGATGAATTGTAATCAGGTAGACATTTTAATTTGTCCAATACTTTGGTTTATAACCAAACATCTGCAAAACTAATGACATTCCCATCAGCTTCAGCTGTACTTTAGCTCTAATTAGCAATGTTAACATGCACACTTACTTACAAAGGTTATAAGGGTAAACATCACACCTGCTAAAACACCAGCAAGTTAGCATTGTCATTATCAGCATATGAGCATGCCACCAGCATGTTAGCATTTAGCTCAAAGCACCACTGTACCTAAGTACAGCATCACAGAGCTGCCTGCATCGCTGTAGTCTCAGTCTAGGTCTTTTTACCTCCATTGTGTTGGTGGTGGAGACTATCTGCATGGCTAAATTTGACTCAGAGCAAATATGTTTTTTATTGTATTTCCTGTGCAACTGACCCTTTAACCCAACTCTGACCCTGGCTTTTGTTTACAAAACACACAGTATGTTGACTCTGGTCATTTCCCTGCAGTGCAACAATTATGATCTAACAGTGCATCTGAAATATTTTAGGCTACGGACTGTTGTACACTAGTTAATTCCTGCGCTCTACCTCCCTGGTTTCTTTATGAGACAACATGTCATTAGCTAGATAATCAAGCTTGTTCCCATTATTGCTGCTCATTTTAATGAGCTGTATATATCCACAGCACGGCCTCCGGAGATGAGCCATCACACAACAAGGCCTGATTTTCTCCAGCATACTGTAATGCTCTAATAATGTGTTTACTACTACTATTAACATTTTTTTTTTTGTAAATCTGCTATCTTTGGGGTTTGACAATTAATGTTACCCTCTCAGGCACTGTTTGCAGACAGCTTTTTCTATAAACATATAATTAATAACAGCCCTAGAGCTGTACAGCATCTCCGCTTCTGCTCCGTTGCCACTCGATCAGCACACACAAGCTGGATATTTTGCAGGCAAAATATGCGGCGTCTCCATCATCAGAGAAGGCTATGATGCATGACCTGCTTGAGTCGGGTTGATAAATGATTTATCAAAAGCACACAACACCAGTCTAGGTAAGGGTTGTGGACACAGAGATATGCAAGCAGGGAGAGGAATGAGAGCGAGTGCTGAATCTGAGAGCAGAACGTTGAAGATCCAGATGGTGTCGGTGACAGGTGTGATCATCACTGGGAATTACGCTACACTTGTGATACTCTGACTGCACAATGTGTGATATCTCAGCTCTAATTTCAGCTACACATCACGCCACAAGAAAAGTGCCTTGAACATGAATAGCTTTTGAAAATCGACAGGAGCATCATAACCAAGCAGGCTGCCAACGTTTGAACTGTAGGTAGAATGAAAAGGATAATAACAAGTTTCCAAAACATCAAACCAGCGTATTTAATCAAAGTTGAGGGTTTGCCCATCCGATTTTGTAAAATTAATTTAGAAATTCTTTTGTAAACCTGAGAATTAAATAGTGTCAGATTTCTACAAATCAGTGTTATAATATTTAATTTAAATACGGTAAGTATAATATATAAATCACTGCAAACTATGGACATTCAAGACTATCTACATTAAAATGAAGTTAATTATGAAACTGAATCTGACATGGACCTAAAATTTTTATAGAAAAACAAGCAAAAATCCACTTCAGATGTGGCAATCCCGTGGAAAGTGGAATAGTGTTCTCTGACTGGTGCATTTTAGAAGTTATATCACGTTTTGATGGTTGGCCTTGACAGATTTCACAAAAGGGGCTTGGGGCGAAACCTGCTATTATGAAAATGACAATGAAAAAGACCACTTACCTTTCAATTACATTAGCAATGACTGAATTCATATTCAAATTCAAAAGGCCTGTTTGCTATTTCATTTTTTCAAATTTTGTGTTACCAGTCTGAAAATGAAATGTTGGTTTCATGTTGAATCTGATTATCATCATGGCAGTGTTATGCTACACTGAAAATTAGCTGTGAGTATTGATTTTAAATGCGAAAAAATGTATTTAGTTTATGTTTTTAATATTAGCAACCTTGGACTTCCATACTATCCTTTATGCACATAAAGATGTGATTTGTATTTGCATTTAGGAGTTTCAGTGTTTTGTTTAGAGCTACACATTTCTTTGCTACATTAATCCTGCTTTTGCTCTTATTTACATCAGGGAACACATATGCTTTTATTGACTCACACTTAAATGCTCCAGAGTGTGTGGACATTTATACTGTCTCCAAAAATTTTTCATAGTTTCAAACTCTCTCAGGTGGATCAATGCAGACTCTCGGTTCAAAGCACTAAAGTTGGTGGTGCTATATTATCTGAAATATGCTGTGTGTGTGTATGTGTCTCCAAACACTCACCATGGGGTGCTTGTCAACTCTAGTAAAATAACAGTTTAGATTTCCTTCTCTTGGCGGCAGTTGCGCAGTGACAGTTATACTTCACCGTTACCAACTTCCCTCCCAATCATTTTCTCTCCATTTATTCTCTCTCTCTTCTGGACACAAGAGCACTTTGTCTTATTGTTCCTCTGTCTTCCTCATTCTCCTCCTCTCTGTTCAAACTCCCTTTATTTGTACACGCAGGTAATGTTGCTGTTGCCATGATCTCTATTTTTACAAGATGTCTTTCTAACTGTATTTAACACCACTTCAGCGGGATGAGAAGACACAGAAAGAGAAGAAGGTGAGAGTGGTAAGGAGAAGAGAGAGGAAAACATTGCTGCAAGTGTTTTCCGTTGCTCTGAATACAAACTGCAGCTGTCAGAAACTGAAACCAAGTGATATTAACATTTGGCTCAGCCTAATATGCTCCTTTGGCTTAAAATATAGCTGGTGTTTTCACTGCATCTTCATCTCAAACACCCATTATAATTGGCATTAATTCAGTGTTAGCAAGCTGTGAAAATGTAATTTCCAGTTCAAGAGCTCCAATTGGAGCTTAGCTGAAGTGGAGAGCATTACACTGTCTGTTGAATTGGTTTTGCCTGGCTGAGATTACCCCGGCTCCTCTGCTGAGAGGGATGGGTTAATAGATTGAAGGCAGAGGAGGCTGAGAGAGAGAGCGATACAGAGGGAAAAGAAAAGAGCAGGAGTGTGGTTATTTAGAGGTAAAGGGAGGAGAGAGGCATGTGGAGGTGTGAGGGGGGAGTAAGTGATTGGCTTGATTTCCCCTGTGTGTCTATCATCATTGGGGAGCCGGTCTGGCTCCATCAACCGGCCGGGAGCTCGGCTGCAGCTCCTAATGCCGCTCCTGCCTACATCGCATGGCTATTTGCAGGAAGGCGCTGTGGTTTGATGGTCAGACATATTGGTCATCATTGCTTCT
The DNA here is from genome assembly GCA_038419695.1 of Scomberomorus guttatus. Lineage (NCBI taxonomy): Eukaryota > Metazoa > Chordata > Actinopteri > Scombriformes > Scombridae > Scomberomorus > Scomberomorus guttatus. The sequence continues at coordinate 4,654,972 of CM076459.1, forward strand.
TTGCAGGGAATGAACTAACAGAGAGGAATGGCAGTTTCTTATTTGGCCTTCCTTTCCTTGCTCTCTCCTATAAATATGGTGGGAAGATTTGCTATATTGTGTTTATTCATGCTGAAAATCTTTTATTAGGCCTTTGCTTTATAGGTGACTGTTTGCCAGTTTTCTGTCTTTCCTTGTTTTTGTTGCTTTGTTCTTTCGATTGACTGATTAATTTTGAATGTGCGTGTGCACTGCCTGTCTGTCAGCTGCTTTTATGTTGCTGTGTTCTCAAGTTTTGTGGGGTTTGTTCTCTTTATTGCCTGTCTGGTTCCTCCCTGAACCACTTGGCTCTACCACAAGTCTGTGTGATAGTTGGACGTCTCTCAGGACTCCTCGCAGCTAACTGGGCAACGCTGGCACGTCTTCGTGTTTGTGAGACAGCGGGCATGTGTTTGGTCCCACCTGGCAGGGGGAGATAGAGAGGGAGGGGAGCTTAAAGGAGTGTGAATGAGAGGCCTGTTGTGACACTGTGGGGAGCGGGTGGGCATATTGGAGAGCAGCAGGTGCTCAGCCAATCTGGGAGGTGGCCTAAGCCCCCAAAACAGCCACCTCAAAGGAGGGGGAGCCTCTGATTGGCTGCCGATCAAGACTGACAGGGGCAGCGACCACGTTGCTTTGCCAAGGACCCAGTCTGAGTGCACCTGGCCTGGAGTCACATGACCGGAGATGTCTCAGACAGACCCTGTGTGTGGTGTTTGTGCGTGGCTGCTTTGAAGTCCCTGGCTTTGGCTTGTTTTGTTGTGACCACATGGGGAGTGGAGGCAAGGCTCTTCCTCTCAGGAGAGCCGGTGGGAGTGGCTTTGTCTGTTTGCCAGTCGGCATGGATGTGGATGCTTTTCAGCGGATGCCTCTTTGTTTTTCAGCTAATTTGATTTTATTCTCACATCTCTCAACTCTCCAGGGGTGGCCGGTCAGTGTTCAGCCTCTTTGCCATTAGAATACCAATCGAACACCCACCAGTACCGACTAAACACTCAACAAACCCCGAGCCAAGAGCGTCCGCCTCCTCACCTTGTGTCTTTCGAGTGTACACTTGTAGGCCAGCAGAGCCATCTGGATGGAGCATGACTGCTGCTGCTGCCCATATATTCCACACAGGTTTTTGAAGCATTGGTGGAAGTAAATAAAGTATTAGGATACCACTGCAAAGCTGGTGTTGTCAAAACACCGGAACTGGCCTCATTTGTCATGAAAAAGCAAGAATGCACAGCTAATGCAAATTTAATAGTTGTGTTTCTCTGGACCTTTTAAAAAGCATGTTAACCCGCAGCTTCTTAAGATACTAAATGGGTTGTGGAAGAACAGCCACATGCACATACTTGAGGTCGCAGAGAGCGTACTCTCTCATTAATTACTATATCAAAGGGCTATGATGTTGTGATACAGAAATTGTGTTTTTCCCGTTTTTACCAGAGAGAACTGACTAGATCAACAGGGCAGAATGATTCACTCCATGTCCTGTCTCCCCCTCAGTTCTCAGCTCTCGGATTTTTCTCCTTGACCCTGAATGACCCCTGACTCCGGCGGGGCTGTGACCCAAGAAGATGAAATTACCAAGAGGAAATAGTAACCCCCACCTTTGACTGCCACTGACCCCCGTCTGCAGCTTGCAAAGAAAAACTACAGCTATTATGTCATTATTTCCACCCTCAGCAATAAAAGCCTGTAGAGGAAAATGAAGGGAGATAAAAGCAGGGGGAGAGAACAGAAGACTGAATAGGACAGTCTATTGTTGTCAAATTGTTCATTTTTCTGTGTCAGAACAAAAGGTAAATCAATAGGAGATATTGATGTTGAGCTCAAGGCTCACTTGTATCGTTGCTCCTTTGTCATTTTTCTCTCTCTCTGTGAATTGCAATTTCGAAGATGTAGGTTGATGTGTGTCTATGTGTGTGTGGTCTTTCCCTTTCTTAAGAGTGACGTCAGAAGATTGTTTTGGGGAAAATAAATGAGTTTACATCAGCTTTCAAATTTATCCACAGATGGATGTGGGCGGATTAAGGTTTTTATTATTATCATTATTTTGTGTGGCAACAGAATTGCTTCAGCCTGTTTATTTTTGGTGTAAAACACTCACCTGTCACTCAAGACAATCCGCTGAGTCCTCCACCGCTGCTGTGACCTCCTCTGTGAAATTCAGTGACCCCATCCTCATTCTGGAAGAGCGTGCACATGTATATGTGCATATTTGTGTGTGTGTGCGTGTGTGAGAGTGTGTGTGTGTGTTCTGGTGAACCCTTGAGCAGATGGTAGAAGGACACCCCTGTGTCAGTGACACAGAGCTCAGCACTGCACCCATCACTCACCTCTGTAAATAATTAGTGCTGTGAGTGGTACAGAGATAATGAATGCGTGTGTGTGTGCGTGTGTGCGTGTGTGTTGGTGAGGGAGTGTATTAAGATGTTTAATCTTTCATGAGTGGCTCTACCACGTTACGTAAGATAAGAAGGCTAAAATGTCAAAATTTAAAGCTGCTCTAATCAATACTTTTAAATTAACAATTTCTATAATTACTATATGTAAAATTAGGGATCGCTTGTAGTGATGAAACCTGTGGAGCCTTTTAGAGTCTTTCAGCTCATTGTTTTGGTTTAACGGCCGCAACTTCACTCTCTAACAATAGCAGTAGAACATTTAGAAGCAATCCAGGGTTTTGCAGAAGTTAAATGTTATTCCTGGTTGATTTGGTGACACCCGTGGTTACCGTGGCAACAGCAGGTTTACAACAGATACATCAGATGATCAACTGGTGCAACACAACCAAACAATGTTTTAATAAAGTCAGTAAAAAATTATTAGAACCACAAACTGATTTTATGCCGCACTGGCACGAATAGTTTTCCTCACAGCAGCAGGTCACAGTAAATTAAAAAAAACATAAGTAGTATCAAAAATGGGGTTTGATTATAATCTTCAATCTGAGTGGTGACCAGGTTCACCACTGCTTTGAATCTCAGCTGTTCATTCTTTCAGAGACATGCAATTCTGTAAGTAACATGTTTATTCTAGGAACATAAAAGCTGTCATTCCTTGTTTCCAAGAGACATACCTGAATCAAACTGTCTTCAATAATTACCTTCATCTTACAGTGCCATCATTATTGGTGCCCACGCATGTGCTATACTACAGTCAATCTTCTTTTTTTTCCACATAGATCATATGTGCACAACTGCTGGGACACGTAAAACACCCACAAGAACACACACACACACACAAGTGATTAAGTGAGAAAATCTGAAATTAAATCACAAACACAGGCTAATTTCCGTGGCAATGGCACGGTGAACACATCTCTCCTCATAACTGGCCATTTAGACTGAGCCTGTGTCATTGTATTAGCAAAAGAAGTAATCAGTGTAAGAGAGATAAAGAATTATAGTAGAGTAGGAGATGAAAAAGAGAGGGGTTGAGAGGATGGGTGACTGATGGGAGAAAAAAGGGAGAGGGCCTTTGTGAATGCAAGTGCTGGATGTATACATCTATAATCTGCTTAATTTTACATGCTGTTTAAACAAGCAATCCATTTTTAAATACTTCCATTTTCCTTGGCAAGCACTTTCTGTGCTGAGGTAAAAGAGCTCTTTCTTCACTGCCATTTGCTGTCTGGCTCAGACACTGAGACACTGAGGAGAGCTGGAAGCACTAAAGCCATTACTGTGATGTTGTCGTTAAGCCACGTCAATCACAGACACATTTCCACTTGAAAACATTAAGCTGGAAACCATCTTAAAACAAGTGAAAAGCTGTCATTTTTTTTGCTTTTTTTGTGTTTTGAAGCTCAAAGTGATTTTTTTACTCAAATTTATATTCATAATAACCAAGTGTTCAACTCACCAGTTTTAAAACTATTCTGTTTCTCTGTAATCTCTGTCATTTTTCTTCCTCCTCATATCCAGTTAGACCATACATCTAAGGATATGCACATGTCAGACCACCTCAGATATTGAAAGATAAGCACCATCCATCAATGAATGTGTCTGCTTTATTTATTAAAATTACTTTTCTTGTTTTTTCCCCCCGACAATAACCTGGGTGTGTGGCAAATGAGTTCATGAAGAAAAATACTGTTGATGTTGAAAGTGATGACTGTACATTTTCATTTCCCCCACTGTGCATCTCAAGTGAATCTTGAATCTTGAAAGTAAAAGGCATTTAGCTGCCTACATCAGATTTTCAGGGACTGTGTCAAATATTATTTAACAAAATGCTCCAGCCTGCACAGGGAAGCCATACAAGGAGAAATGGCTTGTGGAAAATGGAGAACAGGAGTGCAGCAAGGGAAATAAACCACTAAGTTAAAAAATCATGAGTATTTCTTTCAGCCAACCAGCTGTCAGCTGCGTACCTGCACCCTTAACAAAATCATATATCTTCGTGGCTGCCAGCTTTAGCTAAATCAACAAACCTAAACATGCACTTGTTTTTGCCGCAGGAAATCTCCCCAGTGTGAGATGCATTTACGCTTGCGTGGCTGCATCGGCCAGCTCTGGGCGTTCAGCGTGGTCTTCTGACTCGAGCCTAGCTAACCTTCCTTCAGTGTGCCAGACCCTGACCCTGGCCGCAGGCCAGCCCCGGGGGTGTGTAGGACTCATTTATAAGCCAGGATGACATTCTGCTGTTGGATGCTTCCTCATAACCAGCTCGGTTGGTTTCCGACTGGTCTGAAAATTTCATTAGAAAAGCCACCAGATGCAGCTAGCATGTTACCGGAATGTGAATGGAGAAAGGAGGAATCTACCCACTGTGGTTTATTTCTCTGTTATTGTCATTGTTATGAGCTAAGACTGAAAAACACATATTATTTATATATTATAATATATAAAATATATTGTAAATACCTATATATATATATGTTTTAAGGTGTGGGACCATCGTTTGTCTTCGGAGAACTTTAGTACTCTGTGGAATGATTGCAATTTCCTCTGCTGAGTTAGAAAATACTTACAGTATATATCGTATGTTTTGTGAATATTTCTTCCATCATTGCGGCCAAATAAAAGATTTGGGAGGGGAAATACTTTGTCGAGTCTCTTTGCTGTGGCCAGTGTTGTTTCTGGGTGATGGGTTTCTGTGGTGTAAAGTCACTCAGCGGGGGAGGCAGTGATTTATGTGACGTGCAGGACGGGCACTACACATCTTGCTGACACAACTCAGCCATCAATAGGAATTATGTCCCCCCAAAAACACAAAGCAACATTAAGCAATGGTTATTACCTCTCACTCTCTCACACACACACACACACGCACACAAGCCTTCAGGCCAGCCCTCCTTCACTTGCTGCTTGTTCATCTGTTCCTCTTTGCCCAGCACGAAATGTATGCATTGCCACAGAGCATAAATAAACATGGACACACACATCCACACAAGCAGAGGCACAGATGCACACACACACACATACATGCAATGTAGAACAAACGAACCAGATCACACTGTAAATAAGCATATTTAAACACTCTCACACAAGCAAACAAGAGTGCCCTCCCAGTTTATAAAAATCAGCAGCCAACCTGTATGTGCGGTTTGGTTTTTTATTTACTGACAGATTGTTTTCCCAACAATAAGTTTCTTTTGAATTAATGAGGTCTATACTCCTTATCTTATCATGAGGACACAGTCTGATGGATGCAATTGTTGTTGATAACAAAGTGGAGCAGAACTCAAAGGAAATAACTGGATTCTATTTATGCATGTAAGTGCACGATAACATGCATAAATTTGTGGTCGTGGTCTTGAGGTGCCAATCTCTCACTCGCTGCACTCCTCTAAATCACCAGTTGGGAGCGAGCCAGCTTTATACTGCTGCCATTTCACTGCAGAGGCAACATATAACGACCAACTCTGCAGCAGCAGTCCACATAACAAAGTTGCCATTCTGTTTCTTGCTTTGGCCTCTGAGTCTGAAAGCAGTTGCTGCCAACTTGGTGATATGCCATCCAAGACTGGCAACGATGACTTTTGCTGGGGCTGGATCGCAGCCAGTATACCCCCCCCCCCCCCCCCCCCTTATGAACTACACATGCTCGCAGAATAATACACAGCTGCACTTGCTAAGCCAATGCAAAGTTCAATGTAATATACAGAAACAAGTCGGCATATGCATGCAGACTGCACACACACACACGCCCAAAAGCTTGTTTGAGAGCCTTGAGGCATCTCAGCTTAAAGCAACGTCTTTTTTAAGTTTGAGGAGTTTAATCGATACAGTCGTGGTGGCACAGTGTCCTGAGTAGCAGGTCAGGACAATATTAGTGACCTTTCATAATGCAGAGCCAGACAAAGCAGGATGAGGCGAAAGGAGGTGGGCAGCCAGCTAAACACACTCCAGCCTTTGTGTCACGTCGGAGTATGTGCTCAGGGCTACACAGGTCTGATTAGGAACGACTCAGTGGCTTTTGCCGTACCAATAAACCACCCATGTCCACATTTCCTCTCTCTCTCTTTTTTTTCTCCAATCCACCTCTTCTGCTATTTCCTGCCAACATGCTTGCTGCCATGTGTTTGTCCTTTGAGTACTTCTGAGTGACTCACCTCAGCCAGGTAACTGACAACATGTCTTGGACACAAGTGAGCTCATTAACATGCTGAAGCATCACCAGCCGCGGTTGCCATGACGTCAGTGTCTCTGTGGAAACTCATTTGGGGATCAGGGTCAGACTCACATTCTGCCATGATCATATTACTATTCATCCCATCAGGTTGTCAGAGAACCCACTTTGGATAATTTGTTGTATATTTCTTGTCTGTTTTCTGTTCTCATAACAGCCACTATTTACAATCGGCATTGTTGTTCTATGCTGTTGATGAAGAATAATCTAACAGTTTGAATTGCCTGCAGGGCACAGACCGCCTGCGTATGGGAAGAAAAAATCAACAGTGAGAGGTGACAAAACACCTGACTTGCTCACTAATGTGTGTTTAATTGTCCAAACCAGGCTCATATTGTATCAGAGAGCCTGCTAGCTCGTGGATGGATTTCAGCATCAGATTGGTCAGCCTGCCAAACCTGTTCATTATTCTCATATCCAAAGGTGCAGCAAGGTTCTAATTATCTGAAGTGTTGTTTTCAAGCACGGTATTACACATGAGCAGTCACACATTTCAGTATCAAGCTGTGTGACTGCATTATACAAAGCAAACATAATTAGTTTACTGTTAAAAGGCTCCAATTATGTCTTAAGTTTCTTAAATCTGTTTTCGGGTTCAAAAAAATATGGTGATTTTATGTCAGCTGCATTGCTGAGAATTTTTCAAGTCTGTCCTAAAACAACAGTCAGGTGCCCAAATGAACATTGACACATGTTTTTCTCGCTGTAATCATTCCTCCTGTTCATACTGGTCATTAAGAGATCTTTTCATAATGTACATGATGATGTAAAAAATCCACAGCCCTCCTTCCATGCAAACATATATTTAAAAGTTTATTTGAAGCCAATATGAGGCTTCAGTCATTCAAATCAAATCAAGTCAATATATTCCAAAGTTACAGTCTTTTTAGTGTTATGATCCCTCCACTGCAGCTGGACAGGAACACACTGTCCGTCGAGACACAAAGAGGGAATTTTTTACTAAAAAGACTGTAAGTGTGAACTGTGATATCCACTTTATTTGACTAACTCAGATGGCTGACGCCTCATATTACCTTCAAATAAACTTTTAAATACATTTTTGCTCAAAACAAGGGCTGTGGATTTTGTTTCCCATCACTTACACTTAATGGTCTGACCAGTATGACCAGGGGGAATGCTTACAGCGAGCAAAACCTGTTTCAGTGTTCATATTTGCACCTGACTGTTGTTTTAAGACTGACTTGAAAAATGTACTATCCTTTAAAGCTGGCACATTTACAGTGGTTGTTATTGCTGTCTATTGCTTCCTTTCTGGCTGACAATAACAACAATAATGTTCAAACCACAGAAATTGGGGTTAATATTCCTGTGAACTTGCTTTTTGTATTGTAAAATCTACATCATACTATGTTACTTAGTGTGTAATTTCATCACTTTAGCAAATAAAATACAACATCAAGGTGAGACGATGTCATAAACATAACATTTGGATGCCCTCCCATGTTTGTTGTGCCTTGAATATAATTTATTTTTCCACTGCCACAGGAGTCTGTGCTTGTATAGAAAAACAACAGCGTCAGTCATTTCAGCAAATGCCCAAAAAACTACATACTGCATGTTTACGCTGAAGTGGCAAAGCCCTCTACTCTAATTATGACTCTTGTCTGTCTGAAGCAAAGGAGGAAAAAGACATTGTTGGTGGTTGGACTTTCCCATATCTTTCTGAGAGTGAACGTTGGTTTTCTTTTTTGTTCCCTGACCTTAACCATGTGGTTACTATTGTAGCCATGATGATGAATGTCCCGTAACCTTGTTGAAGTAGTCATTTTAATCCAAACCATGATCTTTCCGTAACCCTGCATAAGTTGTTTTTGAGCCTAAACCATGACCATAGCTGCATAAGATCAGAAAACAGTTTTATTTTTGCAGCTGGGATTTCTAATGGTTTTGGAACGCACTGACGAATGACATTATCTTGCTGATACGGGTGTCACGCCAGAAAATGCTTCTACAGAATGTGTCGTTCTGACTGGCACTTAATTAATTTGGAGGACCTGCTTGTCATAGAGGGAAACAGCATGTGGAAAGTTAGGGATTTCAGCTTTTCTAAAAGTAGAATTCACTTTTTTTATTGACCAGCTTCGTGGCAGAGATACAGGGATGTGACAGTACTGCTATTCATCAGACAGGTTTTTAAGTTCATTGTTACCCAATTATTGAAACCACTTAATTGGAAGTGAAAAAGAAGACAGACTTGCCTTTGAATGGGGAAGTAGCTCTGGAATATATAATTAATTTAAAAAGTGAGTATGATTAATAATGATGAAATTCTTCCTATCATAACCAATATGGACAGAGAAAAATTAGTTAAACCTGCAAGCCAGTTGTAGTCAACCCCAGTCACACTGCTACATATTGTAGTTTGTGCAGTTAATACCCAATGCATGTATGCACCCATGTGCAATAAGGTGGTCTATATAAGCATGATGCTGCTCACATATGGATTTTATTTATGAGCTTGTTGACCAAACTGCAAAATTGAGGCAAAACCTCTTCAGAAAATAATGTTTTTTGCTGTAAATCTGTGAATTTCAGAGGAAATTATTTCAGTTCTTAGATCAGTTCTCTGACATATTTCAAGATATATTTTCTTGCACTGATTTTAAGTTTTCACAAGTCAAACTGTAACAGTGACAGGTAAAACTGTCTTACCCTATTGGCAGCACTGAATAGATAATGCTCTCCCGTCCCTCAGCGATTGACAGTGACGTGCCCTTTATTAAGGCACTAAACCCCCAACTGCTCCAGTCGAGCTGCTTGGTGGCTAAACAGTGAACAACTAAAAGGGCATCTCCCTAATGTGTGACTATGTAAATGGGCAATGCCCTGCAGCAAATATGAGGATTTCAACCCAAGCGGCTGGGGCAGTGGGGGGTTGATGTTGGGATTTATTGACTGACCCCAGGCAACACACAAAAAAACTATTTAAATCAAGCATGCATCTGCTACATTAAGATCATGACTGTCAAACTGTAAGACACCACATAAACACAGCGGTCATATCAGCTAAATCCGTTTCTATGGTGATGTTATACAGCAGGCAGCACAGCAGATAGACGACCTCTAGTCTTCGAAATTGAGAGAAGTGAACAGGAAAACTTGAGCAGTCTGCTGGATTGTCCCAAAATATAGAACAGCTGTTTGCAAAGTGACAAAGTATTTCAACTACAACTTGCTGCTGTAGGTGCTCACCACCTAATTAGCTGTTGACAGGTGGTTAGTTTGCCAGCTTGATCATATGGGCTGACAACAAGTTTACGTCAGATTCAGACAGTTATTCTTGAAGCAGAAATTTTATATTATGTAGCAGATACTGAAACCGTATAAAACTCTGTCTTCCTCTCTGCTTTTTGATTAAAGAAAAAAAGGCCCAGCCCTAGACTGTCCACAGCCATGCAGCCCTGAATAAATACTCAAAATGTGTCCCTCACAATTGCAGATATTGCTGGTTTATTTTTTCTTGGACGCCCTCCAAGATGTCTATCAGTCTGCAGACTCCAATTTAAAAACTCAAGCACTGGATACCGGATATCGTTGCCAAACCACTCCATCTTTTTCATCTTATCAGACCTCCCCTCACACAGCTCAGTCACACAAGCAATTCATACACAACCTCTAATCCCTCAGGGAAATATGTGTGCATCCACCTGAAAACACATGATGGGGGAAAAAAGCACTACCCTCTAAAATATCAATAACTCCTCCCATCAGTCAGTTTCTCCCTGTTCTGGTTTTGGTGTGATATGTTTCTCTGTAATAAGATGCTGCTCCCAGATGTAAATTCAGACACAGAGAAAAATACAGATAAAGACATAGACTTACACACACTGACAAACTATATGAAGCTCGCACTCACACATTTTAATTAGCAGCACTTTAATGCAGAAAGCATTAAACCGTAGGCTAATTAATCTCCACAGTCTGTATTTTCACTGCTACCACCTCGGGGAGGGGCCCAGGTTGGTCTCTATACTTGAGTTTATCTGCTGGGAAACAGGAAACAATTAAGTTGAAAATCTTAAGAGGTAACAGGGGAAAGGTCGTCAGATTAATATGCTGTTGAAGGCATTTGCTTGTGCAGTACACTAATGGTCAATTCCTGCAACATGAATGTGGAATGCCAACAATTTCTGCCGGCTTCCTGTGCGCGCGCGTGTGTGTGTGTGTGTGCGTGCGTGTGTGCGTGCCAGTTCAGCTTGGTCACATACTGCTTCTCATTACAAATCCTCTCATGACTGTATGCAATTTGCGGCTCTGCTCTGTAGCCTTTTGTCAGCAGGCAGGCAAAGAACTGTCTCCCTCTGTCTCTCTCGCTCTCCATCACTCCCTGTTGAGGTGTCTCTGTCAATCGCTCTGTCTCTCTCTCTCTCGGCCATTTCTAGGGACACAACCCCATCTGCAAATTGTAGTAATTATCCAAGAACGTCTGTGTGTGTGCGCTTCCTGTGTGGATGACGTCGGCTCTGGCCATTCAGGGATAAGATGACTGGGCTCTCTGTGCTTGTCAGAGCCACTTGGAATAGCACAGAAGGGAAGCGAAACTCAAGAATGCAGAATCAGAGCGTGAACCCACAAAGGTACTTCTAATCCTCGTGGCGTCTCGGCGGTAAAGGGCAAATAGCTGATCAGATTGCTGAAATTGAGGCTAGACATCCTGCTGTAAGAAACCTGCCTGTGAGTGGGAGTAGATTGTCGAGATCAGCTCTGATGCCCGTCTAATTTCACAAACAAAGCAGCAGATTTTTTTGTCTTCATCTCGGCGAGAGGGACATATGTATCAGCGTCTGAACGACTGCTTCGTTTGACGGATATGCAAGCTGATGGGGAAATGCAGGGCAGCGCCACGAAGATGATGCTCCCCTGTGCCCCCGTGTTAAACGCACATACACACACACATACACACTGGCACCACAAGATTAATCCTCTTAAGTGTCAGTCTGAACTGCAGGGGCACAGCAGGTCTTGTGCCCCTGCTGTGGGTGCTGGCCTCATTTCCACTGCTCATTTCCTGCCCTGGGCAACACCTTCCTCCTGCTCCTCTGTGACTCCTGAGATTTGTTGACAATAAGAAGAATATAGAAAAATGGCCAGCCTTATCCTTTAAATGAATACACCACTGAAAATCTTTTGAGTATCAAACACTCACTCCTTGTAGGCTCTGAAGAGTTTGTAGCTTGCTCACAGAGCAGTAATTCACAGCTTCACTAAAATAGATTCCACTGGAGACCAGTTTCTTGACCAAATAAAGGTATCTTAACATTCATAACCACCCAGCTGCATAATCAACTTCTCTATCATTGACCCATATGTTCAATATGTTTCAAACATTGTTGCAGGGCCTCCTAGTAGCTCCGAAACACCGGCAGTAGCATATTTAGTGATTTCATGCCAAAGCTACAATTGTTTGGAACATACTGACCACACAGATCCTTGGCGGTGATCTCTGTGAAGGAGCAAGCTGCCATTCTTTCAGAGCCACTTTTCGAGCCTAAAATATATTTTTGCTGGAGTGTTCCTTGAATACTTCCTCTGCCACCTCTCCTCTTGCTTCTTGTCTCATCTTGTTTCTCTCTTCTTCTCTCCCAGTTTCTCTGACATTTCATCCATCATTTGTGCTCATCTTGTCAATGCTTTTTATGTCTAGCAGAGAAGTAACATCAGACAACCCTGACAGTTATTAAAGTAAAGCTTTCAGTTGCTGCCAAAGTGTTTTGACTTACAGTAGACGGGCCTGTCCACTCTCACCTCTGCCTAAATGCTGTCAGGATACAGCAGCTTGCCAACTGCAAAAACACTCCAGACAGAAAGTCCTGCTGCCTAAGAGAAACTGTCTACATTGAGACTGACTAATGGACTGTTTAAAAAAAAAAAAACATTGAAAGGTCTAGAGCCCCAAAATCAACTGGATGGCAAAATTGTTCTCTGCGGATGAAAGAGCTCACATGTCATGTCATCTGTCATACTGAATAGATTTGAAGATCCGTTAACAGCATGGAGTCATTTAAAAACACTACATCACTGCTCCAGTGCTGCTGCATTGCAGTTCAATTTTGTTTTTGCCAGCTGAGAGGTCTGCACAGAGTGCACATTACCTTGAAAGACTGACTCATTCCTGAGGCTGCAGTGCTGTTTGACTTGCATGGCAACATGAGAGCACAGAGATGGCATAAACACAGGAAATGGACAGTTGCGATTTATGGTGGAGGAAAGCACAAGGATGGCAAGCTGTAGAGAAAAGATTGAGCGTTGTGAACGATTCATTTGCTCCATGAGACAGCTGGTTACAGTATGTATTAATGAGATGATCTACATCTCTGACGTCATTACAGTAAGACAAAAGGAAGGGAGCTTCAGCCAGGAATGATCCTTTCCCTATGCAGTCAAGCTGTTGCTTTATTTTAGACTTTAGTGAAAGTACAACAAAATAACCCTAACATTTTACCACTTTATCTTCCACAAAGAAACATCTTTAAAATAGCGATAACAGCATTAACTTCAGAGAATCAAACTGACACGACTGGAGTTGATGAGAAAAATAGTGTTAAATGAGCAAAATAAAATCAGATACTGTACGTTGTGACTTTTCTTTTCTAAAATGCACTTGTGGTAGTAATGCTCGCACACACCTTCACAATATTTCAGTAACAAAAACTCAGTTCCAGCTCCTAATGTTTGGTTTGAGCCATCATTCACCTAATCACTAGAATCCCTTTTCAGCATTACTGTACATACAGGTTTTCCTCTCAAATATGGCGACTGGAAGCAGCTTCAGACAGTGCAGATAGACAAAAGTCATCATGTCCACTGAGCAACACTGTCTTTGAAAACAAGCTTCATCCTCAGACTTCAACATGGTTCTCCTCAATCTCTTCACTCTCTTCTCCGCCGCTCCTCCTGCCATCCTTTTGTGAGAGCGGTTTCAGGAAATTAATTCCTCTTTAATACCCAGCACTTGACGGCACTTCCACTATCACAGCCTCCTTCCTCATGTCCAGAGGGTTAGTCCAATTTGCCATCATTTCAAAACAACACAAATATGTAAACAGCTTAGAAAATATGCACACACGCAAAAAAATCAAAAAAAAATCCAAAGCATTTGTTTCCACAGCGCAGTGTTTCTTTTTCCTCACTCCTCCGCAGTGCAAAAAAATGAAAATATGAGGAAAAAAATACAAACAAAAAAAAAACAATAAATAGACTTCCTCTGTTATATATTTCTGTGTTTAAGTATGTACATATATATACAGTATTTATGATGGGTCTCTACATGAGCACACAGCTCTTGGCCCGGTCCTTCCTCATGACCGGGGCCTGGTCCATTTGCTCAGTCCGGCCCGGCAGGGGTGGGAGGGGGAGCTGCGACACTCTCTTCAGCCCCCTGCGGGAACTGCTGCGTTTTAGCTGCGGCTTGTGCGGCCTCCGCACCGACGCCACCGTGGTGATGTGGAACACGTCCCGAACGCTGTTCTCAGAAACCTTGGAGGTGCACTCTACGTAGGCCACCGCCCCCATCTGTCGAGCTATTGTGCTGCCCTGCAACACAAAGAGAGGCAAAGACAGACATTTAGTTTGCGGCATTTTACCAGCTTTGTCACAAAAAACATCAACTTTTGACATCTTCACAATGCATTTCTCTTTTACTCCTTTCAATGGTTTTCATTGGTTTTGCGCTCTGCTTATCCTTCTCTTGTATCCTCATGCTTTTAGTGGTTGTGGACATGAGTTTACTCCACATTAAGGTGCTGTGTGAGCTCCTTATGCTCCCAAAAGAGTAGCACATCTGAGACAAACATGTTGATCTCATATGTAGACTGAATGTCAATGACCTAAACATGTCTGGAGACAGATGAAGCTCCACCATCTGAAGCATAAATAATGCAGATGCTCCGACTCCTCATTCTGTGGTAACAGAGCAGCAGCACAGAGCCCGCTGGGCCAGCGTTGACATGGTCTCTACAGCTTTACAGAGAGAAGAGACTAAATTCTAACAGAACTCATCCAGCACTAGAGCTCACCCCTGAGTAATGTTACAATACACCCAGTTAATTGAGACCGTAAATTGTTTGCTTGAGATCAAATCAGAGACAAATTTAATTTCAAATCCCTCTGCATCTCTCCTCGCTACAGTACAGTGTGGTCTCTTCTCTTGTTTCATGATCAGACTTTAAACCCACATCTCACGGGATCAACACAAGCAGTGGTTGTAACAGACGAGACAAGACTGCGCGTCCCATGACCCTAAAATCTCATGCTCTCCAACACAGAGAGAGCTTTTCATCCGCAATGAATGTGGTTTGATTTTTATCACGGCTGTGCAATGAGCCACATATAAGAAGCAATGAAGTCCTCATTAGGTGGAACGGCAGATTTAGATTCAGGGGTGGAGGTGGCGGTGGGAAGGGGGCCCGAGGTAGAGATTGTTGTGACAAGCGGAAAAGCTCGATCGGATCTCAGGCAGATTAGTGCGGAAATGTCTGGAGTTCACCCAGTGGTCACTCTCACTGACGACTCCTCAGCTGTGTTGGAATTCAATTTAAGATCAACAACAGGATAGCAACAGAGGCTATTGGATTAGAGCACCAAAATGTTTATTGTGCACAGCTTGGACAACTGCTGCGTGATACACATTTTCTAGGCATGGTAGCGGGACAAACAGTAGCTGCCTCAGATAAAAACAGTGACTTAGAAGGAGTAAAACAATAGCTTAATGTAGGCCTGGCCACAAATGTTTCCTAGCTATTTTACATTAGCTCTGTCGTTTGCTACTCCATCTTTTGTTAATGTATCCTACTTACATGAACTGTCTGTTTTTCAGTTGTTTTTTTTTTTGGAGGCTGCGTGCTTTTAGCCTCCAGCGAACTCTCAGACAGCAGGGTAGAAAAAGGCTCCTTTGTTCTGAGGGCTTTTGTGTGGTGGTGAAAAAGCCCCTCCACTTTCAGTATGTCCAACACGGGAGAGCACAAAATGAACACGCTGAAAGCTGATTAAAATTCACAGATTTACAGAACAGTTTATCATCCCCTCCCTCTTCTCCCCATCCCCTTGGCTTAGAGGTCACGGCGGCATGCAATAAAAGGGCTCACTCATTTGTCAATGCCCGTTTTTCTATTCATCCTGCATTTTGAAAATCTCTATATCTGCATGAATATTTCATTTCTTCGAAAAAAAAAAAAAAAAATGTCCCTAGACGTAAACTCCACCAACCACCCGTACCTCTTCGTCGGCCCTCGCCATACGCAACCTTACATCGCCTGTCAGCAAATTTCGGTCAAAAATGCCAACCCCAGCAACATGTCCCCGAGGGGTTTCACACACACAGCTCTTATTCTGTGGCAGTTGATTGTGTTGTATGAGCTTCCTCTCACACTCCTTTCCTGTGGGACTTCACCACTGAGGCAATGCCACTGCTGATCCTAGATGGAAAAATTGCATATTATTGCTGGATTGCTGTCTAATTTCTTTTCCGCATCCCTTGTTTTCAAAGTTGCCTTTCCTTCCCAGGGCACCTTCAAAGTCCCTCTCTCATTATTTATCCCAACCTTTTCTCCTCAGATATCCATCATGCGCTGGTTCTCACCTGCTCGTGGGTGACAGGGATGAGGCGCTGCTTGGAAAGTTCCCTCAGGGTGTTGACGTCTGTCCTCATGTCCAGCTTACAGCCGACCAGCACCACTTTGGCGTTGGGACAAAACTCCTGCGTCTCTCCTTGCCACTGTGGAGACATGAACCGGCAGAGAGGCAGAAAGTCATCAATGATTATGCCAAATACTGGAAAGGACAGTGAAGAGCTGCCTGTTCTGACTAATGAGCTACTAAGATACAGTGATGACCTTTGGCTTCTCTGACACCTGAGCTTAGGGAGATTAATGCTCTCTTAAAGAAAGACATTTGTTAGATTAAAGAGTCAAAGGAGAAAATGCAAAAGTCTTCCATGTAGAGCTACTACTAAATTAATCACCAACTACTGCATTTTAATAATCGATTAATGGTTTGAAGTAATTTTTTAAGAAAAAAAGTCAAAATTCTCTGATTCCAGCTTCTCAAATTTGAATATCTTCCATAATAGTAAATGGAATATCTTTGGGTTGTGGACTGTTGGTCAGGACAAAACAAGATATTTGAAGACGTCATCTTGGGCTTTGGGAAACAGTGATCAACATTTTCTGACATTTTATGGACTAAACAACTAATCGGGAAAATAATCAACAGATTGATCAATAATGAAAATAATCATTAGTTGTAGTTTTACAATTTTGAATCGAGTGATGCCAGCATTCCTGACATTAAATCAGTAGATGAGGTTCCTTCATACACTCAAAGAATTTGTAAATTAGTTGACCAACATAAAATTATTTGACATTTTTGATAGTCGCTCAAGTCGTTTATCAAGCAGAAAGCCCAATTATATAGAATACAGAATATATTTGGATTTTGAACTAGCTTCTGGAAAAACAAGCAAATCTGGTTAGCTGTGGTGGGCATTTTAGTTCCAGTCTTATAAACACATAACTCACTTTTAATATGTATGAAGGGGGACCCAAAAATTCCCGGAAGCCATGGATAGCACATAGAGAGCAGAGTGTAGTTATCGAACTTGCTGTTAGGTAGCGTACGCCTACAGCTTGGTGAAACTAAAATTGGAATCGATAGGGAGGAGATTCGCCACTGTGGAAGAAATCCAGGAAAAAACACAGGAGGCTCTGGACTCAGTGACAATAGATGACTACAGGAAATGTTTCCAGGAACGGGAGAAGCACTGGGACAAGTGTATCGCATCTCAAGGAGAGTACTTTGAAGAGGATTAGACAGGTACTGCTAAAAGATTTATAATGACAGTTTTTTTTAACAATTCCAGGAATTTTTGGGTCCCCCCTCGTATAGTAACACTGCTGTTATAAAGGAAAGCCATATTTTTTTCATAATCCCATGCACTGTTGACTGCTTCACTGTGAAATTAAACTTTCATTACACAAACTAAAGAAGCATGTGAAAACATAACAACTTTATTCATGCCAGCTTGGTTCAGGTTCCTGCAGTACCTGATGTACTTTCCTCACACCGTCGCCATCAACAAATCTATTTTCAGGCTCTGCACTGAAAAGGTTGAGCAGTCTTCCTTCTAAAATCACCCTGAGATTAAATGTCACTTCTGAAACTCAGCTGAGCCAACACAGTTTCTCCTGTCTGCGACACAAATACACAACAGCAGCCGACAGCCCTGAAATATTCCACACGCCGTGTGCAGAATGTCAGGGTGTCCGTTCATCCTTTGCGTTGAAAACAACCTTTGACCTTTCAAGCCCACCCCTATTCTGCCAGTAAGATCCAATCAAAAGCTTTGATTGTTTAACCTCCTCTCCTCCCCCAGCTGTCATCCAGCAACCTTGGTAACCCGCTTGTCCCTGGAGGTCAAGAGTCTAATTTGAGATGGTGATTGTTCAACAGGTTTTCCATGTGCCCCTGAGTTTCAGAGATTACCAGGGCGACAGCCAGGGGTCAGGGGTCATGGCAACCCCCTGCCAAGGGATTCATGGGAAAACCAAAAAGCTTGACGGCAGCTCTGCTTCCCCCTGTTGACTGAGTGCACTGAGGCTTGTGAGATATTTGTGGGTTAAAAAAAGGTGTCTTGGGTTAGATCCACAAAGTCTGCAGGGGCATTTTAGCAGCTCCCTTTAGACCACTAAACATGTCAACAGGCCAGCCGTGGGAACTGTCTTTGGCCTGCAAGGAGCGCAGTTCAAAGGCAAACACACACACACATGGCTTCAAGATGACAGACCAATAAAAGGTACAGGTCTGTTTTACATGACACACATGCACGCAAACAAACCCATTAAGACGGGTGTCTCTACATACAATAGGTATTTCACAGTATGTGTGGCAGTCTGCCACTGGCTGTAAAAACAAGACCATGACCACAACCCCGCCTGGCCAGGCCGCCACCCCAATCTCAACTCCAGTGTCACACCATCTGGCCAAATGTTCAGCCCTTAACTCATATTTAAATGCCTACAAAAATGCAATTTCTAGTAATCAAGCTCAGTATTCAGTCAACAGGTTTTGCAACAGCTCCTCTTTGATATCGCTCGTGTGGCTAATTTGCGTTTCTGATATTCCTTTCTAACCCACCAGGCTGCTAAGCCTCATCTCTCATTCTTCACTCTGACCTTCCATTCTTCAGAAGAACAAGGGTCAAGTATCCATAGACATTTTGATGAGATAAAGGAATGGAAGGCTCTAACTTCTGTGCTGATTTGCTCTATTGTTGAGCCATAAAAATGCAAGCTGCTGGCACAGAAATCTGAGTGGGTACAGTACAAGATGCTGATTAGGAAAAAACAGATTTTTTTCCGGTTAGTTCTCCAGTGTTACAGCAGATATTAAATGCTGATCTAAAGTGTTGAGAGGAGGATATGAAATTTAAAAAAAAAAACACTGACCTTCTTTATGACACTGTCCAAAGTCTCTGGGCGGCTGATGTCGAAACAGATGAGAACCGCATCAGAATCAGGATATGCCAGCGGCCTCACATTGTCATAATAAGACGAACCTGCGGACACACAATAACATATGGCATAAGGTCATGGTGTCTTCTGAGTAATTCCTGTGTGTACTTGTTTTTCACCTGATTTAACCCCATGAGGTTCTTCATCCCAACCATATGGCTCATTCTGTCAATTAGAAACATACTGCACATGTAGGAAGGTGATCTAGAGGTCATTAATACATGCATAGCCCATTAAAGCAGCGGCTGTAACATGCACTTGGACATGCTGCAGCTTGGATGCGCTCTGCAGATCCAAATGAGTCCTGATCTTAACAGTTGTGTGCACATATTTGAGTATCTTTGTCTCTTGGGCATCCACATGCACACAGCTGTGGCCTCCCTTTATCACAGTGCTTCACGAGGAATGTCGAGGGGTTACTCAGAGAAGCACACACACACACACACACACACACACACACACACTCAAAAGTGAATTATAGTGCTTTGAGGACCGGAGGACTTGTGCACACAATCCATAATCATCTTGAAACGACAGCGAATGCCGGTACAAAGGCCAAACTAAAGGTTGGACCCCTTAATTCTCTCAATTCATCCCTCATCCTGTCTCTCTTGCAAATGGTCCTTGTTAAAAAATCTTCCGTTTTTACTGACTGTTCTGAGATTCACATGCGCTCACACGCTTCTCCCCGCTCTCGCTTTTCATTTCGGTACCTTGATCAAATTTGAAGGCAGAGTGGCGCCTCTGTACTTTCACAAGCCGCTCGGTTACAAGGCTCTTGCTCTCTTACAGCTCTCATTAGGAGGCTTGTAAAAATATCTGGGCTCTCTGGGAAATGTGGCTGTGGCTGTGGGCACTCTCCCTCCTGCCTCCCCTGGGAGCTGGCACGGACCCGAACTCTTACTTTTAGATAGCAACAGCATCATTGCTGCATAAATTTAGTGTCATGACAGTGTCACGGATTTGTGACAAATCACTCTATTTTACATTTACAACTGCTAGCAATGTGCATAAACCTGTGAATCACATTTTATAAATGAATGTTGCATCTTTGGTACATTTCCAATACATTTAATCCCTTAAACTCACACAAATTGACTGTTAATTATAGATTATCTTTATAGTTGCTGTTATGGTGCTTCATACCAGACCTGACACAATAGGCAGTCAGCATGTTAAAGTGCTGTGTGCCTTTGTCTGGCAGGGTAAATGGAGTCTGCACAATGGTGCTACAGCCTGTTTTAGCATCACTATGTTCTCTTTGTTAATGATGGAATGAGACTATGACAATAGCTGCACGCGGCCCACAGCCCTTGTCATTCAGGTGGCGGTCCTATACTGACCTGCTCCCTCCCCACTGAGAACAATGCAACAGGCTGCCTGTCACAGCATCACAAGCTGCATATTAAAGATTGATGCCTTTTTTTCACCTCCAAGTGAGTGAAACAGTTTTGTTTACGTTCAGAGTTTCTCACAAAAATGCACTGACACATCTCTTTGAAAACGTTTTTGCTGTTTCTTTTGTAATCATTGGTTGTGAAAAAAGTTGTTGTCATTTGTCGTTTGCCCACGCCTATCACATGACTTGCAATTTAAAGTGCAACCGCACCGGGGGCATAAAAGTGCATACCCATGCATGTAGAGGTCGAACACAAAATACAAACAATACAGGGATCCTGTTGTCAAAATGTTGCTCTCTAGCACACCTAGTGGTCAAAACATCGACAGGGTGGTGCCTTTAATAGTGTTTCTTCACCTTTAAAATATATACACTGCAAACATATTTTCAGTGTAATATAGAAGAAAGTAATTGTCACTTTAGCCTACACTTTACAGGACGTTATCAAAAAGCCATATGCCCATTTTATTAATACAAGATTGCTACTGTTTTGTACTGCTTAGAGAGCAGGACTAACACACACATTCACCCACCCTCCCAAAAAAAACCCAATCCCACAGATGCCAAGTCCAACAGTCAGCAAAGCACACATTGTATGACAGCAAGCTCTGATTGGTAGTGGTCACACATGAGATGCTGTAGCTGCTGAAGTTGGTCTTTAGTATGTATCACAGTGCAGCAGACCTGTACTGAGGTTAGAGCTGAAGAAGAAAAGAGAGTGCATGCGGGGGTGGAGAGGGGACAGAAAAGATTTAATGACTTTGATGCTGTGGAGTGGACAATGTGTAGAAGCATGCAATGATGAGAGAAGCAACTGGGGAATTAAAGCAAAATCCAGATGAAGGGGAAGAGATGTCAAATAAAAGAACATTGAGACAGTGGTGCTTGTTCGACTTAAAATGTAATTAGAGGCTGGAATGAGGCTGTTGAGATCAATTTGTCAATCCCAAAGATCTAAATGATTGGCAGGTCACGGTCACGACAGGCCTTGTCACAGCGAAGCAATTCTTCAAAACTTCTGCCCTGAGCGATAGGGAAGCTACCTCAGCACTTTTGCAAAGTCAGATAAAAGTCCTCCGAGGGAGAGGAGAAAAAGTGCTGTGTTTAAAACAAGCAGGGCAGGCACAAATAAAAGCCAATCACCATAATGATCAAGAACATAAATAGGAAAAGAAGAAGGGGGGATATTAAAAGGCTGCTCCTCTCCCTTTCACTTGGCTCTGTTCCCCAACATTATTACTGTTTTGTGTAATTTGTCAGTTAAGTTTTTTAAATAATTGAAAACATTGGTTGATATGTGTAGTGTAATCTTTGTTCACAGGTTTATGATCGGTTAGAAGGGTCAACCCACTCTGTATGTTCTTTCAGCTGTTCTGCCTGTGTTGCTAGGGGTAGATCAGCTGCTCAATCAGGGATAGTGGAAAAAGGTTTGCATCATTAGGTCCACTTAGCAGTGGGGTACTGGGCATTGTTGAAAGGGTTGAGCTGTACTGTAGTGAAAATGGTGTGGAGGAGGATAAGAAAGTCCCCACACTCCTCAGCCTAATGGGTGCTAAAACTTATCATCTACCACAGAACTTATTAACAGCTACACGGGCTTCGTGGGAGTTAATAAGTTCAAAACATTGTGGACACATTAAATAATCACCTGAGCCCAAAACCCTTTTGTGATAGTGGAGAGATTTTGTTTTCACAATAGGAATCAGTCTAAAGATGAAAGCATCTCAGAATTTATAGCTTAATTGCACAAACTTACTCAGATCTGTGAATTTGGGGCAGGACTTCTGATGCATTGCGTGACAGACTGGTATGTGGCATGCATTGTCAAAGCACACAGAAGAGGCTACTGTCAGAAAAAGATCTCACACTAGAAAAAGCATTGGCTATTGTAATGTGGATGGAGACAGCAGCCAGGGAAGCTTTGGAGCTACGGAAAAAGGGTGTAGACAGTGGTATGCATAAAATGTCAATAATGATTGTAAATTACATAAGTTACATTTGCAGCAAAACCTCACATGATGCCAATAATTTGGATCACCCCATATGTGTCTGGGGTAAAATTAAACATGGAGCTAGACACAGGATCAGCTTTATCCATCATTTCAGAAACTGACTACAAATTGCTGTTCTCTAAGCTGCCGTTATGAAAGACTTCAGTGATACTCAAGACCTACACGGGTGATAAAGTGTCTCCAAAAGGCTAATTGAAGGTAAAAGTGACATACAGAGAGAAAACACAGCAGTTGAAGGTGTATGTTTTGAAAAATGGAGGGCCACCACTATTTGGATGTGAATCGTTGAGGAAGATCCAACTGGACTGGCACACCATGAAAGCTCTAAATGTGTCACCAGCAGGCAAGTGCAGCCCACACAATGCTACACAGAGACTGTTGCAGATACTCAATGACAATGAGAAGGTGTTGGTAATGTAAAAGGGATGAAGGCAAGAATTGAATTGGATCAAAAGGCAATGCCAAGATTCGATAAAGCCCATCCAGTGCTGTATGTTCTGCATCCAAAGGTGGATGCTGAACTTCAGAGCTTGGTGGCATCTGGAATCCTGTCAAAGGGAATGGAGTGTTTGGGCTACGCCCATTGTTCCTGTGATCAAGAAAGGAAAGGCCGAAGCTGTTCGTATATGCAGGAACTTCAAAGTGAACATCAATCCTGTGCTGTGTAATGTGCAGTACCCACTGCCACAAATAGAAGATATCTACCTAACTTAACCCTAACCCATCATTGGCAGGGAGGGAGAAGTTCTCAAAGATCGACGAGTGCAGGCCTACCTACAAATGGAGGTTGAGGAGTCAAGCAGAAAGTTCCTCACAATCAACACTCAAAAAGGACTGTTTCAATACAACAGGCTTGTCTTCGGTGTTGCATTGGCTCCAGCGATCTAGCAAAGAGTGATGGATCGAGTCCTTCAAGATATCCACAATGGATGGCCAGCTCATGGTAACCCCATGTTCCCAGAGTTTTCAGTCAGATGAGACCAACTCTCAGTATGCCAGGGAACCCTGATGTGTGGATCCCATGTTGTAGTTCCCTCAAAACTACACACCAGAGTCTTAGAGAATCTCCACGAAGAGCACCTGGGCACATTCTGAGTGGCCAGAGGTGATACTGACGAAGTCAACCACGTCAGAAAAGACTGTAACAACTCTTAGTTCCATTTTCTCCAGAAATGGCCTACCTCAACAAATTGTGAGCAACAACAGGCCACAATACACTTCAGAAGAGTTCAGTCTATTCATGAAGAAAAATGGCATCAGGCACTTCGAGTCAGAACCTCACCACCCAGCGACGAACGAGTTAGCCGAAAAGTTTGTTTAAACTTTTTAAGAAGTCCATTATTTCCAGATATACCCCTCAGTGACGATCACGCCACTAACATACTAACCCTTGTCCCTGACAAACCCCCTTGCTCCCTTTGATGCTTTGATGTTATGGACTGTTTATATCATAAAAAAGTTTATGATATGTATTTTATACTTGGATATAATGTTTTGTTATACATACAGTTTGATGGTGCATTTATCTAAAAGGGAAGGACGTGTAGTGTATGGACTATTTTTCTTAGCGCAGTTATACCCCCCCATATTCTGTAGCATATCTGTTAGGTGGTTGCCTACGCACATTGATACGTGTTTTCTCTGTGCTGAAACCCTCAAGTAAAGAGAGCAGTGTGTTATACTGAAACTCTGGGTCTGTCTTTAATTTTATTATGTAGATGTCACAAACACAACAGAATGAGTCGCAGGTGAGGAGTGGGCAGAGTAGGCCAGGTAACTGCAGGACTGATGAGAAGGGGGAACAGGTGTGCAGATGGAGAAAGGAGGGAAAGTCTGAGGGCATCTGGTGGACAGCTTGAGAATGGCAGATCTGGGGAGTTGGAGGAAAGTACATGGCCTGGGAGAAGTGAACAGGGGCTGGAGACAAAGACAGAGAGCAATGCAGAGGGCTGGGGATAAGAGGGTGTGGCTGCAGAGAGGGACTGAGGAGCAGATGTGACACTGTATGCTTTGAAAGAAGGTAAAATGCCATTCAGTGGTTGGTAGGGAGGAGAGGAGGTGGCAGCTTCTTGTGAGACTGCAGATTTTATTTGTTTGTTTGCTTTGGCTTAAGTTATTTGTTGAATTTCCCAGGGTTCATTTTTGCCTCTGTTTTAGCAATATTTTTGTTAATAAATATCACCTTTTTGTGCACATACCATGGACTGCCAACCTACTTTTTGTAACATCCCTTTAAAGGTTTCCAGTGCCAAACACCCTACCAGCAGAGAAACATGACTAGAGATAAAAGAGGATGTAGCTGTAGAGGAGTGGAGGAGAGGGGGTGTGCAGTAGTTGTTTGGGTAGGTAATTTAAGCACTGCACATGGCAGGACAGATCAAATAAAGAGGTATGAGAGTTCTGGGTTGGCTATTGGTGGAGCTGGCCTGTTCCCATTCACTGTGAGGTGGAACAAAAGGTCAATTGAATTTCAGACAGAGGCAGGATGAGATGAATGGGGCAGCAGGGTGAGGGAGTGGAGCATAGTCTGGCAGGAACCACTAAAAATCATCACGTCTGGCAAGGAGCGGGACCGTGCCACACTGTGCCAAGGACAGACATAAAACACCCCTCCCAAACCCCCCCTCGAGCATTAGCATTAGCCTGATTTAGCATTGGCGATCTCTCACAGTGGAAAGTGGATTTCTGTCTTTATTTCCACAGGGCTAATTAGCGCCAAAGCCATGCTGCAGCGCCACGCAGGAGGCTCCACCAAGCAGAGGTGGCAGTGGTGGGAGGAAAGCGTTCCTCGCCAGCCATCTTCATCAAAGGCCAGAAATATCCCAGAGGATGTCGAGGCGGACAGGAACTTAGTGGAGCACTAATGTACAGTAATAAGGCTTGAGGGTTTGTGGTATGACTTCATTCATGCCTCGTGTCCTCTCCCCCCCGTAGGGACAAACTGTCTGAAACATGACAGCTCTCTATCTGCTCATCCAAATCCTCTTCTGTGAGAATTTAGATTTTACGAGGGCAAAGAAAAGAAATTAAGCTAAAAAAAATAAAACAAACGGTGCAGAAGAGCATCTAACAAAGCCTCCCAGTCTTCAGCGCATTAATCAGTAGCATCACAGCAGGAATTTTTTCTTTCTCTCTCGGTTTGTTGCATGCTCACTGCAGACGCAGCTAAAACGCAAACCATTATGAGTGAGGGGAAACGAATGGTCTTTGCCTGGAGGCTCTCTGATATGTTCATGCACATATGGCAGGGAATCAACAGCAACTAACAGCCTCATTAGGCCATATAGACACTCTGAAAAACACCCATACACACAAACAAAGGCAGGGTATGAGGAAACAAACACCCTCTCAAATGTCACCAAATAAAGGAAAACAGTGTGATTGAGTTACCCACAACCTTAGAAACACAACACATTCAGCACCACATACACTGTGTCTTTTTTCTTCTCCCGCAGCTGTTTTCCTCTTGAAATCAACCTTCAAAGCAAAGGCAAAACATTTCAAGTTGGGGTGGCCAAGTATCGTAGCAACCTGGAAGGATGCAAATGGCTTCATTGTGAGGCCCTGAAAGCAAGTAAGGAGGAAGAGAGCAGGAGAGTGAGGGGATCGTGGAGGCTAATGACTCCGGTGCATTGATGATTTGAGGTGACTAAAAGGAGAGAAAAAGAGGGTTGGTGCTCCATTCTTCAAGAGGTTGAGCAGACTTTTCATTGCTGAATGTCTGGTCTGAGATGTGAGACTCTGAGGGCTGCTCCGAAATCAGAGTTCCACTCAAACAGAGATAAACAGAGACCACTGCCGGGACGCCCTTGGAGAGGAGATGGAGTTACTTTGACCCAGTGTACCACTCTACTGTGCAAGACAGTGTGTGTTTTATTATGTCAGTATAAGCCTGCACAAAACTTTCTTTTACAGTCTCACATCCAGAATCCAATACAGCCTGCTGCATATGGTGCCACTGACCTTATTCCCATGGCAGAAATTTTAAACTCACACTCCAGGTGGGAAAATTTACCTGGAAGATTGGCATAAAACCTGTGGGGGCTTCTGCTAGAAATCTAAAACTGGTTATTAAGAGGCAACAACTATAAATTGCCATGCCAGTGTGTTTGCAAGCTCTACTTGAATTACAAATCATATATGCTTCACATTTTTGCTGACCCTGTCCAAATCCACGCTGCACACTTTTAGGTTTTTGGATGTATTTTTCCGACCGTTCCAGGCAGCGATTAGTTTCCATTCATTTCTGCATGATAAGAAAATCAATTAGCAGACTCTTGAAACTTGTGTTGTGCAATCCATCACAGCAAAGATCAAGTCTGCATTAATTTTAGTCAATGTGACATTATCATCACATGGTAATGAAGTTTAAGCGTAGACTGATGTTGAAAAATCTGCAGGGCAATACCTTGTTACCATAATGTGACAAATATTAATGCGGATGTGATGTTCACTGCCAGGGATTAAACAACTCAAGAAAGTTTGCTAATAATGGCTGCCAGCAATGAGTCAAAACATGCTAAATTGCTTGTATGGTCCTTTAAATTTAGCAAGAAAGCTACTGTAGCCGCTGCTTGGGAGGCAAAATCATATTATTGTATCACGCTTAGCACAGACTCCCAGTTACATCACTCAAGAATATGTTACTACATACAGGAGGACATTGAGAACATCAAAATGACCACCAATGAGGTCTAAATATCTGAAATGTTGAACCTGGGAGGTAATATTGTAAATACAACTTTTAGAATACATCATCATATGAAACGTTAGCCAGATTTTGTACAATATGTAGAAGCAAAAGGCACATAAACAGATCATTTATGGCTTTGATATACTCGACTCACGCTATCTGCCACAGCCTTATGTAAGGAGCTTGAGGCAGTGAATCTGTGAGCGAAAAATCAGTGAAACAAACCATTTAAAAAGCCTTTGATGAAGCAACCCCAGCTGGCCTGCACTGTGGACTGGGGCTTATATCACTGGTTTCTCATGCAGTCTGACATATAGGCGATACAAGTGTATATATACCTCACACACACATACACGCACACACAGATAAAGCTGTTGATCTGTAATAGAGATGGCTGTGTCAAGTTTTCAAAGGCGTTAGCACGCAGCCGGGACAGTGGAGGTGACACTGGGTTAAATGGCCATTAACCTTCCATGTCTGCAGTTTTCACACGGGGGATATTGATCAAAGCCCCCGCGCTTACCCTCTGGAGGAAGTGCAGCCTTTGAAGGGCGTTGAGCACCTTCCGTGGATCTGCTCTCAGCTCTGCTGCCGAAGACTTAATGCCTGTGTCTGTCGTCCAATCGCAGGTTTAAAAGCGGGGCCGGCCACAGCGCTGACAGCACAGGCAGGGGACAGAGCAGCATTACTGTCTGTCTACTGCTCGCCCCAGGGGCGTGGAGATGGAGTAGTGTGTCCGCTTTCAGTTTCTCCTCACCCCCAAGCCCCTCTTTTATAATCACACACACAGACACACACACTCTTATTCCACCTAGAGAAATAGCTATGCATTTCATCTCCTGTTGTTTGATCTTGGTGTCTGTTCATGCCGTGCTTTGCTTTTAAAGATCACTATGCTTCTTTTGTTGCTCACTTCTTCTGTCACTCTATATATTTCCTGTCTTTCTTTGAAAGAAACACCAATCGTGTCTCTATTTTGGTTTTACTCTTTGACTTGTTTGAATATTAACTTCAGATTCGGTGTGGCAGTCTACATCTTTGCACCCCTCAGTGACACTCTTAATTCCTTGGAGATGTTCATGTGTTTAGATGTTATAATACAAACACTACTTTGTTTGTGTGAGGAAGTCAAGTAGCTGTGAACAACTGCTGGCTGTGCACAGGGAGCATACGCAGAACCTGTTTTTATCCGTTTCTGTGTTTCCTCAAGCTCTGCGCCTCTCAGAACGGTTGAGTCTCATCAAAGCAGCAGCAGCAGACTGTTTGGACAAGATCCACCAAATGACACAGTAAAAAACAGACAAGAGCCTGTTAAAGAACACCAGATGCTGACTTGAATATTATTTGTTCTTTGCACAACGTCTTTCACTGCTCAAACCAATCAGCGTTGGACCTCAGCTGGTTCCGACTTCCTAAAGACAGACTGCAAGTCTTTTTGTTTTATTTGTTTTTGTCTTGTTGCTCAACTTGAACATTTAAAAAACAGGAGGATCTCAGAGAGGGAAGGTTTTTCTTTTTTTTTTTTAATGAAAGGAGGCTAGTTGGAATATCCAGTTTCACTTCTTAAAAGATAATGTGTTGATCAGATCAGACAAAGGCCATGTGGACCTCAGCTGCCCTACCCTGGGGATGGAGGAGTCACTGCTTTACAGGGACATCCAGATGAATTTGTGACCAAAAAAGCACCATATTTGGCTTTGATTGCTGCAGTGTGCACATACTTTCCCCAAACCTCCCAAACTCATGTTAACAATTCTCATTTTTACATGTACATACAGAACAATATAACTAAAATTAAAGTTGTCACGAGTAGACTTGAATTTACAGCATTATTATTTCAATGTCCTTGTTCAGACTAACATTAGCACAGCTTGAAAAAAACGCAGCCCCCTCATTTATTTGATGGGACCACTGTGACAATGCAGAGCACTCCAGTAAAACGCAGGGTCATCTGACAAAAAAGCTGAATCTGGCTCAACTTTTGCCACAATGCAGCGCAACACCATCTGGCAACACACTGTGCTGGACAATCAAATACGTGCAAGCACACAATCCTGGCAGACACAAGATTTGACTGGGGTGCGCATTGCTATCTGCAGTCATGTCCTTCTTGATGCTACCACTGGGTGGTGCCAAACTGAGGAATTTTCAAATCCTACGCAAAGTCTGAATTAGCCAGTCAAAATCCTAGAAATCACGCTTATGTACCACTAATTTGCAACAGCTATACATTTTGAAGGAAATGTAATACCACCCGCATTACGTTTTCTGTTGACATAATGAGAAAATGTTGTCAATTACCATTTGACTGGAAAAGTTGCAAAAATGTTGATCAGCAAAATGTTCAGTGACGACAATTTTCCTTTTTTTCACCAAAATCTCCAATTTTGCAATACAATATCTGCATTGTGTAACATTTTTATGGTTATGTTTGGGCACTGGCAGCACAATGTGTTCACGATCTTTCCCTAACCTTAACAAAAGTGCTGCTGTTGCCTAAACCAACCACACGAACCACGGCCATTTGTACGCCCACCATCCACATAACTGTAGCACTTTATTCATTTGAAAAATTGCGGCCTGTGAACATACTCCAAGCAGCTATTATGTTTGTCAACGCAAAGTAATGATGAGTAGTATAGTAGTAGGTAAACATAATTTCTCAGAGATAGGGTTGCTGATGGTATAAAATGTCTGTTAATAGTGCCTCCATCTGGTAAGGACACCATTAAAGGAACAAGCTTCAAGCTCTATTGGGTTTGGTGTTTGTTTCACAGCACTATTTTCAAGTCTTTGAGGTCACGCCAAATAGTTTGGACTTTACTGCCAATGTTAGACACCCACTCTAATTCTTTTGACCAAGTAGTGGGGATTGCCATGTCACAATGAATTCTGCTTTGAAAAGCTCCCACTCCTCCCCAGGCACTACCGTCACCTGTCATACACTCACACAGTATTCAAATTCATCTCTTTCTATTCCTTTTCACCTGTAAAACAGCAGTGATCACATCCTTTATTTCCACTCCTACACATCTTTCAATCTCATACTCTCTCCTTTCAAAACTTGTACTCCTGCTCAGGGATTTTCATTAAAACTTGTAATAACACTGACTGCAGCTTCTCTGTCCACAGCTGTCTGATATGAAAGAAGAACTGAAAATATTCAGGCAGCAGCTACATGGGCATATATGAGAAAGACTTGTGAGTGGAAAAGGACATCGTCTGCTCCATCGACTCCACTTCCTCCAATGCATAACTATCCAAACACGTCTCTATCATGGTGCTATCTATCCCCCAGCCCACTCTGTAACCCCCCAGGGAGGTCAGCAGGGAGACATAGCACTACTTCAAGTGCAATTTCACTTCCACAAAAGCAGCAGCAGCGAGAAACAGAGGGCATTGGATCTTGTTTATAAATAAAGTCATCCATAAATGATGGGACCTGTCGAGTGTGTGTGAGCGAGGTGCAGGTGGGGGGTGAAGGATGGAGGTGAAAGACGGTTTCTCTCCCTGTATCCCCTTACGCTCAGATGGGTTGCAGACGGATGCTGAGAGGGTTTTGCTCCCATGGAGGTGGGGGGAGGGAGGCAGAGGGACTGAGCGCTAGCTCTGGGAGCAGCAGAACCAGTCAGTGTGGCTGTTTGAAGTGGGCTGATCAAAGCTGGAGCTGCATCAGGTTCTGTTGCACTCAGCAGAGGGAGTGGACCAAGAGAAAACACACAGAGCCCCAGTTCCCGGGGTAGGTTTCCTGTCTGCCTGGATGACTGAAGTATTCACTGCATCCACTGCTGCTGCTGCTGCTGAACAGGAACAAATGCCTGGTTTAGTGGGAGGGTGTCTTAGTTTCTGTCTCTTCTTTAGTTAAAATAAATATTCCAAACACATGAAAAGTGTTGGAATAATATGTTATGTAATTACATTACTACTCCAAGTAATGCAGTAGTTTCAGTAATTATATTACAGTTACTGGCTGGCTGAAAATTGTGTTCCTTGTGTTTTATATTAAATTTCATCAGAATTGTGGTATGACACATTTAAAACCTGCATGAATATTGGTTATGTATAGTGAAGGATCTCTGTCCTCACTCTTGTTTAACTGGTAAATTTAAACAAGCAAAATTAGCAATGTCCAAATAGAAGGTTCACACACAAAATTAAGAGTTTTCAAAAGAGTTATCATTTGTTGTGTATTTATTAATTTACAATACAGAAGAATAAGTTTGCTTCTATTTGAATATCTATTATGGGAAATTATTTTGCCCTGGCTTATTGGCCCATGTGCATTTGTGCAGCAGCCTCTTCACTAAATAACTTTAATATTGCACAAAATGGAAGAGAGTGAAAAATGGAAGTGAAAATACTCTTCACAGACACAATAGACTTATCTTTTGACTTTAAATTTATGTAAAGAGAAGGATATCACCATAAAAATGTAAGCTGTGCCCAAGTCAGATCCATCAAAGAACCTACTGTTAGTGTTTAGTCTGTTATTCATACAAAAACTTAAGAAGTCAAGAACGCTCCCAGTACATTTGGTCAAGTCCATGTGACCTTAAAGCGACTCCATTTAGGATCAATAACTACTGCTTAAATGGATTCCTTTGCATCGTGCCATAGATCATGTTACTTTAGGTCAATGAAGACTGAGGCTAAATATTTTGGCACAATAAAAGCAAGTTTCCTCTGTGTCCTCATACAACAGACAAAAACAGTGCATTAATTCTCTTGCAGGACTGCTTTATATCACCATATGTGCATGCTTAGCTGAGCGTTTAGCATATAACAAGGGTGCTGCAGTGGTTTTAAAAGTGTGACACAGTTGGCGTTTGTGTGTCTACGTCCCCAAGGACTGGAGTGGGTCAGGTCCCAAGGGTGACACCAACAAACCTTACTCACAACACAAAGCCTTGAAGGGTGGGGTGTTGGGTGGGGGTGGGAAAAGCACAGATGTACCCTTCTGCTTCTGTCTACTCCTTCTGTCCCCTTTCCCAGTTTTCAATCTAATGAACACTTGCTGCTCTTATAACATGCTCTAAGGGAAGACCCCCCCGCCCCCTCCACCCCCACGCTTTTGCTCGCTTCAACCCCTCAATCCCCCAATCTCTTTGCCTATTGGTTGAGGCAGCTGCTGTGCTTTCCAGCTTCATTCTGCCCTGGCTCCCACCACAGCGCCCCTCATCAGCCCCCATTACGCCTCTGGTCAGCTGAGAAACAATAGGAGGGGTCACAGGGTCAGAGCTGTTGGAATTCCCATACGCAAACTCACTTAATCATAGACATGCCCACACACATGTATACATGCACTCACACGTATTCATCATGCATACACGTTTCTTTTTTTATCTGTGGGATCTCTCTCTCTCTCTTTTTACAATATCTTTTATGGATCCACAATATATAAATCAGCTCAGAGGGATTTAAAACTTATTCAGTTTACAACAATAGTTAATGTTGGTCAACATAAATAGATTATATACGTACCTCTTGTATGTAAGTTAAAGAATATGGCTGGTGATTTTCTATATTTTTCTTATTGTCAACAAATCTCATGTGCAGAGCCAAACCAACAATGAAGTGATCTTACTTACAAGTAATGTGTATCCAAAGCCTGATATATCGTATTCCTCTGTGTTGTAGACCTCTGTTGTTGTCCAAAAAGTATTGAAAACACGTCAATGAATCACACCATTTGTTAATTGTGATGTCTTTGAATTTTACATTATCTTTCAAAAATGAATCACAATAACACTATTACAGGTAAACTCCACTGAAGGAAAACAGACACATTTTTGTAATGCTAGGACCACACCATCAACAAGATGCGTTTAAATGATTTATTAAGAAAAACAATCATTGTGTGTAGATCTGCTTGCTGACTGCGTTGTGGGGAAGCTCATAGGGAATCCGCCGTAGCACCCAGGCAACGACGGACCCCCAAAAACCTCCAGTTACTTAAGATAAGATTGTGCAGATCTGGGAATGTTGAGATCTGAATTGGTGTAGCGATAATAGGCCCGTGAGTTGTATGAAGTGCTTTGGAATGCCATTACAGGAGGCTGAAATGGCGGCTCTGATTCTGAAGGAGTGTCCAGAGTAATGAACGAAAGAAATGCCAGACAAGTAGAGTACGTGGTGGAAGTACTGGTGAAACCAGAAAGAGTAGCCAATTGTCCGGATTCAGAGATGAAGAGAGGATCTGTCAATGATAAGCTCTGGGATTGCAAGTGTTTGCAATGGTCTCAGAAGGATTCAGTGGAGATTGAACTTTGAAGTAAAACAGGTATGGTTGACTGGATTGATCGTTTTAGTTTGTTTTAGTAGTCAAGTCAATTTATTTATATAGCGTCGAATTGCAACTAAAGTTATCTCATGACACCTTTCGTATAGAGCAGATAAGACCATGCAAGTCGGCAGTAAGAGGAAGGTAGCAAGGATTTTTAGCTGGCTCTTGGCTTAGAATTCCTCTGGGGAGTGAATTAAATGAGAATGGCTGGAGACCAGACCCGGCTGCGGGTTAGGAATTTAGAGAAGAAGCAGATACCACTAAGGTAAACATGGATGGTATGTGTCATGGTGATGAGAGCAATGATGGTTAGGTTGCGTTGTACTTGTTGTAAAAGCAGTGACGACTGGGTAGATCTCATGAACAGCTGGAGATGTGTGAAGAATATTTTCTACGAGCAAGAACTGCGTGATCTCGGTTGGCTATTTGGCGGGGAACCTTCGTCCACCATGGAAACCCCCAAAAACTGGCATGTATGTAGAGCTGATGTTGTCGGGGTCTGTGTGTGGTGCTGTTGCTGGGAGTGGGCAGCAGGGGGCACTGGCATCCTGGTGCCGGTGGCCCCGGGTGAAATGAACTGCAAGGATTGGTGAAGCTAGGAGATGAGGGATCCTGGCATCCGGGTGCCAGGAGCCCAAGCTAGGGCAAGCTGCTGTGGCTCCTGGATGTGGGCAGCAGGGGGCGTTGGCAACCTGGTGCCGAATGCCCTGCTAGAGCAAGCTGCTGTGGCTGCTGGATGTGGGCAGCAGGGGGCGTTGGCAACCTGGTGCCAGGTTCCCCTGTTAAGGCTGGCTTTTGTGATTGCTGGAACTGGATGGTGGGGGCACTGGCATCCCGTGCCAAAAGCCCCCGCTACAAACATCTGCTGCGGTTGAAGGAAGGAGGCAGCAGGGGGCGCCGGCATCCCGGTGCTTGAAGCCCCCATTACAGCCATCTGCTGCAGTTGGAGGAAGAGGCAATGGGGGGGTGCCGGAAGCCCCCGCTACAGCCATCTGCTGCGGTTGAAGGAAGGAGGCAGCAGGGGGCACTGGCATCCCAGTGCCAGAAGCCACCGCTATGGCCATCGGTGCTAGGTTCCCCTGCTAAGGCTGGCTGTTGAGATTGCTGCAGCTGGATGACGGGGGGCACTGACATCCTGGTGTCGTTTGCCCTGGATGATGTAGGCTGCTGGTGGTGGTGTTGAAAAACTTGCCACCCGGGGTTTGTAACAGCAGACGATGCTGAAGTGACTTTGGATCAGTTTTATTAGTAAGTGGCAACCAGGTACACATAACAATAGAGGTTACAAGTGACACTAGATAAGTTCTATTACTAACTTGCCACGCGGTGCATGTAACGATGTACATTACTGATGTGATGTTGGATTCGTTGTTCTATTTGCAACCCGGTGCATGTAATGGCAGCTGTTACTGAAGTGGCTTTTGATTAGTTGTATTAGTAACTGGCAACACGGTGCCAGTAACTATAGATTACTAAATGACATTAGATTGGTTGTATAAGTAACTTGCAACCTGGTGTAAGTGATGGTAGGCGTTACTGAAGTGACATTAGATTAGTTGTACTAGTAGCTGGCAACCTGGTGCCAGTAACTATAGATTTACTGAAGAGGCGTTGAATACTGAGGCATTACTGAAAGGATGTTGGTAAGAATATCCAAGTGGGTAACTGGCAACCTGGTGTCTATAGTTGAAACGGCTGTTTCTGAAGTGTAGCGAGAATAGCTGACTTTTCTCCTCTAAAATGAACTTGACGGAGAATAGAATAAGAAATTGGCAACCCCGTGCCACTCACAGAAAGCAGAGATAAATGGGGGATGGAATAATTAGTGCCTGGTATCCCGCTGCCAGTAATGACTTTAAACTGATCTGGTAAGAAAAGGGGTTGTTGAGGTGAATGAGGATGATGCAAACCTGGCATCGCGGTGCCAGTGACGTCTGCTGCGCGGGGGGGAAAATACAACCTGGCCCCCACCAGGGGGTGCTGGTGAGGCGGGCTGTGGCCGTGGAGGCAGCGGAGGGTCTGTGACGTCACGCTTGCCGGCTCTGGCGGTGATTGGCTCTGGCGAGGAAACCGGAAGCGCGGGAGGTTCGGTGATTGTTGTTGTCGCTGAGTAGAGATGTAACAGTCTGGTTTATTGTTGTGGATTTAAAGACAGCCGGATCAAGAGGAGGGCGCGCCGTGGGTTCACCGTGGTGGATAGTAACCCGGACTGTAGTGAGGCAGCCGATGAGAGAGTTGAAGCCGCTTTCACTCACGGTTTTCGGCCCTCGCTGACGGAAGAGAGGAGGCCTGTGAACTTCCGGAAGTCGGAGAGTCACCTTAGGGGAGCTTGAGTGGAGGTGCCAAGAGGCCGGTACGTGCACCGCTGAACGCAGAGGCCCCGCCGGGACGCTTGACTTTGGTCTGACTGCTGTGTCATGGCTGGAGGAGAACCCGTTTCAAACAAATCTTCATCCGAATCAGACGGGTTGATCTGCAGTTCGTGATCCATGGTGAGTTGACTTTTTTTAAGATCGAAATTCCGGCGTTTGTCCAAGTTTTTTATAATGCAATCATGCGATTAGGCGTGAAGTACGTGGTAGCTTGAGCTTGTTTCTGAGAAGCTAGACTGAGACTGCATACACGTGAAGCGCGGAAGAGGAGGAGAGGGTTAGGTGGTATTTATAGTAAAGCAGGAGGGGCGCGGTTGAGGTGTGGTCCTGCTCCTGAAACTTCACTAAATAAGCTTCAATAAAAAAAATATTTGCCATAATAACAATGTATGTTTGTATTCTGCCTTCCTAGTATTAATATCAATGTATTCTCATATCAACCCCTTTGTATTTCTTCATGCTTGCCAACAAAATAGCTCAAATCTTAATTTTATCCTTTCATTCTCTGTTCATCATTATAATAGCTCAATTTTCCTCTGTCAGTAGCACAGCATGGCAGGGCTTAAGACAGGGTTTGTAATCTGAGTCAATGTGAGCTCATCAAAAGCCTTAAGTGCTCTTTTTTTCCACTGACTCCTTTTAATTCTATCCAGTGAACATTCAGTCCCTAGTAACTTATCACTCTGATTATTCCTTTGCCACATTAACTAAGTAAAAGCCATATACAGCCTTTCAGCAGTGTGCAGTGCTGTTCAGCAGTGGACGTGCTACTTAAGCAGATTATACACTTTTGCCTGGTGCTCAGCCTTATAAGCTGACAGTACATGAAGGAATGTGTGGTGGCGCTTGGGTCATAGCTGTATCCATGGTCACATTTACAGGCTCCTCTAAGAGAAATAAAAGATCAGAAGGACTGGGAAGCTGTGTCCTCTGGGGCCTCCAGAAGTGCTTGTTTTCTTGTTTATGAGAGGGAGCACATGTGGGCTGCTCACGTTTTGTATCCACATAAAAAAACGGGCAGAGCGTGGCGCGCGTGCCCGTGTGATGCAGGTAGCAGTCTGCATTTCTGTGTGTGAGTATATGTGTGTGTGTGTGTGCTTCACAGTGTCACTGAAGAAAGCAGATATTCTGTGCGGTAATTACAGCATGTGTGTTCCTGTCAGTGTGGCTGGTTGCCTTTCATGAAGCACTTCTGCCCACCCCCTGCTTAACACGGCCCCTGACTGCTGGTGACCTCAACGCGGCCGCCTTGACTAATGGGTTATCAGAGATGGAGAACATCCGTGAGGGAAAAGAAAGAGGGGAAGATAAATAAATAGATAAAGCACAGAGAAAAGATAATCCACATCATGATATATTGCGTTATCCTCTCCTGTGCTGTTGCTGCACTGTGTGTTACATTTCCTTTGTTTCTTCCATCTCCTCTTATAGCTACTGTAACACACGGGCTGCCATTTCCTCTTCAGCTTGTTGACCCTTTGTGTAATAATATGACTCACGGAGTGCTGAGCTCCAGGGATGGAGCACAGTTGCTTGCCTGCTCAAGAACCAAGACATTCAGCCCAGCAGCCAGGACTGCCGGCTGTCCTCCAGAGTTTCCATAATGTCACACAAACCCACTCAGAGGGGTCAGGGTGCAATGAAGTGCAGCTCTGTGCATGAGACCATCATTATTCACGAAGTTTAGAGCTGGAGATCATTTGCGAGAGGAGGAGGAGAAGGAGGAAATGCCCAGAACACAGAGGAGATTAGTTCATCTAATGCCGAAATAATTACAGTTATCTACAATGTGAGGTATGCATGAATATGTATTTCTGTGGGTGCCATATCAGTTATGTGCAGCAGTAATATTTGGTGAGCAGAAAATATATTTTTAGTTATTGTTTGATGGAAAATCAAAGTACATGTTTGTCTTATTTGCAGTTTAAGTATATTTATTTGCTTGTATTAGTGATTGAATTCAAATAATTACAATTAATAAAGGAAGTTTACACATTTTTTGCTCATCCGCCATGTTCATGGGAATGGTGAGTTCAGAAGTCACCAAAATAGGCTATATGCTGTCTAGTGGTGTGTATAATTTACAGTATGGTGACACACACTGCACACCCACTTCACACCACACGGTGCTTGCCGTTTGATTTCTAACATGTAAAACGTCTTTGTGGGCTCGGCCCATTGACTGTAATCCCTGGGATTATCAGGTGCAGCCTGCCAGAGAGGCTGCAGGCTCATCCCAAAACTTGAAGCTGAGGATGAGAGTCATGGAGAGGCGGAAGATATTCTCTGTGATTTCGCTGTCGAGCTCATGAGGCTCCAGGCAGATAGACCAGTACCCCCCTCCGTCTAAAAATAACCCCCACAGGCATTCCAGTAACTGTCTGTGGATATGGGAGATGTGGAACAAAGGCACAAGTTTATTTCCAGCCCTTGTAAAAACCCAACATGGCAGTCACATGTCGAACAGCATGATGTCAAACTGTACTCGGTGATTAGCTGTTCTTGTGCTCAGACACCATTTGAGAAGCAAATTAATTTTCACAAACAGAAAAACAAAATGTTACATGTGACACTCTGTTTTGTGATTTTATGAACAACACCATCTTCATTATCAGGAAAGACAATAAAAATCAAATCATATTCATTTGTCCCCTGTGACGCTGTAATAGTGGCAAAATAATAATAGTGGCATAATAATAAAA
This sequence comes from Scomberomorus guttatus, assembly GCA_038419695.1. NCBI lineage: Eukaryota > Metazoa > Chordata > Actinopteri > Scombriformes > Scombridae > Scomberomorus > Scomberomorus guttatus. The sequence continues at coordinate 4,693,605 of CM076459.1, forward strand.
TCACACTGAAACAATTAGTTGATTAACTGATTAAGTAAATCAAAAGAAAATAAATTGACAATTATTTTGATAATCAATTAATCGTTTAAGTCATTTATCATGCAAAAATCCCAAACTTTCACTGACTAAAATGATTATTTGATTATCAAAATCGTTGCCGATTAATGTTCTGTTGATAGACTAGTCAATTTATCGACTGATTTATCGACTAATCGTTGCAGCGCCAGATAAAACAAGCAATTTGAAGACCATTTTCACAATTTTCTGATATTTTTCAACTAACTGATTAATTGAAAAAATAATCTTCTGATGAATCAGTTGCGCCCCTACTGAGAACCATTACTATCTTACATGTAAGAATAAACTGGTGGGTAAAGAGAGGCTTTCCAAACTTTGTGTTTAATCACTGGGACACAAACAGTTATTTTAAGTTACAGTATTTCACCAACCTTGCACTATCTTCTGTTTACTCATTACCCGAAACTGTCATGCAGGCGTTCTCCCTCAGTGCAGGGGAGTGCCTTCCAGCTTGCTATGCATCATCAAAACAGGTTTCATTTAGGCAGTTATTGCCCTGGGCTGGTTAGGCGAAGAGCAGGAGCAACTTTCGGGGCTTAGGCTCAGTGCATATGTGTAAGTTTGTGTGAACAGTAGTTGAAAGGATGTTGTCATCCTCCCTTCAGGGTGCTGACAAAAATAAACAAAAGGTATATTTATGCTCTGTGTGGCTAAATGTGTGGCTGAGTTTCCGGCAAGTTGCAACCCAGCATAACAGCATCTTATTTGCAAATTGCAAATTGTTTACAGAATAACATTACAGAAATGATTTAGAGAGGCCAAATAGCCCAACTGACAATGCTATCTCCTGTGATCAGCATGCTCTATACTCAGATCACATCAGGTCTGCTAGCAGTTCCTGAGCATCCTCCGGCTCCAGTGAGATGTAGGTGTGAGGGCAGATGGGGGTCTGTTGATTTTATTTCTGCTCTGCGTTGCGGTTGTAGTCCATTCACTCTCCATTAAAGATTAATCAAGCGGAAAGTATTGAGGAACGGGAATCCCACTGAACTCAGCATGTTTTTACAGGCCTCTGGATGCCCTACTGGTCAAGTGCACTGAGAATGTGGGGCTTAAAGAGCATAAAGACACCAGGAATGTTGGAAAGTCTGTATGAGAAGACAGAGACAGCCAGACTGTGACTCCGGCTCTGGGAGTGGTGTTACACACTTGCAGTGTCTTGTTATCGTCTCTCAAGTCAAAAACAATCACACGTCTGACTGGCAAAGCACCAGACAGCTTTGTCAGGAGAAATGAGTCACAAAAAAACATTAAAGACGACTGTACGACTGTAACAGAGGCAGACTCAACAGAAAAAGGGTTCTGAAATTTGCGTGAGTGGTAATGTTATTTAAGAATCTTTGAGAGTAATAATCTGTGACATTTTCAGATAAATAAATGTTTTTTTTCTCTGCTGTATCACTGACTGTGCTGCATGATAGTGCTTCAAACTGTAGCCAGTTCATGAAAGCATTTATATTTGTTATTGTGAACACCCTGTGTCAGGCAGGTCTATTGGAGGAAAAATCCTCCACTGCACAGCAAGTGATGCATTTCATGTTCCCAGCAGCAGCAACAGCACTTTGTTGGGAAATAAATAGAGAAAGAACTAGGTAGTTAAAATGAGAAGTCATAGCCCACATCTCCGATCAGACAAAGAAATTAATCAGAGACTCAATTTTTATTGACAGAACTTTTCAGGATAACACGTGGTTTGGATGACAAGTGATCTCTGGGTAGTACAGTGCCAAGAACACTGCAGCAGGAGTGATTAGTACCAAAGACGTCAGCGAAAGATGAAAGAAAAACAAGACCTGTGGATTGCCACTTGAAAGCACCACTCCAGCATGACTAAACAGAATATGAGCGTTCCAGTTTTTATGTGAGAATCAGGTCAGGCATTAGAGAGGCAGAAGAAGAAGAGAAACAGAAAAAGACGTGAGTGTAATGCTGTAGGAACTTTGGGGAAACCTGACCTGTCATGACTTGGGCTTGTAAGGAACTACATGTGCACCTCTTAGTGGGGTATTAGAGGCCAAGGTTAGCAGGGATCTTTCCCAGGCACCGCTACCATTATTGGGAAGAGGGGAAGGGTGCATTAATGCCTCAGGCTTGGTAAAAAAACCCAGACTGGCTGACTACCAATGGGCCCCTTGAGCATCGACAGTAATCACTAATGGCACTCAGACAAGTTATCACCAAGCCACATTGACATTTTGACCACTTAACAGCTTGAGTTGCTTTAAAAGTCAATTAAGACACAGAGACATGCAATGCTGAAATAGACTACACCATCTATCACAATGAGTGGCAGCTCTTCCATGTAACATAGATACACGCATACAGTGGTTTTCTCATTTGAATTCATTCAATCACTTTCTAATTAATGTAATTCACCACATGATCTGGGAGCTGAATGCTGCGCAGAATACAAAGCACAACTGAAAGTTGCCCTCTGGTTCCCAGAAGGTGTAAGACCTCCCTGTTTGTTTAATGCTTCTTAAAATACCCAATCATTCAGGGAATGCTACACAAATAAACAGATTTATGCTCAGTAATGACCTCAATTAGATAAACACCTCACCCTTGTTCTCACCCACCCTGCAAGGACTAGACCTTGCGGAGGAAATGGAATTAATGAGACCAAACTAATCAATGGTCGACTTCCATGCTACAGCAGTGAAAGCTGGAAGTATTTGTAATGGCAGTACACATATAACTATGCCGGAGAAATGTGAACAAGGCTAGACACAAGCTGCTTAAATAGCCTCGCCTCGGATAGCGATCAATAATGCTTTGTGAGCGGAGCCAGACCACGGCAGGCAGACTTCAACAGCAATTAAAAAGGAGACAATACTTTATGTGAAGAGGCTGAAAAAATTGGTTGTCACAAAAAAAAGAAAGAAAAAAAACAGCTGTATCTCCGGCGGAATGGGTCGTGGCTTAGGAAGAGCAAGCAGAGGGTTGACTGCTGTAAATGTCAGGTTGTCAGGTCAAGAAGAAACTGTCCAGTGGACTGCAGTTGTGCCACCGGAAAGTGGCACAGTGAAATTCATTTGCACATCCTCCGAAAATAGCAGGTAATGGAAGCTCTCTGAACTACTTGTGGCAGCTGCTGGTGGTTACTAGTTTCAGTTAATTGAAGAGGAGCTCTACTGGCTTTATTTGGAACACAATGACTATGATAGCTTCCTCAATTTTGGACTCCGTACCCCCAAAAGGTTAGGGTTGCGATTGGCAAACAACTGAAACATAAAGGTCAAAGTTAACCAGAGTTAAATGCACTAATTTAGTTCACCTGCACAAGTGAATCCAGTGTTTGCAGCAATTTCGGTGAAATTAATGGATATCTGAATGAAGTTTCGCTGTTATAAATTATGGAGTGGCCGAGCCTGGCCACTGAACTGGTGTTTCTGCTGCAGCTGCTAGTGTAAACAAGATTTTTTTTTTTTTTTTTAAACAGCTAAAGAGGGAGAGCTGAAGGAGGAGAGGGGATGAAGCAATAAAAACAAAATCAGATGCTAAAAGAGGAAAGATGGGAGACATGCTATTTTCTTCAGATGAAAGCCTTTTTCATCTAAGTGTGAGCCAATTATTTTTCTTGTTGAGAGAAAATAAGAACATCTGTGTTTGCTGTGAATCAGTCAATAATGGACCTCTGAACACACACACACACACACACGCGCACACACACACAGAGAAACACACACGACTACCAAACACACACGCACATTTGCCCTGCGGGTTGGGTGACGTCACATTTGTTGTGGGGTGGGCGGCTCCTGGATGAAGATTAAAGACTAATACTGCCAAAGGTGGTTTAGGGTTTTAAAGATGGACAGAAGCACAACATTCCCACTGCATCATTAGGCTCTTACAGCCAAGAGATAAGGAGCTCTTCTAAACTGTGGCCCTGGGCCCCAGAGGACCCCGACCCCTGACTGACAAGCTCAAGCAGATTTACTCTCCGGGTCGACACGGGGTCGAATAAAAACAACATTCTTTCGCTGACTGACCATGTAACTTAAAAATACTCCCAGCATCTCTTCCGGAAGATGGTTTTAGGTTTGGGAATGTTTATGATAAAAGAAGGAATTCCCCCTGAGAGGATCTCATATTCAGGCCTCTGACTGGCCAGATAGCTGCTGGCTAAAGATGGCTGTGATGAGATGCAAAGTATCAGAGTAGGTCAGAGCAGTAAATCCATCCACCCTGGCAAGACTGGGATGAAAGTAGAGCCTGGCTTTCTTTGCAAGCGTCTCATTGATGCGACTTCTTCCCCAGAAAGGAGAATAACTGTGTTCATACAAACCCAACGACCAAACAAAGTAAGAATAATTCGCTTTTACAGAAAGTCTCTTAATTTGGCTCAAGGCCGCGAGCATAAGAGGCACGAACATGAATGCTGTTGTTGATGTTTTTGGACTGACGTTACCTGTAGTCATTCTGAGCCCTCAAGTTTCAATTTGACATATTTAAAACGTCAGAGTGAAAAAGCCCCTGAAATAACATTTACAAAATCACAAGTCACTAAAACGCTGAGTCGAAACCTCAATGAATGACTTTCTTTCAGGGTTGAGGCAGGTCGGTGGGGTGGCCAGCTGTGTAAACTCTTGGATAAATTGCTCTTTTTATATTACAAAAATTACAAAATGAAATGTGTTAATATCACAGTTGACTGTCTGTACTCGATGTGGCAAAGAAGGAATTTCCATCACATCAGCAAGCAACATGTCCGATATCCGATATTTAGCCCCATGTGTCAGCAAACTGGATTTACTCTGATAAAAAACACTTAAACAGTTGGGGCAGTTACGGGTCCCTTCAGGGCCATCCCGTCTGAATAATCCACGCCCTCTCCCCTTTCCCCCCTCCACAGTCACCCGACCCTGGGCCAGAGCATGGGAAGAGCCAGCCACAAACAGTGGACAGCACAGGAAGGAATGCAAACACAAGGCGCAGAGACGTGGCTGGCAACGGCATTTCTAGCAAAAACAACAATCATAAATAGCAGATGCCCTAGCCTAAAAAAAGGGGGGTGGGGGGGGGGGCAGGTGGGACTAAAAACAAAAGACATCCGTCTGAAGTTGCTGGGTCAAAGCAATTTGTCAAAGAGAAAAAAGTTGGAGATGGGAGTTGGAGGCAGTCCTCCCACGGTCGCAGCCAGGGACGGGCACCAGAGTGGGGCTGGGATTTGATGTCAGCCTCTAAGAGACGGTGCAGACGGAGATATGAAATTGTCTTACCTGACGTGTCCCACATATTCAGCTCAATCCGGTGCTTGTCTATCTCAAAACTGGCCGTGTAGTTTTCGAACACTGTGGGCACGTAGTTCTGAAAATAAGGGATTCATTTTAGTTAGCCAATTAAAAAAGGGACAAGATAAGCCTGTGTTTACACAGCCACAGGGCTTCAGAGGAGTAGACTAGTGGGAATATCATATTTGAAGTGATGCAGCTGACAAATAAAGTAATGACAGACACAATTCCACAGCAAAGCTAGTAACGTAAATCCCTTTGGGGATGTTATAGAAAGGTAGGCCTAGTATTATAGTAGACGAAGACAACGCCTTAAAGTTTTATAGGCAGCACTGCAGACACAATAAAAGTCAATTTAGACATTACAGGACTATTATAGCCATTTTACAGGCATTCATTACTGTTCCCTCTCCATCAGCTCTTTCTCTCTCTCTTGTTTTGACATTTCTGTCTTTAAGCAGGTGGAATCTGCTGAACAAGTGCTGAAGTTGTCCAATAATACATTTTAATGGCAGTGCTCCTCACTCATTCACAAACTCCTGATCTAGCTGCTTCTACATACAACAAAATGAAAAAAAAAAAAGATCAAGTTTTGATTAGACGTACCTCTGGATAGCAGTCTTTGGCAAAAACGTGCAGGAGCGCCGTTTTCCCACATTGCGTGTCCCCGACCACCACAATCTTACAGCGGCTGCCTAGACTGTCCATGTTTTGTCCTTCAGAGGTGTATTGTTGACGCGGGGATGGGTTGCATCCAGCATCCGATACGAGACGCGGCGGAATCGAAGACTGGAAAGGGAAAAAAAGAGCAAATACATGCGCCGACCCGGTGCGCTTTTATCCAGCTCCTCCTGTCCGACGCGCAGCCCTCTGGTCCCGCTGACAGACTCTGACTGTCTGGTTGGATACCAAAACCACAGGCAGGACGCACACAGCCCTCCCTGGAAACTCCGGTACTTTGATTACTGGCCACGCCTTCCTAATACTCACGTCTGAGTCACATCATTCAGCTGTAATAGGCTGTTCTTATGGGAAATAAAGGGTCTGGGACTAATGGTGGCCTCATCATCCTCTTTGTTTTTGCTTCCCATGGTAGCCTTATAATATCTCAGTGATATTATCAAAGGAATCAGAATATCATTGAGTCTCAAATAGTTTATTCTGCCTCCTATTCTATCTTTATAATGTATATTAGGCTATACACCTGTATATCTGTGAAACATAATTATTGGATGAAGTCAATACCTCATATTTCGTGCTTGTAAAATAATGTAGCTGTTGGACCTTCAAATATAAGACGGGACTAAATAAATATTTCTTGTCACACTTTATATGTTACCATATTTTTAAAGGATGGGTTCACAATTTTTCCAAGTCTGTCTTAAAACAACAGTCAGGTGCCCATATGAACACTTCTCACTGTAATCATTCCTCCTGCATACTGGCTATTAAAAGATCCCCTCCAAATGCACTTATGTAGCCTAAATGTTGGGGGACAAAATCCACAGTCCTCGTTTTGAGATAAAAAATGTATTTAAGTTTCTCTGAAGATAATGTGAGGCTTCAGCTGTCTGAGTAAGTCAGATAATATCTTCAGTTACAGTCCTTTTAGTATACAATTCCCCCTTTGTGTTTCCCCAGACAGCGTTTTCCTGTTCAGCTGCAGTGGAAAGTTTGTAACAAAAAAGAGGGAATTTTTCTCGAAAAAGACTTTGAAATGTGTCGACTTGATTTGACTCATTTGGATGCCTGAAGCTTCATATTAGCTACAAATACATTTTTAAATACATTTGCACAAAAGGAGGACTGTGGATTTTGTCACCCATCACTTATATTGTAAGTGCATTATGAAGGGATGTATTAATGGTCAGTAAGAACAGGAGGAATGATTACAGCAAGAAAACACGTGTCAGTGGTCATTTGGGCTCCTGACTGTTGTTATAGGACAGACTTGAAAAATTGTGAACCCATCCTTTAATATTGTGACTGAAAACTAGCTTGAGGACTGTTGAAAACATTAGAGCGTTGGATCAGTGACATCAGTGACTTCAGGAGGTCTGAGATTGATTTGATTCACTACACTGATACTGCAATGAATAAATCCCATTTTTAGGGAGTAGGCTGTTCAGTAAGATGATGATTTTATCACTAGAGTCTTGAATGCTGTAATAAAATGCTCAGCAGGTGCAGCTGATGATATTTAGAAATATAATGGGACGTGAATCTATTTCAATTCGGTTTATTCTGCCTTTTGATTTGCAAAATATAACTCTTAATGTGCGAGAAATATCTAAATCCAGATAGGTTTATAAGTTTGGAATTTTAAGTGTTTGGTGTTTGGGCAGCAAAGACCATTTTTTCCTTTTCACTATTACGAGAGCAGCACAAATACTCAGCACATTATGCCTCTTGATTTAGAGCCAACATGACCTCTTAATGGAGATACAATAAATGCAGCGTACCTAGATAAAGTAGTCCATCAAATTAAGTAGTCAGAGGTGAGTGGGGCTGTGTTTATGGGCCTCATTGCCGCGGATTTCAGTTGATATTCACTGCAAGCTGAATTATTGGTTTCGTGAATGAGATAATTAAATGACATGGTACCACGTGCTGTGCAGGTCAGCACTGTGGGGACATCTTTTCTCCTCTGTATAGACCGACACTGACCCCTTCTGGACAATAGTGGTATTACATTACATTAAATCTACAAGGGGGGGGGGGGACACAATGAGGAGTAATACAATATGACTCATCCCAATGCAATAGGTCTGAAAAGTTGTTGAAATATAATGCTCTTGTCACACTTTTGTTTGAGGCACGTTGTAGTGTTGTTGGATTGTTGGAAGTGTCTCTCTTGTATTGTTTACCTCTTTTATAGAGGTTACAGGACAACTGAAAACAGATGACCTGCAGGATGATTTACATATATGACAGCAAAAACCATCCTGATAAGAATATTAGGCTGTAACTACTGTGTATAATAACCTATCATGAGAGATAAAAAAAAGAGGAAAGAAAACACGTCTCCTATTGTAAGATCAGAGAGATAAGAGTGCTCAGAATATGAATATTAATGAAGTAATTTGTCAGGCTTCTTATGTGCATCACTCCACAGTTATAGGCTTTCTGTATAATAATATGAGGAATGATGGGGGTAAAATATTAATGTAGTTTCTGTCTTTAGTTTAAAGAACTTCCCTGGTGGGTTTGCATGATTATATGCTTATTCTACAGTATCAAAGGAATAAACTCAATAAAAACTGTTGGTAGTGTGTCCTGTGGATTATCCTGAGTGACCTGGGCGTTGTTTCTAGAAAGACGCTTTGCTGTTGAGTTTTTCAAAAAATGGTAATTTTTCAATGCTTTGTTGCAGTATCGGGACTAGTGGGGGTTCACATTTCATGTATCTGAATTAGGGGTGTCGCCATGTAGCAGTTTTGACGATAACTGTGATATTTAAAAAATGACATATTGATATCATGTTAATAATACACATATGATAATACCATGTATATAATCCACACCCACCCATATTCTTTGTGAGTTGAGGGAACTGACCCTTTAAAATCAGAGTTGATCTCCTGTCTTGGAGTCAGTAGAGCAGCAGGTGGCAGTATATTTTTACTTATAGATCAGACTTCTGTATAAATGGGACACAGACTTACTGTATTTAGAATTTACTATCAATAGCATTTTCATATGTGAAGTGAGAAGGAATCTCTACTGCTAGATAGAGATAGAGACAGAGAGCGCTTTCAATAAATAAGACGTTTAATATTTGCTTAAATTAACTGAGTGTACAGTAATGCCCACATGAACCTCTATTGTGCTTGCACCTTTTACCTCTGATGGGCTGTTTTTCTTGTTAAGTTCACTGAACAATAGCCGAACTTGACGAAAAAGATGCCACAGTGAAGTTCACAAAAGCCTATCACTGTACAAAAATATTTATGTGTACATAAATGCATAAATATAGTAACTGGTGCTGTGGATTACACTCGCTCTCATGCTGACTATTCATCACAGTCTGCTGCACTTGCCAGCAGCTGGGTGTAGTGTTCTGCATTGTCATTGCCTGCATACTGTATCAGTAGGACTGTGCAGAATGGTTTTGTGCTATGGGAGGCTATGATGGATATGTTACTCAACCAGTAAACTAATTACACACAAGGGTAAGAAGAGCAGAGATGGGCCAGATCACTCAGCAGAAGAGTAAAATGTGTAAATGACCAGAGATTGAATTGGTGAGGAGCCAGTATACTGTCTTCTGATTTCTAAGCTCTGAGTTGCTGTAAACTTGCCAGATATATAGACTTACAGATCACTGTAGCATGTGTAATAAATACATGCTTTGACATACTAGCATATTAAAAATAAAAGGATGCTTTCCAGGTTGCACCTCTGTACACTGCAGCAATGACCAACCACTGATTTTTTTTTATTGCCCCCATGTGGTGCAGGTTTGGTGGGATGAGAAAAGAAATCTAATGCTGTAAAGCACCGGTGATGAATGAAAGTATATATTCAAGTACTGTATTTGAGTTTTAAGGCACATGTTCTAAAGTATTTCCACATCATGTTACTTTATACTTATCCATCACTACATTTTAGAGGGCGACATTGTACTTTTTAACTCCGCTACATTTATATGACAGCTATTAGTTTAATTTATAGCTCTGTGCACCCACACAGGTTTACTCTGGCTAATTAGACTTCTAGTCAGGTAAATTAGGAGGAGCTGCTGGGAATTATGTGATGTCACCAAACTCAATGACCTAATGAGAATGATAACAGCGTAAGTGGTCCCGCCCTATCGAGTCCAGTACAACGCAATCAATAAAAAACGTGATGATGTTTATCAAGAGCAGTAAGTGAAAGCACTGGGACTTTAGGATTTTACATACAAAATATACAATAACTTGATAAAATATTATGCATAGTTCATGCTGCATAATGAGTAGTTTCTCATAATACTTATGTACTTTTAGACAAGTAATTTTGAGTACTTCTTCCACCACTGCAAAGCACATACAAATACTTTTCAGTAACTAGCTGAGCATAGTTTTAACACGTGTCACAAGATGATTAACAAGATAGAAAATAGGAAAGAAAAAAAACATTGTTGCCACATAGATTTAGTTTGTTTTTTGCTTTGCTTTTCTAAAATATTGGATAATTTCACCTCTTCTAGCCTCTAAAAACTATTCAAAGGAAACAATCTAAGAAGGGAACATAACAAGTGGTTTAACTATTCGCAGCCCAGGGACATATGAAACCTGTGACAGGGGGTTTACGAATAAACATTCCTTCATTTTTAAGCAATGTCACAAGCTAAAATGGCTGAGGACTGCTGGTTTAGTAGAACAGCAGCACTCAAACTATGACTGATTCAGAATCTTGCTCAGGGATATTGTAATAATACACGAAAGAATAACATTTAACTGTATGTTTTAAGAAGGTGACCAGGCTGCAATGACCAATTATACTTTATGAGACCATAATACTGTCAGTCTCAGCCACAGACCATGAAGGTATTAATATTTCTTACATCAATAGTAATAATTGTGGGATTTGCATGAGTTATAGTTTCTTTACAAGATTTGTTGTAAATCCCAGTATGTGTCCAGCTTTAATGGAAATGAGAATACCTGTGTGTTTGCAGTTCAGACACACACACATCCTCACAGACCGTCCAGATTCCCTGCAGACTCAGTCTATTTGCTGGCAGAGTGGTGACACAGTACTTTATCCAGGCCAAATTACACCACTGAGCAGCATTATGCATTCAGTAACCTACTTAGACAATAGAGAAAGTCTCCAAACTACACCAGGTGTCCACGGCAGTACATCTCTGTTCCTGCGTCCTATTCCTGTGCTCCTTTAACCACAGCCATTTCCCGTGATGGATACATTTTCAAACCCTGTTTAGCTGCTGGAACATGTTCTGAAATTTTCCTCTTGGCCTCACTGTGAAGCTAATAAAGAAAGCTTTTGCATTAGGTTTCTCTTATAATCATTTTTCTACAAACTACAGTGCAAGTCATTTTTCTGACTGTGCTTTGCTGGTACATGACCATACTGGCCCTGTCAGAGCTAATGAGGAGATGAGCCACTCTGCGAGCACCCACAGCATACTGATGTATATTCAGAGTGGCTCGGCGTGGTTGGTGAGGATGAACAGACAGTTTGCCTTGTAACATTTTGCCTGTGTCAAAGCAGAAGATCAATAATGCCTGCATCCTACATCATTAAGCCCCTTTGGGATATTGATTGGGACGTTGCTGACCTTGGCCTCAGAATTGCTGAGTGGCACTTTACGGCCACAAGGTGTCTCACCACTCTTCTTGTGGTCACATCTCTCACTAGACAGGGGCCTGGTCTTGCAGCTCTACATGCACAGAGCTGGAAAATGTGAATAGAATCTGGTTTCATCTTGTGACATTTTGCATCTATGATCACAAAAGGGGGTTTAACTGTTTGTTTCTTCCACCAAAGCCGCTGGGACTTTCTCCAAAATACTCATTATAAACCTCTGAGTTTCATGAGTGGCCCTGTCCCATGTGGATTAGTTTTTGATAGACAGGCTATCCCGCCCTATAGCTCTGGCTCCTTGAACTGAAGCCAAATGATACAGACAGAGGTTAGAGCCTCATTTAATCAAAAACTGGCGTGACCTCAACTCAAGCTCATATTTTTCTGAGCTGCCTGCACGGGGAAGTTACAACAATGAGTCGTACGCAGGCCCAAAGTTCCTGCAAATTCTACTGTAGAATAGGCAGCATAAACAGACATTTCCTCTGGTTGATACTGTTCCAGCACCACAAACCTCACATGCAGCAGTAAACAGCCAGAAATAAGCAAATGCTTGTTTGAAGAAATATTTATCCATCAATTGTGTCAATAACCTGTATTTTATGTTTATATCTGATGCGCAGAAATGCATTCTACTCTAAAACACACACGGCATCCAAAAGAAGAATCAATATCATATTACAGAACTGATATTACTGGGCCTTGTTTGTCTTTTAGGGTATGGTTACTCCTTCACAAATCTGTATCAGGGGCTTAGAAATGTTTCTTTGGCAGACTACTTTTCTTCTAACCTAACTTGCAGCAATCAACAGATTTTGAAGGTTTTGCAAGGGTTGTTTAAAACTTTATTTGCCTTTTAGTCCTAATGGACATTTTTGCATAATCACCCCTCTGCTTGATGCAATATAGGCTTATCTTATAGCCCTACCCAAACAGGCAAACCCACCCAATCACACACAGGAATCCTTGGTTTCATCAGCTCTCCGTGTTTTCCAGCCTGCCTATGTCTCGTCCCACTCGCACTCTCTGTCAGAGCGCGGCGTTGACAGCCACTGGCCACTAATCAGCCCACTTTGTCGGGGTTTGTGTGCATGCAAGACTGCTGAAAAAGAAGCTCTGAATCTCACATTTTCTTTTCTTTGCAAGGCACTTGCAGCAAAAGCAAACAAGCCCGTCCACGGCACTAAACGCACAAGAAGTGAAAGCCTTCGAAAGTCATTTTCATCACTGTCTCACAGCCAACGCTCCCTGCACAATGTCTGGAGAGGACGCACCTGCCCAGCAGCAAAACGCCGTGGACCAGAAGCAGGAGACCAAACCCACCGAGGAACCCAAAACCGAGACGGAGCCCGCACCAGCCTCCGGCGCCGCCGAGGCAGCGGCTACCCCCGCGGCGACCACCGAAAAGGTCCCCGAAGAGGAGGCGTTCACCTACCGCGCACTGGTGCTCACCGGCTACGGGGGCTATGATAAAGTCAAGCTGCAGGTGAAGAAGGGCAAGCCGGCGCTCAAGGCTGGCGAGATCCTGGTGCGGGTCAAGGCTTGCGGGCTGAACTTCGCCGACTTGATGGCCCGGCAGGGGCTTTACGACCGGCTGCCGTCCCCGCCGGTCACCCCGGGGATGGAGTGCTCCGGGGTGGTGGAGGCTGTAGGGGAAGAAGTGACAGACAGAAAAGTAAGCACACATGCTTCTCAGCTTTCTCTTACCAATTGAAGTCTCATTTTAAGTGTGTGTTTTATTGTTTAAGTGATGAATATATAAGTCTCGCTTCATTTTGGAGCTGAACAGTTACATCTGGATATGGGCGTGTCAGGCTTGCTCGCTGCTCTGTGTGGTAGTGCTGCACACTGTATTAAACAGTTTCATGATTTAATGAATTTGATGCCTATAAGCTATCAGACCGAGTAATTAACATTATGATATTAATGACAAAAACCCTATAGTTTATGATTGATCTGAAATGGGTGTTCATCCATTAATTCATTGGTGCGTAGAAAGGAGACAGCACTTGTTGTCCCAAAGTACAAAGAAGCCTGTTTGTGTGTTCATATGGTATTTTATGCATGTATAAGAAAACTAAAGAGTGTAAAGTACACGAGTTGAGTACAATGAGAACAGCAGCAGGCGTCGCCCCTCATGTCTCCCCGGTTTTCAAATTGCGTTGCCTTTGCGCAACTTCAAGCGAGCAAGTGCGCGACACAGTAGTTTGCTGGGGTGGAGCTGGATCCACTGTTCATGTGTTTTGTAAGGCTTAAGACTCCATAAACACGTGCAAATCCGTGGGATGCTTTCCAACCTGGCTGCACCTACGCTTTACTGCGCTTCGATGTGCGCCAAGGCGCGGAGAGCTGCGTAAAGCCACCCATAGAGAGCCACGAGAAGACCGGAAATTAGACCGTGGTTCCTTCAAAATAACAGCTTTGGTCATTCACCTGAGAGTTTCTTTTGTCTTATTTTTTTCTTTTTTTTACCGAGACAAAAGAAGTTAAGATGATATGAGAATATACCAAACATGTGCAATACAAATAATATATAGAAATGAAATGTGGAATTATGAGGTTGGCAAAATGTTCAATTGTAAGATAGATGTGCGTCATACACACACACACACACATATATATATATATATATATATATATATATATATATATATATATATATATATAGGGCTTTGAAGGTGTCCCAGTCTGCTTATATCGCTGATTACTATAAGAATAATGTCTTTTGTATGAAAAACCATAAAACGACACCTCGGTTTATGCTTTATTAATAAGGGACTTTATTTTGGAGGCTGTGGGAAGGTGCAGTGCACAGTTATTAATATGGCTGACTTGACACCGGTGGCTGAGACCGGAGTCACCGACGCCTTTTGTTACCGGGAGCGGTGGCGCACAGACTAGGGCGAGGCGCGACGCAACAGACGGCATGGTGTGAGGAAACGGGATCACTCGCCCTCTTTTGTCACCAGATAGCTTATCGCCTCTGTTGTGTTCAGAAGAATACTTACAGTCATCAACATGTCAGAATTAAAGTTCAAGCCCGCGCTCTGTCAGACAAAGAAGCCAAGTCAATTTAACAATCATGATGCAAAAAATAATAATAAATAAACCACTTGGAGTTCTCTTTGATACTCGAGGAATGATGTGGTGATCGAAAAAGATTACATGTCTCTTTCTTACATAGCATGATGAGTCACAGGCCTATAGGTCTGTCTCCTGGCTGCATGGCATCACCACGGTAACGCCTTTTTTGTAAGGCAATTAAACTACAACGCCAAAATGCTGCTCATCAGCCAGTGATGAGTCACTGCTGTTTATTGTAAGAGCACTACATTTTCTCACACCGGCCAGTTAATCTCTCTGGGTAACAGCATGCTAATCACATGCGTGAGGCAAGTGCACAATCAGTGCATCTGGCTGGGAGTGGCACATGTGTCTGTCAAGTGTGAATCCATATGGATGGGGACTCTATCCAGAGTAATAGGAATATGATTGGTGATGGGTCAGCCAACAGCAGTCAGACACCGTAGAGGGGCGCGAGCCTTGTGCTTCTAAAATACTTTATAGCTTCTTTCCACACTGTCAGTAATGTAAATTGGATTTAAAGGTCAGGCACTACAGGCACACACATGCGCAAACACTCTTGTCATCAGGACCTCACGCTCCCACATCCCCTTCCAGCCCTTATAGAATTAAGAGCCAATCTTCCTAATGGATGGAGATCTCTGAGATCTTTTGGCAGCTAACTCAGAGGGAATGTGCTGACCCTGATGGCACAGAATTTTGGGAGGCTCATTACTCACTGCAGTTCTGTCTGTCTGCCCCCCTACCCCCACCACGCACACACACACACACATATATGCACACAAAGACTACAGTAATGGGTGTGTCTGATGTGTTTTTCTACACATAGAGTGTACACACAGCGATGAACACATTCACGGAGTTTAATTAGATAATGCAACACAAACGTCGGCGGCTGAGTAAAATGTGATTGATTTTTATTAAATTTTTCTGACATTTCAATGGAGTGTTGAATCCCATGTTCTCCAGTGTGAGTGCATGCTTTCCCACACAGATATGAGAGGCACATTTTAAAACTTTGGCTTCTTTTATTCAATGAGAAAAACGTGTTATGTTGAAAAAAAAATGTAGTTTCGGTACTGATATTGAATTGGCACAAGTATTGAAAAATGTCAAACAACACCCAGCCCTAAGTATAAGTGTAATTAAACTAATTAAATTTGCAAAGTTGAAAAATGCTGCACTTGCACCATTGTTGTCCCGCAGTCTCCTGCCTCCCTGTCTTTGGCTTGCTCATTGTTTTGATACTTACTGGCTCGTATGTCTTTATATGTACTGTATTCATTATCCTCTGCATGCCGTGTATTGTATTTCAATAACCGCTGCGTCCCCTTGAAGAGACAGTAAAGTAGAGTGAAGTCATACTACAGTGCCCTCACCCGAAATGACCTAAGAAGGAGTGCAGGGGAAAGTGTAACAGTGAGTAAGCGAGGGAAGAGGGGAAATATCACACTCAAGCTCCCCTGACACCAAGAATCAGCACTTTTGTCTCCAGACCTGCTTTTTAAAAAGAAATTTCATGCTCTCCCTCGGTGAGTTTTGGTAGGATCTGACCCATATGTTCTCAATTACCTCCCTCTGGCCCACATTGTCAGTCTGGTATTTCCTCCATCTCTCCTTCCCTCCCTCTATCCATCTCTCCTTCTTTTGTGTAATCTCTTGATTCTTCCTCCATTGATCGAATCCTGACAGTGAATCATGTCTGTCCTCTCTCCTTTTATACTAATTTATCTTTCAGGGCTTCTATCCCTTCCTCCTCTGTCCTGCTCTTCCATCCTATTTGTCCTTTTTAACGTGCCCACAACATTTAGTGTTTATATTTTATATTTTTTCCCCCCCTCAAGTCTGTCTTGTGTGAGTTTTCCTTGATAAATCCTCAACATTTCTGAGGTTGAAAGTGTAGAGTTGCATCGAGGCTGCTCATAGTAAACTAAGTAAGATGAAAAAACAAGATGAATAATAACAGTATTTTTTATGGCGATTTGCATAATCAGAGGTGCAGCCAAGTGCAAAAAGCAGCATGTAGCCTCTCTTGTCACAGATTTTGCTGTATGTAAGCAGGGTGTGGTCTTTATCATAACATTATACAAACTGTGGTAAAGCATGATAACACCTACGCTGACACTGGGGAGATCTTATGTTTCCTTTTAATTACATTTACATTAAGATTGGGGGCTGTGTGGGCGTTACATTTAACCTTCATCTTTTGCCTCAACCTGACTCAGGAGCACTGTATGAGAAATTTTGTTCCTCCTTTTTTTTTTTTTTTCCCCCTGATAATTTTTTGCTGAGATCATCAAAGCTGCAAGCTACAAAGCAGCTGACTTGGAGGCCCGCATACCCCAAAATTGAATCACCATCTGATTAAGTCCATTCATATACAGTTAACTGGAAGTTTCTTTGTTCAGCGCCCTCGCACCGCTGACCCCAACTGTGATTACATTTGATGCAGTGGCATGAAGGCTGAGAAAGGAAATTCAAGAAGCGCCTGTGTGTGTGTGTTTGTGTGTGTGTGTGTGTTTGTTTGTCACATTGTGAAGATGTTGTAACAGAAGTGTCACAAGGCTCGTTCGCTCGGCCTTGAGTGTTCCTAACCAGCTTCTGTGTGACTGACAGTAACTCACATGCTTTATGTGGGCACAGAAGAATAGCTGCAGATGCGTTCAAAAGCAATGTGTGAGTCATGTTTGTGTGTGTTTCCTGTAAAGGCATGAACTCCATCGTCTATCGATTTGTGCTACACTGTACCCCCAATTAACCCAGCGAGGCTGATGAGTTTGAAGACTGGAAAAAAATAAAAAAGATGGAGATGGGAGAAAGGGAGTCAATATGAATAACAATGGGAAGGAAGGAAAAGTAGCCCACGGTGGAAAAGTGAAAGTATAGTTTGAAAATAAACCAAATGACTCAGCCTCAGACAGAAAGATGCGGGTATGAAAAGAGAAAGAGAGAGGGAGATCTCTCTAATTGGAGTGGATAGACAGCGAGGCGCATGGCTCCCTCCAGACCATTAGAGAGGCCCGGGTGGAGAGGGTTTGTTCCCAGGAGGAGAGAGCTTGTCTTATGCTCAGCCATGGGGAAGAATCTGGCAGGGACTCTGATGAGTGGAGAGAAGCCAGGGGAGAAGATGGGCCCCATTGTCCTGTCTCGCTGATGAGGAAGAGGGGATACAGGACATTTCTCACAAGGGAAAAGAGGATGGCGGTCAGATGAGTTATAGACAGAAAGAGACAGTTGAGGATGAAGAAATAGGGATGAAAGAGAGGGCGTCAAAGAAGGCGGCGAGACCGAGATGCAGACAGGATGAGACGGGGGCACTGGAGAAGGGGAAGGAAGACGCTCTAAAGTTGTAAGCGGAAAAGGAGTCAGGAAGTGAAACAGAAAGAAGGGAAGAGAAAAAGTGAGGGGACTGGAAACGGGGTGGGAGGGAGAGCTGTGTCGAGAGGGGTGGATAAGGGGGAGGAAGAAAACAGGAAGAGAGTTATAATGCTGCAGTTGTCTCTGTTTCCTGTGTCCCTCGAGTGGGCTCCCCTGATTTGGTGGTGCAACGTTGGGGGGGGGGGGGGTTTACATCGAGGTAATAAGGGAGGATAAAAAGACCAGATAGTGATGAAGCACGTTAAATGTCTAAAATCTTTTTTTTTTTTTTTATCATATAAGTCAAACCTCAACTGAGACAAAAATCATAATATATGTCTTGGAAGATCAGTCATATAAAGCCATACTCAACATGTTTTAGCACATTAGCTGTGTTTTTTTGGTTTGGCCACATCTACGATGTACTGTAACTTGGTTGTCCAAAGAGTCAAAAGATAATTAGAAATTGAACAAACTACAGTTTTATTTGTCTGCGTGCAAACAGCGAATCACTGCAAGCCACTACGTTACAAACCAGGAAACAATTAATATATTTTGCATTCCCAAAGCACCTTCCCTGTTTAGCAATAAAACGATCCGCTTCCTGTTCTGTCCTGATTCTGCTGGTGCTTCGTTATATTATTTACCTCCATCAGTTACTTCTCTCACTCTGCTGTGGTTTAGCGCTTTCCTTGTTTGCTTGCGCTCTCTTTGCAGAGCAAACTCTTCGGGGCTTGGCAGCCGCGGTGGCTACATGTCTGCATGTCTGCCGTTGTTGTGAGCGAAGCAATAAACCACGCTCTTACCATTCCCTGCTACACGGCTCAAATCATTCCCGCTGAGCCAAGAACCTGTGAGGCTGCAGATAGCATGACGTTCCAGATCACCTCAGGGTCGAGTAGTGATTTGCCAGTGGATCCTGTTGATGCTCGAAAACCTAATTCATCACTCAAAATATTGTAGAATTTAGCTTTAGTATTAATGAAGCAGTTTATGGTTTTGGCCTGAAACATGGCTCCTTCTCCCTAAAATAAATAGTTATAGGAAGCAACATTTTAGCTTTGGCATGTTAGTAATATTTCCAGGTTTGGTGAAATGTCATCCACATAAATCTCAACTCCTTTTGGAAGAGGATATCTGCAACACAGCTCCATATCTCCCTGCATTTCCATTGTATTTGGGGCATAGTCTTGATGTTTTCAGTAAGTACAGACTGAGAGTCCTTTGCTTTACCCTCCTCTTAGCCCGTCTCTTCCTCTACTTTCTGTTCCAGGTTGGTGATAAGGTGATGGTGCTGAACCGCTTTGGGCTGTGGCAAGAGGTGGCGGTGGTACCGGCAGCCCACACCTTCCTCATCCCAGATGGCATGAGCTTCGAGGAGGCAGCAGCCCTCCCTGTCAACTACATCACCGCCTACATGATGCTGTTTGACTTCGGCAACCTGCGGCCCAACCAGAGTGTCCTCGTCCATGCTGCTGCAGGTACGAAGCTAGGAAAGAGTAGTGTACATACATGTTGAATTCATTATAATGACATGAATTAATAATTAATTCACAAACTAAAATAAACCTCGCTGTAATGCAGCTGTGAATAACTGTCAGCGACTCAAAGTTTCTCTATGAATTTATGTTGTAATCCTGCAGCTGGAAACCACATTTAATCAGTTTAATCTCAGTATGTGTCAGCCCAGCGATTCTGCATTGAACTCTGCTAACTGCTCCATAGTTAGCAGCCAAATGAATACAGTATTATACCACCAGCCTGAAAAATGCTCTGCAATAATTTTGAAATCTTCTGAAGTCTCAGCACAAAAATTTGAATTATGGCATTGAATGTTTACAGTACCAGACGTCTTCCTTTTCTGTGCATCCTGTTTATGCATTTCTTTTCTTTATGAATTATGGCTGTTGGAGAAGGTCCCACTGTTCATTTGTATGAGATATTGCTCATTCAAATGAGAGTTTTGCACTCTCTAACTAATACTGGAGCACCTGCCACCTGGACTGCAAGGTCAAAGTTTAGAGTGAGTGGGTGGGAGAAGGATGGGGATTGAGGGAGCAAAAGCACCTGTTTTGGGGTGTAATGCACTGAGCCTGAGTGCATTTCATTTTGCTGTGTTTACATAATCAGGCCAGCTGGAGAGAATGGAAGTGCATTAGCCAAAAGAAATTGTTCTCTCCCTCTTTTCTCTCCTGCTATATCTGCTGGTCTGCAGCTCTCACTTATCCTTTCATTCCCACTCTTTCTGTGCACAGGGAGTCAGAAAAGGGATCCCTCTGCATTTGAGACAGTATGTGGGAATATGGTAGATGGCTAAAAGAAGTGAGCCCACTGTGAAACCTGAGCCTGTTTTTGCTCTGCGAGACAAAAAAAAAATGACAGTGGGCTCTGGGGAGACTGCCCACCCAGGTGGATGTATCCCTTGGCATTAACACAATGACAGTGGAAATGAATGAATCTGTAAGATTATTATTAAACTGTGTAACTTCCCCCGAGCTGAATGGCAGCAAACAGGCTCATAGTTGTGGGATTGGTGGTCTACAGAGGAATCCCAAATGTTTGCAGCTTCCAGCTGATGTCACTCTTCCCTGTGAAACACATACTGCCAGAGGTTTTCTGTGCAGTTTGCTATAGGAGGAATGCAGTGGAAGTGCAGCGTTAGACACTTTTCCCCGCTGGTTTCATCGAGGCGGCGTCTCTGGTTTCTCAGGGCAGGCTGCCAGTCTCGGCTCGCCAGCTGTCCGGACATCAGTATTGTAAAAGCACATTACTGAAGCTACAACAAAAACATTTGCTTAACAGTCTGCTTCACTGCACTCTGTCATTTTTTGCATGTGTAAATCATTACCATACTGTATGCTTTAAACTGCTCTATTGTGACTTTTAAAACTTAGCTGTTATATGTTTTGTTATAGCAGTGCATATGATAGCAGTACCTTTTGTAGACGAGGTGTTACCAGTCTGTGAGATGTGCACACCCTTCTCTTAACGCCGTCTCCCTGCGTCGTGGAGCTGCATAGCTCATGTGGTGCTGGATGCTGCGTGACAGTGGGGGGTCCTACCCCTGTGCCTGTCAAAAATTGTTCCTGATGTTTTCTGATTAGAGGGATCAAAGGTATCTGCTGTGACAGGGCCCGAGAGAGAGAGAAACAGAGAGATTGTGATTGTGTGTGTCTGTGCCTTCTGTTCTGTCTTGTTCATGTCTGTTTTTTTTTTTTTTTTATTATTATAAAGGGAACTGCAGCCAGGGTTTCATATTACTTATATATCCTACTACTGGAACTAGTTATTTTAGCAATATTGTAACCAGTAGTGTAGCACTATAGTAATGTAGTCCTGAAACTATTAGTCGATCTATTAGTTAACAATTTGAATAATCAGTCAATCAACTAATCAGCTTCTAAAATGTGAAGATTGGCTGCTTTTCTATGTTTTATATTATTCTAAATTGAATATCTTTAGGATTTGTAAGCAATTTAAAAATTAGTGGATGATAAAAGCATTAGTTGCAGTCCTGCAGCCATGTAATCTCAGGGCGTGGTTCCACTCTTTGGCTTAAGATGAAGCTGTTTACCTGTGACCCCTCGATGCAGTCTTTCTTTGTATGTCTGAGTTGTGAGTAGATCAGAAAATAATCAATTTTAGAGATCTGAGGAGCGAATACTTTCTGGTATTTCACAAGAAAAAAGCAAAAAAAAAGAGAAATCTATTTGTGCTGTATAAATGTTTTTTCTTCTTTCCAATCCCATTAATTATCTTGTGACTCTTGGGGGGTCCTGATCCCCTAGTTTAAATTCACTTGTCTAAGGCATCAACCAACCTCATTAATGTACTCTGATCACATGCAGTTACTTTGAGATTCCATTCAGTTGTCATTTATTTGATATCTGATTTGTGTTCGTGCGTCACATGAAGATGTGGAACACCACCACTCTTGCCACCGTTTAAATTCCTTGTTTCGCTTTCAGAGTTTTCCAAGAAGTGAAGTTTTTACTAGTAGTTGAAGTCAAAATAAATTCCAAGTATCACATTTATGCAGTGTGTGCTTTGTATTTAGATTATGAAACAGCAATTAACAAATACTCCACCAAGACATTGCAACCAACGACTGCATATGGAGTCTTTTGATATGGAGTACATCCAGAGAAACAGCAGTGAGCTTATGTGCCAGACATGCCTGCACAACACTGCATTCCTGCTAGATCAGTTTATGTTGTGCAAAGATAAAATAGTGAGCTTTTCCATGAGATTAACTCGGGCCAATTTGCACAAACGAGAAGTAGCAGTGGTACAAAAGCCAGTTTTCACCCTCTGTCACAGGATACAGTGAGGTAAACCTGTGTGATTTTTATTGGAAGCTCATAGATTAACCACTTTTTTTTTTTTACAGCAGCCATAGACTTTGTTTGAGGAGCCATTTTCTTCTTCTACTGTCATAAATCCATTCATCAGCACATCTTTCCAGTAAATGCTCGAGGGGTTCATCTTCAGTTGACCTGTCTCATGGTTGACCTGTTTATTCTCATAATAAGGGTATAATCCACTGATTTAATCACTTTAGGAAAACAATCAGCCTCCTTTCAGTTAGTTTTAGATTACTTTGTCTCCAAATCCCCTGGAACATGCAGTTAAATAGACACATTTTATAATTAATTAGTCATTGTGATTGATTAGAAAATGTAATAACATTCTTATAATATCAGCAACTGCAACAGGTATTGAAATTTCTGTCAATATGTGCAGAGTGGTACCTAATCTTGTGTCCTTGTCATGAATAAATAGTGCTTTTTTTCTCTCGATGTAATAAAACAGAAATAGAAAGTCACGTCAATTTGTTGCCAAAAATCACGTGTGTCTCAGAGGGATTAACAATCTGAGCAACACAGACATCTTTTATCCTTAAACCCTCAATTTAGATAACAAGAAACTTCACAAAAAATATTTAATACGTTTAAAAAAAAAAGGAGCAAACTCAGTAGGAGATCCCTTTTCCAAGACCAACAGGAGCTAGACTAGACAAAGGTAGCTGTAGTACAACAATATTGAGAAATAGAAAGTATTAGAGTTTTAGGAAAAGTGTAAATCTGTAGAAATTACAGTATTACTTTGCAGCTGCTCACATTAAATAGTGATCATACATTTCAGTATATATATAGAACCTGTTGCCTTTAAAGAAGGATGATGGGCATCCATCCTCTTGCTTCTTGCATCCCCATCAAGTTTACAGATAATGCCACATCAACTCATCAAGAGCTCTCCCAAAAAAAACATAATTTCCTTAAAAGTGATGACCTTTACCTGTCAAGATCAGGTGATCAGTGCAAAATGTCTGACTGGTGCTCTGACTATCAGTCAGTCATGCCTGCGTGTGTGTGTGTGTAAGTAAACTCTGGTGAATAGTCCTCAGCTGCCTCTCTCGTGGGTCCGCTCCTATCCTACCAAACAATAGCTTGTTGTATTTCCTCCCATCGTGCCTCTCTTCTCCAGCGCACCGCACATCTGCATCCTCCGTTCTCCTCCTCCCCCTCCAGCCCTCCGTAACCTCCGCTCCCCCTGCATGACCTCGCCATATCCGCGCTCGATTCCTTGTCATCGGGGAACGTGCGCACGTTTCCCCTTTTGTTTTCCCCAGAGGGCTTGGGCGGGGGGGATTTTCAGCGACATTTAGATGTATCTCGTGGGGCTTCCACTGTGCCCGGCCAACAGCCTTTCCTCTGACCTCTCCCTGAACTGGTCCTAATGTTTATGAACCCTGGCCAGCCACCCCGCCACCACACCCACACTGCACATTCCTGCATACATTTGGGGTTCTGCTGCTTCCAATGATGACGTCCACCCTGTTTTATTTATGAGCTCTCGAGTGACTGCAGGCCAATGTCAAGTGTCACACATTTTGTTGCAGATGCGGAATGCATAATATTAAGTACTTGGTGATGCAGGAGCCTGTGTCATCTATTTATCCGATGATTTTGCTTCAGGGCCTCAACCACCTCTCCCTGCATGTCAAGACTTTGTGACATTTTGACACTAACGCTGCCAAAATTTATGGTTTAATTCCAGCCAGAGCTTCTCATACTATAAAAAAAAATCTCACTAATAGCACTGACAGGTGCTTTTGGTCGACTAAATAGCATATGTTATCAATCATCTCCACTCACAAGGCTCCACAGAAGTGTGTTTGAGGTTTGTGTGTTAGATTCCACCCATCCTCAGCGCTGTTCAAGCAGGCTGTTATTAAATCTTTTATTTTCCCAACCAGCCGATATGGTGGCTTCCTCACTTTTGCAGCTGCTTCTTGGAGTGTCTGGGATAGAGTTACACCAGGTTACACTAAGGATTATCTGGAAATACTTGATGTGAGAGGCTGGCAGCTGCTGCATGTGGGCGCAGTACAACCTTGAGAGTGATGGGTGACAGTAGTCCCAGCGGAGGGGTTAATCCCTGTTAATGGTACTATAGAGTTGAGCCGCTGGTTTTTAAAGAACCAGGTATTTTTATACGCAGTTGCTCATCTTTTGTACAGATGATTCCAACAGAAGACGTTCCTGCCCATTTAAGCTTTGGATTTGCTCCAGCTGTCAATCATCTAACATTGTCCATGCAGAACATGAACACTTGAACCACTTTATTAGCTGAGTCTGACAGGGAAGGTAAATTTATTGCCCTAAACATCTCTGCACCACAATCTTAGAAAAGTGTATCGTTGTGTGAAGTGTTCTGTAAATGCTTCAGGTAAGTGGAACAGGTGGCTGGATCTCTTGGATTTGGTGAATGATGGCTCCATCCTGGTGTAGATCCTCATAACTTCTGTCAGACCTGCGGCCAGCGGGGCCCTCAGCGCACACTTGATTGCAGTTGGGATTGAAAAATGAGGAGCAAAAACAATTTTGGAAATAGAATAATTGCAAGAAACTATTTCTTTCTTTCCATATGAGCTATAAGGAAAAAAGGAAATTTTCTATTTCTATGTATCCTATTTCTCCCAGGAGTCCTTCCGAGATTATTGTAGTCATTTATTATTTACCAGCATTAGCTCATGTGTAGTTACATCTCTCACTTTTATAGATCCATTGTTCCTGGGAGGCATGATAAAAGTCTGTGTCTTGAAAATGGTTCCCTCTCTTCTCCTCTGTCTGTCTGCTCGGAAGGTCTTACCCTAGTTTAGAGAATGCTAATTCAGTCTGACCACTAAGCGGGAGTCTGGGCTGCGTGGTTGAACCGTCTCTGTGTTCCCCAGGCCTGGCATCGCCGGCGGCAGATCAGCTGCACTGATAGGAAAGGGAAACCAGGGCAACCTCCTAACCTAACCCGCCAATCGCATCGCTTGCTCGTGCACTCGTCGCTGCAGCCGTTGACAAATGACCCCATCCGCTCTCACCCTAACCACCACGTACAGTGGCAGGTGTATGTGAAACCTGTGTCAAGACAGCTGTGTGTGTGTGCGCGTATGTGTGTGTGGTACAGCATAACAGCATGAGTGTGCACCAGCTTGTGTTTCCTTTAGTAGCCAGGTTTAAGGCAGTAAAGAAAGTTACAGGTATTTCTAACATAGAGAGAGGGAGATGAATATAATGTGGATGTGTGTGTGTGTGCTGTGTTTCTGTGTTTGTGGACATGTTTGTGTTAGTTAGCAGTGTGACAATCCTTACTCAGGAAATCACAGGGGTCGCCTTCCACACACCAGCAAAGGATGTTTTTTTAATCTACTCACCCAGTAACTAAAAATGAGCTTCCTCTACGCTGCACAGAGAGAAATTTGCCATCAGAGAGAGCACATTAAATCACTCTCCAAGCCCACAATACACACTCGCACGCGCACACACACACACACACACATGCAGTCATCCTAGAAAAACACCATTGTTACATAATGCAGAGTAATACCTCAAGAGTACACGTTCACAAACACCCAGCCACAAACTATCACTGTTAGAGGACTCGTATATGAACTCTGTTATGTAGCTGCAGGACGTAGCAATAAAACGTTCATTTATTTGGTTCGGCTTGTTGATGTTGTAACGCAGCCATGGAGAGTTTGGGAAAGGGAGATTCGTAGGTCCACATTTGTATTTCATTCTTTGTCGGCCACTACTACCACAAGCTAATGATAGGTTAAGAAAGAAACCTTGAGGAAATGTGGAGGAAAAAAATGCAGAAATCACACAGGAAAACAACACAGAGCTCCCAGACAAGGGACCAGTCATCTCTCCAGTGTTGACAGTAGCCATTCCCCGACTAACACCTGAGCTCATAGCCTGGCTCATGGTGTGAGATCATTTTTATTTAGACAAGAAACGCGATCGGTCAATGAGAACGTAGCTTGAAAGCAAATAGAGGGATAGTATAATTAGGACGAGGCAGAAGTGGTATCCATCCCATTATTTTTTTATAAATCTGAAAAACATTTCTGATGTCCCCACACATCCCTGCTGTTGAACTGCTGGGTGTGGAGCAATAACAGTGGCCTTCAGTGTCAGTCTGGATTCCACAGTGTTTTGGAGAAAATTCCTCTTCACTCCTAACAGTCATGTTATGGAAGCCAAGTGCAATTTGTGCCAAAATGCAAGTATGTAAGGATTCAGGGAAAGACAAAACCCTACTGTGTGTGCGGATTCTCCCGGGAGAGTAAAAAACAAAATAGATAGGTGGATGTTTTTTGACTTTTCTTAATTTCCAAACAATTCAATTGCAATTCAAGGAGAACAAATGCAATTAGCAGCAAGAATTTGCTTAAGTTGCCGTCTTCTCCCGAGCAATGGGTTTGTGGATGGTGTTAAATCACACTCTCTGCCTACCCCGTTTACCAAGAGAGAAACTATAAATCAAGAAAGCGCTGGGTGAATGAAAGGTTAATGTTTCAATCTCTGTGCATATTTGTGAAGATTAGCAGATACCACCAGCCATTCAGGACCCGTTCGAGGCTGCAGTCCGGCTACTCTCTCCTTTGTAATCCCTGTACGTATGGATGTGTGTGTGTGTGTGTGTATTTGTGAAGTGAGGTAATGTGCAGTAAGAGGTTCTTGGCACCGCTCGGGAGTCTTGTGATGTTAGATCAGGAGTTTGTTTTCAGTGGATTTAGGAACAGGTACCTTCTTCCTCCCGGGCCACAATTTCTCTTCGACTGGAAGACACATTTTTACACGACCAGATTTTGAGAAACAAAACTGATTATATATAAAAAGCTTTTGTTTTGTTCTGTTGTCATCTAAGTGATGATTTTTAAGAACGGATTGTAAAGTCACTCTTTGTTTCTTTAAGTGGAAAAAAAAACAGATTTTTTTCAGAGGTTGTTTTCTCTTTGCTCACTGGCTTCATAAAGCAGAAACAGAAGGGGAATCACTGTGTTTATGACAGCAGCATTAGTTAAATATTAATATGTGAGTGTCTGGCTGTAAGTAGGCAAGATTAATGGATGCATCATCCTTTCTCACACCTGTATCTCTAAGAGGGTTGCTACTATGTGACAGAGCCATTTAGTAAAAACAGCTCTTCAACCCCCACTCAGACAACACATATTCAACATTTCTCACGTTCTTTTTTTATCTTCCCTTCAGCCTCACTTTAACAGTTGTTCATGCACTCGTGTTAGACCCATGTGTCAAAGGCAAACGGGCTCACATTTGTTTGTAATGTCTGTAAGTGTGAAAATATGTGTGGATATTTCTTATCACATATAACTGCATAAAATACACGTACTACCCGTTCTAGTTCCTGAGCATACATGTATCTTGACACACACATTCACAGGTGGCTTGCTATCTGAAACCTGGTGGCCACTAAGAGGAAGAGTATGTCCTGTATGGCTGTCAAATATAAACTTGTGATTGCCATCAAATGACTCTTATAAGCCCCAAAGGAAGAGCAGTCAATGAAACAAAATGGCTCCCTTTGCTCAGTCATTGCCGGCAATTTGGCCCGAGGTTTCCTTGGCAACACAAACTTGGTTTCTCGCTGAGGACAAGGAGAGACGGTGCTGTTACAACGCAGCTGCAAACAACACTCACATCCAACAGCAACAGCCTTGATTTTGTTTTCTCATCAGTTCTCCCCCTCAGTGTCAGCAAGCGTGATTATAGTAATGCAGAGTGGTCTATTTACTCACACGGACTCAAGCAGATTCAAGCTCTAAGATGAGAGCCACAGATTATTTTTACTCTTTACACTGAAATTGAGGGTGAAGAAGGGTTTGTATTCAAATATTTCTGGTGGGGTTTTTTTTTTTTTTTTCATCTAGGGACCATTTTTGTAACAAAAGCACACAGAAGGCTTTTAAAATTAGCTTTGAAATGAAACTTTTTTTATTCTCATGCTGAGTGATTCCTGTCCAGAGATTAATAAAGAGGATCATTTTAATCTTATCATTACATCTCGGTCCATTTTTGTGCTGTTTTTCTGTGACAGTGTAGCCTCAGCGAGCGATGAGGAAACTGTTTTTTGATTGGTTCACTGGTTCAGGAAGAATTTTTCTACTGAGATGAAGGTGAATCGGCTTCATCTTATGCACAACGTTCTCCATTTATATCTAAATATTACAATCAAGTTATAGACAGGAGATACACATGGTCAGACATCTTAAAATAAATTAACTTGTCAAAGTAATTGTACCAATACTTCCAGGCTGAAGTAGCATATGCGTACAACTTGTGTGTGTGTGTGTGTGTGTGTGTGTTCTCAGTTTATAAAGGAAGAAGGCTCTTTAATTGACTTCACTTCACATGATAAAATCAGCAAAGAACCAGATTAGAAAATATCTTCCTCTTTGGTTACCGCATAAACTCTCTTGCGCATGTGTGCCTGTCTTCCTGCCTTTCTGATTATGTTACAGGGCGTGCGCATACAATATGCATAAATGTTTGGGTTTAGTTGCCTATGAAAGCAAGTGAAACATAATTATATCATTCATTTAATCCAAACCTAACCAGCAGTCTGGCAGCTCAGCTATGCCATTAAGAATGGATGTTATTTAAATGCACGTGTTGCTTTATTCTCTGCTATCAGATAAGATATGCTCTTTATTTGGTCAGGCATGAATGACCTTTATGGATGCCTTTCAGTTCAAGTTTTCAACTCAGCCTCCATTTCAAACAGGCCACTGCTTATCAGTAACCTATTACTCCTTGCTCTGGCTGCCTTAGCAAACATTGGCTGAGGCATTTGCCACAACTATGTACACACTTTCAAATACAGTGAACACAAACACAGATATCCGTAACATCTACTGAGCCACGCAGAGACTCACGGCACTTTTTTGTTTTTAAAAGTTATCTTGGACAATGTAGCACATTTTGTTTTCAGCTGGCACAGTTATAAGGAGCTGTGTTTATGTCATTTGCGATAGAATGTGATCCAGCTCTCCTTTCCTAACACAACGGATACCTCAGCTACATTTTATGTCCTGTGGAATTTGAGGCAGGTTGTCTTGAATAAGGAAACAAAAAAAAAAAAAAAAAGATGTGTCATTTGAGTTACAATGGCTACTTTCTCCAGAGTTGGATGTGTGTGTTTGTGCATCTGTGTGTGGGTGTCTATTCTCCCCAGGCCAGGCGGCGTAATGTGATTGTGTTTAATACGTTCTTTACTGTTTGAGTGGCTTATTTGGGACGATAAATAATGCAAATCTCATTTACCTGCCATAGAAAATGTGTGTGGAATAGGAATTCTTGGGCGCCTTTCAGCTGAGTTTTATGTAGATCTTGGTGCCTTAAATTTGAATCTTTGTGTCCATCAGTCCATCATAGTTTCCTGAGATGTCAAGTTTTTCCACAAAATCATATTAACTCTGTTCCTCTTCCTTCAGGCGGTGTGGGCATCGCAGCCACTCAGCTGTGCAAGACGGTGAAGGACGTGACCGTGTTTGGCACGGCGTCAGCCAGCAAGCATGAAACCATCAGCCAGGGCGGAGTCACACATCCTATTGACTATCGCACCAAGGACTATGTGGAAGAAGTCCGCAAGATCAGTCCGAAAGGTGAGAAACTCGGCCATCTGCACTGGAATACGTGCTCTAAATGTAGTATTTGAGTGTGTGATTGGAGATTATATAAAATAAATTACCCAGTGTATCAATAAACTTTAAGATCAGGGTTTACAGTAATATGGATGTTGTTCAGTGAGATTGTTTCATAAGGCAAATAGTCAAGATTGATTTAGTCCCACAGGCACAAAGCAATACTGCGGGACTGCAGCCTTTGTTGATCGGTGCTGAACAAACTGCAGACAGCGAGATGATACATTTTCATTCGCTTTGGGGTTTTTTTTTTTTCTTATGACACAATTCTCAGCCGATCTGGCTGCCATGTACACCAGACTGACAGCATGTAGGGAATTATTTTCCCTACCAAGCAAACTCGTTTCACTAAGCAGTGACTGTTTGGATTCTTGCTGACATCAATAAAGTATTTGCAGAGTTTTATGTAGATGTGGCCCCGGACTCGCTAAGAGGAGCACAAAACACGCCGCTTCTCAGCAGTATTAAACAACGTCCAGTTTCTGTTTCTTCTCTCGCCCTACTGCTGTGTTCATAGCAGGATGGAGAATGCTATTATGCTCGAGACTCATTTCATAGTCCCCTCTCCAACCCCTCTGTGTTCTTTGTAGCATAGAGCGAGACAGACAGACATTACAGAGACAGATAGGAGGAGAGCGAAAACTGACACTTTAGACAGAATGTATCTAATTAGAAGCCTGGATCAATGTGCAGCCCCGCTTGCTACCTTTCCCTCTGTCTTTGGCTCTCTGTCAGTTCATCTGTGCTGTGGTCATGGCAGAGTCCCACTGTGAGCCTCCCACAATCAATAGAACCATAGTTTAACAGAGCAAGGAGGGGTAGCCCAATTTGAGGAGTCCCCTCTGGCACAAAGGAACATCATTAAGGCCGGGCCTATATGGCCAGACATTAATAAGCCACAGAGAAAACCTTCATAGTTAGGTTGCCATACTTTACCGTCTGCTCGGAGGTTGGTTTGTTATTCTCTCCACCTGAGAATGGAATGGACAATGATGGAGAGACATTTTATCTCTCTTGTCTTATCAGTGACAAGAATGAAAAAACATGAAACAAGGAAAAGGGTAGGATGTCAGCCCGCTCTCCTCCTCTCCTCTCATGACATATGTATGTGTTCCTCTTCGTGTAAACATGGCACAACTTGGCTACATTCACTACTCCTAGTGAACTCTGGCATGCAGAGGGGGCTGCTGAGGAGATTTGGCAGGCTGCTCTCTCTGAATTCACACCAATGATAACTGTCCCCTGCTCCTCTTTTCCTGTTCCAGGGCTGGACATAGTACTGGACCCCCTGGGAGGATCAGACACCCATAAGGCCTACAACCTGCTTAAGCCTATGGGCAAGCTTATCACCTATGGTAAGTAGAAAAAAAATATACTTTAAATATACAATCTCACCAACCACTGCAGTTTTGCACACAAAATAATCAGATTTCATTTACTTTTATGAGCCAAAGTGAACTAAAAATCAGATCTCTACCTTGACAAGCAAACTTTGTGTAACTAAGGTCCAAAAATCTTCTTGTCCACAGGCTGAATGTGTCTCTCCAACCAAAGCTTCTCCCAATGAAAACATTTTAAAGTTACCCGAATTTCTTATGTAATACCTGCCATGTGGTTTATTAAGCTTGTTGGCACAGCATAGTAGGAAGCACAAAGATTACCTTATAAGACAACTTCATGGCGAGCTACCTGCACATGCTAGCAGCCATCGGCAGAAATTTATATCTAAACTAACTTTTACTCTTACTGGAACTCATTAGCTACATATGATGATGATCAGTAAGCTTTTTACTCGCATACTTACAGCAGTTTATGGCAAAATAACACAAATATTTGGAATCCTTTTGGAACAGCAGCTGCAAATTCAGTCAATGTGGACTGCACTAATCACAGAAAAAAGCTGAGCAGTATTAAGAAAATGAATACAGTACATAAAATATTCGTGGGTTTCCGCACTTGCCACAGAATGAAGCTGCTTCCCGGTGGGCAGTGCGACCTCTCTGTAGAGGTCCATGTCCTCAGTGTGCTGTGTGTCATCCGTGGGAAGGCCTTTACGCTCGCTCTGTTGCGATGCCAATCTGGAACCAGCATGCATGCAACAGTGGGCGGGGTTGGCATCCATGGAGAACAGGGCCTTGCCTTTGCATGTTGCACAAAAACCCACTACCCAGCATGGTGCCCCCCACCCTCGCCCATTCACCCTCTCTCACCCTTACAAACCCTCCCCCAACCCCACCCCACCCTCCCAGTCCCTCCGTGCCGGCTTCTCTTCCAGCTTATCAGAAGTATGCATGGCGGAACAATGGCCATTCTATCCACACGAAACCTGGAATGTGTCTGAATGTAGCAGGCCGGGTCCCTCTCTTCTCTCAGAGCATGCTTTGTGTCCCCTGTTTCCCCCGAGAGAGAGACAGCGACAGTGAGAGGCATAGCCGGCACAGGAGGAGGGAATAGGACGGGGATGTGGTGACAGTGAGAACTGAGGTGCTAAAGAGGTTTTCATGGTGGTGAAGGTGTAGGTGAGAGTGTGAGTGTACAGGGCAAGATAAGCGGAGGATAAACTGCCACCTGACGGGATTCAGTGTTGATTTGACATGTCACCAAATTATTAATCTTTTTATTATTTTATAAAATGTCATAAAATGGTAAAAAAAAATGAGCAGAGTTCAAGGTGATGTAATGAAATTTTACAATTTTTTATCCAACTAACTCCAAAGATAGAACTCCAATTTACAGTGATATAAAACAGAGAGCACTACTTCACCACTGACTTCAGCACTAAAAGAGATTTATTACGGAGACTAAATGATGATCAGAGGAGGGCAAAGTGGGTAAAGGAAGGGGAGGAAATTTACCAGATACACAGAAACACCTGCACACATTGTCTACTGTCTTTCTCTTTCAGGAAGTAGCGATTGAGTTTTTTTCTCTTCTTTCATCCTCCTTTTCTATCAGGTACAGCTAACATGCTGGCAGGCCAGAAGAAGAACCTGCTCGCTGTGGCCAAGAACTGGTACCACCAGTTCTCCATCCACACGCTCAGCCTGATCCAGGGGAACAAGTCAGTGTGCGGCTTCCACCTGGGCTACCTGGATGGGGAGATGGAGCTCATCAGCCAGGCCATGAACACCCTCCTGGATCTCTACAAGCAGGGCAAGATCAAGCCCCGCATCGACTCCACTTGGCACCTTGAGCAGGTGTGTGTTTATCTGTTGGAATTAACGTGTGTCTCATATGAAGTTTATGTCTGGATGCATTACATTCTCTATTATGCCCTGAAATAAAGTGAGAAGGACTGGTTTATTTGGCAGAAGTCGATTTACAAGATTTCTGTCAATATGGCTTAAGTATCTTGAATTATTTAATTCACTGGATTAGCCAAAAAAGAGATAATTTATTTAATTTCTCAATTGAATATCTAGTAAATTACTATATCACAATATACATTATATTACTGTCATGATTTTAAAAAATACCATGACAGAAGATTTTATCCTTATTATATAGCCTTATATATAACTGACATTAAATACAGCGTCTTGCTAGTTCTCCAGCCGTATACATCACCTGTCGATTTTTTTTTTCTGTAGATAATCACCTGTAAACCGCTAACGTTTGGTGTATTTCCATTTAAAAGGCATCTATACATGTATGTGGATTGCGGATACATGTACGCCTGGTTATTAATGTGACTAAGGGCATCCTTCAGCACATCAGCTTGAATGACTGGATGAGTTTGGAATGATTCATTGTGACGTTTGTGCATTTACGTGTGGATTACATCAATTTTTAACGCTATGTGTGTTTACAGTCCAGTCATCCAGAATGCATGTCAATGCCAGGTGGGTCTGTGTATGTGTGTGGGTTTAGCACAAAGACACGCAGGAGCTGGGTGTGGCTCCGATTCAACAGGCGAAGTTTGTCCACAAGAAGCACTGCGTCTCTCTTACCATAACTCCATCAGCCAGACAGAGTCAGATTGTTGCTGACAAAAATTAACACTGCTCGCGGATATGAATAGAGAGAGTGTGAAAAACACAGAGAGAAAGACGGAGTCGGAGCCTGACATCTTCTGTTGTCAAAGTCGAAGCTGGTCAGTATTTTGGCCTGTGTGGCCAGAGAGAGACACCCGCTGTCTTTCTCCGCCATCTGACGCTCTTTCTCTGCCTCTCCATCTGTCTTCTCTTTATATCAGTCTCTTTCTCTCTGTCTTTAGGTTATTGACTCCCTCTCTGTCTCTCTCCCTCTCGCTGTATTCTCTCCTTCTCCCTCCTCACAGTGTATCTTTTTTGCTTTTTCCTCTCTTGTTGCTATGGTGACATCCTTTAGTCAGTGTGTGCGTCTGCCTTAGGGAGGGGCCCTGATGTATGAGAAAGAGACATGGAAGGAGCGTGGAAAAGCAGAGGAGAGAACAGGGTACATCTCAGTCTGACATGGAGCCGTTCGGTGTGTAAAGTTTTCGGTGTATGTCTGCAAACACCGATTCTGCTGCTTGTAGTAGACAAAAAGCTGCTGGGCAATAATTAACCAGATAGTTGATCGATTATTACGAGCTGAGTACAAATGCCACGCCCTGACCCCATCCATCACAGCCCTTACCCTTATGTCACTCTGTGTTTTTGCTCCAATAATCAATAAAAACGCTTGGACAATATTTGAAAATTAGCATCGTTCCCCCCCCCCCGTGTGGTTTCTTTTTGTTCATTATCTACATCCGCACCGATACCCGTGAGGATGTCTGTAGCTGCAAATAGCACACTCTAGTCCGAGATGCCTGGGAGCCAAAGAGGTTGACAGATCTTAGAGAGTTAAGGGTGGAAGTGGGAGGAGTCGTCATAAGAGCCTCAGTCACTCTCACTGTGACTTTCATTCACATTGAAGATGATTCTTATAATTCCCGGATTCACCCCTCCCTCCTTTTCAGTTTCAACGAGGCGTGTTCCTCATCTGAAGGACACCAGTTGCTCCCTCTCTCCGTCCTCCCCCCTCCTCCTCCCTTTCGAACTCCCACACTCCTCCTCTTTCCCATGTGTCTGAGTCGTCGGGGCCACGTTTCAGCCAGGCTTTACGTTGCTAGGAGATGGCCCTGTTGCCGTGGCATTGGTCGTTAGGTGGTCTGCCTGCCTCACACAAATAGGGGGATAGGAGGAAGGAGGCAGGGGGGGGGGGGGGGGGGGGGGGGAGTGATGGAGACAGCAACAGACAGTGGACAGAGTGCGGCGGTCAAGAGAAGGGTGGGGCTGGTGTGGCTTGGATTCTCCCCTCGTCGCTATGATTGTCAGCGGGAGCAAGTTGATCGATCCATTATTGAGTAGGGGTTTGGTTGATTGGCTGTCGGTGCAAGACTGCATGTCCCCAAATGTAAGATGATTGGTTAACTCCTTTAAATTCAGCACCTGTTTTCTTAAGATGGTGAATGTCAGATTAGCCACTTCTAAAGTTACCACTGCTTTAACCCGATAAGTGCTGCGCCAGTCCTCAAGCACATTTAAAGGACTGATGCACATTTTTTCAAGTCCATCTTAAAGGGGATGTATCATGCACATTTCCAGGTTTATATTTTTATTCTGGGTCTCTACTTATTTATATTATACTGGCCCTTTATGCAGCCCCTTAGCCTGCAGCCTCTGTCTGAAGCTCCTGTCTCTTTAAGGCCCCGCTCTCTTTAAGGCCCCGATAAGTTCCAATCGGGTTTCCGTCAGAAGCATTCCACTGAAACTGCTCTTCTCAGGGTCTCTAATTACATAATGATGTCCTGTGATGTGGGTGAGTGCTCCGTTTTGGTGCTGCTGGATCTTAGCGCAGCTTTTGACACTGTGGATCACAGAATAATGATTGAAAGGCTTAGGCAGTGGGTGGGTGTCTCTGGGAGCGCCCTGGACTGGTTCTCCTCCTATCTGTCACCTATACTATTCACCTGTCTCAGCAAGTCATCGCTGAACCGTCTGCAAGTGGTCCAGAATGCTGCTGCAAGGCTGTTAACCAGGTCGAACAAGACAACTCACATCACGGTTCTTTACATTGGCTTCCCATCAGATTTAGGATTCATTTTAAGGTTCTTGTTTTCACTTATAGAGCCCTGCATGGACAGGCACCTGAGTACATCTGTGACCTCCATCCCTATATCACCAGTTGGTCACTTAGGTCTTCTGACCAGAGCCTACTGGCTGTCCTTCACTCTCGACTGAAGACAAAAGGTGATCGAGCCTTTGAAGTAGTGACTCCAACACTGAGGAACTCTCTTCCTTTAGACATACGGTCTGAGGTCTCTGTAGAAGCTTTTAAAAAGTAACTTAAGACCCATCTTTTCAAATGTGCCTTAAGATGTCTAATGATTGTTCTTTTGTGTGTTTCTTTTAGGGGGCCCTGTTGCCTGTGTTTTGTTTGTATGTTAACTTTATCTTGTGGCTTATGTTTTTATTATTTGAATGTTTTATGGTCT
Source organism: Scomberomorus guttatus (assembly GCA_038419695.1). Lineage (NCBI taxonomy): Eukaryota > Metazoa > Chordata > Actinopteri > Scombriformes > Scombridae > Scomberomorus > Scomberomorus guttatus. The sequence goes on from CM076459.1 coordinate 4,730,122, forward strand.
TATTTTTAACTTTTGTTCTTGTGAAGCACTTTGTGAATTTTCTCTCTGTGAAAGGTGCTACACTAAAGAACATTATTATTACTGTTATTATAAGCCTTGGCTCTTGACTTGCTGGGAGCATTGCTACATATGTTCACTCCAAGTTTTGGACGTTTGACCATGTTTAACATAGACATCCGACATGATGACAGTATAAAAATAAAAGAAGATCACAAAAAAACATATGTTCTCTTTAAAACAACACTAACATGCCCATATGTACATTAAAACAGTTTTTAGTTGCTGTAATTGTTCCTCCTGTCCACAGTGGCCGTGAACAGATCCTTTCTAATGCGATTCTAAAGAGATGCAGGACGAGATGCACAATCCTCCACAGCCCTTTAATAATGCAATGCAACACTATCTGATAGCAGCAGTTTATTAACTGATTAATTCGCAGTGACCACCGTCATCACTGGAAAAAGAGTGAATACAATGAACGTTCAACGTTTTATTGATCTTATTGGTGATCCCGACCAACGATAGAAGAAAGAAAACATCACAACTTCACTATACATGAATTATGACATATGAATTACAGTTTGTCATTATTAAACTGCAGCACCTACTAGAGTTGACCAGCAGTCTTAGAACCAATATTACCCCCCATAATTCACTAAACAGGAAATCATTTTTCTTATCATTGTTGTTTGTTTTGTTTTTTGCACTTTTACCTCAAACAAGTTTCTTTCTTCTGTGTTTGTATTTCTTGCCTACGTACAATAGTATAACATTTCATTACATTTATACTTAATAAATTCTAATATTGAAAATATCTGTTTGCAGTACGAGTTACCCCCCCCCCCCCCCATTTATTTTGTTATTCTTCTGTTCCACATTTTTTTTCTTTGCTGTTTGCTGCTGCAACAATCTCATTTCCCCTCAAAGATTATTAAAGTCTTGTCTAAACAAATGTAATTTCTCACATACTCCATATTAAAGTGATATTTGAGGAGTGCAAGCCTGGGAAAATGTGTTTTTCTAGTCTGTGGTGTGGAAAAGGAAGATTAGAAGCACAAAATGCAAGGGGGCACGTATTTCTGTGTAAATGTGCTGGTGGAGGAGAAACCAGCTACTATACCCTCAATAGATTTTTCTCAATGACAGGTGTATTTAAAATCTTCCTTCACCTCCTTTCACTCTTTACTCTTTCTTCTTGCCTTATGTAATCGTTCTTCTTCTGTCTCTTCTCCAGGTGGGCGATGCTATGAGAAAGATGCAGGAGAGGAACAACATCGGCAAAGTGGTCCTCACCACAGAGCCGATGCCCGAGGAGGAGAAGAAAGAGGAGCCCAAGAAGGAGGACAAGAAAGAGGACAAGAAGAAGGACGACAAGAAGAAGGATGACAAGAAGAAGGACGATGGCAAGAAGGAGGAGAAGAAGGACGACAAGAAGAAAGAGGAGCCCAAGAAGGAGGAGAAGAAGGAGGAGGAGAAGAAGGAAGAGGCCAAGAAGGAGGAGAAGTGAGAGGGAGGAACAGATAGTCAAGCAGACCAGCAGGGAGTTTGTGTCCTGGGAACAGAGGGTGTGGTGTGGGATGGGGTGGGGTGGGTTGGGGGGGGGGAGGATGGAGATGGATGGGGTGGAGGAGTGGGGGTGGGGGTGGAGGGTAAGCAAGGATGGGAAGGAGTTAGAAGGGTAGATTACAAAATTATCACACCACTGTTGATCTTTCATTTCTTCCACCTCCCCTCCGCTTCACCCTTTTGAGTCCACCGGTGATTACTCAGGCCTGGCTCCACCCACCCCCCTCCCCCTTTTTCATCTCTATGTCTGAAAAAAAAAAAAATTCTTGTAATACCTTGTAAGCTCCAAACATATCTCTCTGCCTTACAAGATCAAGAAAACAGAACTCACAAGATTTTCTTATTGGGACAAGAGAGCCATGGAGGATTGTGGGTACAGTCCAGGCCTGGGGCAAATTATTGTTTCCTTTCCTGTAATCCCCACTCCCCCGCACATGCCCCTCTGCACCTCAACTCCTAAATTGCTAAATTGTTCTGCTCTGACTTCCACCTGCCACCTCCTCTTCCCCCTTACTGTGCTGAGTCCCCCCCCCCCCCCCCCAACCAACCCCTCCCACCACCACCACCACCACCTCACCTCCCACACCACCACCCCACTCACAGGCCGGACCCACAGACAGGCACAGAGACAGGCAGATAAAAGGAAGAACCACACCCACCCACACATTGCTCTCTTAGTGTCCAATGCTTCGTTATGTCACTGAGGATGAGTCAGAGATGCCTGTGATTGGCTGATGCACCTCACCTCCCCTGGAGATATTGGCATCATGGCGCTGATCAAGATGTTTGACTGCTCCGACAATGGCGTTAATGCTATAAGGCCCTGCCAAACTCCACATTGGTATTCAGTTATTTACTTATAAGGCCTTAGCTTGGACATACTTTGTTGTATCAGTCTTCATCAGTGGCAAGGGAAACAGCTCCATAATGCATGCATTCCCACCACATTTCAGTGAAGTTAATATACTGTAGTGGCTGCAGTTGTTGCACTTGCCTGAATATGAATTTCCCTCATAATGAGTCTTTCTGTGCAGTGTTGAATAGGGAGGCAGAAATCATTGCTCAGCTTCATTCTCCTTAGTTACAGATTTTTCTAGCTGACCAACTGTTGGCAAGAAGTGCGCAGTGCCAATTAAGAGAGAATTTGTTTCTGCTCAAACAAGCCACAAATGCACACACACATACGCACACAAACATACACACACTGAATGTGATGAAAGAGGCACTGTCATGCTGAGACAGTGAAGCGTCTGAAATGAGCAAGTTAAGAAGGTGAATACCAGTCCTTTTCCTCTGGATCAGGCTTTCATCCTCCCTGATCCTCCTCAAGGCATTCCATGGCATTGTGCTCCTTTCACAGTGGCCGCTCGCCTGCCGATCACCCTGACCTGGGAAAGGAGAATTCAATTCAAGCTGGCGTCCATACTTTGCCTCCCCTCCTTCTCTCTACTCTACTCCTCTCTCTCTCTCTCTCTCTCTCTCTCTCTCTCTCTCTCTCTCTCTCTCTCTCTCTCTCTCTCTCTCTCCCTCCTCTTTCCATTTCCCTCTCTATGGTCGGCATAGCAACAGGCGTCAGGCTCGTCAGAGATGGCACTGTGGTCTGTTTCTCTGACTCCCTCTCCCTGTGTCTCTCCGTTCTGCCTCCCTACCTCTATAGTTGCCAACAGTCGGTGCTGTCCACCAGTATTTCAACAGGTGTTAAATGTATAAAGAATTTCAGATGATAAAACAAAGAGATGGAGCCGGTTTCAAGATTGTTAGTGTTGCTTGACCACACTGTTTTTTTTTTTTTTTCAAACCAGTCTTGAAATTTAAATCTTGTATTGACAATGTGTGCAATTAGCAGTTTTCTGGCTAAAACAGTGCACCAATCCCGTAATGGCCAGTATGAATTTTGTCTGACTGGTGTCGAGTCAAGAGTATACTTCGACTCTAAATCGACTGTAAATCTCATGTAGGTGGATATCAACTTAAAACCTTAGACATTTATCTACCTGCCTGCCTGCCCACCTGCCTGTCTGTGATTCCAGCCTCAGTGTTGAGACTCAGATGGTGACTAGTGACTTTGTAAAAAAAAACAAAAACAAAATGTTTAAAAAAAAAAAAAATAGAAAAAAAGTTGTTGTGTTAGCATGAGTGGCCTCCCTCATGTGCTGTGTGTGGTGTGCCATTGTGTGTGAAGATGTGTGTGTCCTCAGGTCGTTTGTCAGGTTTTAAAAGCACCCATCCTTACCCCGCCACATTCCCCCCCTCACACTACTCTGCTACAGTATTAATGTAGCTCCAACCCAGCCCTCCCTTCCTATTCTATCTCTCCCTCCTGTCTGATAAGAGGCCTGTGTTATGAGGACAGTTGGTATTAGTATTTTGCACTCTGCTCGCTGATCTTAATGCACTTACAAGCATGGCAGTCACACTCCAGTCCCACAGGCTTTGATTCTGCTCCAGGTTTGCAGCCTGTTTCCCATCATCCACTCATATAGTGTATCTGCTGAAGCTCACTGAAAGCACAGGTGGCACACACACACATAGAAAAAAAAAAAAAAAAAAAAACACTCACACACTCATGTAAAGGACCCCTCATTTTCAGCTTGCCAGCCCCTGCCTGGGCCAACTTCTCCTGGGTGGCAGCTAAAATCAAAGCATTCATCCATCCTTGACTGTAGGAAGTAAAGCGTGGAGCAGGAGCTGCGTCGACTGGGCTGGAGTGCGAGTGTCACGCTGGTGTGGGGAGTGACTGTGTCCTGTCAGCCTCTGGTTAGTGTTCTGTTCTAATCTGCTGGGCTCCCTTTGTGAACCTGTGGACGGTGCTTCTGTTCTGAGTGCCATGTGAGAAACAAACGCTTCAGTAAAAAAAAAAAAAAAGATGTTTTACTTAATATGTTATTTTAATTTACCTTTATATTTTTCGTTTGTTTGTTTTGTTATCCAAGGGTTTAAAGTTCAAAGCTCATACTCTTTATGTGGGGACCTGCCAACCTGCACTCCTTTTAAATGTGATGAAGTCTTTCTGTTGGTCCGAACCATGTGTGCCAAATTGTATGTATATTCCTCTGTCAATGCTTTGAATATTAACAGTGCATAAAAATATGAAGAAAATTCTGTTTTTGGATGCATTTCCATCAACCTTGAAGAAAAGTCACAGTGTGTCAGATTTGTATCCCAAATGCTCATGGGTGCTGACAGAATTTTGCTGCAGTTTACAAAAGGTTTAACACAATTTGTAGTTTTTGATTGGTTGCAGTCTTGCTCAAGCGTAGGTCTGCACTGTGCCTCTCTCCTTGCACACAGCTTACCTCAATCCGAGGCGCCTCCCTCCGTATCTATATCCTTTTCACTGTGTTTTACCAGCTCTCACATTATGTCGACCACAACAGGTCGATTCCTCCAACGTGTTTACAACCATAACATTAGTATCACGGTGAAAAGGAACTGGGCAAGGTGCATTTAAGGTTCAAAATTAAAAAAAAAAAACATAGATACACAGAAATCTGTAAAATTCCTCCAAGTCCAAAGCTCCATGGTATTCCTCTCTATGGATTTCTGTTTATTTCAGTTTGTTTCCAAGTGGCTTGTATAGCAAGTGAGGGAGCAGATGTTTTCACACAGCTGTGCAGGGATGCCAATTCTGTAACACAGCTGCACAAAACCCCAGCTTATTGGCTGATCATAGCTCAGCCATAGCCTGTCCCAGACACAACATTTCCGCTTTACAGCTGATCTCAGTTCACTCAAGGATTATTAGAGTCGTTCCTCTTTTCCTGTGCTGCAGCCAAGAGGCTCTGCGGATGCAACAGTCGCAGTTCAGCAGCAGCCGGCCAAAACTCCTCTCCATATCACCCCCTTCTCACTGCATTCACATTCGTAGCAAATAAAACATTTCTTTGACATCTGGAATTTCAAATTGCATGCATTCATCAGCATGTGGAAAACAGATTATAATCTTTTTTATTTTTTTTCTTTCAACATTTTCCCCTTGGCTCTTTTGAGCTGAGATGCCTTTGAAATGAACTCAATCAGTAAGGTGGGTGTTTCATGTCTGGGTATGGGGTTCAAATGGATCTGTTGGTTGAACCCGAGCCTACCCCTTCCTACTTTGGCCTGCTGCCTGAGCGCTTTTCCATCATGGTGAAGCTGCAATGTATGTCATCTTGAAATGGTTTCCCAGTCATTGCAGACACGTATGCAAGAGTACTTAGCAACTCAGAGATGCACAGTAGTAAAACAGTGTTTCTAAGTAAAAAAAATAAACATTTCTGAACATTTGCAGTTCTAGATTTGATATTACTAATTAACACTCGTAGTTTTAGGTCTGAAAAATGCACTAAGACAATGAGTGTAGTATTTCCAATAGCTGTTATTCTGTCTGCCTTGGCTTGTATAGCTGAAGTCCCTCACAGGCACCCACCATTCAGCTTTGAGGTGAATTTCTTTCTCTTTTATATGGTTTCTCAGGTCATTCAAAACAGCAGTTTTCACCACTTATTTTGCATTAACTAACAAACACATTTTGTTCCACTGAGTTCACTGCACAAACTGTCACACCAATTTTCCTTCACACCATCAATGTTTGATGTAAGCTTTAGTATTCTGAGTCAAAAGGAGAGGGCTCCAAATTCAGAGCCGCTGTCTTCACTCATCTTCACTCACATCTGCCTGCAGCTATTTTTCTTAGCGGTCATGTTTAAGGTATTGTAATGCAGCACCATCACAACATTGCAGAGATGCTAAGAACGTACAACCTGGCTTGTCATGTACAGTACTAGGATGCATGTTTAGTTGACCAGAAAAAAAGGCATGTGTGTATGTACAGCTCACCGTCTCTTTCATGTTAGTTTAGTAGTCATGTAGTGGCGTGGTGTGAGGGAGGAGAATGCACTTCCAGTCGTATCAAGTTGCCAACTGAAGCCAATCCACTGCCTCCTGTGCCACCTGACTCCCTGTTCTCACCTTCAGCATGGCCTGGTACATTCATGATACACTTTAACCTATCTCTGGGAATGCTTCAGAAACTCACTTCACGTCCATCCTGCTACACACTACCTGTTAAGAGTTCAGTCATCACTGGTAATTTTCTACAAGGTATACCCAACAGGATGATTTCTAAGCTAGTTCTCCTCTACTGTCTTTGCTTGTGTTGTTTTTTTTTTTTTCCCTAGTTGCAACAACACTCTTCTCGTCTCAACTTTGTTTTTTAAACCCTTTGAATTGATGCTGCTTCTGTGCTTGACTCTGGGTTTACTGCGTGGTGCCATGTTGTCCACATGGCCTTAGAGCTTGTAACGCTTCAGTGTGTAATGTTACCATATGCCTTACATGTTTTCCAGGACTAATAAAAAAAGCATAACAAAAAAGTCAGGAGATGTGCTTTTTATTTCTGTGCCCATTCTGAAAAGAAAAACTGAAGAAAAGCAAAACAGATTTTTTTTAAAAAGTCATTAATTCTGTAGTAGAGCATCATTAAAACCACACAGGATGGTACAAAACGTACACATATATACAGAACTATGCACACTATACAGTATAAAATGCACTTTTACAAAATAAAGCTGAAACTGTAATTTTTTTATGAAATATATGAAATAATGAAGATATTTGTCAAATTGTCACTTACACACATTTTGGAAAATCAAACAGCAGTGAGGTTCTATAGCAAAAAAAAATCCAAAATAGCTGCAATGAGAGCCATAACTTTTTTATTTTCTGATTCAACTTCTATAAGAATGCTATGTGCTCTACAAAGCAGTATAACCTGGGACTAATCAACAAATACAATGCAAATGGCTTTGCCACAAAAAGATAAAAAGTACAAAACTACATATGAACTTCTGCTGTTTCTCATTCTTGAGACTTGGCTGGTGGCTCATCAATCCCATTGGAGGCCAGGACGTCAGACAAGCGATTCAAGTAAGTGGAATCTGGGTAACCGTTCCTAAAGAGAGACAAAAAGAAGACTGTTCATCTCAGATACATGGACTAGTGTTTGTGACCTTTAATTCTGCAGTTCGGTCAGACATTTCCACTGGCCTCACTCACCCTGATTTGCCTCCCTGTAGGCTGGTCTTGTGTGGGATGCAATCCCAGGTAACCCTGGCCTCTGTCTCTTTGCCGGCCACTGTGAAGGTGAGTCCCTGCCTGAAGGCTTTCTCCAGCCTGGGCAAAAGCTTCAGGGTCTTCTCACAGTCAGGAAGGTAGGCTTCATATACACCTCCTTGAAACGGTTTTCCAGGAGAAGGGTGACCCTCCTGGTATGATGTAAAGCAAAGAACACAATTGTGGAAAAACTCACTACATATTACCATGCATAAGCTAAAACACAGTCCTGTTATTAAAGCTCTGTGTGATATCGCGGAACATTAGCTGCACCCTGCATAGAGGGTCAGAATTTGCAACTGCAGTCTGTTTTACTTTTGATGACATTTGACATTAAATAAGCATGTCCTGTCTGGTGCCATCTCTGTTCATTGTTAACAAAAGAACTTTCCAGTACACTATGAATCAGAGTCAGAATCAGAAAACATAATCCCATATAACTTAAATCTACCTCTACATATATTTGCTGTGTAATAAAGGCCCTGCAGAGAATGTTATTAACACTATTATTTAAAGCTGTAATACAAGTAAAACATCTACAATAATCAGTAAAAAGACAACAATCTAGCAATCTTTGTATGGCCTATATTAACTGCTGTCTCTTCCAAGATGAAATATTAAAGGATAGGTTGACAATTTTGCCAAGTCTGTCTTAAAACAATAGTCAGGTGACCATATGAACACTGAAACAGGTTTTGCTCACTATAATATTCCTCCTGTTCATACTAATATGAGGCTTCAGCCGTTTGAGTTAGTCAAATAAAGTGGATATCTTCCACAGTTACAGTCTTTTTAGTAAAGAATTCCCTCTTTGTGTCTCAACGGACAGTGTTTTCCTGTTCAGCTGCAGTGGAAGAATTGTAACAAAAAGAGTTTGGCACTAAAAAGACAGTGACTTTGAAGGATATTGTCTTGATTTGATTAATTTGGACAACTGAAGCCTCATATTAGTTTCAACTTTTAAATACATTGGAATTGTGGACAGTGGATTTGTGGAATGATTACAGCAAGAAAAAACATGTGCCAATGTGCATTTGGGGACTTGACTATTGTTTTAGGACAGATGTGAAAAACTGTGAGCCTATCCTTTAATACGCATTCCAGTACAGTCTGTAAAAGGCCTCTATCAGATACATTAGTTATCAGTGACAATATGTTTAAAATAATCCTCTCACCCCTTGGATACCATCAGGAATGCAGTAAGTGATCTTGATAGCAGAAACCTTGTTGTGACCTGGTAGACTGATATTTAGTTTAGAGTAGCTCATTTCGCCCTTGATGCCTCGGGGTATCGGCTCTTTCTCATTACAAACTCTGCAGTGGACATGCACAGTGTCCAGGCACTTAAAGCACATGGTAACCCCACACTCAGTTCTTGGCATTGACATCCCCCTCTCCCCACACACACAGGTGGACCCCAGGCCTCCTTGACCTAACCTGGACTCCTCTGGGGTGTCCTGGATCTCTGCTTGCATGGTTGTCTCTTTCTTGTGAAGGGCCATATCTTTATCAGTACGGGTTGATGTTGACCCGACACCATTCACACGTCTCGTGCTTCCATCATTTCCTTTTGGCGAGAGGTTGGCAAATGTCTCAGTCTTCTGCCCATCCAACTCCACAGTGCCTGCCATTTTAACTTTCTCCTTAATGACTGGGTTTTTCCTCACTAACGGTTGGCTAAAAGATCCGTTTAGAAGCTCGGTCTCATAAGCCCCCCCCGTATGGTTTGTTCTCCTTTCCTGACTTCTACTAGTTCCATAATCTTTGCCTGTTTGGCTCTCTAGCATACTTTGAGGATTACTGTGACAGTGCAGACTAGAACTCTGGTCCTCATTCATTTGTAAATATGTGGACGGATTCCAGTTAGAGGTAGAAAGGCTAGCTACATCTTGTTGTTCAGGTATTTGGGCCAAATCTCCAGAAAATACCTCCCGCAATGAAGTACAAACCTGAGAACACAACTGATTCGGACCCAAAAGAAATACGCTGTTCTTCAAAATCTGGATGGTAACCTTCTTGAACCGGCTACGCACCTCAGCACAACAAGCCTGTAAAGTTTCATTTGCTGGGTCAGCAACACCTATCTCTGACAAGCATAGCTCCTGCAGAGAGAAGTCTGCACTGACTGTGTCAATCAGCTTCTGTAAACCTAGCTGACATGAGCTTACTTTGGATGAGTCTGCCCCTCTTACGATGACAGTCAAATCCCTGCTACTTTGTGAGCCATTCTCTTTTATCTGGACATCAGAAGTCAGATCTTCCACCCGCATGCTGTAGGCTTCTTTTATGTGCTGCCACATGACAGCGGAAACTGTAATCTCTGTTTTATAGACTTCTCGCTTGTCCCTCCCTTTTTGGTTACTGAAGCTAGAAGACCTGCCCCTGACTCTCACACTGGACCTGCCAGGGTCGTCTTGATACTTCTGACCCCTACCTTCAGCTTTATGCTCAGGCATTCCTGAAAAACTGCTGGCTCGCTTTAAGGTGGACCCATACCCAGCAGGTGGGAGTGTAGTACTTCCTGACAGGCTGGGCTGAGTTGTGCTAAGGGGGGCTGTTGGATTCTTGGGTGGAGTATCCATTAAATTTGAGTTCAAGGAGGTTTTACTCTGCATAGAAGCAGATGAATGCAAAGCATCTCCACTCTTAAACAAAAAGTCACCTCCTGAAAAACTGCTGGCTTGCTTTAAGGTGGACCCATACCCAGCAGGTGGGAGTGTAGTACTTCCTGACAGGCTGGGCTGAGTTGTGCTAAGGGGGGCTGTTGGATTCTTGGGTGGAGTATCCATTAAATTTGAGTTCAAGGAGGTTTTACTCTGCATAGAAGCAGATGAATGCAAAGCATCTCCACTCTTAAACAAAATGTCACCTCCAGTGTTTTGAGCTACTGCTCTAGAGACTCTTTCACCAGCAATCCCTGCTGTTTCTGACAGTACATCATGCCCTAACATTGGACCAGGGCGTGTTTGTCTACTGGGAGATGAGAGCCCCCGTACAGTGAAGTCCCCCGGTCGACTGCCTAATGTAGACAGCCCTGAATCCTTAAACCGTGCAGCTAGTTTATACCTTCTGGCTCCTTCATCTCTCCTCTCATCCTCCTCCGACTGCAGCATCTGATCTATCCTAACATCCAGAGATCCTGCAGGGGAAGAAGACACTCTCTCCTCAACTGCAGAAGTTGATGAACCTGAATTAAAAGAGGGAAATTTGAGAAGACTGGCTACATCCTCTTTTTTACCTCTCTCTTCGTGGCCGTGGTCCAGGAGAAGAAACTGCTTGGCCTCAGACACATCACTACTACTTCCAATAATGTAGACATTTCTGTCATCTTCATTCAGAAGAAGCTTGGGAAGTCTAACACTTAATTTCTCAATCGCCTTTTGCAGGCTTCCCCTGTGAGACAAGATATTCTTAGGTAGCCGAGCTTGACGGATCTTGGTCTCATTCTCCTGGCAAAGCTTACTTATTGCCCTCTTTGCCAACCTCATGCACTCTTTCTCTTGAGCACCGTCCCCCACTGTTGTGGCAACCTGCAGATACAGAGTAGTCAAGCCCTGATTTGTCACATCCACCACATCAACACCATACTGACTAAGGATATGCTGGTATTCCTTCTTGCAGCGTTTCTGCAGATACTGGAACATGTCTGCATCCAGAATTAGCAAGAAGTCCTCTGATTCTGACATGGTAGGATGCCCAGGAAGCTGCAGAGCTCCACACTCCAGCTGCCCTGTGTCATCCCAGTCATATCCATCAGGTGTCAGGTCTCTATGTGAGCTTGAGCTGCACTTATCAGACGGCCTGCCAATGCCAACTTTCTCTCTTTCTTCTCTTTGCTTATTCGGTTTCCTGCTGTAATCTTCTGACTCACAAGTATTCGGCTTTTGCACTGTAAGGGCAGACTTAGGGCGACTGGTGGTGGGTTGAGCTGAGTCTTTGTGTTCTGCTGATTGTGAACCTCCAGACTGGCTGATCAGTTCTGCCAAGGCAGCCTGGACTTTGCTGTAGGCACCATGCAGAGTGCACAATTTCTTACTAGCATCGTAGTTTATCTTGACTTCAGGGTGGCTCTTATGTAGGCCTGTCAATGCTATTCTTCCCCCAGGAAGTCGGCTGTAGTCTACAGTTGCTGACAAACTTAAGATGACCTATGATGATAAAAGAAGAGAGACAACAAACACTCTTGGATTTTATATTCAATATTTGTTGACAGATTTTCCAGCATTCTAGTTAAATATACCTTGTCTGGGTCCAGGCTTTCATGATGCTCAGTTACATTGAGTTCATACTTCTTCCCATCCACTTCCAGAATGTGCCAGCTATGTTGAATAACTCTCTGTGCCACTGTGTGAGAGGGGTCACCAGAGGGAAATCAATCTCAGTCTGTGAAGCATCCTGACTAAGCACTTTTTACCCCTTTGGCCACTTCATTGACTTGCATGCCAACATTCCAGCTCAGTGTAAATCACTGGTGACATCCGACATAGCGCTATACCTTACTAATACTGTGCAAATGACTGCGATTAAATTTGGGGGTCTTTAGAGTGAAAGTTAATTAAGCATTTATTGTTGTATTGTGAGAACTGAGTGGTAATATAGTTAATATAACAATGCAGTGTTTTCTTACCAACATGTCTCTGATATAGAATAAATTAAGTATTCAGAAAAATGTTTTGTATGCAGGGACATGCACGCACCCTGACTTTACTGACCTTCACTGTCCTCAAAGGTGATGAGGGCAGAGTTTGGTGATGCCTCCACAATGGTGACAGAGTCTATTTCCCCACCTCCATTCTTAGCTCTCAGGAAGTGGATGTATAGTTTGTCTCTCAACCTGTCACCCTCAACGTCTGTAGGCAGACCACTCACCCTCACAGTCCTGCCCAGCTCTGCCATCTGCTGGGAAAAACAAAATCATCTGCTGTGAAGCAGAACCTCACAACAGCTCTTCCTGAAAGCTGTTAATGTTAGTATCAGGCAACCATTCAAAGACCCCACCCTTGCAAATGGCAACATATTTGATCATCTAACACCCTCTATTGGAGGTTACTAGGACACTACATCAACATACTCAAAAACTTCCATTTCAGCTGCCATCACCAATGACACTTTTTTTATTGACATTCTGAAAAAAGATTTCACTTTCATTGTCGTTTCTTCTCCAGTTCCTCTTAACCAATTTCTTCAAAGCAATTACAGGCTGAGACAATGACAGGCAATGACATCTGTTATTAGATCTTAAAGCCATAACTATTGAGATATTTTCCCAGTATTGTCATATGAAACCTATTTCCTGCTTTCTGTGCAAATCACATTATTTGTGTAACTGTATGTGCGGCAGATTGTGACAGATTATAGGCTACAGTTAACGCCCCTTCATCCTTCCCCGCCAATACAATGCTGCTGTCTTGATGGCAACTAATTGACAAAGCCCTGGCTGCGACAAAAATAGATTTTTATTAACTGGATGTTACTTTTTCTACACACACGCATTTGTAGTTGTTATCAACAATATGGTAGCTTCTACACTTCTCTGGTCTAATTTGCAACCAACCTGCAAGATATGCGCATGTGAATGTTTTACAGGATGTCAAAACGTATATTTAGAAGCGAGTGAGAAAGCCACATTGCAGAGTGCAGTGTCAAGGAAGTAAAAACATGAGACACGTCTAAAATGACAATCTGCCTGCCGCTCTATCGACGGATCTTGTGTTTGGGTCAGACGCTGTTACTATCTGTCACCAAATATGTTGGACATCTTTAAGATTTGCAATGATTACTGACCTTACAAATGTTTCACGGCAGCTTCTTGCTATCTTTCAAAGATCGTCACACTATGCAAGCCATGGAAGAAAAGCGAAACTATGACTTTGGTTTGATTTGTTGTGTTCTCGCCAGGGGGCGACCGAGTGTCTGTTTCACATATTGCACGGTGGGCGTGTATGTGTGCAGGCTGGTTTCCATGCTGCTGTGTGTTTCTCAGAGAATAAAAGAAGCTCAGGGCATGGATCAGGCCTCCGCACAGTTTATAGGGTCACCGAGCTCACCAAGCATTTGGGTATGACGGCCAAAATTGGCCCAAGTCAATACAACCAAAGGTGATCAATATCCAGTGCTATAAAGTAATTTACTCAAGTGGGCTACTGAAGTGAAATTTGGAGGTATATATGCAAAGTTATACTTCTGCTTCCACCTTGAATTTTCCTTAAGTAAAGGATCACTGAAATCAATACCAAGGCACTGATTGAGGTTTATTTGACCCATCTTGACCTTATAAATGGATAATATGTGTAATATGGCTGAGGTCAGTCTGTGAAAGACAGGCAGACCAATTTATCTGCCCAAGATCATGCAATTCTATAATTTACTTTATAGTAATACACATTTATTACAAGACTGTAGAGTCTTGTAATCATATACAGTAGTGTTATTTTCTGTGGGCATGCTGACATCCAAAAATGTAATTATTTGCTTCAAACAATCCTGCAGAGACACAAGCGCTAATATTTAATGGATCACAGACATAATGGCAGACATACAAGTCTGTGAAAAATATGGGTCAGAAAGTGAGAGATTGAAACTGAACAAAAACAGAGTTTCTAATAGATCTTTACTTATAGTATGTGCATTTTTTGTTTTTATTTCACACTTGCTTTTCTTTGTACATATGTTCCCCATGTGAATAAAGCCCCTTTGAATTTAACTGAGAGAAGAGAGTTCAATTTGAATGCCACACTGTCAATCAATTAATCACACAAATGATTGAAGGTAGACTCCAAAACGGTAGGTGCCAGTAATGCATAATTACATATATGCCAATAACATTAACAGGAGCCGTAGAAGAAGAGGTCTGTCTTGTGTCCAATCAGAAGCTACGTAGCTTCAAGCGGTGCGCAGGCGCTGTGGAGCAGATATTTCATGTGTTGTACGTCGTGTCCGGTGGAGGTCACAGACATCTGAGCAAAACTGAGGTGAGTTATGACAGACGGTGTGCTCGTCACACTGCAAAAACTTAATTGTTTAGACAAACCTTTGTATAGCAGTAATTGCACGGCGTATTTGAGAGGTTATTCTTATGTGCTATCCATAAATACCGTGATATCATGAGTGTTGAGTAAGGCGAACATGAGCAGGTCCATTAGCCAGAAATAACATGCGTAACGTTGCAGCTGCCCAGCGTGCTGTTTGGACGCTGGGCAGCTATCGCTTTAGTGTATCTCAAATGTTGTGTACGTTGTATTTTATATGTTATATAACTCGTAGCCACAGAGCTTGCTTTAGTTGGCTAAGTTTACCAGCTGTATCAGTTCTCAACAGCTCATAAGCTAACTTACTGCTAGCTAGCTAGCTAGCTAACACCCCCAGCCTTGGCATCCTTCAGCCCAAGGCCAAAGCCAACTGTTACTGGAAAGAAGGGCTTTAAGCTGGTTTTCTAAGGACTGTCACATTGCGCAGTATTAATGTTGGTGATGTGTACTAACGGTTTCAACCTCTTACCTCATTGTCCTTGCCAGTAGATTGCTGTCATGGCCAAGTTGTTCGAGTCTATTGGGAAGCTGGGGCTGGCCCTAGCCGTCGGTGGAGGTGTTGTGAACTCCGCCCTCTTCAATGGTGAGTGCTGATCATGTTAAATAGGTAAATGTGGGTCGTTTTCACCCTGGGCTTTATTCCCTAGTTTTTACCTTACTGATGACTCATTGATTTTCATGTATTACTACTACTGAATACTGCAGCACTGAGCCAAGAAGTGTGAGCAATCATAAAGTATTAAATGACATACTAATATATATATTCAATTATTTAATTACAGCTGCATAAATATATAAAGCTGAGGGTCTTCAGTAGTCCCATCTGTGACCTCAACACTCCATATGTTACTCTGTGGCTTCTGTCATGTAGCATTCCCTACACAAACCTTATGGGAAAAGTCAAAATCCTTTGTTTTCATGTGTTCTCCAGCAGACGGTTGTATAATAAAAAGTGTTTTCATGATCTTACTGAATGGTAAAATGTTTGCCTGAGGCAAAATCAACATTTAAATCCAACATTTCCAGAGACTGTGCCACTTCTCTCTTCTCTTCTTCCCTGCTACGCTAGCAATAGCAGGCCGGACCAGTGGCCGGCAGAGTCTGTAGAAATATTGGTGTTAAAAGTTGGTTGTGCCTTGGGCAAGTATTATATCATTCTGGACAGTCAGTAGACATCTGTGAGGTTACAAAATAAATCAGAATATACAACCCACTGCTTTTTTTCCCCTTGCATGGTTTGTGTAGGGAATAGTATGCGACTGCATCACAGAGTAATGTACAGTTACTCGTTTTCATGCAATTTTATCTTAATATGGTGATGGTACACTTTTCAAGACTGATAGCACCATGTAGCTCTTAAGCATGAAAATGCATTTCAACAGAATCGATAAGCGGTGTATGTCCAAAAGTAGAAAACTTGGCACACACTGCCCAGGTGAAACTGATTTTCAATTAATTGATTGATAGTTGTTGAGCTTTAAACAATTAAAAAAAACAATACAACCTGTATTCTGTATACACAAACCTATTGGATGCGAGCCTAACTGTTCTTCTTGCCACAGTTGATGCAGGGCACCGGGCTGTGATATTTGACAGGTTCCGAGGAGTGCAAGATGCTGTCGTTGGAGAGGGAACCCACTTCCTCATTCCCTGGGTTCAGAAACCTATCGTCTTCGATTGCCGCTCCCGTCCACGCAATGTGCCTGTCATCACAGGCAGCAAAGGTACATTACCACCTTAACTGCTGTTATGCTGTCTTCTGCTTTGACTCATACATGTTCTGTGTAACTCAGAACGGCCTCCCTGAAATGCCATTTTTCTTTATTAGAAGAAAAATATAGAAGCTGACATGGTTAACAACTAAATCTAAAAATATAGAGGAGGGTTTAGACTATGAAAAAACAGTATTCTCCTTCATTTGTTTGCTTATATGTGCAGTATGAGTAACCTTTAAACCATTCACCCCACAGATCTGCAGAATGTAAACATCACATTACGTATCCTCTTTCGGCCGGTGACCAGCCAGCTCCCACGCATCTTCACCAGTATTGGAGAGGACTATGATGAAAGGGTGCTACCATCCATCACCACAGAGGTCTTAAAGGCTGTAGTGGTGAGTATCAGTCAAAAAGAGGAATTACTAATGAACAGGTCATATATCTTGTTAAATAAGATGACTTGTATAAACTATTGTGTGTGGGTGTGTGTGTTTCTCACAGGCTCGGTTTGATGCTGGTGAGCTCATCACCCAGAGAGAGCTCGTGTCTCGGCAGGTCAGTGAGGACCTTACAGAAAGAGCCTCCACCTTTGGCCTCATCTTGGATGATGTTTCACTGGTATGAAGCTGCTGGCAAAACCTTTTGCATAAATTATTATATATATTATATACATTATTTTTTGGTTTGATTTTGACTGTGAGAAATAATTGTATTGTGTTCTTTCAGACACACTTGACCTTTGGCAAGGAATTTACCGAGGCTGTTGAGATGAAGCAGGTGGCCCAGCAGGAGGCCGAGAGGGCCCGATTCGTTGTAGAAAAGGTAATATTTTTAACACACAGGTCATCCCTGTACTACTTTTGCATTTGAAAACTTTGTATGCAGTTTCTATGGGTAAAAGTTAGAAGATTGAAATACAGTAACTGAATTAAAGCAGCTAATAAAGTGTTCCTTTCATCCTTTCAGGCAGAGCAACAGAAGCAGGCTGCCATCATCTCTGCAGAGGGAGATTCCCAGGCTGCCTTGCTCATCGCCAATTCCCTGATGGAAGCTGGTGATGGTCTGGTAGAGTTACGTAAGTTGGAGGCAGCTGAGGAAATAGCTCTCCAGCTCTCCCGCTCCCGCAACGTCACTTATCTGCCCTCAGGACAGGGCACATTGCTCCAGTTGCCCCAGTGATAGCATCTCCTGTCCACCCCACTCTCACTGTCACCACCAGCCATTACATGGGCCATGGAAGGGGTGGTTGAAAGATTCAATATAGAAACTCTCCCAACTTCACACATTCCTCCCACTCTTTCTCTAACCAAATCCGGACTGGTCTCTGCTGATAGCAGCATTGTGGGAGACAGAGTGAGAGGTCTGCAATGGATACAACTGTGAAGTTGACCCATGTGTAAGGAAGTGGAGGGGTTAATTGCTCCATTTGTGGTAACCTGTTGTACTTTGTTTTGGAAATAATTGACAATGCAGTAAATTCTTTTAAGATTAACCTTGCCTCATTGTTTCAGATTCAGAGCACTACATGTGTGGAAAGCAACAGAGTGATATTTCAAAATCCTTTGAAAGATAAGATTATGAATTGAGAATGACGTCATTGCTCTGTTATTGTTGTGCTGGACAGTTTCATTAAATTGTTTAACCTTATTCAAATGTTTAATGAAAAGCTGTCCTTTGGATTCACTCTCGGAAGACATAACTGACTATAGAAGGCTTATTCATTTGACCTAAATTCTCTTTTTGTGCTCAGACTTGCTAGAGGGTTTAACTTGCTGGAATATATCTCCTTTGTAGCAAAAGACACCTTCATGAATATTATTGCTGCCACCAATCAATTGGAATGCAATGTGCCTGTCACATAGTAGAGGATGATCCTCATTCTTTACAGTCGTCGCTGTGTGTTTAGTTTGTGTGGAGAACATGTAAGCCCCATTTCAGAAATGGTTCAACTCAACAATAAAATTGTCTTTCTACCTCCCAGTGGTCACGCTTGTTGTTCAAAGCCTTAGAGGTGAATGTACTGTATTTTCTATTGAGTGTAATCATAATTGGTACCACAGGAGGGTGCTTCATAATTATGTCTTTTTGCAATCAGTTGCACTGTTCAATGTTGGTTCATGAACTGCTCCATCCTTATGTTTCAAAAATGGATAATTTTTTTTTCCATCTGTAATTGGTAGTTTTGATTACTTTTAAGTAAAAAACTGTAATGATACTTTAAGGCAGAAGAATGAACCTTTATGTAACCAAAAATGGGCTTTTGCGAAATCTAGAAGAAATCCCATATACACCATATGCAGCCAGTTAGTAGCACATGCATTTTCTAATAATTGTTTTTCTAGATTTCACACTTCCTTATTTATCAGTTTTTGAGGAAATAGCAAATTCTTGGGCAAAGGTCATAGTTTAAGGAAACCTTAATTTTAGCAGAAGGCATGGTTTAGATTATCACTACATTCCAGATTTCAGATGTTTTATATCCACCATCTTTCTATCCATTTTCTAACCCTGCATATATGCATTGTCGAGGATGTCTTCTTTCTACTGAAAAATGTAAAAATATGCCATTTGGTCACTTCCTGTCACTTCACATAAAATAATGGGAAATACTCAAAATAATTCACTGGGACACCTTATGAGGGTCCAGATGAAAAAAAACATTAAACTAATAATGTTATGAACCCACTACACCCCTCAGATCATCAGCGATCTATTTGTCATCCCTCAGATAAACACTGAGGAAGCAGCTTTAGTTACCAAGCTGCCAGTTACTGGAATCAGCTTCCTGAAAATATAAGATAGGCCCCATCTGTAGAGTAATTTAAAACCAGACTAAAAACTCACCTGTTCTCCAAAGCCTTTGACTGACTACCAACTGTGACCAACAGTGTGAAGTGCTTTTATTACTAAACGTGTTTTATGTGTTTACATTATCATGATTTTATGTGTTTACAATTGGGTTTTAATTTATATCATACTTTAACATATGTGGCCACATAGTTTTAATATTCAGTTTTACATGTTTTTAATGTATTAATCAGATTGTTTTAATTAGTTATTTTAACATCTTCACACTGGTGTTTTTATTTAATAACTTATTGTTCTGCTACAATATTCTGTCTTTCAGAACCAGAATGAGAATAATCTTTATTGGCTAAGTATGTTTACACATGCAAGGAATTTGACTCCGGTTTAGTGGCTCTCAGTGTACTTACACATAATACAGAATAACAACACAATCTTCAGAAATATACAGAAGGAATTACTATATACAGATGAAACCGTTTCTGTGAACTGTAAACAGGATACAAAGAGTGCAAAGAAGTGAAGAGTGCAAGGAGTGATGACAAATATTAAATGGTAAAAAATGATGTTACTTTATATATATATAGACCTATAGTAGGTCGTTATGTATGTTGTTATGTGGTTTTCTGTAAAGTACTTTGAATTGCCCTGGTAGTATATGTGCTGTATAAATAAAGTTACCTTGCCTTTCAGGTCATGTGTAAATGGTAAAAATAGGATAAATGAATTAGTTTTAAGATTCTCCTTTGAGTGAATAAACAGTCCTCTGGGTCTTCTCATTATTATTTCATCAATCAAGGATTTCAGTTGTGCTTGTGCGCGCGCCGTGGCGTGTCTGGTTTGGAGAGGGGACCCAGACACGCCGCCGCGCGCCTGCCCAGACAGCGGCCTGAATGCCTGGGATGAGCGCGGGACGGCAGTGTGCGCGCAGGAGCTTGGCCGGGCCACGTAGCGGGGCTGAGGACGCCGGTGCGCAGGTATCTCCACAGCCCACAACGCACATCAACAAATAATCTCCCGCATTTTGCACAAATGGAGCATTCGCATTGTCTTCTTTTAAATGCACACACGCGAATGTAGAAGAAGGGCGAACGAGAGAAGTGCGCGTGCGACCCTGAATCTGTGCAACTCTGATTGCACGAACGCAAGGAGGAGGAGGAGGAGGTCGCTCTCGACGGAGGTAAGCCAGCAAACCGACAACAAAATGTTGCTATGTAACTTAATTTTACGCACTTACATGTATGACAAGCGTGACAGCTGCTGGGGAAAGCACGTACGGGTCGCCGGTAGCCGGTGGCCGAAGCTACGGTGAGAATTGTCCGTGAGCTCCGCTAGCACTGACTTTGTGACAGTGTCGAGTTGAGTGGGTTTGTCAGTACAGCAGTCTGGGTTTTGTTAGGAAAGCGGTGCTTTTCATTGTGCACGACAAGATAGATACACTGATAACAAAGCGTGACATCGGCTTTTCATCTGGCTTCTTGTGGGTCCGGTAACTGCCACTCTTTCTCATAGAAGCGCAGTGTCGACATTTAAGTGTAACGTTAATGCTAAATATCTGACGTTAATGTTAGCTGTAAGCTAACTAGCCCCAATCTGGGCGGGTTGGGGTTAAAAAAAGTGAAAGTCCGGCATCTGTTGTAAGCTAATACATGTCAGCAAATAGTAGGGTTAAGATGGTATGGCTTGTGCAAGGTGATATGGTTGTTCTTCAGGTTGAGTAGCCTTAACTGTACAAAAATATCTATTGGCTGCACCTTGAGCTAATGTAGCCAAGTTAGCTTGTCATGTGTGTGCAGGTTAGTACCTATGGAGTATTGCTAGCAAGCTAAGTAGCCCGAAGTTGGCCAGGCCTGCAGTGTTAGAGCTGTTCGGTGTACAATTTTACCTTTTTGTTTTAACCCTTTCTTTGCTTCATAAACACTACAGCCTTAACTACAAGGTCTTGTAGCCGAAATGAAATGTCCTCTGCTAGATGTAGCCCTATATGACCATGAAGTAGCTGCTGCATCATATGTCGCCATACTTCCCAAAATTATGTATAGTGGTGGTTTCGCACCTTGTATCCTCCTATGTCAAAAATAGAAAGCTTATTGAGCACACTTCTTCCTAGTTGTAGGTTTCATTTCACACCTTGTGATTTGGCATCACTTTGCAATTGCTGAAGCTGGTAACTTTGTGATTTGTTTGTATTTCAGTCATGTTTTTTTTTTTTTTTAAATGTATCTACAGACAAAATCAGATTTTAAACAAAAGAGCCCATGTTATCTTCCCGTCTTTGGAATAGAGATATCCCAGTAGTGAACAGTGGGCTCTGTCATCTGTCAGTCTTGGCTGTCAGTGTTTCTCTGTGAAGTGATGACAATACAGATGGTTGGTATTGGAGAGTTGTGTGACATAATACTTTTTCTGTGATACCTTAGATGACTTATACCAGACCAAAAACACCAGGCACTGCTCTATGACCTGATTTTTGGACATGAGGGCCAAATACCTACGGAGGCATGGAGCACCCCTGCAGTGCACCACACAGTGAGCTGGTTAAGGTCTTATGAGTTTGGACAGAGTGAGGAATGTGAACCCTCACACGGTCCTCTCCAAGCTGCAAAAGGGAAAGCTCATTAAAGTCTAGACTTGAGAGGGAGCATGGATTTGAGGAGCACTGCTGCATAATGAGAAGTAAACGTGACGCATTTTGACTGCTTCAGAGGTCTCATCTGCTTTACTGTCACAGTTCAGCCAAACACTTGCACCACTTAATGCTGTTGGTTTTAGTGTTGTATAGTGCCTTCGCAGTAAAGCTCCCATCCTGTGTCATTCAAATTTTAAGCCACAGTAGCATCTATCCGGTGTTTACTGGCTTTGTGGCTTACCCTATATGAAATGAGACTTTGGTTTCACTTCATGTCACTGAAGTTTCATTGAGGAAGGCTATAAATTGGTCATTGTTGAATAAACTTTGATTTCTGGGCAAGTTTTGCTGACCATTAGTAATGCTTTGGATTACTGAAATGGGCTGTCAGAGAGACATTCATTGATGCACTTTTTTTCTTTTTTGTCAGGGTGCAAAGTTCATATTTGAAAGCCGTCCAAACTGAAAAAGGCAGTCACAAATGATTATCATTCAAATAGGTTTGACCTCCCGATCTAAAATGATTTTGTAGACTAATTACCCGTGATATTGAGAAGTCTTCACTCTACTTGATTCCCACATCAAAGGGCTGCATTATTTCACAGTGAGTGAAACTCTGAAATGACTCATCATTGATAATGATAAGCGGGTGGAGGGATTTTACTCAGTACGGGTTACATAACCACACTGTATCTGTTTATTTGGATGTGTTTTTTTTTTTTTTTTTTTTTTTTTACAGTTTGTAGCACTTTCTGATATATTCTTTCAAGCCCATAAACATTTATTTTAACACATGCTTAAAACAAAATGAAAACAGCTGATTGCATGTTAAGTCAGGTTCAGGCAGTGGTTTCTCATGCAATTTATATTCCTCTGTCATCCAGACGCGGGATAATCTATTAGGCTTTGTGTCTAAGACAGCCATGTGAGTTGAGTTGCTCCGTTCAGTGCTGAGCTCGCCCTCCCCGTGTGGTCTTAATGCTCTCAGAGCTGCTGTCCAATTCTCAGAAAGGATCAGAGTCAACATGCACAGGAAGACAGGTGCGTCTACGCGTGGATTGTCAAATTCTACATAAATTGCTTTCATTTGTACATGCAAAACAGATAGCGCATAGAGAAATAAATGTCTGGCTTTTATAAATGTGTGTAGAACATAGTTTGTTGCATTTAGTTCCACTCGAGTCTGCCTTAATTCTGGCATGCTTTTTATTGCAGTCTAGCAAGATGAAGTGACAGGAGGAACAAGGAAATTAGTTTATGGTTTACCGAGAGAGATTATAGCAATTAATTGAGAATCTATCTGCCCAAAACTCAAGTTCAGATTGAGCAGATACACAACTTATTCGAATACATAGAGCATTAAAAAAAAAAAAAAAGTGATGATGATGAGTGATGAACAAAGTCAAATATGAATAAAATCAATCTAAGTCTCCTAAGAAAGCTCTTTCTTAGCTTTAAAAAGTGTATCTGTCTTTTGGAATTATTTTGGTTTTACCAAAAGTATTCAGAATGTGCAGCGTCTGTTCTGTTTGAACTAGTTGCAATTGAATCCTCAGTAATAAGACCTGCAGTAATGGCAAAACATGAAATAAACAACAATTTGTACGTGACAAATAAGGGAGAAAACATTTTATGGCTGAACCTAAGAGAAATAATTGTCATTTATAATTGTGATCGCTGTTGTCAAAATAGTCTGAGTTATCATGTTTGCCATAATTGCGTAGCTCTACTCAACATGTCTCGTGATCCTCTCCTTTACACCCTCTCTTGTTGTTTTTGCTTGCTCTCTAACCAACCTTTCATGTTAATCATGACTGTAAATTTAAAAATTAGAACAAACAAAGTAGTTGCCGTTGTAGGGGTGGGAGGTGTTTGAATATGAAAGTCTCTCTTGGCCTATTTATGTTTTCTTTGTAGACTATGGGGCGTCGTTTGATAAAAGAAATGAAGCATAAGACGTTTGTGAAGATACAGAGGCGAGGATGTTTGCTGTCTCCAAGAAAGGAAATGTGTTTTTTGTTTCTTTCTCAGGGAGGTTTTCTAGTGAACAACCCGCCCTGCTGCATACTCATTATGGTGAGGAGGGTGTAAGGTTGCCCGAGGTCAACCAACTGTCAGTACAGTATGCAAAGGTAAACGCCACAAAAGCAAGGAGTCCGTAAGAAAATAGATTTCTCTGTTTTAATACTGACTTTTGGATAATGATATTACTGTAGGTTCCAAACTGCGCAGTGTTTAGGCTTCAATGAAAAGTTGAAATACAGTTTCCTGTGGTTGCATTTGCAATACATGCTCCTGAGTTGCGGTTACACTATGTTGCAGTCAATGGGGAGGTGTGCGCAAGTTGGTATGTGTTGTTTAAAACAATCTTGTATTTAATCAGTGCTTTTCCATGAAGTTAGTATGGGGTTTGTGTTTCTAGAAAGTATCATTTTATGTTAATTATACCAAATGCTATACTGTCAAGATATAAAAAGTTACTGTGGGTTTAAAAAAGGTTTTTGAGTGGAGCAATTTTCGAATATTGTTTAAGTTCAAGTTTTAAGATGGTAGAGGATGTACAGTGACTGCATCCTTGTTTGTGTACTGTCCACTGCAACTGATATTGAGCTGCCAATGTTGTTTTCCTGCTCTAATGCTCATGTAAAACATTTTATCTGAACCTCTTTAAAAGACAAATGCATTTTAAAGACTTCTCTCTGTCCGATCTCATAGCTTAAGCAAACAGTCTCTGGATTATATTTTATAGTTACGTGTTTAAATAATAGTTTGGGAATATTTAGTATTTGAAATTGAATCATCAAACATTCATTTGTGAAGGCTGTGGTTTCAACTCCTACACACAACACTGAAACATTTGTGGGCAAATGTGGTGTGCAGTGTTGAAAACTTGACAATATGGCTGTAGTTTCAGTTCACAAACTCTCTAGACATGACAGAGCGGAAGAACACCTTTTCTAATCTATATATCTTTTTTTTCCTGTATCTTATAGGTAATGCACTGTAAATGGCTCTTCAAGCAAGACAAAGAAGTTCTTACGGCAGTTTCATGTTTGATGTTCAGTTCGTCTTTACCTGTGCTGCAGTTTGAAGACACTGGCACCCTGCCGGGCCGCAGCCTTCAGAGAAACTGAATCTCAGAGCTTCCCACATCTCATAATAACTCGAGAAGAATTTATCTTCAAATGTTCAGCCTCAAAGACACTGAGCCTTTGATTTTGGCATCTGATTTTTAAGTATATGGAACAAAACTGGGAACAGATTGTATGTCTTTCCAACTTCATTTCCTACCTTGGACAGCATGGATGCCCTCTTTGAATCAGGTTGACTGTATTTCACCTCATCCCCTCCTTCCTGTCTCTTCAGTAGAAGGAGGGTGGGGGATTGGTGAGGCGCCCCTACCCCTCCTTGTAGAGTGGGCAAGTCTACCTAGGCACCATAACAGTTGCTCATTTCTGTTGCCTTGAGCTCCCACCAACTCCATCCCTCCAGTCCCTCTCCCTCTTCATGAAATCCTGCCAGAGCCTCAAGGAAGAGGTTTCCGTCCCTAGCCTTGGCGGGATGTCACAGGAGGAAGGACGCAGGGCACAGGTGTCCCAGTCCTATTTTCACCCCCCTAACCCAGATCTGGACCTGACAGGCAAGCTTCATAGGAGGGAGGTAGGTGGCAAGCCTTATTCTGTGTTAGTGGACAATAAAATGGCAACCAAGACATCCATGGGAGATGTGAACATTGGTCTGTTGCCCACTCAACATGTGACTCCACAGCAACATCAGCAGTATTTCAGAGAGGGAGGAGCAGGGCAGGAGTTGGGCACACAGGGTTCCCAGGCCGGCAATGAGGGCACCTCTGAGGACACTGAAGACGATGACGAAGATGAGGAGGAAGAGGGTGAGGAAGAGGGCTTCAAGCGTGAACAGATCATTGTCGAAGTTAACCTGAACAATCAGACCCTTCATGTATCCAAGGGGGACAACAAAACTGGAACCACAGCAGATGACTCTGAGAGAGCTGGCAGTGACGAGGATGACGACGACGACGATGAGGAAGAGGAAGAAGAGGAGGAGGAGGAGGAGGAGGAGGAAGAGGACAGCCCCGATGAAGAAGAGGAGGAAGACGACGAGGAAGATGAGATTGAAAGTCGAAGAACAAGGTCAAAGAGGGCCCGTCGGGGTGCCAGTAGCACAGCAGCTCCCAGCCAGCCGCGGAGGAAAAGCCTCCGAACAGCCCTGAGCACCGCCGCTGCTGGAATGACCACCAGGGGGCGACGGACGCGCATGGAGCCTCCAAAGAGCAAGCGCAGATCAGCTAGGTCAGCCCCATCATCTGCTGGTTCCACAACCACGACGGCAGGAGGGAAAGCAGATGTGGAGGAGAAGGAGATGCTGGCATGTGAAAAGTGCCCCCGAGTGTTCAACACACGCTGGTATCTGGAGAAGCACATGAATGTCACACACAGAAGAATGCAGATTTGTGACAAGTGTGGCAAAAAGTTTGTCCTGGAGAGTGAGCTGGCCTTACACCAGCAGACTGACTGTGAGAAGAACATCCAGGTAAACAAACCTCACCACATGTTCACCACATCTTATCATCATATCACTGTAATTACTTCTGTAAATACACATTTTATCCTGAATGGTGGAGGAGTTTATTTCCAGGGTTTACCATATTGTTACATAAGTTCTTTACATACCTAGATATATTTAGCTGCCCAGAAAAATTTACTTTTAGATTAATTTGGGTGCTTTCATGCATTCACCGCATTACAAAAAACGTATAACTGTATTTCCTATTTTGATAGTGGGCCTGTGGTTTAAGTGTGAGATAAAGTTAGTTTTGTTTCTGGGCAAAGAAACTTGTGCTCTCAGTACATTAAATGTCAGTAACCAAAATAATACGTAATATTAATAATTCATATTTTCCAGTTGATTATTATTATTATTGCCTCACCACAGGAAAACTAATTATATCATGAATTTAATAGATTGAATAGTGATAACAGGTCATCGCAGAGGCCCTCTTAAAATGCCAATATGTTGAAAACATTGTCATCTGTTGTCATTGATGATATTTCATAAGTGGGTGCAATTTGGTTTCACTTCTCTAAAACTGAAAAATGTCAAAATCAACGTATTAATACCCAAGGGTTGTAGGGGGGTTTTCAATAGCTTAATTTAGTCTCATGTTTTCAGAGCTTGATTTGCATCTTAAGTTACTTTATGAAGAAAGTTTTTTTTTTTTTTTTTTTTCACCTTTGCCCAGCTGGTCAAACCAAATGAGGCCAGGGAGTCAAAGCTCTGAAATGTCTTGCTGCTGCCAAACTCTGTTGTTCTGCATTACTAATAACATAACAACAACACATTAAAATAGAGGTGTAGTTGTTAGTCTTTGTTATAATATTCACTCCTTTTTCTGATATCTGTTAAAAAAAGAATTCTGCACATAGAGCAGGTTTCCTTAAAGATGTGCATTCAATCTCAAGTAAAGTCACTTATTAATCAAATCAAATACATAATTATGTACTTATTGGACTCATTCATATTCTATTACCAACACTGAATCACAGTGAATGTAATGAGGTTTTTTTGACACTGTGATAGGAGAGGTTGTCCACATACTGAAATTTAAATACTGAAAGTTTTATTTGTTGCAAAATTTCGACCTACAAGGTCTTTGTCAGACAAACATCCATGTACAGTAGACTGTACAGAGAGGACTGTAGCCCATAAAGGACATATGTGAAACACATTACCCCACAGCAGTCTATTTTAATCAGGCAAGTATATTGGCCCTGAAAAGTCTCCAAGGGTTGGTGGTCTGGAGAAAAAACATCTCTGTGTGAAACATTTAGGATTTATACATTGAACACTGTCACCCCATGGTTTAAATATGGAAACCCTTCTTATAAAACAATACAAGATCCAGACCCTGCACTGATTCCCCCCCCCTCGTGTATAATCTTTACATTGCACATATTTTTACATATATATTTCAAAAAATGTAAAGCAAAAAAAACAGGAAAAATGTTTTTCTCATATGTCCTTTATGGGCTACAGCCCTCTGTATAGGAGAGTATGTGTTTTATCTGTACATAGAAAAATGATATTTATATATTCATGTAAATTAATTATTAATTGCATACCTGTAAGTATACACCACTTTTTACTCATACGCCCCACAATCATCACTGATGCAGCCAAATGTTTTCAGAATTTAAAAAATATTTTGAATGCAGATCATCGTTGTTATCTGGTGCTATGACTGAGATCACATCCTGTTTACTATCTACCTACTAAAGCAAGGGATCTCTGTGTGTCTGTATGTCCTTCACGTATCTCTTGAACCATTCATCGGATCAACTCCGCACTTGGCGGGTGCATTGCTGGGGAAAAAAGGGAGTGCCATGTCGAATTTGGTGCAATTTGAACATGCAGCACGATAAATATTAATAAATTTAAACTCTGAATAAACAAGCAGCGGCAGGGTGGGGCTTCTGGGTTCTGCTACTGCATCTCATGATCAGAGGTTTACAACCCTGCCATGAGAAAGAGGAGGGGATGGCATCTCTCTGCGTTTTATAACGTTAAAAGTTAGGCTTTGTTGTGGGTTTCCTGACTCATTTTAAGAAAGACGAGAGAGAGAGAGCGAGCGAGCACAGGCAAGCGACAGAGAGACAGCAGTGGAAAGCTTTCTCTGAGAGAGAAAGCCTGTGAATGATAGAAATAGAACATTATTTTCTGATTGTTTCGCAGCGGTGACGTTCTAAAGCACAAATAAACAACCATCAACACTCAGCAAATGATTTACCATGGAGACAGACGCCTTTTTGGTGCGTTTTGAACACGTGACCCGTTTAATATTAATAAACTTTGAATATACAAGCGAACAGTGAGCCGCTCAGCTCTGCGTCTAAGTGCAGCGGGGATTGTTCGATACAAACACGCGCCCCGCTCAGTTAAACTGCCCAAGAGAGAAGAACGAGCATACGCAGGCGAAAAAAAATAGGCGCCGGCAGTAAAGCTAGCCAATAGGAGCGCAGACACATTTGATTGGCATCAGAATCAACCAATGGAAGGCCATAAACTGCTTCTACAGTTCAGCCTCAGTTTAGTCTCACTGGTTTCTGTCTGGATTAAAACCATTTAATTTATTAAATCCTTATCGTTTTCATTATGTTTGTTAAAAAATGAGTGTCTATGTGATAAAAGTACTAGTGAGGCCACCAACAGGCCTTTGGCAGTTCTGAAAGAGTCCACACAACTGTTTCCCTGGTGCCTCACCAGTTGCTGCTTTATATCACTTGGAAAGGGAGAGACACTGAAAAGCTCACATGATAACTTGGCAAATATTTGCTTGAAGGCATGTGGAAGATTCTTTGATCTGATGAGACCAAAACTGAGGTTTTTGGCCATCATATCAAATGTTTTATTTGTTGGTGGCAGTATGATGCTGTGGGGGTGCTTATCTGCAACAGGACCTGCAGTCGACAAAATAACTGCTAAAGAACAAGACATGAAGCCAAACCTAGACAGGGGTCCCAACTTTATGCAGTTTTGTGAAAAAAATTTAAGAAAAAAGCTGATACAGACTGGTCAACACAGACTTAAAGCGTTCATTGCTGCGTAAGCTGCCTCAACTTAATATCAATTTAAAGGGATGCAATAATTCTGAAATCAATCATTTTGTAATTTAAATATTTTACTTTTAAAGTAAAGAGTCTTTTATCAGTGTCTTAATTACATCCACTATGATCCAGTTTCACAGAACAAAGCATGACAAGGTCCAGGCAGGATGGGAGCTTTTTCATAAGGACTGTACTGAATTAATCAAGAATCACATTGATAAGTGAATTAGCTTGTTTTTCTTTCCTAATGGCATCTAAACTGTTTGGTCCCATGACTGCCATCCAAAGGACTTCAGGAAACTGGATCCATTGTGTTTTTTTCCCCCAGCAGAGGGAGCTGGAGTATAATGGAACAATTACAGTATGGCAAATGAGAACCATCAAGTTTTGCTGCTCATGATATTTATCAGCAACAATAGCTTAATTTCAGTGTTTTTTTTTTTCTCTCTACTTTTTCAGTGTGTCTCCTGCAACAAGTCGTTTAAGAAGCTGTGGTCACTGCATGAGCACATTAAGATTGTGCACGGCTATGCAGAGAAGAAGTTCTCATGTGAAATCTGTGAGAAGAAGTTCTACACTATGGCTCACGTCCGTAAGCACATGGTTGGTAAGTGGATGAGCTCATTTACACAGTTCCTGTTGAGCTGTATAACTCTAATATCTCACAGTAGAGATGTGAGCCCGCACATAGCTCTAGATTCAGTGTTTTCATTAGTACAGATTGGTAAAAATATCATCCCTGTGTAGTAGTTATCTTTACTTTATACTCAACTAACAAGAAACAAGGTTATGAACTTATCCGGTGTGCACTGTTGTCTCATGATTGTTTTTCCTCTTTCTCTTTCCAACCATCTCTTCCCCCGAACACAGCTCACACTAAGGACATGCCGTTTACCTGTGAGACATGTGGGAAGTCGTTTAAACGCAGCATGTCTTTAAAAGTTCACTCTCTCCAGCATTCTGGAGAGAAGCCCTTCCGTTGTGAGGTAAGACAATCGTGTTGTGGCCCTGTTCAGACATGATGTTTTGTATTCAGATAAATAAAGAGAGGAGGGAGGTCTAGTTGAGACAGAATGCAGCTCACAACAGGCATCAGAATGTGACACAATACTTTTTGCACATGTTGACTGTATCTGTCGAGACTAAGACCAGTGCTGCACAGACAAAATACACTTGTGCTAGGCTATACAGCTGGGGAACAGGATAGTCTCTCACCTGGGATAAGGACTAAAAAAAACCTTTTCCAGGGCAAAACCACTACAACAGTATTTGGGAGGTTTGTCCTCCAATAGGATCACATGTGCATTTGTGTTTACACTTTGCTACACAGTGTGACAACATAACATCCCCGACAAATTCTGAATATGGCTTTAAAAGTCATCTATATCTGTATTTGGTGCTATCCACATGGGTGCCCTAAAAGAAATTTTAGCGCTGAATGGGGCTCGTTCTCCCTTTTGTTTCCATTACCTCTTCACATGCTGCTGCTGTTGAAGTATGTGTTGCTATGTGAAAGGTCATTCACGTAACACAGAGGGAGAGAGAGACTGAGCCTTTTTACCACGACAGCTCCCAGCCAGATACTATGCATTTCTCAAGCAGCCTAAATTCCACAGTTGAATGATGAGTTTTTCTCCCTGCTGTCATTGTTTAATTTACTTTCATGCTCTCAACACCCATCAATCTGCACTTGAACAAATATGTGTGAACCTAAACAATGTTGACATACAGGAGTGATGTGATATTTTCATAAACGCACACACACGCCCAAAAGTCATTATCTTTGTTGATTGTTTTCTTTTTTTACGTGTTTTATAACGTGTTTGTTTTGAGCTGAATTCAGTACTCAAAGCACGGTTTGGTTGTTTGAGTGGAGTGACTGAAGGTTAAAGTTTTTATGAATTTACCCTTGTATGCCTCAAAAGAAGCCTCAAGGTAGTTTTCACTCATTAGTTTGAGCATAGGAGCATCTGTGCTTATGTGGTTTGTAACCAACCAAAAATAGCCAGTTTTATTCAGTTGCCAGAGGGGGACCATGTATTTTCAACATTCATTTGACTGTTATGTCACCTGAGTTAAACAGAGAACCTACAGCCAAACCATGTCAAATATTGGCAAACCACACATACACAACGTTCACCAATTAACTGGAACATAAGATAAATGTAGAACGAAATGTTCCTCTGTTTTGGAGCTTTAACTGACCCTGTTCCTGGATGGATTTTGTCACATTGTGTATCAAGATTTTCCAGTTTATTTCTGTTCAACAGTGTTAGTTTATCATCTTATTCATGTCTAAACTCATGAATGCAGAGGAAGTTGACAGATGGGGCGCTCTACTCCCACCCGAGGCCTTTTTAAATGTCCAACCACTTGGACGGCACACAGGGAACATGTGTGTATGGGTGGAGCTGCTCTAATTAAATGTTTGAGGCCATCCTACACTGTAACATGTGATTACATGCTTATTAAGGGAGTATGTAATGTATAGGTCATTCTCCTTAGTGGTCTTACACTGAAGCACCAGATGAAAAGTAGTAGATTTTTTTTAGAGTTCCTCAGACGTTTATTTAGCCAGGTGGTGTCATTGAAACTTCAGGAAAAGACCTGACCAAGAAAGCCTCATAATGCAAACATACAGGGTGGTTACATGCACCCAAATAATCTGGTTATTGTTGGCTTGCTGCAGGAACCTGAACTCTGAAATGTCATGTACACATAAATGAGAAACTGATTCATTTATCAGGTTAAATGTTTAAGAGAAATCTTGTTATTTATGGCTACAATTCTGGAAAAACCTGATTTCCTCATATGCATAAATGGTTAAATCTGACCAAAGCTCCTGTCATTGAAACGCATGTGATTGCGTTCCTCACTTCCCCGCCTAACCTGACTTGCTCCAGTAACCTGGCTTCTCATGTACATGTAAAGTAGTCCATATAGAGTGACAACAGTGTCATACATCTGTGAATAGGATCACATAACTTGTACACATGTACTTTTTATGCCTCCGTGTCTACGACAGCCACGGCCGGGGACATTATGTTTTCGGGTTGTCTGTACATGTCAATATGGTGATAACTTCCATTTTGCTAGAAAATACACGTAATACCTTTTTTTTTTTTATTAAATTCCTTTAAAGTCTTCAATAAAATATGAGTTTGGACAGACATGGATGTAAACTGAAACTTGACTGGTTGGCGGAGGCATAAAACTGCAAAGCGGTATTTCTAGTTTGAACTCTCAAAAGAAAACAGTAATTAATGGTGAGTCAATCTCTCGACCCCTGATGATCATTTAAAACTCGTCAAAGGAAACATTTCAGTTTTAAACCACTTTCAACAAGTTAGCAAGAATCAAAAGAGGAAAAGGGAGTATGTGAAAGATCTTTAGCATAATTCAGAGTTTATGTGTGTGCACGTGTGTGTGAGTGTTTTTGTGTGCATGCCTGTGTACTGACCTGGTGTGTGCCTGTTATCTGAACGCCTCTGTTGTCTCTGCTGTAGAACTGCGACGAGCGGTTCCAATACAAGTACCAGCTGCGCTCCCACATGAGCATTCACATCGGACACAAGCAGTTCATGTGCCAATGGTGTGGCAAAGACTTCAACATGAAACAGTATTTTGATGAGCACATGAAAACACACACAGGTGAGAAATGACATGTTTGGCTCTCCAGTTGCACTGAAATTCACAGAGACTGATTGTTAGTGTTTTTCTTTGCTCTATTGTTATGGCCCCTTTTGACCCCAGGAACCTTTAAGGATCTCAGGAACTTTCTTTTAGTTTTAAATCGCTTTTTGACTGCAGGAGCTTTTGAAGGGAACTGGGAAGCTTTTTAGAAACTCAGGAGCTTTACCTGTTTTTCGACTGGAGGAAGCTAGGTCTAAATTTTGTTGCTGGGCTATAGTTCAGTCTGTCATTTTTTAAAATCTTTTATTGGCCTACTCTGCTTGATCTTCACAGTTCTTCAGATAGAAATGTGAATAGGAATGCAAAAAAAGAGCCTAAATGACTTTGTGGCAAATTCTGAAATATTTTAAAATCAAGTTTGCCAAAAAAACATGTTCCCAGACTCAGTCAGTCAGCCAGCCAGCCAGTCTCCATACACTCCCTAAAAAAGGAAAGAAATGGGATGCTGCCAGGATGAACATTACAGTGGCAGGAGCACGGAGACTTCGCCCAGTTTTTGTAATGAGAGGGACCTTCAACATCAAGAGCAGCCCTTGTATACATTGTGGCTTTTAATGACTACCCAGACACATGCTGTATTACATCCCTCTGATTTTCTGTCCCTGCTGCATTGCTATTTCTAAGACCAAACTTAGCAGAGCAGCCTGTGTACATCTTTCACTGTTTTATTCCAGCCAGGCCTGTCGTGGGTGGACACACTGCTGCTCCGTTGGCCCTCATGTTTCTATTTGTGATGTGTAATTACGCTACCCTTTCCACTCGCTGCTGCTAGCAACCAATTTAGCCTCTTGCAGGAGGAGACACACCCAGTTGTGCCCTGTAATAGGCTGTACACATGTTAAACACAAACTCTCAATGTTTGGTTTACTGCACACCGATTTTTCATAAACTCTTGTGACTGTATTGTAACAGTTACAGAAGGCTAGCACATTAGCTGTCACCTTTTGATATTCATTTGGTTTGGAGGAGCTTCGCACATAACATGCCAGAATAAGGCATTTGGAGAGCCCTTCAGCAGCCTGTTAATAGATGGCTGTGTGGGTGGTAGCAGGCATATTCAGTGGCTCCATGGAGGGAGGTTAATGAGAGCGGCATTCCAACGGAGCAGCTGTTGTTCACTTTCTCATCTCCTCTCCTCAAAGTGTGAATTGTAATAGCTTCCTGCGGAGTGGGTGGGTTGTCAGCAAAGACCCTCAATTCAAGATGGCAATTTATCAGTGTTTTTGGCTGGACCGCAGCAGCGGGGCCAGCCCTATAAACGCAAAAGTCTGTCACCGACCGACTGACTGACTGACAGAGTGATGGTCGCCTCGGCAAGTGTCGCCACTTCCTCTTTCCATTGTTTTAAATTAAAAGCACTCTAGCGGTTCATACATGATCCAGCTACTAGTTTAGTCTTGTTAAAATAGAACTGTTGTTCTATGTTAAGAGAAATGGTTAACGGAGGAAAAAAGTTTACTTGATTGTTTGGAGAGCTGTAATCAGTTGATTTATTTTAAATTTTGAAACCATCACATTTGACTACAAAAGATTTGAGTCTTACGCATGATTTTCTCTCTGTAGCTGCAATCTTTCTGTTAATTGATAGGAGTCCCTCTCTCCATCAGACATCAGTCTTTTATTTTCTGAATCTGTGCAGGAGAGAAGCCTTTTATTTGTGAGATCTGTGGGAAGAGCTTCACCAGCCGGCCCAACATGAAGCGCCACCGTCGCACCCACACCGGGGAGAAGCCCTATCCCTGCGAGGTGTGCGGCCAACGCTTCCGCTTCTCCAACATGCTCAAAGCACACAAAGAGAAGTGTTTCCGGGTCACCAGCCCTGTGGTTCTGCAGACCAGCGGCCCACCTGTGCCTGTCCGCATCTTTGCCAACACCTTCTCCTCCTCCTCCTCTTCCGGACCCGGCCCCTCAGCTGCCACCCCAGCCACCACCTCAGCACCCCTGGGCCTCAGCCCGTCAGGAGGACCCATGCCTCCGCGAGGTCCTGTGGGACACACATTCTCCCATGTGCAGCTCCACTCAACCCCCTCTCACCATCATCCCCACCCCCCGACAACCCAGCAACACCTCTCAAACACACCCCAACATGCCCCACCTCACCCCCACCACCACCTGGCCGCGCCCCCAGTCTCCCACCTGCCCCCTCCCCCAGCCCTTTTCAAGAGTGAGCCCCTAAACCACTGTGGGCACGAGGACAGCAGCTACCTGCACCACATGGCCCCCCCTGACAAGGGTCCTGGAGCCCCACAACACCACTGAACTGTGCTCCAGGTCTGCAGACCCACACCAAACCGCGCCTTGTTCCTCCTCTTCCCGTAGTCCTGCCTCAGTCTCTCTAAGTTGCAAGGCCCCCAGTGAAAGGGTGCTCCTCTCAAACAGATTTAAATAAGTCAAGCTAAACATACACACTTGTGTATGTGTGAAAGATTCAGACTGATACACCCTGAGTGCACACAGTATTTAAGTAAGAAACCTACTTAAAAACCCTGGTCAACTGACAAAAATTTTACAACCTCTAGAATTTTTTTTCTTGAACATTTTCTTAGGAAATATACACAAAATTATTCCTCCTGTGAGTTCTCTATCTGTACATTGATGGGTGTAAAGTATCTCGTTTTCATCAAAAGCTGCTGATGGAAGTCGATGTATGTATTACCTGGGCTTTGTCGATCATCAAAGATCAGTGTCATTGAACTTTCCTCTAAATGTCAAGTTGACTTGTGGGTTGCACATTGGTCAGGACTTCTGCTTTATGTGCAGGTCCTCCCCATAGCAATACTCAACCTGTCCTCCTTATTGTACTGCAGAGCTGGGGGGCCACACAGAAACGTTTAATGAATGTTGTAACTGGTTCTACCTGAGCCTTCCTCTGTCCTAAGGCCAAGGTCGTGGCTTTCTGTCAGAGGGGCAACAGCAGTAGTGCAAGACGCAGTGCCATAGGTTACAGTATGGATGGGAGGGGGGCGGGGGGGTTGTGATAGACATTGGGGGGGAAAAAAAGGTTTTGTAAATGGTTAGTTGAATCTTGACATAGTCTGAGATTCATATCATGGTTTAATGGTGCTTTCCATTCCAGTACATAAAATATTTCTTAATTTTGCTTATCCATTTGATTTTCAAAAATGTAATATTACAAAATAACAATGTATTGTGTCGTACAGAACATGTCTTGCCAGCCTAGTTTTTCTACAAGGGGTTTGAGGTTTGACTACATATTTTGTGATCAAGAAACTCAAGTCATGCAGGACATGGTCTAGGCACTCACACCCTCACACTTACTCAAGCACACACGCAAAAGACAAAGACCATATGGTCACTGATTTACTTACTGTGATCAGTGCAACCTCAGCTTTCAGTACTGTTGGTCAATAGATGCTTTTAGATAACAGATGACTGTCAAATACTGCCACTGTGAGGGGCCACACACATGGCCCCATCAGGATTTACCCCACCTCCCTTCGCTGCTGTCGAAAACGATACGGGTTACCATGTTAAAGGTCATTTGACACACACAGTATACACACCTGGGACCTTTTTCATCACAGTTCTTAACAGGCAATTATGCATATTCCTCTCAGCCTATATTCCACTGTTTGGTGTGGGGAGTTGTAATGTAAAGTTTTGATTATTGACTTACTCCGTTCTGACATACTTTGATCCACACAGGCAAACGCGTGTCTAAACCTGTTGAATGTTGCCTACGCAGAATTATGGCTGATGAGTCATTCATGTTTTTTTGTTTTTTTTATGTTCTCTGATAATCTGCTCAGTTTTAAGCTAATGAATGGTTCTGTAGTATAGATATACTGTTGTTAGTATATAGAACTGTCAGGATAAAAAGCAGTGGTCATACAACTTCTAATACTTGGAATTCTTATATAGATAAGCATACATGTGATCAAGTCAGCGCAAGAAATTACATCTATAAATGTAATAGCCGATGGTGTGAATGTTATTTGTTTAAAGAAGCAGGAATGGTTGGCTAGTATTTGGCATGAATTTGGGGTTGCTTGGTTGTTAGCCCTTCACCCAGTCTGACAGTTATCAGATGTGTGTTTAGGAGCAACGTTAAGCTGTGTGTGTGTGTGTGTGTGTGTGAGAGAGAGAGAGAGCGGACAGTATGTGTGCATGCATTAGTCTCTACCTGTATGTCTGGTTGTCCCCAGTGCTCTTGTACCAAAAGCTGCTTTTTACACAGCGTGCCCCAATATATTTGCATTTGGGGATATCTGAGATGAGATGGACAATAGCAGTAATTTTAACATGACCCTCCTTCTACCGCTTAAACGTATTCAGTCTGAAGTGGTTAATCTCAGCAGTTGAGGATGTCCCTTCTTTGATTTGAGACCTGCAATTATCCTGCCATTTCTGTGGGTCTTAATACCGCTGCATTATTTTCTTATCATCTTGTCCCCTCAGCATTTTGCAGTATGGATCTTTGTCTTGTCTTGTTTTTTTTTTTTTTTTTAAAGCCTTTTCATTTGTGTGTATTCTCTGCACTTTACTGCTGCGTGGGTGAGGCGCAGGGAAGGGAGGGACTGACAATGCATTGTGGAACAGAGTGCAGTTGTGGCTGCATGGGAAAGGGTGGAGGTGATTACTTTGAGTGGATGTTTTTAGGCAAGGAAAGGAGGAGAATCCCGGGTGGAGGTGGGTAGCGTGGAAGGGACCATAGCAAACAAAGGACATTTCTTTTAGTACGTGTGTAAATTATATTTCCAGTTTTTTAAAAGAAATACACTTTTGCTCCAACATGGACCTCCTCTCAAAGTAGAAAATATTTTCTTCCGGCTTTGGCGACTTTACACTAGTCCCCCCCCCCCCCAAAAAATATGTCTGAAATACATTCTTCTGTTACGTTTGCTCATGGAGTTTTCCTCTCTGTCATGTCCTCTTTTTGTCTTTGAAAAGTTTGCTGGATGGTTCTCCTCCTCCTTTCTTTGTTATATAGAATGCACTTTCTACTAAAATTCTTGGCTAGTTAAGAAAAAATAACATTGTATATTCTTTAAAGATGTTTTAAAAATCAATATACTTTTTCCCCTTTGTATTTCTAACCACTTAATGTAGCATTGCATATTTTATTATTGTATCTGGTACAAAATGTGCAGCTTTATAATGTCCTGGTTTGTCTTTTTTTGTATGTTATCTGGAGATTGAGGAGAAGTGAAAAAGTTGGGCCTTTTTTGATAATGTACATTTAACTGACTGCTAACTTTGAGAAGTAAAAACAAGTAGCCATGATTATCACATATTTGTGCCTCTCTTTATCTTCAAATGCTGTTTGGTTTACTGGGAACAGTTGGTTTACCTAAACAAGGAAATCAAACATGAAATGTAGAAAAGGGATTGTGCACAACATATTTCTGAAAGTAGGTCGCAGGCTTCATTTTCAGGTAGGTTTCACAATAAGCTTTGTTGAAAAGCTTTATTTCCAGCTGACTGTTGTAACTGCACAGACTTCCGTGATTTGCGATTTATTTAAGGGTCACGGGGTTCTTGGCGCGCTGCTGGCTACACATGACAGTTTCAGCAGCTGAATCTTTGTTTTTCAACGTTTTTATTTGACAAGGGAAGTTTTAGGTTCACTTCTTTGTAACCGCCCCACCCCCCCTCCCTCTCTCTCTCATACACACACACACACACACACACACACAAATAAATGAAAGCTTTGCAGTATAGTTTTATTGTATTCAGGGGCAGTGACCTCGACCATCAGTGACCTCAGTCAGGGATTCCCTGGTTATGTAAAGTACATCCTGTCTTTTTTTATTCTAAACATGTACCTTTTTAAATGAATGGTTGCATAATGGAGAAAGTGTCTTAAACTGCCTTTACCAGTTTAATATCCCATCAAGAGCTGAGGAAAAATCAAGAAAACTGGATTTTGCACCCTTTGTCTCGGTTATTCCAACTCAACCAGCTTTATTCATCCATTAACAGAGTGCACCTCCTCTAATAGCATATTAAGACATTTACTGATGCGAGAATACCTCCTAAAACGCCGTGTGCCCTCTGTTACCATAGGTGATTTAAGTGGTGCACCAATGAGTCACATAATCCTATAAGGTAGCTGAGCGGGCCCAGGGGTACAGAAAAGTGTGAGTGACTCACCGATGGTGAGTGGGTGGTCAGGTACCGAGGCTCACTTCACCAGCAGAGGAGATAATAACACACCGTCTGTACATCTCCATTCCCATTTGGGTTTGAAAATAGTCAGCCACCCCAGCTGTTAGTCATTAGGCCTTGTGGTGTAGAAGAGGGAGGAGGCTGCGTCTGTCAGCAGGCAGATAAGGAGAGGAGGGTTTCATGTGGTGTTTTTCAGGCGTGTGTTCGCCACTCTGAAAGTTTGCCGTGCGCTTCATTAATCACAATGTATTTGCAAGGCTTTATTTAGACCGCTGTCTTGTGGAGAAACGGCACAAACTCCCTCGCTGTTGCTAATACACAGAAACAGTGTTTCACTTTTTAAACGGATTTGCTTTTGATATTTGTTTTTATTCCAATCAAACCTTCAAAATGTGATGCGGCTTTATCCTAAATTTCCACTGCCTCTCTAACAATAGAAGAGGTCAAACACGTGCAGCTCCACTGCAGAATCTGTTTTTCCACTGTGCTTACTGTGACACTGACCCAAATCCAGACCATCCTGTTGAAGGAAGGTGTCTTTAACCATTATGTTTAGCTATTCTGGGCAGTGATAAGCATCCGAAACTGTATGTGAAAGGAATTTTTTCACACTTTGAACTCTGTTGGAGTGGTGGCAAATCTAATTTGCAGATTTCACCTTGGGCTTTTCTTGGAACTGTCATAACCAGAAGTGTTTATTCTCCCCAGCGTCTGTGAATGCTCCACTGGAAAGCAGGTGAGTAGCCTACAGCATGTACATGAGTTTGTAATCTGCCTTGAGACACACATCATTACTGTAGAACAAATACAGACGCACAACACACACAGAGCCACGGATATATTCAACAGACAGAATATTTACTTTCTCACTTTTCTTCCTTGCTTCCCCTCCTACAGTGACCCCCACCCACTCCCTCCTTCTCTCTCCTTCTCTCTCTCTCTCTTTCTTTCTCCCTCTCTCTCATGAACGCGCTCAGTAGGCTGCTATTAAATGGGCGGACTTGGAGGCGCGGTCACGTCTGCAGCGGCGCCGGTGGTTTTGACTGTCACATAAAAGTACGCGTCCCACCGGCTGACCGGCGGAACTCTGCCTCTACTCTCTGCGCTGACCGGATCGGACCTGGCTGGCGTCGAGCATCAGAATCAGCACCGGTGATACATTCATGCGTTTTTCCACTTTGCGAGAGTTCAACCTTGAACCTCGAGTGCATGCCGGCGCTCAGCTGCTGCTGTTGATGTTTTTTTTTTTTTTTGAGGAAGTAGGTTAGTTTAGCAATAGGCAGATAAGGTTGGCAAGCTGACAAGTTGTTTTCAAGATTTACCTGATAATCAGTGTTTGACATTTTTCTTTTTGTGCCCTAACCCACTAAAAATAACTCAGTGGTATTCAATTGTTCCAAATGGGACTTTAAATGTATTTGACGGTTTTGTACTTCAAGGCACCCGTAAAAGAATATTTAAATCAGATACATTGGAAATTTTGACGTTTTTTTTTTTTTTAGACATATTGTTATTTTTATCTCCATAGAAATTTTAGTAATTTTTTCTGAATGTTGCTGTATGGAGAAATGTGACTCAGTCATTTCTCCTTTTTGTACATAGTAATTAACTTATTATTAAGGCTCTGTGTGGAACTTTGTGTGTGATTTTTTTTTTTTTTTTAGTGAAGTAGCTCCTGCTCAGAAAAGCATGACGCTGTTACACACCGCTACAACACTCATTGTGTTTTTTCCCCCCCCTCATGCAGACAAAACCAGCCTCACAGCTTGAGGACGCCTGGCTGGGTTATGCGCCACATGAGATCGGCGCACTTCCACTGCTGACACCGACGATCAAAGGTATGCAGGCAGCAACTTAAACACTCTGTGAAAGCTTTACGGGGCTGTCCTGCCTGTGTCGTTGACTCATTTGCTCGCTTGCTTGCAGGATCTGCATGATGGACTCATGTTGCCAATTCATTCAGATCCGGACATAATTAACTAATAGGTTTTTTTTTTTTACTACAGCAGGATTGACCCCTCTCCTCTTCTTCACTTCCCATCTTTGTAGAAAGTCAGACCTGTGAGGTGCTGCCTCCCCTGGGTTAAAAGGGCTGCTGGTTGGCTGCTATCTGCTTTCTTTTAGGGTCTTTCTCACACCTTCCTCTAATGATATTCATATTATATTATGTCTTATCTCAAGTGTATATGTGATTCTGTTCTTGCCCCCCATCCCTCTTCGTCTATTTATGCATTAATGTTTCCCAGAAGCCATCCTCCATAGCCTCCACCTCACCGTGGCCTGCCTTGCGTGGGATGCTGCAGAGTGGCAGAGCAGGAGAGGAGATTTGATGCCACTTGGCAACAGTAAAAGAGGTGTCGCATAGTCAATCATGGGGGATTCAATCTTCAACTGCTGTTATGTCCCACCCCATCCCCCAGGCGAGGAGGAACCCACCAGATCCAGACGCTCAGAGATCATGGCCTCCAATTCAGCGCACATCTCCTCCGACAAGCGCTTCGTCATCTTCTTTGACTTTGATGAGACCATCGTGGATGAAACCAGCGACGACATGGTGGTGCAGGCCGCCCCGGGTCAGCACCTCCCGGACTGGCTGAAGGACACCTACCAGCCGGGCCGCTACAACGAGTACATGCAGCGCGTACTGGGCTACCTGGCGGAGCAGGGCGTCACCGAGAGCCACATACGCAGCATCATGGAGAAGATACCCGCCACCCCCGGCATGCTCACGCTCTTCCAGTTCCTCCGCACCCGGCCCCCGCAGGACTTCGAGGTGGTGCTGGTGTCAGACGCCAACACCTTCTTCATCGAGTCCTGGCTGCGCCGCGTCGGAGCGCGTCAGCTCTTCCACCGGATCTTCACCAACCCGGCCACCTTCAACAAGGACGGGCGGCTGGTGCTACGGCCCTTCCACTCCCACGACTGCCCGCGGTGCCCCGACAACATGTGCAAGCAGGTGATCGTCAGGGACTATGTGGCCCGCAGGACGCAGGAGCGGGGCCGCCCCTATCAGAGGGTCTTCTATGTGGGAGACGGAGCCAACGACTTCTGCCCGGCTCTCACCCTGGGGCCCCGTGACGTGGCCTTCCCGCGACGGGACTTCCCCATGCACCGGCTGATCACGGAGACCCACGAGGCCATGCCCGGGGAGTTCAAGGCGGTCACGGTGCCCTGGGTCAGCGCGGAGGAAGTGGTGCAGCGGCTGAGGAAGCTGGTGGCAGAATAGAGGGTCACACACACTAAAAAGAGACAAAGAGGGGACAATAGAGACACTTTTAGTCATATTCTCAGGAAAAATCCCCAAACTAATGTTAAAAGCAATACAATCATTTGGTAGGCCAACAGTCTGTGAAGTGTATCTGGAGTCCAGCCTGCACGTGCCTCAGCCTCTCACGTTTTGGTCCGGAGGTCACAAAAACAGGGGCAGCAGGTTAATGATTAGAGACCTGCCATTGTCACCCAAAGTGACAGATCTTATGTGTTGTTATTCAAAATAATTTACAAGTGAATGATTTAACTATAAAGTTTGATTGCATTTGCATAATAAATATCCTTCAATTGGATATTTAGCTATTGATCGTAGCGGTTTAACAGGGTCAGCATGAGTTAACAAAGGGCATTTTAATAGATCGACAATAGGACCAAAAAGCATTTTTATCAACATGCTTATTAGAGATTATATCTCTAATTTAGAAATGTATGACTAGCCTATGTCTTAAGACAGTGTTTGTTTGTTTTTGTTTGTTGAACTTGTTTATGAGTCTGTTTTGTCTTTACTGTGTAGGCCAGGCCTACTAAAGAACATATTTACACCAGCAGGAATAAAGCCATCAACTGAAACCCTGCCTGTGTCTGATTTTATTATCAAATATCCTCAAGGAATGATTCGTGACTAATCCTCGTGATAACATGCTGCTTCATGTGACCCCATCAAAAAGGCCACAGTATTAAAACCAGTTGGTGCGTTTGAAGAAATGTATTTCCCTCAAACACTTGGGTCTATAGATTAGGACATTTTAAGCAAAGTAAGTTCTTAGCACAGCCACCCTGCACACGCTTTGATTTAAAGCCACATGAAAAAGACAATGATTAAACAAGCTTTTGAAAAGTTAAATTTGTCCTTTCAGTTTTAACTCAATTCTAATAGATACGTTTCTGTTTCTGAAAACACTAATACTTAATACACTGTAAAACCCCATCAAAGGATGGTTTGCTTTGTATTTAAATATGTATACATCAAATAATTTAGCACTATTTATTGTGATTTCATTTCATACAGTTGTTCTGAAGCATATAGGGCTTATCAGTTGAGCCAACTAAAATACTATTATAAATATACACTAATAGACCTAATCTGAATAGACATTTCCATTTGAATTTAGTGTTAAACGTTTAATTTAATAAACACATTATCATGAGTGAGGGTTCAGTGCCCCCCAGTGGTCACAGTGTGAAACTACCGCTGTGTATTTTAAATAGTTTCTATTGAGAGGATAATCGATGCGTTTATCAGGCTCCCAGCAGGGCGATTATAAATCTAAATATTCAAAGCTTTAAAATGACTCTTTATAGTATCATGATTTGAGCCATTAGCTGCAACAAAATTAAAAACTCATAAGGTGCCTTATTATTAAATAGGGACGTCCATTGCCATCTTGGAACTCTTTATCCAATTTAAGACATTCATTGTTTTAATGTAAGCATCATGAGTATATTCATAGACACGCTTACTGTACATACATATAGAACAGGTATCTTCAAATAGATTTCTCTAAACAAAAAATTGTTGCAGTATTTATAGCATTCTCACTAATTTGTATTTATATTTTTAACTACAAGGTCTACATTTTTCTGTTATAATTTTAGGTTATCTATCTATCTATCTATCTATCTATCTATCTATCTATCTATGTACATCCATGATTAAAAACTGCGCTCCATTAGCATCAAGGCAGACACAATAGCATAGTAATACTTTCTGCTGAAAAAAAAAACAGAAAATAAAACTTTTATAATAGACTGAAGTGTAGTTACAGACTTTGGCCACTGGAGGGCAGCATCACAACATACTCATACTTTCCCCTGCAAAAAAAGTCCTCCAAACGTTCAATCTGACACTAAATCTTTGGGTTTTCTTCAGATTACTTTCAAATGAAACTAAAAATAGACAGCGGTGTAGCTAAACACCGTAACCACTGCAGAGAACTGACACGTGATTATACACAGATACAACAATGAACTACATGATTATCAAGGCAGACATGATAGCATGCTAGTACTTCCGGTGAAGATATTTAAGTGTAGATACGCTGGACTAATAGTAATAGTAGTAATAGTAATGTTACGCTCCAAACAGGCGTAACGTGAATTGGCGTCTTTAAGTGAGGCAGCAACATTTTTTGCTGCAATTCTTGTGCTTTGACAGGTTTACATTGTAACATCACTAGTAACGGTTA
This sequence comes from Scomberomorus guttatus, assembly GCA_038419695.1. NCBI lineage: Eukaryota > Metazoa > Chordata > Actinopteri > Scombriformes > Scombridae > Scomberomorus > Scomberomorus guttatus. The sequence goes on from CM076459.1 coordinate 4,774,864, forward strand.
TGTTACGGGGGCGGTAGTGAGTAGGTTAACGTTAAATGCCTACTGCAGTTAATGCCATAGAAGAAGAAATCCGGAAGTCGCATTTCGTGCGCATGGCGCTATTTGGGAAATTATTTATTCTTTAGCTGAATACATCCTCAACTTTGATCTTGTTTTGAAGAGAATATTTGCTGACTGCTTTATAACAGAATACAGGTGAGTGTGTTTTGCAGCGTCCAGATTATAGTTCAGTGCAGTAAACTATCATTTGCTAAACAGCAACGTAACTTAAACGTTGTCTCCAGGAGTCATTCATTCTTTGCTTGTTAGCCGCCTAGCATGCTAATTTCTGTCTAACTAATGACATTGTAAACACGAGAAGAGCAGTTTGTAGTCATTGATAACGCCAATATTTATTCGCAGGTTTTCTGCCGGTGGAAAGCATCTGTAAGCTACATAAATAACTTAATGATCCGTGGTGGTAGACATGATGCTACGTGCAGAATTAGCATTAGCTTTAGTGGTAATGCACTATTAACCAGGCTAGTTAATGTTCATCACCGGCATTTGGAAAACATGCACAGCTGAGTTCATATTAAGTCAAAACTAAAATTTTCTAAATATTTTGTTGTACTTTTATTCATTCAGGGATACTTCGCATGTTTGGTTAGTTTCAAAAACAAAGTTTTAGCGTTGGGAGAGAAAAAAAAAAACAGCCAAGAGGACAATAGTTAAATGTTAATCTTAAATAATGAAAAGGATACCTTCTCTCCAAAGAAAAATAGTCAAGGCTACATACATTCTAGTTGTGTTTCAGCTAAAATCTTGTTATACGTTGGTTGATTTGCATTGAATGCTATTACTTAATTGACAGAATCAGATTTATTGCCAAGTAAGTTTGCACATACAAGGAATTTGTCTTGGTATATTTATTCAAAGTGAGAAAAATATAACTACCACAAAAGACAGGTGATATCAATATATAAATAAAATGTTACAATAAACAATGAGTAAAAATCTATTTTATGTGAAGAGAGCTGTCCTTGCCAGTATATGAATCTAATGGATATGTGAATACTCATTAGCTCCTCTCTCAGTTCTCTACAAGATGGAGGCTGATCTGTATGACGAGTTTGGGAACTACATCGGTCCAGAGCTGGACTCTGACGATGATGAAGATGATCTGGAGGCAGAGGACAGAGATGTTGATGAGGTACTCTTCAAATTCAGTGAACAGTTATTACAGCTATAGTTTGTTAACGTGGTATGTGTACATATGTTATGGGAATAACACTCTCCTTCTGCAGGGTGATGAAGATGATGATGATGAGCCTGCCGACGCTGATGACGATGTCCCCGGCATGGAGGTGGTCCTGCACGAGGACAAGAAGTACTATCCGACAGCAGAAGAGGTTTATGGGCCAGAAGTGGAAACTATCGTCCAGGAGGAAGACACACAGCCTCTTACAGGTTAGAAATAAAGAAAAGCTTGTAGGATTAATAATCTGTAGACACTCTCATATCTGTATTAGTGTATGATTGATGTTAACATAAGTCTAAGACAACACACGCTGTCAAGGTAAAAACTCATCATGTTTTCTCTTCGATCCTGCCAGAGCCCATCATCAAGCCTGTGAAGAACAGGCAGTTCACCCTGATGGAGCAGGAGTTACCTGCCACTGTTTATGATATGGAGTAAGTATTCCAACTGGTTTCCTGCTTTTATGTTTGTATATATAATAATAATAATAATAACTTAATTTGTAAAGCACTTTTCAAAACAATAGATACAAAGGGCTTCACTGAGCAATGGAACACTGAAAGATTATAAAAAATCAAATATTGGATAAAATATTAAAAAAACTAAAATGAACAGAAGAAAATGTAAATGGCATCCTGTTTTTTTTTTTTTTTTTGCTGAAAACCTTTTAGAGGTAGTGTTTATCAAGAATATAATTGACAATCCCATGTATGTAAGTATGTATCTGCCATTTACTGTGTTTTTCAAACTGCAACTTCCTCTCCTCTCTCTTGGCAGATTCCTTGCAGATTTGATGGACAGTCCGGAGCTGATTCGTAACGTCACCTTGTGTGGTCACCTCCACCACGGCAAGGTTAGAGCCTGCCTGGAGCTTCTGCATGACTGTTCCTGGCTCTCGTTTAGCTGTGTGTCTCTAGTCAGGGCTCCACAGTGGCATTTTGCCAAAGAAGACATGTGTTCCTAAAATGAAACATTTATGAGGATAGGAATGTTTTGGAGCATATGCTAATAACTTACCGGCCCTTCAGACTAATCTGAGACTCATGGGGATCTTATGAATTTGCTTATTCCTTTTCAGACCTGTTTCGTGGACTGCCTGATCGAACAGACACACCCAGAAATCAGGAAAAGAGATGATGTGGATGTGAGTGCTGTCTGTAATAATCATATATTTTTGCAGTTTTGCACTTAGATTCTGTATATGACAGCAGACTAACATGCTTTTTGACTTTTTTCAGCTCCGGTACACAGACATCCTCTTTACAGAACAGGAGGTGAGTGTATTAGTTGAACTCCAGTTGTCTTTTCTTTGCTCAAGTGTTTCTAAAACAAGAGGCCTGCAAATGATGATTTGTTCTGTCCTTATTCCATAGAGAGGAGTTGGTATCAAGAGTACCCCTGTCACAATGGTCCTGCCAGACTCCAGAGGCAAATCCTACCTGTTCAACATAATGGATACACCAGGTATTTTGTGTTGGCTAGCTGATTGCATGTTTGGGTTTTGGTGCAGAAAAACAGAAAGTGATGTAAAACATTGTGTCTCCCTCAAAGGTCACGTGAACTTCTCTGATGAGGTCACATCTAGCATCCGGATCTCAGACGGCATTGTCCTCTTCATAGACGCAGCAGAGGGAGTTAGTAACTTTTTTTGTTTTTCTTTTTGATATGTCTCCATCCCGCACAACCATTCCATATAACCCAGACTTTTATTTATCTCTGGCCAGGTGATGCTGAACACAGAGCGTCTGATCAAACATGCAGTTCAGGAGCGAATGGCCATCACCATCTGCATCAACAAGGTGGACCGGCTCATTGTGGAGCTCAAACTGCCTCCCACAGATGCTTATTATAAACTGCGCCACATTGTGGATGAGGTCAACGGTTTGCTCAGGTAATACTTGAAGCTGTCACAACCACAATGTCTGAAGAGCACGAGTGATTTCATGTGACGTAGTGCACTAATCTTCTAAGGAAGAACAAGCAATCATAAAGGAGAATGTCACACCTTTTTGAAGAATTTGTGTTATTTGTATTTGCCGCACAACAATTCGTCTAAGGCTTGTGAATTTGCATCATTCTGACCTAATGTTGGTGAGAAAACATTGAAATGTTTGTTGTCACTTTGATGTTAGATTAGCAGCTGCACTGCTGACAAAAACGTGAATGAGACCACACTGACTTATTGTTTATTGTGACAATATCAGACATGTAATTCATAGCTGTTTATGGTCATTTTCTTCCTCTGTCAGTACGTACTCCACAGATGAGAACTTGGTGGTTTCTCCTCTCCTGGGAAATGTGTGCTTCGCCAGCTCTCAGTACAGCATCTGTTTCACACTGGGGTCCTTTGCAAAGATCTACTCAGACACTTATGGTGAGACGACTCCTCAGCACGCATAAACAATCAACTGACATGTCCCCCTCATCACAGGCCTGATGTAGAATGTAAAGTATTAACTAACTCTGTTTGTGTTCGCAGGTGACATAAACTATAATGAGTTTTCAAAGAGACTTTGGGGAGACATTTATTTCAACCCCAAAACGTGAGTAACTTTAACAGAATGATAATAATTGATGCCAAACATATCTGCTCACAACACATCTGCACTGTTTTAATGATTTTCTTTTTTTTCTGTTCAGTCGCAAGTTCACAAAGAAAGCTCCCAGCAGTAACTCTCAGCGCAGCTTTGTGGAATTCGTCCTAGAGCCTCTCTACAAGATCCTGTCACAGGTTGAGTAACATTTTTTTTTGTGCATCAAGGCAGCACAGCTAGCTCAATCCCCTCAGGTCCCATCAGGCTTGGATTTGCAGACTTCTGTGTAATCCTCCCCCAAAACTTGTGTGTACAGGTTGTTGGGGATGTGGACACGTCTCTCCCACGAGTCCTGGATGAGCTGGGGATCCACCTGACTAAAGAGGAACTGAAGCTGAACATTAGACCCTTGCTGAGGCTGGTCTGTAACCGCTTCTTTGGAGAGTTCACAGGTAACGATCCTTTTTATTTTGTTTTCTGCTACATTTTTATTGCTATTGGTTACTATCATAATGTGAAGATAAGTGATCATGGCTTTAGTAAATGTGATGAATTGATGTAAAGCCGAGCATGGATCTCTTCTCTGCAGGCTTTGTGGACATGTGTGTGCAACACATCTCTTCGCCTCAAGAGGGCGCTAGGAACAAGATAGAGCATACCTACGCTGGAGGTCTGGACTCGGACCTGGGGGAGGCCATGGCAGAGTGTGACCCTGATGTGAGTAATAATGGAGGCGGTACAGGAGTCTCTGATTTATTGGCTGGTGAGCAGGTACACCGATTAACTGCAAATAGCTGCAGTCTGTTTCTAGTCTGTCAATAGTCTCATCCCATCTGCTCTTACAAATTACAGCAGGCTGTTGCAATTAGCTTGAAATGAACGAGCTGTTAAATAAGCCACTTTAAGACAATTTAGGACATTGATCACAGTTTTTCAAGGTGCCGTTTAAAGTCTTGGCTAAGCCCTCTTATATTTCTTTAGGAAGAAATGTTACATTCCAGTGGTAAGACTTTCCTGTCCCATTTTCTGTCTCTTTCTCTTATCTGTCCTCCCTGTTCACCTCATGTCTCTTGCCCTCAGGGTCCTTTGATGTGCCACACCACAAAGATGTACAGCACAGAGGATGGGGTTCAGTTCCATGCATTTGGCAGGGTGCTGAGCGGGACCATTCAGGCGGGCCAGCCTGTCAAGGTTTTAGGAGAGAACTACACCCTTGAAGACGAGGAGGACTCTCAGGTCTGCACCGTGGGTCGTCTCTGGATTTCTGTTGCCAGGTAGGCTCCAGGGCTTTGGTTTTTGATTTTTATTGTCAAAAATCAAAGTTTGTATCAAAGCTTGACATCCCTTACACCTTTTTAGATACCAAATTGAAGTGAATCGAGTGCCTGCTGGGAACTGGGTTCTCATTGAAGGTTGCGACCAGCCGATCGTCAAGACCGCCACAATCACAGAGCCCAGAGGGAACGAAGAGGTGAGATAAAAGAGAGAGATGGCTTTAAGATCTTAAAAAATACCTTTTTTATAAGCAAGGGATTACATATTGTACTTCCTCTGACAGGCTCAGATTTTCAGGCCGTTGAAGTTCAACACAGCATCCGTTATCAAGATCGCCGTGGAGCCTGTCAACCCATCAGAGCTGCCGAAAATGTTGGATGGACTGAGGAAGGTCAACAAGAGCTATCCTTCTCTCACCACAAAGGTAAGTCTATCAGCACACAGGTAGAGTAGTGAAGTGATTTTCAGAGAATGAACCCAGGCCCAGAAGTGCATTGCAATGACTTTTTGAAAAGGTTTCAGTTCAAAGGTTCCTATTTTCTTCCTGAGGGAAGGAAACATGAAAATCACCACAACCTTTTTTAATAATTGGGTAGCTGCTATATAGCTTACATCATCTTTGACCATATATGTGTGTGATTTTTGTATTTCAGGTGGAGGAGTCTGGAGAGCATGTTATCTTAGGCACAGGAGAGCTCTACCTGGACTGTGTCATGCACGACCTGCGCAAAATGTACTCTGAGATTGATATTAAAGTAAGTTTCTCACTGCTGCTTTGTATAATTAATTTTGTTGAATGTATATTTTTCTATCCCTTGGCACCACTTCTTTTGGTGGAAAAAAAAAACGTATTTAGTAACTAACTTAGTTAATTTTTGAGTACAGTTCACTTGTTCTATTAATTTGGACAACAAATCTTTTAAACAACCGCAAGTCAATAAACGATAATAATGAATCTAATAAGATATTTGATGTAAATATTCAACTTGTACAATAAGGATTGTAATAAAAAAAATTAGAAACTTGATTTACTTTTTGGATGAAATCACAAAAGCACATCCATAACTTTAAGGTACATACACATGAATAAAGCCTTTGGTTTCTTTCTGTAATTATGCACATCTTTTCCCACAGGTCGCTGACCCAGTTGTGACTTTCTGTGAAACAGTAGTGGAGACGTCATCCCTCAAGTGCTTTGCTGAAACGCCTAACAAAAAGTGTGTATCAGATATCGTGTTTTTAGGCGTTGAGTAAGAGCTCTTATCCAGAGCAATGTAATGATAGTGTGATATAGAGGAAGCTTACATTGATCTCAGAACAGTCCAGCGGTATTTGTTTCAAACCTCTTGCATTTTTAAGACTGTTTGAATATTGTGTTGCTTGTTTTGAGAGTTTAAATTTGTGCACTTGTTTGGAGTCACTTTCAGAGTTAGTCCTTCCCTCTGGCTGAGTGTCTCCTCATCTCAGAATGAGTGATTGACAGCTGTGTGATGTGATTGACAGGAATAAGATCACCATGATTGCAGAGCCCTTGGAGAAGGGGCTGGCCGAGGACATAGAGAACGAAGTGGTGCAGATCACGTGGAACAGGTACGATGTAGAAGGTGTTAAGGGCTATCTTCATTAATTGAAAAGGGTGACGTGTGCTTCATGTTAGACATATGTGGACATATCAGGCTGATAATGGCTCTGGCCTTATCCATTTTCCATACTTGAGAGCCATTCTGACCAATCTTTCATTCTGGTTCATCCCTCGGTTAGCAGGGATAAATGAGCAGGCGTGTAAGGATGATGATTCTTTAATTAAATGCTGTCATTGAAGAGGGCAGAGCAGCATAGAAATGCAGTATGTGCCTATCATCAATTTTAATTCTCATGTTGGACATGGAAGTGACAACCGTGTACTTCAATATAACACCGTTTTAGTTCAGTCTAGTTTGTCCACTTTCATTTTATTTATTGTAATTCTTTTTTTAGTCTCATGTTCTTTAAAAGGAGGACTGTGGACACCTGCTCCACCTTATGTGTTTGAACGAGGAATTAGAGACTCTGAGTGTAAGAACAGCAACATATAAAAGGAGTCATCATTACTGACATATATCTTTAACTAAAAATAGTACAGACAGATGCAGAACATTTCTCTACTTAAATATCTGAGCAAAAGTAAAGACCGTCTTCTGTCTTACGTGCTCATTAAAACCCCTCCTTGGTATATTGATCACGTCACTCACAGTAATTGAATCATGCACTAAAAGCTTGCATGAGTGTTCCCGTCCCCGTGATATGAAGAGCATACATCAGTTTGTGTTCTACTTGAGAGCGGCTTCCTGTCAGTACTCAGCTCATATGTGAGGCCATCTGGGCCCAGCGGTGCCAGCACGGAGTAGCATTGCCAGAGAAGTGACATGCTTCACACACCATTATACTAAAACCTTCACTCTGCTCCTCCTATTTCATTAACCCCTCTGCCCACCCCCCGATCAACCAATCTCTGTAATGTTCCAGCTGACACGAAACGCAGACCTGCTTTCAACCAGTTGCTGTCTTGTTTCCTCATGTCAGGAAGAAGCTGGGAGAGTTTTTCCAGACAAAGTATGACTGGGATCTGCTGGCAGCCAGATCTATCTGGGCCTTTGGTCCGGACACAACGGGACCAAACATTCTTGTTGATGATACACTGCCTTCTGAGGTGAGTTTTGCATCAGGCAGGACTGTGTATCTGCTGGACAAAGGTTTATTCTAAAGAGTCCTATTTCAGTATTAGACCATGTACACAATGACTAGAGAGTAGAAGGGAGTAAATCCAAATTTAGGAAACGATAACATGTAGGGCTGAAACTAACAATTATCTTCATCGATTAATCTGTCAATTATTTTCTTTATTAATCGATCAGTCCTTTGGTCTATAAAATGTCAGAAAACGGTGAAAAGTGTCCATCACCGTTTCCCAAAGCCCGAGATCCAACCTAAGATGTCTTCTTTTGTCCTGACCAACAGTCCACAACCCAAAGATTTTCACGTTACTATGACAAAAGACTAAATAAACCAGAAAATATTTACATTTAACAAGCTGGAACCAGAGATGTTAGCATTTTTGTCTTTATAAATGACTCAGAACGAGTCTATCTACTATCAAAATAGTTGGCAATCGACTAATCATTGTAGCTATAATAACAAGATATAATGCATTTATTAACACTTTGTTATATACACAATACAGACAGATGGGTATAAGGTTTAGCTCAATAGCTCATCCCATCATAGAACAACTCTGCATTTGTTTTGTTTTTCTTTCTTCTGTAGGTGGACAAGGCGCTGCTCGGCTCGGTCAAAGACAGCATCGTTCAGGGCTTCCAGTGGGGCACCAGGGAGGGGCCTTTGTGTGACGAGCGTAAGATCTCTCTTCCGTCTTTTTTTTGTTACCGAAAACATGTTGATTTTACAAATAAACCTTTGTTCTCCTCACCAGAATATTTTGACATTGGGAGCAATGCACATTGTGCACAAGGAAAATGTATTTCCCTCGTCGGTGTTGTTACCATAACTCAGTGTTTCTGGTGTCCTCAGCCATCAGGAATGTAAAGTTTAAGATCCTGGATGCAGTCATCGCTCAGGAGCCCCTGCACAGAGGAGGAGGCCAGGTCATCCCTACAGCCAGGAGAGTAGTGTACTCCGCTTTCCTCATGGTGAGATCCCCCTCCACCCCCCCAACACTATTCTTCTCCTCATCTGCCATTAGCTCCTCCAGACTTCCCTTTCATCCTCACTTTCTTTAATGTTCCATTACCTTGATTACGTTTTAGGATTTTGCTGACGTGCGTTCTTTTTAATTGCAGTGCGATAACGTTCCACTTTCATCATTTTGGCTTCTTTCCTCATCTCTCTTGGCTCTTTCACCGTCGTTATTATAAATCCATGGGTCGGCTATGCACGGGATGACCATACTGTGTCTCCAGGCTTTTGTCCTCACGCTAATGTGCGCTCCCTTGTGTTCCAGGCGACTCCGAGGTTGATGGAGCCTTATTACTTTGTGGAGGTTCAGGCTCCGGCTGATTGTGTATCTGCAGTCTACACAGTGCTGGCTAGAAGAAGGTTGGTCTGCTCTCTTTGTCCTGATGTCTAGTATCAACCTAGAAGGATATTTAATGCATTAAAATTTTGTCCTGTGTTTGTCATCTAACAGGGGTCACGTCACCCAGGATGCACCTATTCCAGGGTCTCCTCTCTACACCATTAAGGCTTTCATCCCAGCCATCGACTCCTTCGGCTTTGAGACGGACCTTCGCACACACACACAGGGGCAGGCCTTTGCCCTGTCTGTGTTCCACCACTGGCAGGTAAGATTAATAGACGCAAAGCTGCTTTCTGTCTGACATTAAGTCAGTGAAATCCAGGTGTTAATGCAGTAAAGACTCGCGTTACCTTTAGAGGTGTGAAAAAATGCAAGTTCAAAAACAACAACATAAATGCAAAGAAAGACAACCAAAACAGAAATACACTCAAACAGTTAGCTTACAGCTCAAATAGTGGTATATTCGAGACAAATTAGATGCTGATCAACAAAGGATGAAATGAATAAACATGAGATTCATTCACGTCAGCTGTTGTGCCAGGTTTAATAAGAAAAGGTTTTCACCACATGTCCTCAGTGACACTGTAGATACGAGCCCCCAAACCATGTGTTCAGCCCTTCAACAGAAAATGCACCTCAGGCCCAGTGTCACAGGACGTTACCACACTGTCTATAAACACAAAAAAATCCACACTGGCCATTTATGAATTGCACTGCAAATGTTGCACATTCATTATTAAGCAAGCAAATCTGATTTAAATCTATAAATAAACGGGGACTTCTGTCACTTACGCACATGCACACACAAAAAAAAACAACTGTGGCAGTTTGTGCAGCAAGCAGAGTGACCAACCTTGTGCACATATCTGCCACTCTGGCTAAATCACTTTTGATGTGGAGTAGAGTGGAGTGTTGAGTCATTAAGTTTTAAGTCTAATGTGGCCGTCTCTGTCTGCGCCTGCCATGTCTGACATGTTTGTGTCTGCACTCTGCAGAGCTGCGTCAGTGAAAATTAACTCCACTTAGGTCAGATTAATACTTAACAGCAAAAACAGTCATTGGGAAGGGAGAGAAAAGGATTTCTTTGGTGTGAATATGTGTGTATATTATTTTTTTGGCAATTTTTAGCCCAGCCCAGACTGGGAACGTTGCGATTCATGGTCGCCATCTTAACCCCTAAGCCACGGGGGTAGCCCCTTTGGTGTAAATATTTAATATGTTTCATCCTCCTAAATCATGTGTTTATCCCCTTGAGGTGAAAATACGTTGGACAAGACGCTAGACATAAATTACATATAAATATGTTTATCCAAACACTCGGAAAAAAGATGTATTATAGCAGATGTATTCAAAATAAATGATATTTTTTAATTTTGCAGAACTGCAGAATGGTTAACACATTTTTAGGTTAGGGCTGAGTAGTCTGTTGAAATTGAATAATTTATTGTCTCACACTGAAATTGTGTCATTGGATTTTTTAGCTTAATGTATGATACACTATTTAGTATGTAAAGTAATTACTAAATCAGATTCCCTTGGCTGCTTTTTGTTTGTTTGTTTGTTTAAGTCAGCTGAAACAAACCGTTACATTTTGACCTCCTGTCATTACACGGCCCCAGAGTGATGGTTATTTTTTCTGCATCACGGAGCCCTTAGTTGTCAGTCATCCTGAAACAGAAAATATACCCTTTCCCAGGAGAGCCCCCTAGAGTCCAGTACCAATCACCTTGACCATTTCTCCCCAAATTAGTTTCTAAAGGGCAGCTACACAGGCAGTACCTGATATAATCGACACTGAATTTTCTTCTCTGCTCCGGGCTTTGACAAAAATCATTCCTGCTAGCACATATTGATTCAACTGCCCTAGAAAACAAGAATAACACAGGAGTCCCTGGATTGTGTTGTTTGCCCCGTTAAACTCAGGAGACTATATTGTGCCTCCCGCATTAGTTTGATCATGTTCTGCCAGTATTGGCATGCAAACAGAGTTACTGTTAGCAACTCTCATCCATCTGTTGATTGGGCTCCAGCCACTCCATTGATTATTCTTTCCATTTTCCTCCCGTTTTTAATCTTTCCCCGCGGCAGGGAAAGTCTTATTTAGTCCACTCTACCCTACTTACTTCAGATTTACGATTCCTGACAAGTCTTCTCTTCCTCTTTCTCCTCCCATTGCATTTAGGGTGAATGTATCGTGACAATGAGCAGTTCACTTTGTGAAGTTCATACTCATCTTTAAGACAAAGCATTCAGCAAATCATTTTAAAAGCCTGTGAACACTTCTTCTAACTCACCCTGCTAAAATTGCACTGATGCTGTGTTGGTCACGAACTCAAAGAGTGACAGTACTCGCACGTTGCTTTTTTTTTTCCCCATCATGTTGATGGATGCACTCCTGAGTCAGTAACAATGGGACGGACTTGCAAATGTGAACGGTTGAAACCGCTATCAAAAGTGTCCACTCACCTAAAATTTGATGTGTGTTTCATGTTGACAGTTTGGGCCTCATGTTGCATTAGCATATTTTGGTGCAACAACTTCTACATTTCAGTAATTGCTATGAAACTTCTCTCACTCCTCACCTGGCTTAACTGTCTGTTTCCAGATTGTGCCTGGTGACCCCTTGGACAAGAGTATTGTGATCAGGCCTCTTGAGCCTCAGCCTGCCCCCCATCTGGCCAGAGAATTCATGATCAAGACCCGAAGGCGCAAGGTGAGGGTCACATTTATCACAGGGTTTTTGCTGTAAATTTGCTCGTGCGCATGACTGATATCCGGTGTTCGTTGCTCCGCAGGGTTTGAGCGAGGATGTGAGTATCAGCAAGTTCTTCGACGATCCTATGTTGTTGGAGCTGGCCAAACAAGACGTGGTGCTTAACTACCCCATGTGAGAGAGTGCGACGCTCACCGCAACCAACAACTAAACCTCCGCTAGTCACTCAGCAGCTTTTTTTTAAAAGGATATTTGCGGTATGATACGACCACAACACCACATACATTCAGGTTACATAGTGGTTATTCTGAATCTCCAAAGACCCCATGGCTGTTTTTATTAGCTTATCTCCCATTTGCTAAGAGAGGGGAGATCACCTTTGGATTCATAGAAACCATGAAAATAAACAGCCCCTGTTGTCAGGAGGGTTATTGGTCTTTCCTTTAGAGAGCAGCTGTAATTGTCAAACATTGCAGACGTTTGTTGCATCTCATCTTTGTCTTGTATTTAATTTTTTATATGTAAAAAATTATCATTGTTTTGTAGAATAAGGAAGCTTGAAGGCTTTTTAAAAAAAAGAAAATGTCATTGATCCGGTTTATATCTGAATAAAAGAATTCTTTGTAATTCAAACAAAGACGTTTCATTGTTCTGTACAGTCTCAGACAACAAAGGAAACCCCAACCTCACAATGATGTTACTGTTGAAAGCTTGTTTAGTAAAGATATAGATGTAATTGTTGGCTGGGAAGCTCGAGTCTAGTGGACTCAATTCTGTGTCTGGGTTGAGACTAGTGCCAAGATGTAGCTCTGCTAATGTTCGAGTGATTGGTGTGTCTGTTAGGGACGCTGTGTGGGTTGTGACTGATGGACAGGCTGTTGGATGGTTGGAGGCAGGCAGCGAGGAACCAAAGGTTAGGATCACATGGTTAAATAAAAGGGAAAAGAAGGAATGATGCAGCATATCAAAGAAGAAAGAAGTCGGTGAAGCACAGAGACTTGGAACTGACGATTTAAAAAATTTAATATTTTTTTGGGTCAGTGCAGAAATCTGGTGGATATCCTGAATGCCAATGAAAGAACTGTGCACAGCTCAAAGTGAAAACAAGACAAAGTGAGGCTGCAGTGGAAATCAACGTTCTGAAACTGGGCAGGTACCCATGTGAAACTGGGTGTGAAACTGGGTGTGAAACAGGAAGAGAGAAATTGCCTTCTCAGTTGACACCTCAATCCCTTTTTTTTCCTTTTTTTTACATTTTTTACATTTTTACATTATTTCTTACATTTGCAGTCACCAACATGCAAAGCAGCTTCATTGAGAATGTGAACAACGATGTGAGAATACCACGATGAAAGGACTGCTGGCAACTCACCATTTAGACAACCTTGTTTTTGAGCTCATTTAAAATCACACACACACACACATCTTAAAGTGATACTGTGGATTATGCTGCCGGAGCAGTGCGATAGTTTCTACGGACATTTTCATACTTTCCTCCGCCTGTAAGCGTGAAGTATTTGATCTTAAAAGGGTACATATTGAGTGCTTTGTCTCTTTAAAGAGCAGGGTTTGACTACACTTGATGATCCAGCTGATGGCTTGATGTGTGATGTCTTGTCACACCTTCAGAAGACTCTGGTGTCTGAACAGCTCAGTCCTTCATCACTCACTGTTGACAATCCCCCGAACAGTCCTGGAGGTGGTGGAGATGGGGAAGGTAACAACGGGGACATGAAGAGTCAAACATGGCTTGAGCTGCTTTGACATTTGGACTGAATGTCAATCCTGTCCAACGAGACAAGGGTTTTTTTTATTTCAGCAGACAAGGGTTGATGGTGATGGGGGATACTGTGCCCTTTTCAAACGCATGAGGGAAGGAGAAATGAGGAATTGCTGTAAACATGAATGCATCTTTAGGAAGAGCTAACTGTAGTGAACGATTTTCTCATCAACGTATCAACATGCGGATGATCTCAGGGTTTGTTTTGCGACACCCACCCTTGTGTCCTCTCACCTCTGCTTTGAAGACATCTGCTGTGACAGAATGTGATCAATTCTGCACGTGTTGAGTAAAATTTGCACTCAGACGACATGGTCCCATCACTCCATTGCGCTGGCGTGAGCCGGGATCGTGCCTGTCCCCAGGCGATGAGACGGATGGCATCAGTTCTTGCCAGTCTGAACACAAGGCCCCAGAGCACTTGTTACAATCTGTGGTCCCTGTGCTAAATATAAACAGGAGCAAGACTCTGCCTCCGAATAGGGTCGGCGGCGAGGAGCACCCTCCTCCTGCAAGTCAGGCCTTTTCCTTTCCAGCTCCATCTGCTCTCAACCACCTCATCAGTCACCTTTTCCTGCAATGAATCTTTCCTCTGCTCTCACCTCTCCTTCATCTTGTCCTGTCTCTCTGCACCTACACACCTCTCTGGCTCTGTCATGTATCTGTGACTCAATCACACTTGTCTCTTCCTGCTAACATCACAAGCAGACCTTACCCTGTAGAACAATCTAGTCCAAAGTGTGTATGCAAAGGCATACAGAGTTCAGTGAGGCAATTTCATATTGACAGCTTGCCCATAGCGAAGAAGTGGCCAGTTATACAAATCATTAATGGATCTATGAGCAGGAGGTTTAGTAACCCTCCAAACAATGTCATGACCCCAAAAAGTGTCTGCAGGTTGTATATGACTTGAGTTATAGTGAGGATGTATTCTTGCTTTCTCCATTGACAAATGAGCGTTGTATATGTCTTGACATCTCCCTCCTGAATAGTCAAGCGTAGCCTATCCTACAGAAACACAGGAGGGCGCCATCACTGCCCAGCAGGTCAGTGACAATTTGAGGTCCGGCAAGGTCAGAGCTGTGAGCAGACAGGAAAAAAACAAAACCAAATACCACCACATGACTGTGTGACTCCCGCACCCTAGGGCACCACAATACTGAATCATTCTCCAATCACAGAGATCAGAAGATCCAGAGTTTAGCTCAGAGACTGATTGAGGCTGCACATGATGCAGAATCAGAGGGGGGTGGGGAGGTGTTTGGGGGAATTTGTGAGAAACTCCACTTTAGAACAATCAAGCCTCAAATTCAAACTAGCTGTTTTAATTTGCCAAAAGAGCCATATGTGTTCTCTCACTTGAGGCCTTCCACAAAAGCAGATTGAGACCAGACGTGGGCCCTCACACAGTGGGTCCACTGAGCTGGTAAGAAATGGTAAAACACTTCGGAATGATTCTAATAATTTCCACTGACTTCTGAGCGAGAGTCTCTTCTGACCGTATGGAACTGCAGACAACATGTGTAAGTCATTTCCCAGTCATTTCCTTGGAATATGGTTTGCAGCCTGGTGGTGATCTGTATCATTTTTGTCACAGGTGACCGGGTCGTCCAATTGTGTCACCTCATTTTCCATCCAACAGGCTGAAGTAATCAAAGTTGCACTTTATCTAACCTTTGTGGGCTCCACAGTGACAACAGAAGTCCCAAAGCTTCATCTTTAGGGGCCCTTTACATTTGACTGCCCAATGATGGTACTGTAACATTTAACACTTTGACAAGTATTTTGTCTCCTTTTTTTTACATTTAATTCTTTTTCAATTTAATTTATTTTCCTTCCCATTGTCTTTAATGCATTTAAGTTTGAAAGCTGCTATAGAAATACAATTAATAATAAAAAATCTTTCTGGCTGAAAAAAAAAATAGATTCTTGACTCTTGTAACATTGTAATGCAAGACGGAGAAAAAGACACTCCATTCAAAAATGTGTAACTGAGAATAAAGAACAAACATACTCACAGTAATCCTGCCATATATTTTTAAGCAATACAAATGAGTCTATAAAATACGAAAATGATAAGCTATCATTGAATTGAATGTGATTATGCTAATTCTAAACTAAGGGCATTACGGGCTTCAATAAAAATACAATAAGAATATAATAGTAATTTCTGTAAACACACATTTAGTTTTAAATTGGCTTAGTTGCTCTTTATATTCAGCAGATGTTTATGAACCCAAGATGTGTGACCTATCGGGTGCGCGCACTGTCAAAGACGAGTACGCGCAGCATCCTGCTTTTACTGCTCCCCTGCAAAGACGGGTCGCCAAGCTTTCAGTCAGGGAATCCAGCTGTCACTCAACCAGACCCCCGTTCAGCCAGTGTCAGACTGTATGAGGCACACGGCGGAAAGCCTGGTCCTGATAAACACGAGACAAAGACACCGCTGGATGTAGGTGGACCTCCAGTGATCAACAGATCGGCAACTCCACTGTCCACTGCGAAGAAGAAGAGGATGATGAGGGACCCGAAAGACAATAACGGAGCCAACTGACACATGTGAGCGACTGACATATTTATTCTCGAGCCAGTCACAGAGATATGAACGAAATAGCTCTCAAGATTTGGTTTTAATCAGCCGATGCTATTGTTCTTGGCAGCGGGGTAGGTTCAGTCCGTGCCAAAATGATCAGACTATTGTCTAGCATCGCTGTATCGGAATGGGCCCGCAGGAATTTTGGCACCGGTTTTACGCAGCAGACCACATAGTTTAATCGACGTTCCTCGACCGAAGGGAGAAGAGTGTGGCTGGCATGGACAAAGAATGCTTACAAATCTCTCAGTGATGCTATGAGATAAAATAAAAACCCATCAGTGAAACACCCTGCTGGTTCCAACTTCCTCCCGAGAAAGTGGAGCAGATAATCAACGGCGGGATTCAAGTTTGGACCTCACCAAGTCCAAAACGACCTTCCCCTCCCAAGAAAAAGATCATCTTATATCTTAAAGCATCTTCACAGACTCGCATAGCGGTAAGAATTCATCTAATAATTCCCAGTATTGTGGTATTTATTTCCATCTTTGTTCTTAATGTGCCATTTCTAAGCCAATGGGACTCCTGGTGAGTGTGAATGTCGGGGGTCATAGACGCACCATTTGGCACCATAACGCACAGACGATGGTTGCATCGCCGTGGTTTATTTCGGCTTTAATTTGCACTGGATTTTTCTCTCATTTCTGCGTGTGTAATAGATTGGTTAAGGCCAAGCTGTGAGCAACAAGAGCCCAACTTCACTGTGAAAACGTGCTTTGGGGAGGCAGCGACCGGCGCGTCTAATTGACATAAGCTGCTAATTTAGAATCCATATGCGTGCCCATCAGCCTCAAATCAAACATAATTTTAGCTTTTGAAAAGCCATTCCACCCCAGTTTTGACACTGAACCAGTGTGTCTCACAATCTTTTGTTCTCAAATCATCTCAGCAGCAACATGGTGTGGATGGGCGGTGCAGGGATTCTCCTCAGGGTTTGGTTAAATCCTGCAGGATCTGTTTAGATCAGTGGAAGCATATGCAGACTTTATTCAGACTTTATTGGTAAACTCTTGAGATTAATTAATAATGAATATATTGTACAAGTGAAGCTTTGCCAATGCATTTTCAATTTTGAGTGTCTGAATAATATTGTATGTTGGCATTCGGGCTCATATTATCAAAGCTATAGAGCTGAATTATTTCAGTTAGGGTGATTAATGGTGGTTGCAGCAGCAGTTCTTATTATAATAAAACAGGCTTGTTGCTCAATAAATTGTCTAAAACTAAATAGCTGCCAAAAGAAAATAACATTGCCATTTCAGGTATAAATAATTGCACAAATAAGCTTCAAGTATTTTTAATATGTGCTTATATTGTGTAACTATAAAAACGGCATATAAAACACCTTTAGCATTTTGTTTTAAGGTAGTACTTGTGCCTTTACCTGTGGTGCTCTAGCTCTAAAAGCCTTCTTGAGCTCTTAACAGAATGTGCTAACTATTGGTTTGACAGCCCCTCCATACACATATTCCCTGATTCAGTGATTACCTCATCATTTCTGAAGTCAATATATCAAATGAAACACTCCCACCACTCAGAGCGGTTAAGGAGCAGCAAGCACCGGGCATTATTCACCCTGATGAGAAACCATTTCATTTGTGCTGGGTGCCTTTGAAATATGCCACGTTGGTTCCTGTGCGGAGCATTTGTCAACGCCACACCAGCAACGGCTCAAATATGAGCCACCATGATGAGTTTCTCCTCTGTGCTTCAGAAAATCCCCGTTATATGTAAAGCATTGGTGATGGATTTGGGATCTGGCCAATTGAAAGAGCTTAGTGCTAGTGAATAATGCTCGCTTTCTACATAACATATGGGTGCTATGTATTTATTCAGAATTTATTCTTTGGTTAGCTGCCAGTAGAAGCATATCTACCTCTATTTGCCCTCCATTCCTTCTTTATTTCCATCTGGTGAGTGCTGTTTTGGCATTACGCAGCCTTGTTGTAGATTTAATGAACATTTTCTGTATGTGAAACTATTTCTGCGAGGTAGCCCGTCTCTGTTGCCCAATACCCCCTCCCAGCTTGTTACCCCTGCATCCCTCCAAGAGAAGACATGTACTAATATGGGAGGAGGGGAAGTCGACCCCTGTGCACTCCAGCACTGACAGAGAGAGATGAGGAGCAGATTCTGTGTGGCAGAAAGTAAATGCCCCATCACTTCAGTTAGTATCATGAGCAGTGTCCTCCTGTCCTCCTTTCATTTAAAACACAGCATTTCTGTATTATTACACTGTTGCAGAAAATCTCTCCCGCACCTAAAAAAAAAACACTCATGACTTGGCAGATACTGTATAAGTGATGAATTGTGCATGGATTAAATGATTAGAAGATGTCCTAGAAAAGTCTAAGAAATGTTACATCGCCTCTTAGTTGGCTGGTAAGTTGATTTATAACATATCAAATCAATAAATGTTGCAGCTTTGTTTCTTTTGGTCATCCAACAAGAGTCAATCTAAGAAAAGATGCTCAAAATGGCTCTTTAATAAGTAGTGAACAGCATCACTGACAAAGCTTGCTTTCAACTATGCTGCAAATTAGTGTCTCGATTTCCAAATTGCATGATGAAAGTGTGAAATTTAGAGCACATACGGAACAATTTTAAGTGTAAATAACACCAGTGGTGGAGGAGGTATTCAGATCTTAAGCAAAAATTTGCTCCAATTTATCCCTCCCTGAATTGTGGTGGAGGAGAAGTATAAAGTAGTATGACACTGAAATACTCAAGTAAAGTAGCTCAAATTTGTGCTCAAGCACAGTACTTGAGTGAATACACTTAATTCCAACACTGCAGAGCACATACTCAAAACCTTCAGTGTGTTAGTGTCTCTCAAAATGGCGTAAAGGTACCTGGTTAGATTTTTTTTAACATGTTTAAATATTTCCATCTGTCTGGTCCTGTTGCTGTGCTCAGTACTGACCTTTATGATACTATATTCAAATCTTAATGATTTATGATGCGTGGAAAATCAATATCGCCATATACTGTAGAATTCATTATTATGTTCCTCTTTCAATTTACCTTTAAAAGCTAGAATAAAACTCCAGGGGGTTGTAATCAATGATGGTATATTAAATTGAGGGCGCATTAGGATGTGCCTGCAACCTTTCAGAGACTTTTCAAGAGCACAACGCATAAAGCATCATGGTTTAATCTTATTTTTAACTGCCTGGAAATGGGCTCTTATTCCCAAACTACCAAAATCTCACAGATGATCTCATATTTAATGTTTCTGTATGCTAAACTGTAATGTTTTTTACTAGCCATCTGAAATGGCATCAACATGAAAGCTCAGCCACTCACGTAGAGATTTTCACACTGAAATAACGGCACAGTATTCACTAGCATCATACATGGTAGTTTTGAATCCTAATTTGCCTCATTTCCACCATAAAAACAGTCCTGATCTCTACACATCACTAGAATATTATGTGTATCAAATTTTCTGCCTTTATACTGTTTTTTAAATGTTTTTCATGCTAATCTCTTGCAATTAAATCAGGCATTTACAATTACCATAATTGTCAAGTGAAATGTCTGCGGGATGTGTTTAAGTCAATTACATGCTTTATAGGCAGCTATTTTGAATAAGTGGAGTAATTCACTTCCTGTTTTTCCCAATTCTTGCCTTCAGAATGTGTGATGTGGAGCCAGTACAGAACGAGGTAAATTTTATGTTTTTAGCCACTACATCAAAAAAAAATCACACCCACTTGTATATGAGAAGCAGGTGTTTTCACATGATACTGGCTTCTCAACAAGGTGCGTGTGAGTGACTGCAGTGATGGGGATGAGTTGGGAAATATGTGGAGATGATGGGAGATCCTTTACGGCCTCTGTGGCCTTTTTCTAACTGGCCTTGCGCGACATGAAATATCAAGGTATTATTTCTATATCTTGTTTAGCAGACGTGAGCACACTGCCAGCTTTAATCCCCAGAGTGCGGCTCACTGAGGGAAAACTGTGTCTTTATGCCTGCCAACTAGTCTGGATTCCCTCTGCTTGACACTGTGTACTCTGCTCTGCATTTTCTGGTTGCCAGTTCCTGTAAACGACATTAAAGCAAGAGCAGAGGGAAGGTGCTTTACGCTTTTTGTAATTACCAGGCGATTTGAATTGTTAGAGGTCATTATGCAAATGGTAGATGCAGTAGAGGGTGTGTTTTGTCGCAATAGACCCACTTTTACTCCCTATACATGTGTCCCTATCTTATTTAAAGATAGAAATTTATACTCATGGGGCCATTTGGAATTACAGTGTGGATGTAATGTATGGATTTGGATAATGGTGGAGCTATTTCTGGAATGGACAAATGGTAATTTTCTGGGAGAATAGTTTCATCTAGAAGATCGAATGAATATAGTTAAATTTGTTCCGTGACGTTGGTATGAAAATAATTGGTGAGCCTGCTGAGATGTGCCCGTGTGTCTTTAGATAGTTGTAAAGATTAAAACTGGATTGTAATTAAACTGTCATTAAATTTTGAAATCATGAGCTTCACGGTAAGATTTTGAACTTCATGTATTTCCTTAATTTACTTAGTTTATGTGCTATTAAAGAAGACTGTAGTCTTAAAGTACAGCTGAGCCTGCGTTCTATTTTTTAGGGGAGACTCCAAATATTAGACAATGTCGCGATGAGCGGGGGAGGGTTGTGTCACGCTCTCGGTGACTCAGGATGACTCCTGAGGAAAACGAGCCCCGCAGTCGGCCCTGACCCTTCCCAAACAGGCATGTTTCCAGTTGTGGCGATACACGTGTCACTGTGACGCCACAGCAGATCTCTGAGTCTTTAACTGCAAAATATGGAAGAGAAATGTCTGATTTCTTCTGACAAAGGGAACCCTGACCACCAGGATTCATGTCATCCATAGTACTGCTGCAGCATGTGAGGAGTGGTGCAACACATGTATTCACAATGCGCAAGTAACCACACTGCAGTAGAGCTGTAACTTTTATAATGTTGTTACATTTAAGAGTAACTTAGTGTCTCCACAGTACACAGTCTTTATGCATTTATTTATCATTGTGCTGAAACAACAAACATATTTAGCAAACTAATAAACTTATTCATCAAGCAAAAATGTGCCAGTTCCAGCTTCTGAAATGTGAGGATTGACTGCTTTACGCTGTTGTTAATCAATGTGAATGTCTTTGGGTTTTTGACAGCTGGTCAGACAAAACAAACGATAGTAATATGTCACCTTGGGCATTTTTCACTTTTTTAAAACCATTTTCTGACATGCTGACATCAATTGATTAAACAAAAAAATTATATTTTTCAAAATCAATAAAGAAAATAGTTATTGCAGTGCTGACTAAATTGGAAACATTTCTGCCATATCGTGTGAAAATGACATGACATGATATTAGGGCCCCAAATAATGATTATTTTGTAACAACGTTACAATTAATTTAGTAGGAGGTTTTTTTTCAAAGCGATGTACATCTGAGAGTTGATACAACACAGGCAAGGAGAGAACAACACGGGTAAGTGCCATAAAGCTAAGTTTCCAACAGGCAGTGCATAGAGGCAGATTTTTTTTTTCAGTCCTCAAGTGTGGGGGTGTTCACAAAAGAGCTGGGTCTTTAGTCTTTTCTTAACATTTTCATCATTTAGTGATCATTTGTTTGCATTTAACAAAAAACAACGACAAACAATGAGCCAACAAGTTCCCAGAGCACCGAAGAGTCCTGAAATTGCTGACTGTGACCGACAAAAATAAATAAACAACTGAAAAGTATGAATAATTTACAATGATATGAAACAGTGAAAAGCAGTGAATCCTCACTTTGAGGGGGTGTAAACAGCTGGGACATGAGTAGTACAGGAAAAATATAGAGACCGACAGAGAACCCCACTGAGTGTTGATGAAATCAGATGTCACTTTCGCCTAGCCTGTGTTCATGAAGAGATACAGGCAGTCTAGCAAATTAAAACAGTCGTGAGGCTCCTTCCCACCGGGGAATGTCACTATAACATACCAGGATCAGCTCACACATACATACTGTGTGCCTGGAAACACACACTCACACACACACACACACATAGATGCGCTGAGCTCGCGTACAGAGATGTTTACGCTCCAGTCAGTGTTGAAAATGCATATTCAAACTGATATGTCAGTCTCATGAATCTGTGCATGTTGACACATTTACATATGAGCTTGGCTGTCGTGGCACAGGCTATGATTCAGGGTGACAGGTCTTATGCCGCTTCCCTCGGGTCACAGGAGGGGCGGGGCCACAACGTGACAGGCAGAGACAGGCCGTTCATTCACTGTCAGTCTCTAATGACACTACCTTTCTTTTTCTCTCTCTGTGTTTTACTCACATTCTTTGGTTCAGCAAGGGTGAGGTAACATCTGAGCATCTACACTGCTGACTATGAACCTAACTGACTCATACCTGTTGTTTCACTTTTATCTGTGGTCCCTCTGCTGCATCTTGTGTTGTCAGAGTGGGTTTTCCTATAGGATTAGATCAAAATACCAGTTTGGCAGCGTTGCTCTTCTCGTTTATCAAATATTGGACATTGGCCAGTTGTGTGGTTAAAGATCCAATCAGTATTTTTTGAGCATATAAATCATAGCTACTGTATATTCACGTGATTTCACTTATAGATGAACAATGCATTTTTGTGTTTCTCTTCTTATCATTACTGAATAAATAGGTTTGTTTCAAGCTTAATTTATGCTTCTGTAATGCCGTACCTACAGTGGCCATGTACACAGGCTCCTTCACTATGCTGTAGTGGTAACTACCCATCCACCCAACCCGCCACCTCCGAAAAAGGACATTTGTCATCTTATATAGACGTCATTGTCTCATAGCGTCTATTTCAGATGTTGTGGGAGTTCTATAGAAGTCTATTGGACTACACTGCACGTTGAAAAATAATGCTAAGGCTGGAGATATACTTTTTAACCACGTTTGCGTAAACCGGCTGCATCGTGAACGTAATTGTTCACATACTTTCAAATGTACTTTGCGCTTCAATGGAGGACTAGAGGGTACGCCAGAGAGCTAAATAGAAGAAGAAGAAGAAGAAGAAGAAGAAGAAGCATGATGTAAAAAATAAAAATGGCGACACTCGAGGAGGTTACTACTTTGTTAATTCAAGCATATTTCTCATATTTGAAGTGGCAATGACACATCGTACAGATGTGGGTAATTGTGGACTTGGTCTATTAACTCGCCTTCAAAACTTTCCGCCATTATTGTCGCTGCTTTCGTGCCTGCTGACCCCTGACCCTGTCACATCCCCATACTGCTTCTACACTGCCCCTACTGTTCATGTGCGTATTGCATCTTGTGGATGCGTTGCGTCAATTTCTGAGGACGTGCATAACCAACGCTCCAAACGGACGCAGGATACGCGAGGCAGCCATCATACGCATGCGAACGTGTAGTTAAAAGCAAGTATTTTTCCAACATGGAACACGGAAAGGACGGAAACTTGTGACTGTCTGCTCACAATCGTTTTTAAACCAAAATTGGACCAGACCAAATATTCATTAGAAAGAGAAATTGACACTTACACATGCATATCTGTATTCCAAATATATTCATGCATCCACTGAAAAGCAATTTGACTTGAGTTTCATGATTTGCATTTCATTTGCATGTTTTGGCATCTGACTGGACCCATTTTTGGCCAGAGACACAACATCACTGTCCGAACAATGTTTACTGGGTAACCACAGCGCTGTCACACTATAAAACATTTATTTATTTATTTTTTAACAGTGATTTGTAACGTTGGAAAATGCATCTAATAATGACACGGATGGGTTTACATTGGAGTAAGTCTCATACAGAGACTAATGGATGCCCTGTGCATCAGTATCAGACTCCGGCTTTATGATGTAAACATGCCAGCAAACAGCATTAGAATAATTATTGGTTATAATAACTTTGATTTGGTGTTTGTCTAGTTGTGTGGCTATCCTTTTGTTTAGATCTCTATTACAAATTGTGCCTTTAAAGGTCCAAATTTGTAGCTGTGGTCTGTTGTACTGTTCATGACATAAGACATTAAACAAGCGCTCTGCAGAGCAGTAACAATATTGTTATTATAATTTCCGCTAATTAAAAACAAAAGACTCATCACTCCTTGTGCAGGACTATAATTTCATGCCACCGTAGGCACCATATATCAGAACAGTTAGGTCTCAAAGGTCTTATAAGTTAATACTTCATTATGTCCTGTAGGAGGCAACAACAACAAAAAAAGTAATCACAGAACTTTTATCTGCCTCTTTAATTTCTCCATAATAAATATTGTAAACATTAGCTCCATTTACAAGCTTAATATACCCAAGAAATTCAGTAGTTGCAGTGTGTCAAATTGCCAGAGCTGCTAACCCCATCAAAGCTTTATTAGTCACGGTTTCATTGCATAGTTTTAATGTCACAAAGGTTTTAACAGTGTTTCACAAACTTTTCCAGCTGGGTAACATCAGCATCCTGAGGGACTTACTACCTGTATTGTTGGTTATATTAGATTTGTTAGATATTTTTGTGTTAAAGGTGGAGTCAGTGTTTCTGGAGAAAGATTGTTAATATTTTAACTCAACAGCCAAACAAATACACCCCTTCCTTCAGTCCTCTTTCAGAAGCTCCGCCGAGCACAGACCCGTCTCGCCGAGCAGGAAAGCCCCCAGTTGTTGATTGGTTGGAATAGTGGAATAGTGTTGTGTGGCTCAGTCTGAGCCGCTTTGTTTCCCATTTATAGAGTCAGGGCTGTGTACAAACACCGGATTTTTTTTCAGCGCACACATAGAACAGACAGCTAGCGGACCGTGAGGAGATATTCGCTGAATTTGACAAAAAGTGTATTGGATTAGAATAGCTGACTGCACCTTTAAAGGTGACACAATAAAAATAAGCTTCAGGCCCAAAATAGTTATTGGTTTCAGCTTTCAG